>JAZHRO010000077.1:123647500-126320000 GCA_037157565.1 Thalassia testudinum | reverse complement strand
TCTAATTCGCGTTGGATGCGAATCTCCGACCCTGCGCGTACCCATTTCCTCTCTCTCTTAGTACGGTCAATCGAAATGAAGGAAGAAGACGGAAAAACTCAGCTTTCAGACGTCTGGACAGTCTTCCAGACGTCGTTCAAGTTGTCTGGCTAGAAGCACAGACGTCTGATTCTGGAAAATTTTCCAGAACCAGGGCGCCACTCGCCCTCCGCTCGCGACGCACGGCCGCTCTGCGAGTGCTCCGCCTGTTGCTCGAGCCGCAGCAGTCCTTCCGCGTCGCTCCGCGCCCGCTGCGCCCCCCGCCGGCCGGCCCTAGCAGCCCCGGCGAGCTCGCCCTCACAGCCGAGCGCTTCCTCCCCCGCGCAGCACCTCCTCCCGCACCCGCCGCGGATGTCGCCACCGCTGCTGCACCCTCGCGCTTGCTCTCACGCACGCTCTCGCGCACTGGCTGAAGGAGAAGAGGAAGGAGGCGGAGGTGACGGGAGTGAGGAAGAGGCATGGCCCTTCTAAGGCCGCGCGAGGAGGAGAGAGAGAGCACGGCAGAGGCATCTGCGGCCGCAGGAGAGAGGGAAAAAGAGGGAGAGAGAGAACATGCAGGTCTGCGCGCTCAGGCGCGCAGACGAACAGCAGCGTGCCAAAATAACCGATTTCCAGACGTCTGGAAATGATCCCAGACGTCTGGTTCGACGTCTGTAAGTGATTCCAGACGTCTGGCATGACATCTGGGCCACCTCCCAGACGTCTTAAAAGACGTCTGGAGCGCTCGTTCATAACAATATAACAAACTCAAAGGAAGTTTCGTCCCCGAAACTTGCACTAACTAGGGTGCGGGAAAACGTCATAAAAACCATAACAAACTCAAAGAGGACCGAAGCCGGTCCGAAAAGACGTATCAGCGAAGAGTTCCGGGTACCGCTCCCGCATTGCCGCCTCAGGCTCCCAGGTAGCCTCCTTGTACCGCTGGCTCCTCCACAAAACCTTTACCAGGGGTACTTGCTTTCGTCTCAAACTACGGATGGCACGGTCTAGAATCTGCACTGGCCGCTCGGGGTAGGTCAGGCCGTCGCCCACCTCGACACTCTCGTGACTCAGTACGTGACTGGGATCGGCTACGTACTTCCTGAGGTTGGACATGTGGAACACGCCATGCACACCAGAAAGCTGCGGGGGGAGGACAAGCCTGTAAGCAACGGGTCCAACCCACTCCAGGACCTCAAAGGGCCCCACAGACCTCGGCGCGAGCTTCCCTCTCACCCCAAACCGCTGCAGGCCCTTCATGGGCGAAACACGAAGAAAGACGTGGTCCAGAACCTCAAACTGCACCTCTCTGCTTCTCCGATCTGCGTAGCTCTTCTGTCTGCTCCTGACAGTGCGGAGTCGCCTGTGGATCTGCTCGACTACCTCCTGACTCTGCTGGATCAACTTGGGGCCAACCTCCCACTTGGTCCCAACCTCAACCCAACTCAAGGGTGCCGTACACTTCCGTCCGTATAGAGCCTCGTAGGGAGCCATGCCGATGCTCGAGTGATAACTGTTGTTGTATGCAAACTCTGCCAGGGGCAGGTGCTCCTCCCAAGAGCCCCTTGTAACAACCCGGTTCCCGAGTCCCTACGAGACACGAGAACCGGACCGACTCGACTAATCCCAACACCTAGTCGTCCAACGAGGAAGTAACCAAAAGAGCAGTAAAATAAACCACATTTAGCATGAATATAACTAACAGTAAGGAAGTACAGCAGTAAGGAAAGAAACTACTACAGTAGATACCACCACAACAGTAGAACAACATTTATCATATAACAACAACTGCAGGTAAAGAAAGTACAGCGGAAACAAGAACTACTCACTATAATAGAAACAAAAGAGGTACAAAAGACTGTGGTAAACTCTACTGGACCCTACTCGGCTCAGCGTCCTCTGCATCCGCTGACCCTGGCTGCTCAACACCTGGTCCTGAAAAAGGTAACGAGTGTAACACGTCAGCAAAACGCTGAGTAGAGTGGCAAACTAACTAAAGACAACAGTAGAGTGTACAGTAGTTGTTATGTTCTATTACTTCCTTTATTCACATCTTTCAATTTTCTCACTATTTCATTTATTTCTCAGATCCTTTACTTGATCTCGAATGTCCTCGTGGGAACGATCTTGATTGCAGTCTTTTCCAAAAGTAGAAGTAGCACGTGGTGCTCTCTTGGCCGGGAGAGTCCCCTGTGGTGATCCTACCCTCAGTCAACCACCCCAAGGTCACTGACAGACGTAACGGTGACTACGGCACGCGCGATAAACGCACAGGTAGCTAGCCCGCACTAGCACGCGGTCAGTCGTTTCCGTTAACGGGTGCGCCCAAAGCACAGCACGGAACCAGGGCAGAGCCCTCTCAGTAACAGGGGTCCAACCCCTCCACAGTAACCAAACCGGGGCCTTGCCCCTCCACAGTCCACGCACCCTCGCCTGACTACCCTGGTTTGCCCTAGTGGGCCTAACAAGTCGGTGAAGGAGGCTAGCAGAACCCCAGGGCCCGTGGGGTAGCTAGTACTCTCCTAACACTACTAGCTCTCCTCGGTACTACGTACACGAGGGCCAACAAGTCGGTACAGAGTGGCCAGTCCTAACCCCGGGTCCCTGGGGCAGCTAGCTCCGCTCTGCACTAAACAGGGGGACAATCGCTCTCCTTGGTACTCCGTACTCAAGGGCCAGCTCACTTCCCCAAAACTATTCCATTCACCTTCCAGGAGTTCTACTCCTACTTCCCCGTAGGGTTCCATCCTTTTTACTCAAACATCCAGGTTTCACTTTCCAGTTTCACATTCTTACAATCCATGTTCTCAACCACGTTATCTATTCACAACAGGCAGCTGTTAATTCAATTTACAGGCAGCTTTATATTCCTTTCCATTTTTCCAAGACTGCAGTATTATACATTCCACTAGTTTTTCCATCCTAGGATTCATGCCACATCCTAGGATCTAGCATACAGCTAGTTTTCCAGCCCTAGGATTCATGCATCACCTAGGAGCTATCATTCCATGCATTTCTCATTCCTAGGATTCATGCAATGTCCTAGATTCTAGTTATGGTTCCATACTTTAACAGATTTTAATAATAAACTTAAGCCACTCTACCAGGTACAACGGGAGTAATGGGGGCATGATCGGGAATCCCGCGTGCCTCCGCGACTCCCAAGACTGCAACTGAACGAGGTCCTATCACAAGGATCAAACACAAGGAGTGTCTCAAAACAGTGTATAGCTACTGTAGACTGGTAGAGGAATTAATTCTGAAAAGAACGCAACTCGAATCGCGGAAAACGGAGCCCGAACGGGCCCTAAACGGGTCGAAAAAGACGATACTGTGCAAAATCAGACGTTTGGAACTTCTTCCAGACGTCTTAAAAAGTGGATCAGAGAATTACCTGTTCAGCGTGGTTTCCCAGAAGTCCAGAAGTCTGCGGGAACGTCTGGCCTATCTCCCAGACGTCCGATGGTCACCCCGGACGTCTGGAGGTCACTCAAGCCGTCTGGTACAACTTCCAGACGTCTGATTCGCAAAGGATGGCGAATCAGCGAGCCTGTGCACAGCCAACTCCCTCCCTCAGTACGGTCAGTCGACAGGAAGGAAGAAGAAAATGGAATACTCACCTTTCAAACGTTTGTAGGAGCTACCAGACGTCGTCCTCGCCGTCTGCCTATCAACCCAGACGTCCGATTCTGGAAATTTTTCCAGAACAGGGCGCCACCCGGCTTCCGCTCGCGACGCCGCCCGTGTCGCACCTCGCGCGCCTGCTGCTCAGACCACAGCAGGTCCCTCTCCGCGTCGTTCCGCACCCCCTGCGCCCTCCGCCGGCCGGCCAAGCCGCTCCGGCGAGCTCGCCCTCACGGCAGAGCTCCGCTCTCGCACGTCGCACCTCCTCCACGCTCGTTGCGGCCGCAGCTGCCGCCCTCGCACTCGCGCTCACGCTCACTGGATGAAGGAGAAGAAGGAGGAGATGGTGGAGACGGGAGGGGAGGCGTGGCCCTTTTAAGGTCACGCGGAGAGGAGAGAGAAGGATTCGCGGCAGGGGAATCTGCAGCCGCGGAGGGAGGAAAGGCGAATATGCGATCTGCGCGCGCAGGCGCGCAGACGACTCGCGTGTGTCGAAAATAACGAATTTCCAGACGTCTGGAAACTATCCCAGACGTCTTGTCAGACGTCTGGGACACATCCCAGACGTCTTAAAAGACGTCTAGGGCACGCGTTCGTAACAATATAACAAACTCAAAGGAAGTTTCGTCCCCGAAACTTCCGCCAACTAGGGTGCGGGGAAAAGATGTCCAAATAACCATAACAAACTCAAAGAGGACCAAAACAGGTCCGAAAAGACGTACCCGCGAAAAGCTCTGGGTACCGCTCCCGCATTGCCGCCTCAGGCTCCCAGGTAGCCTCCTCGTACCGTTGGTTCCTCCACAAAACCTTTACTAGGGGTACTTGCTTTCGTCTCAAACTGCGGACGGCTCGGTCTAGGATCTGCACTGGCCGCTCGGGGTAGGTCAGGTCGTCGCTCACCTTGACGCTCTCGTGACTCAGTACGTGACTGGAATCGGCTACGTACTTCCTGAGGTTGGACACGTGGAACACGTCGTGCACACCAGAAAACTGCGGGGGGAGGGCAAGTCGGTAAGCAACGGGTCCAACCCGCTCCAGGACCTCAAAGGGCCCCACGAACCTCGGCGCAAGCTTCCCTCTCACCCCAAACCGCTGTAGGCCCTTCATAGGCGAAACACGAAGAAAGACGTGGTCCCTAACCTCAAACTGTACCTCTCTGCGTCTTCGATCCGCGTAGCTCTTCTGTCTGCTCCTGACAGTGCGGAGTCGTCTGTGGATCTGCTCAACTATCTCCTGACTCTGCCAGATCAACCTGGGGCCAACCTCCCACTTGGTCCCCACCTCAACCCAACTCAAGGGTGCCGTACACCTCCGTCCGTACAAAGCCTCGTAGGGAGCCATGCCGATGCTCGAATGATAACTGTTGTTGTATGCAAACTCCGCCAGGGGCAGGTGCTCCTCCCAAGAGCCCCTCCAGTCCAGTACACAGGCACGCAAAAGGTCCTCCAGTGTCTGTATCGTGCGCTCAGACTGTCCGTCCGTCTGGGGGTGGTAAGCCGTGCTAAACCTTAACCGCGTCCCCAAGGCCTGCTGAAACTCAGCCCAAAACTGGGACGTAAAGCGGGTATCCCGGTTGGATACGATCTCCCGCGGAACTCCGTGTAGTCGTACCACATCACGGATATACCTCTCTGCCAACTGTGCTGGTCCCAAAGTGACTCGGATCGGCAAGAACCACGCCGTCTTCGTCAATCTATCCACTATTACCCAGGCTGTGTCGTGTCCCCGCTGGGTAACAGGCAAGCCCACCACCAAGTCCATGGTGATGCTCTCCCACTTCCACTCTGGCACTGGAAGCGGCTGAAGCGGCCCTGCAGGCCTCTGATGCTCGGCTTTCACCTGCTGGCACACTAAGCACTGCTGCACGAATTCACCCACATCCCGCTTCATCCCTCTCCACCAAAACTCGCGTTTCAAGTCGTGGTACATTTTCGTGTTCCCGGGATGTATGGTGAATCTGGAACCGTGTGCCTCAGTCAGGAGCTCTCTCAACAGCTCCTCGTCTCTGGGAACGCACAGCCGTCCCCTCAAACGTAGCACCTGGTCTGTGAAAGAGAAGTCCCCTGGGTCTCCTGATAGTACTCTATCGCGCAAAGACTGCAAGTACGGATCGGCCATCTGCCCTGTGATGATGCGGTCTATCAGCTCTGGCCTGGTCTGCCGTGTCACCGTCACTGCCCCACAGTACCCTCGTAACTCTAGAGGTCGCCAACTTCCCACCTCCTCCAAAAGGCTCCAACTCTGTAACTGTAGGCTGGCCAAGCGTGCGGGCGCCTTACGGCTCAAGGCGTCAGCCACCACATTGGCCTTTCCCGGGTGGTAAGAGATGCTGCAGTCGTAGTCCTTCAGGAGCTCCAACCAACGTCTCTGTCTCATGTTGAGCTCCTTCTGATCAAAAAGGTATCTGAGGCTCTTGTGATCTGTAAAAATCTCGAAGGTCTCACTGTACAAGTAGTGCCTCCATGTCTTCAGCGCGAAGACAACAGCTGCCAACTCTAGGTCGTGGGTAGGGTAGGTATGCTCATGGGGCTTCAGTTGCCGCGAAGCGTAAGCGACCACGTGACCCCTCTGCATGAGCACACCTCCTAACCCCTGCAAGGAAGCGTCCGTGTACACAACGAACCCGCCACTACTGTCAGGGATGGTGAGCACGGGAGCCGAAGTCAACCTCTCCTTCAGCTCTAGAAAACACGCCTCACAGGCGTCTGTCCAAGCGAAAGGCACGTCCTTCCGGGTCAACTGTGTCATAGGACGTGCAATCTGCGAAAACCCCCTGATGAACCGTCTGTAGTAGCCAGCTAGTCCCAGGAAACTGCGAATCTCAGTGACTGAACGCGATCTCTCCCACCTGAGCACTGCCTCGACCTTGGCGGGGTCCACTGCCAGGCCGTTACCAGAGATCACATGACCCAAGAAGGTCACCTCCCTCAACCAGAACTCGCACTTGCTGTATTTGGCGTACAGCCTGCGTCGTCTTAGAGTGTCCAGAACCATCCGCAAGTGCTGTCCGTGCTGCATCCGATCACTAGAATAGATGAGTACATCATCTATGAAAACCACCACAAACTGGTCCAAGTACGGTCTAAACACCTGGTTCATCAGGTCCATGAAAGCAGCGGGGGCATTGGTCAGCCCAAACGGCATGACCAAAAACTCGTAGTGTCCGTACCGGGTGCGGAAAGCTGTCTTGGAGACGTCGGTCTCCCTGATCCTCAACTGGTGGTATCCAGACCTCAAGTCTATTTTGGAAAACACCGTGGCACCCCGCAACTGGTCAAACAAATCATCGATCCTCGGCAGCGGATATCTGTTCTTGATGGTGACCCTATTCAGCTGTCGGTAGTCCACACAAAGGCGTAGGGTCCCATCCTTCTTCTTCACAAACAGTACCGGGGCTCCCCAGGGAGACGCACTGGGCCTCACGAAACCTTTCTCCAGAAGGTCCTGCAACTGAGACTTGAGCTCTCACAGCTTAAGCGGTGCCATTATGTATGGCGCGGTGGAGATGGGGCTGGTCCCTGGTACTAGTGAGATCTCAAACTCGATCTCACGCTCGGGCGGTAGTCCTGGTAACTCGTCTGGAAACATGTCGGGGTACTCTCTGACCACCGGGATGCTCTGGAAGTCTGCCACGGGGCTGGGTTCTGCCACCACACAGGCTAGGAAGCCCTCACACCCCTGGCTCAAAAGTCTCGCCGCCCGAAGTGCCGAAATGCACCTGAAACCTCCATCCACTGGCTGTCCGTGAAACTCGAAAGAAGGCAACTCCGGAATGGAGAAGACAATCTTCCTCTCAAAACAGTCCACCAAGGCGTGGTAAGCGGACAGCCAATCCATCCCCAGAATCACTCCAAAGTCCTCCATCTGGATCATAATCAGGTCAGCTGGCAGGCTATGTCCCCCGACGCTGACCCCGCAATCCGTGTACACCTCCTCAGCTACAAACAGCTGACCACTCGGACCTCTGATTACGAATGGATTCTCTAACAGTGTATAATCCTGGTCCAAACTAACTGCGAAACTAGCTGCGACAAACGAGTGCGTAGTGCCGGAATCGAAAAGGGTGTAAACGAGTCTGCCAGAAACTGAAACCATACCTGCTACCACCGATCCCGAAGCTCTGGCATCCCTGTGTGTTAGGGCGTTGATACGCCCCTCAGCTCTAGGTGCGGACGAAGCAGCCACACTCTGCGTCGGACGGGTAGGTGCTGGCCGGTACCCTCCTCGCGACTGCTGTCCTCCTCCTCGTGCCTGGGAACCGCGGCCTCCTGCGTGCCCTCCAGTGCTCTGCACGGGAACTATCTGCTGACCTCCTGCCCTAGATGGGCAGTCCCTCCTGACGTGGCCCGGCTGGCCACACTGGTAGCAGAGGGGAACCCGACTCCCGCCCTCAGTGAGTCCCTGCTGTCGACTAGGCGGGGGTCCGGTGCTGGCGACTGGCCCCTGTCGAGGGCCCCCAAAGGCCACTGATGGCCCTACACATCGTGACGGCTCTCCTGCGGACGCCACGTTTCTCCGTTCTCTCCGACCCTGTGAGAAGTCTGGCTGAAAGGGCTCTTCCGCCCGCCGTCGGTCTCTCGCGCAGACGGGTTGGTCTCCTCGTAAGTCATAGCTGCCTCTACCACCCTCGAAAACGTAGGCAGCTTCAGGGGTTTGACATACCCCCGGATCGCAGGCCGGAGCCCCTCGGTGAACCTCCAAAGGCGCTCCTCCTCAGTGGCTACCGCTGTCGCTGCAAAGCGGGACAGCTCCAAGAAACGCGTGCGGTACGCGCTCACAGTCATCGTCCCTTGGCGGAGAGTGTGGAACTCCCGCCTCCTCTGGTCCTGCCACGTCTGGGGAAAGTACTGCTCGCAGAAGAGGGTGATGAACTGGTCCCACGTCGGCTCGTCCCTCTCCTGTCCCCGGACCGCCCTCCACCACCGGTGTGCGGCACTCTCCAGCTGGTACGTGGCAAAGGCCACGCGGCACTCCACCGGGGGGCGAAGGGTGTCGAAGATCTTCTCCAGCTGCTCAAGCCAGTCCTCTGCCTCGGTCGGGTCCTCATCCCCCTTGAAGGAGGGGGGCTTCAGCTTCCGGAACTGTCCGAAAAGCTCGAAGTGGCGCTGTAGGGGAGGTGCTGGTTCACCTCCAGGTGAAGGTGCCTCGTGTACAGAAGTGTCGGAGGAAGGTGGGGGCGGTAGGGGCCCATCCCCTCCCTCGTGTCCAACGCCGTGTCCATCGCGTGGTCCCACAGAGGACTCCCCCTCTACAGCCCCAGGAGGAGGCGCTCGGGGCGGTGGGTGGAGCTCCTCTCGTACAATATCTCGTATCAGTCTGGCGAGGTCCTGGGCCTGGATGCCAGGGAGTGGTGGCTGGTCTACCGAGACGTCAACAACAGCACGTCCATCTCGCCGACCTCGCCCTCGGCCGCGCCCGCGGCCAATCTTGTGACGAGGCATCTCCTGCAAGGAGACGCGAACAAAACGGAAACGTCAAAATAGACGGTACCAAACAAAACTTCTAAGAGCTCATGTCAAGAGATACGTTTTGGTGGCTACTCTAGCTATAAACATGTGAATTGGTTATTTTCCAGTCAGTTGATTCACTTCTCGGGACGACCTTGCTCTGATACCATCTTGTAACGACCCGGTTCCCGAGTCCCTATGAGACACGAGAACCAGACCGACTCGACTAATCCCAAGACCTAGTCGTCCAACGAGGAAGTAACCAAAAGAGCAGTAAAATAAACCACATTCAGCATGAATATAACTAACAGTAAGGAAGTACAGCAGTAAGGAAAGAAACTACTACAGTAGATACTACCACAACAGTAGAACAACATTTATCATATAACAAGAACTGCAGGTAAAGAAAGTACAGCGGAAACAAGAACAACTCACTATAACAGAAACAAAAGAGGTACAAAAGACTGTGGTAAACTCTACTGGACCCTACTCGGCCCAGCGTCCTCTGCAGCCGCTGACCCTGGCTTCTCAACACCTGGTCCTGAAAAAGGTAACGAGTGTAACACGTCAGCAAAACGCTGAGTAGAGTGGCAAACTAACTAAACACAACAGTAGAGTGTACAGTAGTTGTTATGTTCTATTACTTCCTTTATTCACATCTTTCAATTTTCTCACTACTTCATTTATTTCTCAGATCCTTTACTTGATCTCGAATGTCCTCGTGGGAACGATCTTGATTGCAGTCTTTTCCAAAAGTAGAAGTAGCACGTGGTGCTCTCCTGGCTGGGAGAGTCCCCCGTGGTGATCCTACCCTCAGTCAACCACCCCAAGGTCACTGACAGACGTAACGGTGACTACGGCATGCACGATAAACGCACAGGTAGCTAGCCCGCACTGGCACGCGGTCAGTCGTTTCCGTTAACGGGTGCGCCCAAAGCACAGCACGGAACTAGGGCAGAGCCCTCTCAGTAACAGGGGTCCAACCCCTCCACAGTAACCAAACCGGGGCCTTGCCCCTTCACAGTCCACGCACCCTCGCCTGACTACCCTGGTTTGCCCTAGTGGGCCTAACAAGTCGGTGAAGGAGGCTAGAAGAACCCCGGGGCCCGTGGGGTAGCTAGTACTCTCCTAACACTACTAGCTCTCCTCGGTACTACGTACACGAGGGCCAACAAGTCGGTACAGAGTGGCCAGTCCTAACCCCGGGTCCCTGGGGCGGCTAGCTCTGCTCTGCACTAAACAGGGGGACAGTCGCTCTCCTTGGTACTCCGTACTCAAGGGCCAACTCACTTCCCCAAAACTATTCCATTCACCTTCCAGGAGTTCTACTCCTACTTCCCCGTAGGGTTCCATCCTTTTTACTCAAACATCCAGGTTTCACTTTCCAGTTTCACATTCTTACAATCCATGTTCTCAACCACGTTATCTATTCACAACAGGCAGCTGTTAATTCAATTTACAGGCAGCTTTATATTCCTTTCCATTTTTCCAAGACTGCAGTATTATACATTCCACTAGTTTTTCCATCCTAGGATTCATGCCACATCCTAGGATCTAGCATACAACTAGTTTTCCAGCCCTAGGATTCATGCATCACCTAGGAGCTATCATTCCATGCATTTCTCATTCCTAGGATTCATGCAATGTCCTAGATTCTAGTTATGGTTCCATACTTTAACAGATTTTAATAATAAACTTAAGCCACTCTACCAGGTACAACGGGAGTAATGGGGGCATGATCGGGAATCCCGCGTGCCTCCGCGACTCCCAAGACTGCAACTGAACGAGGTCCTATCACAAGGATCAAACACAAGGAGTGTCTCAAAACAGTGTATAGCTACTGTAGACTAGTAGAGGAATTAATTCTGAAAAGAACGCAACTCGAATCGCGGAAAACGGAGCCCGAACGGGCCCTAAACGGGTCGAAAAAGATGATACTGTGCAAAATCAGACGTCTGGAACTTCTTCCAGACGTCTTAAAAAGTGGATCATAGAATTACCTGTTCAGCATGGTTTCCCAGACGTCCAGAAGTCTGCAGGAACGTCTGGCCTATCTCCCAGACGTCCGATGGTCACCCCGGATGTCTGGAGGTCACTCAAGCCGTCTGGTACAACTTCCAGACGTCTGATTCGCAAAGGATGGTGAATCAGCGAGCCTGCGCACAGCCAACTCCCTCCCTCAGTACGGTCAGTCGACAGGAAGGAAGAAGAAAATGGAATACTCACCTTTCAGACGTCTGTAGGAGCTACCAGACGTCGTCCTCGCTGTCTGCCTATCAACCCAGACGTCCGATTCTGGAAATTTTTCCAGAACAGGGTGCCACCCGGCTTCCGCTCGCGACACCGCCCACGTCGCACCTCGCGCGCCTGCTGCTCAGACCACAGCAGGTCCCTCTCCGCGTCGTTTCGCGCCCCCTGCGCCCTCCGCCGGCCGGCCAAGCCGCTCCGGTGAGCTCGCCCTCACGGCAGAGCTCCGCTCTCGCACGCCGCACCTCCTCCGCACTCACTGCGGCCACAGCTGCCACCCTCGCACTCGCGCTCACGCTCACTGGCTGAAGGAGAAGAAGGAGGAGACGGTGGAGACGGGAGGGGAGGCGTGGCCCTTTTAAGGCCGCGCGGAGAGGAGAGAGAAGGATTCGCGGCAGGGGAATATGCAGCCGCGGAGGGAGGAAAGGCGAATATGCGGTCTGCGTGCGCAGGCGCGCAGACGACTCGCGTGTGTCGAAAATAACGGATTTCCAGACGTCTGGAAACTATCCCAGACGTCTTTTCAGACGTCTGGGACACATCCTAGACGTCTTAAAAGACGTCTGGGGCACGCGTTCGTAACACCCCTCCAGTCCAGTACACAGGCACGCAAAAGGTCCTCAAGTGTCTGTATCGTTCGCTCAGACTGTCCGTCCGTCTGGGGGTGGTAAGCTGTACTAAACCTCAACCGCGTCCCCAAGGCCTGCTGAAACTCAGCCCAAAACTGGGACGTAAAGCGGGTATCCCGGTCGGATACGATCTCCCGCGGAACTCCGTGTAGTCGTACCACATCCCGGATATACCTCTCTGCCAACTGTGCTGGTCCCAAAGTGACTCGGATCGGCAAGAATCGCGCCATCTTCGTCAGTCTATCCACTATTACCCAGACTGCGTCGTGTCCCCGCTGGGTAACAGGTAAGCCCACCACCAAATCCATGGTGATGCTCTCCCACTTCCACTCTGGCACTGGAAGCGGCTGTAGCGGCCCTGCAGTCCTCTGATGCTCGGCTTTCACCTGCTGGCACACTAAGCACTGCTGTATGAATTCACCCACATCCCGCTTCATCCCCCTCCACCAAAACTCGCGTCTCAAGTCATGGTACATCTTCGTGTTTCCGGGATGTATGGTGAATCTGGAACCGTGTGCCTCAGTCAGGAGCTCTCTCAACAGCTCCTCGTCTCTGGGAACGCACAACCGTCCCCTCAAGCGCAGCACCTGGTCTGTGAAAGAGAAGTCCCCTGGGTCTCCCGACAGTACTCTGTCGTGCAAGGACTGCAAGTACGGATCGGCCATCCATCCTATGATGATGCGGTCTATCAGCTCTGGCCTAGTCTGCCATGTCACCGTCACTGCCCCACAGTACCCTCGTAACTCTAGAGGTCGCCAACTACCCACCTCCTCCAAAAGGCTCCAACTCTGTAACTGTAGACTGGCCAAGTGTGCGGGAGCCTTACGGCTCAAGGTGTCAGCCACCACATTGGCCTTTCCCAGGTGGTAGGAGATGCTGCAGTTGTAGTCCTTCAGGAGCTCCAACCAACGTCTCTGTCTCATGTTGAGCTCCTTCTGATCAAAAAGGTATCTGAGGCTCTTGTGATCTGTGAAAATTTTGAAGGTCTCACCGTACAAGTAGTGCCTCCAAGTCTTCAGCACGAAGACAACAGCTGCCAACTCTAGGTCGTGGGTAGGGTAGGTATGCTCATGGGGCCTCAGTTGCCGCGAAGCGTAAGCGAGAACGTGACCCCTCTGCATGAGCACACCTCCTAACCCCTGCAAGGAGGCGTCCGTGTACACAACGAACTCGCCACTACTGTCAGGGATGGTGAGCACGGGAGCCGAGGTCAACCTCTCCTTCAGCTCCAGAAAACACGCCTCACAGGCGTCTGTCCAAGCGAAGGGCACGTCCTTCTGGGTCAACTGTGTTATAGGACACGCAATCTGTGAAAATCCTCTGATGAATCGTCTGTAGTAGCCTGCCAGTCCCAGGAAACTGCGAATCTCAGTGACTGAACGCAGTCTCTCCCACCTGAGTACTGCCTCGACCTTGGCTGGGTCCACCGCCAAGCCGTCTCCAAAGATCACATGACCTAAGAAGGTCACCTCCCTCAACCAGAACTCGCACTTGCTGTACTTGGCGTACAACCTGTGTCATCTCAGAGTGTCCAGAACCATCCGCAAATGCTGTCCGTGCTGCGTCCGATCTCTAGAATAGACGAGTACATCGTCTATGAAAACCACCACGAATTGGTCCAAGTACGGTCTAAACACCCGGTTCATCAGATCCATGAAAGCAGCGGGGGCATTGGTCAGCCCAAACGGCATGACCAAAAACTCGTAGTGTCCGTACCGGGTGCGAAAAGCTGTCTTGGAGACGTCGGTCTCCCTGATCCTCAACTGGTGGTATCCAGACCTCAAGTCGATCTTGGAAAACACCGTGGCACCCCGCAACTGGTCAAACAAGTCGTCGATCCTTGGCAGCGGATATCTGTTCTGGATGGTGACCCTATTCAGCTGTCGGTAGTCCACACAAAGGCGTAGGGTACCATCCTTCTTCTTCACAAATAGTACCGGGGCTCCCCAGGGAGACGCACTGGGCCTCACGAAACCTTTCTCCAAAAGGTCCTGTAACTGAGACTTGAGCTCTCGCAGCTCAAGCGGTGCCATCCTGTATGGCGCGGTGGAGATGGGGCTGGTCCCTGGTACTAGTGAGATCTCAAACTCGATCTCACGCTCGGGTGGTAGTCCTGGTAAGTCGTCTGGAAACACGTCAGGGCACTCTCTGACCACCGGGATACTCTGGAAGTCTGCCACAGGGCTGGGCTCTGCCACCACACAAGCTAGGAAGCCCTCACACCCCTGGCTCAAAAGTCTCGCCGCCCGAAGTGCCGAAATGCACCTGAAACCTCCGTCCACTGGCTGTTCTGAAACTCGAAAGAAGGCAATTCCGGAATGGAGAAGACGATCTTCCTCTCAAAATAGTCCACCAAGGCATGGTAAGCAGACAGCCAATCCATTCCCAGAATCACTCCAAAGTCCTCCATCTGTAACATAATTAGGTTAGCTGGCAGGCTATGTCCCCCGACGCTGACCTCGCAATCCGTGTACACCTCCTCAGCTACAAACAGCTGACCACTCGGACCTCTGATTACGAACGGATTCTCTAACAGTGTATAATCCCGATCCAAACTAACTGCGAAACTGGCTGTGACAAACGAGTGCGTAGCGCCGGAATCGAAAAGCATGTAAACGAGTCTGCCAGAAACTGAAACCATACCTGCTACCACCGATCCAGAAGCTCTGGCGTCCCTGTGTGTTAGGGCGTTGATACGCCCCTCAGCTCTAGGTGCGGACGAAGCAGCCACACTCTGCGTCGGACGGGTAGGTGCTGGCCGGTACCCTCCTCGCGACTGCTGTCCTCCTCCTCGCGCCTGGGAACCGCGACCTCTTGCGCGCCCTCTAGTGCTCTGCGCGGGAAGTATCTGCTGACCTCCTGCCCTAGACGGGCAGTCCCTCCTGATGTGGCCCGGCTGGCCACACTGGTAACAGAGGGGAACCCGACTCCCGCCCTCAGTGGGTCTCTGTTGTCGGCTGGGCAGGGGTCCGGTGCTGGCGACTGGCCCCTGTCGAGGGCCCCCAAAGGCCACTGATGGCCCTGTAAAATGTGACGACTCTCCTGCGGACGCCACGTGTCTCCTCTCTCGCCGGCCCTGTGAAAAGTCTGGCTGAAAGGGCCTCTTCCGCCCGCCGTCAGTGTCTCGCACGTAAGTCATAGCTGCCTCCACCACCCTCGAAAACGTAGGCAGCTTCAGGGGTTTGACATACCCCCGAATCGCAGGTCGGAGCCCCTCGGTGAACCTCCAAAGGCGCTCCTCCTCAGTAGCTACCGCTGTCGCTGCAAAGCGGGACAGCTCCAGGAAACACGTGCGGTACGCGCTCACGGTCATCGTCCCTTGGCGGAGAGTGTGGAACTCCCGCCTCCTCTGGTTCTGCCACGTCTGGGGGAAGTACTGCTCGCAGAAGAGGGAGACGAACCGGTCCCAGGTCGGCTCATCCCTCTCCTGTCCTCGGACCGCCCTCCACCACCTGTGTGCCGCACTCTCCAGCTGGTACGTGGCAAAGGCCACGCGGCACTCCACCGGGGGGCGAAGGGTGTCGAAAATCTTCTCCAGCTGCTCAATCCAGTCCTCTGCCTCGGCCGGGTCCTCATCCCCGTTGAAGGAGGGGGCTTCAGCTTTTGGAACTGCCCGAAGAGCTCGAAGTGGCGCTGTAGGGGAGGTGCTAGTGCACCTCCAGGCGAAGGTGCCTCGTGCACGGAAGTATCGGAGGAAGGTGGGGGCTGCGGCGGCCCATCCCCTCCCCCGTGCTCAGCGCCGCGTCCGTCGAGTGGTCCCACAGAGGACTCCCCCTCCGCAGCCCCAGGGTGAGGCGCTCGGGGCGGTGGGTGGAGCTCCTCTCGTACAATGTCTCGTATCAGCCGGGCAAGGTCCTGGGCCTGGACGCCCGAGAGTAGTGGCTGGTCCACTGGGATGTCGACAACGGCACGCCCACCTCGCCGACCTCATCCTCGGCCGCACCCGCGGCCCGCCTCACTGGTCCCACAACGAGGCATCTCCTGCAAGGAGACGCGAAACAAAACAGAACACGTCACTACGGAACGATACCGAACGGAAATGACTAAGAGCTCATGTCAAAAGATATGTTGTGGTGGCTACTCTAGTTATAGACATGTTAAATGGTTATTTTCCAGTCAGTTATTCACTTCTCGGGACGACCTTACTCTGATACCATCTTGTAACGACCCGATTCCCAAGTCCCTACGAGACACGAGAACCGGACCGACTCGACTAATCCCAAGACCTAACCGTCCAACGAGGAAGTAACCAAAAGAGCAGTAAAATAAACCACATTCAGCATGAATATAACTAACAGTAAGGAAATAAAACAGTAAGGAAAGAAACCACTACAGTATATTCCACCACAACAGTAGAACAACATTCATAACATAATATGAACTGCAGGTAAAGAAAAGTACAGCGGAAATAAGAACTACTCACTATAACGGAATAGAAAGAGGTACAAGAGAACAGTGGTAACTCTACTAGACCCTACTCGGCCCAGCGTCCCCTGCAGCCGCTGATCCTGGCTGCTCAACACCTGGTCCTGAAAGGTAACGAGTGTAACATGTCAGCAAAACGCTGAGTAGAGTGGCAGCTAAACTAAAGAAACAGTAAAGTGTACAGTAGCTGTTTTAAATTTTCTTTCTTCCTTTATTTACGTCTTTCTATTGTTTCACAATTTATCTATTTCTCAGATCCTTCACTTGATCTTGAATGTTCCTCGTGGGAACGATCTGGATTGCAGTCTTTTCCAAACAGTAGAAGTAGCACGTGGTGCTCTCCTGGCCGGGAGAGTCCCCCGTGGTGATCCTACTCTCAGTCAACCACCCCAAGGTCACTGACAGATGTAACGGTGACTACGGCACGCACGGTAAATGCACGGGTAGCTAACCCGCACTGGCACGCAGTCAGTCATTTCCGTTAACGGGTGCGCCCAAAGCACAGCATGGAACCAGTACAGGGCAGAGCCCTCTCAGTAACAGGGGTCCAACCCCTCCACAGTAACCAAACAGCGGCCTTGCCCCTCCACAGTCCGCGCACCCTTGCCTGACTACCCTGGTTTGCCCCAGTGGGCCTAACAAGTCGGTGTGGGAGGCTAGCAGAACCCCGGGGCCCGTGGGGTAGCTAGTACCTCCCTACACTAGTAGCTCTCCTCGGTACTACGTACACGAGGGCCAGCAAGTCGGTATAGAGTGGCCAGTCCTAACCCCGGGTCCCTGGGGCAGCTGGCTCCGCTCTGCACTAAATAGGGGGGACAATCGCTCTCCTTGGTACTCCGTACTCAAGGGCCAGCTCACTTCCCCAATTCTATTCCATTCACTTTCCAGGAGTTCTACTCCTAATTCCCCGTAGGGTTTCAGCTTTTTAACTCAGGACATTCCAGTTTCACCATTCCAGTTTCACGTTCATACATCCCATACTCTTAATCATGTTCATTTATTCATAACAGGCAGCTGTTAATTCAATTCACAGGCAGCTATTATTTCCCTTCCACATTTTCCAAGACTGCAGTATTCATACATTCCACTAGTTTTCCCGTCCTAGGATTCATGCCATATCCTAGGATCTATCATACAATCTAGTTTTCTAGCCCTAGGATTCATGCAACACCCTAGGAATCTACCATTCAATCTATTTCTCATTCCTAGGATTCATGCAATGTCCTAGGTTCTATTTATGGTTTCATAATTTAACAGATTATACTTATAGCCACTCTACCGGTTACAACAGGCGAACTGGGGGCGTGGTCGGGAATCCTGCGTGCCTCCGCAAACCCCGAGACTGCAACGGAATGGGGTCCTATCACAAGGATCAAACACAAGGAACTTCTCAAAATAGTATACAGCTACTGTAGACAGGTAGAGGATGTAATTCCGAAAAGAACGCAACTCGAAATGCGGAAAACGGGCCCGAAATGGGTCGAAAACGATGAAACAGTGTAAAATCAGACGTCTGGAACTTCTTCCAGACGTCTTAAAAAGTGGATCAGGGAATTACCTCGCTCTGCGTGGGCTCTCAGACGTCCAGAAGCCTGCGGGGGCATCTGGCCTAGTTCCCAGACGTCCGATGGTCACCCAGGACGTCTGGAAGTAGTTCCCGCCATCTGGCACTGAAGCCAAACGTCTGATTCGCGTTGGATGCGAATCTCCGGCCCTGCGCGTACCCATTTCCTCTCTCTCTTAGTATGGTCAATCGAAAGGAAGGAAGAAGACGGAAAAACTCAGCTTTCACACGTCTGGACAGTCTTCCAGACGTCGTTCAAGTCGTCTGGCTAGAAGCACAGACGTCTGATTCTGGAAAATTTTCCAGAACCAAGGCGCCACTCGCCCTCCGCTCGCAACGCACGGTCGCGCTGCGAGTGCTCTGCTTGTTGCTCGAGCCGCAGCAGTCCTCCCGCGTCGCTCCGCACCCGCTGCGCCCCCCGCCGGCCGGCCCTAGCAGCCCCGGCGAGCTCGCCCTCACGGCCGAGCGCTTCCTCCCCCGCGCAGCACCTCCTCCGGCACCCGCCGCGACTGCCGCCACCGCCGCTGCACCCTCGCGCTCGCTCTCGCGCACTGGCTGAAGGAGAAGAGGAAGGAGGCGGAGGTGACGGGAGTGAGGGAGAGGCGTGGCCCTTTTGAGGCCGCGCGAGGAGAGAGAGAAAATGCGGCAGAGGCGTCTGCGGCCGCAGGAGAGAGGGAAAAAGAGGGAGAGAGAGAAAACGCAGGTCTGCGTGCTCAGGCGCGCAGACGAACAGCAGCGTGCCAAAATAATCGATTTCCAGACGTCTGGAAATGATCCCAGACGTCTGGTCCGACGTCTGTAAGTGATTCCAGACGTCTGGCACGACGTCTGGGCCACCTCCCAGACGTCTGGAGCGCCCGTTAGTAACAATATATATATATATAGATATATATATATATATACATATATTTATATATATCTATATATATATACATATATATACATATACATATATATATATATACATATATATACATATACATATATATACATATACATATATATGTATAAATGTATATATATGTATATGTATATATATGTATATATATATATATATATATGTATATATATATATATATATATGTATATGTATGTATGTATATATATATATATCTATATATATATGTATGTATATATATATATATATATATACATACAAACATATACATATATATATATATACATATACATATACATATATATATGTGTGTGTGTGTATATATATATATATATGTGTATATATATATATATGGTGACATTGGATTTGAGTTTTGACCAATTGTGACTGGGTAATTTACGCAGAAACCCAAATTAGGGCAAAATTGTGTCTGTGACTCTGTTTGAGGTCAAAATAGGTTCCAAAGGTCAAATCAAGGATACCAAACCTTAAGGAATATTTTTATATAAATTTTAGAGGGTTTAGATGAATTTTATCCTAACCATAACCTCTGTTATTTAATCAGGTTTGAAATTAGGGTTTTGGGTTATGAATCAACTCTCGAAATATGTGAACCCTATTTCAGTCTATGTGGACCCTCTTATTAGACTTTAATGCTCATTAGACCTTAGATTAACCCTTGGGAAACCCCTTGGTTATTCTGTGTTCATGATATGTTGTTAAAATTACATAATTAACCCTAATTTCCTGTTCTCTTCTCAGAATGGATATTCAGTGAGTTATGGCTCTCAGGCGATTTTATAGGAGCATTTGTCAATTAATCCTGATTAATTAAAGCTAATTATGGTTCATGATGATGTTATCATCAATAGCCCATTGGACGGTTGTCCAGAGCCCAACCACATGACTATTCTCTTTTACTACTGCCTTTAGGTAAATCTTAAATCAAGGAAGCCACCTACTTAGAAAAAAAAAGAAAAAAATGATGACGAAAAAGAAATAGAAAAATAGAAAAAGGAGAAAAAGAAAAAAAGAAATAAGCCACACTTCACCGCACAAGTATGGCTGGCAAGTTGTCATGGGTAACAGCCCATTAGCCATTTGTCCAGATCCCAACCGATAAAATGCACAAAAATTCCAAAACACTTAAGGAAGAAGTAGGGAAGTAGAATAATTCGGGGAGATATACATTGAGTTTTCCCTTGTGTTGACCCCACAAAAATAAAATTTGAGAGAAAGCTACCAGTCAGACAAATACAGTTTTAGGTAGCATTTTCTTTTCAGGTCACCTAAGGGTGTAGAAACCCGAAACCCATTTTAATTGCGGTTGAGTGAGTTTATCACAATCTTCATGACAAGATGCTTAACACTTAGAATCCTTTTCGAGTCTTGGGTGGGTTGGGTAGCTGTAAAAGTTATCTCGGAACTCTCAACTCCAAGATCCAAAAAAATTAGAAAAGAGGAAAAAGAAAAAAAAAATTGCTTCTATGTAGAATAAGGCAATGACTCAGGTGGTCTGCATTTTGGCAGGCACCCAAGTGCTGTTGAGTCTCTATGGGTCAGGTTCTTAGTAGAAATTTCCTCCTGTTGACAACTAGTGCTTGAGTGACTAATTCTTGATTCTAGCATTTAGGTTAACCTTGCTAAAGATTAGCAAAGGGTGGGCATGGGGGTATGATGACTCTACAAATAATAACATTAATTACCTCAATTAGAGTCAATTTGAAGTGCACTCATGCATAAATGTGACAATATTATGGGTTTGGGAGCATTGCATGCATTCTACATTATTTTATGTTAATATTGCTTGGAATTAACATTTAATGGCTAGGTTATAGAAGAACACCTTAAAGTAGGCCTTAGATGAGTAATCAAACCACAAGGATGGATTCGAATCGACGAACGGAGTCCAACGAAACCAAAATCACCTCAATCCGACCTTTGTAGCTCCCACAACAAGCTTGGGAAGTTCTGACCGTTCTCATTGCGCCACGTGGCATCTTCTCTGTCCTTCATCACACTAGAAGGTCCATCGCTCAGATCTTCATCACGCTGCCACCACCGTTCGATATTCATCGAACGCACCTCATCGTGCCACATCGCACTTTGCCATCCACTGCACGATCATCATCCAACGGCCACCATCGCATGAGTGCCTTGTCATCCTCACGACAATCCACAAGTGTAGCATAGTGGGCAAGTGAAGTGCTCGCAAACGAGCAGTGCAAGTTCGAAACATGCTGTGCTCCCCAATCCTCGCAATTGTTTGCTTCGATCGATTAGAGCCACTCGATTGCAATCAGATGGTGAGGATATCGACTACGTAGAGCATCCGGATGCACAAGATGCATGCACACGCGATCCCATGCATGCTCGTACGCACGGCGATAAGTGCAATCCTGAGCACATGGTGAGGCACAATCTCAACCATTGATTCAACCATTCGATGGCTGGCAGTGCGAGCACGCGATCTCATGTGACGACAATAGTGAATGTGTGAGTGACAGTGAGCAGGTGAACTGGGCTACAGCGACGGTTGCAGCAAGGCTACAGTGACATCCTTGCTATCGCTAATTGTGCGATACCTATTTTGGCCACTCGTCCTCTATTATAAATAGCCTTATAGACCCCCATTGCAAGGCATCTCTCAACATCTACTACCAAACACATCCCCCACCTCCATAGAGCTTCAAAGCAAGGTCCCGGAGCTACTGAGCCACCAACGAAAGTCTCTCCACCACCGTGGCTGCCTCGACGCCCCATTTTTAGCGCTTATTCTATTGTTTCTTTAGCTTTATGTCCATGATTTCTTTAAACATTCTTCTAGCATAATTGTTCATAGTGTGAGACTTTGATGCTTACTGAATGCATTAGTTTTTCATTGCTATCATTGTTGCCTCATCTATCTAAAATAGATTTTGTTCATGCCATCCATGATTCCAATATGACATTATTATATCTTACTTAGCAATCACCATTGTCATGAGTTTCTAACCCTACACACACACTCTCTCTCTATCTATCTATCTCTTTCACAAGCAAATCAAAATAGCCAACATGTGGAAATAAAATAAGCGACTCTAAAATTCGATTTTCTGACTCCCTAAAATCGACACTTGGACTCACATTTCCATTTCTTCTTTTAAAATTGATGTCATAAACACATTCTACAATGAACGAATTACACTTACGCATTTTTCGACGTCAATAGGCTAGTTTATAATTTAGTTTACATGCATTCATTACATGCATTATTTAATAAAAATAGGATTTAGACATTGTTTTGGGTTTTGTATATAAATAACCATTTTTTTCTTTTGATTATTATTGAGTCAAAATTCGTCGTAGTTTAGCAAAATATGTCATAGTATAGTGACGAAAAGTGAATCGACATTTAAAATTTGTAATTACTCAAAAAACATATGAGTTTTGAGGTCATTCATAGGGAGCAAAATTGGAATTCAATCCATTAATCAAATGATATAACAATGAGCACAATATCTAATAAAAAACTCAATAAAATATATTCAATATATGCCAAGAGTATATCAGAGTCAATAGACAAAAAGAATAGAAATAAAAATAGCAAAAATAATGGTGGTTGAAACCACCAATTAGTTGCTCAAAGTCAACTCTTAATTCAAGATCAGACCAATTCTCAAGTGCCTCAAACACCTAGCCAAATCTTAGCAATTCATCAAATCAAGCGTTCAAGATAAGCCTCAGACTGCTTAAAGTTCAGCACAAACCTCTCAAAATTCACCTAATTCCTTAGCACAGTTCTCAAGAGCAAAACCCCCCACCTTTCTCATAAATTATCCTCTCTCTCAAACCAGACCCAGATCTCTATTCCAGACCCAAATTAGGCTAGTTCAAATCGGCCTAGTGCAGATGGGGGGCCCATACTCGCATGGCATGGATGAGTATGTGGAGTGCAAGGCTCGTGCATGGGGGACCCAACCCCCCGTGTGCTGGGCAAAGAGGCTATGCACATAAAGCGTTAAGTATGCTTTTCAAATTTAGTGCCCACTAACATGGGACTAAATTCTCAAGTGTTCTTCGTTCTCCTCACGTAGAGGAGCTACTATTGCTCTTCTACAATTGGGACTCCTACTGCTGCATTCTTCAATTGAGAGCCTGAAGACTCCCTGGAAGTGGTCTGCACCCGCTAGAAGTGGTGTGGTGGTGGTTGATGACTAGAGCACGATAGACAACAACAGCATATGGAGTTCTGGCAAAGCCCTAAAATACATGAAAACGGCCTTACGGCCCAATTAGATGCTTCAAAGGACTCACCGTGAGGTAAGGAAGGTGATGGTGGTGTGATGTAGACACATCCATTCAGATTAAAATGCCTATTTATGTATGTTCCTAGGCTTAGATATGCATTCCATGTTATAAATATTGCATAGCATGCATCATTCTACATTTAAAGTAGTTTGTGTATATGTTAGGTTAATTGCATCCTTTTATGGTCAGGAGAGAAGGAGATTTATTTCAGGGCCTTGGATTGACGATCTGTTCATACGAATCTAATTAGGACGACGATCGGAGTCCAACACCTTTGAAATCGTCTAGATCGGAATCTCGTAGCACTGTCTGCAGTTCGGATGGCCATAAGACATCCTTACAGGCTTCAAATGAAAAATCCAACCGTACGGATGGATCCGGAGCGACGATCGCAGTTCGGCAATGCGAAAATCATCTCTATCCAAGCATAGTGGCATCCTCTGCAAGAGAAAGAAGATGGACGACCGCTCCATCTCGGCTGCCCAACACCGACCAGCAGTCTACCCAACGCTTCCTCTTCATCCACATCATCCATTCCCAGCCATTGGATCTTGATCCAACCGCTACGAAGCCTTCTCCACCGTGCGCCCATAGGAGGTGTTCTCAATACATGCGCCAGCATGGCGCATTGGTTGAGGTGCATACTCCCAAAGGAGGGGCGCGGGTTTGAAACCTGCAAAGCCCCCCCAATCCTCCAATTGGATGTAGCGTAGGCGCACCAGCACCACAGCGCACACCAGAACAAGCGCCAGCACGTGCACGCGAGCGACATGGCCGCGTGATAAGCATGCAAGAACAGTTGCAAGCGAGCGTGAGTTGGCGTGGATCTTCATCGACAAATGGATGGATCTTTAGCAACGTTTACGGATGTCACTAATTACTATGTGTGACCAAGCCCTTCATCCTCCACTATAAAAGGACCCATACCCCTCCATCCACCATCATCTCTTCCTTTCTTTCCCTCACCACCTCCAAGGCCCTAGAGAGAGCTTGTCCCAAGCACGGGATGCTCCTTTAGAGTAGAAAATCAAATATTTTTCCCTCCTCACATCCCCATTCGAGGAGCATCCCATGGTCGTTCTCTCATCACTTCAGGAAGTAGATCCTCGCCGCAATGCCATCCCGTCCTGCCCTCCGTCCTCCGACGCCATCCTTATTCGTTCCGCTCCTCACCACCTTCGTCCGGGCACCATCAAAGTGAGTCGTCCTTGATGATAACATCATCATCAGCCATATCTTAGTTTTAATTAGTCATAATCAATAGATAAATGCTCCTACATAACTGCCAGAGGATCGAAATTCATTGCATATTCATTCTGAGAGAAATGCATTAAAATAGGGGTAAATATGCAGTTGTAACAGAATATAGTAAATGCAAAGTAATCATGAAGTTTCCCAGGGGTTAAATGAATGTCAAAAGGTCATAAATGTCTAATAAGTGGGTTCATGCAAAAAGAAAAGGGTTTTTGCATGTTTTAAGAATTAATGGACATCTCAAACCCTAAAAATAGACCCGCTTAATTCACTGAGGTTTTGGTCAGGATAAAATTCACCTAAACCTTCTAAAAATCATATAAAAATATTCTCTAAGGTTTAGTATCTTTGATTTGACCATTGAAACCCATTTTGACCTAAAATAGTCTCAGCTGGATAATTACCCTAATTTAGGTTTTTACGTAAATTATCCTGTCAAACTTGGTCAAAACCTAAATCCTACTTCATCATCAGATTCCTTGGGTCCAAATTAGGTTTGTACCAAAATTTGGGCCCAATCAGAGATCAAATTGACCTAGTTTGCATTTTGGTCCAGCCTGATTCTTCTTCTCTCACTTAAACCCTTAACTTTCAAAATATATTGAAAATACCCCCTAACTTCATCATCTTCTTCAAAAATAGGTCCCCGCCACCTTCAGACTCCTAAACCCATCACCGGCATCTTTCAATCAGGGATTACTCCCTAATTTCATGACCAAACTCTTCCAAAATTGGAAGGAAGATTCATAAAGAGTTCTGTACAATCTAAGCTACATCTTGGGCTCTAATTCCTTCCCAAAAGCTCATGCGAACGATTTGATTGTAGGTATACCCAATTTTGTGCATGAGTCCCAAGCTTTCAAGCTTGGTTTCCAAGCTTGAATCTCAACCCAATGGCCTTATAAAGGACCCACATTGCACAACCAATCTCCTTAGCTTGGTTTGGAGGTCGGTTCTCCCATCTTCCCTTCCCCCCAACCTCCATCTCCACCAACTCTGGCGAGTTCCTTCATCTAGCCTCTTTGCTCACCGTCATAGACAATAGCCAGCGAGTTTGTCTTCCCCAACTTCTTTTGCTCCTCTCGATACGCGTATGAGCTCCTCAGACCCCTTCTTTCCTAGCCGTTCGCCCCCCGGAGAGTTCATCTTCTTCGTCGCCAACCTACCAAAACCAGTACGGACCCTATCCCTTTTGACCATTAGAGTAGGTAGCTAGGTTTCTTTCTCCCTCTTTTATCATTCCCTCCATCCAAAACCCAAAAATAACCCCTCGACACACCGCATGCCACCTTTGTCTACACCTCCGGCCACCCCTCCAGTGAGGTTCTCCACACGCTACACACCTCCAAAGGCCTCGCCGACAAGTCCACAAGCTTTGCCTCATCCACCCGCACAAAACCCCTTTCACTATTGGCGATTCCATCCACCTAAAAGAGCCACCTAACAACCCACCTTCACGCAACCATCCCCGACTCCTTCCGACCTCCACTCCACGAAACCACCACCACCACACTCCACTCCCTTCGGTGATGCTTGTGGACTCTTTTAATGTGGTTGAGAGGCCATGTTGATGATTTTCAGGTACACACCGTCGTTCTCTGCCGCCTCCACCTCGTCCAACCACGAGCGTAGTCCTTCGGCCATGTTCTTCTCCCAATTCATCTCTAGGTGATGCAGAAACATCCTACAAACACATCCAGGTCTCCAATTAAGCGAGAGGACTGCAACTGCTGCTCCAATCAACGAAGACCCACCTGCTGCTTCACACGAGAAGGAAGAGGGACATTTAGTCCCACATCGTAAGGAGATGAGAATCTGGCTATAAATAAATTGATTTTCTGCTTGTGGCTTATCGCCTGAGACACTTGGGGGTGAGGTCCTTGCTTACTTGCTCACTAACTCGACTATGCCTACTCACTCCTTGGCTACTACCCACTGCCAGTAGCCCTAGACCCGGTTACTGTGCATGATCCGAATACTCGATTGGTTACCCGGCTATTTGAGAGAGGAAGAGGAAAGAAAAAGAGCATGGAAGGGGAGGGTTTTGCTCCTCTATGCATTCTGCAACACTTAGTCGCTGGGAAGGAAAGAAGAGAAGAACGAAAGAGAGGAGTCATTCCTAAGAGAGAAAAGAAGAAGCTCTGCAGAGGAAAGGGAAGAGGAAAGGCTAAGGAGAAAAGAGGAGGCTGAAGGATAAGGAAAAAAGAAGAGAGCAGAAGAAGAGAAGAACTGAAGAAGAGGAAAAGCACTGTAGAAGACGACATTTAGGTCGTCTAATTACCAAAATAGACATCTGATCAATGTTCATTTATTTGATTTATTTGAGTAATTGATATGTGCTTAATTAAGACTAATAATTCGTGATTCAAATCACCATTATTTGTCTTAGATATTTTTTTACCTCATGAAACTCTTGAAATACTCACGTTGCACATTGAATATCATTATTTGGCCTATTTCTTATGCTCATTTATATATTCATTAAGATTAGCCGGTGAATTTCATATTTGCACTCTGTGTTCGACGTCAGACTTCATTTCTAAATATTCGAGTTATAAATTGTATTTGTTTTCATGCTATTGCGGCTATACTGCAACGCATCTTTTATAAAAACCCCATTCTAGCTTGCCAACATTTTGGCGCCGTTGCTGGAAAGCAACACGCAATTCACTGCTATTCTTTGTTTTATTTGATTATATTTGAGCACTAGCTTGCCCTATTTGATTTCTTGTGATTTTGCGAGGTACATCACGAGGTGATCTTCCACGCAAAACAACCACTCCAGGCCAGGTAATCTCTCTTCTTCCTTAATCTCCTATTCCTTGGAAGAGAAAAAAGGAAACAAAACTAATTAGGAATCACCTACCTTATTTTTATAATTATCTTCATTCAAAAGGCAAGTTTCCTGATTTACGAAAAAATTCATATCTGATTGAAGCTTGAGATGATTTTTTAGAGATCCCTACCCTATCTCCTATACTTATTAGGATTACGCTTAAGTTCTAAGCATCTTGGACTATTCACCTTCTTGTTTGAAGTCCAAGGTGTACATCTTGAGATTTAATTGGACTTGGAATAGAGCCAATTAATGTTTTTCAACATTAAGGTTTGAAGAGTTAGCTCACATTTTGCCTCCATAAAAGGAAATTTACCCTTTTACATTTGTGTGCTACACAAACCCGTGATTAAAAAGATCTAATCAAGAACTCTAAAATAAAGCTCTAATTTCACTTGAACCTTAAAAAATTGACCTAATAACCTGAGAGTCATTCAAGGTGATTTCTAAGTCTTGACCTAGATTTCATTCTGCATCTTTTAGGGTAAGTCAAGTGAAGTTGGTCTACTTTGTGGGCCAACCAACCTCCAAATTAGGTCACAAGTCAAATCAACTTCTAAATCAAGTGAAATTCAAGGAACTAATTAGGCTAAAATTGGTAGACTTAAGGTCTTAAGTTCGTACATTCCAATCTACTTGGAGCTGTAGTGACAAGGAAAGTCGGGTGGGGGAAACCCTGTAACCCATGGGGACGCTCTACCGTGTAGAGGTCTTTGCGGGTCTCTCCCTACCTGGCTGCCCAAGTATTTCTTAGGTGTGCGAATTTCTAATTAAGAAATAGCCTTAGTCATCCAAAAATCTTTGGGTGTCTTGATTGGGTCCAAATAACATCTAGTCCCTCATCTTTTCTATAGAGCACATACACAGGAAGGTCATTAGGTTTTTAACCTAAGAGACCTCATTAGATCTTCTTGGAAATCTCTTTCAGATCCGATCAACTTCAATCTAACCTGAATTTAATTCTACATCTTGTTTCCACCACTTAATTCAAAAATGCAACCTAACATGTTAGGAAAAGTGATTGAGAAACCTGTGTCCCAAATGACTATCAAGGATAAGATAATTGAGGATGCTTGTAGACACCATGAGGAATATTTTAAAAGGGACAATCAAGATAAATTTAAGAAAACAATGGACCACATTTTGAACCGTATGGAGATAATATGGATACGAATAAACCATGATTCAACCTGGGATGATCTCTTAGTAGAACACATTGAATTGGTGAAATTACACAACAATGATTGTCTGCAATGTTGGTCAAATCCTTCATTTTTGGAAGAACTCTAGATTCTTTTGGAAAGACAGGGGGAATTGCTGAATAGGTTATATAGAACCATTGATCAAAAATACCCGTCAGAAGTTAATAAGACATCTTGGAGTAATTCTAGTGATCAACATGATTCCATAAATCTCGGGTTTGATGATCAAGGTTGTTGTGGATCCCCAACCCAAATAAATTCAAATTCAAACTTCATAACAATTGACATACCTGATCTTGGTGAGGGTTGGGAGGATCCAATTATAGGTGTTCCCGATTCTGAACTGGCCCTAGGAAACCAGGAAGCTGGTCATTGAGCTTAGATTTCGCCGACATGTGTAATGATGAGCTTAAAACAGAACCTCTCAAGGGTGTACATTCCACCCCTTATTCTGATAAGGTGACTCTCGAGAGCAATTCTAACATCCTTGTAGAGCCTAGACTATATCCTAGTGACCCAATGCCTACCTTTGACCTAGAATCAAGATCTGAGCCTAATTAGGATGATTATGAGGCCACATGTGATGAAATACAAATTTTGAATCTAGACTATGATTCTAGACCTGTATTTGATGAATACACCTCTCCAACTTTCTCAGAAATACAGATTGATTTCTCGAAAGTCACGCCAATCTATAATACAGAAACTAAGGGGTTGGAAGAGCTGGGACTCGATTGGGTCTACCCTAAGAACCAAGAACCCAAACCTACGCCTAATAAGGACACCTTTTCAAGCTCAGAATATGAAATTAGGATAGATCCAAGTCAGGTTGTTGATTCTACACATGTTGATTCTCTCTGTGGTGGAACTCCTGATCCAGAATCAAAGTCAGAAACTTATTCTCGCAAATTCTCCAATGATTTCGAATCCTATTCTGATTTCAGAGAACCTTTATTTCTAACGATTATGAACCAATCTACGTCCTCAGCATCCATGACCCATGCTTCGACTATGACTCTGAGGTCCTTGATCCCAAGATCATTGATTCAAAATTAGGTTCCATTGAGATGGAATCATTCCTTTTTGATCTTCAGGAATCAGAAATAGCAAGTGCCGAGAGTGTTTGTAATCCAGAGTTTGAATCTTTTCTTTACTCGATTTTTCATTGTCCTATAAGCACTCTTCAGGCATTTACCTTTGATTTTGACAGGTTTTATGAGGACTCTCTAAATGAACCTACCTTTGAAACCTTTCTAGAGGATCCCTCAACACATACAATTCTCCTTAAAACCACCTCTTTTGCACCACATTCAAAGCCTACTCAAATCTAATTCCAACCTCGACCCACCACCGGAATAAGTTTCTACTCTGATTCTCCTTTCGATGATCCGGTCACACATGATTCTTTTCCATCTTTTGATTGGATTTCAGACATTGATCAGACTACTAATCACGACCCATCTTTCTCTGATCACTCTCGTAGGGATCTCACATCCTCCACAGATCCATTTTCTTTTGAGAATCCCTACTCTGACCAGGCTGATTGGAATCAGCCAAACCCACGATTCACACTGCCACATCTATTTGAGCTTCAAAGCATCTAGTGGGCACCACATCTATTGATTCACATCCATCAACCCACCAGATTGATTGGGTTTGGGCTGCATCATCTGCCTGTTAATCTGAACAAGCACCTGGTTGAACCAACTAGGCTATTGATAAAGGTGCTTGTTTTACAAAACTCTGCTGATTTGACCACTCCTCCATGAGCACTTCCTACTCGAATGAAGGCATTAAATTTATCACTTAATGGGACCCTTCTAATGATCCTTTTAAGCTATACTCCTATTGCACTTTTGAGTTCAGTTTTAGAATAGATGACTCCACCTCTAGTACACGTACCAGAGCTTGAAATCGTCCACAAACAGTCATCCTAACCCGTTCACCCACCCTTTGATCCGGTTCTAACCCTTGAACCAAACTAACTTCATACCCTCCGATTTACAATGAGGACATTGCAAAACTTAGGCATGGAGGGGTGTTAAAGTGCAAACACATCAAAATTAAAGTTTTTGAGGGGTTCTCACAAAAAAAATACATATTAAAAAAGCCAAAGCATAAAAAATTGAAAAAGAACAAAAAATGGAAAGGGGAGAAATTTTTAAGAAATTGATTGCATATCATTTTTGAGGAGGAAAAAAGGAGGTGATTTAAATGTCAAAAAGGAGCCACAATTTGAAACAAAATTGATAGTCATTAGTAAATGATTATGGAATTTACTTAAGTTCTAGACCAAATCAAAAGAAAGAAATAAAAGTCAAAAAGTGCTAAGAGATACAGGGATTAGTATGTGTGCTGATCTTAGGCCTCTTGGACTTGTTTTTTAGGCTTAAAAATTTACGTATCCATTAAGATTCGGATAATTCTCAAGAGGTTGAGGAAAATGCAAAGGTTATGTATTAGGCCTAAGGCTTAGGTAGTATTCGATCTCGTTAACTGACCTCTAGTTTTCAGGACTCGGTAACCTAAGCACCTTAATCCACACACAAGTCTGGTTCAGTCTGCTTAATCAATCAAAATCACACAAAAGCATTTATTATGTTCTGAAAAAGATGCCTAGATTAGGAGCGGCTTGAAGATACAAGTTGATTTGGACGAGTTCTCGATGTAGAGAGGAGGGAAATTCTCCTCGAAGATGTGTAATAACATACCATCTCCTTGGTGCCTCTCTTAGGATATTTAAATATCCTATTGGGGGCACATAAGCACCTTGTGTTGATTCAGGTGCCATGGGCGGGATTATCCCGAAATGTCGATTGCTAGGGCCTGAATTTAGCTACAAAATGCCATGGGCGACACTATCTCGAAGTGTCGAAAGCCAGGGTTCTAGGGGTTTCCATGAGCGGTGCTATCCCGAAGCATCGATTGCCAGAGACCCTGCGAGGATTGATGGTGGGAACAAGGAATCTGATATAGATCATGTTTTTAAGCCAATCCGAAGCTAAAAATAAAGAAAAGAAAAAGAAAGAGAAAACTCTCCAAAAATGCAAAAGTTCTTCTATCCCTCTCTCTTACAAAAATGCACTGCAAATTGAACCTGGACTAACCATGTTACAAGCACGGGTGCTTTAACTGCTGGGTTCAACGAACCTTTGGATAGTTTCTGTGGGCCTTAGAAACCTTCACAGCAGACTGAGGCTAAAGCTGGTCAGGTTTGGATCTTGGTTGGTACTTGAGTGCCTCTAGACCTACTATTAGCATTATGACCTAATTTCTAAAAAGAAGAAAGAATCAAGACTCTAAACATCAAAGCATGGTCTAGAATTTAAGTTCCTTTCATAAGGACTAACAAAAGTTAAGCATGGGGGTATGATGATAACGTCATCATCAGCCATATCTAGCTTTAATTAGTCATAATCAACGGATAAAAGCTCCTACATAACCGCCAGAATATCGTAATTCATTGCATATTTATTCTGAGAGAAATGCATTAAAATAAGGGTAAATCTACAGTTTTAACAGAATATCCTAAATGCAGAGCAGTCACGGAGTTTCCCAAGGGTTAAATGAAGGTCAAATGGTCATAAATGTCTAATAAGTGGGTTCATGCAGACAGAAACGGGTTTTCGCATGTTTCAATAATTAATGAACATCTGAAACCCTAAAAACAGACCTGCTTAATTCACTAAGGTTTTAATTAGGATAAAATTCACCTAAACCTTTTAAAAATCATAGAAAAATAGTCCTTGAGGTTTAGTATCTTTGATTTGACCATTAGAATCCATTTTGACCTAAAACAGAGTCACAGTTGGACAATTGCCCTAATTTGGGTTTCTTGTCAAGTTACCCAGTTAAACTTGGTTAAAACCTAAATCTAACTTCACCATCAGATTCCTTGAGTCCAAATTAGGTTTGTACCAAAATTTAGATGTGTTGACGAGGCGAGATCGTGTTTTAAAAGATATTACATTGTAATATAGATGAAATCGCAGCGAAAACAAATAAGAATTTATAACTCGAAAACCAAGGTCGAACACAGGGAGCAATTGGGTATTTAAAAACTTAAGAGCACAACTCTCAATTTAATAAAAAGCAATAACCAATTTAATCAAAATTGAGAAGTAATGTCAATGTAGAAATAATGCCCAAAAATTGGACGTTTGATGAAAAATCAGATGTCTTAAAAAGTTTTGCTACAGTGCTTGATTTGTGATTTTTGGCCTTCTCTTTCTGATTTCTCTCTTCTTTCTCTTTCTCTATGCTCTAAGGCTATGCTTCTTCTGCCTTGCTCTTTGGCTTCTTCTTTTCCTTTTCTTCTTTGTCTTTCCTTGTCTTCTTCTTTTGCTTGGCTAAGTCCCTGCTTCTCTCTTTCTTCTGCTTTCAGCGGCTACCTTCTTCTTCGTCTCTTCCTCTGTTGCTCCTCTGCTACAGTGCTTCTTTTTTCTTCTACCCTTGCCTTCTTTCTTCTTTCTCTTCTTTCTTACCTGCACAGCACCACAAAGCAAAACCTATCCCATACCTTCCCCGCATCTCTCTCTATTTCTCTCTTCGGTACGCTCTCCCAAAGCCGGGTAATCGAGTCAGGTTCGCGCCCGGGTCCAGGCGCACCAGCGTGGGTGTGATGCGCAAGGAGTACTAGGTTTAGGTAATCGGGTCAGGTGCCAAGTTTGCGGGGGTAGGTCGCGGATGAGGCTTGGGCGAGTGAGGGTGAGGGACCTCACCCCTGTGTACTGGAGGCGATAAGAAGAAAGCACAAAAATAATTTAAGTGTCACAACTTACCCCTGAGTTTACGAGGTGGGACTAAATGTCCCACCCGCTTCTGCAGGTGCCCGAAGGAGGAGAACTCCACCCAATTGGAGCAGCTGTGAGCCTCGCAGAGTCTGCTCTCAGGCTGGATTCACTCGCACACTCAACGTGCATCGCCTGGAGCCCTGAAGCCTGGAGCGTGCGGCCTGTAGCTCTGAAGCAAGCAAGCTTGCTTGTACGTTAATGGCGAACGAAGGCTTGGACCTGCACAACACGAAGACGGCCTTACGACCCTGTCAAACAATAGGGAAAGCTTCTCCATATCATGGTAAAGGTGAGGTGGGGGTCAGCATGGTGCAGACTTGCCTAGGCATGCGTGCCTAGGTCGGACTGTGACCGTGTGTGTGGGTTTGTTCGGTGGCAGTGTAAGGCGAGTGTGGCGGACAGTGGATGGGCGGAGAGTGATCAGTGGGTGATGGCGAAGGTGATGCGGTTAGTGGCGAGACGTGTGGAGGTGCGGAGTGGTGGATGTGTCTCGCCGGAGGTCAGCTGGAGATGAGAAAGATGAAGGTGGACAACGGCTGTCGAGGGGAGGTTTATGAAATAAAATGAGGGAAAATGAAGAGTGGGAAGAGAGAAACTTATCTGTGGGTATGGGGACGAAAGGGAGGCAGAGGAGACGAACGGCACGTATGTTCTTTCATCGGGGAAGACAACCCTAAGGTGGAGATGACGGCGACGAGGAGGAGGTCGAAGAGGCGTGCGCTGGTGCGGTGCAATGCAGAGGAACAAGACAAAGCTAACCCTGCCATTGGTATGGTGGCAGAGCGACAAGAAGAGGGAGGGGAGGTCGCTGGAGCTTGCGGGCATTTTTACCGAAGATGAGGGAAGAAATTGAGAGGATATCAGTGGCCAAATCAATCTTCGAAGATGCGCAAAGGATCGGGGTCCTTTTATAGCCGCTGGCCGAGCCTCTTGTGCTTGGAGGGCAAGCCTTCCAGCGTAAAAGCCTCGCCAGAGAAGGAAGGTGCGTAGGACACCCAAATCTCTCGAGTGTTCGCACGAGAGATTGGGTGTAAATTTGATCTGGAGATCTCGTTCAAACGATGGAGAAATCCTCAGAGAATCTCCCTTGCAAATCTAGGAGGAGATCTCTGGGGATTCGAGGAGATATCAACCTCAAATCCTTGCCGGAGTGGGATTCCTCCGATGTAATGGCGGAGGGACCTGAATGCAAGGGTGGCGAGGAAGTTAGGGGGCTCTGCGCAAGGGTTTTTTCAAAAGTTAGGGGCCAGAATGTAATTGGGTGGACCATTTTGCAAAGTAGGTCAAGATGACCTTCCCTTAAGCCCAAGTTTTGGTACAAACCTAATTTGAACCTAAGGAATCCAATGGTGAAGTTGGATTTTAGGTTTGACCATGTTTGACTAGACATTTTGCAAAAAAATCCAAATTAGGTTAAATATTGAGCTAGGACCCCAATCTAGGTCAAAATATGTTCCAAATGCCAAATTGAAGGTTTTAAACCCTAGGGGATATTTTTCCATGAATTTTAGAGGGTTTAGTTGATTTTTATCCAGATCGGAACCCTGTGAAATTAAGTGAATTTGTTTTAGGGTTACAGAATGTCATTTAATTCTTAATCCTTACAATAACCCATTTCTGACTTAACCAACCTACTCTTTATCTTATTCACACCATTTGACCTATATTTTTCCTCTGAGAAATCCTATTTATGTACTACAATGGTAAAATTGCAGTTTTAACCTTTGTTTCATGTTTTCTTCTCAGAACATTAATTCCTTGAATTAGGTCCTTCTCCAGGTTATGTAGGAGCTCTTATTCTCTTTCTTAGGTCAAAATGAGCTAGTTAAGGCTCATGATGAGGCTCTCATCAGGGTGCAATCAAAGATCATATTGACCTAGTTTGCATTTTGGTTCAACTTGATTCTTCTTCTCTCACTTAAACCTCTAACTTTCAAAATATATTACAAATACCCCCCGTAACTTGATCATCTTCTTCACAAATAGGTCCCCACTGCCTTCAGACTCCTAAACCCATCACTGGCAACCTTCAATTAGGGATTACTCCCTGATTTCACGATCAAACTCTTCCAAATTTGGAAGGAAGATTCACGAAGAGTTTCCCTACAATCTGAGTCGCATCTTGGGTTCTAATTCCTTTCCAAAAGCTCATGCGAATGATTTGGTTGTAGGTATACCCGATTTTGTGCATGAGTCCCAAGCTTTCAGGCTTGGTTTCCAAGCTTGAAGCTCGACCCAATGGCCTATAAAAGGACCCACATTTCATAGCCAATCTCCTTAGCTTGGTTTGGAAGCTGGTTCTCCCTTCTTTCCTTCTCCCGGACCTCCATCTCCACCAACTCCAGTGAGTTCCTTTGTCTAGCCTCTTCACTCGCCATCACAGACAATAGCCAGTGAGTTTGTCTTCCCCAACTTCTTCCGCTCCTCGCGATACGCATAGGAGCTCCTTAAACCCCTTCTTTCCTCGTTGTTCACCCCCCGGAGAGTTCATCTTCTCCATCGTTTGCCTACCAAAACCAACATGGACCCTATCCCTTTTGACCGTTAGTGTGGGTAGCTAGGTTTCTTTCTCCCTATGTTATTATCTCTCTATCCAAAACCCAAAAATAACCCCTTGACACACCGCACGCCACCTTTGTCTCCACCTTCGGCCACCCCTCCGGCGAGGCCCTCTATGCACTACACACCTCAAAATTCCTCGCCGACAAGTCCACAAGCTTCACCTCATCCACTCGCACAAAATCCCTCTCACTATTGGCGATTCCATCCACCCAAAAGAGCCACTGAACAACCCATCTTCACGCGACCATCCCCGACTCCTTCCGACCACCACACACCTCCACACGCCATGAAACCACCACCACCGCACTCCACTCCCTCCGGTGATGCTTGTTGACTCTTTTAATGTGGCTGAGAGGCCGTGTTGATGATTTTCAGGTACACGTCGTCATTCTCCATCGCCGCCACCTCGTCCGACCACAAGTGTAGTCCTCCAGCCCAGTTCTTCACCCAATTCATCTCCAGGTAATGCGGAAACATACTACGAACACATCCAAGTCTCCAATTAAGCGAGAAGACTGTAGCTGCTGCTCCAATCAACGAGGACCCGCCTGCTGCTTCGCACGAGAAGGAAGAGAGACATTTAGTCCCACATCGTAAAGAGACGAGCGTCTGGCTACACATAAATCGATTTTCTGCTTGTGGCTTATCGCCTAAGACACTTAGGGGTGAGATCCCCGCTTACCCGCTCACTGACCCGACTATGCCTACTCACTCCTCGACTACTACCCACTGCCAGTAGCCCTGGACCCGGTTACTGTGCATGATTTGAATACTTGATTGGTTACCTGACTATCTGAGAGAGGAAGAGGAAAGAAAGAGAGCAGGGAAGGGGAGGGTTTTGCTCCTTTGTGCACTGTGCGACACTTAGTCGCTAGGAAGGAAAGAAAAGAAGAAGGAAACAGATGAGTCATGCCTAAGAGAGAAAAGAATAAGCTTTGCCGAGGAAAGGGAAGAGGAAAGGCTAAGGAGAAAAGAAGAAGAGGCTGAAGGCTAAGGAGAAAAGAAGAGAGCAAAAGAAGAGAAGAACTGAAGAAGAAGAAAAGTACTGTAGAAGGTGACATTTAAGTCGTTTGATTACCAAAATAGACATCTGATTACTGTTCATTTATTTAATTCATTTGAGTAATTGATATGTGCTTAATTAAGACTAATAATTGGTGATTCAAATCACCATTATTGTCTTAGACATTTTTTTACCTCATGAAACTCTTGAAATACTCATGTTACACATTGAATGTCAATTTTTAGTAATTATTCATTGAATATAATTATTTGGCTTATTTCTTATGCTCATTTATATATTCATTAAGATTAGCCGGTGAATTCCATATTTGCACTCTGTGTTCGACGTCGGACTTCATTTCTAGATATTTGAGTTATAAATTATATTTGTTTTCATGCTATTACGGCTATACCGCAGCGCATCTTTTATAAAAGCCCTGTTCTAGCCCGCCAACATCCAAGTGACCATTGAGGGGGATTCTTCTCACTACTCTCTATCTTTCACTTTCTAGTGTAGTTTTTCACTTTCTTATCTGTAGTTGTAGCAAACATTTATTTTGAAAGTATATGTGATTGTTTCTCTCTCTCTCTTATTTTACAAGTAGATTAGCTAGAAAATAATTTTTAAAACATCATCTCTTACTTTCTAAAAAATACCCAAAAAATCATAAAAGACAAAAACAACAAAAGAACAAATAAAATCTAAAGTGCAAATTTCAAAGCCAAACGTTCTCTTCCCCGTGTTCGACCCTAGACTCCCTTTCGAGTTTCGGTTATAAAATTTATTTGATAGTGAGTTTTGTGACTATGACGATGGGTTTCTCAAAACCCTAACTTTTCCCTCGTGAAAGACCTGCTCATCATTTTGGCGCCATTGCTGAGAAGGCAACGTTTTTTGGTTTTTTTCGTGTTTTTTCGCTTTACTTAACTTTTTAGCTCACTTTGCTCCTTTCTTTCTATGATTATAGGTACCCTTCGAAGGCAAGCCAAAGCGGATAAATCAGAGTAAAGTGCGATTAGAAGGTTCTGTAAGTATACCCCACCACCCTTACCCTAGATTTCATAAACCCAAATCAACTTAGGTGCTTGCATAAACCCTAGTCTAGATCTTGATTGTTTGATTGTCACTCCACTCACCTCACCCACCTGCATAAAAAAAAAAACTATCTGATTATGGGATTTACTAAAACTTACACACATTAAACACCCACAACTCTTGACCTAAGGTGCACCACTGTACATTGATTCTACCACTTAACCGGAATCTGATCTATGGATCTGGTACACCTTAACTCAACACACAAATAAGTGAGTAGAAATTTGATTAGGTTAAACATTTTTGTGTGCCTTAATCAAGTGGTGCAACAGGCCAATTGCTTGAACTGTTTGGGCCGCACCATTCAATCTAAAACTGATCCATCAAGTAGCTTTCCACATAGAGTTGATTTTTAGGGCCAAACCAGGCACTCCACATTATTTCTGATTTTTAAAGGAACATATTATCACTGGTGCTTGCAAAACTTAGAGTGTTCTCCTGAACTTGATTGAATACACCTAAGATTAAACCCTAAAAGACACAGCATCAAATAACCTTGTTTTCAAACCCTGGTTGTGCATGCACACACATATTAACTAATCATTAAGGGCACAACCCATCTAAAAGGCCTATCACATTCCAAGAACACAACCATCCCAAGCCTAATTAAAATTGAGTAGACGTTGGCCTTAAGGATTGATTCTCTCTTCGGGACTCCAATTGAGATTTTTTTCGATTAATCTGCTTCTACCGATCCATCTAATGTCTAGTTAGGGGAGTCGCATCAAACGACCGCAGTTGGGGGGTATCAAAGGAACCTGAGGTGAAAGCTAAGGGAAGAACCTTTTCCCCAACCCCTCCCTCTAACTGGTTGGATTGGCTAGATAGAAGTAGACCAAATTGTTTCTGTCATCTCGAGATGGGTTCTGAGAATCTGTAGATCTGTAGGCTAACACACCTAAGGATAGGTTTGGTTGATTGTATTGCGGGGCACCTTTCTCTGTCTGTTTTCCCTCCTGTTTCACCATGTATTCTTCCACATCGCACTCTCATTTCCAATCCTACCCTCCTACCATCACTTTCCTTAAATGATTACTATCCTGACTCAACTTATGATTACCCATCTCCTGGTCGGGATAACTTTGATTGGGGACATGAATCCGAACCTTAGTGTTTAGGGATTAACGTTGAACAACAAGACTATGATTATTATCCTTCTCACACCTACAATGATTATAGATCTCCACCCTTTGATGATCAACCTAATCCGATCTACAATCAAGAAGGATATGATGATTATAACTTTTCCCTTTCCCAAGATTATGCTGAACATAGGTCACCACCAATCTTTGAACAACAAAAAATGACCTATTATCAGGGAGGACCTCAATTTCTTAACTCCCCTAGATTAAACCCAAACCCACCCAACCCTAAATCGAACCATTCGGTTCAGGTGAACCATATCCAGGTGAGGGTGTTGGCTAACTTGAGGAACACTATACAATATTTAGAAGCTCGGCCAACACCATGCACTAAAGCATTGGAGCCTATGATCAAATGATTCATGAACTTAATAGTTCTTTATTGGATTGGCTCCAAGATGTTAAGGATAGGGGCCCGGTGAGTTTCTATTTGGGAAATTGTCGAGATTGAGAATGAAATTTGTAGTTGCCTTAGTCCAATCTTGGGATGATTCTCAAGATGAACCCCCTTCAAGAGAACCAATGTCTGAACCCGCTTAGGCACCTGTTGGGGGGAACACATTTTATGAGATTAGGGATGACTAGGTTGGGTTAGAGCAACCAATTGAGGATGAACTGATTGCCTCACCTGAGATCCCAGAGCTAGGGAATGAGGAAAAATATGTCTCCAAGAACCAAGAAACAATAGATATCTTTGAGACATATATAAATGAGGATCTTGAATTCTTTTATTCTGAGGGTGAGGCATCTCTTAGTGAAGTCTCACTTCAGCTTAAGGAAGATAATTTTAGTGAGACAAATGGGCCTGAAGAATCTGATGAACCATTTGATAGCCCGATTATCAAAGATTGTGATCCGGTTGGGGTCAAGTTGGAAGATCCAAATCCTGATTTATTAGAAGATTCAATCAATGGCCTCATTTCTCTTCCACACCCCAAAGAATATAGTGATGATCTTGAAATTATCAAACCCAAGTCAATTCTGATTCAGCCACAATTATGGGACTTGGATATATCACATGGGGTGAATGATATGCTTGAGGTCCCAAAAATCAAGCACTTAAACTTGGAGGATAGAAATTTGGAAATGAAAATCTGGGAGGCTAATTCTGAGGGAAGTATAATGTTGGATCTAAGGGTTCCTATTGATCTAAAACCACCAACCTTCTATCTGGACCCTTATGATATCTTTGTTGTGCAACCCAAATACATAATAATTGATTATCTTTCTAAGCTGAACTCTAAGTGGACACATGAATCTATTGAACTAGATCTATCCATTGTCCACCACTTTAGTCTTGGGTTGCACACCACCAAACCATAGGCCCAACCCCGCAAACACAACAATCTCCAGTTCTGGGTGATTTTCATCCAGAACCTTAGAACCACTCGACCTTGGGGCATGGGTCTACACCGTACTCTGGTCCACATCTGCGGATACTTGCTGGCAGGTCCTGAGATCAATGTTTGTATTTTGATTTTGACCTGTACCTGTGAATTCTTAACATCTTCTTTATTTGTATAATATGCCTAACTAAAGGAAATAAACTTAGCACGTGTGTATACTTCCTTCTCTCTGCGGAGCTAACTGGATTTTCATGAAATTCAGATGATATTCTATTTACTCTGCCCTTTTTATGTCTTTATTTTTACAATGAGGACAATGCATCATTTAGGCATGGGAGTGGATACTTAACTCTGAATTTATTTCATTAGCTCCGTGTAATTTCTTTCATTTCCTTTATAAAAAAATAAAATTCAAAAAGACAAAAAAAATTAGAATTAGGAGAAGAGAACTTAGGCATTAGGATTTGTTAACTTTAGGAGACGATACTTAAGGACTTGAACACTTAGACTCTTTAGGTCTTCGGGCTTAATCAGCCCAAGTGTCCACTAAAAGGTGGACTTGGTCTTGAGTCCTCACCAAGTTAATTTTATTTTAATTTGGTAAATAAACTGGGGTGATAAATACACGACCTATCAACCCACCATCTGATTTGAGGGAACTTTAAGCCTAAGCATCTACACACTATTTGCACTGACTCACTTTTTGGTGATTTTTATGGAAATTAGGTAGCTAATGAACTTTCTAGGATAGTATGGCTAGCAAGTTATTGTGGGTAACAGCCTATTGACTAGTTGTCCAGAGCCCAGCTACATGACCATACTCATTCTACTGCTTTTAGGTAAATCTTAGATCAAGGAAGCCACCTACTTAGAAAAAGGAAAAAATGATACTTAAAAATAAAAAGAAAAAATAATAATAGAAAAATAGAAAAGGAAAAAAAATAAAAATAGAAAAATAAACCACACTTCACCGCACGAGTATGGCTGGCAAGTTGCTGTGGGTAACAACCCATTGGCCGATTGTCTAGAGCCCAGCTCACAAAAATGTACAAATAATTCCCAAAACACTTAAGGAAGAAGCAAGGAAGTAGAATAAACCAGGGAGATATATACTAGGTTTTCCCTTGTGTTGACCCCATAAAAAAATAAAAAAAGTAGGGAGAAAGCTACCATTCATAAAGATAAACTTTTAGGTAGAAACTCTTAAGGTCACTTAGGATCGTAGAAACTTAAAGTCCGTTTTAATGGCCGCTCAGTGAGTCTATCACTCTTTCACAAGATGCTTATACTTAGAGTTCCTTTCGAGTCTTAGGTGGGTCAGGTAGCCATAAAAAGTTATCTCAAAACTCTCAAACTCCAAAAGCCCAAAAAAATTAGAAAGAAGAAAAAGCAAAAAGAATGTATCTTCCCTTTTCAAATAAGGCGAGGACTTGGGCGGTTTGCATTTTGGTAAGCACCCGGGCATTGTCAAGCCTTCGTAGTTTAGGCCCTTAGTTGAAATTTCCTTTTGTTAATAAACAACTAATGCCTTAAGCCATCGAGCCCTAATTCTGTTTTTATACATAGGTTTGCCAGGAACTAGCAAAAGATAGGCATGAGGGTATGATGTAGACATATCCATTCGGATTAAAATGCTTATTTATGTATGTTCCTAGGCTTAGATATGCATTCCATGTTATAAATATTGCATAGCATACATCATTCTACATTTAGAGTAGTTTGTGTATATGTTAGGTTAATTGCATCCTTTGATGGCCAGGAGAGGAGATTTAATTCAGGGCCTCAAATTGACAATCTGATCATACGGATCTGATCAGGACAACGATCGAAGTCCAACGCCTCCGAAATCATCTAAATCGGAATCCTGTAGCACTGTATGCAATCCGAAGAAGATCAATGGCTAGGGGGAAATGCGACATCCTTATGAGCTTTGGATGAAAAGACCGACCGTACAGATGGATCCAGAGCAACAGTCGCAGTCCAGTAATGAGGAAATCATCTCAATCCAAGCACTGTGGCATCCTCTGCAATCGAAAGAAGATGGACAACCCAGATGGCACCATCTATCCCACCCAACACCAGCCAGCAGTCTACCCAATGCTTCCTCTTCATCCGCATCATCCCTTCCCAGTCATTGGATCTTGATCCAACGGCTAAGAAGCCTTCTCCACCGCATGCCCATAGGAGATCTTCTTGACACATGCAATAGCGTGGTGCATTGGTTGAGGTGCATACTTCCAAAGGAGGGGCATAGGTTTGAAACCTGCAAAGCCCCCCCAATCCTCCAACTGGACGCAGCGTAGGCACACCAGCCAACGCATGCGCGAAGACGCGCTCGCACCAACTCGCACACCTGCATCGCAGCGCACACACAGCGCAAGCGCCAGTGTTTACAGACGCTTGATAGGGTTTTTAAACAAGTCGCGTTGCAGTATAGTCGAAAAAGAGTTGAAAACAAATAAGAATTTTATTACTCGAATGTTGAGTCCGAGGTCGAACACAGGGAGCAAATGGAATTTATTCACTAATCTCAATAAATGTAATTTGAACACTTAAAGTTACTCAAAGTCTAATTCAAAATATAATGCAAGAGTTTATGAATACTAAAATGTAGCAATAAAAGAGAAATTGAGAGGAATAGAATAAAAAGGTTGATTCTTCTTCTCTTGGCTCTCTCTTTAGCTTCCTCTTCTTTTCTTCCTTATTTGGTTCTTCTTTCCTTCTCTGCCTTCTCCTTCTTGGCTTCTCTTCTTTCTCTTTCTTTTTTTAGCTTTCTCTGCCTTTAGCCTCTTGTGCTTCCTTCTTCTTCCTTCTCTTCTTTCCTTAGCTTTCCTCTTTCTTTTCCTCTCTGACTTTGGCCTTCTCTACCTTTCTTCTGTGGCTTCTGATTTCCTTCTTTCTCTTTCCTTTTCAGCCGGGCCTTCTTTCTTCTCCTTTGATTTCTCCTTCCTCCTTTCTTGCCTTAGCTTTGCCTTTGCCTTTTCCTCAGTTGCGCCCTCCCTGCTACAGTGCCTCTTCTTCTTCCTTAGATCTTCTTTTCCTCAACTTTCCTCTACTTCCTCCTTCAGCCTTGCCTTCCTTAGCTTTTTCCTTCTTCTCTGCGGCTGCAGCTTCCTCCTCCTTCTTCCTTTCCCTACACACACAACTGCAAAACCTACCCCTACCCTCCCCCACATACGCTCTCTCTCTTTTCTATCTTAGGTCGCTCTCTCAGAGCCAATCGGGTATACGGGTCGGGTCAAGCGCATCCGGGTCCAGGTGCACCGGCGTAGGTGCTGCGCGAGAAGTGCTGGGTAAACGGGTCAGGCAAGCCAAGTCTGCGGAGCGTGGATCGCGGACGAGGAGGGTGAGCAGGCAAGGGGACCTCACCCCGTGATCGGAGGCAACAAGCCTGAAACACAATTTCAACTTATATCACTCGGCGCACTCTAAGCTTTCCGAGGTGGGACTAAAAGTCCCACCCGCTTCGCGCGAGCCCGCAAGAGATGCTCTACCTAATTGCTGAGACTGAGTGCTCTTCTCAAAGCCACTCACTGGCTGGATGTGTGCGTGAACTCATTCTGTGTCACCTGGACCTGTTTGCCTGGAGCCTGACTACCTGGAGCGAGCTTGCATGCTTCTTCTAGTTTGCGCTAATGGCGATGGAGGCTCGATTTTGTGATCAATCAATACGACCTTGTGGCCTCATTAAACCACATAGGAAGCTTCACCATGGCACAACGAAGGTGCTGCGGTAGGTGGCTATCTGCAGGGTGGCCTAGGCGTGTGTGCCTACGTCGGTCTGTGCCCGTGGTGATGGGTGTGGTCGGGGGGTGCTTGTGGAGGGTATGGCAGTCGATGGAGATGGGGAAAGTGCTCAGTGGATGATGGGGGAGGTTTTGAGGGGTCTGGCGAGGAGTGTGGATGCGTGGAGCGATGGATGCACCTTCTCCGGTGGTCAGCTGGAGATGAGGAAGATGGTTGTGGTCTGCAGTGTCGAGGGGTTGAAAGTAGAAATAAAGAAGGGGGAAATGAAGAGAGGAGAGAGGGGAAGAGATTTAACCTACTTAAGGGACGAAGGGATATAGGAGGGCGGTTGGCGTGTACCTGCCGCCACTAGAGAAGAAGATTCCAGTGGAGGGGGAATGGCGACGACGAAAGGGTGGTTGACGCCGGCGCTTGTACGGTGCGACGCGAAGAAAGAAGGTGAAGACAGCTCTGCCACTGGTATTGTGGCAAAGCGACGAGAAGGAGATGTCGCCAGAGCTCGCTGGACGCTTGGCCGGAGGAGAAGAGAAGAAATTGGAGGTTGTTCTCCAGCCAAACCAAGCTGAATTTGAGCGATAGGGACAGGGGGTACTTTTATAGGTACTGGCAGAGGTCATTGTGCTTGGAAGGTAAGCTTCCAAGCGCAAGAATCCTTGCTGGAGTAGAACTGTGAGAGAGATACCCATGTCTCTCGAGCGTTCGCATGAGAGATTAGGTGCAAATCAAGGTTTGAGATTGCGTTCAGATGATAGGGAATTCCTCAGAGAATCTCCCTTTCAAATCTGAGAGGGGATCTCTGAGGAATCAGGGAGAAATCATCCTCAAATCCTCGCCGGAGTAGGACTCCTCCACTGTAATGGTGGAGGGACCTAATTGCAAAGGGTGGCAAGGAAGATAAGGGGGTCTGCGCAATGGTTTTCAAAAGTTAGGGGTCTAAATGTAATTGAGTGAACTGTTTTGCAAAGTAGGTCAAGGTGACCTCCCCTTAGGTCCAAATTTTGGTACAAACCTAATTTGGACTTAAAGAATCCAATGGTGAAGTTGGATTTTAGGTTTGACCACGTTTGACTAGACATTTACACAAAAACCCAAATTAGGGCAAATAATTAGCTAAGACCCCCTATTTAGGTCAAAATAGGTTCCAAAGGCCAATTTGAAGGTTATAAACCCTAGGGGATATTTTTCCATGAATTTTAGAGGGTTTAGTTGATTTTTATCCTGGCTAGAACCTTGTTGAATTGAGCAGGTCTATTTTAGGGTTACAAGAAGTCATTTAATTCTCAGATTGCACATTAACCCTTTCCTGACTGAACCAACCCACTCTTTTATTTTGTTAAGACCATTTGACCTATGTTTAGCCCCTGAGAAATCCTGTTGATATACTGCAATGGTAAAATTACAGTTTTACCCTTTGTTTCCTATTTTCCTTTCAGAATAGTTATTCCTTGAATTAGGCCCTTCTCTAGGTTATGTAGGAGCTTTTGTTCTCTTTTCTAGGTCAAAATGAGCTAGTTAGGGCTCATGATGGTGTTCCCATCAGCCAGCGTGTGCGCATGCATGACAAGGCCATGTGATAGGGGCATGCGCATAGCTACAAGCAAGCATGAGTTGGTGCAGATCTTCAGCAACAGATGGGAGGATCTTTAGCGACGTTTATGGACGTCACTAATTACCCATGTGTGAGCAAGCCTTTCAGCCTCCACTACAAAAGGACCCATACCCCTCCATCCACCATTATCTCTTCCTTTCTTTCCCTCACCACCTCCAAGGCTCTAGAGAAAGCTTGTCCCAAGCCCGGGATGCTCCTCTAGAGCAGAAAACCAAATATTTTCCCACCTCTCAACCCCATTCGTGGAGCATCCCGTGGCCATCCTTTCATCACTTTGGGAAGTAGATCCTCATCGCGATGCCGTCCTGTCCTGCCCTTTGCCCTTCGATGCCATCCTTATTCATTCTACTCCTTACCACCTTTATCTGGTTATCATCAAAGCAAGCCATCCTCCAAGTGACCGTTGAAGGGGATTCTTTTCACCACTCTATCTTTTCATTTCTAATGTATTTTTTCACTTTCTCATCTGTAGTTGTAGCAAACATTTATTTTGAAAGTATATGTGATTATTTCTCTCTCTCTATTATTTTTCAAGTAGATTAGCTAAATAATTATGTTGTTGACCTGATCTCTTGCTTTCTAAAAAATACCAAAAAAATCATCAGAGACAAAAATAACAAAAAAATAAATAAAATCGAAAGCACAGATTTCAAAACCAAGCGTTCACCTCCCTGTATTCTACCTGGGACTCCCTTCCAAGTTTCAATTATAAAATTTCTTTAATAGCGAGTTTTGCGATTACGATGGGTTTCTCAAAACCCTAACTTTTCCCTCGCGAAAAACCCACTCATCATGGTGGTGGCGAGGTGTTTAGAGGGTCGTGGTGCCCGGACGAAAGTGGTGGTCGACACCGTGAATGGGTTTGCTCGGCGAGGGGCTGTGGTGATCAAAGCTCCAAATCTCCTTGGGGCCTTTGATCTCTGGAGGATGAGGAACATTTTTGTGGTGGTGGTTTGGTGTTTGATGGGATGTGGCATCAGTGCGAACTCATTGGAGTTCTTGCCGAAGGAGGAAAAGACGAGGGGAAAGAAGGTGATAGAGTAGCCTAAACTAGGTCCTAGGGGTTTAAAACTAACCTAAGAGAAGTGGGGAGTAAGAAACCTAAGCTAATGGATGAAAGTGGGTATAATTCATGATGGCTTGCCTTGTCAAACACGGATGAGATGAGTTCTTCAACGAGTGGGACGGCAACGAGGAGGATAGGAGACCCTAGCTACGTGCACTAGGGTCAGAGGATGGTGAGGAAGAAGGTGGACCTCTCAATTTGACTGTTGAGAGGTCGGAGGAAGCTGAGCGAGGAGGTCGCTGGAGCTTAGGTTGGAGACAACCATAAAAGGAGGAGAAGAATGGATTTGGCTTGAAACCAAGCTAATTTTGACCGTGGGACTTCTTAGAGCTTATATAGATGTTGATCAGGCCTTGAATTGTCTTGAATTCATAAGAATTCCTTGCGAATTTGTCAATTTAGGTCACGTGAAACTCGAGTTTGCTGGTGATGATTTGTCCTAAATTAGGGCTTGAGATCTACTGCAATGGATTGGCGGTGATGTGAACACCAATCCCACCAAATTTGGTGGGATTTGGTGGAGATTTGATGATGATTTCATCAAATCAAAGTCGATGTGTTTGGGTTTAAGTTCTGTTCAAACATCAATGGTGGCAGGGACCTATTTGCTAGGGAGACAAGAAGCTAGGGGCCTTTTGTTAATAAAACATAGAACTTAGGGTTAGATGTGAGAAATAGAGATTTCATGGGCTTAATTTCAAACTAGGTCAAGATGGACTCTGATGGAGCCTAAATTTTGGTATTAACCTAATTTAGACCCAAGGAATCTAATGGTGAATGTGGACTTGAGTTTTGACCATGTTTGACTGAGAAAATTCTATATGAGTCCAAATTAGGGTAAATTCCCGTCTGAACCTCTGTTTTGGTCAAAATGGGTTTAGATGGTCAAAGTGAAGGTACCAAACCTCTTAGAATATTTTTCAATGATTCTTAGGAGGTTTAGATTAAATTTATCTCAACCAAAACCCCTTCAATTTAAGTGAGGCTGATAATTAGGATTTTTAGTCCTATTTTAGTCCTCGAAATGCGTTAAACCCTGATTCAATCAGTGTGATCCCACTTCTTCGTCTTCTAAGTTCATTTGACCTTAAATTCACCCCTGATCAACCCCTTGATTAATCTGCATTTGTGATTGAATGTTAAAATGACAGAATTAACCTTGTTTTCTTATCTTCTCACATTCAATTCAGATGGAATTGCGGTCCTCAGACGATTATTTAGAAGCATTTATCACTGGAATTCAACTAATTCAAGTTAATTATGATGAATGATGGTGTTACCATCAATTATTTAATCTCTTCTTCTTCTTCTCACTATAGAATGTTACCTACACCCCTTTAAATGTCTCCAGCATTCAAAGGCCAGGAGGAGTGGATCTGGCCTTAATGGCCCAGCCATTCCTTCTACTCCATTTCAATTGCTGCGCAACTGCTATAAAAGAGGAGAGGAGGCCTCCGAGCAGGGGAGGCCATCACCTCTGACCCACCATTGTGCATGCAACGAGCACTCCATTCCACCACTGTAGGCCTCCTACTGTGTGCACAAGTCTGCACCACCGCGGGCAGGCGAGGTGATAAACCGTCATGATACCAGTGGCTTATGCAACCTTACGGTGAGTGGGCGCACTAGCCACGTGAATATCTTCTTCTCCTTTTCTATTTTGTTTTTCCTTCATCACTATTCATTTTCTCCTTTGTTCTTTCCTCCCTAGAACTCCTCAACATCACCGCCAGCACCACCGCCACTTTCCTCAATGCCAACTGGCCAATGACAGCTCCTCGTCAACCGTCTCTCCCAACACGCGCGCCCAGCAACGCACCACACATGGTCGTCTGTGTGCACGCTGCAAGCAGCAACACTATGCCCCTGCAGCCAATAGAAGACCACCACCCACCCACCACCATCCTCCTCTCTGACCGACTGCCTCTCATCTTGCTGCCACCACCATCAAGAGCTGTCTAACGGCAGCTACCTCTGACAGCCGCCTCGCCTTCGGCGAGCTCCCCTATTTCAACAGTGATTGGTTCCTATTAAAATATACATTCATCTGCCATTGTGGAGAATTGGATTTTTTATTTATTAATATATTATTCTGAAGGTTTTATGGTAAAGGCCCTCCTCTTTTGCGTAAATATTATTTCATGCATATCTTATCATTGTTAGCCTAATCTAAAGGGGATTTCAGCTCAATTTCTTCAACTACTCATTCGTGATCAATTTTTTATTTTGCGAGTTTTAACGAGCATGTGCCTTCCTATGGATCGACCTAACTTGTCACTTTACGTGGTTTGCTAGTTAATCTTTTGTTTGATTGAATGTGTGTATTCGCAACCACACATACAACAACTTATATCATTTATTTTTACAAAGTTACGTCAATCACTGTCCAGCGTGGTGGCCCATTTTGGGCGGCTGCCGGATCGGGATGAGGTGGGAATTTTTTATGGCAACGCCTGGGCAGTGCAGGTGGCCATGGTTCGCACCATGGGTTTGGATCTCTCGGCCTCGCTGGTGGTTTGATCCAAGGGAAGCTCGTGGTTGGTTGAGGTTCTATGGGTTCAGAGTTTGGATCGGAGGGAGGAGGAGGGACATATGGCTGAAGGTGGATCGAGGTCGTGGGATGGAGTGTGGCAGGCTTGGTGACATGAGGGGCAGGGGCTCCCTTATGAGGACATTAAGATGATTGTTGACTAAGGTGGAGTTGAGAACGTGACAAGGCCTACGGATCTTGGTGGGGAGGAGGACATAGCCATCGATGTGGTGGCTTGGGCCAAGATCAAAGTGGAAGTGGAGGCTGGCAGGGAAGAGATGACCAGCAGCGGGGGGGTGGGGCCTCCAGCAATTGAGTGGTGTCCGACGAAGTGGTCAGTTGTGGCTGGGTGACTGGTGATGGGTCGTTGGCTGATGATGGAGGTAACGGTGGGCCGGTAAGGGTTGAGGTGATTAGCCCCAACAAACCAGTTTTTGGGGTTGTTGAGATGGTTAGTCCCCAACAATCCAACCATTGGGGTTATTAGTAAAAAGGTGGGTTTCCCAATATCTTCGGGTTGCGGGGAACCCAGAGCAAGTTATGCGATGATGAATTCAAATGCCAGGGATGACTCGGGTAAACAGTTGGTGGTTTGTGATAAGATGGTGCTTGGTCTTGGTTGTGAGGGGGGTTTGGTCAATGACAAAGTAAGTGTGAAGGTTGACTTGGGAGTGACTGAGTTCTTGGATGGGAGTGCAGGTCGTCAGAAGAAGGGCTCTCATAAAAAGTGTCCATTATTTCTCGAAGGCACTACGAACTTCATAGCAGGGGCAACCCGAAAATTCTCAAGGTGAAGGACCAGTATTTGGCCCGCATTTTGCAGGTTACGAAGGCTGCTACATCTAGGAGGGGAGTCCACCATTCCACATGACAAGGGTCCTATCTTGGGACATGCAGGGGTTGCAAGACAAGGCAAGAAGCGCCACTCTCTCCGCTATTTGAAAGAATGGAGGGTTAACTGCTTGTTGTGTTAGGTGTCACACATTCAATTGGGGGAGTTGCATGATTGGTGGCTGCTTGGGGCTAGCAATGAGGTGGGTCTTCAACTTGTGGTGTCTTCTAGGCAAGCTAGCGGCTTCGCCGTCTGGTGAAAGAAAAATCATCTCTTGCTGCTAGATTGTAGGGTGGGGGGTACGTCCTCACAAGCTCTTTCATTAGATTATCTGATGGTCTGTCACCGTATGTTTCATGTGTGTATGGACCACGCATGGAGGGGGACCGACCTGAATTTTGGTGGGAATTGAGGCTGCTAACTTTGCCCAGGGGGGCCCCTGGTTGATTGGTGGGGATTTCAATGCCACCCTTTCGATTGACGATAGACCTGATGGGAGACACGACTCTTCCATCTTGGGTTTCTAGGAGGTGGTTATCAAGCTGGAGTTGTCGGATCTTCCTATGTCAGGGACTACGTACACGTGGAGGAACGAGAGTGGTCTAATGTCCCAATTGGATAGAATCCTGTGTAGTGTTAGCATGGTGGAGATTTTCCAACTGGCTAACGTCACGATGATGAACTGCCCTTTTTCATATCACACTTTGATTATGTGGGATAGCAGGGATGGGCTGGCAGTCTCTTCTTACTTCCAATTCCAAAAGTCCTGGCTATGGGAGGATGGGTTTAAGGATTTGGTGATCTCTTGGTGGAGTGGGTTTCAAAATGAGGGATCAGCTACCAGATCTCTGGCGGCCAAACTTAGGAAGCTCGATTTCTTCTTCTTGACTATAGGAAAAGGGTAAGGGAGAAAAGGGAGAAGAAAAGAAAGGAGGCCTTGGATAGAGTGCTCATTCTTGATACCAAGGAGGATGTCTCCTCTCTTACCTCGGAGGAGGTGGAGAAGAGAAAGATGTGCCAGGGGGTGGTGGTAGCTGAGGATCTTAAGAGAGAAATTGACTGGAGAGAGAAGTCGAGGCAGCTGTGGCTTAGAGGGCGATGACAACATGAGATTTTTTCATTCCTTAGTGACTGCTAGATGGAGATCTAATATTATCTCTTCGTTAAGGGAGGGTGACCAGGTTATGGAGGACCCAAATGGCATTAGAGTAAGGTCAACCCCTACTTTCTGTAGGTGACCAAGGTTGGGTAGCAGGGCGGCTGGAGGTTGGCTTCCTCGAGTATGCCCTCGGCTCTCAGAGGAGGAGGTGGAGTTTTTTATCAGGCCCTTCTTGGAGAAGGAGGTTCTGGGGGCCCTCAGGGGTCTTATTCGAAAAACACAAAAAAATTGCAAAACAAAAATGATAAAAACACTTCTTTCGTTGTTTAGTTGGAGGTTGTAAATACAAATCCCGGTTTCGTTTCGTAACTTCAAAAAGCCAAAAATATATAAAAAAGAAAAGATAAAAAAAGTAAGGTATTTTACCTCTGTCGCACTAATCAAAAACCAAAAAAAGAGTAGTCTCAGCTTAGCTTAGATTAAGTAAGAAAAGGAGAAAAAAAATGAAAAGAACGAAAACTGCAAAAATAGAATAAGGAACTCTACCAAGGCTTTCAAGGACCCAACTTCAAATCACACCTCCCTGTAGTTTGATCGGGACTCCCTCATCTAATCGCGCTTGAGTTCTGCATTAAAAATTAAGATGCGAGCGTGTTAAAAAGGGCAATACGATTACAACGATGGGTTTTCAACTCTAACTTCGCTAGTTTAGCATAGTTCATTTATGCCCTTTGAAGGATTTTAATGGTCCTATATGAAGAAAGATCGGGAGCAGTAATTCCCGTGGGGGATTTCAAGATCAAGCAAACTATTCTAAACCTTATCAAGCATTTCCACGGCCTTCCTAAAGAGGATCCATTTAGCCATCTAAAGGAACTAACTGTCCTCTCTCAAACTACTCGTTCCCGCAATGTGCAGGAAGATTTTTGGCTTATGAGACTCTTTCCTCCTAGTCTTAAGGACAAGGCCACTTATTGGTTTACGACAGTTAGCCGACCCATAACTACATGGCCGCAACTCAATAGTGCTTTCTTAAAGAAATTTTTCCCTATTAGCCATACAAATGCATTGAGAAGTTCAATTATGACCTTCCAACAAAAACATGGTGAATCTTTGCATGAGTCTTGGGAAAGATTTCAAGATTTATTGCGGAGTTGCCCACATCATGAGATTCCACTATTGCAATTAGTGCAGACCTTCTATCATTGATTAGAAGAGCAATTACAAAAATTTGTGGATGCCTCATGTGGAGGCAATTTCCTTAATAAGGATGCTGAAGGTGCTTACCAATTATTCAAGGAAATGAGTGATAACTCATTCAATCATGCTTTAATTAATACTTTTGGTAGGAATTCCAATCCAAGACTCAGTCTAAATGAAATTGACTCCAAATCCGCATCTATTCCAATGACTTAGGATAATATCCAAATGATCACACAAAGACTGGATCAGATGCAAATTCACCAGAAAAAATTAGAGGAAAAATTTAATCAAAAGCAAGCTCCACATTTGACTCCACCTAACATGTTGAAAAGAGAGAACTTGAACAACATTAGTGCTATCTAGACTGAGCACAATTATTTTTCTGAAGGTATATCGGATATGACTGGGACATATGATTTTTCCAATTAAAATTCTTTTAACCTTGCTACAGAAAACATCTTTGCCCTCCAAGAACATTTTAGAAATTCCTCTAATTCTTACAATTCTAATTGGAGGAATAACCCAAATTTTTCCTGGAAAGCCCTTAATCAAGTTCCTTTCCCTCAACAAAATCAGTATGAGATATATGGGCAACATCAATATCCATCTAGGCCTTCTCAAGATGATATTAATGCCCAGGTCATGAAAACCCTACAGGGCATTCAAGATCAAATGTCTGAAGTGACCAACATTGTGACTACATTGCAAAATCAAATTGGGGTCACTCCAAACCAAAGACCTGCAGGTAACATGCCTTCCCAACCCATGCCTAATCTAAACAACCAAAGGAACCAGTATCAGGGCTCAAATCCCAATCAACCTATCCGCCCAAACCCTCAGCACCCTTTGAGTTTCCAACAAAATCAGCCCCCCTGACCTCCATCTAGAAATAATCATACTGCCAATGCAGTCACTTTGAGGAGCATAAAAACAACTCAAGATCCTGGGCCTTCTAATTCCACACAAGAAACCCATGTCAAAGAAAAGCAAGTTAACTCTCCCTCCACTCCGATTCAGGAACCTGTTGGAACCTTGTTCCACAGCTTGTTTTAGTGTTAACAAAATTATTATGGATTAATGTTTACAAATTGAGTGCTTTTCATATTAGGTGAAGACCAAGGCAAATAGGTATGATGACAAGGAGGAGGCAAGATGACAATGAGGAGTCAAGGAGGAGGAGATCATCTTCGACTTTTAGATTCTTTAGATTAGGTTTTTATTTCATATAATGTATGCCTCTTAACAAAGGAATACAACTTAGATCGTAAAATTAATTAACGATAAACTAGGATTTGTGCTAAGATCATTTTCAAAGACCGTAATTGATTAAATCACTTAAAATAGGCACTTGTAAGCAAGTACCGGTACTGTTCATCAGTATCGGTATATGCAAGGCACAGGTTTGGGAATATGTCTCAAACTATGAACAACAAATACCGATACTAATCATGAGTACTGGTACCTGATGGTCACAGTTTGAAGACTCAATTCTGGCTTGAACCTTACAAGTACCGGTACCCATGATGAGTACCAGTATAGGTAGGTTACTGTGCCTAGTGAGTCTCAAACCTGGGAGTCACAAGTACCGGTAACCATGATGAGTACCGATACCAGGACTCTTCTGTGCTAGTTGCAAAAGAAACAGTAGCCAGCCAATACCGGTACCCATACTTTAGTACCGGTACCAGTTAGCTGTTGGCTCAAAATTGAACAGCTAGAAAATTAATTTTGGCAATATGAACGTTGGGATTTAAACCCCAACGTTTAGTAGACGTCCAACCTAGGTCCTAACTCTATAAAAAGACCCTAGGACTCTTAGTTTGCACATATGAAATAGAAGAGAAAAAATTCTAGAGCTACAATTCATATTTCCATAATATTTTGAAGATAAAAAATAGTGTTTGCTGGTTCCAATCTCTCTACACTTTGCAAATGCATCGACGTGTTTTTCTCACGCATCTATGAAGTGATTCACATCCATCCTAGGCTCTCAAATTGGTATTCGTTTTAATTATTGTTGGGAGGCATAGGAATTCTTGTTATAAGAGTTATCTTTCTTACATCAGTTCTTATTTGTATTTTGAGCTTGTTGCTCGTTCGATTGTAACAAACCCGTTATTGTACTTGGGTTGAGGTAACCCATTAATTACCTTGTTTAATAAATTGATTCCCTTAGGATTGAGGGAATCGGGTTAAAAATCCTAAGCTAGGAGGCTTAGGTAGTGGAGTACACAAGTGAGTGGGGAACCACTATATATCTTGTGCCATTTTTCTGTGATTGTGGTCTGTGCAAATCTTTCTTGTTATTACTGATATTGTGTTTGAGTGTTTGTGCACGTAGCCATCCACTTATAAATCCTACAGAACCTTCAACTACAAAGAAACAAAGCCCCATACCTTTTCCACAAGCATTTCATTCTACCAACAAAAAGAAAAAGAAATCTGAGCCCTCTAATAAGGAATTGATGGAACTTTTTGGGCAAGTAGAAATAAGCATCCCTCTCCTAGATGCAACTAAATACATCCCTGCCTATGCAAAGTTCTTAAAAGATTTATGCACTCCCAAAAGGCAGTCCAGAAATTTAGGAAAGGCAATTCTCTCAGAGACAATCAGCTCAGTTGTATAGAGCAAACTACCTCTAAAAAAGAAAGATCCGGATGCTCCGCTAATTCAAGTTGTCATTAATGAGACCCCTTGCGATCATGCCTTTCTAGATCTTGGTGCCTCCATAAATCTTATCCCCACTATTGTCTTCAAGGAATTTAAGATCGGTGAATTAAAACCTGTTTAGGTTACATTACAATTAGCTGACCGATCTATAATCAAACCAGAGGGGATTGTTGAAATGTCATTGTTCGAGTCCAGAATTGTCTATTCATCGTAGACGTTCTAGTCCTAAATATCAAGGTACCTGAAGCTTTAAAGAATGCCCCGATTATTCTTGGAAGACCCTTTTTAACCACCGCAAAGGCAAATATTGATTGTGATTCTAGAAAGATGAAGATCACTTGTGGTGGAGAATCTATTACCATGGATATTTTTCAAGCTTCGAGGAGATTCCAAGAACCTAATTTCTTTGATGATTTGAATTCTAAATGGATAATCTAGTGGAAGAAACTATTCATATTTCACACATGGGCACTTGCTTTGCAATTGAATCTATTCCTGAATCCATTCCTGAATCACCACACCTACCCACCCTAACTTCACATCACACATCTAACTCTTCTTCTCTCCACTCCTCCTTGGACCATTCTAATTCTCTCTTTAAGCCGGGACCATAATTAGAGTTGAAACCATTACCCGACTCTCTTAAATATGTTTTCTTGGGACCCAACCAAACTATGGCCCTGATTATTAATGCCAATCTCACTGGATCTCAAGAGGAAAAACTTCTCCAAGTTTTGAGCAAAAATCGAAAACCTATTGGTTGGACTTGAAATAAACTTAAGAGTATCAATCCATTCTATTGTACTCATCGTATCTATCTTGAGGACGACTCTCGCCCCTCCCGCCAGCCACAAAGGAGATTGAATCCTAATATGTAGGAGGTGGTAAAAAAGGAGATCATTAAATGGCTTGACGCTGCATTATCAACCCTATCTTCGATGGTAATTGGGTTAGTCCTACACAAGTTCCCAAAAAAGCAGGGCTAACCATAATCACCAATGAGCAAGGAAAAATATTGCCACTAAGACTGCTTCTTCTTGGCAAGTGTGCATTGATTATTTCAAATTAAACACCACCACCAGGAAGGATCATTTTCTACTCCCATTTATTGATCAAATCTTGGCGAGTTTAGCTAGACAAGAATATTACTGCTTTCTCGATGAATATTCCGGCTATAATCAAGTTGCAGTTCACCCTGACGACCAAGAAAAGACGACATTCACCTACCCCTTCGGAACCTTTGCTTTCCGAAGGATGCCCTTCAGTCTTTGCAACGCACCTACGACTTTTCAAAGGTGTATGCTTGCAATATTTTTTGACTGAGTAGGTGATTGTCTTGAGGTTTTTATGGATGACTTCTCCATTTTTGGATATTCTTTTGCTTTATGTCTTAAGAATCTTGATTGAACTCTCCAAAATTGTATAGAAGTCAATTTAGTCCTCAGCTAGGAGAACAATCACTTCATGGTCCAGAAAAACATCATCCTGGGCCATGTTATTTCTAAAGATGGAATTGCGGTAGACAAAGCTAAAATTGATACAATCTCTAAACTTTCCCCGCCCAACTCTATTAAACAAATCAGATTATTTTTGGGTCACATGGGATTCTACCGTCGATTCATCAAAGATTTCTCCAAAATCTCCAAACCCTTAAGTCAGCTTCTGACCAAAGGCCAACCTTTTGACTTTACTGATCAATGCTTAGAGAGTTTTAATAAATTGAAAAAGGAAGTCACCGAGGCACAAATTTTACAGGGACTTGACTGGAATCATCCTTTTGAATTAATAATGGATGCCTCAAATTTTACTGTTGGGACGGTGCTAGGGCAGCACATTGACAAGAAGATCATTGTGATCTATTATGCTAGCAAAATCTTAGATGATACAAAACGGAATTACCCTGTCACTAAAAAGGAACCTCTTTTCATTGTGTTTGCCCTTGAAAAATTCTGATCATATCTGTTGGGGTCACATGTTGTTTATATGGACCACTCAGCAATAAAATACTTGTTGAACAAGAAAGATGTGAAACCCCACCTTATTCAATAGATCCTTCTGCACCAAGAATTTGACCTGGAAATTAAGGATAAGACAGGTTCGCAAAATGCAGTGGCCGATCATCTCTGCCATTTCATGACAAATGACATGCTTACCCCACTTGATATCTTTTCAGACGAAACCCTCCTAGCTGCCCATACCCTCCCCTAGTTTGCTCCCATAGCAAACTATTTGGCAACTAGACGAATCCCTTTTGATTATCTCAATTCCAAAATGGATAAGTTCTTTGCCGACATTAAATATTATTTTTGGGAGGAGCCCAATCTATTCCGCAACTGTGCTAATTAGCTCATCAGACAATGTGTTCCTAAATTAGAATTCCATAATATTATGACACTATCATGCGATGGCTTGCGGCGGACACTTTTTAAGTAAGAAAATTGTAGCCAAAATTCTAAATTCTAGATTCTTTTGGCCGAGCATACACAAAGATGCTCAAGATTTTCTTCAGTCATGTGTGCGTTGCCATAGCATCGGCAACATGACTCGAAAGGATATGATGCCCCTTAACCCTATCTTAGAAGTTGAAATTTTTGATGTATGAGGCATCAACTTCATGGGACCATTCATCAACTCTTGTGGGTATTTATACATTGTAGTAACTATCAACTATGTATCAAAATGGATTGAAACAGTATCCACCCACACAAATGATCATCAGATTGTCATAGAATTCATCAAGAAAAATATCTTTTCAAGATTTGGAGTACCTAAGGCCATAATCAGTGATGAAGGATCTCATTTCATGCACTCTCATTTCCATCAACTTCTATCTAAATATGGGATTAACCACAAAATCTCTACTCCTTAGCACCCCCAAACTACTGGCCAAGCAAAAGTTTCAAACTAGGAAATAAAAAGCATTCTTCAAAAAATGGTTCGTCCCGATTGCAAAGACCGGTCCAACAAGCTGGACGGTACTTTATGGGCTTATCAAATCACTTTCAAAACCCTGATTGGCATGTCACCTTTTCACCTTGTTTACGACAAGGCATGCCATCTCCTAGTAGCACTGGAACATAGGGCTTTTTGGGTGATCAAACAATTTAATTCTGACTTACCTGAAGCTAGCAAACACCGTAAATTGCAATTAACAAAACTTGAAGAAATCCATTACTTTACTTATGAAAACACACAAATTTACAAAGATCGAACAAAATTTTTTCATGACAAATGTATCGTTTAGAAAACTTTTGAACCAAATTAATGTGTTTGGATTTTTAGTGCTCGATTACGTATTTTTCCAGGAAAGTTAAAATCTAAATGCATCGGCCCATACATCATCCTTAAAACTCACTTGCATGGTGCTATTTATATCTTGGATCCTAAAACGAATATATTATTAACAGTCAATGGCCAGAAATTGAAGCCCTACCTCAACAATTCTCCAAATTTGCATTCTGATTCCCAAGATTTATATGACATTCTCGATACTCCTTGATGTGTATTACGCCCAGTTAAAAAGGCATTTAAGACAGCCCTGGGTGGGAGGTAACCCACTATTTTCCTGCTTTCCTTTTTCTTTCTTCTCTTAGGTTTTGACTATCCTAATTTAGACCTTTCTTCACGTAGGTGATATCCTTTCCTTATGCATGCGAACATTGCATACCTTTAGCATGGGGGGATGTTTAAATTTTGATGGTCATTTTAGGATTTTCAAAACCCCAAAAATATAAAAATTTCTTTTCCTTTACATTCATTTTTCATAAAAAAAAAATCAGAAAAATCACAAAACACTTTTTGAGGAATTTTGAAAACACGAGACTAAGGTTGTGACTTTATTTCAATAAAGGTACACATGGGATTCAATCTTTCACAAAACTTAAGGACGAATCCAAGGATCTTTTGGTTGGACCTTTCAGGTCTAAAAATCTTAGATTTGATAAATGTATCTCCTAAAGAATTCCTCTTTAACCCTGGAAGAAACTAATTGCTCCTGATTCTGTCTAGTAGTTTAAATAGTACTTGACTTAGTGTTCGATCTACAAATTTGAATTTCTTTTGAAACTCAAGTGTTAAACTTATTCACACATAAAGCCAACAAAACCCAAGCCCAAAAACATCTAATAAATAATTTCCCCTGCCTTAGTCTTAGTGAAATTTTGAAATAGTTGATTGGTGTGAGTTCCCACCGCTGAGAAGGAGAAAAATGTCTCCTTTGAGGACGTGATAAAATATGTTACCACCTCAACGCTACTATATATCTATATCCATATCTATATACGAAGCATTAAAGTGCATTTTGCAGCTCAGGTGTCTCAGACAATACTATCTTGAAGTGTCGGAGTGAGAGCCTAAGCCTGCTTAGAGTGCCCCTTTACATCGCTTTATGTTTTGGGGTTGTGAGCTCTTAGGGGGCGTCTTGGACGGTGCTATCTTGAAGCATCAGTGCTAAAACCCCTTCGAGGATTTGGTGATGGGAATGATGATCTCGACACAATCCACATTAGAACTAATCTGAGGATAGGCATGGGGGACCAAAACATTTTCACAAAAAAAACGTTGGCCATTCATAAAGCATTGACACTTGAATTTTCATCTTCACACAAATTATGGATCGATTTCTTAAGTCAAGGAAGTTTTACTGCGAAAACAGTTGATGTGATAATTGGAGTCCGATGGGGTAAATTGGTCAAATTCTAGGGAAGATACATTGATCCTGCTTTATGCTAACCCTTGGATCCAAGGATAAATCCTAATGTTTATCTTAAACAAATCCTGTACCTTCCTTACTTCTCAATCAACCAAAGTCCCGTAAAAGTGTTTTCCTCAAAAAAAAAAAAAGAAATAGTTTACCCCAAAACTGCTTTTCGAAATACAATTTTGTTAAGAGACTAGCAAAACAATTAGCATGGGGGTGTAATAAACACCAATTTATCACCACTCATGCCTAAAAGCACATCTAGCTCTTAGGTTTTTCACATTGCAATCTGGTTTGTGATTGCATTTAAGCATTTTGTAGGGTAGACATGCATTGCATTGTTTTCCCTTTATTTTAGTTTTCATACACTTCATGTCATTGTCAAGGATGATCACACAATGAAGATCACCTAAACCCTGGCAATGTGAAAGGCAAATTATCAAGAAGAAGAAGATAGAACCCATTCCAGTGGATCTCAGCTCAATCCAGCTCACCTCAGCTGGATTCCACCTCAACCCAGCTCAATGCAGCTGGATTTAGCTCATTCTAGCTCCACGTAGCTCATAGTAGCCGTACTTAATCAAGCTTAGCTACTACTCATCAACTAGCTAAGCTTGGTCAGCTGAAGAGTCTTCAACCAGCTCAGGTCAACTCAATTCCAACTCCCCAAGACTTAACCTAGCTCAACTTAGTTGATCTTAGCTACCATACCTAAGCTAGCTAGCTTAGCTAGCTAGGAAGTCTTCGGGAAGACCAGCTCCTACTCACCTCAGCTCCATACTAGAAGAAGCCAGTTCAGATTAGCTTAGCTCAGCTACTAGCAAAGAACTAGCCAGCTAAGCTAGCTATTGAGTTCTTAGGCACCTCTACTTAAGCTACTATTTGCTCCAGAAAGATCATTTAGTTCAAATCTCTCTCCTTGCAGCAAAACCCCAGCTCCTCCTCTACTCATCCACTAGCTAAGATCCACCTAAGCTCTACCATGGCCGACCACCTCCCCGACTTAGCACCACCACTACCACCTCCTTCCTTAACCTAAACCACCACCACAACCCTTCCTCTTTTGGTGCCACATCATGACACCTTTTCTCCCCAGTACCACCACCAAAAGACACCTATAAGTTGGCACCAAAATCCCCTTCTTGAAACCCCATCCTTAGTGCCAACTTAACCCTTAATCACCACCCTACACCTACCCTCCTAATCCATCTATGCCCTCCATCTTTTCCCTACAAAATTCCCCTTCTTGAAGCCTCCTAAGTTGGCTCCAAAACCATGCATCCCTACACCCATGGTCATCCACCAAGGGTGCCCAATCACCCTTAACCACCACCCTATACATCCCTTAAGCCACACCAACTTATCCTAGCCCTTAATCCCTTAACTACCCACCTAGAGCCTATCCTAGCCCTCCATCATTCACCCCGCCTACACCCCCCCTCCCATCCTATATATAACCCCATCCTACCACCAAATAAACTCACCCTTTGCTACATATATTTCCTATGCTTACATTCTACATAGCTATCCAAAGGAAGGAGTGGAGAGAAGATTAAGGAGGCAAACCCTTGCCTCCTTGGTGCCTTCTTCTTCTTCCTTCTTCCTTGGAGCACGCCAAGGAGCACTTCACCATTGGGGGAAGGCCAGGTGAAACGCTTGGCTTCGGGATAACCGGGTTTTAGTTTGTTATAACGTTGTAGTATAGCCGGTTACTACCAACATTTCAAATATATAAATTTTTTACTCGGAAAATAAAAGAGTTCCCGAGGTCGAACTCAGGGAGCAAGTTGTATTCTAGAGATATACATGTTTCTTTTACAAAATAAAGAAGGAGAGAGGGAAAGAATTTGTTGTTCTCTTTGTTTTCTCCTCGTGATGTTCTTCTTTCTTTCTTTCTTTCTTCAGATCTCCTACTTCTTCTTTGTTCTGCAGAGGTGATGCTCCTCTTTCTTTCTTCAGATCTCCTTCTTCTTCTTCCTTGGTTTCTGTCTTGGCCTCTCTTCTTCTTTTTCTGCAGTCTCTTCTGTGAAGGTTTCTTCTTCCTTGGCTCTGCTGTACTTCTTCTCTGCAGCCTTTCCTCTTCTTCTGCCTTGCTCAGCCTCTTCTTTAGAGTTTCTTCTTGTTTCTCCTCCCTGCGGCTAAGTGTCAGCTTCTTCTTTTCTTTTTCAGCCAGGGACGTCACCCCTCCTTCCTTCTTTTCCCTTCAGGCCGTCGTCTGATTTCCAAATCAGACGACTTAACTACCTGTTGCTACAGTCAGCTTCCTTCTTCTTCCGCGGGTCTTCTTCTTCGCCTGTGCCTGCACACTTCAGAGTTTTTCGTCAGAGGCAAAACCTACTCTACCCTTCCCCCCGCGTCTCTTTCTCTCTCTGAAACCACTCTTGGGAAAGCTCTCCCAGAGCTGCCGGGTAACCGGGTTCGGGTCAGGCCCGGGTCCAGACCCACCGGCGTGCGTGGTGGGCGAGGAGTGCAGGTCAGTCTTAAGTCGGGTCGGGTCGGGTCAGGTCCGCGGGGCATGAGCGCGGACGAGACCGGGTAACCGGGCGGGTGAAGGGGACCTCACCCCGTGTGCTGAGGCAGTAAGCCTTCAGCACTTTTGCATCTTATGTCGCTGCGACTCTTCAGGCGTTTCCGAGGTGGGACTAAATGTCCCACCTCAATTGCGCGCCCGCAGCGGGGAAGTCAGCAGGAGATTGCGGCGTCACGCGAAGCTTTCTGCGAACCTGGTGTTTTGCCAAAACGCCTCCAAGGCCTGGGAGTTGAATCTGGGCGTGGCGCTGAGCGTGGCGCGCCTATAGCTGCAGGCGGAAGCAGTTCCTCCTGCGCGGCAATGGCGGCGGAGGTCGGGTGGCCTGTTCACAAGAAAACGGCCTCTCGGCCTAATCAGAAAGTGCCAGGAGCTTCGCCAGGGTGCGGCGAAGCTCGTGTGGGTGGTGGCGAGGCGCGGGGCGGCGTGCGAGGGCTGCCCTAGGTCGGACTGTGGGTCGGAGGATGGGTCTGTTCGATGGGGTTGCAGAGGGTGATGTGGGGGAAGTGGCAGGGCGGAGGTTGATCAGGGTGAGGAGGCGGAGGTCCTGCGGTGGTCGGCGAGCCGTGTGGGTCGCTGAGGTGATGGGAGCGGCTCGCCGGAGGGTGGTCGGAGATGAAGGGGGTGAAGGTGGTCAGGGTCGGTCGAGGGCTTAATTGAATAAATTGAAAGCGGGGAAAGAAAGAGGAGAAGAAGGGGAGTAGCTCTAGCTTACTTGCAGGGACGAAGGGGGAGGAACAGGGCGACAGTCGTATCGACTGTCGCCGGAGAAGACGATGCTCAGGGAAAGGGGCGGCGGCGAGCAGAGAGCCGGAGAGGCGCCAGCTGGGTGCGGCGTGGCGCGGGAAGAGCAGGGGAGGAAGTCTCTGCTGCTGGTATTGCGGCAGAGCGAAGAGGTGGAGGGGGAGGAAACCGCCGGAGCTGGTGAGCGTCTGCCGGAGGAAGAAGAGAGGAAAGTTGGGGATTTTCTCCGTCAGATCCAGGCTCGGAAGAACGGTGGAGCGACGGGTGTATTTATAGGGACCGAATCAGGGAGGAAGGCGGAGGGAGACGACGTGTCTCCCTCGCCGGAGGACGCCGGAGATGGAAACCCATACCGTCCGTGCTTTCGCACGGCCGGTATGGTGGGTTACAGCGACCAGGGGGTGTCCCTGCGACGGCTGACGACGCAGGGCACCCCCGGTTTACTTGCCAGGCTCTCCCCCTCACCCTGCGCGGCGCCATGCTCCGCGCAAGGTCGCCGGAGCATGGTGCTGGCAGGTTTTGCAGGGGGGACCTGAACGCAAAGAACGAAGGAGAGTTAGGGGCCAAAATGCGAGGGTTCAAAAGTTGAGGGCCAAAAAGTAAATATATGAGGACCAAAGTGTAAAGTTGGTCAAGAAGGTTTCTTCTTAGGCTCAAGTTCTTATACATGACTAATTAGGACCTAAGGAATCTGATGGTGAATTTTATTTCTAGATTAAACCTTGTTTGACTGGTCAATTTACGCAAAAACCCAAATTAAGTTATTAATTGGGTAAAGTTCTCAATGTAGGTCAAGATGGGTTCCTAAGGTCAAATTGAAGGTTCTAAACCCTAGAGATTATTTTTCTATGAATTTTAGAGGATTTATTCCACTTTTGATTTGCCTTGAACCTCGTGAATTAAAGTGGGTTTGTTTTAGGGTTACAGATTATCATTTAGTTCCTTGGAATTGCTGTAGCCCTTGCTAGATCATCTCATCCCACTTTTATTCTTATTAAGTTGCTTTGACCTATGTTTGGACCCTGAATTACCCTGTATGCAGATTATACTGGTAAAATTGCATTTTTACCCCTTATGACTTATTTTCTCCTTAAACTCAGAATTCTCTGAGTTAAGCCTTTCCTTGAGTTATGTAGGAGCTTTTATCCTTTGTATTGGGTCAAAATGAGCTAGTTATGGCTCATGATGAGGTTCTCATCATACCCCCATGCCTAGCTTTTGCTAGTCCCTTAGCAAAAACTTAAGGTTTCAACCCTTGTTCTAGACCATGAAGTTTTTAATAGCTTTAGATAAGTGCTTTTTTATTTGAGCATAGATTAGGTTAGAATGCTGACCATAGGCCTAAAAGGTACTCTAGTACCAATCAAGATCCAAATCTGTCTAGCCTTAGCCTCAGTTTTTAGCAAAGGTTTTTAAGGCCCACAAGAACTAACCTAAGGTTTATTGGACTTTGTGGTTAAAGCACCCGTGCTTGAAATGATTTTAGCCCTGGCTCAGTTCGCAGTGCGTTTTGTAAGAGAGAGATAGAAAGTTATTTTGTTTGGAGAGTTTTCTCTCTCTCTCTCTCTTTTTTTTTTTTTGTTCTAGCCTAGGATTGGCTTTTCAACACGGTCTGTATCAGATTCCTTGCTCCCATCATCAATCCTCAAGGGTTCCTGGCGATCGATGCTTTTAGATAGCACCGCCCATGGCAACCCCCGGAACCCTGGCTATTGAGATTTCGAGATAATCCCATCCGTGGTGTTCCGTGGCTGAATTCAGACCCTGGCAATTGACACTTCGAGATAATGCCATCCATGGAATCTGAACCAGCAGAGTGCTTACATGCCCCCAGTAGGATATGTAAATATCCTAAGAGACAAGCACCGAGAAGATGATATTTTGTTACGCATCTTCGAGGGGATTTCCCGTCTCTCCGCGCTGGGAACTCGTCCAAATCAACTTGTGTTGATCGGCCGCTCCTATTCTAGGTGTTCTTTTCAGAATTTTGTGACGCTTCTGCGTGATTCTGATTTTTACGCTTACTGAACCAGGCTGTGTGTGAGGTTAGGGTGCTTAGGTTACTGAGTCCCGTAAACCAAAAATTAGTTAACGAGGCCAAATACTCCCTAAGCCTTAGACCTAATACTTCAGCTTTTCATTTTCCTCAACCTCTTGAGGAATGTTCAGATCTTAATGGGTACTAAGAGTCTATCCAAGAATGCCTAAGGTTTGCGTTCTTACTAATCTCATTGTGCACTTTTCAGTTATTTTCTTGAATGAGGTCTAGAACTTAGGTTAATTCCTTAGTTCCTTACTAATGACTATCACTTTTTTCTTATATTTTGTGCTCCTTTTTTTTTTTTCTTCACAAAATTTCCTTCTCCTCTTTTCCTCTTATTCTTTTTCGAAATTTTTTTTTAATTTTTATGGTGTTTTTGGCATATGTGAATTTTTTGTTTGAAACCTTTTCTTACAAGTTTTGCACTTACATACCCCCCATGCCTAAGATTTGCAATGTCCTCATTGTAACCTAGGGGGTTTTTATTTAGCTTAGTTCATTCCTTAAGACAGAAATTTGGATGCGTGAATGGGTCGGGTTGAATTTTTGCGGACGATTTCTAATCCCAGATGCAAGCATCTGAGGTGGGGTCGGCTGTCTACAAGGGTGAACCTTAAGTGCAAAAAGGTGTCAGAAAAAGTTTTGGATTTTTAGGAAAATGACGGGTTGCCTCCCGTTAAGCGCTAAATTTGATGCCTTCAGCCAAGCGGGAAATGCGATGGAGAGGGGATGGTTAAATCAGCTAAGTTTTGTAATACAAGCACCTTCATTAAGAGCCTGGTTGGTCCAACCAGGTGCTTGTTCAGATCAACAGGCTGATGATGCAGCCCAAACCCAATCAATCTGGTGGGTTGATAGATGTGGATAAAAAGGTGTGGAACCCACCATATACTATGAAGCTCAGATGGATGTGGAAGTGTAAACGCAGGGTTTGGCTGAGTCGAATCAGCCTGGTCAGAGTAGGGATCCGTAGAATAATCAATGAATGACGCGGAAACCCTACAGGGGTGATCAGAGAATGATGGAGCGTGGTATGTAGTCTGATCAGTGTTCCAAACCCGATGTGGAAATGCAATCGGCTCGGTGAGAGGTGAATCTGAATAGAAATTGAGTCCGGTTGCGGGTTGGGGTTGGGAAGAGGTTTTGATCCGTTCTGTGTGTGCGGACGAGGTGGCCATTGTGTACGAGGGCTCTGCTAGAAACGGATGATAGGTGGTTTCTTGTAGAGAGTCCTCTGGGTAACTATCAAATGCCGGAAGAGTGTCTGTAGGATGAAAGAAATCGGATTCGAGAAAAAATTTGGATTCTGGGTTATAATCACTCTTGGCATTTTCTATTTTTGGTTCCTGAGGATCGAAAAGGAATGATTCTGTGTTATCAGTGATCTCGGGAATCAGGACCTCAGAGTCGGAGTCAGAGTCATGAGAACTGAGGTCGTAGATAGGCCTGGTGTGTTCAGGAAGGGGAATCTCTCCGCAATTATAGTCAGATCTGAAATTGTCGGAAAGTTGGCGAAAATGAGATTCATGATCATGAATTCCACCACAGCAAAAATCCTCAGATGTGGAATCAGCAGCCTGATTGGGGTCTAGCCTATATGTCAATTCTGGGCTCGAAAAGGTATTCTGTCTAGGCTCAAGCTCCAAGCTGGTAGGATAAACCCAATTACAATCCAACTCGTCCAACTCCTCAGTCTCTGTATCATAAATTGGCATGTTCTCTGGAAAATCGATCAGATTTTCTGAAGATGTTGGAGAGGGATATTCATCAAATAGAGGCCCGGAATCATATTCTGTAAAAATTTGATCTTTCTCATAAGGGGCCTCATAATCTTCCCAATAAGTTTCAGATCTAGGTTCTAGGCTTAGGATGTGGGTAGAATTATTAGAACCTAAGTCTGAATAACCTTCGAGGGCCACCTTATCAAAATAAGGGGCGGAATTTATACCCTCAAAAGGTTCAGTAGTGATCTCATTATTGCAGGAGTTTTGGAATTCTAGGCTTGGCAATTCATGGTCTAAGTTTGGCTCATCATTGTGTTCTCCTGCAATATCCCAACCTAATTCAACATTGTCTTCTATCTGGGTTGGGATTTCACAACCACTTTGTGCCTCAATCCCAAGATCTGGGAAACTGGATTGTTCCTTAATACTGTTCCAAGATGGTTCATCCTCTATTTCTGGTATATACGGGTATTTCTGGTTGATAATTTGTTCCACTGATTTCATCATTTCTACCCGTTTTATAAGGGCATCTTGGTGTTGTTCCCAAAGTACAGGATTTGTCAAGCATTGAAGGTATTCAGATTGGTGTAATTTTTCTATCTCAATGTATCCTGTCATGAGCATATCTCGGGTTGATCCTTTTGAAATTTCAGTCAATAGAATTTGGGCACAGTTTATGATGAAAGTTGTGGTTGTTGGAACATCAACCTGAATGTTTCCTATTGGTGTTGAGGGTTTATATTTGATTTCATAGATTTCAAGGGCATCCTCAATCATTTCATCTTTCATGGATCTCAGATATTCAGGTTTTTTACATGGTAGTCTTGCTAGGTAATTAGGCTGCATCTTCGAATCAGGTGGTGGAATCAAGATATAGAATCATAAGTTTGAATCGAGATGGAAGAAGGGGATTTTGTTCAGAATCAGAGGAAAGAGGGGCTATGTGAATGATTTCTGCAAAAACAAGGGAGCCGAGGCTTAGCCTCGGGGAGAGTGAATTTCTATAGGAGGTTTCAAGGACCTCCTGCAAAATACTGAAGGACTGGATGAGATAAGCAGGTGCTGGACCCAATCAAGACACCCAAAAATTGTTGGGTGACTATAGAGGTTCGGGGCAGATGGACCCCTTGATCAGAAAGATCGTCCACCTGAGAATTACCTGGGCAGCCAGAGAGGGAGAGTCCCGCAAAGACCCCTACACGGTAGAGCGTCCCCACGGGTTACAGGGTTTCCCCCACCCGACCTCTCTTGTCACTGCGGTTCCAGGTAGACCAGAATGGGGATCTTGACCTCTTAAGTCTACCAATTTTTATTTTAAGATCAGGGTGCTTAAGGTTTCACTTGAACTCTTAGGTATTTTGAGTGAGAAAGTGACCTAATTTTAAGGTTGGTTGACCCAAGGAGTCAACTTTACCTCTTGTTCCTTTGAGAGCTTTTGGGTCCTTTCTTTTTGGGTTCAAGTGTTTAGAGAGCCAATTGTTTAGGGTTTCTCTGAATAAGTATGTTCAATCAATGGTTTAGGCACACTTCTTTTGGATTTTCTCCATTCTTGATTTAAGTAGTGTGTCTCTAAAACCCTAATGTTGAATCTTAGGTTGGCTCTACTTGGTCCAGTTAGTTCTTTGTTGGGTAATTAGGGCTCAAGCAAGAATGTGCTAGCCCTTAAATACCCTTAATAGTGTGCAGGACTAATGAGTTGAAAACATGCAACTCTTTATGGTTACTAAGTATGGAAGACAGGTTAGCCCTATATTGCTTGTTCTTTTCTTTTCTTCCTCTTTAGAGTTTAGGGGTTAATAGCGAGAGGAAAAATTTACCTGTCCTCGGAGTGGTTGTCGTGCGGTTGCTTGTCTTCTTGATTTCCTGTAGCTGCACAAAAGAGGGGAGATTATCAGAAATTAAAAAGAAACAGGAATGTTTACCTCTAGAATAGCCGTTGCTCCCCGGCAGCGGCGCCAAAATGAAACGCTTGGCTTCGGGATAACCGGGTTTTAGTTTGTTATAACGTTGTAGTATAGCCGGTTATTACCAACATTTCAAATATATAAATTTTTTACTCGGAAAATAAAAGAGTTCCCGAGGTCGAACTCAGGGAGCAAGTTGTATTCTAGAGATATACATGTTTCTTTTACAAAATAAAGAAGGAGAGAGGGAAAGAATTTGTTGTTCTCTTTGTTTTCTCCTCGTGATGTTCTTCTTTCTTTCTTTCTTCAGATCTCCTACTTCTTCTTTGTTCTGCAGAGGTGATGCTCCTCTTTCTTTCTTCAGATCTCCTTCTTCTTCTTCCTTGGTTTCTGTCTTGGCCTCTCTTCTTCTTTTTCTGCAGTCTCTTCTGTGAAGGTTTCTTCTTCCTTGGCTCTGCTGTACTTCTTCTCTGCAGCCTTTCCTCTTCTTCTGCCTTGCTCAGCCTCTTCTTTAGAGTTTCTTCTTGTTTCTCCTCCCTGCGGCTAAGTGTCAGCTTCTTCTTTTCTTTTTCAGCCAGGGACGTCACCCCTCCTTCCTTCTTTTCCCTTCAGGCCGTCGTCTGATTTCCAAATCAGACGACTTAACTACCTGTTGCTACAGTCAGCTTCCTTCTTCTTCCGCGGGTCTTCTTCTTCGCCTGTGCCTGCACACTTCAGAGTTTTTCGTCAGAGGCAAAACCTACTCTACCCTTCCCCCCGCGTCTCTTTCTCTCTCTGAAACCACTCTTGGGAAAGCTCTCCCAGAGCTGCCGGGTAACCGGGTTCGGGTCAGGCCCGGGTCCAGACCCACCGGCGTGCGTGGTGGGCGAGGAGTGCAGGTCAGTCTTAAGTCGGGTCGGGTCGGGTCAGGTCCGCGGGGCGTGAGCGCGGACGAGACCGGGTAACCGGGCGGGTGAAGGGGACCTCACCCCGTGTGCTGAGGCAGTAAGCCTTCAGCACTTTTGCATCTTATGTCGCTGCGACTCTTCAGGCGTTTCCGAGGTGGGACTAAATGTCCCACCTCAATTGCGCGCCCGCAGCGGGGAAGTCAGCAGGAGATTGCGGCGTCACGCAAAGCTTTCTGCGAACCTGGTGTTTTGCCAAAACGCCTCGCAAGGCCTGGGAGTTGAATCTAGGCGTGGCGCTGAGCGTGGCGCGCCTGTAGCTGCAGGCGGAAGCAGTTCCTCCTGCGCGGCAATGGCGGCGGAGGTCGGGTGGCCTGTTCACAAGAAAACGGCCTCTCGGCCTAATCAGAAAGTGCCAAGAGCTTCGCCAGGGTGCGGCGAAGCTCGTGTGGGTGGTGGCGAGGCGCGGGGCGGCGTGCGAGGGCTGCCCTAGGTCGGACTGTGGGTCGGAGGATGGGTCTGTTCGGTGGGGTTGCAGAGGGTGATGTGGGGGAAGTGGCAGGGCGGAGGTTGATCAGGGTGAGGAGGCGGAGGTCCTGCGGTGGTCGGCGAGCCGTGTGGGTCGCTGAGGTGATGGGAGCGGCTCGCCGGAGGGTGGTCGGAGACGAAGGGGGTGAAGGTGGTCAGGGTCGGTCGAGGGCTTAATTGAATAAATTGAAAGCGGGGAAAGAAAGAGGAGAAGAAGGGGAGTAGCTCTAGCTTACTTGCAGGGACGAAGGGGGAGGAACAGGGCGACAGTCGTATCGACTGTCGCCGGAGAAGACGATGCTCAGGGAAAGGGGCGGCGGCGAGCAGAGAGCCGGAGAGGCGCCAGCTGGGTGCGGCGTGGCGCGGGAAGAGCAGGGGAGGAAGTCTCTGCTGCTGGTATTGCGGCAGAGCGAAGAGGTGGAGGGGGAGGAAACCGCCGGAGCTGGTGAGCGTCTGCCGGAGGAAGAAGAGAGGAAAGTTGGGGATTTTCTCCGTCAGATCCAGGCTCGGAAGAACGGTGGAGCGACGGGTGTATTTATAAGGACCGAATCAGGGAGGAAGGCGGAGGGAGACGACGTGTCTCCCTCGCCGGAGGACGCCGAAGATGGAAACCCATACCGTCCGTGCGTTCGCACGGCCGGTATGGTGGGTTACAGCGACCAGGGGGGTGTCCCTGCGACGGCTGACGACGCAGGGCACCCCCGGTTTACTTGCCAGGCTCTCCCCCTCACCCTGCGCGGCGCCATGCTCCGCGCAAGGTCGCCGGAGCATGGTGCTGGCAGGTTTTGCAGGGGGGACCTGAACGCAAAGAACGAAGGAGAGTTAGGGGCCAAAATGCGAGGGTTCAAAAGTTGAGGGCCAAAAAGTAAATATATGAGGACCAAAGTGTAAAGTTGGTCAAGAAGGTTTCTTCTTAGGCTCAAGTTCTTATACATGACTAATTAGGACCTAAGGAATCTGATGGTGAATTTTATTTCTAGATTAAACCTTGTTTGACTGGTCAATTTACGCAAAAACCCAAATTAAGTTATTAATTGGGTAAGGTTCTCAATGTAGGTCAAGATGGGTTCCTAAGGTCAAATTGAAGGTTCTAAACCCTAGAGATTATTTTTCTATGAATTTTAGAGGATTCATTCCACTTTTGATTTGCCTTGAACCTCGTGAATTGAAGTGGGTTTGTTTTAGGGTTACAGATTATCATTTAGTTCCTTGGAATTGCTGTAGCCCTTGCTAGATCATCTCATCCCACTTTTATTCTTATTAAGTTGCTTTGACCTATGTTTGGACCCTGAATTACCCTGTATGCAGATTATACTGGTAAAATTGCATTTTTACCCCTTATGACTTATTTTCTCCTTAAACTCAGAATTCTCTGAGTTAAGCCTTTCCTTGAGTTATGTAGGAGCTTTTATCCTTTGTATTGGGTCAAAATGAGCTAGTTATGGCTCATGATGAGGTTCTCATCACCAGGCAAAGGAGAGAAGCTAGGGTGGACGTCCACCCATGGAGGAGACTAAGAAGAGAATCTTGGAGTAGCATCAAGTGGAGAAGCAAAGGAGGTTCTTCTTCAAATATGGGAGCGGCCGTGTTTGGAGAGAAGGCCCTTCCAAGCTTCAATTGGAGAATTTTCCTATCTTCTTTACCATTGTTTTATCTCGTTTGTATTAGTTTTTGTTTTGTAATTGCAAGCTTTCACCTACTTGTGACATTACATGTTTTAGCAATACAAAAACAAGTTCGCCTTTCAATTCTGTGTGTTTTTAATTTCAAGTACTTTCTTTAATCTCTTAGAGCACTACACTCTTCTCTTCCAATTACCTTAGTCACACTTGCCTAGGGTGAGTTTAGAAGAGAAGACAGTTTCTGCCACTTAAGCGTAGATCATTTAGTTGTGCATTCTGCATCATTATCCTGTTTGTCGTTTGAAAACCCTAAAAATTACAAAACCAAAAATACAAAAAAAAAGAAAGAAGAGAGATTTGAAAAAGCAAGAGAGAGAATCAATTTATTTACTAAAGTTGCCTCCTTGACGACCCTAGATGCTCCACTATCTAGGTTTTACAAATTCAAAAGTCGACCAAGATTTACGTGTTACAATGATTAAAACCTACTTTTATGTCTTGTATTTATCGCATCACCTCAACCCAAAAATAACAAGGTAGCATTGACTCGCACAACATTGTGCGGATGCACTCTTGAAAGGTTCTATTCTTTCTTTCAATTACGCCATTTTGAGGAGCTTCTCTAGGAAAAACAAATTCTTGTTTAATCCCATAAAATGATCACTTCTTTTTCTACTGATGGAATAATCTTTCTCAATTTGAATTCTTTTAGCTAATTTTCTAAATTCCTCAAAAGTAGAATCTTTGATCTTAAAACAATACCCAACTAAATCGGGAAAAGACATCAATTATGACAAGAGAATATCTGCACCCATTTAGGCTTTTAGACTTAGTTGGTCCAAAGAGGTCTAGGTGAATCAACTCAAGTGGGTTTGAGGTGCTAACCATATTTGTAGGCTTGAAAGATGTTTTATGAAGTTTACCAAGTTCACATGATTCACTCAGGTTTTCCTTCTCAAAGGACATCTTAGGCAATCTTCGTACTAGGTCATATTTCACAAAATAATTTATATTTCGCATGTAAACATGACGTAGTTGATGGTACCACAATATTGACTCATCATCTAATGCAACCAAACAATTTAGGTTGTTGCAGTTGTCCAAGTCAATAGTGTAAATATCTTTTAATCTATTTCCAATCAAAAGAATTTCTTTAGTCTTTTTATCCTTAATTTTAAAGTCATTTGAAGTGAAATTTACTTTATAACCTTTATCACATATTTGGCTTACACTAAGCAAGTTGTGTTTCAAACCTTTAACAAGAACACTATCAAAAGAGGTTTTAGAGTTACCAATTTGGCCAATACCAATAATATGACCCTTGTGGTCGTTGGAAAATGTGACTGAACCAGCTTCTTTACAGTCTAGCTCGAGGAACAAGTCTTCTTCTCCTGTCATGTGCTTGGAGAATTTGCTACCTGAAAAGATGGTTTTCACTTTCGTTTTCATTTTGCACATAAAATGACACGTCGAAGTAATATCAAAGTGGTTGAAAATCGCTTTCAAAAATAATTAAATATAACCACTTGAGACAACTGGGTCGTGTCCACAGGAGGGCAATGGCCTATTAAAATTCATTACTATCAAAATCCAATGTTCCCTCTTTATTTTCCTCAAAAATCAAGTTAAAATTTCCTTTTAGACTAACTAATCAATAACATGATATGCTGGAATCGTAATTATGCAGAACAAGAGGGAGATGCTCATAAAATCAATAGAATAAAATATTAATATAAAAAAAATCAACCTTTCACAATGGCATTTGAATGTAATATCTAATATCAACCAAAACAGAGGATTGTTGGCGGCTGCTCGTGTGCGAGGGAGAAGGCCATGGCCGGCATTGAGGTCACACGTGGAAGGCCTCCGGAGCGTGGGGTACACGTTGGGGATCTCAGTGCAGGCCGAGGCGGCTGTTGGTGGGTGACTGGTCAGTGATGAGGATGGTCGGCGTGGGTGCTCGTGGGAGGCGGAGGAGTGAGCGGTGAGGTGGTTGGGACGGCAGCGTGGAACGAGGAGCACGACGGTGGTCATGTCGATGGTGTTGGCAGTGCAGGTGGTGTCAAATGGTGGGGAGTTGGCGGCTGTTGGAAGTTGTGGTGGTAGGTTCCGTTGGAGTTGCAGAGGCTGACGAAGAAGATGAAGAGGGAAGAGAGGGGGTTGCAGTGAAGGGTGGACGGCAGTGGCTGGGTTGAGCGTGGTTGCTAGCATGGGGGTGCGCACGCTGTCACCGTGCGCACGAAAGTGAAGGTGAACGAAAGCAGAGAGGCGATGGAGTTCGCACTGATCCACGATGAATGCTAGAAGGTCACGGTGCAAGCCTTTTCCCATGATGGTGGAGAGGGAGGAGATCCTCGCCAGGGGGAAGGAAGAGATCCTCCAAAGGATGGTTGTGCCTCTTCTTTTAAATGCTTCCCAGTTTGTTTCTTCCGCAGAGATCCTCTCCAACAGTCTTGGAGATGGGATGGTTTGGAGAGGTTGCTGTTGTAAGGTTACGAGATGCACGGTCACCTTGGGTTGGAGCATTGAACCGGTCAGTTAAGCGCACCGCTGGCGGTGAAGGCAATGGTGGTATTGGAAATCTTGTGCACATGACCCTACATAAATATATATGTATCAAGTTTACAAAATATCTTTTAATTAAGATAAAGTAACACTTTATTCTAAATGCAATTTAATGAGATATGTTTCGAATGTACTTAAGCTAATTAATTGTCCATGGAATTGGACTCGTCACTATCCATGACCCATCTTTTGTTGTTTTGGACCTATCATTGGCTTAGGCTTGTGTGGTCCAAAGTTCCTTCTAACAACTACAAAATGTCCATACTTTTCTTTGTGCATCCAGTCTATATACTTTATGATCCCTTCATTAGGGTATCCTACAAAACAGGATTGCAAGTTTTTCTTTGGTACCCGTTTTCTTTTGGGTCCACATTTGTTAGTAGGTGCCCATTTAGGTGTGAACCTAGTCTTGACCTTAGGGCTAGAATTGTTATGCATGTTGATTTGTGAACTTGAGGCTTCATCATTCGAGGGCTTATATCCTAACCCAAATTTGGTTGTGGTTTGGGTGTGTGTGCCTAGTAGTTTTTCAAGGGTTGCTCTACCTTTTGCAAATTTAGCATGATTATTAACAAGAGAAATAGACCTTTTCTTAAGATAATATAAATTTAACTGAAGAGAATCAATGTGAGTCCTTAATGAAGTGATCTCTAATGACAATTATTGATTTTTTGAAGTGAGTTTGTGCCTTAACTTAATTTCCTCATCTAGATCCTTGGTTAGCTTTTTATTTTCTATTTTTAATGCTTTAGCTACATCGCGCAATTCATAAAAAGCATGTAAAAGTTCTTCAAAAGTAAATGAAGATACCTCATCTTTTATTGCCATGAGTCCATGATGGGAACACCATCATGAGCCATAACTAACTTATTCTGATCTAATTAAGTCAGTAAATGCTCCTACATAACTGCCAGAGAGCCATATTTCACTGCAAATTCATTCTGAGGAAAAGATAAGAAAATAGGGTTAAAACTACAGTTTTACCATCATAGCATGAATGCAGTACAATCACGGGTTGTCCCAGGGGGTAATTAAGGGTCAAATGGTCCTAAAAGGCTAACAAGTGGGTTAAAATAAATAGAAAAGGGTTTACACGTGTTTCGAGAATTAAATAATTAAATAACTTTTGAAACCTTAAAAATAGACCCACTTAATTAACTGAGGTTCTAGTCAGGATAAAATTCACCTAAACCCTCTAAAATTCATATAAAAATATCCTCTAGGATTTGGAACCTTCAATTTGACCATTAGAACCAGTCTTGACCCAAAACAGAGTCTCAGACAGACATTTGTCCTAATTTAAGTTTTTGCATAAATTTTTTACCCAGTCAAACTTGGTCAAAACCTAAATCTAACTGCACTATTGGATTCCTTGGGTTCAAATTAGGTTTGTACCAAAAATTGGGCCCAATCTGAGATAATCTTGACCAAGTTTGCATTTTGGTACAGTCAGACTCTTTCTATCTCATTCAGACCCTTAACTTTTGAATTCTCTTACAAATAGCCCCCCAACTTTTTGCCTTCTTCACAAGCAGGTTCCCGTGCCATTTTTGGTAGGTTAAACCTTCACCGTCGAGTTTCGAGCAAGGATTTCTCGCGCGATTCTCAATCAATCTCTTCTAAAATTGATACGGGGATTCCTTGGGAAGTTACCTTCCATTTGAGCCATTCCTTGGGCCCTACGTCTTTCCCAAAAGGCCATACGAACTTTTCAAAGGTTCGGGTATCCTATTTCACAAATACCTTCCAAGCTTGAAAGCTTCTTTCCAAGCTTGGAAGGGTTTCCTATGGCCTATAAAAGAAACTCCATAGCACGACCATGTTTTTTTAGCAAGTCTTAGCACGTCAAACGGCCCTAAAAACCTATCTCCGACCACTGTAGACCTCTGCTCCGACGACCCCCTTAAATCCCCCTCCTCCGGCCGTCTGACCATCAAATTGGACGACCTAAGCTGTTGCTCTCTTCGTCGCGACCCTCCCCAGCCAAAGGGAGGATGTTCCTTCGTCTGAGTCATCGTCGCTGCCTCGCCGCTTCTTGCTCCTTCTCCGGCTCCAGTCGACCAACACCGGAGCCCTCCGCCTCTCAACCACCTCGCTAAGTCCCTCTCTTGCTCTCTCTCTCTCTCTTTCTATTTCATTTTTCCACCCTCGCAAACATGCACAACCGCCAACCGCCGCCCCTTGGACCTCATCTTTTCTGCCTCTGGCGAAGCTCCAGTGATGCCTACATACTTCCACACTACTCAAAACTCACCGCTATCACCTCCATCAGCTTCGCCGTGCTCCACAAACCATAGCCCCTCAAGAAATTGGGGGATTTGGTCCCTCACTCACTACGCCGAACACCGCACCTACACACTTCATTTTTCGACGTCGACAGGCCACTTCACACACGTTCACCCCTCACGAACACCACCGTTGCATTCGGCTCATCAAGGCGAAACTCCTGAGTGTACTAATAGGGGCGTTTAGCCCGTCTTCATCTCTTTCAGGTCTCGAGCCACAGTGCCATTAGCAGAGCTTCTTCGAAGACCTCCAGGTGATGTTCTTGCGTCTTCAACTCCAAGCATTGCACCCAGGTTGAGCAGAACACTTCCAGGAAGGATTTCAAGGCGACAATTGAAGTCGCCAGCACCTGCTACTACCTCAATTCGAGCCTTCTTCACTGCAGCTGCGGACGCACAAAGAAAGGTGGGACTTTAGTCCCACCTCAGTAGCTGACAAAGCGCTGTACACGCTTAAATTGAATTTGTGCTATAGGATGTTTGCCTCAGTAGCATGGGGTGAGGTCCCCTCGCACATGCCCATGCACGCCCTCACCCGCGCTCACACCCCACGAGTCTGGGCTTGATCCGATTACCTGGATACCCGGGTCTGGTCTGGTTTGGTTCATTTGTCTGAGAAGAAGAGAAAACAGAAGAGAGGGGGGTGTCTTGCTATGCCGCTCTCCTCTTGACTCTTGAGAGATCTAAGGAGGCCTTTGCCTCTGCTGGCGTGCTAAGTCCTATGCTGCAAGCTAAGAAAAGAAGAAGAAGACGAGAAGAAGAGAAGGAAGAGAAAAGAGAAGCCTTTCCCTGAGACTTGAAGAATTTGAAAGAGGAAGAGGCCTTTGCCTCTGTGTAGGCGTCTGAGCCTAAATCTGTCATCTGATATCAGATACCTTGGCTTTGTTGGTTAAAATTGAGTTGTGCTTGGCTTATCTGATCTATTAATTTGAGTAGCTTAAGCTTAAAATTATAAGGTAATTTGGTGATTCAAATCACCATTTTACCCTCTCTTCTTTTTGCATTATTGACATTGGATCTCATTTATATATCTTTATTGATTGCAAATTCTTTGATCGTGATCTTGAGTTTTAAATTGTCATATTGCTCCCTGTGTTCGACCTCAGACTTCAAATTCGAGTAATAAATATTATCTGTCTTCACACTGATTCAAGCTATACTACAACGTGATGATTTTAAAATCCGTTTCAGAGCAAGCAACAGTCCACAGAGAGCTTCCTCACTTGACGTGTCCTCTTCTTTTGATGAGCTTGACTCGCTGTCAGTCCAGGTGACTTGGAGGGTTTTCTTCTCCCCTTTACGTCTGGATGGTTCCTGACTTTCTTCTTTTCAACTTCTTTCTTTAGTTGAGGACATTCCTTTCTCATGTGACCCTTCTTCTTGCAATTATAGCAGATAACTTGATCATCCTTTGGTTCTTCTTTCTTCTTTCTCCAACTTGTCTTCTTCTTTAGAAATCTTTTGAACTTCCTTGAAAGCATTGCTGTGTCAACATCTTCTTCATCATCTGATTCCTCTAAATCAGTGTTGGCCTTCAAGGCAATGTCTTTCTTTTTCTTCCTTTCACCTTCGTGCTCTTTCATATGCTCTAGTTGAACTTCATAGGCCATCAAGCTACCTATGAGGTCATCCAATTATAGTTGAGAGAGATCCTTGGATTCTTAAATTGTAGTTGTCTTCATCTCCCAGTGTAATGCCCTAAATTTGTAATACTCTTAATAGGCTAATTAAAAACCATAATTGGTTGCTTAATGTGATATTAAGGGCTTCGGGAACCTTAATTTAGTGATTATTAGCCTTGGAATTAAACAAATCCCCTAAGTCATTAACAAAATGTTAATAAATGAAAAGTTGAGGGGCTCTTTGTAAGGAGAACATGTTTGGAGGCCTTTCTTAAGGCTCAAGAAAGAAGCTGAAGGTCTTAGATGCAAATTTCACAACCCTTATACAAGAGAGAGAGATCTAAAAAAAAAAATCACATTTTCTTCTCCCCTCAGCCGGTGCCCCTTCCACCTTGCCAGCTACTACTGTTGTTGGTGATGCTGTTGTTGTTGCTACTACTGCTGCTACGAGGAGGAGGAGAAGGAAAGGAAGAGGAGAGTTGCTGCTATAGCTGTTGTTGAAGTTGCTGCTACTACTGCTACGAGGAGGAGAAGGGAAGGAAGAGGAGAGTTGCTGCTACAGCTGTTGTTGAAGCTGCTGCTACTACTGCTACGAGAAAGAGAAGGGAAGGAAGAGGTGAGCTGCTGCTGCAACTGTTGTTGAAGCTGTTGCTATTGATGTTGCTGCTGTGATTAGGAGAAGAGAAAGGAGCTCCAATTGAAGTAGGGTTTCTCTCTTTGAATCCTTCTTTTGTTCCTATGCCTAAGGATATTAGAAGAAGTGGTTTGTATATTAAAAGATACCATGTTGCATGTGAAATGAAAGAGAGTTTTTCCCTTGTTGGTTTCCATATTTATGGGTGATAAAGGGGAGGCTTTTAATCTAAATAGCTAGGTAGGCTTATAAATAAAATGATGGGTGTTTGGCAATGTGAATTGGGTGTTGAGAGCACCTAGTACCGGTACTGGCAACTAGCACCAGTACTAGTTGACCTAGCACCCCTATGTAATGCACTGAAAAGGGGACTGAGAGCACCCAGTATCGATACTGGTGATCAGTACCGGTACTGGATGGTTTCAATCGGTGAACTGGAGTTGCCCAGTACCGGTACTGGTGTTTAGTACTTGTACTGGCTGGTTTTTTGGCAGAAGGCTGGTGGTGCCCAATACCGGTACTGGTGTTTAGTACCGGTACTGGCTAGGTTATGTTGATACAAAACTGATGGCATGCAGTATTGGTATTGGTGCCCAATACTGGTACTGGTTGGAACTTATGAATTTGGTACTGGGGTTGCCTAGTACCAGTACTAAAGCTTAGTACTAGTACTGGTTGGCCAAGTTGAGTTTGAGGACAGAGTTTGCAAATAGATGTAGTTGTATGTGATTATAAACTGAATTCAAGTTGTAAAGTGGCGTTTGGATGTTAGGAACTCATCCTGAACTCATATGCGATTCTGAGTGGGTTATCCGACATCTGATGATCCTCTAGGCATCTAATATCCCTAATCCCGACATCTGATCTTTTGGTTAGACGTCCCTGCAACTTGATTATAGTTCCAGGGACTAAGCCCCCTAGCAATTTGGAGGTCTGACATTGCATCAGGCACCCAATGTGCTCGTTTGGACGTCAAGCCAAGGAATCAGACGATTGTCTGTAACTGATATGGCTTTTGGTGTGAAGCCATTGTTGGATGTCTATCCTTATAGTTAGGCATCCAGACTAGTCTCTAGATGCCCAAGGAAGAGTTTGGGCATCCAATGTTGTTGGCTTGGGACAGGTCTCCCTGGTATTTTACCTTCGGACGTCTGACCCTTGTGTTGGACATCCGATAAGATACATGTGGTCTTGTTGTGTATGGAATTTCCCCACATGGGATGGGAACTTAAAATAATTAGTTAAATCCCTGCCTAGTGCCAGGGATGGAAGGTATTAAACCCATGTTAGCATCTTATGTTAGAAACGTGGATTTTGGATATAATCAGGGTTGATGCATGATATTAAACAAGGTTTAATATATATATATATAACGTGGAAGGATACAGAAACCCTAATTTGAGAATAAGCATAACGTTGGGATAATCGAGTGTGGGTTTTCTCAAGAACCTTGGTAATAATAAAATATGAGGAAATTGAATGGGGGATTAAATGGCTCAAACTTGATGCTGGAGACACCTAGTACGGATATTGGTAACCTATGTCGGTACTAGTTGGCTTAGCATGAGCTAGAAATGGAACTTAAGTCAGGTACTAAGGGAACCTAGTATCAGTAACCGCGACCCGTACCAATACTGGATGGGTTCATAAGCCATGATAGAGGGCACTCGGTACCAGTACTGATGCTCAGTACTGGTATGGGCTGGATCATTTGGAAAGGTGTGGTTGGTGCTTGCTACCGACATCGGTGCTTGGTACTAGTACTAGATGGGGTTGGAAATTGTACTGGGGTTGCCTAGTGGCGGTACTAAGGTTGAGTACCGGTGTTGGCTGACCTGTTGGAGGCCATGCTGCAGGTGCACAGTAACGATACTAAAGCTTAGGATTGGTACTGGTACTCTACGGCCTCGTGGGTGAAGAAGGTGCCCAGCACCGATGCCTAAGACTAGGATCGGTACCTAGTGTACTCATTCTACATCATTGAACTCTAAAGAAGGATAAAATTTGGTTTAACTTGGTTGAGGGTTGGAGTACGAACTTTGAGATCAGGGATCTCTTGGGTTCGTATTACAGAGGTGAGTGTGTATTGGTGGTCTGGATTACAGAGGGTCTTGGTGGTACAAAACCCGGGTTTCGGGCATGAAAGGCGGGTTTCACAGTCTTGGTTTGGATGTGCATCTTGACCTAGCAATATGTCAGGATTACTTGATAACAAAGGTATGTTGTTTGAGTGTATTAATGATAAGGAGCAGGTCCCTGATAGTTTTTAAATGTAATGATTCTATTCAACTGTGTGATTCTGATAATTAGAATCCTGTGAAATGTTAGAACTTAATTGGGAGTCTAGCAGGTACCCCAATGGATAAGGATGAATGGGAAAATGCAATTAGATCCTAGAGGGGTGAAGCACATGTATGGGTGTGTGTGTGTGTGTGTGTGTGTACAACTATAATTTGAGCATGAAGCTCCCTAAACATATTAAAAGCAATCTGAATTGACTAAGTAATGGCTTGAATCCCATGAGATGACACTTATGACTCGATCAGAGTCTACTAAGAGGAAATGCTTGGATCCTAAGGTCTTGAGTAAGACCCCAGGAGATCCACTAGGTCATTATGACTGTGTTTCGAGCACGGAACCTAAATGAAATCGAGATGGTTAGTCAACTAGGTGAGCTCGTAAGGCTACCCAACTAGGTGATGTAACGACCCGGTTCCCGAGTCCCTACGAGACACGAGAACCGGACCGACTCGACTAATCCCAAGACCTAGTCGTCCAACGAGGAAGTAACCAAAAGACAGTAAAATAAACCACATTCAGCATGAATATAACTAACAGTAAGAAAGTACAGCAGTAAGGAAAGAAACTACTATAGTAGGTACCACCACAACAGTAGAACAACATTTATCATATAACAAGAACTGCAGGTAAAGAAGGTACAGCGGAAGCAAAAACTACTCACTAGAACAGAAACAAAAGAGGTACAAAAGACTGTGGTAACTCTACTGGACCCTACTCGGCCCAGCGTCCTCTGCAGCTGCCGACCCTGGCTGCTCAACACCTGGTCCTGAAAAAGGTAACGAGTGTAACACGTCAGCAAAACGCTGAGTAGAGTGGCAAACTAACTAAAGGCAACAGTAGAGTGTACAGTAGCTGTTATGTTCTATTACTTCCTTTATTCACATCTTTCAATTTTCTCACTATTTCATTTATTTCTCAGATCCTTTACTTGATCTCGAATGTCCTCGTGGGAACGATCTTGATTGCAGTCTTTTCCAAAAGTAGAAGTAGCACGTGGTGCTCTCCTGGCCGGGAGAGTCCCCCGTGGTGATCCTACCCTCAGTCAACCACCCCAAGGTCACTGACAGACGTAACGGTGACTACGGCACACGCGATAAACGCACAGGTAGCTAGCCCGCACTGGCACGCGGTCAGTCGTTTCCGTTAACGGGTGCGCCCAAAGCACAGCACGGAACCAGGGCAAAGCCCTCTCAGTAACAGGGGTCCAACCCCTCCACAGTAACCAAACCGGGGCCTTGCCCCTCCACAGTCCGCGCACCCTCGCCTGACTACCCTGGTTTGCCCTAGTGGGCCTAACAAGTCGGTGAAGGAGGCTAGCAGAACCCCAGGGCCCGTAGGGTAGCTAGTACTCTCCTAACACTAGTAGCTCTCCTCGGTACTATGTACACGAGGGCCAACAAGTCGATACAGAGCGGCCAATCCTAACCCCCGGGTCCCTGGGGTGGCTGGCCCCACTCTGCACTAAACAGGTACAGGTACTTCCCTTGGTACTGCGTACCCAAGAGACAGTACAAACTACATCTCAGTTCCATTCCTTTTTCTTTCCAGGAGTTCCACTCCTAATTCCCCATAGGGTTCCAGCTCTTTATCTCAGAACATCATATGTTTCACTTTCCAGTTTCACGTTCTCACAATCCATGATCTCAATCATGTTTCTTTATTCATAACAGGCAGCTGTTAATTCAATTTACAGGCAGCTTTATATTCCTTTCCATTTTTCCAAGACTGCAGTATTATACATTCCACTAGTTTTTCCATCCTAGGGTTCATGCCACATCCTAGGATCTAGCATACAACTAGTTTCCAGCCCTAGGATTCATGCATCACCTAGGAGCTATCATTCCATACATTTCTCATTCCTAGGATTCATGCAATGTCCTAGATTCTAGTTATGGTTCCATACTTTAACAGATTTTAATAATAAACTTAAGCCACTCTACCAGGTACAACGGGAGTAATGGGGGCGTGATCGGGAATCCTGTGTGCCTCCGCGACTCCCAAGACTGCAACTGAATGAGGTCCTATCACAAGGATCAAACACAGGGAGTATCTCAAAACAGTGTATAGCTACTGTAGATGGGTAGAGGAATTAATTCTGAAAAGAACGCAACCTGAATCACGGAAAACGGAGCCCGAACGGGCCCTAAATGGGTCGAAAAAGACGATACTGTGCAAAATCAGACGTCTGGAACTTATTCCAGACGTCTTAAAAAGTGGATCAGAGAATTACCTGTTCAGCGTGGTTTCCCAGACGTCCAGAAGTCTGCGGGAACGTCTGGCCCATCTCCCAGACGTCCAATGGTCACCCCGGACGTCTGGAGGTCACTCAAGCCGTCTAGTACAACTTCCAGACGTCTGATTCGCAAAGGATGGCAAATCAACGAGCCTGCGCACAGCCAACTCCCTCCCTCAGTACGGTCAGTCGACAGGAAGGAAGAAGAAAACGGAATACTCACCTTTCAGACGTCTGTATGAGATACCAGACGTCGTCCTCACCGTCTGCCTATCAACCCAGACGTCTGATTCTGGAAATTTTTCCAGAATCAGGGCGCGACCCGGACTCTGCTCGCGACGCCGCCCGCGTCGCACCTCGCGCTCCTGCTGCTCAGACTGCAGCAGGTCCCTCTCCGCGTCGTTCCGCGCCCCCTGCGCCCTCCGCCGACCGGCCAAGTCGCTCCGGCGAGCTCGCCCTCACGGCAGAGCTCCGCCCTCGCACGCCGCGCCTCCTCCGCGCTCGCTGCGGCCGCCGCTGCAGCCCTCGCGCTTGCTCGCTCTCGTGCACAGGAAGGAAAAGAAGAAGGAGACGGTGGAGACGGGAGGGGAGGTGTGGCCCTTTTAAGGCCGCGCGGAGAGGAGAGAGAGAAGGCGCGGCAGGCGTCTGCAGCCGTAGAAGAAAAAGAGGGAATAACGAATATGCAGTCTGCGTGCGCAGGCGCGCAGACGACTCACGGGTGTGGACGATAACGGTTTTTCAGACGTCTGTAAACCATCCCAGGCGTCTGGCAAGACGTCTGGATGTGATCCCAGACGTCTGGTCAGACGTCTGGGCCACCTCCCAGACGTCTTAAAATACGTCCGGGGCACACGTTCGTAACAGGTGAGCTCGTAAGGCTACCCCTTAGACTTGGTGAACCATAGGTTCACTGCTCGGGTAGAAGACTCGAGCTGTTACGGTAGCAATAGGCTACCAAGGGGATTTGCCTCGGAACAGGAAGGTTCCTAGGTTGGTGACAAGCCTTGGCGGTATCACTAGTGTTTGGTACTTGGATGTACCCAAATCCAACTCGATGTGAAGGTACTCGAGTAAGAGGCTCACAAGGCGCCCGCATATGCGGAGATAGCCGGGGTACTGAGATGGATTGGTTGAGATCTCATTCGATGGCGGATTGAGAGGGCACACCCTAGGACTACACTCCTATAGGGAGCTATTCCTAGCAGGAGCATTGGTGTTGCTCGGCAATTCTGGCCAATCCTGCGATAATGATCTGGTTGTTCTGTGACTAGTCCTTCTAGGACACCATTTGGGCTCGTGTTTCATGATCACAAGCCATAGGCCTAGGTATCTCCCAAGAGGCCCGACTTTTCTGACTGAAGTCAGCAACATTCCCGATACTTCGAGAACAGGCACGCCTTTCTAGAAGATTAATAGACTTGTGATCTCTCCCTTGGCCAGGGTGAGACTCTCAGGCTGGGATTCCAAGGAAAGGATGCGTCTCAATCTCCTTTAGTAGAGAGGGATGAATTTTCAGAATCTGATCATTTAGGCAAGTGAGGGAATAAATAATTACACCAAATTGAGGAAGGAACTTGGGTAACTTGTTAATGGGTTACTAGACCAAGGTGATTAGTCGTACCAGGTAGGGTTCGAGAAACTAGAACCTAGAGTGTGGGTTTGGGCTAGGAACTAGCCAGTAAATGAAACTGTACACTATCCTATTTGGTTGAGATACAACAGGTGATTGTTCCCTGTTGAGCCGATTGGCTCATCCCTGCTTTGTGATCTACTTTCAGGTTATCGTCGCAGGTCGTCGACTTACGGAATTTGTCGCTGCGCAAGTTTGTGCGTGCTCTATTGATAGGTACATTTTATGCTTTGGTTTATAGCAAGTTTATGTTTTGTTACTGTTTTCCTGTATCAATTATGTGCCATTCTTTTCATATTTTCTTCCATTTTATGCTGTGAGTGGAACTCTTTTATAGCTTGACTTAGTTAGGTACAACCCGAATTAAATAAACTAACACCTCTGTCTTTTCTGTCCCTCTGGACTCTAACCCTCATTTGGGGGTCTGGGTTTTGAGGCGTGACAAACTTGGTATCAGAGCATGCATTTCCTTGGAAGTGCGTATGCTATAGCTGGTATAGGGTTGTGATGGGATCTCAAATTATGGTCGAGCCATGATGGCACATGCTGATTTTCTTCGATGTGTTTTGTGTTGCCCTTGAGAAGGAAGCATTCTCAAGGCGGTGAGCAGTTTGATTGCATTAAGGAATGGAGTAGCTAAAGTTATGGAGGACAGAGCAGTCCTAAGAAAAGTGGTCAGGATTTATCGGGTTTTGTTGGATCGAAAAACGTACGCAAATGGGATTGGATTTTGAAAAACCCGTCGTAGTAGTATGATTTGCGAAGAAATCCGTCAACAGATAAATTTACCAAAACTCAAAAGAATTCCAAGTTGAATACAGGGAGGCTACTCGATCTAAAATCCGCGACTATATTTTTTTTGGTATTTTTGTTTTGAAAGCTAGATAATCACAATGAAATTGATATTAACACTAAGAGAGAGAGAGAGAGAAAGAGAGAGAAAATAATCACTTTGTATCTGAATACTATTTTTACAACTCGAAAGTAGGAAATGATTATAGCTAGAAAATGGGAAATTCTATTCTAGAAAGTGATAAGGAAGGGAGAGAGATGTTATCCTCCTTGACAGTTGCTTGGAGGATGAGTTGGATGGGGCGACGCCTGGAAGACAGAAGAAGAAGAACGGAGCAGGAAGAACTGAGGGTGAGGCAAGACATCGTCGTCGTCACGGGATCCACTTCCGGAATGGGGGAGAGAAAACTTTGATTTTGACTATAGAGAGCATCCCGAGTTTGGGACAAGCTTATTTAGAGCTTTGGAGAGGGAGAGAGATGAAGGAAGGGATGAAGAAAATGTGGGGGTCGTAGGGCTATATATAGGTGTAGATTGGAGGGAGCAAATAGGTCTTTACACTTTAAAACATTAAATCAGGGGTCTTTAGTGACGGATAAAACCATTGCTAAAGCCCAAATCATGGGCATAGGTGCAGCGCATGCCGCACCTCTTCTTCTCCTCGTGCCTTAATGCATTCACACGTCTGTGTGCTCTCAGCCATCCAATCTAGCTCCTCTTCATGCCAGTGCCTCTTCACGCACCCGCGTCAGATCGTGTGTGCGATTGTGCGTCAGATAGCACGTGCGCAATCCGTGCGCTCTGGGTGCGCCACGTGGCTGCTTTTATGCTTTGTTACTGTTTTCTTGTATCAATTATGTGCCATTCTTTTCGGATTTTCTTCCATTTTATGCTGTGAATGGAACTCTTTTATAGCTCGACTTAGGTACAACCCGAATTAAATAAACCACCACCTCTTTCTTTTCCGCCCCTCTGGACTCTAACCCTCATTTGGGGGTCTGGGTATTGCTGCGTGACACCCAGTCACCCGTGACCGATCGAAGAATCTTCCGTACCAACGCTTCCTTTGCAATCTCCTGATCAAGATTTCTCAAGGAGTTTATAATGTTAGTGAATCTCATGTACATCTCCTTAATTGTTTCTCCTTTCTTCATGTGGAAGGGCTCATATTTCTGCGTTAAGAGGTTGATTTGAGTTTCTTTTACCTTTGAATTGCCTTCATAAGTAATTTTAAGGATGTTCCAAATTTCATAAGCTATTTTGCAAGCAGAAACTCGATTAAACTCCCCCTTAAACAATTTACAAAGATAGCATTCATAGCTTTGGCTTTATGGGTGGTCATCTTCTTTTAATATGTAGTAATAGCAACACCTTCCTTTTTCTCTGGATGAGTATACTTGGAGGTGACCACATCCCAAACTTCATAATCCATAAACTAAAGAAAAGTCTACATTCTGGTCTTCCAATAGACATAAAAAGGTGGTGGTCTCACAACTGATTGCCCCTCAGCATAAACTTCAATGGATTTTGACATCTTTTCTGCAAGGATCCTTACTCTGATATCAAATGTGAGTGCACATGGAGCTTATAGGATCTAATGTTTACACTAGAAGGGGGTGAATAGTGGACTTAAAGAAAATTGCAAGATTTAAAGAACATTCACCACAGATCAATAAATATGAATTTTTGAGTGGAAACCCTTTCGGGTAAAAACCACTACCTAATCCTCTCAGCTTAGGATTTTACGACTAGTCGATGCTAGTCAAATCTACTAATGCATCACTTCAATGAGGGTGAATGGCATAACCTCTTTACTAAACTTTCTTCTCTTTTAGGCCTGAACAAGAGAAGAACAACAAGAACCCGAACAACTTGGGTCCCAAATCAAAATAATAGGAATATAAAATAACAATAATTCCTATGGAACCTCAATAAAATATGCAAATTGAGTTTTTGAGGACGTAAAAGAACGTACTTTAGAAAGTGTTGATTATAAGCGCAAAGGCACGAAAGCCCTAGAAAGAAAGAGAGCATTTTACTTTTTAGAAGCTCTTGAAGGTGTGTTTTGAAGTGGGGTTCGAGGAACCCTATTTATAAGTGTCTTCAGTTTTGATTTAGAAAGTTTAAAAATATAGCTTTGGTCAATCAAAATGAAATTTGGTCTATTAAAATAAAATTTTGATCGATTCTATGATGATTGCTTGAACTAAGAAGTTGATCAACTTGAAGCATAAATTTAAGATTTGATTGTTAGAGGATTTTGATTGATTAAAAATATGGGTTTGGTTGATCAAATGAGTTTGATCGATCAATAGTATTAAAAACTTAGAATTTAACCTATGTTTGTAATCCATTAAGGTTCAAAACGGGTCGATTGATATAATTGAGGTTCCCTACAAATTTTTTTGACTCAATAAAAGTGAAAAGAGATAACTCTAAGCTAAAATTACACTAAAATAGGGTGAATAGTGAAATTGAAATATAATATAGAAATAAAAATTCAATCACACAATGAACACTAAGATTTTTAGGTGGAAACCAAAATCAGAAGAAAACCACCACCTAAGTCAACCTTGACTTAGGATTTACGATCACTAAGTAACCAATACACTAACCACACCACTTAACAATGAGGTGATAAACCTTAGTTTATCATCATTCTTAGGCTAAATATACACTTAGTTCCTAGGGTTTCTGCATTCGCATTGCGGTATTAGGCTGCATTTAGGCATTCACATGCATCTAGGATTAGAGCATGCATTATTAATGTTTCTTGTGATTTTGTGTACTTACACATATCATTTGTTTGTCAGGGATGAGGACATTGAAAACCAAATGAACCCTGACAATGTGAAAGGTAGAAATACCAAAGAGAAGAAGATAGAGGTCTCAAGCAATTGTATCCATCTCACCTCAATTGGATTCCAGCTCATCCTCATCTCATCTCTAGCTCATGCAGCTCATCGTAGCTCAACTCCTTCAAGCTTGGCTACTATTTATGAACTAGCTAGCTAAGCTAGTTAAGGAGTTCACAGGCAACTCAGCCCCATCTCTCTCAACTCCAAGAAAGCTGAAGTTAGCTCCTTTCAACTAAACCCAACTCAACTTGGCTACTAGTTGTGGACTAGCTAGTTGAGTTATCTGTTGAGCCCACAGGAAGCTCTTCATCAACTTTCCTCAACTCTAGACAAGTTCAAATTAGCTCAAGGCTACTCTTCCTAGATCCTACTATCTACTAGCTAGCTAAGATAGCTCCACCTAACTATCTCTCTACTCCACCTCCTCTCTACTTAATGGTCGACCACCCTCCTAAAATCCACCAAATAGCCACCTCCTTCCTTTATCCTTTCTAGTGCCAAAATAATGTAACCACCATCCCCTTCACACCCCTTCACGGTTGGAACCAACCATGACACCTTGATGATAACGCCATCATTCGTCATAAATAGCTTGAATTAGTTAGTATCAAGAGATAAATGCTCCTAAATGATCGCCTAAGGATCACAATTCCTCACTAATCTGATTTGGGGAGAAAATAAGAAAACATGGTTACTTCTGTTGTTTCAACAATACATCACAAATGCAGATTAACCACAGGGTCACTAAGGGGTTAATTAAATGTTAATTGAGCATAAAAATCTAAAAAGGGGATCCACATTGACTGAATCAGGGTTTCGCGCATTTTGAGGATGAAAATAGTATTAAAAACTCCAATTAGTAGCCTCACTTAAATTGGAAAGGTTCTAGTCAGGATAAAATTAATCTAAACCTCCTAAAATTCATATAAAAATATTCTAAGAGGTTTGGTACCTTTGGTTTGACCATCTGAACCCATTTTGATTTAGAATAGAGTTTCAGATGGGAATTTACCCTAATTTGGGCTTCTGTGCAATTTACCCAGTTAAGAGTAGTAAAAACTCAAATCCAAGTTCACCATTAGATTCATTGAGTCTAAATTAGGTTAATACCAAAATTTGGGCTCAATCAAAGTCCATCTTGACCTAGTTTGCATTTTGGGTCCTAAAAACTCTACTTTTCACATTCAGCTCCCTAACTTTCAACTTTCCTTACATATATGCCCCTAACTTCTCACCATTCTCACAAATATACCCCTATTGCCATTGATGAGTCAACCTAAGCAGCAACAACTTTTGATCAACCCAAATCGACAGCAAATCATCACCAAATCCTACTGAATTTTGTGGGATTGGTGTTTAGATGGTGGAAAATCATTCAAGCAAGATCTTAGACCTTGATTTGGAGCAAAAAGCTCATGTGAATTCAAAGAAAGCATGGGTTCTTCTTGATTCCAAATTCAACTCCCATGCACATAAACTTCCATTTTGAGACCCTAATGGAGCTCTATATAAGCTCCGTAGGGATCAGCGACAAATTTGAGCTAGGTTTCAAGCCAAAACACCCCTTCCTCCTCTCCTCGGGCCGTCTCCGACCTAATCTCCGGTGACCTCCACTTTCTTCCTTCCACAACCTCTCAACCATCAAATTGAGAGAGTCATCTTCTTCCTCAACTATATCCGTGTCTGGTGGACCAAAGGTAGGGCATCCGCCCCCTCTTTTCACTGTTGTTCCTCCCACCGAAGAAATTCGTCTCTCCCACGTCCGGCAAAGCATGCTGGCATGAAAACTTCTCCCTTCTATCCAATAGATGGTCTCTCACACTCCATCTCTCTCCCTTGCTTCGATTCAACCCTTTCTCCTCCTAATTCAACAGTCGTATCGTCGTCTCCCCCTTCGTCTTCCCCGACTCTGGTGTGGTCGCCCAACCACCTCCAACCACCAAACTTACCACCACCACCACCAATACCTTCCACTCACACCCCCAGTCAAAAGCCCTAAACTTATTTAGGACTTTGGCCTCTCCTTTACCCTAACGAACAACCCACCACAGCACCTTCGTCTTCGGCACTGACACACCTCCACACACTCTCAATCACCACTCTAACACTGCCATCACCTTCGCCACCACACGGCGAAGCTTCTAACCTATCTAATTAGGTTGTGTTATTGTGTTTTAGGGTCTTCGTCGGAGACCTCACTTTCGTCGCCTCCATTAGCCACCGTCCGATTGTCATCTCCACCACTACTATCTCCAAGAGTTGCGGTTCATCTTAACGAAACCCTCTAGGCTTCCAATTGGAAGAACAAACTTCTGCAGCAGTGCTAATTGGAGTTGCAATCCTCTGCAGCAATGTGCAAAGAAGGGGGACGTTTATAGTCCCACATCATATACACCAAACTCCGAGCAGTGCATAAATTAATTTCTTGTTGAGGCTTCGTTGCCTCGACACAAGGGGTGAGGTCCCCTCACTCTCTCTCTCTCACTCCTTGCCCACCACCACTATCGGTGGGCCTGGTCCCTGTTCATGACCAAAATACCTGATTAGCGACCTTATTAGGAAGAGAAAAAGAAGATTCTAAGGAGGGTGGGGGGTGGTTTTGCATTGTTCATACATCAGGATGCGTGCACACACACCCAACACTTAGGCGTTTCAGAGGCTTGTGCTTGTGCTAAGACTTGGAGACTTTAAGTCACCTGCCTCACGTGTCTGACGTTTGACTCTGATATTTATTCTGGGTACTGTGGACCTATTGGATATTTGGCTAACGTGGTTAAGTGGTTCAAGACCATTGTTGATATATTTGATTTGAGATATTGTGTATCCTTAGGATTGGTGCTTAATTGTGGGAATTAATTGGTGATTCAAATCACCATTTTTAGGTTTTAATTATTCTTTTTGTCCCAATGATTTCTAAGATACAATTTACTAATATTGAATATATTTCTTATTGATATTCATTGCATATCTTTATTGTGAATTATTATGCTCATTGTTTATTGTTGCAACTAGTGTTTGAATTCCATATTTTTGCCCCCTACGAACAACCTCGAAACTCAGTTTTTCAAGCACTTATAAATTTAAATGTTGTTGTTGTGATTTTCGTCACTATACTACGATAAGTTTTACTCACACTAAACAACAACGATTTTCAACGCATCAACATTTGAAAAAAATTAAAAAAAAGAAAAAAAAAACACCCTCCTCTTGGTGGCAATTCAGAGGCAACCACTACCCCCACATCCTTCCATATGTAGCGCCAAAATGAAGCCCTACATCCACCCTCCATTCCCCTTTAAAACCTATCCTAGCCCTCCATCATATGGTGCCAAAAATCAACCCTCAACAACATCAATTTTGGCGCCAACCCTACCTAAACCAAACCCCTTTAAAACCCTTCACTTGGCTCCAAAGCATGACCACCATTCATCTATTAACTCCCAACACAACACCAGATCCTAACCGTACAAATGGTCCACGCCAACTGGTGAGTGTTATTTTCGCGAGTAAAATTAGGATTTTTGAAACAAATCATCAACGTAGTGCGTAAAAATCTGCTACCAAATAAAATTTATAACCAAAGCTCAAGGTGAGCCCCAGGTCAGACACAGGGAGGCAAACGTTTGGTTTTGAAAATCTACGCTTTGCTTTTATTTGTTTTTAGTGTTTTTATCTTTTGTGATTTTTCTAGTATTTTTCTAAGGTAAGAGAGCAGATAGACAAATACTTTATCTAAATAATCTACTTGCAGAGTAAGAAAGCGAGAGAGAAAAATATTTCATAGAATAGAGTAATGTCTATTACAACTAATTAAAATTATACTAGAAAGCAATAAAAGATAGAGGGGTGAGAGAAATCCTCCTCGACAATTGCTTGGAGGATGACTCGCTTTGATGGTGCTTGGATGGAGGTGGTGGGAAGTTGAACGAAGAAGAACAGAGCCGGAGGTCGGAGGGTAGGACGGGATGGTGTCGCGGCGAGGATTTACTTCCCGAATGTGGTGAGAGGATAGCCACGGGATGCTCCACGAAGGGGGGTGAGAAGTGGCAAAAAATATTTCTTTTCAACTCTAAAGGAGCATCCCAGGCTTGGGACAAGCTCTCTCTAGAACCTTGGAGGTGGTGAAAGAGAGAAAGGAAGAGATGAAGATGAATGGAGGGGTGTTGTAAATACCCGTTCTGTCCTGAGCCTTTTAAGACGTCTGAACTGTTGGTCAGATGTCTGGTCAGACGTCTGGAAATAGAAATTTTGGAACGAGCCTTCGCATCTGCGCGCGGGCTGCGCGCAGACAGTACCTCTCTTCTCTCTCTTTCCCTCTTCCCTCCTCCATCGAACCCTAACGCACCCTTATATAAACCCCTCTCCCCCTCTTCCTTTCCTCCCCACTTCGCCACAGCCAACCACCTTCTTCTCTTCCTCTCCACCACAGCGAGAGGAGCTAGCACGAGAGAGAGCACGAGAGCGGCGACAAGGAGGAGAGGCGGCGTGAGGAGAGGAGGAAGAGCTTGAGCTCGCGAGCTCATGGGAGCTCGCCGGAGGGCACATAGCCTGAGCGACGCGTGCAGGAGGAGAAGTACGTCGGGGGAGCCATCCCCGACACTACTGCAGCCGAAGTTGCAGGGGAGGCAAGACCGCGGCTGCGCTTGGCGAGGGAGAGCTGGAAGTGGTTCTGGTTCTGGGATTTTCCTAGAATCAGACGTCTAGCATGACGTCCAAATGACTGGGCGAACGTCTGGTGACTACACCAGATGTCTGAAAGCAAATCTTTGCGAAGGTACGTTCCTCTTACGGTTACAACCATGCAGGCTGCACCGCAGCTACGATTTGCATGGCTAAATATAGGCGATTTGCCTATCGTGTGTAGGGATTGCTTTGGGAAGGCACAGGGCATGCCCTCCCACGCGTTTCAGACGTCTAGACAGCTTACCAGACGACCGGAAGCACTCCCAGACATCCGGAGGAGGGGTCGGACGTTTGGAGCTGGGTCCAGACGGTCTAGAAGGGGTTCTGGAAGTCTGAGGTTGACGCAGATCCTGAGGTGAGTTTCTGGTTACTTTTAAGACGTCTGGACCTTGTGCCAGACGTCTGATTTGGGTCTGTAGCCCTATTTTCGACTCATTTAGGATCCGTTTGAGGTCCATTTTATGCAAACAAGATATCGGTGTTTTCCCTGTGAGTTCCTCTACTTGTTAGAAGGCCTTTTATACTATTCTGAATGTTCCATTGTGGTATGTTCCTTGTTATAGGACTTCGATCAGTTGCAGGTTCGGGGCTTGCTGAGGCACGAGAGCCTACCGTTCGAGCCCCCAATACTCCCAGGTTGTCTCGTAGAGTGCTCTTCCCCTAAATTAATTATAAAACCTGAATGCATATGTGGATTGAATAACTAGAACCTAGGATATGACATGAATCCTAGGACGAGAAGTACTTGCAATGTCTATATGCGTGTTTGGAATTGCAGTCATGAATGAATGAATAGAAATGTTAACAACTGACTGTTAATGAACAAGAGCTGCCTATTGATCGTGCGATTCACTCAACTCAGTAATTAAGTTAATTTCACTTAATTAAGAGTAGAAGAAATCACTTAGGTTAACTCGAAGTTGTGTTGGTTGTGTAGTATAGGGTCGAATTAACCTAACATTTTAGAAATTTTTACTGGTTGAGTCCAGGTCGTTCACTGGGAGGTATAATAATTTTCTTCAAATTCACCAATTTTCTTTTATCTCTTTAAGTTTAGGAGGTATAACAAAACATGACTTTTGTCAAAATATTTAAACTATAAAGAATATACAAAATTCCATATGAAAAACATATTTACTCAAAATGTTGTACTTTATTAACAAGTAAACATGTTAATTTTTCAATTCAATTTCATTCCAAGAAATTAAGGCAATTAAAAGTTATTCTATTAAAACATGCCTTTTTACAATTAAGAACAAAAAGATAATGATGCAAGAAAAATTCATTTATTTTCCAAAGTATTGATGCATTTTTATTTTCTTCAGCCTCTTATCTTCTTCTTTCTTTCTTTTATTTTCTTCTCTCGAGCTCTCTTTCTTTCTTCTTTTGTTCTTGTCTTCTCCTCTTCGTGTCTCTTATTCTCTTTCCCTTAGTCTTCTCCTACCTTCTCTTCTTCCCTTAGTTTCTCCTTTCGTTCCTTAGTCTCTTTTCCTTTCTTAGTGCCTATGCTTTTTCTTTCCTTAACCTTCCAACTTCAACACTTAGCATTTTAACTTAACATCCTTCAGTGGCTTCTCTTTTCCTTAAGTACTTCAACTGAACTGGGTTTTTTTACTTTTTTAACCAAAATTTATTTTATTTACGACAAGGTCCTTTCGAGGATACACAACACCCTTAAACCAGGGTGGGACCAGACCCTACTCGGTCCTCGCCTAATCTCAATTAGGTTCATTTTTGGTTTATTTTTATTGGTTCACAGTCTCGAGCCATTTCGGCTCAACCCGGCCTCCCAGGCCACTCTCGCCCTCCTAGGGCACAATCTCATTCACACGCCCCCAAGGGCGCACACCCGCAGGCAAAAGCCCGCACACACACACACATGCTCATGTTCAGATGGAATCGGTAACCAATGCGTCGAGCGCTGACGACTGCATAGCAGGAGAAACAAATTGTTTTTATCCCCAGGCGCGCGCTCGTGAACAAGTGAGGTGAGACTAACCTACCCGTTCAGACCCAAATTCAAGTGATCGTAACTTTCTACCCAGAGCTCCAAATCGAGTGATTTAAAGTTTGTCAGATAGCTCTAAGATAGATCTACGTAATTGCAGGGTCAATTTAAGGTTTTAATGATGTTTTGCTCTTCAATTTAAAAGATGAAATCAGGGGTTCTACGGGTTATTTTTAAACCTGGAAGTGAAATTAAATCAGCAGAGTCCTCAGATGGACTTCTCCTTATTTAAAGGTCTGTACATGTTTTATAATTGATTCTGCATCTGTTAGAATAGGTTTTAAGTTCTTAAGACCTCCAGGACCTGCAGAGAAGCTCTTCACTTCTCTGAAAGCTTCAGAGTTCAGATTTCATACTTTAAAATGTGCAACAGACACTTAAAAGTGTTTCTAATTGATTTAGATTAGTTCTAAGGGTTATAAACAACTCATCTGGGCAGGATTTAAATTTAAATTTCATCAAAATGGCACTGCTGTTGGTTTGGGTTCGAAAGTAACCCAAATTAACAGAAACTAAATTCTCAAATATCTGTTAACCTAAGCTCACTTAATTCACTTTCAGATCATCAAACAAGTTCCCAGAAACAATTTTCACTCCTCAAAATCTCAATTCGAGCTCAGAACTCCATTAACAGACTCATGTTTGACTATAAAGGCCTCAATTTTGACTTTCTATTCAAAGCTTCCTCCCAAGAAATCAAAGCCTTAATTAAAGTCTCCTCAACCTCAGAAACTTATTCAGATGTTCAGATTTGTGTTCTGACCTTAACTCCTAGGGTTTCAGGCTCGCCACCTGAACTTATAAATGTGTTTGTTCGACAGAATCATTCAGAGGTTGTTACAATGTTTTAAAGGTTTAAATAGCTTTAGTGCGTTGCACTGAAGCTTCTAGGATCATGAAATGCTTCTTAAATCTTTCCTAACAGACTTCTCCAACTCCGCCGGAGTTGGGGAAGATGAAGTTACTTCTTCAGCTCCAATGGCTAATTCTTCAAAAAAATATCCTCAAATTAATCAGTGATCCTTATTTTATTATTCTGGAGCTTCTTGCAAGTTTTAGAGGCTGAAACATAATTTTGGCTCACCGGAGCTCCGGTGAGTCCAGAAAATAGTAAAAAGTACGTACAGATTGATAAAACTAACCATTTTTAATCCAAAAAGGATCCTAAGGTTACAAGGAACCTCAGTATCACATTTAATTCCTCATTTGTTCATTAAAATGTAAGATTTGACAGTAAGTTTGTTCTCTTAAAGATCTGAGTGGTTAAAGCTCAGGACTTGTTTAACCACTCGATTGAGAGGTTAAAAGAAGTCAACAAGTGTTTATATTCAAATATATATTTAATTTAAGATTTGAACTGATCCTAAGCCACCATGGACAGTGAGCTCAGGAACTTAGTTAAGATTTTGGCGTTTAATTTATAGATGATAATAATAGGTATTACAGTGTCGATTAGGGTTCTAAAGTGGTGGATAGTTGATGAAGAACCCATTGGAGGTGGAATTATCTCGATTACTGTCACCATAGATAGTGATAGTAATCGGTGAGGGTGGAATATGAATTAGGCGATTAGGTGATTCAATTAACGATTAAGTGATTTAGAAATGGTCATGGAAGATAAAGGAAGGTGAACAGTGAATTAAAAAGATGAAATTAAGTCTTTGGCGAGCTCAAGGAACTCGCTGGAGTCGGAGAAGATGAAACTAAATTCTAAAATTACTCTAATCTAACTACCTAAACTAACTAACTAAGCTAGCCTACTCCTACTCCTAATCTACTGTTACCTGGACGAAGGGGTCAATAGGGTTCCGCCGAAGGTTCATAGCGGATGACGAAATCAGAGGGTTGAAGAAAGATCTCCGGTGGGCGGATTTGAGGTGGAGAGGATTCCTTGGGTCGGCACCTGTGTCAGAGGTGCGGAAGACCACGGCGGATCTCCTCGGCTGCTTAAGATGGATGGAGGAAGTCGGAAATTGGAATGGGAAGTCACCGGAGTTTTGGATGAATAGCCTATTGAAGTTGGCTACAATGTTAGAAGAGGGAAGGGAGCCAACTTGAATAAAATCAGAGGTGTGAGGGGGTATTTATAGCAGTTTACGGCGAAGAGAATGGTGGGGTCTGGCCGAAGGAGCTTGAGGAGCTTAACCTCCGTCGTCGTCTCCGACGACGATGAGGTTATCTCCCACTGAAAAATAGGATTTCCAGTTAATCCAGACCGATGGATGAAATGGAGGTGGTGAGTGCAAGCTGCAAGAGCTTGGACAAAGAAAGATGATGTCAGTGGGGCAGTAATCGTGCGATGGGGTGACTCTCTGCCGCCAGCAGTTCATTCAGCTAAAGAAGAAGAAGAAGTAGAAGAAGAAGAAGACGAAGAGGGACATAAAAGTAATAAAAATTAAGGACCTGTGTGAGAAATAAGGACCCAACTGTAATGAAAAGTAAGGACTAAAATGTAAACCCAGGTTTTGAAGGTTTATTTTAACTTAGATCCTTTACAACTTTTTATATATGTTAGTAAATAAGGTAAATATTATGTTTTCACCTTGAATTTACATTTTTTACCTTTTTAGGTTAATTTATTAGATTAAGTAAAATCACTTAAGTTATTATATACTTAAGTATACATTGTATTTAAATTACTTAACTTATTAACTAAGAGAATGGTTAATAAGATTTTGAGTCCAATTATTAACTAAATTATTAATAATATTAATTGAATGATAAAATGTCATTTTTAACTTATTTTAAGGTCCTTGACTAAATATCCCTTATTCTATAATTAACCCTTATATGTTCATAACCTTAGCTAATTAACTAGGAAAAGTAGTTAATTAGGGGTAATTAGAGATCATGATGAGTGTCTCATCACTTGTGAAATATGAATTACCTGTACTAGTTAGACAGTTACATGTGACATTACCTGTTGGATATGTTAAATGATAGAAATACGAGCTGCATGTGTATAATCTGAGAATGGAAATGTGAATAATGAAACCTAGTATGGAATGGCATGAGAAATACGAGCATGAACCCTACGAGGAATTAGGAGTAGAGCTCCTGTGAATAAATGGAATGGATCTGAAAATGTGAGTGGGAAGTGTGCTAGCCCTTGAGTACGTGGTACCAAAAAGAGCGACTATCCCCTGTTTAGTGTAGAGCGGAGCTAGTCACCCTTGTGTTGGGACCAGGGGTTAGGATTGGCCACTCTGCACCGAATTCTTGGCCCTCGCGTACACTGTACCAGGGAGAGCTATTAGTGTAGGGAGAGAGCTAGCCACCCCACGGGGTTTGGGGTTCAGCTAGCCACCCTACACTGACTTGTTAGGCCCACTGGGCAAACCATGGTAGAAAAATAAAGGTACGCAGACTGTGGAGGGGCGAGACTTCTGTTTGGTTATGAGGGGCTAGAACCTTGTTACTGAGAAGGCTAGGCCCTATACTGTTCCGTGCTATACTTCGAGCGTACCCATTAGCGGAAATGACTAACCGCGTGCCAGTGCGGGGTAGCTACCCGTGAGCTTATCGCGTGTGCCGTAGTCACTGCTACGTCTGTCTGTAACCTTGGGGTGGTTGAATGGGTGTAGGATCACCATAGAGGACTCTCCCGGCTAGGAGAGCACCACGTGTGCCTTCTACTCTTCGGAAAAGACTGCAATCAAGATCGTTCCCACGAGGAACATTCGAGATCAAGAAAGAGATCTGAAAATATAAACCAATGGGTGAAAAGGAATAACTTGTAAAATAAAGTAATTAGAATAGATAGTTTACCTGTTAGCTTTTACTGCTTTAGTTAGTTGGTTGCCACTTTACTAAGCGTTCGTTGACTTTGTTTACTCATAACCCTTTTCAGGTCCAGGTGTTGAGCAACCTGAGTCACCGACTGCAGAGAGTGCTGGGCCCAGTAGAGCCCAGTAGCAGTAGTCTTCCCATTGTTGTACCTTCTTTTATTAGCGAGTTCAGACCCTTGTTACTATTTACGTTCTGTACTTTGTTTCTGCTTTACTGTTGTGGTGATAATATGTACTGTTAGCAGCTTTTCTTTCCTTACTGCTTGTGCTCTTTTACTGTTAGTTACTTAGCATAGTGAATGTGGTTTACTTTCCTGCTTTTTGGTTATTTCTCATTGGACAACTGGGTCTTGGGATTAGTCGAGTCGGGTCGGTCTCATGTCCTGTAGGGATTCGGGAACTGGGTCATAATAAGATGGTATCAGAGAAAGGTCGTCTTGAGAAATGAACCACCTAGCTTAAGAATAACCAATTCACGTGCATGTAACTAGAGTAACCACCACAACGTACCGTTTGACATCTGTTCTACCGTTCTTTTGCTAAAGTCCGTTAGAGTTGATTTCTTTTTGTTCTGTTTTCCGCATCTTCTTGCAGGAGATGCCTTGACGTGGAGTCCTTGAGGAGGGTCGCAGACGCGACCATGGACGAGGTCGGAGGGGCGAACGTGCCAGGCCCGAGGCATCAGTTGACCAGCCACTTCTCCCGAGCATTTAGGCCCAGGACCTCGCTCAGTTCATACGGGACATAGTACGAGAGGAGCTGCACTCGCCTCCACGGGAACCTCTCCCTGGGGACATGGAGGGGGAGTCCTCTGTGGGGTCGAGAGACCGATGCAGCACTAAACGAGGGGGAGGGGGTGGTCCTCCACCGCCCCCACCACACTCTGACACTTCTGAGCACGAGCCCTCCCTGCCTGGAGGCATGCCCGTTTGTTGAACGTACGAATTGCTACGCTAACGTGTTTGGTTTTAAAACCTTATCGTTGTAGCTTGAAAGCGAAGAACTCGTGTTCAACAAATAAAATTTATACCGAAATTGAAATTTCGAGTCGAACACAGGGAGGCGGACGTTTGATTTAGAAACTACGCATTTGATTTTATTTGTCACGAAGTAATTCAATTGATTAAAACTATCTAACTATTTACAATAAATAGAAGAGAGAGAGAGTAAGAGAGAGAGAGAATATTACAAATAGAAATTAAAACGAGATGTAGAATGAACAGGGAATTCATCATTATAGAGATTATTTGTTTCACTAAACATTACAACTAGAAAGTAGAAAATAATTACACTAGAAAGCAGTAAATTTACTCTAAAAAGCATTAAAAGAATGGAGAGAGAAATATCCTCCTCGACGGTCGCTTGGAGGACGAGCAGAACTACTCTAGAAAGCAGTAAAAAGAATGAAGAGAGAAATATCCTCCTCGACGGTCACTTGGAGGATGAGCCGGACGGGACGTCGCTTGGATGAAGGAGGACGAAGCAGGACGAAGGAGGACAAAGCAGAAGAACGGGAACGAGGCAGCACGTCGTCGTCATCGCGGGATCCACTTCCGAAGGGGGACAAAAATTTGACTTTATCTCGCGAGAAGCATCCCAGGTGTGGGACAAGCTTCTCTTGAGCTTTGGAGAGGGAGAGAACAGAAGGAAGGATGATAATTTCATGTGGAGGGGGTCTCCTTTTATAGTTGCAAGGAGTGAGGGCAATTTGGTCATTTAAATCTCAAAACATTAAATAAGGGGTCTTTAGTGACAGATAAAACCGTCGCTAAAGCCCCATCGTGGGCATAGTGGGCACTGCTCGTGCGGCTGCTTGCTTTCTCACATGCTCACGTTCACTGAATCTCAGCCGTTCGATCGTGAGATCGGATGGCTTAAGTTGCGCTTTCCTCGCTCCTCAACGCGCGCCCGCCGGCGTATGATCCTGCATGAGGCGCTGGTGTGTGATAGCGCGTCGGCGCTATCGATCGCACGGCCGTTGGATCACAATCTGACGGTCAATTGAAGGCGTGCCCCAGCTCCAAATTCCGCTCGCTGCGACTCGATCCCGCGCCAGCACCTCGCGATAAGGCACTGAACCGCTGTGCTGCGTCGTCCAAATGGTCACGCGGACGTTTTCAAGCACGTGCATCCACAGCCGTTGGATCAAGATCCAGTGGCCCAGAAGCGGCGCTCTGATTGAAGAAGAGAAAATGTGGCGATGCTTGAGGGTCGGTTGGAAGACTGAGATGGCGCCACGTGGTGCCATCTTGGCCGTCCATCTTCTGGATGATGTAGATGATGCCACGATTGTCGGATTGAGTCGATTTTCGCACGGTTAGGCTGTGATCGTTGGTCCGAATCCATTCGTGCGATCGGATTTGTCGTTTAAAGTGCGAATTTACACCATTTTGGCCCTTGATCTTCTAGGGTTCCCCGGTCACTATCTGATGCTACAAATGCCTGATTAGGGCGATCTTGGAGTCGTTGAACTCCAATCGTCACCTTGATCACATCTGTACGGTTGGATCTTTGATCCGAGGCCCCGATAAAAAGTTTGCCCTGTCCAAGCACATAAAAGGAGATAATTAACCTCTATTTTATTCAAACTACTCTAAATGCAAGATGATGCATGTTATGCAATATTTATAGCATGCAATGCAATCCTATGCTTAAGAACATGCATAAATAGACATCTTAAGTAGTGTAAACATGTTTACATCACCGTTCCCCCACTACAGCTGCACTACGAGCTTTTCGAACAGTTTTGGAAGTTGAAGCCCCCTCTTTCAAGGGGGATGAGGACCCGTCTAAGGCAGAGGACTGGCTGGAGCAGATCGAGAATGTGTTTGACACCCTTCGCCCCCCTGCAGAGTGCCACGTAGCCTTTGCCATGTATCAGCTGGAGAGTGCGACACACAGGTGGTGGAGGGTAATCAGAGGCCAAGAGAGGGCAGAGCCGATGTGGGACCAGTTTGTGACCCTCTTCTGTAAGCAGTACTTCCCGCAGACGTGGCAGGACTAGAGGAGGCGGGAGTTCCACACTCTCCGCCAGGGGACGATGATTGTTAGCGCGTACCACACACGCTTCTTGGAGCTATCACGTTTTGCTATGACAGCTGTGGCTACTGAGGAGGAGTGCCTGTGGAGGTTCACTGAGGGGCTTCAGCCTACCATTCGAGGGTATGTCAAGCCCCTGAAGCTGCCCACCTTCTCGAGAGTGGTGAAGGCAGTTATGACGTATGAAGAGACCAACCCGACTGCACGAGACACCAACAGCGGACAGAAGAGGCTATACCAGCCAGAGTACTTGCAGGGCCGACGAGAGAGGAGGCACGTGGCACCCGCAGGAGAGCCGTCTCATTTTGCGAGGCCGTTAGTGGCCTTTGGGGGCCCCCGACAGGGGCCAGCTGCCAGCACTGGACCCCCGCCCAGCTGTCAACAGGGACTTACCGAGGGAGGGAGTCGAGTCCCCCTTTGCTACCAATGTGGCCAGCCGGGCTACATCAGGAGGGTCTACCCGTCTAGGGCTGGAGCGCAGCAGGTGGTCGTGGTTCCCAGGCACATGGGGGAGGACAGCAGTCGCGGGGAGGGTACCGGCCAGCGGCTACCTGTCCGACACAGAGTGTGGCTGCTTCTTCTGCACCGAGAGCCGAGGGGCGTATCAACGCCCTAACACACAGAGATGCCAGGGCATCAAGTTCAGTGGTGGCAGGTATGGTTATAGTTTCCAGCAGATTAGTTTACGTACTTTTTGATTCCGACGCCACACACTCGTTTGTTGCTGCGAGTTTTGCTGTCAGTTTGGGACAGGACTGTATGTTGTTAGAGGATCCGTTTATGATCAGAGGTCCAGGTAGTCAACTGTTTGTAGCTGAGGAGGTCTACATAGGTTGTGAGGTCAGTGTTGGGGGACACAGCCTCCCCGCTGACCTGATCGTGATACCTATGGAGGATTTTGGCATGATTCTGGGGATGGATTGGTTATCCGCTTACCACGCTTTGGTGGACTGTTTTGAGAGGAAGATCATCTTCTCCATACCGGAGATGCCTTCCTTTGAGTTTCACAGACAGCTGGTGGATAGAGGTTTCAGGTGAATTTCTGCACTTCGGGCAGCAAGACTTTTGGGCCAGGGGTGTGAGGGCTTCCTAGCTTGTGTAGTGGCAGAGCCCAGCTCCGTGGCAGACTTTCAGAGCATCTCAGTGGTCAGAGAGTACACCGACGTGTTTCCTGAGGAGCTGCCAGGACTACCACCTGAGCATGAGATCAAGTTTGAGATCTCACTGGTACCGGGGACTAGCCCCATTTCTACGGCACTGTACAGGATGGCACCACTTGAGCTGTGAGAGCTCAAGTCCCAGTTGCAGGACCTGTTGGAGAAGGGCTTTGTGAGGCCCAGTGCATCCCCGTGGGGAGCTCCGGTATTATTTGTGAAGAAGAAGGATGGTATCCTGCTCCTTTGTGTCGACTACAGACAGCTGAATAGGGTCACCATCAAGAATAGGTATCCGCTGCCGAGAATTGATGATCTGTTTGACCAGTTACGAGGTGCCACGATTTTCTCCAAGATAGATCTGAGATAAGACTACCACCAATTAAGGATTAGGGAGACCGACGTCTCCAAGATAGCTTTCCGCACCCGGTACGGACACTACGAGTTTTTGGTCATGCCGTTTGGGTTGACCAACGCCCCTACTGCCTTTATGGATTTGATGAACTGGGTGTTCAGACCGTATCCGGATCAATTTGTGGTGGTATTTATTGATGACGTGCTCATTTACTCACGAGATCAAGAACAGCACAAACAACACTTGCGGATGGTTCTGGACACGTTGAGATGACGTAGGCTGTATGCCAAATACAGCAAGTGCGAGTTTTGGTTAAGGTAGGTGACCTTCTTGGGTCATGTGATTTCAGGGGATGGCTTGGCTGTGGATCCAACCAAGGTAGAGGCAGTACTCAGGTGGGAGAGGCCATGTACAGTGACAGAGATCCACAGTTTCTTGGGACTGGCAGGGTACTACCGACGGTTTATCAGTGCTTTCTCCCAGATTGCACGTCCTATGACTCAGTTGACCTAGAAGGACGTACCCTTTGCTTGGACAAACGCTTGTGAGGCGTGTTTTCAGGAGTTGAATGAGAGGCTGACTTCGGCTCCTGTGCTTACCATCCCAGATAGCAGCGGCGATTTTGTTGCCTACACGAACACTTCGTTGCAGGGGTTAGGGGGTGTGCTCATGCAGTGGGGTCACGTTGTTGCTTACGCATCGCGGCAACTGAAGCCCCATGAGCATAGCTATCCCACCCATGACTTAGAGCTGGCAGGTGTCGTCTTCACGCTGAAGACATGGGGGCACTACCTTTACGATGAGACCTTTGAGATATTCACGGATCATAAGAACCTCAGGTATTTGTTTGATCATAAGGAGCTTAACATGAGACAAAGACGTTGGTTAGAGCTCCTGAAGAACTATGACTGCAGCATCTCCTACCATTCGAGGAAGGCCAACGTGGTGGCTGATACCTTGAGCCGGAAGGTGCTTGCCCACTTGGCCAGCTTACAGGCATAGAGTTGGAGACTTATGGAGGAGTTGGGCAGTTGGCGACCCCTAGAGTTACAGGGGCATTGTGGGGAAGTGACAGTGACACGACAAACGAGACCAGAGCTGATAGACCACATCGTCACAGGATAGATGACAAATCCATATCTGCAGTCGTTGCGAGACAGAGTACTGTCAAGGGACCCAGGAGACTTCTCTTTTACAGACGAGGTGCTGTGTATGAGGGGATGTTTGTGCGTTCCCAGCAACGAGGAGTTGTTGAGGGAGCTCCAGACTGAGGCACACGGGTCCAGGTTCACCATACATACTAGGAACACGAAGATGTACCATGATCTGAGACGTGACTTTTGGTGGGAAGGGATGAAGCAGGATGTAGGTGAGTTTGTTCAGCAGTGTTTGGTGTGCCAACGGGTGAAGGCCAAGCATCAGAGGCCTGCAGGGCAGTTGTAGATACTTCCTGTGCCAGAGTGGAAGTGGGAGAGCATCACCATGAACTTGGTGGTGGGCTTGCCCATTACCCAGCGAGGACACGATGCAGTTTGGGTGATTGTAGACAAATTAATGAAGACAGCACGTTTCTTGCCAATCTGAGTCACCTTAGGACAAGCACAGTTGGCAAAGAGGTATATTCGTGACATGGTACATCTGCATAGAGTTCCACATGAGATTGTATCCGACCGGGATACCCGTTTCGCTTCCTAGTTTTGGGCTGAGTTTCAGCAAGCCTTGGGGACATGGTTAAGGTTCAATACGGCGTACCACCCCCAGACGGACGGACAGTTAGAGTGCACGATACAGACACTTGAGGACATTTTGCATGGCTATGTACTAGATTGGAGGGGCTCTTGGGAGGAGCACTTACCCTTGGCAGAGTTTGCATATAATAACAGCTATCACTCGAGTATCGGCATGCCACCCTATGAGACTCTGTTCGGACGGAGGTGTACTGCGCCCTTGAGTTGGGTTGAGGTGGGGACCAAGTGGGAGGTTGGCCCCAGGCTGATCTGGCAGAGTCAGGAGGTGATAGAGCAGATTCACAGACGACTTCGCACTGCCAGGAGCATACAGAAGAGTTATGCCAAGGGGATCACGTCTTTCTTCATGTTTTGCCCATGAAGGGCCTGCAACGTTTTGAGGTGAAAGGGAAGCTTACGCCGAGGTTTGTGGGGCCCTTTGAGGTCTTAGAGCGGGTAGGACTCGTTGCTTACCAGCTTGCCCTTCCTCCCTAGCTTTCTGGTGTGCACGACATATTCCACATGTCTAACCTCAGGAAGTACATCGCCGATCTCAGTCACGTTCTGAGCCACGAGAGTGTCGAGGTGGGTGACGACCTAACTTACCTCGAGTGACCAGTATAGATACTAGACAGAGTCATCCGGAGTCTGAGACGAAAGCAGTTACCCCTGGTAAAGGTCTTATGGAGGAGCTAGCGGTACAAGGAGGCTACCAGGGAGCCTGAGGCGGCGATGCGAGAGTGGTACCCGGAGCTTTTTAAGGGTATGTCTTTTCGGACCGGCTTCGGTCCTCTTTAAGTTTGTTATGGGTATATAGTTCTTTTTCCACACCCTAGCTAGCTTAAGTTTCAGGGACGAAACTTCCTTTAAGTTTGTTATGATGTAAAGACCCATTCTGTCCTGAGCCTTTTAAGACGTCTGGAGTGTCGGTCAGACATCCAGTCAGACATCTGGACCCCTTCCCAGACGTCTGGAAATCAAAATTTTGGTACGAGCCTTCGCGTCTGCGCATAGGCTGCGTGCAGACAGTACCTCTCTTCTCTCTCTTTCCCTCTTCCTTCCTCCACCTAACCCTAACGCACAATTATATAAACCCCTCTCCCCCTCTTCCTTTCCTCCCCACTTCACCACAGCCAGCCACCTTCTTCTCTTCCTCTCCACCACAGCGAAAGGAGCTAGTGCGAGAGAGAGAGAGTGAGAGTGGCGATGAGGAGGAGAGGCAGCGTGAGGAGAGGAGGAAGAGCTTGAGCTCGCAAGCTCGTGGGAGCTCACCGAAGGGCGCACGGCCGGAGCGACACGTGCGAGAGGAGTACGCCGGGGGAGCCGTCCCCGGCACTGCTGCAACCGGAGCTGCAAGCAAGGAGGCGAGGCCTCAGCTGCGCGCAGCGAGGGAGAGCAGGAAGTGGTTCTGGTTCTAGGATTTTCCCAGAATCAGATGTCTGGCATGACGTCCAGACAACTGGGTGGATGTCTAGTGACTACACCGGACGTCTGAAAGCAGATCATTGCGAAGGTACGTTCCTCGTGCGGTTACGGCCATGCAGGCCGCACCGCAGCTACGATTTACATGGCTAAATATAGGCAATTTGGCTATCGCATGCAGGGATTGCTTCGGGAAGGTGCGGGGTACTCCCTCCCACGCGTTTCGGACGTCTGGACAGCTTACCAGAAGATCGAAAGCACTCCCAGACGTCCAGAGGAGAGGTCGGACGTTTGGAGCTGGGTCCATACGGTCTAGAAGGGGTTCTGGACGTCTGAGGTTGACGCAGAACCCGAGGTGAGTTTCTGGTTACTTTTAAGATGTCTGGACCTTGTGCCAGATGTCTGATTTGGGTCTGTAGCCTTGTTTTTGACCCGTTTAGGGTCCATTTGAGGTATGTTTTACGCAAACAAGATATCGGTGTTTTCCTTGTGAGTTCCTCTACTTGTTAGAAGGCCTTTTGTACTATTCTGAATGTTCCATTGTGGTATGTTCCTTGTTATAGGACTTCAATCAGTTGCGGGTTCGAGGCTTACAGAGGCACGAGCGCCTACCGTTCGAGCCCCCAATACTCCCGGGTTGTCTGGTAGAGTGGTCTTCCCCTAAATTAATTATAAAACCTGAATGCATATGTGGATTGAATAACTAGAACCTAGGATATGGCATGAATCCTAGGACGAGAAGTACTTGCAATGTATGTATGCGTGTTTGGAATTGCAGACTTGAATGAATGAAAAGAAATGTTAACAACTGCTTGTTAATGAACAAGAGCTGCCTGTGAAATATGAATTACCTATGCTAGTTAAATAGGTACATGTGACATTACCTGTTGGATATGTTAAATGATAGAAATACGAGCTGTATGTATATAATCTGAGAATGGAAATGTGAATGATGAAACCTGGTATGGAATGGCATGAGAATAAATGAGCATGAACCCTACGGGGAATTAGGAGTAGAGCTCCTATGAATAAATGGAATGGATCTGAAAATGTGAGTGAAAAATATGTGCTGGCCCTTGAGTACGTGGTACCAAAGAGAGCGACTATCCCTTGTTTAGTGTAGAGCGGAGCTAGCCGCCCTTGGGTTGGGACCTGGGGTTAGGATTGGCCACTCTGCACCGACTTCTTGGCCCTCGTGTACATTGTACCAGGGAGAGCTACTAGTGTAGGGAGAGAGCTAGCCACCCCACAGGGCCTAGCGTTCAGCTAGTCACCCTACACCGACTTGTTAGGCCCACTGGGCAAACCATGGTAGTCAGATGAAGGTACGCAGACTGTGGAGGGGCGAGACTTCTGTTTGGTTCTGAGGGGCTAGACCCCTATTACTGAGAGGTCTAGGCCCTATACTGTTCCGTGCTATACTTCGAGCATACCCATTAGCGGAAATGACTAACCGTGTGCCAGTGCGGGGTAGCTACCCGTGCGCTTATCGTGCGTGCCGTAGTCACTGCTATGTCTGTCTATAACCTTGGGGTGGTTGAATGGGTGTAGGATCACCACAAAGGACTCTCCCGGCTAGGAGAGCACCACGTGTGCCTTCTACTCTTCGGAAAAGACTGCAATCAAGATCGTTCCCACGAGGAACATTCGAGATCAAGAAAGAGATCTGAAAATATAAACCAATGGGTGAAAGGAATAACTTATAAAATAAAGTAATTGGAATAGATAATTTATCTGTTAACTTTTACTGCTTTAGTTAGTTGGTTGCCACTCTACTCAGTGTTCGCTGACTTTGTTTACTCATAACCCTTTTCAGGTCCAGGTGTTGAGCAGCCTGAGTCACCAGCTGCAGAGGGTGCTGGGCCTAGTAAAGCCCAGTAGCAGTAGTCTTCCTGTTGTTGTACCTTCTGTTGTTAGTGAGTTCAGACCCTTGTAACTGTTTACGTTCTGTACTTTGTTTCCGCTTTACTATTGTGGTGGTGATATGTACTGTTAGCAGCTTTTCTTTCCTTACTGCTTGTACTCTTTTACTATTAGTTACTTAGCATAGTGAATGTGGTTTACCTTCCTGCTTTTTGGTTATTTCTCATTGGACGACTGGGTCATGGGATTAGTCGAGTCGGGCCGGTCTCGCATCCTGTAGGGATTCGGGAACCGAGTCGTAACAGGTGTAGACCTTTTTATAGTGGAGGAGAGGGGACTAAAATGATCGTGGGCCAATTAGTGACATCCAAGACGTCACTGTAGATCCCGCTCATTTGTCACTATAGTCAGCCCACGCGCACCACCGCTAGCGCCCGCTTACACAGCTGCCATTGCCTGGTCACCGTTAGATGCTCGATCAATGGCCACGATTGCGCGAGGATCACACCCTTCGGATCACCTCTTAAACGCATACGATCGTGCATTCATCTGCATGTGCGATCGCGCATTTCCACCCGACCACATCAATGCCGATCCATGCAGTCACATGGAGAAGTCGCCATCACTCGATTTGAATCAAGCGACTCTATTTGGTCGCTCCCACTTGCACGGTCGATTTGAGGCACGAGGCGATTTGAACAGGCACTGGTCGTATGTGGATCGAGGGCACTCTCCACCATGTTGTAGCCGTCGATGGCCGTGCAGATGAAATCATGTGTGTACGCTCTCGAATCTCATCTCCACCTTCTCCTTGGAGGCTGAACGGCGCGCGCGCATGTGAATCTCAGCCGTTGGATTGAGATCTAACGACTGGGATTGCTTGATGAAGTTGAGAGAAAGGGCCTAAGTGGACTTGGGTAGCTGTGATGGTGCCACATGGTGCCATCATGGTCGTCCATCTTCTTTGCTTTGTAGGTGGCACCAAGGATGTCGGATTAGATTGATGTATACACCATTGGGCTGCAATCGTTGATCCAAATCCATCTGTGAGGTTGGATTTGGCATCTGAGGTTCAAATTGGTGCCACCTTGCCCCTTGGCCTTTGATCTTTCTCAGACTGCATAATGTACTATGAGACTCTGATAAAGGTGATTTTAGAGGCGTTGGACTCCGATCATTGTCTTAATCAGATTTGTATGATTGGATCATCAACCCGAGGCCTCGAAATAAATCTCCTCTCCTAGACACAAAAGGACGTGAATTAACCTATAATTTATACAAACTATTCTAAATGCAGAATAATGTATGCTATGCAATATTTATAATATGAAATGTATCTATAAGGTTAGGAACATGCAAAAATAGCCATTTTGACCCAAATGGATGTATATACATCAGCAACCCTTAACCCTAGCCCCCATCATTGGCGCCAACTCTAGCTACTTAACCACCGTGGTTGGTGCAATGTTTAGCCTTAACCACCTCCTTCCCCATCCTATAAATATACCCCTCTACCACCTCATAAAATGCATCCTTGTCTACTTTAATTCCTACACCAAAAACACAAGTAAAGGACAAGAGGAGGTTAGGTATGCACATTAGAAGGGTCCCTTACCATGCCCTTCTAGTCTCTACACCCTAATATCTTCTTCCTTGGAACCAAGCCAAGGAGCAAGACTTTGAAGGACAGACAGGAAAGGAAAAGGGTGGTGGACGTGCACTCTAGGGGAGTTACCAGAAGCACTTCAAAGAGCAAGAAGAAGCTCTCTTCAAGTTTGGGAGTAGCTGCACTTGGAGCGAGGATCTTCTTCATTTAGGAGACTCTTCTATTTCTTTTTCTTATTTATATTCACATTTTTATTGTAGAAGCATTCGTCTACTTGGAGATTAATTGTGTGGGATCCCTCCACACAATGGAGCTCTCCAAGTATACTTGTAGACATTAGTCTTCTTTATTATTAAAATCAAGTGCCTTTCATCATTTTATGTGCTTCAATTTCAAGTAATATTTAATTTCTTTAGTGCACTTACACTTCCTAATTACCCTAGGCCACACGTGCCTAGGGTGAGCTTAGGAAGGTTGGGTTTTTGTCTCTATCTTATTCGCATTTCAATTACTATTTTCACTTTTGCTGCCCCAATTTCAAAATCCAAAAGAAGAAATCACAAAGTCACAAAAATCCAAGAAAAAAGAGGATTTGAGGGAGCAAGAGAGACACTTCTTTTAACTATCATTTCCCTCCTTAGGCAACCCTAGATACTTCCACTATCTAGGTTATAAATTTAAAATTTGATTGATTTTACATGTCTCAACGACAATAAAACCTGTTTTATACAAACCATGTAAATTTTGTATCTCGAGGGTGGTGTACCTCAACACAAAGCCTACCTCCGATCCCTAAACAGAGGTTTCTCCCTTCACAAGGAAGAGATGGGGATCTAACAAGTCGGACACCCAAGCACAAGATACAAAAAAAAAAACCAACAAATAAATGATACCCTATAGAGCACCCAAAAATAGATCTAAAGATGATCTAGCTACTATGGGTGAATAAGAGACTCCCTGTGAGCAATCGTAGCAACAGAGTAGTGAGGGAGATAGAGTGAATGCCCAAGAATCAGAGTGAATAGCAGTAGGGCAATAGAGTATGTGAGTAGGGCTAGTATATGGCTTGGATTTTATCTCTAGTTCTTGTTGTCTTGCTTAAGGAGGGTTAAGGGATATATATATAGGCCTCAAAGGAACCTTCAAGAAGGCTTTGGAGGCTCCCCCTAGAGGTTGGGGACATATCCCAATTGATTTGGTCGAAATCCAAATCAAATCAAGTAATTAATGTTTCTAACAGAAGAATCAGATGTCTAAAATATAGGTCAAACATCTAATGGAAGTTCTAGACATCTAAACTAAAGGATCAATGTCACTAGACTTAATTGGATCTAAATAGTGTACTTGTCACTATGGGTCAAATGTCTGATAACCTATTGTAGGACATCTAATGGAATTTTTGAACTTCTAAAAAGTGTGGGTTTGTTCCTGGATTGGATCAAATCCAAACATAGATCTAGTGTATAGTGGTCAAACATCTTACTAGATGTCTACCCTCATTACTAGACATCTGATGTTTATAATGAACTTGGACTTTATATTTCTTGCGAATGCAGGTATTAAGATTATCTCGAACAAATCTTTTGTTAAGTTAATTTTATCCTAACATTCCAATATTAGACATCTGGAAGCATGTCCAGACGTCTGAAAGTAATATTAAAATATTTCTAAGTATGTTTGTGTAGATTTTGTTCTGTCCAATGTGGATTAAGCTTAACAGTCAATTATTTAGACGACCGATGGTGTGTCCAGACGTCCGAGGTGACCTATGGATGTCTAGAATTAAGTATGATCGTCTAAAGCCTAAATGTTTAAATCCTTAAGTCTATGTATATGGTAATTGGTCGTCTGATCTATGTATCAAATGACTTATCTTTCGATCTCAGACGTCTGGATGAGACATCAGACATCTTATGCTAAGATATGAGTTGGTTCTAAAATTGGATTAAGTCTCTAAGTTTTGCTTAAGTGTTGTGAACCTAAGTCTAGAGTTCCTATATCTAGACAGGGGCTCTTTACAACTCATCTAGACTCAACAAATATAAAATTATAACTCTTTATATAAGAAAATACAATTGCACCTAAGACCTAAACAAACGATATCTTCATCCTTTGATCTTCCTTTTGAGATGATAAGATGAAACGAAATGAGACCTGCAATTGAGTTATGATAATGACAGAAATAGTGGTTTGATTGATTTTATTTTCCTTTTTGTTATTTTGCAAATCATTAAAATAAATATTAGGAGAGGTTGAACTAACAAAGCTACAAAATCTTTTCCTTGAGATCTAACATCCTTGGAGCATAATTATTTCTTGACAATATGTCTTTAAACCTCAAATGATTAGTCCACAATAAAACATAATTTTGTTCCGCCAAAACAAGGGTATCAACATGCATAGGAAGGAATATATGGCTAGCCAACCAGGTTTTTTTGGAAGAGATAGGGGCTAGCCAAGGGATGGTGATAAGGCTAGGTTAGGCTAGGGTTAGGTAGGGTAATTTAGGGTCCTAGGTTCTAGAGTCAATGGTCGATCTAAAGGGTATATAATGGCTGGCCATAAGGGGGTTTCTAGAAGGTATTTGAACAACCAAGGTTTGGGTTGTTGGGTTGGATTTAGAACTAGGTTGGGTGGTGGTTTTTGGTAGATCATAGGTTAGGTTTTAGGATTATGTTATTATAAGTGCACAATTTAAAAGAATAACATACTTAATTATGTTAGTTTCTTAGCATTATTGTATTATATATAGTGCATTTTAGGTCACAATTGCATACAAACACTTGAGAATCAAGAAGAAGCATTTTGATTTTAACTATCATATTATTTCATGTACAGCTATTTAAAGTGCTTAGATTGACTTTATACTGCTTCATTTTGAATTAATTAAGTATCCATCTAATTATGCATTATTTCGTACTCACAGAAATATATTCAATATTATCCTCTAATGGAAGAGCACAAGACAAGAAGGTCGGTGATGAAGACAGAATTCAAAACGGATGTACGAGCTAAACTGTGTGTAAGAAAAATAAAATAAGAGAAATAAAAGAAAGAGAGGAAAAAATTATATCAAAAAAAATATGTCATCCCTAAAATTATGTTCCCTCCTAGGGCATGTTTGTTATGCGAGATATAATAATTTATCCCATGTTTGGCAAGCTTTATCTCGAGATAACTTTATCTCGAGAGAGTTTCAAAACCTGGGATAAATTTATTTTAAGAAAGAGGTGGGATAAATTTATCCCTCCTCTTGTAAGACTTCTACTTCACCTATCCTCCCAGATACCCCTATTTATCCCCTAATTTAACTCATATCTCTCCTAAACATTTAAATCAATTTATCCTAAATTTATCCCTCAATTCTACTAACTATAAAATTTATACCTCAAAATTTATCCGATAAAATAAACAGACCCTTAATTAGCACATCAACTTCCCATTTTCATGCCCACTCTCCCTCTCTTACTAATTTGCACAACACTCTTCATTAATCCTAACTATAATCTCTAGCTCTCCCTTTCCTATTCTAATCTCCATGCATCGTAACCCCTACGTGGTGCTCCTTCTATTTCTTTCTTGCTCTCTCAAACGCATACAGATAGATCCATGCCCCCCTCTCTATATCCCCTTCTCAACGTGAACACCTGCTCTAGGTGACGTGCCCTATCTCTGTTTCTTTCCTCATAGAATATGCACATGATCACGTAAACCTTCCTCCCCCTCCCCCCCCCCCCCTACTTCTCCCCTCAAGCTCTTTCTTCTCCTCGACCGCGACAACTCCCTCTTCTCTACTTCTGTGCAACCAACTCCTCCCTTCGGTGGCCACTCCTTCCTCTGATCCTCTTCTCCTCCTCTTACTCTCCTTCTTCTCCTTCTCTTCTTCACCTACCCATTCTCTTCTTCTTCCTCTTACACCTCCACGATTTTCTCTCTTCTTACTCTCTTTTCCTCTTATCTTCACGTTCTCTCTCCTCTTTCTCTCTCTTATTTACACCACCACCACTATTTTCTTCCTCTCATCTTACACTACCATCTTCTCTTTTTCTTTTTCTTCTTTCTCTCACTCTTTACATGCCTTTTCTTTCTTTTTCTCTCTCTCTACACACTTCCTCTCTAACTACACGTCCATCACCACCATATTTTCGTATTTTCTATTGGCATTTTCTTTCATGTTTTCAGGTTCCTTGGCAACTTAATTCCTGTGTTCTTTAATTTCCCACACGATGACAGCAACTTCTACTACTTCCTCTGCCTCTGCGCGCATGTTTTCACTGACGACCATTGACGACACTCTCCTCCTCCATCACGACTTCGCAGACCTTCCTTCTTGAGCATCTTCACTCTCTTATCTTTCTTCTTGTTATTTTTCATTTTATCTATTTTCTTGTATTAATGTGACTTTCTAGTAGAAATAAAAATTCCTATTTTCATTTCCATGTTTCTCCCATATTTGTCTCCGTGATTATTTTGTTTATTTATTTTTATTTAAAAAATCCAAAAAAAATTAGTTGGCTTAGTTAGTTCGACAAATATCTAGATATCTTTGCCTCCCTTTGAGTTGACTTGTACTCCTAATATTATTCTCATATTTTTTAGAGACAATTTTATAAATTACAAATGTCGTATTTTCGCAACTACGATGACATAATTATCCGCTATGTGCTTTCATGATCATGCTGGTTAGCCACTTAAGATGGAAAAATCAAGGTGTTTGGTTGGCCACCTAAGGGGAAAGTTGGGCTAGGTTAGGTTGGAATTGTGTGTGGGAAATTGGGTTCATAAATAAGCTAGGTCTAAGGTTTTATTATGCTTGGGTATAGGAATCAGGGTTAACCCAATTAAAGAAGTGAGCTCAGATTGATTCTACATTCATATGGAGCTCCAATAAGATCCAGACTTGGTACCTGTAAACATATCAACAAATCTCATCACGGCACCAGATATAAATAGCAGGAAAATTGCAATTAAACCCCTAAAATGCAATATTTATAAAACGATGCAAATGACTAATCTAACCTAATGCAATATAATATGACCCAAATACCCTTAAACTATCAATAATTAAATAGGAACACATGTTATGGTCAACCCTCAAGTAAAATTTGTCTAAAATATGTCAAATATGATACCGTTGGGATCATCTCTCATCAAACATCTTCCAACAAGTCCTATTTTGTGAAAATCCAAGCTCTATACCTCAAGTTTCATAAAACACATGTTAAACAATGGCATAGGTGCATACAAACTGAAACTAAGGGCATTTTAGTCTAAATCTAGACTTTTTTAACCCTAACACAATCCTAACAATCTATAAAAATCGCACCTAGGCTTGTGTGTTGCAATCTGCATCTTTGGTGGCTTAATTCTCAAGCAAAAATGCAAAGAGAAAAAAGAGGGAGAGAGATTGAGAGAAAAGGAACAGTCGCTTGCTCTCCTCTTTTTTCTCTTACACAAGATGCCTTACAGGTATAGCCATACAACAACAATAGCTAGCCGTCTTATGTAGAGGCACCACGTGGCACTAGAAAGGAGAATTCATGTGTAAGGAGGCTAAATTGCACATAGAGCGTGCATAGTGAGAATTACAGTGCATCATTGCATGCGAGAGTAGGGCAGACAGCAGTGATTCGCTAACAGGTCAATTTGTAATCGTGTAAGTTGGCAAACAAGATGCTAACACATGGCAATGCCTTGGTTAAGGCATCTGCGGGCGGTCTAGGGTCTCAGTTCACTTGATTTGGGTCAGTTAGAGTTAGTTCAAGGACCCCTAGCTTCTCTTGGCCAATTTAAGGGTTTTTAGACCTTGAAACTAGACATAATACATCATTGGAATCATCATTCCACAGACTATGATCATGTAAGCTCAAAAATCCTTTTTGACCTCTAGTTTTGTTAAAGAATTCTAAAATAGCATTCTAATGTGTATTGAAGCATATCACATGACCTATTGACCTAGAGACAATACCTCAGACTGAGTGCAAAGAATGAAGCAATGTGGACAACAATAGGGAGTCTTTAACCTAATTTTCAAAGTCTCTGTGATCCCCTGGCAACTTTAGATAGAGTAGTCTTAAGTCCACCTTTGTGTTACTAGTCTAGATGTGAGTAATTCTATTGCTGGGTAATGGAGTCCTCTCTAGTTTATTTATCATTCAATGCTAGGTACTTGTCTAATCCAAGTTGATGTCTAAAATTAATTAGCTTACAAACAAAATGTGAAAGATTGTTACAGTTGATTAATAATCATATGAGATGAGACAAATGTTGTCTATCTCTACAACTATGTGTCGAATTTAGATCTAAATGTATGCTGTAATGATGGGAAATGTTCTAATGCATAAGTGATCTCTAACAATGGGAAACTAGTTAACGCTTGGTGATGCATGAGAACATAATTATTACTTCACTTGACTAATTGATTAAACAATGAAGTAATTGTGGATATAGTAGGGAAAAGTGAACCGAATGTTGTATTTAATATGCTTAGCAATCAAGACTAATGAAGACTTATGTTTAACAAATGAGAATGTATTGTGCATCCTCAAGATAGAAACCAAATGAATTTGTGATATTATGTGGAATTGAACAATGGGATTGTGGAAATTAGATTGTTACAATTAAACCTTAGTCTTTATTCTCAAATTAAGGCCTCAATCTATGATATTATGTAGTGGTTCAAGATTATTTTAGGGAGTCATCTAACCTTCTTGCGACTCTTGTTTTTTGTTGTTTAGCCAACCAAATAGCTAGACGGAATAAGTACGCGTGTTTGATATGAGGTGATTTTGGTACCACTTTTCATATCCCATATTTGAGAGGACTATCCGTAAAACAGTGTAGAGTAGCACCCTACATGCATAACAAACGAGCTCGTAGTCACCACTTCACCTACATTGAAACTTTGGGGTGATTAATCTAGTTGTAAGATAGGTGCAGGCCCTTCTCCTAACCATGATGGTGTCTTGTATCGATCTTGTCACACAAAATATCACAGAAAAAAAAATCTCCTCGTGTCTTTTGAGGAATTGGTTATGAGTAATAATGATCGAAAATTGTGAAAGCACAAACAATTAGGTTCTTGACTAATAACTGATTAATTAAGAATGATCATATAACTACAAGTACTCACTTTTGTTTCTTGACTCTCCCTTAGCATTCTTTGTTATAGTTTAGCTACTCTACTTAGTGTTTGCTGATGCTTTATCTTTAGACTTCATAGTTAGGTTTTGGTTAGCAACAACCTAGTTCCGTGGTTGTAGGAAATGATAGCACAAATTCGAGTTCTGCATCATAGATAATTCATGAGGGCTACCTCACTCACTTCATCTAGTTTCCTTTTTACTTTTTCTTTCACTTTATATATACTATTTTCTTTAGGCCATGTATCTTCAATTTCCATTGATGGTTGTGGACTACTCTTATGATTCTTAGATACTTAGACTTTATTTTAGATTTAGTTTATTTCCTTCTTTATTCTCGATGTTTAGTTGTACTTGCTGTGCATTTATTGTGTTTCATGGTTATATGTTGGATGACTATAAATCCTAGGGGAATATTGGAGAATTGATTTAGATTCCTACTAGGATGGGGGTTTGGGTTATAACAAAAGGGTTCTTACTTGGATCTAGTGGGGAATCATTATTAAGTAGATTATTGCTCTTCCCAAGTTGGGATATCCCATTACTTAGGTGAAAATCTTTTACTGTTTGATGTGTTAGAGCTATGTCGACGTGCTTCTACAATTATTCCTCCATCAATTACTTTTTCTCAATTTACACATTTATGTTATTATTGAGTGTGATAAGAAAACCAAAATCAAAGGGCAACAATTCTATTCAAGGTTAAATTTTGCATTCTTGATAGAGAGTAGCGATATACCATTCCACCCTAATGACGTAACACTCGACATTGGAATAGCATGCGTAATCACCATATCAAATGCATGTGGCCTTGCATCCGACAAGTTTGTTGATAAGATTTTTGAAAAGAGGGACAAATCAAAACATCATATTAAGAATACATATTTTCCTGGAGAAGGGTTATGGCTAGGAATGACATATCCGTTCTTTTCAGGAAACAATAGGTACCATACCTTTTTTTATAAGCAATGCTTAAATTCATTCGAAAGGAAGAAACAACATACATCATAGAGTCATCCCACAAGGCTAAGGAGGGAGTACATCCATAGATGGAGAAGAAACAAGGAAAATAAAAGCCCCACCCACATTCAAAGGCCAAAACCTACTCGTTGTCAGGAACAAAAGGATGCTTGCGAGTGTGCATAACAAACCAAGTTAGCACTCCATGCAGCCCCAAATGGGAAAAGGCAAGAACAAATAAAAAGAAGGTGTACATCTAATACATTTACGGGTATGCACTCTAGCAAGCAAGAAGTACATCTTAAAAATAACTTGGCACAAACGGCATAGATTGAATTACCAACACTATGAACCAAGTTGTAAATAACGTCAAATGACCTTGCAATGAAGCTAAGATCTAGTGCCACTCCCAAAACACCTAAAATAAAACCTATGAAAAGGAAAATGAAGAAAAGTGACTGTGAATGTGAACGCGAAGCTCAAGCACCATGAAACTCTGGCCTTCAACTTGAGAAACCAACTCAACTTTTATCCTTAAACCAAGAAGCACCTAAAAATTCCCTTGCCTTTCCAACAATCAAAACCAGACAACCTAGTTGGACAAATTTCAATTTCAATCCTGGGCAATATCAAACTCTCTCAAAAAGTTGATGTAGCCAAGAACCAACATATCCTCATCAACACCATGCTGTGTGAAAAGCAACAAATGAAGAACAAGAAAGCTCACTAAGATAGGTTGACAAAAAGTGAAATCCTTCACAACGAAGATACACTTTCATAGATAGTCCAATGCATCATCAGCCAAAATGAGAAGAATACAATAATAAACTCATAAATTTCGAACTGACTTGGCCAAAAGAGCAATCACAGGAACTGATGAATCAATTGATGGAGAGAGTGCAACCAATAGCCTCTGGATCTAGGAGGAGGTAGTGTAGGAGTTTGAAGATGGACGAAGGAGAGGAGTCAAGGGGAGGCAAGAGCCATGGTCCAAGACATGGCGAACCCCTTGAGCATTGAGGTTGCCACTCAAACTCGACAAAAGGGAACCTTGTGTCGGAAAAAAATGTTCAATTGCCATCGAGCCTCAGTGAAAGGAAGTAGCTACTTCATCTTCTATGCACGAGGAATCCCCTAAGCAAAGAGGAGGGGGTGGAAAGGAAGCAGCTACCACCGAGCTTTGGTGAAGGGAAGCAATTGCCGCCAAGCCCTGGTAAGAGGAAGCAAGAAGATGCGATCGAGGGGAGGAGAAGGGAGGGGAGAGGAAAGGTGAGCAGAAGAGATGAGTAGGGTCCTTGATCGACGTTAGGAGGTTGGCTAGGGGCTCTTGGTGGTGCATAGAGATTTAGGGTTTGTGGAGAAAGGGGGCAAGAGCAACTTCATAGCGAGGAAGTGGAGATGAGATAGCTTTGATCTAATAATAGGTACCATATTCTTCCATCCCATACCATACCTCCCATATATACCTAGTACTTAGATGGTGGCATACGATAAAGGCGTATGAGGAGGTCGTCTCTTACCGTGTCACCTTTAAAGTGAGAGGATATATGTGACCCTAATTATAATATAGAAGCAACTTCCTTTTTCACGAATAAATTGTACAAACCTATCATCCTCTAAAGTTAATAAACCCCACCAATTGTCAACAAAGACTCGTTACATAGCACCTGATCGGCAACCGTCTCTATTTCCACACCTCTGTCCAGATCGAATTCTATTTTCACCCCCAATAGCTTCATATTTAGATTAATTATGAAAATGAATGAAAATTGGTGTACACCATAGTGGACTTCCAATACTCAAAAGAAGGCCCATGAAGCTCAATATGGCCCGTGACGAAATTTTATCATACGATAATATCTCCTGCACATTCCAAGACCCTTCTCGCTTATTATTATTATTATTATTATTATTATTATTATTATTATTATCGGCCCCTCCCACGCTTTAAAACGCCCTCCCTACCCATCATCGGCTTCCTCCCTCCGCTGCTGGCCCAGTTCCGTTCCACTCCCCCTCTTCGGCACGGGTATCTTTCCACGCCTGTTCGGTTCTTCTCATGCACATCAGGTATTTGTTGATATGCCTCAATGAGTGTCTATCTATCCTTCCTGATGTCGTCTTGAGATTGGTAGTTTTGTTTGTTGGGTTTTCTCATCAGTGAATTGGGTTTCTGGTTGGAAGTGTGATTTGTTCGTGTAGATGGTTCCTGCGGTTGGAACCTGTACGATTAGTTTTCATAGGCCATGACTATGGGTAGTTGTTTCCTTTCCCTTTGCTCTTTCCCCTTTCCAAGACTGCTCTGTTGTAAGATACCTATATATATATATATATATATAATATTTGAGTTTTGGGTAAGATTAATTCTCGTAGTGGTATCAAGAGGGAAAACTATACTGTGGTGTGGTTGTGCTTTGAATGCCATTGCTGTAAACTACTCTCTTCACCAGGGGGGAAGTCAGGAACATTTTTGAGCGGAGGCATAACTATGTATGAAGCTCATGGAGAACGTAAAAATAGAATAACCTCTTTCGAAAAAAGCCCAATCCAAATATCATTAACTAGGGAGATAACCTGGTTAAATTTTACAGTTAAAGATTTATTTATAGTGTCAAGTCAAAATCTAAATAATTTAGAACTCTTCCACAAGTAATACACATAATAAGTGGATTTCTAAATAACTGATACTCATTTTATATTTCAAGAGAAAATTAATCAAATAAGGATAGTCATCACCAAAGTAGCAGAGGTCCACAACAAGTAAAAATTAGAGGAATGACACTGCATCCAAGTTCCAAGAATAATGAACCATGGGTGAAGATCGTGTAGAAGGTTATGCTTCAACATGGTTTCAAATCGTAGGTGGTCACGATCAAGGCGATGGCAAATTCTGCAAGGTCATATGCGCAAGTTGTGGTTGCCAGCGCGGTTGAGGGGGTTGGCGGTGCCACCTCTAAAAGGAGGGCAAGGTCGACAGTGGTGAGACAGGTTTGGAAGGTTAGTGGTCAAGCTGTGGGATCTAGAATGGCATCGTCGACGGCACCGATTTGTGCAAGAGCTAAGGGCAATGACATGGATCTGCACTCCTTAGAGGATGAGATCAGCGTTGCAATTATCGAACAGGAGTGTGCTGTTGTAGGCGAAGTCAGTGGCGAGATTCGAGGAGATGGTTTTGGAAACCATGTTGACGCACTGGGGAAGCAACTTACACGAAATGAGAAAGGGGGCGATTGCATTTGCCTTTAACAGGCGACATCCAGATCCGAACTTGAATCCAGATCCAATACGATTCCCTCCTGGTTGACTAATTCGATGCCCCTTTCCCCATGAAGTAGACCCTTTCCTCCTACTCATGAACTTGTGCAGGCACATCTCGTGAAAGACAAAGGCATCAAGATTGTCCATGTGGAAAGCTCTCATGAGCGATCATAGGAATGGAAGTGTCAGCAAAGATGATCGCAAATGGAGGACCATGCACCCACAAACACCCCTGATGAGCGTGGTGTGCAAGAGCTTGGAGTTTGTGTTACAAAGTGGAGGCCACCGAAGTAGTCTGGGGCGAGGTCGTTCTACCAACATAAGTGTAAATATTGAGGGAAGGTGTGGAGGTCTTCTTCGACGTCAATGGTATGGACCATTGTAGCGGTCCCATAGCTAGTGGAGTTGCTGATGATGGGAACTGGAGGCAGCGAGGATGGCCACCGTGACTCAGCAGCTGGTGGTGATGACACCAACTAGAATGACGAGGGGGAGGGTAGAGCAGATGATCAGCAAGGGTAGGGCAATCGGTGATGGTGGGAACATGGCTGACGATGAGGATCTCCGAGAGGAGGTCATAATGGCGGCTATGTCAGGGTACCAATGCACGACTGGGGGATTCGATCTTGGTTCCCAATGACCTCAATCCTGTCATGGAATCTGAAGGAGCCGAACAACCCCTCTAGAAGAGCAACGATCGGAGGATACCTTAAATCGTGGGGACCTGTTGTGGTGTTGTTTCAAGAAAGCTAGAAGGTTGTGATCAGAGAACTTGATAGGAGGTGGGTGTAGGATGCTTGGAAGGCTTCCTTGCTTTGAATGAGATTGGAAGATCAAGAGGCATCATTATGGGCTACAAAGATGACTTGTTTAATCTAGAGGATTCTCTAGTAGCCTCTCATGTATCGACGGTTATGCTGGTGAAGTGCAGTGATAAATTGAAGATGGCCATCTCTGCAGTGTACAACCCTACAGATGATGCAACAAGGGTACACCTTTAGGAGGATCTAACTCAGGTGGCAGACAAGGTTCAAGGTTAGTGATAACGATGGCTTCGAGAGATAACCGGGTTTGATTGTTATGTCGTTGTAATATAGCTAGTTGTTGCCATCATTTCAAATATATAAATTTTTTTACTCGGAAAAGAGTTCTCGAGGTCGAATTCAGGGAGCAAGTTGTATTCTAGAGATATACATGTTTCTTTTACAAAAATAAACAAAGAGAGAGAAAGAATTTGGTGTCTTTTTTTTCTCTTTGTTTCTCCTCGTCTCAGATCTTCTTCTTCTTGGTTCTGCAGAGGTGATGCTCTTCTTTCTTTCTTCAGATCTCCTTCTTCCTTCTTTGTTCTTCAGATCTCTTTCTTTCTTCTTTGTTCTGCAGAGGTGATCTTCTTTCTTTCTTCAGATCTTCTTCTTTCTTCTTCGTTTTTCTTCTTTCAGTTCTTCCCTTGTTCTTTTGTGTTCTCCTCTGCCTCGCCTTCCTTTGATGTTCTTCAGATTTTCTTTTTCCAGTCAGGACGTCGCCTCTCCTTCTTTCTTCTTTTCCCTTCAGGCCGTCGTCTGATTTCCAAATCAGACAACTTAAACTGCCTGTTGCTACAGTGTCTTCCTCAGCTTCCTTCTTCTTCACCTGTTCCTGCACACTTCAGAGCTTACGTCAGAGGACAAAACCTACTCTACCCTCTCCCCCGCGTCTCTCTCTCTCTGAAACCACTCTTGGGAAAGCTCTCCCAGAGCTGCCGGGTAATCGGGTACGGGTCGTGCCCGGGTCCAGGCCCACCGGCGTGCGTGGTGGGCGAGGAGTGCAGGTCAGTCTAAGTCGGGTCGGGTCGGGTCAGGTCCGCGGGGCATGAGCGCGGACGAGACCGGGTAACCGGGCGGGTGAAGGGGACCTCACCCCGTGTGCTGAGGCAGTAAGCCTCCAGCACTTTTGCGTCTTATATCGCTGCGCCTCTTCAGACTTTTCCGAGGTGGGACTAAATGTCCCACCTCAATTGCGCGCCCGCAGCGGGGAAAGCAGCGGGAGATCGCGGCGTCACGCGAAGCCTTCTGCCTTAGCTGCGAGCCTGGTGTTTTGTCGAAACGCCTCGCAAGGCCTGGGAGTCGAATCTGGGCGTGGCGCTGAGCGTGGCACGCCTGTAGCTGCAGGCGGAAGCAGCTCCTTCTGCACGGCAATGGCGGCGGAGGTCGGGTGGCCTGTTCACAGAAAAACGGCCTCTCGGCCTAATCAGAAAGTGCCGGGAGCTTCGCCAGGGTACGGCGAAGCTCGTGTGGGTGTTGGCGAGGCGTGGGGCGGCGTGCAAGGGCTGCCCTAGGTCGGACTGTGGGTCGGAGGATGGGTTTGTTGGGGGAAGCGTTACGGAGGTGTGGAGTGGCAGTGAAGGGGTGGGGGGTGCTCAGTGTGATGAGGCGGAGGTTCGGTGAGGGTCGGCGAGGTGTGTGAGGCTGTGGAGCGATGGGAGCATCTCGCCGGAGGGTGGCCGGAGACGAAGGGGGTGACGATGGTCAGGGTCGGTCGAGGGCTTAATTGAATAAATTGAAGGCGGGGAAAGAAAGAGGAGAAGAAGGGGAGTAGTTCTAGCTTACTTGCAGGGACGAAGGGGGAGGAACAGGGCGACAGTCGTATCGACTGTCGCCGGAGAAGACGATGCTCAGGGAAAGGGGCGGCGGCGAGCAGAGAGCCGGAGAGGCGCCAGCTGGGTGCGGCGTGGCGCGGGAAGAGCAGGGGAGGAAGTCTCTGCTGCTGGTATTGCGGCAGAGCGATGAGGAGAAGGGGGAGGAACCGCCGGAGCTGGTGAGCGTCTGCCGGAGAGAGAAGAGAGGAAAGTTGGGGGTTTTCTCCGTCAGACCCGAGCTGCCCCGGTCGGTGGAGCAACGGGGGGTATTTATAGGGATCAAACAGGGAGGAAGGCGGAGGGAGACGACGTGTCTCCCTCGCCGGAGGATGGCCGGAAATAAGAACCCATACCGTCCGTGCGTTCGCACAGCCGGTATGGTGGGTTACAACGACCAAGGGGGTGTCCCTGCGACGGCTGACGACGCAGGGCACCCCCGGTTTACTTGCCAGGTCCCCCCTCACCCTGCGCGGCGCCATGCTCCGCGTAAGGTCGCCGGAGCATGGTGCTGGCAGGTTTTGCAGGGGGGACCTGATTGCAAAGAACGAAGGAGAGTTAGGGGCCAAAATGCGAGGGTTCAAAAGTTGAGGGCCAAAAAGTAAATATATGAGGACCAAAGTGTAAAGTTGGTCAAGGAGGTCTCTTCTTAGGCTCAAGTTTTTATACATGACGGATTAGGACCTAAGGAATCTGATGGTGAATTTTATTTCTATATTAAACCTTGTTTGACCGGTCAATTTATGCGAAAACCCAAATTAAGTTATTAATTGGGCATGGTTCTCAATGTAGGTCAAAATGGGTTCTGAAGGCCAAATTGAAGGTTTTAAACCCTAGAGATTATTTTTCTATGAATTTTAGAGGGTTTATTCTATTTTTACTTTGCCTCGAACCTCGTGAATTGAAGTGGGTTATTTTAGGGTTACAGATTATCATTTAGTTTCTTGGAATTGCTGTAGCCCTTGCTAGATCATTTCATCCCACTTTTATTCTTATTAAGTTGCTTTGACCTGTGTTTGGGCCCTGAATTACCCTATATGCAGATTATACTGGTAAAATTGCATTTTTACCCATTATGACTTGTTTTCTCCTTAAACTCAGAATTCTCTGAGTTAAGCCTTTCCTTGAGTTATGTAGGAGCTTTTATCCTTTGTATTGGGTCAAAATGAGCTAGTTATGGCTCATGATGAGGTTCTCATCAGTTAGCCACAACTAAATAGGGGGCGAATTCAACATCACCTTACTGACGAAGGATAGACCTGGGGATAAAGGGCGAAGAGATTATGCCTCGGGGGAGTTTCATTGCCACGCATGGTCTCTTGGACCTCTTTGCCCACCTGTCGTGCTTTCACATAGAGGAACTCAATAGGATAGAAATCTAGAATTGATAGGTTCTTTTGCAGTGTGGGGGTGGTAGATATTTTCCTGTTAGCAGATGTCCAACCGATGGACAGATTGTTTTTAGATCATGCACCATTGATGTAGCAAGCAACTGTGATTTAAATGCCGACGGCATGTTGCCGGCATGCCGTCGGTAAGGGGGTTTTCGGAGAGAGGGCATATCGACACAAAGTGTCGGTTTGCAGGGAAACCGTCGGCGTGCCAAGGATTTCGTCGGCATGCCGATAGTTGCCAACGAAACGGCGACATGCCGACCATCTGGTTGAGTGGGGCGGGAATTTGAATTAGCCGAGCGGCGGGAATTTAAAAAGGCTGAGCAGGGGAATCGGGAATTTTGAAAAGACTGAGGGGGGAATTTTGAACTGAGGGGAGGGAATCAGCTGAACACACATGCACATAGGGGGAATCCGCTGGCTCACGCACGCACGCACGCACGCACACACACGTTGATTTTTTGTCATATTCTAACATTCACACACACATTGATTTTGTTACATAAGCTCAAATAACCTGTAAATATGTTTCTAACATTTTGATTTAGTTGTCTTTCAAATTGTAATCATTTCTGTCATTTCTGTCGGCATGCCCTCGTCGTGCCCTCGAAATGTCATTTTTTCGGGCCGTCGAAATCGTCGAAACTTGCCATCGAAAAACGGGCATTTCCACGGCATGCCTTCGGCATGCCCACGAAATACATACCTACAATTTCATCGGCACGGCGTCGAAAACGGCATTTCGAACCTTGGCAAGCGAATGAGTGTCGACATTGCAGAACCTACTTCAAATTTGAGAAGCCTTGGATGTTGGTGGAGGGTGTCAGAAGGGTAGTGGAAGACAAATGGAAATCTCTGTAGCTGGTAGGCTCAACAATGGTGAAATTGGAATTTGAAGTTGAGCAATTTGAGGGGGTTCCTCAAAAGGTATAGGAAGGAGATCAGGGAGGGACACAACAGGAAAAGGAATGATGCCCTTGTGGAGTTTACGAGGCTAAATAGAGCATAAGATGAGGGGATGCTTTCTGAGGAGCAGATGGCGGCGAGAGCCAGCCACATGCATACTGTCCAGGAAGAAGATAGAAAGCTAAAGGTTGAGTGGAAGGTCAAGTCTTGGCAGAAATGGCTTAAGGTGACTCAAATACTCGATACTTCCATATGGTGGCATTGGGTAGAAGGCAGAAGAATGGATAGATAGGCTAGTGGTGAATGATACAGTCTTTATTGGAAGGGAGGATGTCGGCAAAGCGGTTGTAGAGTACTATAGAACCTTCATGGGTAAGGGGATGAAAGGATGGAGACAGATGGGAACAAAGGTGCAACGTATCAATAATGAGCAGGCAAGGGGTCTTATTATGGAGTTCATAAAGGATGAAGTGCAAAAGGCAATTTATGTTGGGAAATATGATCTTGGATTCGCTTGACAATCGAAGGGGTGCAGAGACTCGAACAATTTGATCCCCAATTTCTGTGGCATCACGAAAGCATGAAAACCTAGGCGTTAAAAATTTTCATCGAATCTTAACTTGGGTCGATGCTCGTAAAACCTGAATAATGGAAATCGATAAAGCAATAACTTATGTAATTGGAACCACATGGAGAGATCTAGTATCTCTTCGTTTCAAGATCCCCATGTGTAAGAAGTTATACTTATGGGTAGTGTAGCACAGCATCCCACATGTTGTGCCTTCTACCATAAATCTCATCTACAGGGACTCCTCCTTAACAGGCGGATGAGACCCTTCGAACTGAGAATGAATTGATTTCGACATATGCAACATGACCCCTTTGCACCCTGCAAACTTCTTCGCAAGTTGGGAGGCAACCCTTTTCTCTAAAAGCACCAAAACTTAGCCTAGAGGATAAATCCTCTTGGCCAAGAAGGAGAAAGTCGACCTATTTTCCCCCTTGGTTGACTGCCTACACTTAAGGATGAACTTCAGGAAGATCCCTTGTTGCTCCAAACAACAACTCCTTATTTCATGTTGTAGTAGGACATCCAGTGGAGGTCCTGGATGACCAGCTACTATGTGCAAGCATGGGAAGGGGTCAACTGAGAGGAGCCCAGGTCGACTTCTCTCTTCTTTCTAAGAAGGAGGACACCCAACCAAGCCTCTTCCTAGCCATCTCTCTTCTTCCTTCACAACTTCCAGGAGAAGAGGATGAAGAAAAGAAGAAGATCACGACTCTTCTTCTTTCTCTCTTTTATGGTGGTTTGCACATGCTTGAAAATCAAATAAGAAGCCTATATAGGTTTAGGGAGATATATATAGGGTTTCAAATGCTAAACCTAATATGATGGAGACCCTTGGATCTCCATCCAAGGGTTGAGAACTAAACCTATTTGATAGCGATTTATAGGATTAGCCCATGATAACTTATGAAATGTTTTGATCTAGTATCAAAACATAAATTAATTGCAATTCAATCCTTAGATCATGTACTTAATCAAATTATATGCAATTAATCACCAAATTGAATTTGATTTAACTCCTTAAATCAATTCAATCAATCCAATCAAATGATTATTGATTTCATCACGCTAATAATCAAAGGTTTTGGTTTAGTGGAATTATGACACTACTTCTCCCTTAGGTATTCTAAATACCTGTAAATCCTTCACATTGGAAGACATATGTAACCCTTACGATTAAATCCCAAATTCACTGTCCATTCCATCATGGGTTACACACTTTTTACATTCTCTTTGTATCATTGAGACAAGAACGAAGACTAGATCTTTCCCTAAAAGATTGTTTTCTTCTCTTTATGTATGGGTCTTATCAGGACTCGTACGACCATATATGAAATTTTATACTTCCCAATATACGTGGAGCGAGCTCAAGTCTCTTGATCTACTATGTACACCTATGATAATGGATCTATGTGATCCCTTCGAGAGATCACATGTCTCCTGTCTCGTACCACATGCACCAACTTTCCAATATTAGTAGTAAGGTAGCTACATCTACTAATTGTGCACTAAATGCATATGTTTTTGAATAGAGACACATGTGTCTTAGATCTAAGGATAAGCCTTTTCCAGTACAGTGATAAGAGAAAAACTTCTGCATCTCCATCTTATCGAGTTGACACCTTGACTCAACTTGTGCAACGGTTATGAGTCTTTATTCTCATATAGAAGATGTGCGTCAAGGGCATCAGTCAAGCAACAATCTATAAAAAAGATTGCTACTCTTCTCATACGGGAGACAATGGTTGGATATCATGATGGTTCTTAATGACTTATCGAAATCCTCGATTCAAACCGTTTGGATCCTTTGATACCTACCATTGGTATATACATGGCACAATACATTATTTTGATTTTACCGAGGGACACATCTAACCATATTAGTATGTCCACATGATTTGACACCCAGATCTAAATCATCGATCCAATGATCCAACTTAGGTTGGTTCGCTCAGGCGCAAAACTTCAATAGTTTGGCACCTGAATGTTGATGGATGTCGTGGTCCGGATGGCTTTCCAATGTACCATAATGAATTTTGGTCTCTAATTAAGAAGGATGTCATGCAAGTAGTGGCGAACTGTGCTGATGGCAACTTGGGCTTCAACAAGCTCAACAAATTCTATATATTCCACTGCCAAAGAAAGATAGAGCTGAGGTTATTGAAGATTATAGGCCTATTGCCCTCTCCAATGCCATTTACCTCACAATGGCTAACGTAAGCAGCAAACTATCGAGGGTGTTACAAGATATTATCTTGCCTGTGCAGAAAGCTTTTATCCCAAGACCAAAATATTGGATGGCTTTGTTATTACTTCAAAGGTCTTGGCTTTTTGAAGGAAGATGACAAGAAAAGCATTCTTATGGAAGGTGGACTTCAATAAAGCTTATGACTTGTGCATTGGCCTTTTTTATGGAAATCCTTAGTGAAAAGGGGCTTTTCTTCTTGTTAGGTGGACTAGATAAAGCGTTGTGTCATGACGACATCATTTTCAATACTTGTGAATGAAAATCCAGCTAGGAGATGGGTACAACCTAGAAGGGGTGTAAGGTAGGGGTATCCTTTGGCACCAATGCTCTTTGTCCTTGCAACTAATGCTTTGGCAAGATCTATCTTTAGAGCCTGCGCAAGAGGTCTGTTTAGAGGTTTCTCTGTAGAGAATGATATGGACATCCTAGTGCTTCAGTATGCAGACAGTACTCTTTTCTTTATTGAGGGCAGGAAGCTGGTTGAGTAGGCTAACTATGTGGCCGCAAACTCGTCAACGCTGCCCTCTCCGCACAGCGTATCCTTAAGCAGTCCACTAAGCAAGCAAGGCCAACTACTCTGGTTGAATACTCGAGTAGTCGGTCGATTTTGTGATAGAATATACTTTTAAGTCTGATTTCTTTTGAAAAAAAGTATGTTAGGTTTGATTTTGTTGTGTGACTGTTTGTTATGATTTTAGGTGAGTTTAGGTCTCATTTTAGTTGTGGTTGATGTTTATTATTATGTATTATTTGTATGAACACAAACTTTAATAAGTTGACTAATTATTTTATATTTTTTAAATAAAAAATACAAAACCGTATGCTTATTTGCATACTCATCTGAATACGATATACAATCTATGTAGTGACCCAATTGATTGCATATTGCATATTGACTTCCTGAACCTTGGCTTGAGCTATTTGGTGATGCATCAAGGTTGCAGATCAATTTGTCATAGTTCACATCTGTCCCTATCTAGATGTCACCTAAGGAAGACGCTGGTTGTGGTGCCTTTCTTCGTACTCCAAACGGTTCTCTCCCCATTTCCTATCTTGGTCTCACACTGTCTAGCAAGTGGATTTCTGCGCAAGAGTGGTTGCTCTTCATTGAGAGGATGGAGAAGAGGTTAGCTCAATGGGCTTTAAAGGTGTTATCCAGAGGTGATAGATTGGTGCTTTCGAAGGAACTGTTGGCCTCCATACCATCATATTTCACATCCATTTTCAAGTTCCATAGAAGGTTGAGAAAAAACTATCTGGACTGATGAGGGATTTCTTTTAGACTAACTATGGTTTGTCGGGGAAGGGGACTAGGTTGGTGGCCCGAGAGGATGTTTGTAGACTTAAGAAGGGAGGAGGTTTGGGGGTAAGAGATTTGGCTATCATGAATGACAACTTTCTGGCAAAATGGATAAGTATATTCCTTGAGTGTAAACAAGATCTCTTGGGATAGGTTATGGAGGATTCCTTTAGGTCGAGGCTGAATTGGGATTTGTTGGCGGCACCCCTACCTAGCACCTCCCACTCTATCAAAGGCCTAGGTTCTGTGGCGCCTAAGGTGCAGCATGTCTTCTCACGTATATTGGCATAGGAGATGTGTTCCTCTTCTAGGTTGATGATTAGATGGGCTAGGGGAACCTAAAGGACATATTTCTAAGACTCTGCATTGGTGAATAATAGAGAGATAACGATGGTCAATTATTGGGAGGGGTGGTACCCCAATTTTTTAAGGAGTCTGTCGAACCAGAGGATCTTGGAGTTATAGTGATGCTATAGAAGTTGGAAGGCTTCCAGCTTGAGGAGGGTGTAAAGTCCTTTCTTTGGGATGAAGATTTTTCCATCTGACAGAGATACAAGAGGTTGAGATCCTTGGAGCTGGTGGCAAACATTAACTTCATTAGAGGCTGCAAGTAGATTTAGACGGCGGTATGCCCTTTAAAGATCAAGACTTTTACTTGATTGCTCTGAAGGGGTTGCTTAATGATGAGGATGTAGAGAGCAAGATGGGCAGCAGGAGCTGAAAGATGACGTCCACTTTGTGGAGGAGAGGATGAGGACATCAACCATTTATTCTGTGCTTACCCACTCTCGGCTTAAGTTTGGAGTCATTTTAACATTGGTTGCACTGCAACCAAGGAGACTTCTGGGGCTCTTTGAAGAGAGAACGTTAGGTGGGTTTAAATGCTTTCCAGTCGAAGGAGAAAGTAAAGCTTTGGCGGTGTTGTAGGGTATTTGGCTAGAAAGAAATGCGGCGAGCTTCAAGGGGCAACATCTTTATCTTAAGAATTTTATTTCTAGCATTTCTTCTTTGATGAATTTTTGGGAAATTTCTTTGTAATTTGGCCACATTTATTTTTTGGCCCCTCTTTAATTAAATTTGAGTGGTTATCAACTGCATAGCCACCCTTCCTCTTTTCAAAAAGAAAAAATGGATGCCATTGAATCCATATAAGAGAAAAGGAGAGATTGTGCCTTGTTTTCAATCAAAAGCGTGGCCATAAATTTGCAAGGTTCAAAAATTATCTCCTACTTTGCATACTATATTAAGGACTTTATGGCCAATGATATCATTTTGGGAAACTAGGGAGAAATTGGCTATCCCCCATACCAACGCTGCAGGTAATGAAGACAGACATCTTTGGGGATAATGCAAGGACTTTTTCTCATCACCAACAATCCAGGAAATGCATCAATGTTGGGGGAGTAGAGATATTAATATATCATGTAATTTATCTAAAACTTGGCAAATACCATCATATAATTGCAATCGAAAATCTAGGGAATGGAATTGGGCAGTGAGGGCAAATGCCCCCACTCGCCCCCACGTGGCTCTGCCCATCCTCTTCACATGGGTAAAAGGAGCCACCAAGGTAGTTGTTTTTTCCTTCTTGCTTTTTAAGGAATAAAACAGCAGGTGATTACTGGTGATCACTAGAAATCCAATTCATATTTGTATGATCATCTCATTTAATATTTCAAAGACTCAGCACAACCAGTACAAACAACACTTTCAACTCTAAGTCCAACACCCTTTAAAGACCACCCAATTTCATTGTTAACAAATTGCTAGAGCATTGCTACAGCTTTCTTTCATCCTACGGCCTGCTTCCTATTGTTTTTTTTTTTTTTGAAAAGGCTGCTTCCTATTGTTGCCCATGATGGAATACTTCCTGAAAACCATCAAGAGAAAGCACTTCCACAGATTCCATATCTGACCGTACATGTACTCTGCAAAGAAAAAAAAATCTAAAAATCAAGTCTCCCACATCCCCATCTGGAAACACACAACTACAACCACATAGTAAATCATTGTCAGGTGCCTAGCTACTTGTGTACATCATCATCGCATGTCTTGTGTATATCGCCTAACCCTTCTAGGTGACAGGACTATTTGAATATGGGTTTTCTAACTCTAGGACCTAAAAGTTTGGAATTGTGCTTCATCTTAGCAATAAAGCTAATGCCAAACATCAGCTTGCAGCAAAGGATGCACAGATGTAATGCTCATGACCCAAAGAAGTAAAGGGAAGCAAGCAATGACCAAGCAATAAGGACATGACCAATGTAATAAGAGGGGAAAATGTTGGGCATGTCGGCTTTAGAATTGGCGTTGATTCATCTCAAGTTAGAGCTATCTCACCTGGAAGTTCACAACTATATGTCAATGCAAATGTCACTGCAGCACTCCAGATATATTTCTCTCTTTCCCAAACCAGAAGGATGAGTTTCTACTTTAAGGTGAAGATAAGGATGTTATGACTCTTTCTTGAGTGGAGTTACCCATTGCAATGTACTCTTCATTGCAAAGGGTGACAACAAAAAATCATTATCAAATGCCTTAGACAAAATGGCCTTTGGATGTCTGCTTAGAAGGCCTTATGGGGTTACCTCATTTGTAGCAATGATCTATATAAATAGAAGTGTTGGGGCTTATACCTCATCCTAAGGTGCAACCTCTCCACCTTGATGTGGTCACCTATGATTAGAGCACATAATACTTCTGAGGAAGCAACCTTATTGTGACTAGGGCTTTTCTCTCTGAACTTATGTGTGAGCAAAGTGCTTTCTATCCAATAGCAGCTAGATATTGGTCAAACATACATTACTACTTCACCATGTGCTTAGGTAATTGTTTGATTTGAATTGAGCCCTTACCTTGTTCTTGGGCACAAGTTTTGCTTCCATTATGTACCATCACCTAGAAAAACAGTCTTTTCTTCAACTGTATGGAACACACTACCAAGATTTCTGCGCAGGCACCTTTGTGAATATATATTTTCCCAATCAGATTTTAGCACATGCATGTGTATCTATATGATTTGCACCATATATTATATCATTTTCAATTTTTTTATTCTAGAAACTAGATGAAAAAAGATATTGTATTTTGTTGCATGTTGAAAATAAAATAGCAGAATAATATGAACATGACATCAAAATATCACAAGAACATCAGGGTTTACATGGAAATTCTACTCACAAGGAGAGGGGAGAAAATCATGGGAGAGCCTCTAAGGGTAGATATCACATTATTTTCTCTCAAAGAATAATTGAGGGTACAAAAACTTATATATAGCTTACCACACACCTCCAAAACTCCATATCCACTATGTGAAACTAAACTTACAACATATATCTCCAACACCCTCCCTAAAGTTGAGCATGAAATGCTCAGCTTGCAACAAATAAAAGTACCCACTCATAGACATGCCACACATTGACAATGCATCCTTACCCCATCCACTTGCTCGGATGATGATGAGATGCTCCATGGGTTATGTTGATGAGAAGGATAACAACCAAGGGTATGAGTGTTGGAGAATCATCGCAGTTGAGTGAAAACCATGGCTTTGGAACTCTGCATCAATCATGTCAGGACACCAACTTATGATCACTTGATTGGATGTTCTTTGTGCCACCACTTGAATCCCAAGCATCACATAGAGATCCACGTGGTGAAAGAACTTGAAACTCAAACAATTTCGATCACCTAAAAACCAGCTCAACAATAAAGTCTTGCACCTTCCAACATTAGCCAAATAATGAAGGTGGACACAAACATGGATATAAAACTCCAACCAGACACTCTCCAATTCTCCCCATCATGGAGGGAAAACAAATATCCTTTTTTTTTAATTGACCTTTTCTTTCTTTTCTTTTTTTTTCGAAAACTTGGAATAAAAAATGACATCATGTATCTTTCTTTCTTTTTCATCCTTTTTTTTTACTTCATTTTCTTTTCTTGAACTAAAGAATGACGGCAAGCAAGTAAAATGCCCAAAGAAACGATCATGGTTACGTTGTCACTCCCATCAAACCAAACTAAGAAAAAAAGGATAAAAAAAGGTGCAAACCAACCGAAGAAGCACTGGAACCTTTGCAACTGGAGCGAGATCTCCATGTGAGATTTCCATTAATCACCATCACCCCTCTTCTGCCACTCCATGAAGATCCATGCTGAGGGGAACCCAGTATTCCATGCACTGTCGCCATTGTAGAGGTTTCTCCAAGCCCAATTAGCCTGAAGCAGGGTACAATCACCTGTATCTTCAGCCTTCAATCTTAAGGAGGTGCAATCTCCTTGACATAAGGAGGTGCAAGAGAAAAAGGAATGGGGATGTCTCAAGGATGCTACCTTCCCCTGCCACAATTGCAAGTAGATCTCAGGATCCACGACCAGAAGTCCACATGAATATCCCAAGATTTGAAAAACATTGCTTGGTAATTGGTGTTGGATGAGCACAATTCGGATGCCAATGCCTCCTACGATCGATGATAGTGACTACCAATGAGGGGGAAAAAATATTTTGAGAAAATTAGGCCAAACAAGAAGAATCTCAAAAATATGAAGAATCGATTACTACCCAAGAATAGTTTACTTTGATATCATGTTGAAAATAAATAGCAGAATAACATGAACATAATATCAAAATATTACAAGAAAAATATTGGGATTTACGTAGAAACCTCTATCACGAGGATAGAGAGAAAATCACGAGAGAAAGTTTCCAAGGACAGATACCATGTTATTCTCTCTCTAAGAATAACTGTAGGTAGAAGAACTCATATATAAGCTACCACACACCTCCAAAATTCCATGTCCATTATGTGAGACTAAATCCAACAACATATATCTCCAACAGTGTATATTTTAAAAGAGATTTACTTAAGGTCTTTCAGTGAAATATGATCTAACGATCGTTAATTTGAAAGCATCAATACTTTTTGTTGTACTCTTTGCTAATTAGTATGCCAAGTGGGTTTGGCTTCCACTATGGAGTACAACATATCCGAACACCAATTGCAAGGAGAGTTAGATTTTCAGAAACTCATCTTGCATGCGTGTCCTATAACCCACCTAATAGGAACACACCCTTCACTAATAAACTCACACAACTGAGCCTCATTCTTTACGGACATTTTACCCTTTGTTGGCTGACATTATTGTTTAAACTGGACATTTTTTATCATCTACAGAGAAGTTTGGTCTTCTGGCTTACTAGAAGCTATGAAAAATATCTCTTGTATGGACCCATGGAATCTCCTCGTTTTGGTTGAGGTGCTTTGTAGATCAAATGGTGCCTCATCCTCTCAAAAATACAAAATAAGATTTTTAATATTATTACTATTACTTCGACAAGTAAAAGGTGAGTGATCCTCTGAATCTATTGCACCCTTCAAAATTATATTGCAAGGATAGGTACCACAGGGTATACACTGTACATACTAGTCTACTAGCCTTTAAAGCCTAATACTTGATATAAAATATTTTTCTCTCGAACAATCTCTACCCCTGAAAGGGACCCAAGAAATATGAAACAAGTTGGGTGGACAATTTCAATTTCGAAGAGTAGGCAAGGGGTCACATGGCCTCATAAGGAAATTTTGTGATTTTTAAATTATATTTTTCCTGTTATGTAGAAACACGAGTAGAGTTTCATTATCTAACTTGTTATATTGAGCTTATCGGTAGATTATGGCATACTTATTTAATCCTACTTAAAGTCTTGTTAACAAGGAGATCCAATTTCTTATTATCAACTTCATTCCCTGACATTTATCGTGTAATGTATTGCCTTAGAACCTCAATATGTATATTACCTCTGCAATAAATATTTCATTGTTAATCGCTCCCCGTGGAGTTCTTTTATCATATCTTGGATTCCATTAATAATCTAGCTATTGGAATATAGACTAGATTATTATCAAACTTCTGTTTTTATTAATGACCTTTACAGGTTTCTTTATTATTATTGGTCTTCTTATTGGACCCTTGTACTAATGTTTTAACTATATCTGACTTATTTCACATCCAACTTACAAGTCAAATATCCGGTAAAGTTGCCCACGGGTTTCCTTAAATAATGACGAGAGATGTATTTGAGTAATTCTTTACTAGTAAAGAGAACAGCTGATGAACAAGCCTTATAGGCAAACAATAACCAAGGAAATGATAATGATTTATTTTACAACTTTTTAAGCAAGCAGAAGAAGTTGGAGTGGCAACTCAGCTGAATACAAAAAAGGCAATGATTGAGTGAAGGACTTCATATGGAATCCAGACACCTGTTTATATGCACATCAATTCAACGCCAAAAAATCGTCATGTCAGCAAAAGTAGTTATGGTGTTGACTGAATCCAAGCTGTGGTAACTTGACAGTCAACCCTCTAAAGTGAATAAATAGGGACTTGCGCCCTTTATGATCGACATCCCTTCGCCATTTTTTTGACTTTTTGCCTTTTGATTTTGTCCCTGCGAGAATGGCGTGAGACGGGAAAAGTGATCTATAATCCAACTATTTTTTTCTAGAGAGGTTCGGAGGTTCGATCCCTTCTCAAGATGTATAGTCACAATCTGTAGGTTGAGCTCGGTGATCAAAGTTCTATTTTTCATTCTTAGTGAAAGATCTTTACAAATATTGTCAAGTTCATAGACTTCTTTCAAGAGTAATATTCTTGATTACGTCACGCACTTGGTCTTTGGCTGTGCTTCCATGAGTTGTCATTGACCTTATTAATGATTAGTTGTTGAAGAAACGTTATTCTACCTTTTGTTTTGGATACTATAAAGGATACTTCCTAGGGGCATTTGGTTGATGGATTAAGTAAGTTTGCATCGGATTAAGTATTTAATCCATCATTTAATTCGCCTTCTATTTGCATCGGGTTAAGTGAACTTAATTAGGGGTAAAGTTATTTCGCTCTCTCTATGAAATAACTTTTACCCATTAAAACATCAAAATCGGTCAACTCATTTATTCCACTTCTTCCTTATTTCTTTATTTATTTCATAAATTTATTCCTCTTATCAAATAAAATCTAAGTAACCAGCCTTTTTTATTTAGATGTATCCTTACGAACTAGTGAGAAACATCTGTTCCTTGATCTTATCAAACTCTAGTCCCTTTTCCACTTTCTCAACCAATTACGAGACATTGCATATATGAGTTTCCAAATATCAACCTTTGACATCTATCTCTTAAACAAATATAATTTAGAAAGGAAACATGACAATTACTCTTTTTTTTTTCCTTTAAGAGGAAAAAAAGATCATTACTTCATGTTAATGATCATCCACAACATTTCATTAATCAAAATTTATAAATTATGGATCCAAAATTTAGAAAAATAAGTAACATCCTTGATCACATTTTCTACCCAAGCATGTTCCTGATTGAAGAGCGTTGCATTACATTGAAGCTAGAGGGACCAGCAACAACTCAATCCATGTGCGAGTTTTTGACTGGATGCCACCTTTGAAAAAAATCAAAAAATCATTCATATATGTGACATTTATCTCATCGAGACGTAGATTCTCCCAAATTGATGAAGTAAAGCCATAGGACTAGAACAAATGAGGAGCATCTTCATCATCCTCATAGCATAGAGAACACATTGTATCTGCATTCTCTACCCACTTCATAACCAAGTGGCTCCTCCTTAACATCTAAAGGAAAACCTTCACCTTTAGAGGAACCTTCATTCGCTAGAAAACCCTACAATCACCAACAAAATCATCATCTTCTAAAGGTGACCCACTTAGGAGCTTGTAAACCTTGGGCACTGATGGGCCTCAAAAGGCTATCAAAAGATTTGTTAACATAGGAGACACTACTTAGCCAGAAATTATCCATCGTGTAGGAGGATAAAGCAATAATCGACAAACATACACAGAGAAAGGTTTGGTGACCCAGTTCCACCACAACGGTGTATGTTTGGGAGGATGACAGGGCTCCCAACTATGCACTATAATTTTCGGGATACATGGTATTACATAATTTCGCTCCCTCTCTCGGGGAGGAGGCCCCCTCTTCTGAGAGCCTCCCTCTTTATTCATAATATGGGGGAAACCCTCACTCGATGGGCCTTAGTACCCCCACTTGTCAGGCTACATGGTAGCTGTCAAGGTGTAGGTGGTCAGGCCCATCTTAACGTATCATCTGCCCATGTTGCACTAAATCTTTTGGTAGGCTGGGCGGGTTTTGGTTAAGAATCGGCTGGTCTAAGGCGAGGCAAGCTAACCTGATTCCACCTGTACTCCCTGTAGTCGGACAGTCGGATCCTCTATTGGGTCATGTGCGAAGTTTTGAATGCAAGGGTAACTTTTGCCCATCATATGCCCCTACTCTCTAGCTAGTGTGAACTGCTGAGAGAGTAGTGAGAGTGGCCAAAACTCCGCAGTAGATGATGCCTCTAAATGTTCTTCATACCGTACTACAATGGGGGTAACATTTACGATGGAGGAGTTGAGTGGCCTTGACCTATTTCCGGTTGGTTAGAAGAGGTCCCTTGTTAGGGGGTATAAGCCCAAGTTTGCGTTGGCTTTAGGAGGCGATGTCACTTGAATGTGGGGCATGTTTACTCGGGATTACGTCGGCCTTAGGAGGTGACCTATCCTGAGTTCGAGCTGACCTTATGAGGCGGTGATTACTAATGTTGGGGCTAATGAGTCGCGACTTATATTAGTCTTAGGAGGCGGTAGGATTTGGGTGTGGGGCGTATTAGCCTGAGCCCATGTCGAGCTTAGGAGGCGGCAGAAGTTGGGCGTGGGGCGTATTAACTCGAGCCGATGCCGGCCTTGGGAGGCAGCAATTTTTTGGGTATGGGGCGTATCAGCTCGAGCCCGTGCTGGCCTTAGGAGGCGGTAGAATTTGGGCATGGGGCGTCTTAGCCCGAGCCCGTACCAGCCTTAGGAGGCGGCAGAAGCTGGGTGTGGGGCGTATTAGCCTGAGCCCGTGCCGACCTTGGGATACAACAATTTTTAGGCGTAGGACGTATTAGCTCAAGCTCATGTCGTCCTTGAGAGGTGGCAATTCGCCTAATTGAGACGCTGAGGCTGGCATTAACCGTTGTTGCCGTGAGAGGGCATATCCTGAAGCATCGGGCCATTCTGAAAAGGCATGAAAGGCTTTTCGAATGTCCATCATGTAATAACGCGTGGGCGTCCTTGACCGACGGTTTTATCAGTGTTCCTACAATCGCGAAATCCGTGCCGAATCTCGGGGGGTTTAGTTCCTTGGGAATTGGTGTTCCGCAGGGGGTAGAAAGAGGCTACCGCCCTTAGGAGCCCGTGAGGTGGGGCTATAAATAGAGGGCCGATGGGGGTCTTACTTCACCGCCTTCCATCGTCTTTGGACATGCTTGAGGGACTTAAGCATCGTGGAGAGGAACATTTGTGACTCGTTCACTCCTTGGATAGAGCCTTGTCGTCGAACTTCTGCGTGTTCGGCGGAGCAGCCGAAGAGTGGTTATACGCAGCTCTTCGGATGGGGGTAAGCCCCTCTTCGTGCCCCCACCCAACACACGGGTTGAGGTAAGGGCTACCGTCTTTTGATTTGTCTATTGTGGCTTGTCCTCCCTCCTACGTGCTCATTTTGCTTTGTTTCCTGGTGCAGGCTCTTGGGGGTTTTCTTTGTCGGGCGAATTCAGACGTTGCAGTGGGCCCTCCTAGTTTGGGGCCCATCCCACGTGGGGGAAGCTTGTTTGGCAAGGCATGAAGAAGCGAGCCTGTTGCTCGCAAGGAGCTCAATGGGAAGCGAGCAAAGAGCCGAGAGGGGGTGGAGCAAGCTCTCTCAAGGCCCCAGTGGGGCAAATCCGGTGAGGCATCCATTGAGAGGGAGTCAGCCACGTCCGTTTTTGTGGACCCAGGCATGGGCAAGTAAGGGGACATTCTGCTGGGGGTGCCGACCCCTTCGGTCTTACGTGGAGAACCGGCCAGACACTGGGCCGTGGAGGTTTCTCCTGGGGCCTGGGGGAAGGTCGCTCCTGCGTGGAGTCATAACCAATGTTGTTAAGGCGATCGCCTTAGGCAATTGGGCTATTGGGCCAGGCGAGAAAGTCAAAGGTCACCTTGGAGCTATTTCAAGCTAAGGACTTCATCCGGGCTATCACCCAGTTACCTTCTTTGTCGCTTAGGTCGCCTTGCGCCTTGTCGCCTTACTCCTAATTCACTTTAGGTAAGACCATAAGACTCTTATTTAGTCTTAAGTTACATATATTATAGATATGTTTGTGTTATATATTGTTATATATATAATACATACATACATACACATATGTTATTGTTAGCTTTTATATGCTCAATTTTGCTTTCTCTTCCTAACTTAGACTATTGTTTGTCTGTTAAGGCATATATGTATAAGTTATACATATACGTTACAGAATGTTTGTAATGATATAATTATGATATATTGTAATTTAATGATGTGTGTATGTATATATTCGTTATTGTCTACAACTCTCTAATGATATATAACAATATATGTATAAGTTATGGTATTAAGTTTGTATTGTATTGTAAATATAACATATCATAATGCATGTTATTGTCTTGAGTACGACTCGAAGACAACCTTTTGGGCTAGCATTTGGGGTTGTTGGTGGATGCCTCTACCTTGAGGAACGCATTCACTTTATTGTGGTGCATTTGGCTCAAACATAATGAAGTGATTTTCCATAGGGAGTCTCAATAGAGGGGGTGCTTTATCATTATAATGCACTTTGAAGTTTTGGTGTAATTAGCTCCTTTTATTAATGCAATGGAGGGTTAACATCCATTGTTAACCCTTCTTTTCTTCTTCAAAAAACATACATGCCACTATCTTATTTTGGTAGATACATATGATATGTATTTTAGTTGTTTGTTTTGACCTATAATTATAAATGTAATATGGATGTTTACATATTATATGATAATATAAATGTGTATGTTATATGATAGGATCGTTGTTTTTTTGTTCACTTAAAATAATATTATCATATGTTTCTTATGAAAGTCGATGTTCTCATATGAGTTTATTAGGTATATTCAATATTTTAAGAAATAAACAGATTTGTCACCTCAATTTGATCAAGTAATCGCCTTTTTGTCGCCTCTCACCTTGGGTGATTAAGGAGTTTGTCGCCTTGTAGTTGCCTAACGCCTTGACAGCTTTGGTCATGACGCTTCTCCCGCTCCGTTTGGCTTCCTTCATAACTCCATGGAGGTGGAGAGTGGGTCGCTGCTACCGATGGCTCCTCGGGTGGGAGTGTATTTGCCTGGCTAGACGTGGGGCCTTGGTCAGATGGCGCTTGCCACGTTCACCTAGATGGTTAGTTCCATCTGGGGATTCCTCGTGAAAGGGTCGACTAAAGGCCTAGCAGCATTGATTAGGTGGAGTACCTCATTGATAAATTGGAGGGTACTCTGCACCTCTGGATGGCCCCGACTGCCTCGAGCGATCGTCGTTATCCATCAGCACCTGTCGGCCTGACGGTGGTTGATTGGGACGGACTGGATTCTATCGAGGAGTCGTTCTAAGTGGGCTTGGCAGGAGCTGTAGGGCTCGCCGGTCTTGCCGTTGCATTATCACCCTGTTCTTATGAGTGCGAGCCTCCTTGGGAGACCAAGGGTGAAGCTGCTGAGTCCTGCCGCCATTTTCTTCGTATTATCCTGTCTCTTTTTAGCTGTAACTTAGTCGAAGATAATAATCCAGGGAGTGTAACATTCGGTGTTTATTGTAAATGAAGAAATTTTTTCGTTCCTTGCATGGACTGCTCGTATGCCAAGTGTGCATGTATTTTCTACTTGAGATTTGCTTGCATGAGTTTTGTGAACAGCATTTTACGAGGCTTGACTTGATTTCTTTTGCTTGCTTGAACTAGTGCTATCAAAGGAGAGAGGCACTAAAAGGCGAGGGTTCTAAAACGTCCGAGGCACTAGGCGCTCGCTCGAGACAAATGAGGCATTAATTTATTTATTTATTTGAAAATATATATATAAATTATCAATAAATTAGATGCTCTTATAATCTCATGCATGGATCCATCAACAAATATGATAGATATACTAGCAAATATAATAGTATAATCTAAATCATTATTTAATTGTTAGATCAACACAAATATTAGAATAAAATGACACCACTGTCAATTTGAATGAAATCAATTTGAAATTACTTGACTGTCATTGTATTCCATTTGAAATAATTGGCACCACTGTCATGGTAACTCATTAGTATGAAATGATTGGGTTATTCAAACCCTTGAAATGAGATCAGTAACAAATTTAAGTGATATCATTGACTTATTTAAACCTTTGAAATAAAATAAAATTTTTGAATAGTAAAACAAAAATGATAAGCGAAAAAAGTTGCCAGGAAAGTGGGAAGACAAGCTGCTGCCAGCAAGGAGTGCAAAAAAATGACTGAGTGGATTGGGAAAATGACAAAGAGTGACTCATAGGAGTGCAAAAAAAATCACAAGTCAATAAAAAATGACTCAGGACTCCTACAACTATGACCTATGATAGGAGTGACTCTTACAAGGATCGCAACGAGAGGCGATGGGGAGCAGCGAGAACTCTTCAACGTGTTTAGCTCCAGCGACGATGGAGAGTAGCAGTGATCGGTGATGGAGTAGCGGCGATCGAGAGCACTCCTATGCGATGCGGTGGCGATCGGGAGCACTCCTGTGCAGTGGCTATTGAAGGCACTCCTCGGTGGCGAATCTGGCGATTGAAGGGAGGACTTGATTGAAGGTCGTTGCCAAGATCGGGTAGTATTAAAAGAGTTTTGGGGGCATTCAAAGGGTTTTGGGATTTTTACATAGGGTTTTTTTTAGTTTATTGGGTTAGTGGTTTGTGGGTAATCGGGTACTATTAGGGATCTTTTTCTCAAGTGCTCACCCCAATGCCTCACGCCTCGACCTCAGGCGCTCACCCAGGCGTCACCCAAGGCAAAACGCCTCACTTGAGGTCGGTCGAGGCACTTGGGCCTCGCCTTGCCTCAAGCGAGCACCTTAATAGCACTATCTTGAATGACTTGGCATAGAGGCTTTTCCTGTTACTCCTTCCCGGCTAATTATTGGCGAGGCCTACTGGGGTGCTCATGGCAAGGGCCATCCGCGGTAGTGGCCGAGCGCCTATGGCTTGTGTCGTGAAGGTGCAGGCGAGTTATCCTTAGGGGTCTTCTTGCAGTTTTCATGGGCTAATTAGTTGCCCAACGCCTGGTCCATCCACTCCCCTCAGTAGGTGGGAGGGCGTTCTCTTTGGGCGAGAGGTTGCATCGAGGTTACTTGGCATGTAGCACTTATCCCCGTAAAATAGTTGAGCTGAGGGTGTTCGCTATGAATGCCTTGCCTTTGATCGACTCTCCTTATGAGGTGGAAATAGGAGGGGGCGAAGAGTTCCGGTTTGCCTTGTTGACTTTTGAAGCAGGATGCCTCGATCCATTGCGTGTTCCTCCAAGGGTTGGCTACTTATGAGGGCCTTCCTTAGAGGGTGGCTAAGAGAGGGGGCTAACCTCGGGAGGTGGCCTTGGGGCGCAAGAGCCCAAGCTCGTGTCATTATGCGGCGTTGTGTCGCCTAGGAGACGGAGCGCTAGGGTCCCACTCCCTTGCCATTTGTTAATATGGTAGTCATTAGTCGAGGTGGCCCAAACCCTCGCCATTCATTTTGGTGGGTAGATGCCTCTGAGGGTGGGGTGGCCAAGGCTTTTGCCAGTGGGATGGTGTGTTAAATCTCGGGGTGCATGGGCCTGAGTCCTTACTCGCCCGAGGGGCTGGCCCTACAGTTGTTGGAACGTGGGGCACGGGAACCCTGGTTCCACCATTCTCTTGGGACAACTTTCCTTGCGGGGTGGTAAGAGGGGGCAGAGAGTCCCTGCTTGCCTTGGCGACTTTAGAGCGAGACACCCCAGTCCTTCGTGTACTCCTTGGTATCAGTCGCCACTCGACGAAGTTTGCCTTGGGCGGAGTTAAGAGGGTGCTCCAACTCCATCTTTGCTGCCCGTACCCTTCTGTCTAGGTGGCAGAGGGCCAAGGGGCTATAGTCGCTTTGGTGATGTTGTCCCTCTGTCCTTTTATTGAGGACTGTAGGGAGTCAGGGCTCCTCTTCTTAAGACATGCCCCCTTATCTAGGAGATGTTCAATCGGGCCTCCTAGGAGACCCCTTAATTGGGATAGGTCTGTCTTTAGCGGTGCTCGCTGCATGTCCCTCGTGGGGATTGGATGAAAGTGTCCGATGCAGGAGTGCTTGAGAGCCTATCCTTGACGAGGGAGCCCTGGGGTAGGATTTGCCGGAGGGGCTTATGGGTGCACACTATTTTAGGGTCGCCACTTCCTTTGAGAGTCGTGCTCGCCACAAGCGTCCAGGGTAGTTGACTTTGAGAGTTCTCTGAGCTCCGGCCTTGGCCTCTTTTTGTGATTGGATAATTGTCGCCAGAGGGGGCAGATCCCTTGCCTGGACGAGCTAGGTAGAGTCATCAGGGTGGGATCGAGTAGCTAAGGCTAAAGAGCCTGGTGAAAATCTCGCGAGGGTTAATTTGGACCCGGTTGTTGAACCGTTGTCCGTCATCTCGGCCTCTTCGCAAAGGTGAGGACCTGGAAGTTGGTCGTTAGGGGGCCCACCATATCTGCGAAGGGGGTGAGTGGCTCGACCATTTTCTAGACACGGTTATTTTGCCGGTGAGCCTGCTCTTGCGAGGAGTGACTTTGTGGTTATGGCAGTGGGGTTTGATACTGCCAAGCATTTGCCCGCCTAATTGTGCCCTTAGGCGAGGCAAGTGCAGGGGGATTTTTACGTGGGTTGACCCTTGAAGGTGACCATCGCCTAGAGCCTTCTGTAGAAGGTGGCCATGAAGTGGGGTCAACGTTGGAAGGTGGCGACGAGAACCAAGAGTGGGCACTCGGACTCTGTTGGTGAAGGTCCAGAAGCACGTTAGGCAGGGCTTAGAGTGCGGGGGTCCAAGCTCGCGTTATGGGCGCTGCGTGACACTTGGCCCTAAGGTCCTAACTTGGCTTTTGGTGGCTAGTATGGTGGTCGTTGGGCGAGATGGCCCGAACCCTCACCATTTGCTCCAGTGGGCAGATGCCTCTACTGGTTGAGCGGCCAGGGTTCTGCCTACGGGCGGTGTATGGAACTTTAGGGCGCACGGACCAAAGTCCTTACCGGCCCAGGGAGTTGGTGTTTCAGTTGTTGGAACGTAGGGCGTGGAAGCCCTAGTTCTACCATTTTTCGTAGATGGCATTCTAGTAGTTGGTAAATGGGACGTGAGTGCCTATGCCAACCATCGAGGGTGGCTGGGCCGGCCATAAGGGGCGGCAATCTCCAGGGTTGGAGGGTGGGTTCGTCCGACCCCCAGCCAACTCGAGATGACCCGCTAGTTTGGATAGGTGATGGTATAAGAGAGCATTTGGCGAGTTCGCTTGAATTCACGCTGACCTTATGAGGTGGTGTAAAGACCCGTTCTGTTCTAAGCCTTTTAAAACGTCTAGACTGTTAATCAGACGTCTGGTCAGACGTCTGGACCCCTTCCCAGACATTTGGAAATTTAAAATTTTGTACGCAGGGTCCGGCCTACGCGCTGGCTGCGCGCAGACAACTTTTCTCTCTTCTCTCTCTTCTTTCTCCTCCACCGAACCCTAGCTACTCCCTTATATAAGACACCTCTCCCCCCTTCCTATCTTCTCCACTCCACCACCACCTTCCTTCCTCTCGACCGTAGCGAGAGGGACGAGTGCGAGAGAGGGAGCGAGAGCGAGGAGCGAGGAGAGGTGGCGTGAAGAGAAGAGGAAGAGCTTGAGCTCATGAGCTCGTGGGAGCTCGCTGGAGGATGCACGGCCGGAGCGGCGCGTGCAGGAGGAGGAACGCGTCGGGGGAGATGTCCCCAACACTCTGCTGCAGCCGGAGCTGCAGGCAAGGAGGATAGGCCACGACTGCGTGTAGCGAGAGGAGCAGGTCGGTCTAGGTTTTTCCCAGAATCAGTGTCTGGCGTGTCGTCCAGACGACGGGTTGGACGTCTGGTGAAGACACCGGACGACTGAAAGCAGAGTTTCACGAAGGTACGTTCCTCTTGCGGTTACGGCCATGCAGGCCGCACCGCAGCATCAATCTACGTGGCTAAAAGAGGAAGATTTGTTCTGTCGCACGCAGGGATAGCTTCGGGAAGGTGCTGGGCACACCCTCCCACGCGTTTCGAACGTCTGGACAGCTTACCAAACGACCGTAAGCACTCCCAGATGACTGGAGGAGAGGTCGGACGTCTGGAACTGGGTTCAGACGATCAAGTAGGGGTTCTAGACGTCCAAAGTCAACGCAGGAACCTAAGGTGAGACCCTGGTGACTTTTACGACATCTGGACCTTATGCCAGACGTCTGATTTAGGTCTGCAGTTCTGTTTTTGACCCGTTTAGGGTCCGATTGAGGTTCATTTTACGCAAACAAGATATCTGTGGATTCCTTGTGAGTTCCTCTACATGTTAGGACTTTTATACTGTTCTAAACATTCCGTTGTGTTATGTTCCTTGGTATAGGATTTCGATTTGTTACGTGTTCGGGGCCTGCAAAGGCACGTGAGCCTGTCGTTCGAGCCTCCAATCCTCCTGGATTGTCTAGTAGAGTGGTTTCCCCCTAATTTAAATTATAAGACATGAATGCATATGTGAAATTGGATACTAGAATCCTTGGATGTGGCATGAATCCTAGGACGAGAAGTACTTGCACTATTTGAATGCATGTTTGAGATTACAATCTTAAATGAATGAATAGAAATATAAACTGTCTGTTAATAAATAAGAGCTGCCTGTGAAATAAGAAATGCATGTGCTAGTTAAATAGTTACCTGTAACATTACTTGTTATATATGTAAATTATGGAAATACGAGCTGCATGGTATAATATGAATGGATTTATGAATGACGAAACCTGGTATAGAATAACATGGGGAATACGAGCATGAACCCTACGGGAAATTAGGAGTAGAACTCCTATAGATAAATGGAATGGATATGGAAATATGAGTGGGAAGTGTGCTGGTCCTTGAGTATGTGGTACCAAGGAGAGTGACTATCCCCTGTTTAGTATAGAGCGGAGCTAGTCGCCCTTGGGTTGGGACCCAGGGTTAAGATTGGCCACTCTGCACCGACTTCTTTAGCCCTCGCGTACACTGTACCCGGGAGAGCTACTAGTGTAGGGAGAGCTAGCCACCCTACGGGGCCTGGGGTTCAGCTAGCCACTCTACACCGACTTGTTAGGCCCACTGGGCAAACCAGGATAGTCAGACAAGGGTGCGCGGACTGTGGAGGGGCGAGACCCCTGTTTGGTTCTGAGGGGCTAGACTCCTGTTGCTGAGAGGGCTAGGCCCTATACTGTTCCGTGCTGTACTTTGGATGCACCCGTTAGCGGAAACGACTGACCGCGTGCCAGTACGGGGTAGCTACCTGTGCGCTTATCGCACGTGCCGTAGTCACAGCTACGTCTGTCCGTGATCTCGGGGTGGTTGACTAGGTGTAGGATCATCACGGGGGACTCTTCCGGTCAGGAGAGCACCACATGTGCCTTCTACTCTTCGGAAAAGACTGCAGTTAAGATCGTTTCCACGAGGAACATGTGAGATCAAGAAAGAGATCTGAAAAGTAAACCAATAGGTGAAAAAGGAATGACATAAAACAAAATAATTGGAAAAGATAAATTTTACCTGTTAGTTTTTACTACTTTAGTTAGTGGTTACCACTCTACTCAACGTTTGCTGACTCCACTTATTCATAACCCTTTTTAGGTCTAGGTGTTGTGCAGCCCGAGTCACGGCTGCAGAGAGTGCTGCACCCAGTCGAACCCAACACTAGTTCCTGTTGTACTTTTTCGCTAGTGAGTTCAGACTGTTACCGTTTCTATTTATGTACTTTGTTTCCGCTTTACTATGTGGTGGTGATATGTACTGTTAGTAGCTTTTACTTCCTTTACTGCTTGTATTCTTTTACTATTAGTTACTTTGCATAATGAATGTGGTTTACTTTCCTATTTTTTAGTTATTTCTGGTTGGACGACTAGGTATTGGGATTAGTCAAGTCAAGCCAGTCTCGGGTCCTGTAGGGATTCGGGAATCGGGTCGTAACAGGTAGCAAGATAAGGGACACCGGAAGCGTCTACAGGGATAGCTTCGGGTCCGTTTGAGGTCCGTTTTACGCAAACAAGATACCTGTGGATTCCTTGTGAGTTCCTCTACATGTTAAAAGGCCTTTTATACTGTTCTGAACATTTCGTTTTGTTATGTTCCTTGGTATAGGATTTCGATCTGTTACATGTTCGGGGCCTGCAGAGGCACGTGAGCCTGCCGTTTGAGCCCCTAGTCCTCCCGGATTGTCTAGTAAAGGGGTTTCCCCCTGATTTAAATTATAAGACATGAATGCATATGTGAAATTGGATACTAGAATCCTAGGATGTGGCATGAATCCTTGGACGAGAAGTACTTGAACTGTTTGAATGCGTGTTTGAGATTACAATCTTAAATGAATGAATAGAAATATAAACTATTTGTTAATAAATAAGAGCTGCCTGTGAAATAGGAAATGCCTATGCTAGTTAAACAGTTACCTGTAACATTACTTGTATATGTAAATTGTGGAAATACGAGTTGCATGGTATAATGTGAATGGATTTGTGAATGACGAAACCTGGTATAGAATAACATTAGGAATACGAGCATGAACCCTACGGGGAATTAGGAGTAGAACTCCTGTAGATAAATGGAATGGATCTGGAAATATGAGTGAGAAGTGTGCTGGTCCTTGAGTACGTGGTACCAAGGAGAGCGACTATCCCCTATTTAGTGTAGAGCGGAGCTAGCCGCCCTTGGGTTGGGACCCAGGGTTAAGATTGGCCACTCTACACCGACTTCTTTGGCCCTCGCGTACAGTGTACCGAGAGAGCTACTAGTATAGGGAGAGCTAGCCATCCCATAGGACCCAGGGTTCAGCTAGCCACTCTACACCGACTTGTTAGGCCCACTGGGCAAATCGGGGTAGTCAGACGAGGGTGCACGGACTGTGAAGGGGCAAGACCCCTATTTGGTTCTGAGAGGCTAGACCCCTGTTACTGAGAGGGCTAGGCCCTATACTGTTCCGTGCTGTACTTTGGACACACCCGTTAGCGAAATCGACTGACCGCATGTCAGTGCGAGGTAGCTATCCATGCGCTTATCACGCGTGCCATAGTCATTGCTACGTCTGTCCGTGACCTCGGGGTGGTTGACTGGGTGTAGAATCACCACGGGGGACTCCCGGTCAAGAGAGCACCACGTATGCCTTCTACTCTTCGGAAAAGACTGCAATCAAGATCGTTCCCATGAGAAACATGTGAGATCAAGAAAGAGATCTGAAAAGTAAACCAATGGCTGAAAAAAGAATGACTTGTAAAACAAAATAATTGGAAAAGATAAATTTTACCTGTTAGCTTTTACTACTTTAGACAGTAGTTACCACTCTACTCAGCGTTCACTGACTCCGTTTACTCATAACCCTATTAAGATCCAAGTGTTGTGCAACCCGAGTCACCGGCTACAGAGGGTTCTGGGCCGAGTTGAGCCCAGCAATAGTTCATGCTGTTGTACTTTTTGCTAGTGAGTTCAGACTGTTACCATTTCTATTTATGTACTTTGTTTCCGCTTTACTGTGTGGTGGTGATATGTACTGTTAGCAGCTTTTACTTCCTTTATTGCTTGTACTCTTTTACTATTAGTTACTTTGCATAGTGAATGTGGTTTACTTTCCTGCTTTTTGGTTATTTCTTGTTAGACGACTGGGTCTTAGGATTAGTCGAGTCAAGCCAGTCTCGGGTCCTGTAGGGATTCGTGAATCGGGTCGTAACAGGTGGCAAGATAAGGGACACCGGAAGCGTCTGCCCAGGTTTGTGCTGGCCTGAAGAGGCAACAATAGATGGGACGCCGAACGTGTCCGTCTACGTTCTCACCGTTCTTAAGAGGTGGCTTGTTGACCTGAAGAGGCGAGCATACACGGAATGTCGGATGCATCCATTTGGGTTCTCGCCATCCTGAAGAGGCGGCCATACACGGAACATCGGAATCGTTCGTTCGAGTTCTCACCAACCTTAAGAGGTGGCTTGCTAGCCTGAAGAGGCAGCCATACACGGAACGTCAAATGCATCCGTCCAAGTTTTCGCCAACCTTAAGAGGTGGCCTGCCAGCCTGAAGAGGTGGCCATACGTGGAACGTCGGACGTGTTCGTTCGAGTTCTCACCAACCTTAAGAGGTGGCTTACCGGCCTGAAAAAGCGGTAATACATGGAACGTCGAACGCGTCCGTCCGAGTTCTCGCCAACCTTAAGAGGCGGCCATACACGGAGCGTCGGATGCGTCTGCCCGAGTTCTCGCCAACCTTAAGAGGTAGCTTGCCGGCTTGAAGAGGTGGCAATGCATGGAACGTCGGACGCATCCATCTGAGTTCTTGCCAACCGTAAAAGGTGGCTTGCCGGCCTGAAGAGGCGACCATACATGGAACGTCAGATGCATTCGTCTGAGTTCTCGCCAACTTTAAGAAGTGGCTTGTCAGCCTGAAGAGGTTGCAATACATGGAATGTCAAATGCGTCCGTCCGAGTTCTTGCCAACTGTAAGAGGTGGCCATACACGGAACGTTGGATGCATCCGTCCGAGTTCTCACCGACCTTAAAAGGTAGCTTGCCTGGTTGAAATTTCATCCCGACCATCCTTCGGAGGTGAGTTGTCAAGCGAAAGCGAGGGGCAATCGCCACCCTCTGTAAGTGATGGCCATCCGTTACGAGGTGTAGGGCCCTGTCCTTGCTAAGGAAAATTTGACCTCTTGATACCATCAGGGTAGAATATGGGCCTCAAGTGTCAATTTTGGTGGTGACGGGATCACTTCTTATGGGGCAAGGACTGCGCACGTGAGGGACTTTTCGCGTCAATCACCCTCGAGAGGCGGTCTTGCCATCACTGGGACTCAGGGGGCTCTGTGATCCCCAATGGCCTTAAGGGGCCACTTTTGGGCGCTTTGGACCCTCAAGAGGGGGGGTCGTAGCCCTCAGACTTTTAGGGAGATTAAGATCCCCCTCCCGGCCCTCGATTAGCTCTAATGCGTTCGTAAGGGAAGAAGAGGAAGCAGGGAATGCCGCAATTGAAGAGTCCAACTGCGATCCCGAAGTCGCTTGGTAGATCAGTCGTGTTAGCCCCTTGCTGGATTACACAGACTTGGCTCCCCTTTCCCTTCTTCGCGCAGGCTTCTTAGGTTGCTTCGCCTCAACTCTGGGGGGCTTACGCCTAGCTGTGTCTTCTCCATGTCCGGTGCTCCTCCTCTAAGGGAGTCAGGCACGTAACGGGAGGTCCTTGCGGTGGGCGCGCACTGGTGGTTAGCTGACCGGGCCGTTTACTTCTATAGTCAACCTAGCCGCCTTAGGTATGGTAACTGGGTTAAGGTGCCCGTCTCCGTTTGAATTTGTCGGAGGAGGGTCGTTCCCTTCCCCACTCCCTTTTCCTTGATTGCTAAAGGTTGGTGACCGAAATGGCTGTCGGGAGGAGAGGGAGGCGTTTTCATTAGAGTGGTGGGTGTGCTATGGGCGCGTTGACCTGGAAAAGGTGGCTTGGAAGGCCACCTGGTTCGAGCATCTCGAAGCACTGTGGGCGTTATCGCTGGAGATTGGTTAAGTGGGCTGTGAACCCATTTTGGGTGTCGCCTTGGTCTATGCACTGATGCGCCCGAGATGCCGGAGGCGGAGGCCTCGGACCATCACAGGTACCGCGGTGGTGACCTCCGCCTGGTCCATGGCTAGGGTAGCATGTTTTTCGAAGGGCTCGGTGCTACCCTAAAGGGGGGAGACTTGCCGCGACGAACCTGGACACTCCGCCGAATCTTGCAGGGAGACTTGGTCATATCCTCCTTGCCCGAATAAAAGTCGGGAGAGAGGTACCTAGAGAGAAACAACTTAGGAGGAGCTCGAATGTCTGGGGTGATGTCGGCCCAAGGTTACCTTAACCTTTGTCTTGATGCGCTCAGGCATCAGAAGGAGAGGACCTGGGGTGTCACGAGCGTCACCGCCAGAACTTTGCAATAATGTTCGTCAAGTGGGGGAGCCGGGGTGACGCTGCCAATCTGCTGGTGCAGGGTGCTAACCCACCTGGTTCTCAGTTTTGCTTGGAAGACTGCATTGGCCACCTGCGGTCGTCGGGGCCCCTTCCTAGGGTGGTCCTTCAGGCGCTTCGCAAGCCTCCTATCCTTTCGCTCGATGGAGCCTTGGGATACTGGGTCCTTGTTCGTGAGCTTGGCCCCTGTTTAGCATGCCTGCCTAATCCATAGCCAAGGGGGTGTGTTCTCCTGAGGGCTCCTCCTCGACAGGGTTCGCCTCAGCAACCTTCAGTGGATCGATTCTCCTCAAGCCCATCCACTCGGTGCATGGCCAAGGGAGTGTGTTCCTTGAGGAACTCCTTTGCGCAACGTGACCCGCAACTGCAGCCCCCCGAGGGCCGGTTGCTACCTTGGGAGAGGCAGCTCTTCACTTGTGGAAGAAACCTTATTTGCAGGCGGGCACGGGGGCATGCCTGTCCGGGAGTACTCTCACCTTTGGCGGGGTTGTCGTTGCTGCCGTATCTTTTGGTCGATCCACGGGAGGAATTAACTCGCTCCGTGGTTTCTCGTTGGGTATTTTGGCGTGCGGTCGAGGGCATCACGACCGTGATCGCAAATCGGATGTCCCGACTTGGGGCACCGAGGGTTCGTCGCCTCACGGGGCCTCCCTTGTCAGAGTGCTGAGCCTCGAGTCAACCCAAGCAAGACTGGCTGGGCTCGATCTTCAGCCACTAGACTTCCGACAGCCTTTTGGGGTTGTCGTCGGTCCCTAAGTGCTTGGCGAAGCACTTCCAAGACCTGCTCTTCACACCCTCGGAGGAGCTGTCCAACTGGCCGGGTAACTATCCGCACATGGGCCCTTACCAGGCGGGTGCCACTGGAGGAGCCTGGTGGGAACTCCTCCTGAGACAGCCAAGCGTCGGCTTATCCTGAAGGGTGATCTTAAGGGAGTGGTGCATGAGCTTGGGTCCACCATCCTTCCACATTGGGCCTCGACTGGCTCTCCAAGCCCTTTCAACGGGGGACCTCCATTTTCTCTTGCTCGAGTGGGTTGGCGATATGCACAGGGGTGTGTATCTGGGATCGCCAGATTCGGCTCTTGTTTCCTCTTCACTTGGCCATGCCTCGAGGAAGGGGGGTCCAACTCGGGGACCTCAGGCGACAGGACAAGGTCACTAGGGCGTGAAGACGTCGTGTCCTGACCGAGCCCCTCCAAGGGGATGGAAGCCGCGAGTGGGACCACGGGTGGTTACGACCACCACAACAGTTCTCGCTCAGGAGGGCTAAGGCAGGGTGCCAGAGGGGCCCTTCCTCCCAGCGGTGGGATGCTCTGAAGAGCGATGGCTCTTTCATTGACGCTTCTCACAAATGGTGCCATTTGATGGGGCCTTGGAAGGCCACTAAAAGATTTGTTAGCGTAAGAGGCGCTACTTAGCCAGAAATCATCCATTGCGTAAGGGAGTAAAGCTGTAACCGACAAACATACATAGAGGAGAACAAGGTTTGGTGACCCAGTTCCACCACAAGGGTTGTACGTCTGGGAGAATGACAGGGCTCCCAACTATGCACTATAATTTTCGGGATACATGGTATTACATAATTTCGCTCCCTCTCTCGGGGAGGAGGTTATAATATGTGGGGGGGACCCTCACTCGATGGGCTCTAATACCCCTAGTTGCCAAGCTACATGATAGCTGTCAGGGTGTAGGTAGTTAGGTCAATCTCATCATATCTTCTGCTCATGCTGCGCTGAATCTTTTGGCAGGCTGGGTGAGTTCTGGTTGGCATCTGGTTGGTCTGAGGCGGGATGAACTACCTGGTTTCGCCTGTACACCCTGTAGTCAAGCAGTCGGATCCTCTATTAGATCATGTGCGGAGTTTTGGATCCGAGGGAAATTTTTGCCCCTCATCAAGCACTGAAAAAGTACCTTTAGCCCACAAATGTCTATCAGGAATACCCAAAGACAAATGATGATCCTGTAACATAACAAAAGTTGTAATTCCTTGGCACTCACATCAGAGAGACTCTGATAAAAAATAGGTGACCAAGAGAAAGAAGATTCATCCCAAGACAGATACCACTTGAGACTTGAAAGCTACCAAAGCGTAAAGGCGAGGCATCATTTTAGCACACACTCAACTCCAATCAGTCATCCTCCAAACAATTGAAGATCCTTTCACCACCAAGTACCAAGCGAAAATACCTTGAGATACGCTGTAGAACTGGCATTAAAGACCTTCAAAAATTAGAAACACCCTAAGGAATCATCATCCTCACAATAGCCAACAAAGATGTGCCATAAGAATCTTTCATGAGGTAGTGTTAAAGAGAATCCTAATTGGCAAATAACTTCACCCCCCAATTTGCCAACAAGGCATCACAAAAATCTCACAAGGGTCCAAACACCCAATCCATCCACCTTTGGCCGACAAATCACATCCCAGGGATCAACTACAAGAATCTACCATCATGACCTGGGCCCTTCTAGAAGAAGCCCTTCGTCATAATCTCCATAGTGGCAATTAGCTTGGGTAGCCAAAAAATAGAAAGGTAAAAAATAGGAATTGTTGAAAGAACAACCTTTAGGAGGGTAAAATGCTGACCTCTAGAAAGTAGCCCCCCACACCAACCACTTAGCTACTTCCTCAACCTGTCCACCAAGGGAGCCCAATCAACAAACCTAAGTTGTCTCCCTTTCAAAGGAAGCCATGCAAATGGCCCGATACAGTATGCAAGAAACCAAAAGCTGACACCTCCTTCGCAGACATACCAAAAGACACAATCATACATAGTATGATTAACTGATAACCCAATAATATCGCCAAATATTTTGACCAAAGCTGCAACATTCTTCACTTCCCAACTTCCATCCTCCACAAAGGATAACGTGTCATCTACATATTACGAAATAGGTGTCAAAACAAAATCACTTCCCTGCAATCGAAAACCAACAAACAGTCCCCCATCACATGCCTTGAAAGCCATCACCACTAAGTATCAACTGCCACAATGAAAAGAAAAGGAGCTGGAGGATACCCTTGCCTAACCCCTCGCTACACTTGCACCCAAGAACCATCAATCTACCATTTAACAGCATTAAGGAGGTGATAGTAATGTATCTCTTCATCCACTACACCCATTCTTCCGAAAAGCAATGACACTAGCGTATCTCCTAAAGATATGACTACGAAATGGAGTCATAAGCTTTAAAAAAATTCACCTTCCACAAAAAAAGTCGATTTCCCACTCCATGCTGCCACAATCTTCTCTGCCAGGATAAAAGACTCGTGTAAGGATTTCCCCTTAAGAAAAGCACTTTGCACCAGACTAATCAGTGATGCAAGGACCTACCACAACCTATAGGCAAAGACCTTCAACACTATCAAATACATTGTGTTTGACAAAGCAATAAGGCAATAATCATCAAGACACTCGACTCCCTACCTCTTCTACAGTAAGAAAAAATAGAATCTATTGAGCCTCTCAAAACCACAGTCCTCAACCAAAAATTTACAAACATGCCCATAAAGTTGTCCCTTACAATCTCCCACATTTCTTTATAGAATAGAACCTACAACCCATTAAGCCTAGGGGCACCCTTCGCTTTAAAACCCCACATGAGTGCCACCAAGGTTTTAAGTGCTAATATTGATGTTGTGCTGATAAATTTTTAAGTGCGTGTATTGAAGGCATGTCGAGGGCACATCATGGAAATGCTAGCATTTCGATGTTGGGTATCGATGACTTGAAAATGATGCATATCAAGGGCATGTCGACAGCAAGTTGACACATGTCGAGAAATTCAATTAAATGATTAAAATTGTAAATACATAAATTATTAACTTAAAACCTTAAAAGGTTATGCAACAAGGGCATACATGTAAAAATACAAATGTTAAATTAATACATAATCAAGCAAAGTAGTCTCTATAGCTTGAAGTATAAAGTAGGTGGTAGTGATATATTATTAATAGATTTATGATCTTAGAAAATTACCTAATTAGGACATTCAAAAAGTTAAAATGTAAGACCATTGTAAATCAGATAAATCATTGAATGTATGCAAACCATACTGGCCACCATCTATGCTCCTTGTTTAGCTCGCTCACCATGCAACACCAACCACCTCTATCTCCTCCGATGTCGCTCGACCACTTGCAATCCTCTGCTAGCACCTTCTACTATTGTCAACCTCCTCCGATGTACCTTTGAGTAGTAGTAGTAGCAACATGCAAGAGGAGCAATAGTAGCAAGGCACAGACACTATGTATAGGTGAAATATCGAGGTTATTGAACTTATCGAGGTTATCGAAGTTACCAAGAGGTTATTGTCGGCATTATCGATGGCACACCTATATATCGATAACTATTGCGTGTCGATATGGTCATTTCCCCAAAACCCCCATTATCACCAGCATACCATTGGCAACTTGATCATTAGCTAACACAACCTCCTCTTTGATGTCCCTAACCAAATTTGCACGCATATCACCATCTAGAACACTCAAACTAGACGACGCCAAGTACCACCCATCCCAAGATCCGCTCCTCGTAAAATCATGGAAATGTCTTTGCACAGCCTTTACCATCTGTCCCCTACTAGTAACAACATCTCCAACTTGAAGGGAACTAGTAAGATTTGTTCTCCTCCACACAATGGCCACCATATGGAAAAACTTGGTATTCGCATCATTCTCCACCAACCACAACTGTCTCAATTTCTATCTCTTATCAACCTCCCTCTTCGAATCTTCCTTTGGAACCACAGAATAAAGATGACGCCTCTCTCCTAGCTCAGACCCAGAGAAAGACCTAGAGTCCTCAAGTCTATCCAATGTAGCGACACTCTCCAAGGCCTCCAATCTAGTTTTGTCTCTCTACTCTTTAATCTCTTTCCTAAAACTCATTAGAGCAAATTGGATATGTTGAATCTTGGCTGCCAAAGTACACTTTGCCTAGGTCGACTGCCAAAGTACACTTTGCCTAGGTCGACTGTAGGATTTCACCCCATTTCTCTTGAACAAAATCCTTAAAACCAGGTTCCATCAACCAAGACTTTTGAAACTTAAGAGCTGAAGGTTAGCCCCTAATTACCACTCCATATCAAGGATGTATGGCTTGAGAAAGGACGTGACCTAACAAAGACATCCCAGAGCATAGAAAACTAGCAATCCTCAGTGCAAACTCCACAGAGTTGCCCTAGGTAAAAGTAGCACCTGAGGTGGGATAATCGTAGAGATCCAAATCCTTAACGACACCTGCAAAAGCATCCAAAACACTATCCAACCCCCCATTTGGCATGTCATCAAGAAGTAAAGTGGCATTAAAGTCCCCATCCACCAACCAAGGCCTACCATTAGCAAAAGACGTGGCTTACCTCAACTCCTCCCATAAACTCCCCCTTTCCCCCGCATCACAAGGACCGTAAATTGAGCAAACAACTATAATCAGTCCATCCGACCTTGCAAACACCTCGTAACCAACCATGTACCAATCAAGGAGTCTATAAGATGAAAGAGATCTCCATCCTAGATCACCATAATTCCCCTTGACCTCCCAACGGCATCCAAAGCAATAACAAAGTTAAGCAAGCCCCCACCAATCTCAACTTTTATTCGATCGTTAACCAACTCCAAATGAGTCTCCTGAAGTAAAGCAAAATCAACCCTCCACACCTTCATATATCTTTGCAGAGAGGTGCTGCGTGTGATATCACATAGTCCCCTATCGCTCCACAACGAAATTTTAACCATGGGCAAGTAAGAAAGCCCCTCCACCCCTAAAAGATTGTAATCTCTTGGCACCTACTGCAACCACCACCCTCTCCTCAGCCAATGCAATCTCCTCAACAGCGAGCGAGCCCACAATTGGTCACCTCCACTTCTTCAAATTCTTCCTCATATATAATGAATTATAGATAAATTTATGCCTTGGAAGGACAAGAGGATGACCCCTCGAGGACCTTGTCGAGGCACTGCCTGAAGTTCTTCTAGCCATTGATTGACTCTCATGCACCCCAATCGCATTGACTTAAGGTTACCCGACTCCAAAACCAACTTCAAACCTGTTGAAGTCCAACCCACCTCATAAGTGGGTGTTGTATCAGTCTCCCCAACAACCATCGTTTGAGGAAGCATGTTCGCCCTCAAATCCTCCTTCATCTGAGAGCGAACAACCTCCTTTGTTGGCATCAAACCATCCTCAACGGTCGAAAACATGGTCATTACTGAAGGTTCGCCCTACCAGGAGGGAGTGACGTAATAATTGCGGAAATAAATATAAATAATCTCACAAATAAGCAATCACACAAGGTACACAAGAATTTTTAGGTGGAAACCCAAATCGGGTGAAAACCACCACCTAACCCTCTCGAGTTAGGATTTTCCGATCAACCAAGTTGATTAAAATCCACTAAACCGAATCACTTTAAAACGAGGGTGATTCAACCTCAATTACAACCACGCTACTTAGACGAGGGTAGCGTACCTCAACCCCTTCTCTTCACGAGAAGGATTTTGTCTCGCGAAGGAGACGGGAATTCGCAAAGCGAATACCCAACCAAATAACAAAGATAAAGCAAGTAATCCTATAGAGCCAACAAATTAATATTTAACCTAAGCTTCTATAGGAAATAGGATGCTTCCCTTTGAAAGGAGTGCGTCGACAACGCGGATGCGTGAACCATGCGACGGCGCAACTTCGCTCTCGTGAACTATGGCAGGAGAGCGGGTGCGCGAAGGCTAGATGCTCTCAAGATGTAGAACTAGCGCTTAGAGAGCAAAAGAGACACAAAATGGTTTGAAAGTGTATTGCAAGGTGTGTCTTTGTGTTTCTTAGTGTGTCTTTGTATTGCAAAGGTTCCCCTCTATTTATAGAGGCCTTAGGAAGGCTTTGGAAGGCTTAAGAAAGGTTCTATAGCCGTTGGGTGCAAAACCCAAGAGAATCAGCCCGAAATTAGGAACAATCATTGCACTGACAGGCTTATCAGACGTCTAATTCTTGCATCAGACATCTGGAAGTTCACTTTAAGACGTCTGATTTCAAGGTCAGACGTCTGATTTTGGGCGGGTCTCTTCCTGACTTGGATCAAATCTAAACAGGGTTCTAGCGCAAGTCCATCAGACGACATACAGGATGTCTGGCACTATGTCTGGACGTTTGGAAACCTACTTTTTCTGTGGGAATGGATTTCCAAACGTTGCAACGGCTAGAAAATCTCTGAGAAGAGATTTTGGGTCAGCCGAGGCAAAACGGTCAATTATCAGACGTCTGTAAAATCCTATAGACGTCTGATAAGGCTCTAACGGTCACATTCTTGACTGTTCGCTAAGCCAGCCAACGTCCACTAATTGGACGTCTGGCAAAGTCATCAGACGTCTCCTAAGACGTCTGCTCTAAGGTCTGGACGTCTGATTTCATCAGACAGAACTAACTATGTCCAGCCTAATAGTTATCAGACGTCTGAATCAATAGTCAGACGTCTTAAAATACTTTATCAGACGTCTGATTTGGGAATTAGACGTCTGAAAACTCTGTTTGAACCCTATATTGGTTTTCTAAGTGTTTTACAGAAAACCTAAGTATCCTAGGGTTGTGCAGGTGTTCCTAGGACTACTGTTAGGGTAGTTTGAGGCTCTTTAACATGAATCTAAGTAACAAAAATAAAGAGCAACAGAAGAAACGAAAAAATACAAGGAGTACAAGAGAAGGAAATCTATCCTATTCTTCATCTCCTTCCTTCTTCAATCTATCGCTCCTCGCGAATCTCCTCTGTTCTCCATCAAGCTCCTCCAATCTGTCGTGGATGCGAGCTCGAATTCCGTCTAAACACGTCTACATTTGTAATTGACCTAAAATCTAAGACTCCAAGTGCAAATGTTAAATAACACGTGTTTTATTATCATCAAAACAAATGATCGTGGTGCTCTAGCACCAACAATCTCCCCCTTTTTGATGATGACAAAATCGTAAATAATAATGCAAAAAATCCTCCCCCTTTTTAATATTATCAAAAAGGTTTAATTGATTTTACATTTCCTATAACTCCCCCTTAAAATATGCTCTTCTATAAATTTCTTTTAACAAAAGTGATGTCCTCCCCCTTTTTTATAACAACAAGATAGCTATTATTTTTCTCCCCCTTTCTAAAGGAAATTTAGCTAACTTGCATCTCCCCCTTAAAAATTAGCTCATAAATTTTAACTCCCCTTATCTAAATGCTACTGATAAACAAAGATAGGGTCAAGAATTTTTACCTCACTTACCATGGCCAATAAAATGGCCCGAATGGTGGTGGTGGATTCCACATCGAATGGGGCTCCCATCCGTAGCTTGGAGGCCCGAGCATTCGCGCTAGTCTCCAATCTGGTGGTCGATGTGCGGCGGGTCAATCGTTTGTTCGCCGTCTCGTCGGTCTTCTTGTTCTCCTCCTTGGTCTACTCCTTGGTTCTCCCAACTTGAGTTGACCAGCTTTGAGTTTGTAGATCCAGTCCTTTGTATTGTAATTATCCCTGAACCCTACAAAACAACATTCTAATTCTTTTTTCGGTATCCAAGTGGGCTTGGATCCGGATCTGTTAGCTGGTCTCCTTGATGGAGATTCTTTCTCAACCTTAGGGCTATAAAAATTATCTACTTTATTGATTAATTTGTTGGAGTTTTCCCTAAGACATGCAATTTCTTTTTCTATAGTATGCATCTTAGTTTGTAAGTCAGAAATTTCTAATTTTAAACTATCATTTTCTTCAATCAATTTATTATTTTCATTGATGAGTTTATGATTTTCTAATAATAGGTTATCATTTTTAGGACTAGCTTCTATGTCCTTAAGTTCTTTTTCTAACCTATCATTTTCATTTTTAAGAAAACTAAGGTTCTTTTTAATGCTATTATTTTCTCTTTTTAGTGATTTACTAACTTCAAAAAGTTCATTAAAAGCTTCTTGTAGATCGAGATTTACCTCGTTGTCGGAGTCGCTTCCGCTTTCGCTATCGCTATTGCTTCCTCTGGCCATGAAACCAAAGCAAGCAGTTTCCTCCTCGAGATCTTCTTCCGAGCTCGTCTCCTCATGAGTGCCTTCCAACCTCGTCCATATCTCGTGGGCGGTGGTGCACTCTTGGATTCGTTCGAATTCCTTTGGACTCAACGCGCAATACAAGGCATTCATTGCCTTTGCGTTGAGGTTGAGATTCCGAACATGATCTTCTGAGTAACCTCTTGCGGGTTTCTTGGGAATCACAAATGCGGATTCGCATTTTTCCCACACCCATAAGTCATAGGCCTGCAACCACATAGTCATACGATTTTTCCAATAAACAAAATCTATACCTGCAAAGTATGGTGGTCGCGAGGTATCGTGTCCTTCGGTGCACACGAACGCTTTTCCCTCCATATCTGGATCCTCGCCGGTTTGTAATGCCGATAACGCGAGACCTGCTTTGATACCAACTGAAAGTTCGCCCTACCAGGAGGGAGTGACGTAATAATTGCGAAAATAAATATAAATAATCTCACAAATAAGCAATCACACAAGGTACACAAGAATTTTTAGATGGAAACCCAAATCGGGTGAAAACCACCACCTAACCCTCTCGAGTTAGGATTTTCCGATCAACCAAGTTGATCAAAATCCACTAAACCGAATCACTTTAAAACGAGGGTGATTCAACCTCAATTACAACCACGCTACTTAGACGAGGGTAGCGTACCTCAACCCCTTCTCTTCATGAGAAGGATTTTGTCTCGCGAAGGAGACGGGAATTCGCAAAGCGAATACCCAACCAAATAACAAAGATAAAGCAAGTAATCCTATAGAGCCAACAAATTAATATTTAACCTAAGCTTCTATAGGAAATAGGATGCTTCCCTTTGAAAGGAGTGCGTCGACAACGCGGATGCGTGAACCACGCGACGACGCAACTTCGCTCTTGTGAACTATGGCAGGAGAGCGGGTGCGCGAAGGCTAGATGCTCTCAAGATGTAGAACTAGCGCTTAGAGAGCAAAAGAGACACAAAATGATTTGAAAGTGTATTGCAAGGTGTGTCTTTGTGTTTCTTAGTGTGTCTTTGTGTTGCAAAGGTTCCCCTCTATTTATAGAGGCCTTGGGAAGGCTTTGGAAGGCTTAGGAAAGGTTCTATAGCCGTTGGGTGCAAAACCCAAGAGAATCAGCCCGAAATCAGGAACAATCATTGCACTGACAGGCTTATCAGACGTCTAATTCTTGCATCAGACGTCTGGAAGTTCACTTTAAGACGTCTGATTTCAAGGTCAGACGTCTGATTTTGGGCGGGTCTCTTCCTGACTTGGATCAAATCTAAACAGGGTTCTAGTGCAAGTCCATCAGACGACATACCGGATGTCTGGCACTATGTCTGGACGTTTGGAAACCTACTTTTTCTGTGGGAATGGATTTCCAAACGTTGCAACGGCTAGAAAATCTCTGAGAAGAGATTTTGGGTCAGCCGAGGCAAAACGGTCAATTATCAGACGTCTGTAAAGTCCTATAGACGTCTGATAAGGCTCTAACGGTCACATTCTTGACTGTTCGCTAAGCCAGCCAACGTCCACTAATTGGACGTCTGGCAAAGTCATCAGACGTCTCCTAAGACGTCTGCTCTAAGGTCTGGACGTCTGATTTCATCAGACAGAACTAACTATGTCCAGCCTAATAGTTATCAGACGTCTGAATCAACAGTCAGACGTCTTAAAATACTTTATCAGACGTCTGATTTGGGAATTAGACGTCTGGAAACTCTGTTTGAACCCTATATTGATTTTCTAAGTGTTTTACAGAAAACCTAAGTATCCTAGGGTTGTGCGGGTGTTCCTAGGACTACTGTTAGGGCAGTTTGAGGCTCTTTAACATGAATCTAAGTAACAAAAATAAAGAGCAACAGAAGAAATGAAAAAATACAAGGAGTACAAGAGAAGGAAATCGATCATATTCTTCATCTCCTTCCTTCTTCAATCTATTGCTCCTCGCGAATCTCCTCTGTTCTCCATCAAGCTCCTCCAATCCGTCCTGGATGCGAGCTCGAATTCCGTCTAAACACGTCTACATTTGCAATTGACCTGAAATCTAAGACTCCAAGTGCAAATGTTAAATAACACGTATTTTGTTATCATCAAAACAAATGATCGTGGTGCTCTAGCACCAACAATTACCACCTCCTCCCCAAGCTTCTACTTCACATCTCCACATGGCATAAGAAATGGAGAGACCTTCACCACCTCCACACAAAGTTGCAACACATCATCTAGATCACAAGGGCTAAGGCGCTTACCTATCTCCTCATCAAGAGCCCCATCCTCCTTGTGATCACCCCCAACCATAGGAGGAACCGAAGAAGACTCAAAAAAGGTGCCCCCTCAACACCTTTGGTCTTTAGCATGAGAAACAATGGATTGTGCCAAGAACTGGATCCGGATTCGAGACCCGATCCGACCTCATGACCCATGTTAGCCCTCCCATTGAAAACATCCCCCACCCCATTCTCCGAAGTTGGAGGCACAACAACAGGGGATAACACCTCCACCAAAGGCATCCCACTATTTGTTGTGGAGTTTGTGGGGAGCTCTGGATCAAGTGTCGTAATCTTCCTTTGCCAAATCCAATGACGCCTCCCACCTAGCCGCCCCACCACCGCTCATCATCGGAATTAACAAAACCACCTCCGCCTAAGTCTTCCCTAACCTTCCTTCACCTCCTTCTCTACCTTCACTACCCACAAACAACCCACCAATTGGAGCAAGAGCCTCGACAAAATAGTTGACTCATTGAAGACCTCCCAATCCACACACACCCAACGAATATCCTCAACACCAAGCCTCACATCCTGACACACCTTCAATCGCGAGAATCACAAAATGAGGGCCTCCACCACTTCCACTATCTACAGATGCAATGGAATCTTGCAAAGACAAATACTAATTAGGGTGCACTTTGGAGCTTGCTACTCGCATGCCCTATCAAAAGTCGAAGGTTCACGCCACCGCACCTCCCTGTCGCCATTAATTAGTGACCAAAAACGAAGAAACACCCTCTCTTCCACACCACACTTGAGAAGTAGAAACCTCTTTGCATCAACAACCGTAACTTTGATCCCATTTGGATGAGAGCAAAAGAGTTGCAAAGCCCTCTGTGCCACCTCCAAAGTCGGGTTCCCAACCACCACAACACCAACCAACACACCATCGAGCATGCTCCTAAGAGAATGTGTCGATAGGTACCAAGGAGAGAGAACGAGAGGTGGAAGTAGAAAATCCCTAGGCACAGTACTCACCAACAACCCAGACACCAAACCACGACTTCGAACCATCGACCTTTGACCATGCAAGCACTACGACCGGTAGTGATTGGTCCCTTGACATCGAGCACATGCAATCTGGTCATGGCAAAACTTTGCAAGATGCCCTCATTCATGACACCAAAAGCACTGGATCTTCAACATAACTCCTTCCAGGGAGAATAGCACTCCCTCCATTGCCCCTGTATGACCAACCAGCCATCATCCTCATGAGCACCGCCTCCTCCCTCCTCTCTCCCTCCACCCACCTTCACTTTATCACTCGCCCTCCCTATCAGAGGACATCTACCTCTCACTAGACCCCTTCCCATTACTGTGAATCTTTTGTCTCTCAAATTTATTCCCTGACTGTTTGTATGCATCGTTGTTACTGATATTTATCCCGTAACTTTTTCTTTGTGCTTCCTAGTTAGTATAAGCTAGACAGCAGACAAGTGTTTGGTATTAATACGTTCCAATGGAAATTATTTAAAATCCAATAATTTCTGCTAACTGGTATCTTCTGATGGAATGTTATTTAAATTTCAGTCTTGAAGTGAGGATCCACATGAGAAGCAAATTCCTGTACATTGATATCGACATGGCACATCTAAATCCTACTTACCTTAATCCATGGGGAACTATGATATTTCGTGTTATAATGTAATGCTTTTTAAAATTGGATTGGCACATCTAAATCCTACTTAGCTCAATTGATGGGGAACTACGATATTTTTATGTTATAACGTATAAAATAGGGTTGCTCAAAATTCTGCAATTTATCCAATATCATAATTACCTATACTTCCAAGTAGTCTAATGGTTCTTTCCATGGGAAAACTTTTGCTGCCCTGCCATTATCCAGTTACATGAATGTGGAATTGCCATGGCATTTTTAATTCTGAATCATAAGCAGCTGTTAAAACAGATGGCTTCCGCAGCTACTGCCGAAGTTTGTGATTCAAATGCGCCATTGTTGGCCAATGGTGAGCTACGTGTTCTTCAACCTATCTTCAAAATGTATGGTCGGTGCCGTGCATTCTCTGGTCCCATAGTCAGCTTGAAAGTGTTTGAGGACAATGTACTCGTCAGGGAGCTTCTTGAGACACCAGGAGATGGCCAGATGCTAGTCATTGATGGTGGAGGCAGCATGTGCTGCGCGCTTGTCGGAGGCAACTTAGGACAACTAGCCCAAAACAAGGGCTGGGCTGGCATTCTGGCCAATGGTTGCATCAGAGATGTTGATGAGATCAATGGATGCGACATCGGAGTCAGGGCTTTAACATCTCATCCGCTGAAGTCCCAAAAGAGAGGAATCGGTGAAAAGCACGTACCTCTTCGCATTGGGGGAACATTGATTCGGAATGGGGAGTGGCTCTATGCGGATAGTGATGGAATCCTTGTATCCAAATCTGAACTGTCTGTCTAATTAGAAAACGTTGTTCATCAGGTTATTTCTGTCCTGGTTTTCCCAACCAGTAATCTTTCAATCTAATAGCCATGTGCATGATTTAATTAGAGCACCCTTCTTGCAGCTAAAAATGTGAAAGCAACTTAAGTAGCTTGTATCAGATGTACATGTAGCTATATTCTTTGGAGATAATAAATACTTTTGGTGATTGGAAAGGAAACAATTAGATTTTGTTGGTTTAAATTGTGGAGTATAAACACTGAATCACATTGAAAAAATTATTCAGTCTCTTCCTCGTGACCACTCTGGACGCAACTTCTCAAGTCAGAATATTAACAGGAAGCTTGTTGTAGACGAGATTTGTGTCCAACCTTATCAGGAGATAAGTGAGGAAGATATGCTATGGTGTTTGCATTCCACAACTTCAGGTAAGCATGCGTAGAAGGATGCATGACAGAATTTCTGCATGGCACCAAGAAGCCAGGAGGCCAATGATGGGAGATGGTGATCTTGTAATCTTAAGGAGCTTGAAATGGACGAGCCAAAGGATGAAATCAAAAATATGTGGCCTCAAATGATGCTCGATGGGAAATAAGTCTAACCAAACACCCATATAACAATAAGGCAAACTAGGACTAAATGACATATTATCCTGCAAGAGATGAATACTCCTTGCTTCCAAATATATAGGAGTGTCGTGGGAACAAAAGGTTCCTATAGAGGTGGAAGGATAGCACTAGTAGCAAAAGGAGAAGACCCTGAAGAACGCTCCTCTTTGAGCTAGAAAGGAAGCTCTGCATCCATACGAAATAGCTTAATAGTCCTATAGGCTCATGATCAATCTATCTTATAAACTAAAAAAAAGGTGCCAAGCACCTCCTAATCACATATCTCCCCATTCCGATCGGAAGGCAGCCGCTCACATCAAATCCAATACCATCTGGTCCATCTCTACCCTCCTTTCCCTCGTTTCTTTCTTTTTTTATTTATTTCCTGAAGAGTGACTTCATTTCTTTAAAAAAAAAAAAAATCAGGTTCCACCCATTGGATCATTGCCTTTATTTAAAAAATAAAAAATAGATTCATCCATAGGATCAAAAAATTATTTTAGAATAATAAAAGGTAATTTTTATGCCATTGTCGTTTTCTTAATTATTCTCATGATCCACTCTTTCATTCTATTCCCTATTTTTATTCTACACCCTATATTTTCTTCCATTTGTACTATCTCTCATTTTTGTTTGAGACAATTTATCTATTTTTCATTTTTGTTCATGTGGGATTTCTTTTGTTGTCCTATTCCCTCCAATCATAAACTAAATGATATGCAAAAATCTTATGTCCATAACCTTCCACCTCCATTATTAGATCATCTCCACCTCCATGCTACTATCCTCCACCTTCACCTAGATAGCCTCTCCTAGTGTCTTTCACCTTCTTCTTCCTAGCCACTTTGGTGGTACTGGTGCTACTCTCTGGTCTTCTCTATCTTCTTACCGACACCCTAGATCTTAAGCTACTCTGGCTTCTCACAAACATCCCTCAAGCGATTCTGCATCCCTACCTCTATTCTCTACTTTCTTATTCTTTTATTCTATTCATAGCTTTGTAAAACTTTTCACTATTATCAATAAAATAATTTTCTGTGATCTCTTTTCTTGCAATATTAGTAGCTTGATATCTTATCTTGCTTGCAACTTTATTTCAAAAAGTAAAAAACATTCGTTTATGGAAAAAGAAAAAAAAATAATAACAAAAGGTTTCGAAAGAAAATGACTCTCATTCGACCTAGATTCTGCTGGTCTAGAAATCTATTTTTAATTGATTGTTTTATTTCCGTGCTTGAAATGACCATTTCCTATGATCATGTGATGTTTTTGGAAATTTTTTTAGGGATATTGGTGTAATTTTAAATCCCGTAGATTTTAGTTAAGAGAATTTCAAGGGAGAAAGGGAACTTGCAGGGGTGCCTCCATAATTTTCCCATCCTCACACCCCTACCCCACGAGCACCTCACCCCTCCACCATACCTCACGCCATCTCTCCCATTCCTCCCCACTCCTCCCCATTCCCCCCATACTTCACACCATTCCCTCCCCTACGCCCCGAACTCCATAAAAACCCCCCTCCATTCGCACATCACACAACAGTCGAGCGAGAGGAGAGGGAGAGCGGAGGACCGGAGAAGCACAGAGGAGAGGAGTGTGTGCGGGAGAGTAGGGGAAAGCATCAGGAGAAGCTACTGCTGTGGGGGTCACTGTCGTTGTAGCAAAACGAAGGGGAGAGAGAGCTTGCAAACGGTTCTGCGGAATCATTTTTCCACAGAATCAGACGTCTGGAGAGACCGTCAGACGTCTAGCTAGACGTCCAAAGGTAATCCCAGACATCTAATAATGCATAATTTTTAATCATTATTCCCTGCCGAGTTCTGACCTTGCATGCATGTGTCAGAAGTTGGAAAGGTGCACTAGTGCGAGGATCAAGGTGGTTCCAGACGTCCGGGAGTGTTGTCAGACGTCTGCAAGGAGTTCCAGACGTCTAAAAGAGACGCAGAGAGCAAGGTGAGTCATTGAGTTCGTTTAAGACGTTTAGGACTCTTCCCATACGTCTGATTTTGGTCACGATTGATTTTTTGGGCTCATTCAGGGCCCAAACGGAGTCGATTTTCCGCAAACGAATTATCATTGGTTTTCGTTCAAGTTTCTCTACGTAATGATATAGTGTCTATGCAGTTTTGAGCTCGTTTGACCTATCGGTCCATGTTATAGGTCTCCAGTCCGTAGAATATACGGGACCTGCGGAGACGTCGAAAGTTATCGTACGATCCCCCATTCCACCCGGTTACCTTGGTAGAGTGGTTTTCACCTTAATCCCAGAGTTAATAATTAAATTGCATGCGTAGAATTATTAGAACCCTAGGTTGTGAGATAAACCCTAGGATTGAAAAGAGACAAATACATGCTACTTTAGAATATATTCGATTGAACCCTAGGTTGTGAAATAAACACTAGGGCTGGAAGAAATGCATATGTAGTTAATGAATAATTGAGTTACCGTGATGCTTCCTGAAAAGAAATAAATCGTGAGCTACCTGTACTACTACCTGTAATGAACCATGTCATGAATAGAAATACATACCTGTACTGAGTAATCGATGGTGAGATTCGAGTTGCATATTCTACATGTAACAAACCAGATATAGAAATAAGAAAGTCCATGTACGAACCCAACAAGAAATTTAGAAAGAAACCAAGAATACTGTAGTACGAAAAACCTAATGATTTTGGAACATGTTACCTACGGGCAGCTGTTCAGACTTAGTTAAGGAAAATACGCTGGTCCTCATATACCGAGAAGAGCAACTGTCCCTTTAGTGTGGAGAGTGAGCTAGCCCTTGTGTACGTGGTACCGATGAGAGCGACTGTCTTGCGTATGTGGTACCAAGGGAGCCACTGTCCCTTTAGTGTAGAGGGGAGCTAGCCGCTCCTTAGGTTGAGACCGGGGCTTAGGACTAATCACTCTATACCAACTCCTGTTTGGCCCTTGCGTATGTAGTACCGAGGTAAGCTACTTAGTGTAAGGAGGGAGTTAGCCACCCCATGGGACCCAGGGTTAGGACTAGCCACCCTACACCGACTCTTGTTAGACCCACTGGACGAACCGGGATAGTTGAACAAGAGTACGCGGACTGTGGAGGGGCGAGACCCCTGTTCTGTTCTGAGGGGCAAGACCCCTATTCTGAGAGGGCAAGGCCTTACACTATTCTGTATTGTACTTTTGAGCGTACCCGTTAGAGGAAATGACTGACCGTGTGCTAGTGTGGGATAGCTACCTGTGTGCTTATCGCATGTGCCGTAATCACCACTACGTCACGACTATGACCTCGGGGTGATAGACCAGGTGTAGAACTATCACAGGGGACTCTCTTGGCCAGGAGAGTGCCACATGTACATCCTGCATCGCGGGAAAACTGCAAGTGAGATCTTAATTGAGATGGCTCCCTTAGGGAACAAGAAGATTTAGCAATGTTATGGATCCTGATTAGAATACTTGACTCAGAAATGCATAAATAAGATAAACAAAAATGAATGATAATAAATAATCGGCAATATATAATTAGTTAGTTGCTTGTTTAATTATGTTTAGTTGTATGTAAATGACTTGACCACCACTCTACTCAACGTTAGCTGACCATGAATTTCTATAACTATGTTCAGGTCAGGGATTTGAGCAACCAATGCCACCGGTTGCTGAGAGCGTTGGACCCAGTCGAGCCCAGCCGTAGTCTTTCCTTCTTTTCTGCTGCAGAGTTTTGTTAGTAGTGAGTAGCCTATAAACTTGTCTATTATGTTCGATTATATTTCTACCAATTTCTGTTGTGATGACTATGTTCGTAATTGTACTTTTCCGCTTGTGCCATGCTATATCCTTGAGATATACTGTTTTGTTTCCTTTACTGTCTCTTACGTACTTTCTGCTTAGTTACATTATATGTGTTGTTATGAAATGAGTATACATTTGGTTGTTTCTCGTTAGACGACTGGGTCTTGGGGTTCGTCAACGCGAGCCGTTCTTGCGTTCTATAAGAAGCCGGGAACAGGTCGTAACAGTACTACATCAATTTCAAAACTACAATCGCAATTATTTTAGCATATCATTCACCTACCCTTGGTGAAGTTTTCATACAACTACCATTCCAATACAGATATATCTTCCTACAAGGAACTTTGCAGGTGAAAATGTTGTTAGTTCAACTTCTCCTAATTATGTTTTGATGATTTTACAAAATATTTAAGAGAAAAATAAAATTGGATAAACCACTTTTCTATCTCTATCATAACCCCATTGCAGGTCTTTCATCTTAAAATCTTAAAGAGAAGGAATGAAGGATGAAGATGTCATAAGTCTAGGCCTTAGGACTTGTCGTATAAATTTTATAAAGAATTGTAATTTTATATTTGTTGAGTCTAGATGAGTTCAAAAGAGTCACCCTCTAGAAATAGGATCTCTAGACTTAGGCTTACAACACTTTAGGCAAAAACTAGAGACGAAATCCTAAACTAAAAACAACATAGATCATAGTATCATACGTCTGAAATGAAAAGTTAAGTCGTCTGACATATAGACCAGACAACCAAATACCTTATGCACAGACTTAGGAAATTAAACACTTAGGTCTTGACGACCAGCCTTTCCCTCATACGTCCATACGTCTATTCAGACGTCTGAGTATACACCTAGTTGCCCAAAGATACTACCGTTTAGCCTAATTAACCCAAATCTCTTTGGGTTAGAAATCATATCCACATAATTCAACCGTTGGAGATTTTTACCCTTGTTCTAGATGTCTAGACATGACTCCAGACATCCAATAATGGAACGTTAGGCCTAAATTCACTGAACGAGAATTTTGTTAGAGATAATCATGATCTTAGACTCTCAAGAAATCATAATTTCAAGGTCATTATGGCCATCAGACGTCTAACCCCTATACACTAGATCCCTGTTTGGATCTACTTCAATCCAGGGATGAATTCGTAGTTATTAAATGTCCAAAAATCTCATCAGACATCTTAAAATAGCAAATAAGACATCTGACCATTAGTGATCACTAGAACCCTGATTAAATCCAATTCGATCTAGGAACTCTGACCCTTCATGTCAGACGTCTAGAACTTTCAGCAGACGTCTGACCCATATTTTAGATATCTGATTCTGCTGTTAGAGAATTTAATTGCCTGATTTGATTTAAATTTTGACTAAATCAATTGAGAAAGGTCCCCAACGGCTAAGGGGAACCTCCCAAGCCTTCTTGAAGGTTCTTTTGAAACCTATATATCCCTTAACCCCTCTTAGGCTAAACACAACTATTATAGATATAATCCAAAGCAAATACTAACTCTACTCACATTGCCCTCCTGTTGTGCACTCTAATCCTTAGGCATTACTCCGACTCTCTCTCTCACCATTGTGCTGGTGCTATTGCCTTCAGGGAATCCTCTACTCACCCTTAGTTGCTAGATAAATTTTATATCTATTTGGAGAGCTCTATAGTGTATCTTTTATTTTCATCTTTATTTTTGTTGTACTTGAGTATCTAGTCCATCGGATCCCTGCCCCTTCGTTGTAATGGGAGAAACCTCCATTTAGGGATCGATAGTGGGAGTTGTATTGGGGTACACCACCCTCATTATTAACTGGTGTGGATAGTGGATTAATCACTTGGTGATCGTAAATCCTAAGTTAAGGTTCACTTAGGTGGTGGTTTTCTACCTATTTGGATTTTCACCTAAAAATCTTAGTGTCTATTGTGTAATTGAATTTTATTTCTTTATTATATTTCAATTTCACTATTCACCTCCCCTCTAGTGTAATTTCAAATGCATGTCTCTGTGCTGGATGCAGGTCGAAGCGAAGTGGGAAGTCAGGCTAAGGTTGATCTACCAGAGCTAGGAGGGGAAAAAGCAAATCCACAAAAAGCTCCTTGTAGTAGAAAGCTGCCAAAAAATCTAGATAGATCATAGACGTAGGGAGTTACAATTTGAGGTCAGTGATCACATCTTGCTTAGAGTCTCACCCATAAAGGGCATATAACGATAAGGGGTGAAAAGCAACTTAGCATCGAGATTCGTGGGTTATTCGAAGCCCTAGAATGAGTTGGACCTACCTATCACCACCATAGTTGGCAAGTGTTCATGACGTGCTTCATATCTCTGACCTGAGGAAGTATGTATCGAGCTAGAGTCACGTTTTAAGTTACGACAGCATTGGGATAGAGGAGAATCTGACCTACTAAAAGCAAGCAATATAGATTTTGGACTGGATGGTCGAGAGGCCAAGGAGTAAGAGAGTTGCCTCGTTAAAGTATTCAAGAGGAGGCAGAAATATGAGCAGGCAACCAAGGAATCAGAAGCAGAAATATGAATAAGCAACCTAGGAATCAGAAGCAAATATGCGTAAACGATATCCAAAGTTATTCGCTGATGAGTTCTGAAACCTTACTTTTGTCCTCTTTAAGGTTGTTATACCATTTCAAGGTTGTAATGAGCTCCTTATCTTTTATCTTTTTGGCACGTATGACTTTGCTTGAGTTTTGAAACATCCTTTAAGGTTATTATATTTGTTATGACTTGAAATCCAAACCCAAGCCTAAATGTAGACTAAACGTGTTGAGATGAACCTATTGATGCTTGTCGAGTGCGAATTGGAGAAGGATAGCTCAAAAATTGAGGAAATTGATTTTGACAAATAATGATTGGAAATGTGGAAGGGAACAAGTAATATGATTTAATAAAAGATAAATTGAAATAATTGAGAATAGTTCCTGCTCTTCCTATTTCCGTATTTGTCTAGCTTTACTCTCTTTTTTTGCTATTTTGCTACTCTACTTAGCATTTGCTAATATATTTTGTAGACTCTGTACTCAAGTCCTGAAGGGATACAACTGAACTCTGCAATTGTAGGAGCTGACAGTGTTGGTCCAAGTGTAGCACTGTAGTTTGGTAATTGTAGTCACAATTCTAGTTTTGGTGTTCCTTATTTAGCTTTTGCAGTACTCTATTTAGTCTCTTTTAGTATCTTGTTATTGTTTTCTTTGATTATGTGCCAGTACATCAATGGCTATTGTTATTTTAGTGATACCTTTTCCATCTCAATTTTCCTTTTCTATTATTTATTTATATATTTGTGATGCGATGTGTTGTGTATAAATTTATTATTCTATATTTATGCGATGAATGACCAGATCTTAGGGAAATTGATAAATCGACTCAAATCCCTACTAGTGTGGGGACTTGGGTTGTAATAGTTAAGAATGATTGAAGTTGCTCGTTAATATTGAACTTGCAATTAATGCACAATTTAGATTCATGAACACAAGCCTCAATTATTATATTTTTAAACATGTAATTAATAAATGATTAAGTTCAAATCTAGCCATACTTTATCAATGTGACATGCTTCCTTTAATAAATGGTGAACTCACTTGATATGTTTAATTGATGCCATGAACTTGTGATAATCAAGTATTTATGTGTTGCCATGCTTGTAGGCACTAATTTGAATTATGAACATGCTTAATCTCTCAATTATTAGATTAGATTACCTTATTGATTATGTGATAGAGTTATCTTATAAATGATTTAAATTTTGATGTGCCTTAATAGCCTCAACATTGACACGGGAATAATTGAAAAGTGGATTTTGACATGATATTTGAAACTTAGTTATCCAATGAATGATGGCTAAGTAAAGGCAATGACAAATTTGTCGAGAAATTATGAATATTAGGATAATAGGTTCAGTTCTCACTATCTGCCAATGTTTTCGCTATAGACCAATCTAGGTTTAGACCAGTTAAGGCTGATCAGGTAGTTGTTGACCTCCCTATGACTCGTAACCAGGTTTAACAACCAACAAAAATAGCAAGGTGCATGGAGTGTTGAATTTAGTTTGTACTCTACTCGACTAGTAAGTGGACGAATAGTTGTCTGTGGTTCAATGTATTTAGCTAGTACGTATTTACGTTGCCCGACATAGTCATCACTTTTCCTCGTAACAACCCCAAGATGATGCACTAAGGTGTGAAAAGGGTGAGAGTCATTCTCCTGGCCAATAGGGTATCTTATATCAATTAAATATCTTAGGATATCACATTGAGATCGTCTCATGTCCCAAGACATAAGTTGAGATCATCAAGATTGTAATTTGACATGGGCAAAATGCATGACTACAAGTAGAATATTAACTAGTAAACAATGGTTGACAAATGGGTTAACATATGAACAATACTCACTTTTTATGTTCTCTTTACACTGCTATTTTGTTCTACTCTGATCATCTTTTGCTGACATTTTCTTTGGCCTTTGTACTCAGGTGTAGCAGCTACGTTTGGTGCTTCTAGTTCGAGACCTAACTCGATACTAGGAGACAATCCATGTAGATGTAGATCTTTTTCTAGTTATTTAATTTTCTTTTTAATTTTCTAGTTGATGTTCTCTAAGGGTTTAGTTACTCTTTTCGTTCCATTCTTTAGAATTGTAGACTTTTATTTGCTTTCTAGTCAGCACTCTATTTATTTAATGTCTTATGAATTGTTGTTTGATTATTGATGTTTTATGACATGTGTTAGGTGACTGTGATCCTATTATTGGTTGATAATTCATATTCGAAGGCTCAAGTCTCATCGAGTTACTCGGTTGATGGAACTGGGGTTGTCACACTTTCTCAAAGAAATAACAAATCAATTCGATACCCATGTGAAAATCATTCAGCCTGATAATGCATAAGAATTTTGTACCCATACTCTATGCTCTATATTTTAGGGGTATGGAATCGTTCATCAAACCAGTTACCCTTATACTTCATAGTGGAACCGGGTGGCTAAAAGAAATCACAACCAAATTATGGATGTTGCCAATTTTCCTTTGTCTTATTAGGGTAATGTTATTATTGCATGCTATTTGATGAACTGAATGTACTCCACTGTTCTTGATGAGAGAGTTCCTTATTCTCTTCTATCCTCTAATAAGGAACTCTTTGGGTTTCCACCTAAGTTACTTGGGTGTGTTTCCTTTGTTCACCTTTATTGTCCCAACAGGTACAAGCTTTCTCCCAAGGCTATCAAGTTTATATTTATAGGGTATTCTAAGACTTCAAAGGGATACTAGTGCTATGACTCGATTGATCGACATTACTATGTTAGTACTAATATCTCCTTCTTTGAGTCTATCCCATATTACTCCTTCACTGGCTCTTGGATTGTTACTCCTACTATTGACAGTGAAGCTATGATTCCCATGTCGAACCCTGATGAGGCCATTGCTCCCACACCTGTTCAACATGGTAGGATGATGATAGGTTCCAAATGATCTATGTTTGTCATTATCAATTACAAAAGCATCCGCCTCTACTAGAGCCAACACCACCATATGTGTCTGAGGTAATCTCTACACATGATGGTACTGATGCACCTTTGAGCTTTGATCTTCTAGGTACAAATAATACCCAACTAAATCAAGAACTCTAGCAACCTCAAATTGATGAGGCAGTTGAGATTGTCGATGACCCCATAGATAATAGACTTGATCTTCCCATCACCTTGAGAAAAGGGACTCGATCTTGCACATTACATCCTATTTCCAAGTACATGTCCATGGCAAGTCTATCTCCTCAGTACAAGAAGTCTATATTGGGTCTCTTGGCTATGCACATACCCAACACTCATTAAAAAACTCTTCTTAATCCAAAGTAATCTAAAGTGGTGGTAGGTCATGAAGAGTGAGATAGCTGCTTTAGTCTCACTAGAAACCTGGAGTCTGGTTAATCCCTCGATCAATGCTACCACTATAGGTCGCAAGTGGGTGAACACTATCAAATACAAAGCAAATGATATCATAGAAAGATACAAGGTTCGCTTAGTGGTCAAAGGTTACACTCAAACTTATGGAGTGGACTACTTTAATACTTTATCCCTCATTGCATGGCTTTTGAATGTCCAGATTCTGATATCTATTGCAATTCACCTAGACTGGGCATTTCACTAATTAGATGTGAAAAATGCATTACTCTATGAAGATTTCCAAGAAAGAGTTTACATGCAGCAGTCCTTAAGATTCAAAGCTAAGGAGGAATGTAGTAAGGGATGCAAATTACATAAAGTAATCTATGGGCTCAAAGTGTAGTAGGATTCCAGAAGCTATCTAATGTAATTGGAGAGGTTGGTTTTAAGAGACCATCAGTAGACCATTTTTTATTTTTGAAGAAAATTAAAATAAGAATTGTTATATTAGTATATATAGATGACATTATACTAATTGGTGATGATATAAAATGACATTGAGGTTACCAAAAAATTCCTTACCAACCATTTTGTCACAAAAACCTTGGGACCACTGCGGTATTTTCTTGGTATCAAGGTTGCTTAGAATTCATAGGGAGGTATACTATCTTCGAGGAAGTACATAGTTGCTCTCCTTTAGGAAATGGGTATGCTAGGTACTAAGCCTACATCCATTCCCATGATTTCATATATGCATTTGTATGATGATGGCTTAGGATAGATAAATGCAAAATAATACAAGTGGCTTGTTGGGAATTGTATGTTACTGTAACACATGCTGATATTACTCTTGCAATAAGCAAGGTCAGCTACTTTATGGACAAGTTAAGGAAGGAACATTAGAATGCAACCATGATGATCCTCAAGTACTTAAAGTTTGCACTAAGAAAAGGACTGCTATTTACTCGTGGGAAGTCTTCAGACATGGTAGCACATATTGATGTGAATTATGCAAGGTATCCCAGAGATAAAAAGTCTATGACCAGGTTCTGCACTTTTATAGGAGGAAATTTGGTTACTTAGCGAAACAAGAAGCAAGATGTGGTAACTAGATCCAATGCAGAATCTAAATATAGGGCTATGGCCTAGGTTACTTGTGAACTTATGTGGGTCTGATTAATTCTTGGTGACTTAGACATCATTCTACCTGGACCTACGCAGATCAAATGTGACAACAAGGCAATCCTCTTCCTTACCAACAATCCTATTTTTCATAAAAGAACCAAGCACATGAAAGCAAATTGCCATAACACTCATGAAATGATTTAGAAAAGGTTCATCTACACATCTCATGGGGCATCAAGAGATCAAACTGTGAAGATGTTCACCAAGGCACTTCCTCGAGTATTGTTTGAATGGTGTTGTTCCAAGCTAAACATGAAAAGTATCTATGCTCCAATATGAGGGATAGTATAAAGAAATTTTCATTTTCTTTCTATCCTTTTATCCTTTTCTGTTATTTCTATTCTTGTATGAACTTATATGCAGTTTACTCCAAGCCTCCCTCTTCATAAATAGAGGCCTAGAATTTCTACATAGAAGTAGAACAATTCATTTTCCCTACACATATCAATTGCCTTGATGATTAGATCTTTGTCTTTTTTCCCTCACTCATACTTATCATCAAGCTTAAAAATTCTATCTAGTCATGACTTAAGATTTTCTTGAAATCATCTCCAAGATATCAATATAAATTCCTTAGTGTCTTTTCTCCCTCACTCATACTTATCATCCAGCTTAAAAATTCTATCTAGTCATGACTTAAGATTTTCTTGAAATCATTTCCAAGATATCAATATAAATTCCTTAGTGTCAAGAGAAAACATTAACTTGACTCTATTGAGAAATCCTAGGCCACTATTTATGAGAGAGATGCCAAAGGGAAAATAACAGATATATCCCTTTATTACAAAATAATTAAAGAAAATAGTAATGACAAGAAGGATAAAATAATAACAATCCTCTACACTTCCCCTTAAGTTAGAACGTAGAAGTCAATCATGTTCAGCTTTGAATAATATTTGTCAAACATGGAGCGAGTGCTTTGGTAAACATGTCTATTGCCTGATCTCTTGATGACACATGAACTGTATGAACATGTCCCTTCTGAATCATGTCTCTAGTATAGTGGTAATCCACTTCCACATATTTGGTCTGCTCATGGAAGGCAGGATTGTTGGAAATAAATGAGGTTGCCTTGTCATCACAACTTATCTCCATAGAATCAGCTACTAGGATTTGAAGGTCCAAAGGCACTGACCAAATCCACATAAGCTCTGTTGTAACTTGTGCCATTGCTCGGTATTCAAATTCAGCACTAGATCTGACCACAATAATCTGTTTCATACTCTACCATGTAATCAGGTCCCCCCCCCCCCCCCCCCCCCACAAAGGTACAAAATCTCGTTGTAGATTTTCTATCCTTTGGTCACCCAACATAATCTATATCAGTGTATGCCATCATGCCCAGTGTATCACCAAGAGTAAATAAGAGTCCTTTCCTTGGTGCAAACTTCAAATATCTCATAATTATGATCGTTGCATCCCAATGAACACTCCATGATTTATCCATAAATTGACTCACTTTACTAACTACTAGTGCAATACCAGGTTGTGTAACCATTACATAGAATAGCTTTCCCACCAAACCTCTAAACTATCTTACATCCACCAAAGTTGAATTTTCTTCATAAAGGTGCACACTAGGATCCATGGAAATGGAGGCTGGTTTGGCACCCATCATTCTTGTCTCCTGGAGAAAATCAAGAATACACTTTCTCTAGCAAAGTATGACACCTTGGGCATTCCAAGCAACCTTAATTACAAGGGAGTATTTGAGCAAGCCAAGATCCTTCATGACAAAGTGTTTTCTCATAAACTCCTTGGTGGTAGTTATGTCACTAATGTCGTCTCCTCTCAGGATGAAGTCATCAACATAAACTAGCATCACAATGTACCCTTGTGTTGGCATCTTCACAAACAAGGAATTATTTGTCGCAGATCCCTTAAACCTAATTAACTCAACTACTTCAAACAATTTTTGAAACCATGTATGCCAGCTTTGTTTAAGACCATAGATAACCTTGTGTAACTTGCAAATTTTGAAACACTCCCCCTCATTTTCAAACCCTGAGAGTTGCTACATATACACTTCTTCAAGATCTCCACAGAGAAAAACATTCTTAACATCTAATTAATGTAAACAATAATCAAGGTGAACCATGACTGAGATAAGGGTCCAGATCATAGGAAGTCTCACTATGGGGGAGAAGGTATTGAAGTAATCAATTCCGTAGATCTACATGTATCTTTTTGCCACTAGTCTTGCCTTATAGTGCTCCACTGAGCCATCAGACAAATACTGGACAATGATGACCCACTTGCATCCAACGATTGTAGCATCAGGTGGTGGAACCACAAGGGTCCACATCCCTTGTGAGTGTAGAGTGGATACCTCCCCCATAGCTTTCCTCCATTGCAGATCTCCAATAGCCATCTGGTGGGTAAGAGGAATTTGTACATTGAACAGAGCCAATACAAATTTCTTATATTCTGGAGAGATACTAGCCAAGGACACGTTTCTAGAAATGGGATGTAGTACAGGTTCTAGTCCCTTTCCTCAAGGCAATTGATAGGTCAAGATTGACCTCCTCTCTGTCATCAGTTGACCCCTCTATATCAATAGGCTCTAGTGGCAAGGAGGCATCCTAAGGTGCTAGAGTATCTAAGACATCAGAACTAGACGAATCATTAGCACTATTAGAAGAATGGATTACCTCAAGAGAAGATGAAGGCCCAGTCACTCAAGAAGGGGGGTCATGCTGCTATCTAGGTCCATGTGGATAGACCAATCAAAATTTATTGTCTTGTCCATTCTCAAGCACCACCCTCTACTTAGCATCCACGATCAAAATGGGAAGAATCGACTCACAAGGGAAGGAGCTACAATACGAGAACTTGCTAAGGAGTAGTAAGGGAGACTCAAAGAAAGAGACATCTGCACTAATAGATTATCTTCTACCAACAGGACCATAACACAAGTAACTCACAAATATGCATAAGACTACTCTCTAGGTGACAACTTAGTCCCTGTTGGAGCCAGAGACATGAATAAAAGAAACACGCCCAAAGACCTTAGGGACTCCTAAGAGTTCCTTGTCAGTGAACAAAATAGAATAAGGAACTTCCTCATCAAATACAGTAAACGACATACAATTTATCAAGTAACAAGCAGTGAAAACATCTCCCCAATAAGATAAGGGGGCACTAATCTAAATAAGATTTCGACGACATCCAGAATAGAGCAATGCTTCCCATCTGCAACACCATTCTGCTAAGAGATATAAAGACAACTCATCTGGTGGATTATTCCCTACTCGTAGATCAAATACTATAGGGAATAGGTGCAAAACTCTAAAGTATTATCAGTCCTAACAATTTTTACATGAACACTAAATCGATTTTTTATTTCAACAAAAAAGTTCATTATGGTGCTAACTTTAGACTTAGACTTCAATAAAAAAACTGACCCACACAATCAGGAGCATGACTCGAACCGCATACATCAAAATGAATCAGCTAGAAAAGAGACTCAGAACTATAACATTGTCAATTAGGAAATTAACTCCTATAATGCTTTCCTAGTTGATAGGTCTTACACTGAAAGATAGCTATGGGAGGAATCTGCAGAATCACTCGTCTCAGCTTTGTTAGAGGAAGGTGCCCAAATCTCAAGTACCATAGATAACTAAATGAGCCTCCAAACAACATAGTAGCCTAACCAGCATATGGTGACTGTAGAAGATGATAAACACCCCCCCCCCCCCCTCCTCACAGCCACAGCCAATCACCTGCCTTGTCAATATATCCTGAAATACAAGTGACATGGCAATACAACTAACTGAAAGAAGATTCAAAGCAAAATCTAGAGCATAAAGAACACTCTACAGCTGTATGTAAGGAACTATCTTAACCTCCCCCTGACTAGTGACTGGAGAATTCCATCTATCTACTACAACAATAGTCCTCCCAGATGAATCTGAATGTAAACTAGCGAACTGTTGTGCCTTCCCAAATATATGTCGAGAAGCGCCTAAGTTGACTAACCAATTTGCATCATTAATCCTAGCATCATAGGAAAGACATATACCTAAAGACTTGGCAATGGTAGTAGTACCTCCAAGTCCGGAGAAAGGGCAGCAGCGGGCGAAGAAAATAATCCATGCTGAGATAGCCTTTGAATCAGATCATCATATTCGACTCTAGAGACAACTGCAGTCTTCGAACCAAAGTTAGAGCCAACTACTGCCTGGTGAGCATTGGCAGGCTGCCCATACTTGGACCAACAAATCTTTTTAGAATGCTCAAGTTTCCTGTAGTGTGAACATTAAGGCCTAACACGTCCTTGACGACCTTGTCCTCATCCACAACCACAAGTGAACTACCTAGTACCTCTCCCTCTACTCTGAGGTGCTGCCATGGTAGAGGTATGCTCAACCTGTCTAGAGGGAGAGAGAGAAATTGCAAGTTTCCTTAAATGATTATAGGCCTCCTCCATGGTAGATATCTCTGGCAAGGTCAATATTTGTGATCTTGCTACCTCATAGGAAGAATCTAACCCAACCAAAAAGTGATCGACTATGTCTGCGCCCAATAGAGTTTATGTGACTCACAGGCACATACAAGCATATAGGCATTCAACCTTTCAAATGCAGACTTCAAGGCATAGTATTGAGCGAGGGGTTTCCCATCTTATCTCATGTGGGCAATCTCATGATGTAGCTATAGAACATGTGCTGCATTCTTATCCAGAGAATATGTCTAGCAAAGGACATCTCACATCTTGTTTGTTGTCTTGTAATACATTTTCTCATTTGCAATCTTTTGAATAGTAGTGTTTACAATCCATACTCTAACCATAGCATTACCCTTTTCTAGGTAAAATACTTGCTAATCTTGTGGATTGGTTCCAATTCGACTACTATATACTCTTTATAATGACCTTCAACTACATTGAGGATCAATTGAGAATAGAGTGTATAGTTGATTCCGTCAAACTTGATGATCGTATCAAAGAAGGAATTAAATCCCTATGACTTCTCTCTCCTTAAATGGAAAAATCAATGACTTCAGATGCCATAATACTCCTGATTGGAGACCCAAATCTACTGGATAGTAAGGAAACTTCATATAAAGTGCTCAACAATCATCAGTCCTCGAATCCAAGGCCTCACATGGATAGGAAAAAATATTCTACGCAGCAGCAGGAGCATCGCTAATCTAAATGGCTCCTAAATCAAATCTTGGTGACACTTCGACAACACTTTCATTGACGAATCTGTCATTGGAGTTAGGGTAGGAAATAGAGGGGTTGTGTTCAACCCTTATAGTGCACTGAGAGGAGGAGAGGCACTCGATAAGGCCTCTACATGCAGCAGGTGGGTAACAACATTGGTGGGAAAGACCCCTACTAGCGATGCTCTAGCCAGTGACCTGTCACCTGAGGAGGTCTAATTGGTCACGGGTGGTTCGATGACATCCCCGCTGGTAGCCCAAAGGGTAGTGACCAACGGTAGTGGCTTCTTCTTTGAGATTCTAGGGTTGGCTACTGTAAATCTTGAGAATGAAGAAGATGTTGACCATGTACCCTGATGTGAGAGATTCTTCTCTTGATGGATGTAAGATCCCAAGTGAGGAATCCCTATAATCTTATTTGGTGGAGAAAGAAAGGTGATGAAAATAAAAAAAGTATGGAACTCCAACCTAAGATTGTCACTATGATAGCATGATGAAAGAAAACATCAACTTGACTCTATTGATAAAGCTTGGGCCTCTATTTATAAAGGAAAGGTCAAAGGAAAAGTAGCAGGCATGACCCTCTATTACAAAATAATTAAAGAAAACAATAATATCAAGATAGACAAAATAGGAACAATCCTCAACACTAAGAACACAATATGCTAAACTATCTAGATTCATGATTCTCTCATAAGTGCCATCTGAGATAGTCTTTTTCCTTATTTCACACAAAGTAGATTTCTTAAAAAGAATTCATAACGAGAAGCTAAATATTCCACAAACAGATATTCTGTGTTCAGAATACCATACTTCAAAGTCCCCTAAAAGAAAAAGGAGAAAGGTACTACACATTTCACAGGCTTGCTATCAAAATCCTGCAATTTTATACAAGCCTAAGCACCTGAGATTATGGTATCAAACCATCCAGAAATAAGGAAAAGCAATGGAATAAATAACGAAGGCCCATAAGGTCATTCTTTCATGACTACCTTCAGCTCGGAGATCATGCATTCTACGTACCTTATTGTGGTCGCAGGGCATTTTCTTATGCATGAGCTATGAGATGGAGGAAAAGAATGCCTCTTACATGGTTTTGCTCAATTACTTTTGCTGCTTCTATATCTAATTACTCTGTCCTGCCAACCTTGCATCATCTGATTGGAACCTGGGAAGATTCAATAAGGTATTCACTCTTGTGACACCATCAAGTGCAGTCCACTCTTCTTCATATATCCCTTCTTTGAGGCTCTCCACCGAATGGCAATTTTCGAGCAGTGTGTCATCTTTTAGGCCATCTATTGGTTCAGTTTCATCAACACCTACTGGAGGAAACATTTCTTGCATAGCATTACCTTGCAGCTGCGGACCATCGGGCAATTGATGCATGTCATGTACATCAGCATCTTGGTAAGTTGCTCCTACATCAGTTGTCTCTGGACACTCTTTAGGCATCTGTAATGAACCCATCACTTGGCCTTGACCGACCAAAGATGCACGTTTGATAAACAAGCAAATCACAGCACAGTCGTCAATTTTTGAAGTTGGGAACTTTACTTTCCATTCCCTCGTTGCACAATCAACAAGCGTTCTAGCAGCAATGGAGCGAGTTGGAGCAGAAGCAACTATATCAACAACTTCTTTGTTTGAAAGAACATCCCAAACCTGCATTCCACTTGTTCAAGTTAATGCTAAGAGGAAAAACCATGAGGATTTCGTGGATAGGTTAACTGGCACCAGTCTGAAATGATTAATTTGCCAAAAATGACTTCTTCAGCTTTTTCTTTCCCATAGAAACTTCTCACTATAGCCTGGGGAAATAACTTCAGAGGCATCTACAAGTCACAGGAAATTGCTACAAGGCAAATTCTAGTGCTGGGTTATTGGAGTCTAAAGCATTCAAACAAATGTGATCTTGTCAAAAAAAATGAAAATGATATCTAAGATACAGTAAAATGCAGCATGTCGATGAGAACCTATGGTGTAATCTTCCATGGCTCTGCTCATCATTGACATTTTTTAGCACCCGTTACAGAAACCAGGTAATTGGTGTGACAAATTGAATGGAAATGGAAGCATGAGGAAAATTAGACATTACAGTGACTTAGTCTTCGTTCGCCCGTATAAAGTGAACTACGTTCATTTTTTATTTATTATTTTTTTTAAGCACAAGCATACTCATCTATCAAATAACAATGATTTTTTGATTTAAGTTTAGATCTGAATGGAGACAGAATCCATGTACCCAACTTCACTTAGTGTGGGAAAAGACTTTATTGTTGTTATCAAATGAGAACGAATCAGACATACCCCATCCGTGGCCAGAATGATGAACTCATCATGATCACTCAGTTTCCGATAGGAGATATCAGGAACAGATATCAGGCCATAATCTTTCAAGCAGAAATCCCCAAAGGCTCTAGCCATAGCAAGACCAGGTGAGTCACTGTTGGGCAACCAAACACGTGGTACTTCGGGCTCATCCTGCAAAGCAAAAACCCTTCCTTTGCACTGCTGGATTCTTGCAGATTCCCCTGAACATTGCATTGATACTACTGATCAAACACAAAAATCTTAGACAAACGGTTACCGAAACAAACTTAGAGCATGTGCAATAATAACAATCATCTATGATATTAATCATTTTTTTGGCCCTTGGAATAGAACAAGTGCTGGCATTAAAGTAAAGAGAGAATGTACGTGGAAGATTTGGTTTCAAATCCACAGTTAATTGTGTGGCAACCAGTGCATTATTTCTGTCCCTGGTCCCTAGCACTGCTCTCGAGTCCCCAATGTTTCCAATAATAAGATCACGTCCCTGAATAATGCCAAGTAATGCATTTGTAAAAGGCCTACAAACTGATGGGAGAAAAAGCTTATGTTTAAAATTAAAAATGATTGGCTCAATGAGCAGAGTGGCTGATAAAGTCCCTGTTTCGATTTCTGAAATAGTTTGAAATCCTACCGCCACCATTCTTCAAGATGAAATCAAGAATGACCTGATTTACAATTCTTTTCAAGAATAATTAAAGCAAGAATGTGTTAAAGTGGCGTACCGACACCCTACCTGCTTTATCAGGGCCACTGTGGTACTACCACTGCAGAAGCAATCAATTGTTGGATGCAGCTTGAGTTCTTTGTCCATGGACTTGAAAGCTTTTAACAGGGATTGCCTCAGAGTCGTATATACTTCAGGGAATTTTTCAGATTCACCGTTCTCTTGGAATTCAACCCATTCATCATCGAGATTTACAAATGCGTAATCTTCAGGATTCATACTCTCAAGAGTGCCATTCTGATTAGTTACATTATTTGCATCACTAATAGCTTTCCACTGATTGCACACTTTTGCAGGTAGAGAATCTCTCACTTTCTTTGCAACCATATGCCCATATGGGCCATGACCATCAAAAACTCCACAGAAAATCGTGTCCTCTCTTGAAGCAAAATCCTGAATTATATGAAGCGCATTGTCAAAAGTGACATAAAGAGCAGTTTGAAATTGGAATCTATTGGAAGAGATAAATTTTCTAAATACAAATTGCTTGACTAATAATAAAAAATGACCTGTAAATTTAAAAGGATTCAAGCTCTAATAGGTGTTTCTAGAGTCAGCAATTATTTGAGGAAATTTGGCCATTATATAGGCAGAGAAATAACAGAAGGAAAGAAATTCTGCAAAATCCACTTCACATAGTCATGCAGACCAAGGAAATCCTGATCCTCTCAGATTATGCAGAGATAATGAGATGTTCAATAACAAGAACCGATGCCAAAGAAGAAAAATAGAACATTATTCAACAACTTGCCTTTCATTTTCCTTGTTTGTACCCGTGCATGGATGTCCAAATGCTGTGGGGTTGAATTGTGCTTTCACTCTCCTTACCATGTACTTGTCCTTTTACAATTTTGGACTGAAAAATGATATTTCCAAATAACCAACATGAAAATGAAGCATTTTTTTGGCTTTTCTGGCATGTTGACCACATTTCCTTCAACAGACAAAATTTACCGAGAAAAGGATTAAAAATGCCAACATTGAGCTAAGTTGACTACCAGTTGCACACAGTTTCTAACCAAAGCCTCTAACGAACTTAAGAAAATCTTCTGAAATTTACCAAAAGGCTACACCTAAAATCTGACTCTATGAATGGATAGAAGCCCTCATCAAAATTCAGTAATGCACATACTACTACTTAAAAGATCCAACCAAATTGAATGAAAATACCATAAAGAAATGTACAGACAGAGCTTTTCACGTACACATATATGCTGACATTCAATCCTCAACTGATAAATAATAAAATGAAAATCATAGTCAACAAACATGGAATTAAGAGATCCCCAACCGAACCAATGCATTTATCAATGTTCCAATTGGTAGACATGATACTACCTCTTCTTCTATTTTTAATAAACTGAATCCACAGCTCTCTTCCTTGTCAAAGTATAGCCATCTGTTAGTAAAGTATTCAGACAACCATGAATAGAATCATATTGCTTGGAGGCAGTATGTAATCATGTGAATCCCAATCAGATATACCCTTCGATTCACTGGTCCCCGAGAAGGCATGTTCTATTTCTCAGTGGGAAACCTATCATGTTCCCTCAAGTCTATAAATGGAGGCAAATCAAAAAATGCAAGAATAATAGTACCACAAATAATAATAATAACAATAATAATAATAAAGAACTGAACCAATCTACTAAACTACGTACATGTATGCGCCCAAAAGAGGGGGAAAACAAATCTCTTTTTAATCACCAGCAGCAGTACACAGACTTCTTCAGGTAACGCCATGATTCTACAGCTAAACGACAAGGGGAAGAAGAAAAACAAAGTACAAAATAGAACAAAAAGGAACACACACATATAATAATAATAATAATAATAATAGCAGAAGTTATAGGAATGAATCTAAATTGGTCAATAAGAAAAATATTTCGAGAGAGAAAAAGGCTACAAACAAATCGGCGACAATCAATGAGAGAGAGGAGGAGGACCGATGGGTTGGCAGCACGAGGAAACAAAAGATCCAATCATTTCCACTCCTCGGGTGACCAAACACGAAACCGAAGTCACCGATCAGAGAACCCAACAAAAGGGAAAGCAATAGGAAGAAGAGGAAGTAGAAGAAGAAGAAGAGAAATTAACAAGAGGAATCGATGGAAGGGAGAGAAGTATAAAGTAGTACCTCCCAGACGACCATGGCGTCCTGGTTGGAGCCCTTCCTGCCCTGCTGAGTGAACAGGCAGGCTGCCCCCATGGCGCCGTTGAGGACCATCCTCTTCCCCTGCTGCTGCTGCACGCGGTTGATGATATCCTCCTCCTCGTTGCTTCGCGTCCCCCACAGCCCAAAGCGACGGCTGCTGCGAGCCTTTTTCTCACTCCTGTCGAAGAGCCCCCCCCTGCCGCTCTCACTGTTCCCAACCCACTTCCGCCACCTCTTGCTTGACCGACCACTTCCTCCTCCTCCTCCCAAGGATGCCTCCAACATGGGATCTTTGGAGAGGGACATGCAGGTACCCATTTGGGTGAGCTTAGATTTCAGGGTGGGACTAGAGAGCAGTGGACTGGAGGGAGACGAAGTGAAGGGGGAAGGAGGGAGGAAGAGACGAGTGGTGTTGTGAGGGATGACAGATGGTGGGAGAGGGAACCGGAGGAAAGGACGACTGGATTTTTGATGTGAATGTAAAGTGAGAGAGAGAGAGAGAGAGAAGGGATGGGTGTCTTGCATAACCTTCCCCCCCGGCCGGACACCCGCAGTTTCCATATTTTTACCAAACGATCTCGGGTGTCTCCTTCCCTCCGGTGACAAATGTGCTCCATCCATTCATCCATCCAATCCATCATAGATGACGACGACAACGATGTAATCCAGTGGCGCAAACCCGTGGACTTTGACCATGCGTATGCTCGAGAGTGCACGAACCCCGCTGCTCCATGTTACATGCATCGCCTAAATTATCTAGTTATTTACGCCGAAACACACCTACAGATTAATTTTGAAAATAAATGACATATGATTGGAGGTAAGATTTTTTTTCTAGTAAATAAAATAATAATGATAATTTTTAGTCAAGAGCATTAACATATACAATCATAAATTAACATGATCTATAAGGATCAAGTTAGAGATAAATATAATTCAATATAAACTATCCAATCTCACATTCAGTAGAACTCCTATTTTTGTAGGTTCTCATATGTTTCGCTCCTTCCACAAGTTTTATTTTGTTACACAGATAAACATGAGGTATTTTCTAATTTCCTCCTCGACGCAAGGTTGCCTACATAACTTGTGAGATAAACGACTCCGTCAGGTGATTGACATTGAGCAAGGAATACACTTGGGCCAAACAACCATGCTAAATGGGCATCTGAAGCAAATGGGATCCTTGGAATCTTTAGTAACTAAGCAAAAGGAGCATTGTGAAGGTGTAAAGATCCATCCTGTTTTTAGCCTTTTAACTCGTCTGGAATGTCAGTCAGACGTCTAAACCCCTTCCCGGACGTCTAGAAATTAAAAATCTATATGCACTCTACGTTCTGCGCGCAGGCGGCATGCAGACCCTCCTTCTCTCTCCTTCCTTCTTCTTTTCCCCCTGCCGAACCCTAACCCCTCGGCTATAAAAGATCACCCCCCTTCCTCTCCTCTCCACTCCACCACTACCACCACACCCCCACTCCACTGCCATGAGCAAGGGTGCGCGAGAGAGAGCGTGAGAGCGAAGAGGAGCGTGCGTGAGGAGGAGGAGAGGGCCGAGGTCAAGAGCTTCGTGGAAGCTCGTCGAAAGCTCGCACGGCCACCGCGGCGCGTGCGGGAGGAGGAGGGCGTTGGAGCGTCGTCCTTGACCAGCTGCAGTAGCTAGAGCTGTGGCGGAGTAAGGGGAAACGTGGCGAAGTGCAGCGAGAAGCGTAGGAGCGCAGTCTGATACTGGAATTTTTCCAGTATCAGACGTCTAGAGTGCCTTCTGGACGACCGGCTGGACATCTGGCGTCAACACCAGACGTCTGAAAGCATTTATATCGCGAAGGTACGTCTTCTTCGCGGTTACGGCTATGCAGGTCGCACCGCAGATGATTCGGTTTAGCCTAAAGAGCGTGCTGCCCTGTCGTGCGCAGGAGCAGCCTTGGGAAGGTGCGCGGAACCCCTTTCCACTCACTTTCAGATGTCTGGACAGCTTATCAGACGACCGGAGGCGTTTCCAGACGACCAGAGGACTGGTCAGACATCTGGAACTGTTTTCAGATGGTTGCGGGGGAGTCCTGGACGTCTGAGGTCACTACAGGAGCTTGAGGTGAGTCTCTGTGACTTTTAAGACGTCTGGATTTGTTTCTAGACGTCTGATTTGGGTCTGCAGACACATTTTTGACCCATTTAGGGTCCGATTGAGATCCGTTTTATGCAAACAAAGTATCTGTGGTTTCCTTGTGAATTCCTCTACATATTAGAAACCTTTATATACTATTCTAAACCTTTCGTTGTGATGTATTTTTTGGTATAGGACTTCTATCTGCTGCATGTCGAGGGCTCGCAGAGGTGCCTGGGTCTGCGGTTCAAGCCCCCAGTACTCCCAGATTATCTGGTAGAGTGGTCCACCTCTGTTATACTTATTAAATATGAATGCATCTATGAAAATTAGACAAGTAGAAATCTAGGATGTGGCATGAACCCTAGCACGAGAAATGGTTGAACCAATTGTTTGCGTAATTGAAATTGTATTTATTTATGAATGAGCTAAATTATTAGCCACTGCCTGTAAATGAATACGAGCTGCCTGTTAGAATATGAGCTGCTTGAGATAATTAAATAATTACCTGTGATATCACTTGTTGCATGTGTTAATTTGTGAAAATACGAGCTGCATGTGTATAAATAAGAACTGAATTGTGAGTGATGAAACCTGGATTAGAATAATATGGTGAACATGAGCATGAACCCTACGGGAAGTTAAGAGTAGAGCTCCTGTGGTTAGATGGAAAAGCCCGGAATGTGGACAGGAAGTGTGCTGGCCCTTGAGTACGTGGTACCATGGAGAGCGACTATCCCCTTTTAGTGTAGAGCAGAGCTAACCGCCCTTGGGTTGGGACCCGAGGTTAGGATTGGCCACTCTATACCGACTTCTATTGGCCCTTACGTACACGGTACCGAGGCGAGCTACTAATGTAGGGAGGGAGCTAGCCACCCCACGGGGCCCGAGGTTCAGCTAGCCACCCTACACTGACTTGTTAGGCCCTCTGGGTAAACCGGGGTAGTCAGACGAAGGTACGCGGACTGTGGAGGGGCAAGACCCCTGTTTGGTTCTGAGAAGCTAGACCCTTATTTCTGAGAGGGTTAGGCCCTATACTATTCCGTGCTGTACTTTGGGCGTACCCGCTAGCGGAAATGACTGACCGCGTGTCAGTGTGGGGAGCTACCCGTGCGCTTATCGTGCATGCCGTAGTCACCAGTATGTCTATCAGTGTCCTCGGGGTGGTTGACTGGGTGTAGGACTACCACGGGGGACTCTCCCGACCAAGAGAGCACCACGTGTACCTTCTACTCTTCAGAAAAGACTACAATCAAGATCATTCCCACGAGGAACATGCAAGATCAAGAAAGAAATCAGAATGTTAACCCTATGGGGTGAAAAGGAATTACCTGTAAAATAAAATAACTTGAAAAAGGATAAATATACCTACTAGTTTTACTGCTTTAGATAGTATGGTTACCACTCTACTCAGCGTTCGCTGACTCCGTCTTTTTCATAACACTGTTCAGGTCCAGGAGTTGTGCAACCCAAGCCACCGGCTGCAGAAGGTGCTGGGCCCAGTTGAGCCTAGCCGTAGTTTTCAATACTTTTGTTGTACCCTCTTTTCTACTATAGTGAGTTTCAGACTTTTTGTTACTGTTCCTGTTATTGTTGCTTTTGTTCTACTTTTCCTGCTGTTGTGGTGGTATGTACTGAACTAGCAGCTTTACTTTCCTTTGCTACTTGTACGCTTTTACTGTTTAGTTACATTTCATATGTGAATGTGGTTTATTTTCCTGCCTTTCGGTTATTTCTTATTGGACAACTGGGTCTTGGGATTAGTCGAGGCGAGCCAGTCTCGGGTCCTGTAGGGATTTGGGAACCAGGTCGTAACAAGATGGTATCAGAGCAAAGTCGTCCCGATAAATGAACCAACTAGCTTGAGAATGACCATTCACGTGCATGTAACTAGGGTAACCACCACAACGTATCGCTTGACATCTGTTCTGAGTCCCTTTTCGCAGAAGTTCGATAGAGTTGACCTCTTTTGTTCTATCTTTCGCATCTCCTTGCAGGAGATGCCTCGTCGGAGAGTTCTCGCGGTGAGCCGCGGACGTGGTCATGGACGAGGTCAGAGGGGCAAATGTGCCAGGCCCGAGGTGCCAGTTGACCTACCACTTCTCCCGGGCGTTCAAGCCCAGGACCTCACTCAGCTGATCAGAGACATTGTGCGAGAGGAGCTCCACCAGCCTCCATGGGCACCTCTCCCTGAAGACGTGGAGGGGGAGTCCTCGGTGGGACAAAGAGACCGCCGCAGCAACGGACAAGCAAGAAGGGGAAGGGGTGGTCCTCCACCACTCCCACCGCACTCTGGCACTTTCGAGCACGAGCCCTCCTTGCCTGGAGGCGTGCCTGTTCCCCCACTGCAGCTGCACCACGAGCTTTTCGGACAGTTCCAGAAGCTGAAGCCCCCCTCCTTCAAGGGGGATGAGGACACGTGTAACGACCCGGTTCCCGAGTCCCTACGAGACACGAGAACCGGACCGACTCGACTAATCCCAAGACCCAGTCGTCCAACGAGGAAGTAACCAAAAGACAGTAAAATAAACCACATTCAGCATGAATATAACTAACAGTAAAAAGTACAGCAGTAAGGAAAGAAACTACTACAGTAGGTACCGCCACAACAGTAAAGCAACATTTATCATATAACAAAAACTGCAGGTAAAGAAGGTACAGCGGAAACAAAACTACTCACTAGAACAGAAACAAAAGAAGGTACAAAGCTGTGGCAACTCTACTGGACCCTACTCGGCCCAGCGTCCTCTGCAGCCGCCGACCCTGGCTGCTCAACACCTGGTCCTGAAAAAGGTAACGAGTGTAACACGTCAGCAAAACGCTGAGTAGAGTGGCAAACTAACTAAAGGCAACAGTAGAGTGTACAGTAGCTGTTATGTTCTATTACTTCCTTTATTTACATCTTTCAATTTTTCTCACTATTTCATTTACTTCTCAGATCCTTTACTTGATCTCGAATGTCCTCGTGGGACGATCTTGATTGCAGTCTTTTCCAACAGTAGAAGTAGCACGTGGTGCTCTCCTGGCCGGGAGAGTCCCCCGTGGTGATCCTACCCTCAGTCAACCACCCCAAGGTCACTGACAGACGTAACGGTGACTACGGCACGCGCGATAAACGCACAGGTAGCTAGCCCGTACTGGCACGCGGTCAGTCGTTTCCGTTAACGGGTGCGCCCAAAGCACAGCACGGAACCAGGGCAGAGCCCTCTCAGTAACAGGGGTCCAACCCCTCCACAGTAACCAAACCGGGGCCTTGCCCCTCCACAGTCCGCGCACCCTCGCCTGACTACCCTGGTTTGCCCTAGTGGGCCTAACAAGTCGGTGAAGGAGGCTAGCAGAACCCCGGGGCCCGTGGGGTAGCTAGTACTCTCCTAACACTACTAGCTCTCCTCGGTACTACGTACACGAGGGCCAACAAGTCGGTACAGAGCGGCCAAGCCTAACCCCGGGTCCCTGGGGCGGCTGGCCCCACTCTGCACTAAAACAGGTACAGGTACTTCCCTTGGTACTGCGTACCCAAGAGACAGTACAACTACATCTCAGTTCCATTCCTTTTCTTTCCAGGAGTTCCACTCCTAATTCCCCGTAGGGTTCCAGCTCTTTATCTCAGAACATCATATGTTTCACTTTCCAGATTCACGTTCTCACATTCCATGATCTCAACATGTTTCCTTGTTCATAACAGGCAGCTGTTAATTAATTTCACAGGCAGCTTATATATTCCTTTCCATTTTTCCAAGACTGCAGTAATATACATTCCACTAGTTTTTCCATCCTAGGATTCATGCCATATCCTAGGATCTATCATACAATCTAGTTTTCCGGCCCTAGGATTCATGCAACACCTAGGAGCTATCATTCCATACATTTCTCATTCCTAGGGTTCATGCAATGCCCTAGGTTCTAGTTATGGTTCCATACTTTAACAGATTTTATTAATGCTTAAAACCACTCTACCAGGTACAACGGAAGTAATGGGGGCGTGGTCGGGAATCCCGCGTGCCTCCGCGACTCTCAAGACGGCAACCGAACGAGGTCCTATCACAAGGATCAAACACAAGGAGTGTCTCAAAACAGTGTATAGCTACTGTAGGCGGGTAGAGGAATAAATTCTGAATCGAACGCAACTCGAATCGCGGAAAACGGAGCCCAAACGGGCCCTAAATGGGTCGAGAAAGACAATACTGTGCAAAATCAGACGTCTGGAACTCCTTCCAGACGTCTTAAACGGTGGATCAGAGAATTACCTGTTCGGCTTGGTTCCCCGGACGTCCAGAAGTCTGTGGCGACGTCTCTCCTAGATCCCAGACGTCCGATGGTCTCTCCGGACGTCTGGAGGTCACTCCCGCCGTCTGGTACAACTTCCAGACGTCGGATTCGCAAAGGATGACGAATCCGAACACCTGCGCACAGCCAACCCTCCTCCTTCAGTACGGTCAGTCGACAAAAGAAGAAGGAGAAAGCGGAACTCACCTTTCAGACGTCTGTATGATCACACAGACGTCGACCTTGCCGTCTGGATATCAGTCCAGACGTCTGATTCTGGAGATTTTTCCAGAATCAGAACCTCGCTCGGCCTCCGCTCGCGACGCCGCCCGCGTCGCACCTCGCGCGTCCGCTGCTCCGCCCGCAGCAGGTCCCTCTTCGCGACGCTCTGCGCCCCCTGCGCCCTCCGCCGGCCGGCCAAGCCGCTCCCGGCGAGCTCGCCCTCACGGCAGAGCCCCGCCCTCGCACGCCGCAGCTCCTCCGCGCCTTCTGCTGCGCCGCTGCCGCTGCGCCCTTGCGTCCGCTCGCTCCGCCCGCAGCAGGAGAGGAGGAAGATGGTGGAGACGGGAGGGGAGGCGCGCCCCCTCCCCCTTTTAACGCCGCGCGGAGAGGAGGAGAGAGACGGCCGCAGTCGCCTGCAGCCGCAGAGAAGATGCGGATCGCAGGTCTGCGCGCACAGGCGCGCAGACGAATATCCCGTGCGAGTATAACTGTTCGTCAGACGTCTGTAAACTATCCCGGACGTCTGGTCAGACGTCTGGATGTGATCCCAGACGTCTTTACAGACGTCTGGGCCACCTCCCAGACGTCTTAAAAGACGTCTGGGGCACGAGCTCGTTACAATCGTCTGGAACTCCTTCCAGACGTCTTAAACGGTGGATCAGAGAATTACCTGTTCGGCTTGGTTCCCCGGACGTCCAGAAGTCTGTGGCGACGTCTCTCCTAGATCCCAGACGTCCGATGGTCTCTCCGGACGTCTGGAGGTCACTCCCGCCGTCTGGTACAACTTCCAGACGTCGGATTCGCAAAGGATGACGAATCCGAACACCTGCGCACAGCCAACCCTCCTCCTTCAGTACGGTCAGTCGACAAAAGAAGAAGGAGAAAGCGGAACTCACCTTTCAGACGTCTGTATGATCACACAGACGTCGACCTTGCCGTCTGGATATCAGTCCAGACGTCTGATTCTGGAGATTTTTCCAGAATCAGAACCTCGCTCGGCCTCCGCTCGCGACGCCGCCCGCGTCGCACCTCGCGCGTCCGCTGCTCCGCCCGCAGCAGGTCCCTCTTCGCGACGCTCTGCGCCCCCTGCGCCCTCCGCCGGCCGGCCAAGCCGCTCCCGGCGAGCTCGCCCTCACGGCAGAGCCCCGCCCTCGCACGCCGCAGCTCCTCCGCGCCTTCTGCTGCGCCGCTGCCGCTGCGCCCTTGCGTCCGCTCGCTCCGCCCGCAGCAGGAGAGGAGGAAGATGGTGGAGACGGGAGGGGAGGCGCGCCCCCTCCCCCTTTTAACGCCGCGCGGAGAGGAGGAGAGAGACGGCCGCAGTCGCCTGCAGCCGCAGAGAAGATGCGGATCGCAGGTCTGCGCGCACAGGCGCGCAGACGAATATCCCGTGCGAGTATAACTGTTCGTCAGACGTCTGTAAACTATCCCGGACGTCTGGTCAGACGTCTGGATGTGATCCCAGACGTCTTTACAGACGTCTGGGCCACCTCCCAGACGTCTTAAAAGACGTCTGGGGCACGAGCTCGTTACAATCGTCTGGAACTCCTTCCAGACGTCTTAAACGGTGGATCAGAGAATTACCTGTTCGGCTTGGTTCCCCGGACGTCCAGAAGTCTGTGGCGACGTCTCTCCTAGATCCCAGACGTCCGATGGTCTCTCCGGACGTCTGGAGGTCACTCCCGCCGTCTGGTACAACTTCCAGACGTCGGATTCGCAAAGGATGACGAATCCGAACACCTGCGCACAGCCAACCCTCCTCCTTCAGTACGGTCAGTCGACAAAAGAAGAAGGAGAAAGCGGAACTCACCTTTCAGACGTCTGTATGATCACACAGACGTCGACCTTGCCGTCTGGATATCAGTCCAGACGTCTGATTCTGGAGATTTTTCCAGAATCAGAACCTCGCTCGGCCTCCGCTCGCGACGCCGCCCGCGTCGCACCTCGCGCGTCCGCTGCTCCGCCCGCAGCAGGTCCCTCTTCGCGACGCTCTGCGCCCCCTGCGCCCTCCGCCGGCCGGCCAAGCCGCTCCCGGCGAGCTCGCCCTCACGGCAGAGCCCCGCCCTCGCACGCCGCAGCTCCTCCGCGCCTTCTGCTGCGCCGCTGCCGCTGCGCCCTTGCGTCCGCTCGCTCCGCCCGCAGCAGGAGAGGAGGAAGATGGTGGAGACGGGAGGGGAGGCGCGCCCCCTCCCCCTTTTAACGCCGCGCGGAGAGGAGGAGAGAGACGGCCGCAGTCGCCTGCAGCCGCAGAGAAGATGCGGATCGCAGGTCTGCGCGCACAGGCGCGCAGACGAATATCCCGTGCGAGTATAACTGTTCGTCAGACGTCTGTAAACTATCCCGGACGTCTGGTCAGACGTCTGGATGTGATCCCAGACGTCTTTACAGACGTCTGGGCCACCTCCCAGACGTCTTAAAAGACGTCTGGGGCACGAGCTCGTTACAATCGTCTGGAACTCCTTCCAGACGTCTTAAACGGTGGATCAGAGAATTACCTGTTCGGCTTGGTTCCCCGGACGTCCAGAAGTCTGTGGCGACGTCTCTCCTAGATCCCAGACGTCCGATGGTCTCTCCGGACGTCTGGAGGTCACTCCCGCCGTCTGGTACAACTTCCAGACGTCGGATTCGCAAAGGATGACGAATCCGAACACCTGCGCACAGCCAACCCTCCTCCTTCAGTACGGTCAGTCGACAAAAGAAGAAGGAGAAAGCGGAACTCACCTTTCAGACGTCTGTATGATCACACAGACGTCGACCTTGCCGTCTGGATATCAGTCCAGACGTCTGATTCTGGAGATTTTTCCAGAATCAGAACCTCGCTCGGCCTCCGCTCGCGACGCCGCCCGCGTCGCACCTCGCGCGTCCGCTGCTCCGCCCGCAGCAGGTCCCTCTTCGCGACGCTCTGCGCCCCCTGCGCCCTCCGCCGGCCGGCCAAGCCGCTCCCGGCGAGCTCGCCCTCACGGCAGAGCCCCGCCCTCGCACGCCGCAGCTCCTCCGCGCCTTCTGCTGCGCCGCTGCCGCTGCGCCCTTGCGTCCGCTCGCTCCGCCCGCAGCAGGAGAGGAGGAAGATGGTGGAGACGGGAGGGGAGGCGCGCCCCCTCCCCCTTTTAACGCCGCGCGGAGAGGAGGAGAGAGACGGCCGCAGTCGCCTGCAGCCGCAGAGAAGATGCGGATCGCAGGTCTGCGCGCACAGGCGCGCAGACGAATATCCCGTGCGAGTATAACTGTTCGTCAGACGTCTGTAAACTATCCCGGACGTCTGGTCAGACGTCTGGATGTGATCCCAGACGTCTTTACAGACGTCTGGGCCACCTCCCAGACGTCTTAAAAGACGTCTGGGGCACGAGCTCGTTACAATATAACAAACTCAAAGGAAGTTTCGTCCCCGAAACTTGCGCCAACTAGGGTGCGGAAAAAGGATGTCCAAATAACCATAACAAACTCAAAGAGGACCGAAGCCGGTCCGAAAAGACGTACCCGCGAAAAGCTCTGGGTACCGCTCCCGCATTGCCGCCTCAGGCTCCCAGGTAGCCTCCTCGTACCGCTGGCTCCTCCACAAAACCTTTACCAGGGGTACTTGCTTTCGTCTCAACCTGCGGACGGCTCGGTCTAGGATCTGCACTGGCCGCTCGGGGTAGGTCAGGTCGTCGCTCACCTCGACGCTCTCGTGACTCAGTACGTGGCTGGGATCGGCTACGTACTTCCTGAGGTTGGACACGTGGAACACGTCGTGCACACCAGAAAGCTGCGGGGGAAGGGCAAGTCTGTAAGCAACGGGTCCAACCCGCTCCAGGACCTCGAAGGGCCCCACGAACCTCGGCGCGAGCTTCCCTCTCACCCCAAACCGCTGTAAGCCCTTCATGGGCGAAACACGAAGAAAGACGTGGTCCCCAACCTCGAACTGCACCTCTCTGCGTCTGCGATCTGCGTAGCTCTTCTGTCTGCTCCTGACAGTGCGGAGTCGTCTGTGGATCTGTTCAACTACCTCCTGACTCTGCCGGATCAACCTGGGGCCAACCTCCCACTTGGTCCCCACCTCAACCCAACTCAAGGGTGCCGTGCATTTCCGTCCGTACAGAGCCTCGTAGGGAGCCATGCCGATGCTCGAGTGATAACTGTTGTTGTATGCAAACTCTGCCAGGGGCAGGTGTTCCTCCCAAGAGCCCCTCCAGTCTAGTACACAGGCACGCAAAAGATCCTCAAGTGTCTGTATCGTGCGTTCCGACTGTCCGTCCGTCTGGGGGTGGTAAGCCGTGCTAAACCTCAACCTCGTCCCCAAAGCCTGCTGAAACTCAGCCCAAAACTGGGACGTAAAGCGGGTATCCCGGTCGGATACGATCTCCCGCGGAACTCCGTGTAGTCGCACCACATCACGGATATACCTCTCTGCCAACTGTGCTGGTCCCAAAGTGACTCGGATCGGCAAGAATCGTGCCGTCTTCGTCAACCTATCCACTATTACCCAGACCGCGTCGTGTCCTCGCTGGGTAACAGGTAAACCCACCACCAAGTCCATGGTGATGCTCTCCCACTTCCACTCTGGCACTGGAAGCGGCTGAAGCGGCCCTGCAGGCCTCTGATGCTCGGCTTTCACCTGCTGGCACACTAAGCACTGCTGCACGAACTCACCCACATCTCGCTTCATCCCTCTCCACCAGAACTCGCGTCTCAAGTCATGGTACATTTTCGTGTTTCCGGGATGTATGGTGAATCTGGAACCGTGTGCCTCAGTCAGGAGCTCTCTCAACAGCTCCTCGTCTCTGGGGACGCACAGCCGTCCCCTCAAGCGTAACACCTGGTCTGTGAAAGAGAAGTCCCCTGGGTCCCCTGACAGTACTCTGTCGCGCAAAGACTGCAAGTACGGATCGGCCATCTGTCCCGTGATGATGCGGTCTATCAACTCTGGTCTGGTCTGCCGTGTCACCGTCACTGCCCCACAGTATCCTCGTAACTCTAGAGGTCGCCAACTGCCCACCTCCTCCAAAAGGCTCCAACTCTGTAACTGTAGACTGGCCAAGCGTGCGGGCGCCTTACGGCTCAAGGCGTCAGCCACCACATTGGCCTTTCCCGGGTGGTAGGAGATGCTGCAGTCGTAGTCCTTCAGGAGCTCCAACCAACGTCTCTGTCTCATGTTGAGCTCCTTCTGGTCAAAAAAATATCTGAGGCTCTTGTGATCTGTAAAAATCTCGAAGGTCTCACCGTACAAGTAGTGCCTCCATGTCTTCAGCGCGAAGACAACAGCTGCCAACTCTAGGTCATGGGTAGGGTAGGTATGCTCATGGGGCTTCAGTTGCCGCGAAGCGTAAGCGACCACGTGACCCCTCTGCATGAGCACACCTCCTAACCCCTGCAAGGAAGCGTCCGTGTACACGACGAACCCGCCACTACTGTCAGGAATGGTGAGCACGGGAGCCGAGGTCAACCTCTCCTTCAGCTCCAGAAAACACGCCTCACAGGCGTCTGTCCAAGTGAAAAGCACATCCTTCCGAGTCAACTGTGTCCTGTTCCCCCACTGCAGCTGCACCACGAGCTTTTCGGACAGTTCCAGAAGCTGAAGCCCCCCTCCTTCAAGGGGGATGAGGACACGTCTGAGGCAGAAGACTGGCTGGAGCAGATAGAGAAGGTGTTTGACACCCTTCGCTCCCCTGTAGAGTGCCACGTGGCCTTTGCCATGTACCAGCTAAAGAGTGCGGCACACAGGTGGTGGAGGGCAATCAGAGGCCAGGAGAAGGGAGAGCCGACATGGGACTAGTTCGTGACCCTCTTCAGCGAGCAGTACTTCCTGCAGACTTGGCAGGACCAGAGGAGGCGGGAGTTCCACACTCTCCGCAAGGGGACGATAACTGTTAGCGCGTATCGCACGCGCTTCTTGGAGCTATCATGTTTTTCTTCGACAGCCGTAGCTACAGAGGAGGAGCGCCTGTGGAGGTTCACTAAGGGGCTCCGGCCTGCTATTCGGGGGTATGTCAAACCCCTGAAGCTACCCACCTTCTCAAGAGTGGTGGAGGCAGCCATGACGTACGAGGAGACCAACCCGGTCGTGCGAGACATCGACAGCAGGTGGAAGAGGCCCTATCAGCCAGAGTACTCTCAGGGCCAACAAGAGAGGAGGCACGCAGCACCCGCAGAACAGCCGTCTCATTTTACCAGTCGTCAGTGACCTTTGAGGGCCCCCGACAGGGGCCAGCTGCTAGCACTGGACCCCCGCCTAGTTGTCAGCAGGGACCTACTGAGGGAGGGAGTCGAGTTCCCCTCTACCACCAGTGTGGCCAGCTGAGCCACATCAGGAAGGGCTGCCCATCTAGGGCTGGGGCACAGCAGATGCTCCCTGCATCGAGCGTTGGAGTCCAAGCTGGTAGTCATGGTCCCCAAGCGTGTGGGGGAGGGCAGTAGTTACGAGGAGGGTATCGACCAGCGGCTGCTCGCCCGACCCAAAGTGTGGCTGCTTCTTCTGCATCGAGGGTTGAAGCGTGTATCAACGCCCTGACACACAGAGATGCCAGGGCTTCCAGTTCGATGGTGGCAGGTATGGTTACCGTTTCCGACAGATTAGTTTATGTGCTTTTTGATTCCGGTGACACACACCCTTTTGTCACTGCGAGTTTTGCTGTTAGTTTGGGACAGGACAGTGTGTTGTTAGAGGATCCGTTTACGATCAGAGGCCCAGGTGGCCAGCTGTTTGTAGCTGAGGAGGTCTACATGGACTATGAGGTCAGTATAAGGGGACACAGCCTCCTCACTGACCTGATTGTGATACAGATGGAGGATTTTGGCATAATTTTAGGGATGGATTGGCTGTCCACCTACCACGCCTTGGTGGACTGTTTCAGGAGGAAGATCGTCTTCTCCATACCGGAGATGCCTTCCTTTAAGTTTCACGGACAGTCGGTGGATAGAGGTTTCAGGTGCATATCTGCACTTCGGGCAGCGAGGCTTTTGAACCAGGGGTGTGAGGGCTTTCTAGCCTATGTAGTAGTAGAGCCTAGCCCCGTGGCTGACTTTCAGAACATTCCGGTGGTTTGTGAGTACCCCAACGTGTTTCCAGAGGAGCTGCCAGGACTACCGCCTGAGCGTAAGATCGAGTTTGAGATCTCATTGGTACCAGGGACCAGCCCCATTTCTACTGCACCGTATCGGATGGCACCACTTGAGCTGCGAAAGCTCAAGTCACAACTACAGGACCTGTTAAAGAAGGGCTTTGTGAGGCCCAGTGCATCCCCGTTGGGAGCCCTTGTGTTGTTTATGAAAAAGAAGGATGGTACCCTACGACTTTGTGTTGACTACAAATAGCTGAATAGGGTCACCATCAAGAACAAGTATCCGCTGCCGAGGATTGATGACCTTTTTGACCAGTTGAGAGATGCCATGGTATTCTCCAAGATAGATTTGAGGTCACGCTACCAGCAGTTGAGGATTAGGGATACCAATGTCTCCAAGACAGCTTTCTGTACCCGGTACGGACACTACGAGTTCTTGGTCATGCCGTTTGGGCTGACCAACGCCCTCGCTGCTTTTATAGATTTGATGAACTGGGTTTTCAGACCGTATTTGGATCAATTTGTGGTGGTATTCATCGACGACGTGCTCATTTACTCGTAAGATCAGGCACAGCATGGACAGCATCTACGAATGATTCTGGACACTTTAAGACGACGCAGGTTGTATGCTAAGTACAGCAAGTGCTAGTTTTGGTTGAGGTAGGTGACTTTCTTGGGCCATGTGATCTCAGGGGATGGTTTGGCTAGGGATCTAGCCAAGGTTGAGGCCATACTCAGGTGGGAGAGGCCGCGTACAGTGACAGAGATACGTAGCTTTTTGAGACTGGCAAGTTACTATCGGTGGTTTATCAGGAGATTCTCGCAGATTGCGCGTCCTATGACTCAGTTGACCTGGAAGGACGTGCCCTTTGCCTAAACAGATGCTTGTGAGGCATGCTTTCAGGAGTTGAAGGAGAGATTGACTTCAGCTCCTGTGCTTACCATCCCGGACAGTAGTGGCAGTTTTGTGGTCTACAAGGACTCTTCTTTGCAGGGGTTAAAGGGTGTGCTCAAGCAACGGGGTCATGTTGTCACTTACGCTTCGCGGCAACTGAAGCCCCATGAGCATAGCTACCCTACCCATGACTTAGAGCTGGCAGCTATTGTCTTCGCACTGAAGACATAGAGGCACAACCTTTACAGTGAGACCTTTGAGATTTTCACAGATCATAAGAGCCTCAGGTACTTGTTTGACCAAAAAGAGCTTAACATGAGACAGAGACGTTGGTTAGAGCTCCTGAAGGACTATGACTGCAGCATCTCCTACCATCCAGGGAAGGCCAACGTGGAGGCTGATGCCTTAAGCCGGAAGGCACCCGCCCACTTGGCCAGTCTACAGGCACAAAGTTGGAGACTTATGGAGGAGTTGGGCAGTTGGAGACCCCGAGAGTCACAAGGGTATTTTGGGGCAGTGACGGTGACATGACAGACGAGACCAGAGCTGATAGACCGCATCATCGTAGGACAGATGACAGATCCGTACTTATAGACGTTACGAGACAGAGTGTTGTCAGGGGACCCAGGAGACTTTTCTTTTACAGACGAGGCGCTGCACATGAGGGGACGCTTGTGCGTTCCCAGGGACGAGGAGTTGTTGAGAGAGCTCCTGACGGAGGCGTACAGGTCCAGATTCACCATACATCCCAGGAACACAAAGATATATCATGATCTGAGGCGCGACTTTTGGTGGAGAGGGATGGAGCGGGATGTGGGTGAATTGGTGCAGCAGTGTTTGGTGTGCCAGCAGGTGAAAGCCGAGCACCAAAGGCCTGCAGGGCCGTTGCAGCCACTTCCTGTGCCAGAGTGGAAGTGGGAGAGCATCACCATGGACTTGGTGGTGGGTCTACCCGTTACCCAGCGAGGACACGACGCAGTCTGGGTGATAGTGGACAGATTGACGAAGATGGCACGTTTCCTGCCGATCCGAGTCACCTTAGGACCAACATAGTTGGTAGAGAGGTACATTCGCGATGTGGTATGCCTGCACGGAGTTCCGTGTGAGATTGTATCTGACCGGCATACCCATTTTACTTCCAATTTTGGGCTAAGTTTCAGCAGGCTTTGGGGACACGGTTGAGGTTCAGTACTGTGTACCACCCCCAAACGAACGGACAGTCAGAGTGCACTATACAGACACTTAAGGACCTTTTGCACACCTATGTACTAGACTGGAGAGGCTCTTGGGAGAAGCACTTACCCCTAGTAGAGTTTGCATATAATAACAGTTATCACTCGAGCATCGGCATGGTGCCTTACGAGACTCTGTACGGATGGAGGTGTACTGCGCCCTTGAGTTGGGTTGAGGTGGGGACTAAGTGGGAGGTTGGCCCCAGGCTAATCCGGCAGAGTCAGGAGGTGATAGAGCAGATCCACAGACGACTCCGCACTGTCAGGAGCAGGCAGAAGAGTTATGCTGATCGGAAACGCAGAGAGATGCAGTTCGAGGTTGGGGATCACGTCTTTCTCCGCGTTTCGCCCATGAAAGGCATGCAGCGTTTTGGGGTGAAGGGGAAGCTTGCATCGAGGTTTGTGGGGCCCTTTGAGGTCCTAGAGCGGGTAGGACCCATTGCTTACCGACTTGCCCTTCCCAGCTTTCTAGTGTGCACGACGTGTTCCACGTGTCCAACCTCAGGAAGTACGTCGTCGATCCCAGTCACGTTCTGAGCCACGAGAGTGTCAAGGTGGGTGACGACCTAACCTACCCTGAGAGACCAGTGAAGATTCTAGACAGGGCCGTCCGGATTCTGAGACGAAAGCAGGTACCCCTGGTGAAGGTTTTATGGAGAAGCCAACAGTACGAGGAGGCTACCTGGGATCCTAAGGGGGCGATGCGAGAGCAGTACCTGGAGCTGTAAAGACCCATTCTGTTCTGAGCCTTTTAAGACGTCTGGACTATCAGTTAGACATTTGGTCAGACATCTGTACCCCTTCCCAAACATTTGAAAATTGAAAAATCTGTACGCAAGGTCGGTTCTGCATGCTGGCTGCGCGTAGACCACTGTCTTCTCTCTCTTCTTTTCTCCTTCCTCCTCACCGAACCCTAACCCACACCGCTTATATAAGAGCCCTCACCCCTTCCTTTGCTCTCCACTCCACCATCACATTACTTCCTCTCCACTAATGTGAGAGAGACGAGCGAGAGAGAGGGAACGAGAGCGAGGAGCAAGGAGGAGGAGCGGCGCAAAGAGAGGAGGAGGTGGGTGAGCTCGCGAGTTTCATGGGAGCTCACCGGAGGGTGCACGGCCGGAGCAGCGCGTGCGGGAGGAGTGCGTCGAGGGAGTCGTCCCCAACTTCATAGTGCAGCCAAAGCTGCAGACGAGAGGGAGGAGCCGCGGCTGTGCGTGGCAAGAGGAGTGGGAGGTCGCTCTGATACTAGGATTTTTCCATCATAAGACATCTGGAGTGTCTTCCAGACGACGGGTTGGACGTCTAGTGACGACACCGAACGTCTAAAAGCAAGGTTTCACACAGGTACATTCTTCTTGCGGTTACAACCATGCAGGCCACACCGCAGAGCTGACTTGTTTGGCTAAAAGGAAGTGTTGTTGTCTGTCGTGCACAGGAGTAGCTTTGAGAAGAAGTGTGGCACACCCTCCCACGCATTTTGGATGTCTAGACAGCTTACCAAACAACCGGAGGCACTCCCAGACGACTGGAGGAGAGGTCGGATGTCTGGAGCTGAGTCCAGACGGTCAAGTAGGGGTTCTGGACGTTTGAGGTCGACGCAGGAACTTAAGGTGAGACCCTGGTGTCTTTTAAGATGTCTGGACCTTGCACCAGACGTCTGATTTGGTTCTGCAGTTCTATTTTTGACCCATTTAAAGTCCGTTTGGGGTCCATTTTACGCAAACGAGATATCTGTGTTTTCCTTGTGAGTTCCTCTACATGTTAGAAATCCTTATATACTGTTATGAACGTTCCATTGTGGTATGTTTTTTGACATAGGACTCCAACCCATTACGTGTCTAGGGCTTGCTGAGGCACGTGAGTCTGCCATTCGAGCCCCCAGTACTCCCGGATTGTCTGGTAGAGTGGTTTCCCCCTGTTCTTTTTATAAGCATGAATGCAATTATGGAAATTAGAAAACTAAAAACCTTGGATGTGGCACGAATCCTAGAATGAGAAATAGTTGCCCTATTTGTATGCATGTTGAGATTGCAGTCATAAATGAATGAGCTAAATTGTAAACCATTGCCTGTTAATAAATACGAGCTGCCTATTGGAATATGAAATGCTTGTGCTAGTTAAACAGTTACCTGTGATATCACTTATTGTATCTGTTAATTTGTGGAAATACGAGCTGGATGTATACAATACGAGAATGGAATTGGGAATGATGAAATCAGGTATGGAATAATATGGTGAATATGAGCATGAACCCTACGGGGAATTAGGAGTAGAGCTCCTGTGGATGAATGGAAAGATTTGGAAATGTGAGTGAGAAGTGTGCTGGCCCTTGAGTACGTGGTACCAAAGAGAGCGACTGTCCCCTATTTAGTGTAGAGCGGAGTTAGCTGCCCTTGGGTTGGGACCCGGGGTTAGGATTGCCACTTTACATCGACTTCTGTTGGCCCTTGCGTACACTATACCAGGGAGAGCTACTAGTGTAGGAAGGGAGCTAGCCACCCCACAGGGCCCGGGGTTCAGCTAGCCACCCTACACCGACTTGTTAGGCGCACTGGACAAACTGGGGTAGTCAGACGAGGGTGCGCGGATTGTGGAGGGGCGAGACCCCTATTTGATTCTGAGGGGCGAGACCCCTATTACTGAGAGGGATAGGTCCTATATTGTTCCGTGCTGTACTTTGGGCGTAACCGCTAGCAGAAACGACTGACCACGTGCTAGTGTGGGGTGGCTACCCATGCGTTTATCGCGTGTGCCGTAGTCACCGCTACGTCTGTCTGTGACCTCGGGGTGGTTGACTAGGTGTAGGATTATCACGGGGGACTCTCCCGGCCAGCAGAGCACCACGTGTGCCTTCTACTCTTCGGAAAAGACTGCAATTAAGATCGTTCCCACGAGGAACATGTGAGATCAAGAAAGAAATATGAAAGTGAACCAATGATGAAAAGGAATTACTTGTAAAATAAATAATTGGAAAAGATAAATTTACCTGTTAGCTTTTACTACTTAGATAGTTGGTTACCACTCTATTCAGCATTCGCTGACTCCGTTTACTCATAACTCTTTTCAGGTCCAGAAGTTGAGCAGCCCGAGTTACCGGTTGCAGAGGGCGCTGGGCCCAGTCGAGCCCAGCAGTAGTTCTTACTGTTGTTGTACTTCCTTTTTGTTAGTGAGTTCAGACTTTGTTTACTGTTCGTGTTCTGTATTTTTGTTCTACTTTCCTGTTGTTGTGGTGGTATGTACTGTTTAACAGCTTTTACTCCCTTTATTTCTTGTACTCTTTTACTGTTAGTTACTTTGCATAGTGAATGTGGTTTATTTTCCTACTTTTCGGTTATTTCTTGTTGGACGACTGGGTCTTCGGATTAGTCGAGCCGAGCCGGTCTCAGGTTCTGTAGGGATTCAGGAACTGGGTCGTAACAAGATGATATCAGTGCAAGGTCATCCTGAGAAATTAACCAACTAGCTTGAGAATAACCAATTCACGTGCATGTAACTAGAATAACCACCACAATGTACCGCTTGACATCTGTTCTGAGTTCCTTTCACAAAAGTCTGTTAGAGTTGACTTCTTTTTATTCTGTCTTCCACATCTCCTTGCAGGAGATGCCTCGTTGTGGAGTTCTTGAGGCAGGCCACATACGCGGCCGTGGACGAGGTCGGAGCGACAGACGTGCCGGGCCCGAGGTGCCAGTTGACTCGACACTTCTCCTGGGCGTTCAAGCCTAGGACCTCGCTCAGCTGATCCAAGACATAGTACGAGAGGAGCTCCACCCGCCTCCACATGTGCCTCTCCCTGGGGACGTGGAGGGGAAGTCCTCTATGGGACCGAGAGAACGACGTAGCGTTGGACGAAGGGGAGGGGGTGGTCCTCCATCGCCCCCACCATACTCTGACACTTCTGAGCACGAGCCCTCCCTGCCTGGAGGCGTGCTCGTTCCCACACTACAGCTGCACTACGAGCTTTTCGGGCAGTTCCGGAAGCTGAAGCCCCCTTCCTTCAATGGGGATGAGGACCTGTCTCAAGAAGAGGACTAGCTGGAGCAAATAGAGAAGGTGTTTGACATCCTTCACCCCCCTGCAGAGTGCTACATGGCCTTTGCCACGTACCAGCTAGAGAGTGCAGCACACAGGTGGTGGAGGGCAGTCAAAGGCCAGGAGAGGGGAGAGCCAACGTGGGACCAGTTTGTGACCCTCTTCTACGAGCAATACTTCCCGCAGACTTGGCAGGACCAGAGGAGGCGTGGGTTCCACACTCTCCGCCAGAGGACGATGACTGTTAGCGCATACCGCATGCACTTCCTATAGCTGTCACGTTTTGCTGCGACAGTTGTAGCTACAAAGGAGGAGCGCCTATGGAGGTTCACCGAGGGGCTCCGGCCTGCAATTCGGGGGTATGTAAAACCCCTGAAGCTGCCCACCTTCTCGAGAGTGGTGGAGGAAGCTATGACGTACGAGGAGACCAACCCGGCCGTGCGAGACACTGACAGCAGACGAAAGAAGCCCTACCAGCCAGAGTACTCATAGGGCCGACGAGAGAGGAGGTACGCGGCACCTGCGGGAGAGCCGTCTCATTTTGCAAAGCCGTCAATGGCCTTTGGGGGCCCCCGACAGGGGCCAGCTGTCAGCACTAGACCCACACCCAGCCGTCAGTAGGGACCTACCGAGGGAGGGAGTCGAGTCCCCCTCTGCTACCAGTGTAACCAGTCGGGCCACATCAGGAGGGACTGCCCGTCTAGGGTTGAAGCGCAGCAGATGCTCCCCGCACCGAGCGCTGGAGGCCGAGCAAGTGGTCGTGGCTCCTAGGCGCGTCAGGGAGGGCAGCAATCACAGGGAGGGTACCTGTTAAGACCACAGCATCAAACGTCTTTTAAGACGTCTGGGAGTTGGTCCAGACGTATGGAAGCCTTCCCAGACATCTGAAAATTAATTTTTGCAGCGTATGATTTCGCGTCTGCATGCATGCGCGCGCAAACTGACCCGCCACCCTCTTTTCTTCTCTCTCTTCCCTCCCCATCCTGCAGGCGCATCTTTTCTTCCTCTCTCTCCCCACAGCACCTTCAAATATCTCCCCCTCTCCTCTCCCTCACCACCACTCCACCGTCTCCTCCTTCTTCCTGTTAGCATGAGAATGTGAGGGCGAGGGCAGCAGCTGCTGCCGGGTGTGCGCGGGGAGGAGGAGGTGCAGCGAGAGGGAGAAGAGGCAGAGCACGTGAGGAAGGGAGGGCGAACTCGCCGGAGCTACCAGGGCCGGCCGGCGAGGGCGCGCAGCAGGAGCGTAGCGCTGGAGAGGTGCTGCTGCAGCTCAGGCAGCAGGCGAGCGCGGCGTGGCGTGGCCGTGCACAGCAGGCGGAGGGCGAGGAGGTCCTGATTCTGGGAAAAATTTCCCAGAATCAGATGTCTGGACCTACGTTCAGGCGACGCGGGAGACGTCTGGAGGAAGATCCAGACGTCTGAAAGGTACAATTTTTCTTTTCCTCTTCCTTTCGCATGTACGACCATGCAAGCCGTTCTGCCGAGGGTTCTGCCTCATTTTCGTGTTGAGGCCGGTTGCGTACGCGTGCAGGCTTCGTTTAGGAAGGCGCAAGGGCACGCCCTCCCACACGGATCGGACGTCTGGGCACAGCACCAGACGGCGGGGAGAGCCTCCAGATGTCCGGAGTGACAGTTGGATGTCTGGAACTAGGTCCAGACAGTTCAGCGGGATTCTGGACGTCTGAAGAACCCTGCAAAAACAAGGTATGACCTGAACCATCATTAAGACATCTGGAAGATATTCCCTGATCGGAATCGAAAAGCGTGTAAACAAGTCTGCCGGAAACTGAAACCATGCATGCAGGAGGAGGAGGGCATTGGAGCATCGTCCTCGACCAGCTGCAGCAGCTGGAGTTACGGCGGAGCGCGATCTGATACTGGAATTTTTCCAGTATCAGATGTCCGGAGTGCCTTTCAAACGATCGACTGGACATCTGGCGTCAACACCAAACGTCTGAAAGCATCTGTATCGCGAAGGTACGTCTTCTTCGCGGTTACGGCCATGCAGGGCACACTACAGATGATTCGATTTAGCCTAAAGAGGGTGTTGCTCTGTCGTGTGCAGGAGCATCCTTAGAAAGGTGCGTAGAATGCCTTTCCACGCACTTTCAGATGTCTGGACTGACCGGAGGCATTTCCAGACAATCGGAGGACTAGTCAGATGTCTAGAACTGTTTTCAGACGGTCGCGGGGGAGTCCTGGATGTTTGAGGTCATTGCAGGAGATTGAGGTGAGTCTCTGTGACTTTTAAGACGTCTGGACTTGTTTCCAGACGTCTGATTTGGGTCTGCAGACACGTTTTTGGCCTGTTCAGGATCTGATCGGGATCCATTTTATGTAAACAAAGTATCTATGGTTTCCTTGTGAATTCCTCTATATATTAAAACCTTTATATAATGTTCTGAACCTTCCGTTGTGATGTATTCCTTGGTATAGGACTTCGATCTGCTGCATGTCGGGGGCTCGCAGAGGCACCTGGGTCTGCGGTTCGAGCCCTCAATACTCCCAGATTGTCTGGTAGAGTTGTCCACCCATGTTATACTTATTAAATATGAATGCATCTATGAAAATTAGATAACTGGAAACATAGGATGTGACATGAATCCTAGGACGAGAAATGATTGAACCAATTGTTTGCGTAATTGAAATTGTATTTATATATGAATGAGCTAAATTGTTAGCCACTGCCTGTAAATGAATACAAGCTGCCTGTTAGAATATGAGCTGTCTGAGATAACTAAACAGTTACCTATGACGTCACTTGTTGCATGTGTTAATTTATGGAAATACGAGCTGCATATGTATAAACGAGAACTGAATTGTGAATGATGACACCTAGATTGGAATAATATGGTGAACATGAGCATGAACCCTACGGGGAGTTAAGAGTAGAACTCTTGTGGTTAGATGGAAAAGCCTGGAATGTGGAAGGAAAGTGTGCTGGCGGTTGAGTACGTGATACCAAGGAGAGCGACTGTCCCCTTTTAGTGTAGAGCGGAGCTAGCTGCCCTTGGGTTGGGACCCGGGGTTAGGATTGGCCACTCTACACTGACTTCTGTTGGCCCTCGCGTACATAGTACCAAGGCGAGCTACTAGTGTAGAGAGGGAGTTAGCCACCCCACGGAGCCCGGGGTTCAGCTAACCACCCTACACCGACTTGTTAGGCCCTCTGGGAAAATCGGGATAGTCAGACGAGGATGCGCTGACTGTGAAGGAGCGAGACCCTTGTTTGGTTCTAAGGGGTTAGACTCCTGTTTCTGAGAGAGGTAGGCCCTATTCTGTTCCATGCTGTACTTTAGGTGTACTCGCTAGCGAAAACGACTGACCGCGTGTCAGTGAGGGGTAGCTACCCGTGCACTTATCACGCGTGCCGTAGTCACCGTTACGTCTGTTAGTGACCTCGGGGTGGTTGACTGGGTGTAGGACTACCACGGGGGACTCTCCCGACCAGGAGAGCACCACGTGTACCTTCTACTCTTCAGAAAAGACTGCAATCAAGATCGTTCCCACGGGGAACATGCAAGATGAAGAAAGAAATCGGAATGTTAACCAAATGGGGTGAAAAGGAATTACCTGTAAAATAAAATAACTTGAAAAAGGATAAATATACCTGCTAGTTTTACTGTTTTAGATAGTATGGTTACCACTCTACTCAACATTCATTGACTCCGTCTTTTTCATAACATTGTTCACGTTCAGGAGTTGAGCAGCCCGAGCCACTGGCTGCTGAGGGTGCTGAGCCCAGTCGAACCCAGCCATAGTTTTCAGTACTTTTGTTGTACCCTCTTTTCTGTTATAATGAATTTCAGCCTTTTTGTTACTGTTCTTGTTACTATTGCTTTTATTCTATTTTTCCTGCTGTTGTAGTGGCATGTATTGAACTAGTAGCTTTTACTTTCCTTTACTGCTTATATGCTTTTACTGTTTAGTTATATTGCATATGTGAATGTGGTTTATTTTCCTGCTTTTCGATCATTTTTTGTTGGACAACTGGATCTTGAGATTAGTCAAGGCGAGCCGATCTCGGATCCTGTAGGGATTCGGAAACTAGATTATAACAGAAGGTAAGATTGGATCTCACATAAAAATGGAGGTATTCTTATATCTAAAGGAGCACAAATTTGCATATTTTTGTTTGTAACGTTACGTTTTCTAATGACCCAAGATCCTATTTAGCTAGCCAAATTGGAGTAGAACTCCTAGGCATCCATCCCTTGGGTAAGTAGCGATGGAGATTTAAACTTAGATCTTTTTTCTTGAAGGTAAGAGTTCCTACCATTTGATGGTATCATGATGGATTTTCTCTGTGTAATCTTTAACATACGCATTTTAAGATAGGTTATTGTTGATCTAAATGGTACCTCTAACAATAGGATTTTGTTACACTAGGCAACTTTCTTAGGGCTAACCATATAATTATAGAGAACATTTATTGTGAAGTCAAATGTTTGCGGTGGTTGATCATGGAAAACTTTATGGCATTTAAATGACCCAACAAGACCCCATACTTGCCCCATATTGAAAGGGGTCCACACCCAGGGATTGGACTTGTTCGAACAAGATGACAACATCCTGTGGTAGACATTATGTATTAATACATTCAGTTGAAGATGTTATGCATGAATACTAGTGTATGTTGATGTCTTTTAGTGAGAATACTTTTTAACACTAGAGGCGAAGTTAGAAATTTAAGTTGAAGGAAGTGAATATTAAGAACTTAATGTACTTAGGAGGGACGAACATAAAGATAAATGACCAACTTTAATGGTGATGGCGTAGTAATTTTTAAGGAAGTTGACAGTTAGTGGGAGCAACTGCTTCGGACTAGTTCACCATAATTTCACCCTTGCTTGACATCTCTTTTGGTGTTTATATCACATCCTAAAGTTTATAATGTTACATTTTTCATCTTTACTTAGTTCAAGGCCACTTTATAGATTTCAGTCAACTTAGTGGCAAAATCATGAAAGCAGGATACGATAATGATGTACTTGATAAAGTTTGTAATTCCAATTAATTTGACGGCTATATGCAAAACTAAAGGCAAAAGTGAGTGGGGGTGGAAAATCCAACTTAAGGGAGACTTCCAAGAAAGACCTATACGTATGCATTAGTCAACAGCATGGGGTTTCCAATACATGAGGCCTTGCTTGACCTGTTTTTCTTCTTTACCCTTTCCCTGCCTTAACCCTCAGACCCACTCTTAGTCCCTTTGCTTTAACATTATGCCAAATAACAACAAATAGAAAGCGTGATTTCCCTATTGTATGACTTAATTAGAAAGAAGTGATGGAAAATGATAAGAATAATGGACCGATCGTATCAATTTAGTTCATCGACGTCCATCAGGGTTGATAAATCAAGAAGAGATGAAAACAATAGGGAAGTAGATTTCTTTTTCCATTAAAAAAAAGGGGGAAGGGATGGTGGCTCAAGATGCTAAAAATTAATGGAATAAAATGGCCAACGAAAGCTACATGACAGGTGCTTGTCTTTAACTCTTAACTCCAACCGTCAACGACTTTGTAATGATATTGCTGCCAAAATTTTGAAGAAAAATGTTTATTTAAATGAACATTATCGGATTTTTTTTTAATCCTGCGTCTCCAATATATTTTATAATATACAATTAGAATTAATCAATTAAAAATCAAAATCAATCGATTCAAAATAAAAATTAATCAATTAAAAATTAAATAAATTAAAAATATATCAATTGAAAATAAATTTTAATCGATTAAAGATCAAAATATATCTATATATTTTAACTTTCTATTAATGATAAATAATTTTTTACTTAAAAATAATTTTTAATTTATTAAAAGTAATTTTTATTATAAAAATTAAAATACATCAGTTGAAATCATCGCTCTTATTTTATATATTATTAAATAAGTTGTACTATATATCTATTTATTTATTTTTTTACTTTTACTTTTTTTATAATATATGACTTTAAAATATGAATATACAAGTTTGTGTTTCCCTGAGAGAATTTTTGACAGAAACTTTTTGTCATTGGTGTTAAAGGAAGTGAATAATGTGAGAGCAAAGAGTGTGTTCTTTTCGTTTCCTCCTGCCTAATCATTATTCAATGGTTTATGCGAACCATAAAGAAAATACGGATACCAGAGGGAGAAGGGAGGGGAGGAAATTGAATTAGATAAGAATTTTCTATCTAATTCGTGATTGATTTATACAAACAGTCATTGAGGGGTTGCAGAATGACAATCTATCTTTCTTCTCCGACCTCATATTCCATTAATCATGGGATAACATCCGATGAACAACATATTTTCTACAAACCAGAGAGTAGTTATCTTTCCGGTGTTGTCATTGGGTACTCTTAATTTACATTGTAATTATGCATATGGGGATTACGAAAAACAGTTAAACATACAATATAACCTCCTATTTCAAAGTACCCCATCGATTACATAGAAACTATCTTCTTCATGGTAAATTATAGAAACATCTTACTGGAAACCTAAAGGTTTAAACCATAAGAAATCCTAAAGAAAGTAAATGATTTACAAGGCCACAAAACGAAAAACAAATGGGTTCTAAAGAAGAGTTCTAGTATAAAAAGACATAATAAATGTATTTGAAATAAAAAATTAAATTTTTTATTTGAATCCGACGGAATTGAACAAATGCTATTATTACTAATGGTAGGAATTCTTAAGAATTCATCACTCAAATTCAATCTATGAATTAGATGAATATATTGCTTATGAAAAAATAAAATCATAGACAAACAAACTAGATGAAGTTTGCAAGCCAAACGGTACAACGCTTACAAGGAAGAATATAAAGCTTGTCCAACTTGCCTTATGACAGCCTAATTGGAAGAAAAAATGAATCCACTCAGACAAGAGATTGCCTAAGTTCTCTTTCAGCAAAGAAGAAGTCAAACAAACAAGTCTAAGATACTTTCATAAGCAAAGGATGAATTCCACATTGCACCCAAGACCATCACGTCAATGCCCATAAGACTTTAGAAGAGATGAAAATTTGTTTAGGTTTTCTGCTTAGATGGCAAGGTGGTGGACGAGGTAGATGCCACAAAGGAGGGGGTGGAGCATCACTTCACATCATCTTATATAGCAAACTAGATACGTGGGGGTAGAACATTCTAATCCCAATCAAGAGGAAAATCATGCATGAGGAGAATGGGCAACTCATTAGGCTTGCATCCATGAAGGAGGTCATTGAAGCAGTCTAGTTAATTGAGGTGGACAAAGTCCCAAGACTAGATGGATTCAATTTGCCTTTCCATAAGAGATGTTGGAGCATTATGGCCCACAATTTGCATGATATAGTGGGATTCTTCTTAGCAAGGGGAAGCATGGTAGGTGAATAAAGCTTTCCTGACGCTTATTCTGAAGGTGGAGTGTGTGGGAGCAATCACAAATCTTCACCTAATAGCATCCTACAGCATGTAAAATAATCTCAAAATTGCTAGCCAAAAGGCTAGGGGACTTACTGCCTAAGGTAGTTGAGCCTAATCAAGGAGCCTTCATAAAGGGACATTACTTGTCTAACTACTCCCTACTAATGATGGAGTTCATGAGAGACTTTAATGGTGAAGGCACAGAGCCCCTTTGCATTAAAGCAGATATAAGCAAGGCATACAATATGGTGTGCTGGACCTTTCTCTATCACCTCTTGGAGGTCATGGGGTTCCATCCCGTGTAGATTCAATGGATGAGAGAGTGCATGGAAAGGCCATCTATTGCACCTCTCTAGAATGGAGTACCAACGGGATTGATACGGACAATTAGGGGACTATGGCAAGGAAACCCTTTGTCAACTCTATTATTTACCTTGGTGATGAATACTTTAACATTGATTTTGCATGCGCAAGTTGGAAATGGAAGACTAGTCATCTCAAAGATTGAGGGCGTGAAGTTTGTTTCACATCTACTCTTCTCTATCTAAGTCCTCATTTTTAGGAAGGTAGACAAGCTAAGTGTAATGGCAATAAAAAGGGCACTTGATGTCTTTGGGTTAGTGGTGAGGTTGCACTTGAATGCAAATAAGAGCCGAGTATACTTGCTACAAGGAGCGCAAAGGAGGTGGGAGATATGCATGACATTGGCCATGCTTGAAGGAAGGCTCCCAGTTAAATACTTGGGAACCCACTTATATTAAGGAGTTCGACAAAGAGGGCACTACCAATTATTAGTTGACAAAGTACTAGAAAAATTGGGGGCATGGAGCATGAGAATCCTATCGAGGATGGGATGGGTACAGTTACTCCAATGGGTAATTGAAGGGTTGGTGATATTTTGAATATCCTCATTTGTGGTCCTACGATCAATTCTTAGGAGGATAATGGACCTTCAAGCCCAATACTTCTGAGGAAATAAATGTCATTTGGTTTATTAGAAAGAAGTATGTCTATTGAAAAATGAGGGAAGATTTGGTTTGAGGAATTTTCTTGACATGGATAAGAAGGAGGCTTTTAGGAGGATACATCGGTTGTTGGATGAGAATGAAAAGAGTATGGGTGAATCGTATAAGGGAGTGATACCGAGTAGGGGACCTAGTCTCCGTAGCAATGAATAGGAGACTATCCCAATGTTGGAAGCACATCTTGTTGCATCAGCAAGCCGTGTAGGAACTCTTTAGAGGGTTAAGAGAAGGTGCCATGGAGGAATAGAAATGGCAAGAAGGGAGGTTGATCGAGAAGCTAATGACAGGAACTCAAGCAGTAATATGCCAATGTTCTTTTAATCAAATGTTGACCTCTTAAGGCCGACAGGGACTCAGGTGGCGATACGCTTACGTTCCCTTTATTATTTGTTAACCTCTTAAAGCTGATTGGAACCCAAGTGAAACACCCTTACACTCCCCTTATTATTTGTTAGTCTCTTAAAGTCGATAAAAACTCAAGCAGAGCATGCCTACATTTCCCACTTATTTTAACAATCATTCATCGCATGAACAAAGGTGCTTTGCCCGCCTGAAGTTAAAACTTCCGCTTCATGACAAATGCTCACCCCACTTGAAAGACAACTGGGAAACCATTTGGAGGCATCATCTACTATGAAGTTTTAAATACTTTGACTACTCTCTCAGCAGCATCGTGCTTTCTCCCTTAACTCGTTCACGAGGTCCAAGGCCTGACAGACTTGATCATCATTGGTAGTAGGTTATATAGTTGTGTCCAGTAGGTAGGGAGGACTGTCTCTATTGGTATCTGGGCTTCCATGCTGTACACAAGGTTGAATGGTGTGTAGCATATGGAAGTCCTTTGACAAGTCCTGTATCCCCACAGTACATCTAGCAGCTCGTCCACCCATCTGCCTTTGGCTGAATCCAGTCGGCGCTTCAGTGCTAAAATAATGGTGTGGTTAGTTACCACCACTTGTCCATTTGCTTGAGGGTGATCCACAGATGTGAAGCATAGGCAGATATCCCAGCTAGTGCAAAATTCTTTTAACTTTTTGCAGGCAAATTAGGTACCATTGACTATGATAATGTACTGAGGTATCCCGTATCGAGCTATGATGTTCTTTCAAACAAACGAGATAACCCTGTCAGCTGTTGGGCTAGACATGGCCTTAGCTTTGACTCACTTAGACAAATAGTCCACCTCTGCCAGTATGAACTGCTTCTGAACAGGGGCTGGCGAGAAAGGGCCAAGGAAGTCTATGCCCCATTTTGTAAAGGGGATGGGTGACATGATAGGCACTAACTTTCTAGGCGGCAAGTGGTGTAGGGTAGAAAACCACTGGCATTTGTCATACTTGTGCACGAACTCCTTGCATTATTACTTCATCTGGAGCCAGAAGTACCCCGCTTGGAACAGTCAGGCCAAGAGTGCCTTGAACCCGTCATGGTTCCTGCATATACCTCTACGAGCTTCTTAGAGAGCCTGCACAACCTCCACATTTGTAAGGCAGTGCAACAAGGGGGTGAAATACTCCCGCTTGTACAATTTCCCCTCTATTAAGGTGAATGCCTTGGGCCGCAGTTCCCTCGGGCATAGCTCACCAGTGTTCAAGTAGGTGATGCTAGTGTCATCGAAGATGTGGATTGCTTTATCGTGAACATCCTGGGAGCGAATACTAGTGGCTCTTTCAAAGTTTGGAGATATATATCCTCTTCCTGCTTGAGCGGGATTATCGAGGTTAGGTAGGCTAACGTGTCCGCCAGGGGGTTGTCAAATCAGGGAACCCACCTGACTGAGACGGTCTTGAAGTCCGACAACTCCTCCTTAACCTTGTCAGCGTACAAGATCATATTTGGATCCTGGGCTTGGTACTTGCCATTGATTTGATTAGCGATCAATTGGGAATCTGTGTAGATCTCCAACAATGGGACATCTCTTGACTTTTTCACCTGAATGCCAGCTAACATGGCCTTGTATTTTCCCACATTATTGGATGCTGGGAAGACCAGTTTGATAGCGAACTTATGAGTAACGCTATCTGGGGTAGTCAGGGCTATGCCAGCCCCAGACCTAGCTGTCATAGACGAGCCATCTACATATAGCTTCTAGGGCAAAGTGAAGGAGGCATCCAGGTCTGTAAATTCCACGACAAAGTCCACCAAGACTTGTCCTTTGATTGGTCTCCTCAACTGATACTGGATGTCAAATTCTGCCATTTCCATAGCCCATTTAATCTACCATGCTGACCCTGTGGGCTCATGTAACATTCGTCACAGGTAGGATAGTCAGACAGAAGCACTATTGTATAAGCCTAGAAGTACGGGCGTAGCTTTCTGGCGGCAGTCACCAGAGCTAGCCCTAATTTCTCAATGACCGTATACTTAGCTCCTGCGCCTTGATAGGTCTTGTTAATGAAGTATACTAGTCATTGCCTCCCTTCTCACTCGTCGACTAAGATGGCTTTGATGACGGACATGGACATCGCTAGGTATAAGAAGAGAGATTCCCTAAGCTTAGGAGCCGTCAGGATGGGGGAACTTATGGGTACTTCCTTTACTTCCTCTAAAGCCTTCTGGCAATAAGGAGTTTAGTGGGCGGTAGTATAACCTTTACCCTTTTTTTATACACTCAAAGAAGGGAAGGCATTTGTCAGAAGATCGATACAAGAATCGACCTAAAGAAGTGATCTTGCCAACTAATGATTCCATCCCTTTCATAGTACTTGGCGGTTCTAAGGCCATGATTGCCTGAATCTTGTTAGGGTTGACTTCTATTCCTCTGTTTGAGACCAAGAACCCCAAGAACTTCCCTGCTGAAACACCAAAAACACACTTTTCAGGGTTCAGGTGGAGGTAGGTGTTCCTCAGGACATGAAACACCTCTGCCAAATATTCTAAGTGTTGTGAGAAGTTTGATCCCTTCATCGACGTATCATCAATATGTACTCCAAATGATTTTCCTATTAAATGAGAAAAAATCATATTTACAAGACATTGGTAAGTTGCTCCAACATTTTTCAAGGCAAAGGACATCACTCTATACTGAAACAAACCCCTATCTGATATGAATGAGGTATGAGGTCTACCGGCTAGAGCAAGGCTTTTATAATGATATTGAACACTGTAAGCATGTGAGATCGACCACTGTAGGAATCCACTAGAGCGTCCACCCTTGGCAAGGGGAACACATCTATTAGGCAGGCTGTCACGACCCGATCCCAAATCCTGATAAAATCTGGGACTGGCTAGCTTTGGTTTATCCTAAGATCTAGTCGTCTAACAAGAAATAACCAAGTAACATTCAACAAACCACACAAGTACAGTAATTAAGCAAAAAGAAAGTTTCAACAGGTGGAAAGAGAACAGTGATATTACAGCCATCACAGCAAAGAGTGCATGTAACAGAATACAGACTATAAAACTCACTAGCAGGCAGTGGAACTAAAACTAGGCTCGAGCAGGCCTAGCGTCCTTAGCAGCCGGTGGCTCGGGCTGCTCAAATCCTTGACCTGTACAGAATATATTTGACTGGAGTCAGCTAAAGCTGAGTAGAGTGGTGTCTAAGAATTAACATGCATTAACATAAAGTTTTCCATCTTCTAATTATATTATACATGTGGGTGCGTAGAGATCTCTAATTAAGATCTGTTAATTAATCATCTGGTTCCCTATAAGAACGATTTTGCTTACAGCTTCCCGTGATATAGGATGTCCACGTGGCACTCTCCTGGCCGGGGGAGTCCCACCATGGTAGTCCTATACTCGGTCTACTACCCCGAGGTCACGGTCGTGACGTAGCGATGACTACGGCACACGTGATAAGCGCGTGGGTAGCTACCCCACACTGGCATGCGGTCAGTCGTTTCCGCTAGCGGGTACGCCTCAACATACAGCGCAGAATAGTGTAGGGCCTTGCCCTCTTAGAACAGAACAGGGGTCTTGCCCCTCCTCAGTCCGCATACCCTCGTCCGACTACCCCAGTTTGCCCAACCTTCTGACAGGAGTCAGTGTAGGGTAGCCATACCTAGCCCCGGGCCCCCTGGGGCGAATAACTCCCCCCTACACTAAGTAGCTCACCCACCTCGGGGCCAGTAAGAGTCGTCGTAGAGTAGCCAAACCCACCCTGGGTCCCAACCAAAGGGCGACAAGCTCCCCTCTACACTACAGGGGATAGTTGCTCTCTTCGGTACTACGTACACGAAGGTCAGCTTACCACCCTTAGCAGCTGTCCATAGGCAGCAAATTCCCAGAACCATTTGGTTCTTCGAGGTACGGTGTTCATGTTTACATTTCCCTGGGGGGTTTATACAGGAATTTCTTTGTCACATCCAGGTTGGAATGTTCGGGTCTACAGCTCAATTTCCATTTTATTATAGTAGGGGTCCATTTTAGCAGAAAAATAGGCAGTTTTCGATTATTCAATTATTCACATGTCGTAGGGGTCCATTTTAGCTAAAAACAGGCAGCTCTTGATTACACAATCATTCACATGCAGTTTCTTCTGACCCTAGTGTTCATGCCAAGACCTAGGGTTCAAGAATCTATTCTCGAATATATGTTTAATCCTTCCTAGGGTTCATCTCAAGTCCTAGGATTACTTACTCGCATGTATTAAATTTGAGATTTAAGGTTGTAACCACTCTACCTGGGTAACCGGATGGAATGGGGGCTCGTACAATGGCTCCCGATGTCTCCACAAGTCCCGTACACCCGACGGACTGGAGACCTAAACATGAATTGATGGGCCAAAAGGTTCAGAAGGATGTAAACAAGGTATCATTATACAGAGAAACTTGTATGGAAAACAGAGATGGTTCGTTTGCGTAAAAGCGAGAATAATAGGGCCTTACACGGCCCCAAAACATGCTATCAGGCGGAAATCAGACATCTGGGAAAGGTCCCAGACTTCTTAAAATAGTTCTCAAGGATACCTCTCTTGGTGTTTCGCTATCAGACATCTGAAACTCAAATCTGACGTCCAAGGACTTTGTCATACGTCTGGGAGTGCTTCCGGACGTCTAAAATTGCCTCGGCTACGCTCCCGCCCTCCGACACATACGTACGCTGTCAGGACTTGTCAGAGAGGAAAAGTACGGAAAGTAGATCTCTACCAAACGTCTTGCCATACCTTTGGACGTCTGGTGAGACGTCTGGGTGTTTCTCTGGCCGTCTGATTTCGCAGAAAAATGACTTTCGCGGAATCGCCCTGGCTCTCCTTGCCTGCAGGTGCTGCAGAAGAACACCGCTGCAGCCTTCTCCCTCACACTTCCTCTCGCTCGGCCCTCCACTTTTCACTCCGCTCTCACTCGCTCTCGGCTGCAGAACGGCAACGAAGGGGAGAAGGAAGAGGTATATACAGGGAGAGGAGGTGAGGGGAGAGGAGAGGCGAGCATGGGTGAGGAGTGGTGTCGCGGTGAGGTGCGGTGAGGCGCGGTGAGGGAGGAAGCATGGCGCTCGTACGCTGCGCGCTAAAAGTATTTCCAGACGTCTGGTGAACAACCCAGACGTCTTGACAGACGTCTGGTGAACATCTCAGACGTCTTAAATGACCAAGGGGTGGTGGGTCATTTCAATATAACAAACTTAAAGGAAGTTTCGTCCCCGAAACTTGAACTAACCAGGGTGCAAAAAATATAACGTAGTAGGTATAACAAACTTAAAGAGGACAGAAGTAGGTCAAAAGAGTCATACCTTCGAAGAGTTCTGGGTACTGCTCTCGCATCGCCGACTCAGGTTCCTAAGTTGCCTCCTCGTACCGCTGGCTTTTCCATAGAACTTTCACCAAGGGTACTTTCTTCCGCCTCGACCTTCGAATGGCTAGGTCTAGTATCTGTATCGGTCTCTCGGGGTAGGTTAGGTCATTTCCCACTTCGATGCTTTCGTGGCTAAGGACATGGCTGGGGTCGGCGATGTATTTTCTGAGGTTGGACACGTGAAAAATGTTATGCACTCCAGAAAGCTGGGGAGGAAGGGCAAGCCGGTAGGCGACGGGTCCTACCCGTTCTAAGACCTCAAAGGGTCCCACATATCTCGGTGCAAGCTTCCCTCTCATCCCAAACCGCTGCAAACCTTTCATCGGTGAAACACGGAGAAAAGCGTGATCTCCAACCTCAAATTGTACCTCCCTACGCTTCAGATCGGCGTAACTCTTTTGCCTGCTCGGGACAGTACGCAGTCGTCGATGGATCTGCTTGATCACCTCCTGACTCTGGCATATCAGATGGGGGCCGACCTCCCATTTGGTTCCCACCTCTACCTAACTCAAGGGGGTCATACACTTTCTCCCGTACAGAGCTTCATATGGTGCCATGCCGATGCTCGAGTGGTAACTGTTGTTGTATGCGAATTCTGCCAGTGGCAAATGCTCCTCCCAAGAGCCTCTCCAGTCCAATGCGCAAGTGCGCAGAAGGTCCTCAAGGGTTTGAATGGTGCGCTCTGACTGTCCATCCGTCTGGGGGTGATAGGCTGTACTGAATTTTAGACAAGTCCCCAAGGCTCATTGAAATTTTGTCTAAAACTAGGAAGTGAAACGAGTGTCCTTGTCTTAAATGATTTCACGGGGAACCCCGTGAAAATGAACTATGTCTCTGATGTATCTCTCTGCCAACTGTGCTGGTCCATAAGTGACTCGGATTGGCAGAAACCGTGTTGTCTTCGTTAATCTATCCACAACCACCCATACTACATCGTGCCCTCTCTGTGTCACAGGTAGCCCCACTACCAGATCCATAGTGACACTTTCCCACTTCCATTCTGGAATGGAAAGTGACTGCAATGGCCCTACAGGCCTTTGATGTTCGGCCTTCACCTGCTGGCATGTTAGACACTGCTGGACGAAAAGGCCAACATCCCGCTTCATGCCTCTCCACCAAAAATCACGTCGTAAGTCATGATACATTTTCGTGTTCCCGAGATGTATGGTAAATCTGGATCCATGAGCCTCAGTCAAGAGCTCCCTCAATAGCTCCTCATCTCTAGGAACGCACAAGCGTCCCCTCATACGTAGAACTCCGTCAGTGAAAGAGAAATCTCCTGGGTTCCCTGCCAATACTTGGTCCCGCTATGCCTGTAGATATGAGTCCGTCATTTGTTTAACCACGATGCGATCCACCAGCTCTGGTCGTGTCTGCCTCGCGACTGTCACTGTCCCGCAATACCCCTATGTCTCTTGGAGTCGCCAGCTGCTCAACTCCTCCATGAGCCTCCAACTTCGTGCTTGTAAGCAAGCCAAGTGGGCAGGCGCCTTTCGGCTCAGGGCGTCAGCCACCACATTGGCTTTTCCCTAGTGGTAAGAGATGCTGCAATCGTAGTCTTTCAGGAGTTCCAACCAGGGTCTCTGCCTCATGTTGAGCTCCCTCTAGTCAAAAAGATACCTGAGGCTCTTGTGGTTAGTGAAAATCTCGAACGTTTCTCCGTACAAATAGTGCCTTCAGGTCTTCAACGCTAGGACGACTGCTGCCAGCTCTAGGTCGTGGGTGGGATAGTTATGCTTGTGGGGCTTCAGTTGCCGCGAAGCATATGCGACAAGATGACCCCGCTGCATAAGTACACCCCCTAATCCCTACAACGAGGCGTCTGTGTAGATTCTGAATCCGCCGCTGCTGTCAAGGATGGTGAGTACAGGAGCCAAAGTCAACCTCTCTTTCAGCTTCTGAAAGCAAGACTCACACTCGTCGGTCCAGGCGAAGGGTATGTCCTTCCGAGTCAACTGAGTCAGAGGACGAGCAATCTGCGAGAATCCTTGGATAAATCGTCTGTAATAACCAGCCAGCCCCAGGAAACTACGTATCTCAGTCACCGAACGTGGCCTCTCCCACCTGAGTACTACTTCTACTTTGGCTAGATCCACAGCTAAACCGTCCTCTGAGATCACATGGCCCAGGAAGGTGACTTGTTTTAACCAGAATTCGCATTTGCTGTATTTGGCATACAGTCTATGCCACCTCAAGGTGTCCAAGACCATGTGAAGGTGTTGCTTATGTTGCGTCTGGTCTTGTGAATAAATGAGCACATCATCGATGAAAACAACCATGAACTGATCCAGATACGGCCGAAAAACGCAGTTCATCAAGTCCATGAAGGCGGCAGGGGCGTTGGTCAATCCAAATGGCATGACCAAGAACTCATAGTGGCCGTATCATGTATGAAAGGCTGTCTTGGAGACGTCGGTCTCCCTAATCCTCAGCTGATGGTATCCTAGCCTCAAATCTATTTTTGAAAATACTGTGGCATCCCTCAGCTGGTCGAAGAGGTCATCTATGAGTGGTAACGAGTATTTGTTCTTGATGGTGACCCGGTTCAGCTGTCTGTAGTCAATGCACAGCCAAAGAGTACCATCCTTCTTTCTTACGAACAGGACGGGGGCTCCCCACAGAGAGGCACTGGGCCTTATGAAGCCTTTCTCTAGCATATCCTGTAGTTGTGTCTTGAGCTCTCGCAGCTCAAGCGGGGCCATTCGGTACGATGCTGAAGAAATAGGGCCTATCCCTGGTATCAGTGAGATCTCGAACTCGATCTCACGCTCAGGTGGCAGTCCTGGCAGCTCTTCTGGGAAGACGTCGAGGTACTCACAGACCACTGGAATACTCTGTATGCTGCTCACGGGGCTGGACTCTGCTAGAACGCAAGCAAGGAAGCCCTCGCATCCTTGACTCAATAGCTTCACTGCTCAAAGTGCGGAGATGCATCTGAATCCTTCGTCTACAAGCTGGCCGTGGAATTCGAAGGGAGGCAGTCGTGGTATGGAGAAAACGATCTTCCTCCCAAAACAATCTACAAGGGCGTGGTATGCAGCCAACCAGTTCATCCCTAAGATTACACCGAAGTCATCCATCGGGATTATGATCAGGTCTATCGGGAGACTGTATCCCCCTATGATGACCTCACAGGCAACGAGAACCTCCTCGGCAACAAATACTTGCCCACCTGGTTCTTTAATCAGGAAGGGCTCCTCTAAAAGCACACTGCTCACTCCCGTGCAAACAGCGAAACTCGTAGAAACAAACGAGTGCGTGGCTCCGGAATCGAAAAGAGTGTAGACAAGTTTGCTGGAAATAGTAACCATACTTGCCACTACAGAGCCCGAAGCCCTGGCATCTCCGTGTGTTAGGGCGTTAACACGCCTTTCAGTCCTTGGTGCAGAAGAGACAGCCGTGCTCTAGGTCGGGTGGGAGGCAGCGAACCGGTGTCCTCCTCGCGACTGCTGTCCTCCTCCGCGGGGCTAGCATCCACAGCCGCCAGATCGGCCTCCAGTGCTCGGTGCTAGGAGCGTCGGCTGTGCTCCAATCCTAGATGGACATTTCCTCCGTATGTGACTCGGTTGGCCACACTGATAGCAGAGGGGTACGCGACTTCCCTCTGTCTGTTGTCCCTGCTGGTGACTGGGCGGGGGTCTACTGCAGTCAGCTGATCCCTGTCGGGGACTCCCATAGGTCCCTGGTGGACCCACAGGACGGGACGGTTCCCCTGTTGGTGTTTGGTGCCTCCTCTCCTGACGACCTTGTGAGTGCTCCTGCGAGTAGGGCCTCTTCCGTCCTCCATCAATATCTCATGCGGACGGGTTGGTTTCCTCATAGGTCATGGCAGCCTCGACCACGCAGGAGAAGGTAGGCAGCTTCAGGGGCTTCACGTACCCCCGGATGGTGGGTCGGAGACCCTCAGTGAATCTCCACAGGCGCTCCTCCTCGGTAGATGCGGCTGTCGGGGCGAAGTGTGACAGCTCTAGGAAACACGTATGGTACATGCTAATTGTCATTGCCCCTTGACGAAGAGTGTGGAACTCCCGCCTCCTCTGATCCTACCATGTTTGTGGGAAGTACTGCTCACTGAAGAGCGCCACAAACCGGTCCCACGTCAGTTCTCCCTCCTCCTGTCCTTTGACCACCTTCCACCACCTGTGGGCTGCACTCTCCAGCTGATACGTGGAGAAGGCTATGCGGCATTCTGTAGGAGGACAGAGGGTGTCGAAGATCTTCTCCATTTGTTCCAGCCAATCTTCTGCCTCAGATGGGCTTTCCTCCCCGTTGAAAGAGGGGGGCTTCAGCTTCCTGAATTGGCTGAAGACCTCATGGTGTAGCCGCAGTGGAGGAAGGGATGCACCGCCAGGCAAGGAAGGCTCGTGCCCCGAAGTGTCTGAAGGGGGAGGTAGAGGATCACCCCCTCCCCCTACAACTCGTTCAACGCCATGGCGGCTTGCCTGTCCCACGGAAGATTCCCCCTTCGCAACCCTAGGAAAGGAAGGCTGAGGAGGAGGCTGATGGAGTTCCCCCTGGATAAGATTCCGGATCAGTTGGGCGAGGTCCGGGGCCTAGATGCCCGGGAGGAGAGGTGGAGCGGCTCTATCTTCGGCCATCGCTCTCCTCCCCTGCGACCACGTCCTCGGCCACTACCACGTCCACGGCCTGACTCAATAGCTCCCTGGCGAGGTATTTCCTACTCAAAGATTGAGGAGGAACGAGATTATTGGTGCATGTTTGACCAAAGAGGAGATGTGATACTCGGACACAATAACCAAGAGAACAGTTGTGATGGCTATCTTAGTTACATGTACAAATGTGGTGTTTTCTAGACTACTTGGTTCATTTCTCGGGATGACCTTGCTCTGATACCATCTTGTCACGACTCGGTGCCAAATCCTAATAGAATCTAGGACTGGCTAGCTTTGGTTTATCCTAAGATCTAGTCGTCTAACAAGAAATAACCAAGTAACATTCAACAAACCACACAAGTATAGTAATTAAGCAAAAAGAAAATTTCAACAGGTGGAAAGAGAATAGTGATATTACAGCCATCACATCAAAGAGTACATGTAACAGAATACAGACTATAAAACTCACTAGCAGGCAGTGGAACTAAAACTAGGCTCGACCAGGCCCAGCGTCCTCAACAGCCGATGGCTCAGGCTGCACAAATCCTTGACCTGTACAGAATATATTTGACTGGAGTTAGCTAAAGTTGAGTAGAGTGGTGTCTAAGAATTAACATGCATTAACATAAAGTTTTCTATCTTCTAATTATATTATACATGTGGGTGCGTAGAGATCTCTAATTAGGATTTGTTAATTAATCATCTGGTTCCCTACAGGAATGATTTTGCTTGCAGCTTCCCGTGATATAAGATGCCCACGTGGCACTCTCCTAACAGGGGGAGTCCCATCGTGGTAGTCCTATACTCGGTCTACTACCCCGAGGTCACGGTCGAGACGTAGCGGTGACTACGACACATGTGATAAGTGCGCGGGTAGCTACCCCCCTGGCACGTGGTCAGTCATTTCCGCTAGCGAGTACACCTCAACGTACAGTGTGGAATAGTGTAGGGCCTTGCCCTCTCAGAACAGAACAAGGGTCTTGCCCCTCCTCAGTTCGCGTACCCTCGTTCGACTACCCCAGTTTGCCCAACAGGTTGACGGGAGTCGATGTAGGGTGGCCATACCTAGCCCCGGGCCCCCTGGGGCGGATAGCTCCCCCCTACACTAAGTAGCTCACCTCGGTACTACGTACACGAGGGCCAGTAAGAGTCGTCGTAGAGTGGCCAAACCCACCTCGGGTCCCAACCAAAGGGCGGCAAGCTCCCCTCTACACTACAGGGGATAGTTGCTCTCTTCGGTACTACGTACACGAAGGTCAGCTTACCTCCCTTAGCAGCTATCCATAGGCAGCAAATTTCCAGAACCATCTAGTTCTTCGAGGTACGGTGTTCATGTTTACATTTCCCCGGGGGGTTTATAAAGGAATTTCTTTATCACATCCGGGTTGGAATGTTCGGGTCAACAGCTCAATTTCCATTTTATTATAGTAAGGGTCCATTTTAGCAGAAAAACAGGCAATTTTCGATTACTCAATTATAAAAGAAAGCTCTTGATTACACAATCATTCACATGCAGTTTCTTCTGACCCTAGTGTTCATGCCAAGACCTAGGGTTCAAGAATCTATTCTCGAATATATGTTTAATCCTTCCCAGGGTTCATCTCAAGTCCTAGGATTACTTACTCGCATGTATTAAATTTGAGATTTAAGGTTGTAACCACTCTACCTGGGTAACCGGGTGGAATGGGGGCTCGTACAGTGGCTCCCAATGTCTCCACAGGTCCCGTACACCCGACGGACTGGAGACCTAAACACGAATTGATGGGCCAAAAGGTTCAGAAGGATGTAAACAAGGTATCATTATACAGAGAAACTTGTATGGAAAACAGAGACGGTTCGTTTGCGTAAAAGCGATAATAATAGGGCCTTACACGGCCCCAAAACACGCTATCAGACGGAAATCAAACGTCTGGGAAAGGTCCCAGACATCTTAAAATAGTTCTCAGGGATACCTCTCTTGGTGTTCCGCTATCAGACGTCTGAAACTCAAATCTGACATCCAAGGACTTTGTCAGATGTCTGGGAGTGCTTTCGACCGTCTGAAATTGCCTCGGCTACGCTCCCGCCCTCTGACACATACATACGCTGTCAGGACTTGTCAGAGAGGAAAAGTACAGAAAGTAGATCTCTACCAAACGTCTTGCCATACCTTCGGACGTCTAGGTGTTTCTCTGGCTGTCTGATTCCACGGAATCGCCTTGGCTCTCCTTGCCTGCAGGTGCTGCAGCAGAATGCCGCTGCAGCCTTCGCCCTCACGCTTCCTCTCGCTCGGCCCTCCACTTTTCACTCTGCTCTCACTCTCTCTCGACTGCGGAATGGCAACGAAGGGGAGAAGGAAGAGGTATATAAAGGGAGAGGAGGTGAGGGGAGAGGAGAGGCGAGCATGGGCGAGGAGTGGCGTCGCGGTGAGGTGCGGTGAGGCGCGGTGAGGGAGGAAGCATGGCGCTCGTATGCTGCGCGCTAAAAGTATTTCCAGACGTCTGGTGGACAACCCAAACGTCCTGACAGACGTCTAATGAACATCCCCGGCGTTCGGACAGATGTCTGGTGAACATCCCAGACGTCTTAAATGGCCAAAGGGTGGTGGGTCGTTTCACAGGCTTCATTCAGGTTGGTGAAGTCCACACACATTCACCATTTGCCGTTGGCTTTCTTTACCATGACCACATTTGACAACCATGCCGGGTACAAGGACTCTTCAATGAAGTCGGCTTCAAGGAGCTTCTAAACTTCTACCTCAATCGCTTGCCACTATTCAGTTGACTTGTTCCTACACACCTGTTTGATGACTCGAGCACCCGCCTGAATGTTGAGGTGGTGCTGAGCAGGGACGGATCCACCCCCGGCAGGTCATTAGTGGAGCATTGGCCTTGAGCAGGAGTAGCAACTCCTAAATTTCTGAGGGATCAAGGTCTGCTCCGACCTTGATGATCTTGGTAGCATCGTCAGGGTATAACTGTATAGCCATGGCTAAAGAACCTCGCTGGAGCTTCGAAGTTGCCAGCGGATCAGTCGGATTTACTTCCTGCTAGATTGCTTAGACTTGGCTTCTCTTCTTCTCTCATTTCTGTTGCTTGGGGGCTCATGGCTCCATGGATTGCTCCAACTTGATCCTTAGGAACTCTCACCCGGCTATTTGATCCCCATGTATTATTCCTACCCTTGAGGAGTTTGGAAAAGCATAAACTGGAAATAAGATGAGGGTATTAATTGGAAAGCATGGGTTGTTGGATAGCCGATGATGCCATCAAATGCCGCCGTCAGTCCGGCCACTATGAATGTGGTCATCCTATTTAAGTGCCTGTCCCCATTGCAAACAGATAAGGGAAAGCTGATTTCCCCTTTCGGCAACACCTTGTGATTATCGAACCCTACGACCGGGTGAGCTGACAGGGAGAGGAAGCCCAGCTTGAGCAATGTCTTCCAAAATAGGATGTCCATCACATTGCCTTCATCTACTAGAAGTCTAGGCTGTAGCTGCCCCGTTAGCAAGAGAGTGGCCAGGAGCAGGTTCGTATGCTCTGCTGGGTTAGGCAAAGAGGCGAACAGCTTAAAGGCTGCTTGTTTGATAGTACCTCTCTCCCCTCACTGAAGAGTGGGGAACGCATTTTGGGGCACTGATAACGGCCTTGTGACTAGGTTTTGTTGTTTTGTTATAGAAATTACGTTGTAGTACAGCTAGTCATTGCCATTATTACATTTTTTACTCGGAAATGAAAGTTCTCCCGAGGTCGAACTCAGGGAGCAAGTTGTATTCTAGAGGTACGAAGTTTCTATTACAAAAAATAAAGAGAGAGAGAGAGAGATTTGTCTTGTTGGCTTCTTCTTCTTCTCTTCTTTCTCGTCTTTGTCTTCTTTTCTCTTCTCTTTGAGTCTTCAGTTTTCTTCCTTCTTCTTATTCTTGCTCTGTTCTTCTTTTCTTGTTTTCTTCTTGCCTTCTCTTCTGTTCTTCTTCTTTCTTCTCTTTCTTTTTCTTCTTGTTCTTCTTTCTGTCTGTCTCTTTCTTTTTCTTTTCCCTTGCAGTCCTGTTCTTCTTTTCTTCTCCTTCTTCTTTGCCTTCAGAGCGTCGTCTGATTTTTCAATCAGACGACTTAAGTAGCTGCTGCTACAGTGCGTCTTTTCTTCTTCTTCTTCTTCTCGCAGTCCTTCTTCTTCTTCCTGCCTTCTCTTCTTCTTCACCTGTGCCTGCACACTCAAAGTTCGATCAGAGGGAAAAACCTACTCTACCCTCCCCCGCGTCTCTCTCTCTCAGAATTCACTCATAGGATAGCTCTCCCAGAGCTGCCGGGTAGTTGGGTACGCGGGTCGCGTCCGGGTCCAGGCCCACCGGCGTGTGGTGGTGGGCGAGGAGTGCAGGACGGGTAAACGGGTCGGGCCAGGTCCGCGGGGCGTGGTCGCGGACAAGGCCGGCTCGAGCGGGTGAGAGGGACCTCACCCCGTGCTCAGGAGGCAAAGAGCCTATGGCACTTTTTGCCTTTATGCGGGCATGGGCCTCTCAAAAGTTCCGAGGTGGGACTAAATGTCCCACCCCAATTGGGCACCCGCAGCTGAGGGAGCTGCAGGCAGATGCAGCAGCTGCGGGGCTTTCTCCCCAACTGCAGGCCTGGGCGACTGCGTGGCTGCGAACCGCGCGTCCTGGCGAGTTGAACCTAGGCGAAGAGCGCCTGCAGCTGTAGGTTGAAGGAGCTTCACCGGCTCAGCAATGGCAACGGAGGGCGAGCAACCTGTCCACAGAAGAACGGCCTCTCGGCCTAATCAGACAAGCAGAGAACCTTCGCCGTGGCACGGCGAAGGCGGTGTGGGGTCTGGCACGCCGTGGGGCGGAGCGTAGGGGCTGCCCTAGGTCAAACTGTAGCGCGGGAAATGGGTTTGTTCGGGGGGTCTGCAGGTGGCGAGTGGCGGGAAATGGAAGGGCGGAAGTTGATCAGGGTGAGGAGGCAGAGGTTCTGTGAGGGTCGGCGAGTCGTGTGGGGTGGTGGAATGACGGGAGCGAGTCGCCGGAGTTTGGCCAGAGATGGGGAAGGTGAGGGCGATTAGGCGCGATCGAGGGGTGGTTATGCGAATTACAGTAAGGAAAAGAAAGAGGGGAGGAAGAGGAAAGATTGTACCTACTCGGAGGGACGAGGGGGGGGGGGGGGGGGGGGGGGGGGGGCGGAGCAGGGCGACAGTCGTATCGACTGTCGCCGGAGAAGAAGGTGCCCAGAGAGAGAGGGCGGCGGCGAGGAGAGAGCGGGAAAGCGCGCGCTGGGTACGGCGCGACGCGGGAAGAGCAGGTGAAGGCAGCTCTGCTGCTGGTAGTGTGGCAGAGCGACGAGGAGGAGGAGGAAAAACCGCCGGAGCAAGGGGGCCTCTGTCGGAGTGGGAAGAGAGGAAAGGGGGGGGGGGGATTTCTCCGTCAGAACCGAGCTCCCGAGAGCGGCAGAGCGTCGGGGGTTTTTATAGAGGCAGAAACAGAGAGGAGGGTGGAGGGAGACGATGTGCCTCACTCGCTGGAGGACGTCGGAGATGGAGACCCATACCGTCCGTGCGTTCGCACGGGCGGTATGGGCGATTGCAGCGATCAGGGGGGTGTTCCTACGTCGGCTGACGTCGCAGGGAACCCCTGGTTGACTTGGCAGGGGGTCCCCCTTACCCTGCGCGGCGCCATGCCTCGCGCAAGGTCGCCGGAGCATGGTGCTGCTCAGGGTTTTGCAGGGAGGACCCAAATGCAAAGAACGATGAAGAGTTAGGGGCCAAAATGCGAAGGTTTCAAAAGTTGAGGGCCAAAAAGTAAAGTTGGTCAAGAAGGTTTCTTCTTAGGCTCAAGTTTTTATACATGACTAATTAGGGCCTAAGGATTCTGATGGTAAATTTTATTTCTAGATTAAACCTTGTTTGACCGGTCAATTTACGTAAAAACCCAAATTAAGTTATTAATTGGGCATGATTCTCAATGTAGGTCAAAATGGGTTCCTAAGGCTAAATTGGAGGTTCTAAGCCCTAGAGATTATTTTTATATGAATTTTAGAGGGTTTATTCAATTTTTTTTTTGCCTCGAACCTCGTGAATTGAAGTGGATTTATTTTTAAGGTTACAGGATGTCATTTAATTCGTTAGAGTTGCTGTAGCCCTCTTTGAGTCATCTCATCCCACTTTTCTTCTTATTATATTATTTTGACCTATGTTTGGATCCTGAGTTACCCTGTTTTCATATTGAATTGGTGAAATTGCATTTTTACCCCTTAGTTTCTGTTTTCTTCTTAAACTCAGAATTCTCTGAGTTAAGCCTTTCCTTGAGTTATGTAGGAGCTTTTATCCTTTGTATTAGGTCAAAATGAGCTAGTTATAGCTCATGATGAGGTTCTCATCAGGCACCCACCCAGATGGAGTAGCTTGCTGGCTTGGGGCAACGTTGACCCTAAAGATGACCTTGACCTCCGCGCCTGTGGGCTTAAGTGGCGAGAGATGAGCGTTTTGGGATAACGCGGCCATCACCACCAAGACTTGGCAGTGGTATTCTGCTGGGGGGAGCTAGGGAAACACCACCTTCTCAATCTGGCTGGCGTTGGACCCATTTGGTTCCTGATCAGTGAGAAAGACCATGTTGACCCCTTGAAGCTGCTGGAGCTTCTCCTTATGGTAGTCCTCCAGACCCTCCATGGGTCTCTTGCCTTTGTCTTGGCCCTCGTTTCGCTTGACGAAGTAGGCCAAGTTTCCATGTCAGATTCGGGACTCAATTTGGTCGCGCAGATCTCGGCAGTCTTTAGTGGTGTGCCCCCGGGCCCTGTGGTATTTGCAGTAGGACCCAGAATCAACCTTCTTCTTGAGAGGCCTCAGTGGGGGTAGTAGGTCCTTGTCGATGGATCGTACTTCTGCTAACACATCCTCCTAATTCACGACCAGGGGAGTGTACCCTTTATAGAACTCCCGTCTGGGCTGGCGAGGTCCGCTATTTCGACCTTTGGTGGGTCGGTCACTCCTCTAATCGTGGAAGTTGGCCTTCCACTTGTTGAAGTGACTCCCTCCGTGGATGGACACGAGAGCCGGATCTCCTGAGGTCCTCTTCTCCTCAATGGGATCGAGATCGTCTCTGTACCCATCCGCCAGTTAGCTATAGGAGCGGAAGGAATTGTCCTGCTCCATGGACCACGTAGCCCTTTCCCACAACTCCGCCATATCTCGAGGCAGGGGTTAGGAGAGTTGACTTGAAGTACTGGATGACTATGGCATCATGGGACCTCTTGCACTTGAAATATTGAGCCTTAAACCAGTTTAGGTATGATTGGAAGATCTCAACTTTCCATTGTCGGATTTCTGACAGCATTTTTGGGTTACTTTTAACCGTTTGCTTCCCCACAAAATACTAGCAGAAATTATCTGCCAGTTCTTGGAAGCAGGTGATCTGTCCGGCTGGCAGTTCATTGAACCACTCATGGGCCATGCCAGACTGATACGACGAGAATGCCTAGTAGAGTACTCCGTCTGGGCAACCGTGAACCGGCATCATTTGGCGGTAACTCTCAACAAAGTTGTTCAGGTCCGCTGTCTCGTCATATTGGGCCATGACGGGCTGCTTAAACTTTTTTGGCAGAGGAGCCGTCATCACCTCCTCTGTGAAAGGAGAGGTAGTGACGTAGGTATGCGAGCGTATACCCCTCATCGCCTGGATAACCTAGCGGACAATCTCAAGTATTGAGCCCCCTCCACTGGTAGCCATGAGGTGAGCCCTGGACTACTCCCCTGATGAAGGTGGGGCGTGGAGCTTTAGGCTAGCTGGGAGGAATTTCCCCTTTTGGCTACTAAGCTCGTGTTTTAACTTCTCAAGCTATTCGCACAAGCAGGTGTTTTTCTCTTTCACCGTATAATGCCATTTTAATTACTCATCCTCTGGACTGGAACTTTGGGGTTCCTCCAGTTGGATCTTACCCAACTCCTTGATCTGCTTGAACTCATGGAGTTTGTTGGTGATCGACTGCTGCTCGATCTTCAGAGCCACTAACTTGACCTCATACTCTTCTTCCTTCGCTTGCATCTCGAGGAGGGGATCCCGCCTAGGGACCTCAAGTAGCCGGCTAGGTTTAGCCGGCTTCTCCTTACTGGGCCCGGTGAGGTGGGGGCATCCCTTGGACACTAAGACGCTTGATTCCACCTACATTGCCGCCTTCTCGGGATTACCGTGAGAGAAATTGCGAGTCATAGGGACCATTGCTAAGATTTTGGATAAGGAAATGGTATTGAATGATAATCGCTTCCCATAGACGGTGCCAATTGATCGGTCTCCTTTGAGAAAGGAGGATCCGACTTAACAAATAGAACAATGCAATCACAGAAAATAGACATGAGAGTTGGTGACTCAATTCCACCCGAAGGGATATACATCTTGGGGGATGGCAGTGCTCCCAAACTTCCACTCGAATTGGCAGGTAGTATAGAATCTCTAGTTTTATCTCTCTCAGATTGCTTGAAGCCAGTCCCGGAGGGCCTCTTTTCCTTACTTATAGTACAAGAAATATCCCAACAACATTAAATCCCTTATAATGGTCCTCACAGATTCTCTACCATGTCTGTTAATTGGCAATTAATAACATAGGTAATGCCATCGTTAATGTAGATGTGGATGTCGTGGGTGTTGTTGCTGCATCTTTGACTCCAGTCAATCTAGGTCCTACGATGGGTCTAGATCCATCTGAGTATAAGCAGGTTGAGTGGAGCCAGATTCGCCTATTTGCCTGGTATTTGGGTAGTCGGATCCTTTCGGGCTTCGTGCGAAGTTTTAAGTTCGAGGATACATTTTGCTCCTCATCAGATGAGGAAGCATTTCCCTAGATGGTCGACTTTCATCATCCTTGCCATGTGTGGGAGACTCCTAATGAGGAGTCAACTTTGCCTATGGGGAAGGTTGGGAGACCCTTCTCGTCCTTTATGCTATGGAGAGAAGACGATGTCGCATCTCTTTTTCGAATGCAAGTTCAGTGCACAAGTCTTGACAGGAGTGGACTGGTACACTGCATGATGACCTCCATTGTGTAGATCATCAAGTTTTTCAACATAGTGGAGAGGATCAAATTAGATGAAGCAAGATATTATGCACCACTTTTTGGTATATTTGGAAGGAGTAGAATCATCGTGTCCATGAAGGCAAGTGCAAAAGTATGGAGGAGTTGTGTGGTTCATTCCTAAAGGATGTAATGGGTACATGAGGAGTGCAATGTAGGTGGCTGAAATGTAGGGTATGCGTTGTGTATTATAGGTTTTGAGCAAGTTAAATTATTGAGTAAAAGTTTATCATCTACTCAGAAAAAAAATTTTACTTTTCAAAGAAAAGGCCATGTTTGCACAAATCACAAGAAGATTTTATCCAATCAAATAAGCTTCCATCCCCTACGTTTAGGAATATACAAACTTTAGCAACATATGTAAAATCAACCCATAAACTTGAAAATGTGCCCCCATTGGAAGAAAGAGTACATGGCAAAATTAGGATGCTAGATAAAATCAGCAAAGAAAAGGCTATGTGAAGAATTCAGCAATCACTGGTCAACCAAGTACGTCCAATCACTTTGTTATCAACAACCTATGAGGTTGCCTATATTAAAGCGCTAGCATATATACTACTCCCAAACCGAGTGCAATTGACTTAAGATTACCCTCCAACTTTAGAATGTAACCTCGGTTAAAGAGTGAATTGGCTAACTTTCCCTGACATGTGATGTAATTTTTTTCTCTTCTGAATTACTTTGGTAGAGGATTGTAGGATCCAGAATAAAGTTTCCAACACGATCCTTGGAGAGGAATCAAATATAGCTGATCAAAAAGTGATTAGTCTTTTACCGTTCTCCCTTTCGTCCTACTCTCTTCTATTTGCTTATCCCTTCGATCATGTGAGCATGCAACTTCAATGTATTATCTTTGATGTGAGTATAAGAACGTAGAAGGTGATGTATTTTGTAACGTATGGAGATATGAATGTGATCCACACTTGATGTTTTACTTTTACATGTAATGTATGGAGATATGAATGTGATCCACACTTGATGTTTTACTTTTACATAAAAAAGTACTGATACATAGTGAGATATACTGTTGTTCAAATCAACAATAATTTTACATCAGTGTAAAATATTAAGATAATCTTTGAAATCATTTTACACTAATGTAAACCACTGAAATCACCTTTGAAATCATTTTGTATAAGTACAAAATCATCAAATCATCTTTAAAATCACTTTACACCTGTATAAAATTACACTAGAATCATCTTATATCGGTACAAAATAAGATTTCATCTGTATCTTTTGATTCAAAATAGCAGTAGTAGTTTTCATAATTATTTTGTATCGGTATAAAATAAAATTATATATATATTTAAAATGATGATAATTTTTTTAAATTAGGTGAAGGAAGAATAGAACTTAAAATTTTTATTTAACTTTGAATATAAATTATCCAATATTTTGTGTCACCGTCTAGATTTCTTTACATTTTTAACTTCCATAGATACCTCTTTTGATCTATCAAAAGGAAAACAAATTAAAAGTTATATCCCTGTTTAAACGAGTAAAAAATGCAACCAGGGGAGAGGAGGATTGAGAAAAGAGCAGGAGTATTTGAGACCTGGAAACAGGTTCGTCGATTAAATGTCCAACTAATGGGCGGGCCACTACCTCTGATGCAACAGGGGGTGCCGAGGTGGCCCCACTCTCTGTCCTGGCAGTTACTGTATGTACTCCCGCCCATGCGAGGGAATGGACCCTCACTTTTTTTTTTAATTAGAAAAATAATTTTTTCACCGAGGGAAAGAAGAGATACAAAAAGAAAAAATAGATATATAATAATGTGGTGGAATGACAAAATATAAGAAAAAAAAAAAAAGAAAAATAGAAAATTCAGAGGTTGGAAATCAAATGATCTCCATGAGATTGACTCCATGCCCATCTAATTGATAAAGTGCTAACAGGTAACCACTGAACCATGTTAAAAAATTTTTTCGAATTAAACACGAGGTCACACGTGATTTCGTAAAAATAAAATTACATTAAAAAGAAGAAAAAAAAAATCATACAGCTTCATCAACCAAAAACCACCAACACAACAAACAACCACCGCAAAACATTATCATCCACACCATGAGTACTGCACTCCACCACAGATCACAGCAGCACCCAACCAAGGCCGCCGCACACCCCACCCAACCCTATTCCAACCGACCACCGTCGTGTTGAGCCACCACCTTGGCGGAACAGACACATTGTGCATCCACACCCACTAACGAGGCACACACGACGGGAGCAACCGGAAGGAGCAAGGATCGATGAGTGCACATCCCCACCATCCTTGAGAGAATGACGACCAGTGACGACGAACCTTGATTGGCAAGCATGAACCTTTGGTGATGAACAACAACCTCGAACAACATGCAACAAGTAATAAGCGGCCATGTATGTTGACGAGTGGCCCTGATCGGCGAAGATGTATGATCCGGAGGAAGAAAGGGGAGAACCTGGCAAGAGTAGGGACCTTGATCGGCTGCGTACAGCCGATCCGGGCTTAAGCAGGACTCGGGTTCTTTTTTCCGAGGGAGAGGGCGACAGGAGGGCGTGAATGCCACGAATGCTAGGACCCTCACTTTTTAACTTTGGTTTTCCTCCCCTATTTTGGTGCTCTAGGAGAAGTGGGTATAGCAGGAGGATTTGGTTGGTGGAAAGAAATCATTCGAAATACAGGAGTAATGGTAGAGGATAAGCGTCTTTTGGTACAGAAAAGCTGCGGTCAAATCTCCTTAGTTTCTTTCAAAAATAAATTGTTCTTCGCTGTTCCGAAGGTACGTAAGCCACAATTTTCAATTGAGGTTTTCCGTCATTTTCAAGTTTATTTCCGCCGAAGAATTTCATGCAACCATGAAAGTTAAATGTCCAATCAGATGTGGCTAAGGGTGTACACCAGGTTGGCATTCAACCTAAATTTAACTCATGATTTTCAAGTTAATATTTTTAAACTTAATCCAATCCATTATACCGTCCAAATAAATCCAACTCAACTTAAAATCAGGTTAGGTTGAGTTGTTGATCGATCAAAATTTATATTTATCTTTTAAATATTTTATATATTTTTTATATTAAATAAAAAATAATTTTAAATTATAAACCATTTGTATTTTATTAAAAAATAAATAAAACAGATAAAAATATAAAAATTTTCAAACAAAAAAAATAAAAATAGGATATAAAATTAACAAAAAAAAGATAAAAGGTTCGAGAAAGAAAAGAAGAGAAGAGGAGTTGCTCGATGGTGGTGGTAAGTGTAGGATACTAATACACAAGTACACTAGAAGGGTGGATGAACAATATAGTATAAAAATATATAAATAGTAATCAAACTACAAAATTTAACAAAAGATGTATAGTAGTTCTTTTTATTTGGATACAAGTCTCATAACTTAAGATTTTTAACTTGATTCCCATAACCTCGAGGGAATTAAGCCTTTATTACAAGAGGTAATTAATGACTTACCTTAATCCAATTACAATATAATAGAATTGAAATAATAAATATAGGAGTAAGCAAAACAAATAAGCTTACAACTTCAATCCTAAGCCTCCCAATAATATATAATTATAAAGATATTACCAATGGAAGCTAAGGAAAAAAATCGACACACTAAAGCCTAAACGAATAGAAATTTGGAATTTCTTATGCCCATGGACTTGCTGAACTCTCAAAATTTTCTCTCAAACTCACTAAACACCAAATCTCTCTCTTTTGCTAGAAATTGAGTGTAGAAGAGATCTTAAGATCAAGAGAGAGTGAGCTGTTTCTACGTGTAAAATGTAAGTTTGCATTAGAGGAGGGTGAATAGTGTGGTATTAAAAACTTAATACAAATGAAACAATCACACAAGTATTCACCACAATGAGACAAGTATTTTTAGATGGAACCCCCAGAGTATAAATCACCACTTAAGTCACCTCAACTTAGGATTTTCTGATCAACCTAGTCGATCAAATCCACTATACATACCACTTAAAACAAGAGTGACATAACCTTAATACAACGACACTACTTTGGACCAAGGGTAGTATACTTTAAATTCCTCTTCTTCATGAAGAGAATTTTATCTTACGATGAGACGGGAATTTGCAATGTAAATACTAACAATTACAATAAAACAAGACCTATAATGTCACAAAATATAAATTAACACTAACACTAAGCTCCTATAAACAAAAAGTACTTCCCCTAAGGTGGAAGTTGTTACGACCCGATTCCCGAATCCCTACAGGACACGAGACCGGCCCGACTCAACTAATCCCAAGACTTAATCGTCCAACGAGAAACAACCAAAAAGTAGGAAAGTAAACCACATTTACTATGCTAAGCAACTAACAGTAAAAGAGTACAACAGTAAAGAAAGTAAAAACTGCTACAGTACATATCACCATCACAACAATAGAGCAGTAACAAGGTACAGGAACATAAAGGTGTAGAAAAGTAAAGGTACAGAACGTAAAGTACAAGAGTCTGAACTCACTACTACAAAAGGTACTATAAAAAGAAGCTACTGCTACTGGACTCCACTGGGCCTAGCACCCTCTGCAGCCGTAAACTCGGGCTGCTCAACACGTGGACTTGAAAAAGGTTATGAGTACACAAAGTCAGCGAACGCTAAGTAGAGTGGCAACCAACTAACTAAAGCAGTAAAAGTAAATAGGTAGCTGTTTATTCCGATTACTTTATTTCAAAAATTATTCCTTTTCACCCATTGGTTTATTTATCAGATCTCTTTCTTGATCTCGAATGTTCCTCGTGGGAACGATCTTGATTGCAGTCTTTTCCAAAGAGTAGAAGTCGCACATGGTGCTCTCCTGGCTGGGAGAGTCCCTCGTGGTGGTCCTACACCTAGTCAACCACCCCAAGGTCATGGATAAACGTAACGGTGACTACGGCATGTGCGATAAGCGCATGGGTAGCTACCCCATACTAGCACGTGGTCAGTCGTTTCCGTTAACGGGTGCGCCAAAGTATAGCACGGAACAGTATAGGCCCTAGCCCTCTCAATAACAGGGGTCTAGCCCCTAAGAACCAAACAGGGATCTCGCCCCTCCACAGTTCGCGTACCCTCGCCTGACTACCCTGGTTTGCCCAGTGGGCCTAGCAAGTCGGTGCAGGGTGGCTAGCTGAACCCCGGGTCCCGTGGGGTGGCTAGCTCTCTCCCTAAACTACTAGCTCTCCCGGGTACAGTGTACACGAGGGCCAAGAAGTCGATGCAGAGTGGCCAATCCTAACCCCGAGTCCCAACCCAAGGGCGGCTAGCTCCGTTCTACACTAAACAGGGGACAGTTGCTCTCCTTTGTACTACGTACTCAAGGGCTAGCACACTTCCCTACTCACATTTTCCGAATTCATTCCATTTATTTCCAGGAGCTCTACTCCTAATTCCCCGCAGGGTTCATGCTCATATTTCTCATGTCATTCCATACCAGGTTTCATCATTCCCATTCCCATTCTCAGGTTCTACACATGCATCTCGTATTTCTACCATTCACATTTCCATTATCAGATTATACACATGTAGGTCGTATTTCTATCATTCACATTTCCATTCTCAGATTATACACATGCAGCTCATATTTCTATCATTCACATTTCCATTCTCAGATTATATATATGCAGCTCGTGTTATATCTTTTAACGTATACAACAGGTAAGATTACATGTAACTATTTCACTAACACAGTTAATTCATATTTCACAGGCAGCTCTTGTTCGTTAACAGGCAATTGTTTCTATCTACTCATTCAAGACTGCAACTCAAACATACATACATTTCAAGTATTTCTCGTCCTAGGATTCATGCCATATCCTAGTTTCTAATCATTCATTCCACACATACATTCAGGTTTGTATTTAAATTAGGGGAAGCCACTCTACTAGTCAACCCAAGAGTATTGGGGGCTCGAATGGCAGGCTCACGTGCCTCAGCAAGGCCCGAACCCGCAACGGAATGAAATCCTATAACAAGGAACAATCACAAGGGAACCTTCAGAATAGTATACAAAGCCTTCTAACAAGTAGAAGAACTCACAAGGAAGACATCGATATCTTATTTGCGTAAAACAGACCTCAAACGGATCCTAAACGGGTCAAAAACAGGGTTACTGACTCAAATAAGACGTCTGGAACAACTTCCAGACGTCTTAAAAGTGTCCAGAAATGCACCTCAAGCTCTGTGTCGACCTCAGATGCCCAAGAACTCTTATGGATCGTCTAGACCCAACTCCAGACGTCCGACTTTCTCTCCGGATGTTTAGAAGTGCTTCCAGCCGTCTGGTAAGCCACCTAGACGTCTGAAATGCGTGGGATGGCGTGTCCTGCACCTTCCCGAAGCAAATCCTGCACGCCACCAATAAATCTTCTCAAAATGGCCATGCAAAGAGTAGCTGTGGAGTAGCCTGCATGGCCATATCTGCAAAGAGAACGTACCTTTGCGAAGACCTCTCTTCAGACATCTGGAACTACCTCCAGACGCCCTCACCGTCGTCTGGACGTCACTCCAGACGTCTGATTCTGAGAAAAACCCAGAACCAGAACCTGCTCCTACTCGCTCTCGCTGCGCGCGGCCGTGACTCGCCTCCTTGGCTATAGCTCCGGTTGCAGTAATGTCAGGGATGACTTCCCCGACACACTCCTCCTCCTCTCACACGCACCGCTTCGGCTGTGCGCCCTCTGGTATGCTCCCACACGAGCTTGTGAGCACAACTCCTCTTCTCCTCACACCGCTCCTCCTCATCGCCACTCTCGCGCTCACTCGCTCGCGCTGGCTCTCACGCTCACTCGCTCGCGCTAGCTCTCACACTAGGGTGAAGAGGAAGGGAAGAAGTGGCTAGAGTGGGGAGAACGAGAGAGGAGGAAGGGGGGTTGTATATGGAAGGGGTGTTAGGGTTTGCTGGAGGAGGGGAGAGAGAAGGAGAGAAAATGAGAGTACTGTCTGCGCGCAGCCCGCGCGCAGATGCGAAGCTCGTACCCAAATATTTTGATTTCTAGACGTTTGAAAAGGTATTCAGATGTCTTAAAAGGCTCAGGACAGAACGGATCTTAACATCATAATAAACTTAAAGGAAGTTTCATCCTTAAAACTTGAGCTAGCTAGGGTGTGGAAAAGAAATATATACGCATAACAAACTTAAAGAGGACCGAAGCTAGTCCGAAAAGACGTACCCTCAAAATGCTCTGGGTACCACTCTCACATCACTGCCTCAGGCTCCTAGGTAGCCTCCTCGTACCTCTGGCTCTTCCACAAAACCTTCACAAGGGGTACCTGCTTCCATCTCAAACTTCGGACAGCTCTGTCTAGTATCTGCATGACGGGAACCGTTCTCGTGTGTTTTGAAAGTTGTCAGAATAGTAGTATAGTCACACAAAAATGTTCTTCAAAAATTAAGTTTGTAAAAATTACGAGACTTGAGTCCCGGTCGTTCATCTCTGGGAGGTGTTTGTTCAAATTTGAATTTGATCTTTAATCGCTCTACTTTATTTACAAGTCGCATGGCGGTTTATAATTATTACGTATTTAAGTATGACATGCTTAGTTACAAGAATATTAGAAAGTGAAGGTAGGCAACTTCAATCACACAAAATATATTGCAATCAATAAGCTCATGGTGATTTCCAACATAGAGACATGTATATAAAAATATATTTTTCATTCATTCATTTGGAGAGTATTTGCAACATGAACTTGTAGAAGAAAGCTTGTACATGAATGCTTAAAAATGTAGATCTAGCTATCAGAAAATGATTGCATACAAGAATCGATGGGAGGATTTCACATGCATCATTGGGGGAGAAGTTAAGACTACGCTACTAAGCAGTAATAAAAGCAATAAAATTATGAAGAGCATAAACTAAATCTAGCAGAATAAAAGGGCATTAAGGGGTGGTCCCCGATGGCCTTGGAGTGGTCGGGAGGAGAATGAGGGGTGGCCAATGTAGCTTAGGTTGACCCTTGGAGAGAGGTAGGGTTGATCCAGCATCTCGGCATGATGTCCTCCATGGTGGTGGTAGTGAGCTTGTGGAGGTGGAGTGGCTAGCTAAGTGGAAGTGGGCGTGAATGGCACCAATGGGGTGAATTTGACAAGGAAGTGCATGGGTGCCAATGGACACCCCTTAGGTCTTTTTATAGACCTAAGGGAAGCTCTCTAGAGAATTATGGAATTCTCTAGAGAGGCCTATGGTGGGAGCTCATGAGAGAGTGAGAGAGAGAGGATGGATGGTGGTTTTTAGATCCACCAAATGTGGATCTAAAAATTGAATGGCTCTTGGTTGCTAATTTTGGCAACCAAGGCAACCACACATGGTAGAGAGTTCTAGAGAACTCTAGGCTAGGTATTTCGTGTGGATGGTGTGTGTGGGTGTGTGTGGATCGAAACTTAGGTGGCTAGGTTGATTAGGTTAGGTTTTAGTGGGTTTAGGTCAAGGTATGTCTCAAATTAGGGTTATAAATCCTAATTCACTAAGGTAAAGTACAATTAAACTTAATACAAGTTTAATTGGGTGTGTGGAAACTTAATTGAGAGTAAAACAACTCAATTAATTTAGGTCCAGGTCAATTGGACTCTCACTGAGTCCAATTGGATAGTGTGTGCTGAGATCAGGGCTCAATTGGACTCAATGAGTCCAATTGAATAGGCTGATGGAATTGGCTAAGATCTAAGCCAATTAGGTTTAGTGAGGACCTAATTAGGTCCTTAGGGAGGTCTAGAGGTGATGTACTAGGGTTATGGCATCTTAATTTAGGTTCCTATGGGGTTGGAATTGGGTTTAGGAACCTAGAGATCCAGGATCAAGGCTTAAATCTTAAAACAGGAACTGGAGAGCAGTATTAGATGTCTAATAATAGTGTTAGACATCTTATACTAAAAAATAAAAAGTCCAGACTTGTTTTCTGGACGTCCAATCAAAGTCAAGAGGGATTTTGGGTTCTATTTTGGGTATTCTATAGAAATTGGATGTTTGACAAAGTGTCTGGATGTCCAATAACACTGCAGAAGTGGGTTTGAGGTGTGCGGGAGATGGCTAAGGGTCTTGGACGTCCTATAACTTATCTGGACATCCAGATAAGGGTTAGAACTAGGGTTTTAGGGCTTCCTAGGGTGTTGTGACCTAATTTAAGGGTGGCTAAGGCTTGGGGAAGTCTCTAGGCTATCCTAGGGCTAGGATGGACCTAAGCTCTTCACATTTTACTGCTTTATTCCTACTTTATAGCATAGCAAACCTTTAACTCCCTTACATTATTATTCCTACATCTAATCTAAGCCTTTTGATCCAGCTCTGCTGCAACTCCCGTTATTCCTGATCTAGCTTCAGATCCAGCTCCTGATTAGCTTATTCCCTGCAATCGACATAATGCACTTAATCAGCACATTATAACATTATTTTATGCATAGCTAAAGGAAAGTAGTAAAGATGTAGATAATGCGTATGCATGCATGAATAACCCTAACTTATCCTAAGTCTTAACTTAATCTGGGTCAATTATGACCTATGATTGTTACGCAATCACTGCACTGGTCGCTCGGGGTAGGTCAAGTCATCACCCACCTCAACACTCTTGTGGCTCAGAATGTGATTGGGATCAGCGACGTACTTCCTGACGTTGGACACGTGGAACACGTCGTGCACATCGGAAAGCTGGGGAGGAAGGGCAAGCTTGTAAGCAACAGATCCTACCCACTCCAGGACCTCAAAGGGCCCTACAAACCTCGACGCAAGCTTCCCTTTCACCCCAAAATGATGTAGGCCCTTCATGGGCGAAACGTGAAGAAAGACGTGATCCCCAACCTCGAACTGTACCTCTCTAAGCTTCCGATCGACATAACTCTTCTGTCTGCTCCCGACAGTGTGAAGTCGTCTGTGAATCTGCCCTACCACCTCCTGACTCTGCCGGATCAGTCGGGGGCCAACCTCCCACTTGGTCTCCACCTCAACCCAACTCAAGGGCGCAGTACACCTCCGTTCATACAGAGCCTCGTAGGGTGCCATGCCGATGCTCGAGTGATAACTGTTATTATATGCAAACTCTGCCAAGGGTAAGTGCTCCTCCCAAGAGCCTCTCCTGTCCAGTACATAGCACGTAAAGGGTCCTCAAGTGTCTGTATCATGCGCTCTGACTGTCCGTCCGTCTGGCGGTGGTATGCTGTACTGAACCTCAACCGTGTCCCCAAGTCTTGCTGAAACTCAACCCAGAACTGGGACGTAAAATGGGTATCCCGGTTGGATACAATCTCATGTGGAACTCCATGCAGACGTATCACATCATGAATATACCTCTCTGCCAACTGCGCTGGTCCCAAGGTGACTTGGATTGGTAAGAAACATGCTGTCTTCGTTAATCTGTCTACAATCACCCAGACTGCATCGTGTCTTCGCTGGGTAACGGGCAAGCCCACCACCAGTCCATGGTGATGCTCTCCCACTTCCACTCTGGCACAAAAAGTGGCTGCAGCGGCCCTGCAGGACTCTGATTCTTGGCTTTCACTTGCTGGCACACCAAACACTACTGCACGAACTCACCTACATCTCGCTTCATCCCTCTCCACCAAAAGTCACGTCTCAGATCATGGTACATCTTCGTGTTCCCGAGATGTATGGTGAACCTAGACCCATGTGCCTTAGTCAAGAGCTCTCTCAACAACTCCTCGTCTCTAGGAACACACAAACGTCCCCTCATGCACAGTACCTCGTCAGTAAAGGAGAATTCTCCAGGGTCCCCTGACAATACTCTATCTCGCAATGACTACAGGTACGTGTCTGTCATCTGTCTTATGATGATGCGACCTATCAGCTCTGGTCTCGTCTGTCGGGTCACTGTCACTGCCCCACAATGCCCCTATAACTCTAGGGGTCGCCAACTGCCCAACTCCTCCATAAGCCTCCAACTTTGGGCCTGAAAACTGGCCAAGTGGGTGGGCTCCTTCCAGCTCAAGGCGTCAGCCACCACGTTGACCTTCCCCGGATGGTAGGAGATGCTGCAGTCATAGTCCTTCAAGAGCTCTAACCAACGTCTCTGTCTCATGTTAAGCTCCTTCTGATCAAACAAGTACCTGAGGCTCTTATGATCCGTAAATATCTCAAAAGTCTCACCGTACAGGTAATGCCTCCATGTCTTCAGCGCGAAGACAATAGCTGCCAGCCCTAAGTCATGGGTAGGGTAGCTATGCTCATGGGGCTTCAGTTGCCGCGAAGCGTAAACGACAACGTGACCCCGCTGCATGAGCACACCCCCTAACCCCTGCAACGAAGTGCCCGTGTAAACAACGAACCCGCTACTGCTGTCTGGGATGGTAAGCACAGGAGCCGAAGTCAGCCTCTCCTGAAAACACGCCTCACAAGCGTCTGTCCAAGCAAAGGGCACATCCTTTCGGGTCAACTGAGTCATAGGACGTGCAATCTGCATGAAACCCCTGATAAATCGTTGGTAGTAACTTACCAGTCCCAAGAAACTGCGGATCTCTGTCACTGTACGTGGTCTCTCCCACCTGAGTACTGCCTCTACCTTGGCTTGATCCACAACCAAGCCATCCCCTGAAATCACATAACCTAAGAAGGTCACCTGTCTCAACCAAAACTCGCACTTGCTGTATTTGGCATATAGCCTACGTCGTCTCAACGTGTCCAGAACCATCCATAAGTGCTGTCCGTGCTGCGCCTGATCCCGCGAGTAAATGGGCACATCATCAATAAATACCACCACAAACTGATCTAGATAAGGTTTGAACACCCGGTTCATCAAGTCCATGAAGGTAGTGGGGGCGTTGGTCAGCCCAAACGGCATGACCAAAAACTCGTAGTGTCCGTACCGAGTGCGGAAAGCTGTCTTGGAGACGTCGAACTCCCTGATCCTCAACTGGTGGTAGCCAGATCTCAAATCTATCTTGGAGAATACCGTAGCACCTCGCAACTGGTCAAACAAATTATCGATCCTCGGTAGCGGATACCCGTTCTTGATGGTGACCCTATTCAGCTATTTGTAGTCCACACAAAGGCATAGGGTACCATCCTTCTTCTACACAAATAACACCGGGGCTCCCCATGGAGACGCACTGGGTCTCACAAAGCCCTTCTCCAATAGGTCCTGCAACTGGGATTTGAGCTCTCATAGCTCAAGTGGTGCCATCCTGTAAGGTGCTGTAGAAATGGGGCTGGTCCCCGATACCAGTGAGATCTCAAACTCGATCTCACGCTCGGGCGGTAGTCCTGGCAGCTCCTCTGGAAACACGTCAGGGTACTCTCTGGCTACCGGGATGCTCTGAAAGTCTGCCACGTGGCTGGGCTCTGCCACCACACAAGCCAGGAAGCTCTCACACCCCTGGCCCAAAAGTCTCGCCGCCCGAAGTGCAGAAATGCACCTGAAGCCTCCGTCCACCGACTGTCCGTGAAACTCAAAAGAAGGCATCTCCTGTATGGAGAAGACGATCTTCATCTCAAAATAGTCCACCAAAGCGTGGTAAGCGGACAAGCAATCCATCCCCATAATCACGCCAAAGTCCTCCATCGGTATCACAATCAGGTCAGCGGGGAGGTTGTGTCCCCCAACACTAACATCACAGTCTATGTAGACCTCCTCAGCTACAAACAGCTGACTACCTGGACCTTTGATCATAAACGGATCCTCCAACAACACACAGTCCTGTCCCAAACTGACAGCAAAAATCGCAGCAACAAACGAGTGCATGGCACCGGAATCAAAAAGTACGTAAACTAGTCTATCGGAAACTGTAATCATACCTACCACCACTGAACCTGAAGCTCTGGCATCTCTGTGTGTCAGGGCGTTGATACGCCCTCCGCTCTCGGTGCGGAAGAAGCAGCCATACTTTGTGTCAGGCGGGTAGCCGCTGGCCGGTACCCTCCTCGCAATTGTTGTCCTCCCCCACGTGCCTGGGAACCCCGGCCACCTGCTCGGCCTCCAGCACTCAGTGTGGGGAGCATCTGCTACATCCGACCCTAGACGGGCAGTCCCTCTTGATGTAGCTTGGCTGGCCACACTGGTAGCAGAGGGAACTCGACTCCCGCCCTCAGTCGGTCCCTGCTGACGGCTGGGCGGGGGTCCAATGCTGGCAGCTGGCCCTTGTCGGGGGCCCCCAAAGGCCACTGATAGCCCCGTAAAACGTGACGGCTCTCCCGTGGGTGCCGTGTGCCTCCTCTCTCGCCAGCCCTGTGAGTACTCTGGCTGGTAGGGCCTCTTCTGTCCGCTGTTAGTGTCACATGTGGCCGGGTTGGTCTCCTCATATGTCATAGCTGCCTCCACCACTCTCGAGAACGTGGGCAGCTTCAGGGGTTTGACATACCCCCAAATGGTGGGCCGGAGCCCCTCAGTGAACCTCCACAGGCGCTCCTCCTCAGTAGGCACAACTGTCACAGCGAAACGAGACAGTTCCAAGAAACGCGTATGATACGCGCTGACAGTCATCATCCCATGGTGGAGAGTGTGAAACTCCCGCCTCCTCTAATCATGCCATGTCTGCGGGAAGTATTGCTCGCAAAAGAGGGTCACAAATTGGCCCCACGTTGGCTCTGCCCTTTCCTAACCTCTGACCGCCCTCCACCACCTGTGTGCCGTGCTCTCCAACTGGTACATGGCAAAGGCCACGCAGCACTCCGCAGGGGGGCGAAAGGTGTCAAACACCTTCTCGATCTGCTTTAACCAGTCCTCCGCCTCAGTCAGGTCCTTATCCCCCTTGAAGAAGGGAGGCTTCAGCTTCCGGAACTATCCGAAAAGCTCGTAATGTCGCTGTAGTGGGGCAATGGGCACACCTCCAAGCAAGGAGGGCTCGTGCTCGGAAGTGTCAGAGTGCGGTGGGGGCGATGGAGGACCACCCCCTCCCCCACGTCCAGTGCTGCATCGGTCTCATGGTCCCACAGAGGACTCCCCCTCCACGTCCTCAGGAAGAGGCGCCCGTGGAGGTGGGTGGAGCTCCTCTTGTATAATCTCTCATATCAACTGGGTGAGGTCCTAGGCCTGAACGAAGTGGATGGTCCACTGAAACGTTGGGCTCAGCACGCCCGCCCCTTCAACCTCATCCATGGGCGCGTCCGCGGCCCACCTCAAGGACTCCACGTCGAGGCATCTCCTGCATGGAGACGCGAAAAACAGAATAAAGAGACATCAACTCTAACGGACATTCAGCAAAAGAATCCTCAAAACAGATGTCAAAAGGTACGTTGTGGTGGTTACTCTAGTTATATACACGTGAATTGGTTATTCTCAAGCTAGTTGGTTCATTTCTTGGGATGACCTTGCTCTGATACCATCTTGTTACGACTCGGTTCCCGAATCCTTATAGGACACGAGACCAGCCCGACTCGATTGATCCCAAGACCCAGTCGTCCAACTAGAAACAACAAAAAAGCAGGAAAGTAAATCACATTCACTATGCTAAGCAACTAACAGTAAAAGAGTACAACAGTAAAGAAAGTAAAAACTGCTACAGTACATATCACCACCACAACAATAGAACAATAACAAGGTTCAGGAACATAAAGGTGCAGAAAAGTAAAGGTATAGAACGTAAAGTACAGGAGTCTGAACTCACTACTACAAAAGGTACTACAAAAAGAAGCTACTGCTACTGGGCTCTACTAGGCCCAGCACCCTCTGCAGCTGTAGACTCGGGTTGCTCAACACCTGGACCTGAAAAGGGTTATGAGTACATAAAGTCAACGAACGCTGAGTAGAGTAGCAACCAACTAACTAAGGCAGTAAAAGTGAATAGGTAGCTGTTTATTCCGATTACTTTATTTCACAAATTATTCATTTTCATTCAATGATTTATTTATCAGATCTCTCTCTTGATCTCGAATGTTCCTCGTGAGAATGATCATGATTGCAGTCTTTTCCGAAGAGTAGAAGTCGCACGTGGTGCTCTCCTAGCCAGGAGAGTCCCCCGTGGTGGTCCTACACCTAGTCAACCACCCCAAGGTCACGGACAGACGTAACGGTGACTACGGCACGCACGATAAGGCACGGGTAGCTACCCCACATTGGCATGTGGTCAGTTGTTTCCACTAACGGGTGGCCCAAGTACAACACAAAACAATACAGGGCCTAGCCCTCTCAGTAACAGGGGTCTAGCCCCTAAGAACCAAACAGGGGTCTCGCCCCTCCACATTCCGCGCACCCTCGCCTGACTACCCTAGTTTGCCTAGTGGGCCTAACAAGTCGGTGTAGGGTGGCTAGCTGAACCCCGGGTCCCGTGGGGTGGCTAGCTCTCTCCCTACACTAGTAGCTCTTCCCGGTACAGTGTACACGAGGGCCAAGAAGTTAGTGCAGAGTGGCCAATCCTAACCCCGGGTCCCAACCCAAGGGCGGCTAGCTCCGTTCTACACTAAACAGGGGACAGTTGCTCTTCTTGGTACTACGTACTCAAGGGTCAGCACACTTCCCTACTCACATTTTCCGGATCCATTCCATTTATTTCCAGGAGCTCTACTCCTAATTCCCTGTAGGGTTTATGCTCATATTTCTCATATCATTCTATACCAGGTTTCATCATTCCCATTCCCATTCTCAGGTTCTACACATGCAGCTTGTATTTCTACCATTCACATTTCCATTCTCAGATTATACACATGTAGCTCGTATTTCTATCATTCACATTTCCATTCTCAGATTATACACATGCGGCTCGTATTTCTATCATTCACATTTCCATTCTCAGATTGTATATATGTAGCTCATGTTATATCTTTTAACGTATACAACAGGTAAGATTACATGTAACTGTTTCACTAACACAGTTAATTCATATTTCACAGGCAGCTCTTATTCGTTAACAAGCAGTTGTTTCTATCTACTCATTCAAGACTGCAACTCAAACATACATACATTTCAAGTATTTCTCATCCTAGGATTCATGCCATATCCTAGTTTCTAATCATTCATTCCACACATACATTCAGGCTTGTATTTAAATTAGGGGAAGCCACTCTACCAGTCAACCTGAGAGTATTGGAAGCTCGAACGACAGGCTCACATGCCTCAGCAAGGCCCGAACCCGCAACGGAACGAAGTCCTATAACAAGGAATAATCATAAGGGAACCTTCAGAACAGTATAAAAAGCCTTCTAACAAGTAGAAGAACTCACAAGGAAGACATCGGTATCTTATTTGCGTAAAACGGACCTCAAACGGACCCTAAACGGGTCAAAAACAAGGTTACTGACTCAAATCAGACATCTAGAACAACTTCCAGACGTCTTAAAAGTGTCCAGAAACGCACCTCAAGCTCTGCGTCGACCTTAGACGTCCAGGAACTCTTCTGGACCGTCTGGACCCAGCTCCAGACATCCAACCTTCTCTCCGAACGTCTGGAAGTGCTTCCAGCCGTCTGGTAAGCCGCTCAAATGTCTGAAATGAGTGGGAGGGCGTGTCCTGCATCTTCCCAAAGTGTAACAACTCAGTTCCCGAGTCCCTACGAGACACGAGAACCGGACCGACTCGACTAATCCCAAGACCTAGTCATCCAACGAGGAAGTAACCAAAAGAGCAGTAAAATAAACCCCATTCAGCATGAATATACAGTAAGAAAGTACAGCAGTAAGGAAAGAAACTACTACAGTATATACCACCACAATAGTAGAACAACATTTATCATATAACATGAACTGCAGGTAAAGAAAAGTACAGCGGAAACAAGAACTACTCACTATAATGGAAACAAAGAGGTACAAAAGACAGTAGTAACTCTACTGGACCCTACTCGGCCCAGCGTCCTCTGCAGCCGCTGACCCTAGCTGCTCAACACCTGGTCCTGAAAAAAGGTAACGAGTGTAACACGTCAGCAAAACGCTGGGTAGAGTGGCAACTAAAACTAAAGACAACAGTAGAGTATACAGTAGCTGTTATGTTCTATTACTTTCTTTATTTACATCTTTCAATTGTCTCACTATTTCATTTATTTCTCAGATCTTTTACTTGATCTCGAATGTTCCTCGTGGGAATGATCTTGATTGCAGTCTTTTCCAAAAAGTAGAAGTAGCACGTGGTGCTCTCCTGGCCGGGAGAGTCCCCCGTGGTGATCCTACCCTCAGTCAACCACCCCAAGGTCACTGACAGACGTAACGGTGACTACGGTACGCGCGATAAACGTACAGGTAGCTAACCCGTACTAGCACGCGGTCAGTCGTTTCCGTTAACGGGTGCGCCCAAAGCATAGCACGGAATCAGTCCAGGGCAGAGCCCTCTCAGTAACAGGGGTCCAACCCCTCCACAGTAACCAAACCGGGGCCTTGCCCCTCCACAGTCCGCGCACCCTCGCCTGACTACCCTGGTTTGCCCCAGCGGGCCTAACAAGTCGGTGTGGGAGGCTAGCAGAACCCCGGGGCCCGTGGGGTAGCTAGTACCTCCCTACACTAGTAGCTCTCCTCGGTACTACGTACGCGAGGACCAGCAAGTCGGTACAGAGTGGCCAGTCCTAACCCCAGGTCCCTAGGGCGACTGGCTCCACTCTGCACTAAACAGGGGGACAGTCGCTCTCCTTGGTACTCCGTACTCAAGGGCCAGCTCACTTCTCCAAAACTATTCCATTCACTTTCCAGGAGTTCTACTCCTACTTCCCCGTAGGGTTCCATCCTTTTTACTCAAACATCCAGGTTTCACTTTCCAGTTTCACATTCTTACAATCCATGTTCTCAACCACGTTATCTATTCACAACAGGCAGCTGTTAATTCAAATTACAGGCGGCTTTATATCTCTTTCCATTTTCCAAGACTGCAGTATTATACATTCCACTAGTTTTCCCATCCTAGGATTCATGCCATATCCTAGGATCTATCATACAATCTAGTTTTCCAGTCCTAGGATTCATGCAACACCTAGGAGCTATCATTCCATCTATTTCTCATTCCTAGGATTCATGCAATGTCCTAGGTTCTATTTATGGTTTCATAATTTAACATATTTTATTAATAACTTAAAGCCACTCTACCAAGTATAACGGGAGTAATGGGGGCGTGATCGGGAATCCCGCGTACCTCCGCGACTCCCAAGACTGCAACTGAACGAGGTCCTATCACAAGGATCAAACACATGGAAAGTCTCAAAACAGTGTATAGCTACTGTAGATGGGTAGAGGAATTAATTCTGAAAAGAACGCAACTCGAATCGCGGAAAACGGAACCCGAACGGGCCCTAAACGGGTCGAAAACGACGACACCGTGTAAAATCAGACGTCTGGAACTTCTTCCAGACGTCTTAAAAAGTGGATCAGAGAATTACCTGCTCAGCGTGGTTTCCCAGACGTCCAGAAGTCTGAGGGGACGTCTTGCCTATCTCCAAGACGTCCGATGGTCACCCCGGACGTCTGGAGGTTTCTCCAGCCGTCTGGTACAACAGCCAGACGTCTGATTCGTGTTGGATGGTGAATCACCGAGCCTGCGCACAGCCAACTCCCTCCCTCAGTACGGTCAGTCGACAGGAAGGAAGAAGAAAGTGGGCTACTCACCTTTCAGACGTCTGTATGATCTTCCAGACGTCTCCCTCGCCGTCTTGCTATCAACCCAGACGTCTGATTCTGAAAATTTTTCCAGAACAGGGCACCACTCGGCCTCCGCTCGCGACGCCGCCCGCGTCGCACCTCGCGCGTCTGCTGCTCAGACCGCAGCAGGTCCCTCTCCGCGTCGTTCCGCGCCTCTTGCGCCCTCCGCCGGCCAGCCAAGCCGCTCTGGCGAGCTTGCCCTCACGGCAGAGCTCCGCCCTCGCACGCCGCACCTCCTCCGCGCTCATTGCGGTCGCCGCTGCCGCCCTCGCGCTCACTCGCTCTCGCGCACAGGAAGGAGAAGTGGAAGGGGACGGTGGAGACGACAGGAGGGGAGGCGTGGCCTTTTAAGGCCGCGCGAGGAGGAGGGAGAGAGTGCGCGGCAGGTCTGCAGCCGCAGAGAGAGAGGGAAAGAGAGAGAGAGAGGAATCGCGGGTCTACGCGCACAGGCGCGCAGACGAATCTCTCGTGCGAAAAATAACTGTTTTCCAGACGTCTGGTAAGACGTCTGGATGTGATCCCAGACGTCTTAAAAGACGTCTGGGGCATGCGTTCGTAACACAAAGCAAATCCTGCACGCCACTAGCAAATCTTCTCAAAATGGCCACGAGAAGAGTAGCTGTGGAGCAGCCTGCATGGCGGTATCTGCAAAGAGAGCATACCTTCACGAAGACCTCTCTTCAAATGTCTGGAACCGCCTCCAGACATCCGCACCGTCGTCTGGACGTCACTCCAGACGTCTGATTTTGGGAAAAACCCGGAACCAGAACCTGCTCCCGCTCGCTCTCGCCGCATGCGGCCGCAGCTCACCTCCTCGCTTGTAGCTCCGGCTGTAGCAGTATCGGGGATGACTCCCCTGACGTACTACTCCTCCCGCATGCGCCGCTTCGGCGGTGCGCCCTCCGGTGAGCTCCCACACAAGCTCGTGAGCACAACCCCTCTTCTCCTCATGTCGCTCCTCCTCGTCGCCGCTCTCGCGCTTACTCGCTCGCGCTGGTTCTCACGCTGGGGTAAAGAGGAAGGGAAGAAGTGGTTGGAGTGGGGAGAACGAGAGAGGAGGAGGGGGGTTTTATAAGGACGGGGTGTTAGGGTTTGCTGGAGGAGGGGAGAGAGAAGGGGAGAAAACGAGAGTACTGTTTGTGCGCAACCCGCACGGAGACGCGAAGCTCGTACCCAAAAATTTTGATTTCCAGACGTCTGGAATGGTGTTTAGACGTCTGACCAACAATCCAGATGTCTTAAAAGGCTCAAGACAGAATGAGTCTTAACAAAGTGGATTGGTGTGATTGTGCAGCAATTTTGTGCTCTTGGATGTGACTTGAAGGGCTTAGAGAGCAAGGAATGATTTTCTTACTTTTGATTCTCTCAATGTGTATATAATGGATAGAATTGTTTTTTGGGGTGTCTTGACAAAGGAGAGTCTCCAATCCATTTATAGATAGGAAGGTTTCAGAAGGCTAGGGAGAGGCTTCCTAGCCGTTGGTGAGAATGGCACAAGAGGGGGTGAATTGTGTAATTTAAAAATTATAAGCTAAAAATTGTAATATAAAAATATTAGAGTTGCAAACCACAAATTAAATACAAAATTTTAGAGAAGAAATCCTTCAACTGAGATAAACCACTATCTTATCTTTCAACAAGGATTTTTTGCTTGACACAAATAAGCAAATTCACTGCACTACTACTACTTTCGATTGCTTTCTTGTATAACCAACAAGAAAGTAATTTTGTTCTTTACAAAGAAGAATGAAAATTCCACAAATAGAAACCTAAAAACAACAATAAAAAATTAAAGATATAGAAAATCCTAGAGAGCCAATTGTGTGAATGTGACATGAAAATATATGCTAAAAAATCTAATTAGAATTTACTCCACAATAAGCTTTCCTTAGATATGAGATTAGCACGTGAAAGTTAGAGCAACAAATTTATCTTCTCAGATAATCTTACACTACAAAAAAAAAAACTTTTGGAAACAATTTAAAAAGTAATGTGTAGATATAGATCCAATATCAAAAAGTTCTTTCAAAAGTAGCATGTAAATATAGATTCAATATAAAAAAGTTTACTCCAATAAAACTTTCCAAGAAAGATTTTATAGCATCACATGAAAGCAATGAATAAATAATTACTAATGATTAATAATTAATAATCAATGATCAATAATCAATAATGAGCGATGATTAATACTTCATTTCCAAAATAATCTTGATGCATGGACAAAGCGAAAGAAAGCCTTACGAAAGAGTGCGCTTGGAAAAGAAATGCTTAAGATCTTTTGCATGCAAAGGGGTCACTTGTCGTTGGAGAATTTTTGCTTGTAGAAGAATGAAAGTTAATATAATATGATGTGTTGATAAATGAAGGAATAAATAAGTGCACATAGAAGTGGAAGTGTCTTTTCACATGTGATTTCCTAAAAAAAATAATCGTATAGTAAATTTTGAGTAGAAATTGCATTTAAGAAATTAGTTGTTTAATAGAGTATAGATTAAAATAATTATGCAACTAATTTTTCGTAACGGAAGTGGTTATTAATTTTAATTTTAATAATTTATGGGTAATTATGACATGTGATAAATGAGAAAAATCGTCCTTTAATTTAAAGAATGTGTTCGGCAGGAGTCTTCCAGAAAGACAACGTTAACATATAAAAAAATATATGTTGATTATAAAGTTAACAAGTGCATAATAAAAATAACTGTAGAAGCTGAGTAATTTATTAATTATTTAATTTAACAAATTTTAAAATTAAGTGTATAAGTGTTAATGATACTTTAAGAAGTAATTAATAATAACAAAAGTAAAGCCGTCTAAAGTTGTATCTTGAGAATGTCTTCTTGATAAAGTGTTCATTGCTTGTGTTTAAAAATAACCTTCAATAATGAAATATAATACAAAATAACATAGTAGTGATTTGTAAAATATCAAAATTAACTAATATATTAACAATCTCCCCATTAGTTATGTTTGACAAAATCAAAATTAATTTCAATTACTCTCCCTTTCTCAAAGAATTAATTCATACTAAAAAGATAATCATTTAATCATTTTTCTCTCTTTTATCTCTCCATAAACTTCAAAACACATAATAAAATATCAGAAATAATGAAAACTTCTTAAGAGCAATAAACATAAGAGAGAGTTGGATAACATCTTAACAAGCACGAAATAGAGTTCTGGGAGAGTCCAAAATAATATACTAAGGTTCAAAATAACATAATAAAGTTCAAAGCTAAAGTGCATGAAAGGAAACTCCACACATAACATATAACGCTCTAAAGAGAAAGCATGCATAAAGTAGCAAATCGGGTGATTTAAATCTAAGTCTTCTTGAGAGCATTCTTGATCTTCTTCAAATCTTTCTTTATGCTAAGTTTGAAGTGATCAAATTGTCTTTGCATCCCATTAAGAACTGCAACTAAGGCCTTGCGGTCGTCAGATTAGCATTGGAGAAATAAAGCAATACTACTCATAACTATTGGATTAGTGTGGTCGAAGGCCATATAATTCCATTCCATGTTATAAGGATAGTGAAGGTCTCCAGAAGGGTGGGAATATGAACTGTCGACTTCTTTTGGGGCATCATCAGAATCATCATCATCTAGTTGAAGAGATGTCGCATGTTTAATGCATAGAAGTGTGGTGTGATCAAAATAGAGATTAAAGATTTCAAGTTGATAGAAGTTCAACTTGATCTTGAAGAAGTGGAAGAGATGGGAGAGGACAGTTCCAAAGGGAAGGGAACCTGAATGATCGTCAGCCACACGAAAAACAAAGAGTCAAGGCCAATTCACCTTAATTTGGTGAATGAAACAGCGATAAGGATAGCTGTGCGACGGGGACAATGATTATAGCCACTAAATTTTCCAAAGAAATTTCAATCGATGACTCGAGCGAGAAAACAAGAAAGGAATGTTAGTTTGCTAGTGGGAAAAGTAGAGTATGGTTGTCCATGAAATTAAGGAAGAACAAGGGTATTATGGACGTCTTGCATCTCAATGCGACCTTCAATATTTTCATGGAATGATCCCGACGTTTTGGTGCGGATGACTTGGGACATGTCAAAATGATCAACCATAAACATGCAATTTCCAGCTTTCGAAGATAGGGCAAGGACGGGTGGAGGGTTAATTTGTTCTAGGTTGTCATAAAATAGACGCACAAGTTGAGGGTAAATACCATTAAGTTTCTTGTTATCACAAAAAGATGGAGAACAAAATGTAGTAAGGTCTTATGCATCAAAAAGAATTTTGATGTTAATGCCATCTATGTAAGGAGTTGATCAAATAATAAGGGAGCAGTGAGCAAGTATCTTCAGCTTGAGCAAGGATAGAGAAAAATTTGCATTCAGCTTTGGGGTTGATGAAAATGCCAGTTCTAGGTATTATGGACTCGGAAGGGGACGTTGGAGGGGAGGAAGAAGAGGAGAGTTGGGTGATGGCCGATTATGAAGTCATATATGATCTTTTTGCCGGAACGGGTTTTGGGGGCCATCTAACGAAAGGGAACTCAGAGGAACAAAAAAATTTAACAATAGAAAAACAACAACAAAGACTATAGAATCAGGAAGTAGGTAGAGGGATCGTATAAAAAATGAAAATAGGAGGGAGACAAAATCCGTCGATGGTATAGGAAAAAAAAGCAAAACAACAAACAAGAACGGAAACGAGATAAGAAATAATGTAAAAAATTAATGAAGACAAAGTGTGACGTAGTTCTTGCCTTCCAAAGGAGGGTGAAGAACTAGAGGAGGAAGAGGAGGTTGCTGCACGCTGCGAAAAGGGACGGAGAGATTAAGAGGGAGAGAGGAAAAGAAGAGAGGGATGATAAAAAAAATGGGATATTTGAGTGTTAGTTTATTTGGAGGATTAGTAAAGTAATATTAGGAAATGTGAAATTAGTGTTAATTTATAATTATATTTATTTATAAAATATTGTTAATATTAATTTTTATATATTTGAATTAATATTAAATTATGATATTAATTTTTATGATATTTGTTTAATAATGACGTTAAATATATAAAATATGATAAATATCAAAAATACAAATAGTATATAATTTTAATATGAATTTAATTAACATCGACTGTAATTGATATTAGATAAATACATATTAAAGTGGATAGATTTGAATTAATAAATTTAAAATTAAATAGTAGTAACGGAAGATTAACTACCTTCGAGAGGTTAATTCCCCGAGTAAAAGTAAATTAGGCATGAGGGAGTTAAGAGAAAGAAGAGTTGTCGGTTACGAGGGATGTGGGTGTGCGTGTGGTCGTGTGGGAAGAGATCGAGAGGAGAGAAGTGTTGTGACTTTTGGATAGAAGAGAGAAGGGAAAGAAGGACAAAAGGAATGGTATGGGCGAGGTTTCAGACAAGAGGATGTCGTGAAAAATAAATATCTAAAAGAGGGAAAAGTACTCATATGCGCTAAAAGAAGGTAAAGACGAAATAAATGTCTTAAATAAAAAAAGAAGAAGAGAGAAACGATATTTTTTGTAATCCTTGAAGAATAATTAATTATACATTTAATATAATAGAATTAAGATTATTTAGTTGATTAAATAATTAAGAATAAATATAATTATTTAACTAATATCATTTAGAGTGTAAATGTCTAATTTGTTTCTAATATATGTAAATCTATCTTATGAACGTGATTTTGTAAGTGTATCAACTAATTATTCTTGTAGGAAATTAAAATCTAATTAAATTTCTTCTTTGAAAACGTTGTTTCTTAAGAAATGGTGCATAATATCAGTATGTTTAGTGTAAGAATGATGAACAGGATCTTTTTGATAAGTTAATAGCATTGGTATTATTATAAAGAATTTTTACAACACTAAATATTAAACCTAAATTAGATAATCTTTATTTTATCCACAATAATCGATGGTAAACTAAGGTAGCAGAAATATACTCAGCTTCTGTAGTAGATAAAGTTACACAATTTTACTTCTTAGAAAACGAAAAAATCAAAGAAGTACTCACAAAGTGACAAGTTCTACTAGTATTTTTCCTATCAGTTCTGCTTCTTGTATAGTCAGCATCATTGTAGGCTAAAAGTTTTAAAGTTGGAGACTTGGGATAAAATAATCCAAAATTAGGAATATTTTTCAAATAGCAAAAAATTCTTTTGACATCACTTAAATGGGATTCCTTGAGAGAAACTTAGAATCTAGAACGCAATATGTAGCAAATATAATATCAAGTCTACTTGCTGTTAAATATAAAAGTGAACCAATTACTTCTAAATTTTGTTGAGTCAACTGATTTACCTTGAACATCCAAATCTAAGTTGATATTTGCAACCATGGGAGTATCTTTGCCTTTGGAATGATCTATACCAAGCTTTTTGAGAGTATCTTAAGCGTAATTTGTTTGATGAATAAAGATACCTTCATTTGATTAGTGTATTTCGAGATCCAAAAAATATTTGAGCTTACTCATAAGGTTCATCCTAAATTCTCCCTACATCATCTTAGAGAATTCTTGGCATAATGAGTGTTAGTAGTGTAGGTTTCTAACGGAGGGGGTGAGATTTACGTGATATAAAATAAAATGCAGAAATAAAGTAAACAATCACATAAAAAGAACAATCTCACAAAGTACAAAAGATTTTTAGGTGGAAATACAAACCCGGGTAAAAACCACCACCTAAACCTCTTGGTTTAGGAGTTCCTAATCGACTGAATCGATCAAATGCACTAACATACTACTTAATCGAGGGTAGTACAACTTCTTACAACTACGCTACTTAGATGTTACGACCCGATTCCCGAATCCCTACGAGACACGAGAATCGGACTGACTCGACTGATCCCAAGACCCAGTCGTTCAACGAGAAAGTAACCAAAAGAGCAGTAAAATAAACCACATTCACCATGTCTATAACTAGCAGTAACAAAATACAGCAGTAAAGAAAAGAACTATTACAGTATACACTACCACAACAGTAGAGAATAAACAGATACATAAACATGATGCTTGCAATAAAAGAGTACAGTGGTAAAAGAAAAATACTCACTACACAAAAGAAACGGTACAGTAGGTACTACACAAGTAAGACTACTAGGCTCCACTACGCCCAGCTCCCTCTGCAGCCGTCGGCTCTGGCTGCTCAACACCTGGTCCTGAAAGGGTGACAAAGGTGACACGTCAGTGAAACGCTGAGTAGAGTGGCAACCAAAAGCTAAGAAAAACAGTAAGGTGGACAGTAGCTATTATATTTTTAATCTCTTTCTTTGTTTTTCCATTTACTCATTATTGAATTATTCCTCCGTTCTTTCTCTTGATCTTGAATGTTCCTCGTGGGAACGATCTTGATTGCAGTCTTTTTCGAAAAGTAGAAGTAACACGTGGTGCTCCCCTGGCCGGGAGAGTCGCTCGTGGTGGTCTTACCCTCAGTCAACCACCCCAAGGTCGCTGACAGACGTAACGGTGACTACGGCACGCGCGATAAACGCACGGGTACCTACCTCACACTGGTACGCGGTCAGTCATTTCCGTTAACGGGTGCGCCCAAAGCACAGCACGGAACTAGTATAGGGTAGAGCCCTCTCAGCAACAGGGGTCCAGCCCCTCCATAGTAACCAAACAGGGGTCTTGCCCCTCCACAGTCTGCACACCCTCTCCTGATTACCCTGGTTTCCCCAGTGGGCCTAACAAGTTAGTGTAGGAGAGCTAGCAGAACCCTGGGGCCCGTGGGGTGGCTAGTGCTCTCCCTACACTAGTAGCTCTCCTCGGTACTGTATACACGAGGGCCAAAAGTCGGTACAAAGTGGCCAGACCTAACCCTGGGTCCCTGGGGCGGCTAGCTCCGCTCTGCACTAAATCGGGGGACAGTCACTCTCCTTGGTACTCCGTACTCAAGGGCCAGCTCACTTCCCCAATTCTATTCCATTCACTTCTCAGGAGCTCTACTCCTAATTCCCCGTAGGGTTCATGCTCATTTTTCTTTAACTCAGCCAATTTAGGTTTCATCATTTCAGCTTTAATTTTCATATAACTCATGTTCTCAATAGTAATTATCCATTCATAAACAGGCAACTATTAACCAATTACAGGCAGCTATCGTTTTCCTTTCTACTTTTAGAAGACTGCAATATATATATTTAATATAGTTTTCCAGTCCTAGAATTCATGCCATATCTTAGGATCTATCATTCAATCTAGTTTTTCAGTCCTAGGATTCATGCAATACCCTAGGATCTATCATTAAATCTAGTTTTTCAGTCCTAGGATTCATGCAATACCCTAGAATCTATTAATTATTTCACAAGTGCATAATTTTTGATAAATAATTAAAGGGGCCACTCTACCTGCAAAATCGGTAGTACTAGAAACGTGATCGGCAAGCCCCGCGCCTCTGCAACTCCTAGAACCGCAAAGAAACGGGGTCCTAACACAAGGATCAATTACAAGGAGCTACTCAGAACTGGATACAATTACTGTAAATAGGTAGAGGAACTAAATCTGAGAAGAACGAAACTTATAACGTGGAAAACGGACTTTGAACGGACCCTAAACGGGTCAAAAACGACAAATCTGCCCAAAATCAGACATCTAGAACATCTTCCAGACGTCTTAAATGATGGCTCAGGTCATACCTTGATACTACGCGGTCCTTCAGACATCCAGAATCCCGCTAAACCGTCTGGACTTAGTTTCCAGACGTCCGACTGTCACTCCGGACGTCTGGAGACCCTCTCCGTCGTCTGGTGCTGTGCTTAGACGTCCGATCTGTGTGGGAGGGCGTGCCCTTGCGCCTTCCCGAACGAGACCTGGACACATATGCGACCGTCCTCAACACAGAACGAACCAGAACCCTTCGGCGGAACGGCTGCATGGCCGTACACGCGAAAGAAGGGAAGGAAAAATATCGTACCTTTCAGACATCTGGACCTTCCTCCAGACGTCTCCTGCGTCGTTTGGACGTATGTCCAGACGTCTGATTCTGAGAAATTTTCCCAGAATCAGGACCTCCTCGCCCTCCGCCTGCAGCGCATGGCCGTGCCGCGCCGCGCTCGCCTACTGCCTGAGTTGCAGTAACTCCTCCCCAACACCACGCTTCCGCTGCACACCCACCGACCGGCCCTGGCTGCTCCGACGAGCTCGCACCCTCGCGGTCTAACTCTCTCCCTCTCGTAGCAGCCCCTCCTCCCCACGCACTCACGGCAGCAACTACTACTGCCCTCGCCCGCTCACTCTCTCGTTAACAGGAAGAAGAAGAAGGAGGCGGTGGAGTGAGGGTGAGGGAGAGGAGAGGGGGTATTTGAAGGCTGCCGTGGGGAGAGAGAGAGAAAAAGATGGCTGCGCCTGCAGGGAGGAAGGAAAGAGAAGAAGGAGGGCGGCGGTTCAGTCTGCGCACGCATGCGTGCAGACGTGAACCCGTACGCCGAAAAAATTAAATTCCAGACGTCTGACCAGACGTCTGGACCAATTCCCAGATGTCTTAAACGACGTTTGATGCCAGGGTTATAACATTAGATGAGGGTAGCGTACCTCAAATCCCTCCTATTCACGAGGAGTATTTTGTTTCACGAAGGAGTTGGGAATTTGCTAAGTGGATACCCAACCAACAACAAACGAAAATTACAACAGACCTATAGAGCAACAAAGTATTTATCTTAAACTTAGCTTCTATAGGCAAAAAGAACTTCCCTTAGATGGAAGTGAAGTGTGCAGCAGATCGATGCTCTCAGATGAGGATTGTGTAGACAAGAGAGCAATAACACTTTTGACACTTGATCTTTCTCTTCTAGGACACAAAACGTATGGAAGTAGTATTCTTAGGTGTGTCTAACAAAGGAAAGGTCCTTCTCTATTTATAGAGGCCCTAAGAAGGGTTTAGAAGTGTTACGACCCGATTCCCGGATCCCTAGAGGACCCGAGACTGGCTCGCCTTAACTAATCCCAAGACCCAATCGTCCAACAAGAAATAACCAAAAGCAGGAAAGTAAACCACATTCACATATGCAATATAACTAAGCAGAAGAAACGTACAAAGTAGTAAAGGAACAACAAGAAAGTGTTGAAAACTACGGCTGGGCTCGACTGGGCCCAGCACCCTCCGCAGCCGGAAGCTCAGGTTGCTCAACTCCTGATCTTGAACAGTATTATGAAAAGGCAGAGTCAGTGAACGTTGAGTAGAGTGGTATCTATACAATCTAAAACAGTAAAAGCAACAGGTTTAATTCTCTTTTCTATTTATCTGTTTTATGTGTATTTCCTTTTCACCCATTTTTCTCAAACATCCAGATATTTTTGATTTTTCATGTTCCTCGTGGGAACGATCTTCATTGCAGTCTTTTCCGTAGAGTAGAAGGTACACGTGGTGCTCTCCTAGCCGAGAGAGTCCCCCGTGGTAGTCATACACCTAGTCAACCACCCCGAGGTCACCATCAAGACGTAGCGGTGACTACGGCACGCGTGATAAGCTCACGGGTAGCTATCCCGCACTGACACGCAGTCAGTTGTTTCCGCTAGCGGGTATGCCCAAAGTATAACACAGAACAGTATAGGGCCTTGCCCTCTCAGAACAGGGGTCTCACCCCTCCATAGTCCGTGCACCCTCGTCTGACTACCTCAGTTTTCCTAGAGGGCCTAACAAGTCGGTGTAGGGTGGCTAGCTGAACCCTGGGCCTCGTGGGGTGTCTAGCTCTCTCCCTACACTAGTAGCTCTCCTCGGTATCGCGTACACGAGGGCTAACAGGAGTCAGTGTAGAGTGGCCAATCCTAACCCCGGATCTCAACTCAAGGGCGGCTAGCTCCGCTTTACATGAAAAGGGGACAATCGCTTTCCTTGATACCACGTACTCAAGGGCCAGCACACTTCCCGTTTACATTCCAGGTTTCCATCTATCTACAGGAGTTTTACTCCTAATTCCCAGTAGGGTTCATGCTCATGCTCACCTCATTTATTCTGATCCAGATTTCACCATTCACAATTCATCTCTCATGCATATATAGGCAACTCGTGTTTCCATAATTCGATACATGCAACTGGTGATTTCACAGGTAATTGTTCATAAATTACAGGTAGCTCATAATTATAATATAGGCAATTGCTAACAGTTTAGCTCAATCATGCATGCAAGTACATTATACAGCACAAACGGTTCATTCATTTCTCTATCCTAGGGTTCATGCCACATACTAAGGTTCCATTTGGCTATTTCCACAAGCACATTCTTATTTAAATATCATTGACAGAATTAACCACTCTACCAGGCAACACAGGAGTAATGGAGCTCGAACTGCAAACCCAGGCGTCTCTGCGAGCCCCAAACACGCAGCAGGATGAAACCCTATACCAGGAAATACATCACAAAAGGAGGGTTTAGAACAGTGTACAAAGGCCTCTAGTATGTATAAAAACTCGCAAGGAAAATACTGGTACTTCGTTTGCGTAAAACAGACCCCGATCGGACCCCAAACGGGTCAAAAACGTGGCTACTGTTCAAAATCAGACATCTGGGAACAAGTCCAAACATCTTAAAAGGTACCAGAACCTTACTTTAAGTCCCTGCGGTGTTTTCAGACGTCCAAATCATCTCTGTGATCGTCTGAAGGCAGTTCCAGACGTTAGACAATGCCTTCGGCCGTCTGGATGCACCTTCGGACGTCTGGTAATCTGATCAGACATCCAAAAGGCTTGGAAAAGCGTTCCGCGCTCCTTCCCAAGGCTGCTCTTGCGTACGACAACTGCAGGCCCCCAAATCAGGCTAAACGTGCATCTGCGGTGAGGCTTGCATGGCCGTAACCGTGAAAAAGAACGTACCTTTGCGATAAATGGGCTTTTAGACGTTTGGCCTTAACTCCAGATGTCTAGGTACTCCGTCAGCCGTCTGGATTCCACTCTAGATGTCTGATACTGGAAAACTTCCAGTATTAGGACCTCCTCCTAGCGCTCTCCGCTGCGCTTCACCTCGCGCCACCGCAGCTCCAGCCGCTACAGATGGTCGAGAGGCTGCCTCCCCGAGTTCTCTCCTCCTCCCTCACGCGCCTGTGGCGGTCGTGCGAGCTCCGCCGAGCTTCCACCGAAGCTCTCCGACCTCGGCCTCCTCCTCCTCCCGCACTCTCCTTCTCCCTCTCTCTCTCCCTCACTCGCCTCCTCTCACCACTCCTACATAGCTCTGAAGGTGGTGGTGGGGGTGTGTGAAGTGGAGAGGAGAGGAGGGGGGCTTGTATAGATGGCATGGGGGATTTTAGGGTTTGGGGAAGGAAAGGAAAGGAGAGAGAAGAGGGTCTTGTGTGTCGTCCGCGTGTAGGGCGCAGTGTGCGTACAAAAATTCTTTTTCAGACGTCCGAGAAAGGGTCCAAAGATCTGATCGAGATTCCAGACATCTTAAAAGGCTAAAAGTGTGACGGGTCTTTACATCATAACAAACTTAAAAGAAGTTTCATTCCCGAAGCTTGACCTAGCTAGGGTGCTTAAAAAGGAACATAAAACGCATAACAAACTTAAAGAGGACCGAAGTAGGTCCAAAAAGACGTACCCTCAAAAAGCTCCCGGTATCGCTCTCGCATCGCCGCCTTAGGCTCTCAGGTAGCCTCCTCATACTACTAGCTTCTCCATAGGACCTTCACTAGTGGTACCTGCTTCTGTCTCAGACTCCAGACAACTCTATCTAATATTTGCATTGGTTTCTCAGGGTAGGTCAGGTCGTCACCCACCTCAACGCTCTCGTGGCTCAGAACGTGATTGGGATTAGAGACGTACTTCCTGAGGTTGGACACGTGGAACACGTTGTGCACTCCAGAAAGCTAGGGAGGAAGGGCAAGCCGGTAAGCAACGGGTCCTACCCACTCCAGGACCTCAAAGGGCCCCACAAACCTCGACGCAAGCTTCCCTTTCTCCCTAAAACGCTACAGGCCCTTCATGGGTGAAACGTGGAGAAAGACGTGATCCCCAACCTCGAACTACACCTCTCTACGTTTTCGGTCAGCATAACTCTTCTGCCTGCTCCTGACAGTGCGGAGTCGTTTGTGAATCTGCTCTATCACCTCCTGACTCTGTCGGATCAGCCTGGGGCCAACCTCCCACTTGGTCCCCACCTCGACCCAACTCAAGGGTGCAGTACACCTCTGTCAGTATAGAGCCTCGTAAGGTGCCATGCTGATGCTCGAGTGGTAACTGTTATTATATGCAAACTCTGCCAGGGGTAAATGCTCCTCCCATGAGCCTCTCTAGTCTAGTACACAGGCGTGTAAAAGGTCCTCAAGTGTTTGTATGGTGCGCTCCGACTATCCGTTCGTCTGGGGGTGGTACGCGGTACTGAACCTCAAACGTGTCCCCAAAGCCTGTTGAAGCTCAGCCCATAATTGGGAAGAAAAATGGGTATCCCTGTCGGATACAATCTCACGCGGAACTCCATGTAGGCATACCACATTGCGAATGTACCTCTCTGCCAACTGTGCTAGTCCCAAGGTGACTCGGACTGGTAGGAAACTCGCCGTCTTCGTCAACTTGTCCACTATCACCCAGACTGCATTGTGTCCTCTCTGGGTAACCGGTAAACCCACCACTAAGTCCATGGTGATGCTCTCCCACTTCCACTCTAGCATAAGAAGTGGCTGCAACGGTCCTGCAGGCCTCCGATGCTCGGCCTTCACCTGCTGGCACACTAAACACTACTCCACAAACTCACCAACATCCCGCTTCATTCCTTTCCACCAAAAGTTGCGTCTCAGATCATGATACATCTTTGTGTTCCCGGGATGTATGGTGAACCTGGACCCGTGTGCCTCAGCCAGGAGCTCTCTCAATAACTCCTCGTCCCTAGGAATGCATAAGCGTTCCCTCATGCGCAGTACCTCGTCTGTAAAGGAAAAGTCTCCTGGGTCTCTTGTCAACACCCTATCCCGTAGTGTCTGCAAGTACGGATCTGTCATCTGCCTTGCTATGATGTGGTCCATCAGCTCTGGTCGCGTCTGCCATGTCACTGTCATTGTCCCACAATACCCCTGTGACTCCCGGGGTCGCCAGCTGCCCAACTCCTCCATAAGTCTCCAACTCTATACCTGTAGACTGGCCAAGTGGGCAGGTGCCTTCCAGCTCAAGGCGTCAGCCACCACATTGGCCTTCCCTGGATGGTAGGAGATGCTGTAGTTGTAGTCTTTCAGGAAATCTAACCAATGTCTCTGTCTCATGTTGAGCTCCTTCTAGTCAAACAAGTACCTGAGGCTCTTATGATCCATGAAAATCTCAAAAGTCTCACCGTAAAGGTAGTGCCTCCATGTCTTCAGCGCGAAGACAACAGCTGCCAGCTCTAAGTCATGGGTAGGGTAGCTATGCTCATGGGGCTTCAGTTGCCACAAAGTGTAAGCGACAATGTGACCCCACTGCATGAGCACACCCCCGAATCTTTGCAACGAAGTGTTTGTGTAAACCACAAAACCGCCACTGCTGTCTGGGATGGTAAGCACAGAAGCTGAAGTCAGTCTCTCCTTCAACTCCTGAAAACATGCCTCACACTCATCTGTCCAGGCAAAGGGCACGTCCTTCGGAGTCAGCTGGGTCATAGGATGCGCAATCTGAGAGAATCCTCTGATAAACCGCCGATAGTAACCTGCCAGCCCCAAAAAGCCGCGTATCTTTATCACTGTACGTGGCCTCTCCCACATGAGTACGGCCTCAACCTTGGCTGGGTCCATAGCCAAACCATCCCCTGAGATCACGTAGCCTAAGAAAGTCACCTGCCTCAACCAAAACTCGCACTTGCTGTACTTGGCATACAGCCTACGTCGCCTCAAAGTGTCCAGAATCATCCGTAGATGTTGTCCGTGCTATGCCTGATCCCGCAAGTAAATGAGTATGTCGTCGATGAATACCACCACAAATTGATCCAAGTATGGTCTAAAAACCCGGTTCATCAAATCCATAAAAGCAGCGGGGTCATTGGTCAACCCAAACGGCATGACCATGAACTCGTAGTGCCTGTACCGGGTACGGAAAGCTGTCTTGGTGACGTCGGTCTCCTGATCCTCAACTGGTGGTAGCCTGACCTCAAATCTATCTTGGAGAACACTGTGGCATCTCGCAACTGGTCGAAGAGGTCGTCATTCCTCGGTAGTGGATACTTGTTCTTGATGGTGACCCTATTCAGCTGTCGGTAGTCGACACAAAGTCGCAAGGTACCATCCTTCTTCTTTACAAACAACACAGGGGCTCCCCATGGGGATGCACTGGGCCTCACAAAGCCCTTCTCCAACAGGCCCTGTAGTTGTGACTTGAGCTCTCGCAGCTCAAGCGGTGCCATCCGGTACGATGCAGTAGAAATGGGACTGGTCCCTGGTACCAGTGAGATCTCAAACTCGATCTCGCGCTCGGGCGGTAGTCCTGTCAGCTCCTCTGGAAACACGTCGGGGTACTCACAAACCATCGGAATACTCTGAAAGTTAGCCACGGGACTAGGCTCTGCCACTACACAGGCTAAAAAGCCCTCACACCCTTGGCTCAAAAGCCTCGCTGCTCGAAGGGTAGAGATGCATCTGAAACCTCTGTTCACCAGCTGTTACGAACGCGTGCCCCGGACGTATTTTAAGACGTCTAGGAGGTGGCCCAGACGTCTGACCAGACGTCTGGGATCACATCCAGACGTCTTGCCAGACGTCTGGGATGGGTTACAGACGTTTGAAAAATCGTTATCGTCCACACCCGCGAGTCGTCTGCGCGCCTGCGCGCGCAAACCGCATATTCATTATTCCCTCTTTTTCTTTTGCGGCTGCAGACGCCTGCCGCGCCTTCTCTCTCTCCTCTCCGCACGACGTTAAAAGGGCCACGCCTCCCCTCCCGTCTCCACCGTCTCCTTCTTCTTCTCCTTCCTGTGCACGAGAGCGAGCGAGCGCGAGGGCTTCAGCGGCGGCCGCAGTGAGCGCGGAGGAGGCGCGGCGTGCGAGGGCGGAGCTCTGCCGTGAGGGCGAGCTCGCCGGAGCGGCTTGGCCGGCCGGCGGAGGGCGCAGGGGGTGCGGAACGACGCGGAGAGGGACCTGCTGCAGTCTGAGCAGCAGGAGCGCGAGGCGCGACGCGGGCGGCGTCGCGAGCAGAGTCCGGGTCGCGCCCTGATTCTGGAAAAATTTCCAGAATCAGACGTCTGGGTTGATAGGCAGACAGCGAGGACGACGTCTGGTAGCTCATACCGACGTCTGAAAGGTGTGTATTCCACTTTCTTCTTCCTTCCTGTCGACCGACCGTACTAAGGGACGAAGTTGGCTGTGCGCAGGTTCGCTGATTCGCCATCCTTTGCGAATCAGACGTCTGGAAGTTGTACCAGACGGTGGGAGTGACCTCCAGACGTCCGGGGTGACCATCGGACGTCTGGGAGCTAGGACAGACGTCCCCACAGACTTCTGGACGTCTGGGAAACCACACTGAACAGGTAATTCTCTGATCCACTGTTTAAGACGTCTGGAAGAAGTTCCAGACGTCTGATTTTGCACAGTATCATCTTTTTCGACCCATCTAGGGCCCGTTCGGGCTCCGTTTTTCGCGATTCGAGTTGCGTTCTTTTCAGAATTAATTCCTCTACCCGTCTACAGTAGCTATACACTGTTTTGAGACACTCCTTGTGTTGATCCTTGTGATAGGACCTCGTTCAGTTGCAGTCTTGGGAGTCGCGGAGGCACGCGGTATTCCTGATCACGCCCCCATTACTCCCGTTGTACCTGGTAGAGTGGCTTAAGTTTATTATTAAAATCTGTTAAGGTATGGAACCATAACTAGAAGCTAGGACATTGCATGAATCCTAGGAATGAGAAATGTATGGAATGATAGCTCCTAGGTGATGCATGAATCCTAGGGCTGGAAAACTAGTTGTATGCTAAATCCTAGGATGTGGCATGAACCCTAGGATGGAAAAACTAGTGGAATGTATAATACTGCAGTCTTGGAAAAATGGAAAGGAATATAAAGCTGCCTGTAAATTGAATTAACAGCTGCCTGTTATGAATAAAGAAACATGATTGAGATCATGGATTGTGAGAACGTGAAACTGGGAAGTGAAACTTGGATCTTGAGTAAAAAGGATGGAACCCTACGGGGAAGTGGGAGTAGAACTCCTGGAAAGTGAATGGAATAGTTTTGGGGAAGTGAGCTGGCCCTTGAGTACGAAGTACCAAGGAGAGCGACTGTCCCCCCTGTTTAGTGTAGAGCGGAGCTAGCCGCCCCAGGGACCCGGGGTTAGGACTGGCCACTCTGTACCGACTTGCTGGCCCTCGCGTACGTAGTACCGAGGAGAGCTACTAGTGTTAGGAGAGTACTAGCTACCCCACGGGCCCCGGGGTTCTGCTAGCCTCCTTCATCGACTTGTTAGGCCCACTAGGGCAAACCAGGGTAGTCAGGCGAGGGTGCGCGGACTGTGGAGGGGCAAGGCCCCGGTTTGATTACTGTGGAGGGGTCGGACCCCTGTTACTGAGAGGGCTCTGCCCTGGTTCCGTGCTGTGCTTTGGGCGCACCCGTTAACGGAAACGACTGATCGCGTGCCAGTGCGGGCTAGCTACCTGTGAGTTTATCGCGTGTGCCGTAGTCACCGTTACGTCTGTCAGTGACCTTGGGGTGGTTGACTGAGGGTAGGATCACCACGGGGGACTCTCCCGGCCAGGAGAGCACCACGTGCTACTTCTACTTTTGGAAAAGACTGCAATCAAGATCGTTCCCACGAGGACATTCGAGATCAAGTAAAGGATCTGAGAAATAAATGAAATAGTGAGAAAATTGAAAGACGTGAATAAAGGATGTAATAGAACATAACAGCTACTGTACACTCTACTGTTGCCTTTAGTTAGTTTGCCATTCTACTCAGCGTTTTGCTGACGTGTTACACTCGTTACCTTTTCAGGACCAGGTGTTGAGCAGCCAGGGTCGGTGGCTGCAGAGGACGCTGGGCCGAGTAGGGTCCAGTAGAGTTTACCACAGTCTTTTGTACCTCTTTTGTTTCTGTTCTAGTGAGTAGTTTTTGTTTCCGCTGTACTTTCTTTACCTGCAGTTCTTGTTATATGATAAATGTTGTTCTACTGTTGTGGTGGTATCTACTGTAGTAGTTTCTTTCCTTACTGCTGTACTTCCTTACTGTTAGTTATATTCATGCTGAATGTGGTTTATTTTACTGCTCTTTTGGTTACTTCCTCGTTGGACGACTAGGTCTTGGGATTAGTCGAGTCGGTCCGGTTCTCGTGTCTCGTAGGGACTCGGGAACCGGGTCGTTACACCAGCTGTCCGTGAAACTCAAAGAGAGGAAACTTCGGTATGGAGAAGACGATCTTCCTCTCGAAACAGTCCACCAGGACGTGATAGGCGGACAACCAGTCCATCCCTAGGATCATTCCAAAATCCTCCATCTGTATCACAATCAGGTCAGCGGGGAGGCTGTGTTACCCTATACTGACCTCGTAGTCCGTGTAGACCTCCTCAACTACAAACAACTGGCCACCTAGGCCTTAGATCACAAACGGATCCTCTAACAGTACACTGCCCTGCCCCAAACTGACAGCAAAACTGGTAGCGACAAAAGAGTGCATGGCTCTAGAATAAAAAAGCACGTAAACTAATCTGCTAGAGACAGTAACCATACCTACCACCACTGAACCCGAAGCCCTAGCATCTCTGTGTGTCAGGGCATTGATATGCCCCTCAGTCCTCAACGCAGACGAAGTAGCTACACTATGGGTCGGGCGAGCAGCCGCTAGCTGGTACCCTCCTCATGACTGCTGCCCTCCCCCACGCGCCTGGGGACCACGACCACCAGCTTGGCCTCCAGTTCTCGATGCGAGGAGCATTTGATGTGCTCCGACCCTAGATGGGTAGTCTCTCATGATGTGGCTCGGCTGGCCACATTGGTAGCAAAGGGGAACACGACCTCCTCCCTCAGTAGGTCCCTGCTGGCGGTTGGGCGGGGGTCCGATGCTGGCAGTTGGCCCCTGTCTAGGCCCCCCAAAGGCCATTGAAGGCCCTACAAAACGAGACGGCTCTCCTGCGGGTGCTGCGTGCCTCCTTTCCCGACGGCCCTGAGGGTACTCTGGCTGATGGGGCCTCTTCCATTCGCTGTCGGTGTCTCGTGCGGCCGGGTTGGTCTCCTCATAGGTCATGGCTACCTCAACCACTCGTGAGAAGGTGGGTAGCTTCAAGGGTTTGACATACCCCGGAATAGCAGGTCGGAGCCCCTCAGTAAACCTTCACAGGTGCTCCTCCTCCGTAGCCACGGATGTCGAGGCAAAACGTGGCAGCTCCAAGAAACACGTGCGATACGCGGTAACAGTCATCGTCCCTGGCGGAGAGTGTGGAACTCCCTCCTCCTCTGGTCCTGCTAGGTCTGTGGAAAGTACTAAGAGAGTCATGAACTGGTCCCACGTTGGCTCTCCCCTCTCCTGGCCTCTAACTGCCCTCCACCACTTGTGTGCTGTGCTCTCTAGTTGGTACATGGCAAAGGCCACGTGGCACTCTGCGGGAGGGCGAAGGGTGTCGAACACCTTGTCTATCTACTTCAGCCAGTCCTCTGCCTCAAATGGGTCCTCATCCCCCTTGAAGGAGGGTGCCTTCAGCTTCCGGAACTGTCTGAAAAGCTCGTGGTGCAGCTGCAGTGGGGGAATGGGCACGCCTCCAGGCAAGGAGGGCTTGTGCTCAGAAGTGTCAGAGTGCAGTGGGGGTGGTGGAGGACCACCCCCTCCCCCTCCTGCTTGTCTGGAACTGCGATGGTCTCTCTATCCCATCGAGGACTCCCCCTCCACGTCCTCTGGGAGAGGTGTCCGTGGAGGCTGGTGGAGCTCATCTTGTACAATATCTCTGATCAGCTGGGCGAGATCTTGGGCCTGAACACCCGGGAGAAGAGGTGGGTCGACTGGTACCTTAGGCCCGACACGTTCGCCCCTCCGACCTCGTCCACGGCCGCGACCACGACCCGCCTCGAGAACTCCTCGACGAGGCATCTCCTGCAAGGAGACGCAAAAGACAGAACAAGAGGGTCAACGACATCGAATTTTTTCGAGAAAGGACTCGAAACGAATATCAAAGCGATACGTTGTGGTGGCTATCCTAGTTATATGCATGTGAATGGTTATTCTCAAGCCAATTGGTTCATTTCTCGGGACGACTTTGCTCTGATACCATTGATGAGATCGCATTTGTGGTCTAATGCATAAATACCTAGATATTAGAAGGATTTCTACTTGTACATAGCATACTTAGATTTATAAATAGATTAGTTTATAAATATGATGGCATGCTTTTTTATACATCACATTCACATGTAATAGAAAGAAATATAAATTATGGTGGCATGTATGCATTATATACATCATTTTGGAATAACTCTGTAAATAACCCATTTCCTTTTTATTTTATTTTCCCCGCAGAGCAAAACCGTCGACTCCACCAACCGGGCCTCATCTCTTCAACCATCCCAACCACTCACGATGTTCGCTGGGTGGTTGGAGAAATCGATGGCCAAAGTAAAACAAACGAGGGATGTTTAAAAATGAAGGCTGGAGAGGTGATCTGGTCGCCTTCCTTCCCCCCTACGGGGATATCTCTCCACCTCTGCTACCGTGAAAATGGCGTACACCATGAACATACCATGCACCGTATTCACCATCGCCTTCCTTCAAGCACCGTGCCTGCCCGATGGTGCATGGTGACAGCGTGCACCACTTCCATTACAACCACCACTGCCGGTCCCTCTCTGTCTTCACCATCTTCAGCCTCGGCGTTGCAGCAAGCCACACCTGCTTGCTCCTTACCACGCACCTTCACGCGGCCACACACCCACATGCAGCCACAGCAGTAGCGTCCCCTTGCCGCGCACGCACAGCCACACTCCACCGCAAACCACTTCACCGCGCGCAGCGCTGCCTGCCAGTTGCTACCTTCACCAAGCGTGCCCCCTCACCGCGCACAGCATAGCCGCGCCCTTATGCGGCCAGCACTCGCATGCGTGGCCTCCTCCACTTCATCTTCTTCATCGCTAATAGGGAAGAAGAACCATCGTTGGCGGGTTCAACATCCACGCAGTCGACTCCATACCCCTCTGTTTGATGTGCCATCGATACCAATGCACTTGCCTTGACTCCATGCATCTTGCCACACCATCAGAATCTCCGACGGCAGCCTACGGGCACTTGCGGAAGAAGCCACCGTCGCCGTCCCTCCTCGTTGCCGGCGAGAGCTCCGGCTACCGTTCCAGTCACTGTGACCTTCGTTGGTACGGCCTCGCCTTCCTCGACCTCCTTAGAGCTTCGCGCCTCCAGCCGTGCCTTCTCCTCCACGTGTGCACGAGGGAAACAAACTCCCCTGTTTTGCTACAGTAAAACCTCAATTAGTATTTACGCTAAATTCCATTCCAGATGTTGCTATTCATTTATTTAAGGCATTACATTATTGAGGTGAATTTGCATAGCCCTCCTTCTACTTCATCAAAATTAGTTGCATATGCATGTCTCTCATGAATGATTTAATGCATGTCATAGATATTATGGTAAATAAGCTATATTCTAGAAATTAGTATTTACAGTGTTTACCAATATCAAGATCATTATTTTACATGATATTATATAGTGGTGATTTTGCATATGCACACCTGTATTCTTGATTAATTATTTGAAGCAAGAAATCATGTTGAAAACTCGTGCACCAGTTAGTATGCATACACATTGAGATTCCCGAATAAACGAAGCACAACGCACTAGTTTAAATAGGCTAATTCCTCCCTGTGGAGACTACCTAACTCTTTGTGGTTAGTTTTGAGAATTAAAATATTTTGAAAAGTGATTTTCTACCACGCAGTTACATACAACGACACATCATTTTATGTTAAAGTTTTCAACGAAAACAAAGATCGCTCTTTCAAATGGCACCGTTGCCGAGGAGGAAACACGCCTATTAATTTTTTTCGAGAATTTTATGTTATTTTTATGCTATTTTGAAAGCTTTTCTAAATTACTAACTGTGGATATTCTTCTATGCAAAAACACGCAACGAACGCGATGGGCGCGCATGACGGAGACGATCTTTTTGGTAGACCTTGATGCCACCTGAAGGCCAGCAACAGGAGCACGTGGGCCTTGATCCCACTCATGTAGGCTTACGGAGGAGCCTGTTTCTGATTTAGTCATTATATCTTAGTTTAGATTTAGTTTAGATAGACATTAGAACTTAATTTCTATCTTTTGGACCCTTGTCGAGTATTTTTGGGAATGTGTTCCCAGTGTTTCTTTATTTCTTATCGCTCTTGTATGTGGGAGTGTATTTTCGGGACCGTGTTCCCATTTATTTAGATTTAGGATTATTCGAATTGTTTAAACTACATGTTGGTTAGTTAGTTAGATTAGGTTTGTTTGCTTGTTATTATTAAAAAAAAAATATTCGAATTGCCTGCTAGAAGCTGCATATTTAGAGGACGACCATCTAGGACTGAATGAGCAGCCTCTAGTTTATCTTTATTGCTTTGCATACATTCTTGCACGAAGAAAGTTGGAGTAAGGTACATCTTCTCTTTAGCATCAAATACTTGTCATGCATTTGTTGGTGCTAGAGCACCACGATTGTTTGTTTTGATGATAACAAAACACGTGTCATTTAACATTTGCACTTGGAGTCTTAGATTTCAGGTCAATTGCAAATGGAGACGTGATTAGACGAAGTTCGAGCTCGCATCCAGGATGGATTGGAGGAGCTTGATGGAGAACAGAGGAGATTCGTGAGGAGCGATATATTGAAGAAGGAAGGAGATGAAGAATAGGATAGATTTCCTTCTTGTGTACTCTTTGTATTTTTCGTTTCTTTTGTTGCTCTTTATTTTTGTTACTTAGATTCATATTAAAGAGCCTCAAAGTACCTTAACAGTAGTCCTAGGAACACCGGCACAACCCTAGGATACTTAGGTTTTCTGTAGAAAACTTAGAAAACCAATATAGGGTTCAAACAGCTGTTCCAGACGTCTAATTCCAAAATCAGACGTCTGATAATGTGTTTTAAGACGTCTGACTGTTGATTCAGACGTCTGATAACATTTAGGTTGGACTTATTAGCTCTGTCTGATGAAATCAGACGTCCAGACCTTAGTCCAGACGTCTTAGAAGACATCTGATGACTTTGCCAGACGTTCAATTAGTGGATCGTTGGCTGGCTCAGCAAACACTCAAGGATATGACCGCTAGAGCCTTATCAGACGTCCTTAAGCCTTTCCAGATGTCTGATAAATGACCGTTTTGCCTCGGCTAACCCAAAATCTCTTCTCAGAGATTTTCTAGCCGTTGCACTCTCTTGGAAATCCATTCCCACGAAAAAGTAGGTTTCCAGACGTCCAGACATAGTGCTAAATGTCCTGTATGTCGTATGATGGACTTGCACTAGAACCCTGTTTAGATTTGATCCAAGTCAAGAAGAAACTCGCCTAAAATCAGACGTCTGATGTTTTTCCCAGACATCTTAAAGTGATCTTCCAGACGTCTGATGCCAGGATCAGACGTCTGATAATCCTGTCAGTGCAATCATTGTTCCTGATTTCGGCCTGATTCTCTTGGGCTATGCACCCAATGGCTATGGAAGCTTTCCAAAGCCTTCCTAAGGCCTCTATAAATAGAGAGAAACCTCTTGCACTCAAAGACACACCAAAAGACACCAAAAGACACTAGATACACTTTCACACTCTTTTGTGTCCAAGAGAAGCCCTTGCTCTCCAAGCTCAAGCTCTACATCTTGAGAGCATCAAGTCTTTGCGCACCTGCTCTCCCGTCGTAGTTCACGAGAGTGACGTTATGCCATCGCGTGGCTCACGCACCCGCGTCATCGATCTGACGCACTCCTTGCAAAGGGGAGTTTCCTAATTCCTATAGAATCTAGGTTTAAATCTTTGTTGGCTTTATAGGACTATATTTGTTATTTTACTTTGTTATTTGGTTGGGTATTCGCTTTGCGAATTCTCGTCTCCTTCGTGGGACAAAATCCTTCTCGTGAAGAGAAGGGGTTGAGGAACGCTACCCTCGCACTTGTAGAGTGGTTGTAATTGAGGTTGGATCACCCTCGTTTAAGTGATTCGTTTAGTGGATTTGATCAACTTGGTTGATCGGAAAATCCTAGCTCGAGAGGGTTAGGTGGTGGTTTTCACCCGATTTGGGTTTCCACCTAAAAATTATTGTGTACATTGTGTGATTGATTTTTTGTGAACTTGTTTATATTTTATTTCCGCAATTTATTACGTCACCCCCTCCTGGTAGGGCCGTCGAAATTTCCACAATTGGTATCAGAGCCAGATTCTTGCAAGATCGGAGTAACACCCAGCAAGAAGATCATGGAGGGGAGCATATCCGCAATCAGAATCTCCGAAGGGCAATCCACCGTCCGACCACCCTATTTCAACGGGAGGGACTTCGGATATTGGAAGTTGAGGATGCAGACGTGGCTCCAAGCCACTGAGTTCGAGATATGGGGATGTTGGGAAACCCCATACGAGATCACGAAGCGAACCCAAGGAGGCTACTCGCAGCGACAGATTCGAGAGCTTTCACTCAATGCAAAGGCAATGAATGCCCTGTATTGCGCGTTGAGTCCGAAAGAGTTCAAGCAAATCCAAGAGTGCACTACTGCCCACGAGATATGGAAGAAGTTAGAGGACACTCATGAAGAGACGAGTTCGGAAGAAGAAGAAAAGTCTACTGTAGAAGAAACCGCTTGCTTTGGTTTCATGGCCAGAGGAAGTGATAGCGACAGCGAAAGCGGAAGCGACTCAGACAACGAGGCAAGTTACGATTTACAAGATGCATTTAATGAACTTTTTGAAGTTAGTAAAGCACTTAAGATAGAAAATAAAAACATTAAAAAGAACCTTAGTTTTCTTAAAAGTGAAAATGAAAGATTAGAAATAAAACTCAAGGATCTAGAAACTAGTCCTAAAAATGATAACCTACTATTAGAAAATCATAACCTCATCAATGAAAATAATAAATTGATTTAGGAAAATGTTAGCCTAAAAATAGAAATTTTTGATTTAAAGACTAAGATGAATATTATAGAAAATGAACTTGCATGTCTTAGGGAGAAATCGAATAAATTGATAAATAGGGTAGATAACCTATATAGCCCTAAGGTTGAGAAAGGATCTCCGTCAAGGAGACCCGCTAACAGATCCGGATCCAAGCTCACTTGGATACCGAAGAAAGAATTAGAATCTTATTTTGTAGGTTTCAGGGATAACTACAACACGAAGGACTAGACCTACAAGCTCAAGGCTGGTCAACTCAAGTTGGGAGAACCAAGGAGTAGACTAAGGAGGAGAACAAGAAGACCGACGAGACGACGAACAAACGATGAACCCGTCGCACATTGACCACCAGACTGGAGACCGGCGCCAATGCCTGGGCCTCCATGCTACAGATGGGAGCCCCATCCTATGTGGTATCCACCACCACCATTTGGGTCATTTTATTGGCCATGGTAGGTGTGGTAAAAATTCTTCACCCTATCTTTTTCTCATTAGCATTTAGATGGGGGGAGTTAAAAAAAAAATTATGAGCTAATTATCAATTTTTAAGGGGGAGATGCAAGTTAGCTAGATTTCCTTTAGTAAGGGGGAGAAAAATAATAGCTATCTTGTTGTTACAAGAAGAGGGAGGACATTACTTTTGTTAAAAGAAATTCAACTCATTCATAGAAGAGCATGTTTTAAGGGAGAATTATAGAAAATGTAAAATCAATTAAACCTTTTTGATAATGTCAAAAAGGGGGAGGATTTTATGCATTATTATTTATGGTTTTGTCATCATCAAAAAGGGGGAGATTGTTGGTGCTAGAGCACCACGATCGTTTATTTTGATGATAACAAAACACGTGTCATTTAACATTTGCACTTGGAGTTTTAGATTTCAGGTCAATTGCAAATGGAGACATGATTAGACGGAGTTCGAGCTCGCATCCAAGATGGATTGGAGGAGCTTGATGGAGAACAGAGGAGATTCGCGAGGAGCGATATATTGAAGAAGGAAGGAGATGAAGAATATGATAGATTTCCTTCTCGTGTACTCTTTGTATTTTTCGTTTCTTTTGTTGCTCTTTATTTTTGTTACTTAGATTCATGTTAAAGAGCCTCAAAGTACCTTAACAGTAGTCCTAGGAACACCGACACAACCGTAGGATACTTAGGTTTTCTGTAGAAAACTTAGAAAACCAATATATGGTTCAAACAGCTGTTCCAGACGTCTAATTCCAAAATCAGACGTCTGATAATGTGTTTTAAGACGTCTGACTGTTGATTCAGACGTCTGATAACATTTAGGCTAGACTTATTAGCTCTGTCTGATGAAATCAGACGTCCAGACCTTAGTCCAGACGTCTTAGAAGACGTCTGATGACTTTGCTAGATGTCCAATTAGTGGACCGTTGACTGGCTTAGCAAACACTCAAGGATATGACCGCTAGAGCCTTATCAGACGTTCTTAAGCCTTTCCAGACGTCTGATAAATGACCGCTTTGCCTCGGCTGACCCAAAATCTCTTCTCAGAGATTTTCTAGCTGTTGCACTCTCTTGGAAATCCATTCCCACAAAAAAATAGGTTTCCAGATGTCCAGACATAGTGCCAGACGTCCTGTATGTCGTCTGATGGACTTGCACTAGAACCCTATTTAGATCTGATCCAAGTCAGGAAGAAACTTGCCTAAAATCAGACGTCTGATGTTTTTCCTAGACGTCTTAAAGTGATCTTCTAGATGTCTGATGCCAGGATCAGACGTCTGATAATCCTGTTAGTGCAATCATTGTTCCTGATTTCGACCTGATTCTCTTGAACTTTGCACCCAACGGTTATGGAAGCTTTCCAAAGCCTTCCTAAGGCCTCTATAAATAGAGAGGAACCTCTTGCACTCAAAGACACACCAAAAGACACCAAAAGACACCTAGATACACTTTCACGCTCTTTTGTGTCCAAGAGAAGCCCTTGCTCTCCAAGCTCAAGCTCTACATCTTGAGAGCATCAAGTCTTTGCGCACCCACTCTCCCGCCGTAGTTCACGAGAGCGACGTTGTGCCGTCGCGTGGCTCACGCACCCGCGTCATCGATCCGACGCACTCCTTGCAAAGGGGAGTTTCCTAATTCCTATAGAAGCTTAGGTTAAAAATTACTTTGTTGGCTCTATAGGACTTGTTGTTTCTTTTATCTTTGTTATTTGGTTGGGTATTCGCTTTGCGAATTCCCGTCTCCTTCGCGAGACAAAATCCTTCTCGTGGAGAGAAGGAGTTGAGGTACGCTACCCTCGTTTAAGTAGCGTGGTTGTATTGAGGTTGAATCACCCTCGTTTAAAGTGATTCGGTTTAGTGGATTTTGATCAACTTGGTTGATCGGAAAATCCTAACTCGAGAGGGTCAGGTGGTGGTTTTCACCCGGTTTGGGTTTCCACCTAAAAATTATTGTATACATTGTGTGATTGATTTTTTGTGAGATTGTTTATATTTTATTTCCATAATTTATTACGTCACCCCCTCCTGGTAGGGCCACCGAAATTTCCATAGCATTTGCATTGGACTTAACTTTAAGACCACTAAAGTGTTTGAATCGGGTTAATTCAGTGGTCACTTTAAAAATTGGGACTGTTAAGAGAGTGGACCATAAAATCTTTGACTTGAAATTGTGTGAAAAGGATCTTGTTTGTGAGATTTCAAAACTCAAAACGCGAACATGTGTTGCACACATGAGACACGGTGCACATCACACATAAGGTCACTAGATAAATTTCTTCGTCTCCTCTTTTGCACCACAAGGGAAGTTAGTCGGAAATCAACAAGCCTATCCACCAAGTTACTTTGGTTCCTCATGTGTGGGCTCGATTCGAGACTTCCATCCCTTGCGAGTAGGTTATAGGCACCAACGAAGTTTGGCCTAGGAAGCGTAATTCTTGCAAAACTTGTTTGGTCACCAACTGAACATTTAATTCTAAGACCTAGAATCTACTAAAAACAGATCCCATTGGATTTGCATTTGTTTTGACAGCGATAGAACTCTCTAGGAAGTTTCTGCTTGTGTTTTGATTTCTTCTAAATCCTAAGAGAGTTAAAATTGTTTAGCTTAAAGAAATGGACCACCCTTACTCCTATCATTTAGATTATCAGAGTCAATACTTCCCATCTTTTAACCAGGATCCCATGCCCCGAGCTTATCCATCCTTTGATGGGTATATTGACAATTCATGGGATCATTCATATTCTTATCCTGGGAGTACTGGCCTGATAACTCTCACTTTTGAGTAGAGCCTAGGAGCGGGATTTTTCAACCCTGGAATCCCTACTTCTATGTAAACACTCAACCCTCCCACCCTTCATGATTTTCCATATCGAGGTTAGACCGATACCCCTAGGCAACCAGAGCCTCAGATTGACTATCCTCCCCAATCTGATAGTACTAGCCTCTCCTCTTTTATGATAGAAATGCAAAAATAACAAAAAGAAATGATGGAATTTATGGGAGAGATGTTGAGGAATAGTCAACATTTGAATAGTGAAATTAGATAGCTTAGCTACACTCTTCCCAGTAATTCTGATCCCTACTCATACGACCGTGATCATGAAAATAATTCTGAGGAAACCAATGACAATAGGGATCCCATTTTACGTAGCTATCACTTAGAATTTCCCAATGAGACACGGCCACTAGAGGAAAATGATCCTAGTGATTATCCACCCGAGCTATATTGGAGTCAACAGAAAGGGAAGATGGTACCTCTTGAGGACTTTGACCCTAATGACAGTATTTTCCTTACCCCTACTAACTCGGGTCAAGGTCGTATTGTTCATATCACTTCCCCTATTAATTATCTGGTGGAATCCCATTCTACCCTTAGTGAGCCTGATCCTGACCCTCCACTTAGGGAATCATCACCCACCATTCAGCATTCTAAGGATTTAAATGCACCCAATCAAGGTAACCCTAAGGGAACAGAGGATGAATTAGATCAAGTTTGGTCTCAGGGATATAAAGAGTCTATTTCAGAGGATGAGGATGCACCAATGGAGGAACCTGGACTGAAAATCTAGAGTGAATCACAGGGAGATTATGTGTTATTTGAGGACTTGCCCCCTGAGGATATAAATAATCTGGTGAAATCCGGATTCCTCCCTTCTTTCGATTTTGAGAGTCATCCTCCACAAAATCAGGAGTTGATATTGGAGGAAGAAAACACAATAGCGAGAAGTCTAGGGGAGACTCTCGGGGACAATATACATCAATTGAGGATTTATACCCCGAGAAAAACAACGAATTCAGTGATATAGGCTTTCTCCATAACATTAAAGATGATAATCCTCTTAAAGATATTAAGGATAATGAAGTAGCACACAAAGTCCCCGGAAAGGATGTAATTGACAAGAAAGAACCCGGGGATGGATTTGCTGAAAATTCTGATCTCGCTACTTCCCAAGAAACCCAACTGTCGTCTAAGCATGTTGTTCATGAGTCTACTAATGAGATATTGAATTCTATTCATGACTCATCTATTGTAGAGGAGCAGTTGGAGATTCACAAATAATGAAGTTAGGTAAGGATGTGAAATATGAATTCTTATTGGGAATGGAACCTAAACAACCTAAGCCCTCTTTGGACTTAATAATTACCACCCAATCACTCAAGCAACCAGTAGATTCCTTACCTAATCCTTGGCTCAGATCTCTGCTCATTTACATTCTTTCTGGAGAACATATCAGGCCAGTACATCCTTGATGAGAGACTCATCATGATCTCTACTTACCTCTAATTAACTAGTCTTCCTAGTTAATTAGCTAAGGATATGAGTATATATGGGTTAATTATAAAATAAAGGATATATAGTAAAGGAACTTAAAATAAGTTAAAAATTATATTTTATCATTCAATTAATATTATTAATAATCTGATTAATAATTGGACTCAAGATCTTATTAATCATTCCTTTAATTAATAAGTTAATTAACTTAAGTATAATATATACATAAGTATGTGATAACTTAAGTAACTTTACCTAATTTACTAAATTAACCTAAAAAGGTCAAAAATGTAAATTCAAGGTCTAAACATAATAATTACCTTATTTAAAATCATATATAAAAAGTTGAAAATGATCTAAGATAAAATAAACCTTTAAAACCTAAGTTTACATTTAGATCCTTATTACTCATTTCAATTGGATCCTTAATTTTCATATAGGTCCTTAGGTTTCATTGCACAAAGGTCCCTGTCTTCTTCTTCTTCTTCCTTCAGCCGGTTGAACAACTGACGACAGAGGGTGCTTCCACCGCTTGATCACCGCACATCCGACGTCGTTCCACCTTGTCCAAGCTCCTGGAGCTTGTGCTCACCATCCCATTCTCATCCATCGGTCTGGGTGATTCTTCAATCCTAATTTTAGGTGAGAGTTAACCTCACCGTCATCGGAGATGACGCCGGTGGTTAACATCCTCTAGCTTTTGACACATCCAGACTCTGCCGCCCTCTTCATCACCGTCAACTATAAATAGCCCCTTACCCCCTCGATTTCTGGTAAGTTGGCTCTCTTCTCTCTTCTTCACTGTAGCCGACCCAATAGGCTATTCTTCTACAACTCCGGCGATCTTCCACATCATCCTCCGACTACCTCTGTCCATCTTGATTGGCTCAGGAACTTTGCCGAGGTCAGCCGCGTCTCTAGACATAGGCACTGACCAAGGAGATCCTCTGCTCCATCCAAATTCGCCCGTCGGAGATCTTCCTTAATACCCTCTGATTTCGTCCTCCGTCATGAGCCGTCGACGGAGTCCCTTTATCTCCTTCATCCAGGTAATAGTAGGATAGGAGTAGGAGTAGGAGTAGTTTAGGTAATTAGCAGGTAGTTAGTTTAGCATAATGTCAGATTTCAAGGATCATCTTCTTTGACTCCGGTGAGCTCCTTGAGCTTGCCAGAGCCTTAATTTGGTCTTTTGAAATCATTGATCACCTTCCTTTATCATCCACGATCATTTCTATCGCATTTAATTCTTAATTTGATCACTGATTCACCTAATTCAAATCCACCTTCATCAACTACTCTTGCTGTCCATGGCAGCAGTAGTTGACTTAAATTTCACCTCCATCAGATCCTCCATCATCAACTCATCACTAAAGGATCCTAATTATCACTTTAATTTGATTAATTATTGTACATAACTTAAACACCCAATTTTAATTAAGTTCCTGAGCTCATTGTCAATGGTGGCTCAGGAGCAGTTTTAATTATAAATTATTTATATTAATATGATCGCAAACATCTATTGACTTGTCTCAACCACTCATTTGAGTGGGAGACCAAGTCCTGAGCATCAAACAAATCAAATTATATTTAAACCAATTTCACTGATTAATCATTCATGTAATGAATTAAAAAGGAATTAAATGTGATTCTGAGGTTCCTTGTAACCTCAGTAACCTTTTCAGATAAAAAATGGCACAAATTTACCATTCTGAACACGATTTGCATTTTTCTGGACTCACCAGAGTTCCGGCGAGCTTCGGCCAGTCATTTATTGATCTCCAGCCTATAAAAGTTAATGAATAGCTCCAGATTGACACAATATTGATCATAGAGTAGTTTGAGGTCATTTATTTGGGATTTTAACCACTGGAGCTTAGAGTGAGGTATCTTCTTCTCCAACTCCGGTGGAGTTAGAGAAGCTTACACAGAAGTTTAAAAGAAGCATTTAAAGAGTCTAGAAGCTTCAATGCAGTGCACTGAAGTTGTTCCTGACCTCAGTTTAGTGTAACAACCTACCAATCATTCTGATGAACAAAGTGCTTTAGGAGTTCCGGCGATGAGCCTGGAACCTTAGGTTTTTAGGTTAGAACACTTGTTAAAGAGATTGGGAAGATTTCTGAGGTTGAGAGGATTTTGTTCAAGGTGTTAATTTTGTGAGAAGCCTAAATCAGAAAGTCAAAATTTCAAGCTTCACAGTCAAACTGAGTTTGAGATCTTGATTCTGAGCTTGATCTGAGAAATTGAGTTAGAAATGTCTCAGAGATTCTATTGAATGATTTGAGAGTGATTAAATTGAGCTCAGACTTGTAAATCTGTTGGAATTATACCTTCCTAGTTTGGGTTGTTTTCGAACCCAAACTGATGGCAGTGACATTTTGTTGAGATTTGATCTCAATTCCTGCCCAAATTAGTTTATTTTAACCCTTAGAATTTGTTGAAATCGATTAGAAATGTTCTTAGCTGTCTATTGCACATTTTTAATGTTTAAATTCGTTCTTTGAAGCTTTCAGAGAAGTTTGAAGCTTCTCTGCAGCTTCTGAAGCTTAAAGAGCTTCAGAACCTATTCCAATAGCCGTAGAATGACCTGCAGAGTTTGTTCAGACCCTTAGTTAAGTTAGAAAAAGCCAATTTATAGACATTGAAAGAAGAAAACCATTTCCAGGTAACTATAACCCCGTAGGAACCCCCTAGATTCACTCTTCAAATCGAAGAGGAAAACATCCTCTTGACTTAAAATTGACCCTGTAATCTTGTAGAGCTACCTTAGAGCTTTCCATCAAGCTTTGAATCACTTGATTTGGAGCTTTGAGTAGGGAGATATCCTTAGTTGAAGTTGGGTCTGGAGGGGAGACACATAGTCCCACATCGAAAGTTGTTGAGTGCACGCATAGGTATAAAATGAATTTATGTATAGAGCTCACCAGTCGTCAAGCGCTCGGCACGAAATGAACATCTGACCATTCTGAGCATCTGATTCGTGTGTATGTGTGCGGGCATGTGTGTGCTTGCGGGTGTGCGCCCGAGTGGGCATGTGTGCGATGTTGACCCTCGGAGGGCGAGGCCTGGGAGGCGGTTGGGTCGGTTCGGCTTGAGAAAGAAATAAACCAACAATAAATCGTAATCAAATAAGGCGAGGACCGAGTAGGGTCTAGTCCCACCCTCACAAGGGTGCTGTGTATCCTTGAAAGGACCTCGCCGCAAACCTTAAACCAAATTTTGGTTAAAGGAAAACTCGGTTCAGCTGAAAGGAATGAAGGAAAGGAAGGTCAAATGAAGAAGCTGAAGAAGGCTAAGTGTTGAAGGTAGAAGAAAGGCTAAGGAAGAAGAGCTCGTAAAGAAAAAGAAAGAGAGAAAGAAAGGAGAAGAACAGGCAGGCACTAAGATACAAAGAGTTTAAAGAAGAAACTAAGAAGTAAAAGACTAAGGGAAGAGAAAGGCAGAGGTAGGAGCAGAAGAGAAAGAAGAAAGAAAGCGAGCTCGAGATATTAAAAAAAGAATAAATAAATAGAATAAAGGAAATAAAGAAGAGAAGAAAAAGAAAGAGAGAAAGAAAGGCTAAAGAGAAAATAAAGAGTTTTTCTTGTTGTATTATTTTTAATTTCTCTTGATTTTAATTGTTGTAATAAGGCATATTTTGAATATATAAACTCTTATTTGCCTTAAAATCTTTTGAAATAAATGTTGTAAATGAAATTTCATATGGGGTTTTACATATTTTCTTCAATTTAAATCATTTTTTGCAAAATTCATGTTTCTACAATTAACTTAATTATACCTCCTATACTTATAAGAAAAATAAAGCTAATTAGTGAATTTAAAATGAATTATATCCCTCAGCGAATGACCTGGACTCAACTAGTTAAAAATTCTAAAATGTTAGGTCAATTCGACTCTATACTACTAAATGACACAATTTCGAGTTAACCTAAGTGACTTTTCTTTATTAATAATTAAGTAAAATTAACTTAATTAATTGAGTTGAGGTGAGAAATGACCAATCATTGGGTAGAATGGCGAGTGTCGATTGATGCTTGTACTTTTAGTCTCGCCATTCAAGGGTTTGAAATAATAATGTTTATATCTTTTAAAACCCGTCATGCTTTAGAGGATCCTTGTTATCCTCCACTTATTCCGTTTCGGGAGGTCCCTTTTTAGATTCCTTTTGTTATTCCTAGACCTCCCCAGGTAGCCAACGAGGTTTTCTATTTTCATATCTTCTGGCGAGAATTTGGGATTACGTTGCATCATCAACTCGTCAACATCCGTGGCTACCTATTTTCAAGGCGTGCGCCGTTACGCATATTTTTAGGGCCTAACTTTTTCTGTCTGGAACCAGACTTACAGGTACCTTATAAGTCTGGCTTGTGACAGAAAATGCAGCGCTTGTTGGGAGGTAACCCAGCGTTCTGAATAATACCGTCATTAGGTGATTTCCTTCCTTTCTCCCCCTGTTTTAATTTTACAATGAGGACATTGTAGAATTTAGGCATGGGGGGGTGCATTTTACATTTTAGGAAGTATTCATGCATTTAGGTTAGCATATATATATATAATTTCTTTTCTTGAGCTGAATGGGTTAGTCCCTAGCAAAACATCTTTGTCATAGAGGTGTCACTAAAGATTTTTCTTCTTGAATTATTTCTTAAGTTTAGAATCCAGTACATTTACTTCACTTGCACGTAGACTGGGTAATGGATCTTTGAAGAAAACCGATAAGCATTTTTAGTCTACTGAACCCTTGGATAGTTAATAGGGAGTCAGGCATAATATCTTCTAGTAGATCCACCTCATATTTGTCAGAAGAAAGTAGAGAGATTACTAGTGCGCTAAGTCCAGTGCAAGAACTCTTAAGTTTTGGACAATAGATGATGATACTTCAGAGTTAGGTATAGTTTTCTCTCTCTGTTCCTGTGTGCGTACATTGTGTGAATTCCTGAGAGTCACCAAATAAGGTAGATACACAGAGATTGAGTCTTGATAAAGCTATGACTACGGTGGATGGTTACGACCGTCCTTCATAGAGTCCTCGGCTGAAGGAGGGTAATAGTGTTAAAGGTCAGAAATACGCCTGTCCTATCCATTCCTTTCCGGTGTCGAGAATAGACACTTCCACCAAATAAGCCACACAATATCCTCTTGACCATCATCATCCTTAATAATGCCTCATAAATAAAAGTCTGTGTATTGTTATGTTGATTTATAAAGAAAGAAAAATAAAAAAAAAGAAGAAACAATTATATTAAAAAAAAAAGGAAGAAAAGAGAGAGAGAAAAGAAAAAGAAAAGAACCCAAGTTTATAATTTTATCTTCGTAACATTATTTCTGAGGCAACAAAAACACCTATCGTGATCTACCAAATATGACCTATACCTACCTTTCAGTATTTCTGATTGCCCGAATACTGGCTAAGGACTCTAACTTAGTTATAGAGTTATTAAGACTTTAATTGAAGTGTGAATGTCATTTGAGGCCACCAAATAATGAGTATATTTACTAAATCTGGTGAGATTTGTGATCTTAGAAAGAAAAGAAGGAAAAGAGTAAGCACAAAGGAATATCGAGAGAGCACAATTATTTAGCCTTTCTCCGAGTTAACTTGTTTAATAGTCTAGAGTTCTAGAGTTTATAGTACTAGATTACATGTAGCACCAAATAAGTGTGTGCCACCAAATAGAAATCCATTCAACTCAATATCTCCTACCTAAGCAAAAAGGTCGGGGTCTAATTACAGATTATCTTCTGCTTTATCCCCGTGGGAAGTAGTTTCCTATCCCGATAGAAATATTTACCAAGGGATAAGTACGAACTACAAATGTAAGTTGGTTATTTCACTTGGATCCGTAACCTAAGCCATTATTATTATCACTTTACATTTATCTGGATCTCTAAATTTGTGGAATAAAGAAAGAATAATTCCTTTGATTACTTCCATTATTTTCACTTTTGCTCGGGAGTAGCAAAAACTAGGCATGAGGGCATTTGATGAGACCGCATTTGTAGGCTAATCGAAAGCATAAATACCTAGATATTAGAAGGATTTCTACTTGTACATAGCATACTTAGATTTATAAATAGATTAGTTTATAAATATGATGGCATGCTTGTTTTATACATCACATTCATATGTAATAGAAAGAAATATAAATTATGGTGGCATGTATGCATTATATACATCAATTTGGAATAACTCTGTAAATAACCCATTTTCTTTTTATTTTATTTTCCCCGCAGAGCAAAACCATCGACTCCACCAATCGGGCCTCATCTCTTCAACCACCCCAACCACTTACGATATTTGCTAGGTGGTTGGAGAAATCGACGGTCAAAGCAAAACAAACGAGGGATGTTTAAAAACGAAGGCTGGAGAGATGATCTGGCCGCCTTCCTTCCCCCCTGCGGGGATATCTCTTCTCCACCTCTGCTACTGTGGAAACAGCGTACACCATGAACATAGCAAGCACCATGCTCACCATCGCCTTCCTTCAAGTGCCGCGCTCGCCTGGTGGTGCATGGTGACAGTTGCACCAATTCCATTACAACCACCACTGCCGGTCCCTCTCTGTCTTCACCATCTTCAGCCTCGACGTTGCAGCAAGCCACACCTACCCGCTCCTCACCACGCACCTTCACGCGGCCACGCACCCGCATGCAACCACAGCAGTAGCGTCCCCTTGCCGCGCGCACGCAGCCACACTCCGCAGCAAACCACTTCACCGCACGCAGCGCCGGCCGCCAGCCGCTGCCTTCACCAAGCGCGCCCCCTCACCGCGCGCAACACAGTCGCGCCCTCACGTGGCCAGTAGCCGCACGCGTGGCCTCCCCCACTTCGTCTTCTTCATCGCTAACAGGGAAGAAGAACCCATCGCTGGCGGGTTCAACATCCACGCAGCCGACTCCACACCCCTCTGTTTGGCGTGCCATCAATACTAATGCACTCGCCTCGACTCCACGCACCTTGCCACACCATCAGAATCTCCGACGGTAGCCTACGGTCACTTGCGGAAGAAGCCACCGCCGCCACCCCTCCTCGTCGTTGGCGAGAGCTCTGGCTACTATTCCCGTCGTCGCGACCTTCGTTGGAACGGCCTCGCCTTCCTCGACCTCCTCGGAGCTTCGCGCCTGCAGCCATGCCTTCTCCTCCACGTGTGCACGAGGGGAACAAACTCCCCTGTTTTGCTACAGTAAAACCTCAATTAGTATTTATGCTAAATGCCATTCCAGATGTTGCTATTCATTTATTTAAGGCATTATGTTATTGAGGTGAATTTGCATAGCCCTCCTTCTACTTCATCTAAATTACTTGCATATGCATGTCTCTCATGAATGATTTAATGCATGGCATAGATATTATGGTAAACAAACTATATTCTAGAAATTAGTATTTATAGTGTTTACTAGTATCAAGAGCATTATTTTACATGATATTATATAGTGGTGATTCTGCATATGCACACCTGTATTCTTGATTAATTATTTGAAGCAAGAAATAATGTTGAAAACATGTGCACCAGTTAGTATGCATACACATTGAGATTCCCGAATAAACAAAGCATAACACACTAGTTTAAATAGGCTAATTCCCCCTGTGGAGATGAGCTAACTCTTCGTGGTTAGTTTTGAGAATTAAAATGTTTTGAAAAGCGATTTTCTACCACGCGATTACATACAACGACACATCATTTTATGTTAAAGTTTTCAATGAAAAAGAAGATCGCTCTTTCGACCATCTTGTTACGACCCGATTCCCGGATCCTTATAGGACCCGAGACCGGCTCGTCTCGACTAATCCCAAGACCCAGTCATCCAACAAGAAATAACCAAAAAGTAGGAAAGTAAACCACATTCACATATGCAATATAACTAAGCAGAAGAAATGTACAAAGTAGTAAAGGAAAGTAAATCTGTTGTTCCATTACATACCACCACAACAACAAAACAACGGAAATGGAAGTAAACAGTAGAGACAAACAGTAACTAAAGGTCTAATACTTATTACAACAGTAAAGAAACAACAAAGAAGCGCTGAAAACTACGGCTGGACTCGATTGGGCCCAACACCCTCCGCAACCGGAAGCTTAGGTTGCTCAACTCCTGGTCTTGAACAGTATTATGAAAAGACAAAGACAACGAACGCTGAGTAGAGTGGTATCTATGCTATCTAAAACAGTAAAAGTAACAAGTTTAATTTCTTTTCTATTTATCTATTTTATGTGTATTTCCTTTTCACCCATTTTTCTCAAACATCCAGATATTCTTGATCTTGCATGTTCCTCGTGGGAACGATCTTGATTATAGTCTTTTCCGTAGAGTAGAAGGTACACGTGGTGTTCTCCTGGCTGGGAGAGTCCCCTGTGGTAGTCCTACACCTAGTCAACCACCCCAAGGTCACCGTCAAGACGTAGCGGTGACTACAGCATGCGTGATAAGTGTACGGGTAGTTACCTCGCACTAACACGCGGTCAGTCGTTTCCGCTAGCGAGTATGCCCAAAGTACGGTGCGAAATAGTATAGGACCTTGCCCTCTCAGAACAGGGGTCTCGCCCCTCAGAACCAAAAGGGTCTCGCCCCTTCACAGTCCGCGCACCTCGTCTGACTACCTCGGTTTGCCCAGAGGGCTTAACAAGTTGGTGTAGGGTGGCTAGCTGAATCTCGGGTCCCGTAGGGTGGCTAGCTCTCTCCCTACACTAGTAACTCACCTCGGTACCATGTACACGAGGGCTAACAGGAGTCGGTGTAGAGTGACCAATCCTAACCCCAGATCTCAACCCAAGGGTGGCTAGCTCCGCTTTACACGAAAAGGGGACAATCGCTCTCCTTGGTACCACGTACTCAAGGGCCAGTACACTTCCTGTTTACATTCCAGGTTTCCATCTATCCACAGGAGTTCTACTCCTAATTCCCCGTAGGGTTCACGCTCATGTTCACCTCATTTATTCCGATCCAGATTTCACCATTCACAATTCATCTCTCATGCATATATAGGTAGCTCATGTTTCCATAATTCCATACATGCAACTGGTGATTTCACAGGTAATTGTTCATAAATTACAGGCAGCTAATAATTATAATACAGGCAATTGCTAACAGTTTAGCTCAATCATGCATGCAAGTACATTATGTAGCACAAACGGTTCATTCATTTCTCTATCCTAGGGTTCATACCACATCCTAAGGTTCCATTTGGCTATTTCCACAAGTACATTCTTATTTAAATATCATTGACAGAGTTAACCACTCTACCAGGCAACACGGGAGTAATCGGGGCTTGAACCGCAAACCCAGGCGTCTCTGCGAGCTCCAAACACGCATTAGGCTGAAACCCTATACAAGGGAATACAACATAAAAGGAGGGTTTAGAACAATGTACAAAGGTCTTTAGTACGTAGAGAAACTCGCAAGGGATCGTACCCCAAATGGGTCAAAAACGTGCCTACTGTTCAAAACCAGATGTCTGGGAACAAGTCCAGACGTCTTAAAAGGTACCAGAACCTTACCTTAAGTCCCTGCAGTGTCTTTAGATGTCCAGGCCTTATCTACAATCATCTGAAGGCAGTTGCAGACGTCGGACAATGCCTCCGGTCATCTGGATGCACCTCCGGACGTCTAGTGATCTGATCGGACGTCCAAAAGTGCGCGGGAAAGCGTTTTGAGCTCTTTCCCAAGGCTGCTCCTGCGTACGACAACCGCAGGCCCCTAAATTAGGCCAAACATGCGTCTGCAATGAGGCCTGCATGGCCGTAATTGCGAAAAAGAATGTACCTTCGCGATAAATGACCTTTTAGACGTCTGGCCTTAACTCCAGATGTCTAGGTACTCCGTCAGCCGTCTGGACTCCACTCCAAATGTCTGATACTGGAAGACTTCCAGTATCAGGACCTCCTCCCAGCGCTCTCCGCTGTGCTCTGCCTTACGCCGCCGCAGCTCTAGCTGCTGCAGATGGTTGGGAGGCCGCCTCCCCGAGTTCTCTCCTCCTCCTGCACGTGCCCGCGGTGGCTGTGCGAGCTCTGCCGAGCTTCCACAGAAGCTCTCTGACCTCAGCCTCCTCCTCCTCCCGCACTCTCCTCCTTCTCCCTCTCGCTCTCCCTCACTTGCCATCTCTGGCCACTCCCGCACAGCTCTGAAGGTAGTAGTGGTGGTGTGTGGAGTGGAGAGGAGAGGAGGGGCAGACTTATATAGATGGAGTGGGGGTTTTAGGGTTCGGGGAAGGAAAGGAAAGGAGAGAGAAGAAGAGGGTCCTGCGCGTCGCCCTCGTGCAGGGCACACTGTGCGTACAAAAATTTCATTTTCAGACATCCGGGAAAGGGTCCAGACGTCTGACCGAGATTCCAAACGTCTTAGAAGGCTAAAAGTGTGACGGGTCTTTACAAGAAGCCTCTTCTAGCCATTAGAAGGCTTCTCTAGCTGTTGGAAAGTATCCCAAGGCAAATCAGGTCAAAATTAGGGTCATTTATGACTCTGACAGGGTTATCAGACGTCTGGGATTAAGGTCAGACGTTTGGGTCATCGTCTGATTTAAGAATTAGTCGTCTGATCTAGAAGGGTGGAAGATCTGATTAAAGTTGGATCAAGACGAACGTCTAAAGATCATTTATATGACATCTGGGAATCAGACATCTTATTAAGATGGGTTTCCTTTCTGTTTTGTCCAAACCTAAACAGGATTCTAGGATAAGTTGGTCAGACGACAGGTTGATCATCTGGCATAAAGTTTGGACATTTGGATATGCAATCTTCCACAGGAATGGATTTCCCATGGCTCAAACATCTATAATCATTGACAAAAGTGATTTCGGGGTGGATTGAGCCAAACGTTTATTTATCAGACGTCTAGGGTTCTCTAAGGACGTCTGAAAATGAATATAGGTCTGATTAAAGGATAATCCTCAACGATTAAGTCTAATAAGCCAACGGTCCTCTAGTTAGACCTATGGCAAGGTCATCGGACGTCTTCTAAAACGTCTAGACAAGGACTGGACGTCTGAAACTGGCAGATAAAGAGTGGGTTGCCAGCCTAAGTGTTTTGGACATTTGATCAAATAGTCAGACATCTTAAAGTCAAAGATCAGACATCTGATGTCCAGATTGGATGTCTGATCAGGCTGTTTGATGCCTATTTTGCCTTTTTAAGTTCTCTATGAAAAGCTTAAGTATCTTAGGTTTGTGTAGGTGTTCATAGGACTATAGTTTTATTACTTTGATGCTCTTTAACATATAATCTAAACATAATAAAGAGCAAAGAACAAAGATATAAAAACTAAATACAAAATACAAGACCAAAAGAAATCTATCATATTTTTGTCTTCAAGCTCCTGCTCCATGTGAAGCTTCTTCTCCTTCATCAAGCTCCTCCAATCCACCATGGACGCGAGCTTGAACTCCTCCTTCATACTTGTAATCATTTGCATTTTCCTGAAACTTTAAACTCAATACAAATGTTAAATAACAAGTGTTTTGTTATCATCAAAATTAACGATTGTGGTGTCCTTGCACCAACAAGTAGATCCAAAGATAATATCATCAACATAAATTTGAATTATCAAGATATCATTTGAGACGTTTAATGAAAAGAGTAATGTTAACTTTTCCCATTTGAAAATCTGACTTGAGAAGAAAGCTTTCAAGACGATCATTCCAAGCTCTTAGAACCTGTTTCAAACCATATAAAGCTTTCTTCAATTTATAGACATGATTTGGAAAATCGGAATTTTCAAATCTTAGAGGTTGTTTGACATATATTTCTTCTTTAATATAACCATTTAAGATAGCAAATTTAACATCCATATGAAATAAAGTAATACCGTAATGACTAGCAAATGCTAATAACATGCGAATAGATTCTAATCTAGCAACAAGTGCATAAGTTCCATCAAAATCGATGCTTTCTTATTGATTATAGCCTTGAGCTACTAATCTACCTTTATTTTTTATAACAATTCCATCTTCATTTGTTTTATTTCTAAAAACCCAACGAGTTCCTATGATTGATTTATTTTCAGGAAGTGGGACTAAATCCCAAACTTGAATTCTTTGAAATTGGTTGAGTTCTTCTTCCATAGCTAATATCCAAGATGAGTCATCTAGTGCTTCTTTAATTCCTTTAGGTTCTACTTGTGGAACAAAGCACTAAGAGAAATTATTATTAAGGAGTTGATCATGTGTTTTCACACCTGTTTCAACATCTCCAATAATTAATTCCTTAGGATGATCTTTTTTGCAGGTCCAAGCTTTTGGAAGATTGTGAACATTATTTTCCTTGATGTCAGAAACATCAATGAAAGGTTATCCATCATCATCATTGTCATTATCAATTTCTTATAATGAAGAAGATGGATCTTCAATAAATTTCACATGAAGAGTTTCATTAACAGTTAGAGATTTCTTATTGAAAACTTGATGAGTTTTTGAACGAGTTGAATAACCAATAAAGATACACTCTTCACCTTTTACTTCAAATTTATTTAAATTATTTTTTATGTTTTACAAAGCATTTACAACCAAATATCTTGAAATAACTAATCTTAGGTTTCTATCAAAGTAGAGTTTAAAGGATGTCTTATTTAATAGTGACTTAATAAGAACCCTATTTAGAATATAACAAGTTGTGTTTGCGGCTTTAGCCCAGAAGTATATTGGAAGATCGGATTCAATTAACAAGGTTCAGTCTTATGAAATGTAGTTTTTCTGTTCAACAATTCCATTTTGTTGAGGTGTTCTAGGAAAAGAGAATTCATGTGAAATTCCATTTTCATCATAAAATGAAGAAAAATATTAATTTTTAAATTCACCACTATGATCGGAGCAAATTTTACTAATCATATAACTTTTTTGATGCAAAAAGAAAACCCAAGTAAATCTTGAATAATTATCAATAATTACAAAGCAGAAATGACAATCATTCAAACTTTCATATTTAGTTGAGCCAAATAAATCTAAGTGTAATAGTTGCAAGAGCATAGTAGTAGATACAACATTTTTGGTTTTAAAAGAAACTTTATGAATTTTACCTAAGAAGCAAGCATTACAATTATTTAGATCATCAAATTTCTTATATGGTAAACCTTTACTAAGTCATGCTTAATAAGTTTATTTAGGTGCTTAGTGTGTAAGTGACATAGTCTTTTGTGTCATAAAGAAATTTCAATAGTAAACGTAACTAAATAGCCATAATAATTATTTTTATCAATTATTATAGCATAAATATTTTTATGCCTTTTACCTTCTAACACAACAATATTGTCATATTCATCTAAAATCTTAAAACATTTGGAAGTAAATAAAATAGAAAATCCTTTGTCACATATCTAGCTAACACTCAAGAGGTTATGCTTGAGTACTTTAACCAAGACTACATGGCTAAAGGAATGGTTACCTTTACCAATAGTTCCAGAACCAATAATGTGGCCTTTGTGATTATTTCCAAAGGTCACAGTTCCTCCTTTCTTGAATGTAAGATCTTCAAATAGTTCTTGGTTGCTTGTCATATGTTTGGAGCAGCCACTATCCATCACTTATTTTTCTTCTATCTTCTTCTACAAAATGAGAGGATGACTTCCTTATATCTTTGATATTGTCTTTATCCATGTGGAAAGTCCATTTTGCATAATCAACATTTTTCATTCCTACAAAACAAGTATCCAAAATTGACTTTGGTACCCATTATTTTTTGGGTCCACAAGGGTTAGTTCTCTTCCATTTATTTTGAATGGAAGTCACACCTTTGTCAACCTGTTGACTAAGCTTACTAATACCATGAGAGAAACCAAGATCATATTTATTATTACATGCATGTTGGTTTTCAATCAATTTATCTAAATTTTCTTTTTCTTTAGTAAGCTTGCAAAGATCAATAAGAGTCTTTTCTCAATTTTGAACAATCACTTCTAAAGAGTTGATCTTTTCTTTTAGAACATTTACTTCACATGTAAGAAAGGTATTCTTATTAAAAAGCATCTAATTTTTATTGCTAACAAAAGTAATCACAGAGTTAATCAACTCATTCTTTTCAATAATGGTAACTATGTTTTCAAGATTTTCAATCTTTTCAATAAGAGAAAGATTTTCACAAACAACGTCAGTATTTTCAGAATAAAGCGACTAATTTTTAGATCTAACATTTTTGTTCTTAGATTTTAAACACTTAAAAGCCGAAAATAATTCATTGAAGGCATCAAGTAATTCACCATAAGGAAGACTTTGCACCTCATCTTCAAGTGGCATAAGGCCTAGGTAAGCATCTTCTTCTTTAGGAATACCTTCACTTAAAGATTTTTCTTCATCACTTGAGGATGAATAAGAATCATCCCATATTGCTTGAAAGGCTCTTTTCTTTTTTAACATTTTCTCATGTGTCCTACTTTCTTACAATTGTAGCATGTGATAGGCTCTTCCTTTTTATCATCTCTCTTTTTCGTAAATGACTTCTTGATTTTTAGGAAACATTTGAACTTTCTTGACAAGAGCACTATGTCTTCATCATCTGAGCTTTAATCTGAATCTTCTTCCAAATTGAATACAAATTGCTTCTTTTTGGAATCTTCATTGCCTTTCTTCTTTTGAAATAGCTTATTTTCATGAGCCATAAGATTGCCAATAAGATTCTCCATATCTAGACTTTCTACATCATTAGCTTCTTTTATTGCAGTAACATTAAATTCAAACTTGCTAGTAAGAGATCTAAGGATCTTTCCTTCCAATTTGCTTCTTACAAAATTTTTGCCAAGAGCTTTGAGATTTTTTACAATGTTAGTGAAACGTGTAAACATATCTTTGATAGTTTCATGCTCCTACATGTCAAACTTTTCAAAATCATTAGTCAATAAAATAATTTTGGAACTTTTTACCTTAGTAGTTCCTTCATGAGTGATTTTGAGAGTTCTCCATATTTCATTTGCCGTGGAGCAATGAGAGACTCTATTGAATTCTTCAGCACTCAAGGCACAGTAGAGAGGATTCATAGATTTTAAACTAAACGCAAGTTGTCTCTTTTGATCATTTGTGTAACTACCTATGTCAGGTTTTGTAGGATTTACGTAAGGAGTCTCCACCATATCCCAGATTGAGTAGTCACTAGATTGGAGAAAAATCTTCATCCTCTGACACCAGTAATTGTAGTTGGATCCATAAAAAAAATGGTGGTTTAGTGGTGGAGTGACCATTGTTGGAGGAGGTAGTAGCAACTGCTCTTGTGCTCATATTGAAAAACTCACCTGAAAATTACTTCACAGAAATGGTGATAACCCACTCTGATACCAAAAGAGAATGGCACAAGAGGGGGTAAATTGTGCAATTTAAAAATTATAAGATAAAATTGCAATATAAAAATATTAGAGTTGGAAACCACAAACATAGAATTTTAGAGAGGAAACTGTAAGGACCCGTTACTTTTTAGTCTTTTAAGATGTCTGGAGTCTCAGTCAAACGTCTGTCCAGACGTTTGGACCCGTTCCCAGATGTCTGAAAGTGGAATTTTTGTACTGCACACTGCGCTCTATGCACGGGAAGCACGCAGAACTGCTCCTTCCTTTCTCTCTCTTCCTCACCTCCCCCGAACCCTAAACCCCTCACCCTCTTACATAAATCCCCCCTCCTATCTCCTCTCCATTGCACACACCAACCACCACCACCTTCAGTGCTTGTGCAGGAGCGGCGAGAGGGGGCGAGTGAGGGAGAGCGAGAGGGAGGAAGGAGAGCACGGGAGGAGGAGAAGGCCTAAGGTCGGTGGAGCCTCGGTGGAAGCTCGGCGGAGCTCGCACGGCCACCGACAGATGCGTGCGAGAGGAGGAGAGGGCTTGGGGAGGCGGCCTCCCGGCCCTCTATAGCAGCTGGAGCTATTGCGGCGCAAGGTGAGCAAGCGGAGCGAGCTGCAGGGAGTTGTTGATACTGGGATTTTTCCAGTATCAGACGTCTAGAGAGTCGACCAAACGACCGTGGCGGCACATGGACGTCCGGGTCTAAGACCAAATGTCTGAAAGCATTTATATCGCAAGGTATGTTCTTTTCCGCGGTTACGGCCATGCAGGCCTCACTGTAGAAGTTGGTCAGGCCTGATTTGGACCTGCGGATTCATACGCAGGTAAAGGCCCTTGGGGAGGCATGCAGAACTCTTTTCCACGCATTTTTGGACGTCTGAGTACACCACCAGACGTCTGGAGGTGCGTCCAGACGACTGGAGGCATTGTCTGACATCTGGAACTACCTTCAGAAGATTGCAGAGAAGGTCTGGACATCTGAGGATATCGTAGGAACATAAGGTAAGATTTGACACCTTTTAAGACATCTGGGATTATTCCCAGACGTCTGATTTTGAACAGTAGGCAAGTTTTTAACTTGTTTAGGGTCCGATTGGGGTCCATTTTATGCAAACGAAATATCTGTACTTTTCTTGTGAGTTCCTCTACATACTAGAGTCTGTTTTACATTGTTCTGAACTCTCCTTTCTTGATGTATTCCCTGGTATAGGGTTTCAGCCTGCTGCACGTTTAGGGGTTGTAGAGATGTCTGGGTCTACGGTTCAAGGCCCCATTACTCCCGAGTTTCCTTGTAGAGTGGTTTAATTTCGTTAATAAAATATTGAATAAGAATGTACTTGTGGAAGTAGCTGAATGGAATCCTAGGATGTGGCATGAACCTTAGGGTAGAGAAATGAATGGGCCTGTTTGTACTATATGGTTTATATGCATGCGTGATAAGATAAATTGCTAGTAAATTCCTAGATTATAATTACGAGCTGCCTGTTAGAATATGAGCTGCCTGTGCTTGATGAAACTACCTGTGAAAACATCAGTTGCATGTATTAAGAATTGAACTATGAAAACACGAGTTGCCTGTATATGGATGAGGAATGAATTATGAAACCTGAGATCTGGATCTGGATAATGAGGTGAACACGAGCATGAACCCTACGGGGAATTAGGAGTAGAACTCCTGTGGATAGGCGGAAATCTGGAATGTAGACGGGAAGTGTGTTGGCCCTTGAGTACGTGGTACCAAGGAGAGCAACTGTCCCCTTTTGTGTAGAGCGGAGCTAGCCTCCCCTGGGTTGAGACTCAGGGTTAGGATTGGCCACTCTACACCGACTCTTGTTGGCCCTCGCGTACGTGGTACCGAGGCGAGCTACTAGTGTAGGGAGGGAGCTAGCCACCCCACGGGGCCCGGGGTTTAGCTAGACACCCTACACTGACTCGTTAGGCCCTCTGTGCAAACCAGGGTAGTCAGACGAGAGTGTGCAGACTGTGGAGGGGTGAGACCCCTGTTTTGAGAGGGCAAGGCCCTATACTGTTCCATGTTGTACTTTGGGCGTACCCGTTAGCGGAAATGACTGACCGCGTGTCAGTGCGGGATAGCTACCCGCGCGCTTATTGCGCGTGCCGTAGTCACCGCTACGTCTTGACAGTGACCTCGGGGTGGTTGACTGGGTGTAGGACTATCACGGGGGACTCTCCCGACCAGGAGAGCATCACATGTACCTTCTACTCTACGGAAAAGATTGCAATCAAGATTGTTCCCACGAGGATCATGCAAGATCAAGAAATATCTGGATATTTTGAGAAATGGGTAACATTGGAACATATAAAACAGATAAATGGAAATGAGAATTAAACCTGTTGTTTTTACTATTCTGTACTTAGATAATATAGATACCACTCTACTCAGTGTTCACCGACTCTATCTTTTCATAACACTGTTCAGGACCAGGAGTTGAGCAGCTCGAGTTTTCGGCTGCGGAGGGTGTTGGGTCCAGTCAAGTCCAGCCGTAGTTTTCTTCAGCACTTCCTTTTCTTTTCTCTACTGTTGTAGTAAGTAATGGACTTTTAGTTACTATTCTACTACTACTGTTTACTTTCCATTTTCTGTTATTGTTGTTGTGGTGGTATGTACTGAAACAGCAGATCTATTTTCCTTTACTGTTTTGTACGTTTTTTCTGCTTAGTTATATTGCATAGGTGAATGTGTTTTACTTTCTTGCTTTTGGTTATTTCTTGTTGGACGACTAGGTCTTGGGATTAGTTGAGGCGAGCCGGTCTCGGGTCCTGTAGGGATCCGGAAATCGGGTCGTAACAGAAACCCTTCAATTGGAAAAAACCTCTACCTTGTCTTCCAACGAGGATTTTCTACTTGACACAAGCAAGTAAATTCCCTATACTACCACTTGCAACCGAGGGTGGTAATCCTTAAATTACAATAGCCACTTTGGTGCACAACCTATAAGTAGTTTTGTTTAAGAATAAGAATTTCACAAATGGAAACTCAACAATAATAATAAAAAATTAAAGTTACAGAGAATCCTAGAGAGTCAATAGCATGAATGTGGCGTGAAAATATATGCTAAAAATTTTAATTAGAATTTACTCCACAATAAACTTTCCTTAGATATAAGATTAGCACGTGAAAATTGAAGTAACAAATTATCTTCTCAAATAATCTTGCAAGCTAAAAAAAATTTTTTGGAACACTTTAAAAAGTAGCGTGTAGGTATAGATTTAATATCAAAATGTTTACTCCAATAAAACTTTCCAAGAAAGATGTTATAACATGTTTATGAAAGGAATAAGTAAATAATTACCGGTGATTGACAATTAATGACCAACAACAAAAATTAATAATGAGCAATGATCAATAATTCCTTCCCAAAATAATTATGATGCGTGGAGGAAGTGAAAGAAAGCCTTGAGAAATGTTTGATATCTTTTGTACACATAGGAGTCTCTTGTTGTTGGAGAATTTTTGTGTGTAGAAAAATGGAAGTTAATGTAATATGACGTGTTGATAAAACAAGGAATAAATAAGTATGTATAGAAGTGGGGGGTGTCCTTTTAGAGGTTTTGGACGTTGAAAAACAACGTTCAAGTGGTTTCCAAAAATGAATTATCTTATATTAAATTTTGCATAGAAACTATGTTTTAGAAATTAATCGTTTAATACAATACATGTTAAAATAATTATGTGATTAATTATTTTCTAATGGATGGTAATTGCAAAGTGGTTATTAATTTTAATTTTAATAATTTATGGATAGTTATGACAAGTGATAAATGAGGAAAATAGTTCATTAAATAAAATGTGTTGGTAGGAGTCTTTTAGAAAGACATGCAATGTTAACATATAAAAAATATACGTTGATTATAAAGTTAACAAGTTAAAGTGGGTAAATGAACTATCAATTAAGTGCATAATAAAAAGAATTGTAGAAGCAAAGTGATTTATTAAACATTTAATTTAACGAATTTTAAAGTTAATTGCATAAGTGTTAATGGCTCTTTAACAAGTAATCTAATAATAACAAAAAAAAAAGTCATGTCTTGAGAATATTTTATTGATAAAATGTTCATCACTTGTGTTCCAAAATAATATGCAATAATGAAATATAATACAAAACAACCTGATAGTGATTTGTAAAACATCAAAATTAACTAATGTATTAACAGTTGGAACCAAATTCAATTGACAGCAGATCAATTATAACATCTGACAAGATAATTAGACATCTAAGAAAGTGATTGGACGTCTGATTAGGATATATTAGATGTCTAATAAAAAAATGAGACGTTTGATTCTGTAAGGTGGTCTCCCTAGAATTGGATTGGATCTTGTGCCAATAGGTTAGACATTTGATAAAAATGTGTTGCCAAGAATTGAATTTTTCGTGAGTTGAGAAATCGTGATTTCATCAAGATTTAGGTCAAATTTAATCACAACAGTCGACTATTGGATGTCTGAGAATGTCTCCAAATGTCTGGAAGGGGTTTTAAACGTCTGACATAAGGTATGGACGTCTAAAAGCATAGGCCATAGACTCAAGTTCTAAAATTTTGGTTATTTGATGTCTGATCAAATATCTGGATGTCTTAAAATGGGTTATTGAATGTCTGATAATCCATAAACTCAAACAGCCACCCAAAATACTTAAGTTCAAGTTGTCCAGTAGTAATTCTCAATCATCTTATATCCCTCCACTTACTTTCATGAGTATACTATGTGGGACTATTCTTAGGGGTGTTACAATTTCCTTCACTTGAAATCTTAACATCCTCGTTAGGGATCAATCAATCAATTAATATATTTCCAGTAATACTAGCAGCTTTATCTCATGGTGTACTCTTTGGTTGTCTTAGGGACAATGCTTTCCTCCTACTAGAGGGAGTTTGACTTTGATACCATTTATAACAACTTAGGCTTAAGTTCAAGTCTAATTGAAAAAAACTACTCTTGACAACTTGTTAGATATGGATTTCATAAACTCAGACAACCATCTAATTTCATAAACTCAAACAACCATCTAAAATGCTTAAGTCTAAGTTGCCAAGTAGGAATTTTCAATCATCTTATATTTCACCACTCACTTTCATGAGCTTACTAAGTAAGACTATTCTTGGGAATGTTACACCAACTAAACCCATTTTTTATCAATTTTGGACAATCCCAATCTAACTCAACTCATTATAACTCTCAATCTAATCCAACCAACCCAATCCAATTGGGTTAGGTTGGTGGGGTTCGGATTGAACCCTACCTGTGTACACCTTTAGATGTAGCTATCATTTTATGCAGTGGCATACGGGTAAAACTTGTTTGCCTTTTAGCCCAGATATGATGACTCCCATCTTTGGTTAAATGCTTGAGAGAAGCCTTTTAGCTTGCAGCGGGCTTTGCCATAGAAGAGAAATCAATGAAGATATGGTTCATACTCTTGTCTCGATTTAGCCAAATATTAGAAAGAAAGGGAATCTAGGAGAAATATGATATGGAACAAGAAAATGAAATTAAGAAGCATGAGACATTTAGGATACGCATTCCTAATTGAGGTATTGAAATATATATTAAGCTTCAAGGATGCGACATCACAACTTTATTTGAATATAAAGCCATTTCTATTCATCTTGATTTGAGCAGAAGATGCTTGTGGGTTCCATACTCTAATTCTATTTCTTGCCACATCCATTTGAATGAATTTTTACCAATTTCCAAAATCATCGTAGATGCATTGTTCTATTTGAATCAAATTCCTAAGTATTTCTTCATGTATGATAAGTGATTTTACACTTGAAAAGTAATTTTTCACCTTATGATTTATGTTTTAGGATTTAGCTTTTACACATCTATGGGAATTAGCTTCAATTAGCTTATCGACTCCTCGAACGGTACTACCAAATTAGAATCGGTACTGAACATCCCCCTGTAATAGTAGCTTAGTAGCAGGCACCCATAGTAATGACATATTTTGGTTCAGGCATTTGCTCATATAATCTCACTAAAGAGGGAGCCATTTTCATTGTGACTGTCCTAGTTGTTCAAATAAAGTCTGCTTGCCTAGGACTCGATCTTGGTACCAATCCATAACGATCAAAGTCAAATCAGGAGCCTAGCATCAAATTCAATGAAACAACAATTGGTACCACTCCATATAGTGGTACATGGCCATAAATGGGATAGTCTTGACCAAAAGATCGTTCTTACCTAAACACTAAATCCTAAACCCTAAATCCTAAGGTGAAGAATCACCTTTCAAGTGAAAAATTACTTCTCATACGTGAAATTACTTTCCATAAACTTAAATCTTAAACCCTATACCCTAAACTCATAGGTCAAAATCACTTTGTATGGGTGCAAAATTACTTTGGACAAGTGAAACTACCATTGAGATAATTTTGCACCGATGCAAAATCAGATTGCACCGGTGCAATGACACCTTACAATAATTTATCACAGGTGCAAAGTAGTTTATCACTGGTGCAAAATTTTTTATCAACTGTGCGTTTATGTTAAAGTGGTGTGGTGATTTTTTTGAATGTGGTGTGGATTATCACGTAACAAACCTTACGTTCTTTTGTTTCTTTACATTAAATATCAATTATCAAGTGAGCTAATGTTCTCAACGTTGTGTAAAGTACAAAAACAATACCCCGCATCACTTTTTACGTTAGAACCTGCATTTCCATACTTTTTAGCTATATATATATATATATATGTTATTGGCTGGTATAAAAGTAACGTAATAAAGTTTGAGAAAAATGCTAAAGAGCGATAACATATCACGATATCATAAAGTTAGCTTCAACTTATATTCAAACTTCATTTGTCGAGTTCTTATTGCAATAAGAAATTACCCAATTTAGATTTCTCCATCTTACGTTTTCTTATGACCCAATTAACCCAAAGGGATAAATATCGAACATTGTATTCTCACCAGCTATGTATCCCTCTCTCCACTCTTATCTACACCCCTCCACCGATCAAGGGAGGTCCCACGTGAACAAGATCCAAATTGTAGAGATGACTGGGGTGTGTGACCCACTAATATTAATTACGAAATAGTTCCACCTTGTAACATGGACTCCTTGTTAAGTTGTGGTTCCCACATGGATTAATTGCTCAATTTCTATTCTTTGACATTTTCTCCACTTCAAATAAGATTTGCAGATGTCGAGGCCTCAGATGGCTTGTAATGTCCTCTCAATCCTTGTAAGGATGTCAACTCAAGTTACTTAATCGGATCTCAATTTCATCTATGTAAACATTGAGTTTATCAAGGACAGGTTGTATGAGCTCAAAAATATATAAGTAAAACCTGTTCTCAGAAACTTCTCTTCCCCCTTCTCCCTTACGAGCCTTAGCCCTAATGATTGTTTCATTGTTCAAGTGTAATTAAAAAAAATTGAAAATCGAAACTGCATAGCTAGTGGTAAGTTAGATCGATCCATGGCGAGGTTAGGAGTGACAAAATTAATTTTAATATAATCTTAAAACTACCAATTGAAGTGTAAATCTGCAACTAAATTGGAATATACAATGATTTTTTTTTATTTTTAGCAAAAGATGTGTAGCCAAATCATTTTATAATGGAACAAGTTCAAGATATATGATTGAATCACAAGTTTGATTACATAAAGTGTAAAAAAATATTAGAAAATAATTCTTCACAATGACGGATTTGAGCCTTGACCCACATGCGATTTGAGGACGACAACCTTCGGGTGGAAGCTATGAGTACCGCATGTAACCATGATCACGACGATCACGTCTTCCTCCCTTGATTCCAAAGTTGCATGAAGTTGTGAAAGCAACATAGAGGCAAAGTTTTTAATGATGAGGTGGTGTGAAGTGATGTCGATGATGATGTGGATGGATGGAGATGATGCGTGGTCCTCATCAAAGATGGTGGTGAACATGGCGATGGCATATTTGGACGAATCACCAGGATAGAAAATAGTGGCTAGGATATAAGGGGAATGGACCTAGCCTACGGAATAAATGTATAGGTAAGATTATTGGTAGAAGACCGGATAAGGGGTTAGAAGGGGATTGACGTTGTATTTACAGAGTCAACAAAATAATGAATGGAAGTAGGAGGAGAATAACTAGTAAAGAGGAATCAAGGAACATGGTTGTCAAATACGTAGTGTTTTCTGCATAAATGGGATATAAAGGTAATATTTAATACTTGCACAAAGCAACAACTAGGGAGAGAAATTTTCCACCATTAAAAATAAAGAATCCAATGTGATCTTTTGCATGGGCTGTGTGTATGTGTGTGGATTGGCCAACATGAATGGTAATAAAAGTAGTGTGAATTGGCATTATGTTGGTGCAATAATGCTATTGAATGTCAGCCCAAGTAATGCGTGAGATTGGCTTGTGCTTGCATGGGCTACATGAGGAAGATGTGGTGATGAGTGCATGGAATTAACTGCTTTTGATTTGTCATTGGACAAAAGGATATGCAATTGGAATTGTAATTTATTTCAAGTGGTAAATGTTAGGCAAATTGCATGGAATCCACTACACTCGAGATAGATCAAATTGGGTGGTTAGGGTAAAATGTATATAAGGTCAAGGCCATAAACAATAGTGTTTGTTGTTTTAATCTTCTCTTTATCATGTGTTTCATTGTCTTTTATTCAACTTTCCTTTACAAAAATGAAATTATGCAAAAGATCAATTTAAACTGATAGATGCTCAATGCTACAACTAATACTTTATTCTCAATAAATAATGCAGGAAAGCACAACTTTAGGAATAAATTATTTGTGCAAACATGAACTTATCAATTTCCCATGCCTAGATATTTTGCTAATCCTTAGCATAAAAAAACTCACTTTTGCCGGTGGCATTTACCACATGCAACTTTTACTAGAACAAAACATACATAAGTCGATGAAGAAATAATGATAATTAGTAATATGTCATTATGTTTAAATACAGCAGCCTATTATTTATCATTATCCTTTTTTAAAAGTAACAAAAAAATATACATATTCGTCATTAGTGTAGACAAAAAAAAAAAAATCGTTGCTAATATTTCTTGATGGCAACGAGTGATTGTTGCTATACTATTATTTATTAATCAAGAACGTAGGACTCTATCTATAATCTTTCCAACGTAAAACCCTCCCATTTCTCCAAACCAATCCCCAACCACCCAATCCCACCTGACGAGCTCTCTACATCTCTCCCAAACCCGCGCCAGCTCTCCCACGTGACCTTTCGTATCATTGGTTCCATCGCCAATTTGACGACCTTTTTGCTGTCACTCCCACTATCAATTTGACGACCTCTTTTGCCACTACTCCCACCGCCGATCGCTCCTACTGCCGATCTGATGAGTTAGGTGTTACGATTCGATTCCCGAATCCCTACGAGATACGAGGATCGGATTGACTCGACTGATCCCAAGACTCAGTCGTCCATCGAGAAAATAACCAAAAGAGCAGTAAAATAAACCACATTCACCATGTATATAACTAGCAGTAACAAAATACAGCAGTAAAGAAAAGAAATACTACAGTATGCACCACCACAATAGTAGAGAAATAAACATGTACATAAATATGAAGCTTACAATGAAAAGAGTACATGGATAACAGAAACTACTCACAACAACAGAAAGAAAAGTACAGTGGGTACTACACAAGTAACACTACTGGGCTCTACTAGGCCCAGTGCCCTCTGCAGCCGCCGACTCTGGCTGCTTAACACTTGGTCTTAAAAAGGTAACAAAGGTGACGTCAACGAAACACTGAGTAGAGTGGCAACTAAAAGCTAAGAAACAGTAAGGGGGACAGTAGCTATTATATTTTTAATTTCTTTCTTTATATTTTTTCATTTATTCACTCTTGAATTATTTCTCAGATCCTTCTCTTGATCTTGAAAGTTCCTCGTGGGAACGATCTTGATTGCAGTCTTTTCCGAAAAGTAGAAGTAACACGTGGTGCTCTCCTGGCCGGGAGAGTCCCCCTTGGTGGTCCTATCCTCAGTCAACCACCTCAAGGTCGCTGACAGATGTAACGGTGACGACGGCACACGCGATAAACGCACGGGTAGCTACCCCGCACTGGCACGCGGTCAGTCATTTCTGTTAACGGGTGTGCCCAAAGCACAACACGTAACCAGTATAGGGCAAACCCCTCTCAGTAACAGGGGTCCAGCCCCTCCACAGTAACCAAACAGGGGTCTTGCCCCTCTACAGTCCGCGCACCCTCGCCTGACTACCCTGGTTTGCCCAGTGGGCCTGACAAGTCGATGTAGGAGAGCTAACAGAACCCCAGGGCCTGTGGGGTAGCTAGTGCTCTCCCTACACTAGTAGCTCTCCTCGATACTGTGTACATGAGGGCCAAAAGTCAGTACAAAGTGGCTAGACCTAACCCCAGGTCTCTGGGGTGGCTAGCTCCTCTCTGCACTAAATAGGGGGACAGTCGCTCTTCTTGGTATTCCGTACTCAAGGGCCAGCTCACTTCCCCAATTTTATTCCATTCACTTTCCAGGAGTTCTACTCCTAATTCCCCGTAGGGTTCATGCTCTTTTAACTCAGCTAATTTAGGTTTCACCATTCCAGCTTTATATCCATATAACCCATGTTCTCAACAGTAATTATTCATTCATAAACAGGCAGCTGTTAACCAATTTTACAGGTAGTTATAGTTTCCTTTCTACTTTTCCAAGACTGCAACGTATAGATATTCAATCTAGTTTTCCAGTCCCAGGATTCATGCAATACCCTAGGATCTATCATTCAATCTAGTTTTCCAGTCCTAGGATTCATGCAATACCCTAGGATCTATCATTCAATCTAGTTTTTCAATCCTAGGGTTCATGCAATACCCTAAACTCTATTAATTATTTCACAATTGCATAATTTTGATAAATAATTGAAAGGGTCACTTGACCCACAAAATCGGGAGTACTGGAGGTGTAACCGGCAAGCCTGCGCGCCTCCGCAACCCCCAGAGCCACAACGGAACGGGGTCCTAACACAAGAATCAAAGACAATGAGCAACTCAGAATAGCATACGATTACTATAAATAGGTAGAGGAACTAAATCTAAGAAAAACAAAACTTGAAACGCGGAAAACGAACTCCGAACGAACCCTAAACGGGTAAAAAACGACGAGTCTGTCCAAAATCAGACGTCTGGAACTTCTTCCAGACGTCTTAAATGATCGCTCAAGTCATACCTCGATCTGCGTGGTCCTTCAGACGTCCAGAAGCCCACTGAACCGTCTGGACTTAGTTTCCAGACGTCCGACTGTCACTCCAAACGTTTGGAGACCCTCTTCGTCGTCTGGTGCCGTGCCCAGACGTTTGATCTGTGTGGGATGGCATGCCCTTACGCCTTCCCGAACAAGTCCTGCACACACACACGCCCGCTCTCATCACGAAAGGATGAAGGAGACTTCGGCGGAAACTGCTGCATGGCCGTACACGCGAAAGAAGAAGAAAATAAAATAACGTACCTTTCAGACGTCTGGACCTTCCTCCAGACGTCTCCTTCGTCGTCTGGACGTAAGTCCAGACATCTGATTTTAGGAAATTTTCCCAGAATCAGGACCTCCTCGCCCTCCACCAGTAGCGCACGGCCGTGCTGCGCCGTGCCCGCCTGCTGCTTGAGCTGCAACAGCTTCTCCGGGCACCCCACGCTTGCTGTGCACCCGCTGGTCGGCTCTGGCTGCTCCGGCGAGCTCGTAACCTCGCTGTCAAGCTCCCTCTTCCTCTCGCAACAGCTCCTCCTCCCCACACACCTGCAGCAGTCGCAGCTGTCGCTCTCGCCCACTCGCTCTCTCGCTGACAGGAAGAAGAAGAAGAAGGTGGTGGAGTGAGGTGAGGGAGAGGGAGAGGCATATTTGAAGGTAGCTGCGGGGAGAGAGAAAGAGAAAAGTTGCATCTACAGGGAGGGAGAGGAAAGAGAAGAAGGAGGGCGGCGGGTTCAGTCTGCGTGCGCATGCACTCAGACGCAAACCCATACGCCGAAAAAATTTAATTCCAGACGTCTAACCAGACGTCTGGACCGCTTCCCAAACATCTTAAACAATGCTTGATGCCCGATTATAACAATATAACAAACTCAAAGGAAGTTTCGTCCCCGAAACTTGCTCTAACTAGGGTGCGGAAAAGAACGATATATGCATAACAAACTCAAAGAGGACCGAAGCCAGTCCGAAAAGATGTACCCGCGAAAAGCTCCGGGTACCGCTCCCGCATTGCCTCCTCAGGCTCCTAGGTAGCCTCCTCGTACCGCTGGCTCCTTCACAAAACCTTCACTAGGGGTACTTGCTTCCGTCTCAGACTACAGACGGCTCTGTCGAGAATCTGCACTGGCCGCTCGGGGTAGGTCAGGTTGTCGCCCACCTCGACGCTCTCGTGACTCAGGACGTGACTGGAATCGGCGACGTACTTCCTGAGGTTGGACACGTGGAACACGTCGTGCACACCAGAAAGCTGAGGAGGGAGGGCAAGCCTGTAAGCAACGGGTCCAACCCGCTCCAGGACCTCAAAGGGCCCCACGAACCTTGGCGCAAGCTTCCCTCTCACCCCAAACCGCTGCAGGCCCTTCATGGGCGAAACACGAAGGAAGACGTGGTCCCCAACCTCAAACTGCACCTCTCTGCGTTTCCGATCTGCATAGCTCTTCTGCCTGCTCCTAACAGTGCGGAGTCGCCTATGAATCTGCTCGACTACCTCCTGACTCTACTGGATCAGCTTGGGGCCAACCTCCCACTTGGTCCCCACCTCAACCCAACTCAAGGGTGCCGTACACCTTCGTACGTACAGAGCCTCGTAGGGTGCCATGCCAATGCTTGAGTGATAACTGTTATTGTATGCAAACTTCGCTAGGGGCAAGTGCTCCTCCCAAGAGCCCCTCCAGTTCAGTACACAAGCACGCAAAAGGTCCTCAAGTGTTTGTATCGTGCGCTCAGACTGTCCGTCCGTCTGGGGGTGGTAAGCTGTACTAAACCTCAACCGCATCCCCAGGGCGTGCTGAAACTCAGCCCAAAATTGGGACGTAAAGCGGGTATCCCTGTCGGATACGATCTCCCGCGGAACTCCGTGTAGACGTACCACGTCGCGGATAAACCTCTCTGCCAATTGTGCTGGTCCCAAGGTGACTCGGATTGACAAGAAACGCACCGTCTTCGTTAATCTGTCAACGATTACCCAGACTGCGTCGTGTCCTCACTAGGTAACAGGTAAGCCCACCACCAAGTCCATGGTGATGCTCTCCCACTTCTACTCTGGCACTGGAAGTGGCTGTAGTGGCCCTGCAGGCCTCTGCTGCTTGGCTTTCACCTGCTGGCACACTAAGCACTGCTGCACAAATTCACCCACATCCTGCTTCATCCCCCTCCACCAAAATTCGCGTCTCAAGTCATGGTACATCTTCGTGTTTTCGGGATGTATGGTGAATCTGGAACCATGTGCCTCAGTCAGGAGCTCTCTCAACAGCTCCTTGTCTCTGGGAACGCACAAACGTCCCCTCATGCGCAGCACCTGGTCTATAAAAGAGAAGTCTCCAGGGTCTCCTGACAGTACTCTGTCATGTAAGGATTGCAACTACGGGTCGGCCATCTGTCCTGTGATGATGCAATCTATCAGCTCTGGCCTCGTCTGTTGCGTTACAGTCACTGCCCCACAGTGCCCCCGTAACTCTAAGGGTCGCCAACTGCCCATCTCCTCCAAAAGGCTCCAACTTTGCACCTGTAAACTGGCCAAGTGTGCGGGCGCCTTCCAGCTCAAGGCGTCAGCCACCACGTTGGCCTTTCCCGGGTGGTAGGAAATGCTGCAGTCATAGTCCTTCAAGAGCTTCAACCGAGGTCTCTGTCTCATGTTGAGCTCCTTCTGAGCAAACAGGTATCTAAGGCTCTTGTGATCTGTGAAAATCTTGAAGGTCTCACCGTACAAGTAGTGCCTCCAGGTCTTCAGCACGAAGACGACAACTGCCAACTCCAGGTCGTGGGTAGGGTAGCTATGCTCATGGGGCTTCAGTTGCCGCGTAGCGTAAGCGACAACGTGACCCCTTTGCATGAGCACACCCGCTAACCCCTGCAAAGAGGTGTCCATGTACACAACGAACCCGCCACTACTTCAGGGATGGTGAGCACGGGAGCCGAAGTCAGCCTCTTCTTCAGCTCCTGAAAACACGCCTCACAGGCGTCTGTCCAAGTGAAGGGCACGTCCTTCCGAGTCAACTGTGTCATAGGACGTGCAATCTGTGAAAAGTCCCTGATAAACTGCCTGTAGTAGCCTGCCAGTCCCAAGAAACTGCGAATCTCAGTAACCGTACGCGGTCTCTCCCACCTGAGCACTGCCTCGACCTTGGTTGGGTCCACAGCCAAGCCATCCCCAGAGATCACATGACCTAAGAAGGTCACCTCCCTCAACCAGAACTCGCACTTGCTATATTTGGCGTACAGCTTACGTCGTCTTAGTGTGTCCAGAACCATCCGCAAGTGCTGTCCGTGCTGCGTCTGATCTCGAGAATAGATGAGCACATCATCAATGAATACCATCACAAACTGGTCCAAGTACGGTCTATACACCCGGTTTATCAGGTCCATAAAGGCAGCGGGGGTATTAGTCAGCCCAAACGGCATGACCAGAAACTTGTAGTGTTCGTACCGGATGCGGAAAGCTGTCTTGGAGACGTCTACCTCCTTGATTCTCAACTGGTGGTATCTAGACCTCAAGTCGATCTTGGAGAATATCGTGGCACCTCGCAGCTGGTCAAACAAGTCATCGATCCTCGGCAGCGGATATCTGTTCTTGATGGTGACCCTATTCAGCTGTCGGTAGTCCACACAAAGGCGTAGGGTACCATCCTTCTTCTTTACAAACAATACCGGGGCTCCCCAGGAAGACGCGCTGGGCCTCACAAAGCCCTTTTCTAAAAGATCCTGCAATTGAAACTTGAGCTCTCGCAGCTCAAGTGGTGCCATCCTGTATGGTGCTGTGGAGATGGGGCTGGTCCCTGGTACTAACGAGATCTCAAACTTGATCTCACGCTCGGGCGGTAGTCCTGGCAACTCGTCTGGGAACACGTCAGGGTACTCTCTGACCACCGGGATACTCTGGAAGTCTGCCACAGGGCTGGGCTCTGCCACCATACAAGCTAGGAAGCCCTCACACCCCTGTCTCAAAAGTCTCGCCGCCCAAAGTACAGAAATGCACCTGAAGCCTCCGTCCACTGGCTGACCGTGGAACTCGAAAGAAGGCAACTCCGGTATGGAGAAGACGATCTTTCTCTCAAAACAGTTCACCAAGGCATGGTAAGCGGACAGCCAGTCCATCCCTAGAATTATGCCAAAGTCCTCCATCTGTATCATAATCAGGTCAGCGGGAAGGCTGTGTCCCCCAACACTGACCTCGCAACCCGCGTATACCTCTTCAGCTACAAACAGCTGACCACTCGGACCTCTGATCACGAACGGATCCTCTAACAGCACACAATCTTGCCCCAGACTAACCGCGAAACTGGCGGCGGCAAACGAGTGCGTAGCGCCGGAATCGAAAAGTGTGTAAACGAGTCTGTCGGAAACTGAAACCATACCTGCCACCACTGATCCCGAAGTTCTGGCATCCCTGTGTCAGGGCGTTGATACGCCCCTCAGCACTAGGTGCGGACGAAGTAGCCACACTTTGCGTTGGACAGGTAGCTGCTGGCCGGTACCCTCCTCGTGACTGCTGTCCTCCTCCTTGCGCCTGGAAACCGCGGCCTCTTGCTTGCCCTCCAGTGCTTGGTGCAGGAAGCATCTGCTGACCTCCTGTCCTAGACGGGCAGTCCCTCCTGATGTGGCCCGGCTGGCCACACTGGTAGCAGAGGGGAACCCGACTCCCGCCCTCAGTGGGTCCCTGCTGTCGGCTGGGTGGGGGTCCGGTGCTAGCAACTAGCCCCTGTCGAGGGCCCCCAAAGGCCACTGATGGCCCTGCAAAACGTGACGTCTCTCCTGCGGGAGGCACGTGTCTCCTCTCTCGCCGGCCCTGTGAAAAGTCTGGCTGATAAGGCCTCTTCCGCCCACTGTCAGTATCTCGCGCGGATGGGTTGGTTTCCTCGTAGGTCATAGCTGCCTCCACCACCCTCGAGAACGTAGGCAGCTTCAGGGGTTTGACATACCCCCGAATCGCAGGCCGGAGCCCTCGGTGAACCTCCAAAGGCGCTCCTCCTCAGTGGCTACTGCTGTCGCTGCGAAGCGGGATAGCTCCAGAAAACGCGTGCGGTACGCGCTCACGGTCATCGTCCCCTAGCGGAGAGTGTGGAACTCCCACCTACTCTGGTCCTACCACGTCTGGGGAAAGTACTGCTCACAGAAGAGGGTGATGAATCGGTCCCAGGTCGGCTCGTCCCTCTCCTGTCCCATGACCGCCCTCCACCACCGATGTGCTGCACTCTCCAGCTGGTACGTGGCAAAGGCCACGCGGCACTCCACCGGGGGGCGAAGGCTGTCAAAAACCTTCTTGATATGCTCGAGCCAGTCCTCCGCCTTGGTCGGGTCCTCATCCCCCTTGAAGGAGGGGGGCTTCAGCTTCCGGAACTGTCTGAAAAGCTCGAAGTGGCGGTGCAGTGGAGATGCTGGTGCACCTCCAGGTAAGGAAGCCTCGTGCACAGAAGTGTCGGAGGAAGGTGAGGGCGGTGGCGGCTCATCCCATCCCCCGCGTCCAGCGCCACGTCCGTCGCGTGGTCCCACAGAGGACTCTCCCTCCGTAGCCCCAGGGAGAGGCACTCGTGGCGGCGGGTGGAGCTCCTCTCGCACTATGTCCCGTATCAGCTAGGTGAGGTCCTGGGCCTGAATGCCCGGGAGCAGTGGCTAGTCCACTACGACGTCGACCGCAACACGCCCACCCCTCTGACCTCGTCCTCGGCCGCGCCCACGGCCCACCTCGCTAGTCCAGCGTTGAGGCATCTCCTGCAAGGAGACGCGAAAATAGAACAAAAATACATCAATATATAAAACGACATCTAACGAAGAAGTCTAAGAGCTTATGTTAAGAGAAACGTTGTGCTGACTAATCTAGTTACAGACACGTGAATTGGTTATTTTTCAGTCAGTTGGTTCGCTTCTCTGGACGACCTTGCTCTGATACCATCTTGTTACGACCCGGTTCCTGAATCCCTACGAGATACGAGGATCGGACCGACTCGATTGATCCCAAGACTCAGTCGTCCAACGAGAAAGTAACCAAAAGAGCAGTAAAATAAACCACATTCACCATGTATATAACTAGCAGTAACAAAATACAGCAGTAAAGAAAAGAAATACTACAGTATACACCACCACAACAGTAGAGAAATAAACATGTACATAAACATGAAGTTTATAATGAAAAGAATACAGGGATAATAGAAACTACTCACAACAACAGAAAGAAAAGTACAGTGGGTACTACACAAGTTACACTACTGGGCTCTACTAGGTCCAGCGCCCTCTGCAGCTGCCGACTCTGGCTGCTCAACACTTGGTCCTAAAAAGGTAACAAAGGTGACACGTCAGCGAAACGCTGAGTAGAGTGGCAACTAAAAGCTAAGAAACAGTAAGGGGGACAGTAGCTGTTATATTTTTAATTTCTTTCTTTATATTTTTCCATTTATTTACTCTTGAATTATTTCTCAGATCCTTCTTTTGATCTTGAAAGTTCCTCGTGGGAACGATCTTGATTGCAGTCTTTTCCGAAAAGTAGAAGTAGCACGTGGTGCTCTCCTGGCCGGGAGAGTCCCCCTTGGTGGTCCTACCCTCAGTCAACCACCTCAAGGTCGCTGACAGATGTAACGGTGACGACGGCACGTGCGATAAACGCACGGGTAGCTACCCCGCACTGGCACGCGGTCAGTCATTTCTGTTAACGGGTGCGCCCAAAGCACAACACGTAACCAGTATAGGGAAAAGACCTCTCAGTAACAGGGTCCAGCCCCTCCACAGTAACCAAACAGGGGTCTTGCCCCTCTACAGTCCGCGCACCCTCGCCTGACTACCCTGGTTTGCCCAGTGGGCCTGACAAGTCGATGTAGGAGAGCTAACAGAACCCCAGGGCCCGTGGGGTAGCTAGTGCTCTCCCTACACTAGTAGCTCTCCTCGATACTGTGTACACGAGGGCCAAAAGTCAGTACAAAGTGGCTAGACCTAACCCCAGGTCTCTGGGGTGGCTAGCTCCTCTCTGCACTAAATAGGGGGACAGTCGCTCTTCTTGGTATTCCGTACTCAAGGGCCAGCTCACTTCCCCAATTTTATTCCATTCACTTTCCAGGAGTTCTACTCCTAATTCCCCGTAGGGTTCATGCTCTTTTAACTCAGCTAATTTAGGTTTCACCATTCCAGCTTTATATCCATATAACCCATGTTCTCAACAGTAATTATTCATTCATAAATAGGTAGCTGTTAACCAATTTTACAGGCAGTTATTGTTTCCTTTCTACTTTTCCAAGACTGCAACATATAGATATTCAATCTAGTTTTTCAGTCCTAGGATTCATGCAATACCCTAGGATCTATCATTCAATCTAGTTTTCCAGTCCTAAGATTCATGCAATACCCTAGGATCTATCATTCAATCTAGTTTTTCAATCCTAGGGTTCATGCAATACCCTAAACTCTATTAATTATTTTACAACTGCATAATTTTGATAAATAATTGAAAGGGCTACTCTACCCACAAAATTGGGAGTACTGGGGGCGTAACCGGAAAGCCCGCGTGCCTCCGCAACCCCCAGAGCCGCAATGGAAAGGGGTCTTAACACAAGGATCAAAGACAAGGAGCTACTCAGAATAGCATACGATTACTGTAAACAGGTAGAGGAACTAAATCTAAGAAGAACAAAACTTGAAACGCGGAAAACGGACTCCGAACGGACCCTAAACGGGTCAAAAACGACGAGTCTGTCCAAAATCAGACGTTTGGAACTTCTTCCAGACGTCTTAAATGATCGCTCAGGTCATACCTCGATCTACGCGGTCCTTCAGACGTCCAGAAGCCTGCTGAACCGTCTAGACTTAGTTTCCAGACGTCCGACTGTCACTCCGGACGTCTGAAGACCCTCTCCGTCGTCTGGTGTTGTGCCCAGACGTCTGATCTGTGTGGGATGGCGTGCCCTTGCGCCTTCTCGAACAAGTCCTGCACACACACACGCCCGCTCTCATCACGAAAGGATGCAGGAGACTTCGACGGAAACAGTTGCATGGCCGTACACGCGAAAGAAGAAGATAAAATAACGTACCTTTCAGACGTTTGGACCTTCCTCCAAATGTCTCCTTCGTCGTCTGGACGTAAGTCCAGACGTCTGATTCTGGGAAATTTTCCCAGAATCAGGACCTCCTCGCCCTCCGCCCGCAGTGCACGGCCGTGCCGCGCCGCGCTTGCCTGCTGCCTGAGCTGCAACAGCTTCTCCGCGGCAGCCCACGCTTGCTGCGCTCCCACCGGTCGGCTCCAGCTACTCCAGCGAGCTCGCAACCTCGCAGTCAAGCTCCCTCTTCCTCTCGCAACAGCTCCTCCTCCCCACACATTCGCAGCAGTTGCGGTTGTCGCTCTCGCGCGCTCGCTCTCTCGCTGACAGGAAAAAGAAGAAGAAGGCGGTGGAGTGAGGGTGAGGGAGAGGGAGAGGCGTATTTGAAGGCAGCCGTGGGGAGAGAGAAAGAGAAAAGCTGTGTCAGCAGGGAGGGAGAGGAAAGAGGAGGGCGGCGGATTCAGTCTGCGTGCGCATGCGCGCAGACGCGAACCCGTACACCAAAAAAATTTAATTCCAGACGTATGGGAAGGCTTCCAGATGTCTGACCAGACATCTGGACCGCTTCCCAGACGTCTTAAATGACGCTTGATGCCCGGTTATAACACTAGGTCACTGCCAGTTCCCTTGCTAATTGTTCCCATCGCTGATCTGATGAGCTCTTTCATCGCCACTCCCACCATTGATTGCTCCCATCGCCAATTTGATGAGCTTTCTCATTGTTGCTCCCACCACCACCACGATGTAAGGCTTTAATAGGTATGATCTAAGGCTTTCACCATCGTCACTTGTGCATCTTCATTTGTGTGATTTTTCCACTCTTGTTGTTGTCGCAATACATGATCATCTATTTGATTTTTCCATCGTCACTTGTTGGAAAGAAGTAGAACCAACAACATGCTTGAGATGTTAATAAAGGAGGATCTTGATCACTAGTTGAGTGGTTGTCTAAGTGGCGGTTGTGTTGTCACTCTTAGATCTAAAGAGGTGCTATGTGTTTGGATAGCCATGAATGGAAAGGAGAACATCTACTTTGAGATGTATAAATGAGATGCAAATAAAAGAGTGGATAAATATGGAGATTTGATCATTTTGCTTCATAATTAGAAGCATTCTTCTATTTGTTTGATTGACATATATATATATATATATATATATATATATATATATATATAGTCCAATGGAGGAGAAACCAAACAAATCGCTTCATATTTGTCTATAAATGTTGCAGTTGTGAATTCAAGTTAGCCAGGAAGGAGAAATGAATGTGATCAATGTGGGTGTTCACATATGTAGGCTCCCTCTAGACTACAATGGTAAATGGGTGCACCACCATAAAAGAACATTTGATTGATGCATATTAATCTCTCCCCTACCCCTAACTAGAATGCAAAATGAAAGTAGTAAAGGATAGGTATACATGGATCATTCATTGTGCAAAGCTCTCTGATAGAAGAAGAGAAATTGAACTTGTCGTTTATGCATGGATCATGTCTTTAGAGTGCTGAACGTATATATGTATTCGTCACTTATCGTTTATTTGATTTTTCCATCATCGCAATATAATGGGGTTACACTTCACTTCTTCCTTTACATCGACATTAGCTCAATTGAAACCAAATTAACCTAAGCACTCATTCAAACAAAATTTCTAAAAACTCTTCTCTATCACCCATAAATTAGTTGTCCTTAATGTCGTTGCATTTGGTTCCAAGACAAATTTGTATGTTGTTTTCACCATTTACCCTTGAATGTTAAATTCAACGTAGTTGCAACTTAATTAATTATTTACATGGTTGAAGTACATATATAGATATCCAATTACCATATCTCTAGTCCTAAACTTTGGTACTGGATTATTTCTTACATTTCATAATCTGTAGGTTATTTGAGTACTCTATATGAGCCATTGAGTGTAAATGGATCTACAAGAGAAAGAAGGGACCGGATGGGAAGGTAGAGACATTCAAAGCATGGCCTGTGGCAAAGGGCTACACTCAAAAGGAAGGGGTTGACTATGAGGAAACCTTCTCTCTTGTCGCCATGCTTAAATCCATTCGGATATTGCTAGCCATAACTGCATACCATGACTACGAAATTTAGCAGATGATGTTAAGATAGCTTTCATCAATGGTTTCCTCTAAGAGGACATCTACATGGAGCAACTTGAGAGTTTCCAAGTAGATGGTGGAGCAAGAAAGGTATGTAACCTAAAGAGATCCATTTATGAACTCAAGTAGACTTCTTATAGTTGGAACATCTATTTTGATGAGACCATAAAAGGTTATGGATTTCATTAGAATCCAAATGAACCTTGTATCTACAAGAAGGCTAGTGGGAGTGCTATCACCTTTCTGGTGCTACACATGGACGACATCCTACTCATTGGGAATGATGTAGGGGTGCTACCCAATGTCAAGTTCTAGTTATGCCAGAACTTCAAGATGAAGGATCTTAAAGAAGCCTCTTATATCATTGGTCTGAAGGTGTTTACAAAAAGAGAAAAAAAATGATATTGGAATTATCACAGCAAGGATATATTACCAAGGTTTTGGAGAGATTTTGCATGGATACTTCAAGAAGGGCTTTCTCCCTATTAGATGTGGAATTTCCTTATCAAAAGGAATGTCTCCCAAACAGTTGAGGAGAGGAAAGCCATGGATGGATGCTTGTATACTTCTATAGTGGAAAGCTTGATGTATGTCATGCTGTGCAACTGACTAGATATTTGTCACATAGTGGGACTGCTAAGCCATTACTACTCTAACTTAGGACAGGTGCATTGGACTAGTGTCAAGAACATTTTCAAATACCTGAGGAGAAAAAAATACTACCATCTAATTTCTGGAGATGAAGATCTCCAAGTGTTGGGATACACAGACATTGACGATAAAAAGTCAACGTTAGAGTTCATTTTGTTGCTGAATGGTGGTTCTGTGAGTTGGAGAAGTAAGAAGCATGATACTACGGGGAGCTAAGCATGGTTCCCTTAAGACAGTCACTAATCCCATTATTATGCCACAACACGGGTGTCATTACGCAGGCGAAAAAGCATCGTTCTTATCAAAAGAGCAAGCATACTAAGAGCAAGTACCACATCATTCGGGAGTTCATCAAGTGCAGTGGTGTGATCATCACGAAGGTGGCCTCTATAGATTGTTGGTGCTAGAGCACCACGATCATTTGTTTTGATGATAACAAAACACGTGTTATTTTAACATTTGCAATTTGAGTCCTAGATTTCAGGTCAATTGCAAATGTGGACGTATTTAGAACGGAGTTCGAGCTCGCATCCAGGACGGATTGGAGGAGCTTGACGGAAAACAGAGGAGGTTCGCGTGGAGCGAAAGATTGAAGATGGAAGGAAATGAAGAATAGGATAGATTTCCTTCTTTTGTTCTTGTTGTATTTTTCGTTTCTTTTGTTGCTCTTTATTTCCTTAGATATTTCTGTTAAAGAGCCTCAAAGAACCCTAACAGTAGTCCTAGGAACACCGGCACAACCCTAGGATACTTAGGTTTTCTGTAGAATACTTAGAAAACCAATATAGGGTTCAAACAGACTTTCCAGACGTCTAATTCCCAAATCAGACGTCTGATAATGTATTTTAAGACGTCTGATAACTATTAGGCTGGACATAGGTAGTTCTGTCTGATGAAATCAGACGTCCAGACCTTGTACCAGACGTCTTAGAAGACGTCTGATGGATTTGCCAGACGTCCAATTAGTGGACCGTTGGCTGGCTTAGCAGACACTCAAGAATATGACCGTTAGAGCCTTATCAGACGTCCTTAGGCATTTCCAGACGTCTGATAAATGACCGTTTTGCCTCGGCTGACCCAAAATCTCTTTTCAGAGATTTTCTAGCCGTTGCAACGTTTGGAAATCAATTCCCACAGTAAAAGTAGGTTTCCAGACGTCCAGACATAGTGCCAGACGTCCTGTATGTCGTCTGATGGACTTGCGTAAAAACCCTGTTTAGATCTGATTCAAGTCAGGGAGAAACCCGCATAGAATCAGACGTCTGACCTTGAAATCAGACGTCTTAAAGTGGCCCTCCAGACGTCTGATGAAAGAGTTAGACGTCTGATAACCCTGTCAAGTGTAATCATTGCCCTGATTTCGGCCTGATTCTCTTGGGCTTTGTTCCCAACGGCTATAGAACCTTTCTTAAGCCTTCCAAAGCCTTCCTAAGGCCTCTATAAATAGAGGGGAGCCTTTACACACCTAGATACACTAAGAGACACTTAGAGAGACCAAGATACACTAAGATCAAGTATTTCCACTCTCTTGTGTCCAAGAAGCTCTTGCTCTCTAAGCTCAAGCTCCATCATCTTGAGAGCATCATTCCCTTCGCGCACCCGCTCTCCCGCCGTTGTTCACGAGAGCGACATTGCGCCGTTGCGTGGCTCACGCACCCGCGTCATCCTCGACTCACTCCTTGCAAAAGGGAGTTTCCTAAATCCTATAGAAGCTTAGGTTTATTACTTTGTTGGCTCTATAGGTTGTTGTTTATTTTACCTTTGTCTTTTAGTTGGGTATTCGCTTTGCGAATTCCCGTCTCCTTCGTGGGACAAAATCCTTCTCGTGGAGAGAAGGGGTTGAGGAACGCTACCCTCATACTTGTAGCGTGGTTGTACTGAGGTTGAATCACCCTCGTTTTAAAGTGATTCGTTTAGTGGATTTGATCAACTAGGTTGATCGGAAAATCCTAACTCGAGAGGGTTAGGTGGTGGTTTTTACCCGGTTTGGGTTTCCACCTAAAAATTCCTGTGTACATTTTGTGATTGCTTATTTTTGTGAGATTGTTTATATTTTCAATTCCGCATTTTTTGTCACGCTGATCTCACCCCTCCAAGTAGGAAAAACTACATAGATAACATTGCTAATTTGCTAACCAAGGTTTTGACTAGAGAGTCATTTGATTGGCACATGTTACGACCCGATCCCAGCTCCCTACGAGACCCGAGTTTGGCTCGACTTGACTAAATCCCAAGACCCAATCGTCTAATGAGAAATAACCAAAAGCAGAAAATATTTTACAACCACACATGCAATGTAACTAAGCATAAATAAATAAGATACAGTAATGGAAATCAGAACGAGAAGTCTCAAAAATATTACATGCCACAAGTGGAAGAGTACTATAACATACATAGCCATCACAACTATAACAGAGGGAAATAGAACAGAAAGATAGCAGAAACAACTAATACATGCTAAAGGTACTCACTACTACAAAAAAAGAACTCTGAAACAGAAAAGTGACAACTATGGCTATGCTCGACTGGGCCCAGCATCCTCTGCAGCCGGTGGCGCTGGCTATTCAACTCCCTAACTTGAACATGGTTATATAATCCGTGGTCAGCTAACATTGAGTAGTGTGGTGGTTAAGCCATTTACATACAATTTAACATAAAGAAACAAGCAATAACTAATCATTCATTTCCATTTATCTCAGCTAGATATTTCTGATTCGGTTATTCTAATATGGATTCACAACATTCCTTAATCCTCTTGTTCCACAAGGGAACGATCTTGATTGCAATTTATTCTGTGATGTAGGATGTACACATGGCACTCTCCTGGTCGAGAGGGCCCTATGCTAGTCCTACACCGGATTTACCACCTCGAGGTCACGATCGCGACCTAGCGATGACTACGGCACGTGCGATAAGCGCATGGGTAGCTACCCTGCACTGACACGCGGTCAGTCGTTTCCGCTAACGGGTACGCTCAGACGTACAACACAGAATAGAACAGGACCTCACCCTCTTAGAATAGGGGTCTTGCCCCTCAGAACAGGGGTCCCAACCCTCAATAGTCTGCACACCCTCACTCGACTATCTCAGTTTACCCAGTGGGCCTAACAAGAGACGGTGTAGGGTGGTCAGTCCTAACCTCGGGTCCCATGGGATGGCTGGCTCCCCCTCACACTAGAGTAACAGGAGTCGGTGTAGGGTGGCCATTCCTAACCCTAGGTCTTAACCCAAGAGTGGTTAGCTCCTCCCTACACTAAATTGACGGTAGCTCTCTTCGGTGCCGCGCACACGAGGGCCAGCTCACTTTCAATGCAAAAGGGATAGTTTCTCTCCTCGATACCGTGTACTCGAAAGCCAGCTCACTTCCCTCCTACATACAATATTTATTCCGTATACGTGAGTTCCTCTTCTAGTTCCCCGTAAGGTTCATGCATTGTATTCATTTCGTTTCGTTTCACGACATGCATATCTTGTTGTTCACAACTTGGTTCTTAATCATGTAATAGGCAGCTCGTGATTTAATCACTGAAAGAAGCATCACATCATTTAACTATTCATTAGCTAGCATTAAGGGTTCTAAGATGCATTTTAGAATAGACTATGTGGCTCAAGCAATGTTCATTCACTCAATTTTACCCTAAGGTTCATTTCATATCTTAGGGTTCAATTAATTCATTCTAAGATAGCATGCACTTGATTAATTAATTCATAATATTGAGAAAAACCTCTACGAGGATACACGGGTGGAATGGGGGCTCGAATTGCAGATCTTGTCGTCTCCATGGGCCCTGTATACTCTATTGGCTGGAGACCTATACAATTGACCAAATCACATCAAACAAGTTTAAAACAGTATACGAGTGACACAAACACGTAAAGAACTCCGAACTGAAAACAATGATACTTCATTTGCGTAAAGCCGACTCCGTTTGGGCCCTGAACAGGCCAAAACGTCCATTCTGACTAAAATCAGACGTTTGGGACTAGACCTAGACATCTTAAACGACCACAAAGATTCACATTGCTTTCTTGCACTGATTTCGAACGTCTGGAACTCCTCACGGCTATCCTGGGGTCCTTCCAAACATTTGTCAGTGCACCCGGACGTCTGAGATGGTTATCATACGTCTATAGAGATGTCCAGACATCCTAAAGCACCTCGAAGGGCGCGCCACGACCTTTCCAACGTCCTGTACCTGCGTATGTGTGCGCAGGTTTAAATGCGACACGTAAAAAAAATACGTACGTGTAAAGCAGGCTCGTGCATGGTACGTACCTCGGCCCCTTCGTACTGTCAAACGTCCGACGCCAGCTCCGAACGTCCTGAGGCTCCTCCAGACGTTTGGATAGCATCCCAGACATCTGATACTGCGGAAAATGGTTCCGCAGTACGCCCTGTGAAGCTTCTTCCCGCACTTCGGCTGTTGCAACCGTAGCAGTGGCGCCTCCTCATGCAGGTCTCCTCCTGTGCGGCTCCTCCTCCCTCTCGAGCTCCTCTCCCCGCACCCACACCGCCCTTCTCCCGAAGCTCCGACTGCACCTCCTCTCCAATGCTCTCCCTCTTTCCTTCTCCTCCATCTCAAGCTCCCCTCTTTCTTCCCCACTCGTGGCTGCAAGGGGGTCGGGGAAGGAGGTGGTTGCCGACGGCAATGCTGGTGGAGTGAAGGTGGCGGTGGTGGTGGTAAATTGTGGAATCTCCCCCACGAAGTTTTCTCTTTCCTGCAAAGCTCACAAATTTAAACCTAGGGGGTTTAAAATTACACTTACACTCCTACCCTTTCGGGAAAACCTTGAACGACCCTAGGGAAGGGTCATTTTAGCACATGTGTAGCATGGTGTTGAAAGAGATTTCGAAATGGCTATGAAGGTAAGTGAGAGAATGTTGGATTTTGCTTCTCTTGAGAGAGCCATCCAAATAATGTAATATGATTATATTACATATGAATAAAAAGAATTAGATTAATTTCTAGTACATAAATTAGTTCCCTTAGTACAAATAGAGTAAAGTACTTAATTGGATCGAATAAACCTGATATGCATTGATTGGAAGATCTAAACGGTTTAGAGGATCCAATAACACATTAGGAAATCATTTAATTTGATCACCTATTTTCGATCTGTGTTGGGATGACAACCTTCTCTAGAGGTCGTTGATTAATTGATTTTCTACCTTCTCTAGAGGTCGTTGATTAATTGATTTTCTTGAATGAAGAAACATAATAGTTACACAGGTCGGGTTGAGAAGTTAACTTGATAAAATACGAGATAACCAAAGTCCATTTCCAATGCTGTCATGGAGAAAGCATATCCTTTGACCTAAGATAGATATATGTCTCTGTTCGCAAACACATACATTTGCAGATCAATAGTAGATGAAACATGAGATAGCCAAAGTCCTAATCAGTCTCAAGCAAGAGTGAGAAGAAGACAATTCTTTAGGAAAGAAGTTGATCTTCATTTTTGTCCCAATGATATAAAGAGATATTAAAATAATATTATTCAATGAGAAATGATAGTTGTCTAATGGGATTAGACCTCAAGATAATATTATCCTTCATGTGTGAAGAATTCATAGGTATTTAGAATACCTAGCAAGGCATAGTGTCATAGTTTTATGAATCCTAAACTCTTCATTATTAGTGTAATGAAACCAATAATGGTTTTGATGAGTTCCTACTTGTAGGATAAATCAAATGTTATTTAAAGAGTTAAATTATATTTAATTTGATAATTAATTAGGCCTAATTTGATTAGGTTAAATCTAAGGAACATCTTATAAGTTGTTATAAGCTTATCCTGAAAATATCAAGTAAGCTTAGATACCAAACCTTGGATGGAGATCCAACGGTTCTCATCATATTAGGATTAGTTGGGATCCTTATATACATCTCCTAAGGGGAAAGGGAAACCCTAACTATTCTTTTGTTCCAAATCTGTCCACTATAGTCGTGAGAAGAAGAAAGGCAACGACACCAATCTTCTTCTTGCCTTTGTTCTTGGATGCAGTTTGGACTTCTAGGAAGGCCTTCAAAAGTCTAACATCAATGCTGGAGGTCTAGATTGCTAAAGGCCTTGGATTGCTTTTGGTTCTGGAGGTTGACTCCTTCCCTAAAGGCTAAAGGAAGGTGTTCCTACCCTCAAAGGGGAGTATGTTGATCTAGGAGGAGAGTAAGCGTTGCTCTTAGGATTCGCAAAGATCAAAGAATAGCTGTTCTCGATGCATCAGGTTGCATCAACCTGCTAAGAAGGGTCTTCTCTATACTAAGATTTATAATAGGAGGCACCGCACTTTGGGGTGCTGCTCTACGCCACCTGCAAAGGCATAATCTCTTACTTGTGGAAGCTTGGAATAATTGGAAACTAATCCAATCATGTGGTTTTGATTTCTAGGGAGTTTTTATTTTATTGCTTAATCAAGTTTTTGACATTGATTCAATTGTGGTTTTAAAGGTTTTAAACACCTAATTCATGCTTCCACAATGCCATAGGTTCATTTGATCGACTTCCAACATCATTGGCCTCTTAAGCTTATTTCTTAAGGATAAAGATTTCTCCCTTATAAGTCATCTTCATGACTAGGTTGGCCATAATAAGCACAATAACAAGGGCAGCGTTTAAATTTAGTAAGAGCATAGATCTTCCGTTAAAAGAAGGATAAGAAAGGACAATAACATTAGGCTTTTCGACACAACACTTGATCAAGATTTCAAAACATTAATCCTATTTTGCCTCCTTGCTTAAATCAATCTATTTAACAATCCCTATCTTCACACTTGATTCATATAAGAAGATTTCATAATGAAACTTAGGTGGTATACTCCTAACTTGAAGGTTGCTTACTAGGTTTATCATTTTTGATAATGACATCACCTTGGTAAAAGCATGGTGCATTGGGACATACCTTGTTGAGTTAGGCATTGAGTTAAACTTCAACACCCACTTATTCTCTTCGAGCTTAGTAAATACAATTGACACATTCCAAACCACCTTCATAGTCCCTACGAAAGCTCCATGCTTGATTTTCCTATCAATATGAACCTCAACATACACAACTTGCTTCCATTCATGAGGATTCTTTAATCTTTCCTCATTAAATTCAACCAACATGGGTGACTCCTTTACTTGCAACAAATCTTTGATTCTTTAGATTATTTCATCCTCCAAGTTCATCATAAAGCACCAACAATAGCTTACCTAGAAGCAAGTGAGCAATAAATGCAATGGAGCAAGAGGATACGAGTAGAGAAAGGAATAATTTCAGCAGCAAATGAGGAATAAATACCCAATGACAATTGGAAAATAGATAGCAATTGTAATTGGATATTAGTAATTGGATGTCAACATTAGGACCAACTAAGATAACATCAATAAAAGAGTTTGAAAGAAAGAGATCTAAACCAAGCAAAGCACTTGGGGAGAAATCTAAACCAAGTAGAGCAATCAAGGACTAATAGGCTAGACTTGATGTGAGGGTAGCTTGGGAAAGGTGCATGAGTTAAGAAGGAAAGAGGAACTTGCCTCAGGAAGGAATGCCCTTGGGCAAAGAGAACACTCAAGGGAGCAAAGAGAATCATGACTTCAGACCTCTTGGTTGGAGACCACGAGATTGCATGCATAGGTTCTCTTATTTGATGCATCTTTCTAGTTTATATATGTAATGTCCTTGTTTAATCAGCTATATGCAAATTGATCATTAGGAGAGAAGGTAGAGTTGGCATAGGGGTAATGTCAAAAATGAACAAAATGAATTGATTGATTGACTACCCCATCTTAAAAGGCAAGGGCTGCTTATCTTGAATACAAAAACTTCCTAAAGCCCCATATTTAGGATTTCTCCCCTCTAGGAAGAGATCTTTTGACAAGAGGGAATGCCATAACGATGTCTTTCATCTTTTGATGTGTTTTTCCCCTTGGTTTTCTCCTCTTTAGGGTTCCGTCATGCCCTATGTATCAACATTCTCTACATGAATTAAATGCTAGTCCTTTAAAGCAAATACATTGCCAAGGCGTGATGCAACCTAGACAAATTGCCCTAACCAAGTTACACCACAAAGGAGAGTAATATGTATTTCAAAGAGCTTTTTCATGCTACGATAGCTATAAGATTTGATGGGATACCTGAGGCCTTGCATCAGGAACCAGTCCAATTTCTTACAACAAAAGGGATAAAAGAACAGTTGAAAACAGTGTCACATTAAAGTAATAGATACTATACTTTTGCACTTGACCAAAACAAAAACTATATTTCCACAACTCTAAAGAAAAAATATAAATAGCAGCAAGGGATATACATCTCTGGCCAGTAAATAAATTACAGATGCCCGTGCCTTTCATATGGAAAAATGGCATTGAATAGATGCTTGACAAATTAGAAGGAACAATAGCAAAGGATCAAACTAAACTTATTGGTGATCCTGATGAATTTGCAGCTTCCTCTGATAATCGGTTTATTAGGGCTAAAACCCCTTGATACAAAAATAAAGACCTGAGTTTGACCTTTGTACGTATCCGTAAAACCGCAAGTGCCATAGAGGTAAAATGCTACATTTCCTTAAACAAAAATACAAATGCGACTAAACCGATATTTGACAAAAACAATAGAGATGATGGCACTTCTTTCTTAATGTCTGAAGACCCCTCAACACATTAAATGGGGCTCCAAATATATACACAACCTTACCAGCCAAAATATAGCCCCAAAAAAAGGTTGTAGGATGTTGCAGTGAATGCCAGTGTGGAATCTGTGCAGATGCTGAAGAGGAAATATTTGCTTTTTTCTGAAACAGTGAAGAGTAAATATTTGTGCAGAATGATTATGCACGCTTCAAGACTTGCAATACCCTATCATTTCCTAGTGCACCACTGATGAAGTGCACAACACCTTGTGGCCATTGAACACTAATTGGTGGTCTCGTCACTGTTTCTGGAATATGGCTCTGTGAGAATCAGTTTCTCTGCAAAGGGGAAAAGATCCATGTTCTCAACAAACATGCTACAGTACTTGCTTAAGTTATATCTACAAAGAAAAAAAAAGCTCTCCTGTAAATATGCAAGGTATATGATACTGCTAATGCAGATTTTCCTTTTCTCAAATTTAGGCTCCTGTCATAAACAAATTGGAAGCTGCTAAAATTAAAAAGAATCCATACCGAAAAAATGAATGCTTAGTGTGTAAAACTTATCTTGCTGGAATTTTACTAAGGTACCCCAGCAACCACATGTATACAGTCACCCTTGCATGCAAATACACAAATAAAGTCAGCAAATAATGCTAGTTCAACTTGGATATCATCTTACATATGCATGCTTCACTGCCACCCTAGATGGATAGATAAACTTCAAGATATTCACTTCTCTAGTTGGGCAAAAGAAAATCCTTGGGTTCCAGGATAGGGAACTAAAGACATGCAAGGGCAGTTCTCAAAGCTTTTCAGTTTAAGCAACTCTTTTGAGTTATATGTTATGTTTAGTGGCTTTTTTACTATTTTTATATTGTATGAGTGTGTACGTGTAATTTACCATCTGTATCTTTCTATATAAAGGCACCTAGAGTTTCTAATAGAAACGATTCACTCTTTCAACTAAACATGACATTAAAGCAGCAGTCCTAGATTGACACCTGAGTACCCCACCTTAAAACCTAACCTTCGAATGCCTCCACCATATCCCTCTGTCAAGAGGCGTCGCTGGCCTCAGATCATCGCCAGCCATTGCCGATAGACCTTCCCAGCCGGCAGCAGCGACGCTGCTGCCAGTAGGGAGGTCCTACGGGGCCTAGTAGAGGATTGAAGATGTGACTAGATATCGTTGAATGGTAGGAAAGCTTTTGTATTTGACAGTGACAAGGCCATATATTGCATTTGCTATTAGGAGACCTAGTTAGTTTATGCAATCTCCGAGAGAAATACACTGGGGTGCGTGCGTTAGGTGCTAAGGTACCTCAAGTGGGCTCCCGGAAAGGGACTCTTTTAGGAAACATGGTCATTTTGATGTATGGGGATATTTTGATGATGATTATATTGGGGCACATGAGGATACGAGGTTTACTACAGCCTATTGCACTTATGTAGGTGGCAACCTTGTCACCTGTAGAAATAAGAAATAAAATGTAGTCTCCAGTCAAGTGTTATATTACTTGTGAGTTGCTGTGGGTGCGATCTATTTTCTAGGACGTAGGTGTTCCTACCTCAGGTCCCACACCCATGTACTGTGATAAAAAATGGCTTTATTCATTGCAAACAACCTAACATTTCATGAGCAGACAAAACGTATAGAAGTGGACTGTCATTTCATCAAGGATGCCATTCTAGTAGGGAAAATTTCAACACCATATATTGTCACTGAATAAGTTGTAGATATTTTTACCAAAATACTCTCAAAGAAGCGTCTTGAGTTACAATGTTTCAAGCTGAGAATGTTTGATGTGTATGCTCTAGCTTAAGGGGGAATATTAAGTTATGTGTCATGTTTGTCCTTTATTGTATTTATTTATTTAAGGGTGTATTTATATTTTTTCCCTTGTGTCTCTCTCTATATAAAGGCATATAGGGTCATGTGAAATAATAAAATGCTCATTTATCCTAACATCATAAAATATATGAATCATCTAAAATCCCAACATCCAAAATCTGTATTAATTAGATTGAGATATGATTGTTGATATTAAACTCCTAAAACTTCACCTAAATCAAGTCTACCAACTGCCTTTTGTAATAATAAAGGTGTTTAATATTCATGAATATAACAGTCGGATTTTAACAGAAAGTTCCTTGCTTTTTCCTTTTGGGTTAACACATCAGAGGAATAAAACTTCCTGAAGTCGGATATATGAAATCCAAAGAAAGAAAGAAATGAAGAGAAGATGTGATAGATTTTCATAATATTGAATTGTTTTAAAAAATTTCCATAATATTGAATCTAAACGGAAAATGGGAGAACAAAAGTGAGTTCGTATTGCATCTCTCAATATCACAATTCCAGAGCCTAAACAAAGAACATGAGTCAGATCTCAAAGCAAAGTCCAGAACTGGGGACAACACAAAACAAGAATCCCAAAAGAATTTCAGATTTGTTTCCATCAGAAGGATAAGAACAGATCTGATTTTAATAGAAAAATCCAGAGAAGATGCTTAAATTGATCAGGAAAATGCCTAGGACTTGTTTCAACCAAAAATCAGGGACTCTAAAATAAAGATTGCGGAAGGAAAGGATTCTTCTTTTTCACCAAAGAGAAACCTAGCTTCTCTTATAAGAAAGATGGAAAAATTACATACTCATCTAGTCAAGAAATAAAAATATCAACTTAGTGCATAAACATAGTACTTCCACTCTTCCCTTCAAGTTGGGGAGTAGATATCTTCTAGGTCCAACTTGTTGCATAAGAATAAATATCTCTTCTTAGCAAGGGCTTTGTGAGAATATTTACAAGCTACATCTAAGAGGTGACATTTGGAGTACCAATCTTCCCTTCCTGACTGCAGTTGCAAAATAGAGGAAACGCTTTTCTTATTGAACTAAGAAATTCACACCGCATTTTATATAGAGGGTTTGGTATAATGAAGAAACATAACTAAATTACTAAAAATAACATAGACAAAAATGAGAAAGATAACCGAATTCCTAACTAATTGAATCTTAATTTATTTCTTAACACTCCCCTCCAAGTTGGAACATGCAACGTCCAACTTGAAGGAGTCACGACAAACAAGGGCTCCCCCCTAATGCAAGCAATCGAAGGAGAGCAGGTGTCAACGATAGTTAGAAATCAATAGGAGTTGAAGGAGTAAGTGGGCTCTACATTTGCAATGACTTCTACATCCCGTGTAAGTCGTTGTGTACGAGAAAGATCACGACATGGGTGCCTCTTTTTGTACGTCTGCACATGAGCCAGTTCATGCTAGGTTTCCAAGGGGGGTGCACGATAGTATTGCCCAGTCACGAGAACGCGAAGCAATATCATGTTTTCTTTGCTTCTCTCACACATAAGGACGAGACAAAAAAATAAGATTCTTAAGGGGCACACCAGCAAAAGCCCCAAAAACACAGTTCTCTTCAAAACAAAGATATCTAATCCTGGAAAAACCTAAAACATAAAGGACAGTAAACCACCCAAGGTGGTGGCAATGTGATTGGATGTGGAAGGTGGTGATGTCGTAGCGGAGGAGAGATTTTGGAGGGAAGATGCACCACTTTGGAGAGAAGGCCTCTTCGGTGGCTCGTCGAAGGTTGATGGCACCGTTGAAGGGCTCTTCCCTCTCTAGGGTTTCTCTCTTCTTAAAACTAACCTTCAGAAATCAGTGGCTCTGATGCCATGTTGCAAAATAGAGGAAATATTTTTCTTATTGAAATAAGTAATTCATACCCCTCTTTACATAGAGGGTTTGGTACAATAAGGAAACATAACAAGTTACTAAAAATAACACAGACAAAAATAAGAAAGATAACCAAAATCTTAACTAATTGGATCCTAATTTATTTCCTAATAACTGCATTGCATACAAAGTGATAGTCGACTTCGATGTGCTTGGTCCTCTCATGAAACACTGGATTAAAGGCAATATAAGTAGTCGACTTGTCACAATATAAGGGGATAGGTGCCTATGTGGATATTCCAAGATCCTTTAGGAAGGTTGTTGATATATCCACTTTGGTCTTTATTTGTTGTTATTTGATTTTCTTTGTTTGCTCTTTCTATTTTCTTTTTGGACATGTTATGTTCTTTTTCCCAACACCTCTTCTCTGTATAAAGAGGTGTAGGGCTCTTTAGAATAATAGATTTGATTATTTTCTCCTACTTGGTATTAGAGCAGCAATTCTAAGCCAGTGTTCTGGTATTTCACCAAAAACCTAGCCCTCCAAACCTCTACCGTACCCCTCTCTTCTCTCTCTATGCGTCGCCAGCACCTGTGCCTGTAGCAGCCACTGTCGCTGACGGTCTCCACCGGCAGCAGCCAGCGTCGTCGTTGGCTATTTGGCCACCTAGGAGCACGTGGACAGAGAAGAGTGTCCTCTTGTTAACGACGTTGGGGCCTGTGATGCCCTAGCGTGTGCACTTGGCCAAGGGGATTCCTGTTTTGGTTCTCGGTTGTGGGTTTCAGGTCTTGATTGCCTTGGAATCCATGTCTAGGAACTAAAGACAGAACTTCAAATGTTCGAAAATTCAATTTTTAGATTTGAAGTTGTGTTGGTAAGGGCGATTGATAATCCTCCCTCCTATTCAAAGGTGTAGTGGCCTTTTGAAGGAAGAGGTAATCTTCATTGGGATTTTCTAGCGTTCTGATGTTGATTGCTATGTCGGTAATCATAGTTTCAAACCTTTGGAGAATCAAAATTTGATGTAAAAAGTTTTTTTTATATGGTGGTTATGGTTGGTGATCTCTTCATGCATTCTTGATTTCATGGTTGAAGTTAGTATGATGTTTGAATTTGAGGCATGTGAGAGCCTCTTTGTTGATCCCAAGATAGAACCAGATGGGATGAACGATTCTTGATGGTCACAGAAGTGTACAATGATCATGGGAAGTTATGATCAGGACTATGCTATTCTTCAACCAAAGGCTAAGGAGAAGGTGATTCATTATGCAATATCTATGATGATAGGAGAGATATTTGACACTGTTACAATCTCTCGGAGTGAATATGAAGCATTACTCTAGGTGTATAGGTAGTATGGAGTTTCCCAAGCAGGTTTAGCTTGTCTGTCTCAAGTAGGAGATGCATATTGGCTTGTTGATTCAAGAGCTTCTCAACATATTTGTGGTGATGAGAGATAGTTCACTACTATTCATCCAGTTCCACTAGGCAGATCTATGTAGATTGTTGATGGGAGACAAGCACCCATATCTGGTTAGGAGGTTCGTGTAGCCTTATATTTAAAGTTGGAGAATGTCCTTTTAGCCTTTGACTTCCCATTGAGTTTGCTATTAGTAAACAAGATTACAAAGGAACTGAACTGTAAGGCGATCTTTAATGCTGTCTCTTACTTTTAAGGATATTCTCATTGGATGTGGTCATGAGGAAGGTGGTGTTTATCATCTTCTACAGTTGCCCTATGTAGGACATGCTTCTCTCATTAAGAGGTGACACTAGCTACCTGTGCCATCTCAGGTTTGGTCATCTTCCCCTACCAAAGCTTAGGCGAACGCTGCCATAGATTTTTGCTATTGTTGCTTTTGAGTGTGAGGTATGTCAACTTGGGAAGCATCATAAGGGTAGCTTTCCTATAAATCAGCAGCGAGGTTCCTAAGCCTTATTCCAGTTGCTCCATATGGATATTTGGGGGCTTAGGCAGACTTCAGATCGTCTAGTACATAGATACTACTTGACTATTGTGGATGACTTTTCTCGTCTTGGATATTTCTGTTGAAGGCCAAATCTAAGGTAGGTGACATGATTTAGGGCTTTATAGTAGAGATCGGGACTCAGTATGAGGTGAAGGTGAAAATCATTAGATCAGACAATGCATTGAAGTTCTGCACACTTCAGTGTGTAATTTTTGCTGTGAGCATGGCATCATTCATCAGATGACGTGTCCCCACACATCTCAGTAGAATGATGTGGTAGAAGTATAGGCACATTCTTAATGTTGCACGAACACTCTTGATTCAGAACAGTATTGACAGATACTAGGGAGATGTGGTATTGATTGCTTGTTATCTTATTAGTTGGATGCCCTTCATTATTCTTGATGAGCAAGTTCCCTACTCCATTTTGTTTCCTGGTAGTGATCTATTTAGAGTGCCTCTTCGAGTCTTTGGATGCGTTGCATTTGTACGAATCCATGGGCCCAACAAGGATAAACTTGCTCCCTACGCAGTCAAGTGTGTTTTTCTTGGATATTCGCAGACTCATAAAGGACATCGTTGCTCCCTATGACGTCAGATGTCACCCTTCATGAGTCCGTTCTGTACTTCTCTACCGTAAGGAGATGTCTTTCTCCTGAGCTTACTGAGGCACCCATTCCTATCCTCCTAAATCATTGAGGGTGATTCTTGTCACTGAGACTGGGTCCTCACTATCAGAGCTATCACCCTTTGGACTTGAGAGATTTCATGAGCCTCCGGTTACTTACAGGCTTCCTGTTACATATCAGCAAGTATTCCCTTCGTTTGATCCTGCTCCACCCTAGCCTTAGATGCCCACAGGAGACGTTCACAATGACAATGCAAGGAGTTCCTAGGATGACGGTGGAGGATCTGTACCCCGTGCTGAGACAGAGTTGGAGCAGTTGCAGGATGCGGTGCCAGCAGATTTTGACCTTCCGATAGCTATTCGAAAGGCTCCCTAGAGTTGTGCTAGATACCCAGTTGCAGGGGCCTTGTTTACAGAGGGGCTTGGGATTACCTTTTGGTAGTTTTTAGGTGCATTATCAACAGTGCAGATTCCTACCACGTATCAGCAGGCCATGCTTGATCCAAAGTGCATCAGGTCATGGAGGATGAGATGGCTACTCTTCCTTCTCGTGGTACTTGGGAACTTACTTTACCTGAATGTGCAACAGTGGTTGGATGACGATGGGTATTTGCTGTTAAATATAATCCAGATGGGTTAATTGCTAGATACAAGGCTTACCTGGTTGCAAAGAGGTTCACATACATATATGGCATTGACTTCTTTGATACATTCTCTCCAGTTGCACGTTTATTTATTATGCTCATTCTGATTTCTATGGCAATTTAGCGTGATTGGCCACTTTATTAGTTGAATGTCAAGAATGCATTCTTTTATGGGGATCTTCAGGAGGAGGTATATATACAGCAACCCATAGGTTATGAGCTTCAAGGGGAGTGTGTATGCAGATTGAGGAAGCAAAGTCCTAGAGATTGATTCCAGAAGCTCTCAGAGGTGGTGGAGGCCATGGGCTTCAAAAGGCTCTCTTCTGATCATTTCCTATTTGTCAGGAAGACGGGGAAAGGTACAGTTATAGTCCTAGTTATATAGAGAAGCATCGGATAGAAATTATAGACACACCCCTTTAATATAAAACAAAATAGAAAAGACTCCATACAACTCAACACTCCCCCTTAAGTTGGAGCATAAGCATTGAACATGATCAACTTGGAACAAATATAGTGCAACCGTTTCTTAGGAAGTGTTTTAGTGAAAATGTCTGCTAATTGATCTTCAGTACATATGTAGGGTGTAGAAATCTTCTTTGTTGCAATTGCCTTCTTGATGAAGTGATAATCCACCTCAATATGCTTAATTCTCTCATGGAAGACATGATTGTTTGAAATGAAAGTGACAGCTTTGTTATCATAATGCATAGGAATAGGTCCATAAACATGTACTCCAAAATTCTTTAAGATAGATCAGACCCAGAGTGGCTCACAAGTGGTTTGAGATGTGGCCTTGTATTCTGACTTAGTACTTGATCTAGAAACAATTGCCTGCTTGCTTCTCCATGTGACCAGATTGCCCCCAACAAATGTGCAGTATCTTGTAGTGGACCTCCCATCCTCATGTGCTTCAGTATAATCTACATCTGAATAGTCATAGACATCCAAGTGTCCATTGTTTCTAAAATAAAATCCTTTCCTAGGTACCCTCTTCAAGTACCTAAGAATTTGACAAACTCCATCCCAATGGACTTCCCTTGGTGACTACATGAACTGACTCAATCTAGCAATAGCAAAAGCAATGTCAGGTCGGGTAACTGTCAGATACAATAGCTTACCAATAATTATACGGGATCTAGTCATGTCTTGCAGTAAAGGGCTCTCATCATTTGCAAGAGGCAAGGACACGTCCATAGGCACATATGTTGGTTTGCAACCCAGCATACTCCTGTCTTTCAACATGTTAAGCACATACTTGTGCTAAGATAACGCAAGTCCTCCGCTAGTATGCTGCACCTCAATACCAAGGAAGTAACTGATAGGGCCTAGATCCTTGGTAACAAACTGAGTGTAGCAACTTTTTTGTTTCTTCTATGCAAAATCGGTTAGCAATATATCAACATAAACAATGAGCATAACAGAACTTGTCTTCCCATGTAGTGTAAACACAGAGTGATCAGCAGACGATCTGGTAAAACCATAGTCTTGCACAACTCTGCTGAACCTCTCAAACCAGGCTCTAAGACTTTGTTTCAGTCCATAAATAGCCTTCTTCAACTTACACACCTTATGATACTCCCCCTGAGTAGTAAAACCCGGTACTCGGTGGTTGGTCCATGTATGCTTCCTCCTCCAAGTCTCCATAAAGAAACACATTTTTTATGTCTAACTGATGAATCGTCTAGCTCCTATTGATTGCAAGAGAAAGTAAGATCCTGATAGAATTGAGATGAACCACATGGGAGAATATCTCAAAGTAGTCAACTCCAAAGGCCTAAGTGTAGTCTTTAGCGACCAGGCATGCCTTGTATCTTTCCACCGTGTCATTAGGACATTTTAGGGTAAAAACCCATCTACACCCCACAACAGTAGCACATGAGGGTAGATCAACAAGAGTTTATGTGCCACGGGACTGCAAAGCTACCATCTCCTCTTCCATAGCCAATGTCCAGGATGGATCTTGGAATGTCTCATGATGGTCTTGTGGTGCCTATAGACCGTCAATAGCCTGGGAAAACTGATGTCTAATTGCAGGAAAACTATCAAGTGACAAACTGAGATACAGAATATTTGGCACAAGACCGTGGAGCCTTCCTTTATGCAATAGGAAGGTCTAGAGTAATATTCTCAGTGGTAGTAGGTACCTGGTCCTTAGACGAATTATCAGCAGTTGGTTGAGACTGAGTAGAAATAGTAGACAATGTCTCTTCCACCTGAGGAACATCCTGAGTCCTGCGCTGAAAATGGTTAGGAAAAGTATCTGTAACAGGAACCTTAGGATGACACAGGAAAGGACTAGGATCAAGGTGATTGACCCTCGATGTAGGTGGCTCATTGGGTTGTGGTGGCTCAGATATGACAGGAGGAGGAACATTACTAAGCTGAGTAATGGATTGCTCCCCTATTTCTAGTAGTAGGGAATCTCTTTAAAGAAAGTAACATCAGTAGATACATAAAACTTCCGTGAAACATGATCGTAACAATGGTACCCTTTCTGAGTTTTAGGATAACCCAGAAAAATACACTTTATGGAACGAGGAGAAATCTTATCTACATGGTGTAGATAGACAAAACACATACAGCCAAAGACAACCAGAGTAATGGAAAACATGTCTTTGCTAGGAAACAACAGGGAGTATGGAATTTTACCCCTTAAAACAAATGAAGAGACATGGCTCACCAAATATGTGGCAGTAAGAATAGTATCATCCTAAAAAGACGAAGGAACATTCATTTGAAACATAAGAGAACAAGCCACATCAAGCAAGTGTCGAAGCTTACGTTCAGCTACCCCATTTTGTTAGGAAGTATGAATACAAGTAGTCTGGTGAACAATACCCAATGACTTGACAAAAGCAATGGTCTTGGTATTCACAAATTTCAAACCATTATCACTTTGGAAAATTTTTATAACAATTGAAAATTGAGTCTTTATTTCTAGAACAAAATTTTTCACAAGATCAAAGATTTCGGACTTTTCTTTCATCATAAACACCTAGGACATCCTGGTATAATCATTCATGAGAGCAAGAAAAAATCGAAAGCCTCTAACATTCTTGACCCTACAAGGGCCCCAAACATTAGCATGGACTAAAGTAAAAACAAACTCGGTTCTTTTATTTTGAGGTGAAAAAGAAGAGCTATGGTGCTTGTCCAACTGACAGGCTTTACACCTAAAAGCTTCAAGAAAAGACAACTCAGGGAATTGACAGCGAAAAACATGTAAACTGGGATGACCAAGACGAAGATGCCACTGGAGAGAAGTAACACAACCGACATCAACCCTGGAGGAAGGTTGGACATGAAAATAGTAGACCATTCTGCTCAAGTCTTCCACCAACCTGCCTCATCGTCTGGAGGTCCAGCAAGAAGAAATATTGGTCATGAAACACTGCCCCGCACCTCAAATCTTTTGTAATCTGGCTAATAGACATCAAATTGAGAGCAAACTTAAGAGGTGATAAACCCCCATCTGCTACCTTAACCTGGAAAGAAGTAGCAAGATTTCGTAGAGAAAGAAAAGAGGGTAGTATCGCCAATTATGTGAAAGGAAGTACCAAAATCCGCAAGCCAAGCAAGGGGCTTGGGATCTCATTGACATCGCTGAAGTACTTGCAGACCTCTGACTGAGGCAAAAGTAGATGCCTGAGAAGCCATGAAGCGCTCATAATCTGCTTGGGAGACTGAAATATGGCTATCATCTTCCTGCGCTTGAGAAGTATCATCTGTAGATACCTGATGAGCACGTCAATCCATAGCATGTGGATATCCATGCTTCACCTAGCATCGGTTCACAGTATGTCCGTTTCTGTGACAGTACTTACAGAAGAAAGAGTTCTTGCCTCGACCATGACCATGTGCACCACTACGAGACTAACCACCTCTACCCCCAGAAGTTCTACCACGACCAACAGTGACCATAGTAGAGGCATAAGAAGTGGGTATGGGATTAGAGGTACCAAGTCTAGAGAGATGAGCATAAATCTGTGCCGGTGTGAGAATCTCATCCATGGTCATGAACTGATCTTTCACCTCCTTGTACTTAGAGCCAAGCCCAAATAGAAGTTGGATAGAGTGAATAGCCTTTCTTTGCTTGGCTGTAACAGCTGTATTAGTAGAAATAGGCTAGTAGACATCTTGCTCGTCCTATAGGTTCTTCATGGTGCAATAATATTCGGAGAAGGCCATAGTGCCTTTCCGAAGAGTGTGAATGTCCTCAATAACACGATACAGCCTGGTAATGTTGCTCTTGTGGGAATGAATATCACGCAACACCTCCCACATCTTCTTCGTTGAGGCATATGCCATGACTTGGTTGACAGTGGTTTGAGTCATGCTGTTAAGGAGACATGTAGCTACCCAATCGTTGTCTACCTTCCAATCCGCAGACTTCACAGTAGGAACATCATCTGTCAGGATATACTTCTTCTGATGGGATTCGACAAACCAAGAAAAGGAGGTGGACCAAAGCAGAAAGCTGGATCCATCCAACTTGATAAATGCCCCCTGTATGTGAGGGGGTGTGCTCGTGGTAGATGTCTTCCTCACTGAGTCACTTATGGCTTCCTTTTGATCCCCCATGATGTCCGGAGTCAAGACCTATGGAAAACAGTAATTTTAAGGTCTGAAAACTCTGATTTTAGACTTGAATTGCCCCTAAACCACACATAAAGACCACAAGAAATGCTGATTTCAGATAATGTACCTTGTAGGTACAAAAAAAAAATGCTTTGTTTGCACACCCTAGGGCATAGAACAAGCCCTAGAAGTGCTTTCCAACGTGTGAAAACTCCTCTAAATGTGACTGTAGAGATAGAAGAGAGCTGGTAACTCTAGTTCTAGCAGTAACTGTCGCTCTTCACAATCCCAACTACGTAGAAAAGGGACTCAAGGGTCCCAAACGCCCTGATCTAGGTTAACACAGTCTCTAGAAAGGAGCCTAGAGACCGTGTAGACCCACCAAGGAAGGGGCAGCGCTGGTAGGGGGTCCCTACACCACCGAGCGGTGGTTCAGTTGGTGGCGAGGGGGGGGGGGTGGCTTAACAGCCGTTGGAGAGGGGGCTGGTGGCGTCGTTGGTGGGATGTTGGCTTCCTATGGGGTCAATGACGGTGGAAGGGTGACACTACCCTCTGCTGGCCCTGTTGGTGGCCGACGACGCTGGAGAGGAGAGAGGAAGGGGTACGGTGGTGTGTTGGAGGCTAGGGTTTGGTGGGATACCAGAGCTCCGATCTAGGACTGCTGTTCTGATACCATATTAAGATGAAATCAATAGTTTGTTTCAGAGAGAGCCTGATGCCTTTATATAGAGATGCATTAGATAGAAATTACACACCCTTTCAATATAAAACAAAATAGAAAAGACTCTATACAACTCAACAATGTTGATGACCTAATTATTACTGGTGATTGTACATGCATTATAGAGGTTGAGTGTTTGTTAAGGAGCTTTGTGATAAAGGACCTTGCGCTGTTAAGATATTTTCTTGAGATAGAAATTGCTTGCAGTAGGAAGGGCATAGTTTTTTCCCAAAGGAAGTATGCACTTGATTTATTTCAGGAGACAGGCATGTTAGGAGGCAAGTTAGCCAACATTCTCATGGATCCCAACACTCATTTGTATGATGAGAAGTTAGAGGTAGCTAACAGTAGACAATACAGGGAGCAAGTGGGCAAGCTCTTGTACCTCACCATCACCAGGCCTGATATTTCCCTTGTAGTTGGGTAGTTGAGCTAGTTTATGGATGAGTCAACTAGGCAACACTAGGATGTTGCAATGATGGTGTTGATATATTTGAAGAAGGCATCAAGATGTGGAATTCTATTTAGTAGGGGTACGTTCATAAGAATTGATTCTCGAATTCACCACCGTGATCGGAGTGAATGCAAGTGATCAAGTATTCTTCCTTATTTTGAATCAAATTTGTAAACTTTTTAAAAAATTCGAAAACTCAATCTTTTTGCTTTAGAAAATATATCATGTAAACCTTGAAAAAAATCAACAATTAAGAGAAAAATCTACGGCCATTCAAACTTTTTGATTTGATTGAACCAAAGAGATCTAAGTGCAAAAGTTAAGTGATCTATAAGTGGAAATGATGTTTTTATTTTTAAAAGGATTTTTGTAAATCTTTCCTAAAGTGTAAACATCATGAATAAAGTGTGTCAAATTCTTGTAGGGTAAGGCATTAACAAGATCGTGCTTAATTAATTTATTTAAGTGTGTAATGTCTATGTGACCTAATTTTCTATGTCAAAGAGAAATTTCATTATCAGAACAATAAAAATATTTTTCTCTTTCCTTCTAGCAAAATTTCACCAATAAAACTTCATTAAAAAATGCTAAAAAGTTAAAAGTAAATAAGACATTGACTCCCTCGTCACATATTTGGCTAATGCTTAAAGATTATGCTTGAGACCCCTAATTAGTGATTTAAATGCCGACGGCAAGGCTATTTCCGGAGCGGGACCGTGTCGACATAGAAATAATGTCGATTTACAGGTGTACAGTCGGCATGCCGACGATTTCGCCAGCATGCCGACATTTGCCAATGCTTGCCGATGGTTTCGGTAGCATGTCGATCAATGCTGCTAGAGTTTGGATTTCGAAAGGGTGGTGCTGGGTGCAAAGCTGGAAATTTGAAAGGGGGCGATGCTACTGGGCGGGAAATTGAAAGGGTGCTGTTGGAGTTTGAATTTTGAAAGGGTGGTGCTGGGTGAGAAGCTGGAAAAGGGGACACACACACACACACACAAAGGCAGGAAACTGAAAGGGTGCTGCTGGAGTTTGAAGGGCCACACACACACACACTCTTATTGTCATTTATTTCAGTCGCACATGGTCATTTTACTATCGTAATTATTAAGGGCAAGATATACGCATACGTACGATTTTTGGCTTCAATATGTCCTTTTTTTAGTCGTATATGACCCTCAATATATTCTTAACATGTCAGCATTTGATTTTCTTGCAATTGATATCGTTTTAACCCACTTTTGTCATTTTTGTCGGCATACATCGGCATGCCCTCGACGTGCCTCCGAAATGACATTTTTTTTGGGCCATCGAAAAACGGACATTTCCACGACATGCTCATGAAATGCATACTTACAATTTCATTGACACAGCGTCAAAATCGACATTTCTAACCTTACCCCTAACCAAAATGAGGTGATTGAAGGAACAATTACCTCTACTGATAGTTCTTGTATCAACTATCTCTCCATGTAGTTGTTCCTAAATGTGATAGAGCCTCCTTTCTTGTATTTAATGTTGACAAAGAGATCCTTGTAGCCGATCATGTGTTTTGAACATTCACTATTCCTGACCCATTTGCCTTTAGTAGTTGACTCCTACAAAATCATGCCTCTTTTGAGTTGGAGCTTTCTTTATAACTTTAATCCCATTCAAACAGATATGAAAGGTCCATCGGAAGTAATCAATTGGAAGCAATCAACATCTTCTTTGCCCACAAAATAATTCTTCAATAATGTTTTTGGTACTCATTTTTCAAAAACATTTTTTACTGGGTCTATGGGGGTTAGTCTTCTTCTAAACCACTTGAGTTGTGGAAGATGATCCCTTTTCAACTTTTATGACCAAGACAAAAATCATTTTTAATTTAGTAGATTAAGAAAAAATCCAATTTCATATTTGCTATTTAAAGACCTATGACTAGCAAGCAATTTTTCTAAATTCTCTTCCTTTCATGAATTTTCCAAGATCATTGAGTAATTTTTATAATTTTCCAGTTTTTCTACGACTTTTTCTAACTCATTAATCTTAGTTTCAAGGGAAGTAACTTAAAATTTCATAAGTATTTTCTTTTGCAAAATCACTATTCATATTGACAAGTAACTCATTTCTAGTCTTCAAATCCTTGTTTTTAGATTTTACTTTCTTTTGTGAACGGTAAAGAATAAAGATAAGTAGTAATGTCATTAGTCCTATTAGAAAATCCTATATACTTTTATATAGAGAGGCATCCAACGGGTAGAGTTACAATTGGTTGAAATGACTTGATTCAATATAGAAAATCTTAGGCTCTCTTATATAGAGAGAGATCGAAGGGTTAAAAGTACAGAAAAGTTCCTAAGGGACTAAACATCCATAGTCCGTACAATAAAAAAAATAAAAAAATAATATATGTTAACACTCCCCATCAAATTAGAGCATAAATATCTATCATGCTCAGCTTGGAAGCACATGAATCAAATAAAGATCTGGCTAAGAACTTGGTGAAAACATTTGCAATCTGTTCCTCTGATGTGACTGGAGTGGTATATAGCAACCCTTTCCGAATAATGTTCCTGGTATAGTGACAATTAACCTCAACATGCTTCATCTTGTGAAATGTTGGGTTGTTGGTAATAAAGGTGGCTGCTCTATTATCACATTGCATCTCCATGGGGCTAGAAAGCTGTATCTGTAAGTCAATAAGCAAGGATCTGGTCTGCATCATCTCTACAGTTGTCTGAACCATAGTTTTATACTCAGACTTGGCACTGGATCTCGCAATTGTGTCCTGTTTCTTGCTCTCCATGTGATCAAATTCTCTGCTAAGAAGGTGCAGAACTCAGAAGTGGATATCCGATCCACATGACATCCGGCGTAGTCTGCATCAGAGTAGTCAACCAAAGTCAGAGAAGACCCCTTGGAGAAGAAGAGACCCTTCCCAGGAGCCTTCTTGACGTATCTGAGTACCATCAATGTTGCATCTCAATGCTGCTGATGTGTTGGCTTGGCCATCAACTGACTCAATCTCTCTACTGCAAAGGAGATATCTGGCCTCGTGATAGTGAGGTATAACAGCTTGCCTGTGCTGCCTGCTGTCTAGAACTTGTGCATCCTCATCATAGAGTGGCATCTTAAGGTCCATATGAATATTTGCCTCCTTGTCCCCAAGCATACCAACCTCCTGCAAAATGTCCAAAGTATATTTCTTCTGAGATAAGACTACGCCTTTTTTACTGCGAGCAACCTCAGTACCAAGAAAGTACCTTAGAGCCCCCAAGTCCTTCATGACATTGTTTTGCTAGGATGTGCTTAACCTCACAACACCTTACTCATTATCCCTTGTGACGATTAAGTCATTAACATAAATAAGTACTACAATACCTCTTCCAGTCCTCCTGACAAAGAGAGAAAAATCAGCTGTCAATCTCCTAAATCCAGCTGTCCCTACAACTTGTGACAACATCTGGAACAAGCCTCTGAGACTCTGCTTAAGGCCATAAATGGCCTTTCGTAGTCGGCATACACACTCCCCTAAGTCTCAAAACTAGGTGGTTGCTGCATGTAAACTTCCTCTTGGAGATCACCATGGAAGAAGGCATTCTTCATATCCAGCTGATGCAAGGGCTAATCTAACTGAACTGCCACTGCAACCAACACTTATATTATGGGAAGTTTGGCAACTGGGGAGAAAGTGTCAAAAAAGTCTACTCCATAAGTCTGGTTGAACCCCTTTGCCACGAGACGTGCTTTGTACCTAGCAACACTGCCATCTGGGTTGAACTTCACAGTAAATACCCACTGACAGCCAACAAGTGTAGCACCATCAGGAAGTGGAGTGAGCTCCCAGGTCCCATGGCCTTTAAGAGCAACATTTCATCCTCCATGGCTGCCTGCTATTTTGGATCAAGCATGGCCTCACGATGGGTAGCTGGAATTTGCGTAGTGGCTAACACCTGAGTAAATCTAGCAAATCTAGGAGGAAGGTTATCAGTAGCAAGTGCCTCAGCAATGGGATAAGTGGTGCAAGTCCGTGGTTGCTTTCGAATAGCTATTGGAATGTCAAGATCATCACCTGTCAGATCATTTGTCCTATCCCTGTAACCATCGCATGGCAAACATACGTCAGTGTCTAAAGGACTCACCTGAGAAGCCGATGGTGAAGGCGAGAGTGGGGGTTCCTAATAGGTAGTATGAGGGCGGATATACATCTGGAGTAGCTTAGTCAAACGAGGGAAGGGATGCGTAGCATGAGGTTGTGGTGTAGTAGGGACATGAATCTCAGGAAAACTCCCAAAGCGAATGGGGGTATATGGAATATGCACCATATCACCCTCAGAAGGCATGTCAGTTGCAGTTATAGAAAAGAAAGGTATGGCCTCATGAAATGTAACATCCGCAGAAACAGTGTCGAGAAGTAAGCAAATCAAAACACCGATGCACTTTTTGTGTCTAGGTATACTCAAGAAAAACACAACTGCTCTTGGTGCTAGTTTATCCCGACCCAGTCTCAACAAATGGACAAAGGCAACACAGCCAAAAGTCCAAGGGGTGACGAGAAATAGGGTCGATCAGGATACATAACTTGCAAAGGAATCCGTTCATGTAATGTAGCATTAGGCATCCTATTGATCGAAGAGCATGCAGTCAAAATAGTGTCGCCCTAGTAAAGGGAGGGAACCGAATGGTGAATCAACAAAGTACGAGCAACATCAAGAACATGGTGATGTTTCCTCTCAGTAACACCATTTTGCTGAGGTGTGGGCACGTGGTCTGATAAATAATGCCATGACTAGAAAAGAAAGTACATAAATGAGTAATATAAAACTCCAACGCATTATCAAATTGAAAACGTTTTACAAAACAAGAATGCTGAGTTTTTATTTCCTTAACAAAGTTTTCAATGATTTGTCTCACATTGGACTTATTTTGCAAAAGAAACATCCAGGAAATATGAGAAAAATCATCTACTAACAGAAGATAATTTCTATTCCCAAGTTAATCAGGAGTACGACTGGGACCCCATACATCCATATGAATCAAGTCAAAAACAATAGCAGAAGAAACGGAAGTAGAACCGGGAAAACTAGTCCCATGATGCTTGCCCAGCTAACAAGCATCACAGAGGAAAGTAGTAGCGGAGGGTATGTGCGGCAAAATCCATCTGAGGCAATCAATAGGTAGGTGACTAAGGCGATGACGCCGTTGAAGGGGAGATACAGTGGAAGCAAGGCCTTGGGGAGCAGAAGCAACAACAATGGTCTGGCTCAGATGGTACACTCCCCTTTCCTCACGCCCTCCACCAATCGCTAGTGAGTTTGTCCTGCAAGACACAAGATGTATAAAAATGGCTCTACCGTTCAAATCCCTAGTAATAGTGCTAACAGATAGTAAACTCAAGGGAAAATCAGGCACATAAAAGACATATGTAAGTCTTAAGGTAGGAGACCAGTGGCTTATGTCTCCCATCTGCCACCTACACAGTCCTGGTTGGTGTAATAGGGTCTAATTGAGAGAATACACCCCTGTTGTCACATAGGTGCGTAGATGCACCAGAATCAATCAACCAATCAGTAGAGGACAAGCATGAGGACATACTAGCCGCAGGTGCCTATGAGAAGGTAGCAATGGCTGCAGTATCTGAAGACTGAGAGGATGAGGCCTGTGCCAACTACGTAATTTGCTGTTGAAGAGTCTCAATCTCTATATTCAGGGAGCTCACATCAAAACTGGTGAGCACTCCATCTGTAATCTCAGTTGCCTAATTAGCCATGGGTAGCCTACCATGCTTCTGCCAACATGTAGCCTTTGGATGACCAAGTCTGCTACAGTAGGTACATGGTGTGTTAGTATGTGTACCAGACGAGTGTCCGCGTCCACGACCACGAGTAGGGCAAGGAGTACCCCTGCCACGTCTAGGAATCGCTGCCAGTGCGGAGGTCTGAGTACTAGTGTCTGGAGCTGGAGTACAGGCTGCAACTCTGCTGAGTCTGCTATAAGCCTCCTCCAGGGTAGGAAGCTCAGGAACGGTGAGAATATGATCTTTGACAGTTGTATACTCAGGTCCAAGATTTGCTGGGAAGAGAAAGACGACCAACTGTCTCGGAAAATCCCTCCAGGAATCATAGGCACACCCCGGCAGATAAGAGTAATGCCTCTCCAGCATTCCTTTCAAGAGGGAGTAGTACTGTGGTAGAGTGCGTCTTTCCTGACGCAAGTAGAAAAGGTCGTGGAAGACCTGAAAGACCCGTGCAGAGTTCTTGGCATGAGAGTAGGACTTACGCAAGGACTCCCACATCTTCACGGTGTCGTAATACATGATCTCATCCCCTATATAGGGAATAACTGTCTGCATAAGCCATGCAGAGATCATGGCATTGTCTCTGTCCCAGGTGGCGTTGGCACCGGTCTTGCTCTCAGGCTTCGGATCTGTAAGAATGTGGCTCTTCCCATGATCCTTGATGGTCATGAGGAAAGTCTGAGACCATCGTGGGTAGTTAGTCTCGTCCAACTTGACGATAAGACCAAAAAATAGATTCTTCAGTACCTTGGTGTCCAAAGAAGTGCCCGAATTCACCTCGGATTGATTATTTGAAGCCATCCTTACAATCTTGGAGTTGCAACCAAACTTCTATATCCAAGAGGTCATCAATCAGGTCTGAAGTTTGAAAAATTGGACCGGCATCTTCATGAAAAATCCCTTGGACAAGCTTTGGCCTAGCCTAGGTGCAGGGAGACCACTCACGAAGGCCTTACTGGAGTTGGCGGAAGGCTAGGCGACGCTAGCGAGGCCTAAGGCAGGAGCCCTAGGGGTCGCTGGCCCGCCGCCGCCGCACCTGCTGGTCACCGCTAGGAAGCCCTTTTGCTGTCGTAGCACAGCTTAGCTGCCGCAGTAGTGCGCTAGGCTGTCGTTGTGCACTGCACAACTCTGTTGCTGCCATTGTGCAGTGCTCTACCACTCCGCCGTCGTTGCTCATGTGAGCTGCAGCTGCCTCACGTATGTGCCGCTGTTGCTTGTGAGTGTTGCAGCTAGGGTCGTTGCCGCCACTGGGCCACCGGACCGCGTGCAACATATGTCGCCGTCGTTGGGCAGTGGGGAGACCCGCTAAAGGGGGTGGAGGATGAGATGTGTTAGGGTTTTGGTAGTTAGGGTTTTGGAGGCCTTGGGGGTGAGATACCTAGAGGCCCAGTCTAGGACTGCTGATCTGATACCAAATTGATTGAAATGACTTGATTCAATATAGAAAATCTTAGGCTTTCTTATATAGAGAGACCAGGGGGTTAGAAGTACAGAAAAGTCCCTAAGGAACTAAATACCCATAGCCCGTACAATAAAAAAGCATGAAACTAACAATATATGTTAACAGTTACAAGTATGCCCTTACACAATATAATACTAAAAAATAGAAAGACATACAATATAACTTAACACTCCTCAAGCTAAAGCATAGATATCAAGCATGCACAGCTTGGAACATAACTCAAGATGTTTTCTAGAGAGTGCTTTGGTGAAGGCATCTGCAACCTGATCTTCAGTAGTAATGTAAGGTGTAGTGATCATGCCAGTGAGGATAGCATCTCTGATAAAGTACAATCCACCTCTATGTGCTTTGTTCTCTCATGGAAGGCAGGATTATTGGCAATAATGCAGCTGTCTTGTTATCACAGTATTTGGGAGTTGGACCAGAAATAGATACTCCCAAATCACATAAGATAGATAGCATCCACAGAAGCTCACAAGTAATATGGGCCACAGCCCTATATTCTAATTCTGCATTGAATCTGGAGACAACATTTTGCTTCTTACTTCTCCATGTGACGAGGTTGCCACCTACATAGGTACAGTAGCCAGTAGTGGATCTCTTATCTTCATGTGCCCCCGCATAGTCTGCATTAGAATAATTCTCAGACATTAAGATGACCAGACTTCGTGAAAGATAGCCCCTTCCCAGGAGTTTGCTTGAGGTATCTTAGTACCTGGCATACACCATCCCAGTTGACCCCTCTAGGAGACTACATGAATTAACTCTGTCTTCCCACTGCAAAGCAAATATCAGGTCTTGTGACAGTCAAATATAGCAGCTTTCCCATCATAGCACAGTACCTGATGACATCTTCAAGCAAAAGACTCTCAGAGTCTGCAAGTGGTAAGAAGGGATCCTTAGGAATGCTAGCAGGCTTGTGACCCAACATACTTGTCTCTTTTAGCATGTCAAGAACATACTTCCTCTGTGATAATACTAGACCACCATCAACATGTACTTCAATGCCTAGAAAATAGTTTATTATTCCCAAGTCTTTAGTAACAAACTGAGAATCCAAAAATCTTTTGGTGGCTTCTATACCTGCCTCATCACTTCCAGTGAGTAATATATCATCTACATACGCAATTAAAATGATAGATCTAGTAGCTCTATGCATGGTAAAAACAGAGTGATTTGCAGCAGATCTAGTAAAGCCAAACTCTTGCACAACCTTATTAAATCTCTCAAATCAGGCCCTGGGACCCTGCTTAAGGTCATAATGGCCTTTTTCAAGTTGCAGACCTTCTAACACTCCCCCTCAACCACAAAATCAGGGGGTTGCTGCATGTAGACTTCTTCCTCTCAATTACCATAGAGGAAAGCATTTTTAATATCAAGCTAAGAGATAGACCAGCTTCTATTGACTGCCATAGAAAGAATTATGCACACTAAATTGAGTCTAATTACTGGAGAGAGTCTCAAAATAGTCAACTCCAAAGGTTTGTGTATAACCTTTAACAATAAGTCGTGCTTTAAATCTTTCTACTGTACCATCAGGATGGCATTTAAGGGTGAACACCCACTTACACCCCACAACAGTAGCACCAGGGGTAGGTCAAAAAGTTCCCAGGTATCCATAGACTGAAGAGCAGCCATCTTCTCTTCCATGGCCAAGGTCCAGGATGGGTCTTGAAAAGCTTCAATATGATTCCTGGGAATATTTTTGCCATCAACTGCAAGAGATAACAGTCTTTCTGTTGCAGGTAAACAATCAAGTGACATATAATTGGAAACAGAATATTTAACACGAGATCGTTGTGGCTTGCTCTGAGCAATAGAAAGATCCACATCAGTTACCTTTAATAGTGAAGGATTTGGACCTCCATCTGAATAAGTAGCATCAGCAGAGGATTGAGCAGAAATGGTAGAAAGTGGTTTCTCCTGTAGAGCAGTAGAAGAGGGTTTGCACTGAAAGTGCTAAGGTAAGGTATCTATAGTGGGTACCTCAGGATGCCTAGGATAGATAATAGGAGGGCCATCATGAGGTGAAGGTGGCTCAAAGGGACCTGAAGGTGCAACGGTAGGCATAGGCAATGGAACATCCTACGTGACATTGGGAGACTTGCCTGTAGCCAAATAATAGGGCATGTCCTCAAAGAAAATCACATCTTTGCTAACAGAAAATCGATGTGAAAGAAAATCAAAGCATCTATACCCCTTTTGGGTTCTAGAATAACCCACAAAAATGCACTTGACAAATCTAGGAGCAAGCTTATCCATTTTGAATACATGAACAAATCATACACATCCAAAAATTTTAGGAGGCAAAGAGAAGCTCCTGATAAGGAAATAGAGTAGAATAGGGAACTCTTCCACCAAGAACAGAAGACATCCTATTAATAAAAAAGACTGTAAGAACATTTGCCCAGAAAGTAGCAAGAACATGTATGTGAAGCATAATAGTGCAGGAAATGTCAAGAAGATGTCTTAGCTTGCATTTAGCCACCCCATTCTGTTGGGATGTATGAACATAATGTCTGATATATAATACTATGGGATTGAAAAAACTGAGTCAAAGTAGAATTCACAAACTCAAGCTCATTATTAGTTCGAAACATATGAATAGTAGTAGAAAAATGAGTCTATTTCTTTTACAAAATTTGTAATCAATATAGGAGTTTCGGATTTTGTTTCATCATAAAGACCCAACAGACATGGGTACAATCATTTACAAGCACAAGAAAATATTGAACACCCCTCAGCCTCCTGACTCGATATGGATCCCACAAATCAGCATGAATTAGAGAGAAAGCATACTAGTTCTTTTATTCGTACAGGGAAAAGAAACTTATGATGCTTGCCAAGTTGACAAGCATGGCAATAAAACGAATCTAGAAGCTACATATTAAGAAATTAACGACGAAAAACAAAAACATTAGGATGCCCCAATCTAAGGTGCCACTGTAAAGAAGACGTAGCACAATTAGTAGCCATGGAATGATGCTCAGGTGGAAGATCAAGGTAGTAAAGGCCATTCTGCTCAAGTCTACCAATTTGCTTTATCGTCAGGAGGTCTACAAGAAGTGATCATAAAATACTGCTCTACAATTTAATGCCTGGATAATCTGACCGATAGACATCAAATATAAAGTGAATTTAGGTGCATGTATGACATTAGAAAGAGGTAAAGTAGAAGACAGAGAAATGTCACCCAAGCCTGTCATAGTGGACAAGAAACCATCTGCTACTCTGACATGTACTGCAGTAGTTAATGGTTTAAGATCTGGAAGTGGGTAACATCTCCTGTGATGTACGAAGATGCACCTGAGTCTGCAAGCCAAGATGGCTTACGAGTACCTTGGCGCTAGCAGCAGTACCTGTCCTCTGGGAGATAAACACGCTAGCAGTAGAAGAGACTTGGGAAGAAACAGGCCTATCATACTCCTTGGAAATAGTGACATGATGATTGGCTTGTTCTTCCTCCTGATAGTGCTGGTTCTCATCTCCACTATAAGCAACCTGGTTGGCCTGATGACCCCGAGGAAACTCGTGCTTTATCCAACACTTGTCAACAGTATGATTTGTCATGTGGCAATGGTTACAAAACAAACCATGTCCTCTGCCACGGCCACTAGCCTTTACTCCACGTCCTCTCCCCCTGACCCCTGAGGCTCCCCAGCCATGACCAGTGGCTGCCAAGGTAGAGGAATCAGAAAGTGGCACAGGGTCAGATATCTCAAGTCTGGAGAGTCGAGCATATATTTGTGTAGGTGTAGGAATCTCTTCCAGTGTCATAAGTTGATCCATCATAGACATATTCAGGACCAAGGCTTGTAAGCAATTGATCGGACCAGAATGCTTTATGCTGTTTGGCAATGATAATAACATATGTTGGGTTCGACTGGTAGGTATCCTGCTCCTAGAGTTTCTTCATAGAATCGTAGTACTCAGCAAGGGACATGGTTCCCTTCTGGAAAGAGTGTAACTCCTCAATCACCCTGTAGAGATGGCTAATGTTGCTCTTATGAGAATGTATCTCATGAAGAGCCTCCCACATTTTCTTAGCCGATGCATAGGACATGACTTCCTTTGCTATGGGCTCCTTCATGCTATTCAGCATGCAAGTAACTACCCAATCATTGTCTGCATTCTAGTCGACAGACTTGATAGCGGGTTCCTCTTGTGTCAGAATATATTTCTTTCTGTGTGATCCCACAAATCGAGAAAAAGCGGTAGACTATAGCAGAAAGTTGGTATCATCCAATTTGATAGAAGTTCCATGCATAAAAGAGGATGTGCTTGGGGTAAACGTCTTCCTTGCCGAGTCGCTATGGGGATCCTTCTTGTCCTCCATATCACCCGATGTGTAGAAATCACCAAACAGAGTTATTGTAGCAAAAATCAAATCATATATTGATTCGAAAAAAGTCCCAAATTTGAGAATGGAGATGCATTCAGACCATAACAACCTCCCTTGGGGCTAGATAAGACCCTAAAGGGGGTTCTTCCTCTTGGACCTTGCCTCGGTTGAAGAACGAAGGGAAGAAAGTGCTACGACGATGCTCCGGTCGGTGGTGGACAAGAGAGGGCAGAGGTGCACCTCTTCATGACACCGAAAATAGGAAGAGGTGGCGCAGTAGCACCCCTAGGTGGTTAGATCACCACCTACAAGGGGCGGCAATGCAGCACAGAGAGGCAGGACTGCAGCACCCTTAGGTGGTCAGATCACTACCTTTAGGGGTGGCGGCACAGTGTAGGAGGCTAGAGTGCGATCGTAGCAGCCAGTAGCCTTCCTGACCAGCAGTGCTAGGCAATGCTGCCGGTTAGAGAGGTTAGCGGCGAGAGGGAGGAGGCTGGTGGTGGTAAGGAAGGGTGACGGTGCCCTAGGGTTTGGGTAGAAGGGAGCAGAGGTTGGTTCTCAGTGGGATACCAGCACCCTGGTCTAGGACCGTTGTTTTGATACCATGTTAGGTTGTAATGCCATTAGTTCTATTAGAAAACCCTAGGTGCCTTTATATAAAGAGGCACCCAATGGGTAGAGTTACAAGTATGCCCTTGCACAATATAACACTAAAAAATAAACAGACATACAATATAACTCAACAAGATCATTGAAAGCAATTGGATGAAATGATTCAATTCTTTATTGAAACCTTGGGGCTCTCTTATATATAGAGAGACCAAAAAAGGGAGAAAGTACATAGATGTCCCTGAGGAGCAAACCCACAGCCATACAATGAAGAAATAAAAGGAAAAATATATGCTAATACTCTCCCTCAAGCTAGAGCATAGATATCTATCATGCTCAACTTGAATAAACATGGATCAATTAAAGATCTGGCTAAGGACTTGGTGAAAATATCGACAATCTACTCCTCAGATGTAACTGGTGTGGTATATAGCAACCCCTTCTGAATAATGTCTCTGGTATAGTGGCAATCAACATCAACATGCTTCGTCCTCTCGTGAAGTGCTGGGTTGTTGGCAATGAAGGTGGCTGCTCTGTTATCACATCTCATCTCCATTAGGCTAGAAAACTGTATTTGCAAGTCAGTAAGAAAGGACCTAATCCACATCTCTGCAATCGTTTGAGCCATGGCTTTGTATTTAGACTCAGCATTAGATCTCGCAACTGTCTTATTTTTTGCTCCTCCACATGATCAGACTCCCTACCAAAAAGGTGTAGAACCCACTAGTGGATTTGCAGTCCACATGACATCCTGCATAATCCGCATCAAAGTAGCCAACTAAAGTCATAGAAGACCCCTTGGAGGAGAGGAAACCCTTCTCAGGAGCCTTCTTGATGTATCTGAGCACCATCAATGCTGCGTCCTAGTGCTGACATGTTGGCTTGGCCATGAACTGGCTCAATCTTCCCACTGCAAAGGAGATATCTGGCCTAGTGATAGTGAGGTATAACAGCTTGCCTACAAGTTGCCTGTATTGCTTACTATCCACCAACCATGCATCCTCATCATAGAGTGGCATCTTGGGGTCCATAGGAATATTGGCCTCTTTGACCCTAAGTATACCAACTTCCTGCAAAATGTCTAATGTAAACTTCCTTTGAGACAAGACTACACCCTTTTTACTACGAGCAATCTCAATACTAAGAAAGTACCGTAGAGCTCCTAAGTCCATGACAAACTGCTCTGCTAAGATGCACTTAATCTCAACAACACCATGCACATTATCTCCTATGACAATTAAGTAATCAATATAAATAAGTACTACAGTACCTCATCTAGTCCTCCTGACAAAGAGAGAAGAGTCGGTTGTCGATCTCCTGAATCCAACTGCCTTTACAACCTGTGACAACCTCTGGAACCAGGCTCTGGGGCTTTGCTTAAGGCCATAGATGGCCTTCCGTAGATGGCATACACACTCCCTCTGAGCCTCAAAGCTAGGTGGCTACTTCATGTAGACTTCCTCTTGGAGATCACCATGGAAGAATGCATTCTTCATATCCAATTGATGCAAAGGCCAATTTAGCTGAACTGTCACTGTGACCAGTACCCGTACTGTAGGAAGTCTGGTAATTGGTGAGAAGGTGTCAAAGAAGTCCACCCCATAGGTTTGGGTGAACCCCTTTGCCACGAGGCATGCTTTGTATCTAGCAACAGCGACATCTGGGTTGAACTTCATAGTGAATACCGACCAACAGCCAACAAGTATAGCATCATCAAGAAGTGGAGTGAGCTCCCAGGTCCCACGACCTCTAAGAGCGGCCATCTTATCCTCCATGGCTGCCTGCCATTTTGGATCAAATATAACCTCACGATGAGTAGCTGGAATCTGAGTAGCCGCTAACGCTTGAGTAAATCCAGTAAATCCGAGGGCTAGACAATCATTAGCAAGTGCCCCGGCCATTAGGTATGTAGTGTAGGTCCGTGGTCGCTTCCAAATGGCTATCGGAAGATCTAGATCATCACTTGCCACTTTTTGTCCTGTCCCTGTGATCATCACATGGCAAACATGTGTCAGTGTCTAAAGGACTCACCTGAGAAGCCGATGGTGAGGGCGAGGGAAGGGGTCCCTGATAAGTAGTGTGAGGATAGACATATGGCCGAAGTGGCTTAGTCAGATGAGGAGTGTGTAGCAGGAGGTAGTGGTGGTGGCATAGTAGGGACAGGAATATCAGGAGAAAAAAAGGTGACAAGGAAAAGCTTTTAATAATTCTTTAAATAAAAAATCATGTAGCTTATCTTTCAAAGCCATGAGACCAAGACATGCAGCCTCTTCTTTAGTGGATTCACTTGAGTCATTGTCCTTTTCGCTTTCGCACAAGTCAGTCTATTTTAGGCCTCCCACCTTATTTTCTATTTCTATTTTTCTGTGAACCTTTTTGTTATTTTCCCTTTCACATTTTCTATAAAAGAGGGTTAGGGTTTCTTAATCAAGAGCAAGCAAGTTATTTCCCTCAACTTGGTATCAGAGTCGCAACCCTAGGTTGTTGCTCCGATATCCCACTTGCATAGCTGCCAACCCTTTCACCTCAACCCGTGCCCTTTTCTCTCTTGCCACCAGTGACTACAGGCAACTCCAGCCTCGCTGCCGCCAGCGCAAGCAACTCCGACCAGTCGCCGCTACCTTCGGAGGCCACCTGCAGCGGCTAAGCGCGTCACCAACGCTTCCACCAAGGGGTCCTTAGTCCTACTGCAAGCCGTTGCACCTAGTGCCACCGCTGTTGGGGGTGCACAGCATTGGGTTGCCAGCAAGGAGGGGGATTTGAGCACCTTGGGTGGCACTGCTAGCGGTTCCCCTTTGCCCTAGTGTGTGCCTATGCCTAGTCCCAAGGGGTTATGGGGTTCTCTTGCTGCGTTTGAGATGCATCTATCTCAATTGAGGAAGAGAAGAATCCCACATCGACATGTTCTTTAAGACTAGGGGATCTGATTTCTGATTTCCAGTTCAGTTGGGGCTTTTTTTTATTTCCATTGGGCATGATGAGCATGCCAGAATAGTCCAAGGTCTCATTGGTTATCGCGGGAGATTCGGGCTCCTATAAGAATCCTTTCTTTGTATCGATTGTGAAGCTAGATGAGACTAAATATGCACAGTGATCTCAAACTTTTTTCATGACCGTGGAGGGTCATGATAATGAGCATTTATTGCTTGAATTGGAGCTGGACAACAAGACCATGAAGTACGCATCATGGAAGAAAGATAATACGATGGTCAGGTCATGGATTATGAATACTGTCTCCCCGTATTGGTAATAGTATCATGTATCATAATACAATGGAGATGTGGGATATACTCCACACTACCTATTCTCATGAGAAGAATTTTAGCAGAGTGTTTTAGATTCATCATGACCTGAGAGGTCTTAGCCAGGAGGACCACACTCTTGCGTAGCATTAGATTGATCTTAAGGGATTACTTGAGAAGTATAATGCTACATGGCCTATCTACACGTGTACCAGTCAGAGGGAATATAGGAAGAAGTATGAAGTCTTGCAGTTCCTTAACGGCCTTGGATCTGAGTATGAGGGCGCATCTGCCTAGATTCTCTGCTACACCATAGTCTTTTTGGTTTTGCTATTCAGAATTTGAATACTGGTGAGATATCATAGTTGGTTGACTCGGGTGCATCTCGATAGTTGAGTGGCAATCAATCTGCTTTCCAGAGTTTATAGTCGGTTTCACTAGATAGAACTGTTCAGGCGGCTGATGGGTGCCAATCTAAAGTGGATGGCTAGGGGGAGGTGGCTGTGACCCCCATACTTTGGTTGCCAGATGTTTTATTTGTTCCAGATTTTCCCATTAGCTTAGTGTTTGCCAGTCGGATTACTAAAGAATTAAATTGGCAGGTTATCTTTGATACTATGGGATGTGTCTTTCAGGACAAACTCATGGGGATGATGATTGATGGCGGACATGAGTTGCCTAGTTCAAAGTCCATTTGCTACTACATGTCAGGGGGAGGTTGCTCTGGTTGTTGGGACAACTGCTTAGTGGCACAGACAACTTGGACACCCTTCCTTGGACAAAGCTACAATGTGTGATTCCTCATATAACACCTGCTACTCAGATTACTCGTGAGGCATATCAGCTGGGCAAACATCACAGGACTACTTTTCCTACCAGTTCCTTTACTAGTTTGTCTACATGTTTTGATTTGATTCATATGGACATATGGGACCCTAGTTGTATATCTGATCAGTTGAGTCATAGATATTACTTAGTGATTATTAATGATTTTTCCAGAATGTCTTGATTACTTTATTGAAAAATAAGGTAGATGTTGGTAGTGTGATTGAATCCTTTATTATTCAAATAAAGAATCAGTTCTCTACTATGATTAAGATTGTCAGATTTGATAATGCAAAAGAATTTCTTAATGTGCATTTACAATCCTTTTACCGTATGCATGAGATTATTTATCAAACTAGCTACCCCCATACTTCTCATTAAAATGGGGTGGCTTAAAGGAGACATTTATTGGATGTGCACGCACTATTTTGATTCATCATAATGTTCCTTTCAGATTTTAGGGTGATGCTATACTTACAACCTGTTAGTTGATTAATAGAGTTCCAAATTCCATTATATAGGATCAGGTGCCATGGTAGATTCTTTTTCCAGATAAAGAATTATTTCATGTCACTTAAAGTATTTGGGTGTGTTGCTTTTGTCTATATGCATTGTCCAGGACATGATAAGCTAGCACCCCATGCTGTGAAATGTGTCTTTTTGGGTTATAGTTCCACCTAACCCAAAAAAGTTTGTTATGACTGATTTGGACACTCTGAGATGCTTTCTTGGCATCGAGGTGGCTCGTGGCAAGGATGAGATTATGATTTCCCAACGGAAATATGCTATTGACGTTCTTAAGGACACAAGAATGTCGAGTGCCAAGCCTACCAATATTCCTATGAATCCTAAAGGACATCTATATGATATAGAGTTTCCTTAGGTTGATAGCAGATCATATCAACAACTTATTGGTAAATTACTTTACCTCACTATTACCAGACTAGATATTTCCTTAGCTGTTGGAAAATTGAGTCAATTTATGAGCAAGCCTACAAGGCAACATTAGGAGGCTACAATGCAGGTTCTTAGGTATCTTAAAAAAGCACTTAGCAAAGGTTTATTATTCAGGAGAGGATCACCTATTCAGGTTGTTGGCTATTTTGATGCTGACTATGCAGGATGCCTTGCCAACAGAAAATCTACAATTGGTGTATGCACTTATGTAGCTGGAAATCTTGTGACATGGAGAAGCAAGAAACATGCTGTAGTATCTAGGTCAAGCACAGAGTCCGAGTATCGAGCGATGGCTTAAACTGCAGTAAAGATGGTGTAGATACAGGTTGTGTTACAAGATTTGCATCTTCAGACTCAGTTACCTATGGAGATGCAGTGTGATAACAAAGCTGTTGCATACATTGCAAATAATCCTATGTTTCATGAGAGGGAAAACATGTGGAGGTGGATTGTCATTATATTTGATTCAGAGGGGCATTATCTATACTACAATCGTTACTTCTAAGGATCAGACTGCAGATGTGTTCACTAAGTCATTGGCCAAGGTCTCTTTTGACATATGATGTAATAAGTTGAACATGATAGATATATATGTTTTAACTTGAGGGGAAGTGTTGTAGGCCTCCCACCTTACTTATTTTCTATTGCCTTTTTTTCTGTGCACCTTTATTATTTTCCCTTTCACTTTTTCTATAAAAGAGGGTTAGGGTTTCTTAATTAAGATTAAGCAAGTTATTTCCCTCAACTGAGTCGTCCTAAGTAGAATGAAGTACCTTTTTCTTGAACATCATGAACTTATAAGGAGTTTGATCCTTTTTCTTCTTAAAGTTCTCTTTCTTGAGAAAGGGACAATTCTTCCGAATATGCCCGATTCTCTTACAATTGTAGCAGATAATCACCTCGTTCTTGCTTTCTTCTTTTTAAGTTCTTATTCTTTAAAAATCTCCTAAACTTCTTTAAAAGTAACGCAATGTCTTCACCTTCACGTGAAGAGACTTCGAAGTCACTTTCTACTTTGAAAGCCGATTACTTCTTCTTTGGCTCTTCAATCACCGTTTGATTCATTTTTGGCAATTAAGTTGCTAATGACATTCTCCATGTTCAAATTCTTCACCCTAGTTCGCTTCCTCGATAGTTGTAACTTTAGACTCAAAAATTCGATGTTAAGAACATAATATCTTACCTTCAAGTTCACCTCTAACGAAGTTCCTTCCAAGTGCCTTGAGATTGTTGACGACATTTGTGAATCATGTGTATATCTCTTTGATGGATTCACTTTCCTACATCTCAAAATTTTCAAATTCTTGTGTTAATAAAACAATCTTGAAACTTTTTACCTTTGTGGTTCCTTCATGAGTGACTTGCGAAGTCCGCCAAATTTCATTCGCTGTGGTGCATTAGGAGATCCAATTAATGTGCATTCATAACCTTAGAATTTAGCATGGATAGCCTCTTCTGATTATCCGTGAAATTTTCACCTTCAAGTTTTATTGGTTTGTTGAAGGTGTTCTCCACCATATCCCAAATGGCGAAATCTTCGGATCGGAGAAAAATTTCTATTCTGTCTTTAATATGTTTAGTTGGAGCCATCGAAGTAAGATGGCTTTGTGGTAGAGTGTCCAGTGTTGCTAATGGTGTAGCAACCACTCTTGATGACATGACCTAATCACCTGAAATTACTTCAATGAAAATGGTGAAACCTACTTTGATATCAATTGGAATCAACACAAAGGGGGGGGGGGTGATTTTTACTTAAGATAAAAATATAAATTTAAAAATCATACCACAAAAGATTAAGCCACAAATGAACACAACGATTTAGAGAGGAAATCCAAATCAGGAAAAACCTCTACCTAATTATCCCTAACTAGGATTTTGCCATTGCAAATGCAAGAATCACTAAATAACACCACAAATTCAAGGGTTGTGTACCTCGATCACAAAACCTATTTTTGGGCAACCCTAAAAAGCCTTTTTTTCCTTCTTAATAGAGGAGTAAGAAGCCTACAACTTAGGCACCCAATAAAATGAAAACCTGAATAAAACAATCACAATAAGTCCTAGAGAGCCAAGATCATGTGCAATTGAAAGTGCTCAAAATAGAACTTGAAAATTACACTCTTAAACTTCTCTTTTTCAAAATTGGAGTGAGTAGCAAGAAGGAAGTGGAGTAGAAATTCTTTCACTATTGAAAAAAGCAATGGAGTGATTTTAAATCACTTTGTAAATCTCTAAAATAATAGAAATTTAAAGCAAGAGAGAGTATATCGTGTGTAAAGATCTTAATCCATCATAAGATATTTTTAAAGTATTTAGAAGCTTAATAACCACTTTAAGTTCGAGATCAAAAATTTAAAATTTCAAATAAAAAGGTGCAATTTTGAAAAAATATGATTCAATTTAAAAGTTATTAAATAAATCAATTAATGTCCCAATTAGTTGATTAATGCAATGTTAATTGATTAATGAAGAGAAAATTGATCGATTAATTTATGCACATCTTAATTCACATCTTAGTTCAGATCAAAAAATAAAATTTAAAATTAATCGATTAACTTATTTTCTTAATTGATTAACTCAAGTTAGGAGTAGATTTTTAATTGATTAATTTTTGTATATGTCATATTTAGAGTTTGTATTTAATCCTAAATTTAATTAATTAATCATTTTTTTAATCAATTAATTTTTTATTTCAAATGTTGTAAATTTTGACATAAGTGTGGAAAGGATGTTAATTTAAAAACATAACTAACCTTCTAGATGAAGTGTTAGTAAGAAGAAATGAAATGCTTATTCTATTATGAGGATCCTACCTCTCTTTATATAGAGAGAGGAAAAAAGGCAAATTGAAATATAATCCAATAATAGATAAAAGGTATACAACACATCCTTATAAATAAACGTGGAAATATAAATAAGTTACACTCTCCCTCAAGTTGAAGTATATATATCTATCATATTCAGCTTGGAACAACAATAATTAAAAGTAGACTTAGGAAGTAACTTCGTAAAAATGTCTGCCGTCTGATCATCTGTAGCAACTGGGGTTGTAAAGAGAGCCTTTCTGAATAAGACCCTAGTGTAGTGACAATCCACCTCAACATGTTTGGTCCTTTCATAGAACATTGGATTATTAGCGATATATGTAGCAACAACATTATTAGATCTCATCTCCAAAGGACCAGTAATCTGTACGTGCAAATCTCCTAAAAGGGACTTCACCCACATAAGCTCTGCAGCTATCTGTGCCACAGCCCTGTATTTTGATTCTGCACTTAACCTAACAACAACAGCCTACATCTTGCTTTTCCAGGTAACTAAATTACCCCCCACATAAGTGCAGAATCTTATGGTAGATTTTATATCCACCAAACAACCTGCATAATCTGTATTTGAATATAATACTACTGACATGGAAGTACCCTGAGCGAACAGAAGACCACATCCAAGTGCTCTCTTAATGTATCTCATGACCATCATGGTAGCATTCCAATGCTGCCTCGTAGGCTTAGCCATAAACTAAGTCTCCCAATTGCAAAAGCAATGTTTAGCCTGGTAATAATGAGGTAAATTAGCTTCTACTATTGTCCACACAAGGTACCTCAACATCATAGAGATGTGCCTTTGGATTCATAGGTATATTCGTTAGCTTTGCCCCAAGTATCCTAGCTTCTTACAAAACACCTAGTGCATATTTTCTCTATGATAGAACTATGCCTGTTTGCGATGAACTTCTATTCCTATAAAATATCATAGTGGACCTAAGTCTTTCATCACAAACAGGTTGGCCAATCTCTCCTTGATTAGCACAATACCGTCCGCATTGTCCCCTTTGATAATCAAGTCATCAACATATACTAGAAACGCTACCATACCTTTCCCAATCTTCCTTACAAACAACGAATGATCTGCAGAAGATCTCTAAAAGCCAGCAGACTCCACAACTTGAGATAGTTTCTGAAACCATGCACGTGGACTCTGTTTGAGTCTATAAATAGCCTTTCTAAGCCTGCATATACACTCTCCCTGCATCTCATAGCCAGGAGGTTGCTACATATAGACCTCCTTCTTTAAGTCACCGTAAAAGAAAGACATTCTTGACGTCAAGTTGGTGAAGTAGCCAATAATAATGTGCTGCAATAGAAATTAGTATATGCACTGTCTAGAGTCTCGCCACTGGAGAAAAGAAATCAAAGAAGTCCACCCCATATAGGTTTAGGTGAACCCCTTTGCTACCAGTTGTGCTTTACATCTGGTTATGCTTTCTTCTGGATGAAACTTGAGTGCAAAAACCCATCTACACCTAACAAGGTTGGCTCCTGGCAGAAGTGGTGCAAGATCCCACGTGCCTCTGCCTAGTAGTGCAGCAATCTCTTCCTTTATAGCCTAACACCACTTTGGATGAAACATGGCTTCCTAGTAAGATGTCGGCATTGTAGTGTAGTTAGGGCTCCAGTGAACCCAGAAAAAGTTGTGCTAAGATCAGCTGTCTGTAGATATCCCGCCACATGATACTTGGCACAAGACTGAGATGTGAGTGTGTGCGGAGCCTAAGGGATCAAGTATACACTAGAAGGGGGTGAATAGTATAAAATCTATTTAAAATAGAACATAAAAAATCATTTGCCACATAAAAAATGAATAAGCGTAAACCAAAAAAATAACACTTGATTTTAGAGTAAAAACCCTTCCAGGTGAAAATTACTACCTAAGCTCTCAACTTAAGATTTTCTCGACTAGTTGATGCTAGTCAAATCACTATCACATATCACTTGAACGAGGGTGGTACAACCTCTTACAAAATGTTCTCTTACACCTGATCAAGAGAAGAATGGGACTTTCAATGCAACTTGGATTCCTAAATCAAGAACAATAGAATAAAAGAATATAACAATATTTCATATGGAACCTCAGTAATATTAAAACAAACTGAGCTTTTTTGAATTGCAAGGGAGCATGCTTTGAATGTAATTCATGACATGTTGCTATGCAATTGACAGAATCACATTTTCAATAAGTAAATCAAGCAACAAGATTTAGAGAACAAGACATCTCAATTGAAAATACTACAATGCTCACATAATAAAAGTACTATAAAGCAGGATAGATATGAAGTTCACAATAAAATATAATTTTGTTTCATCCAAATAGAGATCTTAACATTTTTCCTCCTTTTGATGATAATAAATTATAATTATGCATGCAAGAAAATAAATAATTACTTTAAAATTACTCCCCTTATTAACATGCATATTTTACTCCCTTTTGTTATCAACAAAAAGAATATATCAAATGACTTGTTATCAACCATACTTAAACAAGTAAAATTCTAATAATGAAATTGACATTTTTTTCTCCATTTTTCAAGTAATATTCTATCAAGCATGATGTCAAATTTATCATGTTCAACCTAAGAAAATTATCAAGCTCATGATAAGGAAATGATAAAATTCACAATGTCTACATCAAAATAAAAGTATCGAGTAATAGTTATACAATCCAACATAGATAAAGATGCTATCTAAATGCCACTAAGTGATCATGATTCTCCCCTTCAAATAATGATCCCTTGTCAAGTTTTGATTTAGATTATTTTTCTTCCCTTTTTGTCAAACAACAAGAAGCTATAGAATAAATCTATTTTGATCTCAATTTTTTTTTTTTAAATCACATGATAGCTCTCCCTATTTAACTAATTCAATGCTCAATTAATTTTATGAAAAAGGAAAAAAAACTTATTTATAACTAAGCAGGAAATAAAGATATAGTTTTGGGAATCGTACCTGCTTAGGTATAAGGAGTTATACCTACTAACAGTAGTCAGGTGGAGGGGCTCTCCACCAAAAATCTGGCATCTATTGATCTTGTTGGATCTATTATCTTTCATAGTCAAATTAATGATTATTGGTTCGTTGAATGTTATCTCCCTAATTGTGATTTCTAGGTCTATCTTTCTCATAACCTGCAACACAATTTTTTACAAATTTTTTCGGTACCCATATCCTTTTGGGTCCGCAGTTGTTAATTCCTTTCAAGTTAGAGGGCCTGTTAGACTCTCTTCTCTTAGCCTTTTGATATAAAAATGCATACATACTCTTCTTTTGATTCTTCTTTTTAATGTCCTCATTTTTCTACATATGTTCTAGTAGAATATTTAAGGTCATTAACTGTGTCTTCAAAGTGAATATATTATTCCTTGAGATCTACTTTCTCAAGGAAGTTTCAATTTATAACTGTTATTTCATTTAATTCCCTTTTGTTGTTTTCTAAATTCAAAGATAAATTAAGTTTTTCATTTTCAAAATTAATACACTTATCCTTAAGTTTCCTATTTTCTTTTTTTAATCTTTTAATAAATTGTATAAATCATGATATGTACATAATAATTCATCTAAAGTAAGGTCAAAGTTTACTTCTTCACTTGATTCTATTGGCGCCATGAGACATAGATGAGTAACTCCATCTTCGTGACCTTGTTTCTCAATATCTGATTCTGAACTTAGGTTAGAATCATCCCATGTTACTTTTTGGTTAGTGGTTTCTTCATGCATGACAGAGAGTTAGTCCCATATCACATGTGCACTTTTGCATGAAGCAACTTTGTCAAATTCCTCACTTGTTAATGCACAAAATAGTACATCCATGACTTTAGCATTATTTGTTGCTTTCTTCTTCTCTTCCTTTATCAACTCTTTTTCTTCTTTCTTTGGCATATATTTAGACGTAATGATATGTCAAATCTCAAAGTCCATTGCTTTAAGAAAAATTTGCATTCTTCTTTTCTAATAACCATAATCTGATCCGTCAAATAGTGGTGGTCGAAAAAATAATTGACCCTCCATAAAACTTGTTGCGGCCATGTAAAGGTGAGGTGTAATGCCTCCTTCACAATCTAACTCCGATAGCAAATGTGAGTGCATGCATGTGGAGCCAAAGAGATCAAGCATACACCAGAAGGACGCGAATAGTGTAATATCTATTTAAAATATAACTTAAAAAATATCCACCATAGATAAAAAATGAATTAAGCACAAAGCAGAAAAATAATACCTAATTTTAGAGTGGAAACCCTTCCAAGTGAAAATTACTATCTAAGCCTCTCAGCTTAGGATTTTCTCGATAAGTCGATGCTAGTCAAATCACTATCACGTACCACTTGAACGAGGGTGTCACAACCTCTTACAAAACGTCTTCTCTTACACCTGATCAAGAGAACGTGACTTCTAATGCAACATGGATTCCAAGATCAAGAACAACAGAATAAAAGAATATAACAATATTTCGTATGGAACCTCAGCAATATTAAAACAAATCGAGCTTTCTTGAATCGCAAGGGAGCATACTTTGAATCGCAGTAGTTGTAGGTGCAGAGACATGAAAGCAGTAGAGAGAGTATGTGTGTTTTTCTCTGAGAAAGCTTTTGAGGTTTTTTTTGAAGAGGGGGGTTGAAGGTCCTATTTATAGGTATTTTGAAAATACTGGAAACACGACTTTGATCAATCAAAATAAATGTTTGGTCAATCAAAATTGAATTTGGTCGATTAAAATAAAGTATTGATCGATTCAATGTTGATCAATTAAAATGATATATTGATCGACTTCATGATTTCAAAAGAAATTCAATTGTTGGAATACTTTTGATCGATTAAATCAAATGGGTTGATCTATAAAAAGGAATATGACCATTAGAAGTCATCAATCAATTAAAATAAGAAGTTGGTCGATCAAGGTTTGGTTAATCAAAAAAGAATTTTGGCCGATCAACAATTGTTAGGTTCAAAAAAAGAATGATTTTTGCAAAAAATGAAAACTTACGTTTCTTTTCTTGTTAAGATTCTATACATTATTCTAAACTCAATAAAGATAAAAAGTCTTTAAGTACCCTTTGTCCTTGATGTATTTGACAAATGTTAATGAGGACGCATCCAAGTTATAATTTGACTCAACCTGTAATGGTTAGTCCTCAATAAAACATAATTTTATTATATCAAAATAAGGGTATTAACACGAGAAGCTTTTCGAATAACAATTGGAAGGTCACTATCCACCTATAGATCCTTTGTAGCCTCAGCAATTCCTGCATCATCACTTAGCACCAAAGTATTAGTATTTAAAGACTGTGTGCTCACCTAAAGGGAGGTTGGGGGAGTGGGAGGAGGGGACATTTTGAAAGTAGTGTGGCCTCTAATATGTAACAATATGTTGAGTTACGCTTCTTGTTGAGGGGTTATTTGTTATTTTATTTTCCCTTGATGGACTTATGCTATTTTTCTCTCACCTCTCTATATAAAGTGTAGGGATGGCTTGGTAATAATAAGAATGATTCTTTGCCCTGAAATACAACCTTGATGGGTCTATTTCTCAATATAAGGCTTGCCTTGTGGCCAAAGGATTTATCCAGACCTATGGGGTAGATTTCTTTAACACTTTCCCTCTAGTGGCATGGCTCTCCACTATCCGCATTCTTATCTCTGTTGCAGCTTATCATGGATGGCATTTACACTAGTTGGATGTCAAAAATGCCTTTCTATGTGGAGACTTGGAGGAGATCTACATGTAGCAGCTGCCTGGCTTTGAAGTTCAGGGGTTGTGTGTAGACTTCGTAAGGCCATTTATGGTCTCAAGTAGAGCCCTCAAGCCTGGTTTCAGCATCTGTCTGAGGCCCTATTTGTTTTTAGGATGCAGAGATCTTCTGATTATTCCCTATTTGTTAGGAAGTCTACTACTGACACTGTGGCTTTATTGGTATATGTTGATGATTTTATCCTTACAGGTGATGATGCAGATGACATTACTCAAGTGAAGGATTATTTGGCTCACCAGTTTGTCATGAAGGACCTTCGGAAGCTGAGATATTTTTCGAGCATTGAGATTGGCATGGGTAAGCATGACATAGTGATGTCTCAGAGGAAGTAAGCACTTGACATTCTTGAGGAGACAGGAATGTTAGGTTCCAAGGAAGCCAACATTCCTATGGATCCTAAAGTTCATCTATTTGAGGATACAGTGAAGCTAAAGGATAAGAACGTTTATCGATAGCTAGTTGGGAAGCTACTGTATCTAACTATCACCAGGCCAGACATCAGTCTTGCAGTGGGTAAGCTAAGTCAGTTCTTAGACAAGCCCACTAATGTTCACTGGCAGGCTACTACGCAGGTATTGAGGTAAATCAAGGGATGCTCAGGGAAAGGCATCCTATTTCAGAAGAAGGCTCCTATGTCTGTAGTTACTTACTTTGACGCCGATTATGCTGGAGATAGGCGGTCTACTACTGGTTTTTGTACATTTGTTGCTGGAAACTTAGTGACCTGGAGGAGCAAGAAACAGAGTGTTGTTTCACACTCTAGTGTTGAGTCCAAATACAGGGCTATGGCTCACACGCTCTATACATTTGCAGCTAAGATAATATGGATCAAATCTTTGCTACGAGATCTGCATGTTGATATTCAGGAACCTATAGAGATGCATTATGACAATCAGGTTGCGACATACATTACTAACAAGCCCATGTTTCATGAGAGGATGAAACATGTGGAAGTGGACTGTTACTATACCAAGAGTCTAATTCAGTAGGGTCTATTTCGTACTACATGCCTTGCTTCCACCGACCAGACTGCTGATGTGTTTACCAAGCCACTGCCTTACCCTCAGTTTGAGAAGTGTAGAAATAAGTTGAGCATGATGAATATATATGCTCCAGCTTGAAAGGGAGTGTTGGGTTACGCTTCTTGTTGAGGGGCTATTTGTCATTTTTGACTTATGTTGTTATTTTTCCCTCATCTCTCTCTATATAAAGAGGTGTAGGGACGACTTGGTAATAAAAGAACGATTCTTTTCTTCAACTCAATAGGGTCATGAAACTGATCCTTGTCAGTAGGAGGACAATCATCCATAGGTATGACACCAAACGGAATAGGTGGAATAGGCATAGGAGCCTCATCAGTCACAGGAAACAAGTCAGAACTAGTAGTGGAAAAATACAATATAGGCTCATGAAATATCACGTCTACAGAAGCATAGTGGTAGGAATTAAGATGATCAAAGCATCTATACCCCTTTTGGGTCCTAGAATAACCCAGGAAAACACACTTGATAACCTGTGGTGCTAGTTTATCTTGTCCAGGAGTCAAATCATGAAAAAATGCAATGCACCTAAAAAGATGAGAGATAACAGAGAACAAAGGACGACTAGAATACAAATGCTGTCATGGAGCTCATGAATGGCAGAGTTTGGCAGCCTATTAATTAGAAAGCAAGCTGTAAGAATAACATCCCCCTGATACAAAACAGGCACAGTATGGTGAATAAGAAGGGTGCGTGCAACATACAACATGCATATGCTTCCTCTCAGCAACCCCATTCTGCTGAGAGGTATGAGCATAAGTAGTTTGGTGGACAATCCCATTATCACGGAAAAACTGTAACAAGAGGGAAGTACGAAACTCCAGGACATTATCAGAATGAAACATCTTAATGGTGACAGAAAATTGGGTTTTTATTTCTATAACAAAATTCTCAATGATAATTTCAACATCATATTTATTTTTCATTAAGAATAACCAACACGGGAGAAATCATCAATACGAACAAGAAAATAACGATGCCCAAGATGGCCAGTAACCCGACTTAGACCCCACACATCCAAATGGATTAAATCAAAATAAAGCAGAAGACCGAACATGTCTAAAAATAGGAAAACTTGCATGGTGGTGTTTGCCAAGCTGACAAGTGTGGCAAGTGATGATGGTACTGGTAGGTATGTGGGGTAGAACATGTCTAAGTCTCTCCATTAGAAGGTGGCTAAGGCGAAGATGCCACTAAATGAGAGTCCAATAGCCAAAGTAGTCTCCCCTTGACTTACAGAGGCAGTAGTAGCAATAGGAGAACGACTTAGATGATACACCCCTCCTTCCTCACATCCTCTACCAATCATCCTTCCTGTGAGCCGGTCCTGCAAGACACAAGGCTGTGCATAAAAAATAGCTCTACAATTGAGTTCTCTGGTCCAACAACTAACAGAGAGGAGACTGAGTAGAAAATTGAGAACATAAAGAACATTTGACAGCTGCAAAGTAGAAGAAAGGGTTACTACACCCTTTCCAACAACTTGTGACAATCTACCATCTGTCACCTGTATTGTCCTTGGAGGGATAGATCTCAAGTCGAAAAAGGCATGTAAAGTGTCACATAAGTGTTGCAAGGCCCCTGAATCCACCAACCAATCACCTGAACTACAAGCAAACAAGGAATAAGCATCAATGATACCTGAGGTGAAGGTAGCTGCTGCTGTCTCTATAATAGTAGATTGGGAAAGATGACTGATCCTCTATAATAATTCCTCAAACTCTGCCCTAGTATAAATGGAGAAATCTCTGTTGCCTAGTGAGCAGTGGTAGGCCTCCCGTACTTTTGCCAGCACATGGCCTCAGTATGCCACAGTCGGCCACAATAAGTACATGGAGGTCTGGCATGGCCTCTTGAGCCTCGTCCACGACCATGGCCACAGGTAGACGACGCTCCTCTCCCGAAGCCATAAAAGGTAGCCAACGTAGTAGTTTGGCCAGTAATCTCAGTAGAGACAGTAGGAACTATAATCCTGTAAGTTTCCTCAAGGGTGGACAAGTCAGTCATCATCAAAATCTGATATCGTGTAGCCGCATACTCTGGTCTAAGACTAGAGAGAAACAAGGAGACAACTAGCTCTTTCTTGAAGGCACGCCAAGAAGAGCATATGCACCCAAGTCTATAGGAGTTATGTCGCTCCAGTAACCCCTTGACATGAGAATAGTACTGGGCCAATGTCTTCCCATCTTGATGCAAATGAAACATCTCATGATAAATCTAAAACACTCAAGAGGAATTTTTCTCATGAGAGTACACCTCACAAAGAGAATCCCACATCTTTCTTGTAGTAGGATAGTACATGATCTCATCGCCTATCCTAGGATATCACAGAGTTCATCAACCAGGCACAAACCATTGCATTGTCGCAATCCCATGTAGCATTGACTTCCATTTTCTCGGTAGGCTCAGGTTGCCTCAGTATGTGCTCCTTTCCATGATCCCTAACAGTCGTGGGACCACCGTGGACAATTAGTCTTGTCCAGTTTGATCATTGGATAGAAAAATGGACTCTTATATCTCCCAGTGTCCATAGAGATCCGGTGTGATCTCAGAAGACTTGGTTGTAGTAGATCTCGAGGATGCCATCTTGTAATCCCCTATCACCCGCTAGATAAAAATAGAATCAACTGAATAAGAAATCAGATTTGAAGTTACCAAAACATGGCCTGGAATTGATTTTTCAGACCATCAAGCAATCCTTGAACGGCGAAGCAACCCTTCTCAAGGTGAGATCTAGTGAGAACAGGTCACCTCTCCCTCTTAGGACCCTACACAGGGGGTCAACGAAAGGAAGGAGAGTACCTGCAGGAACCCCTACTAGTTGAAGATGGAGATCAAGAGCATCACAGCCTTAGTAGTGATCCCAAGAGGCTACTGCGACGGTGCTCCGGCAAGCAGTAGCACCATAGCAGCCTTCAGAGGTGGTGCCAGCTCCCTGCGATGGCAGTCAGCAAGAACTGTGGAGGTGAAGCGCTAGAGCAGCCCTAGGCAACTCAACAACACCAAAAGAACCCCCTGTGGCGGAGCTTAGGCGAAGGGGAGGCACCAAGCGACGATGATCAGCGCCACAGAGCCCCTTACCAGCGACGAGTGCTACCTCAAGCAAGGAACGACACTACTGCGGCGAGGATCGACCCCCCAAAGCCCCTCTGCGGTGCAGCACTACCTCAGGCGAGGATTAGTGTTGCAACGATGAGGATCAGCTGCTGCAACGCTGGAGCTTGGAGGAGCCCCACCACCACCTCCTCACTCTGCCAATGGCTGTGGTAGTGTTGGGAAGAGGTGGCGGTGCTAGGAAGAAGTGGCGGTGCTGGTGGTGCCTTCTAATGGTGCTACTAGGGTTAGGGTTAGGGTGGTGGGTTTTGGCGGCTTGTCAGGATGGGATGTTTAGGACATCGATCTAGGACTGCTACTCTAATATCAAGTAGGAAAAAAATGAAATGCTTATTTTATTATAAGGGCTCTACCTCTCTTTATATAGAGAGGAAAAAGGGAAAATTGCAATACAACCTAACAACTGACAAAAGGTGTACAACACACCCTTATAAATAAACGTGGAAATATTAATAAGTCAACAATGTTTTTTAAGAAAAATACTAAATGTTTAGGTGTAGTGCATTGCCCCTTGTACATGGCTTTTAGAAAAATAATAAAAAGAGTGCTTGAAGCTTCTTTTGACTCGATGAAGTCTTAAAATTGTATTGCTTGATCCTTAAGGCTTCCTTGAACTAATTAACATATGTATTGTTTCTTCTTACTTTCTTGATCTTTAACAAAATATGCAACTTACATCTTCAAGCATCTTCATCTTGATTTTTAGTTTAACTCTAAAATACAAAGTTAGACCAATACCCTTATTTTGTTATGTTACAATACCTCCTTATTTGCTATTTTGTGGTGTTTTTATTGTTTTATTATTTCATGTAGTTCTCTCATGTAATTTACCCACACCTCTCTATATAAGAGGTGTAAGGTTTCCAAGGAATATAACTTTTCAACTCCCACAAACTTTATCTTGGTATCAGAGCCAAGTTAGGGTTCCACCAAGAAAGCATCGTCGTCACCTCTCACCCCCAAGTGTTAGGATCTCTCATCGGCGCTGCCAGCGACACTGGCATAGTCCCTAGCGCCGTAGCAGCATTGCTAGCAGCACCAGTGTCGCTGGTAGCACCAAACGCCGCCAGCAACGTCACCAGCAGCCCCAGTACCGGCTGCTGTCGGGTGTTGCTGCTCGTCAAAGGCGGAAGCACAGGGTTATGTCCCTTGCATAGTCTATCCCGGATTCGTGTTTCGTCGAAAGATGCGCAAGAGGGTTTGATCCTTACTCTATTAATGTTGTTTATGTAAGAAATCAGTGTTCTTAAAGAAGTTTTAAGGTGTGTATTCCCCTGTTTAGTATTGAAATCAGCTTTGTATGTGTTTTTTGAAAAAGTTTTAGTGTGTGCATTCCCCTATGTAACATCAATCAGATCTGAAATTGGTTTTTGTGTCATTTCAGGGTGTGTATTCCCCTGTTTATCATTTAAAATCACACCTACAGGTGTTGGAAAAAGGAATACAGATTTGGACATTGTGATTTTATGCCCAAAAAGTAATTTAGGTGGCCTGAATTTATGTGGAAAGACATCCTATTATGTTGTTTACATTGCATTTGTGGACATAGCAACTTCTCATGAGTCAGAGACTGTGCTGGGAACTATTATCTGTGACTCTTCTCCAACCACTGGTGTATAGTGGTTAATTGACTCAGGTGCTTCTCATCATCTATCTAGCAATCCGCAATGTTTCAGACAGATGCAATCTATTCTATAAGGTCGCACTATGCAGGTGGCTGATGGGTGGCATGCCCCTTTTGATGGTCAGGGAGCAGTTACAATTACCCCCATTTATGCAGCTCAACCATGCCTTGTTTGATCCGCATTTGTCCATGAATTTTCTTTCTGTTAGTGAAATCATAAAGCAAATAAATTGTCGTGTCATCTTTGATAAGCTTGGATGCATTTTCCAAGATCGAATGACGGGGAAGATTATTGGTAGTAGATATGAAGGAGGTGCTTATCAACTTATTCAGGGCCCCATGGCTGCAGCTTGTCGGATTAACTCTACTTCAAGAAGTGCTTTATAACGGCATAGACGGTTGGATCATCCATCTTTGGATAAACTACGTAGACGTATTCCACATTTATTCGCTACCACAGAGATTTCTTGTGATGCATGTCAACTTGGGAAGCACCGCAGATCTTCCTTGCTAGTTGCGACTGGACCACACACTTCATGTTTTCTGTTGATGCATCTTGATGTTGGGGGTCCTAGCAAGATTCCCAATAAACAAGAACATCGTTATTATTTAATTGTGGTTGATTTCTCCCGATTGTCTTGGTTATTCCTCATGCAGAATAAGTTTGAAGTGGGTCCTCTTATTGAGAAGTTTGTATTAATGATAAAGAATCAATTTGGTGTTTGCATCAAGACAGATCGGATAATGCATTTGAATTTTGTACCCGCCGGTTGGCAGATTTCTATGGTTTGCATGATATTATTCATCGGACTTCCTATCCCTACACCTTACAATAGAATGGGGTTGCAGAGAGCAAGCATAGACATTCTTGATATGGCTAAAACTCTTCTTATTCAGAACAATGTGCCACATATTTACTGAGGCGATGCAGTTCTCATAGCTTGCTATCTCATTAATAGACTATCCCCAGTTATTCATGAGCAAGTACCATGGCTGGTTTTGTTTCCAGATACAGAGTTGTTTGGTGTTCCACCCAAAATATTTGGGTGCGTGGCTTTTGTTCATCTTTTTGCACCTGGTCGAGATAAACTAGCACCTCGAGTAGTCAAGTGTGTGTTTCTTGACTACTCTTATACTCAGAAGGGGTACCAGTGTTTTGATCCTTTGCACCAGAAGCATTACATTAGTGCAGATGTTATGTTTTATGAAGCAATTCCTTTTCTGTTGCTACCAGACAGTTGCAGAGTGTGCCAGAGTATGCTCCTATGCCAGTTGCTCTTGTGCCATTTGGTGTCTTCTCAGATAACAACAATTCTCATCCTTCACAAGACCATCTACTAGCACATTTAGCATTGTACCAGTGGATGAGACAACATTTAAGGGTCAAAATTATCAGTTGCTAATGTCTTACAGGGCGAGGCCACCCACTTCCTCTATTCCACAGTCTTCTCCTAGTCTAGGTAGTGTTGAAGACCCAGAGTCTCCTCGTCAGGATATTCCTACATGTACAATCTCGCACAGAGGATGTTCTTTCAGGTTATGATGATACTCTTGAGGAGGACACTATTGTTGTTCTAGAGGATGATATTGACCTTGCAATAGAAGTACGAAAGGCACCTCGTAGTTGGCACATTATCAAGTTGCAGGGGCATCCATTTGTGATGGCTTGGATACTTCATTTGCTACCTTTACGATGGCTTTGTTAGCATCTCATCTGTCTGGCTCGCAAAGGAGGACATGCTTCATTCTGAATGGCATCAGGCCATAGAGGAGAAAATGGATGCCCTTTGTTCTAGAGGCACATGGGAGCTTACACCGAGGCTTGCAGGAGCTCATGTTGTGGGCTGTAGATGGGCCTTTGCCTAAAAATACAATCCTGATAGGTCTATTTCTCGGCATAAGGATCACTTGGTGGCCAAAGGGTTTAACCAGACTTATGGGGTGGACTTTTTTGACATCTTCTCACCAGTGGCGAGGCTCCTAACCATGCGTATCCTCCTTTCATTGGCAGTAAACAAAGATTAGGATCTCCATCAGTTATATGTGAAGAACACTTTCCTCAATGGTAATCTACAAAAGGAGGTGTACATGTAGCAATCCTTAGCTTTGAGATTGAGGGGGAGTGTGTATATAAGCTAAAGAAGGCCATTTATGGACTCAAGTAGAGTCTTTGTGCATGGTTTCAGAAATTATCAGAGGTTGTGGAAGGCATGGGTCTGAAGAGGTCCACTTCATATTAGTCCTTATTTACTAGGAAAATTGATAAAGGTATGGTTGTACTTCTTGTATATGTTGATGATCTTATCATAACTGATGATGATGTTATTAGAAAGTAGAGGTTAAGGAGAAACTGGTAGCATAGTTTATCATGCAAGATTTGGGTTTCCTACAATATTTCTTGGGCATTGAGGTGGCTAGAGGAAAAGATGGCATTGTGGTGAGTCAGAGGAAATATGCACTTGATGTTCTTACGAATATTGGGATGTTAAGAGTTAAGACAACTAACATTCCCATGGATCTCAAAGTGCACCTATATGATATGGATGCAGAACCTATGGAGAATAGGAGCTACAGGCAGTTGATTAGGAGGCTTCTATATCTTACTATTACTAGATACGATATTTCCCTTATTGTTGGGAAACTCGATCAATTTATGGAGAAGCCAACCAAGCAGCATTGGAATGCTGCAATGTAGGTATTGAGGTACTTGAAGAAGGCATTAGGTTGTGGTTTGTTATTCCATAAGGGGTCTCCTATGACTATTGTATACTCTGATGAAGATTATGTTGGGTATCTTGCAGATTGTAAATCTACCACATGATTTTGTACTTATGTGGCAAGGAACCTAATGACATGGAGAAGTACAAAGCAAACCGTGGTGCCTAGATCTAGTTATGGCACAAACTGCAGCTGAATTGCATGTCATTGGGTCAAAGTATCGAGTTATGGCACAAACTGTAACTGAACTGGCCTGGTGTTGAACGCGAGAATCTACGCTAACGTGTTTGGTTTTGGAAAACCCGTCGTTGTAGTTCGAAAGCGAAGGATTCGTGTTCAACAAATAAAATTTATACCGAAATAAGAATTCCGGGTCGAACACAGGGAGGCGAACGTTTGATTTAAAAACTCCGCGTTTCTTTTTATTTTGTCACCAAGAAATTCAATTTAAACTATCTAAGTATCTACAACAAATAAAAGAGAGAGAGGGAGTAAGAGAGAGAGAAAGAATACTACACATGGAAATTAAAATGAGATGTAGAATAGACAAGAAATTAATCATAAAAGAGTTCATTCGTTACAACTAGAAAATATAAAACAATTACTCTAGAAAGCATTAAAAGAATGGAGGGAGAAATGTCCTCCTCGACGATCGCTCGGAGGACGAATAGTCTACTCTAGAAAGCAGTAAATCTATACTAGAAAGCAGTAAAAAGAATAGGGAGAGAGAAATCCTCCTCGACGGTCGCTTGGAGGACGAGCCGGACGGGACGACGCCTGGACGAAGGAGAACGAGGCGGGACGAAGGAGGACGAAGCAGAAGAACGGGAACGAAGCAGCACGCCGTCGTCGTCGCGGGATCCACTTCCGAAGGGGGACGAAAATTTGGACTTTATCTCGTGAGAAGCATCCCGGGTGTGGGACAAGCTTCTCTTGAGCTTTGGAGAGGTAGAGAGGAGAAGGAAGGGATGAAAATTTCGTATGGAGGGGGTCTCCTTTTATAGTTGCAAGGAGTGGGGGCAAAATGGACATTACATCTTCAAAATAATAAATAAGGGGTCTTTAGTGACGGATAAAACCGTCGCTAAAGCCCCGCCGTCGCCGTCGCCGCCGCGCCACGCGCGCCCGCTCGGCTGGCCTGCGCGCGTAACGCAGACGCACGTCCGCGTCGTCTCAGCCGTCCGATCGCGAGATCGGACGGCTTAGATCGCGCCCGCGCCCGCTGCGTAGCGCGCCGCCCGCGTGCGATCGCGCGCCCACCAGGGCGTCCAATTGCGCGTCGGCGCTATCGGGCGCGCGCGGCCGTTGGATCTTCATCCGACGCTCGTGCGCGCCCGCTCGCCCGCGCCTTCGACCCCCTCTCCGCGGCTCGAACTCGCGACCTCCGCTTCGCCCGCAGCTGCGTAGCCGCTGCGCTACGCGGCGAAATGGTCGCGCGGACGTTTTTAAACGCGCGCGACCGCAGCCGTTGGATCGAGATCCAACGGCGGAGAGGAGACGTTGCGTGGTCTTCACAGGACTCCTGCGGCCGATTGGGCGGCTGGGATGGCGCCACGTGGCGCTATCTTGGCCGTCCATCTTCTGGAAGTTGTAGATGGTGCCACGGATGTCGGATTGACTTGATTTTTGTGTCGTTCGGCTGCGATCGTCGATCCGAATTCATCCGTGTGGTCGGATTTTCCATCTGAAGTGCGGATTTACACCATCCTGGCCCTTGATCTTCTAGGGTTCCCCGGTCTCTATCTGATGCTACGGATGCCTGATTAGGGCGATCTTGGAGTCGTTGAACTCCAATCGTCGCCCTGATCATATCCATACGGTTGGATCTTTGATCCGAGGCCCCGATAAAATATTTGCCCTGTCCAAGCACATAAGAGGAGACAATTAACCTCCATTTTATTCAAACTACTCTAAATGCAAGATGATGCATGTAATGCAATATTTATATCATGAAATGCAATCCTATGCTTAAGAACATGCATAAATAGACATTTTAAGTAGTGTAAATGTGTTTACATCACCTGGGTACAATCTATTATGAGAAATTTGCATGTGTAGACAGAAGGACCCATGGAGATGAGATGTGACAATCTTGCAGCCACCTACATAGCTAATAACCCCATGTTTCATGAAAGCATGAAACATGTGGAAATTGATTGTTACTATACTACAGACCTTATTCAGAAGGATATTATCTATACAACCTAGTTGCTTCAAAGGACTAGACAAATATTTTCACAAAGCCCCTAAACAAAGCTACTTTTAATACTTGTGACTTGTGACAAGCTGAGCATGATAGACATCTATGCTCCAGCTTGAGGGAGAGTGTTACAGTAACTCATTTGATATTTTGTGATGTTTTTACCTTTTATTATTTTGTGTGGTCCTATCATGTAGTTTACCCACACCTCTCTATATATAAAGAGGTATAGTGTTTCCAAGGAATATAACTTTCCAATTTCCACAAATTTTGACTTGTTAACATCAAAATTTGGTCAATTTAGCACTTTGCACTAACACTAGTCACTAGGGTGTCTAGGATTATAAGTAGTGTATCCTACCGATTATTAAGTCTAAGATGCCTAACAATCCTTAACAACAAGGATTTACCCATGGCATATCAAAGATGCAAAACGAGATGTAACAAAAATCGACTAGTTGGAAAATATAAGCAACAATCTTCCATAAATAGAAATTTAACAATTAGTTGTTTCACGACGCCCCAACAATTCCTAGACTAGCACCTGCTATAGCAATGCCATTAATGAACTTAGCAATTCCTGAAAGTGGGTCACAAGCAAGGATGAGTCAATCAGCTTAGTAAGGACAAAACTATGTGTAACATAAGTGAATAAAGTAGTGTAAGGATCTCTACACTATAGGCCAAAACCACTAGCTATACTTCCCTTTTTCCCTAGTATGTATCCCATGATCTATTACCAATGTTATTCATTCTCTCACTCACCTTGAGAGCTAGATTCTAGAAATCATTCCTCTCTAGCAGAGGAGATGAAGAAGTATCCTTCTTTTAGATCCCATCTAGTAGGCTCTCCTCGATCAGGGGAGAGGCTAACTGCACTGCTAACCCTTAAGAGAGGAATATCCATCCTTGTTATACGAGAACGTTGCTAATATCAATCAACAAAGTGGAGCCTCTTAGGAGCTATCCAAGCCAAATAGATCATTCCAGATTATTAATTGCAGAGTTGGTCAGATATTGTCGGGCCACTTCAATGCTCCTGCTAAGAGCCTACACTCCGGTGTGCCCTCTCAATCTGCCACTGGACGAGATCTCAACCAACCCCCTATGGTACCCCAGTGTCATCCACACTTGCGGGTGCCTACAAAGCTCTCGTTACAAGTACTAGGTACCCCAACGTCATCTACACTTGTAGGCGCCTATAGAGCGCTTGCTACATGTACCTACACATCGAGTTAGAGTCAAGTATTTGCGAGTACCTCATTCTGATGACAGCACATGGCTCATCACCGCACTTGGAAACTATCTAAGTTCTGAGGTTGATTCTTGGTAGCCTCTACCGACCTCAAAAAAATCTTGAGTCTTCAACCCACCACAGTGAACCTGCGATTCATGAGGTCAAGGTATCCAGTCTTAAGAGCTCACCTATCAAGACCTAGACATCTTTTAGTTCACTTTAATCTATATCAAGAAGGATGCCCTAAGGACCTACTAGATCACCTGGGTCTTACCTAAGACCTTCAAATCTAAGCATTTCTCTTCTTAGACTTTGGTTGGAGTCAACAAGTTCTATATTTCGGGTTTAGCTCTTTACTTAGCAATTTACATTGGCTTTTAACTCCTTGTATTTAGGGGTTCACAAGCTCTTAACTCTCTTGGTAATCACAAGGGAAATTAGTGGTTAAGGGTTCATTTTCCCAATACCCTAGATAAGGGTTAGAAGTCCCCCCATTTCCTTATTAGACTAGAGCTAAAATGGGCCAACCCAAGCTGGACAAAAGCACCAATAATAGTACTAAACTTTACTACCAGTATTGGGCACTTGTTGCCCAGATTGACCAAATGGGGGTGCCAGTACCGATACTAAATATCAGTACTGATATTGGGCACTCACTATGCCTAGTTTTTAGGTTGTTCGAGTTAGGGTTGGCCAACCAATACCGGTACTGAGTGGTTCCAGTACCCAGATCTAAATGCAATAGCCCTTAAACAACCCTCCAAACTTCCTCTTTTTCCTCCACAAACTCTAATTCAATTCCTACATATCACTAAGGATCCAAGGAGCATCTCAAACCAAGGAAACATCCAGAAGAGACATACCCTCAAGAAAAACCTTGGCATACCCAAAACCCATGCAACACGGAAGGAAGATCACCACTCCCATTAACACATAGATCACAACAAAGCACATGCAAGAGGAATGGAGGTCCCTACCTCACTTCCCTGTGTCACACTTCCCCTTTCTAGGGCAAGAGATGGCTTGGGCTCCTCTCAGCTTCCTTGGTGCGAGAGCAACTCTACAAGGTCTTTGTACGCAAGGGCTTCCCTTCCTCTTCCCTTCCTATTGACCTAGAACCCAAAGATGGAGAGAAGGAAAGAAAGAGAGAGAGATTTGAAGAGAGGAACACCAAGGAGGGTTGAGGTGAGCACGACCTACTTGAGATGGGGGTCTCTCTTACCTCTGAATCCCTAAGGAGGTGTAGCAACAACAAGAAGGAGAAAAATGGCATGAAGAAGAGAAGATGCCGATGGGTGGTGAAGTGTGGGTGTCAATGGTTGCAAATGAGGGAGGGAGTTTCCTTCATTAATATCTCCACCCTTTATATAAGGGTTGGAAAGATTGCACAAGAAGTCCTTCCACCCCAAGTCCACATTATTAAAGAGTTCCCCAACTCAATTCTCCATATAGGCAGCCCCTCATCTTTAACCTTTAAACATTTTCCATGGCCAAGCCCTACAAATTAAAAGTCTAGGAAATTTAGGGCCTAAGCACACCATAACCCAATCATTAAGGATTTATGCGGGTTTGATTAGGGATGAGATTAGCTTTAGAAATTCAAACCCTTACACCAACCATGTAGATATCCATGTTTATATTTGCATTCCCTTTGACTCTTTTACTATTGTCATTTAAACAATTTTAAAACAGTAACCCAATATCATTAGGGGATGGCACAATAAAAGCTTTTGTTGTGGAGACAAATTGTGCCATTCATTTGGCCATTTGTATGAGAAAACATATTTAGCTGTGAACAAGAAAAGAATGTTTGGCAAGGGGTGATCAGCAAAAAGTATGAAACTGCTCGCAACTTAACAAGACTTACTGACGGAAAGAGGTTATTGAATTGTAATGAACAAGACCAACAACTCTGCGCTTAGGGCCTTTTTTGTGATTTCTGCCACGCCTAACTACTGGCAACTGCTTGATTCCTTTTGCTTCCATGAGTTCCTTAGCAGTTGTAAGATCAGTGTCTGGAAAGCATGTCAAAAGCCCACGTTCACTACCTCGATAACAAATTCGTCGAGTGCAGACAGAGGAGACATGGCAGGAGCCAATCTGTAAATGAATTTGAAAGCCAAAGTTGAAGGTTTAAGCTATTCAAAAACCACTAGAGGACTTTGGATAAAAACTATTTCAGAAGAAGGGAAAGCTATAAGCTTTGCCATTGTAAAATCTTGGTACATAAATTATAATAGACAAATTTCACATAGGTATTCTTCAAAATCATTACATAATGACATATGAGAAACCCCACTCCATGAAATTGCTTCTCAGAAGTGACAAGATCCCAAATTTTTTTTGCAAATGATATTTTTCTCAATTTGTTAACATTCTGATATTCCAATCCCCTACAAGTAATTTTGTTTCTTCACCATGAGGAGCTCAAACTCCTGGTTGACACATGCATAATCAATACCCATCCAATGAAGCATGTGTTTTTTGCTTTTATATGTTACACTGAATATTTTCCAATTATATACCACTCTTGTGGAACTTCAAAGCTGCTGCATGGACACCTAGTGCATCTAGCTGCATCTACGCAGTATTAAAGGGTGAGCGTGTCACATACATCCACATTGGTAGATTCCCCCATAGAAATGCAGGAATCTGATGACATCTTATGTAGTCTATGTATATCACCAGATGTAAGTATCCCCTCAAGAAAATCTTCTGAATCTGTGACAAGAAGACAGGTCTGCCGGCTATCATGCATTAGTTGCATGGCATCCTTTAGCAAAACAACAGGAGCAACCTTCACGATGCTTCTGGACATTACCTGAGAAACCTGACCAAGAACAATAAGAACCCACTATAAGATATGGCCTGTTAGATTAAATATTAAGTGCAATGAGTGAGCAAACTACAACTGTGAATATCCCTCTAGAGACCTGAAATTTTTAAGATAATGGCATGAGAAGAGTGACAGACCTCGAGGTTATCAAGAATTGCATCCCCATTCATTATTTCTTGCTCTATGCCATCATTTAAATTTGAAAGCTCGAAACAATTTGCTCCTTCTGTCTTCCAAACAGCATCATCTCTATCGACAACCAAAAGAGAAGAATAGCCACGAGTAAGCACCCTTGAGTCATGAACCTCACCATCCCTTGGTAAATTAGTTACCGAAGGAACCCATATTGCCAAACCTACAGCCCCCTGCCTCACCAGGAAAATGTAATAAAAGAAAATCATATCTTATCCATGTGATATCCAAAATTACTCAGAGACATATACGGTTGTTCAAATTATAGGAATTTCAATTAATGAGTCAGAGAACAAAGCTCTGTGAGAGAACTAGAATATCATTAAACAAGTCCATTTCCATGCTTTAAAAATCTATGACTGAAGTGCTACACATTTTTAAGGCACGAATTAAAGTTTCAAAAATGTTCAGGAAGAAAAACATTGAACAAGATATGAGTACCAATTTTGTAAATCAACATTACAAATAATATGAAAGATGGGCATGCTAGAGGTGCAGCTTGTATGAGGAGCTGCATCATAATTACAAACTACTTCAATACAAGCAAGAGCTTGCATCGAGTGTAGCTTTGAGTCTACACCATTAGTTTACAAAGATGAGCTAACAAAGCGCATCCAAGAGAAAGTACTCAATGATACAATTTGCATACAACATTGTCCTTGAGGGTGAAGATGGAGGCAATAAAAAACTTAAAAGATGGGGAAAGCTCCTGAAAAATCCACAGATCCTTAGAATGACCGTTGTTGAATATATAGAATGCATGTTCATGTGGAAAAAAATCATGTGTCATAGTATTAGAGAGTTATTAGAGTCTTTTTAATCCATTTATATTATATTAGGTTTGAGTCTATTTATCTCAGGTTCAAGAGTCTTGTCAATTTTTTATTCCTAATTGGACTTGTCATGTAATTTTTTCACCCCTACAGTTTACATAAGAGGTTAGGATTCTGACTTTCAGTAAGATGATCCATTTTTCTTTGACATGGCATCAGAGCAAATTTAGGATTAGAAAACCAAAGCCCTAGTCCATTTTTGCCTTTTTTCTCTCATTTGGTTGTCACTAACCCACAGCTGACCCTAAGAAAGACCTCCTCCACCGGCCTTTGGCTAGTCAAAGGCCTCAACGACCAGCCATCAGCATCGCCCAACCCTGACAAACCTTCAACTAGTGCCGTTTACCCTTCTACAACCCCTAGTTGGTGCTACAAACATCCTAAAGACTGTCATTGCTGTCGTTGTCACTACTGATGCCTTTAGACACCGGACATTGGCTCCGGTGTCACCTAGCTCAGAACACCTCTTGACACCGTCGCCGACCCTCTATGCTTGCTTGGTCACTCCAATTGGAAGTTTAGGGTTGGGCATATCTGGTTTGATCTTGCTTGATTGGAAGTATGAAGACTGCTAATTGCTTGATCTACCCTTTGCCATTTCTTGATTGGGTTTGATCTCGTTGACCTTCTCTGGTGACCAAGCCTAGTTCTTGGTGATTGATCACCCCTCCTGACTGGTTCGATTTCATGGCCCTATCCAATTTGATTGCCCAAGCTAGTCGTCACCTTGTCAGATTATTTTTTGATGACCCTCTCTAGTCTCATCTTGCACAAATTTTATGCGTGCACATGAACTAAAGTGCTGGAAGATTTCCTGCACGCGTCATGCACGCCTACTGTGAAAGTTGATTACGCACTCTATTGGTGATCTTCAACTGCCCTGCACATGATCTAAGTTCACTTCTTTGCCCTCTGCATGCATAGTGCACACTTCCGTGCACGAGATCACACATTCTGACTTGATTGCCTAACTACTAGTCCTATTGTTAGTGGGAGAAAATGAACAATCTTACTAAACCACAAAACCATACACCTCTTTATATAGAAGAAAAGTGTGGATAAATAACAGTATATGTCCATACTAAAATAAGAAATAATAAAACAGTACATGGGAGTATACTACAACACTCTCCCTTAAGCTAGAGCAAAGATGTTAATCATGTTCAGCTTGCTACAACAAGAATCAAAAGTGGAACGGGCCAAGGGTTTAGTGAAAATATCTGCTGTTTGATCTACGTCGGTAATCATTGGGATTTTCTAGCATTCCAATGTTGATTGCTACGTCGGTAATCATAGTTCTGAAGACTTAAAATCTCATCTGAAAAGTTTGTTTTATGGTGGCTATGTTCGATGATCTGATGGTCAAGTGTTCCTCCATGCATTCTTTGATTTCATGGTTGAAGTTAGTATGATGTCTGAATTTGAGGTGTGTGGGATTCTTGATCCCAGGATGGAACCAGATGAGATGAACTATTCTCAATGATCATAGATGTGTATGATGATGGTAGGAAGTCATAATCAAATCATATTGTTCTTTGACTGGAGGCTAAGGAGAAAATAATTTCAACCACAGATTATGCAACGTATATGGTGACGGAGAGATATCTGATACTATTACTATATCTACGAGTGAATATAAGGCATTACTCTAGGTATATAAGCTATATGGAGCTTCCCAAGCAGGTTCTGCTTGTGTGACTTGGTAGATGTAGATTGGCTTGTTGATTCAGGAGCTTTTTATCATACTTGTAGTGATGAGAGATAGTTCACTACTATTCACCTGGTTCCACCAAGTAGATCTGTGCAGGTTGCTGATGAGAGGTTGTAGTGATGAGAGATAGTTCACTACTATTCACCTAGTTCCACCAAGTAGATCTATGCAGGTTGCTGATGAGAGGTAGCCACCCATATCTTGTCAAGGGAAGGTTCATGTGGTCCTGCATTTGAAGTTGATGAATATTCTTTTAGCCCCTAACTTCTCACTAAGTCTGCTATCAGTGAGTAAGATTACGAAGGAGTTAAATTGTAGGGTGATCTTTGATGTTGTCTCTTACCTTTGAGGATATTCTTACTAGATGCACCATTGGGTGTAGTCGTGAGGAAAGCGGTGTCTATCGTTGCAGTCGCCCTATGCTAAACATGCTTCCCTCTCATCAGGAGGTGTCACTAGTTACTTGTGGCATCTTAGGTTTGCTTATCTCCCCTTGCCAATGCTTGGATGGATGCTGCCACAGATTTCTCCTACTGCTACTTTTAAATGTGAGGCATGTCAACTTAGGAAGCATCATAGAAGTACCTTTCCTAAGAGTCAGCATCGAGGTTCCCAAGTATTATTCCAATTGCCCCATATGGATATTTGGGGGGCTAGTTAGACTCCGGATCATCTGGGACAGAGATACTATATGACTATTATGGATGATTTTTCTCACCTTACTTGGATATTTTTGTTAAAGGCCAAATCTGAAGCAAGTGACATGATTCATGCATTCTTAGCAGAAATCAGGACTCAGTATGAGGCAAAGGTGAAGACCATTAGATCAAACAATGCATTATAGTTCTACACCACTTCACTGCGTACTCTTTATCGTGAGCATGACATCATTCATCAAACTATTTGTCCCCATACATCCGAGGAGAATGTTGTGCTAGAACAAAAGCATAGACACATTTTTGATGTTGCACGAATACTCTTAATTCAGAACAATGTGCTAGGGAGATGCGATATTGATTGCCTCCTATTTTATCAATTAGATGTCGTCCACTATTCTCGATGAGCAAGTTCCCTACTCCATCTTCTTTCCTGATAGTGATCTATTTGTAGTGCCTCCTCGGGTTTTGGATACATTACATTTGTGCATATCCATGGGCCCAATAGGGATAAACTTGCTCCTCACACAGTCAAGTGTGTTTTTCTTGGGTATTCACGACTTAGAAAGGGTATCGATGTTATGATCCTGTTAGAGGACGTCGCTGCGACAGTGCAAATGTCACCTTTCATGAGTCTGTTCCATACTTTTTTACTGTCGAGAGACGTCTTTCTCCTAAGCTTACTAAGGCTCCCATGCCCATTCCACTTATACCACTAGAGAGCAATTCCTATCCCTGAAGCTGGGTCTTCACCGTCAAAGCCAGCACCCTCTAGACTTGAGCGATTTCATGAGCCTCCAATCACTTACAAGCTTCCTGTTACATATCGGCAGGTATCCTCTTCCTCTAATCCTGCTCCACCACAGCCTTAGATGCCCACAGGAGATGTTCACAATGATGATGCAGGGAATTCCCAGGATGATAGTGGAGGGCCTCTTCCTGTGCAGGTAAGCACTAATAGTTTATCTATTGATAATAGTGCTCTTAGTGGTGATCCTATAGGTCCAGCATTTCTTGTATCTACTTCAAAGCCTTTATAGGGGGCTGCTAGATGATCTTGACCTTTCAATTGCTATACAAAAGGTGCGTCGCCACTGTCCTAGATATCCTTATATAAGAGCAATTCCTACAAACAATCTCGTAACTACATTTGGCCAGTTTTGTCAAGCTTTTTATGTTGTAGAGATTCCCTCTAGTTATCTGCAAGTCGTGCTTGATCCAAAGTGGTGTCAGACTATAGAGGATGAGATGGCTGCTCTGTGATTTCGTGGTACCTCGAAGCTTATTGCACTACCTGAGGGAGCTACTATTGTTGGGTGCCAATGAGTGTTTGCCCTAGAGGGCAACCCAGATGGTCGATTGCTAGATACAAGGCTCGCTTAATGGCTAAAGGGTTCACTTAAACGTACAAAGTAGACTTCTTTAACACTTTTTACCCAGTTGCTTGTCTCTCCACAGTTTAGATTCTTGTTTCAGTTGTAGTGCACAATAGTTGGAAGCTTCACCAGTTAGACATGAAGAATGTATTCCTATATGCTGATTTGCAAGTCAAAGTATACGTACAACAGCCACCTAGTTACAAGATGCACGGGGAGTGTGTATATAGGTTGAAGGCCATCTATGGTAAGCAGAGTTCCAAAGTATGATTCCAAAAGCTATCCCTAGTTGTGGAGCCTGTGGGGTTCCAAAGATGGCTACTAGTCATTCCTTATTTGTTAGGAAGATAGGGAAAGGGATAGTGGTACTCCTAGTTTATGTTGATGATTTGATGGTCACAGGAGACGACGATGCAGGTGTTATAGAGATCAAGCAGTACTTGGCAAAGCAATTTATCATAAAGGATTTGGACATCCTCGGATACTTTCTTAGGATAAAGGTACCTCACAATAGGAGTGGTATCATTCTATCCCAAAGGAAGTGTGCCCTGGATATATTGAAGGAAACTAGTATGCTATGTGCCAAACCAGAAAATATTCCTATGGATTCCAAGGCACGACTATATGACAGAGAGCTAGAGGTAGCAGATAATAGGCAATATAGATAGTTAGTTGGCAAGCCATTATACTTGACTATTACTAAGCCAGACATCTCACTTGCAGTAGGCAAGCTCAGTCATCTATGGCCTTAAGCAGATTTTAGAGCATGGTTTCAAAAGCTATCCCAGGTTGTGGAGTCTGTGGAGTTCTAGAGATTGTTTGCTGATCATTCCTTGTTTATTAGGAAGACAAGGAAAGGGGTAGTAGTACTTCTAGTTTATGTTGATAATTTGATAGTCACAAGTGATGACATGTTACATAGATCAAGCAACACTTGGCAAAGCAATTTGTAATGAAGGATTTAGGCCTCCTCAGATACTTTCTTGGAATAGAGGTAGCTCACAACAGGAGTTGCATTGTTCTGTGCCAAAGGATTGATGTGGATGCAATCCCTACTAACAGATCTACACGTGCAAATTGCTGGGCTTATGGAGATGCGATGTGATAACTAAGTTATTATATACATCGCAAACAACCCCATATTTCATGAGCGCACCAAACATGTGGAGGTGGACTGTGAGTATACACGAGACTTCATCAAGAAAGATTTCTTATATACCACTCAAGTGACTTCAGATGATCAGATGGCAGATATCTTCACCAAGCCTTTGTCACGTTCTTCATTTGAAATCTATTGTCCCAACCTGAGCATGAGATATCTATGCTCCATCTTGAGGGAACGTGTTGAGTCCCTTCGATCATTTAGTATTATATTTCAGTTGTGTGCTTATGTTCATTTTTATTTTTTATTTTTATGTGGGGTTGAGTTGTAATTATTCCCACCGCTCTCTTATATATAAAGAGAGGTAAAGTTTCTGAAATGAATAGATTTGATCATTTTCTCACTTCTAGCAATAGTTATTGTTGGAGAATGTGTAAGGTTAATTTAATGTCACATCATAAGATGTGGACATTACGTTGTGTGTGGTGACTTATAAATAGACTTATATCCCCTACTTATTTTCTTGAGAAAAATAATAAACACACCTATAAGGATACTTCTCTTGTGATTTTCTCTCCTTCTTCGTAAATAGGGTTTCCACGTAAAACCCAAGTGTTCTTTTTATCCTTTATTACTTTGATATTTTACTTCCCATTATTATAAATTTCAAACTTAGTATCGGAGGAAGTCGGTTCTTGAATTATCTTTTTCGTTCTTAAGATTGTTGCATTTATCTTTCTTGGAAGTTCTATTTTTTGCTCTATGATCAGAAGTATGTGAGAAGTCAAAGGAGCATTAGGCCTCAATCACAGCAACGCAATGTTTGGCTGTGATTGCTAGCAATGGCTACAGCGTGAGGCAAAGCAGGGGTATCGCAGTGATACAGGGACTGCTCGGGGCGACCCCTGGCAACACGCGGTTGTTGGTGGCCACACGATCGAGGAGCGGGTTGTACAATAGCCCTAGCCGACGCAAGGCAGCGAGGAGAAGGCCAATCGATTGACCAAAAGGGTTAGCGGCGACTCTGGGCCGTGATTGGCAGCGCTCCTTAAGATAAGCAAAGGAGCCGATGGCCTTGACCAGCGGTGATCAGGAGAGAGAGGGAGTCGGTGGCCTCCCCTGCCAGCAGCAATCAGGAGAGAAAGGCAGAAACGGCACTACTGTGACCTTGGGTTCATCGAACCCCATGAAAGCGAGGAGGCGAGGAAGGAAGAAGGCAGCGAGAGATAACACGGCGACGAGGGTCGTCGATCTGGCGACGTGTTGTGGTGGTGGTTGCTGCTACAAGCTGGAGAAGGAGAGCGAGAAGATGGGGGCGATGATGTCGTGGAGGCGCCGATCGTGCGACTAGAGCAGCGGCCACGAGCTCTGGTGGTAGGCAAGTTGGATTCATCTGAACCCTAAGGTGCAGTGATAATGGCTTGTTGCCATTCTTAACCCTTCTTTTGCCTTTTATGTTATTGATAGCCTTACAGAAAGAAACAAAACGCTGGACTAAGGGAAAAAAAGGAGAGACAAATTAGAAATAAAAAAAAGGAAAATGTAGATTTATTGTATACCTTTTATCCATTATCAAGTTGTATTACAATCTCTCTCCCTCTCCCTGTAAAGAGAGGTAGGGCTTTAATAAAATTTTAAGCTTTTCATTTCTTTCCAATTGGAATCAGGGCGGTGGTCCAAGATCAATACCCTAGATGCCCCACCAAAATAAGCCTCTAACACCCACCACCTAAACCTTAACCCTAGCTGCCGTCAGGGGACCTCCACCTGCAATCTGCTAGCATCGCCACCTCCGCTCAGCTGCATCGAATCATCAGGCGATGCAAGGGGGAGGTCTTCATCGGCTGCTGGTCCTCATCAGGGGTGACGCTACCCCTTCCACACGGCTGCAGTCACTGTGACTGCTAAGGAGGGGGGCCACGCAACCCCTTAGGGGCTATTGCGACATCGACGCTTGGCTTGAGCACTGCCGCAGTGGCCATCGAAGGGCACGACAGGGAGCAGCAACCCTCCTAGGGCTGCAGCGGCACTGGTGTTGCACCTGAGCACCATCGTAGCAGTTGCTAGAGGGTTCTACAAGGGCAGCAACGCCATCAGGAGGGGCGACGATGCCTCTTGCACCTTCTCTGACCAGCAAGGATCACCTTGGGTGACTCTCCCTTCGTTTGATCCTCTTGTGGGGTCTAAATAGGGAGAAGCGACCTATTCCTACTAGATCTCGCCTTGAGAAGGGTTGTTTCGTCGTTCTTGAGTTCATTCATGGTTTGAAAATTCAGTTTCAGATCATGTTTTGGTAACTTCATATCTGATTTGCATCTAGATTGACTCTGTTTTCATCGAGTGGGCAACTAGGGATTGCAAGATGGCTTCCTCAAGTTCTACTATGTCTAGGTCTTCTAAGATCTCTCCAAACATTTCCACAGACAACGAGGGATATGAGTCCATTTTTCGGTCCAATGATCAAATTGTACGAGACCAACTATCCATGGTGGTCCCAGATGTTCTTGATGACCATCGAGGGTCATGGCAAGGATCACATATTGACTTAGCCTGAGCCCACCGAGAAGATAGGAGTTAATGCTACTTGGGATCATGATAATGCGATGGTATGTGCCTGGTTGATGAATTTGGTGATACCTAGGTTAGGAGATGAAATCATGTACTACCCTACGGTAGGAAAATATGGGATTCCTTGTGTGAGACATATTCACATGAGAAGAATTCCTCCCAAGTCTTCTGGATATATCATGAGTTGTTTCATCTCCGTTAGGATGGGAAGACTTTTCCCCAGTACCACTCTCAGGTGAAGGGATTATTAAAGAGAATTCCTACAGACCTAGTTGCACCTGTTCCTCTTGGCTTGCCTTCAAGAAGAAGCTTGCAGTCTCCTTATTTCTCTTTGGCTTAGGACTAAAGTGTGTAGCAGCACGAGAATAGATTCTGACGATGACTGATCTACCCACTCTTGAGGAGACTTACAGTGCACTTAGCAGGATCACTGTTCCTGCTACCTCTGTTGAGACAACAAGCCAGACCACTGCTTTGGCAACTTCTCATGGTCCTAGGAGAGGGACATCATGTACTCATGGTTGTGGCTGCGTGCAGGGAATTGGAGGCCGTGCCAGACCTCCATGTACTTATTATGGTCAACTAGGCCATACTAAGGCCACGTGCTGGCAGAAGCACGGGAGGCCTATTAGTGCTTACTAGGCGACAGAGACTACTCCATCTATGCCTAAGACAATTACTAGAGTAGAGTTTGAGGAGCTATTACAAAAGATTAGCCATCTTTCCTAGTCCAGTTCTATGGACACAGTTGTTGCCTCCACCTTAGGTATTGTCGGTGCTTATTCATTGTCTACCCTTAGACTCGGTGATTGGTTGGTGGATTCAGGGGCTTCGCAACACTTATGTGGCACCTCGGATGTTTTTTCTAACTTGAGATCTGTCCCTCCAGGTAGGATAGTCTAAGTGGCAGATGACTGTCACAGGTTATAGGAAAGAGTGCAGTGACTCTTTCCTCTATGTTGCAGCTGTCCAATGTTCTTTATGTTCCTGATTTTCCACTTAGTCTTCTTTGTATTAGCCTTATTACTAGAGAACTCAATTGCAGAGCCATTTTTGATGTGCACCCTTGTGCCTTGTAAGACCAACTCAGGAAAGGACGATTGGTGGAAGACGTGAGGAAGGAGGGGTGTACCGTCTGAGTCGCTCTCTGATTGTTGCTGCTACTTCTGTGAGTAAGTGGAAGAATGCTTTGGCCACTGTATCTCTCATTCAGTGGCATCTTCGCCTTGCCCATCTTCCTGTAAAGAGACTTAGACATGTGCTACCCCACATACCTACTAGTACCACCATTACCTACGACACCAGCCAGTTGGGCAAACACCACTGTGCTAGTTTTCCTGTTTCCAGTCATGTTTGGTCCTCTGCTTTGTTTGATTTAATCCATGTGGATGTGTAGGGTCCAAGTCAAGTTCCTAACCGCCTTGGGTATCGTTATTTTCTTATTTTCATTGATGATTTCTTTCATGTTAGTTGGCTATTTTTGATGAAAAATAAATCTGATGTGGGTACTATCATTGAGAATTTTGTTATGGAAAAAAAGACCCAATTTTCTATCACCATTAAGATGTTTCGTTCTGATAATGCCCTAGAATTTCGCACCTTTCGCTCGTTGTAGTTTTTCCGTGCTAATGGTATTGTCCACTAAACTACTTGTACTCATACCTCTCAGTAGAATGAAATTGTTGAGAGGAAGCATAGACACCTGTTGGGTGTTGCACGCACCCTTCTGATGCACCATACTGTGTCTACTTTATATTGGGGGGATGATGTTCTTACGACTTGTTTTCTAATTAATAGGATGCCAAACTCTGCCATTCATAAGCAAATTCCATGGCAGGTTTTGTATCATGTTCGCCCCTTGTTTTGCGTTATTCCTCGTGTTTTTGGGTGCGTTGCATTTGTTCATGATTTGACTCATGAGTGGGATAAACTAGCACCACGAGCCATCAAGTGTGTTTTCTTGGGTTATTTTAGAACCTAGAAAGGTTACAGATGCTTTGATCCTCTACATTCCCACCACTATGTTTCCGCAGATGTGACTGTTAGCATATATTTTCTATTTCTATTTTTTTGTTGTATGGTTGTAGGGTTTGGTTTGCTCCTTAGGAGCTTTTATGTACTTCCACTCTTTCGGTCTCTCTCGATATAAGAGAGCACTAAGGTTTCTAATGGAATTAAGTGATTATAACCAATTCGTTGTCAGAGCACTGATCCTAAACCGTTACTCTAGGTATCCCACCCCTCACAGCCTCCAAAACCTTAACCACCAAACCCTAATCGTATCTCTCTCTCTTGTGAGCGGTGGCAGCTCTCGACAGAGCTTCGACGACACACTATAGCACGCACGGTGGTGTTGCGGCGGCATGGGTGAGCCTGCAGCACCACCAACGGCGCTGCAGCGTCTAGGTTGATTGTGACGGCACTATGACAGCTTTAAGAGCCCTCCTAGCCTTCGGCGGCAGTGCTGCAGCACCGAGGACCGCTCGCGGCGGCGCTGTGGTCCCTTGGAGGTCGATCTAACCTCCGGCAGCAGCGCAGCAGCGGCTTGTTGAGCTTGTAGAGGCGCTACAGGTGATTGGCAATGGTGAAATAGCAGTTAGAGTTGCCTGTTGGACCGGAGACCATGCATTGCAGGCAATGCTAACCTCCGGTGGCACCGCTACAGTGATCTACGGCAACAGTTGGCGGTGCAGATCGACAGCGTAGGCGACGCACGGGGTCTTGATCCCTGTGCAGTGGTCGTAAGGGACTTCTTGTCCTAATCTAGGGACTGCAGTCCCTGTAGTTGTTGCGAGAGGGAGGTTAGGTCTCTTTGCACGTGAGGCTAACATCTATCCAATGAGGCCCCTTGTCAACGATGCAAATCTGAATATGGATTTCTTCATTTATTAGTTCATTTTATTAGGTATGATTGATGGATGCCTTTGGATCAATCTGTTTCATTGATTGATGAGTTGTTTAACTCCCTTTGGACATGTTGAACTGACCGAAAATTGTTGAGTTCATGATGGAGGTTGCTATGGAAGCAGGACAAGTCAGTCTTGACAGAGACCATCGTGTCAGGCAATGTCCTCTGAATAGATGAGGAGGCCCTTCTACACGAGGTAGGGGCATTGTCGTCGACAGGGTAGCAGGCAGTGGGCCACTGGTATTTTCCCTGGCAAGATAGGTCATGTTCAGACTGTGACTAAAGCTACAGAGCAGGCCAATGAGATTGTTACGAAAGAGGATGAGGCTATGGTGTCTACCACTTTAGATACTGCAACTCTTGCTTTTTCTACAGATGATGGATGGTTAATTGATTCCGGGGCATCCAAGCATCTTAGTGGAGACCGAGAGTGCTCGGCATGGTGCGTGATGTTCCTCCTGGCATGACTATTCAGGTGGCTGATCGACATCTTTCTCAAGTCCAGGACAAGGGGGAGGTTACTATATCCCTTATCTTGAGACTGCCCAATGTTCTATTTATTCCTGATTTTCCAATCAGTTTGTTGTCAATTAGTAGGATTACCAAAGAGCTCAATTGCAGAGCAATCTTTGATGATGTGGGGTGTGTTTTCCAGGATAGATTCACAGGGAAAACTATTGGTGGTGGACACGAGGAAGGTGCATACCACTTAGCTCAATCACCATTGACAGTTGTTAGACAAGCAGATGTGGCATACAAGGCAGGGACAGCACTTCAGTGGCACCGTCGGTTGGGACATCCCTCGCTAGATCAATTGAGACGGGTTATACCTCATTTATCACCTGCTACTGATCTTCTTTGTGACGCTTACCAACTAAGCAAGCATCATCATTCCAGCTATTCTCCTAGCACAACGGTTGTGTCATCTATATGGTTTGACTTACTCCACATGGACAAATGGGGCATGAGTCGTACTCTAGACAGGTAGGGATTCCGCTTCATCTTAGTGGTTATTGATGATTTCTCTAGACTATCATGGACCTTTTTGCTTCATAGTAAGTTAGATGTGGGAAATACGATTGAGATGTTAATTAATCAGATCAAAACTCAATTTTCTACAGTTTTAAAGATTGTTAGAATCGACAATGCACTTAAGTTTTGCACCAGGAGACTCGCCCAATTCTACAGCTCCCTCCTTAGGCATCATACATCAAACCTCCTGCCCCATACATCTCAGCAGAATGGCGCGCCAGAAAGGAAACACAGACATGTCTTAGACGTGGCCCAAACATTGTCGATGCATCACAATGTTCCATCTTGCTACTGGGGAGACGCTGTTTTGACTGCTTACTGCCTAATCAACAGGATGCCTAGTTCAGTCCTTTATGAGTAGATTTCATATCAGATACTAAATCCAAATAGAGATTTATTTGTTGTGCCTCCTCGGGTTTTGGGCTGTCTTTGATTTGTTCACATTCTTGGTCCTGGCAGGGATAAGCTTGCTCCCCGTACGGTCAAGTGTGTATTTTTGAGTTATAATGCCACCCAGAAAGGCTACAAATATTATGATCCCATTAGTAGGAAACACTATGTTAGCATGGATGTCGCGTTTCATAAGGAGGTCCCTTATTTTTCTATAAAGGGCCACTAGATGTCTACTTCAGATGCGCTACCCCAATGCCCTTTCCCCCTGTCTAGTTTGAGGATATTCCTATTTCGACTCTCCCACCTCCCGCTTCAGATTCCAAGGAGTCCGTAGATTTTGAGAAGTTACATGGCTCGATGCGCATGTACAGTAAACATCACTTGACTCTGCAGAGACCATCTCCATCTATTCCACCAAACTCTCCTGCACAGGTGCATGTTGACTCCACTGAGCTGCCTGTTGACGATGGTCCCACAAGTCACTCTACGGTGCCTGATGCTACTGAGAATCTTCCTATTGCTATTAGGAAGGCTCTACGCTCTTGTGTTCGCTACCACGTTGTAGGTGATCTTCCCAGTACCCATCTTGGGAAGTCGTTTGTCCAATTTACTTCTACCTCATTAGCTGCAGAGATCCCCACTACCTACTAACAAGCCATGCTTCATCCAAAATGGCGGGCTGCCATGGAGGATGAGATGGCTACACTTCGGGGTCGTGGGGCCTGGGAGCTCACTCCACTTCTTGAAGGAGCTACTGTTGTTGGCTGTAGATGGGTATTCACAGTGAAATTCAATCCAGATGGGGGCATCGCCAGGTACAAGGCACGTCTAGTGGCAAAGGGGTTTACCCAGCCTTATTGGGTGGATTTCTTTGACAACTTTGAGCCAGTTGCTAGACTTCCTACTATACGGGTGTCGGTTGCAGTGGCAGTCCAATTAGATTGGCCTTTACATCAGCTGGATATGAAGAATACCTTCCTCTATGGGGATCTCCAAGAGGAAGTCTATATGTAGCAGCCGCTAGTTTTTGAGGTTAAGGGGAAGTGTGTATGCCGACAGCAGAAAGCCATCTATGGCCTTAAGTAGAGTCCCAGAGCTTAGTTCCAGAGACTATCATAAGTTGTAGAGGCAGCTGGATTCAGGAGGTCGATAGCTGACTTTTCTCATTTTGTCAGGAGGACTGGACGAGGTATGGTGGTACTTCTTGTTTATGTTGATGATTTGATTGTCAAAGGAGATGATGAGCAGGGTGTTGCTGAGATTAAGCGCATCTTCGCAGAGTAGTTTGTCATGAAGGACTTGGGAGCTCTACGTACTTTTTCGGTATTGAGGTTGCTCACAGCAAAAAGGGAGCAGTCATATCCCAGAGGAAATATGCATTGGACATCTTGCAAGAGATTGGCATGCTTGGGGCCAAGGAGGCCAAAATTGCTGTGGACCCCAACATGCCACCATATGATGAGAATGCACAGTTGGTGGACAGCAAGCAGTACAAGCAGTTTGTGGGCAAGCTGCTATATCTCACTATTACCAGCCCTGGCATCTCTATTGTAGTAGGGAAACCGAGTCAGTTCATAACCAAGCCAACACGCCAGTACTGGGATGTAGCATTGATGGTGCTCAGATACATCAAGAAGGCTCCTCGAAAGGGTCTTCTCTTTTCAAGGGGTCTTCCATGACTTTGGTTGGATACTCTAATGCGGACTATGCTGGATGTCATGTGGATCGCAAATACACTATTGGGTTCTACACCTTTCTAGCAGGGAGTTTGATTACATGGAGGAGCAAGAAGCAAAACACAATTGCGAGATCTAGTGCTGACTCTGAGTACAGGGCCATGGCTCAAACTACTGTAGAGATGATGTGGATCAGATCCCTGCTTACTAACTTGTAGATACAATTTTCTAGCCCGATGGAGATGAGATGTGATAATAGAGCAGCCACCTTTATTGCCAACAACCAAGCATTTCATGAGAGGAGGAAGCACGTTGAGGTTGATTGTTGCTACACCAGAGACATCATTCAGAAAGGGTTGCTTTATACCATGCTAGTCACATCTGAAGAGCAGATTGCTGACATCTTTACCAAGCTCTTAGCCAGATCACTATTTAATTCATGTGTATCCAAGCTGAGTATGATAGATATCTATGCTCCAGCTTGAGGGGGAGTGTTAGCGTATATTTTCTATTTCTATTTTTTTGTTGTATGGTTGGAGGGTTTGGTTTGCTCCGTAGGGGCTTTTATGTACTCCCACCCTTTCGATCTCTCTCTATATAAGAGAGCCCTAAGGTTTCTAATGAGATTAAGTCATTACAACCAATTGTGACATTTCATGAGCCTGTGCTATATTTTTCCACTGCCAGTTCAGACTTGTTTCCGATGACTGGAGAGGTACCTATGCCCATTCCACCTATTCCATTTAATGCTATAGCTATGGATGCTCCTTCTACTCCTTTCACTGAGAAGGATTAGTTTCAGGACCCTGTTGTTACTTATCAGATACCGCATACTACCTTCCAGATGCCCCCTCCTACGCCTCCAGCCTCTCCTCAGGTGAGCACATGGTTTTTAGACACTAACACTTTGGTGCTCAATGATGATGTAGGGGCAGTTGAGGTTATGGAGGATTTACAGGTGGACGGTGACCTTCCGATTGCCATTCGGAAGGCTCCCCGATCTTGTGCCAAGTAAAATGTGGCAAGATATCTGAACACTACTGATCTTGGCATTGCTTTTTATGGGTTTACTAGAGCCTAAAGTACCACTGTCATGCCAACTTTCTACTAGGAAGACATACTTCATCCAAAGTGACGTCAGGCCATGGAGGAGGAGATGGTTGCACTCAAGAGCAGGGGCACGTGGTATCTTGCACCCCTTCTACCAGGAGTCAGTCTTATTGGGTCCAAATGGAAGCATTGTTAGATATAGAGCATGACTAGTAGCAAAAGGGTTCACTTAAACATATGAGATAGACTTCTTTGATATCTTTTCTCCAGTGGCGAGACTCTCAACAGTGAGGATACTGGTTTCTGTTGCAGCACATTACGTTTGGCCACTTCATCAACTTGACGTAAAGAATGCTTTTCTTTACGGTGATTTACAAAAGGAGGTCTACATACAGCAACCTCCTGGCCATGAGGTGTAGAGGGAGTGTGTATGCAGGCTAAGAAAGGCGATCTATGGGCTTAAGTAGAGTCCACGTGCATGGTTCCAGAAACTATCTCAGGTAGTGGAGTCAGATGACTTTCAGAGATCATCTGTAGATCATTTCTTGTTTGTCAGGAAGACGGGGAAAGGTGTGGTAGTGCTTCTTGTATATGTTGATGACTGATTATCACAGGAGATGATGCAGATGGAATTAGGAAGATCAATGAGAGATTGGCCAGCCATTTTGTGATAAAAGACTTGGATCCATTATGATACTTTTTGGGGATAGAATTTACCCGTAGCAAGCAGGGCATAATTCTATCACAAAGAAAAAATGCATTGGATGTTTTACAGGAGACTGGCATGCTTGGGTAAAGCCAGCAAATATAGCCATAGACCCAAAGGCTCACCTTTATGAGGTAGATGCATTGTCTGTGGATAGTAGTCAATATAAACAACTAGTGGGGAAGTTATTCTACTTCACTATTACCAGGCGAAATATTACTTTGGCAGTTGGGAGACTGAGTCAGTTCATAGCTAAGCCTACGAGGAAGCATTAGGATGCTGCCATGATTATCCTGAGGTATCTTAAGCGGGCACCAGATCGAGGTCTTCTATTTACTCGGGGCACTTCCATGTCAGTAGTGGCATATTCAGATGCAGATTATGCAAGTTGTTTGGCGGATAGGAAATCTACCACAGGATTTTGCACCTGTGTGACTGGCAATTTGGTTACCTGGAAAAGCAAGAAATAGGTTGCTATTTTCAAGTCGAGTGCAAAGTCAGAATATAGAGCTATGGCACAGATAGCTGCTGACCTTATGTGGGTGAAGTCACTTCTGGGAGATTTACATATACAGGGTACTGGTCCTATGGAGATGAGATGTAATAATGTTGCTACCACATATATTGCCAACAACCCGATGTTCCATGCGAAGACCAAACATGTTGAGGTGAGCTATCACTATATTAGAGATCTTATTCAGAAAGGCCTTTTCTATACAACCTAGTTGCTACAGATGATTAGACAACGGACATTTTTACCAAGCTACTTCCTAAGTCTATTTTTTATTCTTATTCTAAGCTAAGCATGATAGATATATATTCTAATTTGAGGGGGAGTGTAGACTTAGTTCTATTTTTACATTTATTTGTAAGGGTGCATTGTACACCTTTTGTCCATTGTCAAGTTGTATTACAATTTGCCCTTTACCTCCCTTTATATAAAGAAAGGTTTCTTCCCACTGAAAAGAAATTTAAGAAAAAAAAGGAAAAGAGGTGGTGATGAGAAGAGCGGGGAGAAGCTCTTCTTTATTTTTATTGTTATTTCTTCTCATTGTTATTTTCTTCTCTCATATGAGTATGGGAGAAAGGGGAAGTATGGATGCCCATTGTAGTCACCCCCATTTAAGAGTCCCTTTATTGCAGATTTTCATATCTGCATGTTTCTCTCTTCCTGAGGCATGATGACACCCTCGAGTAGTTCTGAGGTGACATCGGATACCACTACGGACATTGAGAGTTACAGATCATCACATGAGAAACCTAACTCTAGGAGGTTCAGAGTTTCGAAGTCTCTAAAGAAGGAGATCCAATTTCGAGTTCCTCAGAGGAAGGGCCTAATCGATTTCTATGTGAGAAATCCAGTTTCGTGGACTCCAAAGAGGAGATCCAGCTTCGAGATCTTCAGAAGAAGACCCATCACAGGGATACTGAATGGGGAGTCACCAGCATCAGTTGAGGTCTCCAGAGGAGAGGCCCTTGTTAAAGCCAGATATAGCAATTCATCCAGCAGCTGCAGATGTTGCTGATGTATCGTCATCAGCACACCCGTCTACAAGCAAGAATCAATTGAAAGAGTTGTGTTCTATTTTGTAGAGTGGGATTTTGTTGTTGTACAAGCTAAGCCATGGTTTAAAAAAACACGCCTCGAGGCGAGGTAGGCCAAAATAGCCTCGATAGCCTCGGGCTACTAACAAGAGGCATGCGCCTCACTTTGGTCGAGGTAGTCAAGGCGGTCTAAAGTGTTGAGGCGCATCTAAGGTGCTGCCTCAGGTGCAGCAGCGTCGTAAGTGTAGCACTTTGGCATGTGTCAGATGATCTAGTGTACAGCAGCATCCTTCGAAGACTCAAGTCTTCCCTGTATGTAGTTAGTGTTGAAGATTTCTACACTTTTCCACCTAATCTGGCTAGATTTGGCAAAAAGAAGCTAAATCTGATGTTGCTGCAACTCTGGGTGGCACCTTCCAATTCTGTTCAGTGTTGTATGTACATTATGGTCGCTGAAACCCTATATCTAGTCATTGGAGATGCCATCAGAGACCAACGAGAGGAGAGGTCATTGAAGCAACTTTGGCAGTTTTGCAAGACGATGTGTAGCACATTCTGTCATAAAACCTTAACGTACTTTATCATTTCTTTTTATGACAGAATGCGATTTAAAAGGAAACTTGCTTCATCTAATTTTCTAGTTGACAACCATTTAGATGATTCTACAATGGCAAGGTTTAGCTGTGATAGCAGTCGCAGCTAAACCCGTTGCCAAATGGCAACTTGCCTTAAGTAGAGGATCCAAAATGACCTATTTAGGTCATTTGACTTTGCTGGTTTTATTTATTTCTCAGGTTTGGATCATTTAGGTTGTTTATTTAATTACTAATCTATTTTATATTACATTTCATTACATCATTTACACGTTTGTAGTTATGTTATATTTTTTAATTGAATTTTGTGGTCCAATTGTTGTGCTTTTAAACATCATCTCTCGTTTAATTTCGCTCTTCCAATATTGTGATAGAGAAAAAATGTTATGAAAATGTGTTATTTAACTTATTTACATTATTATTTCCTTATTAACACTTAATAAGTATATATCATATCATTTTTCTATGTTTTTTATGTTAATCTTGAGGCTTACACCTCGACCACCTCAAGGCTTATGCCTCACTACGGTGAAGGCAAAGCGCCTCGGTACCGTCTCGCGTTTTTTAAAACTTGAGCTAAGCATTCCATGCTCTAACTTGAGAGGGAGTGTTGAAGAATGTGTGTGATTGGTTTACTACATCAGCGTGAGATGTAGACTTTGTGTTGTGTGGTGGCCTATAAATAGACTTGTATCCGCTACTTATTTCTTTGAGAAAAATAACAGAGAATCACACCCATAGGGACACTTCTCCCGTGGTTTTCTCCCCCTCTTCGTGAGTGGGATTTCCACGTAAAACCGAAATGTTCTTTTGATGCTTTATTGCATTGATATTTTGCTTCTAGTTATTATAAATTTCAACTTATGATCTCAAGTTAAGCTTGTATCCCAACTCCCCCACTTTCCATGGCTTCACCAAAACATGGAGAATTACTGAAACAAGCCTACGGAAGACGGTGAGGAGAAAAACACCCAGTTGAAATGAAACAGTAGGTACCAATCTTCATCTGGAATAATTGTAGGAGGTAAGCTTCTTAAATCTTCCCATGTAATATCTTCTATTATATAGACTTTGTTAAAACAGCATTAGGGAAAACAATCTTCATAAAAATTACCATAAGCGGGAGCAATATTCTGTAGTCCTTTGTCAATTCAAACAAAAGTAACACAGATGTCAGCGGCACAGAGCACACAGAAGCTAATGTAGCAGCCATTCCTACCTGCATAAGTAGGTATTAAGCCTAATGAGTTGACACTGAAAAAGATTAGTTCAAACCACAAAATTCTTTGTATGAAAAACAACTTACCAGAGCATAAGCCTGAGGCTGGGCAACGGCAGCATTTGCTGGAACAGCAGAGTTGATGACTTTAGCAGCAGAGCCACCAAAAACAGCTCCAATAGCTGCACCAATCATCAAGCTTGGAGCATAAAGGCCACCTACAAGACCAGAACCTTTACAAAAGGCAGTTGCTACCACTTTCGCCCCAGCTAGCTGAGTCAGCAACCATATTCCTGGAGCTGCTTCACTCTTACCAGTATGCAGGATTTCATCCACATTTGTGAAGCCCCAGTATAATATTCCAGGATATCTCATTGCTATTAGTCCAGCACCCAGACCGCCTAGTGAAGGGCATATCATGGCTGGGAGGCCAAATCCCTCCTTTACGCAGTCAAAAAACTTTGTAAACCACGTAACCAATTGGGTGAAGGCCACACTCACTACTCCACACAGCATTCCTAGGATCAGATACAGTGGCAGTTCTACAAAAAAGACAAGTAACAAAAGAAAGTATACTTTTACTTAACAAGGCATACAATTTACTCCCTCTTCACTTGAATATGCATAAAATTTAATTATCCCTATAAAATTCAGCATCATTTTTGCAGTAATCTTTTTGAAGGCTTGATTCAACTATTAGCCAATACAAGAAAACAATTCTGTCAACAATGATAAGCTCCATATGTAATATAGTCTCCGCCAGCAGCAACCTAAATGCAAACTTGCTAAGATATCTAATACACCCAACAACATTGATTTGGCAATACCAAGTATTCAGTTCATGACCTAATAGTATCATGAACAATATTTTTTACATAGGGTAGGATCTAAAACTAGAAAACTCCATGCCCTTTAGAGATTAAATATCATGTGACCACTGATCACACATCATTTTCTATTTATGAAAAGATGTACTGTCCTTAAGTCTGCAAGATGTTTAAGCAAAAGCAGCTGCACCTAGTGTCTAAGATTAGGATATCCGAATCTCCCAAATTGTTAATGTTGAGGAGAGGTCCTCTCTATGACGAAACCCTACACGTGCTTATACAGAGAGGCACTGGGAACAAAATCATAGAGATGCTCAATATGAACCAACAATACATAAAAAAAACAAAGTCTACTCAAACACTACCTTGGAAGCTAGAGCATGCGTATTTCACATGCTAAATTTTTAAGTGTTATGTGGCATATATGTCCTTTCTTGTTTTTATTTATTTGTGTAAGAATGTGTTTATATTTTTTCCCTTGTACCTCTCTCTATATAAAGGCACATAGAGTCTCATGAAATAATAGAACGCTCATTTATCCTAACATTGTATCAAAATAGTGTTCCTAAACGGGTGCCCGGATATCCCACCAAACCCTAGCCTCCCTACCCATCCACCTCAAACCCTCTCCCTCTCTTCTTCCTTGGCAGTAGCGCCGTCACCCGGTTGGGGCTGCAATGCTACCCCTGGGCCCACTGCAACACTACCTACGGCCCTAATTAAGACCTGCAACGCCACCAAGGACCCTCATCGAGTGGCAACAACACCATAAAGCCCCTGATCAGGTGGCTACGTCGTCGTTGGGTCTTCTCGATCTGGCTGTGGGGGCTGTAGGACCTCTCTAGGCCTCTCCTAACACAAGGGGGAGGCTATTCTTGAGCAAGGGTGACACTTTGTTGCCCTCCTTCCTCTTCTTCAGCAAAGGTCACTTCTAGGAGGAGAAGGTAGCTTGATGGGGCTCTTTCTTACGCTGACGGACAATTGCTTTGCCAAGATTGAATTTTTGGGCATCTATATCAACTGAAATCGTGTGTTTCATATTGGTTCTAGGGTCTTATGATCTAATTTCGTGATGAGAAGTTCTTAATTGCTTGTTTCCCATAAACCGAAAGTTATGGCTGACAGTAAGGATCCCCCGAGCAACTTGGTGGGGAAATCATCTACCACAAGTGCATCTTCTTTTATGCAAGGGACCTCTATTAAGTTGGATGGTACTAACTTTCTTCTAGGGTCAACATCTGTCTCCCGATTTATGGGTTCACATCGCAAGAAGTATATCTTGACTTAAGATGAGCCTATAGTCAAGACTGCAAATTGGGAAGTAAACAATGACTAGATGGCTACCTGCATGTTAAATAATATGAAGGAATCAATCTCCAAGCAAGTTATGTCTTATGGCTCGGCTAAGAAGATGTGGGAAGTTCTTTATGAGATACATTCCCACAAGAGCAACATCACTCATTTATACAGAGAGTTCAAGGGAAAATTAGTTATCATTACTAAGAGAGCCCAACACCTCCATATAAGGAGAGAGGTATTTGGCAAATATCAACATAAGTCCACACAGAAACTAAATATAACAAGAGAAACAAAAGGAAATGAAAAAGGACAAGAATAGTCTATCAATACTCCCTCTCAAGTTAGAGCATAGATGTCAATCATTCTCAGTTTGCTGCAACGCGCATCAAAGGAAAATCGAGGCAGAGGCTTTGTGAAGATATCAACAATCTGGTCTATAAAAGCAACAAATGTGAAACAGAGGACACCTTGTTCTATTAGGCTCCTAGTGTAGTGACAATCAACTTCAACATATTTGATCCTTTCATGAAACATAGGATTATTGGCTATATGGGTAGCTGCTCCGTTGTCACAACACTTCTCCATGGGTTGCTCAACCTGAATATGGAAGTCCCTCAACAAGGATTGAACCCAGACCATCTCAATAGCAATTTGAACCATGGCCCTATATTCTGACTCTGCACTAGAACTGGAGACTACAGACTATTTCTTACTCTTCCATGTCACCAAATTTCCAACAGCAAAGGTACAGAAGTTAGTAGTGGTCTACCTGTCGGCCATGTCACCTGCATAATCAACATCAGAGTATCCAACCACAGTAATGGGAATTCCTCTCTTAAACAAGATACCCCGTCCAGGTGCCTTCTTCAAGTATCTAAGCACTTGCAAAGCTGCCTGCTAATGCAACTTGGTTGGTTTATCTATAAATTAACTTAGCATGCCCACAACCAAAGCAATATTGGCCTGGTGATGGTATGATACAATAATTTGTCAACTATCTGTATGCTCTATTATCTGCAATTTGAGTTTGTTCATCATACAGATGTGCCTTAGGATCCATAGGAATATTGGCCACTTTAGACCCCAACATGCCAGCCTCCTCAAGAACATCCAAAGCATATTTGCACTCAGATAGCATGATACCTTTCCTGTTATTCGCCACTTCTATGCCAAGGAAATATCAGATTTCATTATGAACTGCTATGCCAAGAACTTCTTAACTTCATAGAAACCCCTTGTATCATCTCCAATAATAATCTGTCATCCACATAGACATAGACCAACAAGGCTACCATACCATTCTTCGCTTTTCTCACAAACAAGGAATGATCAAAAGAGGATCTCTGCAATCCAACTGTATCAACACCTCTGAAAGCTTGTGAAACCAAGCTAACTTTACTTGAGGCCATAAATGGCCTTCCTTAATCTGCACACATACTCTCCCTAAACCTAGGGGGCTGCTGTATATATACTTCCTCCTACAAATCTCCATACAAGAATGCATTCTTAACATCAAGTTGACAAAGCTTCCAACTGAAGTGAGCAGCGACAGAACTTAGAATCCTGACAGTAGGCATCCATGACACTGGAGCGTAAGTATCAAAGGAATCCACCCCATAGGTCTGGGCGAATCCCTTTGCAACAAGTCTGGTCTTATACCTTGAAATAGACCCATCAGGTTGTATTTCAAGGCAAAGACCCATCTGGATCCCACAAGCCGTGCTTCCGGAGGCAAGGGAGTCAACTCCCATGTTCCCCTGTCTTGCAATGCAGACATCTCATCCTCCATAGCCTCTCGCCACTTCGAATCAAAAATTGCTTGCTAGTGGGTAGTAGGAATCTCCATCACAGACAGTGCAACAGTAAAAGATCTGAAGGCTGAACCCAGATGTGTTGTAGAGATAGCGCACCTAGCAACTTTATAGTGTGCACAAGAATGAGGTGCTTTCCGAATAGCTATCGAAATATCATCGTCCAAAGCATCTTGTGTAGGGTTGGCAAACTGATCAATATCAGCATCAGTAGGCTCAACACACACCTGATCTGGGGAGGATGGTGGGACCAAAAAAGGAGCGGTGTGTTGTCTATGCTGATAGGTTTTCCCTTTGAATCTAGTTTGTGCCTCTGAATCTATGGGCCCTGTAGAAGAGGAAGGAGATCCTTCACTAGGGTAGCACCCATGGGAACAAGCAATATAGATGCAGGTGCACACTCTCCCTCAGCAGTCACCTATCATGCAGCAAGAGAAAAATATGGCACAACCTCATGAAATGTCACATGTAATCACATAGTGTCTCTATCGCATCGAATCAAAACATCTGTACCTTTTTTAGTGTGAGAGCAACCAAGGAAGACACATTTTATAGCTCTAGGTACTAGCTTGTGTTTCCCAGGCCCCAAAATACGAACAAAAGCTACACATCCAAATATGTTATGTGGCACTTGAAATCGTTCCTAATTGGGATACAACACATGCTAAGGCGCCTGCTCATGTAAAATAGAAAAGGGCAATCTATTAATAAGATAACAAGCAGTGAGCACTGCATCATCCCAATACAGGTGTGGCATGCAATACTGAATAAACAAAGTCCTAGCAACATCCAGAATATGTCTATGTTTCCTCTCTACCACACCATTTTGTTGAGAAGTGTAGGACCAGGAAGTCTAGTGCATAATCCCACGAACTATGTAAAACTTAGCCAGTTGCTTGGTGTAAAATTCTAAAGCATTATCAGATCTCACATAATGATTTTCTATTTCAAGCAAAAAAGCCTGAATAACATGGCCAACATCAGGCTTATTTTTCATAAGAAATAACCATGACAATCTCGAAAAGTCAACAACAGCAACAAGATAATATCTATGGCCCTGCCTATCAGGAATACAGCTAAGGCCCCATACATCAATGTGAAGCAACTCAAAAACAGACGAAGTCATCAATCCAGAAGAAGCAAGGAATGAAGATTTGTGGTGCTTTCCAAGCTGGCAGGCATCACAATGAAGCTGTGTGGTAGGAGATAAGTGTGTGATGATGCGGCAAAGTCTGTCCAGAGGAGGATGCCCAGGCATCTATGCCACTGCATACCACTCCCAGAAGCATAATCAATCTAACACGCAGCAGCAACAGGACTCTGAGTAAACCTATACACACCCTTCTCTTGATGTCCACCACCAGTCATCTTTCCCGTCAGGCGATCCTAAAAAGTGTAACCAAGTTCATAAAAAATGACTCTACAACTCAGCCACTTCATAATGGAACTAACTGAGAGAAGTTCATAGACAAATCAGGGACAAACAGGGCATCTACAAGCTGCATAGAGGGGGTGACAACCACCTCCCCTTGACCATTGATGGGGCATGTCCCCCATTGACAACCTACACCATACGTCCCTGGGGTATGGATAAAAATCTCCCAAAACATCTCTGGTCTCTAGACAAGTGATGTGAGGCACCTGAATCCACCAACCAAGAGTAATCTGTACCTAATGTAGAGGTGGCAAAAAGCAGCAGTCTCTCAAGTCTATGGTGTCTCCTGTGTAAGTTGGGCTAAACGCTGAGCCAATGCCTCATACTTAGAACAAGGAATAGTACCAGACCTCTCCTCGGAAGCAACAGCAACCTACCTGATTGGCCACTAGAGGTCGCCCATGTTTGGTCCAACAATGGACCTCCACATGACCAATCTTCCCACAAAAGGGACAAGTGGGATAGGATCTCCCAACACCTCCTCGTGCTCTACCACGGCCTCTGGGAGATGGCATACCTCTACCCCCCTGTGCTCCCATAGCAGCAAAGCAGATGCCTGACCAAAAGTATCAACAATCTGAGGCTTGGAAACTCCAATTCTGCTCAATCGACTGTATGCCTCCTCTAGAGTTGGAAGCTCTGGTAAGGTCAATATCTAAGAGCGTACAACATATTCTGAACCCAAACCTGATAGAAACAAGTGAACTGCAAACTCCTTCCTGTATTCCTTCTGTGTCTTGCATGTGCACACTGGTCGACAAGCACCATATTTTTCCAGAAGCCCCTTCAAGGTAGAATAATACTAGGACAACATATGACCTTCTTGCTTCAATTCAAACATGCCATGATGAATCTTGAAAACATGGGAGGAATTCTTCCCATTATAATAGGTATCAAGGCTATCCCACATTTGTTTAGCGATCTTGTAATACATTATCTCATCTCCAATACGAGGGATAACATTGTTCATCAACCAAGACCACACCATTCCATTGTCCTTTTTCCAAGTAGCATATTTCCCCTTCTCTATTGGCTCTGGCTCAAGCAACAAATGTTCTTTATCATGACCCTTCACAGTCATAAGGAATGTTTAAGATCATGATGAGTAATTAGTCTCGTCTAATCTCACAATAGGAGTAAAGAATGGATTCTTGTAAATTCCATTCTCCCTAATAGCCCCTAAAGTCACCTCTGACTCAGAAGAGGTTGCCATACCAACTCAAATACAGAGAAGACAGCAAACAACTTCTGGGAAGCAGTTTTAAATCAAAGCTCCCACTAAACTGATTAAGAGAAACCTCAAAACAGATGGAAAAACACCAAGAGTGATCTAAATACCCATAGATCATACCAAGAGCCCCCTTGTGCACCTACTGAAGGGAAATCACACCCCTAGCAAGGTACACAAGGGGTCTTACCCCTTTTGTCATGTTGTTGTTGGGAAAAACAAGGGTCGCAGCAGCACCTAAAGGGTGCTACTGGTGACGCTACACGACCAACCAGTGAGAGGAGCTGGTAGAAGACCTGGGCAACGCTGCTGGCTGAAGGGGCTCTACTGGGCTGAAGAGGCCTTGCTGGGCGAAGCGTAGCCCTAGGTCGCACTGTAGTAGTCGGCAGTGGAGTTGAAGCTGCCAACGATGAAGAAGAGAAGGAGAACAGGGTGCAGCTAAGTTAAACTTGGCTCTGATACCAAGTTTGAGGGAACATAAGTTGTTATCATTACTAAGAGAGCCCAACAACTCCATATAAGGAGAGAGGTATTGGGCAAATATCAACATAAGTCCACACAGAAACTAAACATAACAAGAGATACAAAAAGAAATGAAAAAGGACAAGGAGAGTCTATCAACACAAAGTAATCTTGGAGCTTCGTTCTTTCAGGAAGGGAACCATGTCGCTTGCAGAGTATTATGGTTCCATAAAGAATTTATAGGACGAGCAAGATATTCATCAACCTATCTCATTGAATGTTGCAGTTATTGCCAAGCAACGTAAGGTGTTTAGATCTATCCAATTACTTGTCGGCCTTGGTCCTGAGTACAAGGCGGTGAAGGATCAACTCATGACCTTAGAGGAGATCCCTACACCAACCCAGATATACGCTCATCTCTCACAGCTGGAGTTTTCTAAGCTTGCCCTACCTTCAGACTAGTTTGCCATGGCATCTGTTAGACATGGTAGAGGGGTTCCTGGAGGCAAAGGGAGAGGACATGGTACGAGAGGAGGTCATGAAAGAGGACGTACTAGTTTGTTTTGTGAACATTGTCACAAAGACAAATCATACAATTGATCGATGTTAAATAAAGCATGACTTTCATCATAAGCATAACCAGGTTGCATATGATGGTGAATGGAGTCAGTACTACTAGGAGGAGTAAGTTGGCACCCAGATTACCATCTCCAAGGAGTGTGACAGGCTCTTATCTTCTCAGGTTGCTTCTACTGTTGGTGCCTCAGTGACTTGCTAAACAAGTCCTGCTGCTATTGCTGGAGGTGTTCGTACACCATCATGGCTCACTGATTCAAGTGCCTCATACATTACTGAAGATGCTACATTGTTCTCATCTCTTAGAACTCTAACTACCTCTATTCATGTTAGGGTAGTAGATGGTGCATTGTCCTCTGTGATAGGCTTAGGTGATATCTCCTTATCTTCTACTCTACCCTTATCAATTGTTATGCATGCACATGAATTTACTTTAAATTTAATGTCTATAAGTCGGATTATAAAGGCATTAAACTGCAAAGCGATTTTTCATGACCATTTTTTCTTCCTGCAAGACCTTCAAACGATGAAGTAGATTGGTGGACTTGAGCAGGATGACCTCTACTACCTGCACCTTTCGCCTGAGAACCCTTCCATTTTGTTGCCTCTGCCATGTCTACTCTTTAGTGGCACCTTTAATTGGGACATCCTAGCATTTCAGTTCTTCATCGCCAGTTTCTAGACATGCATTTTCCTAATTCCTTTTCCTGTGAGGCTTGTCAACTTGGCAAGCATCATAAGGCACCTCTTCCAAGTAGAAATCAAAAGGCTGAGTCTCCTTTTAACCTTGTCCATGCTGATTTGTAGGACCCATGTCGGGTCCGAAGTCTTTGAGGTTTTTGTTACTTTTTTGTTCTTTTTTTTTGAAAAGTTATTTTTGGTTCTTGTAGATGATTGTACCCACGTTTCTTGGGTATTGATGACGAAGGAGAAATTAGAAACCCTTGTATGATCAAAAATTTTGTTAACGAAATAAAGACTCAATTTTCTATTATTATTCACATAGTTCACACTGGCAATGGACTTGAGTTTGTGAATGCCAATTTACCTCAATTTTTCCTATCCATGGGCATTATTCACCAGACTTTTTAAGTTCATACATCGCAACAAAATAGGGTGGCTAAGCACAAGCTGAGAACTTGCCTGATGTTGCTCATACTATTATGTTTCAGACGCATGTTCTTTTACCTTTTGGGTTGATACAGTGCTTACCGTTGCTTTCTTGATTAATCGGGTTTCCTCTTATGTTCTGGGTGGAAGGACCCCATACTCTATTTTGTTTCCAGATCAAGAGTTGTTTTCACTACCACCTAAAGTCTTTGGATGTGCTTGTTTGTTCACTGATTCAGAGTCGACAAACTTTCTCCTCAGTCAGTCAAATGCATCTTTGTGGGATATTCCAGAATCCAAAAGGGATAAAACAGATCGATTTTATATCAGCGCAAATGTTACTGTCTTTAAGGAGATTCCCTAACACTGTACTACTAGGAATGATGACATGTCTGGGCAAAGGAAGCAGAGGTAATTGATAGCAGATCATATAGACAGTTGACTGGCAAGCTACTCTATCTGACCATTACACGGCTCGATATTATGCTTGCTGTAGGCAAGCTCAGTTAGTTCATGGATAAGCCAACTAAACAGCATTAGCACGCTGCTATACAGGTGCTTAGATACTTGAAGAAAGCGCCTGGTCATGGTATCCTCTTTCAGCCAGGGGCTCCTATGACTTGTGGGATACTCAAATGCAGATTATGCAGAATGTGTTGCAGATAGGAAGTCTACTACAGGCTTCTGTACTTTTGTTGCAGGTAACCTGATTACCTGGAGGAGTAAAAAGTAACTTGTGATCTCACGTTCTAGTGCTGAGTCAAAGTACAGGGCCATAACCCAGACTACCACTGAGATGGTGTGGATTAGATCCTTGTTACTAGGTCTGGATATCGAAGTTGAGGAGCCCATGGAAATGAGATGCAACAATAGAGACGCCATATACATTGCCAATAATCCCATTTCCATGAGTGTACCAAGCATGTGAAAGTCAACTGCCACTATATTAGAGATTTGATCCACTGTGGTGTATTACACATAGCCTTTGTTGCTTCAAAGGATCAAACAATAGTCATCTTCACCAAACCCTTGCCACGTGGACCGTTTGATGCTTGCTGTTCCAAGCTGAGCATGATTGATATCTATGCTCCAACTTGAGGGGAAGTGTTGACATATCTGGGCTTTTTATATTACATTTATTTATTTCTTTTATTCCTTCTGGACTTATGTAGTTATTTTCCCACACCTCTCATCTATATAAAGGGGTGTAGGGGCTCTTTAGAATAATCAAGTGATTCATTTATTTCCATTAGGAAGACCACTACATTTCACAGGACATCTCACTTCCTATCCTACTACTACACCTCCAATGCCCTCTGAGCCAGCCACACCTCAAATAGATGTCCCTCTTGATGTGAATTTTTCTAGACATCTTCAGGTTACAGATACCTTCCTTAGACATTTTCAGCGAAGGCCTACACCTACCACCACTCCAGCTGATGAGTCCCTTCTACTATTCCTGCTCAATCCTTTGTTGATCCTACAGATTCAACTGGAGATTCAGAGCCTAAAACACCTAAGGTAACAGATGTGGACCTTCCTATTCCCTAGAGGAAGCTACAAAGGTCGTGTTAGGTATTCTGTTTCAAATTATGTCACTGGATCATTTACTTGCAACAGAGCATCTTTTATCTCTAGCAGTGGTCAATCACCATATTCCCAAATCTCATACAAAAGCATTTCAAGACCCCACCTAGACCTTAGCCATGGAAGATGAGATGGCAGCTCTCTAGTCTAAAGGGACCTAGGAGCTTGTTGACCTACCCCCTAGTGCAACAGTAGTGAGGTGTAAGTGGATGTTTACCGTCAAGTGTCATCCAGAAGGCTCTATTGAATGATTCAAGTCCTGTTTGGTTGCTAAAGGTACACACAAACCTTTAGTATTGATTACTTTGAGACATTCTCACATGTCACTTGCCTCAATTTAGTATGGATCCCCCACTCAGCAGTGAATAGTGATTGACCTGTCTTCCAGCTAGATATTAAAAATGCATTCCTCTACAGTGACCTTAAGGAAGAAGTGTACATGCAGTAACCCCCCACATTTGTGATTCAGGGCAAGTGTCAGAAGGTATGCAGATTAAAGAAGGCTATTTATGACCTAAAGCAAAGCCCACGAGCCTAGTTTTAGAAGTTTAGTAAAGCTATTCAGGAGCATGACTTTACTAAGTCCACAGCAGATCGCTCTGCCTTTACCATGCACAAGACTACAAGTTTTGTCATTCTCATTGTGTATGTGGATGATATTTTGCTCACAAGGTGTGATAAAGTAGGCATAAAGACTACTGAGGCTTTTTTACATTCTCAGTTTGTAACCAAAGATTTAAGGCTGATAAATTATGTTTTAGACATTGAAGTGCAACACATTGATGGTAATCTTACTCTATCACGAAGAAAGTATGTGCTTGACATGTTGAGAGAGGTAGGAATGCTTAGCTGCAAACCTGCTGGTGTCCCGATGGATCCATCCATATCACTTGCTGATTCTAAGAATCCACTACTAGACGATGTGATCAAATACCGTGTAATGGTAGGAAAGCTTATGTATTTGATAGTAACAAGGTCAAATATTGCATTTTTTGTTGGGAGACAGCCAGTTTATCCAGTCTCCTAAAGAAATACACTGAGATAACATGTATCAGGTGATAAGGTACATCAAGTAGGCTTCTAGAAAGGGACTCTCCTCCAGAAGAAATGGTCATCTTGATATATGGGTATATCAGATGTTGATTATGTTGAGGTACATGAGGATAGGAGGTCTACTACAAGCTATTGCATTTATGTAGGCGGCAACCTTGCCACCTGAAGGAGTAAGAAACAGAATATAGTCTCCAAATCGAGTGTTGAGACTAAGGCAATGGCCCATACTACTTGTGAGTTGATGTGGGTGCGATCTATTTTGCAGGACCTAGGCATTTCTATCTCAGGTCCCACACCCATGTATTGTAATAACAAGGTGGTTACATTAATTGTAAACAACCCAGCATTGCATAAGTAGACAAAGTATATAGAACTAGACTGCCACTTCATCAGGGATGTCATTCTAGCAGGGAAAATTTCAACACCCTATATTGCCACCAAAGAACAAGTTGCAAGTATCTTTACCAAAACACTCTTAGAGAAGCGTCTTGAGTTGTTATGTTCCATGTTGAGGATGTTTGATGTGTATGCTCCAACTCAAGGGAGAGTGTTGAGTTATGTGACATATATATCTCTTCTTGTATTTATTTATTTGTGCAAGGATGTGTTTATATTTTTTTCCCTTGTGTCTTATAAAGGCACATACGATCCCGTGAAATAATAGAATGCTTATTTGTCCTAGGAGTCTACAGAGGGAAAAGCAAAAACATGAGCAACTTTAATAAAGATGTAAGGTATCGAAATCATACCATGAAACATCATGGCATTTTTTAATAATGGTAATTAATTTCGTTGTGTTTGGTGCATCAATGCAAAGTGGAATTGTTATCGAAAGAAATTGGTTGAAATTACTTAACTTTTTATTGAAAACTCTAGACTCACTTATATAGAGAGATGCCAAAAGGATAAAAGTATAATAGTGCCCCTGAGGAGCTAAAACCCCAAAAGCCGCACAAAACATAAATGACAACATATGCTAACACTCCCCCTCAAGTTGAAGCATAGATATCTCTCATGCTCAACTTGGTAACACATGAATCAAATAAAGATCTGGCTAAGGGCTTGGTGAAAATATCTATAATCTGCTCCTCAGATGTGACTGGTGTAGTATATAGCAACCCCTTCTAAATGATGCCCTTAGTATAATGGCAATCAACCTCAACATGCTTCGTCCTCTCGTGAAATGCTGGGTTGTTAGCAAAGAAGGTGGCTGCTCTGTTATCACATCACAACTCCATTGGAATAGAAAACTATATCTGCAAGTCAGTAAGCAGGGACTTGATCTACATCATCTCTGCAGTCGTCTGAGTCATGGCTCTATACTCAGACTCGGCACTGAATCTCGCAATTATGCCATGTTTCTTGCTCGTCCATGTGATTAGACTCTGCCAAAAAGGTGTAGAACCCAGTAGTGGATTTGCGGTACACGTGACATCTGGCGTAATCCGCATCAGAATAGCCAACCAAAGTCATAGAAAACCCCTTGGAGAAGAGGAGACCCTTCCCAAGAGCCTACTTGATGTATCAGAGCACCATCAATGTTGCATCCCAATGCTGTCATATTGGCTTGGTCATAAACTGACTCAATCTCCCCACCACAAAGGAGATACCCAACCTCGTGATAGTGAGGTATAGCAGCTTGCCCACAAGCTGCCTGTATTGCGTGCTGTCCACCAACTTTGCATCCTCACCATAAGGTGGCATCTTGGGGTCCATAGGAATATTGGCTTCCTTAGCCCCAAGCATACCCACCTATTGCAAGATGTCCAATGCATACTTCCTCTGGGACAAGACTATGCCCATTTTGCTGCGAGCAACCTCAATACCAAGAAAGTATCATAAAGCTCCCAAGTCCTTCATGACGAACTGCTCTGCTAGAATGCGTTTAATCTCAGCAACACCCTGCTCATCATCTCCTGTGACAATTAAGTCAACATAAACAAGAAGTACCATAATACCCCATCCGATCCTCGTAATAAAGAGAGAGAAATCAGTTGTCAATCTCCTGAATCCAACTGCCTCTGCAACCTGTGACAACCTCTGGAACCAAGCTCTAGAGCTCTGCTTAAGGTCGTAGATGGCCTTCCGTAGTCGGCATACACCCTCCCCCTAAGCCTCAAAGCCAGGTGGCTGGTGCATATAGACTTCCTTTTGGAGATCACCATAGAGGAAGGCATTCTTCACATCCAACTAATGTAAAGGCTAATCTAGCTAAACTGCCACTGCAACCAACATCCGTACCATAGGAAGTCTGGCAACTAGTGAAAAGGTGTCAAAGAAATCCACCCCATAGGTTTGGGTGAACCCCTTTGCCACGAGGCGTGCTTTGTATCTGGCAACACCTCCATCTGAGTTGAATTTCACAGTGAACGCCCATTGGCAACCAATAAGTGTAACACCATTTGGAAGTGAAGTGAGCTCCCAGGTGTCACAGCCTTTAAGAGCGGCCATCTCATCCTCCATGGCTACCCGCCATTTTGGATTAAGCATGGCCTCAGGATGAGTCATTGGAATCTGAGTAGCAGCCAACGCCTGAGTGAATCCAACAAACCCGAAGGCTAAGTCGGCAGTAGCAAGTGCCTCAGCCATGGGGTAAATAGTGCAAGTCCGTGGTCGATTCCGAATGGTTATCGAAAGAAAAAGATCATTAGCTGCTACATCATGTGTCTTGTCCCTATGATCAGCACATGGCAAACCCGCGTCAGTGTCTAAAGGACTTACTTGAGAAGCCAATGGTGAAAGCGAGGGTGGGGGGCCCTGGTAGGTAGGATGAAAGCGAACATATGTTTGAACGGGCTCAGTCAGACGAGAAAAGGACTGCGTAGTAGGTGGTGGTGCTGTAGTAAGGACAGGAATCTTGGGAAAACTCCCAAATCGAATGAGTGTAAATGGCATAGGTGCCATATTACCCTCAGAAGACATCTCAACACCAGAAGTAGAAAAGGACATCGCCTCATGAAAAGTAACATTCGCCGAAACAAATGCCGATAAGTAATCGAATCAGAACACCGATGCCCTTTTTGCGTACGAGTATACACAAGGAAAACACACTTAGCTGCTCTCAGTGCTAGTTTATCCCAACCCGGTCCCAACAAGTAGACAAAGGCAACACAACCAAAAGTCCGAGGGGTAACGTGAAATAGGGGTCGATCAGAATACATAAACTGCAATGAAATCCATTCATGTAAAGCAGGATTAAGCATCTTATTGCCCAGAAAATAGGCAGTCAAAACAGCATCACCCCAGTAAAGAGAGGGGAACCGAATGGTAAATCAGCAATGTACGAGCAACATCAAGAATATGGCAATGTTTCCTCTCAGCAACACCATTTTGTTGAGAGGTGTAGGAGCACGTGATCTCATGAATAATGCCGCAACTAGAAAAGAAAGTGTACAAACGAGTAGTACAAAACTTTAAGGCATTATCAAACCGAAAACATTACACCAAACAAGAATGCTAGGTTTTTATTTCTTTAACAAAATTCTCAATAATTTGTCCCACATCGGACCTATTCTTCAAGAGAAACATCCAGGAAACACAGGAAAAATCATCCACTAAAACAAGATAATATCTATTCCCAAGTCGACATGAGTATGACTAGGACCCCAAACATCTATATGAATCAAGTCAAATGCTGCTACAAACTAAACAGAAGTAGAACTGGAAAAAGTAGCCCTGTGGTGCTTGCCAAGCTGACAAGCATCACTCGTGAGAGTAGTAGTGGAGCGTATGTGTGGCAAGACACATCTGAGGCGATCAATAGGCAAGTGGCCAAGGCGGTGATGCCACTGGAGAGGAGATCCAGCAAAAACAAAGCCCTAGCTAGCAAAAGCAACAATAGTATGGCTCAGATGGTACACCCCTTGTTCCCTACGTCCTCTACCAATCATCTTCTCAGTGAACTTGTCCTGCAAAACACAAGACACATCAAATATAGCTCAACAGTTCAAATATCTTGTAATACTGCTAACAGACAATAAACTCAAAGGAAAATCAGGCACATAGAAAACATCTGTCAGTCTCAAAGTATGAGATAAAGACATATCTCCCTTACCAACCAGTGACAAATGTGTCCCATCTACCACCTGTACAGTCCTAACTGGTATAACTGATGCTAACTACGAGAAAGAGCTCCTGTCGCCACATAGGTGCTTCGATGCACTAGAATCAATCAACTAACGATCAGAAGACAAGAGTGACAACATACCAGTCACAGGTGCCTGAGAAGAAGAGGTGGCAATAGCTGCAGTATCTGGAAACTGAGAAGATGCCTAAGTCAACTGAGCAATCTGTTGCCGCAAGGTCTCAATCTCTGTGCTCAGAGAACTAACATTAGTCTGCCACAGTAGGTACACGAAGTCCTAGTACGTGTACCAAAAGAGCGTCCGCGTCCACGACTACATGCAGGAGAGGGAGCACCCCTACCACGTCTAGAGATCGCAGCCAGTGCGGACGTCTGAGCACCAGAGTCCGAAGCAAGAGTGCACATTGCTACTTTGTTGAGTCTACTATAAGCTTCATCCAGAGTAGGCAGCTCAGGAGCGGTGAGGATCTAATCCCTGGTTGTCGGTATACTCAAGTCCGAGACCTGCCAAGAAAGGGAGACTGCCAACTGTCTCCTAAAGCTCTTCCAAGACTGACAGGCACACCTTGGCAGATAGGAGTGTTGCCTCTCCGACATTCCCTTTATGAGGGACTAGTACTGTGGCAACGTGCGTCTTTCCTAACGGAAGTAGAAGAGGTCGTAAAAGACCTGAAAAACCCGTGCGAAGTTCTTGGCATGTGAGTGTCACACAAGGACTCATATCTCCTTCACTATGGTGCAGTGCATGATCTCATCCTCTATTTGGGGAATAAGTGTCTACATAAGCCATGCACAGACCCATGGCATTATCGCTGTCTCAGTTGGCATTTGTGTCAGTCTTGCTTGTAGGCTCCGGATCTATAAGAATGTAGCTCTTCTTATGACTCGTGATAGTTATAAGGAAGGTCTAGGACCACCACGGGTAGTTGCTCTCGTCTAACTTGACGACGGGACCGAAAAACAGATTGTTAAGTATCCCGATGTTTGAAAGAAAGTCCGATGTCACCTCGGACTGATAATCTGAAGCCATCTTCGCAATCCAAAAGCCTCAATCAGCCTTCTATGTCCAAGAAATCAAGAGATCTGAAACTAGATACGTTCAGACCCACATCTTCATGGAAAGCCCCCTTGGACGGGTGTTGGCCTAGCTTGGGTGCAAGGAGAACACATGAGACGACCCCAAGGGGACCTAGGTGTCTCTCTCCCTACGATCTAAAGGGAAGTAGCCTTAGAAAGGGACTGCCAACCCCTCACGCGCGCAGCACAGCCACTACATGTGGCCTTCGGCCACTGCACTCCGCCACAGACGACACTGTGCCACCACTCGTCGCACTCTGACGCCACTCGCGTTGGTCACACCGCCCTCAGATGACCCTCAGATGCATCGCCGTGCTCTGACGGCGATCGCGCTGCCCTCAGACACTGCGCATGTCACCCTCAGTGCCACTAGCCACTCAAATGCGCCGTCAGTCACTCCACCGAGCGCCGCCCACGCACTGCTACTGCGCATGTCGAGCCACACGCTACCGATGGAGGAAGACAACTGATGTAGATAAGGGGGAGAGGAGGAACAGATTTGGTGGAAGGATTTCAGAGGTTGTGGGGGTGGTATAAGCATGGCTCAATATTAATACTTTACACCCCATCAAGACACCACATTTTACTCCCTACTCCACCAGGTGACTAAATTACCACCCATAAACATGCAAAAGTAGATGGTCAATCTTTCATCCTTTCGTGCACCCACAGTCAACATATGAATATTCCCATATGTTACATTATGTTGAGGGTCATTTTGTTATTTTTTTTATTGTTAGACTCTTGTTATACTTTTCCATCACCTCTCTCTATATAAAGAGATATAGGGTTGGCTTAGTAAAATAAGAACTTTCATTTTCTTCAAGCTGGTATTAGAGCCAAGTTAAGAACACCACCAAGAAAACCCTAACCCTACCACCAAGCCCCGCCACCGCCAGCCTCTCCTCCTCTCTTTCTCTTGCTACCAACCCTTGTCCAACGACAAGGGGAGGGCAATACCACCCGGTACCACCTGCTGAAGGTCCTAAGGAGGTCCTTGGCTTGTGTTTAATGAAGTTCTAAAGCTAAGAGCCTTTCGAAAGATGTATTAATGCATCACTAGTACTGTGGTATGATATATTCAAATCTTTGGACTACTTTTAGGGTGTGTATTCCCCTTTGGATTACGGGGTGTGTATTACCCTTCCGATTCAGTTTTGGGGTGTGTATTCCCCTTTGTGATATCAAAATTAGTATTACATGTGTTATTGAAGAAGTTTTGGGGTGTGTATTCCCTTGTGTAGCACCAAAATCAGATCTACAGGTATTGAAGAAAGAAAAATCAGATCTAGGTAGTGTGATTTTATGGGCATGGCAACTTCTCAGTCAGAGATTATGCTAGGAACTGCCGTGGGTGACTCTTCTCCAACCACTAGTATGATGTGGTTGATTGACTCGGGTGCTTTCAATCATTTATCCGCTAATCCGCAATGTTTTGGATAGATTCAATCCGTTTATAAGGTCGCATTGTGCAGGTAGCTGATGGGCAACATGTCCCAATTTATGGTCAAGGGGTAGTTACTATTACCCCATCTATACAGCTCAACCATATCTTATTTGTTCCAAACTTGTCTATGAATTCGCTTTCTATTAGTGAAATCAAGTAAATGAACTATCGTGTCATCTTTTATGAGCTTTGATGCACTTTCCAAGATCAAATAACAGGGAAGACTATTAGTAGTGGACATGAAGAATGAGCTGTTTACCAACTTGTTCAGGGTCCCATGGTTGCAACTTGTCAAATTAGCTTTGCTTCAGGGAGTGATTTACGGTAGCATAGACGGTTGGGTCATCCATCTTTGGATAAACTATGTAAACTTATTCCACATGTCCCCAACCACAGCTTTCTTATGATGCATGTCAACTAGGGAAGCACCATAAGTCTTCCTTTCCAGTTGCTACTAGACCATGCACGTTTTCAGTTGGTGCACCTTGATGTTTGCAGTTCCAAGATTCCTTATAGATAAGGACATCGTTATAATTTGATTGTAGTTGATGATTTCTCTCGATTGTCTTGGCTATTCCTCATGAAGAATAAGTCTAAAGTAAGTTCCCTTATTGAGAAGTTTGTGTTAATGATAAAGAATCAGTTTGATATCTGCGGTCAAATTGGATAATGCATTGGAGTTTTGTACCCGTCGGTTGGCAGATTTCTATGGTTTGAATGGTATCATTCATCAGACTTCATGTCCCTACACCTCTCAGCAGAATGAGGTTGCAGGGAGGAAGCACAGACACATTCTTAATATGGCCAGAACTCTTCTTATTCAGAATAGTGTGCCACATAATTACCAGGGAGATGCAATTCTTACAACTTGCTATCTCATTAATAGGCTGCCTACCTCAATTATTCATGAGCAGATACCATGGCAGGTGTTATATCCAAATGCAGAGTTATTTGGTGTTCCACCCAAGACATTCGAGTGCGTAGCTTTTGTTCATCTCCTTGAAACTGGTCGAGATAAATTAACACCTAGAGCAGTCAAATGTGTTTCTTGGCTACTCTCATACTCAAAAGGGGTACCAGTGTTTTGATCATCTATGCCAGAAGCATTACATTAGTGCAGATGTCTACTTTCATGAAGTTGTACCTTACTTTTATGTTGCTGCCAGACAAATGCAAAGTACGCTAGAGTATGCTCCTATGTCAGTTGCTCCTGTACCATTTGGTATATTCTCAGATAGTAGCAATTCTCCTCCTGCTACTGGGCCATCTATCAGCACATTCAGGCATGTACCAATAGATAAGGGCACATTCAAGGGTCAAACTTATCAATTGACAGTTTCTTACAGGGCAAAGCCACCTCCTATTCCACAGTCTCCAACGGTTAGTGTTGAGAACGTGGAGGCAACTTCTCAGGAAATTCCTACAGGTATAAAGTCTCGCATAGAGGAAGTTCCTTCAGATATAGTATCAGCAACTGTGGAAGTTGAGATCAATGACAATGCTTCTCCCGTCGATGTTTTTCGAGGTCCTATTTCCTTAAGTACTGATGATAATATGCCTATTGCTATTTGAAAGGCCCCTCACTCATGTGCCCATTACTGTGTGGCTGGGAGTGCAATGTCCACTAATTTTCTTAATACTGAGTTTCATGCTTTCACAACTGCTATCTCTAGATCTGAGATACCTACTCATATCAATAGGATCTTCTGAACCTACACTGGAGGTCTACCATAGAAGAGGAAATGTCCGCACTACATGACAGGGGAACCTGAGAGCTTACTCTATTACCTTCTGGTGTACATTTGGTTGGTGCTAGATGGGTCTTTGCCCTGAAATACAACCCCAATGGGTCTATTTCTCGATATAAGACTCGTCTTGTGGCCAAATGATTCACCTAAACCTATGAGGTGAATTTCTTTGATACTTTTCCCCCTATGACACGTCTTTTCAGTGTCTGTACTCTTATTTTTGTTGCAGCAAACTATGGATGGTCATTGCATTAGCTAGATGTCAAGAATACTTTTCTTTATGGTGACCTTCAGGAAGAAATTTACAAGCAGCAGCCTCCTAATATTAAGGTTTAAGGGGAGTGTCTTTGCAGGCTACGAAAGGTCATCTATGGTCTTAAGCAGAGCCCCCGAGCCTGGTTTCAGTGTCTATCAGAGGCGTTGACAGTTGTTGGGTTGCAGAGCTCCTCGTCTGATTATTCCTTATTTGTGAGGAAGACCAGTGGTAGTATTGTGACTCTACTTGTGTATGTTGATCTTATACTCACAAGAGATGACATGGCTAGTATTTCTCAAGGAAAGGAATATTTAGCACGGCAGTTTGTTATAAAGGACCTTGGGAAGCTCAGATATTTCCTTGGTATTGAGATTGCTACGAGTAAGCAGGGTATTGTCATGTTTCAGAGGAAATATGCTTTAGACATTCTCCAGGAGGCAGGCATGCTTAGATCTAAGGGTGCTAATATCCCTATGGATCCAAAGGTTCACTTGTTTGATGACTCAGCAAGGTTGACGGATAAGAAGGCTTATAGACAACTGGTGGGGAAGTTACTATATCTTACCATTACTAGGCTAAATATTACTCTTGCAGTAAGAAAGCTGGGGCAGTTTTTGGACAAACATACTGATGATCGTTGGCAAGTTGTGATGCAAGCGTTGGGATACATCAAAGAGAGTCCAGGTCGAGGTCTTTTGTTCCATGAGAAAGCTCCTATGCCTGTTATTACTTATTTAGATGCAAATTATGCAGGTAATGTTGGGGATAAAAAATCTACTACAAGTTTATGTACCTTTGTAGCAAGGAATCTAGTGACTTGGAAAAGCAAGAAATAAAGTGTGATGTCACATTCAAGTGCTGAGTCAAAATACCGTGCCATGGCACACACAGCAACTGAGATGATATGGATACAGTCTTTGTTACGAGACCTTCATGTCATTCTTGAGAAGTCTATGGATATGTATTGTGACAAGAAGGTTACGACTTACATTGCTAACAATCACATCTTCCATGTAAGGATTAAACATGCGGAAATAGATTGTCATTATAAGAGGAGCCTAATTCAGTAGGGTTTGCTCCGTACTGCTCGCCTTGTCTCATCAAAACAAACTGCGGATATGTTCACTAAGCCATTATCTCGTCTTTTGTTTGAGAAGTGTAAGAACAAGCCGAGCATGATCGATATATATGTTCTAACTTGAGAGGGAGTGTTACGTTATGTAGAGGGTCATTTTGTTATTTTTATTTATTATTGAACCCTTGTCATATTTCTCTCACCTCTCTCTATATAAAATGGTGTAGGGTTGGTTTAGTGAAATAAGAACTTTTATTTTCTTCAACCCCATATATTAAAAGCAATATATTTTTGAAGTAGGGCCCTTTTCCTAGAGAAGGCTTCAAATAGCATAGATTCTGGTACATAGGTTGCACATAAATTACCCAATTTCCCAACTAAAAAGGCTTATCTGGCTTGGTCAAAGTAAGATAAAGAAGCTTTCATAAAATGGCCCTATAGCATGTGATATCATGAAAATCTGACCAGTTGGAGTTTACCAAAAGTAAAATGAGTGTTGAGAGTTACGTAACGTGAGAGTGTGTGTAGCTTGTGTCCTCTTCAATGTTATTTTGTCCTTTTGTATGGACTATCCTATACTTTTTTCACATCCTTATATATTGGGGTGTAGGGTGTTGAGATAGAAAAAAATGCTCAGTCTTCCCAACTTGGCATCAGGACAGCAATCCTACGCCAGTGTCTGGTACCCACCTTGATTCCCATACCTCCTTTCTTCTTCCACACAAAAAGAAACAAACCCTAACCTTGAGGAGAGACCCACCAACAGCCACCAGGCCAACCGGTGGCCTCGCTCACGATCGGAGACAGCCACCTAATGCCTCAACTAGTCAAACTCTTCCTTTCCTTGCATCAAGCTCGCCCTAGGAGGAGCTTGTTAATAGGAAAAGGTGTAATTGAATTGTTATGAAACCCTAAAGACCCCTTTATATAGAGAGACCTCTTGGGAGAATTACACACACCACTTCACATAATATAGAAGTAACTAAAGACCATAAAAACTCAATACAAAAAATAACTCTCAACACTCACCCTTAAGCTGGAGCATAGATATTAGACATGCTCAGCTTAGAACACAAGTACTCTAGTCATTTCTTGGGACATGCTTTTACAAAGATATCAATCACCTGATCTTCCATAGAAATATAAGTCAGAAATAACAAATGATCTTATTTCTCAAGAGAATCCCTACTCCTCTTTATATAGAGGTGTTGGGTAAATAGCAAAATAAGTCCACATGGGAAAAAAAATAAGAGTACAAAAATAATAAGAAAATAATAAGAGTGTTATACCAACACTCCCTCTCAGGCAGAAGTATATATATTAATTATACTCAGCTTGGAATAGCAAATATCAAACGTGAATCGAGGAAGTGGCTTTGTGAATATATTCGCAATCTGATCTTCAAAAGCAACTGAGGTAGCATAGATAATTCCACGATGTATCAAGTCTCTGATATAATGGCAATCAACCTCAACATGTTTTGTACGTTCATGGAACATTGGGTTGTTTGCAATATACGTAGTAGTAGAATAATCACACCTCATCTCCATTGGTCCCTCCACCTGGATATGCAAATCCTTCAACACTGACCTGACCCAGACTATCTCAGCAGTTGTCTATGCCATCGCACAATACTCTGGTTCTGCATTTGACCAAGAGATCACATACTGCTTCTTACTTTTCCAGGTCAAAAGATTGCCTGCCATATAGGTACAAAAACCAGTCATTGACTTTTTGTCTACCATGCAACCTGCATAATCAGCATCAGAATAGCCAACAATACTCATAGATGCACCCTTCTGGAATAAAATGCCTCTGCCTGGTGCTTTCTTCACTTATCTAAGCACCTGCATAGCAGCATACCAGTGCTGCTTGGTTGGTCTGTCCATGAACTGACAAGTTTTCCTACTGCAAGGGAAAGATCAGGATGAATAATAGTAAGATATAATAGCTTACCAACTAATTGCCTATAAGATCTGTTGTCTATAGGCTAAGACTATATCATAGAGATGTTCCTTGGGATTCATTGGTATATTTGCAAGTTTTGATCCTAGCATCCTCGTCTCCCACAGTACATCAAGAGCATACTTGTGCTAACTCAGGATAAGACCATCTTTGCTACATGCTACCTCAATGCCTAGGAAATATCTGAGTTCACCTAGATCCTTCATAAAAGTTTCAGCTAACTTCTGCACCCCAACTATCCCAGAAATGTCATCTTCATTAAGGATGAGATTATCAACATAGACAAGGAGTGCAACAACTCCCCATGTGCTCTTCCTGACAAAGAGTGAATGATCAGTAGAAGACCTTACAAGTCACATGGTCTATACCTCCTCTGACAGTCTCTAGAACCAAGCCCCCGAGCTCTGCTTGAGGCCATAAATGGCCTTTTTCAGTCTACATACACACTCCTCCGGAGTCTCAAACCCCAGAGGTTGTTGCATATAGACCTCCTCCTAAAGGTCACTATATGGAAAGGCGTTCTTCACATCAAACTAATGAAACGACCAGTCATAGTGTATAGCAACAGATAATAGGATGTGAATAGTAGGGAGCCGTGCCACAGGGGAGAAGGTATCAAAGAAATCCACCTCAAAGGTTTAGGTGAATCTCTTTACTACTAATCTCGCTTTGTAGCGAGATATGGTGCCATCTGGATTGTACTTGAGGGAAAAAACCCAGCGACATCCCACTGTCTTAGCATATTTGGGCAGATCTGCAAGCTCCCATGTCCCTCTAGAGTGTAAGGTAGCCATCTTCTGCATGGCTTGACAGCACTTTGGATCGAGCATGACTTGCTGATAGTAAGTGGAAATCTGTGTCGCAAAGAGGGTAGCAGTAAACATAGTAAAAGATCTCTCAAGGTTCGCAGTAGACACTACTCTAATAGTATGATAATGTGCACAACTGCTACGGGCCTTCTGAACAGCAATCGGAAGGTCAAGGTCCTCTATAAACTCAGTAACAGAAATAAGTGGAGCCTACTCCTCAGTAGGAGTAGTTAAATCACCAGAAGTACATGCACAACCACCACTAGGACAACTAACGTCAGTATCAACACATACCTGACCAAGGGAGGAGATGGGTGGCTGAGGTAGGGGGTAAGTGTGCTTGAAACCATGCATGTTGTCTGTATGTACCAGGAAGTCTATATACATGAGTAATCTCTAACTCCTGCCTAATGGTGATCTCTGTACTAGTGGCATCCTCACTATGAGTAATGGGAATCTGCTCCAAAGAAACCAGTGGCACTGGCATAGGAGCAAAATCTCCCTCAAATGACAACTAATGACCATCGCTAAAGAAATAAGGAATAAGCTTATGAAATGTGAAATCAGCACTCACATAATGTTCCTTGCCCCATGGGTCATAACACCTGTATCCTTTTTGGGTGCTACTGTATCCTAAAAAGCTACAGTTTACCACCCTTGGCGCAAGTTTATCCTTGCCAGGTCCTAAAATATGAACAAAGACTACACAGACCAATACTCGAGGTGGCACCTGAAACAAATCCCTGTCAAGGTGGAGAACATGTCATGGAACCTACTCCTAAATAGCTGAGTTGGGTAACCTATTAATCAAGTAACATGCAGTTAACACTGCAACTCCCCAATAAATTTGTGGCACGTTGTGGTGAATAAGCAGCATCCTAGCCACATCTAATACATAGTGGTGTTTCTACTCAATCATCCCATTTTGTTGTGATGTATAAGGGCAGGATGTCTGATGAATGATCCAAGAGATCTGTAAAAAGATGCTAACTTTGTTGTGCAAAATTCTAAGGCATTGTCAGAGCGCACAACCTTCACAATAGTAGAGAACTGAATCTTTATTTGCAAAATGAATATCTTAATAACAGATCCAACCTTAAATTTATTCTTGTGAAATACCCCTAGCCATAGAGTATCATCAGAAATACCACTACCAGAAATAAAGGTAGAAGCTATACCTGAGGAGGCCAATGCAACAGTATCAGTGGTGGTAGCAGACTCCTGAATCAACTAGGCAAGATGCTGAACCACTGCATCATAGTCGACACGTGAGGCAGTATCACTCACCTCCTCAGAAGAAATAGTATGGTTGGCCATAGTGGGTCTACCATGCTTAGACCAATAGGTAGCCTCCAAGTGTCCAAACGTGCCACAGTTAGAATATACGGTTTAGGGTTTGCCAAACACGCCCTGACCACGTCCTCTCCACCTGGTAGATGGAGAACCATATCCATCACATCCTCCAGTGGCAACCGAGGTCAAAGTATGTCCAACCTCAGACATTGATGGTTTAACAACCACCATACTCACCCAGCTGTATGCTTCCTCCAAAGACGAAAGCCCTGTAAATGTCAGAATTTAGGACCTAGCAACCTTATAATCAGGTCCAAGGTCATCCATGAACTGAAGAACAGCACACTCCTTCCTATATGCTCTCTACACCTCACAAGTACAGATTAGACTGCAGGCATTATACTTCTCCAGGAGCCCCTTCAGGGTGGCATAGTACTAAGATAATAACTAGCCCTCCTGCTTCAAACCACCAATAACATAATGAATCTCAAACACCTTATTGGAATTCTTCTCATGTGAATTGGTGTCACGTAGAGAATCTTACATCTCCTTGATCGTCTTATAGTACATAATACCATCTTCAATCTGTGGCTCTACCGAGTTCATGATCGATGCACAGACCATGCAATTTTCTTCCAAGTGGCATATTTCTCTTATTCTGTGGCTCCCCCTCCATCAGAATATGCTCTATTAGGTTTAAATGCCAAAAATTGTTTATTAGAGATCCTAGGTGCCTTTATATAGAGAGGCACGAAGGGTAAAAATACAAATATGCCCTCACTCTACAAGACATAACAAAAAATATTACAGAAAGTAAATAACTCAACACTCCCATACAAACTGGAGCATAAACATCAAGCATGCTCAGCTTGGTACATAACTCTAAATGCTTCTTGGAGAGTACTTTGGTAAAGGCATCTGCAATCTAATCTTCAATGGAAATATAAGGTGTTGTGATAATTGGATGAAATGATTCAATTCATTATTAAAACCCTATGACTCGCTTATATAGAGAGACAAAAAAGGATGAAAGTACATAGATGCCCCTAAGGAGCAAACCCCACAACCATTCAATAGAGATAGAATAAAAACCTATGCTAACACTCCCCCTCAAGCTGGAGCATAGATATCTATCATGCTCAACTTGGATACACATGAATCAAATAGAAATCTGACTAGTGGCTTAGTGAAAATATTAGCAATCTGCTCCTCAATGTGACTGGTGCAGTATATAGCAACCCCTTCTGAATAATGTCCCTGATATAGTGGCAATCAACCTCAACATGTTTCATCCTCTCATGAAATGTTGGGTTGTTGGCAATGAATGTGGATGCCCTGTTATGACATCTCATCTCCATTAGGCTAGAAAACTGTATCTGCAAGTTAGTAAGTAGGGGCCTAATCCACATCATCTCTGTACTCGCCTGAGCCATGGATCTATACTCAGACTCGGCACTGGATCTCGCAACTGTGCCTGGTTTCTTGCTCCTCCAAGTTATCAAACTCCCTGCCAATAAGGTACAGAATCCGGTAGTGGATTTGCGGTCCACATGACATCCAACATAGTCTGCATCAGACTAGCCAACCAAGGTCATAGAAGACCCCTTGGAGAAGTGGAGCCCTTCTCAGGAGCCTTCTTGATGTATCTGAGTACCATCAATGCTATGTCCCAGTGCTGACGTATTGGCTTGGCCATGTACTGACTCAGTCTCCCCACCGCAAAAGAGATATCCGGCCTCGTGATAGGGGCAGCTGCCTGTACTGCTTACTGTCCACCAACTGTACATCCACATCATATAGTGGCATCTTGGGGTCCATAGGAATATTGGCCTCCTTGGCCCCAAGCATACAAACCTCCTACAAGATGTTTAATGCATACTTCCTCTGGGACAAGACAACACCCTTTTTACTGCGAGCCACCTCAATGCCAAGAAAGTACCGTAGAGCTCCAAAGTCCTTCATGACAAACTGCTTTGCGAGGATACGCTTAATCTCAGCAACACCCTACTTATTATCACCTGTGACAATCAAGTCATCAACATAAACAAGAAACACCACAATACCTCATCCAGTCCTCTTGACAAAAAGAGAAAAGTCGGTTGTCGATCTCCTGAATTTTGCTGCCTCTACAACCTGTGACAACCTCTAACCAAGCTCTAAGGCTCTGCTTAAGGCCATAAATGGCCTTCGGCAATCTACAAACACTCTCCCCCTGAACCTCAAAGCCTGGTGGATGCTGCATGTAGACTTCCTCTTGGAGATCACCATAGAGGAATGCATTTTTCACATCTACCTGATGTAAGGACCAATCAAGGTGTACTGCAATTGCTACGAATATCCATACTGTGGGAAGTCTGGTGAGAAGGTGTCAAAGAAATCCACTCCATAAACCTGGGTGAACCCCTATGCCACAAGACGTGCCTTGTACTTGGCAATGCATCCATCTGGATTGAATTTCACTGTGAATACCTATTTACAGCCAACAACAGTAGCTCCATCAAGAAGTGGAGTGAGCTCCCAGGTCCCACAACCCTGAAGTGCAGCCATCTCATCCTCTATGGCAGCCCGCCATTTTGGATGAAGCATGGCTTGCTGGTAGGTAGTGGGGATCTCTACAACTGATAAGGCAAAAAAGCAAACTAGACAAACTTCCCAAGATGGGCACTAGGAAGATCACCTGCAACGTGGTACTGAGCACAGGAGCGTGGAACCTTCCTAGTAACAATAGGAAGATCCTCAATAACATCAGGCACCGTAGAGTGACTTGTGAGACCATCGTCAACAGGTAACTCAGTGGAGTTAACATGCACCTGTGTAGGAGAGTCTGGTGTAGTAGAGGAAGATGTAGTACCTATCTCAGGTGGCGACCATGGTCTAACCTATGGCGTAGACGAAGATGGCCACTGCAGAGTCAAGTAAGCTCTACGGTACATGCACATCGAGCCATGTAACTTCTCAAATCATCCACGGACTCCATGGAATCTGAAGGGGGAGGTGGGAGAGTCGAAACAGGAATATCCTCAAACTAGACAGGGGGAAAGGGCATCGGTGCAGTTGCATTTTAAGTAGGCATCTAGTCAACCCTCATAGAAAAATAAGGCACCTCATGAAACGTGACATCCATGCAACATAGTGTTACCTACCAATGGGATCATAACATTTGTAGCCCTTCTGGGTGGCACTCTAACCCAAAAATACACACTTGACCGCATGGGGTGCAAGCTTGTCCCTACCAGAACCAAGAATGTGAACAAATGAAACACATCCGAAACCCCGATGAGGCACAACAAATAAATCTCTATCTGGATACAGTATCTAATACGGAATCTGCTCATGAAGGACCGAACTAGGCATCATGTTGATCAGGTAGCATGCAGTCAAAACGGCATCTCCCCAGTAGGAAGATGGAATATTGTGATGTATCAACAATGTCCAGGCCACGTCTAAGAGATGTCTATGTTTTTGTTCTGCTACGCCATTTTGCTGGGACGTATGGGGCAAGAGGTCTGATGGATGATGCCTAAAGAGCTATAAAACTGGGCCAGTCTCCTGGTGCAAAACTCAAGTGTATTATCAATTCTAACAATCTTTACAATTATAGAAAATTGAGTCTTGATCTTATTAATTAACATCTCAATCGTGTTTCCTGCATCTGACTTACTACAAAGCAAAAAAGTCCATGATAGTCTGGAGAAATCCCTACCTATCTGGAGTACGACTCAGGCCCCATATGTCCATGTGGAGTAAGTCAAAACATGCGGATGACGCAACCGCAGTGCTAGGAGAATAGTTGGAACAGTGATGCTTGCCTAGTTGGCAAGCGTCACAGAGAAGATTAGTAGCATGTGTTGAATGAGGAATAACCTACCTCAGTCGATTTAGAGAGGGATGTCCCAGCCGATGGTGCCACTGAAGTGTTGTCCCTGCCTTGTATGCCACATCTGCCTGTCCAACAACTGCCAATGGAGACTGAGCTAAGCAGTATACACCTTCCTCATGTTCACCACCAATAGTTTTCCCTGTGAATTTGTCCTAGAAAATACACCCCACATCATCAAAGATTGCTCTGCAGTTGAGCTCTTTGGTAATCTTGCTAACTATCAACAAACTAATCAGAAAATCAGAAACAAATAGAACATCGGGTAGTCTCAACCTCCCCTTCGCCCTAGACCTGAGAAAGATGTCCATCAGCCACCTGAACTACCCTGCTAGAAGGAACATCACGCACCATGCGAAAGTACTCCCGATCTCTATTAAGATGCCTAGATGCCCCGGAATCAATTAACCATCCATCACCTGCAGAAGAAGCAAGAGCTGCAGTATTTGAAGTGATAGACACAATAGCCTCAACCTCTTTCCTTACAATCCCATCGGCCTGCTCTGTAGCTTCAATTACAATCTAAACAAGACCCATCTTACCAGGGAACATACCTGTGGCCTACTGCCTACTACCTTGTCAATGGCGGTGCCCCCTACCCCGTGTAGAAGGGCCTCCACGTCTATTCAGACGACATTGCCTGACACGATGGTCTCTATCAAGTCTGACTTGTCCTGCTTCCATAGCGGCCTCCATCATGAACTCAGCAATTCTCGGTGAGTTCATGTCCAAAGGGAGATAAACAACTCCTCATCAATCAATGAAATGAACTTTATCTAAAGGCATCCAACAATCACACAGAGGAAATACATACTCACGTCAAGGAAACACTGATAGATTCAGAAGAAATTCGATTCAAATCTGCATCTTCATTGGAAGACCCCCTTGGACAAATGCTGGCCTTGCTTAGGTGCGAGGAAGAACACCCGAGATGGCCCTAAGGAGATCTAGATGCCTATCTTCCAACGAAACCGATCAAATGAAACCTAGGAGCACCGCACCGATCAGATCTGACCGGTTGAGCACCGCCGCACGATCAGATCCAACCACCTGAGCGCTGCCGCATGTAGAGAAGGCACTGCTATGCTCAGATCAGGCCACCCCAAGCGCCACCGCACGTGGTGCTACGTTCAGATCAGGCCCACGAGCACCGCCGCACACGCCCTGCGCTCAAATCGTGTCCATGAGTGCCGCCATACGCTGCTGGGCTCAAATCGGACCTGCTGAGCACCGTCGCAAGCGTTGATCGGACTTGCTATGCATGTGCGCCGCTGCGCACGACTATTAGGAGCGCCGCCAGAGGAGATCCAACACTACTGCTGCTGGGAAGAGAAGAAGGCGTGGGTGTAGGGTTTGGAGGCCTTAAAGGTGGGATATCGAGAGCCACAATCCAGGACCAGTGCTTTGATACCAAATTGAATAAAATGATTCAATTCATTATTAAAACCCTAGGGCTTTCTTATATAGAGAAAGACCAAAAAGGGTGAAAGTACATAGATGCCCCTGAGGAGCAAACCCCACAACCGTACAATAGAGAAATTGAATAAAAACATATGCTAACAGTGATCTTGCCAGAAGTATTAGTATCTCTGATAAAATGGCAATCAACCTCTATATGCTTTGTTCTCTGGTGAAAGGAAGGATTATTAGCAATAGATGCAGCTGCCTTGTTATCACAGTACATGGGAGTAGGACTAGAAACAGACACTCCCAAATGATATAAAATAGATCTCACCCATAGGAGCTCACAAGTAGTATGGGCCATTACCCTTTACTTTGATTTTGCACTGGATCTGGAGATGATATTTTGCTTCTTACTTCTCCATATGACTAAATTGCCACCCACATAAGTACAATAGCCAGTAGTAGAACTTCTGTCCTCATGTGCCCCTACATAATCTGCATCCGAGTATCGCAGACATCCAAATGATCATGCCTCAAAAATGATAGCCCCTTACCAGGAGCTTGCTTGAGGTATCTCAGCACCTAAAACACACCATCTTAGTGTACTTCTGCAGGAGACTACATAAACTGGCTCAGTCTTCCAACAACAAAACAAATGTTAGGCCTTGTGACAGTTAGATATAACAATTTTCCCACCATAGCACGATATCTGATGACATCTTCAAGCAGTGGATTCTCACAATCTACAAGTGGCAAAGAAGGGTCCATAGGAATGCTAGCAGGCTTGCAACCCAGCATCCCTATCTCTTTTAGCATGTGAAGAACATATTTGCTCTATGACAGAACTAGACCACCACCAACATGCTACACCTCAATGCCCAAAAAAATAATTTATCATTCCTAGATCTTTAGTAACAAACTGAGAATGCAAGAACCTTTTGGTAGCCTCTATTCCTATTTCATCACTTCTAGTGAGTAGTATGTCATCTACATACATAATAATAATAACAGATCCAACAGCTCCATGCATAGTAAAAATAGAGTGATCTGCAGTGAATCTAGTAAAGCCAAACCCTTGCATAGCTTTACTAAATCTCTTAAACCAAGCCCTGGGGCTATGCTTGAGGCCATAATGGCCTTCTTCAATCTACAGACTTTCTGACACTCTCCCTCAACCACGAAACCAGGGGGTTGTTGCATGTAAACCTCTTCCTCTAAATCACCATAGAGGAAAGCATGTTTAATATCAAGCTGAGAAGCTGAGCAGCCACTATTGACTGCCATAGAAAGAAGCATCCTCACTGAATTGAGTCTGGCTACTGGAGAAAATAAATAGTCAACTCCAAAGGTTTATGTGTAACCTTTGGTGACCAATCGTGCTTTGAATCTTTCCACTGTAACATCTGGGCGGCATTTCAGGGTGAACAGCCATCTACACCTCACAATAGTAGCATAAGGGGGTAGGTCAATAAGTTCCCAGGTACCCCTAGACTGAAGAGCAACCATCTCCTCCTCCATGGCCAAGGTCCAGGAAGGATCCTGAGAAGCCTCAACATGATTCTTAGGAATATTTTTGCTATCAGCAGCAAGAGATAAGAGCCTCTTTGAGTGACATATAAGTGGAAACAGAATATTTAGCATAAGATCATTGTGGCTTCCTTTTGAGCAATAGAAAGATCCACTCAGGTACCGCTGGTGGCGTAAGGCCTGGACCTCCATCTGAATCAGTAGTATCAGCAGAGGATTGAGTAGGAATAGTAAAAAGTGGTTCCTCTGCCTGTAGAGTAATAAGAGGTCTACACTAAAAGTGTTGGGGGAAGGTATCTGTAGTGGGCACCTCATGATGTCTAGGATAGGCAATAGGAGGGGCATGATGAGGTAGAGGTGGCTCAGAGGGAGCTAGAGGTGTAGCACTGAGCATAAGCAAATGGGACATCCTATGTGACACTGGGAGACTTTCCTGCAGCAATATAATATGACATGTCCTCAAAGAAAGTCACATCCATACTAACATCAAAATGATGTGAAAGAGAATCATAACATCTATACCCCTTCTGGGTTCTAGAATAACCCAGAAAAATGCACTTAATAGATCTAGGAGCTAGCTAGTCCACCTTGAATAAATGAACAAAACACATCCAAATACTTTTGGAGGAAGAGAAAAAAAGCTCCTAATCAAGAAACAAAAAAAATACAGGGTCTTCCCACCAAGAACAGAAGAAGACACGATTAATCGAAAAAGCAGCTGTAAGCACAACATCAGCCCAGAAGGTGCTAAGAACATGCATCTGAAACATAATAGTGCGAGCAACATCAAGAAGGTGCATCAATTTACGTTCAACTACCCCATTCTGTTGAGATGTATGAATACAAGAGATCTAATGTATAATACCAAGAGATAAAAAAACTGAGTCAAAGTAAAATTCACAAACTCAAGTTCATTGCCAGTCTGAAACATGCCAATATTAGTAGAGAATTGAGTTTTTATTTCACGAACAAAATTTTTAATCAAAGTAGGGGTTTCAAATTTCTCCATCATAAAAACCCAACTAATACGAGTATAATCATTCACCATAACCAAAAAATACCAAACACCCCTTAGACTCTTGATCCGACATGGGTCCCATAAATCAGTATAAACAAGCAAGAAAGCAAACTTAGTTCTACTATAACTACTAGGAAAGGAAACTCTATGATGCTTGCCAAGTTGACAAGTATCGCAAGAAATGAGTCGAAAAACTGCATGTCAGGAAATTGGCGACGAAGAACAGAAACACTAGGATGTCCCAGTCTAAGATATTGTAAAGCATAAGTGGTAAAAGTGGCAGCCATGGAATGGTGCCCTGGTAGGAGGTCAAGGTAATATAGGCCATCCTGCTCAAGCCCCCCACTAATCAACTTTATCGTTAGGAGATTCTGTAAGAAGTGATCATGAAACACTACTCTGCAATTTAATACCTTAGTAATCTAACTAATGACATTAAATTCAAAGCAAATTTAGGTGGATGCATAACATTAAAAAGAGGCAAAGTAAAGGACATAGAAATGTCACCCAAGCTTGTCATAAGGGATAAGGCACCATGACATGTACTGAAGTAGTCAATGGTTGAAAAGACGAAAAAAGTGCAGTAGCTCCTGTGATGTGGGAGGATGCACTTGAGTCTGCAAGCCAAGATGGCTTATAAACATCTCTGGCATTAGCAGTAATACCAGACATCTGAGCCACAAAAGCACCAGCAATAGAAGTGGCCTAATGTCCCTAAGAAGATCCATGTTTTATCCAGCACGTGTGAGAAGTGTATTTCTTCCGATGCAATCCCACAAATCGGGAAAAAAAGGCAGACCATAAGAGGTTGGAGCCACCCAACTGGATAGTGGTTCCTTGCATAAAAAAGATGCGCTCGGGGTAGATATCTTCCCCATCGAGTCACCATAAGCATCCTTCTTGTCTTCCATAATGCCTGATATATGGGAAAGAGCCAATCAAATATGCAACACAATCAAAAATCAAATCATAACAAGTCTAAGAAACCCTCACAGATCTGAACGACCACAACTCAGACCATATCTCAATCTAATGAGATGAGAACAGAGGTAAAAACGACCCTTCAAGACCAACTGTAGCCCCAAAGAGGTCATTTCCTGCCTTCTACATACCTTGTGCTGCCTGAAACGAAGAAGGGTGAGCCACTACAGTATTATGGCAGTGCCTAGGAGACAAGGCAACACTCTGGAAACCCTGCAGCGGTGCTGCAGTAGTAAGAGAGGGCCAGTGGAGGCCTCTAAAAGCCCAAGGCTGCACTTACGAGGTGGCGAGGAAGACCCTCAGTGCCGGCAATCGCCTTGAGCAGCAGTGGCGGTGCTTGTAGTGGCGGTGATGTAGTGGCTCCAACCCTAGCAGCGGCACTCAGGCATAGATTTGGCCTACAGCATCACCCAAGCCATGCTACAACCACTCAAGGCAGCGCTAGCAAGGAGAAAAGGTCCCGATGGAGGACCTAAGAAGAAGAAGAGGCCGCCGAAGGTGGCCTAACAGTGGCAACTCTCCGATGACGACCTAAGATTTCGATGGGGTGTGGGAGGCCTTGGTTGGTGGGATACCAAACCACCGATCTAAAATTGTTGTTCTGATACCATGTTAGGTTGAAATGCCAAAAATTGTTTATTAGAGATCCTAGGTGCCTTTATATAGAGAGGCACAAAGGGTAAAAGTACACATATACCCTCACTCTTAAAGACAACAAAAGATATAACAGAAAATAAAAAACTAAACATGCCCCTTATCGTTTCCCTCTACTGTCATGAGGAACATCTGAGGCCATCTGGCATAACTAGTCTCATTCAACTTGGCGATAGGAACAAAGGAGTCTTGTAACTCCCAACGTCCATAGCAGTATCCGAGTCACCTCAAAACTGCCAAAGAATGCTATCGTGCCTTAGGATGATCACAATACGCCACCAAGATAAATATGAAAGACAATGTTCAAATCTGAAAATTCAAAGAGTGATCTCTTGAACATGAAATCTAAGATATAGAAATCTTAGAGATCATCCTAAGAGTCATGGCAGCCCCTTAGACGAAGGTTTTACGCATGTTAAGGCATAGGGAAACCCCTACTCTCCCTTGCCAGCGAGAGCTACCCGCCGTCGACCGCCACCACCCACAGGAAGCGACGCTAGTGGTCTAATAGACCACCAACAACAGCATGTGGTAGTGGCAGGAGGACCTGCAGGCGACAACAACCTAGAGGGAGTAGCAATGACGACCTACAGATCAAGCAGCAGCGACGATGAGCCACTGGCAACGGTGACTTGCAGTAGGAGCTAGCATTGGAGAGAGAGAGCGAATTAGGGTTAAGGTAGAGGAGTTTGGAGGCTCGTGCAGGTGGGATACCGGAGCACCCATCTAGAATCGTCACTCTTATACTAAGTCAGAAATAACAAATGATCTTATTTCTCAAGAGAAACCCTACACCTCTTTATATAGAGAGAGGTGTTGGATAAATAGCAACATAAGTCCAGTTAGGAAAATAAATAAAAGAGCAATACAAGAATAATAAGAAAATAATAAGAGTGCCACACCAACAATATATGGAGTGGATATTTTCCCAATCATCACAGCATTTGCAATAAAGTGGCTGTCTACCTCAATGTGCTTAATCATTTGATGAAAGGCAAGATTATTTCCAAAAAATGTAACAGCCTTGTTAGCACAAAACATAGGCATGGATCCTAAAACAGAAACGCCAAAGTCAAAGCATGGATCGAATCCATGGTAGCTCACTAGTATGTGCCATGACACAGTACTCAGATTCTACATTGCACCGTGACACTACATTTTACTTCTTACTCCTCCAAGTAACAAGGTTGCCACCAACATAGGTATAATAGCTAGTAGTAGACCTCCAATCCTCGTGAGCCCTGACATAATCTGCATCTAAGTATTCCCACACATTGAGATGACCATGCTTCTGCAAAGAAATATCTAAAACCTCACGAACTTCGGACTCTACATGGCCCCGAAAAATCCACATGAATAAGAGCAAAGGATTTATCAACTCTTTTATTATGACTAGACGGAAATGAAACTTTACGATGCTTGCAAAATTGACACGCATCATAGTGAAAAGACTTAGGAAAACTCAAACAAATTTCTGATGCAAGTAGATAAAGGAGATGCCTCTAAAGATCAAAGATCAGATCACAAGAAGACCAAAGAGCACTGCATCAGTTCTTGGAAACCAGCACAGCAATCAGGAACATTGATTTTCAGACCATCAATCAACTCCAAAAGAGGTCCTGGAGTTCTGAAAACTGCAATTTCAGATCGTAGATCAAGAGAAAATTGTCATGGGAAAGAACACCATGCGCTAGGACATAGAAGAGTCCCTAGCGCATGCTGCTCCCCGCCTTGCCCCCCCCCCCCCCACTGCCAACGGGGCTGCTGCGGCATGGAGAACCACCAGTGACGTTGACTGCCGCCAGTGGTGGTCCCTGCTAGCTGGCGGTAGTCCCTGCTAGCTAGGAACTGCTGCTGGCTGGCAACGCCGACGTAGAGAAAGATGGATTCAGGTGGTGGTGTTGGAGACTAGGGTTGGTGGGATACCATAGCCCTGGTCTAAGATCATTGCTCTAATACCATATTAGGTGAAATGAGCAGAATAGTTTTATTATTGAACCCAAGGGCCCTTTATATAGAGGTGCCCTTGGGAGAATTACAAGAGATACCCCATACAATAATGAAAATGAAAACAGAAAAATAACCCACACATTAATAATAATCTCCACAGAATTATAACCTTTACCATTTCTGATATAATCAAAGAAAAAGAGTCATTTGTCAAAAGACCTGGATAAGAATCAACCCAAGGCAGCGATCCTTCTGACTAAAGATTGTACGGCCTCCATGTTGGTGGGTGGACGTAAATCCATGACCACCTGAATTTTATCTACGTTAGCCTCTATTACCCAACTACAGAGCAGAAAGCCTAAGAACTTCCCTAAGGAAACACTAAAAGCACATTTATCTAGGTTTAATTTGAGTCGGTTTCCCATAACACTTGGAAAACCTCCATCAAATTATACAAATGATCTAAAAAATCAATGCCATTCACGAGCATGCTATCGATGTACACTTCAAATGATTTTTCTTTTTTTTTTAGAAGTGAAAGGATGGTTATCCATTTAATAACCACCTAGGTTTTTCATTCATTAAAAGGCACTAAATCATATTACAAATTACAGCTCCAAAATGAAATAAACGACAAAATAGGCTCCACAACATTCTCAACATGCAGATGCTACCCTCTAAAGATCACTGCATTCCTTCTTAGCCATATGCCCTACAAGATAGCACGAGGCCATGCCCTCTCCTTCGTCTGGAAAGAATTATGTCCCCATTTCTGCTGCCACATCTGAAAGTCCTCCAAAAAGTGTCAAAAGTGTCATGTGTCCACCACCCATCACCTAAACGACTTCAGACCTACACCACCACAGGGCATGTAAAGAATAAGTGCTCCACATCCTCCCCTGCTCCAAGCCAAAGTGGGCATGTTGTATCAGCCCCCTCGGACCACCTCGCCCTCCACATCCTCATCATGATCTTACCTCTCCTAAGCAGCCAGACAAAAATCTTCACCTTCAAAGGACATGCAGCCTCCCAAATCTACCTGCAATCTCTGATAAGGTCAATATCCTCTAGCAAAGTAGGATTTCCCAACCTTCTATACGCATTGCAAACAGAAAAATCTCTTTCCTCCCAACCATAAGCATCCACCCCCTCATCCCTCCAGATCTGCAGAAGTTCCTGCACCTCCACAAACCTCTTATCAGAAAGATTTTCGAAGAAAATGGGGCACCAACATCCATCCCACACATCAACCATCATAGCTTCTCTGTCAGTTGTCAGCACCAAGAGCCTGAAAAAGTGATCACACAGTCTCCCTCATCCTGTCCAATCATCAATCCAAAAATGGAATCCACTTCCCGATCCAACAACTGGGGTAAAGAGACTCTGAACCCTAAGTGCCACCATAGATAGCCCCCTAACAAAGTGTAATGCATCCCGTGGAGGTGATGTCATCAAATCCCACCTAAGAAAGCCCCCATAGCAAGATCGCAGGACCCTCCCCACCAAACGCTCCTCACTCCCAAGCAATCTCACACACCACTTGGCCAGGAGGTTATCATTCATTCTTCCTACCTCCTTAACTCCTAGGCCCCCTTCCTTTAGAGGCTTGCAAACTCCTTCCATGCCACCAGCTCTGCCCCGCTCCCATTTGCCCCATAGTTGGTCCAGAAAAAGCTCCTCATGAGATTCAGGATCTTCTCAATCTGTCCTGGCATCTTCAACACGGCTGCAAAGTATGAGGGCATTGAAGCCAGCACCACTTTAAGAATTACCAATCTTCCCCCTAGATAGCAACTTGGACACCCATCCTGCCAAACGTCCCTCAATCCTCTCCACCAAAGGGACCCAATCCTGCAAAGAAATCCTCATATCCGTTAAAGGCAAGCCCAAGTAGGAGATAGGCAAGGTTCCTCTCTCTATCCCCAACACGGCACTACACGCACTGGCCTCCTCCTTCAACAAGCCGAAAGGGATGAAAGTTGATTTGAGGTAGGTAATCTACAAGCCTGACGCCTCTGTAAATAGTTCCAACAATTCACGGATCCTCCTCGCCTTTGTCTCAACCCCCTATAAAAAATAGGGTGTCATCTATATACTGAAGCACCGGAATAATGGTCCCATCATCCACTAAGAACCCCCTAATTAGTCCACTCTCACATGCTTTAACTAATGACCTAGCCAACGCATCCGTGGACAGAACAAAGAGCATAGGTGCCAAAGGACACCTTTGCCTAACTCCCCTCCTCGGCTATATCCATCCGCCTATCGGGTTCCCATTAATGATAACCGAGAAAGAGGTTGTCGTGACATATTGCTTCATCCACTATATCCTTACCGGTGGGAACCCCCTCTTGATTATAGATGCTCATAAGAAAGACCAATGAACCGAGATATAGGCTTTCCTGTAATCAACCTTCTAAAGGAATGCCGTCATCCACTCCCTCCTCCAGAGGGCCAATATCTCTATGGCTGCTACATAACCATCAAGGATGTTCCTCCCTAGTACAAAAGTTGTCTACATCTAAGAAACCACCCCATCAGTCGCCCTCCTCAGCTTGTTTGCCAGGGGACCTTTGCCACTATCAGATAGATCACATTGAAAAGGGCAATGGTCTAAAATCATCAATAGCCTCCGCCCCCTCCTTAGGCAATAGGAACATGAAGAACTTGTTAAGTTTATTAAAGCCACGATTCCCCACTGAACTCTGTTGGAACCTCCATGACATCCCTTTGGAGCATCGTCCAAAATTCCTTATAAAAATGTATTAGGAAACCATCCAGACCAAAGCAACCATCTACATTCAATCCCCAAAGAGCCTTCCACACCTCACTCTCTGTAAACAGTGTAACCAACCCCTCAGCCTACTCATCTCGAATGGATGGTATATCTAACTCCCGTTACCTCCAATTGCCGACCCGCCTCTTCCCTGTGAACTCCTTGAAGAAATCTACAGCCACCTTGCCCACCACCTCCCTACCAACATACTCTGTATCACCCACCAAAAGCCTATCAATCCAGTTCCTCTGACGCCTACCAGATGCCACCATATGAAAAAATCTGGTGTTGGAATCCCCCTCTTTAATCCACTTCTGTCTAGACCTCGTCCTCCACCCCACCTCAGCCTTCCGATCTTTTGCCTGAATGGTCTTCATATGCTCGACCTTGGCCATTCTCTCCACTGTCAGAAGGCCCAAATCTTCTACTCTGTCTAACCTCCCAACCTCTGCCAGCGCCTCCTCCCTCTTCCTATTCTACTCCTCCTTCGCCTTTCTCTTGAATTCCTTAAGGAACATCCTAAGATCCTAGAGTTTTGACTCCAGCCTCATCGCCTCCGAGCACTCCGACTGCAGGGACCTCCACTTATCCTCGACCTTCCCTCTAAACCCCTCCAACAACCAAGCTCTATCAAATTTAAAATACGTACCACACCGGGTAGCTTCACTAGACACCCACATTAATGGCGTATGATCTAAGAATGGCCTCTCCATAAATCGAACCCCTGCCAACAAGAACACCTCCACAAGCTCTATCGAGGAGAAAAATTTGTCTAGCCTAGACATCAATCCTCCAGAGCTCCTCCACATGAATGCACAAGATAGGGGCAGTTCCACTAAACCATGCATAGCAACGAATTCGGAAAATTAGTCAGAACCACGATCCCATCCACCTCTCCCTCCTAGCCTATCATCAACTGCCAAAGTGACATTAAAATCCCCACCAATCAACCAGGGGCAACACTGAAACCTCACAGCGATCCAACTAAGATCCTCCCACAGGGCATATCTATTTGAGTCATCCATCAATTCGTATACTATCGATACCACAGTATAGAACCCATCACTGCGTCTCCTGAGCTGGATTAACACCACACAGGTCCCTACCACCGAATCCACCAAAAAGAAGGTGTTTCCTTCCCAACCAACAATGACTCCCCTTGAGCGCTCCACAGTATCCAGAGCCACAAACTCCTCAAGAGCTCCACCCCCAATCTCCTTCTAAACTCTCTGATCACAATGTTGCAACTTTAATTCCTGGAGCAGCACGACATCTGGGCCTCACTTCTACAAATAAGACCTCAACGCCACTTGCCTTAACGGATCGTTTAGGCCTCTAGCGTTCCATGTAAGGACCATCATTGGGCATGTACAAAAACACCCCCACCAACACGCCCAAAGGCCCCTGCCTCTGCCACCTGTCCAATCTCCGCATGGCCAACACCCCCACTCCAGCCCATCTCCCCACCGCTCCCCTGCTCAGCCCCACCCATCGCTCCTACTCCCCTGCCAGCCACCACAGGGCCCACAACCTCCCCCTCCATCATCATACCCTCCCCCAGACCACACCCCCCATCCTCCGCTACATTCCCACCCCTACCATTGCCCACCATCGCCTCCCTCGAGAGGCCCCACACCGTCACCCCTGTTGCCCCATCCTCCACCATGGGCACAGACGCTTTAGGGTCCACCACCACCGCAGTCGAGGCTCCACCCACAATTGAGTCAAGGAGTTGCTTCATCCTTATGTGATGGAATCACCCCGCCCCAAGAGTTCGATCCCCACTGCCCATCTCCGCTGTGTGCGCCTTCTCTGCAATCGAAGAGCTTGCACGTGCTGCCTCAACCATCGCCGAAGGACGAGGCGCAAGGGGCCTATCAAAATGATGCCTAAAGAAACCCTCTTCAGAGATAACCGGGTCCAAAATCAAGCCCAAATCTGACGAAGGACAAGGATCCAATGCTGCTGTCACTCTTTCCAAACTAGAGGTATCCCACTTCTTAACCACGTCAACACCCCACAAAGACAACCCCTCCCCCAAAAAGGCCAATCAACACAATCACCCACATCCCTTCAACTTCCCAAAACCGTACTAGTCGTCACCTAGCCTCCAGCATTAAAGACGCACGTCACCTCGTCATCAACCACATGAATCTTGGGCACGCCAACTAACCCCACAAAATCCGCACCCCTAACCTTGCATCAACTTTTCTCCTTACAAATGCAATGCACGACCATCCATCCCTCCTAGCCAACGTAGCCTCTGCCGCCACCTCCACCGCTGCTCTTCGCTGCTATCGAAGAGCACACACCTGAGGCCCTCACCAAGCCCCAATGAGAACCTCCTTGAAAGATCTCATGCCTCCCTCCTCCATGCTCACCTCCATGACCCACGCAAACCATCCCAATCGCAACAACACCTTCAAGGGAACCACCACCCCAGGGATGAGCTCCACCACCACTCGCAGCGTCGACATATCCCCCTCCATCACCCCCAACGAAGTGCACCTTCTGAGATGGGTGAAGGACGAAACCACCGTCTCAACCATCTCAGTCCTCATTCACATAGGGTCCCTACAACCTCAAGGGACATCTCCATCTTCATCAGTGGCAGCTCTGACAGGGCGCCATCATGCTTCATCAGCCATCTCCAACGCATAGCGATTCCACCAATCATGGTCGTGTCGAATGCCATCTTGTGTGCCACCTCATGTCCTAGCCTAAAGAACAAGCACCTCGAGACCGAGAGAAATGCCGCCTTCCCATGCAAAGAGGCAGCAAACATCCTTAAACTCACCCACTCCAAAATTCCCTCCACCACCTCCCCCACCAAAGCTCCTACCAACTCCTTTTCAATGGCCCGTACCTACGGCGACCACGGAACCTTCACCTCCACAAGAGGGACATCCAATGGCGGAGGAGGCAGATCCATCACCGACCCCTGGTTCTTCACCCCACTACGATGAGCACCACATACCGCCTTTCGATGTCTCAATCCTCCACACCTCAAACACCAAACTGGCTCTCAACAATCAACCGCAATGTGACCCAATGCCAAGCACTTAAAGCATCGCACCTGAGAGCCCTTCTCCCTCTTCCATCTCCTACTCCCAACCTCCACCCAAGCGTCACCTCCCCTGACCCCTCTACGCTTTCTCACTCATGTCCCCCTAAAAAGGAGATCAAATGATTTATCTGTGTGATCTCTCTATTTCTCATCCCTTTCTTTGCTTTTTCAACCCAAAGTCTATTTGGCATCGATCTTGTATCAAAGCCAAGTTATTCAAGCATCTCCATCTTCTTTGGAGTATCATTCCCTATTCTCTCTTTATTGATTTGGTTTAAAGCATGGCCCCATGATTCAATTATCTACTTGAGGGCAACGATACACTGGCAGCTAATGCAAGTAGTAGTGGACTGGCACTGACGACAAAGGCGTCTGGCGACGACAACGAGAGATTAGGACTCAGGAGTTGGGGTTAGGGCATAGGATTTTCAATTTCCAAATGATTTTCCTAATATCTTTGAAAATATCATGTTTATAAGGCATTGATAAGTGGTACCAACATTTTTCAAGCTGAATGGCATTACACGGTATTGGAATAGTCCTCTATCCGTTATAAAGGACATATGGGCCCTATCTGCCAGTGCGAAGCTTATCTAGTGATAATCACCATAGGCATCTAGGAAAAACATATGAGACTGTCCTAAATAGGAGTCCACTAAGGCATCTTAAGCAAGGGGAAATCATATTTGGGGCAAGCGTCATTGAGGTTGGTGAAATCTACGCACATCTACCACTTGCCGTTTGATTTCTTCACACCGTCACAACATTGGAAAGCCATTCTAGGTACAAAGATTTCTCTATGAAGCCTACCTCAAGGATCTTGTCAACCTCCACAACAGCCACCTACCATAGCTCAGTTGATTTGTGCCGGTGAGCCTACTTAATTGGTCGAGCACATGGCTAAATATCCAAGCAACGCTCGATGATTGTAGGGCTCACTACCGACAAATCTTTCGTGGACCAAGCAAAGATGTCTGTACTTTCCTAGAGTAGCACGAGCAATTGCCGCACTTTAGGAGTACTTAATTCCACTCTAACCTATACCAACTTGTCAAGAGAGTTCAAGAAGAGCTGGACTGTCATCGTTAATGAGCCAAGGCTAATGGCAGGCGAGGCGAAGGAAGGTAGCGCGATGTCCCCTTTGGGGTTTAGAGGGCCTCCTTTCCAAACTACACTCAAACTCCAACTGGAGTTCTCTTCCAACTAATTGATCTCCATGAACTATGCCTATTCCATTTGATGATTAGTCACTAGAATAGGACTAGCTGGAAATATGAGGGGATCGCTCGGAACCCATAGGTGGACGAGCAACTGATAATACCATCAAATGTCATCGTCACATTGGCCACTGTGAAGGTGGTTGTCCAGTTGATGTCCTGGCTATCATCGCGTATGGACATCGACAGCTCAATCTCCTCTTTGGGCATCGCTTTGTGGCTTCTAAATCTTACCACCAAAAATACCAACAATGTCATCTTTTTCTTGAAACCCTAATTTAGTAAAGGGTTTTCAGGAACAAGACGTCCACCACGCTTCCTTTACCCACCAAAAGGCACAGCTGAGTTTGCCCTGCCACAAGGTAATCATGAGAGGATCTGCATAGGTGCCCGAATCCAACAAGAGCCTATAAAGAGCAAAGGCTTCTTGCTCAACATCATATTGGTGTACTGTCATGGCCATCGTGCGGACACGCATATGTTGTGGGCCCCAGCAGCTTTAGCTGAGATCGGGTTATTTCAAAGCCTAGCATTAATGTCAAAAATCACCTCAACCTCCTTTCCTCAGATGGAAGGGGCCAAAGTGTGCTCTTGACGAGGGTGTTGGCTTGTCAGCCAACTCTCCTCTCGGCCAAGAGCATCAAAGCCCTTGGGTGATACTCCTCTGGTGGGAGGTTGCTATGCAGTCCTCGCTCTTCAAGGATTACAGTGGTGTCTGCCTCCACTTCTTCCATGTGGACCACGTTTACTCCGTGTAACTGTCAGAGTTTCTCTTTATGGTATTCCTCGAGGTCTTTTAGGGGCCTCTTCCCATTGTCTTGACCCTCATTGCGTTTAACAAATTGGGCCAAGTTGCCGTGTCAGATTTGATACTCTATCTGATCCCTGAGATCATGGCAATTTTCAATGGAGTGCCCTCGGGCCTTATGGTATCAGCAACAAGGCCCATTGTTATTTTGCCTCTTCAAAGGTGGGGACTGGGGCAAGAGGTCTTCGTTGGTAGAGCAGACCTCAATGAGTACATTATCCTAACTGACAACAAGAACGGTGTACTTGATATTTCCATATTTATTGACATTAATTATGCCTAACTATTGTTAGTTTGAGTACAAATTAGGTTACATTGCATTAGATTATGTTAGATTAGTTGTATTTCATTATTTTGCAAATATTGCTTTTTTAGGGGTTAAATTGCAATTTTCCACTACTTATATTTAGTGTCTTGATGAATATCGTTTACACATTTGCAGGTACCAAGTATGAATCCGATTAGAGCTCCACATTAATGCAGAATCAACTTAAGCTCAGATTTTCTGATGGGGCTGAACCTATTTCCTATACCCAAACCCAATTCTCCCTTACCCTTAGCCTATTTAAGAACTTATTTTCCTACCTAAATAAAAAATCTCACACACTAAATCCCATTAATACATTCCTAATTTCCTTCCTAATCCTACCACCATTTATGTCATTTTCCTATTCCACATGCACTCATCCACGTAAATAAAACCCCTTACGTTAATACCATCCTCAGCCACTGATTCATACCCTCACGTTAATCCCATGCACATGCACTCACATAATCCTTCTAGCCGAACTTAATCTCTCCAACACCTTACGTAAATGCCTCTCGATCCCATGTAAATCCAATCCCTCAACGCATACATTCCATCCTATACATAAACCTCCCCTAACCTATTCATAAAACCCACCGAAAATTCCCTACAACCAAAATACACGCAACCCACCACTTATCCCCTACATAAACACACCCAACCAAACTCTTTCCGATGCACCAATCTAAATCCAATCCCCTTAAAGCATGCAACACCAGATGCACACTATCCCTTCCCATGAAACGTAACCCACTAAACTCATCTCTCCCTTCCACATTCTTTTTTATCTAAACTCTCAATCTTTCTCATCCCACATCCGATCTCAGCCTCTCTTAAATTCTCCATTGAATTCAACTCCAGTGAATCTCCGTCATCTCTCATAGCTCACTCTATCTCGATTAAATATCTCCCCCACCAATTATTTTGTCCCTCTCAATCTCTCTAATTCCCAACCATTCCCTCCATTTTTCCTCTCACGTCCCTCTCTCATTCGATCCCTTTCATTTCTCATCTCTCTCAACTAGCCAATTAATATCTCTATCGATCTCTCATTTCTCTCACAATTTTCCTTCTCCCATATGATCAATCTATCTCTCATTCTCTCCCGGATGTCTCCATCCCAATCTCTCTCCATTATCTCCTCTCCATACGACCATCTCTCTCCTCCCCATTAATTCCGCTCAATACATATGGCATCATCTCCTCTCAACTCTCGCACCTCTCGGCTCCCAGCATTCTATCTACATCTTCGACTTCGTCATCGTTTCAACTACAACTACAACTCCGACTCTGCTTCCGTCTCCATCTCCATCGAACCACGCACTGGCTCACCTCCAATTCTTATTCACTATTTCCATTATTATTTTAGTTTCGTTTTAGTAGTTGTAATAAATTCTGATATTTGAATTAGAACGTTTTATTTCCAGTTAGATTATTTACAATCCGTGCTTCTCAACCCCTTTTGTCTTTAAATATCAATATTGGTTTGTTTCTATTTTCTCACCAACTTCATATAAAAATACCAAAAAAAAGTTAGTTAATTCATATTTAGTTTCATTTTTGCGTTTTAGATTAGATACGATCCAACGCCTCCTTGAGTTCGACTCAGGACTCTCCATAGTTTCGGTTATTATTTTGATCTCGTAAAATCATGCTACAACTAAACTTTATCATCTTTAGCAATTTCATGGGCATCGGCACTCTTGGTACAACTCCCTCTGGGCCAGGCAGGGTCCACCCTCCCAGTTGCAGGTCTGGTGTTATGTCTTTGATCGGGAAAACAACCTTTGTGCTTATTAAAGTTGAATCCCCCACCTCATCCTTGAGCTGACTCCATGCTGGTGCACTTGTCATTGAGGGAAGTATGCTACTCTTCCCCCATATTGTCAGCCAATCGACCACGGAAGCGAAAAGGGTCATCCTACTTTGCAAAGCGCATGGCCCTGTCCCATAATTTTGCCATGTCTTTGGACGAAAAATCGTCGATGTCGTACTCGAACCTCTGAGTCAGTAGACCAGACTTAAAGTACTGGATAGCAATAGCGTTATGTGACCTCTTGCACTTGATGTGCTGGGCCTTGAATCTGTCGAAGTATGAGTGAAAGGACTCACCCTTATGCTGCTTAACCTCGAACAATCTTTCAAGGTTATCTCTAACCCGCTGTTGGCTAGCAAAATACTAGCAAAACTTATTAGCCAACTCCTAGAAACAAGAGATTTGGCCTGTTGGCAACACGTTGAACCATTCTTGAGCTATGTCGACAAGGTAAGATGAGAGTACCTGGTAAAGCACCCCATCAAGGAACCCATGTACCAGCATCATCTACTAATAACTGCCAACAAAGCTATTCGAGTCTAAGGTGTCCTCATATTGAGGGAGTAGAATGCTTGAATTTTTTAGGGAGTAACACATTCATCACCTCCTCCATGAAGGGATACGTTGTCATGTATGCTCGAGGGTGAATGCCCCTAATTGCCCTCATAACCTACCGAACTATCTCGGGGAGGGAACCGCTACCACTAGGCATCAATACCCACATACTTGTCTACTTAGATTACACATGGGCGGGAGAGAATGAGGTGGGGCCTATGGGACCTCGCTTTCACGGCTACCAATCTGTCACTTGAGCTACTCAAGCTACTCACGGAGACAGGTGTTTTCTCCTCAACCACTCGGTGCCAGCACGCCTGATCATCTACCTAGCTGGAGGCTTGAGGCAAACCTTGCGACTAGGCTTTCTCCTTGCATTCTCATCCCTCATGGAGTTGGTCCATAATGGCCTCTTGCTTCGCCTAAAGTGCAGCGAGACGAGCAAGGAACTCTTAGTCCTCCAAGACCCCCTCCAACTGGTCATCATAGGGCTATTCGCCCTCAAGAATGACATCCTTTTGCTTCTTAGAGTGATGAGATTGTACTACTCAACATTCTTCGCATTCGCCTTGGAGCCATAATGGGTCATGGGAGCCATTAGTCAACAAGGAGACTGGGATTGAGATAGAATGGAAGATAACAATATGGGAGCAATAGGAAGAGTAATCACTTTTCCCACATATGTACTAATTGATCAAATCCTTTCTTTAATATGCCCTATTGGGTTCTTAGGTAGGGAAAAGGTCTATTCACAAAATGGTAATCACACAATAGATGAAAATCGATAACCCAATTCCACCTAAGATAGGTGTACATCATAGGAGAGTATGAAGGTGGTGTTATGTCTTGTTTATTTTATGTTTCTTTATTTCTTATCGATTATGGTGCTATTTTCCCACACCTCTTCTCTTTATAAAAAGGTGTAGGGTTCCCATAATGAAGTTAACAAATTCTATTATCCTACTTGGTATCAGAGCAACAATCCTAGACCGAGGCTCTAGGTATCCCACCCTCAAGGCCTCCAAAACCCTAACACCTCCACCGTCTCCACTGCAGCCACTAGCAACGAGGTAGGCTGCTACAGCAGCAGCTACAGCCACCAGCGGTGAAGCTGCAGTAGCAGTAGGGCCGCCACAATAGCAACGTCGCCGCCGCACTGTAGCGCTGCTACTGCACACAGCAAGGTAGGTTGTTGCAGCAGCAACCATAGCCACCGGCGGCGAGGTAGGCCGTTGCAGCAGCAACAGCAACCACTGCAGCAACCACAGCCACCGGCGACGAAGCCGCAGCGGCAACAATAGGGCCGCCGTAGCAACAGCAGTAGCGCCATCGCCGTACTGTAGCATCGCACTATAGCACCGCTACTGCGCCTAGGAGTAGGTTAACCTCGCTCAACCGTCATCTCTCTCTAAAAGTTCTAGGAAGGTTCTTGGTACTGTGGTGATGGATTTCTAGACCAAGAACCTTCCTGTGGTATGATTTTTTCTCCTAGATCTATGATCTTTTTTTTTTGGGTGTGTATTCCCCTTATTGGATGGCTCTTGGGGTGTGTATTCCCCTGTGGTATTGTGTGCGGATTACGGGTTGTGTATTCCCCGAACGTTGATGTTTGATACAAGGATTTAGATCTGTATTCTTGTTTCTCTGGGTGTGGTCTGCTTGACATCAATGGCAGAATATGTGAGGTTGGTGCACCAGGAGCAGTACAAGAGCCACCACGGAGCAGGGTGGTTGATCGACACTGGTGCATCATAACATCTGTGCAGCGATCAGACCTACTTCCGCTTGTTACAGTCTGTTCCTCCAGGAAGGACGGTACAGGTAGCTAATGGCAGATACACCCCAGTTAAGGGTAAGGGGGAGGTGTCTAGGACCCCCAATTTGCAGCTGTCTACCGTGTTGCACGTGCCAGAATTCCCGCTCAGCCTGTTGTCCGTGAGCAAAATCACAAAGGATCTTAACTATAGAGTGATCTTCGATGATGTCGGATGCGATTTTCAAGACAAGCTCACGAGGATTGTTGTCAAAGGTACCGAGGAGAATGGCGTTTATTGCCTGGAACATGAGCCATTTGCAAGAGTTACTCGATATGGTAGCAGGAGTGTTCTACAATGGCATGTTCGTCTTGGCCCATTGTCTTTGGATCGCCTTAGGAGGGTGATACTACATATTTCTCCAACTGCTACCATACAGTGTGATGCTTGCCAATTGGGTAAGCACCATCAGTCCTCTTTTCCAGTTAGTACCCTCATGGATCTTCGACATTATTTTAGTTACTTCATATAAATGTATGGGGATCGAGTAGAATCCCAAACCGAATGGGACACAGGTACTACCTAGTTGTTGTAGATGATTTCTCCAGAGCCACGTAGGTGTTCTTGTTGAAGAGTAAGGCAGAGGTTAGAGGATGCATAGAGGCTCTTCTTCTGGAGATCAGCACATAGTATTCAACCACAGTAAAGATGGTGCAGACTGATAATACTCTTGAGTTCTGCACTATTAGACTGAAGGAGTTCTACAGGACCCATGGAATTGTCCACCAGACCGCTTGTCCTTACACTTCACAGCAGAACGGAGTCGCAAAGTGGAAGTACAGACACTTGTTGGATGTTGCCTGTACATTATTGATTCATCACAATGTGCTACAGAGATACTAGAGGGACGCAGTTCTGACAGCGACTTATCTCATCAACAGGATGCCTAGCTCAGCTCTTCACGAGCAGATACCGATTCTTCTGCATCCAGACGATGAGTTATTTCATGTGCCTCTCAAGACCTTTGGATGTGTTGCATTCGTTCATATGTCGTCACTTGGTCGTAACAAGCTGGCTCCTCGCGCTATCAAGTACGTATTTTTAGGGTACTCCAGGACATAGAAGGGGTACCATTGCTATGATCCTCTGCAGAACAGACATTATGCTAACGCCGATCTGACTTTCCATAAGGATACATCATACTTCTCAGTCACTGGACAGAGGAGCTCTTGTGATGATGTTGCCTTTCTTCCCCTGCCTGTTCCGTGTGTAGAGACTCAGGTGTCTACTTCTCAGTCCAGACCTCCAGCTGAAAGACAGATGAGCTCTTCCTCCCTGGATGACTTTAAGAGATTGCACAGGTCATTACATACCTATCACAGGCATCACACTACCTTTCAGAGACCTCCCTCACTAGCGGCTAATGGTTCACAGGTAGTTAACAGTGTCCCTAATGCCAGTGACAGTTTGGTCAGACCTGATTCCCCTTACAGTGTTGATCATCATAGTAGTAAGGCTCCTTCTGCAGCGACTCAGTCTGAGATACCAGATGATTTAGATCGCCCTATTGCCATTAAGAGGGCACCGTGTAGCTGTGAGTCCAGATATCAGGTTGCAGGCAGTTTGGTTACCGATGGTCTTGTTCCTAAGTTTAACAGCTTTTATCAGGCACTTACAGTGTCGCACATTCTGTCTACATACCAATAGGCCATACTTGATCCAAAGTGACATCACGCCATGGAGGATGAGATGGCAGCACTTCAGAATAGACAGACTTGGGATCTCACCTCACTTCCTACTGATGCACACTAGTTGGCTCCCAATGGGTCTTTGCTTTGAAATACAACCCTGATGGGTCTATTTCGAGGTATAAAGCTAGGCTAGTAGCAAAGGGATTCACCTAGACATATGAGGTGGACTTCTTTGATACTTTCTCCCACGTTGTGTGGCTTGCCACTGTCCGGATACTTGTTTCTGTTACTGCTCACAGAGACTGGCTGTTATACCAGCTTGATGTGAAGAACGCCTTTCTCTATGGTGATCTTCAGGAGGAGGTTTACATGCAGCAGCCCTTGGGTTTCGAGGTTCAGGAGGAGTGTGTGTGCAAATTGAGGAAGGCAATCTATGGATTGAAGCAAAGTCCAAGGGCCTGGTTTCAGAAGTTATCAGAGGTGCTCCACCAGATTAGTCTGAGGCGTTCTACTTCAGATCACTCCTTATTTACCAAGAAGACTGACAGGGGGCACTGTGGCGCTCCTGGAATATGTTGATGATCTTATCATCACTGGAGATGACAAACATGGGATAGACGAAGTCAAGAGGCACCTATCAGAGAAGTTTGTCATGAAGGATCTAGGACAGCTGAGGCATTTCTTGGGCATATAGGTTGCACGTGGCAAGGATGGAGTGGTACTCTCGCAGAGAAAGTATGCTCTTAATCTTCTTCAGAAGACTAGCATGTTAGCAGCTAAGGCTGCAAATATTCCTACGGATCCCAAGGTCCATTTATATGATGAGAAATCTAAGGTGGTTGACAATAGAGTCTATAGGTAGCTGGTGGGTAAGCTCCTTTACCTCACAATCACTCATTCAGACTTGTCTTTTTCTATTGGTAGGCTTAGCCAGTTTATGGATAAGCCAACTAGGCAGCACTGGGAGGCTACATGCAGGTGCTTAGGTATGTGAAAAAAGCACCAAGACAAGGATTATTATTCTGCAAGGGAGTGCCCATGGGGATTGTAGCATACTCTGATGCTGATTATGCTGGCTGTGTTGGGGACAGAAAATCTACCACAGGGTTTTGCACCTTGGTTGCAGGCAATCTGGTTACATGGAGGAGCAAGAAGCAAGTGATCCTATCTAGATCCAGTGCGGAGTCAGAGTACAGGGCCATGGCCCAGACAGCTGCTAAAATGATTTGAGTCAAGTCAGTTTTGTCAGATCTTCATGTTCCTCTGGATAGCTCTATGAAGATGCAATGTGACAATAGAGCAGCGACTTACATTGCCAATAACCCTATGTTCCACGAGAGAACAAAACATGTAAAGATTGATTGCCACTACACTTGAGATCTCAATTAGCGTAGGACGTTATATACCACGAGTGTCACTTCTGAGGAGTAGGCTGCAGATGACTTCACAAAGCCCCTTGGGAGATTTGCCTTTGAGACATGTTCCAAGCTAAGCATGATAGATATTCATCCTCCAGCTTGAGGGGGAATGTTAGATGGTGGTGTTGTCTTGTTCATTTTATATTTCTTTATTTCTTATGGATTATGGTGTTATTTCCCCACACATCTCTTTATAAAGAGGTGTAAGGTTCCCATGATGTAGTTAACGAATTCTATTATCCAACTAACACTATCAAAATTTTCACTAAGTTCATTGGGAATTCAAGAATTCACACTTTTCTCTCTCTTGCTATGTGCACGCGCATGTTCCCCTGTAAGGATCACCGCATACTTAAATAATCAAAGCCCTGTAACTTGCACTACCTCATCTAGCGAGATCTTTGGCATGTGGTCATAATGATCGGCTAAGCAACTGATGGGTTACAGACATCCTAGGACACGTGGCCTACGTTCCATGGTAAATATAGGGATGTGGCAATGAATGAAGTAACTGTCACCCAACTGGATCCTGTTGGCCAACCAACTCGTATGTTGGGTTGTCTAGCCAAACTAAGGTCCTCTAACCTAGCAAGCCCTTTAAGTAGACTAAGGAAGTGCATGCCCACCTAGTTGCCTAAGTGGACGAAGAGTCCTTTTGGCAGGATTTTCAGCCGGTTGGGAACTCTACCTATCCGTGTATCCGTTGGGCGGATATGATGAATTTATTCAAGTAAAATATCCAACTAACAAAGTATTTGTTGAGCAGATTTACTGATGACAATCTGTCTCATTTTTTGGCAGTTGTCTGCCTTGACCTCTTAGCCAACTATTGCCAAGTTGGGCTTTTCACCCTTTATTAATTGGGCCTCTTTGGGCTTTTTCTTGGGCCTTTATGAGGCCTTACCAGTTGGACTTAATCGAAAATTTTCCTTCCCTTATCGGATAACATTTTTGGCACCACATACTATGACACGTTTTTAAAGAAAGAGCAAGAAAACTCAATAGAGCTCCTTAGATCATCTACCATAGAACCATTATAACACTAGTAAATTTCATTATTACACTAAGCTTTTGCTCTAGTTTCACCTTTATTATGTTTATCGCTGCAAGAAACATGAAGATTGTAGATGAAGAATGAAACCTAGATATTTGGTGGAATATTAAGCCGTTAACCTAAGGTCGCCACTTTGATGGTAGAGAATAGTCTACTGTGCCAAGAAACCCTGGGTGTCTTTACACGGAGAGACTAGGAACAAATTATTGAAATGTCTAATGATAAATATAAGAAAGAAACTGAAAGGGTGGAAGTACATCAAAGTCCCTGAGGAGCAAATCAAACCCAACAGCCATACAACGGAAAATAGAAATAGAAAATATATGCTAACACTTCCCCTCAAGCTGAAGCATAGATATCTATCATGCGTAGCTTGGATACACATAAATCAAATAGAGATCTGACTAAGGGCTTGGTAAAGATGTCAGCAATCTACTCAGATGTGACTGGCATGGTATAAAGCAACCCCTTCTAAATGATGTCTCTAATATAGTGACAGTCAACCTCAACATGCTTCGTCCTCTCATGAAATGCTGGGTTGTTGGCAATAAAAGTGGCTACTCTATTATAACATCTCATCTCCATCAAGATAGAAAACTGTATCTACAAGTCAATAAGCAGAGATCTGATCCACATCATCTCTGTAGTGATCTGAGCCATGGCCCTGTACTCAGACTCAACACTAGATCTCGCAATTGTGCTCTGCTTCTTGCTCCTCCATGTAATCAAACTCCCAGCTAGAAAGGTGTAAAACCCAGTAGTGGATTTGCGATCCACATGACATCCAGCATAGTCCGTATCAGAGTGTCAACCAAGGTAATGGAAGACCCCTTGGAAAAGAGAAGACCCTTCCCAGAAGCCTTCTTAATGTATCTGAGCACCATCAATGCTGCATCACAGTGCTAGCGTGTTAGTTTGGCCATAAACTAACTCAGCTTCCCTACTGTAAAGGAGATGTCTGGCCTCGTAATAGTGAGATATAGCAGCTTGCCTACAAGCTGCATGTACTGTCTACTGTCCACCAACTGTGCATTCTCATCATATAATGGCATCTTGGGGTCCATAGGAATATTGGCCTCCTTAGCCCCAAACATGCTAATCTCATGTAAGATGTCCAGAGCATATTTCCTTTGGGATAATACCACGCCCTTTTTGCTGTGAGCAACCTCAATACCAAGAAAATACCAAAGAGCTCCCAAGTCCATGGCAAACTACTCTGCTAAGAAGTGCTTAATCTCAGCAACACCTTGCTCATCATCTCTTGTGACAATCAAGTCATCAACATAAACAAGTACCACCATACCTCATCCAGTCCTGACAAAAAGAGAAAAGTCAACTGTTGACCTCCTAAACCCAGCTGCCTTTACAACCTGTGATAGTCTCTAGAACCAAGCTCTGGGACTCTGCTTAAAGCCATAGATGGCCTTCTGTAGTCAGCATACACACTCCCCCTAAGCCTCAAAACCAGGCGACTGCTGCATATAGACTTCCGGTTGGAGATCCTCATAGAGGAAGGCATTCTTCACATCTAGCTAATGTAAAGGCCAATCTAATTGAACTACTACTACAACCAGCACCCATACAGTAGGAGTCTGGAAACTGGTGCAAAAGTGTCAAAGAAATCCACCCCATAGGTCTGGGTGAACCCTTTTGCCACTAAACATGCCTTGTACCTGGCAATGCCCCCATCTTGATTGAATTTCACTATGAATACCCATCTACAACCAACAACAATAGGTCCGTCGGGAAGTGGAGTAAGCTCCCAGGTTCCACGACCCTGAAGTGCAGCCATCTCGTCCTCCATGGCAGCCCGTCATTTTGGATGAAGCATGGCTTGCTGGTAAATAGTGGGGATCTCTGCAACTGACAAGGCAAAAGTAAACTGGACAAACAACCTCCCAAGATGGGCACTGGGAAGATCACTTGCAACGTGGTAGCGAGCACGAGTGGAGCCTTCCTAATAGCAATAAGAAGATCCTCAGTAGCATCAGGCACCATAGAGTGACTTGTAGGACCATCGTCAACAGACAGCTCAGTGTAGTCAACATACACCTATGCAGAAGAGTCTGGTGGCGTAGACGAAAATGGCCTCTACAGAGTCAAGTGAGGTCTACTATACATGCGCATCGGGCAATGTAGCTTCTCAAAATCATCCACGGACTCCCTGGAATCTGATGTAGGAGGCAGGGGAGTCGAAACAAGAATATCCTCAAACTGGACATATTCGTTTGCATTTTTTTCTTCCATAAATGCCTCTCCCTCCCCCTCATCATGGTGGTCAACATACCATCATGGTTTGCACACCTCATCCCAAGACACCAGTTGAGCAAATCTTTCAACAGAATCTGCTCCCTTCCAAAAAAATCTTTTCCTGAGCAACTCTAGCCTTTTTAAAATCTTGTTGGTGGTTGGAAAACCAACAAGAATTCCACAATGGAGGATAAAATAAGTTGAAGAAAATGAAATTTCATAATTACTGAACTATCCCTACACCTCTTTATATAGAGAAGGGAAGAATTATTACAAGAGTCCAATCAAAAATAATAAAAGACAGTATGAACCTCAACACATCCCCCTTAAGCTAGAGCATATATAACCACCATGCTCAGCTTGTTTTTACACTTATCGAATGGAAGGTGAGAACGGCTTAGTAAACATGTCAGTTGTCTGGTCTGAAGAAGCAAACACAAGTAGTGAGAAGCAGACCCTGCTAAATTAAGCTCCTCGTGTAATGATAATCCACTTTCACATGTTTTGTTCTCTTGTGGAAAATGGGATTATTGGCAATGTATGTTGCAGCTCGATTGTCATACATTTCCATTGGCTCCTGATGTATACACATCCATTTTGGTTAAAATGCCTATTTATGCATGTTCCTAGGCTTAGATATGCATTCCATATTATAAATATTGCATAGCCTGCATCATTCTGCATTTAGAATAGTTTGTATAAATTATAGGTTAATTTGCATCCTTTTATGACCAGGAGAGAAGATCTATTTCAGGGCCTCAGATTGACAATCTGATCATACGGATCTGATCAAGACGACGATCGGAGTCCAACGCTTTCGAAATCGCCTTGATCAGAGTTCCGTAGCACCATATATAGTCCAAGGAAGATCAACAGCCAAGAGGCAAGGTGACACAATTACGAGCTTCAAACGACAAATTCGACCACACGGATGGATTCAAGTCAACGATCACAGCCCAACGACATGAAAATTAACTCAATCCGACATCTGTAACAGCTCCTACAAAGGAAAGAAAATAGACGACCCAGATCGTGCCAAGTGGCGCTATCCAAGCTGCCCAAGGGCGTGCACTAGCAGCGGCCGCATGCGCACTAGCATAAGCGCATGCAGCGCACGGGCGCACATAGCACCGCGGACAAGCATCAGCAGCAAGTGCGTCGCACGCGGAGCGCGTGGGGCGCGTGGGACACGGGTGCGCGAAGGTATGCCAGTGCATACCAACGTGCGAGCACCGCGAGCGGGCGCATTGGTCTTCAGCGACCTCTGCAGCAGGTCTTCAACAACGTTTATGGACGTCACTAATTGTCCATGTGCAAAAAGCCTCTTCTCTTCCACTATAAAAGGACCCCTACCCCTCTCACTTTCTTCATCACTTCCTTTCTCTCCCTTACCACCTCCAAGGCTCTAGAGAGAACTTGTCCCAAGCTCGTCATGCTCCTCTATAGTAGAAAATCAAATATTTTTCCCGCCTCTCACCCTCATTCGTAGAGCATCTCGTGGCCGTCCTCTCACCACCTTCAGGAAGTAGATCATCGCCGCGACGCCATCCTGCCTCGCCCACCAGCTCTTGAATAGTAACATGAAGATCTCGCAACAAAGATTTTATCCATATCATCTCAGCTGCAGTATGTGCCATAGCATGGTACTCAGACTCAGCACTGGAGCGTGAAACAACAGTTGTTTCTTGCTCCTCCAGGTCACCAAATTTCTGGCTACAAAAGTACAAAAGCCGATCGTAAGCCTCCTATCTCCAACATCTGCATAATCAGCATATGAGTAGGCAATAATAGACAAAAGCCTTCTTCTGGAAGAGGATGCCTCTACCTGGATATCCTTTGATGTACCTCAACACCTGCATCACAGCCTACCAATGATCATCAATAGGTTTGTCTAAGAACTGACTTAGCTTTCCTACTACAAGGCTAATATCTAGCCTAGTAATACTCAGATATAGTAGTTTCCCTACTAGCTGTCAATAGGCCTTCTTGTCCTTTAATTTCGTAGTATCATCAAAGAGGTATACTTTAGGATCCATAGGAATATTAGCATCCTTAGATCCTAGCATGCCAGTATCCTAAAGAATGTCAAGGGCATATTTTCCCTGTAACATTACTATCCCTTGCTTATTTGTGGCAATCTCAATGCCTAGAAAATATCTTAGTTTCCTGAGGTCTTCATGACAAACTGTTGTGCCAAATACTCCTTCACCTGAGAAATACCAACCACATCATCATCTGTAAGAATAAGGTCATCCACAAACACAAGTAAAATCACTATACCACCACTTGTTTTCGTCACAAATAGTGAATGATCAGGCGAGGACCTCTGCATCCCAATAACAGACAACACCTCAAACAGGCGTTGAAACCAGACTCGGGGGCTCTGTTTAAGACCATAAATGACCTTACGAAGCCTGCAGACACTCCCCCTGAACCTCAAATCCAAGTGGCTGCTGCATATATATCTGCTCCAGTAAATCTCCATAGAGGAATGTATTTTTGACATCCAGTTGGTGTAGATGCCATCCATAATAAGCTGCAACAAAAATTAGTATATGAACTGTGGAGAGCCAAGCAACTAGAGAAAATGTGTTAAAGAAATCTACCCCATAAATTTAGGTGAATCCTTTGGCCACAAGACGGGCCTTATACCGAGAAATAGACCCATTTGGGTTATATTTCAAGGTAAAGACTCATCTATCTCCAACAAGGTGCACACCAGGAGGTAAAGTAATAAGCTCTCATGTGCCTCTGTCAGTAAGGGCAGACTTCTCCTCTATAGCTGCCTTCCAGTGTAGATGTAGTAGAGCCTGCTGATACGAGGTATCTCAGCACTAGAAACTACAGCAGTGAACGCATGAAACTCCGTGCCCAGAGAATCAGCAGAAACAACCTCTCAGCAACACAATACAGAGCACAAGATCGAGGAGCCTTTCTGACAGCAATGCAAACATCCTCATCTGTGGGCATAGAGGTAGAACCTGGAGACACTGCATTAGGAGAAGTATTGTCAGTATCCTCAACACATACCTAAGTAGGGGAAGACGATGGTGGCTCAGTAGGAACTGAGGGGGTGTGTCTTCTCTCTATAACTGACAGAAAGCTTATATGTAGCACCCTTAAAGGTATTATCATCTGGTGATACAACTTTGAATGTGCTCACATTCTGCTCTATAGCAGGTACGCTACTACTCTGAGAGAAATCCTCCATGGCTATAGGAGGTACAGGCATCAGCACAGCCATCTCAACCTCCTTCAACTGATGACCTGAAGTAGAAAAGTACAGAATAGATTCACGGAATGTCACATCCATACTAACATAATGTCTCTGGTGTATAGGGTCAAAACACCTATATCCTTTCTGAGTATGTGAATAGCAAAGAAACACACACAACCGCCCTAGGAGCCAATTTATCACAACCAGGCCCAAGGAGGTGTACAAATGTCACGTAATCAAAAGTCTTTGGTGGCACAGGAAACAAATCTGAATTAGGATAAAGAATGCTCCATGGGATCTACTCATTAAGCATACAGGAGGAAGTTTGTTAATGAGATAACAAACAGTGAGAACATCTCCCCAGTAGCTATGTGGAACACTATTCTGGATAAGCAAGGCTCTAGCTGTATCTAGAATATGACGATGTTTTCATTCAGCAATCCCATTCTGCTGTGCTGTGTGAGGGCAAGACATCTAATATACAATGCCAAGTGACCCATACAACGATGCCAAATTCGTAGTACAAAATTCTAAGGCATTATCATTTCTGATCTTCTTAATGCACACACCAAACTGAGTTTTCACAAACATCACAAATTGCTGAATAATAAATCCAACCTTTAATTTATTCCACATCAAAAATATCCATGATAAACGAGAGAAATCATCCACAAGTAACAGATAATATCGATAACTCTGTCGATCTGCTACATGGTTGGACCCCAAACATCACAATGTAATAAATCAAAACAAACAAAGCTATTAGACTGGATAAAAGCTGGAAAATTGGCACGGTGATGCTTCCCCAGCTGACCGGCATCAAACTGAATCTTCATGGCAGGCAAAAGATGAGGAACGATCCAGTGTAGCTTGTCTAGTGAAGGATGGTCTAATCATCTGTGCCACTGCAAGGTACTCCCCACAGTAGTACTCGTCTGATAGGCTGCAACAACAGGACTCTGAACTAGCCAGTATACACCCCCCTCATGGTCACCACCAATCGTCCTCGCCATCACGCGATCTTGAAACATACATCCAACTGCATCAAAAATGACATGACAATTCAACTGCTTAGTAATAGTACTAACATACAGTAACTGCGTTGCCATGTCAAGCACATAATAAACATCAGAAAAGTGCATGGAGAAAGTAACTGACACCCCTCCCTTACCATAGATGGGGGCATGCCTACCATCTACGAGCTATATTGAGTGATTTTGTGATACCTTCTGCATATTCCCAAAACACTGGGAATTCCCTGACAAATGATCCAAGGCACCTAAATCAATCAACCATGAAATATTCATACCTGATGCAGAGGCATAAGCAGCAGTGCCTAAGGATTGAGGTTGCTCATTGGTCAACTGAGTTAGACACTATATGACTGCATCATAATCCGCCTCTGTAAGGGTCACTGCCTCAGTAGACACAGCTGGAGGTGTAATCATAGAAACTTGGTTGGCAAATGCAAGCCATCCAAGTTTGTTTCAGCACTTAGCCTCAACATGGCCAATTCTCCCACAATAGGAGAAGGTGGGCTTACCACGACCACCATTAGCACGCCCCCTGCCTCTACCTCGGAAGGCTCCTATCCATCCTCCATGAGTATTCACAACTACATGAGCTGAGGAGGTATAACTAGTAACAACCTTCGACGTAGACTGGACCCGCAACCTGCTAAGTCTCCTGTATATCTCCTCAATGGGAGAAAGATCAGACAATGTCAAAATCTGTGAGCGTGCAGCAGAATAACTGTCATTAAGCCCTGCCAGAAAAATATGTGCGAAGAACTCCCTCTAATCCTTGCACATGGCTGAGGTACGCATGGGCCCGCATGCATTATGCTTCTCCAAGAGTTCCTTCATGGTAGAATAATACTACGAGAGACTCATAGATTCCTACTTCAAATGACAAAAGTCATAATGAATCTGAAAGACCTAGGTAGAGTTAAGTTCATGAGAATATGTGTCCATACCATCCCACATATGTTTAGCAGTTTTATAGTACATGACTTCATCTCCAATGAGGGGTATTACACTGTTTAGTATCCGGGCCCTTACCATGGCATCATCTCAGTTCTAGGTTGCATACTTCCCAATTTTCTACTCTGGTGGTGCTTCTATGAGGACATCTTGCTTCTCATGTCCTTCCACAATCACAAGAAATGTCTGAGACCAACGTGGGTAACTGGTCTCATCAAGCTTCACAATAGGAGAAAAAAACGAATTCTTGTAGACTACACTTTCTCCAGTCTGTTCTGATGTCACTCCGGACTCTGACGACAATGAGGCCATAGTGAAATCACAGCACAAACACCTTCAAACATAGATGTGAATTCTGACAGAAACAAGGAATACACACCCCAAAAACTCCGCTCACACACGGTTCCAATATTTGTCAATAATCCAAGCGGAATACACACCCCAAAACATGCATCAACAGTGGAATACACACCCCAAAGCGGTAATCAAGATACTGATTTGATCATACCATCAAAGATGAATTTCCAAACACCTTCCGAAAGGTCCTTGCCTTAGAACTCCACCAACGTGCCAAGGACCTTCTTAGACCCTGTTGCAAGGGAAAACAGGGCCTACTACCCTTTCCCTACCTTCGGAGGAGACTTGGCAGCAAGAAGGCACTAGAGAAGAAGAGGGGGTCGGATCGACCCTCCTGCTGCTCCTCCTACCCCTGTGTTGCCTGTGCGGCAGCGATGCTACCTGCAGCGGCACTGCTGCTACTGCTACTGACCGGTAGTGGCGGAGACGCCACTGCTGGCAGGCGCTGCTACCGGTGACGACGGCGGTGGCAAGGCTATGTGATAGCGTTAGGGTTTTCTTGGAGTCCCCAACTTAGCTCTGATACCAAGTTGAAAAAAATGAAACTTCATAATTACTAAGCCATCCCTACACCTCTTTATATAGAGTGTTGAGAGAATTGGGTGGTTGATTTAGTGCTACATTGTAAAATGTAGACTTTGTGCCATGGGTGGTGGCCTATTAATAGGCATGCACCCCCCATTTATTCCTTTGAAATGAAATAACAGAGAAACACATCCATAGGGCACTTCTCCCGTGGTTTTCTCCCTACTCTTCGTGAGTGGGGTTTCCACGTAAACTCAGGTGTTCTTTGATTGTCTTTATGCTTTGATATTTTTGCTTCCGCATTATTTACATATGTTAACTTGGTATCAAAGCAATTCGATTCTTGGGTTTTCTTGTTAAAATTCTATATTTTGTTATATATTTTTCTATTCTTATTCTTGGAGTTCTCTTCCAAGAAGAAAGATCTTGAGGAGGGAGTCGAGGTTGGATCCTATGTCGTCCCCGACGGTGTGGCCTACCAGGAAGCCTTGCAACCCTATGTTTATTAGTGTCAATAGAGGAGAGGCAAAGATGGTGCCACAGTTGAAGCCCACGAATAGATGGCGGAGCTCACAACCCTTGCGAGCTGCAGTACCACTCCGATCGTGGTGATTCGAGTGGATCTAAGGCATGATTCAAGTAGGGCAGTAAGCAACGAACCTCCCGGTGGGGAGCACCCTCACCATGAGGTACCCGAGGGGCACCACCGCAATCTGTGTCGATATCAACGATGATGAGGACAAGAGGGATCGCAAGTAGGGAGGACACAAGGGAGGAAGAGGAAGAGACAGCGGCGCATGCAAGAGTGGCCCTAAGGTGCGCAAAGGGCCCCTCGAGGAGCTCAGCGAGGGCCTCAGGGTGACCGCTCTCGAGGAGGCACCGGTGGATGGCGTCAGTGATTTGGACACCGGTGGTGCGTTGCGGCGAGGAGCTCTCCCTGACGCTGCAGTGAGAGATGATGGCGACACAAGGCGACACTACTAGGGCTCGCACGTGGTCAAGGCATATAAATCAAGGAGATCTTGCATAATGCGTGTTGGAGAAGATTGCACCAAGAGTCTCGGCAACGCTGAAGACCGTGAGTTCGAGGTAAATTTCGATCCTTGTTTTTGTTTTTGACTTTAGTCACTCTCTAAGTTGTGAAGAGAGGTCGATTTTTATAAAACAAAAAACAAAAATAGAAGAAAGAAGATAAAAAAAGTAAAGGAGAAAAATGATGAAGAAAGAAAAAAAAAGAATAATAAAATGGAGGGGAAAATATCGAAAAAAAATAAAAAATATATATATATATATAATATATAAAAAAAGGTGAATGTTGATGAGAAGAGGGGGAGTTCTCCATTTTATTTTCATTTCTTTTCTATGTTTATTTCTTCTCCTATATGAGTATGGGAGAAAGGGGGAGTGTTGAGCTTGTTATAGTCAAGCCTCATTCTGGAGTCTCTTTTGTTCTTGGACTACACATGAAAAACCGTAACTCTGGAAGGTCTAGAGTTTCAAGGTCTCCAAAGAGAAGATCCAGTTTCGAGGTCCTCAGAGGAAGGGCCCATTTCAAATTTCTATGTGGGAGATCCAGTTTCATGAACTCCAAAGAGGGAGATCCACTTTCGAGGTTTTCAGAAGAAGACCCATGTCAGAGATACTAAATGGGGAGCCACCAGCACCAGTTGAGGTCTTGAGAGGAGAGGACCAGATTAGAACCAGCTACAGCAATTTGTCGTCAAGCTCCAGCACGTCTAATGTATCGTCATCAGCATACCTGCCTACAGGCATGAACAAGAGTGCAACTGTGGTCTACAGAGGAGAATCAGTTGTACCTGTTGAGAGTGTTATTTGTTCTGTTGTGTAGAGGGGTTTCTTTGTGTTACAAGCTGAGTATTTCATGCTCCAGCTTGAGGAGTGTTGAGAGAATTGGGTGGTTAGTTTAGTACCACATCGTAAGATGTGAACTTTGTATTATGTGTGGTAGCCTATAAATAGGCATGTACCCCCACTTATTCCTTAAAAAAGAAATAACAGAGAAACACACTGTAGGGCACTTCTCTCGTGGTTTTCTCCCTGCTCTTCATGAGTAGAGTTTCCACATAAACCCAAGTGTTCTTTGATCATCTTTATGCTTTGATATTTTTACTTCCGCATTATTTAGAAGTCAATTGAGAGAGGTAAGGAAAAAATTGACAAGAGTCCAATGAAAAATAATAAAAGGCATAATGACCCTCAACACATAATGTAACGCAACACAATAGATTTAAGTAGAACCAACCTCCCCCCTCTAGAAAGCAACCTTCCACTCCAAGAAGAGAGCCTATCTGTAATTTGTTCAACCAAAGGATTCCAATCAGAGGCCACCAACTTTTTTCCTTTCAACGAAAGACCAAGATATCTAATGGGTAAACGTGCAACAAGGGTCTCCAAGATATTAGATATTCCTTCTTCCTCAGCCCCTTGAAAAGAAAATGGAACAAATATAGATTTACTCTTGTTAATCTTTAAACCAAACATAGCCACAAAAATCTTCCTTCTCAATGAAAAAAGTTGTATCATCTACATACTATAAAATAGGAGTAACCAAATTACCATCACCTTGAGCAGTGAAGCCCGAAAATAAGTATCCTCTACAAGCCTTAAAAGACAAACGAGCAAGACTATCCACCGTTATATCAAATAACAATGGTGTCAACGGGGATGTCTACACTCCTTGTTGTGGTTGCATCCACAAACCATTGGATCATCCATTAACCAAGACAGAAAAGGAGGAACTAATGGTAAATCTCTTCATCAGTCTTATCCATTAATCCGGGAAACCTCTTCTCCTGAGAATATCCCAAAGGTGGTTCCACGAGACCGAATCCTAAGCTTTGGAAAAGTCAACTTTCCAAATAAAAGCAGGGGTACCTCTCTTCCATGCAGCCAGCATTTCCTCAGCCATCACAAAAGAATCCTGCAATGATCTTCCTTTTATAAAAGAGGATTGGACAGACTATATAATATCAAGCAAGATACTCCGCAACCGATTTGCTAAAATCTTTGCAACCGGCAAATAAATGGAATTGGATAAAGCAATGGGTCTGAACTCCTCAACGGTATCCGCCCCAGGCTTTCTTGGCAGCAAAAATAAATAAAATCTATTCAGCATCTCAAAACCTTCGTTATCCCTAAAAAAATTCCTAATCATGGCCACCACATCTAGACCAACCACATCCCACATCTCCTTATAAAAAATAACCTGCAACCTCTCAGGACAAGGGGATCCCTCCGCCTTCAATCCACGCAAAGCTCTAGTAACCTCCTCATCCACATCTCCAAGAAGCACCCCCTTCATCTCCTCATTTACCTGGTCCATGTCCAAATCGCTCAACCGCCAATCACCAACCAGCTATCTTCGAGTGAAATCATGGAAGTAAGATTGGAATGCGTCACAAATTTGATTCCTCTAATTCAGCACATCATCCCCCACCTTCAACGTCTTAATCATATTCGACTGCCTCCTTGAACTAACCGCCAGGTGAAAAAGTCTAGTGCTGGCGTCACCCTCCTTCAACTAAAGCTATCTCAACCTCTACCTCCAATCCATCTCCTATTTGTGATCCTCCTCTAAAATTATCATCTACGTTTTACTTCGTTCCTGACAATCCTCATCAGATAACGGAGAAACCTCCTCCTTCCTATCAATAGTAGAAATCTTCAAAATGGCTTCATTCCTCCTCTCCCTACGTGAACGTAAATCACATTTAAACTTCATCAGTCTCTCTTACAGCACAAATCTAACAAGCAAGAGTCCAGGCTGCAGAAGTTGAACATGACATGGTGATCCATTTCTCCCAAATCAATTCCCTAAATCTAGACTCTTTAAGCCAAGATTTATGGAATTTGAAGTAGAAAAATTTGCATCATCATTGCTACGCCGCAAAAGAGGGGTATAATCCAAGAAAGGCCTATCACATACCACAACATTTGCACCATGAAAAGACTCAGCCATTGCAATATTACATAGAAATATTGCAATATAAGATGCGGTTCCATTTCTCCAAGTGTAACGGACCCTCATTACAAGCAAATCCATGAGTTCAAGATCATGTGGAGTTTGCTGAAACTGAGAAGCACATCTATCACATCTACCATCCAATCTATCATCAGTGTATAAAGTTGCATTGAAATCGCCTCCAATTAATCACAGCATCCCATCAACTGAAGTAGAAGCCTGACCAATCTTCTCTTAAAATTGCAACTTGGATGTATCATCACAAGGATCATACACCGAAGCGACCGAGAATGAGCTACCATCCATCTTCCTTACGAAAATCGTAGTCACCACCCTACCAACCGTGACGAACAAAGTTCAAAAGTATCATTATGCCACATCAAAAGTATGCCACCAGACCTCCCTCCTACTTTCACCTCAAGACAATCCGCAAACCAATCCCCACAAAGACTCCTCTTCATTTGATTCCTCTTCTATGGACAATTTCTGGTCATCCTTTTGAAGCGGCACACAACCAAACACCCACACCTGGATCTCAATTGTGGCAGCTCTCTGGTCACTTTGGCTCCAGTGTAATGCAATGCTATTTAGGGGTGACAGGGTGGGGGTAGAGAATGTATTGAGACCGGGGCCTTATCTAAGGGGTGACTGCAAAATCTGTAAGTGTGCTCTAATTTTATTTTTGAAGTAAATAGATTTAGATGACCACTGACCTGACCTCCAGTAGTCGTCCTTTTTATTTATTTCAAAAAAAAAAAAGAATAACTAACTAGACAGGTTAGCATTTTCAATGATATCATAACAGGGATTTACCAGGACAAATAACGAAGTAATGATGTAGGAAAGAGACAAGGAAAGCGATTTATAATTTACAAAGGATATAAAGACTGCATTCTCTTATAATCATGAAAAATGGGAGGGCAACATAACAGATTAGTCTCACCAATTTCATCATAAAAATGTACGCCATTTTACAAGTAGCAGAAGAAAGTTCAACCACAAAGACATGCAATGCAAAAAATAATGAGAATAAGAAAAACAATCATGGGCCACATGAGTCTTTGGAAGGGCCATTGACTAGTATAAAAAGTTCTGAAAAGAGTTTTGACATTACTATATAGTTTATATAAAGAAAAGGCACCTCAACCATTTGAACATAGGAGCATAATACCAGAGTTTATTGCTTTAGAAAAACGAAAGTGCTGATCTCTAACTCTAAAAAAGGCTTGATAAAAATCAAAACATTCTTCTCTAATAAACCCAACACCGTACAAGTCAAGTAGGCTCATACCAGCAGCAGATTTTAGCTCATATGTTGGAACTGTAAAGGCTGGCCTCTCCCCAAGCAAGACATTTGAGACAGTGGACGAAATAACTGAAGCCAAAATGATCATAGCAGTTGTAAATGGAGGTGAATTTTCTGCCCTCAGTGGCCTCAGCACAGTCTCAATGGCAAAGAAACATCCAGCAACTGCTGCATTAAAGCCTGGATTCCAGAAAAGCATCATACACCTCTATTAAATAGCCAAAATATTGTGTGAGGTTTCAAAATAAGTTGTCCCATGGGACCCTCTGAGACTTCATAGAACAGTTGGATGAAGTTTGCTATAAGTTAACTAAACAAAAATGAAACAGTTGTTTTTCTTGAAAGGGATGAAATAGTTGTTAAATAATGGTCTGATTTGGATGAGATATCCACACAAGCAAACCTGAATTAATTCTAGAGGTTGATCCATGAAGTGGCATAGGTCATGGTGTGTGACTTGAACCTAAACCGTTGAAAGTTTGATTTTGTAATTTTGTCATTATTCGTATTTTTGCTCGTTGTCCTAGTGAACCTAGACCGATGGTCTCCACCAAACAAACAAAAGGAAAGAAAAGAAAGAAAAAGGAAACAAAAAAACCCTAACCCTAACAAGACCTCCACCGAGGGGAGGGGGGTTCCACCGTCACAGCCACTATACCGGTCAATGGAAAAAAATTTGTACGGACAACAATTAGAAAATTTAATTTATTAATTATATTTGTTAGTACATATGATCTTTTTATTTTCTCTTATTGTAAGGACTATAGGTGTTTAGTTTCTCAAGGATATTTATGTACTTTTGACTCTACGTTATATCTCTATATAAAGAGGACCCTAGGGTTCTAATGAAATTAAGTCATTTCATCCAATTTGATATCAGAGCACCAATCCTAGATTGTAGCTCTAGGTATCCCACCCTTTAAGGCCTCCTAAACCCTACCACTGAATCCCAATCTCCTCTCTCTCTTCCTCGGCGGCGACAGTGGCCTCCAGCGGCCCTCCGACTGCACGCAGTAGCCCCAGCAACCCCCGACGGTGCTTCAGAGACACGCATCACCCTCGCTGCGAAGCTACAACGATGCAGGGGTTGCTGAAACAGGCCAACAATGCTCCGGCGGTGGTCGTCTGACCTAGCAGCGGCGCTGCAACCTGCTACAGCAGCAAGCAGCGGCGCTGAGGCTTCAAGGAGCGTCAGCGGTGCTCTGCAGCAACTGGTAGCACCTGCGACAGCCTCCAAACCGGCAGCGACAGCCTGTGCAGCGTCGCAGCGGTCGTTTGCGGCGACGCCTAGCAGCGCGACCAGCAGCATAGGCAGCGCACGGGGTTTTTGATCCCAGTGCAGCAATCGTGAGGGGGCCTATTGCCCTGATCTAGGGACTGCAGTCCCTGTTGTTGCGAGAGGGAGGCTAGGTCTCTTTGGAGCCACCTTAGATGTTCTCCTTGCACCCAGGTGAAGCCAACATCTATCCAAGGAAGCATCTTGTCAACTATGCAGATCTAAATTCGTTTGTTTTCAGATTATTTGATGGTTTCTTGGTCATAGATGCTTGATCGAGGCTTCCGGATTACGAAGATGGCTTCATATGATCAATCCAAGGTATCTTCGGGCTCTATTTCGGACACCGACGTACTTAAGAACCCGTTCTTTGGTCCTATTAAGTTGGATGAGATCAGCTACTCGCGATGGTCCCAGGCCTTTCTTAGGACTATCAAGTGTCATAGAAAGAGCCATATTCTTACAGATCTGGAGCCTAAGAACAAGACTGGCACAAATGCCAACTAGGATAGTGACAATGGCATGGTTTGTGCATGGTTGATGCAGACACTTATTCCTCGAATAGAAGATAAGATCATGTACCATACTACAGCAAAGGAAATGTAGGAGTCTTTGCGTGATACGTATTCACATGCCAAGAACTCCGCACAAGTTTTTCAGGTTTTTACGACCTTTTCTATCTGCATCAAGAGGGACGCACGCTGTCACAATATTACTCCCTCATGAAGAGGATGTTGGAAAGGCACTACTCCTACCTACCAAGGTGTGCCTGTGAGTCCTGAAGGAGTTTCAGGAGGCAGTTGGCTGTCTCCCTTTCTTGGCTAGCCTTAGACTTGAGTATGCTGCAGCCAGATATTAGATCCTCACTGCTCCTGAGCTTCTTACCTTGGAAGAAGCATATAGTAAACTCAGCAGAGTTGCAATGCGCACTCCTGCACCTGACTGTGCTACTCAGTCGTCTGCACTGGCTGCAATCACTGGACGTGGTAGGGGTACCACTTATCTTGGACGTGGTCGTAGATGTGGATGCTCTTCTGGTACACGTACTAAGACTCCGTGTACTTACTGTGGCAGACTTGGTCACTCTGAGGCTACATGCTGGCAGAAGCATAGTAGACCACTTGTGACCAATCAGGCAGCTGAGATCTCAGATGCAGCTCTTCCTACTTCTGATATTAGTTCCTTGAGTACCGAGATTGAAACCTTGCAGCAACAAATTGCTCAGTTGACTCAGGCTTCTTCCTCTTAGACTCCTGACACTGCAGCTATGGCTACCTCTTCAGAGACACCTGTGACTGGTATGTCATCCCTTTTGTCTTCTGGTGAGTGGCTGATTGATTCTGGTGCATCCAAGCACCTATGTGGTAACAGAGGCTCTCTCTCAGTTAGCACATGTTGCACCTGCCAGGACAGTACAGGTAGCTGATGGAAGACACTCGCTACTTGTTGGCAAGGGAAATATGCTTTTATCTCTTACTTTAAGACTAGCAGATGTCTATTATATGCCTGATTTTCCTTTAAGTTTATTATATGTTAGTAGTATCACTAGAGATTTGAACTACCGAGCTATTTTTGATGCGTCCTCTTGTATCTTGTAGGATAAATTCACTAGGAAGACGATTAGTGGAGGGCATGAGGAACATGGGGTGTACCGTCTGAGCCGTACTGCTTTTGCTGCCTCTGCTACTTAGGGCCTTGCTTCTGCTGGATCTCCTCTCCAGTGGCACCACCACCTTGGCCATCTACCCATTCATTGCCTCAGACATGTTATACCGCACATCCCCTGCACTACTGCTCTCACCTGTGATTCTTGTCAACTTGGTAAGCACCACAGGGCTAGTTTTTCCAGTTCTACTTCTATTTCGTTTGTTGCTGTTTTTGATTTGATTCATATGGACATGTGGGGTCCCAGTCATACTCTCAATCGACTTGGGAATAAATATTATCTTATTTTAGTTTATGACTTTTCTCATGTTTCTTGGATGTTTCTCTTTCAAAATAAGTCTGATGTGGGACAAATTATTGAGAACTTTGTCAATGAAATAAAAACTCAGCATTCTTATTTGGTGAAGTGCTTTCATTCTAATAATGTCTTGGAGTTTTGTACTATACATTTTCACAGTTCTTTTCTAGTTGCAGGATTATCCATGAGAAAACATGTCCTCATACCTCTCAGCAAAATGGTATTGCTAAGAGAAAACATCATCATATTCTTAATATTGCTCGCACTTTGTTGATTCATCATTCTATCCTATCTCTCTACTGGGGTAACGCTGTTTTGACTACATGTTTTTTGATTAATCGAATGCCCACTGCTGCGTTACATGAACGGATTCCTCTTCAGGTCATGTATCCTAATCGCCCCCTGTTTCACGTCACCTCTTGAACTTTTGGTTGTATTGCCTTTGTCCATTTGTTGGGACCGGGTCGAGATAAACTTACACCAAGAGCAGTTAGGTGCATCTTTCTTGGGTATACTCGTACACAAAAGGGGTATCGCTGTTTTGATCCGCTTACTTCTCAGTACTATGTATCTACGGATGTTACATTTCATGAGGCTGTACCTTTCTTTTCTGTAACGACTGTTGAGATGCCTCCTGAGGGTGATATTACACCTATTCCATATACTCTCATTCGCTTTGGGAGCTTTCCCGAGATTCCTGTCCCTACTAAAACACCACTACCTCCTGCTACGCATCCCTTTCTACACCTGACTGGGGTACTTCAGACATATGTTCACCCTCATACTACCTATCAGAGACCTCCACCCTCACCTTCACCATCAACTTCTCAGGTGAGTCATTTAGACACTGACGTATGCTTGCCATGCGATGGTCACAGGGATAAGGCATGTGATGTGCTAGGCGATGATCTTGATCTTCCAATAGCCATTCGGAAGCGACTACAGACCTACACCACTTATCCCACGGTGGAGGCACTTACTACTGATAGTCTAGCTCCTGAATTTGCTGGATTCACTCAAGCATTAGCTGCTACGCAGATTCCAGCTACTCACCGTGAGGCCATGCTTGATCCGAAATGACGGGCAACCATAGAGGATGAGATGGTCGCTCTTCGAGGCTGTGGGACTTGGGAGCTAGCTCCACTTCCTGATGGTGCTGCACTTGTTGGCTGCCAATGGGTATTTACTGTGAAGTTCAATCTTGATGGTGGTGTTGCTAGGTACAAAGCCTGTCTCGTGGCAAAGGGTTCATCCAGACTTATAGGAGAGACTTCTTTGATACCTTCTCACCAGTTGCCAGGCTTCCTACAGTCCGGTTATTGGTTGCAATGACAATTCAGTTAGATTGATCCTTGCATTAACTAGATGTGAAGAATGCCTTCCTTTATGGTGATTTCCAAAAGAAAGTTTATATGCAGCAGCCACCTGACTTCGAGAGTAAGGGGGAGTATGTATGCCGATTACGGAAGTCTATATATGGCCTCAAGCAGAGTCCCAGAGCCTGATTTCAGAGGTTGTCACAAGTTGTTGAGGCAGCTGGATTCACGAAATCGATAGCTGATTTTTCACTCTTTGTCAAGACAACTACACGATGTACTGTGGTACTTCTTGTTTATGTTGATGATTTAATTATCACAGGGGATGATGAGCAAAGCATTGCTGAGGTTAAGCGCATCCTTGCAGAGCAGTTTGTCATGAAGGACTTGGGGGCTCAAAGGTATTTCCTTAGTATTAAGGTTGCTCGCAGCAAGAAGGGTGTGGTCTTGTCTCAGAGGAAGTATAGTTTAGATATCCTAGAGGAAGTTGGTATGAAGATGCACAAGTGATGAATAGTAGACAATACAGACAGCTTGTGGGCAAGCTGCTGTATCTTACTATCACGATGCCAGATATCTCCTTTGCAGTTGGGAGACTGAGTCAATTCATAACCAAGCCAAGACGTCATCATTGGGATGCAGCATTAATGGTACTTAGATATGTCATGAAGGCTCCTAGGAAGGGTCTTTTCTTCTCCAAGGGTTCTTCTATGAAATTGGTTGGCTACTCTAATGCAGACTATGCTGGATGTCATGTGGATTGCAAATCCACTACTGAGTTCTGCACCTTCTTAGCAGGAAATTTGATCACATGGAGGAGCAAGAAACAGGGCACAGTTGCGAGATCCAGTGCCGAGTCTGAGTATACAGCTATGGCTCATACTACTGCAGAGATGATGTGGATCAGATCCTTGTTTATTGACCTACAAGTGCAATTTTCTAGCCCCATAGAGATGCAATGTGATAATAGAGCAGCCACCTTCATTGCCAACAACCCAACATTTCACGAGAAGACGAAGCATGTTGAGGTTGATTGTCACTTTACAAGGGACATTATTCAGAAGGGGTTGCTATATACCACTTCGGTTGTATCTGAGGAGCAGACTGCAAATATTTTCACCAAGCCCTTGGCAAGATCTTTATTTGATTCTTGTATATCCAAGCTGAACATGACAGATATCTATGCTCCAGCTTGAAGGGAAGTGTTAGTACAAATGGTCTTTTTATTTTCTTTTATTGTAAGGGCCATGGGTGTTTAGTCCCTCAAGGATGTTTATGTACTTTTGACTCTACGATCTCTCTCTATATAAAGAGGGTCCTAGGGTTTCTAATGAAATTAAGTCATTTCATCCAATTATATTAAAAAAAAAAGTTAAATCGTTATTTATGACAAAGTCATGTTTTGAAAACAAGACTTTGTGTTTTGAAAACACGACTTTGCCCCTCCATCACCTTCAATTTTCCACTCTCAGCCCATTCATCTATTCTTTGTCATCTCTCTTCCCTACATTTTCCCCCTCCACTTTTCGATTATAACATGCTCTATGATTTATCAAAATTGACTCACTAATCAAAATGGACCCACAAATTTTGTTGGGTTTATATGATCAGCATTTAAAGCATCTTTTTCATTGTTTGTTTTTTGTAACATTAGAAAGTGTAATCTTCAAACAGGTAACTCATTTTTCATGATTCCTTTGCAGGTATTTTTCATTTAATTTGCTTTTTTTTGTTTTTATTTTTAAACTTGTGCTTCATTCTTATTAATTATGTTGATTACTTGACTAAAAAGAAGGTTAAGTAGATCCAGTTACATTGACTATCAGCACATTTTTATAGTTCTTTAACATTGGAATAAAATTCATAAATATCACATTTTATAGCCTATTAATCCCAAATATCCTTTGAATTATGATCTTCTCATTATGATCAATTTCAAGAAGTTGATATGTGCATTATTTGCTTGTGACATTATTTAAATATTTAACTAATGAAACCCAAATAGGTTTAGCTTTAGGAAAATTAATTAGAGAGATGCAGCCTAAATAAATATTTTACAACCTGCTAATCCCATAATATTATGATCAGATTTTAGCAAAATTGATGCGAGAGATGTAACCTAGACAAACTTCCCAAATCAAGTCAAAGTTGGTACACATTTTGTATTTGAAAAATGCAAACTTTCTTTTGAAAGGGAGAGACTGGGGAACATTACAAATAATTTCATATAAGATATGCTTGTTATTTTTGGTGTGGAGGGGGAAAATGCAGGGAAGAGACAAGGCAAAGAAAGGATGAATGGCCTGGGAGGGAGGGTAGGAAATTGAAGGTGGTAAGGGTAAAGTCGTGGTTTCAAACACAACTTTGTCGTAAATAATGACTTAAGTTTTTTTCAAATGTAATTAACAAATTAAATTTTCTGACTTCATCCATACAAAAATTTTTCCCAGTCAACGGCCAATCCAACAGTCAGACCCAACCTTTGGCACCACCACCAACCATTGTGGAGGCCTTGAGTCTATGCCTCTGATTCATTTGTAGCAGCACCACCCAACTCTAAAAGGGTCATATAACCATCTAGAACCCCTTCCCGGGTCACTTCTCTCTGGTGGAGGCATTGCTAGCCTCTTCTCCTACCATAGAAGAATCGTTGGTCTTCCTTAGGATCGATAAGGCCCTCTACCGATCCATGTTGCAACCCACCAGACCTCTATCTCGCCAGTAGAGGGGTCGTCCGACCTCCCTCTCAAATTTCATCAGTAAAGGGGTCACTAGACCTCCTTATCCGTAAAGGGGTCATCCAACCTTCCTCTAGTCAGTAGAGGGGTCACCGGACCTCCTCCTTATCTGTAAAGGGATTGTTGAACCACTCTTGTGTCCAACAAAGCCTCTGATGGGCATTTCTTAATGTTGCTACTTTGCGCACAACCCTTTTTGGGTCTCATGCATGTCCTATTGGTGTTGTTGTACAACTTCTTGGCAATAACCAACACATCAGGCATTGGGTGGCCATGTTTAGGCCTTTTACAACCAAATTGGTTTGCTATTAAACTAATCCTACTGCCCAATCCCATGTTAGATATATGGTTCGTGATTTTCTATATCAAGATCTCGCTTAAGCCCTAAATCTTTACGTTCTCGCAAAACGTGCAATGTAAGTTACCAATCCACTTGTCTGGTGCAACTGTGACCACTATCTTTTTTGATGCATCTTGATGGATCTATTGTTGTAACTTCTGAGACAGATCGTGTTGCGTGTCCCATACCCTCATGGCTACACCTAAATCATCCTTGACTAATGAGATCAAATCATTGGCCTCTACTACTTCTATCAATGTTTAAGGGACCTCCATCAAGTTGAATGGAGTCCAAAATTATATTCTATGGTCTCAGGCATTCAAAATCATCTTAGGAGGGTAGAAGAAGCTTTACATCCTCTTAAAGGATGCTCCAGACTCCAAGTCTACAGATTATGAAAGATGGGAGAAAGACAACTACATAGTGATGAATTGGCTAATGAATGACATGCAGCAGAAAATTACAGCAAATATGTTGTATAAGAAAGATGTCATGAGAATTGGGAAAGCTTGGCTAGGAAATATTCCCAGAAGTCTAACAATTCTTGGTTGGTTGATATCTATAGGCATATTTGGTCCACTAGTTAGGGAGAGATGTCCTTAGAAGATTACTATACTACCATGGAGGCCTTGTACAAGAAGCTTGCCATCTTCTAGCCATCTTGTTACTCAAAACAATCTCAACAATGGTCAAAGTGGCATACATATCTATTGAAGCAAATGAGCAATCCAGTTCTATTAAGAAACCCTATGTGCCTTTATATAGAGAGGTACAAAAGGAAAAATTACATGCACCTGTACATTAAGGAAATAATGAAAAGTTACATAACTCAACACTCCCCCTCAAGCTGGAACATAAACATTGGGCATGCTCAGCTTGGAACACAACTCAAGACATTTCTTGGAGAGCGCTCTAATGAAAATATTAGCAATCTGATCTCCGGTGGCAATATGGGTGTTGAAATCTTCCCAGCCAGGATGGCATCTCTAATGAAGTGACAGTCCACTTTTATGTGCTTAATTCGCTCATAAAATGTCGAATTGTTTGCAATGAAAATAGCTACTTTGTTATCACAATACATAGGAGTAAGATCCGAAAAAGACACTCCTAAATCCTGCAAAATAAATCTCACCCACAGTGGCTTACAGGTAGTATGAACCAATGCCCTATACTCACACTCGGCATTGGCTTACTCCTCCAGGTCACAAAATTGCCCCCTACATAGGTGCAATAGCCTGTATATCCTCATGGGCCCCTGCAAAATCAACATCAGAGTAGTCCCATACATCAAGATGGCCATGTCTTCTGAAAGAAAGTCCTTTTCCAGGAGCCTGTTTAAGACACCACAACACCTGACACGCAAAGGAAATATCCGATCTTGTAACTATCAAATATAGGAGCTTTCCCACTATTGCACAGTACCTAGTCACATCCTTTAGTAGTAAACTCTCTGAGTTTGCAAGATGTATATACAGGTCTGTAGAGAAATTTTGAAGGGATAAATGATTCTTGTTATTGATCAAATAGAGAGGCCCAAGCCCTCTTTATATAGAGAGGCAAAGGACATACATGGAAACACAATCAACTGTTTACTAAATATAATCAAGACCTAAAAATAGTAAACATTAATCAAATATTTAATTTAATTTATTTCCTAACACTCCCCCGTAAGTTGAGACACGAGACGGCGAAGACTTGGATCCTTAAGGTAATGAAGATTAACACTTGTCGACGTGGTAGTCGCTTCTTTGTATCTTCAACCCTGCGTGTCTCTTCTTGTACGCCCTCACAGAGTCAGTCAACGCTTGGTTTCTCTTGAGGTGCATGAGAGTACTGCCCGAACACTTGACATCATGAGGTGGCTCCCATCTTTAACTCTTGTATCTTCAACTCAACATATGATGACCCAACTGAGATAACTCAACTTTGAGGGGTTACAGACAAGTACCCCAACAATAGAAGACTAAACTTTAAAGAAACAACAAATAGACTCAATCATAAAATAACCCTAAATATATATATATATATATATATATATATTAAAGAAACACCAAGGACCTGAAGAGGGTTTTCTTCCTCCCCTTCTTTCATTCTTCTCTGTTGGCGGTGTGAAATGGCAGCAACAACACTAATGCTGCAGTAAACATGGAGAGAAGAGGAGCCACCATCAACTCCCTCTTCTCCTTCCTCTTTCCTTTTTTTTTCCTTTTCCTTTGGTCGGCGACGCTACAGTAGAAGAGGAGGTCCACGGCGGAGCTTTGGCAGGTCAAAGGAGGGCAGGACCACCTTGGTCCAATGGCTCGACCTTCCAAGGGTCAGGGAACGAGGTTTAAGGGGTCAAAACAGAGATTCGGATCTCTGTCCTCATGGGCGACACTCTAGTCTATTAGGCTTACTAGCAGCGCATGGCTCATCAGAGAACCACCAACAGTGATCGGTTTGGTCGCTAAGGCTCTAATGACCACCACACGAGTGGTCCCTCGTGTAGTTCCCTACTTGGAGAGGGTGACATAATAAATTGCGGAAAAGATAATAAACAATCTCACAAAATAGACAAACACACAAAGTACACAATTATTTTTAGGTGGAAACCCAAACCGGGTGAAAACCACCACCTAACCCTCTCGAGTTAGGATTTTCCGATCAACCAAGTTGATCAAATCCACTAAACGAATCACTTTAAACGAGGGTGATTCAACCTCAATTACAACCACGCTACAAGTGCAAGGGTAGCGTTCCTCAACCCCTTCTCTTCACGAGAAGGATTTTGTCCCTCGAAGGAGACGGGAATTCGCAAAGCGAATACCCAACCAAATAATAAAGATAAAATAACAAATAATCCTATAGAACCAACAAAGTAATTTTTAACCTAAGCTTCTATAGGAATTAGGAAACTCCCCTTTGCAAAGAGTGCGTCGGATCGATGACGCGGGTGCGTGAGCCATGCGACGGCGCAACGTCGCTCTCGTGAACTACGGCGGGAGAGTGGGTGTGCAAATGCTTAATGCTCTCTAGATGAAGAACTGGAGCTTGGAGAGTAAGAGCTTGCTTCTTAGGATCAAGAGATACAAAATGGTGTGAAAATGTATTACTTGGTGTCTTTTTGGTGTCTCTAGGTGTGTCTTAGTGTATAAAAGGTTCCTCTCTATTTATAGAGGCCTTAGGAAGGCTTTGGAAGGCTTAGGAAAGCTTCCATAGCTGCTAGGAGCAAAGCCCAAGAGAGTCAGGCCAAAATCAAGAACAATGATTGCACTGACAGGCTTATCAGACGTCTGATCCTGGCATCAGACGTCTGGAAGATCACTATAAGATGTCTGGGAACAACATCAGACGTCTGATTTTAAGCGGATTTCTTCCTGATTTGGATCAGATCTAAACAGAGTTCTAGTGCAAGTCCATCAGACGACATACAGGACGTCTGGCACTATGTTTGGACGTCTGGAAACCTACTTTTTCGTGGGAATGGATTTCCAATAGAGTGCAACAGCTAGAAAATCTCTGAGAATAGATTTTGGATCAGCCGAGGCAAAACGGTCATCTATCAGATGTCTGGAAAGGCCTAAGAACGTCTAATAAGGCTCTAACGGTCATATCCTTGAGTGTTTGTTGAGCCAACCAACGGTCCAATAATTGGACGTCTGGCAAAGTCATTAGACGTCTGGTCTAAGGTCTGCACGTCTGATTTCATCAGACAGAACTAACTATGTCCAGCCTAAATGTTATCAGACATCTAAACCAACAGTCAAACGTCTTAAAACACATTATCAGACGTCTGATCTTGGAATTAGACGTCTGGAAATGCTGTTTGAACCCTATATTGGTTTTCTAAGTTCTCTACAAAAAACCTAAGTATCCTAGGGTTGTGCTGGTGTTCCTAGGACTATTGTTAGGGTACTTTGAGGCTATTTAACATGAATCTAAATAACAAAATAAAGAGAAACAAAAGAAACGAAAAATACAAGGAGTACAAGAGAAGGAAATCTATCATATTCTTCATCTCCTTCCTTCTTCAAGCTATCGCTCCTCGCGAATCTCCTCTGTTCTCCATCAAGCTCCTCCAATCCGTCCTGGATGCGAGCTCGAACTTCGTCTAATCACGTCTCCATTTGCAATTGTCCTGAAATCTAAGACTCCAAGTGCAAATGTTAAATGACACGTGTTTTGTTATCATCAAAACAAATGATCGTGGTGCTCTAGCACCAACACCTCGTCGAACGATGGCCGAAGGCAGCGCCAATGACGCTTTATCCTCCAACAATGAGAAGACCAACAGCAGCAGCAGTAGCAATGTGAAATCAGAGAGGAAGAAGAAAAGAGAGATCTCCGATGGCTCGTCGGAGGCCGGCGGCACCGTCGAAGGGCCTCCCCCCTCTAGGTTTTCTTCTTCTAAACCCTAGACCACCAAGATCAGTGACTCTGATACCAGGTAGAGAAATTTTGGAGGGATAAATGATTCTTGTTATTGATCAAATACAGAGACCCTAGCCCTCTTTATATAGAGAGGCAAAGGACATACATAAAAACACAATCAACTGTCTACTAAATGTAACCAAGACATAAAAATAGTAAATACTAATCAAATATTTAATTTGATTTATTTCCTAACAAGGTCCATTGGAACACTAGCAGGTATGCAGCCTAGCATTCCTGCCCCCCACAATATATCCAACACATATTTTCTTTGTGACAAGACAAGACCAGCATCCATGTATTATACGTCAATGCCTACAAAATAATTTATCAGCCCCAAGTCGTTAGTCACAAACTAAGAATGTAAGAAAGTCTTTGTAGCTTCTATTCCTTCTTTATCACTCCCTATAAGCATAATATCAACAACATAGACAATAATAATAATAGCCAATAACTCTGTGAATGGTAAAAATACAGTGATCAGTTCTGAATCTAGTAAAGCCATATTCTTGAATTACATTACTAAACCTCTCAAACCAAGGCCGTAAAGTGATCAACTATGGGTCTAGTAAAGCCATATTCTTGAATTGTATTACTAAACCTCTCAAATCAGACCCATAGGCTCTACTTAAGGCCATAATGGCCTTCTTTAATCTGCACACCTAGTTCTGACACTCCCCCTTAATCATAAAATCTAGGGGTTGCTGTATATATACTTCATCAAGATTACCATAAAGGAATGCATTTTTGATGTTCACCTGAAAAATCGACCAATCACTATTTACGGCTACAAAGAGTAAGATCCTGACTAAGTTGAGACGAGCCAATGGCGAGAATGTCTCAAAATAATCAACGCCAAAGATTTGTGTATAACCTTTAGCAACCAACTGTGCCTCGAACCTCTCGACTAAACCATCTAAACAATACTTGAGAGTAAACACCCACCTACATGCCACTACAATAGCACCAGCAGGTAGGTTAACAAGTTCCCAAGCCCCTCTAGATTGAAAAGCTACCATCTCCTCCTCCATGGCTGAGGTCCAAGAAGGATCCTAGAAGGCCTCTACATGATTCCTGGGAATATAATGGATGTCCACTGCAAGAGAGAGAAGCCTTCCTACTGCAGGTAAATGACCAAGTGACATAATTTGAAACAGAATACCTAGCACAAGACCGTTGTGGCGTCCTTAGGGCAATAAGAAGATCCACATTAGTTACCTCTGATGTTGTAGGCTTTAGGTCTCCAGTTAAATCCGTAGGATCAGTAGAGGATTGAACAGGAATAATAGAGAGGAGCTTGTCAACTAGAGTGGTGGTAGGTGCAGGCCTACGTTGAAAATATCTAGGGAAGGTACTTACAACCTCAAGATGTCTAGGAAAGTCAGGCGGGGCATCTATCTGAGGTATGGGTGACTCAGAGATCACTAAAGGCGTAGCAGTGGGCATAGGAAGTAGGACATCCTGTGAAACAGTAGGGGACTTTCCAGTGGCAAAGTAATAGGGAACATCCTCAAAGAAATTAACGTCCGTACTGACATAGAAACGATGTACCAACGGATCAAAACATCTATAACCCCTTTGGGTTCTGGAATACCCCACAAAGACACATTTGACAAATCGAGGTGAAATTTTGTCCACTTTAAGTGAACAAAACAAACACAACTAAAGACTTCAGGTGGTAAAGAAAACAACTCTCGGTTCAAAAACCAAATAGAGTATGGGGTCCTACCTCCTAAAACAAAAGAGAACACCCAATTAATCAAAAAAGCTGCAATAAATACAGCATCAATCCAAAAAGTAGAAGGAACATGTGCCTGAAACATAATAGTATTAGCAATATCAAGTAAGTGTCTCAACTTGTGCTCAGTCACCCCATTTTATTTAGATGCGTGAACACACAAAGTATGGTAAATAATACCCATGGACTGAAAAACTAAGATAAATTGACATTCACAAATTCAAGTCTGTTATCGGTTCAAAACATTCGAATAAGAATAGAAAATTAAGTCTTTAATTTACCAACAAATTTTTTTATTAATTCAGGGATTTCTAACTTCAATATAAATACCCAAGAAACATATGTATAGTCATCCGCGAGAACCAAAAAATAGCAAAAATCCCTGAGACTTATGACCCAACACAGGCCCCACAAATCAGCATGAACAAGACTAAAAGGAGACCCAACTCTTTTATTTTTACTAAGAAAAGATGTCATATGATGCTTGCCAAGTTGACAAGCCTCACAAGAAAAGGAAACATAACAAATAATCAAATAATGGGAGAAGAGAAAATATAGTTATGTTCTATTCAAGAAAACCCTAGGTCTCTTTTATAGAGAGAGGGCCTTAAGGTAAATTACATAAGTAGCCCTTAGGCTTCTAGAAAATAACACATGTACCCTTACAAACACAAAAATAATATTAACACCCCCCCTCAAGATGGAGCATATATATCTAGCATGCCTAGCTTGGAACAAAGAAATTCATGACACTTCCGAGATAAAGCCTTAGTGAAGATATCCATTACTTGCTGCTCTAATGTAATAGTAAGGGTGCATATCTTGCCAGAGGTCCCATGTCCCGCACAAAGTGGCAGTCCACCTCAATATGTTTAGTACGTTCATGAAACACTAGATTGGAAGAAATAAACACAGCTAATCTATTGTCACAGAACATTGGGACAGTTTTTGCAACTTTAATTCCTTGATCCTTCAAGAAGTTAATAAGCCACATAATCTCACAACTAACATATGCCATTGCCCAAAACTCTGCCTCAACATTGGATCTGGACACCACTGCTTGCTTTTTACTTTTCCATGTTACCAAATTCTCCCCAGGAAAGGTAGCGTACCCAGTGGTAGAGCGTCTGTCCTCTGGACTCCCTGCTAATCAGCATCAGATTGCACATGTACATCTAAATGATCATTATTCTTTACGAAAGTCCCTTTCCTAAACTTCCTTTGAAATACCTAAGGATAAGACATATAGCATTCCAGTGACTATACCTTGGGTTTTCCATATGTTGAGTGGCTCTGTTAACTGCATAGTTGATATCAGATCTAGTCACCGTAATGTATAAAAGTTTCCCAATAATGCTCTTGTACCTGCCTTTGTCCTCAAACAATGAATCACCCTCCTCTGGCAATTGACACAATGGCTCTACAAGTACCATAGATGGTTGTGCACCAAATAGTCCAGTTTCACCAAGAAGTTCAAGCACATACTTCCTCTGAGAAAGAGGCATTCATTTCAAGTTTCTGGCAACCTCAATGCCCAAGAAATAACGCAGTTATCCTAAATCCTTGGTTACCAAAATGCTCTATAAGTATGCCTTTGTTTCCTAAATTCCTTGACTGTTATCTCCTGTGAGCAACATATCATCACCATATACAACAAGAATAGTAATTTCAGAGTCCTTTCATCTAATAAAAATAGAATGATCAAATTTAGACCTGCAAAAACCAATCTCCTATACTGCAACACTGAGCCTCTCAAACGAAGCTCAAGGACTCTGTTTTAGGCCATAGATTACCTTCCTGAGTTTACATACCTGCCCCCCTCAACAACAAAATCTAGAGGTTGGGACATATAAACTTCCTCCTATAAATCACCATGTAAGAAAGCATTCTTCACATCTAGTTAATACACTGGCCAATTTTTATTTATCACAAGAGAGAGAATGATCCTGACGAAGCATATATGTGCCACTGGGGAGAATGTATCGAAGTAGTCCACCCCATAAGTTTGAGTATAACTTTCACCACAAGTCTAGCTTTCAACCTCTCAACAATGCCATTCAGGTGATGCTTCACAGTAAAAAACCATCTGCAATCCACAACGTTGGCCCCAGGTGGAAGATGTGTCGAGTCTCATGTACCTCAAGACACAAGTGCATCCATCTCATCCTACATAGTCTATCTCCAACCAAGCACAGGGGAAGGGAGTCCATTTATCAAATAGGTGGATGTTCGAATAGCATCACCCTAAAAATTCTTAGGTACATTCGTGGCAAGCATAACGGTTCTAGCAACATTAAGTAGCTAGCGACGACGTAAGTTTCGTTCTGCAACTCCATTTTGCTGCAAAGTGGGGACATAGGAAGTTTAATGAAGGATACCATTACTAGAAAGAAAACCTAGCACATCTTTTTAAATAAATTCCAATGCATTGTCATTACGAAAAATTTTGATGCGAGTAGAATAAAACTTGAGCTTTATTGAAAAATTTTGGAATAATAGACAATTTCAGATCTATCACGCATCAAAAAAAGTCCAAGAAAGACGACTTAAGCCATCAACAAAAATCACAAAAAATTGATTGACATTCCAGTGAGTTATTAAACACGGACCCCAAACATAACAATGAACCAACTCAAAGGTACTAAGCATCTTTTATTCTGTCTAAATGAAAAAGAGATACAGTGATGCTTGCCAAGATGACAAGCTTCACATTCTAAGCTATTAGCATATCTTGGATAACTACCCTTTCCTTTTTCAAAAAAAAAAAGTTACTGGCATATCAAACTCTGGAAACATTGTATACAGACGTAAAGCAAATGGATGACCCAATCGACGATGCCAAAGGACTAGATCCATTGAGACAGAAGCAGCACCAGCAAACAAAGTGGGTGCATCAATATAATAAAGTCCATCACATTCAATCCCCTCACCAATCATCGTCTCCATCCAGATGTCCTAAAGATAGACAAAGTGCTTGTCAAATATAACAGGACATTTAAACTCCTTACACATTTTGATAATAAGCCTAAACGAAATTCTAGAGCACAATAAATAGCAGACAGCCTCAGCTTGTTTGAAAATGAACCTCTCCAACTCCAGTGACAGAAAACTATGTGCCATTAGCCAAATAAAAAGTAATAGCATGTGCCTTATGCATAGAAACAATAGCATCTTCCTTACCAATAAGATGACTCAAAGCACCTAAGTCAACAATCCATGATGAAGAAGACGTAGTGGCAAGGTTCGTAGAACTACTAGTCACAGCCAAAGATGTAGCAGTGTTTGAGACAATGGGCTGACGCAGAAAGGTCATAAGACGAGTATAGTCATCCATCGTCAATGTAGGAGCAGGCGATGACAAAGGAACATAAGTAGCTTCGGCGAAGGAAGGCAGCTCCCCCTCAACCATAGCCGTAGTGACTGAGCGACTCCTTGGATAGCCGAACTTGACCCAACTCTTCTCCGAGGGGTGATTAGTCCTTTGGTAATTGTTGAGTTATATGTAATAGGTTTTTTTATTTTGTTGTAAAGTGAAAGGGTATACTTGTAATCTCTCATCTAGTGCCTCTATATAAAGAGGCCCAGAGTCTCTCTAATGAAATTCAGTTCATTTCGATCGTAATATGATATCAGAGTAGCGATCTTAGACCGGGGCTTTGGTATCCCACCAAACCCTAGCCTCCTTCCCACCCACCAAAACCCTAACTCCACCAAGGGCAACGCCGCCGACCACCTAGGCCAGTAGCACCACCGGAGGAAGGCCCTTTCAGCCTCCAAACAAGCATCAGCAGCGCCACAGGGCCTTCTCGAGCCCGCAGCGCCGCCACTGAGGTCTACCTTGACCTCCACAACGCTGCAGTGCCGCCGCAGGTTAGTCTCAACTGGCAGCACCGTCGCTGCAGTGCCGTGCAACACCTTTGCAAGGGTCAACAGAGCCTCTGCAGCGCCACCTCCTCGAGTCTCCGATCACCTTAGTGTCGCCGCAGAGCCGTTTTCAGGCGGTCAGCGTCACCACCGAGGCTCGTTCAGGCGATCGGCCACCGTGAAGAGCACCGCTAGGGCCTCTTCTATGCCCTAGCATGTGCAAAATTTGTTGGAACGCATTCTGTAAATCTGAAATCCAACTTTTTTAGATCTCATAATCTGATTTTTGGACCCTAAGTCAATGATTCTTCGTGGATCTCGACTCCGCATATCATGGGGGACCAAAAAGATAATGTAAGTGACTTGATGGGGAAGAACTCTACCACAAGCACTCCCCCTCACATGTAGGGGACATCGATCAAGTTGGATGGATCCAACTTCTTGCTCTGATCCACCTCTTGATTTTGTCAGATCTCATAGGAAGTACATCTTAACTGATGCGGTTCCTGCTGTTAAGTCTGCCAATTGGGAGGCAGACAACAACTGGGTCGCTACGTGCCTTCTCAACAGCGTCACCCAGACCATAGCCAAGTAGGTGATGGCTCATGCTTCGACTAAGAGAATGTAGGAAGTACTTCATAAGATACACTCTCATAGAAGTAACATTACCACACTATACAGTGTTGTAGAGGACATTCACAATCTTTGAAAAGGAACTGTCCTTGTCCAAATTATGGCACTATACGGAATCTATGGGACGAGCAAGATGTGTATCAGCCTATCTCTACTGATGCAATTGTTATAGCCAAGCAGAGAGAAGTCATTCGCTCCATTCAGCTTTTGTCTGGTCTTGATTCCAAATACAAGGCAGTCAAAGATCAGTTCATGATAATGGACAAGATTCTGACACTGGAGCAGATATATGCTCGTCTTTCTAGGCTTGCCACCTCGAATCCCGTACCCACTACTGATGCTTTTGCCATGGCTACTGGTGGTCGTGGTAGAGGAAACTCAGGAGAAAAAGGTAGCAGAGCTCATGGTGGTGGTGCACGTGGATGTGGTCATGGTCGAAATTCCTTGAGTGCCACAAGAACGAACATACTATGGATCGGTGCTAGGTGAAGCACAGCTACCCACAGGGTATGGATCCACGTGCCCATCAGGTATCTGCAGAGGAGCCTACCCAGCTACAAGAGGATGACAGCCAAATCACAGTTTCCAAGGCTGATTACGAGCAGTTCATAGCGTCTCAAGGATCTACTTCTGCCTCTATTCAGAGGTTTGCAAGTACTTCTGCCATGTCATTTAAATCTCAAGCTCCAGTCTGGCTTGAAGATTCCGGTGCCTCCTCCCACATTACTGGTGATAGTACCCTTTGTCGTCTCTTCATGACCTTGTTACACCATTTCAGGTCAAAGTGGTTGATAGGGGTTTGTCTCATGTTACTGGACTAGGGAATATCTCTATCTCTAGCCTTACCTCTTTCTAACGTCATGCATGCTCCTAGATTTGCACTTAATTTGATGTCTATCAGTCAAATTACTAGAGATTTGAGATGTCGAGCTATTTTTCATGACCAGTATTTCGTCTTGCAGAACCTCCAGACGATGAGGTGAATTGGTGAAGGACTTGAGCAGAACGGGCTCTACTACCTACATATCCCTCCTCCATCCAATACTGATGCTGCATGTGCCACTACTGCTCTCCAGTGGCACTTGAGACTTGGTCAACCTAGCTTTCATATTTTGCGACGTCAGTTTCCTACTTTGTCATTTCCAGCCTAGCAATTAAGCAAACACCATAGGTCTTCTTTTCCACCAAACAATAAAAGAGTTGAGTCTACTTTTGCTCTTATGCATGCTGATGTTTGGGGCCCTTGTAGGGTCAAAAGTGTTAGAGGATTTCGATTTTTTCATATTCTTATGGATGATCATACCAGGATGTCCTAGGTTTTTATGATGAAAAAAAATCTGAAGTCTTTGATATTGTCAAAAATTTTATGTTAGAAATAAAGACTTAACTTTCTACTATTAAAATTTTTTGAAGTGAATGATTTGGAATTCTTGAATGCTAGGATTGATCCTATCTTTAAATCCTAGGGTATTGTTCACCAGACTACTTGCATTCACACCTCCCAACAAAATAGGGTTGTTGAACGTAAGCTTTGTACTTGATGTTGTCATTCTATCATGCTTCACATGAATGTCCCCTCAGTTTTGAGCCGATGCTATTCTTACTGCTACTTATCTGGTGAACAAAGTTTGCTCCTCTATCTTAAGGGGTAAAATTCTGTATTCTTTATTATTTCCTCGCAGTGATATGTTTTCTGTTACTCTTATCATCTTTGGTTATGTGTGTTTTGTCCATTTACCTAAAGTTGATAAGATTTCTCCTCGATCTGTGAAGTATGTTTCTGCGAAATTCTAGGACCCAGAAAGGGTACAAATGCCATGACCCTATTTCACGAAAACTTTATGCTTCTATTGATGCCACCTTTTTTGAAGAGATACCATATTACAGAAAAAAGGGGGAGGAACCTATTGTTACACAAGTATTGATATATCGACATATCACCGATATATCGATATCGGCAGATCAACACATATCGATATGAACGTTAATATCTTTTTTCCATGATATTACCGATATATCGCCGATATATCGTCGATATCGCCAATATATCGGAGATATATGGACTTTTGTTGAACTTTAGAGCTGTATATGCTAAGGTTCTTGCTTCCTTGTAGTCCATCAAATATGTCAACTTTAGAGCTGTACATTCTCTGTCAACAATTCAGTCATTGCACTTGGTTTTACTTATTGAAAAATAGGAAGAAGATTTTAAAACGTCAGTAAGAAATACATTAGCATCTTCAAACATCTATAAAAAGATACATAAAACTAAGCACTTTGATAATCCATGGGTATTGAAAGGACTATCTTGTCATCTTCCTTTGATTAAAAAATGCCATCCATGATGATTCTTCTTTCTTTCCCCCACAACAACCTAGGGTTAACAAGCTCACTTGTTTCAGCATGGCTTATCTAAGTACTTGCCAAAGTTTAACATATCGCGATATATCGCATATCAACAGGTTGGGTGGTATCGATACCACCCAAAGTGTATTTTTCCCGGATATCGATGATATATCACCGATATATTGTCGATTGGGTGGGAAAAATGGTGCTGTGGCACTGTTGAAATGGGACGACTGGGCGGGAGGTTGAAAACGGTAGGGCAGGACTCAGCGGGAGGCGTGAGATTGAAAATGGGTAGACACAGACACACACACACAGGCAGGACTGGACTAGCACTGTTCGGAACCCACACGCACACATGCATGCACACGCATGCACGCACGCACACACACATTTTTTAGCCATTCCTTTATGATATATTAATCACAAAAATGTTAATTTGACATTTTTATATTTTATGACTTTCTGAGTAATTTCCCAAAAATTCACCAATATCAACGATATATCCCCGATATATCTCCTTTTTGACTTGTCAATATAAAATCGATATCGATATTTAAAACCTTACCTACTGAGCCTTCACATGAGGTTCCCCTTCCTATGCCTACTAAACCACCATAGCCTACTGAGCCACCTATACCCAGGACTACTCAACCTGATACACATCCCTCTCCGTATCATCGTAAGATTCCTGATACGGATACCTTTCCTAAACACTTCCAACGTAGGACCCATCATATGGATGAACTACTATCCACTGTCTCTTCTCAGTCCCTACCAGTTGTTGATGACTTATCTGAGGATTAGGTAACTCCTACTACCGAGGACACTACTCTAGACCTTCCTATTGCACAAAGGAAGGCTCCACATTCTTGTGCCTAATATTATGTGTCTCAGTTTATATCTCTTGATAGCCTGTCTACTGTTGGATGCCAGTTTTCCCTTGCCATTAACAGCGTGTAGGTACCTCGAGATCATTATGAGGCCTTCCGAGATCTATCTTGGACATTGGCAATGGAGGAGATGGCAGCTTTACAGTCCTGTGGCACTTGAAACCTGGTTGATCTACCCCCAGGAGCTACTGTTGTAGGGTGTAGATGGGTGTTTACCCTCAAATGTCGTCATGATGGCACTGTGGATCGGTACAAAGCAAGCTTGGTGGCCAAAGGATACACTCAGATGTTTGAGGTTGACTGCTTTGAAACCTTCTCCCCAGTTGCTCGTCTTAATTCTGTCCGGATACCGTTATCTCTTGCTGTCAACAAACATTAGACCGTACATTAGCTGGATATCAAAAATGCCTTTCTTTATGGTAATTTGGGGGAGGAAGTCTACATAGAGCAGCCACCCAGCTTCCCTATTCAGGGGGAGCGTCAGAAGGTGTGTAAACTGCAAAAAGCTATCCATGGACTAAAACAGAGTCCTAGAACTTGGCTTGAGAGATTCAGCAGGGTGGTCCAAAATTATGACTTCACCAGGTCATCGGCAGATCATTCTATCTTTACATTGCATAAACAGAGAGGCTCCGTCATCCTTGGGGTGTATGTGGATGACATACTTTTGACTGGCAGCGATAAGCAGGGGATAAAGGAAACAAAGATGCTACAGTCGCATTTTGTTACCAAGGATTTAGGCCCTATCAACTACTTCATTCGTATTAAGGTGCAACACACTAGTGGAGGACTTGCACATGCTGAAAGACATGGGTATGCTGGGGTGCAAATCGGCATAAGTGCCCATGAATGTGTCCATGCCTATTGCAGATGATGACAACCCACTACTACAAGACGTCACTAGATACAAGGCAGTGATTGGTAAATTATTGTATCTGACTGTTACTTACTCTGATATTGCTTTTGCAGTCGAAAGATTAAGCCAGTTTATGCAGTCACCACGAGAAATCCACTAGGATGGTGTTTGCCAGATTCTTAGGTACTTAAAAAGTGCACCTGGGAAAGGACTCCTTTTCAAAGACAATAGGCACTTGGATGTGAGTTCTCTAATGCAAACTATGCAAGTGCTCATACGAATAGGAAGTCCACTACAGGGTACTGCACATTTATTGGAGGTAATCGGTTACTTGGAGGAGCAAGAAGCAGGTGGTGGTATCCAGATCGAGTGCTAAATCAGAATATAGGGCCATGTCCTAAACCACCTGTGAGTTACTTTGGGTTCGTTCCATTTTGGAAGACTTTAGATTGAAGGTACCTGATTCTATTCCAATGCACTATGACAATAAAGCTGCCACATTTATTGCAAATAACCCTATTTTTCATAAAAGGACCAAGCATATTGAAGTTGACTGTTACTTCATTAGAGAGGTCATCCTAGCCAAGAAAATTTCTACACCTTACATTAGCACTAAAGACCAGCTGTCAGATGTTTTCACTAAAGCACTTCCTCAAAAGAGATTACATTATATTTGTACCAAGCTGAACATGTTTGATGCCTATGCTCCAACTTGAGGAGCGTTGAGTTATATGTAATGGATCTTTTTATTTTGTTGTAAGGTGGAGGGGTATACTTATAATCTCCCCTCTGGTACCTCTCTCAATATAAAGAGGCCCAAGGTCTCTCTAATATAATTCAGTTCATTTTGATCCTAACAGTAATGAACACAAGGATCATAAATACAACCTCATCCACGTCCACGACCACCTCCATAGCCACAACCCCCTCGAAATCCACCTCTACCTCCAGACGTAGCAAAAGCAATCTCCTCGATGTTACGTGTCGTAGAAACAACCGAAGGATAACCAGCATCCATAGATATCTTCTGTAGATGCCCATGTACAATCTCCAAATCAAGCATAATCTCAAGAACCAGAACGTTCTTACGTGCAGATGAGAACTTGGGATTCAACCCATCCAAGAACCTGTAGACTTGCCATATCTGTATCTGGCCAGTATGAATATCACAATAGGAAGGTTGAAGCACATTGACCTCTTCAAAGAGCCCTTCCATCTCAGTATAATAATCAATTAGCATTCTTTCTCCTTGAGACATGAACCATATACGACAATATATACCTAAGAGACGAGCATAGTTGGATTTCTGAGAATATTTCTTGGACAGGCTCTCCCACATATCCTTGGTCATCCTTTTATATAACAGGTTCGAGGCTATCTAACACTCCACACTATTCATTATCCAGTTTATCACCAGAAAATTATCCTACTCCCATTTTTCAAAATCCTTATAAGTTGACTCAAGTGGATTACTAATAAGAATTAGAAGCTTCTTATAGCCACCCATAAATATCTTGAATGCCTGCACCCATAACAAATAGTTCTGAGATCCATTAAGCTTAATAGTAGTCCTTGGACCATAATAGCAGTTGAGGTAGTCATAGGCTTAGCTTCAATTGTTTCAGCTGAGGTAGATGCCATGATTGTGACCATGAGAGAAAAGGAATATCCGAAAAAAACCAGATCTCATTTTGAGTATCCAGACCACAGATATGATGATAAGAGTGATAGAACACGCTCTACAAGTCATGGGAAGTACAAATCATAACCCAAGCCACCTACGAAAGTGTTCTGGAATATCATCCTCCAATCAGAGACGTGCAGCAACCCAAATGAGGCAAAGCACCCACAGGAGGGAAGATCACCTCCTTGGTGACACCCGACAATGCTGCTGGTCACCAGCAGCATTGTTGGGTCGTTGGCGATGCTCGGCAACACTGTTAGGCGACAGGAGGGACCCGGCGGTTCTGCTGGACTACGCTGCTAGGCGGCGCTACTGGTGGCGCTTTCGGCGACAATGGCACCCTTGGTTCTTCTTGAAGAAGCTGCCAGAGGCGCTAGATACCAGAGACAAGAAAAAGATCTATTTGATGGGAAGAGCACTAGAGCACTAAGGATCTAGGATCCACCCTGCTTTGATACCATGTTGAGGGAGAAGAGAAAATAGAGTTCTATTCTACTCAAGAAAACCCTAGGTCTTTTTTATATAGAAAGAGCCTTAGGATAAATTACATAAATAACCCTCAAGCTTCCAGAAAATAACACATGTACCCTTACAAACACAATAATAATATTACCTTTAACAAATAATGTGGAAACATAACAATATATCAAAGTATAAGCGATAAGAAATACTTGGTTTTGGTGGGGTATCCAGGAACTAGGTATGCAAGTTTTGGTAAACCCAACCCAAGTCTGACTCAACCCAACCTGAAAAAAATGGATAAAACCCGACCCGAACCTGACGGGGTTCAAGTATGGGTTTTATCCAAAAAATCTAACTAGGTATGGGTATGGGTATAGATCTATGCCCGATTAATCGACCCAAGTATCCAATCAAAATCCCCATTTACCCGAAATATATAAGTCTCTCCCTAAGTCCCTCATTCCCTAACCTTGATCTCCCTCATAATTCCCTCCACGATTTTAAAAGTTGAGAGTACTTCTGAAGCTTTCATTGAATATTTATTTCAAGGATGAGAATCTTTTATTTGAAATGTACTTATATTTTGTCTTTCTTTATTTTTTTTTATAAATTTTTTCTTCTTTAGCTCTAATTTGGGTAAGATTTGATTGTAAGATCAATTTACAAATTGAAACGTGATGGGCAAATGGATACACAATGGATAAATGGGTATATGTATGAATTTGGATTTTTGTACCCGATGAGTAAATAATTAGGGTATGAGTATGGATTGTATCCCTACCAGGCATTGATCTAGGACCACTACTCTGATACCATCTTGGGACAAATGAGCGATCTAGTTCTATTGAGAAACCTTATGTACCTTTATATAGAGAGGTACAAAAGAAAAAATTACAAGCACATATCCGTACATTAAGGAAATAATAAAAAGCCACAACCCAACAATATCACTTCTTAGATGGTCTCGGTCCACATTATCAATCAACTACAGATCTTTTATCCTCATACTCCATCCCTGACATTGACACCATCTATGGCAAATTACAAAAGTTGGATGTAGATCATTATACTCTTGCTTTTACTCACACTGCCAAAAGTACACAACTCATTTCTAGTGCACGGAGAGGACAATTTGGTGGCGGTAGATGAGGACATGACAGTGGTAGAGACAAAGGTCATGTCTTTCCTCTATGTTCTCATTAAAAGCACACTAACCATCCATCTGACAGATATTGGGATAAGTTTGGAAAGCCTGCTTAGGCTTCCCAAACATCAACAATCACTTACTCTCCCTACCACTGAGCATGACGCTACCCCCTCTACTCAGCAACTTCCATTCAGCTTTCTCCTGAGTACTACACACACATTATGAATCTTTTAAGGTTCCCAACCTTAATCTTCAGTTGCTCTTAATTCCTCCGCAAGCTTTGCTGAAACTACAAGGACTATGGCAAATCTAGCTTCCACAGCTTCCATGGACTAGGTTGTGGACTCAGGTTTGTCTAACCACTTGACTAGTAAAAGTAGTTGTTTTATCTAGTGTTAGGCAATCTTCTAGAGTTACTTCAGTATAATATCAAAGCAATAAAATCATAAAAGAACACTTGGGTTTACATAGAAACCTCACTCACGAAGAGCGGGGAGAAAACCACAGGAGAAGGCCCTGATAGGGTAGAGATCTGTATTGATCTTCTCAAAAAATAAGTGGGGGATACACGCCTATTTATAGGACACCACACACGCCATATTCCCATAACTCACGATGTGGTACTAAACACCACACACTCCTCTCAACACTCCTGCTCAAGCTAGAGCATAGAATACTCAGCTTGTAACAAAACACAATCCTCACTCTACGGTAAAATAGTCTCCTCTCAACTGGTTCTCGCTTGTAAGTAGGAACACGGGCTGGAGCTACTAAAGGAACTGCTGATGTCTCTGATAAGGGCCTCTACTTTGGAGACCTCAATTGGTGTTGGTGGTTCCTCCTTCAGTATCCTTGTAATGGGACTTCTTCTGAAGACCTCGAAGTTGAATCTCTCACATAGAAACCAGCTAGGCCCTTCCTCTGAGGACCTCAAAACTGGATCTCCCTCTCTGGAGACCTCAAAACTCTGGACCTCCTAGAGTTGGGTTTCTCATGTGATGATCTATAACTCAACATCCCTAACGATATCCAATGTCATCTCGGAGGATGCCATCGTGCCTTAAAAAGAGAGAGACACGTAGATCTAAAAATATGCAACAAAGGGACTCCCAAATGGGGGTGACTACAACAGACATCCACACTCTCCCTTTCTCCCATACTCATATGAGAAGAAAATAATACCAAGAAGAAATAACAATTAAAATAAAATAAAGTGCTTCTCCCTTTTTTCTCATCACCATCACTTTTTTTTCTTTCCTTTTTTTTTTGAAAAAATTTCTTGTATTTTTTTTGGAAATTTTCCTCTTCTCCTTTTGTTCATATCCCTTGTTTTTATTTTATATATAAAGATAACAAAAAAGAGGATAAAGTGGGCAAAATACCCACACACACCATCACACCTTAGGGTTCGAAAGAGCATAGCATCAACAATTGCCGAAAGAGAATTGGGCACCACAGTAATCGCTCACATGGGGAGAGTGGCGTCAAAAATGAGGCTTCATGAGGGGCTTCATAAGCTACTGTTGTCCATTGCGCATGGTTGTGGAGGAGCCTTCTCCTCCACCATGTAATGCTCGTGTGGCCATCTTCACCTCAATCTTGCGCACTCATCGCACAATCCACCTTCTTCGATTTCCTATGACCTTGCGAGAATTCTCCAAGAATAGAATGATAAACATAATCGAAAAAATAACCCAAAAATTGACTCTCTCTGATATCAAGTTGAATTTTATAACAAGCAGAAGCAAAATATCAAAGCAATAAAATAATAAAAGAACACTTGGGTTTATGTGGAAACCCCACTCGTGAAGAGCGGGGAGAAGGCCCCAATAAAGCAGAGATCTGTATTGATCTTCTCAAAAAAATAAGTGGGGGATACACACCTATTTATAGGCCACCATACATCCACATTCCCACAACTCACAATGTGGTACTAAACACCACACACTCCTCTCAACAATCTATCATGGTCAGCTTGGAACAGCACGTGTCAAATGCTCCTCATGACAATGGCTTGGTGAATATATCAGCAATCTAGTCCTTTGAAGCAACAAAAGTAGTATGCAACACCCCCTACTATATCAGATCTCTGGTGTAGTGACAATCCACTTCCACATACTTCGTTCTCCTATGAAACATTTGATTATTCGCAATGCAAGTTAGTGTCCTATTATCACATCTCATCTCCATAGAACCATCAATTTAGACATGTAGATCTCTAGGTAGGGATTTAACCCAAACCATCTCAGTCACAGTTTGAGCCATAGCACGATATTCAAATTATATGCCAGATCTAGAGACAACTGCCTACTTTTTACATTTCCAGGTAACAAGATTTCTAGTAACAAAGGTGCGAAAGCCAGTGGTAGATTTTCTATTTGCTATATCTCCTACATGATCAGCATCTGAATATCCCACAACCATCATAGGAGCACCCTTCTTAAAAAGTATTCTACGACCAGATGCTTTCTTCAAGTATCTAAGCACCTGGATAGCTGAATATCAAGTCTAATAATAGTTAAGTGTTAGCTTATGTTGTATGGTCATTTATTTTTTTTCTTATTATAAGGGCTATGTGTGTTTTGTCTCTCAGGATATTCCTGTACTTTTGACTCTACGATCTCTCTATATAAGAGAGCCCTAGGGTTTTTAATGAAACTAAGTCATTACAATCAATTTTAAGTATAATAATTTACCAACCAGCTGCCTATATAAGTAATTATCAACCACTTCTACCTCTCCATCATACAAGTGTACCTTGGGATCCATAGGTATATTAGCAAGTTTAGAACCCAGCATGCTTGTTTTTTTAAGTACATCAATGGCATACTTCCTTTGGGACAAAACTATCCCATCTCTGCGCTAGTTGCTACTTCAATTCCCATAAAATACCATAACTGGCCAAAATCTTTCATAACAAACTGCATCTTTTGACTTCTGCAATTACAGCTTTGTCATCCACTATAATAATCAAGTCATCAACGTAAACCAGGAGAACCACCACACCTCTCTCTATCTTCCTCACAAACAATGAGTGATCTGATGAGGATCTCTGCAGGCCCATCTTCTCAACCACTTCTGACAACTTATGGAACCATGCTTTTGGACTCTGCCTGAGCCCATAAATAGCCTTCTTCAGCCTGCATACATGCCCCCCTAAACCTCAAATCCATGAAGCTGCTGCATGTATACCTCTTCCTGGCGATCACCATATAGGAAAACATTTTTAACATCAAGTGGGTGAAGTTTCCAATCCCTATGAGCAAACACAGAAATAAGTATCATGATTGTAGACAGAGGAGCAACTGGAAAGAAAGTATCAAAGAAATACACCCCATATATTTAGGTGAATCCATTTGCTACCAAGCACGCCTTGTACCTTGAAATAGACTCATCAAGGCAAAGGCCCAGCAACGACCAACAAGTGTAGTGCTCGGTGGAAGAGAAGTAAGCTCCCACATCTGTCGATCCTGTAATGCAGACATCTCATCCTCCATGGCCTTTCAACATCTTAGATTAAGCATGGCCTGGTGATATATAGAAGGTAACTCTATAGCTGACAAAGCCATAGTAAATAGGGCAAAAGATTTTCCCATTTTATCAATAGACACTGACCTTGCTGCTCTATAATGTGCATAAGACCGTGATGCCTTCCGAATAGCTATCAGAAGGTCATCCTCAGGAGTATCATCACCTGCACTTACACAAGCACCACTAACACACACCTGGTCAGATGGCTCAACCTCAACACATACCTGATCTGGGGAGAAAGGTGGGGCTGAAGCAGGAGGGCGTGCTGCCTAATACACTATGCTGCCTATAAGTCACCGGCTTCTGATAGACACGTCTAAATCTATTATTATCACTCAAATGCTCAGAAGGTGCAAGAGATGTTACTATGTCAAGAACTCCATCCATAGGCACAGGTGGAATAGGCATAGGAGAAAATTCAGCCTCCTGAGATAACTGGTAAGCTACTAAAGAAAAATAAGGTACAGCCTCATGAAAAGTCACATCTGCAATAACATAGTGCCTTCCTGCCACTGGATCATAGCATCGATATCCCTTCTAAACTTAGGAATATCCAAGAAATACACACTTCACTGCACATTGTGCTAATTTATCCCTTCCAAGACCCATCAAATGTACAAAAGCAATGCATCCGAACACACATGAAGGTAACTGGAATAACTCCCTCTCAAGATAAAGAACATGCCAGGGAGTTTGCTCATGTAGAACTGAGGAAGGCATTCTGTTAATAAGATAGCATGCTGTAAGAATAGCATCTCCCCAATACAACTGTGGAACACAATGCTATATCAACAATGTTGGTGCCACATCCAACAAGTGCTTAAGTTTCCTCTCTGCCACACCATTTTGCTGTGAGGTGCGTAGGCAAGAGGTCTGATGCACAATTCCACATGTCCTGTAAAATCCAACCAACCGTGCAGTACAAAATTCTAGAGCATTATCAGATCTCACAATTTTCACATTCACATCAAACTGTTTTTTTATTTCAATCAAAAAAAGCTCAATAATCTATCCCACATTGAACTTATTCTTCATCAAGAACAACCAAGATAGATGGGAGAAATCATCCACTACAACCAAATAATAGCAGTGACCCTGCCGATCAGGTATCTGACTAAGGCCCCAAACATCTAAATGCAATAACTCAAAAATAACAGAGGAACTCGAACCAGTAGTAGCTGGAAAAGATGAACGGTAATGCTTTCCTAGCTAGCATGCATCACAATATATCTTAGTGGTTGGTCATAAGTGTTGAATGATGCGTCAAAGCCAGTCCAGAGATGGGTAACCGAGACAACGATGCCAATGCAAGGCACCACCAGAAGTGAAGCCTAAACCCCTTTGACATGCAGTAACAAGAGGTGTCTAGACAAGGCAATACACACCCCCTTCTTCATGTCTGCCATCAATCATCCTCCCCTTCAACTTATTCTAAAATGCAACCAACATCATCAAAAATGGCTCCACAATTAAGTTGCTTAGTGATCTTACTAATAGATAAAAGGTTCATGGAGAAATCAGGAACAAAAAACACATCAGGCAAGCATATGGTAAGGGTAACTGACACCTCCCCCTGACCATCAATCTATGCATGCCTGCCATTTGCTCTACCTGTACAATTCTTCCCTGTAGCACAGTATGTAATCTCCCAAAACATCCCTAATCACCAGTCAAATAATGAGAAGCACTAGAATCCACTAACCAAGACATATTAATACCTGATGAGGAGGCAAAGGCAACGATCTCACTAATAGTAATCTCCTAAGTTGGGAAAGGTGTTGAACCATTGCATCATAGTCAACACGTGAAACTATGTCAAACTACTTAGTAGATATCACAGAAGCCTGATTAGCAACAGGTGGCCTCCCGTGCTTGGCCCAGCATAAGGCCTCAACATGTCCAACCTTCCCATAGAAAGTGCAAGTGGTACGGGTCCTCCCAGATACAACATGTCCTCTTCCCCAACCACAAGTAAACGGGGTACCTCTACCTCCATGTCCAGTCATAACAGCCATAGCAAAAGCCTATCCAGTGCTCTCTCCAGTCAGAGGCTAAGGTAGCACAAGCCTACTCAGACGACCATAAACTTCCTCCAAAGTAGAGAGCTCAAGCAAAGTCAGTATCTAAAAATGAGTAGCAGTATAATCTAGACCAAGGCCAAACAAGAAGAGCTAAATCGCAAATTCCTTGCAATAATCTCTGTGTAGAGCAAGTACACATAGGTCGGCATACATTATATTTCTCCAAAAGCCCTTTCAAGACTGAAAAATACTAAGACAGAGAACGGCCATGTTTCAACTCAAATAGCTCATGGTCTATCTAGAAAACCATAAAGGAATTTTTCTCATGAGAATAGGTGTCTTTAAGGCTGTCCCACATCTGCTTGGTTGTCTTGTAATACATGATCTCGTCTTCAATGCGAGAATAACGCTATTCATTAACCAAGCACGTACAATAGCATTATCCTTCTTTCAAGATGTGTTCTTCCCTGTCTTATCTCTAGGCTCTAGTTCAAGCAAAATATGTTCCTTATCATGCCCCTCTACTCTCATAAGGAATGTTTGAGACCATCTTAGATAATTGATCTCATCCAGCCTATAGGCTCGAAAAATGAACTATTGTAAGTCACGTTCTCTGATGTGGCACCCAAAGTCACCTCTGATTCTAAAGACGATGCCATCAAGAACCTCCAGCAAGGAACAACGCCACCAATCAAGATCTGAAATAAATTTCAGTTCATAACCAATAGTAGAAAATCAAGATTAGTAGACGAACATGGATTCTTAGACACTAGACAACCCAAAAATCATGTTCCAGTCTCTAACCCCTGCACGATTAGATTATCACTGCAAGAGTCAAGATCGACTCATGAATGAAAAGCAGGGACCCCTCTACCCAACCACTAGCAATCCCCCTATAGCCCCAACAATGCCCAACAGGGGCGACGCTAGTGGTGCAGGCCCCACGCTCGGCACTGTAGGCACTGGGTGGCAGAGCTAGCCTCTGTAAGCAATGCTAGGGGTAGCGCTAAGTGTTGGGAGCAATACTAGGGGGCGGCAGACCTTCTCATAGTGCTAGGGGCAACGTTGCCGGCAAATCAGCCACCGCCAATGGCTATTGTGGCCACCGATGGCTACTGTGTGTGCTGCCAATAGCTACAGTAGCTACCGGTGGCAGTGGTAGCTACCAATGAGGGGAGAGAAAGTAGATCTAGGGTTTAGGTGGAAGTTTTTGGGGCTAGGTATTTGGTGGGATATCAGAACCTAGCCTAGGGCCATGCTCTGACACCAAATAGGACAATGAAGCATATTGTTATTGCAAAAAATCATACACCTCTTTATATAAAGGAGAGAGGTAAGGGAAAAATTATACATCTCCAGATAATAAATAGAAAATTACAAAAGCCACAAAACAGGACAGCAAAAGTAAATAAATAAAGGCAAGGAGTATGAATAAGACATTTTTTTTTTCAAAATTAACATTATGAGATGTTTATTGTGCTCTAAAGTTTCCCTTGAGTCTACTATCAGTTAGTAAATTGTGTAAAGATTTACAGAGTGCCAGGTTATATTTGACAAACATCATTGTTACTTTCAGGACATCCGAACAATGTAGATGATTTATGGGGGGTATGAGAAGGATAGCCTATATTATCTTGACCTTCCAACTATTTTCACTAGTGTTGCATCCATCTCAACCGATCCCCTTATTTGGCATTATCATCTAGAACTTCCATCAGTGTCCAAGTTGAGTCGAATGTTTCCTCAACTTCCACAATTGAAGCATGGACTATATAATACCATTATACAAGGTATAGACCTATATAATACTGTTATACTCCTATTTTGTCTTGAGAAGGATCAATGAATTATCCAACAATCTAAACTGCTTCCCTCTAATATTTCCTTTAGGTTCCCATCTTATATCTTGATGCCAAGCATATATTTTATTACAAGAAAAATAAGAAGCATAAAGAAAAAAAAATAATTCTACAAGGACATATGTTCAAGTCAAAGGAAAGGAAAGAAAATGAAAAGCTAACTATCATTTGACCAGTTTAAGGAAAGAAAATGAAAAACTAACTATCCTTTGACTAGGTTATCATGTTCACTCAAAAGAACTACTGGAGAAGAATAGTATTAGATGTCATTGACAATGAAGCCTTCCCATCATCAAGAAAACTTTGACAATTTCATGTCAAAATTCTAACACTTAATTAAGGACAATGTGGAGAGTCTTCTCTTCTTACTTTAGAAAAATATGGAAAATTGGAATTATTTAACTTTATCAAGTGAATTTTTCCTAGCCTTTCCCACATCCAACCAAAATCCAAGAGTACTATATCCCTGTGGAGAACACTTGGGAGCATACACTTGAATCCATGTTTTTGCCAAATTTCCAAATAAACAGATATCACTATCACAGCAACCTCAGTAGAGATTTCAAAAAGAAAATTGAAACTATAATAATAGCGTATTAGGTTCCTAAAACAAACAGCGCCACCACATTTGACAAAAGTGGAGATAAATGTCACTAAGAAAAATGTCAAACAAAGTGGAGATACCTGAAGCAATTCCAGCAGCAGCACCTGCTGCTACAAGAGCAATTCTTCTTTCTCTGTTGCTTTCCATCATTTCTGAGCACCCATGAGCACAAGATTTCCCAATATCTACACTTGGGCCCTCAGGACCTAGGGAACAACCTGTGCCTAAAGTTATAGCTGCCTGGATTGCTTTGATTGCTGGAAATATTCCAGCCAATAAGTCTATATTTGAGCTTTGTGAAGATTTTGGCTGCTTTATTTGATCAAATATTTCAAGTAGACCATGCAACATGCCAACAACAACTCCACCTGTAACAGGAATCAAAAGTATCCTATGCCACGTGTCAGATAATCTTTGCAAACGAAGCCATGCAGCACCCTCGTTAGGAGTGCCTGCCCAGGCCCATGCATGTATCACATGAACCTAACCAAATTCAAGAAAGAAGATAAGAACAGGTGCCAAAAATTTCAATAACTTTAGGGGAGTGAAAATTATCACTTCATACTAAACAAAATTGAGTTCAGCTAGAAGGAATGAGAAACTTACTTTCATTGAAAATCCTAATCCTCAATATGCAGACTCACATAGAATAAGAAAATAATGAAAGATGTAAAAACATAAGGCAAACCTAAACTCATCTTTGCTCCTTAAGTTGGAGCATAAATGTCTATCATGCTCAGTTTAAAACATCTATCAAATAAGGGTCTGGGAAGAGCTTCAGTAAAGATATCTATCGCTTGATCTTGAGAAGAGACGTGACTAGTGTAAATAAGCCTTTTCTGAATGAGGTCTCATGTGTAATGGAAATTCACCTCAACGTGCTTGATCTTTTCGTGAAATATAGGATTATTGGCAATATAGGTAGCAACTTTGTTGTCACATCGCATCTCCATGGAAGAATCAATGGGAATATGTAGATCACATAACACAGACCGTATCCACATCATTTCTGCAGCAATTTGAGCCATAGAACGACACTCAAACTCGCTTGATTTGGAGACAACTCTTTGCTTCTTACTCGTCCAAGTCACTAGGTTCTCAGCAACATGTGTGCACAAACCTGTCATGGACTTTCTATCTACAAGACACCCCTCATAGTCTGCATCTATATAGGTAACTATGTCAAACGAGGTTCCTTTCGTGACAGGAGTCCCTTCCCTAGGGAAGACTTCAAGTATCTAAGTACCATTATAGCTGCATCCTAAGGTAGCTTGGTTGGCTTAGGCATAAACTAACTTAGCTTCCCAACTACCAATGAGATGTCAGGATGTGTTATGGTCAAATAAAAAGTTCACACCAAAGTCCTAAACTAGTGAGCATCAACTAGTGCTACATTCTCATTATAAAGATGAACTTTCGAATCCATAGGGATATATGTTGGTTTCACCCCCAACATACATGTCTCCTGTAGAAGATCAATAACATACTTCCTTCGGGATAACACTATACCCTGTTTACTGCAAACAACTTCAATCCCAAGGAAGTACCTAAGTAGGCCTAAGTCCTTGATGACAAAGTTCTCAACGAAGCAATTCTTCAAATCACAAATCCCTCAAATATCATCACTAGTAAGTATGATGTCATCAACATAAACCAACATCACTGCAATCCATCAAGTTGTATGCTATGCAAACAAAGAATGAGTGGCTAAAGATCTACAAAAACCAAGAGTCTCAACAACCTCAAATAGCTTCGAAAACTATATCTGAGGACTTTGCTTCAAACCATAGATAGCTTTGCGAAGGCAACATACCTTTCAACGCTCCCTCTCATACTCATAGCCTGGTGGCTGCTACATATAAATCACCTCATGTAGAACGCCATAAAGAAAAGTATTCTTCACATCTAGTGGGTGAAGGAGCCAATCCCATTGGGATGCCATAGAAATCAAAATCCTAACTGTATGAAGTCAATCCACTAGTGAGAAGTGTCAAAGAAATCTATCCCATATATCTAGGTGAATCCCTTTGCAATGAGCCTGGCCTTGTATTATGCAAGCAATCCATCTGGGTTGTACTTTACGATGAAAACCCATTTAAACCCTACCACTATGGCATTAAATGGTGGGTTGGTAAGTTCCCAAGTACCACGAGACGTCAAAGCAGGCTTCTCTTCCTCCATAGCTTGTCCCCATCGTGGATCCAATAAGGCCTAATGATGGGATGTATGAATCAATGTAACAAATAGTGCCAAAGAGAACTGTCATAGAGACCTGCTTGGAAATGAGATGCATGGTGCAAGTACGACATGCCCTTCATAGAGCTATTAGCTAATCCTAGTCTACTCTAGCATCATGGCTATGGCACCTATCTGCTAATTTGCAGTTGAAGTATCTCACTTCGGTATATGAAGTTTCACTCAACAACTCATCATCTATGCCATCTTGACCTATAATCTCTTCAAGATTTGATGGATGTGCAGGCTCAGAAGTAGAGAGAAGGCGACAAGAGATATCCTGGGAATCATAGGACCCAAAGTTTTGGAGTGGCAATGACTAAAATCTCTTTCAAAGGGGTAGAAGGCACTGACACAGGCATCATATCAAGAACCACATTCACACGCAACCTAACCGTAAAAAAATATGGAACTAACTCAAAAAATGTCACATCTGCACTAACATAATAGCAATGCTGAAGAGGATCATAGCACTGATATCCCTTCTGTGACTTGGAATATCAAAAGAAGACACTTCGTTGCTCTATAGGCCAACTTATCTCTACCAGGACCATGAAGATAAACAAACTCCACACACCCAAATACATAAGGCTGAACTGAGAATAGTTCACCATCAGAATATAATAGCTATATCGAGATCTATTAATCAAGTATAGATGATGACATTTGATTAATAAGATAGCACGCTATAAGAATCACATCTCCCCAATATATTTGAGATACACTATTTTGGATCAATAGTGTCTTAGTAAAGTATAAGATGTGACAGTGTTTGCACTCAGCAACACTATTCTGCTGATAAGTATGCAAACAAGTCATCTAATGTATTATCCCTGTGACTTATAGAAGTCACGAAGAAACATGGTGCAAAACTCCAATGCATTATCAAAGCGAGTAGTGGCCCCAATTGTGTCTTCATCTCCAAAATGAAAATTTGAATGATCATACCTACATCTGAACTCAACAAAAATTCCAACTCAAGCAAGAATAATCATCAACAAATCACCAAATAGTAATGATGCTCCGTCGATCAAGAATACAACTAAGACCTTAGGTATCCATGTGAAGGAGCTTAAATAAGGATCTAGATCTCTGAGTCTCACTAGTGGGAAATATGCTTCAGTGATGCTTCCCCAGCAAACTCGCCTCATACTCAATCTTAGCTTCAAGAGAAATCTAAGAGATGACACAACAAAGCTTGGGAAGGGAAATATGACCTAAGCACGAATGCCACTGAAAAGCAAAGATGTAGGAATAGGTAGTAATTGGGGATTGAAATAACTTGTACACTCCACCTTGCTCATAGCCTCCACTAATAGTCTTCCTAGTCAAAATGTCTTGGAAGACACATGAAACTACATCACATATAACTTTGCAAGTAAGTTCCTTGATTATCCTACTAACTGAGAGTAAGTTGGTAGGGAAGTCAAGAACTAATAAGGCATTTGTGAATCCCATGTTTGGTGAAATATGAACGCCTCCTTGGCCAGTAATCGATGAATGCCTTCCATCGACTACCTAAATTATCCACCCTGGTGCAACAGATTTTAAGAGTGGAGAATCTACTCTGATCCCCACAAAAGTGTTGTGATGCTTTACAATCCACCAACCAATCAGGATTACATCTAGGATTCTGAGTAGATAGAGCAACTAGTATCTAATGAAGAAGCAATAGTAGTAGTGGTTGATATCTGAGGCATCTGCTGAACACAATCATAGTATCTATCTCTCAGAATCTCCTACATCTTCTTTGCAGTCTAGTAATACGTAATCTCATCTCCAATTCTTAGAACAACACTATTCATGATCCAAATATGGAGCATGGCATTATCCCTCTTCTAAGTGGCATGCTTTTCAGTCTTCTCCTTTGATGCTGGCTTTATCAAGACATGGTCTTTATCATAAGTTCATAACCTTCCATAGTCATGAGAAACATCAATGACCATTAAGCATAGTTGGTCCCATCTAACATCTCCATAAGATTGAAGGATGGGTTCTTCTGACTCCCTATTTCAGCGATATACTCTGATGTCAACCTCCAAAGCCTCTAAAGACTCCATAAATGTTGTTGGCCAAACCTAAAAGATCACAATAATGAAAGAGGATCGTTGTAGAATCTCAAATCGCACATCAGAATATGCCAAATGCTTGTATTTAGGACATGTCTAGTCCTAAACACGCTAATGAGGGTAGGAAGGCAACTTAGGTCATGAAAACAAGAAAGAAAACCCATTTCATGCTCAAAAATTGGCTCGGAATAGTAATCAGAGGACTACCCTGACCTATCGGCGGTGCTCTAGTTGATCATCGAAGTCCGATAAGGGCCACTGGGGCAAGTGGTGCCTGGCGATCATTAAGGAGTCAACTAGAGGCAGTGCTTTAGCCTGTAGTGGCCAAAAAAATCCTTAGCAACAGTTGTTGCCACTAGGGGCTTCCGGCCGACCGACAACGACCGCTAGCTACCAGCAGCAACAATCCAACCAACTGGTGATAGTTAGGTGGTGGTCCAAAGGGTTGGCAGCTTATCAAAAGCCAAAAACCCTAATTTTCTTGGCTTTAGGTTAAAAGAAAGCTAGGGTTCTTGATTTTTTTTTTGGTTTAGTGGGGAGAAAAAGTGATATAGGAATCGAAAAGGATATCACGTGTTGGTGTAAGACCATTGCTCTAATACCAAGTTAGAAAAAATGAGGAGTTTACTTGCATTGAAAACCCTAATCCTCAATATATAGGGGATTGGAAATATTACATGCAGACCCACAGAATAAGAAAATAATGAAAGACATACGGAAACATAAAGACAAGCCTAAACTCAACGAGTACCAACAATTTGAACAGTTGGGGGGGGGGGGGGGGGGGGGGGGGGGGTGTGGGGGTGCTACCACTTGATACAAAAACATAAAGACAAGCCTAAATGCTTGTCATGATATCTCTACTTAACATGTTAGCATGGAAGCTTAACCAAATGGCAAGCTACTTCCTTAAAGGAAAACAAGTAAGAATACCATTTCTGTAGTAGTCATCCCCGTATCTGTTATCAACCATAAGAAACACACTTGTTACAGGAATTGAAATCCATTTCCACTGAGGAGAAGGTAGCATAATGATCTCCCTCCCCTGTCCTCCACAGCCACGTCATGGGATCAGAAATCTCATCACCAGCGTCTTTCCACAAAAACAGGAGTTATAGCCTTCATGGTGGTGGTCCAGCCCAATCTTTTTTTACCTGGAGATGGTGTAGCTATATGCAATTCGCCCTGATTTTCTCCTCAGAGACTCTAGCTCATTGAAAAATAAATACATAAATAACTTTGGCCTCAATTTCATCATTGCCATTGTTGCAGACACCAAACAGCTCCACCTTCCTCCTGTGCACTCTATGGGGACCACATTGTCTCATGTCATTCGCTACTGCTACCTCTTCTTCTAGTGTAACTTAAATAGCACAGCATATTCAACACCCAATCCCAAGCACAATAAAACTAGAGAGGAACCTTGGAAACCAAGGCAAGAGACTGACCATCTGGAATGCAAGTTCATAATGTGGGGGCACGTGCACATGGGGCAATAGAAAGAATTCAGTCAATGTAGTCATTACTGCAACATATTTCTGGTGAAAACTTTGGTGCGCACGTAATCCCAGAAAAAGTTTTTTCACAAATTCCCTTTAAACAATCATGCCCAGAACTCATGATGAGAACGGGAACGAAGTTGTCAAGATGAAAATGCCGACCATCCGATGATCGAAGTGAAGCATGGTAATAATGAGTTCCATTTGCTCACACTTAATAAGCTATGCACGTTCCGTAAATTTTGCGAAGAAAAAATTACACAGATAGATTATGTGATTAGCGGACAACTGTGAAGAGGCACAGAATGATCACAAAGTTGTCGCAAATCCAATGGGCACCAGCGAACTCACCCCGCGATTGAATGCAGCAACGCAGACGCCGGTGGCGAGACCAAGGAGGCAACCGATGAGCAGCAGCGCCCACTCCGGCGGCGCCCCGTCCCCCAGCACGTCCTCCGCCCCATCCTCGACCGCCGGGGGCGAGCCGTACCTCCGGCCCGAGCGCCTCCCACTCATAGACAAGCGGCGGTCAAGGGTGCGGAGGAAGTCGCCAATGCGCCTATTCGGGCGTTGTGGGGAGGGGGAGCTCTGCGCCTCCGGATCGGCCTCGTGGTGGCTCGTCAGGAGGGACCTGCGATCGCCCACTCCGAGGTCGGAGGTGGTGATCATCGGCTCAACTCAAGGATGGATGGGGTTGATTGGAAGAGAAGGGGGGTTACAGTGGCGGCAGCATTGTGTGCACACGAGGTGTCGGTGCTGTCGTCAGTTAGGTGGCCTGCGCGGACGATGAAAGAGACGCCTTGTTACCTGAAAAAAAGGTATGCACGTCCCGTGGGCCCCATGGCTGTTCCCACAAGGACCGGTTTACCCACGCCTTGTCCCAAGTTTTATCCCATGCCTACCCATCTCAGCGGTTGGTTCGGATAAGTCGTGGAAAAACAACCTGGCCTAACCTTTTCTCTACTCCCATCCTTTGGATAGCCATACCTTCGTTTAGTTCCCCACTAATCATATGTCTTAAGTGCCTCGTCTTTCGATCCGTTCGGTTGGGGAATTAAGAAAAAGGAATTGTGCATGAAATTACCTGAAATGTAGAATTGGATGGAGAATAAGGATGTTTCGAGGTTCGGGGAATTTGCAAGTCACATGGGTTTACCTTGTCCAATTTCATATATAGAGGAATTGTGTTGTTTGTTACAAGTAACGTAGAAGAGGAAAAGATATCGAAATTAGGAGTATCATCTTTTGTTTGGGAAATTATGTGGTTGGAAAGGGATTTTTAAATCGATTTGTCCTTGTTTTTCCTTTTTCTTTTTTTTTTAATGTAAGTTACCTATGTTCTTACATACAAGTGTTAATAAGTAATATTCCATCTCTGCTAACGTTATCAACATATACGTTTGGATGATATTGGGTTGCAGTATTTCATTGAGGGTTAATCTTAATTTATAGTTAGTTATTATTTGTTTATAGTCTATCATTATTTGTTTATAGTCGTTAGCATTCATTATTTAACACAATAAGTATGTATTTTGCTTACTAATGATCACACTCAAACTTTCATATAATTAATACCTCTTGGCAGCTATCTAATTAGGAACTAAATTAAATTGTCTTAACTTTTGAGAAAAGGATATGTTTAAATAGATGTTGTTATTAACTTCGGATGTGGGTTTAGAAATGTAAAAACTGATGTAAAAAGTAATGTAATTGTTCTGTATCTTTCGAGTGCAAAATTTTTATTAAATCAAATTAAGGCTCATACAAATATCTAAGTTAACTTTTCTCCCCCAACATTACAACTTCCCCAAAACCTAAACGCCCTTCTCCTTCCAATCGTCATACTTGCTTCTTTTGACATTGTTGCACCCTGCATCGTGCACTCCTTTCAATCAAAGAAGCTTCTTCAACATCAAGAAACATACGTGATGGAGGAAAGCAGTAGCAAGACGTCTGGGTCATCATCAGATTTTATGGTTAGACATCTGATTTAGAAGAGTGGATCAACTGGATGGTGTTGGATCAGAACAAACGCCTAAAGGTTACTTTTAAGATGTCTGGACTTAAGGTTAGACATCTAATTTTAGACGAGTTTCCTTCGTAGTTTTGTCCAGACCTAAACAGGGTTCTAGGTCTTGTTGGTCAGACGACAGGTCGGACGTCTAGCACAAAGTCTGGACATCTGAAAGCACAAATCACTACGGGAATGGATTTTCCGAGGCACAAAAGGCTATAATCACTAACAAAAGTAATTTGGGGATAAATTGAGCCTAACGTCTATTTATCAGACATCTAAGAATCACTACGAATGCCTAAAAGTGAATATAGATCAGATAAAAGATTATTCCTCAATGATTAGTCTGATAAAGCCAATAGTCCTCTAATTGGATGTCTGGTAAATTCATCAGACGTCTTCTAAGATGTTTGGACTACAGGCTAGTCGTCTGAAATTAACAGATAGAAAGGACTAAGCCCTGCCTAAGTGTTTTGGACGTCTAATCAAACAGTTAGACGTTTTAAAGCCTAAGATAAGACGTCTGATTTCCAGATTTGACATTTGATCAGGCTGTCTGATGTCTATTTTGGCTTTTTAGGTTTTCTACAAAAAATCTAAGTATCTTAGGGTTGTGTATGTGTTCATAGGACTACTGTTTGGTAACTTTAAGGCTCTTTAATATATAATCTAGACACAAATGAAGAGCAAATAATAAAGATACAAAAACAAAGTACATGAACGGAATAAACTTATATCATATTCTTCATCTCCTTTCTTCAAGCTCTCACTCAAAGCGAAGCTCCTTCTCCTCCATCAAGCTCCTTCAATCCGCCATAGATGCAAGCTTAAGTTCCTTCACACTTGATATCCATTTGCATTTTCCTGAAACTCATAAACTCAATGCAAATGTTAAATAACACGTGTTTTGTTATCATCAAAATTAACGACCATGGTGCCCTTGCACCAACAATCTCCCCCCTTTTGATGATGACAAAATCATAAATATAAATCCAAAAATTCTCCCTCTTTATGACATTATCAAAAAGGTTTAATAACTTTTAGTCATTTATCCTATACTCCCCTTTAAGACATGGGCTTCTAATTCCATCTTTTTCATATAACAAGATAGCCATGTTATTATCTCCCCCTTTCTAAAGACAATATAGCTATGTAATTTTTAAAACCTCCCCCTTAATAATTGACATATAGCTCATCAATTTTAAACTCCCCCTATCTAAATGCTATAGATGAAAATATAGGGTTAAGAGTGTACCTCACTTACCATGGCCAATAGCATGGCCCAAAAGGACGTTGCCAAAATGGATGGGGCTTCCATCCAAAGCTTCGAGGTTTGGGCATCGGCACCGATCTCCAATCGGGTGGTCAACGTGCGGCAATTCGATCACCTGTCGGTCTTCTCGTTGAACTTCTCGTCTTCCTCTTTAGTCTTGACGTTGGTCCACCTAGCTTGAGTAGACCATCCTTGAGCTTGTAGGTCCAATCCTTCACAATGATATCTTCCGTGGAACCTGCAAAACAAGACTCAAATTCTTTCTTCGGTATCCAAGTCAATTTGGAGCTGTATTTATTAGTGGGTCTCCTTGAAGGAAATCCTTTCTCACCTTTATGACTAGTGCTAACTTTAGAAAAATTTTCTAATTTATTCATCAAGTTATTAGAATCTTTCCTAAAACATGCAAGTTTTTTTTCTACAACAATCATCTTAGTTTTTAAACTAGAAATTTCAATTTTTAAGCTAGTATTCTCCCTAATCAATCTATTATTTTCATTAATTAGGTTATGATTTTCTAGCAATAAATTATCATTTTCGTAAATATTAGGATTAGAACTAGTTTCTAGATTCTTAAGTTGAATTTCTAACCTTTCATTTTCATATTTAAGAAAGCTAAGTTTCTTTTTCATACTTTTGTTTCCTACTTTTAATGACTTACTAATTTCATAAAGCTTTTCTAATGCTTCTTACAACTCTAAGTTGGTAAGAGAGTTTACCTCTTTGTCATCGCTTTCGCTACTGCTATCCGCGATTGCCATGAGAAGAAGGTACGTGGTTTCCTTATCGGATTCTTCTCCTTCCTCGGAGCATGATTATTCATGAGTACCTTCTAACTTCCTCCATATCATGTGAGCGGTGGTGCACTCTTGGATTCACTCGAATTCTTCCAAACTCAATGTGCAATACAAGGTATTAATAGCCTTTTGCATTGAGGTTGAGATCCTGAACCTGCTCTTCCTAGTAACCAAGCGCAGGTTTATTGGGAATGACAAATGTGGACTCACATTTTTCCCAAACCTGGAAGTCGTAGGCCTGCAACCACAAGGAATACGAGTTTTCCAATGAAAGAAATCTATACCTGCAAAATAGGGTGGTCGCGAGGTGCCGTGTCCTTCGATGTATACGAATGTCTTTCCCTCCATCAAATCCTCGTCGATGTGTAACGCTGATGAAGAGAAACTTGCTCTGATACCAATTGTAGGTTCTACAATGGAGGGGGGTGAGATTTACATGGTATATATAAAAATGCGGAAATATAATAACAATCTCACAACAATTTGCAATCACACAAGTACACATGTTTTTAGGTGAAAACCCAAACTCGAGTAAAAACTACCACCTAAACCTCTCGGTTTAGGATTTCCTAATCTATCGAGTCGATCAAATCCACTACCAAGCCACTTAAACGAGAGTGACTTAACCTCTTACAACAGCACTACTTTATATGAGAGTGGTGTACCTCAAACCCCTCCTCTTCACGAGGAGTATTTTATCTCACGAAGGAGACAGGAATTCACAAAGTGAATACCCAACCGAAAACAAATAAAATAACAGTCCTATAAAGCCACAAAGTATAGTCTTAAACTTAGCTTCTATAGGCAATGGCTACTTCCCTGAGATGGAAGTGGAGTGTGGGATCCACGAGATGGCACGACGACGCTCTCGTATACATAAGCGGGAGAGCGGCTGCACAGTTGAGAAGATGCTCTCAAGATGTAGACTAAGACTTGAGCACTTCTCCTTACTTGAGTCTAACTTCTCTTGGACACAAAAGGATGTGGAAATAGTTTCTGAAAGTGTGTATTGTTTAGGAAGGGTGTTCCTCTATTTATAGAGGTCCTAAGAAGGCTTTGGAAGGCTTTAGAAGGATTCTATAGCCGTTGGGAGCTATCCCAAGGCAAATCAGGCTGAAATCAGGGTCATTTATGATTCTAACAAGGTTATCAGATGTCTGGATCTATTATCAAACGTCTGGGTCATCGTCTAATTTTATGGTCAGACATATGATCTAGAAGGGTGGATCAACTAGACGGTGTTAGATCAAAACAAATGTCTAAAGGTTACTTTTAAGACGTCTGGACTTAAGGTTAGACATTTAATTCTAGACAAGTTTCCTTCTTTTTTTTGTCCAGACCTAAATAGAGTTCTAGGTCTTGTTGGTCAGATGACCGGTCAGACGTCTGGCACAAAGTATGGACGTCTGAAAGCACAAATCATTGCAGGAATGGATTTCCCGATGCTCAAATGGCTATATCACTGACAAAAGTGATTTGGGGATAGATTGAGCCCAACATCTATTTATCAGACGTCTAAGGATCTCTACGAACATCTGAAAGTGAATATAGATCAGATAAAAGGTTACTCCTCAATGATTAGTCTGATAAAGCCAACAGTCCTCTAGTTGGACGCCTAGCAAGTTCATCAAATGTCTTCTAAGACATCTGAACTACGGGTTGGTCGTCTGAAATTAACAGACAAAAAGGACTGAGCCCTACCTAAGTGTTTTGGACGTCTGATCAAACAGTCAGACGTCTTAAAGTCTAAGATCTGACATCTGATTTCCAGATTTGACATTTAATCAGGTTGTCTGATACCTATTTTGATTTTCTAGGTTCTCTACAAAAACCCTAAGTATCCTAGGGTTGTGTATGTATTCCTAGGACTATTGTTTGGTAACTTTGAGGCTCTTTAACATATAATCTAGACACAAATGAAGAGCAAAGAATAAAGATACAAAAACAAAGTACATGAATGGAATAAACCTATATCCTATTCTTCATCTCCTTTCTTCAAGCTCTCGCTCCAAGCGAAGCTCCTTCTCCTCCATCAAGCTCCTTCAATCCACCATGGATGCGAGCTTGAGCTCCTTCACACTTGATATCTATTTGCATTTTCCTGAAACTCATAAACTCAATGCAAATGTTAAATAACACGTGTTTTGTTATCATCAAAATTAACGACCGTGGTGCCCTTGCACCAACAACTACTAATCATGATGCAATGATCAAAATAACTAATTCTTCCACTGCATTAAAATATTATGAAACATTCAACAAAGCAAGAAATATAAATGAATGCTTGAAGCATAAATTGCTTTATAAAAAAAAATCTATCTAATAGAAAACCACCTTGCTGGTAGCACTTCAAAGAGCCGTTGGCTATCAGAGGGTGGTGGTGGCTACGCCTTGGTCACGATAATCGCATACATGCCGCAAGCAGATAAAACATGCCCAACCTATGGAGGAGATTGGCGTGCTCAAGGAGAAAGGGAGAAGACAAGCGCACACATTAAAAAAAATGGAGAGGAGGAGGGGAGCCTTGGAGCCTAAGGGAGAAAGGGAAGGGCAGCGGCGATGGTGCTCCTCCTTGGAGGGGGCACTGCCAGCCTCTTTGGAAGGTGGTGGAGGTAGTGGTGGCAGGCCACCCAAGGAGAAAGGGGAGGACCTTCAGCTGGTGGGGAGGGAGTGATGATGGTGGCAATATATCTTGGGAGGGAGGAGGGTTGAGTGTTTACAAGTTTTGAGTGGGGCTTTTATTGGGTAGGGTTAGGCCTAGGATTGTCTTAGGGTTATCCTCTTCTCCTCTTCTTGATTATGTACCAATCTCTCTCTCTTTTCTCCTATCTTCTGCTCTTTATACCATGCTTTTTATTCTTTCTCTATCTATCAACAATCTTCTCTACTTCACTTTATTTTGTGTCTGTGTCAGGATCAACACCTGATCTTCTTTTTGCCAAAAAAAGGGGTCAGAAGGAGGGAGATGGAGAGGAACAGGTGGAGAGAAGTGCATGGGAGGAGGGCTTGTAGGATGGATTAATTCCCATGGGTGTGGAGGAGCCCCGTTGGTGTGCTTTCAGTGACGTAGGTGGGGGCATCTCACTATCGTGTGTCACAACGCTCTTATATGCCTTCAATGTAGGGGCTTGGGCCATCGGCGTACTTCATGTCGGGCTCCGATAAGGGTCGTGCTCATGAGGTTGGTAGTGCAACACATTCCTTAATAAGAGGGGTAGCTGAAATGGTGTTGGCACAGGACAACCGGGTTTTATTGTTATAACGTTGTAGTATAGCCAGTTATTACCAACATTTCAAATATATAAAATTTTTTTTACTCGGAAAATAAAAGAGTTCCCGAGGTCGAACTCAGGGAGCAAGTTGTATTCTAGAGATATACATGTTTCTTTTACAAAATAAAGAAAGAGAGGGAAAGAATTTGTTGTTCTCTTTGTTTTCTCCTCGTGATGTTCTTCTCTCTTTCTTTCTTTCTTCAGATCTCCTACTTCTTCTTTGTTCTGCAGAGGTGATGCTCCTCTTTCTTTCTTCAGATTTCCTTCTTCTTCTTCCTTGGTTTCTGTCTTGGCCTCTCTTCTTCTTTTTCTGCAGTCTCTTCTGTGAAGGTTTCTTCTTCCTTGGCTCTGCTGTACTTCTTCTCTGCAGCCTTTCCTCTTCTTCTGCCTTGCTCAGCCTCTTCTTTAGAGTTTCTTCTTGTTTCTCCTCCCTGCGGCTAAGTATCAGCTTCTTCTTTTCTTTTTCAGCCAGGGACGTCACCCCTCCTTTCTTCTTTTCCCTTCAGGCCGTCGTCTGATTTCCAAATCAGACGACTTAACTACCTGTTGCTACAGTCAGCTTCCTTCTTCTTCCGCGGGTCTTCTTCTTCGCCTGTGCCTGCACACTTCAGAGTTTTTCGTCAGAAGCAAAACCTATTCTACCCTCCCCCCCCCCGCGTCTCTCTCTCTCTCTGAAACCACTCTTGGGAAAGCTCTCCCAGAGCTGCCAGGTAACCGGGTTCGGGTCAGGCCCGGGTCCAGGCCCACCGGCGTGCGTGGTGGGCGAGGAGTGCAGGTCAGTTTTAAGTCGGGTCGGGTCGGGTCAGGTCCGCGGGGCGTGAGCGCGGACGAGACCGGGTAACCGGGCGGGTGAAGGGGACCTCACCCCGTGTGCTGAGGCAGTAAGCCTCCAGCACTTTTGCATCTTATATCGCTGCGCCTCTTCAGGCTTTTCCGAGGTGGGACTAAATGTCCCACCTCAATTGCGCGCCCGGAGCGGGGAGATCAGCGGGAGATTGCGACGTCACGCGAAGCTTTCTGCCTTAGCTGCGAGCCTGGTGTATTGCCAAAACGCCTCGCAAGGTCTGGGAGTTGAATCTGGGCGTGGCGCTGAGCGTGGCGCGCCTGTAGCTGCAGGCGGAAGCAGTTCCTCCTGCGCGGCAATGGCGGCGGAGGTCGGGTGGTCTGTTCACAAGAAAACGGCCTCTCGGCCTAATCAGAAAGTGCCAGGAGCTTCGCCAGGGTGCGGCGAAGCTCGTGTGGGTGGTGGCGAGGCGTGGGGCGGCGTGCGAGGGCTGCCCTAGGTCGGACTGTGGGTCGGAGGATGGGTCTGTTCGGTGGGGTTTCAGAGGGTGATGTGGGGGAAGTGGCAGGGCGGAGGTTGATCAGGGTGAGGAGGCGGAGGTCCTGCGGTGGTCGGCGAGCCGTGTGGGTCGCTGAGGTGATGGGAGCGGCTCGCCGGAGGGTGGTCGGAGACGAAGGGGGTGACGATGGTCAGGGTCGGTCGAGGGCTTAATTGAATAAATTGAAAGCGGGGAAGGAAAGAGGAGAAGAAGGGGAGTAGCTCTAGCTTACTTGCAGGGACGAAGGGGGAGGAACAGGGCGACAGTCGTATCGACTGTCGCCGGAGAAGACGATGCTCAGGGAAAGGGGCGGCGGCGAGCAGAGAGCCGGAGAGGCGCCAGCTGGGTGCGGCGTGGCGTGGGAAGAGCAGGGGAGGAAGTCTCTGCTGCTGGTATTGCGGCAGAGCGGAGAGGTGGAGGGGGAGGAACCGCCGGAGCTGGTGAGCGTCTGCCGGAGAGAGAAGGGAGGAAAGTTGGGGATTTTCTCCGTCAGATCCAGGCTGCCCCGGTCGGTGGAGCAACGGGGGGTATTTATAGGGATCAAACAGGGAGGAAGGCGGAGGGAGACGACGTGTCTCCCTCGCCGGAGGATGGCCGGAAACAAGAACCCATACCGTCCGTGCGTTCGCACGGCCGGTATGGTGGGTTACAACGACCAGGGGGGTGTCCCTGCGACGGCTGACGACGCAGGGCACCCCCAGTTTACTTGCCAGGTCCCCCACCTCACCCTGCGCGGCGCCATGCTCCGCGCAAGGTCGCCGGAGCATGGTGCTGGCAGGTTTTGCAGGGGGGACCTGATTGCAAAGAACGAAGGAGAGTTAGGGGCCAAAATGAGAGGGTTCAAAAGTTGAGGGCCAAAGAGTAAATATATGAGGACCAAAGTGTAAAGTCGGTCAAGGAGGTTTCTTCTTAGGCTCAAGTTTTTATACATGACTAATTAGGACCTAAGGAATCTGATGGTGAATTTCATTTCCATATTAAACCTTGTTTGACCGGTCAATTTACGCAAAAACCCAAATTAAGTTATTAATTGGGCATGGTTCTCAATGTAGGTCAAAAAGGGTTCTGAAGGCCAAATTGAAGCTTCTAAACCCTGGAGATTATTTTCCTATGAATTTTAGAGGGTTTATTCTATTTTTACTTTGCCTCGAACCTTGTGAATTGAAGTGGGTTGTTTTAGGGTTACAGATTATCATTTAGTTTCTTGGAATTGCTGTAGCCCTTGCTAGATCATTTCATCCCACTCTTATTCTTATTAAGCTGCTTTGACCTATGTTTGGGCCCTGAATTACCCTGTATGCAGATTATACTGGTAAAATTGCATTTTTACCCCTTATGACTTGTTTTCTTCTCAAACTCAGGATTCTCTGAGTTAAGCCTTTCCTTGAGATATGTAGGAGCTTTTATCCTTTGTATTAGGTCAAAATGAGCTAGTTATGGCTCATGATGAGGTTCTCATCATACCCCCATGCCTAGGTTTTGCTAGTCCCTTAGCAAAAACTTAAGGTTTCAACCCTTGTTCTAGACCATGAAGTTTTTAATAGTTTTAGATAAGTGCCTTTTTTATTTGAGCATAGATTAGGTTAGAATGCTGACCATAGGCCTAAAAGGTACTCTAGTAATAATCAAGATCCAAATCTGTCTAGCCTTAGCCTCAGTCTTTTAGCAAAGGTTTTTAAGGCCCACAAGAACTAACCTAAGGTTTATTGGACTTCGTGGTTAAAGCACCCGTGCTTGAAATGATTTTAGTCCTGGCTCAGTTCGCAGTGCGTTTTGTAAGAGAGAGATAGAAAGTTTTTCTGTTCGGAGAGTTTTCTCTCTCTTTTTCTTTTTAGTTCTAGCCTAGGATTGGCTTTTCAACACGGTCTGTATCAGATTCCTTGCTCCCATCATCAATCCTCAAGGGTTCCTGGCGATCGATGCTTCGAGATAGCACCGCCCATGGCAACCCCCGGAACCCTGGCTATTGAGATTTCGAGATAATCCCATCCATGGTATTCCGTGGCCGAATCCAGACCCTGGCAATTGACACTTCGAGATAATGCCATCCATGGAATCTGAACCAGTAGAGTGCTTACATGCCCCCAGTAGGATATGTAAATATCCTAAGAGACAAGCACCGAGGAGATGATATTTTGTTACGCATCTTCGACGGGATTTCCCGCCTCTCCGCGCTGGGAACTCGTCCAATTCAACTTGTGTTGATCGGCCGCTCCTATTCTAGGTGTTCTTTTCAGATTTTTGCGACGCTTCTGCGTGATTCTGATTTTTACGCTTACTGAACCAAGCTGTGTGTGAGATTAGGGTGCTTAGGTTACTGAGTCCCGTAAACCAAAAATTAGTTAACGAGGCCGAATACTCCCTAAGCCTTAGACCTAATACTTCAGCTTTTCATTTTCCTCAACCTCTTGAGGAGTGTCCAGATCTTAATGGGTACTACGAGTCTATTCAAGAATGCCTAAGGTTTGCATTCTTTACTAATCTCATTGTGCACTTTTCTTGAATGAGGTCTAGAACTTAGGTTAATTCCTTAGTTCCTTACTAATGACTATCACTTTTTCTCATAATTTTGTGCTCCTTTTTCATTTTGTTTCTTTTCTCCTTCGCAAAATTTCCTTCTCTTTTCCTCTTATTCTTTTTCGAATTTTTTTTTTTTTTTTTTTTATGGTGTTTTTGGCATATGTGAATTTTTTTGTTTGAAACCTTTTCTTACAAGTTTTGCACTTTCATACCCCCCCATGCCTAAGATTTGCAATGTCCTCATTGTAACCTAGGGGGTCTTAGTTCATTCCTTAAGACAGAAATTTGGGTGAGTGGATGGGTCGGGTTGAATTTTTGCGGACGATTTCAAATCTCAGATGCAAACATCTGAGTTGGGGTCGGCTGTCTACAAGGGTGAACTTCGAGTGCTGAAAGGTGTCAGAACAAGTTTCAGGTTTACAAAGAGAATGACGGGCTGCCTCCCGTTAAGCGCTGAGTTTTACGCCATCGGCTGGGCGCAATAAGCTCAAGGGGAAAGGAGGATATAAGATGCCTCAGCCAAATCAGTAGAAGTTACATTAATGAACGGCTTGAGTCTCTGACCGTTCACGGTGAAAGGTTCAGAATCGTGGCTGAGTGGACTGATTTCGATTGCTCCATTTCCAAAAACCTGTCGGACCAAATATGGTCCGACCCACTTAGATCTCAGTTTTCCTGGGAAGAGTTTGAGTCGGGCATCAAAGAGTAGGACCTTTTGACCAGGATGAAAGATCTTTCTCGAGATGTGTTTGTCGTGGAAGGCTTTAACCCGCTCCTTGTAGATTTGCGAGTTCTCGTACGCGTCTATGCGTAATTCATCGATCTCGCTGATTTGGAGTTTTCTGTGGGTCCCAGCCTTGGAAAGATCTAGATTACAGTTCCGTACTACCCAATAGGCTTTATGCTCCAGTTCTACGGGAAGGTGGCATGCCTTTCCGTACACCAGTCTAAAGGGGGACATGCCCAATTGGGTTTTGTGGGCGGTCCTATAGGCCCACAATGCTTCCGGAAGTCGGGACGACCAGTCCTTCCTGTCAGGTCGAACAGTGACTTGCAGGATTTTCTTGATCTCCCGATTAGACAGCTCAGCTAGACCATTAGTTTGGGGGTGGTAAGGAGTAGAGATTCGGTGAGACACCCCGTATTTGGTCATCAGTGACCTAAACTGAGCATTTGTGAAATGGGTCCCCCCATCAGAGATTATTGCACGAGGAATCCCGAACCTTGAGAAAATGTGTTGATGAATGAATTTGAGAACGATTTTGTGATCACAGGTTCGGGTCGGTATGGCTTCGATCCATTTGGACACGTAGTCCACAGCCAACAGAATGTATTCGAAACCATCCGAAACAGGAAAGGGGCCCATAAAATCAATCCCCCAAACATCAAAGATTTCGCATACTAGAATCGGTTGCATAGGCATCATGTCGCGATGGCTCATGTTGCCCAAAGTCTGGCAACGACTGCATGCCTTGCAATGACTGTATGCGTCTTTAAACAGTGTGGGCCAGTAAAAGCCGCACTGGAGGACTTTTGATGCGGTTTTATGCCCGGCAAAATGGCCACCGCATGCCTGGTCATGGCAGAAAGAGAGGATATTGTTGACTTCCCCTTCCGGGACACATCTCCGGATGATCTGATCGGCACCTATGCGGAAGAGGTACGGGTCTTCCCAAATGTAATACTTGGCATCAGAGCGTAATTTGTCTTTCTTGGCCTTCGGCCAATCGGACGGGATCTGATGAGATGCCAAGTAATTTACAATATTAGCAAACCATGGAAGGCTAGTACCAATAGTCAGCAGGTGCTCATCGGGAAAATGCTCAGTGATGGGTCCGGAAGGGTCAATTATTTCAGAAGGAAGACGGGACAAGTGATCAGCTACCACGTTTTGCTTTCCCGCTTTGTCGCGAATCTCAAGGTCAAATTCTTGCAACAGCAAGATCCATCGGATTAATCGAGGTTTCGCGTCCTTCTTCGCAAGGAGATGCCTCACAGCTGTGTGATCCGAGTATATGATGACATGGGAACCCAGAAGGTACGATCTGAACTTTTCTAGGGCAAATACTACAGCTAGCAGCTCTTTCTCAGTAACCGTATAGTTACGCTGAGCCTCATCGAGTGTTTTGCTGGCGTAGTAAATGACCACAGGTTTCTTGTCATTTTTCTGTCCCAAAACCGCTCCTACAGCGAAGTCGGATGCATCACACATGATCTCAAAGGGTTGAGACCAATCAGGGGACTGTAGGATCGGGGCTTGGGTGACTCGGTCACGCAGGATTTCAAATGCTTGAGTGCATTCCTTGGAGATTTCGAAGGGAACATCCTTGGAGAGAAGAGTGGTCAGGGGGCGTGCGATTTTTGAAAAATCAGGGATAAATCGTCGATAAAAATCGACATGCCCTAAAAAGGATCGGATGTCCCTGATTGAGCTAGGCATAGGAAGGTGAGAGATCAGATTAACCTTAGCTCGATCCACTTGGATACCTTTCTCCGAAATTGAGTGTCCCAGGACAATTCCCTCAGGCACCATGAAATGGCTCTTTTCCCAGGAAAGAACCAAATTCACATCGATGCACCGCCTGAGTATCTGGACCAAGTGTTGGAGGCAATCGTCGAATGATGCTCCGAAAACTGAAAAGTCATCCATGAAGACTTCCAGATAATCACCTACCATATCTGAGAATATGGCAAGCATGCATCGCTGAAAAGTAGCGGGTGCATTGCAAAGACCGAAAGGCATCCTTCGGAAAGCGTATGTTCCGAAGGGGCAGGTGAACGTGGTCTTTTCTTGGTCCTCAGGATGGATTGCCACCTGGTTATAACCGGAGTACCCGTCAAGAAAGCAGAAGAACCTATTTCCCGCTAGTTTTTCGAGAATTTGATCAATGAAGGGTAGTGGGAAATGATCCTTCTTCGTGGAGGAATTGAGTCGACGGTAATCTATACAGACTCTCCACGAGTTGGCTAATCGGGTAGGAATGATTTCTCCGGTCTCAGTCGTTATAGTGGTGAGTCCTGCCTTCTTGGGCACGACCTGAATTGGGCTCACCCAACGACTATCGGAGATCGGGTAGATGATCCCGGCATCTAACCACTTGATGATCTCCTTTTTCACGACCTCCTGCAGATTGGGGTTTAAGCGTCTCTGCATTTCACGAGAAGGTCGTGTGCCCTCTTCTGAATAGATATGATGAGTACAATAAGAGGGACTTATTCCAGTCAAGTCATCGAGAGTCCATCCGATGGCTCTGCGATGTTGCTGGAGGACAACAATCAGACGGGATTCCTGTTCAGGACTGAGGTTGGAATTGATGATCACAGGAAGGGTCTGATTAGAACCCAAAAAGACGTATTTTAAGTGAGCAGGAAGGGGTTTTAGTTCGAGGATGGGGTTTTCAGCAGCAGCGGGTGGTTCAGTATAGATGTGAGGTTCAAGGGTGGGAGTTACTGGGTTGTTCATATCTGGATTCAACTCCTCTGTTTGCGGGTCAAGATCCTTCTGTGGTTGATGAGGCACAATCGAGTCATTCTGGAGGTGTGATTCATCAACCAAAGTCTTGATGTCACAAATTTGCTCGATGACGCCGCAATTAATTCCTTGTTGGGCCTTAAATATATCAATTTTCAGTGTTTGATCTCCAAACTTAAGCTCTATTTGGCCCTCCTCACAGCTGATGTTGGCTCTAGCAGTAGCCAAGAAAGGTCTCCCTAGAATGATTGGTGTATCCCTAGGGTTCTCAGGTGCATCCATATCTAAGACTATAAAGTCCACTGGAAAATAGAAATCCCGCACTCTCACGATAACATCCTCGAGAATCCCTTTTGGTGACTTTATAGATCGATCTGCCAATTGTAATGTCACCTCGGTTGGTTTTAGCTCAGATTCTTCTAGATGGTAGAGTAAGGATGTGGGTATCAGGTTTATGGATGCACCCAAGTCTAACAAAGCTCTATCAAATTGGGTACCACCTATCTTGCAGGAAATCAGGGGAGTTCCAGGATCTTTTGCCTTGGGTGGGAGTCTACTGAGGATTACAGAGCTGGCTTGTTCTGACAGAACAATTGGGCTCCCTCCCTTGGTTCGCGGCTTACGCTGGGGTGTACATATATTCTTTAGAAATCGTGCGTAAGCTGGTACGTGGCGGATTGCATCCATCAAGGGGATGTTTATGTGGACCTGCTCAAAGAGCTTGACCAGGTCCTCCTCAGGGGCCACGGGTTTTGTGGTCTTCTTTCCCTTGGCCAGGGCCTCGGGAAACGGGATCTTGGTTGGTTCTTCTAGGATAGGTCCAGGTTGTGGATCTGGAACAGCGGTACCTTGGATAACTATCCTAGGGTCATGGTTATCAGGCTTGGAGTGGTTTGGATAATGCGGGTCTTGAGTTGTTTTACCACTACGTGTTGTTACAGAATTTAATCCGGCCTGATTTTGGTTTGGGTTTGGTAGGAGGGGTGGCTGCTGCTGAAATCCCGCATAAGAAGTTGAGGCTTCCATCTCGTCTGGAGATGGAGCAGTAGGGGCCTGATAAATCCATTGAGCGTGGCCTAAATTTGGATTCATAACGCGCTTCTGGGTTGGCACGTTATTTGGGTTAGGAAGGGGTTGGGAAGGGAGTGTGCCTGGCTGGCGAGAATTTGCCAACTGGGCCAGTTGAGTTTTAACTTCAGTAAGCTCGTCCTTGTGCTGTTTTTGAATAGCCGCATTCGTTTTTTGAATGTCAGCCAGAGTCTGAAGGATTAAGGACATTTGATCTTGATTTGGCCCTGATGGATAAGTAGGGTTGGGCCGAGGCTGAGGCGGCTGGTAGTGATGAGAGGGCTGTGGGCGGGACTGAAAAGGTGGTCTTTGGGTTTGGGAATTTCCCGCCCAGTGAAAATTGGGATGGTTTCGCCATCCAGGGTTGTAAGTGTTGGAGAATGGGTCGTTCTGGATGGCGTTGAGGTCCTCGCAGGTCTGAGGAACCTCCTGAGAATCAGGGAAAGGGGGAATGGAGTTCCCTCGGCTGGTGTAGAAAGGATCTGATGATCTTCCAGTCCAAGAATCAGATGGGGGTGGATATGGATCCATCCCAGGGGAAGATCGATGGAGGATGTTTTGCACAGTCTCCTGTGTGGAATGAGGTTGTGCAAAGGAGTTACGCGCGGAGGTGGCTCGCTGCAAGTGCTGAGTCAGCTCATCTACCTTCTTCTCAATGATTAAGACCTTGTCCAATCGACTGGCCATTAATTCCAGGTCGACTGATGCGGACAGGCCCTGCGTCTCATGTGCTCCCTTAAGATTCGTCGCTGCGCGGGTATTCGTCCTGTCGAATAATCCCATGGAGTCATTGTTGATGGAGTTCTCGCACATGTTTTCGAGAATCTCCCATACGGTGTCTTCATGTTGACCCATGATGTTTCCTCCGCAAGTTGCATTGACGAAAAGGCGGATGTCCTCACGGAGTCCCTGGTAAAAAGATTGGACTTGTTCCCATTTAGGAACTCCGTGATGGGGGCACTTTCTCATGAGATCCTGAAAACGATCCCATGCCTCATGGAGAGGTTCTCCTGATTGTTGAGTGAAGTGTGTAATCTGATGGCGCAAGGCATTGGTCCGACCCACGGGAAAAAACTTTTTCAAAAATTCGGATTGAAGTTCTTCCCAAGTGTTGATCGGTCGGGTCTGAGTTTGATACCAATGGGCGGCCTTGTCCATAAGAGAAAAGGAGAACATCTTCATGAGAAGAATATCCCGATTTTGCGCATCTGATCCAAAAGTGTGGGCCAGATGCTTTAGCTGTTTGATGTGCTGGAAGGGATCTTCAGAATTAAGCCCATGGAATTTAGGTATAGCATGAATCATGTTGGGCTTTAGTTCGGAATCAGGTCCTCCAGTCGGGATTCTGACTCGAGGCTCAATGGCCACCGCAGCAGGATTGTAGTGGTCCCGCATCATTGGACGCTGTGGTGGGTGCACGAAGTTTTGGAAGAGGTCATTGAGTCGCTGGAGCTGGTGTTCCAGATTATTTTCTTCCTCAACTGGCTGAGCCATGATGGGGGAAGAAGAAGAACTTGGTTCTGAATCAGAAGAGAGAATAATGTGAGGGTGTTTCTGCACAAACACGGGCGTCGAGGCTTGGCCTTGACGAGAGCGAATTTCTAATGGAGGTCTTAAGGGTGGTCTTAGGGACCTCCTTCCGTACATGCACTGTTAGGAAGAGGTAAGTTTAGAAGGTGCTGGACCCAATCAAGACACCCAAAAATGTGTTGGGTGACTATAGAGGTGCGGGGCAGATGGACCCCTTGATCAGAAAGATCGTCCACCTGAGAATTACCTGGGCAGCCAGAGAGGGAGAGTCCCGCGAAGACCCCTACACGGTAGAGCGTCCCCACGGGTTACAGGGTTTCCCCCACCCGACCTCTCTTGTCACTGCGGTTCCAGGTAGACCAGAATGGGGATCTTGACCTCTTAAGTCTACCAATTTTAAGATCAGGGTGCTTAAGGTTTCACTTGAACTTTAGTCTTTTTAAGTGCAAAGAGTGACCTAATTTAAGGTTGGTTGACCCAAAGGGGTCAACTTTACCTCTTGTTTTCTTTGAGAGCTTTCAGGTCTTGTCTTTTAGGGTTCAAGTGTTTAAAGAGAGAGCCAATTGTTTAGGATTTTTCTTGTTAATTATTTTCAATCAATGGCCTGGGCACACCTTTTTTTGAATTTCCTCAATTCTTGATTAAGGGGTGTGTCTCTACTGAAATCCTAATGTTTAACCTTATGTTGGCTCTACTTGGTCCATTTAACTCTTTGTTGGGCAATCAGGGCTCAAGCAAGAATGTGTTAGCCCTTAAGTACCCTTAATAGTGTGCAGGAGTGATGAGTTGAAAACATGCAACTCTTTATGGTTACTAAGTATGGAAGACAGGTTAGCCCTATATTGCTTGTTCTTTTCTTTTCTTCCTCTTTAGAGTTTAGGGGTTAATAGTGAGAGGAAAAAATTTACCTGTCTTCAGAGTGGTTGTCGTGTGGTTGCTTGTCTTCTTGAGTTCCTGTAGCTGCACAAAAGAGAGGAGGTTATCAGAAATTAAAAGAAACAGGAATGTTTACCTCTAGAATAGCCGTTGCTCCCCGGCAACGGCGCCAAAATGAAATGGTGTTGGCACAGGACAACCGGGTTTTATTGTTATAACGTTGTAGTATAGCCAGTTATTACCAACATTTCAAATATATAAAATTTTTTTTACTCGGAAAATAAAAGAGTTCCCGAGGTCGAACTCAGGGAGCAAGTTGTATTCTAGAGATATACATGTTTCTTTTACAAAATAAAGAAAGAGAGGGAAAGAATTTGTTGTTCTCTTTGTTTTCTCCTCGTGATGTTCTTCTCTCTTTCTTTCTTTCTTCAGATCTCCTACTTCTTTGTTCTGCAGAGGTGATGCTCCTCTTTCTTTCTTCAGATTTCCTTCTTCTTCTTCCTTGGTTTCTGTCTTGGCCTCTCTTCTTCTTTTTCTGCAGTCTCTTCTGTGAAGGTTTCTTCTTCCTTGGCTCTGCTGTACTTCTTCTCTGCAGCCTTTCCTCTTCTTCTGCCTTGCTCAGCCTCTTCTTTAGAGTTTCTTCTTGTTTCTCCTCCCTGCGGCTAAGTATCAGCTTCTTCTTTTCTTTTTCAGCCAGGGACGTCACCCCTCCTTTCTTCTTTTCCCTTCAGGCCGTCGTCTGATTTCCAAATCAGACGTCTTAACTACCTGTTGCTACAGTCAGCTTCCTTCTTCTTCCGCGGGTCTTCTTCTTCGCCTGTGCCTGCACACTTCAGAGTTTTTCGTCAGAAGCAAAACCTATTCTACCCTCCCCCCCCCCCCCCCCCGCGTCTCTCTCTCTCTCTGAAACCACTCTTGGGAAAGCTCTCCCAGAGCTGCCGGGTAACCGGGTTCGGGTCCAGGCCCACCGGCGTGCGTGGTGGGCGAGGAGTGCAGGTCAGTCTTAAGTCGGGTCGGGTCGGGTCAGGTCCGCGGGGCGTGAGCACGGACGAGACCGGGTAACCGGGCGGGTGAAGGGGACCTCACCCCGTGTGCTGAGGCAGTAAGCCTCCAGCACTTTTGCATCTTATATCGCTGCGCCTCTTCAGGCTTTTCCGAGGTGGGACTAAATGTCCCACCTCAATTGCGCACCCGCAGCGGGGAGATCAGCGGGAGATTGCAGCGTCACGCGAAGCTTTCTGCCTTAGCTGCGAGCCTGGTGTTTTGCCAAAACGCCTCGCAAGGTCTGGGAGTTGAATCTGGGCGTGGCGCTGAGCGTGGCGCGCCTGTAGCTGCAGGAGGAAGCAGTTCCTCCTGCGCGGCAATGGCGGCGGAGGTCGGGTGGTCTGTTCACAAGAAAACGGCCTCTCGGCCTAATCAGAAAGTGCCAGGAGCTTCGCCAGGGTGCGGCGAAGCTCGTGTGGGTGGTGGCGAGGCGCGGGGCGGCGTGCGAGGGCTGCCCTAGGTCGGACTGTGGGTCGGAGGATGGGTCTGTTCGGTGGGGTTTCAGAGGGTGATGTGGGGGAAGTGGCAGGGCGGAGGTTGATCAGGGTGAGGAGGCGGAGGTCCTGCGGTGGTCGGCGAGCCGTGTGGGTCGCTGAGGTGATGGGAGCGGCTCGCCGGAGGGTGGTCGGAGACGAAGGGGGTGACGATGGTCAGGGTCGGTCGAGGGCTTAATTGAATAAATTGAAAGCGGGGAAGGAAAGAGGAGAAGAAGGGGAGTAGCTCTAGCTTACTTGCAGGGACGAAGGGGGAGGAACAGGGCGACAGTCGTATCGACTGTCGCCGGAGAAGACGATGCTCAGGGAAAGGGGCGGCGGCGAGCAGAGAGCCGGAGAGGCGCCAGCTGGGTGCGGCGTGGCGTGGGAAGAGCAGGGGAGGAAGTCTCTGCTGCTGGTATTGCGGCAGAGCGGAGAGGTGGAGGGGGAGGAACCGCCGGAGCTGGTGAGCGTCTGCCGGAGAGAGAAGGGAGGAAAGTTGGGGATTTTCTCCGTCAGATCCAGGCTGCCCCGGTCGGTGGAGCAACGGGGGGTATTTATAGGGATCAAACAGGGAGGAAGGCGGAGGGAGACGACGTGTCTCCCTCGCCGGAGGATGGCCGGAAACAAGAACCCATACCGTCCGTGCGTTCGCACGGCCGGTATGGTGGTTTACAACGACCAGGGGGGTGTCCCTGCGACGGCTGACGACGCAGGGCACCCCCAGTTTACTTGCCAGGTCCCCCACCTCACCCTGCGCGGCGCCATGCTCCGCGCAAGGTCGCCGGAGCATGGTGCTGGCAGGTTTTGCAGGGGGGACCTGATTGCAAAGAACGAAGGAGAGTTAGGGGCCAAAATGAGAGGGTTCAAAAGTTGAGGGCCAAAGAGTAAATATATGAGGACCAAAGTGTAAAGTCGGTCAAGGAGGTTTCTTCTTAGGCTCAAGTTTTTATACATGACTAATTAGGACCTAAGGAATCTGATGGTGAATTTCATTTCCATATTAAACCTTGTTTGACCGGTCAATTTACGCAAAAACCCAAATTAAGTTATTAATTGGGCATGGTTCTCAATGTAGGTCAAAAAGGGTTCTGAAGGCCAAATTGAAGCTTCTAAACCCTGGAGATTATTTTCCTATGAATTTTAGAGGGTTTATTCTATTTTTACTTTGCCTCGAACCTTGTGAATTGAAGTGGGTTGTTTTAGGGTTACAGATTATCATTTAGTTTCTTGGAATTGCTGTAGCCCTTGCTAGATCATTTCATCCCACTCTTATTCTTATTAAGCTGCTTTGACCTATGTTTGGGCCCTGAATTACCCTGTATGCAGATTATACTGGTAAAATTGCATTTTTACCCCTTATGACTTGTTTTCTTCTCAAACTCAGGATTCTCTGAGTTAAGCCTTTCCTTGAGATATGTAGGAGCTTTTATCCTTTGTATTAGGTCAAAATGAGCTAGTTATAGCTCATGATGAGGTTCTCATCAGTAGCCATCGCAACCAACTCAAGAACCACCAGTGAAACAACCATCATTAATTCAAGGAAGGTGGAGGGTGCCGATGCTGCGCCATGAGGGACCACCGTTGAAATGACGTGAGTGTCCACCAGCGTATCTTGGGCCACGTTGGGGAGAGGAGCAGAGGATGCATGTGGCAGGGCCACTACCACCACCAAAGCCGTCGGAAATTGAGGTGCACGTTCCGTGGTCACCTATGATTGGTGCGATGGAAGACTCTCTCAAAAATGCCCTTGTTGGGGAGGTCTCAATCAAGGCCGTGGGTATTGGGGAATTGCGGGACATGATCGTGGTAGTGAAGCTTAGGTCAGTCAGGTGGAAGTTGGCCTTCTTGTCATACTCTTGCTTCCTCCTATTTGGGCTAGAGGAGTACGACACTGAGAGGCTTTATTTCCAGTCGACGATCATGGGTGACGTGGTCAATACATGGGGGCTTGTATCGCTATTCGATGGTGCCCTGGAGGAGCGCCCCCCATGCAGTTTGCATAGGTGGGTACTAACATTGTGGGGCTTCTTAGCATCCTGCTTTATCTAAGGATGCCAGAGGTGGTGTCATCTTTGGTGGCAAGATTTGGACGTCTCTGGGAATGGGAGAGCATTGGGATTGAGAAGGGTAATGCTTGGGTCATCAGGGTTGCCATCGAGCAAACCATGGGGGCTGATCTGCTATCTTCGTTGGTGGTGCGGTCGGGGGGTAGCTTCTGGCTAGTCCAAGTTCGACTGGTGAAGAGGGTTGAGTGGCAGGTCGTGGAGGATGCCCAACCTGAGTTGGGTGTGATGGTAACACCATCATTCGTCATAACTAACTTGAATTAGTTGGAATCAAGAGATAAATGCTCCTAAATGATCGCCTGAGGATCATAATTCCACTCTGATCTGTTTTGAGAAAAAGATAAAAGAATAGGATCAATTCTGTAGTTTTAACAGCACATCACAAATACAGATTAACCAAGGGTTTACTTAGGCGCTAATTAAAGGTCAATTGAGCATTAAAGATCAAAAAGTGGGTCTGCACTGACAGAAACAAGGTTTTACGAATTTCGAGGACAAAAATAGGACACAAACCCTAATTATCAGCCCCGCTTAATTCAGAAAGGTTATGGTCAGGATAAAATCAATATAAAGCTCCTAAAATTCATATAAAAATATTCTAAGAGCTTTGGTACCTTTGGTTTGATCATCTGAACCCATTTTAACTTAGAATAGAGATTCAGACAGGAATTTGCCCTATTTTGGGCTTCTATGCAATTTATCTAGACAAACGTGGTCAAAACTCAAATCCAAGTTCACCAATAGATTCCTTGGGTTTAAATTAGGTTAACACCAAAATTTGGGCCCAATCAGAGTCCATCTTGACCTAGTTTGCAATTCAGTTCCTAAGATCTCTATTTCTCACAATCATACGCCTAACTTTCAAAGTTCCTTGCATATAGGCCATTATCTTTCTCATCTTCTTCACAAAGAGTCCCCTGCCACCATCATCTTCCTCACAATAGAAGAGGAAACTCAAAAGATGTGAAACCAAAATAGGCCTCATTTAATTCGGCAACTTGATTTATGAAACATCCATAAAAAATCGCCAAACTTGGCGAATTTGAACCCAAGATCAATCCTAATCTCCTGAGACCATTTGCACGGCCAATCTCCTCCAATTTCACCACCAGCGAACTGATGAGGTGTGGCTCATTATTGCTAAAATGCTCAAGTTAAGATAGAAACTATGTTAAACACCGCATAATTAACACAAAAAAAGATTAAGTGTGAGAATTAACGAAAATGACCTAAAATAGCAAATCAGAATTAAAACCGCATAATTAGGTCATAAAATGAGATATTCTATTCAAAAGTGTAATATGATGATCCAAATTACAAATTGAACACATTTGGGTTCAAAAGATCAAATTAAAAGTGAAATCAACTTCCTAAATGTTCAATTATACTTCAATAAAAACTTGTTTCATTTGAACAACATTAGGACCCTGCATTACTGACATTACATATAGGTCCTCATTCATATAAAATTTCTTTAATACAAAACTTTTTAGGAACCATTTTGCAAGTCGCAAGGGTTTGTTTGTAAACCACTAGGGACCTACTTGCAACACCTGAGGACCGCACAGCCATCCTTTTACCACTTATGGGCTTCCTTGAAAATGTTCTACCGTTTCCCCTTTAAGGATATCTATGCAAAATTCCCCTTCACACCAGCTGCGTGCTTGACATTATTCACTGCGAAGAACTGGAGCTCCAGTCGCCATTGATTCCTTGCTCCATTGATCTAACGGCTAATAAACACCAGTTTATCATCATTCTTACGCATTAAAACAAACCTAGCTCTTAGGATTTTACTCCGCAAATGGATTTTTGGGCTGCATTTAGGCATAAATTAGGTTAGGCATGCATTCCATCTTTTATTTGTCTTTTTAATATGTTTTTGTGAGTGTTAATAATGTACAGATATGCAGATCCTTAAAACCCTAGCACTCAAGAAGGCAAATGGTGAAGGAGAAGCCCAGACTAGTTGGAACTCAGCTCGATCCAGCTCACCACAGCTGGAACCTAGCACACTTGAACTAGGGTTAGCTCATCCCAGCTCCATTCAGTTAATCTCAGCTGAATGGTAGTTCAAGAGAGTTCATCTTAGCTCACCCTAGCTCAAGTCAGCTCAGATCCAGCTCAACTTAGCTGAGTCTAGCTCATCTCAGCTCCCACTAGTTCACAGGGATCTCTAGCTAGCTAGCTGAGTTGACAGGAGTTCACCCCAGCTCAGATCCAGCTACATCCAGCTCCACTCAACTCCAGCTAGCTGAAAAAGAACTCATCCCAGCTCAGGAAGCTCAAGTCCACCTCCCGGGAATTAGCTTAGCTCAACTCAGTTGAGCTAAGCTACCTTAGCGGCCTCAACCAGCTTGATTCTCCCCGGGAGCATCAGACCTAGCTCACCTCAGCTCATTTTGGTAGAAGCTAGCTTACTTTAGCCCGGCTTAGTACCTAGCAAAGAACTAGCAAGCTAAGCCAACTAGAGTAGCTCTATGCCAGCCTCTTCAGCAGCAGCCAGCTCCAATTTCAGCTCCAGACTTCTCCTCCTCAGCTCCTCCCTCCAAACTCTAGCTCCAACACCTTCTCCTCTACTCCTCCATTAGCTAAGCTAGCTTAGCTTAGCTTATCTTAGCTTAGCTTAGCTTAGCTTAGCTATGCTCCAACTTCCTTGGCTTGTACCACCCCAAAAACCCACCTAACAACTCTACCCAACTAGCTCCACCTAAGCTCCACATAAGCTAACCTACTTGGCACCAACCTAACCTACCCACCACCTCCAAAAGACACCTAAAAGTGGCGCAAAAAACTACCCTAACCACCCTCTTAATGGCGCCACTTTTCCCTCCAAAACTCCCCCTCATCTCCACCACACAATTTCCCTTGAATTCATCTCCACCATCCACCTAACCCCCCTTCTAGAAGACCCCATGTTGGCGCCAAAATGGTGGTGTCTCTCCACCACCAAAAGACACCAACACCACCATAACTACCCCCTTTAACACCCCTTGGGTTGGCGCCAACTCTCCTTAGCCATAGGATCACCAACCACCTCCATCCTTCCATCCTAGCCCTCCATTTCAAGGGGCACCTTAACCCCCCATCCTACCCTATAAAAAGACCACTACCCACCACCATTCAAGGCATCCTTGGCTAGCAATTTCACTCTCATATTCCACCAAGAAGCCCACGTCCAAGAGAGAAGAAGAAGAAGATTAAGGGGATATTCTGTCCCCTTGGTGCCTTCCCCTCTTCCCTTCTCTCTTGGGTCACGCCAGCCAAAGGAGAAGCTAGGCAAGGAAGATCTTGGAGGAGATCTTGAAGGTGGTCACACCACCTTGGAGTAGTTTTTGAGGGTGGTGCACGCCCACCCCTTGGAGAGAGCATTAAAGGTGGTAGCTTCCACCTTGGAGGAGCTCTCTCAGGGAAGGAGAAGAAGGAGGCTCTCTTTTCAAGCCGAGGAGCAGCTAGGCTTGGAGCAAGAAGATGCCCTTCTTCACCATTTTTGCAAGAGTATTTGTGTTTCTTTTCTTGCTTTTAGATTGTTTAATTCTAGTAGAAGCATTCCTCTACTTGTCCTTGAAAAGAACACTCATTCTACTCAATCAAATTGCCTTCTTTTAGCATCTTATTGCAATTGTTTTTGGTTCTAGCACTTGTTTCACCTCTTCTTCCTAATTACCCTAGGCCTCCACTTGCCTAGAGTGAGCTTAGGAAGAAGATATTTCTATCTTTTAAATTTTAGTTAATCATTTGTAGGTGTTAGTTCTTTTCGTTACAATCTGCAATTTGCCCTTGTCTTTTCAAAATACAAAAAAAAAATTACATATTGAAAAATATCAAAAAGAAAGTTGAGATCTATCTATAAGCAAGAGGATTAGTTTTGCAATTTTTTCCTCCTTGGACGACCCTAGATACTCCCCTATCTAGGATATAAATTTAAAAGCGAAAGTGGATTCGCGTGTTTCAACGACGTTAAAAACCCGCTTTTACAAATCACGCGTAATTCGCCATCAACGGCCAATCTTAATTTCATCTGTGAGCATGTGCCTTTGCGAGTAGGATCACTATCCATCCTAGATCCCATCTGATGGTGGGATTTTGATTTGAACCCTTTGCGCCCCTCTCAAGCCTGTCCCACCGGCCATGCCCTAATCACCTAGCCACCCCTCAATGGTGCTCAAGTTCACTACCACTACTACTTAAGCACTTTCACAGGCTTGTGTGACGCCTAACCAGCTCCCTCCCACCTGAGTGGTTCCATTCGTCTACTCCCTCAACTTTCCACCACTCTTCCTCGCCTGCGGTGATAGAGTAGGTTGCTCTCCCTCCATTAATTGCCTCCAGCCACTAGTTGTTTGCTCTTAGACACCTCCCTCGTCAGTTGAAGGGTCTTCTCCCCTTTCTTCATCATCGGTCACCGGCTGGTGACGTTGGACATCACCTTGTTGCCTTAGCTAGTTTTACTACTTTCTTAGTGTAGTTTAGTGCCTTCTAGCTTAGTTTGGATTAGTTAAAGTAGCAAACATTGGTTGATCTAATCCGATTTAGTATAGGTTAGGAGTAGAGTAGAATATATTCGATTTTTCCCTCTCCGATCAATTCAGATCGGAGAGGTGTTTTCACACTCACATTGATTCATTGATCTTTCTCTACGCCTCATTATCCACGTTCTGTTGATTTCCCTCGCAATTTGATTTGCATTTCACCCCATCCATTTGAGCATATCTAAATCTGAAATTCTTGGATTTCATGATCTAGATAGTGCTCGCAATCGCCTAGGGGTTTTCTCACTCACTCCATCAGTTCACAAGGACCCCCAATCTTGTTTCAATTGACTTGATTTGCTCAATTCTTTCAGATTTGTGTTTCACACCCAATCTTGCAATTTGGAGTGAATTTGGATTTATTCGAGTTTAATCGAGAGATTTAAGGTTTTAATTGCTAAATTGGGTGTAATGAAATGAATCTATGGTGTTGGATTTGGTTTCCAATCTGTGGATGAGCATGCACTTAATTTAAGCCTTGTTTTGGGTAGTTTTGTCGAGGATAATCAGTGGTACTGATTTAAGATGAAATGAAGACCCAATGGATTCTGAGATGATCACTGGATCACCTTGATCACCAATCAATGGTGTTCAAGATGATTAGGTGATCAGATCAGTACTAAATCCAAAGTAAAAGTACTAAATCCAAAGTAAAAGTCCCAAATTAGGCCAATATTGATTTTTCATCCAAGAGATTTTTCAATTGAAATTTGAGGTTTAACTGAGATGTTTGAAGAGTCTATGTTGGATTTTAAGCATAATTGGAAGAAGATTTACTATTAATCCAATTCATCTTTCTTTTATTGTCTATGATAAAGAGAATGGATTGGATTAAGATGCTTTGAATTTTACAACTCAGAGATGGATTTTCAGACTTTGATACAAAAGGGTTTACACTGATTTTGAGGGGTTTTAATTGAATTTAAGGGTGGAAATATTTTTTATTGTAACTAGAGATTTTAGATCTGATTTGATAGTGGACTTGATTTTAATTTTGGCTCAAGTACCAAGCACCAGCAACAACTACTGCTCGTCACTGCTATTGAAATAGCAGTAGCTGCTGGAGTCTGATGGCAGATGAAGTTAAGACGTTTGATCAGTAGCTACATCATCTGATCTGAAATGAGACAGCAATAACTGCTTAATGTGATCGCTCTGCTGTTTCTTTTCAAAACAAACAGCTGCTGAATGTGAAGGCAGTAGTTGAGTTTAGACCAGCTAAATTGATCAACAACATTGCAACTGCAATTCAGGTGCTACAGATTAGTTTTAGTAGGTCTAAACCAAAGAACTGAGCTAGGAATTTGGTTGATTTCAAGAATTTGATGAAGCTAGCACTGTTGTGTACTGTTAGGACTTCCTAGAACAAGCATTCTTGTACTAAAATAGAAATGAAATTTAGTTAGAATTGCTTGTCATTTCATCTTAAATTTCATTGTCAGCATTCTTATAAATACAACTGTCTAAATGTGTATTTACATGAGAAGTGAATTAAAAACCCTGTTTAAATGTTTGAACATCTTTTGTGTGAAATGCTAGAAATATTTGAGTGTTTAAACCCTTATTCCAGCCCTAAAAATAGAATTAGAGGCCTTAGGTTTCACTTCCCAACACTCTTTCAAGGCCTAAAATGTGTTAGTTTGTAAGTAAATAAAAATTCATAAAAAAATCATTAAAAAATAAAATAAAGATGTCTTCAGTAGGATTAATAAATTTTCTAAGTGTTCACCAAGTTTCAAGGTAATATGAACACCTAGCTTGGTAAAATATACCAGCCAACGGTTCAGTATACCTTAGAATTCAATAAAAGACCAAAGCTGAAAAAGAACAAAAAGAAACTTCTCTTGCTCATCTCACTCTTTCTCTCTCATCTCGTATCTCTCTTATACCTATAAAAACTATAAAAATTAAAAAAAGCCTAAAAATACCTTATATACTATGTTTATACTTGTATAATATAAATTAAACTTAAGCTATATGTATATATTGTATAATATGTATATAATGAGTATATATAACTTATACATGCATTCTCCATATTAAATTAAATATTTAGAATGATTTAATATATGTATAACTTTATTGTATTATTATCTATTAATTTATATAAACAAAAAGTATATTAACCTAAGTAATTATATAAACCTATCTATATGTACATAACTATATCTAATACAGTACATACATATTTAACTATGTAATATATACTGTATAATACCTATAATTTAATTTAATTAAGAAATTACAATAAGTAATTAAGTTAATTAAGTAAATTACTAGCTTAAAATAAAATAAATTAGTAATTTATAATGTATACTTGTATAAGATTATATTAAGTATTTTCAACCTATTTATACTGTATTTATAGTGTATTATAGTATTTACGAATTATTTATGTGTAAAACTAACTTAAACGTGTAATTAGATGTAAATAAATTAAAATAAAGTTTCTAAAATGCAATAAAAATGTGTAATAAATAATTTATTGTATAAATTAACTCTGTATAGGGTCAATTGTATAATTAATTAACCAATTTGTACTTTACTTAACATATTAACTTCTAAATTAACGTGTATAAACCATCAACTTTGACTAATTTTATTATATAGCTAATTAATTTATTTATCTAAATTAATTGTACCATTATATAGACTTATATTAGGGCTCCATAATTGTATAATTTTGTTTTTATACTAATTTATGGCCCATAAATCGAGGGCCAAAATCTAAAATTCTGCACAAAACCAAATGCATTAGCCCGCCAATTGACTTCACAATAGCGCCACATCGTGGCCCTTCAACCGCACAATGCTGCATATATTGCCTTTGTGCTGGCGACCCCTCAGTCGTCAACGCAGGGTGCAAATAAACTCTCATATGCATATGGGTCATTTGTTCTCAGGGCATTTGCCACGTGCGCCTGCGTGCATGTATGGGTGCGTGCGTGTGCACATATGCGTAGGTGTGTGGGCCTGATATTGGGCCTGAGAATGCATTAAAATGAACCTAATCTAAATTAGGGTTGGCCACTAGTAGGAGTCTGGTCCTGCCCTATTAGGCGCTGTGTATCCTCCGAACATGGGCTGACCCGCCCATTAAAACACAATTTTTAGCCTATGTGAACAATGCTCGTGTGTGTGTTAAAAGAGAAGCAGCCTAAAAATGACCAAGTGTTGAGAACAAAAGAGAAGAAGAAAGAAGAGAAGAGAGGAAAAGAGAAGCCATTTGCGGCTAAGTGTTGGTGTGTGTTTGTGCTTGTGCTTGTGTTGTACTGTGTGTGTGTTTGTACATATATATATGTATAGTATGGTGTAACATATATATGTGTATAAATAAAGTAAATAAGATATGTATATAATATATATATGTATGTGTTAAGTATAAGTAGATTGCCCAAAACTGGTATAACTCCAACCTTCGGGCTTGGATTCGCCAATAGCATACCAAACCCATCAAAGTAAACTGGTTAAAACCTCTGTTTGGGATTAAGATCAACATTGCAGTTTGTGGACAGGCTGGCCAACTCTCCATCGCCTAGGTTGCAAGGAATGCGTGTGGGAATTTTGTTTTCTTCACTCCCGCCAGGTCCCGTGAGAAAGCCATTATTCAAGCCACTTGTTATTACCCGGTTCCCGAATCCCTACAGGACACGAGAATTGGACCGACTCAACTGATCCCAAGACCTAGTCGTCCAACGAGAAAGTAACCAAAAAGCAGTAAAATAAACCACATTCACCATGTAAGTAACTAACAGTAATAAAAGTACAGCAGTAAAGAAAATAACTACTACAGTACACACCACCACAGCAGTAGATAATTAAAAACAGGTACAGAAATATGAAGTTTACAATAAAAGAGTACAAAGGTGTAACAGAATACTCACTACTACAGAAAAATGGGTACAACAAAAGTATAACTACTGGGCTCTACTAGGACCAGCACCCTCCGCAGCCGTAGGCTCTGGCAGCTCAACACCTGGTCCTGAAAAAGGTGACATGTATGACACGTCAGCAAAACGCTGAGTAGAGTGGCAACCAGCTAGCTAAGAAAATAGTAAAGGTAACAAGTAGCTGTTGTTTTAATTTCTTTCTTTATTTTACCCTTTCTTGGTTTATTTCTCAGGTTTTTCTCTTGATCTCGAATGTTCCTGGTGGGAACGATCTTGATTGCAGTCTTTTCTAAAAAGTAGAAGTAGCACGTGGTCCTCTCCTGGCCGGGAGAGTCTCACGTGGTGGTCCTACCCTCAGTCAACCACCCCAAGGTCGCTGACAGACGTAACGGTGACTACGGCACACACGATAAATGCACGGGTGGCTACCCCGCACTGGCACGCGGTCAGTCGTTTCTGTTAACGGGTGCGCCCAAAGCACAGCGCGGAACTAGTATAGGGAAAAGCTCTCTCAGTAACAGGGGTCTAGCCCCCCCACAGTAACCAAACAGGGGTCTTGCCCCTCCATAGTCCGCGCACCCTCGCCTGACCGCCCTGGTTTGTCCAGTGGGCCTAACAAGTCGGTGTAGGATGGCTAGCTAAATCCCGGGCCCCGTGGGGTGGCTAGCTCTCTCCCTACACTAGCAGCTCTCCCTGGTACTATGTACGCGAGGGCCAGAAAGTCGATGCAAAGTGGCCAAACTCACCCCGGTCTCGACCTGAGGGCGATAAGCTCCCCTCTACATTAAGAGGTAATATGTGCTCTCTTTAGTACCACGTACCCAAGAGACAACACACTTTCCCATTTACTTTTCCATTTCCATTCCATTCATTTCCAAGAGCTCTACTCCTAATTCCCCATAAGGTTGTACTCATGTTTCCTCATGCCATGCCATACTAGGTTTCATCATTTCAATTTTATTCGCATATAGCACGTGTTTCCAGCATTTAATCTTTCTTTTCCAATTTCTATACAACTAGTTCGAATTTAGTTTCCAAACCACAAGAATTACATGTAGCAGTTACTAGTAACAATACTCTACATTTCACAGGCAGCTGTTATCCAATTACAGGCAATTATCATTATTCTATCTACTCATCCAAGACTGCAATTCAGGCATTCAAGACATTCGTTTCAGTGTTTCCGTTCCTAGGATTCATGCCACACCCTAGGATCTATCATTCAATCTAGTTTTCAGGTCCTAGGATCTATCATTCATTTTAGACATTCATTAACGTTTGTAATTAATTAAGGGAAGCCACTCTACCCGCAAAATCAGGAGTAATGGGGGCGTGATCGGCAGGTTCACATGCCTCCGCAACCCCTAAGTTCGCAACAGAACGAGGTCCTAACACAAGGATCAACCACAAGAAACCACTCAGAACATGATAATACACATTCCAAAAAGTAGAGGATCTAATACGAACAAGAAGAACGGAATCTAAAACGCGGAAATCGGACCTCAAACGGACCCTAAACGGGTTAAAAACGACAACTCTGACTTAAATCAGACGTCTGGAACATCTTCCAGACGTCTTAAAAAGGGGTCCAGGTCATACCTCACTCTGCGCTGCTCTTCAGACGTCTGGAGATGCTGCTGAACCGTCTGGACCTAGTTCTAGACGTCCGACTATCTTTCTGGACATCTGGAGACACTTCGCCATCTGGTGACTCGTCCAGACGTCTGAACCGCGTGGGAGGGTGTGTCCCGCACCTTCCCGAAGAGAATCCCTCACGCTTACACAAAAATCCCTCAGCAAGGCATGCGACAGAGCTTCAGCAGAACGGCCTGCATGGCCGTATTCGCAAAAAGAAGCAAAGGAGGAAATACGCACCTCTCAGTCGTTTGGAGCTCCCTCCAGACGTCGCCCACGTCCTCTGGATGTAGGTCCAGACGTCTGATTCTGGGAAAAATCCCAGAATCAGAAACTCCTTCGTCTTCTTCCCGTTGCGTGCGAGCTCGCCATGCAGCCGCTTGTCCGCTGCTCGAGCTGCAGCAGCACCAGGGGAGATCTCCCCAGCACGACGCTCCTCCGCGCGCACGCCAGTCGGCCTTGAGCTGCTCCGGCAAGCTCTCCCTCTTTCTCGCACACTCTCCCTCTTCTTCCCTCTCGCTGCACCTCTCTCTCCGCACTGCACCCTGCAGCAGCTGCTGCCCTTGCTCTCGCTCTCGCGCTCACGCTGGAGGAAGGAGAAGATGGGTGGGGTGGTGAACGAGGGAGAGGAGTATTTGTAGGCGTGGGGGAAGGCGTCTGCAGGTCAGCGAGGGGAGAGAAAAAGAAGAGGGCAGCGGGTTTCAGTCTGCGCGCAGTACACGCGCAGACTCGCGATCGTACTCACGCAAAAATTAATTTCCAGACATCTAGGAAGACGTCCAGACCAACTCCCAAACATCTTAAAGTGTTTTGATGTCACGATCTTAACAACATAACAAACTCAAAGGAAATTTCGTCCCCAAAACTTGTGCTAACTAGGGTGCGGAAAGAGAACAATATACGCATAACAAACTCAAAGAGGATCGAAGCCAGTCCGAAAAGACGTACCCTCAAAGAGCTCCAGGTACCGCTCCCGCATCGCCGCCTCAGGCTCCCAGGTAGCCTCCTCGTATCGCTAGCTCCTCCACAAGACCTTCACCAAGGGTACTTGCTTTCGTCTCAAACTCTGGACGGCTCTGTCGAGAATCTATACTGGCCGCTCGGGGTAGGTCAGGTCGTCACCCACCTTGATGCTCTCTTGGCTCAGGACGTGACTAGGATCGGCGACGTACTTCCTGAGGTTAGACACGTGGAACACGTCGTGCACACTAGAAAGCTGGGGAGGGAGGGTAAGCCTATAAGCAACGGGTCCAACCCGCTCCAGGACCTCAAAGGGTCCCACAAACCTCGGTGCGAGCTTCCCTCTCTCCCCAAACCGCTGCAGGCCCTTCATGGGCGAAACGCGAAGGAAGATGTGATCCCCAACCTCAAACTGCACCTCTCTGTGTTTCCGATCTGCAAAGCTTTTCTGTCTGCTCCTAACAGTGCGGAGTCGCCTGTGAATATGCTCGATCACCTCCTGACTATGCCGGATCAGCCCGGGGCCAACCTCCCACTTGGTCCCCACCTCAACCCAACTCAAGGGTGTCGTGCATCTCCGTCCGTACAGAGCATCGTAGGGTGCCATGCTGATGCTCGAGTGATAGCTGTTATTATATGTAAACTCCGCCATGGGCAAGTGCTCCTCCAAAGAGCCCCTCCAGTCCAGTACACAAGCATGCAAAAGGTCCTCTAGTGTTTGTATCGTGCGCTCAGACTGTCCGTCCGTCTGGGGGTGGTATGCCGTACTGAATCTCAACCGTGTCCCCAAGGCCTGCTGAAACTTAGCACAAAACTGGGACGTAAAACGGGTATCCCGATCGGATACGATCTCCCGCGGAACTCCGTGTAGCCGTACCATGTCGCAGATATACCTCTCTTCCAACTGTGCTGGTCCCAAGGTGACTCGGATCGGCAAGAAACGTGCCGTCTTCGTCAATCTGTCAACGATTACCCAGACTGTGTCATGTCCTCACTGGGTAACGAGCAAACCCACCACCAAGACCATGGTGATGCTCTCCCACTTCCACTCTGGCACTGGAAGTGGCTGCAACGGCCCCACAGGCCTCTGATGCTCGGCCTTCACCTGCTGGCACACTAAACACTGCTGTGCGAATTCACCTACATCGCGCTTCATTCCCCTCCACCAAAAGTTGCGTCTCAAATCATGGTACATCTTTGTGTTTCCAGGATGTATGGTGAACCTTGAACCGTGTGCCTCAGTCAGGAGCTCTCTCAACAACTCCTCGTCCCTGGGAATGCACAAACGTCCCCTCATGCACAACACCTCGTCTGTAAAGGAGAAGTCCCCAGGGTCTCCTGATAGTACTCTGTCACGCAACGACTGCAAGTATGGGTCAGCCATCTCTCCAGTGATGATGCGATCTATCAGCTCTGGTCTTGTCTGTCGTGTCACAGTCATTGCCCCACAGTGCCCCAGTAACTCTAGGGGCCGCTAGCTGCCCATCTCTTCCAAGAGGCTCCAACTCTACGCCAGTAAACTGGCCAAGTGGGCGGGCGCCTTCCGGCTCAAAGCGTCAGCCACCACGTTGGCCTTTTCCGGGTGGTAGGAAATGCTGCAGTTATAGTCCTTCAGGAGCTCCAACCAACGTCGCTGTCTCATGTTGAGCTCCTTCTGATCAAACCAGTATCTGAGGCTCTTATGATCTATGAAAATCTCAAATGTCTCACCGTACAAGTAGTGCTTCCAAGTCTTCAGCACTAAGACGACAGTTGCCGGCTCCAGGTCGTGGGTAGGGTAGCTATGCTCATGGGGCTTTAGTTGCCGCGAAGCGTAAGCGACAATGTGACCCCTCTGCATAAGCACACCCCTAACCCTTGCAAAGAGGCGTCCGTGTACACAACGAACCCGCCACTACTGTCTGGGATGGTGAGCATGGGAGTCGAAGTCAGCCTCTCCTTCAGCTCCTAAAAACACGCCTCACAAGCGTCTGTCCAAGTAAAGGGCACGTCCTTCCGGGCTAGCTGTGTCATAGGACGTGCAATCTACGAGAAGCCCTTGATAAACTGCCTGTAGTAGCCTGCCAGTCCCAAGAAACTGCGGATCTCAGTAACAGTACGCGGTCTCTCTCACCTGAGCACTGCCTCAACCTTGGCTGGGTCCACAGCCAAGCCATCCCCAGAGGTCACATGACCCAAGAAGGTCACCTCCCTCAACCAGAACTCGCACTTGCTGTATTTGGCGTACAGCCTATGTCATCTCTGTGTGTCCAAAACCATCCGCAAGTGCTGCCCGTGCTGTGTTTGATCTCGAGAATAGATGAGCACATCATCAATGAATACCACCACGAACTGGTCCAAGTATGGTCTGAACACTCGGTTCATCAAGTCCATGAAGGCAGCGGGGGCATTGGTCAGCCCAAACGGCATGACCAAAAACTCGTAGTGTCTGTACCGGGTGCGGAAAGCCATCTTGGAGATGTCTGCCTCCCTGATCCTCAACTGGTGGTTTCCAGACCTCAAGTCTATCTTGGAGAATACCGTGGCACGTCGTAGCTGGTCAAACAAGTTGTCAATCCTCGGCAACAGATACCTATTCTCGATGGTAACCCTATTCAGCTGTCTGTAGTCCACACAAAGGCGTAGGGCGCCATCCTTCTTCTTTACGAACAATACCGGGGCGCCCCACGGAGACGCACTGGGCCTCTGTTACGACCCGATTCCCGAATTCCTACGAGACACGAGAATCGGACCGACTCGACTGATCCCAAGACCCAATCATCCAACGAGAAAGTAACCAAAAGAGCAGTAAAGTAAACCACATTCACCATGTATATAACTAGCAGTAACAAAATACAGCAGTAAAGAAAGAAATACTACAGTATACACCACCATAACAGTAAAGAAAATAAACATGTACATAAACATGAAGCTTACAATAAAAAGAGTACAGGGGTAACAGAACTACTCACTACAACGGAAAGAAAAGTACAGTGGGTACTACACAAGTAACACTACTGGGCTCTACTAGGCCCAATGCCCTCTGCAGCCGCCGACTTTGGCTGCTCAACACCTGGTCCTGAAAAGGTAACAAAGGTGACATGTCAGCGAAACACTTAGTAGAGTGGCAACTAAAAGCTAAGAAATAGTAAGGTGGACAGTAGCTGTTTTATTTTTTTGTTTCTTTCTTTATATTTTTTCCATTTATTCACTCTTGAATTATTTCTCAAATCCTTCTCTTGATCTTAAATGTTCCTCGTGGGAACGATCTTGATTGCAGTCTTTTCCGAAAAGTAGAAGTAGCACGTGGTGCTCTCCTGGCCGGGAGAGCCCCCATGGTGGTCCTACCCTCAGTCAACCACCCCAAGGTCGCTGACAGACGTAACGGTGACTACGGCACGCGCGATAAATGCACTGATAGCTACCCCGCACTGGCAGGCGGTTAGTCGTTTTCGTTAACGGGTGCGTTAAACCACAGCACAGAACCAGTATAGGGTAGAGCCCTCTCAGTAACAGGGGTCCAACCCCTCCACAGTAATCAAACAGGGGTCTTGCCCCTCCACAGTCCACGCACCCTCACCTGACTACCCTGGTTTGCCCAGTGGGCCTAGCAAGTCAGTGTAGGAGGGCTAGCAGAACCCTAGGGCCCGTGGGGTAGATAGTGCTCTCCCTACACTAGTGGCTCTCCTCAGTATTGTGTACACGAGGGCCAAAAGTCGGTACAAAGTGGCCAGACCGAACCCCGGGTCCCTGGGGCGGCTAGCTCCGCTCTGCACTGAACAGGGGGACAGTCGCTCTCCTTGGTACTCCGTACTCAACGGCCAGCTCACTTCCCCAATTCTATTCCATTCACTTTCCAGGAGTTCTACTCCTAATTCCCCGTAGGGTTCATGCTCTTTTAACTCAGCCAATTTAGGTTTCACCGTTCCAGCTTTATATCCATATAACCCATGTTCTCAATAGTTATTATTCATTCATAAACAGGCATCTATTAACCCATTTTACAGGCAGTTATCGTTTCCTTTCTACTTTTCCAAGACTGCAACGTATAGATATTCAATCTAGTTTTTCAGTCCTAGGATTCATGCCATACCCTAGGATCTATCATTCAATTTAGTTTTCCAGTCCTATGATTCATGCAATACCCTAGGATTTATCATTCAATTTAGTTTTGCAATCCTAGGGTTCATGCAATACCCTAAACTCTATTAATTATTTCACAATTGCATAATTTTTGATAAATAATTGAAAGGGCCACTCTACCCGCAAAATCGGGAGTACTAGGGGCGTAATCGGTAAGCCCACGCACCTCCGTAACCCCCAGAGCCGCAACGGAACGGGGTCCTAACACAAGGATCAAGACAAGGAGCTACTCAGAACAGCATACGATTTCTGTAAACAGGTAGAGGAACTAAATCTAAGAAAAACGAAACTTGAAACGTTGAAAACGGACTCCGAACGGACCCTAAACGAGTCAAAAACGACAAGTCTGCCCAAAATCAGACGTCTGGAACTTCTTCCAGACGTCTTAAATGATAGCTCAGGTCATACCTTGATCTGCGCAGTACTTCAAACGTCCAGAAGCCTGCTGGAATGTCTGAACTTAGTTTCCAGATGTCCGACTGTCACTCTAGACGTCTGGGGACCCCCTCCGTCGTTTGGTGCTGTGCCTAGACGTCTGATCTATGTGGGATGGAGTGCCCTTGCGCCTTCCCGAACAAAACCTGCACACACACATGCCCGCTCTCAACACCAAAGGAAGCAGAAGACTTCGGCGGAAACAGCTGCATGGCTGTACATGCGAAAGAAGAGGATAAAAATAATGTACCTTTCAGACGTCTGGACCTGCCTCCAGACGTCTCCTTCGTTGTCTGGACGTAAATCTAGACGTCTGATTCTGGAAAATTTTCCCAGAATCAGGACCTCCTCGCCCTCCGCCCGCAGTGCACAGCCGTGCCGCGTCGCGCCCGCCTGCTGCCTGAGCTGCAGCAGCTTCTCCGCGGCACCCCACGCTTGCTGCACACCCGCCGGTCGGCTCCGGTTGCTCCGGCGAGCTCGCAACCTCGCGGTCAAGCACCCTCTTCCTCTCGCAACAGCTCCTCCTCCCCACACACTCACAGCAGTCGTGGTTGCCTCTCTCGCCCGCTCGCTCTCTCGCTGACAGGGAGACGAAGAAGAAGAAGGTGGTGGAGTGAGGGTGAGGGAGAGGCGTATTTGAAGGCAGCCGTGGGGAGAGAGAAAGAGAAAAGCTATGTCTGCAAGGAGGGAGAGGAAAGAGAAGAAGGTGGGCAGCGGGTTCAGTCTGCGTGCGCATGCACGCAAACGCGAACCCGTACGCCGAAAAGATTGAATTCCAAGCGTCTGGGAAGGCTTCCAGACGTCTGACCAGACGTCTGGACCGCTTCCCAGACGTCTTAAATCACGCTTGATGCCCGGTTATAACAGCCTCACAAAGCCCTTCTCCAGAAGGTCCTGCAACTAAGACTTGGGCTCTCGCAGCTCAAGTGGTGCCATCCTGTACGGTGTTGTAGAGATGGGGCTGGTCCTCGGTACCAGTGAGATCTCAAACTCGGTCTCACGCTTGGGCGGTAGTTATAGCAACTCATCTGGGAACACATCGGGGTACTCTCTGACCACCAGGATACTCTGGCAGTCTTCCACAGGGCTGGGCTCCGCCACCACACAAGCTAGAAAACCCTCACACCCCTGGCTCAAAAGTCTCGCAGCCCAAAGTGTAGAAATGCACCTGAAGCCTCCGTCCACTGGCTGTCCGTGGAACTCGAAAGAAGGCAACTCCGGTATGGAGAAGACGATCTTCCTCTCAAAGCAGTCCACTAAGGCATGGTAAGCGGACAGCCAGTCCATCCCCAGAATCACGCCAAAGTCCTCCATGTGTATCATGATCAAGTCAGCAGGAAGGCTGTGTCCTCCAACACTAACCTCACAACCTGTGTACACCTCCTCAGCTACAAATAACTGACCACTCGGACCTCTGATCACGAATGGATCCTCTAACAACACACAGTCCTGCCCCAAACTAACCGCAAAACTGGCAGCGACAAACGAGTGCGTGGTGTCGGAATCGAAAAGCGTGTAAACAAGTCTGCTGGAAACTGAAACCATACCTGCCACCACTAATCTTGAAGCTCTGGCATCTCTGTGTGTCAGGGCGTTGATACGCCCCTTAGCCCTAGGTGCGGACGAAGCAGCCACACTCTGCGTCGGACGGGTAGCCGTTGGCCGGTACCCTCCCCGCGATTGCTATCCTCCTCCTCGAGCCTGGAAATCGCGGCCTCCAGCTCGCCCTCCAGTGTTCGGCGTGGGAAGCATCTGCTGGCCTCCTGCCCTAGACGGGTAGGCCCTCCTGATGTGGCGCGGCTAGCCACACTGGTAGCAAAGGGGGACTCGACTCCCGCCCTCAGTGGGTCCCTGCTGACGGTTGGGCGGGGGTCTGGTGCTAGCAGCTAGTATGTAGCAAAGGCCACGCGGCACTCCACAGGGGGCGAAGGGTGTGAAAAACCTTCTCAATCTGCTCGAGCCAGTCCTCTGCCTCGGTCGGGTCCTCATCCCCCTTGAAGGAGGGGAACTTCAGCTTCCAGAACTGCCCGAAAAGCTCGTAATGGCGCTGAAGTGAAGCTGGTATGCCTCCAGGTAAAGAGGCCTTGTGCTCGGAAGTGCCGGAGGAAGGTGGGGGCGGTGGAGGGGCTTCCCCCTCCCCCACGTCTAGTGCCGCGTCCATCTCGCTGTCCCACAGAGGACTCCCCCTTCGTAGCCCCAGGGAGAGGCGCTTGTGGCAGTGGGTGGAGCTCCTCTCACACGATATCCCGTATCAGCTGGGTGAGGTCCTGGGCCTGAATGCTCGGAAGCAGTGGCTGGTCCACTGAGGCATCGGGCACAACGCGCCCACCCCTCTGACCTCATCCTCGACCGCGCCCACCTCGCTAGTCCTGCGTCGAGGCATCTCCTGCAAGGGGACGCGAACACAGAATAGAAAATATGTCAATACCATTCGACATTCAGTGAAGGAACCCTAGAACAGATGTCAAAAGGTACGTTGTGGTGGTTACTCTAGTTACAAGCACGTGAATTGGTTATTTTCCGGCTAGTTGGTTCACTTCTTGGGACAACCTTGCTCTGATACCATCTTGTTACGACCCGGTTCCCGAATCCCTACAGGACATGAGAATCGGACCGACTCGACTGATCCCATGACCCAGTCGTCCAACGAGAAAGTAACCAAAGAGTAGTAAAGTAAACCACATTCACCATGTAAGTAACTAACAGTAACAAAGGTACAACAGTAAAGAAAAGAACTACTGCAGTACACACCACCACAATAGTAGATAATTAAAAATAGGTACAGAAATATGAAGTTTACAATAAAAGAGTACAAAGGTGTAACAGAATACTCACTACTACAGAAAAATGGGTACAACAAAAGTACAACTTCTGAGCTCTACTAGGCCCAGCACCCTCCGCAGCCGTAGTTTCTGGCTGCTCAACTCCTGGTCCTGAAAAAGGTGACAAGTATGACACGTCAGCAAAATGCTGAGTAGAGTGGCAACCAACTAGCTAAGAAAATAGTAAAGGTAACAAGTAGCTGTTGTTTTAATTTCTTTCTTTATTTTACCCTTTCTTGGTTTATTTCTCATGTTTTTCTCTTGATCTTGAATGTTCCTGATGGGAACGATCTTGATTGCAGTCTTTTCCAAAAAGTAGAAGTAGCACGTGGTGCTCTCCTGGCTGGGAGAGTCCCCCATGGTGGTCCTACTAGTAACGTGCTGGTTAGCGTGTTCTGTCTTGTTGTGTCTTTATGTTTATTATGGTTTACAATCAGTCGTTATAGTATGTGACAAAATAGCTACCAGATTACTATAAGATTTTTTTACTCGGAATAACAAGGTTTTCCCAAGGTCGAACTCAGGGAGCAACTATGTTTCTAGAAGTATGCATAAGTTCTCAATTATGTTACAAAAATAAGAGAGAGAGAGAGAGTTTTGTTGGCTTCTTCTTCTTCTCTCTTCTTTTTCTTTCTTTTCTTCCTCTCTTTGCTTTCCTTGCTCTTCTTCAGTCTTGCCTTCTCTTTTCTCTTTTTCTTCTCTGCGGCAGTGGTGATCTTCCTCTTCTTTTCTTCTTTTCTTCCTTCTTCTTGGCCGCTGACTTTCCTTCCTCTTTTCTTCTTTTTCTTTTCTTCTTTGGCCACTGACTCTCCTTCTTTTCTTCTTTTCTTTCCTGCCTTTCTGGCGGCTGCAAAGGCTTCTGCCTTCTTCTTTCTTCTTCTTTGTGCTCTGGCCGCTGGCCTTTCTTCCTCTTTCTTCTTCTTCTTTCTTCTTTGCTTGTGGCTGTGGTGATTTCGACGTCTGATGCAGTGCTCAGACGACTTATCTGTGGCTTTGCTACAGTGCCTTCCTTCTTCTTTCTTCTGCTGCCCAGTGTGGCTTCTTCTTTTCTTCCTGCACGCTCACACAAAGGTCAGAGCAAAACCTACCCCTACCCCTTCCCCGCGTCTCTCTCTTTCTCAGAATTCTCTCTTAGGGCTGCTCTCCCAGAGCTGGGTAATCGGGTGCGGGTATCGCGCCCAGGACCAGGCCCACCGGCATGCGGTGGTGGGTGAGGAGTGCGTGGTTCGGGTAGTCGGATCAGGCCCAGACCAGCGGGGCGTGAGCACAGGCGAGGGCAAGCAAGCGCGTGGCGCGCTGCGTGCGGGTGAGAGGGACCTGACCCCTATGTTCGAAGGCAGTATGCCCTATGCACTTTTGCAATTTAAGTGTGGGCACTCGGCCGCACACTTACGAGGTGGGACTAAAGTCCCACCTCCCGATTTTGTGTCCGCAGGCGAGGAGTCCGCGGCCAATTGAAGCAGCTGCGAGGCTTGCGAACCAAATCGCAAGCCTGGATGCCTTTGCGGAGACTGCCCGCACAACCTGGAACGTGCGCCTGGGCTGGGGAAAACCTGGAGCTGCAGGTGGAGCTGCTGTAGTAAGTCAACAATGGCGGCGAGAGGGTGCTAACCTGAAATCATAGTGACGGCCTCTCCGCCAAGTCATAACACATGGAAAGCTTCGCCAGAGTGTGGCGAAGCATGTGCGATGGTCGGCGAGGCGCGGGGGTGCGTGTAGAGGTCGACCTAGGTCAGACTGTGGGTGGAAAGATGGGTTTGTTCAGGGGATGGTTCGGCGGTACTTGGCAGTGAATGGAGAGGGGGGATCGGTGGAGTGGAGTGTGGGGGAGCTTCTGGGCTGGTCGGCGAGGGGTGAAGAGGTCTGTAGACGTGGGATGGACTCGCCAGAGAGGGTGATCGGAGATGGGGAAGATGGGTCTGGACAGTGGCAGTCGGGTGGTCGAAATGACAAATTGGAAGAGGGAAAATACAAGGGAGAGAGAGTAGAGACTATTTACCTATTTACTTGACGAAGGGGGAGGGAGGAGCATTCGGCTCGTGCCTGCCGGAGCTGGAGACGAAGACGCCCTGGAGGAGGGTTTCGGCAACGAGGAAGTAGTCGGAGGGCGCCAGCGAGTACAGCCTAGCGCGAACGACAGGGCAGAGTAAACCCTGTTGCAGGTAGGGCAGCAGAGCGACGAGGAGGAGGAGGAGAAGATCGCCGGAAGCTTCGGGCTCTCTGACCGGAGGGGGAAGGGATGAAGAGGAGGTGTTTCTCCGTCAAAGAAAGCTTGAAGGAGTCGGTAAGGTCTGCCGCTCCTAATAAAGGGCTTGGCGCGGAGAGAGGGACGAGGTGGCGTCGTGCCAGCGTCGCCGGCGTATGGTCGGAAGGGATACCCATGCCTTCCGCACGTTCGCACGGAAGGCATGGTTGATGGCAGAGGTCATGGGCAGGTCCCCGCGACAGAGGACGTCGCAGGGAACCCCCCTTCTGTTTTAGAGGATGACAGCCTTGCCTTGCGCGGCGCCATCCTCTGCGCAAGGTCGCCGGAGGCATGGCGCTGCGCAGAAGTGGCAGGGAGGACCGTTCTGCAAAGAATGATGAGAAGTTGGGGGCCTAAATGCAAGGGTTTCAAAAGATAAGTGTCAAAAAGTAAATAAAGAGGACCAAATTGTAAAGTCGGTCAAGGAGGTCTTTTCTTAGGCTCAAGTTTTTATACCAGACCAATTTGAACCTAAGGATTTTAATGGTGAATTTTAATTATAGGTTGGACCATGTTTGACCGGCCAATTTACGTAAAAACCCAAATTAAGTCATTAATTGGGCATTGTTCTCATTTTAGGTCAAAATAGGTTCCAAAGGCCAAATTGAAGGTTCTAAACCCTAGAGAATATTTTTATATGATTTTTAGAGGGTTTATTTGATTTTTATCCTTCTTCGAACCTCGTGAATTGAAGTGGGTTTATTTTTAGGGTTACAGAATGTCATTTAATTCCTAGAAGTTACTATAACCCTTTTTAGATCAGATCATCCCACTTCCCTCATTGTTAAGCTTGTTTGACCTGTGTTTGGACCCTTAATTACCTTGTTCGCAACTTGCATTGGCAAAGTTGCAATTTTACCCCTAATGATTTGTTTTATTCTTTAACTCAGAATTCTCTGAGTTAAGCCTCTCTTTGGGTTTTGTTGGAGCTTTTTCACACATATTTGGATTAGATTGTGCTAGTTAGGGTTCATGATGAGGTTCTCATCACCTACCCTCAGTCAACCACCCCAAGGTCGCTGAGAGACGTAATGGTGACTACGGCACGCGCAATAAACGCACGGGTGGCTACCCCGCACTGGCACGTGGTCAGTCATTTTTGTTAACGGGTGTGTCTAAAGCACAGCACGGAACCAGTATAGGGCAGAGTCCTCTCAGTAACAGGGGTCTAGCGCCTCCACAGTAACCAAACAGGGGTCTTGCCCCTCCACAGTCCGCGCACTATCACCTGACTACCCTAGTTTGCCCAGTGGGCCTAACAAGTCGGTGTAGGATGGCTACCTGAACCCCGGGCTCCGTGGGGTGGCTAGCTCTCTCCCTACATTAGTAGCTCTCCTCGGTACTGTGTACACGAGGGCCAGAAAGTCGATGCAAAGTGGCAAAACTCACCCCGGTCTCGACTTGAGGGCGGCAAGCTCCCCTCTACACTAAGAGGTAATATGTGCTCTCTTTGGTACCACGTACCCAAGAGACAACACACTTGCCCATTTACTTTTCTAGTTCCATTCCATTTATTTCTAGGAGCTCTACTCCTAATTCCCCGTAGGGTTAGTGCTCATGTTTCCTCAAGCCATGCCATACTAGGTTTCAGCATTTTAATTTTATTCGCATATAGCACGTGTTTCCAGCATTTAATCTTTCTTTTCCAATTTCTATACAAGCAGTTCTAATTTAGTTTCCAAACCACAGGAATTACTTGTAGCAGTTACTAGTAACAGTACTCTACATTTCACAGGCAGTTGTTATCCAATTACAAGAAATTATCATTATTCTATCTACTCATCCAAGACTGCAATTCAGGCATTCAAGACATTCATTTCAGTGTTTCTGTTCCTAGGATTCATGCCACACCCTAGGATCTATCATTCAATCTAGTTTTCAAGTCCTAAGATTCATGCCATACCCTAGGATCTATCATTTAATCTAGTTTTCAGGTCCTAGGATTCATGCCATACCTTAGGATCTATCATTCATTTTAGACATGCATTAATGTTTGTAATTAACTAAGGGAAGCCACTCTACCCGCAAAACCGGGAGTAATGGGGGCGTGATCGGCAGGTTCACGTGCCTCCGCAACCCCCAAGTTTGCAACAGAACGAAGTCCTAACACAAGGATCAACCACAAGAAACCACTCAGAACATGATAATACACATTCCAACAAGTAGAGGATCTAATACGAAGAAGAACGGAATCTTAAACGCTGAAATCGAACCTCGAACAGACCCTAAATGGGTCAAAAACGACAACTCTGACTCAAATCAGACATCTGGAACATCTTCCAGACGTCTTAAAAAGGGGTCCAGGTCATACCTCACTCTGCGCTGCTCTTTAGACGTCCATAGATGCTGCTGAACCGTCTGGACCTAGTTCTAGACGTCTAACTATCTTTCTGGATGTTTGGAGACACTCTCCACCGTCTGGTGACTCATCCAGATGTTTGAACCGCTTGGGAGGGCGTGTCCCACGCCTTCCCGAAGTGAATCCTACACATGTACGCAAAAATCCCTCAGCAAGGCATGCGACAGAGCTTCATCGGAATGACTTACATGGCCGTATCCGTAAAAAGAAGCAAAGGAGGAAATACGCACCTCTCAGTCATCTGGAGCTCCCTCCAGACGTCGCCCACGTCGTCTAGATGTAGGTCCAGACGTCTGATTATGGGAAAAATCCCAGAATCAGAAACTCCTTCGTCTTCTTCCCGCTGTGCGCAAGCTCGCCACGCAGCCACTCGTTTGCTGCTCCAGCTGCAGCAGCACCAGGGGAGATCTCCCCAGCATGACGCTCCTCCGTGCGCACGCCGGTCGGCCTCAAGCAGCTCCAGCGAGCTCTCTCTCTTTCTCGCGCGCTCTCCCTCTTCTTCCCTCTCGCTGCACCTCTCTCTCCGCACTGCACCCAGCAACACCTGCTGCCCTTGCTCTTGCACTCACGCTGGAGGAAGAAGACGGGTGGGGTGGTGAACGAGGCAGAGGGGAGAGGAGTATTTGTAGGCATGGGGGATGGCATCTGTAGGTCGGCGAAGGGAGAGAAAAAGAAGAGGGTGGCGAGTTTCATCGCGATTGTACGCACGCAAAAATTAATTTCCGGACATCTGGGAAGGCATCCAGACTTCTGACCAGATGCCTGGACCAACTCCCAGACGTCTTAAAGTGTTTTGATGTCACGGTCTTAACACCACTCTCCATGCTCTCGACATTGGGACCTCGGCTGCTGCCCTCCACTTTGACTGTGAATCCTCTTTGCTGTACTTTTGGTGGATCGGGAAAATCTCGGTTGCTTGGGCAATTAAAGAAGATTACAGGAAGATGTTAATTCAAAAAGATAGAATTGGCTCTCTTAGATTTATCTGCCCTACTGCCAATGTGGTTGCCAACTTGATGACTCCCCTTGCTAAGAATGGTTGGAAGATCTGCTCTGACTTGCAGGAGCTTAATAGATGGATCCAGGGCTCCATTTTGCTTGACAAGCTCCAGTTCCCCTATGTGATTTACTAAGCTCCTTTTTGCTGTGTGTTTTTCTCGTGTACTAGGCCATGAGTCATGGTCCCTCTTTATGTGTACTGGTAGGTTTGGTTTGGTCCCCCTGCTTTTTACTTACCTCTTGGGAGTGAGGGATGAATAAATTTTACTCCTCGTTTAAAAAAAAAAAGAAAAAAAAGTATAAGTAAATTAGATTCATGTTTGAGCTCTTATATTATATAAATAAACTAGAGCTTTAGTGACAGATATATTTGTCACTGTATATATGTATATACATTAGTATAGGTAGTTCTTTTTGCCTTAGGTTATGTATATATGTTACTAGGGCTACACTGACGTATATATGTTATTGTATATAGAATATATGTTACTAGTATGCTAATATAATTTAGTATAGTATAGATTAATAGTTATTTTTGTACCTATACCTAGGTATTACTTATACTATTGTATATAACTAACATAGAGTAATTACACATAGTTTTTGATGCCTTTTTGTTGTACATATGTTTAAGGCATTATAATACATATTAATTGATTATTTTGTATATCATTAACCCATTTATTCATTATTTGACTGATTCATTCTTTTTGTAAATAAAACTAACATTTTTAGAATAAAAGAACATTTTTGGACTTAGAGAGTGATGTATATTAATAACTGTCTCCCAGTAAACAACCTAGAAACAAACCAGTAAAAGTTACAATTAAATAAAAATGACGCGACATCAATTTGCACTTTGACACTTTTACTACAATAATCACACATTAATTAAACCTTTTTATTGCAAATGCGAATGTCGACGATCAAATTTTTGGCACCATTGTCGAGGACAAAAACCCGACAATAGCGCTTTATTGTGATTGATTGATGAATGTCGTAAGTCGTTGATTATGAACTCAAGAAGAGTAACCTCTGAAGGTGGCAATGCCACCTTCCAATTGAGAGCTCCTTGACAAATTTAGGAGAGAAACCTCTCCTAAATATAGGGTCGTGTGTGTGCGAGTTGAATTGGTCTCGTTTTTTGTGCACAACTCCTCCCTGCTTCTTCTTCCTCCACCACCATTGACGAAGACTTGGAGCTTCTTCAAACCTCTTCTTCAGCCACTCCCAAGAACAATATGGAGAGGGCTTCTCCTCAGCACCTCCTCACCGAACTTCCGGACAAAGAATTCAACCCAATTGCCCCCTCATTAGCTCCATCTTCGGTCTTCTTCTTCCTTGCTGATTGCCAAACCAGCGACCCATCCTCGTTCGTCCATCAGGTAAATTAGGTTAGGGCTTTTATCCCTCTCTAACCCAATTAGGTTTAGGTCAAGTCCCAGCTCCGTCCCTCTCCTCCTCCTCCTACACCGACCTTACCTCTGTCGACCACTTTCACCGTCGGCCTGCCTACGCCCTCCACGCACGTAATTGACCACGGCGAAAGCTCTGCCTCACCTCCACAATACTTTTGCCTCACCCAATTTCACCTCACACACCCTCCATCCTCTCCTCCGACCACGTTGGTTGGAGCTCCTCCCATTTGCATGCTCCAGCCACTCCACTGCATCTCACACCAAAATGCACACACCATTGCCTTCGCCACACCACAACAAAGGTTAATTGCTATCAGCTATTTGATTGGGCCCTAGGTCATACTTCTCTTGTAGGTACACCTCACCATCATCGGTCATCTTCCTCATCGCCATCACTGACAGTCTCGCTGCCAATAGTCTCGCATCCACCAACAATCAACGTGGCTTGACTTCCCAACAAAGCTTGCACACTCAATTGGATGAAGAAAGCAAGCATATCAACTCGATTGCAGAGCAACTTTCAGTTGCACCCTCGCAAAGGAAGGCACTGGGACTAGTCCCACATCGTATGTGGGAAAGCTGCGAATAGCGTATAAGACATTTTTGTGCCTTAGCCTCATTGCCTCGACACAGCGTGGGTGAGGTCCCTACCTTACGTGCCCAAGCACACCTCGCCCACCACCCACACCGATGAGCCTGGTCACTGTTCAAACCCGATTACCCGATTACTATGCACACCCGTATACCCAATTAGAGAAAGAGGGTGAAATATAAGGAGGTGGAGAGGGGTTTTTGTGCTGTTGGTCTCAAAATTTGTGCCCACACATGCCCAACACTTAGGTGTTTCAAGAGGCTGATTCTCTATGCTTGGCGCCCTTGTGCTTGTGTTGAGGCTTTGGTAACTTAAGGCGTCTAACCTTAGAGCCTAACGTCTGGTCGTGATATTGGTTGAGACACTGTGGACATATTGATATATTTGATGACGTGGATATTTGAATAAGTGGTTCAAAACACTGTTGAGAAATTGATTTGAATTGATACATTAGGATATGTGCTTAAATATGGAAATTAATTGGTAATTCGAATCACCATTTTTAGGGCCTTATTATTCTTTTTATCCCATTATTTTTTGAGATACAATTGCTACTATTAAATATCATTTTGAGTAGATTTTAGTCATTGCATATCTTTATTGTGATTAATCATTATGCTCGTTTATTCCTTATATTTCGACTAGTGATTGGATTCCATGTTTGCTACCTGCGAACGACCTCGAACTCATATTTTGCTTTCGAGCACTTTTAAATTTAAATGTTGTATTGATTTTCGTCGCTATACTACAACGCAATCTTTTTACGACGATTTTTCGACATTTAGTAGGGTGGTAGGCTGATGGGTAGGCTATGGCCATGAGGAAAATAGGTGTTGTGACACACGGAAGGGCGTGAGGCTTTCTTCATGGGCGAGAGGAAGCCCAAAGGTGAAGAAGGTGGGGCTTTGGCCATGGAAGTCGTGAATAACAAGGAGGTGGATGCTATGATCATGCAAGAGATAGGCCAACCCGCGACCATGAGGGGACCTACTTGCTCAGTTGGTGGCGAGGTGGCTGATGACGGAGTGTTTGATGGTTAGCAGGTTGTTACAGAGGTTGGTTCCAACAACTTGGTGGTTGGGGAGGTTGTTGAGATGGTTAGGTTTCCTGAAACTTCTGAGTGCCAGAAGTCCGATGTGGGCCTTGTGGCAAAATACGTGGATGCTGGTACTGGTGCGGGAAATCAATTGGTTGTCCATGGTGTAAGGGCGTCTAGCCTTGGTAGTGATGTGGGGTCGATTCACCATACGATCAACATGGAGGCCACGCCAACAATGACCAACACTCCTGCGACGAACTTGGGGCATCGAAAGAGGGGATCTCGAAGCACTCCTATTGTTGTTAGACGACACTATGATCTTCAAAGTAGGGGGACCCAAAGTTTATGAAGGTTAATGACAAGTATCTGGCTCATGTCATGCAGGTGGTGAAAGTTGTTTCGCCCAGGATAGGACCCCGTTATTCTGCATGATGAGGATTGTATCTTGGAATGTGCAGGGGCTTTGTGATAAGGCGAGAAGAGCTACTATTCTTAGATATCTTAGGGAGTTAAGGGTAGATTGTGCGTTGTGCCAGGAGACACACTTATAGTTGAGGAGACTCAGGATTGGTGTCCTTTAACTGCCAATGAAGATACAGGTTTGCAAGTGCTCTCATCTGTTGGATGGGCTGGTGGGGCTACCATCTGGTGAAAGAAGAGCCACATTTCTCTGATGGACTTTAAGATGGGAAGGTATATGCTTACGAGTTCTTTTGTTAGACCTGTTGATGGTTTGTCCTTCTATGTTTCATGTGTGTGTGGGCCTTGTTCGGCCAGTGATCATCTTGGGCTTTGGAGCAAGTTGCGGAAGTCCACTGCTTTACGCAGGGTGGCTCCTGGCTGATTGGCGGGGATTTCCATGTGACCCTGTCGACTGATGACAGGTTGGACGAGCGGCATGATTCTTCTACTTTGGGTTTTCAAGAGGTGGTTGCTAATCTAGAGCTGTCGGATCTCCCCACTTCACGGGCAACTTACACGTGGAGGAATGGGAGTCGTTCTATGTCTTGGTTGGATAGGTTTTTGTATAATGTGAGTATGGCAGAGGCTTTTTTAGCTGGTAGGGGTCATGGCGATGTTTCGACCTTTCTCTGATCATACTCCGATTCTGTGGGACAATGGAGACTTGTTAGCTGTTTTGTCTTACTCAAGTTTCAGAAGTCCTAGCTTTAAGAAGTGGGTTTTGGAGATCTGATGTCTAGGTGGTGAAGAGGCTTCTCGAAGGAGGGGATTGCTACTAGGTCTCTGGCTACTAAGCTCAGGAGTCTTCGTTTCTTGCTCCTTAACTACAAAAGGAGGGTGAGAGGTTAGAGGGAGAAAGCTACAAAGGAAGCCTTGGAGAGAGTCTCGACTCGATTCTAGAGAAGATGTCTCGTCTCTTACATTGGATGAGGTTGAGGAGAGGAAAAATTGTCAAGGGGTGGTGGCTAAGGAGGATATTAAGAGGGAAATTGACTAGAGAGAGAAGTTGAGGTAGCTGTGGCTCAAGGAGGGGGATGTCAACACAAGATTCTTCCATGCCTCTACTAGTGCTAGAAGAAGGTGCAACCATATTTCTTTGTTGAGGGAGGGCGAGCAGGTTGTGGAAGATTTGAACCATATTCGGAATATGGTCAATACTTATTTCCACAAGATGACCAGAGCTAGATAGCATGGGGATTGGCATCTTGCTTCCTCAAGTATGCCTCAGCTGAGTGAGGAGAGGGTTGGGTTCCTGGTTAGACCTTTTTCAGAGGAGGAGGTTTTTGTGGCTCTCCGAGGCCTTAAGGCAGAGGGGTCTCTTGACCTGATGGATTTCAGGTCTTCTTCAGCTTGGAATTCTGGGAGCTTCTTCGGACTGCTATTATGGTAGTCATGGTGGAATTCAAGGAAGGTAACTCTGCTTTTGAAAGATTAAATCGTTCCTTTTCTCTTACTGTAGAAACAGGGTGTCGAGTGCTTAGGGGACTTTAGACCCATCACCCTTTCCAATTCTCTACTTGCTGGTGGGGAAGATCATGGCTAATCGCATGAGGAGGGTTCTTGTGGATCTCATTAGCCCGATCCAATCTGCTTTTCTGAAGGATCAGTCTCTTCTGGAATCATTTATCTTAGCTTAGGAGATGGTTTCGGGTTGGACACGGATGAAGCATAAGGCTTTTCTTTGGAAGGTTGGTTTTTCTAAAGCCTACGACTCCTTATCGTGGTCTTACCTTTGGGAGGTTTTGCGGCGTTGGGACTTTTTGGAGTAGTGGGTCCAGTGGGTGAAGAAGTGTATTACAACCTCTTCTTTCTCCCCTTTGGTCAATGGGTGGCTGACTGATTAATGGATTCAACATCAAAAGAGGGTTCGGCAGGAGTGCCTAGTGGCTCCCTTGCTTTTTATTCTTACGGTTAATACATTGGCGAGATTGGCCTTTAGAGCTTCGGAGGGTGGCTTGATCCATGGCTACTCCATGCACTCTACTCAACATGCTCTGGCTCCCATGTTATAATTCGTCGATGATATGGTCTTCTTTGTCGAAGGTGGGGTGGAGTAGGTGGGTCACTTTATCACCTAATTAACATTTTCGTGAAATCTCTGGCTTACGGGTCAATGCGGCCAAGACTTCCTTAGTCTGCTTTGGGTTGGATGCTGAGATGAAGGCGGGGTTGTCGGCAAGCTTGGATACTTTTGTGGTTGAGCTTCCTATCCGATACTTAAAATTGCCTCTCCAGGCCAAGAGGATGAAGAGTATTGACTGGATGGATCTATTTGGGAAGCTATCATCTCATCTTTCTGGTTGGAGCGGGAAGCTTCTTTTTAAAGGTGGTAGATTGATTCTTTTGAACTCTGTTCTTTCTGCTATTCTGGTTTTCCTTCTGTCTATGTTTAGGCCCTCTAAGACGGTGATGAGGCTGAAGGTGGTGCAGAAGCGCTTCTTCTAGAAGGGGCCCTAGGTGGAGGCGCATTTCATGCAACCTATCGGTTGGGACCTTATGTGCCGGCCTAAGAGGAAGGGGGCGAGGGGGTGCAACATTTAGCAAAGTTTGGGGACTCCCTCCTTCTCAAGTAGGTTGATCGCTTCACATGGGGTGAAAGAAGCTCATGGCAGGATCTTATTGTAGACTCTTACGGGGGTTTGGTGATTGGTCAGGAGGTTCCCAGTGGTGCTTTCCCTTTTTAGCATTTTGTTACATCGGCCTTGAGGGATCATTGGTGCTAATTTGCTCCAACCTTGGGGGATGGTTGGACGTTCCAGTTTTAGTTGAATGATTGGACGGGACATGGGTCCTTGGCATCCTGTTTCCCTAGGTGCTTTCAGCTCCCTCGTAATAAGAGTGCCTTGTTTACAGATTGCTGGGATGCTGTTAGTTTGGCTTGGTCTCTCTCCTTGCCTGATGGGCCTTTTGTGGGCCGTACTAAGGAGGAAATAGGACAATTGATGACCCTTCTTCAGGAGTTTTTTGTGGGTTCGGGCCTTGATGACTTTTGTTGGAGACATGGGCCATACCAGCCTAAGAAAGCTTATGAGAACCTTATGGAGCTACCTACTTCTTCTAAGGAGGATAAAAGCTATGTGAAGCACTGGTCTATCTGGGTTCCCTTGAAGGTTAAGATATTTTTGTGGCTGGCTAGGAGGGATGGGTGTTGGTATTTAACATTTGCATTGAGTTTAAGTTTCAAGAATAATGTAAATGAATTCAAGTGTAAAGAAGCTCAAGTTCACATCCATGGTGGATTGAAGGAGCTTGATGGAGGAGAAGAGAAGATGGAAGCATCGCTTAGAGCAAGAGCTTGAAGATTCATGGAGATGAGGAATATGATAGAAGTCTATTCTGTTCATGTATTATGTACTATTTATTTGTTTTGCTATTTTATTTACTTAGAATTATTGTTAAAGAGTCCCAAAGTAACATACCTTAGTCCCAAAAACACTATTCTATCACTAGGACACTTAGGCAAACCTTAAAATAGAATTAAACAATCAATAAAGAAATCAGACAACACAATCAGACATCTAATATGATTATCAGACGTCTGATTATGGACTTCAAGACGTCTAATAGTTTGTACAAATGTCCAAACACTCAGGCTGGATTAAATGTTCTTTGATCATTACTTTTGGGCGTCATATATTGGTTAAGGGTCTTAATTAACCGTGAAATCAAGTAACTTTGTGAGCGTATGGGCATGAATATGATAAATTCAAAGAGATAAGTCTAGAATTCATGAATATTAATTAGAAAGAAATCTTCATTTGGATATGAGGTAAATAGGTCGGATGGCTGTTGTGTCATGGATAAGATGAACAGTAACGGAAATAGAAAATTTTTGAGATGTGCATCTATATCACGCCTTTTCACTATTTCAACTAATGTCTGAGAGTGTCATTAATGGTTGTATCTTTTCAGCATTTGTCTAAATCACCAAAAAATCATTGGTGATTTTTTCTCAAATCATCGGTAATTTTCCCCAATAGAGGAATAGGGTGACTTTTAGCATAACATGAAATCACCTATGATTTTCTATAAATCATCGATGATTTTTGCCCAAATTATTGATGATTTTTCCTTAAATCACCTGTGATTTATCTACAAATCATCGATGATTTGTGCCAAATTATGGAAATAACATATTTTTTTATATTTGATGGTAAGTCATTGACGATGTTACTACTATTGTCACATGTAACAATCATATCACATTAAATTAAGATTAAAAAATTCATATATCATTACATACAACTTATCCATCCTAGTAGTATAAATCCTACCAACATTCAAACATAAAGATATCGAAGTAGTATATATATATATATATATATATATTAAAAAGGTCGAAGTAGTATATATAAGATTAGGAAAGTGCAATTGAATATTGAAATGGAATAGAAATTTTCGTGGATCCTTCCCTACCCATCGCAATCACAAATTTGGTGTGGTCTCCAATCAGTCCCTGTATGCATCACTTCATGCGATCATCATACGTCAACAATACGATGAGTCACCAAAGGTTTCCTTCCTGGATGGGAGAGTCTCCTCTCCACGTCCATACAGTAGCATGAACCATTGCGTCAAGTTTCTTCCTTTTGCCTCATGACACTTGGGTGGGACATGAATTATTGGCATGCTACTTATATGGACAAATACATGGACCATCCACATGCATCTTAAGCTTAAATTTAATCTTATGTCAGAAGAAGGTGCCCATTTTTGGGGCAACTGATTGGCAGCAAAGCCTTCAAATTCACGGCCTTTAACATCATGCATCCCTAACGTCGCTTGCACGACGAAAAACGATCTTGAAATGGCAATGACGTTGGTTTGAAAGGCAGGTGTATTCATGGGTTAGGTACCATCTCATTTTCATTCAACCTGAGCTGATGGGGCATTAAGGTCATGGGTTGACTTGACCTGTCCAAATGGGTACCTAGATAATAAAGTACCAAACTTTGGATACCCATCATGTACCCGGTTAATCAATTTAGTTAAAATATAAAAATTAAAATATAAAATATAATTGAAAGAAAATCATAAAAGTTAATAATAAAATATAAAATAATCAGTAAAATTAAAGATATTTTTTAAAAATGAAAACAAATTTTAAAAAAAGTTAAAAATAAAATTATAGGAATAATGTTAAAAATAAAATAACAATTATAAAAATTGACTAAAAATAATAATAAAATGTACGTAAATATGGCTTAGTACTAGTTTGGACCTCACTAATTATCAATTGATAATTAGCTTAGACCTTTGCAAATTGCATTGTCTTCAAATATTGATTAAGTATATCCTGCATCCGTTGAATTCATATAGTTTATGATTGTTACACTTTAAGTGATGTCATCTTTCTTCTTCGTTTTGTCGAATATGTCTCTTACATGTCCCACACGATCGTTCTAGCCAAGCCTGATGATTATGGCATTGTATATGATGATAGGCTTCTTAGGCATGCTACAAAACAACTCAAGTGCCTCTTGGTCACAGGGGCGTGCAGGCGGTCCAAGAGATTTTGTTTCTCTTATGCATAACCTTGAATAGCTTGCCGACGATGTCAACATAGGAGTTGTGGGTGTACCCAGAGATCATGGCAGTCTAAGAGATGATGTTCCTCTCTCCTTCCCTTAAGATACTCATAGGGTGGATTCTTAAGAAGGTCGACCAGAAGATGGTCAAAGTTGCTTACTTTCTTTATCAAGGAACTCTACTCTCCTTTCACTCTTCTGGCTCTAAACCTCACCTCCTCTCTTACGCATTTATTTATGTTTAGCCAACCTTGTATTATCTTCTTTCATTTAAAGAAAGCAAGGGGCCAATGCTTCTATTTACGGATACCTCATCAGCCTCCTACTCAAGGATGGAGTTGAAGAGATTGCGGGCATCGTCAAGGTGGGTGGGGTCACATAGGAGGGCACGGAACATGATAGTGTAGGATATAGTGTTCTTGCACATGTGGCAAGGAGGTTGAGCAAGGAAAGCAAGGCAGTTAGGTCCTTTGAGAGATGACGGTGTGGGAGGGAGGAGGCAACACCTCAGGCGTGGAGCGTGCAAGTCACAGGGACGGTCAGGGAAGGTGCAACTGCTACTTGCATCGCCAATGTGACTTGCAGCCTTTATGGATTGCAAGATTGAGATGACTAGATGAATACTTGAATGGAAACTCCCAACGGGTGCATGTAGATATCCAATGGATATCCGAACGAGGCCTCACTAAGTGACAATGGCATAAGGGTCTACGTAGATGCGAATTTAATGAAATTAAATACGTTGTCGTCGTAATTTTTCACACCTTAAATCACTTAATCATTTAAAAATATTTTCATTACAGGAACACGTGTCTATTTTTGAAATGTAAGTCTAGTGACTCTCGATCGCATCCGCAGGAAGGAGAAATGTGGCTCTTTGTTTTGAAATCACGCTTAGGTCAAGGTATTCTCTTTTTGATATTTTTGAAATTTGTATTTTTTTTTAATCTTTTTGCTTAAGTGAAAATGATAAGAAATAGCAAATTAAACTAAAAATTACTTTTTTTTGTTGTTTTTACCTTCCTAATTTTTTTGTCTTTTGATGATTATAGGAAAACAGAAACTAAAACGAAACTATACAAGAACTCTAATTTTGGCCATTTTCGTTTTGCAATTTTTTAAATCTTTTGTTAAGAAGGAAACAATAAGAGAATACCGATGTGAACTTAAACTTTCTTTACTTGCATAAAGCGATATTTACAATTCTAACAAACCAGTAACATAAGGGAAATTGAAACTAAGCTATTACAACTCTATGGCTTAAGGTCACTTATTCAACTCAAAACTATGAAAATATTTACAAGGAATCAAGAAAACAAAATGTTGACGGTAATGATGGTGATGATTAGAATTACTCAATGGGTCCTTTGATATGCAGCTAGGAATAGATGCGGGATAGGAAATGCAGGTGGAGTGAAAGTGGTAATGGTTGTTATTATAGAGGTGATTTTTATGATGTGAAAGGCTGTGGATAAGTGTGTGCTGTGTGTGTTTTGTGTATGTTGTGCTTAGATGCCTTGAGGTTGGTGTCAAAGATGCTCATTATGGTGGTGCGTGTATCATGAAAAGTGGTGATGATGACTGTGGAGGCGAGTTGGATGTAGATTTCAATGATCATGTTTGGGTGGCTTGGGAAGGTAATATTGTATGCTAATGTGTGTGTTTCGAAAGAGTCAACAGGGTGTGGGATATGGAATAGGTTGGGAACGGCCATGGAGTGTTTAATGAAGAGTGCTAGGCTTTAGGTCAAGTGTAGTGGTGGTTATGGTGGTTGGTGGATGATTAGGACAAGGTTTTGTAAGTGGTGAGAAGGTGGTGATTCAAGTGGAGCTATGTAGTTTTGGGCATTGGTTGGGTTAGGATAGGGTTCTAGATGTATAAGGACAATGGTGTGAGGATGGTGCTTAGGTTAGGACACTCTTTAGGTGATGGATTAGGGCAAGGTGGCATGTGAGTAGTGATACTAATGGTAGTTGCAGTGGGCGTGGACTTAGGTTGGTGGTTGAGTAGTGGTTGGAGATGGTAGTGGAGTGAATAAGTATATGTGTGTGTATGGATAGTGGGATGGTAGATAATGGTGGTGTCCTGTGGTGTAGATGAGTGCGAGTGTGAGGTGTCTAAGTGTGTGGTGGCGATGGTGAATGTATAATGGTGGTGGTGTGGGTAGAGTGGTGATAGGATAGTGATTCAAGTGGTGGTGGATAGGTGATAGTGGGATGGTGCAGTGAGAGTGTGTATGTGTGTGAGTCTGTGTGGTGGCGTGGATAGTGAAAGTGTGTGTGATGGTGGAAGTGAGGGTCGTGGGAGTGTGAAGTGTGGAGGCGATGGTGGAGTGGGTGGTGGTGACGAGGTGGTGTGCAAGTGGTGATGGCAATGGAGTGTGTGTGTGTATCAACAAGACAAAAATCAACAAAAAGAACAAGAGAGTGCTATGAATAAGGAATTTAAATAACAATAAGGAATATGAAATAAAAGAGAAGCAACTACTCTACTTGCATAAAATTAATTAAAGTGTTATTCTACTTGCATAAAATAAAAATTAACTAGAAAGAAAAATAAAAAGAAGAAGGAGATGAAGAGGAGAGGCTTCCACACCAAGGGGGCTCTCAAGAGAGCCTTTGGGTGGTAGTGGTGATCCTAGGCATGTAGCCTAGACCACCTTGGCCTTGAGTTGAGGCACCAATGGTGGCCCCACTACGGGTAGCCCTTGGCACCTAAGGGAGGGAGAGGGAGCTCTAGAGTGGAGAGTGGAGGAGATGGGAAGGGGGGGGGGGGGGGGGGGGTGCGCCTAAGCGGTGGGGCTCTTTTATAGATGGTGGTCTTGGGTGTGGTGTACCTAGGTAGGAGGCTAAGGTATAAGTTAGGGGTACATTCTAAGGGGCATAGAATGTTTTAGTGGGGTCTAGCAAGAGGAACAACATAAGGTGCCTTGGGAGAGGGGCTAGGTTGGCGTGGGGGTGGCCAAGTGAGGGTTATGGTGGGTTAAGGTGGCATGGGGGTGTAATTAGGGGTTTAGTTGGGTGGCTAGCTAGGTGTATTAGGTGGGTATGGTGGGCTTCTAAGGTGGAGAAGTTGTTGGGCCTAGAATAGGTGGATAAAAATAGTAAATAAATAGGTGCACCTAGGAACATTTTTATTATGAATTGGTGGGCCAATTAGTGGGAGTGTGTGTGTGTAGGTTAGGTTTAGATATGTGCCTTTTATGTGCACATGTTTGTGTATGTGCATGAAATGTAAAATAGACACATGTGTGTGAATTAAATGTGTGTGCACATAGGTTTGTGTAAGCTAGTTAGACTTGTGGTGTGTGTGTGTGTGTGATTGAGTGAATTAGATGTGGTGTTGGGCTGGGTTAGTGCACGTGCATGGTTCTACATGGGGGGCTGTCCTGGTCTTTCATGGGTTTGTTGGGGCTGGTCCGAGCTTGTCTCCTCTCTCTTTCTGATATTGCATTTTGTTGGCTCTCCTCACTTTGTTGCAAGAAATAATTGATGCAATTTTCATGTATCTTCTCACATTTTCATTGTAGTACAGTTCCCTCTCTTCTAAGGCAAGCCTATGCACATGAAATGACGATGTCACTACAGGCCTGTAAAATACAGAAAATAAGATAAGGTTGTATAGAAATGAAGATGCATGCTATGCATGAAATGAATGCTCTATTTACAATGTAACCTAGGTACTTAGCCTAATTTATTCATTTTAGGATCCATGATTGCTGTGCAATCAACAAGTCAACACTAACAGGTACTCGGCCCATACTCAGTAAATGGTTACCCGACCTAGTAGGATAAAAAATCAATGGTTAGGTCGAGTACTTGATATCACAGAATCAATGAACACCCCTACTAAAAGGGTTTGATGCGGTCATGTAGAAAGGGTCAGAGTACACCATATATCTACAATAGGCTAGTTTAGCTAATTGATCACCAAAGTTTTATTTGTATGATTGTCTTTTGTCATATATAGCTGACGAGGGAGGAAAAATTCTCCTCTAAGCCCAACCAAAATGAGTCCATAAAGGCCCATGGATTACAAGCTCAAAAATGAGATCAGGATCTAAGGAAAATAATAAATGACGATTGCCCATTCAAGGTAGGAGGATCAGTTGCCCAACAAAGGGACCTTCCATTCCCTGACAGAGGGACCGGGCAAGAGAGTCCAATCAGCAATCTACCTAAACAATTTAAGATGTTCACCTAATAAAGCTGCCTTAGATACCGACAACCTTACAAAGGGATTAGTCGAAATGTTGATAGATAAGTTAGATGGGGAGCCTTTGTCGAAAAATAAGGCAAACGACACCTTGTCACCATTACCCCTACTTGACCTAGATTATGTGGTCAAATCCATCCATTGCGAAATGTAAGCAACAAACTAATCGTGTGCTAGGAAATCTCGCGATGGTTATGGAAGGATAATACCGAAGATGCCACCAACAATTTATGGTTACTAAAAATATTTGAGGGACTCATTCTATGAAAGGGCAATGGCTACTCACATTGTGGAGATGCAATACAAAGAGAAATCACTTGTACTCTCTATTCTTCCCTCTCTCTTGCACATACCTAGTGAAAACTTTGAGGGTTAGATCTATTGGATTTTATATGCCCTGAGAGAGCCATTTGAATAATATAATATGATTACATTACATTTGAATAAAAAGAATTAGATTAATTTTCAATACATGAATTGGTTACTTTAGTATTAATAAGATAATGTACTTAGCCATATCGAATAAACTCAATATGTGTTGATTCAAAGATCTAAACGGTTTAGATGATTCAATAACACATCAAGAAACCATCTGATTCGATCAATTATTTCTTGTTTGAGTTGGGATGACAGTCTTCTCTAAAGACCGTCGCTTGATTGATATTCTTGAATGGAGATTCAAAATTGTCATGTGAGTCTCATTAAGGAGTTAACTTGATGAAATAGGAGATAACCAAAGTCTTTTTTCAATACTGTCATAGAGAAGGCGTATCCTTTGACTTGAAACAAATACATGTCTCTACCTATAAACACATGCATTTAGTGGACCAATAATAGATACACCCACCTTAGTGTTAATATTAAAAAACTGGTGTATGTTGGAAGGGACAGGAGGTACATGACATCTTTAAGGGATCACACAAAGCAATTCCATAGGTGTATGTGACAAACTGGAGGAATGAGCTCACTTTGAGTATATTAAGAAAGATAATTTCACATGTAGTCACAGAGTCCTGATTAACTCAATATAAGAAAGAGAAGATGGTCCTTTGGGAAAGGATTTAGTCTTCGTTCTCATCCCGATAATATAAAGAGATATTAGAAATAATATTATCCAAGGAGAAATGATGGCTGTCTAATGGGATTATACCTTAGGATAATATTATCCTTAATATGTGAAGGATTCATGAGCATTTGGAGTACCCAAGGAGGCGTAGTGCCATAATTTCATGAATCCTAAACTTTCATTGTTGGCATGATGAAATCAATAATGTTTTTGATGGGTTTCTACTTCTACGATAAATCAAATGTTACTTAAAGAGTTAAATTGCATTTGATTTAGTAATTAATTGCATATAATTTGATTAGGTTAAAATCCAAGGGTCGAATTATAATTAATTAATGTTAGGAGACTAAATCCTAAAATCCTATTAGTTGTTATGGGCTTATATCTCATAAAATTTAAGTATGATTAAATCTCATCCCTTAGATAGAGATCCAAGGGATACCATCATATTAGGATTAGGGTTGGAATCACTATAAATATCTCTCAAGACAAACCCTAACCCTCTAATTAATCACCTTAGTTTCCTCCATTGTGAAGAAAGAGAAGGAAAGAAGAGAGTGGCAATTGTGCTCTCTTCTACCCTTAGAATCAGACTTCTTATCATTGTGGTAGAAGTTTGGAAGGCCTTTTGGGCATCCAATCGTCCTTTTAGACGTCTAAGCAAGGGCGTATTAGACATGTAAAAGCTGTTCTGGACGTCTGATCTTCATAAATCTCTTTTGATTTCTCTTCGATTCTCGTAAAGGAGTTCACGGGAATTCATTGTGTTTTGTCATCCTCGACATGAAGGGCATCATCCATCTATCAAAGAGAAGGGTTCCAAGCATGCCAGGACTTATTGTAGGAGGCACTGCTGTTGGGGTGTTAATCTATGTTATCTGCAAGGGTATAATTCCTTACTTACTCATGGGAACCTAAAATGATTGGAAATTAGTTCCAATCATGTGGTTTCGGTTAATAGGGTGTTGATACGCGAAATCCACTAAGTGATAAGAATGTTGTTAAAGTGCAAAAATTACGACCATTTTAAATTTATATTTTTTGAACTCTAAAAGATTTAATCATAAATATGGAAGTTCAACTTGTCTCACATGGAGGCACAAGATCTAATTACTTCCAACTAGACTTAACTAATGTATTTTTGATATTTTAAACTTTTCTAATTTATTTGGTGTTTTAAATAGGGAAGAAAATAAAGGGATATCGAAATAGGGACTAAAGTGCAAGGTTAGGACCTAAATGTAATTCATGTAAAACTAATTTTTAGATAGTTTAAAAATCCGATTAAAATTAGTTAAGCTACTTTAATGCCTAACTAAGGTTCCTACAAAATTTCACGTAAAACTAACAACTAAAATACACCTAGTAAATTTGAAAATAAGTTGCAGGGATTAAATTGTGATAATGTTAGGACCCAAATGTAAATAATTTTTTTATTTTTTATCTATAGGGAATTTTCATACAAAATTAAACTTAGCATGCAGGAATGAAATATAATTATTTTTTGGAATATTTCGATTTACTAAAATAAATGTGAAAATTCAAGGGCTCAAACTAAAGTTACGAAACAAGCAACCATGCTAACATGTAAGATTAATTAAAGGAAAACAATATAAGCTATAAAGGAGAATAACATCAAATAAACTAATTTATTGATAGAAAATATGCACAACTACGAACGGCATCAAAAACTATAACTTAAACTACAAATGACGTAAAGAAGAAAGAACATAAGAAGAAGAATAGGAAGGAAGAGGAGTAGAATCTCGGACAGCAAAGAAGATGGAGAACTCAAGGCAGAGGTGGAGAGTGTTGTTGACAACCATCGGGAATAGCTTGCTTAGAGAAAAACCATAGGAGGAAGGCAGAGATACTGAGCAGAGGGAGATAATGGTCGAGTGACTTTAGAGGGGATGAAGAAGAGGTAGAGGGTGATCTAGAGTTTCTTTAAGGAGGCAAGGGGATGACCATGGAGAGGGAGATGGATGGCTTTGAGAGGTGGAAGATGCGATGGATGAAGATGATTGGTGGCATGGGATGATGGGGGGTTTAAATAGATGATGGGAGAGGTGGCGTGACTATGGTGATGTGGCAAGGATAAGGTTGGCATGATATGATTGGAAGAAGGGGGTTGGCATGAGGTGATTGGATGAGAGGAAAGGCCATAAATCAATGTTGATGTGGATGGTGCTGATGGAGGAAAGGGTGGCATAAGGGGCTTTGATGGGATTTAGGGTTAAGGTGGAAGGGAGGTAGATGGCGTGGACTTTAGGAATAGGCTAGGGTTTGTTGGTGGTGGTGGCGTGGACTCTTTACGATGTGGCATGGCTTAGGTGGTGTGGGACGGTTGGAGGGGGTAGAGGTCACATGGATTGATGATGGAAGGGTGGTCGGTCATGGGATGCTAGGATTAGGTGGCGTGGGATTAGGGTTAGGTGGAATTGGGTTAAGGTTAAGAGCACCAAAAGGTGGTGTGGGCAATTGAGTGAGGTGGCTAGGGTTGTTGTGAGATTTTAGGTTGGAATTAGGTTAGGTAGGTTTATTTGGCGGAGAGGAGGCTAGGGTTTAGTGGAAATTAAGGTTAGAGCTAGGGTTTGGTGGCTCCAATATTGGTCAATTTCCGGTAGTTACTCCTCCTTTGCTTAGGTAGCTGTTACACGCTTGTAAGAAAAATGGACATTTATTAATATCTTCTAGGTCTCAAAATACATTAACAATCCTAACATGCGCTAATGTCTAAAATGTCCTAATTCTAATGCTCCCAACTAACATAAATTAAGCTTGAAATAGCTAATTATTCATGTATTCGCCAGTGTTTTTGTTTCATTGCTTGATTGAGTTTTGACATTTATTCGATCATATTTTTGAAAATTTTAAAAATACTAATTCACGCTTCTGAAATGCCATGAGTCTATCCGATCGACTTCCTACATGATCCCCTCCCCGGAGGTACAACCCCTTGTAATGGTGGAACTGAGTTACCCGTTCATGTACATCATTATGCGATTGCTTTATTCTTTGATGAAATCTTTGTCTTATTTCAAATCTGATAGAACTCATCGAGAGGGCTCCGATTGATAGCCTTTACATTCTGAACAAAGTAAGAAGTCTATTAGTTGTGCTTTGTATTTTAGACACGTTAAGTTGGCTACCAATTATTATTCTTCTCTTCGTAAATAGGATATCTGCACACACGGTCTTCCAAATTCCTAGCCGGTGTTGTTGATATCCACCACACCCATCCCAGCGGAGGCCCCTGGTCCATTATGCTTAGGCCTCAGCACAACATGATGAAGGCGCTACCTGCTTCACTAATCTTCGTACACTTCAAGAAGGATCTGCTACGAGAGATTAACCCTCACGTGTTCGATCATTGTAACCTCTCGTAAAAATAGTCCCATACAATAATCTCATGCAAGTGGTGCGTTTGATAGGAGTTGAGGATGTGGTTACCGGTGAATTTGTGCTTGAGCGTTTTGCAAGATTGGCTTTGGACCCATACCCTGATAGAAAAATGAAAAACGGCATTCATTTACCGGTGGAAATTTAGCCGCAACTCTCCTGAACTTCCGCTTACGCATTCATCGCCGTCAGAAGGGTGGGGCTACTTTTTTTCTTTAATTATGGCAGGAATATTGCCGACAGTTACGTGTATGCCAGTGGCTTTCAACTAACGACATTGACCCTTTTGCCGACGATTTTATAGTAACTGCTGACATTTGTGTTGTATCTACCGACGGGTTGTAAACCATCAATCTTACTCTTTCCCAGCTTGTGCTGTTCAGAACCATCGGCAATTTGCTCCTCCTCTGAAATCACCCGTTGAGCTTCTCCACCGTCAACATGGATGTCACTATCACCTCTTTCTTTCACTGCGAGAAAAAAAAGACTTTCATGGATATTTGTTTTTCTAAACGTATGATTCACTATGATGCTACCTGTGCCTTTAACTAAATAAATGTCAAGTTAAATCTACTGTGACGTATCATTTCGGGACATTTGATCTTAATATCTTCACATTTGATTCATGTTTGAAATGTCTTAAAATGATGTCACACGACAGACTTAACTTGAGGTTTATTTTGATTAAATATTAATATAGTACTAAAATTATTTGGATGTTTAAGAGATAAATGTTAAAAAAAGATATATATTTTTTTTGTTGCATTGTTCTCCATTGCCATTGGAGCTTCTCCTCTTCTTGCACGTCTTCCACCATAGCCACCGAGGAGACCTGATTTTCCTGGATCATCGGGTCCACCTAGGGAAAATCTAAGCCAGAATTGACCTTGGCAAGGTTAGCAAACAGATCCTCACAAAGGAACAATGGGAGGTCTAAGTATTAATAGACCACTGGTTTTTCTTCCTTATCAACCCCAAGACCAAGTCGGATGCTTCTTATTCAAGTACATCGCCTGCAACAAACGGAAAAGAAACTCCCTCCGGAAGCCAAAGCCTTCACTCTTGTAGGTCCAGCACCACGTCTCAAGATTTGTGCTTCAAGACGGGGAGAATATATATATCACCATTAGCGTGAAAAAGGAAATCAGTGCAAAAGGTGGGAGGAAGGCTTAATTCCTTAAACAGGACATCTAGATAGCTGACACTCCCTGTGCCAACATGTTCCTTCATCTCAATATCCCATGTCATTACTCTGATAGGACAGCGCACTTGCCATAGCCACCGGTCGCTAATAAAAGGAAGGTGCAACCACAAGGCTTTAAGGTTATGTTTGGTAAGAGGATAAGGGTTATATCGAAATAAAGTATTGTAGGGATAAGTTGTAAGAAGTTTGGTTGTTGTATAGGAATAAGTAGTAAGATAAAATGATTGATTATGTGATGTGATGTTAGTGGATATTTTATTGAATAATTTTTTGTGAAAGTGGATGTTTTTTAATATGATGTTAATGATTGGTAGTTGATGATCATCCTCTTCTTTCGATTTGGATTCCATAACACTCTAATCCTATTCGCTACAATGCCATTATCCCACTATAGTGACCTTATCCCATGCCTTATCCTTCAGCCAAACAAGACCTAAAATTTGAAAATCTTAAATAAGGCATCAAGATTACCAAGAGCCTTTGTTAAAGTTTAATTAACCTCCTTGGTATATAGATATACACAAAAACCAAAGAAGGAAGCAATTGAAGACTTGAAATAGAAGAGATGAGAGTTAAGGGGCCTTAAATTAATAAAAGCCAAGGTTGGAGTGGGCTAGAAATGAAAACTTCTTGATTGTGGTAAGGTGGATCAAAGTATTGGAAATAGAAAGGTCTTTTGGGCAAAAATCTCAACCAACATAAGAAGGGAACCGAAGCCCATGGAGTGACCAGGCAAAAATCTCAACCAACATAAGTAGGGAACCGAAGCCCATGGAGTGACCAACCGAATCCATTTGCTCTCTATAAAAGCAGTTTTCTTTCTCAACTCTACTTTCATTGGAGAGTCCTTTAAGGCTACTAAGAGCTTCTAAGTGGGTGGTAGACGTTATTTAAGGAGCTTAGGAGGAAAATAGTAGTTAAAACAGACCTTCGTATCCACCAATTGCAAAGTGACGGTCTCTATTTTTTTTTTTATATTAAAAGGGCTATTAAGAGGAGCTAGAATGAGTTTAGGTGTCACATAAACATGTCAAAAAGGGATGATTAAGTCTTGAATCTAACTTTAGGTTTTGTGTTTTGTGTTCATTATGGTTCGAAGTAAGATCCTAAGCTTGGATTAGAGTAATTGGGCAAGAATAAGGGGTGATTGGTGAAGGAAAGAAGTGATTAAGAAGCGGATAACTCAAGAACAAGGAGAGGTAGGGCATTCCTTCTCTTGTCATATGCTTTTATGTGTTTGGATGTAAGATTGCAAGTCAATTGGGTACCCTTGAGTGTTAGAATATGAAAAGGGTTTAAGGGGTGAATTGATTGATACAATGTGGTCAATCTTTCGATTGAAGGGTTATAGGCTTGCATGTAGGGTAATGAAAAAGAGGTGTCCTCATAACTTGATAATATGTTAAACTGGCCATAAAATGGATAAATGGAATTTATTAAGGGTATATTGTACAAAAGACTTCATCTTTTACTATTTAGAAATTATTTATGTGTTAGATATGTCCAAACAAAAGCAATTCATAGTTTGAAATATGCTAAATAATGCACATTTAATCAATCGAGTTAAGCATATTTAATCGATCAAAATTGCTTGAAAATAGACATTTTGACATAGTTTAACTGATCAAAATTGGATTTGATTAATCAACTTTTGGACTTTTGAAAGGATGAGATTTCACGCATATTATTCGATGCAAACATCATTTGATTGACCAAAATAAATGCTGTTTGACTAACAGGTGTTCTCAACCCTAATTAGCACCATTTTGCGACAATAACGGTTGACTATACTTAGTTTTGGTTTGGTTTGTTCCATTGTAGCCCAAGTTGCATAGAAAGGCCATTTGGCGATGATTTGCAAGTTTGAAAGACCTAACTTCAAATGCAACCAAAAGATCATAGCTACACTACAAGATGGGCTGTAGTACTTGTATTTCAATCACATAATAAAAAATATAATAGAAAAATGAACACAATCACACAAAAAGATGTATTTATCATGGAAATCTTTGTGGGTAAAAATCACTCCCTAAGCCACCAAGTTTAGGGTTTTGTCAATCTGATGAAATCGATCAAAATCATTAATCACCTAGCTACTTCCAACCTGGGTAGCTAAACCACTTTACAACCCCTTTGGATCCCTAACCCATTGAATTGCGTCTTAGCAAGAGATGAGAACTTAACACTTAAGCATCGAACAACAAAATGAAAAGGAATAAAAAAAACTAAATGAGACAAAATCTCTATTTGAACCTTAAAGGATATGTAATAATGATCAAACCAAGGTTCTGAAGTTTTGCCACAAAAAACTAGTGCACTCATGTGTGAGTGTAGTAGAGTTCGAAAGTGATGAGAGCACAAAGAGAAGATCTCTCTTTGTTTTTAGAGATAAAGCATTTCATTGCAAGTGAGAGAATTTTTGTTCTTGTTAAATAAAATGAGGTCGAGAATATTCAAAGAGAAATGCTGGGAGTAATTTTTGGAAGCTGGTTAATCAAATCATGAAGTAATTACGTGATAGGATTTAGTTTTGTTTTGCTTTGGTCAATCAAAATCACTGTTGATTGATTAATCATTCTTACAAATGGTCGATCAAATTGAGAAGGAAATCTCCCCAAAAAATCTCTGAAAGCTTTGGTAGATTATGCGATAGTTTGGTCGATTAGAATCATTGTTCATTGATCGATTAGTATGCATGAAGTCATTAAGTTCACATTTTACGCATATTGGTCTATCAAATTCTTTATTGATTGATCGATATTGTTAATTAATCGATCAAGCACTTTTAATGGTCGATTAGAAATAATGAGAGGAATACCTAAAAGATCGCAAAGTAGTTGACTAGAAAAACCAATTTGTTGATCAAAAAATGAGTTGGAATTTTCATCCTAAAAAAATCTAATTTTTAGTTGATCAAATTATTACATCGGTCGATCAATTTGCATAGAGAAAAGAAGAAAAGGGTTCTAGTAAATTAGTCGATCATCAACATGTTTTGATTGATAACCCTTATTTCGGTCAATCAATCCAATAAGGTGATTGATCAATTTGTGTAGAAAATGAAGGAGGCTTAAACCTTATGCAAATTGGTCGGCCACACAATGTTTTGGTCAATCAAGAAAGTCAAGTGTTGAGAAAGAAACAATGTTTAGGTTCATTTTTAATTTGAGGTTCCTTATGGGAGCCTAAGAAAAAAAAATACAAGAATTACATGACGTAGGGCCAAAAAATATGATACGACTAAACATGTCTTCGTGACAACTGTTTTCAAACTTTTATCTTTTGATCCTCTTGATAAATCTTTTGTGTTTTGTTTCTTTTGATAAGACTTTAATCCATTCGCATCACACCAAACTTTTTGAAGCCTTATATTGTTGAAATGCCATATCTAACAATGGATTTATGTTAATGCGCTTTTATCGAGTTTTAAGAAATACGTCGTAATATAGTTAAGAAAGTGAATCAACACTTAAAATTTATAATCTTGAATGTGAGTCCAAGGTCATCTCAAAGAGCAAATTAATCGTAATTCACCACTTAATCGAATGAATATAAAGTGAGGCGCAATAGCTTGATGTAAAAAGAAATATATTAGGCAAATAATACCACTATCAAGCTCAAAAAGAAATATAAATGTTGGAGCAAAAAAAATGCGATTTTTCAACTCAATGTAAAGCCTTAACACTTAGGCAAATTCTCAACCCAAAGACAGCTTCTTAAGACAAGCAAAATTCTGACCAAGGCTTGACCCAAGTACAAAACCAGCCCAATTCTCAGCACAAAGGATCTTCTTCAAAGCAAGCCACAACTGGACCAAACTGATAACACCACGCAAGGGGGTAGTAATTAGGTTGAATATGGCCCATCTTTAGAATAAAAGGCACAACATAAAGTAGAATAGGAGCATTGCATGCATCAAGTACCAAGATTGCTTATAAACTGTATTAATGGCCATTTGTGTAAAGCATTTATCAAAGCAGGCCTCAGATGAGCAATCGGACCGCACGGATGGATTCAGGACGACGAACGGAGTCTAACGGACTCAAAAGCGGCCAAATCCGACATCCGGAGCTCCCACAATAGGCCCAAGAAATCCTGACCGTTGATCTGGAGATCAACGGCCTAGAACGCGCCACGTCGCCCCACCCCCGCCGGCCGCACGCCCCCAAGCCAGCCAAGGACGCATCTCGGCCGTTGATCTTCGATCGAACGGCCGAGATCCGCGCGCTCGCCCGCGGTCGCCGCGACAAAGCGCGGGCGTGGCGCAACGGTTAGCGCGCACGCCCGCGTCGCGGCGACGCGCGTTCGATTCGCGCGGAGCGAAAATCATCTGCGGGCGAAGGGCGCGGCAAAATTGAGCCGCGCGATCAGAAGCGAGCGGCTAGGATCGCGCCACGCGGCGCGACGACAGCGCCCCACCTCCCACGCGCGCGCGCACGCCGGGCGGAAACGCGCGCGCACACGCGCGCCCGAAGCGCGATCCTAGCGCAGGCGCGGGAGGATCTCAGCCGTCCGATCATCAATCGGACGGCTCTCGTTCGACGCCCACGGATCGCGCCTGAAGAGAGAGAGGGGCGGGCGGCTGACCGGCGGCAGAAGACCTTCACCGACGTATATGGAAGCGGTTTTAGCGACGTTCTGGATGTCGCTAAAGCACAGTCTTCTTTTAGGAAGCCCTTAACTCTATTTAAACCCCCTTCTACCACCATTCAAGGCATCCTCTCCCACTTGCAACTACTCCACTCCTCTCCTAGCTAGTCTTAGGCACTCTTGTAATCGCCGGAGACGACGAGCCGCCGACGGAGCCTCCTCCACCGCCGTGGCTGCCTCGTCGCTCTCCACTCTCTCTCTACCTCTCTCTCTCTCTTTTAAGCTTTCATTTACTTATGTTGAAGCATGTATTTAATGTTGTAAACCATGAACTATGAATGCATGTTTAATGAAATTGTTTTTCATTTAGTTTCCTTTTTAATTTCTGTTTAAAGTGCATGATCAAAATCAAGAGCTTTCTAACCCTAAACTCTCTCTATCTCTCGCTCTTCAAAACCGTTTCTTTCGCAAGCAAAACTCCGCCTTTTTCGTGACAACAAGTGGTAAACAAAATCCGATTTCCACGCCTCCCTGAGATCGACACTCGGACTCACCTCCGTCTACTTCTTTTAAAATCGACGTATCAAGTGCAACTATAACGACACCTCTTAACACACACGCACGAAGGCACGTCAGTTTTTGGCGCCGCTGCCGGGGAGGCAACGGATTTGTTTTATCACCTCCATTCCACCTTCATTCTCATATCGTCTAATGCCCTATTTTCCTTTTTACTTGATGGTTGCAGGAATTCGACGCATGGACGGCGAAGCGACGCATTCCACTATGGTAGCAAGGAAGTAGGCGCCTCGAGGGCCGATAGTGAGTACTCTCTCTCTCTCATTGTTTGCTTGCGTGAAAAAGCTAAAAAAAAAAATCATAAAAACTGAAAAAAAATTGGCGTGGCGAATGATTGCTTGACCCACATTCTTAACACACCACCCTACAAAAAAATGTACACTCTAATATACTGGACAAATTCTTGGAGTGTTCTTTTCTTTCTCTCTTGAGTGGTGTTTGCGAAGCCACCGTGAGTTGACCTGGGCCGCACCACTCAACCCTAAAACTGACTCATCTAATAGAAGCTGCACGATCTTTAGGATGAGTACACTAGGGTTTTTAGAGCCTCTACAAAATAAAAGGAAATCTACTTTCACTAAGTTGTGTGCAGAACTTGACGTGCCCACTGAAACTTGTTTGAAAAAATTAAGACACGTCAACCCTAAAAAGTACTTAAGTAAGGATGAAACACTAGAAAGACACTATATCTTAACAAATCCTTGCTTGAAAATCATGCTTTGCTAGAAGCACACACTTTGAAAGTAGAACATTAAGAGGCACCACCCCAATCAACGCCTCATCACATCACCCTAAGCACAAGCACTATCCTAGCCCTTTAAAACTGAGTAGACGTGCCCTAGGCAGGACTGAGTTAAGTCTCAAAAGGTGAGGTTTTGTCTGCTAGGCACTTGGCTTTCATTCCCTTGGTAGAATCTGGTGACTAGGCTGCGGGGCAGTGTCAAACGACCGTGGTTGTGGGGTCTATGGAACCGGAGGCGCAAGCCAAAGGAAGAACCTTCCTTGCAATCCCCTCGTAATCAACCTGGCCAGATTAGCCTTGGGAAGGGGAGTCCAGTGTTTACGGACTTAATCAACCTTTGTGAGATTTCTAGGTCTCCTAAGGAATACACCATAAGGATTAGGCTTGTTTGTTTGATTGAGTGCACAACTCTCTCTCATCTGTTCTTCCCGCATCCCTCCATTTCTTCCATGGATTTCAATGCCTATCCATCTTACCCAAATTACCCCCAACAGGATTTGTATGCTAACCCAAGTAGACCATACCCACAGCCAACTTGGGCTAACCAACCACCAAGTTGGGGATGCAACCTGGAATATCCCTCTTGGCCCAACTATGACCAAACCACACCAACCCCTTATTGGAATACACCCAACATAGCCACCCAAGGGTACGATTCAAATCATGGGGCTCCATATCTCGATTGTCCTCACGATGTCTCCTCATTTAGGTCCGACCCGCTCTACTGTGATAGGACCTACACTTTAGGAGAACACCAAGAACCCTACCCATCTCAAGATAATAACCAAGAAAGGTCATCTGAATTCAACAACCTTGCCTACTTGACCTTTGGATTAGAAGGAGTTCTAGACAAATGGAAATCAGAAAATGATCAGAAATCTAGGCAAGCCCAGGATCATCAACCTCTGATTTGGTCCCCTGATGAAGAATCTGACTGGGAGGAAGACTTAGAACCTCAACTATTCTGGAGTAGGACCAAACAGAGAATGGTTCCTCTTGAAGAACTGGACCCTGAACATGACAGAATAGAGGACCCACCCAAGAACCTAAACACCAATATGGATTCTGATCCACAACCTCAACCATACTCTCTTAACCTGGATTTCAAGGAGGAAATCCAAAGGACACCAAATGACACCATGTCAATTCTTGATAACCTCCAGTTAGAACTACACAGACAGAATCAAGAATTGGTTAAAGGGCAACATGCCATGTTGGAGTTGTTCCAACAATTGGGGGAAGAAGGCCAAAGAAAGCTGTTGCATACAACGCCATTCATGGAATTCATAAAGCAAGGACCTACCATGATCAATTGGACTACACCTAGTCATCCTGATTTGGTTCAGTCCACCATTGATACCCCTCAGGAGTTGGATAGCTCAGTGGATAAGGAAAGTAAGGATTCCGTGGAGCATAATTTGGGGAGCATTGAGAACAAACATCAGGAGGAAACTGAGAAGGTGAGGGGAGAGACCTTGGAATCTGAATCTAATCAGCTCAAGACAAGTAATCCGGTGGGAGTAGCAGCCAACGTCGGAAATGGAGAATGGAGTTGCAATTTCAAAGAAATTGATTATGAATTGGTTAGAATCCCCATCACAAATTTGGAGGAGGGCCGAGAGAAAGAATATGATCTAGAGGATGAAATTGACCCTACCTCTAATATAACCTCAAACAATGAATCTGATACAAAGAAGGTGGCAGAAAATATTCTTGAGATCAAGGGCTTGGAAGGAATGAGCGATGAAACCATAGTTGCGGAAGAGATGGATTCGTCTTTGGAGAGAAGCTTCATGCTTGATTGTAAGGCTCATTCTGAAACTCTGGACCTTATTACTTGCCCTACCAGAATAAAGATCCCCACTGGAATTGATACACTTTCGATGGATTACAATTTTATGGGGACACAAGCTGAATATCAGACCTACATCTTTAGTGTTTGGCATGTCATATTTGGGGTGCGTTCGTCCACAGCAACTTGTTTGCATGCCCACAAACTAAGAGAGGAGCTGACACGGGCATGCATGATATATCTGTTACAGAATTCCCGCCCCTTAGGAACGGGACTCCACCACAACCTTATCCGCATCTGTGGACTTCTGATTTTGGGTCTGGTTAATTTTGAACATACCTTCTTGACCCAAGTCATTCCCGTTTGTGCACCGCCCAGCTGGAGGCGTTAAACTCAGCGCTTCCTGGGAGGCAACCCAGCGGATTCAGACTGATCTGGTAGTTTACGTCACTCAGGTACTATCTTTTTGAACCCTTTTGCATCCATGCATCTGCCAATGAGGACATTGTTCAACTTAAGCATGGGGGGGATGGTAAACTGCATAATCCTGAGCTTAATTAATCAGTCTGAATGAATAAATTAATTGATTAAAAAAAAAAAAAAAAAAAATGAATTTAGGAAGAAAAACTTAGGCATTAGAAACTTGTCAATAGTGAGAAATAATACAAAAAGAACTTAAACACTTAGACTTTTCAGGCCTTCAGGCTTAATTAGCCCTGGTGTCCATTAAAATATGGATTTAGCGGCGAACCCTTGCAACTTTAAGCTATTCTAATCCACCTAATAAATAAGGTAATAAGTATACGACTTATCAACTCACCCTCTAACTCAGGAAAACTTTGAGTCTAAGCATCTACACACATTTTTGCACAGACTCACTTCTCGGAGATTTTGACAGAAATTGGGTAGCTAATGAACTCTCTAGGGTGGTATGGCTGGCAAGTTGTCGTGGGTAACAGCCCATTGGCAGGTTGTCCAGAACCCAGCCACAGGCCATTTCTTTTTCACTGCCTCTAGGTACATTTGAGATTAGGGAAGCCACCTACGTAAAAAAAAAAAAAAAAAAAAAAAAAAAAAAAAACCACACTTCACCGCACAAGTATGGCTGGCAAGTGATCGTGGGTAACAGCCCATTGGTCGGTTGTCCAGAGCCCAGCTCAATAATTGCACAAAAAAAGAAGACCAAAAACACCTAAGGAAGAAGCGGGGAAGTAGTACAAGCCGGGGAGATATACACTGGAAAATCCTTGTGTTGACCCCAAGTAAAATGAACGCAGGGAGAAAGCTACCAATCGAACAAATACACCTTTAGGCAAAAATTTATTTTTCTTTTCCGGTCACCTAGAGGCGTAGAAACTCGAAGTCTGTCTCAATTACCGTTAAGTAAGTCTATCACAACATTCACACCAAGATGCTTAGCACTTAGGGTTTTGACCGAGTTTTGGGTGGGTTGGGTAGCCGTAAAAAGTTACCAACCCACACTGAATTCTAAAAATTCTAAAAAGACATATATAGATATATACGTATACATAAGTATAGTTATATATACAAAGCAAGGATTCGGGCGATTCGTATTTTGGCAGACACCCGGGCGCTGCTTAGTCTTTGTAGATTAAGATCTTCGTATAGTTCCTCTTATTAACAAGTAACGAAGTGCCTAAGCAATTACTTCTTGAATTCGCCAAAAAAATAAAGGCTAGAATAAACCTTGCTAGGGACTAGCAAGGAGTAAGCATGGGGGTATGATAACACCACGCAAGGGGGTAGTAATTAGGTTGAATATGGCCCATCTTTAGAATAAAAGGCACAACATAAAGTAGAATAGGAGCATTGCATGCATCAAGTACCAAGATTGCTTATAAACTGTATTAATGGCCATTTGTGTAAAGCATTTATCAAAGCAGGCCTCAGATGAGCAATCGGACCGCACGGATGGATTCAGGACGACGAACGGAGTCTAACGGACTCAAAAGCGGCCAAATCCGACATCCGGAGCTCCCACAATAGGCCCAAGAAATCCTGACCGTTGATCTGGAGATCAACGGCCTAGAACGCGCCACGTCGCCCCACCCCCGCCGGCCGCACGCCCCCAAGCCAGCCAAGGACGCATCTCGGCCGTTGATCTTCGATCGAACGGCCGAGATCCGCGCGCTCGCCCGCGGTCGCCGCGACAAAGCGCGGGCGTGGCGCAACGGTTAGCGCGCACGCCCGCGTCGCGGCGACGCGCGTTCGATTCGCGCGGAGCGAAAATCATCTGCGGGCGAAGGGCGCGGCAAAATTGAGCCGCGCGATCAGAAGCGAGCGGCTAGGATCGCGCCACGCGGCGCGACGACAGCGCCCCACCTCCCACGCGCGCGCGCACGCCGGGCGGAAACGCGCGCGCACACGCGCGCCCGAAGCGCGATCCTAGCGCAGGCGCGGGAGGATCTCAGCCGTCCGATCATCAATCGGACGGCTCTCGTTCGACGCCCACGGATCGCGCCTGAAGAGAGAGAGGGGCGGGCGGCTGACCGGCGGCAGAAGACCTTCACCGACGTATATGGAAGCGGTTTTAGCGACGTTCTGGATGTCGCTAAAGCACAGTCTTCTTTTAGGAAGCCCTTAACTCTATTTAAACCCCCTTCTACCACCATTCAAGGCATCCTCTCCCACTTGCAACTACTCCACTCCTCTCCTAGCTAGTCTTAGGCACTCTTGTAATCGCCGGAGACGACGAGCCGCCGACGGAGCCTCCTCCACCGCCGTGGCTGCCTCGTCGCTCTCCACTCTCTCTCTACCTCTCTCTCTCTCTTTTAAGCTTTCATTTACTTATGTTGAAGCATGTATTTAATGTTGTAAACCATGAACTATGAATGCATGTTTAATGAAATTGTTTTTCATTTAGTTTCCTTTTTAATTTCTGTTTAAAGTGCATGATCAAAATCAAGAGCTTTCTAACCCTAAACTCTCTCTATCTCTCGCTCTTCAAAACCGTTTCTTTCGCAAGCAAAACTCCGCCTTTTTCGTGACAACAAGTGGTAAACAAAATCCGATTTCCACGCCTCCCTGAGATCGACACTCGGACTCACCTCCGTCTACTTCTTTTAAAACCGACGTATCAAGTGCAACTATAACGACACCTCTTAACACAAACCTTAGCCCCAAACTCGATTCAAAATCCGGCCACACATCAGTTCAGGCGCGCCATCGTGTGCGTTGCCGTGCGTGCATGTGATGATGGATGAGGACCCAACCCCCTGCGTCTTGGGTGAGTAGTAAGGGAGTAAAATCCCTTTTAAGCCCAACTCCAGCTGCTTCACTCACGAGGTGGGACTATTAGGTCCCCCTCTCCTTCATCTTCTTCATCTTTTGGCTGTGGAGGTGATTGCTTCCAATTGAAAATCAATTGATTGTGGAATGGGAGATCCATGACCCAGATGAGGTCCTTAGGCAATTCCGCTAAGATGAGGGTGTGCTCTACCTAATTACTTTAACGAACAAGCCTTGTGTCATTGAAGAAGACGACGATGATGGCGAATACCTGCAATCAAGATCATGGGCTATTTGGCCCAAATCAAATAGCCAAAAAACTTTGCCATGACACGACGAAGGTGGTGGTGATGGTGATTTGGTGTATGGTGGTGTGGAGTGGTCGAACAAGCATGGTGATGGTGATGAGCGAAGATGGAATCTAGCCAAGGGATTTGTAGATCAAAACCCTCAATTTCTCGAGGGCTTTTGATCTACAAGTCCTTGCAGTTCTTTTGGTGTAAGTGGTGAGGAGGGAGGTGGTGTGGTGTGTGGTTTTGAACTTGCTAGAGCTCTTGCCAGACGCAAAGAAGAAGGAGAAGGACGACAAGAATAAGGGGTTAATTCCTAAATTTGAAGGCCCTAAAATAGTCTATGGGAGGAGAAGAAGGATAGCTACCTAAATTGGACAAACAAGGGAGGACTCATTTGGCATTGGCTGGCCAAACACGAGGAAGATGCCAAGTCTGGTGGAGGAATTGGTGATGAAGACGGGGTCAAAATGACTTAGCTTTGGTTGGCTAAGGTCGGAATGAGAGGAAGATGATGGTGCTGCTATTGTGGTTATAGCACGCACGGAAGAGGGTGAATGGAGGAGGTCGTCGGAGTCAGAGATTAAGGTGGCCATGTGTTGAAGAAGAGGGTGAAACACAGCCAAATCTCGACTAATTCGTGCTTGGGAACGTGCATGAACTTATATAGAGGTGGATTTCACAATGAATTGCTGCGAATTCGCAAGATTGCTTGCAAATTTTGGCAAGTTTGGTCCCACTGATTGCTATTGGATTGGAGGTTAAAGGCTTCAAATTGCATCTTGGAACTAGGTGCAATTGATTCAGCACGATCTGCTTACCAATCCCTCTAAATTTGGAGTGATTTGGTGGAGATTCGGAGTTCTCCTTAATCAAAGATTTGCGATTTGGGTTTCCTATTTACATTGCTGCTACTGCATTTAGGAGTGAAGAGGAAGAAGGTAGGGACTTAATCGTAATAAAAAGCAAAACTTAGGGGTATTTTTGCAATAATAAGGTTAAATGGGCTAAATTGCAAACTAAGTTAAGATAAACTTTGATTGTGCTCAAAACTTAGGGGTAACCTAATTTGAACCCAAGAAATCTAATAGTAACATTAAATTTAGGTTTTGAAGCAGTTTTCCTAGGTAATTTACACTGTAGCCCAAAATAAAGCAATTTCCTGCCTAAGTCTATTTTTTATCAAAATGGGTTTATTTGGTCAAAGTGAAGGTTCTAAACCTCATAAAATAATTTTCAATAATTTTTAGGATGTTTAGGTTATATTTAATTCTACCAGAACCTGTTTAATTGTAGTGAGGCTATAATTAGAGTTTTTATAAATAAATTAATCTTCAATTCTTAGAAAACCCTGATTCAGTCTGTTTGAGCTCACTTCTTTGACATTTAAGTTCATTTGACCTTATATTAGGCATTGACTATCCCCCCAATTAATCTACATCCGTGATTTCTCATTAAAACAACAAAATTAACTTAATTTCTTGTTTTCTTTTCACATTCATCTCAGATCTGAATTTCACCCTTCTTTTGCTTATTAAGGAGAATTTAACCCTAGATTTTTGCTAAATTAGGCTAGTATGACAGATGATGGTGTTACCATCAATATATATGGGATAATTTTATACCATCAAAACCATGGGTACTAACAAGAATTTCCAACAATGACTCCACAGGGTACTACCATAAATTGAGGTATGGTGTGCATATGCAAATGGCCTTTAAGTTAGTGGTCTTGTGTAACCTAGAAAGTATGGGTTACCAAAGGCCAAGTTAATCAATCATAGTAATCATTAATAACTTCTAATTCAAGTAAAATGGGTTAGAGTTGCATTAAGATGAGAAACCACATAAAGCTACCTTGATACACTCAAAGAAATAAGTGTACTAAGAATTGAACATGATAAGGATCAAGGAGATGACTGAGATACGACTAGGAGTCCATGCATCATGAAATTATGCTAAAATGAAGCTTAGGTGGTCAACATTGTCTATGAAAATTTGGTGCTTAGGAAGAAGTGATGAACTCTTATTGAAAAGGCAAGGGAATGTAGTCATGTGTGAGGACTTTGTCACCATATAAAAAGTGGATGTGTCTGTTTATATTATAAAGGAAGGGCATAACACCACACTAATGGATATAATGACCTAGTACCCTCAATTTATTATCCAAATTAAAAGTGTGTCAAAGAATTGGGAAGGAAATGAAACTAAACTTGTAAAGCCTAACTGGTGAACACCACTACATTTCTATTGCTATAAAATAGGAGATTAAGGCCCTACTGGGCCACTAGGATCATTCCTAGTTTTTGTCCGACTTTTAGGTTAGGTTGTCATGGACAACTTCTTTAAAGTTTGGCATATCAGGAGAGGTGTTGGAAGGTTGTGTGGCTTCTTATAGACAATTGAAGGAGCCTTTTGAAAATTTTTTGGGACTCCTTATCATAAACTATATTTTAATGATGAAATTGTTCTTATCCCAAGTAAAATTCAACGACACAATTAGTGATGTATATGTATGACTCGTGCTTATGATCCAATTGTGAATGCACCATGATGGTTCTTGGTACTTAGTGGATTGCGTGTTTCTTTCCCTACATGTCAAATTATTGGTGCATACCAACAAATCGAACTATATGTCACTAAGAAGTTGTATGCATAGGCATCAAAGTTGGACAAGTGGGAGGTACAGCTTTAAGTTTACACATGGATAACAAATGGTGCTTACCAAGCATTGTTGATACCCTTATTTTGATATAAAAAAATTATGTTTTATTGTGGACTAATCATTACAAGTTACCCTTTTCAAAAGATGGTTTATATGATACTTGGACTAAAAAATATGTCTATTTATCCTTTATTGTATTCTTTTATATTTCTTGAGTCTAGAAATCTTTGTAAGGAACCTTAAAGTAACCTTCTTTACGATTTTCATATGTTAGATAATTAATTAAATCTAAAAACCAACCTTTAGCAACGTTGATCGATCAACAAAATAACATTGATCAACCAATTCATTTGATCGACCAAAAGATTAGGTTTGATCGACCAAAATCCTTTAGCAATCAAATATGCTTTTCACACTAATAGTCAATCAAAATAGAAACTTAATTGATCAACAGATAATCGATCAACAAATACATTAATCGACCAAAGTCATTTTTAATTGACTAAAGTCATTTTATTGAAGTTTCCAAATCAGCCTAAAAAACACCAATAAATAGGGCCCCACGACCCTTACTTCAAGAGACACCTCTCAAAGCAACTTCAAAACAGAAAGTGCTTTCTCTCTCTCTTGTGCTTTCGCACCTTTAAGCCTATGCTTCAACGCTTTCAAAAGCACGACATTCTGAGGCTCCAGAAAAATATGATTTGCATACTTTTGAGGTTCCATAGGATATTTTCTTTATCTTTATATTCCAATTATTTTGATTGGGACCAAGTTGTTCGAATTCTCATGGTTCTTCTCTTTCCAGGTGTTTAAAAGAGAAGAAGGTCTTGTAAAGATGTTCCACCCTCATTCAAGCGATACGTTAGTGGATTGACTAGCATCGACTAGTCAAGAAAATCCTAAGCTAGGAGGCTTAGGTAGTGTTTTTTACCCGAAAGGGTTTTCACTATAAATTCAGGTGCAAACTATGTTGCTCGCTATGGTTTGAATTTTTAAATTATATATATTCTGTCCATATACACTAATCACTCCCCCTTTAGTATAGACATATAGATCCTATAGGTACCTAGAAGCATAGCACCGACACCCACTAGTTTACTCGGATCTTGCTTAATTGTAAGGGGTGGGAGGAAAGTATGTTACAACAACCATAAAGGAGATAAGTGAGAGAGGCTAATATACCAAATGATAAATTCCCAACCAATCCTAAAGAATCAATCTGCAATCAAACATAATTATCCAATGAGGATGATAGCTTTATTTCCTTTCTTTTATTATGTAATACATAGGGCTTCATATATAAGGGCCTAGGAGAATTCTAAGGCATGTTGCACAACGGTATGTAAGCAAGTATATGTTCCTCCCTTACATGCATGTATCAAGCATTAATGGCTAGGGCAAGAAGATAACTATTACACTACTCTCAATAATGCAAGAAGGAGCCATCCTTCCCAAGATATAGCCTATTGTTAAGGGTGAACATAGCTAAAATCCTTTATATTTGATTACATTTCCTTTATTTCTCCTCTGTAGTCACATGAATGTAATGGAGGGCTCAACATATTCTAAGAATTTTCTACAACTAGTGGATACGTAAACATCCACAAAGCCTTTCATTGTAATCATTTATAGAAAGAGCGCTGATATCTCCTACTTACTCATGGCTTGAAGATGTGGAGGAAAGGCTAGTACATCTAGTGCTAATGGGTCCAATCATCAGAAACCAAGATTCCTCCTCATACGAGGGGACCCTACTAGAGCAAGTCAAGAACCTATAGTTATGCCCAACCCCCCATCAATGAAAGAAGGCAAGGTCTCTAATGGAAGTCCTTCTCAACCCATCTCTCTAAAGCACCTTTGAGAAATCGAAAAGATCTGTTTCCACCTTGAAGCATGAGATGAACTTCAATAGAAAGGTAGTGAAAGAATAAAGCCCACACTCCAAATAGAGAGGTGCTACCTACTTTCAGAAGTGAAAGAACCACATGAAGGTTAGTCTCAATAATGACCTTCCTTTCATCCATGAGGAAATGGAGCTCTATCTCAAAGAGAAATTGTAAAGAGCTAGCCTTATGAATGTTACGACCTAGCTCCTACCCTGGTAGGGGACCCGAGCAAATTTACCAATATCCACCCTGGATCTCGGTCATCCAACATATAAATATAAAACATAATACATGCAAAACAAGTATCATTACACAAAGCCTAAATTAAAGGAAAGAAATAAAAATAAAAAAAATGTCTAGAGGTTCAAAATAATCACCCATTGGCATCTATAAAGGGAAAGAGTACAGGTCCAAAGAAAATAATACTAACAAAAAATGAAAAGAAGTAAACTAAACCAACTAAGAAGGTCCTACAGACCAACTATAGTGCAAGACTTAGACCAACACTATCTCCTCCTGCAGCTGCAGAACCCAGCTATTGCCCACCTGAACCTTAGTATGGAGTCCAAACGGAAAAATCAGTAAAAGCTATGAAGCGTAGCAAATATGAAGCGAAAACTAAAGAAGCTATAATAAATCAAGAAGTGGCTACTTATTCATATTAGCTTTCTTTAATTATTTGATTAATAGTCAATTTCTTAGTTGTTTGCACTTCTTAGTTTTCGATTATCATTAACCTATAATCATTTCCTTAAAAGGCGCGAAAAGATATTGTTGTAATATCCCAGGTAGTAAGATCGATACGAAGCACTTTCTTGGCTAGAAGAATGATCCATACCTATCCTATAACTTGGTTAATCACCTAGCTCGGGATCTCTGCCTAGTAGGAATGGTGACTACAAGCTCGTGTTTTATGCATGTGGGGCACTACTTGACTCGAAGAAAATCGCAAAAGATAAACGCGTTTGTTGTAGCGCGATTTTACAAGATCAAAATAATAACTAGAACTATGGTGAGTCCCAGGTCGAACACAGAGAGGCGTGGAATCATATCTAATCTAAATGCGAAAATGAAACTAAACACGAACTAACTAATTTTTTTGGTATTTTTGAATAAAGTAAAGGAGATGAGAAGATAGAAAACCAATCACAAGATAAAAGTAGAAGGGGGTTGGTAGCAGGAATTGCAAATAAGATACTGAAATCAAAACTTTTCTCTACTAGAACAAGAGTCAACTTTTACAACTAGAACTAGAAAACTATAAAACATAAAATAAGAGATGAAGTAGAAATTGGAGATTGAAGCGTAGTTCGTAGACACAGCCATCTTGAAATAGAGTTCAAGTTAAGGAAGAAATCCTGGAGCAAGTAAGGAGGATGGCCACAAGCTTATGGTGAAGTAGAGGTTGGCATAGAGGTGAGAAGCTCTTCTAATGGAGGAACATGGTGAGAGGATCTTAATAGGAAGGCTTAATGGAAGATGGTGAGAGACTAGAATTAAATTAGAGTAAGGTAGCCTGAAGAGGAGGGGTGGGGGACATCCAAGGTCTTTATATAGAGGTCTTAGGTCCAGGTATGGAGGGCTAGGATTTAGAGGTTAGGAATCAAGGGCTACGATCAAAGATAAGTGGATAGATAGGGTTAGGTTTTGTTGGAAATAATCAAGGGTCAAGATGGCATTAAGGGAGAGATGTAGGGCTAGGATTTAAAGGTTTGGTATGGATAAAATAGTTGATTTTTGTTGGAGTTAGATGGAGGGTTGGGATTAGATCAAAGGAGGAATGAAGGGTGGAGATTAGATAGATTTAACATGGAGGGTGTTGCAACTACCTTATATGATTTCTCTCAGATGTCTCAAATTTTTGGCTTCTGTTTGTTTCGAATTTCAAATTACACATAAAAGCAAATTTGTAACCCTAGAAATCAAATTTCAAATGCAACTTGAATCACTCAATTTGAATTTGAAATGAAAATGTTGTGGCTAAAATACTAAACATGTATCAGGCTATTACAAATTTCAAGATTAGGAATAGGATTTGGTTTAGGGTTTTATGATAGGGATTTAGGTAGGAAATTTAGGACCTTAGGATTTAAATCTAGTGGTAGATAAATTATGGTATACTTTGGTAATCCAAAATAGTATTTATTAGAGGATAAAAAGGATGGTCAAATAAGGTTTGTTGGGTTAGAATCTATTTAGGAATAGATTGGGTGTATTTTTAGACAATCATAGGTTGGGTTTGATTAATGTTGGCCAACCAATTAAGGTGGAAAATTTAGGTGTAGTGGCTATCCAACCTAATTGGAATTTGGGCTAGGTTAGGTGGGATTCAGATGTGGGAAATTGGGCTCCTAATTGGGCTAGGTCTAGGCAAGGGTTTAACTAGGGAAGTGGCTCAGTCTCCTTGCACAAGTGAGTTCAACTTAAGTTCTCCATTCTAGAAGACTCCAATTAGTTCCAAAGTTGGTACTTGCGCATATTCAAGCAAGTGCATCAAGGTACTAGATATAGATAATGAAAAAATTGCATAAAAGCCCAAAAGTATGCATTATTTACAAAATGAAACAAAATAACTAATCTAGCCTAACTTAATGTATTGTGACCAAATTCACCCTTAAATTAGCATTGGTTAGGTATAATTATGTTAATAAATATGGAAATATCACTACTTCGCACTAGTACACGGTCAATCATCTCCACTATAGTGTACAAAAATCGATACTACAATCATCTCATATCATTCACCTGTACCCATACACCTCATTACCCGGTTGCCCAAGCAGCCTAACAAAGGAGTTACAAGCAGGCTAGCTTACTCCCTAAACCAGTCTCAAGCCTCTAAGTATAGTGTAACAACCCCATAGTTATCAGGCATGAAACTAGCCACTTGATTGTATCTTGAAGTTCCCATGACTTGCTTTATCTTTTATCAACAGGGCAGTACATGTTCAATGATGAGTTCTGGATATTTTATATTTCATATCTATTTTCATTAGTTTTTAGCATTTGTTTATGTGATTAGATTAGATATTTAGCATATATTTCATATATCAAAAATAATTTTATGTTTGAAAATTTTGATGCATTTGTCTAGGAATTCGTACCATGGATTAAGGGAAGATTTCGAGAAAGAAAATGAACCATGAGGATGATTTATACAAAATCACAGAGACTGTTATGCAAAATGGTCGTAGAAAAAATAAAATAAAATAAATAAAACATGAAAAAATCAAGAAAAGCTCCAATTGGGCTATATATTGGGCTTATTTAGGCACATGGATTAAGAGAAAATCAAGAAATAGGCCCATCTAATCTATATGGTGGCATATATAATGGATAAATGACCAAAAATCACCCTTTCATTAGGATTAAGAGTTGTTTTGACTTCCAAATCAATCCCTTATCCTTTGTGACAAACTCTAATGATTTTTTACTATTTTTGGAGGGTGCCAAAAATCTATAAATAGGAGTATAGGCCCCCATTAGAAAGGAGCCTCTTCTCCTCCATCTCAGCTACCTTCCCACCTTTGGCCATCTATCCCTCCCCATCCCTATTTTATCTGAAGCAACTATGTCTACAACATACCTCCATTAGATGAGGAAGTGGGCTCTTGGTGGTGGTGTGAACATACCTCCATTAGAAAACCTAGGTTCTCTTCTCTCCTACTACCTACGTCAACGCTTCTTCGTCTTTTGTAGCATCTCCGACTCTCCATCTTCTTCTCCACATAGGCTTCATCTCGAAGGTCATTGGAGGCACTCTCCACCCCTACCATGAGCCCTCCGCTCTCCATTATCTAAGCCTTTGTTCATCTCCTTCCTCATTTTTTTGTTTTCTTATTTTTATAGTTCTTTCTCATAATACTAGTTGTGGTTCAAAAACTTCAAAGTTGATTTCAATAAAGATTAACATTTTTTATTATATTCTTCTTTGTGATTGCTATCTATTTCTTTTAGTTAATCTTGTTTGATTGATAGTTTATTTGCTTATCTGCTTAGACATAGTTTAAGTTCCTGAATTTTCTCCATAATTTTCATATGTCATAAAAATCCCAAAAACATATATTTTATTCCTTCTTACTAGGTTTAGTTCATGTCAAAATTTTGTGCAAAAAATCACTATACATAAAAATTACAAAGCATTTTACTTTCAAGTCCAAACATTATCGCATTCCAGTCCCTACATTTTCTTGTCGATTTTACTATGTGTACTCTAGGCATTATTTTTGTGTAAAAATTGGTTGGAAACTTATTTAGCTCTAAAGTAGGTCCAGTAATTTTAATAGGCTTTTTAGACATTTGAAAAATTATTTATCCAAAAATTACATCTTGGTTTAGATTATGTAGTTTAGTCCCTGATTTGACACACCTTTGTTTCTTAATTAAAATACCAAAAAAATAAGAAAAACATAAAGTACAAAAAATACAATAGTTAGGTTTAATTAGAAATCAATTCAACCCTGTGCCACTCTACGAAACAACACGGACTCCCATCCCTCACTTAAAATTTTTGAGTTTGATTTCTAAATTTAAAACGAACACAATTTTCACACTACAACACGATATTATCCTTTGCAGATTTCACCCACCAATTTTTAGTGTCGTTTCTAAGGGGGCAGGCTTCTAATTGTTTTCTATTTGCATGAATACAATTACATTTAGTTGCATTTTTTTTTGAAACTGCAAGGAAAGCTATCATACTACGATAGCAATCTGGGAGGGCTTTTATTTGTCATATTAAAAAAAGTTGAATTATTACAATACAGATCCCCACATTTGTATGAGGGACCAGCACTCATTTACAATTTGCTTAACACACACTGGTTTCTCCTAAAACAAACGCTCATTCCTTGCCCTCCACACACACCATAAAATCACTGCCATGTGCATGTGTGGCTTATCTTGTAGTAGGAAATTTTGCCACAAAGAATCCCACATAGGAAGTGGTTCTTGACATATTATTCTCCAAACTGCATCTGTTATCAGACACGATGAAAATATGTGACCCAGGCAGTCAGTGTGTAACCCACATAGGGAACAAACTTGCAGAGCACTACCCATCCTCCTATGCCTCAAGTCCCCTGTAATCAAGCCCTCCCTCCTGCACAACCAAAGGAAAATTTGAACTTTGAGTGGAATTTTCAATAGCCATAACTTCTTGCCAATTAGATCAATCTCCACTGCTCTAGATATGGCCATTATCTCCCCATAGGCAAGGGCTGTTGTGTAAATGCCATCCCACATGTAGTTGTCTTCCAATCCAGCCCTTGGTCTGAAACTTTGCAAGTCTGACGTTAGCCGCATCTTCTCCTCTCATAGCCGGGTGCCTTCCCTTCTCATTTCAACCCCATTGAATTGCCAGCAGTACTCCTGTTTAGACCAGTAACTATAGACCAGACCATCCTTATTTGTAGCAACCGCATACACTCTCGAGTAAGCCTCCTTCAGAACACCCAGCGAAGACCACTCCTCCTACCAGAAGCTAAAGGAGCTGCCATCCCCTAGAATTGGTTGCAGTACCTGCTAATTATTTTTTAAGGCTTGTATCATAGACAGCCAAAAGGGAGATGGCTTTGATGGGCATAATCTACCCAAAACATTTTTGGAGCTACCATAGCTGCAATTAATGAGATCAATCCACAACTTCTCTTCACCATTAAGGAGTTTAATTGCCCACTTGATTAACAATGCCTCATTGAACTCCTTAAGAGATTTTATACCCAATCCACCATAGGCAAACATAGTTGTTCCCACTTCAAAGGTTGCATAAATCTTCCTTCATGACATGCACCCTTCCAGAAAAATCACTTTCGCATCACATCAATGCGCTTCCAGATGGATTTAGGGGCTTTGAAAATGGAGAAGTAGAAGACCGGGATGGAGGTAATAACAGAATTCAATAAAATAAGTCTTCCTCCCTTGGACAAATACCGACTGTTCCAACCTTCTAACTTAATAGAAATTTTGTCAAACAAAACATTCCAATCACTCTTCTTCAACTTGGAGCATCTTAGAGGTAGCCCCAAGTATTTAATTGGAAGTGTAGTGCATGGAGTGCCTAATATAGAGGATAATTAATGTTGCTTGCTCCTGATCATTAAGTCCAAAATTGACCAAGGATGATTTTTCACCATTCAATTTCAGACTTGATATATCTCCAAAGATCTTAACCATATGCCACAAAGCTTGAGCTTTAAGTTTAGTCCCTGATCGCACGTGTTTCGCGTGTTTGAAATCAGTGTTACGAGTAACCCATCGTCGTAGTTGTAAAACTCGTGATTAAATATAATTTATACCGAAACTCCAAAGGAGTCCCAGGTTGAACAAAGGGAGGCGACGTTTACTTTGTATGAAAACCGCGCTTCAATTTGTTTCTTTTTGGTGTTTTAGGGTTTTGTTATTTTTTTGTTTTTGAAATAAAATGACAATCAATCACAAGAGAGAGATAAAATCGAATATGATATATTGCATGAATGTCAATTACAATAATCTAGAAAACATAACAAGAGAGGGAGGTAAGAAGAAATCTCTTGAAGCGACTGTTTGGTGAGACGACGATGCCTGGCGGAAGCTCAGATGAAGGAGTTGGGAAGTAGGACGACGGAGGTGAGAAGCAGGAGGACGTCAGGTAGAGGAAAGCTTCAGCGCAACTCTGGAATGGAGGTGAGAAGGTGGAGATGATCTGCTACCGGAATGGAGGTGGGAGGATAGCTCCAAGGTGACCTATGAATGGGGATGGGAAGTTGGGGGAGTATTTGGTGGGGTAGAGTTTCGTTACACTAATAAGCACCTTAAGAGCTTGAGAGCAAGCTCTAACATAGCGTTGGTAGGCTTGCTAGAGCTTGGGAGTAGGTAGGAGTAGAGTAGGTAGAGATGGATTGGAAAGGAGGGGGTGTAGGTCCTTTTATAGTGGAGCAGAAGAGGCTAGAATAGGCATGGGACCATTAGCGACCTCCAGGACGTCGCTATAAGTGTCGCTGTAGCCAGCTCATGCCTGTTGGCGCACGTAGCTGGCCTTGCGCCTGCGAACAATTAGCGACGGTTGTAAGCATTGCTATATGTCTACCAGGTTATCACTGAAGGTTGGTGTCAACCAAGCACGCGCCAGCCCATGCAAGCTGCTGGTCCACGCATCACTCGCCCTTGGTCGCGCGGGCGCGCTCGCGCGCTAGCTATGCGCTCGCCTACGCACGTGAGTGCTTGCACTACGACTGGCATGCAATGCGCTCAATTGATGGATTGGGAGCTTCGATGAGGCTCGAACCTGCAGTAGCTGGTTGAGCAGTGAGTGCTTCACCAATGCGCTGCAGGAGTCTGATGGTCGCAACTATGTTTTGAGGCTCAGCTGCTTCAACTGTTGGATGCAAATCCAACGGTGGAGATCGCTCGCTCAAAGGAAGAGGAAGTTCTGTGGATGCCCAGGGGCGGTTCAGATGGTACCACGTGGTGCCATCTGGGCCATCTATCTTCATTCTGTTGTAGGTGCTCAGATCGAGATGATTCCCGCGTTGCCGAACTACAATCATCGCTTCAGATCCATCCATACGATCGAATTTTCTATCCGAAACCTGTGTGGATGTCGCATTGCCCCCTGGCCGTTGATCTTCCTCAGACTTCGTATAATGCTATGGGACTACAATCTAGATGATTTCGGAGGCGCTAGACTCCGATCGTCGTCCTAATCAGATTCATACGGCTCGATCATCCATCCGAGGCCCTGAAATAAGTCTTCTTCTCTCCTGACCATAAAAAGGACCTAATTAGCCCAAAATATATGCAACTACTTTAAATATAGAATGATGCATGCTATGCAATATTTATAACATAAAATTGAAATCTAAGCCTAGGAACATGCATGAATAGGCATTTTAACCTAAATAGATGTGTTTACATCAGTCCCTTCTACAAAGAAAATTGTATCATCGGCATACTGGAGTACTGGAGCCATGGCCCTCCTATTAGAGATGAAATAGCCTCTGATTATACCAACCTCTAATAACCTGCAAGCGTATCTAGCTAGAGTGTCAACCGCAAGGTTAAACACCAATGGAGCAAGTGGGCACCCTTGTCTAACTCCGCATTGTGGTTGTATCCATGCCCCACAGGGCTTACCATTAACCAAGGGGGTGAAGGAAGTAGTGGTGATGCACAACTTCATCCACCGAATCCATAAAGGTGGGAAGCCTCTTCTTTTGAATACCTCCCACAAGTAAGGCCATGAAATAGAATCATAAGCCTTTCAGAAATCCACTTTCCACATAAAGGCGTTGCATCTCCTAAGCCATGATGAAAGATTCTTGTAGGGATCTATTAGGAAGAAATGCTGATTGAATAGGAAGAATTTGATCTTGTGGGACAGTCCACAGTTTATTCTCCAAGACTTTGCTCACCATCAAATAGATGGAGTTCGAGAGTACAATAGGTTTAAACTCAGAAAATATGTCCGCGCCTTGTTTCTTCTGTAGAAGGAAAAGATATGATCGGTTTATCTTATCAAAACCATAGTTGCCTCTCTCAAATTCTCTAATAACCTCCATCACCTCTTCACCTAGCAAATTCTCCAATTCTTTGTAAAAAAAGACTTGAACACCATTAGGACCTGCACTTGTCTTTATTTATTGTTGCATTTTACAGAAAAAGATTTGAGCCTCGAGTCAATCTAGATGGGTTCGTAGGTAAGTCTCTTCAACACCTAGGTTTAGCCATCTAAAAAAATTTTTAAAAAATGTTTTCTTTAATTATTTAGTTGTGCATTTAAAAAATAGAATAAAATAAATAAATATAGTTTGCTCATCTAGTTAAGCAGTTAGTTTTAGATTTTCTTGTTTTCCTTGCATTAAAAAAAACACTAAAAAATTATCTCACACTCTAAAACTCACACTCTATTAGAAGCTATCATGTTATTAGGGCAATCACTTTAGGGTTATAACTGTCTATAGTGAATTTAATCTTTTGTGTTTAGTTTTTCCTAAAAATTATCACGCATTCTTGCAATGGACTGTAACTATCTAAAGAAAAACTACGTCACCCACAATAACTGTTTGTGTAACACTAAAAATCATCAAATCAAGGTGTCACCCTAAAAATTTTGAAATCTCAAAAAAGATAAAGGCCCTGTTTGTTTGTTGCACCTCACTACACTTATTGAATCAATCTTTAATGGCAACGACCCCCTAACACTGCCCATCACATTCCAAAGCACAACAAAATCCAAGCCTAAAATAGAGTATACGTTGGCCCTAGGGTTGGAAATCTAAATCTTAAAGGCTCAATTTGGATTGTTAAGTGGTTTACCTTAATTCCTATTATTAAATCTGATGTCTAGTTTGCGAGTCCAATGTTAAATGACTTCAGTGGGCTATAAGTTTTCAATTAGCACCTTGGTGATAGCCTTGGAAACGCTGCCTTTACTCTATTTGTATTCAACCTAGCTGGATTGATTTAAGGAAGAGAGGTGGAATTGCTTGCAATTAAGGGTGTGTCTTTAAGGATTTAAGTCTATTAGGGTTAACACTTTAAGGCAAGGTTTGTTTGTTTGTTGGTGTAGTTAGGGCACACTTTCTCTCTCTTGTTCCCTTCTCATCTCCATATCTTCTATCAAGTGTATGCATGGTAGAAGGTCACTAAATATTCCTTTAGAAGGCCCTTTGGAAGGAAATCCTACAAAGAAGTTTAATCCAAATAAATCAACTAAAATGGCTAAAGAAGAACAAAAACTTAACTAGTTGCAACCCTTCCAACAACAAATGATTCAAGGACAACAAGCCCACCAACAAGAAATGATTAAATTCCTACAAGCCCAATTAGAAATGCAAGCCTTCCTTGAAGCACAAAGAGAGTGTCAAAACCAAGAGCAACCTAAGCCCTCAAGGGATTTCTATAATCCCTCAAATTACACACCCAAACCCTTTGTGTGGGTTCTACAAGTTGAAGCTGACTTTGAGTTCAAACCCGCTACCATAGCTCTCTTACCTCACCTCCATGACCACAATTGTGAGGATCCTTTTCAACATCCAGAAGACCTTAGTGCCATTAGCTAAACCCTAAGGATCCATAATTTGAGTGAGGATGCCCTAAAAATGAAGTTATTCCCTTTCTCCTTAAAGGACAAGTCTAGCCATTGGTCTAAGACCATGAGAAAAATAATCACCACTTGGGGTGGATTAAGGAGGGCCTTTCTTAAGAAAATTTTTCCTTTAGGTAAAACAAATGCCTTAAAGAGAGGTATCACGACCTTTTTACAACCAGAGAAATAACTACATAAGGCTTGGGAGAGATTTATGGATCTAACCAGGAAGTGTCCACATCATGAGGTTCCAAAGTGTCACTTAGTGTAGATATTCTATAATGGCTTAAATGAACAATTAAAAAATTTGTAGATGCTTCATGTAGAGGTAATTTCTTAAATAAAGATGCAGACAGTGCCTTTGAACTATTTGAAAATATGAGTGAAAATTTCTTGAATCATGACTCCACAAATACCTTTCGAAGGTCCAATCAACCTAAAGGTGAAATCTATGAAATTCAGGATAACTCAAGTGAGGTTGATATGGAACTAATCTACCAAAAGTTGGACAAGGTTGACTTGGTCTCTAAAAAATCGGATGAGCTTATAAACCAAACCAAGAGGCCCTTAGGGTCAAACCTGTATGCACTTAACCAGGTAACACCATCTTACCCCTCCCGCACTGCTCAAGTGCACAATCTTGACTTAGCTCAACCTGTGAGCCCAATCACTACAGAATTTCATTATGCATTCTAGTCAGGGATCTTTGATCACTCTTTTTGTTATTCCTCCTATTCTTGTATCCTGCCCACAAGCTATCTGGGCTTCCAGGCTATCCAAGGGAACATGAGATCTAACTCAAACTTAAACACGTCTAATCTGGGTTGGAGAAATCATCCTAGCTTCTTTTGGAAAAGCCAAGGGCAAAATAATAACTAGATGATTCCACTTAGACCTTACCTTACAAATCTAAACCTACAAGGACTAATTAATTAGACTCAGCCCTACCTATCGCAACCCATAATCAGAATAACCAGGCTGATCAAAATAAATTAATGGCCTCTATGTTGCAGATGTAACAAATGACCAATCATATGCAACAAATAACTAACCAAATCCTTGATTTGAAAGGTCAGATAAAGCAAAATCAGAATAATAGACAACTAGGTGCCCTACCTACTAAACATGTCCCAAACCCTAGGACTGTGCAGAATTGAGTCAACATTCCTCTAAGGTTTAACCAGAATAGGGAGCCGTAGCAGAACCAAGCTTACATGATTAACTAGGAACCACCAGGCTTTAATTTGAACCCAATTCCAAACCAAGTTCAACCAATTCTGCCTAACCCACCCCAGGTCATGAACCTGCACCAAAATGCCAATGCTAGCTCAATTATCCTAAGGAGTGGGACTACTACTTATAACACTATTTTGTCGTCTGATTCAACCCAAAAGGATCCTGATGAGCCTGACCTTGTAGATGAGCCTGAAGGGGAAAAAGAGGAAGAAGAGGCTTAGGAACCCATGATTAAAGACAATTCCCATATCCCTTTTCTTGAAGCCTTAAAACCCAAGAAAAAGAAGAATCTGACTAGCAACAAGAAGTTACTTGATTTGTTTAAATAGGTTTAAATTAGTATTCCACTTGCTATTAAGCATATCCCATCCTACGCTAAGTTTCTTAAGGAATTATGCACCCAAAAGTGTAAGGTTAAGACTAAACCACTTAGGAAGGTAGTCTTATCTGAATAAGATAGCTTTGTGATTTTGAGAAAGCTACCTCCTAAGAAAGATCCAAGAGCCCCTTTCATTGGGCCTTCTAAACCTAGGGCTTCTATTAACCTAATTCCAACTATTCATCATGAGAAGTTTAAACTCAGTGATCTTAAACCCACTTCTATCACCCTTCAACTAGCCAATCGATCCATCACTACTTCCTAGGGAGTGTTGGAAGATGTGATTATTAAGGTTAAGGACTTTTATTTTCCTGTTGACTTTTTAGTCCTTAAAATGAAGGTACCTAAGAAACTGAGCAACACTCCTATTATTTTAGAATGACCTTTTCTAGCCTTTTCAAAGGCCCACATTGATTGTGAATCCAGAAGCATGGAAATTGCCTTTGGAAATCAAAAGATGAAATTAAATATTTTTAAGGAAACTAAGAAGTTTAATGATGATTGTGGTTCAATTAAGGAGATTGAAAAGACGGAACACTTGATTAAGGAAAGCATGGCCTTGAGTCTAATTGAAGACCCTTTAGAAGCTTGCTTGACTCAACCACATTTATAATTGAATGATCACCCACAACTTTAGGGGGTCAATGATTTGCTAAGCATCCCATCTAACACTAGACCTCCTTGGACTTATCAAGTGGAGAGACTACCTGAACTTCACACTACAACCCTTCCACCTTAAATCCAAGTACCACCCTAGCTTGATTTGAAACCATTTCCCAACAATCTAAAGTATGTTTCTGGGACCTAATCAAACCCTTCCTGTGATTATTAGTGCTATTTGACCAAGGAACAAGACTACCAATTGATTAAGGTTCTAAGAGAGAATAAAAGGGTAATTAGGTGGACCATAACTAATCTTAAGGGAATGCATCCCTCCTACTGTACTCATAGGATTTATCTTGAAGAGGGAATGAAACCTTCTCACGAACTTCAAAGACGACCAACTCCTAATATGTGAGAAGTAGTCAAAATAGAGATTATTAGGTGGCTTGATGTTGGGATAATCTACCCCATATCTGATAGTCCTTGGGTTAGCCCCGCCCAAATAGTCTTTAAGAAAGCTGGGTTAGCAGTGATCACTAATGAACATGGGGACTCTATACCTATTAGGACAACTTCCGCTTGGAGAGTTTGTATTGATTATTGGAAGCTAAATTCATCCACTAAGAAGGATCGATTTTCTTTACCATTCATTGATTAGATTCTAGAAAGGTTAGTTGGACAAAGATATTTCTATTTCTTGGATGGTTATTCAGGATATAATCAAGTTGCTATAAGTCCAAAAGACCAAGAAAAGACCACCTTTACTTGTCCCTACGGAACCTTTACATTTTGTAAGATGCCCTTTGGATTGTGCAATGCACTTGTGACCATTCAAAGGTGCATGCTTGCTATTTTCTCAGACATGGTAGGGGCTTTTATGGAAGTATTTATGGATGATTTCTTGGTCTTTGGGGACTCTTTTGATGCCTATTTAACCAATCTAGAGAAAATCTTAAATAAATGCATTGAAGTAAATTTGGTCCTTAGCTAGAAGAAGAGTCACTTTATGGTCCAAGAAGGGATAGTACTAGGACAAGTGGTCTCTTCTAGAGGAATTGTGGTGAATAAGGCTAAGGTGGAATTAATTTCTAAACTCCCACTACCCACCTCTGTAAAACAAGTGAGATCATTTCTTAGACATGTGAGCTTTTACAGAAGATTTATTAAGGACTTCTCCACGATTTGTAGGTCTTTAAGTAACTTGTTATCCAAATATTAGACCTTTGATTTCAATGATTTGTGTTTAAAGGCCTTTGACTCACTAAACCAATATGTTGCTCAAGCCCTAATCTTACAACCCCCAAATTGGACTGCACCCATTAAGATCATGTGTGATGCCTCTGATTTTTCCATAGGTGTTGTCCTGGGTCAGAAAATAGATAGGAAACCTGCTGTGATTTACGATACTAGCAAGACTCTTGATGACACGCAGAAGAATTATACCATCACTAAGAAGGAACGGCTAGTTATAGTTTTTGCCCTAGAGAAGTTCCGAGCCTATCTTCTAGGATTACAAGTTATAATCTATACTAACCACTCTGCCTTAAGACATCTTAAACAGTCAAAATCGCAATGGAATAAGCAAGTCCTTGTAGTGTGAAATTGATGTGAACTTTTAAATTTATAAACCGTAACTACAAAGAGTATATAGTTCGTCCAAGGAGGCGAGGCTTATCAAATCAAATCTGAAATGCCTTTGTTTCTTTTTGGTTTTTATCTTTTACATATATTTTTTGGCTTTTTTGAATAAGGAAAAATAAATGCAAGTTTGAATCAAGCCTAAAAGGGTAATCAGGGTAGGAACAGTGAAATTGGGATATGGCTTGAGTAATTGGGATAGTGCGAGGTAGAGATAGGGTTATGGATAATGGTTTAGGACTATGGATAGTACTATCTAGGTCTTGGGTTATAGGATTAGGTCAACTAAGGTATTGGTGGTTCTAGGTTAGGGTTAGGCTATCCTAGGGTTTTAGGACTAGGATAAGGTTATCCTCCTCTCCTCTTCTTGATTATGTGCCGATCTCTCTCTTTTTTCTCCCATCTTCTTCTCTTTATTCCGCTGGCTTTTATTCTTCTCTCTGTCTATCAGCAGTCTTCTCTACTTTACTTTATTCTGTGTCTATGTCATGATCGTCACTGGATCTTCTTATTGCCTTTAAATACGAATAAATCATCAAATAGTAGGATAATCTATCATTATTCTATGAATAGCTAAACAAAGTAGTGCAATACATGATATGCTAACTATGAATGCAATATATGCAATGTAGCTAGGTTTCTAACATTATTTTGGTTAATTAAGTCATATGATTGCTGTGCAATCACCCATCACCGATCCTCAAATGGCCCCTGGTAGTTGATGCTTCGAGATAGCACTGCCCATGGCAGTACCCACAAAACCTTGGCAATTGACAATTCGATATAGTGTTGCCCATAGCATTTTGAAGCGAATCCAGGCCCTAACAATTGACATTTCGAGATAATGTCGCCCATGACACCAAAATTGTGTAATGCACTTACATGCCGCTTATGTGTAAAGGCTAGATACCTCGTATGCCACCCCATTCCTAAGATCTACAATGCTAATACCTAAGAGAATGATAAAAAATGCTAATACCTCGTATGCCACCCCATGCCTAAGATCTACAATGCCCTTATTACACAAAGTTGGGAGAAAATACCACTTCATTCGAGAGTTGAAACGTAGGATGATCGCAAAACCTGGGAAATAAAAATAAAGACAACCTGGAGTCTAACTACAAAACTAGGTTGGGTTGCCTTCCAACAAGTGTTACATTTAAAGCTTGCAGTCGAACAGAGCGACGTATCATGATAGGGCTGGATCGAAAAGCACAATTTCATCAATTGAGAGTGGTATGGGCTCATTAGTAAAATATGGCTTTAAATGTTGCCCATTGACATTGAATTGTTGACCGATTTTAGGATCCTTAATTTTGACTACCCCAAATGGAAAAACTTTGATGCAGTGTATGACCTAGTCCATTTAGAATGTAGTTTACCAAGGAAAAGTCGCAACGTCACATCAAAAAGCCACAAGGTTTGATCAGGATAAAAGGACCTGGGAGTGATGTGCTTGTCGTGGTATGCTTTGGCTCTATCCTTATAGGTATGAGCACTCTTCTACACGTTATTGTGAATTTCCAAAAGTTCAACTAAGTCCATTTTTCATTTCTTGCCTACCTTGGTTAAAGCAAAATTAAATTCCTTAATCACCCAAAATGCCTTGTGCTCAAGCTCAACCGAGAGATGACACGCATTACCATAAACCAACTTGAAAGGTGACATGCCAATGGTAGTTTTCAAGGTGATCTAGTAAGCCCGCAAGGTGTTGTCCAGCTTTCTAGATGAATCCTTGCGATCCGATCGGATTGTCTTCTGCAATATGTTCTCGATCTTCAGATTGGAAACCTCCACTTGGCCATTAGTCTATGGGTGATACGAGGTAGAAATTTTATGTTTCACCTCGTACTTGGCCAGGAGGTTTCTGAAATGTGCATTATAGTGAAGTGTATTCCCCATTTTTGCGCAAGGGAATCACTTCTACCCATTTCAAGATGTAATCCACCGCAACCAGAATGAACTAGGATCCAAAGGGGGGGAAACGATCCCACAAAGTCAATCCCCAAATTTCAAAAATTTTGATTTCGAGGATCGAGTTTAGGGGCATCATGTCTTTCCAAGTCATCGAGTTGGTGATCTGACATCAGGTACAATTATGCGCAAATGCATGGGTGTCCTGATAAAGTGAGGGCCAGAAAAATATGGATTGTAAAATCTTTGCTGTGATTTTTTTTCCTGAAAAGTAGCCTCCGCAGGAAAAGGTATGACAATGATGCACTACACTAGGAATCTTAGAATCAAGCATGAAATGCCCAATTATCTTGTCAAGGTAGATCTTAAATAGGTCAGGATCCTCCTAAAAGAAATGTTTCACTTTGGATAAGAATTTATCTTTCTTAGCCTTGGGCCAATCCTTAGGAATGAAGTCCGAGATAAGAAAATTAACCAAGTTAGCATACCAAGGGAGTGATTTCTGGGACGTAGTCATAAGGGTTTTTGTCTTGAAAGTAGTCTTGTGGGTGATACAACTTAGAATCGATCAAACATGACAAATTGTTTGCCACTACATTTTGTGTTCCCGCCTTGTCCTTGATTTCTAAATCAAATTCTTAAAGTAATAAGATCCAGCGGATCGAGAGGGGTTTGGCTTCTTTTTTCTCAAGTAAATACTTGAGGGTGAAGTGATCTGTGTAGACAATGATTTTAGTCTCAAGAAGGTAATGCCTAAATTTTTCCAATGCAAACACGACAACTAGTAACTGTTTCTCTAGGAGCGTATAATTTCCCTATGCCTCATCCAAGGTTTTACTTGCGTAGTAGATCACATGGGGCTTCTTATCAATCCTTTGGCCAAAAACTACCCCGATTGAAAAATCAAAAGCATCAGTCATGCGCTCGAAGGGCTTATTCCAATCGGGGGGTTGAATGATGGGTGCTTGAGTCTCAACCCATTTTCGAGTCTCAAATACATTTATGCAGGCCTGGTCAAAAAGGAATGGTTGGTCCTTAGTCAGAAGATTGCTGAGAGGTCTGGAAATCTTTGAAAACACTTTAATGAATCGATCGTAGAAACCCACATGCCCTAGAAATGATCAAATTTGCTTAACGCAATTGGGAGGTGGGAGATGGGAAATAACATCGACCTTTGGTTTATCTATCGTAATCCCCTTTTTAGACACAATGTGGCCCAAGAAGATGCCTTCCTGTACCATGAAATGAGACTTCTTCGAACTCAAAACTAGATTCACCTCAATTCCTTTTTGGAGAGTTTTTCAAGATTGGTCAAACATGAATCAAATAAATCCCCAAAAATTGAGAAATCATCCATGAACACCTCCAAACATTCACCTACCAAGTATGAAAAGATTGCAATCATGCATCGCTAGAAAGTGACAGGTGCATTGCACAGACCAAAGGGAATCCTTTGTCCTTTGGAACGTAAAGGTTCCAAAGGGGCAAGTGAATGTAGTCTTTCCTTAATCATGCAGGTGAATTGCAACTTGATTATAGCTAGAATATCCATCAAGGAAATAGTAGAACTTCTATAGCTAGAATTGCTAGTTGGTCAATAATTGGGAGCTGCAAGTGATCGTTCTTCGTGGCAGAGTTTAATTTCCGATAGCCAATGCAAACCTATGAGGGAGAAGTGGTACGAGTTGGGATCGATTCACACATTTCATTTGTAATCATGGTCAGCCCTACCTTCTTGGGTACCACTTGGAAGGGGCTAACCCCTGGGCTATCAAAAGTGGGGTAAATGATGCTAGCATTAAGCTACTTTACAATCTCTTTCTTCACAATCTCTTGCATGTTTGGGTTAAGTCTCCTCTGAAATTCGTGGGTGGGTTGTGCTCCATCTTCTAGAAAAATTCAATGTGTGTGATAAGATGGGCTAATACCTCTCAAATCCTCTAAAGTCCAACCAATCACAGATTTGTTCCTCATAAGCACCTCAATTAGTCACTTCTCTTAGCTCTGAGTCAAATGGGCACTAATAATCACTGGAAATTCTCGATCTGGGCCCAAAAAGGTGTACTTCGGGGAGTCCGGCAAAGGTTTTAGCTCCCTTTGAGGGGCAGGTTCTGAAATGGGATGCACAACAAGGGCAGGATCCGAGGTCTCGTCCACTACGCACATGAGTTATGCGTCAAGAGTGGATGAGTCAATCAAGTTTTCCGAAGGTGTAGAAGTGTCCCCAAAGGTTCTCAGGGTGTTGATGGACATGGATTCCTCTACCAAATCATCCTTCTCAATGTCCCCTAGCTATTTGCAGTCGATGAATCTCCTAGAGCCCTTAAGGATATTCAGATGAGTCTTTTGCTACCTACAGGTGGTTTCAAAGTCCCAATCTCGCAGTCGATGTGTGCTTCCATTGTAGCAAGAAATGGACTGCCCAAAATAATTGGCACATCCTTCAAGGTTACAGGTACTTCCATATCCATCATAAGGAAGTCTAAAAGAAAGTGGAAGTCCCAAACCAAGATCACAACATCATCAAACAATCCCTCTTGGCTTAACCATGGTGCGGTCAGCTAGCTGTAATGTCTCATCAACTGGTAGCAACTTGTCGAAATCAAATTAGGCATAGAGTGTTGAACGAATCAAATTGGTGGATGCAACTAAGTTCAAGAGAGCACAGTTAAATGTTGTGTCATCAATGACACAGGAAATCAATGGTGCTCTGGGATCCTTTTACTTTAGAGGAAGCTTGCTTGAATGATTGAGCTTGCTTATTCCGATAGGACCACTCTCCTAGGACTTCTTCCTTGCCTTTTGGGAGTGCAAAGCTCTTTGATGAACTTTGCGTATGCCGAGATGTGTTTGATGGCATTTAGCGATGGTATATTGATCTACACCTACTGCTCGACGACTACTAAGTTGCAACAAAAATGGTGTTTAAGGTGTCATCGTTGTAGTAAAGGTGTCACAAATGTAAATCGATGTCACGCCATTTTTATTTAATTACAATTTTTATTGGTTTATTTCCAGGTCATTCACTTGAAGTCAGTTATTGATATACATCACTCTCTAAGTCCAAAAATATTATTTTATTCCAAAAATATTAATTTTATTTATAAAATGAATGAATGAATCAATAAATGAAAGAATTGGTTAATTATTTACAAAAGAATCAACTAATATGCATTACAATACCTGAAACAAATGTACAATAAATAGGCATAAAAAACTAACTAATATTATACCATGTTAATTATATACAACTAATATAAGTAATACCTAAATGTAAGTACAAAAATAGCGAATAATAGATACTATACTAAATTATATTAACATACTAATATCTATAGTAACATATATTTACATCAGTGTAGACTTAGTAACATATTTACATAACATAAGGCATAAGTTACTACTTATACTAACGTATATACATATCTACAGTGACAGATGAATCTGTCACTAAAGCTCTAGTTTATTTATAAATATAAGAGCTCAAGCATATCTACACTACTTTCATACTTATACTATACTATATATATTAATTATATACATATATACATTTTTATAATTATTTATTTACATTTTTTATATACATATACTATACTGTATACTTATGCTATATATATTACACATATAAATATGTACTTACACATACACTTACACTTAGCCACTCACAGTTAACAACTCTTTCCTCTCTTTAGACACTTGGTCATCTTAGACAACATTCTCTTTTAACACACACAAGTACTATTCACCTAATCCAAAAATGTGTTTTAATGAGCAGGCGGTCTACTTTTGGAGGATACACAGCACCCATAAGGGTGGGACCAGACTCCTACTAATTGGCCACCCTAGTTCATTTTAGGCGGATTTTTATGCATTTTCCAGGCCCATTCCAGCCCCACACGTGCTCACGTGTCCACACATGTGCACAAGCCCATAGGCGTGCACGTGCACTGAGGGACCAAGAGAGATGCATGCTTTGACGCTGAGTGCTTGACAACTGCTGAGGCCTCTGCATGAAAGGCTTACATACAGGTGTGGGTGATAGTTCACAACTGATGTGGCACCAAATGTGGTGCCAAATTCTGCTGCACTACGTTTGGTTTTGTGTTCTGATTGAGGAGATTTGGCCTTTGATTAGAGGGCCATAAATTATTTTAATTTAGAATTAAATTATATGAATACAAAACCCTTACATAGGGCTACCTAACTGTACAATTAGTTTACAAAAATAAGCTATTTTAATATATAACAAAATTAGCTAAAGTTGGCTGTTTATACACATTAAATTAAGGGTTAATCTCTAATTAAAGTATAAATTAGATAACTAATCATATAATTGACCTTATACAAAGATAATTTATATAATAAATTATTTATTGCACATTTTTAATATATTTTAGCAACTTTATTTTAATTTATCTGCATTTAAATGCATGTTTTAGCTAGTTATGTACACAATTAATTTATAAATACTGTAATATACTATAAATACAGTATAAATGGGTTGAAAATAGTTAATATAATCTTATACAAGTATACATTACAAATTATCTCCGTATTAACTTAAATTACTAGTTTATTTTATTTTAAATTAATAAATTACTTAATTAACTTAATATCTTAATTATTTACTGTACATATATAATTAAATCAGTTTACAGGTACTATATAGTATATAATACATAGTTAAATACATATGTCTAGTATTAGGTACAATTATGTACATATAGATAGGTTTATATAATTACTTAGGTTATTATGCATTTAGTTAATATAAATTAATAGATATTTATACAATAAAGTTATATGTATAATAAATCATCCTAGATATTTGATTTAGCATATAGAATACATATATAAGTTAATTATGTACATTATCTACATATTATACAATATATATATATATATATATATATATATATATATATATATATATATATATATAGCCGAGGTTTAATTTATATTTACAAGTATATACATAGTATACAAGGTATTTTTGAGATTTTTTGAATTTTTATAGCTTTTATATATATAAGAGAGGTAGGGGATGAGAGAGAAAGAATTAGATGCGAGAGAGAGGTCTCTTTTGTAATTTTTGAGTTAGGTTCTATTATTAAGTTCCAAGGTATACTGAACCTTTGACCGGTATGTTCTACCAAGTTGGAAGTTTAGATTACCTTGAAACATGGTACACACCTAAAGAAATACTTGATATTACTAAAGACAGGTTTATTTTATTTTTTTTGTGATTTTTTTTAATGTATTTTATTTATTTACAAATCAAGCAAAATTTTAGGCCTTAATGAATGTTGAAAGTGAAACCTAAGACCTAAAAGAAGTTGTAATGGCTGGGATATCAGTTTAATCAATTCAATAAGTTTAGCACATCACATGGAAAGTATATGATCATTTAAACATGATTTTCATCTTGATTTTCATTAAAACCAAAGTTTGGACAGTTATACTCATGAATGTAGCTGAAAATGATCTTACACAAGATTTACAAGCAAATAAAATCCAATCCAAGTACATGAATGCTTATAAATGAAGTTCTATCATAATACACAAGTCAACTTCACAAAAATTCCAATTTCCCAGCTCAGGTCATCCTCCATCCAACCAAGTCAGTAGCTAAAACTGAAATTTCAGTTCAACTACCGTTGTCCATGCAATTCAGATGCTGCTCCTTCAGTAGATCAGACGGCTTAAAACAGTGCTGCAGCTACTGCTACAGCCATTTCAGCAACCAATAGTTGCTTTTGTTACTGACCTTGCTCTAATCAAATCAATTAAGACTGATTTAAGCTTAAATTCAGTAGGTCAACTATTGCTATATAAACTCAACCAAGATGCTACCATGAAAATCCAAATCTAATTCAAATCCTAATCCAAATCAGATTTACCATACAAAAGAGAAACTCTAATCTAACCCTTCTCTCATGCTATTGACAGCATAAAGAGAAGGATCAAATCAAATCTAAAAATCCACTAAAAACATATTCAAACCTTCCAATGCTTGAATTCAGGGTTAATCCCATATAGTGTAGCTGCTATGCAGCTCTTTCACGTATTGAAATAGGGGATTTAAAATAAAAAAATCACATGATAAAGCCATTGTTCAAAACTTACTCAATCTGAAAATTCATTTAATAATAGATTCAAGTGTTGAAATCTTCATCAAACACCCCATAAGCCCCACGAGACCTATATGAAAACTCCTCTAATTATCATGAAAACCAAAAGGAATTCAGATAAATCTCCCCCAAAAATTCCTCGAAATCATAATACGCTCCTCACCTTAATTATAGACAATGTAAGATGGGGATCAAATCAGGATTTCAATAGCGATAAATCCACATCAGAAGTATCCCAAATCTTCTCTGATAGATTTGGGATTCATTCATTCTCAATGGAAGCTCAAAACCCATTAAAAACTCTGATCTACTCTCTCTCTTGTGCCATAGACAGCATGAGGATAGAGTTTAAATAATTCGATGAAATCCAATAAAATTAAATCCCCAAATCTTTCAAACCAAGAGCTACTTCATTCAGAATTGTGTGAGGACCATTGCAGTTAGATAGAATGCATGGACTGATCCTCATATGAGGTTTGGCACTCAAATCTGATCTGAATCCTCAAGAACATCATATCTGATTTAATGCCTTGATGAATAGGTGGTTGGCGAAAAACATGCGAGGAAATTAGTGAATATGGTCAGTGTGATGTAGAGGAAGATCAGTGGATCGAGGTGAGAGAGGGAAATCACTTCTTTGATTTGAATTGATCAGAGATGACAAAAGTGTTCTAAACTAATCTAACTCTAATGTAAACCAATCCATAACTGAATTTGGCATCTAATCTACTCCTAGATTATCTAATTACACTAATCACTACTCTAAATTACTATAGAAAGCAGGGAAATCTATCTAACAGGAAGAATGGGGTTCCCTGGATCCAAAGCCGACAGCTAAGGAGGAAGAAAGGAGGGAGGTCTCTAGTGAGTGAAGAGCCCTCTAGTGGAGCTCTAGGGTCGTCCTCAGGCGTATGTCATCCCTAGCGGCGAGGAGCAATTAGGGATGAAAAACCACACCCCTATCATAGGCATGGCGAGTGAAGGGGTTAGAAGGTACTGGAGAGGGAATAATGATTGACTCAAGGAAGTAGGAGGGGAGTCGATGCTCCTGTAAGGAGCTCAAATAGCAACTTTTATGGGCGTGTGAGGAGATCAGATCACCGCAAGGGTGAGATTAGTTTAATAGGGTTTCGACGGTGAGATGGAGAGAGAGGGGCGCACGAGCATCAAAATCAAATCATGCCCGTTAGATTGGATCTGGCTTAGGTGGTGATGCCATGCACAAAGGTGCATGAAATTTAGATTGGAAATGCCGTTGGATCAAGATCATAAGGAATCGACGGCTCTTGTTCTTCATGAGGAACAGTGATCCTCCACCTTAGGTGTAAAGGGCTAATTTACGAGGTGGCCCTTAAGGTGAAACGGTATGACAATTGCATGCAGACCCATGAGTGGCGAGTAAGTCCTGCAAAGCGGTCCCTGAGGCTTACAAAGAGGTCCCCGATGGTTCGTAATTTAGTCCCTAGAAGTTTTTAGCTTATAGAAATGTGTATAATGAAGGACCTATTTGTAATCTAATGAATGAATGGTCCTATTGATGTCCAAATGCAACTAGGTTTTTATTGAAGCATAATTAAACATTTAAGAAGTTGATTTTACTTTCAATTTGAGCTTTTCAACCCAAATAAGTGTTAAATTTGCAATTGGATCATCATTTTATATTTTTAAATAGAATATCTCATTTATTAACCTAATTATGCATTTTTAACACTGATTTGCTGTTTTAGGTCATTTCTATTAATTCTCACATTTAACCCATTTCTTGTGTTAATTGCATAGTGTTTAACTTAGTTTTCTAGCTTAACTTGAGCATATTAGTATTAATGAGCCACACCTCATAACCTACCCAAATAATTCCTTTAATTCCTCAACACTAAGCTCGCTCTTCTTTTTGGGCTTCTGGGTGCAAAGGGCCTTAGGAAATAGGATAGGTATTTTGCCCTTTCCAATGGGTGGGGTGGGTTCCTTAGAAGTGATACATTCATATTTAATTAAGTAATTCATGCTTAACTATTGCTGGTTTAAGGATAATTTGGGTTTGATTTCATTAGAATAGTCTAATTTAGTCCTATTGCATCATTCTATAAATATTACATTTTCTAGGGTGTTTATGCAATATTTATATTAGCTATATGTGGTTCCTTTATGTGCGTATTTATGTCTATGCATGTTCCAAGTTTGAACTTAAATGGAGCCCCTCTCCATGGCTAAATCCATTTGAGCTCACATTTCCTAATTAGGCTCACCCAATCCTACCCAATCTAACCCATTTGACCATCCAACTAGTCTAAACCTTCACCCAATTTCCACCACCATTCCTACAAAACCTAAGCTGATCCACCTTTACACCTTTAACCCACACCATTAAATCTAGATCCTAAGGCCCTAAACCAAATCCTACTCTTAATCTCGAAATTCATAACAACCTGACTCATATTTTGTATTTTGTCCATAACATTTTCATTTTAAATCCAAATCGAGTGATTAAAGTTGCATTCTAAAGTTGATTTCAAAGGCTACAACTTTGTTTATATAAGTAATTTGAACTTCGGGTCAAAAAGAGGCAAAAAATTCAAGACAAGTGAGATAAATCTTAAAAGGTTGTTGTGACACCCTCCATTATTTGGACCTAACAGACCTAGCCTATCCAAAACCCCACATCTAAATCACAGCCCTTGATCATCCCTCTAATTAGATCCTAGCCCTCCATTAGTTTCCAACAAAAACCACCTATCTTTCTAGCCTTAATTTAAACCATAGCCTTTGATTTTCCAAGATCTAATCCTATCCCTACACATCCTTGATCCAAACTTACGTAGATCCGCTAATAGGAAGCCTCCAATTCTTCTATTTAAACCCTAGTGAATGGACATGGACGGGGGATCATTCTCTCCTTTCTCAAGTTCAAGTGTTGGAGCCCTTCTCTCAAGCATTTCTCTACTCAGGTGCAGGCCTCTTGCATCTGAGGATCTTGTGCTAGTCTTTAGCAAGGTTTTGCACATAGACGGTTCTACACATAATGATCATCGACAATATCATGTTGCATAAAAATGATGATTTAATCGTGTCGTTATCGTAGTATAATGTTGCAATGCAAACAGATATCGTGTCATTTTATTTATTTACATAATTTTTACTGATTTATTCTAGGTTGTTCACTGGGAGGTAGTTATTGGTATACATCACTCTGTATATTCTAAAAATGTTCTTTTATTCCAAAAATGTCAATTATATTTACAAAATAAATTAATGAATCAAACAATGAATGAATTAGTCATTTATGTACAAAAGAATCAATTAATATTCACTATAATGCCTTAAACATGTTTACAATTAAACATGCATCAAAAACTAAGTATGATTACTCTATGTTAGTTATGTACAACTATCTTAAATAATACCTAAGTATAGGTACAAAAAAACTATTAATATATACTAAGCTAAATATACTAATACATAATAATAACTTTAATAACATATACTATATATATAGTAACATATAAAAGTGTTGCTATAGCCTTAGTAAAAGTATATACAAACTTCAGGCAAAAGAACTATATTTTCTAACATATATATACCTACAGTGACAGATACATATGTTACTAAAGCCTTAAAAATTATCTATATACATAAGGCTCAAACAATATGTATAGTATACACTACTCTATTTTTACTTATATATATATATTATACATACATACTTGTATACAATATATATATACCTTTTATTTATTATACATATACATATATATACATTATACGTATACTTATTTATTACACAAGTATACATATACACTATACACACTATACACACATAGTTCCCACACTTAGAAATTTTTAGGCTTCACATACTCAGCTTCTAACACTTAGCCATTTTTCGGCTTGTCTTGCATACAACTCTCCTCAGTTAAGGAAAAATTTGGTTTATAAATGGGCGAACCGAGTTTTTCATGGGATACACAACACACCTAAGGATGGGACCAGACCGTTACTAGACCCGGTTCTAGTTTCCTTTTAGTGTATTTTTGTGCATTCTTTCCAACCCATTTCAGGCCCACCACAGTGCACCCGAGCTCCCATCCGACGTGCCAAATCAATGCTCATTTCATGCTCAAAGGAGAGGGGACAAGGTAATGGGTATTTGGTAGGCTAAGTGCTCATGATTGCGCTGTCGTCACACCAAAATCCTCTTATATCGTTGCGGCCGCTCGTGTGTCCACGATGTGGCACTAACATAGCGCCAAATCAAGTGCTGAATTGTGTTGCACACTATTCTGTTAGGCTGAGTTTTGCCGTCGATTTGGGGGCCTTACTTCATTCTAAATTCCAAATAAATTATATATTTAGAAAGTCCTTATATAGGTCTACTCAATGGTGCAATTAGTTTAGAATAATAACTTAATTAGTTATATTTAAAAATTACTTAAAGTTACTGATTTATGTAAGTTAAATTAGGGCTTAATTACTTAATTAATGTACAAATTAATGAATTAATAAGTTAATTCACCATATAATTAGTTAATTAACATAATAAGGTATTTATTATACATTTTTAATTTATTTTATAACATTTATTTTTATTTAGTACATTTAAATACACGTTATAAATAGATATAGACATAATTTAGTTATAAATATTATTATATAGTATAAATATATTATAAATATTTAAAATTAATATATACAAGTATACACTATAAATTACTTCAGTAATAACTTAATTGACTAATTTATTTTATTTTAACATAATAATTTACCTAATTAACTTAATAACTTAATTATCTACAATAAATACATAAATAAATCAATATATAGATATAGTTAGGTATATAATAAACACTTAAGTACATATGTACAGGTACTATTATTCAAGTATTCTTGTTTATTTATAATTACCCTAGTATAAATACATATAATCTAGTATAAATTAATATATAATTATATAATAAAGTTATATGTGCATTAAATTAACCAAGCTACTTATTTAAATATATATAATACATTTATAAGTTATTTATGTGCATTATTTACCTATTTTACAATATTTACATATAGCTTAGTGTTAAGTTATATTTGCAAGTATAAATACTATATACATGGTATTTTTATGAGATTTTTAGATTTTTCTGATTTTTATAGTCTTTCTATGTTCTATAGAGGTAGGAGAAGAAAGAGAGAAGGTGAGGTGAGAGAGAGAAGAATTCTTTTTGTGATTTTTGAACTTGATTCTTTTATTGAATTTTAAAGTAGACCGAACCATCGGCTGATATGTTCTACCAAGCTGGGGGTTCAGAATACTTTGCAACTTCGCATACTCCTAAAATTATATCTAATCCTACTCAAGACACCTTTATTTTTTTTTTTTGTGATTTTTTAATGATTTTTATTTAAAAGTGGCCTAAATGGATATGGAGCTAAGCAATGTAAGTTCTTAGATTCAGTTCTATATGTTGAACATGGAATTTATGCACTTGAAAACATTCAACGCATAGTATAAAACATGATAGAGCAATTAAACCAGATTTTGATTAGAAATTTCATTCAATTCTCAATTTGAACAATTAAGCATATTAAAACATGGTGACAAGAGATTTTAGAAATCAATAATAAGCACTTCAAATCAAATTTAAGTTCCAATTCTAATACAGGAATGCTTGTTACTGATTTTCTAATCTTATACAATAGGTCAGCTCCTTAAACACCTAAAACAACTCATCATTCATCTGGAATCCAACTACTACTGATCTGTGCAGCTAGAAAATTAGACCATGCTGTTGCAATTGAGCAGCTTGTGCTGTTGCTGTCCACTGTGGCTACAATTGAGTAGCTTGTGCTATTGCTATTGCTATCCATTGTGGTTGCAATTAGCAGCCAAAAACTATACAAATCTGTTGCCTAAACAGCAAATTGGATGTTGCTGCTTCTACTATTGCATCAACAGCAAGAAGTCTAACTCAAACTTGATTCAAGGCTTCTAAGTACATTCCAGATCTAAACAATCCCAAATCAAGTTGTCATAAAGCTTAGAAAAATACCAGATCAACAATCACTTGAAATCAGGGTGTAAAAACCATAGAGGCCTCTTAAAATCCAGATTTCATATTCCACAACCTCAATAACTCTAGTTTGATCATTACCCTTCATCGTAGACAATGTAAGGATAATCGATCAAACTAAGCATCAAAAATTATTTTCAAAATGAATCGAAACCTCCACTTCAGTCCATAAAAACTCCTTTAAACTCTAGAAATCAAATTGAACTTGTTCTCTTTCAAAATCAACATGTTGCGCTGATTTGGGCTTTTGTTTTGAATTTGCCCAGGTGATCTGGTCACTAAGAGTTCCTAAACACTATTAATTAATGTTTAGGACCTCAGGAAATTCTAGAAAAAAACCTAGATGGGTCATTGTTAAGCCTCATCTTAGTGAATCTAAGATTCCTTGGCTAAACTACCTAAAATGCAACTCAAATTGGGCTTATGCTCATCTGAAAATTAAAACCAAATCAAATCACCTTAGATTACACGCATTGCACCAAATTGAGTGATGGTAACACCACCATTCACCATAACTAGCTTGAATTAGTTGGAATCAAGAGATAAATGTTCCTGAATAATCGCCTAAGGGCAGTAATTCCTCTCAGATCTGTTTTGAGAAGAAAACAATGAAACATGGGTAATTATGTTATTTTAACATCACATAATGAATGCAAAGTAACCACGGGATCATCCAGGGGTTAATTAGAGGTCATTTGAGCATTAAAATCCAAGAAGTTGATCTACATTGACAGAAATAGGGTTTCACAAATTTCAAGAATCGAATCAGTACACAAAACCTTAATTCTCAGCCATGCTTGAATTGGAAAGATTATGGTCAAGGTAAAATTAATATAAACCTTCTAAAATTCATATAAAAATATTCTAAGAGGTTTGGTATCCTTATTTTGACCATCTGAACCCATTTTGACCTAGAACAGAGATTCAGACGAGATTTTACCTTGATTTGGGCTTCTATGCAAATTTCCCAGTCAAAAGTGATCAAAAATAAAATATAATATCACCATTAGATTCCTTGGGTCTAAATTAGGTTAACACCAAAATTTGGCCTCAATCAGAGTCCATCTTTACCTTGTTTACAATTCAGTCCCTAAAATCTCTATTCCTCACATCCAAGCCCCTACCTGTCGAAATTTCTTGCAAATGGGTTCCTAACTTTCTCATCTCTTTCACAAAGAGCCCCTTGTCTCCATTGTTAGGTCAACCTGCAACATCGACCTTTGACCACGCTTGAAACCCTACCAAACCTACACCAAATTGATGTTCATACCCTCGGGAATCATTTGAGATGCGAAACCTGAGCGAAAAGCCCCAGCGAAATTTGAAAAAATGTGGGAATTCCTTGCTCTCAAAACTAAATTAAGTGCATCTAATTGCCTATTTAGAGCTTGAGTTTGACCTCTATACAAGCAACCCTAAGTCCCAGCATTGAAATGAGTTAGGTTAGGCCCCAAAAACACTCTTCCCTTCTTCCCCCAGCCACCTTCGCTGTGACTCTGGCGAGCTTCATCGACCCCTTCACTTCGACCACTCGACGGCCAAATCGAGTGGCCCAACCTCTCCCTCAACTTCCTCCGCTCCTTGCCAATCACAGTAGCGGCCAATTCCACCTTCATCCTCATCGCCCAACCTCACCAGAGGTCTTCATCCCTTCCACATCTGGCAAGTCATGCCGGTGTGGAATTCTCTTCCCCTTCATCCCATAGCTAGGTATTCTTCTTCCTCTCCCTCTTCAGATCCATCCTACCTCCTCCTCCTAAATTGACCAACACACCACCATCTCCCTCTCTGTCTTCTTCACGGCCTACGAAGCTCCGGTGAGCTTCGTTCGGTCGCTACACTCAAAAAAATGCCACGCCACCATCACCCACACCTTCGTCTTATTGTCATAAGCAAAAGCGCTAACTCAATTAGGAGTTTTGCTCCTTCCATTGGCCAGCCGAACATCCTCGATCCCTGCCACCATCTCCAACATTGGCCGGCCGGTTCACACACCCACACACCAAATTACGACCACCCCACGCTCCACAATTTCATAGCGGAGGTTCCCAGCTATTTAACAGGGGATTTTAGCTCGTATTCTTGTCTCAGGTACCTCTTCGAATCACCACTGCCACCATCGTCGTCCTCGTCTCCGACTGCCTTTCTCTAACTACCAGTGACCTCGATTCCACATCCAGCAGCAGCGCATCATCTCCACGAGGCCTTCTGAGCATCCAATTGAGCGAAGGATCGACAGCTACAGCTACAATCACGAGAGGAAATCCACACTATGATGCATGAAGGAAAGAAGGGACATTAGTCCCACATCGGATGCTGACTAAACTCACGCAGCATATAAAATGCAAACATACTGAATGCTTCTTGCCTCGAACACGGGGGTGGGGTCCCGTCGCCCACGTGCTCTCTAACGCTCTCTCACACCATGTTCACTACCCACGCCGGTGACCCTAGTCCCTATGCCCGGATCTGATTACCCGACACTGTGTTTGCCCGTATACCCAGTTAGGAAAGAGAGGAAATTCTGAGCAGGGTAGGGTGTGGTTTTGCATCGGGATGCATGCATTATTGCCTTGATATTCATTCCCACGCACGCCAACACTTAGGCAATTTTGAGATCACCTTGTGCTTGGGTTGAGGTGATGTTCCTTTGTGCCTTGTGTGCCTGGCGACTTAAGTCGTCTGACCTTAGGGTCTGACGTCTCTTGTCTCTTGCGCTGTGGGGTTATTTGGCTACTTGTGCTCTCTGCTTGACTTTGTCTTGGTTTTGAGCTCTGATCACCATGGACTTATTTACAAGAATAAATGGTTCAAGATATTGTTGAGAAATTGAATACTCTGGGACATGTGCTTAACGGTGGAATAACCTGGTGATTCAAATCACCATTTTTAGAGTTTTTTCTATTCTTTTTATCCCATTATTCCCTGAGATACAATTTGGTCTATTATTGAATATATTCTTATTAATTGAGTCCTACTGCATATCTTTGTTATTGTGCTCATCTATTTTATATTGCGATTAGTGTGTGAATTCCGTATTTGCTCCTTGCGAACGATCTCGGACTCATTTCTTATTTTCGAGCACTTATAAATTTTAAATGTTGCTGAGATTTTTTGTCACTATACTATGACACAATCATCTCCTAAAATGACGATTTTCACAGGCAACATTGAGTGAATGAAAACTCAGGTCACTCAATTAAATCCCTTTAAAACCAAATTCACTCCAAATCACAAAATTGGGTGTGAAATCCAAATATGAAAGAATTGAGTGAGTCAGTTCAATGAAAACCAGATCAGGGGTCCCTGTGATTATATGGAGTGAGTGGGAAGAACCCTACATGATTGTGTGTGCTATCTAGATCACGAATTCTGAGAATTCTAGATCTAAACATGCTCAAGAGATTGGGGTGGATTATGAATTAAAACACAAGGAAATCAGAGAATACGAATTATGAGATGTAAAGGGAGATCAACGAAATGAAATGAGATTGCGAAAACACCTCTTCGATCTGAATTGATCGGGGAGGGTGAATTGGAGCTAATCTAATCTACTCCTACCTAAACTACCAAATCCATGGATTAACTAGCTAATTCTACACTAATTGATCTACACTACACTAACAATCACTACAACTATCTTAGAAAGCAGTAGATCCTACACTAAATGGAAGAATGGGACCTTTAAGAAGGTCTGCAGCTCGTGGCTGTAGCAAGGAAGGAGAGAGGCACTCTAGCAGAGGGAAAGCTCACTAGTGGAGCTCAGGTTGCCCTCAGGTGTTACACGATCCCTAGCAGCAAGGAGAGTCGAAGGAAGATGGTGCTCATCACCGCAGTAATGGAGCTGGAGGTAGAGTGAGGAGAGGAAGCTAGAGGGAAGTGAATGACCAGCTCAAGAGATGTAGGAGGGGGCTGATAGCATGCGTGCCAAGGCAGAGGTGCTTCCTATATAGGTGTGCGAGTTATTTAGGCACCATGGTGGTGGAATTAGGTCATGGACAGAGGAGATGTTAAGATGATGCGCGGGAAGGATAAGAGATAAATCCCACCATTAGATAGGATCTAGGTAAGGCAATGGAGCTTCGCGTGGAGGCAAGCACTTAGAGGAGAATGATCAACCGTTGGTCACTGCTGCATGTGTTCTCCGCATGAACAGGGCCTCGCAAAGAACAACAGGTCATTTGGGTGTTTTACAAGCAAGCCCTTGAAGTGAAATGGTGGTCATTTTGTGAAGAAACCCATAAGTGGTTGAAAAGAAGTTAGAGTGATCCCTGCTTGTTTGTAGAAAGGTTCCTATGATTTTTTAAATAGGCCCTTGGTACGTTAAATGTAAATAAAATGTTATGGAACGTGGACCTAAATGTGAAATTCTAAATGCAAGGTCCTATTGATGTCCAAATGCAACCGACTTTTTATGATAGCTTAATTGAACTTTTTAGAACATGATTTCACTCTTGATTTGAACTTTTGAACTCAAAAATGTATTCAATTTGCAATTTGATCATCATTTTACGTTTGTGAATAGAATATCTCATTAATTGACCTAATTATGCTTTTTTAACCCAAATTTTATGTTTTAGGTCTTTTTCCTTAATTGCCACACTTAACCCTTTTATCATGTTAATAATATAGTATTTAACCTAGTTTCTAGCTTAACTTGGGCAATTTAGCTATGATGAGCCACACCTCATCATGTGGGCGCTCTCATCTCTGGTGAGGTTCTGCACGTCGGTGCTCTCGTCTCTGTCTTCTCATCCTCCATCTTTGGGCTTCATCTCTACACCACTCTCGGTGCTGGATTTTCACTTTCTGCATTTTCTATTTTCCTGTTCTTCTAGTTCTATATTTGTAAACGTTCATTTTTCTATCAATAATATAGTTTTCCATTCTTACGTGTCATTTGATACTGTGATTACTTAGTTAGTGTAGTTCATATTTGCATAATTAGATTCATTTGCCTCTCTGTATTCAACCTAGACTCACCTGTCTTAATTTAATCTTTCACGAGTTCGATTTCTTTTGATATCGTCTTTCGCACTACAACAAATGCCTAGATTATATTTGTGAAAAATGACTATCAGAAAAGTCAGCCTATTCGAGTTCAAGGTCCATTGTAGGTCCAGAGTGAGATGGTCCAGGGTCTTGTGTGGTCTTACCACTTCTGGTCATGACAGCATGGGCTGTAGCTTGATTGTTTTATCCCTAGGGCTATTTCTAGGCCTGGTTTTGGAAACCAACTGAGTTTTGAGGTGCAAGTGGGATTGGTCTTCGATTCCTTAGGATGGGGATTGGTTGAAACGGGAAGGATCCCAGCTAACGCGGGTCAGGAATGGGGCCACCTTGGTCCCGTAAGCCTTGAATGGCTTGCGTCATCTAGGCCATCGCTTGTTGCATTTTTTGCATCATGAGGTTTTGGGTCTCCGACACTTTCTGCACGAGCTCATTTTGGGGGGTCTGGTGGGATTGGGTGTGGTGGGATGGGCTAGATTAGGAATAAGTCTAGTTCTGTCATGGTCTAAATTCTCTAAATTGGTTTTGGCTTTAGTATCAGTTGAAAAATATAAATAATGCGGAAGCATGATATCAAAAGCATAAAGGAAATCAAATGAACACTTGGGTTTACATGGAAACCCCACTCACGAAAAGCGAGTAGAAAACCATGGGAGGAGGCTCCAATAAGGCTCTGATGTCTCTATTAGTCTTTTCAAAGAATAAGTGTGGGGGTACACGCCTATTTATTGGCTACCACACACACAATAAAGTCCTACTACACTATGTGGGATTTAGGCCACCACACACACAACAAAGTCCCACTACACTATGTAGGACTAAACCACTACACATGTCTCTCAATACTCCCTCTCAAGTTGGAGCATGGAATGCTTAGCTTGTAATACAAAGAAACACACTCTACACAATAGAACACAACACTTTAGACTGGTTCTTACTTGTAGGTGGGAACACGGGCTGGAGATGCTAAACAAACTGCTAGCTCTGAAAGAGGCCTCTCCTTTGGAGACCTAGTGTTGGTGGCTCCCAATTCACTATCCCTAAAATGAGGTCTTCATCCAAAGTCTTTGAAACTGGATCTTCCTCTCTGGAGTTGACAAAACTGGATCTTCCACATAGAAACTTGAATGAGGCCCTTCCTCTGAGGACCTCGAAACTTAGATCTCCCTCTCTGGAGACCTCAAACCTCTGGACCTCCCAGAGTTATGATTTCTCATGTGAAGTCCAGAAACAAAAGAGACTCCGGAATACGGGTGACTATAATAGGCTCAACACTCCCCCTTTCTCCCATACTCGTATGGGAGAAGAAAAATAACAACGAGAAGAAAATAAAACTACAGAAGAGCCTCTACACTTCTTCTCATAAACATGATCCTCACTATTTTTTCTCTCATTTTTCCTCTTTTCTTTTCTTCTTTCCTTTTTTTTCTCTCTTTCTTTCCTCTTTTTCCTCTCTCTCTCTCTCCCCTTTTTTTAAATACTCCATCATTTTCCCTTTTAAGGGGGAACTTTAACCAATGCTTAGGTTTCAACGAGAAAAAGGGGCATCGAGCTTCTTGCCGCACCACCTGCTACTCTCAAGATCTAGCACACCATCATTGCCAAGATCCACACTGATCGTTACGATCCTTACGTCGTGATCTCGCAACCTCTTCTCCTTCTCCTTTAACTATAGCATCCCCCTCGTCACCATCACCAGGGAACTTCCCTAGCGTATGATGGGCACCGACGCCTTCTAGGAGAACCCCATAGTGGAGGTCACCCGCTCCATCACCAAGCATGACTACCTCATCCTTGACATCGACGACATCCCCCTTATCATCCGTGAGGCCTTCTACCTCACCACCTCTGGCTGCACGGGTGAAAAATAAACAAGGAAGGAGAAATCAAATCACCTTCACCTGAGATCCTCGCTAAGTTCTTGCAGTGGCCGCTTCTCCCTCTTCTTCTCTCTCTAGGGTTTGAGACAAACTCATCGCATGATGTAGGACCTCTACACGATGAAGGACCTCTATAGCGCCCTTCTTCTCCTTTGCTCCGCTTGATCTCAACACCACCACGAAGATGGTGAGGATCTCAGACTCCTTCATGGACCAAACCATGCCTCTCGACCTTGCAATAGCCACCACCACCTCATGATAGCCATCATGTTAGAGAATGGCAGCAACCACGATCAGGCCATCTGGTGTTGGCAATTTTGATGTTGTGAACATTAATAAACTCTAACCATAGAAAAATACGATAAAATGAACCCAAGAAAGAACTACTCTGATACCAAGTTGAGAAATATAAATAATGCGAAAGCATGATACCAAAAGCATAAAGGAAATCAAATGAACACTTGGGCTTACATGGAAAACCCACTCATGAAGAACGAGGAGAAAACCACGAGAGAAGGCCCCACTATAGCCTGATGTTTCTAATGTTCTTCTCAAGGAATAAGTGAGGGGGTATATGCCTATTTATAGGCCACCACACACACAACAAAGTCCCACTCACACGTGGGACTAAATCACTACACATGTTTCTCTATACAATATCCATGTTGCCCATATCCCCTATTGTGATTCCCCTAGTTTGGTCTTCTTTTTTTTTTTTTGATGATGAGATTCTCTCTTGTGAGGTAGTCCCCGGGAGACCGCAAGCACCCCAACTCCATAGCCTTCGGGTAAATTAAGCATTGGCAAGACTCGAATCAGTGACCCCATTCCCCTAGTTTGGTCGTTGGGTTGGGGTTTGGTAGGGATCCTGATTTCTCCATAAAAATCCAAGATGATTCTCCATCCTGGATTACAAGCATTTCAATTACTGGTTTGAGCATAACAGAGATTTTCCACCTCAATGAGATTCAGGTTTAGGTCTGAAAAGTCTAGGCTATTCAGTTCAGTAGGAGTGTAAATCAAGGTCTAACTCCCAGATGGAGTCTAGTCCATGTAATGCAATTGTTCCTGCACAGGTTGGGAGGGAAGAGACGGTGGTCTGGTTAAAAGATGGGGGGTTTGCTGGGTTGGATGGGTTTGTCCTTGGGGTTGGGCTTGTTTAGCCATATGTCATCCAACTTTTTGTTGACCAAGTCAACTTGGTCCAATTTCTTACAAATTAATTCCATGTCATACTGTTGGGAGGTCCATGATGAGGAGGGTTGGTGCGTGACCTTGTGGACACTGTCTCTTGAGGTGGGAGTGCAGTTGAAGGTGTCCATGGAAGCATGATTGAGTGAATTTTCACTCATCTCCTCAAATAACCGATATGCCCTTTCTGGGTCCTTATTAAAGAAGTTGCCCCCACACGAGGCACCCAGACATTGTCTCATTTGGTTGTCCAACCCATGGTAAAAGGCTTGCACAAGTTGCCATTGTGGCACCTCGTGGTGTGGACCTTTTCTTAAAAGCTCTTGAAGTCTCTCCCAAGCCTCATGAAAGGGCTCCCCATGATTCTGTGTGAAGGTAGTGGTGGCCCTCCTAGCTACATTGGTCCTACCAATGGGGAAAAACTTTTTCAAGAAGGCGCTCTTCAGCTCAGTCCAAGTATTGATGGGCCTCCCTACAGTTTGGTACCAATGTGAAGAATTATCCCTAAGGGCTCGTTTGGTTACAAGAATTGTATGTCCTATTCCTTGTTTGGATATGGAAATTCCAAAAGTAAATAAAATCGGAATTTGACCTTTTATTCCAAAATAAAACATTTCCACGCTAAAGGTGGAATTGTTTAATTCCTCCATTTTGTCTCTAGTAATTTCAAGATGTGACACTCTTCTCTCCCAAACACCGATTTCAATTCCAGCTTTCCATCCAAACATAAAAAGCACTTAATTCCCCCATTTATTCCACAAACTTATAATTTCTTATGCAATTCCTTTTTCTTCCTTCCTCCTACCAAACAGGCCCTAAGGGAATGGGAGAACATCCTCATCAACTATATCTCAATGGGATTCTCATGCGCTTGGGCGGTCTAAGCTATCGGAATCAACTGCTCCAAATGCTTAAATGGATCCTCCCTAGGTAGTCCATGAAAGTGTTTGATCAAGCTAAGGACCTGGGGTTTAATTTCGAAGTTGGAAAGCTAGGATTCTAACTAGCCTGATAATTAGAGAGATCATAGAAATCCCTTAATCTGGGTATCTCTTCTTCCTCAACCTCATTTTGATTCATCCGATTGAGTCTACATCATTTGATTTTGGATTCTCATCATTTGTTCCATTTGGTTCACCAATCTAGCCTAAATCTCAAGTGGGTTTGGTCCATTGGATTCCTCAATCCTTGGTGGTGGGAAGTTCAACATAGGAGACCTATTGGGAATGTTTCCAAGGTTGGGTATTTTAGGCATACATGGGATATCCCCAAAATCAGGGATATAAGGTTGATTAGGGTTTTGGTAACCTTGTCCCTGGTTATCCTAGTGGACCTGAGGTTAGGGGGGTGGCCTAGCATTAATTTGGTTTTCAGTCATGACAATAAAATCAGAAAGATTAAATGAAATATCAAGGTCACAGTGGGGTGGGTCGTAATCAGTGAATTCAATCTGTCAAGTGGCGGTAGAGTCAAGATCGGTCCACAATGTGGGGTGTTGAGACCTATGATCGTGCATACACTAGAAGAAATATGAGGGGATGGGAAGGGAGACAGATGAGAGAAAGTGTGTGCTCAACCAAGCAATCAACGTAGACAAATATAATCCTAAAGGGTAAACCTATAGGACCTAAGCCATGAAAGTGCAAGTTGAACCTTAAACCAAATCTGTGTTGTCCTTAAGCTCAAAATCAAGGTAGTTGATTTCAGGCGAAGCAAAGGGAGCATGTCCTGAGGATCGGGGGTTATCAAACATCTTGATTGGCTTAAGTCATTTGACGTTGGCCCCCCCAACTCAGAGCTTTCAAGAAAAAGCAAACATCACAAATTGGGCTTATATAGTTTAACCTTGCACCATTAGACTAGTAAGGGCCAACGTCTACTTACTTTTAATTAGGCTTAGGAGATTGTGCACTTGGAATTTGATGGACCCTTAAAGGGGGTTGATGCCCTTAAAAGTTGCTTAGGAGCATGTGCAAGTGGCAACCAAATCACACAAACAAGGTCCTTTGCAAGCAAGTTTAATGTGAGATGTCTTTTAGGGTTCAAATCTTGCTTAATGGCTTTTAGGGTTCCTCTTGTTATGGAGTTCAATCAAAGCCCATGTGGAAAGACACTCAATGTGTTTGATCAAGTTCCTTTAAGATGTGGTGTGCCTAATAAAATGAAATGACAACCTTAGTTTACAACCCTATGGCATGCAGCTCCTAAGATGAATCTTCTTTTAATTTAAACTTTGTCAAGAATGATCCAAATAAAGCAAACAATGACCCTATCCTGACCAGAATCAAGAAAGCTTTTCAATAGTACAAAAATTAGAATTTTCAGAGGACGTTTGACCCTTCAAAAATAGTAAATTTCAGAGGGGTCAAAAATTCAAATTCGGGCAGAACACACGCACATTGAAAGATTTTCTAGAACTTAATCTTACTTTGCTCGGATCAATTTTTGTTCTCCAGAAGAATGAAAGTAAGTTTGATGAGCTTTCCAGAACTTCAAGAAGCACACAATTTAGAACTGTGTCGAGTTTGCAGCAGTAGAATCAATTTTGGCCTTTTCCAAAATCACACAAATCAGACCCACCATCAATGTGAAATTTTTCACAGCCAAACTACATGAAGTTTTGCTATGACATTTTGTGGATTATTAGAGTTCTTACAGGGGTACCTCTAATAAGTTTTTCAGAATTTTCAGGGGCTATTACCTACGTGAGATTATGTGCCCAAAATATGTCTAGAAAATAAATTGCAAATTTTGGCACTTGGGTTGTTAACGGTGGGTGACATTCGACAAACAAATTCTTTGAAAGTGAACCCCACCAATATTTCTTTTTGGATTTGGGTATATATATTTCTATTTTTTTTAAGTATTTTTCTTGGTCCAAGGGTGAGTGTGTTACCTCAAATATGAGGGAAGACAAGTTACTTGGTCTTCATTCTTCTTCTTTTCTTTACCTGGTCAAGAAACCTACACACAACACAATAAGAGATGCAAGTTTATGAGGACCAATGATCTAAATGTGAGGATATATGCACGAAAACATGTTTGTTGTAGTAAAATCGTGTGTATACTTTTACAATTTTTTTCATATCAAACTCAAAGATATAGAAATTGCAAGTTAGAAATCGGAGTTCGAGTCATTCACAGGGAGGCAATTGGATTAAAAATGCTTTCCTAAGTTCTAATTTTTTTGTATTTTTGATTTTATAAGGAATAAGCAAGTAGAATGACGAATGCAAAGGCAAATAGTAAACTAGAACTAGATATAAAGTAGCAACTACAATGATGTGCATACATCTAAATAGCCAAAAATGTCCATTAATGCATGTTCTTAGTGTTATATTAGCATCATGAATTGTAAATAATGCATAACATGCATAATCATGCATTTAGGTCAAATTGTACAAATTTATAGTAATTGTCTCCTTTTATGGCCAGGGACATGGCGATTTTTAATTGGGGCCTCGAATCGAAGATCCAACTATACGGATCTAATCAGGGTGACGATTGGAGTTCAACGACTCCAAGATCGCCCTGATCGGACATCCGTAGCATCAGATATAGTCCGAGGAAGCCTAGAGATCAAGGGCCAAGATGGTGTCAACCCTCACTTCAGATGACAAATTTGACTGCACAGATGGGTTCAAATCGAAGATCGCAGCCTAACGGCGTGAAAATTGGCTCAATCCGACATCCGTGACATCTTCTACAAGTTACAGAAGATGGACGGTCAAGATGGCGCCATGTGGCACCATCTCGGCTACCCAAACCAACCCAGCCAATACGCGAGGACCCGCTACACACTCTCTCTATCCTTAATGCAAGATCAGATCTAGGCCATTGGATCTTGATCAAACGGCCACGAGCGTGCACGCCACGGTTGGAAAGTCGACAAAGAGGAGGTAGCGCAGCGATTGAGCGCCCTTGCGCGGGGGTGAGGCACGGGTTCGATTCGCAATCAGAGGCGCGCATGCATTTTATCTTGACCACGCAATCAGCTGCGAGTGGCCCAGATCGCCCAATCGATCACATGCGCAATTGGACGCCCCGCCTCACGTTCGATCGCACGCGCAAGTGCACGAAGCTGAAGTGGGTGCAGAGCGATCCAAGCCATCCGATCTCGCAATCGGACGGTTAAGATTTCTTAGACATGTGCTTGGTGTTAAGGCACGGGAGAGGAGCAGGCACATGCGATGTGCAGACATGTCGCCCACGACAGGTCTTTAGTGACGAATAAATCCATCTCTAAAGACCTAATTTTAATGTTTTTGAATATGGAATGACCAAATTACCCCCAATCCTTGCAACTATAAAAGGAGACACCTACCCTACGAAATTTTCATCTTTTCCTTCACCTCTCTCCCTCTCCAAAGCTAAAGAGAAGCTTGTCCCACAGCCGAGATGCTACTCTAGAGCCAAATCCAAGTTTTCTTGCCCCTGTTCCAGAATTAGATCCCGCGATGACGACGACGTGCTACCTCATTTCCGCTTCTTCCAACTTCGTCCTCCTTCTTCTTGATCCACCCTCCGTCTTCCACACGTCGCTTCGTCTGGCTCGTCCTCCAAGCATTTGTCAAGCAGGATAACATCTCTCTCCCTTCCTTTTATCACTTTGTAGAATAAAATTTCTTGCTTTCTAGAATAAAATTTCTCACTTTCTGGTTGTAATCATTTCCCATTTTCTAGTTGTAAAAATAGTATTATTATATCAAGTGATTGTTCTCTCTCTCTATCTCTCTCTCTCTTATTGTTTATATCAAGTCCATTGTAATTATCTCATTTTCAAACAAAAATATCAAAACAAAGTATAATCGCGGATTTTAGATCGACATAGTCTCCTTGTGTTTGACCTAGAATTTCTTTACAAATTTCGGTTAAACTTATCTATTGACGAATTACTTCGCAAATTGAACTACAAGGACGGGTTACCAAAAATCCAATTCTGATCGCGTAATTTTCCGCTATAACATTTTGGCGTCGTTGCCGAGGAGACAACGATTTTTTATTTTCTTTTCACATTTCGCGCACTTGATTGTTTTCTAACTTGCTTTATTTCTTGTTTATTGCTTTGCAGGTACCTTAACAGGGAATCTTCAATCGATAGATCGAAGTAAAGTGCAGTTGAAGACAACTGTAAGTGCTCCCCATTCTTCCCCGTCCGTAGATTCCATTTCACAACATTAATTCAAACCCCAATTAACCTTGGTGTTTACATAAATCTTAGGGTTAGTTTGGTTGCTTGGATTTCTACTCACATTCATCTCACCCTCATATAAAAAAGATTATCAAAAAGATACTTCTTGTGTGGTAAATCAACATACACACTACATACACGCACATTCAAGGTACATAACCTAATTGATTTTTATCTACTCAATTGGATTCTGATCTGTGGAACTGGTACATGCAAATCAACATATAAAAGAGTAGAAATCGGTCTAGGTTAATCATTTTATGTGCCTAACTTAGTGGTGCAATTTTGGCCAATTGTTTGAGTTGTTTGGGCCGCACCATTTAATCTAAAATCAACTCACCAAGTAGCCTCCCTTTAGGGTTTTCAATTTAGGTCAATACCAAGCACTACACTTTACTTTTTTATTTCAAAAGGAAAAAGATTTTCACTTGTGCTTGAAAATCTAGTTTGCCTTGAAACTTGATTGGATTAACCTAATTCCAAACCCTAAAAGCTACTTAAGCAAGAGTTGAACCTTAAAATCTACCCATCAAAAATAATCTTGCTTGAAAACCCTGGTTGTGCACGCACTCACACATACCCAGTTGATCATTAAGGGCACAACCCATCTTAAGGGCCCACCACATTCCATAAGCACTACAATCCCAAGCCTAAATAAAATCAAGTAGACGTTGGCCTTAAGGACTGATTCGCTCTTCGGAACCTAGTTTGAGATTGTTTACGATTAACCTGCTTGTACCAATCAATTTGATGGCTAGCTAGGGGAGTATCGTCAAACGACCGCGGCTGGGGGGTACACTAGGAACTGGAGGCGCAAGCTGAAGGAAGAACCTTCTCCCCAGTCCCTCCTTCTAATTGGTTGGATTGATTGGATGCAAGTAGAGTAAATCGTTTATAATCTTAAGACGAATTCTGAGAGTCTGTAGATCCTTAGGCTACCCCACTTAAGGATAGGCTTGTTTTGTTGTGCTGCAGGATTCTTATCCCCAGTCCTTCCGACCTCTTCCTAGTTTTTGCTGGGAAGGAGGTCATTGAATCCCTGATTGGAAGGACCACTAGAGTATTCTATGAGGCGTAGATTGGATTTTGGCCATGGCTAATCAACAACCTCCTCTACCTCAGAATCCACAAGAGGTATTTCAACGGTAGCTGGAACAAATGCAGAGAATGCAATAATTATTTCAGAGAATGCAGGGCGCTCAGCCCTTGAAGGATTTTTATGATCCTTCAAATTACGGGGAATGTCTCAGCGTCCAGATTCCTGCTGGAGACGTAGAAATCAAGCCCTAGGTAATAAGCCTGATCAAACACTTTCATGGGCTTGGCTCTGAAGACCCGTTTCAGCACTTGGAGGACTTGACCACTTTGGTCCAGACCACCAAGGTGCCAAACGTGAATGAAGAGCACATGATCATGAGGCTCTTTCCCCACTCTCTTAGGGATAAAGCAGCTTATTGCTACAGGACCATAGGAAGGCCAATTGCAACATGGAATGATCTGAAATCAGCTTTCCTGAAGAAATTCTTCCCTGTCGAACATACCAATGCTTTGAGACGAGCGCTTACTACCTTCACCCAGTGGCTGGGGAGTAGTTTCATGTTGCTTGGGAGCGATTCCAGGACTTATTGAGGAGGTTTCCACACCATGAGGTACAGAAATGGCAACTCGTGTAGATCTTCTACCACGGGTTGATTGAGCAACTCATAAATCACGTGGACGCTTCTTGCGGAGGCAATTTCCTCAACAAAGACGCAGATAGCACGCACAATTTGTTTGAGGAGATGAGTGAAAATTCAATCAATCATGCCTCCATGGATACTTTTAACCGTCCCAACAACCCAGATCGAATGTTAATGAAGTCCACGACTCTCATTCATTCGATATGGAATTGATTTGCAATAAACTAGATAAGGTGGACTTGGTTACTAAAAGGATGGAGGAGTGGATGGATGGAAACTCAATGAACAATTCTCGATCCACTCAATCCCAAAATTCAGGATTCCATTGGTCGCGAGCTCCTTCTGGACGGGAGTTCGTGAATCAACTGGATGCGGCACAACCTGTGAGCTAGAATTATTCGGAACCCCACGGGTTACAAACTGGGACCTTTGATCCCAGTTTCTCTGATCCCTCCCTTTCTTTCTCTCCATCCTCATCCTATAAGGATGTCTATGCTGTACAGGAGAACATTAGGTCCAACCCTTACTTCAATGCTTATAATCCTGGTTGGAGGAACCACCCTATCTTCTCCTAGAAAAACTTGAGGCAACAGACCCAATTTTGACCCAGCATCTATGCTCTGCAAAGACCAATGGTTCAGGGTCATGTTTACACTCTGATGCCCCTGAATCAGGTCAATCAGCCAGCTTGGAATGCCCATCAACCCATAGGGCAAGCTGATTTGAACAGATAGATCGTAGAAATGCAAGGATCTATGCTTCAACTTATGCAACAAATGAAAACTTCGCTGGACAACTTGCAAACTGGGTTCATGGTTAATTCTCGTCAACCCGGATCTCTGCCATCTCAACCCGCACCCAACCCACGTAATATCCAAAATCCGGGCAATCAAGCCTAAGGGTACGGGAATCTGAGAGACCGCACGCACATGCTTAGGTGGTTAAGCAGGGTCCTTCCTCTTCTTCTTCTTCTTCAGATCAAAGGCTTCTAGCTAATGAAGCCCCTCCAATCTTTCCTAACCCTCCCCAGGACCCAAACATGTATGCATCTGCTAATTCTGTTACCTTGAGGAGTGGAAAACAAACTCAGAATCTATAACCACACAATTCTGATCTACCAAATCCTGGAGAGCCTGAGGAGATAAAGGAGAACTCTGAAGAAGAAATTAAGGCTCAGGAACCTGATTCCGAAGATCTGACTCATGTTCCTTTTCTTGAGACCTTGATTAAACCTAGGAAGAAGCCTGTTGATAGTAACGAGGAGCTCTTGAATATATTCAAGAATGTCGAGATCAAGATCCCGCTCCTCGACGCTATCAAACACATACCAGTTTACGCTATATTTTTAAAGGATTTATGCACATAGAAGAGTAAGTAGAGGGAATCTATTCCGAGGAAGGTGGTACTCTCCGAGCAGGCTAGTTCTGTTATCCTGCATCACCTTCCTTAGAAAAAGAGAGATCCAAGTGTTCCTTTGATTTTTTGTGTCATCGGAGATTACACCTTTGATAGAAAACTTCTGGATATAGGTGCATCTATTAATCTAATTCCGACTTCTCTTTTTGAGAAGTTCGAATTAGATTAACTTCGGCCGACTTCAATGACGCTGCAATTAGTAGACCATTTGGTAGCAAATTCGCAAGGTGTTATTGAAGATGTTATTGTCAAGGTTAAGGATTTCTATTTTCTTGTAGATTTCCTTGTCCTTGATAAGGATGTACCTGAGAATTTAAGGAACACACCCATCATTCTGAGGCATCCGTTCCTGGCTACCGCTAAGGCCAATATCAATTGTGAGAGCGATAGCATGGAAATCGCATTTGGAGATCAGAAATTGAAATTGGATATTTTTAAGGCGATTAAAAAATTTAAGGATTGTGGATTTATAGAGGAACTTGAGGAAGACAACTTGAACATTGAAACATGTACGGCGGCTTCTGCAATCGAAAGTTCCTCCTGTTGTAATGGATCTGACTCGCAACCCTCTGTGGCAAACTCGCCACCTTTTGAAGAGGTTATTGATTTTGTTCACTTTCAACCTCTTCTTCTTGATGAATCTTCATTAGTATCATCCTTACCTTCAATCCTAAACTCGCCCCAGCTCGAACTGAAACCATTAATTGAGAATTTGAAATATCAATTTTTGGGACCTCAAAAGACACTCCCTATGATTATTAGTGCCAGATTAACTAAGGAATAGGAGATTAAACTGATTAAGGTTCTAAAGGAACACAAGGAGGCAATTGGTTGGACCATTCATGACCTTAGGGGAATTGAGCCATCTCACTGCAATCATAGAATATTCTTAGAAGGTGGATCCCGCACTTCTCACCAAATGTAGAGGAGATTAAGCCCTAATATGCGAGAAGTGGTCAAGAAGGAAATTATCAAGTGACATGATGCAGAAATCGTTTATCCGATCTCTGATATTCCGTAGGTAAGTCCCGTGCAAATTGTTCCCAAGAAAGCCGGGATTACCGTTGTGACTAACGAGAAAGGAGAATCTGTCACAACTCGTTCAGCTTGCTCTTGGAGGGTTTGTATTGATTACAGGAAGCTAAACATAGCCATGAAAAAGGATCATTTCCCTTTACTCTTTATCGACCAAATCCTAGAAAGGCTAGCTAGGCAGAAGTACTTCTATTTCCTAGATGGTTACTTGGGGTACAATCAAGTCCCTATCCATCCCAAGGATCAGGAAAAAATGACTTTCACCTGTCCATATGGAACCTTTGCTTTCCGTAGGATGCCATCCGGCTTATGCAATGCACCAACGACTTTTCAAAGGTGTATGCTAGCCATATTCTCAAACACAGTGGGAGAGTTTATGGAAGTCTTCATGGATGATTTCTCTATTTTCGGAGAATCATTTGATTCTTGCTTGGCTAATCTTGAAACGATCCTTAAAAGATGCATCAAAACAAGACTGGTCCTTAGCTGGGAAAAGAGTCATTTCATAACACAAGAAGGCATTATCTTAGGTCATGTAATCTCTGAATGGGGAATTGAAGTTGACAAAGCTAAGGTTGATGCTATCTCTAAACTTCCTCCTCCCACATTTGTTAAACAAATTCGATCATTTCTTAGTCATGTGGGATTTTATAGGAGGTTCATCAAGGACTTCTCTAAGGTTGCTTGCCCTCTGAGCAACCTTCTCGCCAAAGATACGCCGTTTGATTTCAACAAATCATGCCATAGGGCATTTGATTTTCTTAAAACGACAGTCACTTGTGCTCCGATGTTGCAACCACTAGTTTGGACAGAACCATTTGAGATCATGACTGATGCTTCTGATTACGTGGTCGGGGCTGTTTTGGGTCATAAGATTGATAGGTAGCCCTCTGTCATTTACTACGCTAGCAAAACTCTAGACGAGGCCCAGAGGAATTACACTATTACTGAGAAGGAATTGCTAGCTGTAATATTTGCTTTGGAGAAATTCAGGGCTTATCTCTTAGGGTCTCATGTCATAGTATATATCGACCACTCGGCCTTGAGACATCTCTTGGCCAAAAAGGATGCCAAACCCTGGCTTATTCGATGGATTCTTCTGCTTTAAGAATTTGATCTTAAAATTAAAGATAAATCCGAGGCACAAAATGTGGAGGCAGATCATCTTTCGAGACTTCTGAGTGATTCTTCTCGTATGGATATTCCGATTGCTGATACTTTTCCATATGAGATTATCCTTGTAGCATCAGGTGTCCAAACCCCATGGTTTGCTGACATTGTAAATTATTTGACCGTTGGTCAAATCCCTCAGGATTGGACCAAGCAACAACGAGATATACTCAAATCTAAAGCCAAATATTACTTATGGAAGGACCCTGAATTGTATCGCATCGGCTCTAATCAGATTATTCACCGACATGTTCCAGAGAATGAATTCAAAAGTATACTCGACTTCTGCCATGCTTCTATGTGTGGTGGACATTTCTTCGGGAAAAAGATGACTGCAAAGATTTTACAATCTGGATTCTATTGGTTGTCTTTATTCAAGGATGCCCAGGAATTCTCAAGGTCGTGTTCCCGATCCCAGGCACTTGGGAGCATAACCAAGAGAGACATGATGCCTCTAAACCCGATTCTTCCCATCGAAATCTCCAACGTTTGGAGCATCGATTTCATGGGACCCTTCCTCCCTTCATTTGGACACAGTACATTCTCGTCGCTGTTGACTACGTGTCCAAGTAGATCGAGGCTATCCCCACTCAAACCAATGTCCACAAGGTGGTCATCGATTTCGTCAAGAAGAACATCACTTAGTTCGAGATTCCGAGGGCCATCATCAGCGATGGTGATGCTCACTTCATTAATGCCCAGTTCCATAATTTACTGGAAAAATACGAGGTAAATCACATAATCTCCACACCTTACCATCCCTAGACGAATGGGCAGGCCGAGATCTCCAATCGGGAGATCAAGAATATTCTTCAGAAAATGGTTAGGCCTGACCGTAAAGACTAGACTCAAAAACTTGAGGACGCTCTTTGAACCTACTGTACGGCATACAAAATGCCTATCAGCATGTCACAGTTTCGTCTGGTGTATGGAAAGGCATGCCATTTACCTGTAGAAATTGAACATAGGGCATTCTGGGCAATCAAGCAGTGTAATCTGGATTTGAGTTTAGTCGGAAAGACTAGGAAACTCCAACTATCTGAGTTGGAGGAGCTTAGAAACGATGCGTACGAGAATCAGATGGTCCAAAGCTCTTCATGACTAATTGATATCCCGTAAGAGCTTTGAGCCGAATCAGATGGTCTGGCTCTTTGATTCTCGACTTAAGCTCTTTCCCAGCAAACTTAGGTCAAAATGGAACGACCAGTTCATCATTGATCAGATATTTCCAAACAGGGTCATTCAGATCTCTGACCCAACGATGGGTAATTCATTTAAAGTCAACGGTCAACGTCTGGAGCCTGTTATTGACCGTATTATTCCAGAACCCGTCTCAGACACGGTTGCTCAAATCACATTGTGATTACTTTGGCTGGACCTCGCTTAGCTGATGGCATTAAACTCAGCAGTTGTACAGTCTGACTCAGAGCTGACCCGAGCATCATATTCAGGTGATATCTTCTACATTCTACCCTTCCTTTCATGTCTTTTATTCTCAATGCGGACATTACATCAGCTAGGCATGGGGGGGTGGATTTATTTCTGAATCATTTTGTCAGCTCTGTTGAATTCTTATAAATTCTACTTATTTTCTTATATATATATATAATTGGATTAGGAAAGAATACTTGGCATTAGGACTTTTCAATCTTAAGAAATATTACAGTAGGATCTGAACACTAAGACCCTTCAGGTCTTTGGGCTTAATTAACTCGAGTATCCACTAAAATGTGGATTTGTTTATCGAGTCCTCACCATCCTGAATTCCATTTCAATTTTATTAAATAAGTTTAGGTGATAAGTACATGACTTATCAACCTGCCCTCTGATTTGAGAGAACTTTAAGTCTAAGCATCTACACACTATCCGCACTGACTCGTTATTCGGTGGTTTTAGCGAAAATTGGGGAGCTCATGAACCTTTTAGGGTACTATGGCTAGCAACTTATCGTGGGTAACAGCCCATAGGTAGGTTGTCCAGAGCCCAGTCACAGGATCATTCTTTTCCTGTTGCCTTTAGGTAAATCTTAGACCAGAAAAGCCACCTACTTAAAAAAAAAAAGAAAGTCCAAAAAGAAAAAGAAAAAGAAAAGTAGAAAAGAAAAAAATAATAAGCCACACTTCACCGCATGAGTATGACTGACAAGTTATCGTGGGTAACAGCCCATTGGTAGGTTGTCCAAATCCCAACTTAAGAAATGCACGTTTAATTCCTAAAACACTTAGGAAGAAGCAGTGAAGTAGAATAAGCTGGGGAGATATACACTGGATTCACCCTTGTGTTGACCCCATAAAAATAAAAGTAGGGAGAAAGCTACCGGTCGTATAGATACACCTTTAGGTAGAATTCTTTTTAAGGTCACCTAGGGGCGTAGAAACCCGAAGTCCGTTTTGATTACCGATTAACGAGCCTATCACATTCACAAAAAGATGCTTAGAACTTAGGGTTCTCATCAAGTCTTGGGTGGGTTGAGTGGTCGTAGAAAGTCGTTCTGTAACCCTGAACTACAAAATCAAAAAAAATAAAAAGAAGAGAAGAAAAAGGAGAAAAAGAGATCCTTCTTTGCATAAGGCGAGGGCTTAAGGCGGTCTGCATTTTAGCAGATACCCAAGCGCAATTGTGTCTTTGAAAGTTCAAGTCCTAAGTAAAAAAATTTCTTAATGTTGAAAATGACTTTTGCCCAAGTAATCCAAACCTAATTCTTTTATAAATAGCATATTGTTTTTACTAGGAACTAGCAAAAGATAGGCATGGGAGTGTGATGTGCATACATCTAAATAGCTAAAAGTGTCTATTAATGCATGTTCTTAGTGTTATATTAGCATCATGCATTGTAAATAGTGCATAACATGCATAATCATGCATTTTGGTCAAATTGTACAAATTATATAGTAATTGTCTCCTTTTATGGCCAGGGATAGGGCAATTTTTAATCGAGGCCTTGGATCGAAGATCCAACCGTACGGATCTGATCAAGGCGATGATTGGAGTTCAACAACTCAAAGATTGCCCTGATCAAACTTTCACAGCATCAGATATAGTCCGAGGAAGCCTAGAGATCAAGGACCAAGATGGTGTCAATCCGCACTTCAGATGACAAATCCGCTCGCACAGATGGGTTTGAATTGATGATCGTAGCCTAACAACGCAAAAATCGGCTCAATCCGACATTCGTGACACCTTCTACAAGTCACAGAAGATGGACGGTCCAGATGGCACCATGTGGCGCCATCTCGACTGCCGAAATTGGCCCAGCCAATACGCGAGGACCCGTCATGCTCTCTCTCTCGCCTCAACGCAAGATCAAATCTGGGCTGTTGGATCATGATCCAATGGCCACAAGCGTGCGCGCTGCGGTTGGAAAGTCGACAGAGAGGAGGAGGTAGCATAGCGGTTGAGCGCCCTTGCGCGAGTGCGAGGCGCTGGTTCGATTCGCAATCAGAGGTGCGCACGCGTTTTATCTCGACTGCGCGATCAGCTGCGAGCAGCCCAGATTGCCCAATCAGGCGCATGTGCAATTGGATGCCTAACCTCACGCTTGATCGCAAGCGTAGGCGTGCAAAGCTTAAGCGGGCGAGGAGAGATCTGAGCTGTTTGATTGCGATTTCTTGGAGGTGTGCTTGGCATTAAGGCGTGGGAGAGGAGGAGGCACACGCGGCGCGTGCACACGTCGCCCACGACAAGTCTTTGGTGACGAATAAATCCATCACTAAAGACCTGATTTTAACATTTTTGAATATGGAATGACCAAATTTCCCTCAATCCTTGCAATTATAAAAGGGGACACCTTCCTTATAAAATTTTCATCCCTTCCTTCACCTCTCTCCCTCTCCAAAGCTCAAGAGAAGCTTGTCTCACACCCGAGATGCTACTTTAGAGCCAAATCCAAGTTTTCTCGCCCTCGTTTCGAAAGTGGATCCCACGACGATGATGACATGCTGCCTTATTCTCGCTTCTTCTTGCTTCATCCTCGTTCTTCCCGCTCCGTCTTCCAAGTGTCGCTTCGTCCGGCTCATCCTCCAAGCATTCGTCGAGGAGGATAACATCTCTCTCCCTTCTTTTTATCGCTTTATAGAATATAATTTCTCACTTTCTAACTGTAATCATTTCCCGCTTTCTAGTTGTAAAAATAGTATTATTATATCAAGTGATTGTTCTCTCTCTCTCTATCTCTCTCTTTCTTATTATTTATATCAAGTTCATTGTAATTATCTCACTTTCGAACAAAAATACCAAAGAAAAATATAATCGCGGATTTTAGATCGACATAGCCTCCTTGTGTTCGACTCGGAATTTCTTTACAATTTTCGGTTAAATTTATCTGTTGATGGATTACTTCGCAAATTGAACTACAGCGACGGGTTTTCAAAAATGCAATTGCGATCGCGTAGTTTTCCGCTACCAACATACAACTAAAGTGAACAAATAAATGTAAATACTTGAAGGTAAGTAGAAATAGAATAACTAGAACTTTTAGTGAAGATAAGAGTTGTAATATAAGAAAGATTGCTACTAGAAATTGAAAACTAGAACTAGAAAAATGAAAATAAATCTAAAACAATCTCTTTCTATGATGTGAAGGTGCACCTGGAAGAACACCAAAGGTGGCATGCAGAGAGAGAGAGAGGCTAGAGTCTTGTGTTGGAATTTTTTGGAAAGTCTAATAGATGGAAGGAGAGGGGGCATGTACTAGGGTATTTATAGAGGTTTGGGATCTTGGAATGAAGGGTTAGGATTGATTGGTTGAAATCAAGGGGTAGGATGAAGGGTGTTGCAACAGTCATATAGGATTTCCCTTACTTGTCTCAAATTGTTGGCCCCTTTTTGTTTCAAATTTCAAATTACGCATAAAAGTAAAGTTGTAGGCCTCGAAATTTGCTTTCAAATGCAACTTGAATAACTTAATTTGAATTTAACATGAAAAAGTTATGACCAAAATATTAAAAATATGTCAGGCTATTACGAGTTTTGAAATTAAGCTTAGGATTAATGATATGTTCACTTTGGTGGATTAATTATCTAATTAACCTAGAATATTTTTGGATCTGTATATTGTAGATAGCATGCATTAGGAAACATTTAAAGTTTACAATTTTTATCAAGCACTTACTTTTTTTTTCTTTGTATTTTTTGTTTTTCTCCTATTTTTATTCTTTGCCTTTTATTTCTATACAGCATGCATTGGTGTTCTCTCCGCTACAGATCACTTGAACACCCAATAGTGGATTAATAGCGCACGGTGCTCGTGCGAACGTGCGCATGCCTTCATCTTCATAAGGCAGAGGAGTGCAACAACACGAGGAGGCCAAAAATCGCGACCACCTACTGCGTCGATTCCACTCCACCCACCGCGATGGCGATCCACCACTATGTGCCCCTCCTCCTTACCATGACCATCCTTACTGCGTCCACCTCCCTACTGCAAGCCACCACGCCACCGCGAAGGCTATGTGGTGACAGCACACGACCACCACTCCAACCACGTACCCTCTTCTTCGTCTTCAAACTCCTACACTCCCCTCTATTATTCACCAAGGACCCATCACTACCGCCCATCACCACCACTGTCGACACCACCAGCTGCTTCTTCTTCTTCCGTTTCATCCTTCTCTTTTCTTCTTCATTTTCTTCTTCTTAAACCTCTAGCCAACACCTATCGTTCACCTTCTTCCTCACTGAGAAACCATCAACCACCAACCACTCACGCTCCACCTCACCATCTCCAACCACCATCCTCGATGCCAACACCATCGGCGTCCTCCTCAAGCTCCACCGCACCTACGGCCACCTTCATATAACCGTAAGTAGCAACCTCCATCATCGGCGGCAGGACCACACCCGCCGGCCTCTCCTCGCCCCGATTGGCCATGTGTGGCCACCTTGCGCCACACGGACAACACCATCGCGAAGTTCTCGCTCCAACACCTCATGGCCCAGCTCTACACCTCCGGGCATCACCTCACACGACCGTCGGCAACTGCTCTTCATCTTCCCCTGTTTCACAACAGTAACAAACTCTATAAGTTTTTACATGTATTGCCATTGTCAAATTATTATCTTATTAATCTATTAAGGTGAATTTGCATGAACATCCAAGTACTCTTATTTAATTATCACTTCTATTAATCTTCTTGCCCTCTTTCTATTAATGTGTCCAACTCATTGCTCAATGAATTAACGAACATCCTTGGAAATATTTGTGAGCTTATTGGGTTTCTCCCTCCCCATGGATATGGCATCCTAATTTCGTAGTTAAACTTTATTTCATTTAAGTTTTGATCGGAGATTTTCACCGCATAAAATTGCTACAACAGAAATCTTTATTTAATTAATCTTCTTAAACAAAAATCATCCAATCAATTAGAAATAGGATTTGGTTTAGGATTTTAAGATAGAAATTTAGGTAGGTAAGTTAAGACCCTAGGATGTAGATCTAGTGGTGGATAAATTATGATGCACTTTGGCCATTCAAGATGGTATTTATTGGGGGATTAAAGCAATGGCCAAATAAGATTTGTTGGGTTAGAATTTAAGACTAGGTTGGGTAGAAAATTAAGGTTGGTTTAGTCAATAATGGTTGGATGATAAGGTTAGAAATTGAGGTGTAGTGGCTAGCCATTACATAGGAAAATTAGGCTAAGTTGGGTGGAAATTAGGTGTGGGGAACTAGGCTCCTAATTAGGCTAGGTCTAAGGTCTAATTGGGTTAAGATTTAGATTGGGAGCTGACTCAGCCTCTCTAGACAATTGAGTTCAATTCGATTTCTCTTCTATGCCAAGCTTCAATCAATCTCATACCTGGCACCTTACCTATATAAAAAAGGATATCAAGGTACCGGATGTAGATAAAGGAAATATTACATAAAAACCCAAAAGAATACACTATTTACAAAATGCTAGTAAATGACTAATATAACATAATCTAATGTAGTATGACCAAATTTACCCTTAAACTAGCATTAGTTAGGAATAATTAATGTAACTAATTATGGAATTATCAACGAATATAAGGCAAATCAAGAGAAATGAAATCTTAAATGAATTGTGCCTTCCTAGCAATGACACAAAATAGTGAATAGTCGAAATCTCAATGGATGAAGCAAGTCATTATAGCGCAAAATTGATGTCAACTTTTAAATTTATAAATCGTAACTACGAGGAGTATATGAGTCATCCAAGGAGGCAAGGCTTATCAAATCAAATATGAAATGCCTTTGTTTCTTTGTGGTTTTTATCTTTTATATATTTTGTAGCTTTTTCGAATAAGGAAAAACAAATGCAAGTTCGAATCAAGCCAAAAATATCAAGAGCTACGAATCCAAAGCAACTAAGTAAACAAGCTACCACTCTCCGAACTCACCAAAGCCATGGTGTACTAATGGTAATCGGAGAGGGCTCCAAATACACATCCAGCAAGTAGAAAGCTCAAGAGGGAAATATGACAAACTCAACTATGCTTTCATTGGAAGAGAAATAAGCACAAAATAGCCGCTACATAAAGTGTTACCACAACTACACTAACATGTGGAAAGAACTACAAGGCAAAATGAGAGAGACAAAAAAGTTTATAAATCTAGATGATGATGATGGGGAAGCTAGTCCTCCCCTCCTCCTTGGCATGCATAGAGAGCTCCTCTAAGATGTAACCGTCCTGCTTGCTCCTCTTCCAATGTGTGAAAGAAGAAGAGCTTTGATTGTATAGTAATTATGCAACCTAAATCACCTGAATTAAGCTCGAACCTAGCATAACTTAGGATTAATGCATTCATAGGCATCGTAATTTGCACAATAGCTAGTTTATTAGTTAGATAGATAATATCGTCATTTTATGACCTAAAAGAGAGATGATTTTAATCGTAGATGATTTGAAGCCGCTAATGTCAGCTCAGACTAGACAGATTTGATCAGTACAATGACGGAAGTCCAACGCTTCCGAAATTATCTCAATCAGACAACCAAGGCATCTTGTGTAGTCAATAAAAGAATGGAGATCATAAAGCCAAAGAATAAATATCCGTGCCTCAGATGAAGAATCTAACCGCACAGATGAATCCAGATTGACGATCGTAGTCCAACGACGCAAAAATCAACTCGATCGGAGGTCCACATCACTAGATACATGGAAAAGAAGATGAACAGCCATGATGGCACCACGTGGCGCCATCACAGCTGCTCCCTCACCACCGCCCCATCTAAGAAGGCTGCATCGCATGCTTTGGGTCATTGTGTCTTCATCCAACGGCCATGAGCTCGCCACGTCGCCCATTTGACTGAATAAGTATAACTAGAAACAAACAAGTATGTATATTAGAAGGCTCGCGTAGCGTGTTGGCTCATGCGGGCACGTAGAAGCGCGTGATGCGCGTTCGAGCTGTGTGCTGTACAAAACTGAACCGGCGTAGGGTGTGCAGTCGCGGGTGCAGGCGCAACTGCGTGATTGGAGGGCGGAGGTGTGACCACGTGGCATGATCAGGGCGCACTGCGGGCGGACGGGCAATCTCACACGTTTTGCGAGATCAGAAAGACGAGGCAAGCACGCTCGAGCCGTCCGATCTCATGATCGCACGGTTGGGGATCAAGCTTTGAAAAGGGCCTTGCGGGTGCGTGTGCCGAGAGAGGTTATTGCAGCTGGCGTGCGACGAGGAAGCAGGGCCATGCGATCGCGATCCATGGGCGCAGCGGGTGCCACGTGTCAACAAGGGATTAAATCCGCGGGATGGAGGCGAATTTGAAGGTTTTCTGAGGCCAGATCTGATTCGTTAATCGGGATCAAACAGGAGTTGTTACACGAGATTAAGGGCTAAAATATCCTTTTTGCCCTCCACAAAAGCTATAAAAGAAGGCCCAGGGCCCCCCCAGTTGAAGCATCTTTCTCTTCCATCAACTCCAGACATATTCCACCTTCTCTACAACTCTCCGTCCCTCTGCAACTCCACTCTGACCTTCACCCTGGCGCTCTAGATCTGAGGTGCTGTCGCATCTCGCACAAGCATCCCATAATCGTCGTCATTTCTCTGCCACTTTCTTCTCTCTCTCTCTCTCTCCCTCTCTCTTTCTATCTATCTATCTGTCTCTATTAGCATTTTCTATTTAGAAAAAAATTATCTAATTACAATAAAATTCTAATTCTCTGGATATCTGCTTTATACATATATACATATATATATATATCTAGTTAGAATGAGTTTTATTGAAACGCTTCTGTGAAAATCGAGATTGCCTCACTACGAACGACCCGGTACTCATCGGAGTTTTATAAATTTATTTGTCGACGTGTTTTAGCACTATACTACAACTAATTAACTTTCAAAATGTGAATTACATGCCGAACAAGTTGGCACCATTGCCGGGGAGGCAACGAAAATTTTTGAAACTTTCTTTGGTGCTTATTCGAGATCTCTTACTTGTTATTTTTTCGTTCATTTCAAGAAGAAAGGAAATCTGAACTGGACACGCCAATGAAGAAATCATGAGATCAAACCTCAGGTAAGTACCCATAGTTTAGATTAGTTAGATATAGGATTTTCTTGAACCCTAGGATTAGTTAAAATTTATTTGCATAAAAAAAAATTCTCTCTTGATTTTCAGGCTGAAATAAAGTTTCACCTTAAAAATTCAATTCCCGGAGATCCGTACGTCAAAAAATTCTCAAATTTTTTATAGATGTATATTTTAAAGTCAGGAACAGTGTATCGAAATTTTGTACAGATGAGAGTTATAAGAAAATTTTTAAACTTTGCAAACTAATCTATTATCAATACAGTTATTGTTCTTGATTTTTCAAATATCATAGGAATTTTTATACAACTCCGATTAACTTGAAATTTGAAGCACTAAATTTCTGAGATAATTAAGAATTTAGGAAAAATATAAAAAAATTATTTATTGTATGTTTGATTACACAGATTATCCAATCACCAACTGTGGGTCAAAACAAACTACAAAACTCTCAGTACACTTTAAATCATAAAAAAATAGAAAATGTGCATTAAAAATTCTCGAAAAATATTTTTTGAGTGCCTAGTTAGTAGTGTAATAGGACCAATTAATTGTATTGCTTGGGTCACTCCACTCATCTGATTTTGAACTTAAAAGAAATATCTAGAACTATATGCGTTTAAGATTTTACGCTAAGGATAGAGCACACTTGCATTTCCATACTTAAAGGAAATCTAACAAATAAATTAGGATTTGCAAAACTCTTGTGTGCCTCATCAAAACCTTGATTGAAAATACTAACTCAAGTGAACCCTAAAACACGTTAACACAAGCTTTCAAATCTTAAAATTCACTTCATCATAAGAAATTGCTTGTGAACCCTGTTTGCCTGAGCTCTTCACACATCTGAAATCAACTTTAAGGGCAAACACCCCCCTAACGTCCATAATATTCCAAAAGCATATCAAACCCAAACCTAAAATTGAGTAGACGTGCCCTAGGTAGGATTAATGACTTAGGGACTTGAAACTAGATTGGGCTAAGGTCAAGGCCTTGTCTACTTGGACCCATTGGTGACAAGAAAGGTTGGTACGGTAACTGCGTTAACCTTTAGTGGTGTCCCGTCGTGTAGGGTGTCCTAAGTGGTCCCAACCTTCTGGCCAACCAAGTAATTCAAGGGTTGATCTAACCCAATTGTGTTTTGGGGAGTCAGGATCAGGTATAATTAGGGTTGACACTCTAAGGACCAGTTTGATTGCTTGCATTGAGCGGGTGGGGTTTCTCTCATCTGTCTTCTCTCTCATCTACAGACATTCTTCTGGTGCATGCAAGGTAGAAGATCTCAAAATCCTGATTCGCTACCACCATTAGAAAGAAATCATACGAGAAGACTTATCCAGGATCTAAATCTAAACCCTCTGCAATGGCTAGTCATCATGAGGAAGAAGAGATTGATGAAAAAAATCTGGGTTCTTTGACTCTCTTATAAAGGCAGATCACTAAGTAGGGCCAGCATCATGACCGACAGATGGAAGTCATAGTGCAGGCCATCACTTAACTCCAAAATGGAAGTGCAGACCGACCCCTCTGTGACCTTTATAACCCTCCTAATGCCAATATGAACCCTTTGTTAGCGTACCCCATGATGGGGATGATTTTGAACTCAAATCTCACATCGTTAACTTGATTCCCCACTCCCATGGCTTTGAGTCAGATGACCCCTTCCACCACCTTGAAGAGCTCCTACACATAGGAAGAACCTTTGGCCCTAGGAACAACAATGAAGGTACCCTAATGATGAAAATGTTCCCACTCTCCTTGAGAGATAGAGCTGCACATTGGTTGAGAACAATTGGTAAACCAATCCTAACTTGGGAAGACCTGAGAAGCACATTCCTAAAGAAATTCTTCCCCGTAGGAAAAACTAATGCCCTTAGATGTGCCATAACAACCTTTAAGCAAAACCCTAGGGAACAACTACATGAGGCTTGGGAGAGGTTCAATGATTTAGCTAGGAAATGCCCTCATCATGGGATTCCAAAGTGGCACTTGGCTCATATTTTCTATTATGGGTTGAGTGATAATCTAAAGAATTTTGTTGATGCAGCATGTGGGGGCAATTTCCTAAGCGAGATGTTGAGGGAGCCTTTCAATTGTTCGAGAATATGAGTGAAAATTCCCTCAACAATGCCTCAATGTTCACCTTTAGCAGAGCTAATCAACCAAGGAGCGGAGTTTATGAAGTTAACAATAATTCAAACTTGGTTGATTTAGAGCTAATTGCACAACAATTAGATAAGGTGGAACTCGTGGGAAAGAATGTGGAGAATTTGGATAAGAAACTGGATAACCTTCTAAAGTGCGGGAATTCCTTAGGTATACACAGTCTAGATCAAATCCTATGCCTACCTAAGGCGTGCCTATATTAAACATAACCAATTCCCCAACCCTCTGAGTCGGGAATCAGTGCACAACATTAATGACCTAACCATGGCTCCACCTATGAGCCAACTGTACTTGGACCCATCTCTTTCTGGGTACCGAGGGACCTTGATGCCTCAAATTCTGAACTAGGCAGGCTGATGCCTAGTTATCCCGAGGATGTGAATGCACTCCAGGGTTACACTAGAAATGAACCTTATTCAAACACTTACAATCCTAGGTGGCGCAACCATCCTAACTTTGCTTGGTTAAGTCAGAAACCCGCCCAGGGTCCAAACTTGACTAAACCAAGCACTTATGGGCAACCTAGTAGATACACACAACCACGCATGAACCAGCCACAACCTACTTAGGAAAACTAGCCCACTGATCTGAGTCTGGTCCTTAAAGAAATGAGAGAGATGAATCTGAGATATAAGGAAGAAATGAATCAATTGAGGATAGAATTGATGGGACGACTGGACCAGCTAATAGATGCCAGACAACACGGGATGATGCCATCCCAACCTGTCCCAACCCCAAGAAATTTCAATAATGTTAACCAGCACAACACAAAGGAGCAACAAGTACACCTAATTCAGCCTGCTCCCCAGCACCTACCAAGCTTTGTTAATGCTAACCCTAATCAAGCTCCACCTATTTTGCAGAACCCATCTCAACCTTTTAACCCTAACGCTTTTGCTAATGCGGTAACCTTGAGAAGTGGGAGATAGATCCAAGATCCTTAACCTTCTAAATCTAAATCTAAACAAGATCTTGAGGAGCCTAAATCTAACCAGGGAGATCAAGAAGACAAGGATCAGGACCCAAACACTCATGATTTCTCTCAAGCTCCCTTTCCTGAAGTCTTGAACAAACCTAAGAAAAAGAAAACCAATCCATCTGAGGAGTGGCTTGATATTTTTAAACAAGTCCAAGTAAACATACTGCTCCTCGAAGCTATTGAGAATATCCCAGCCTGTGCAAAATTTTTAAAGTAAATGTGCACACCAAAATGCTAAGCCAAATCGACTAAAAGGGTTGTGTTATCTAAACAAGCTAGTGTAGTTATCCTTAGAAACCTACCCCGAAAATAGAAAGATCCAGAAGCCCCTCTGATCTCATGTGTTATTGGAGATACTACTTTTGATAGGGCTCTGTTAGATTTAGGTGCCTCCATAAATTTAATGCCTACTATGTTATACGAAAAATTTTTAACTTTGGAGAGTTAAAACCTACTGAGTTCACATTACAACTAGCTAATCGATCTGTGACCACACCATAGGGGATTGTTGAAGATATAATTGTCAAGGTTCATGATTTTTATTTCCCTGTGGATTTTCTAGTCCTTGACATGGAGGTACCAAAGAACTTGAAGAACACCCCGATCATTCTAGGAAGACCATTTTTAGCTACTGCTAAGGCAAACATTGATTTTGAATCTGGCAATATGGAAATCAAATTCAGGGATAAGAAAACAAAAATTAACACCTTTAAGGCCATCAAACAATTGAGGATTGTGGAATGATAGAAGATTCTGAGGATAATATCGTTGAATATTGTATGGAATTAGGTATAACCCAATCTGATCCTACAAGCCTTGACACCCAAACCAATCAAGAGGTCAACCCATTAATCACTGACTTGATTCCAAGACCTCTTGAGGGTAACTGTGATCCACCACTGAACCCTTTATCCCAAGGACCCAAACTTGAACTTAAACCTCTTCCAGATCATCTAAAATATGTTTTCTTGGGATCTGATTAGACTTACCCTTTAATCATTAGCTCTCATATAGCCCAAACTCAAGAAAAGCAATTGATTCAAGTGTTGGGAAGAAACAGTAGAGCAATTGGTTGGACATTTGATGATCTGAAGGGAATCAGTCCTACTTATTGCACCCATAGAATCTATACTGAGGACAGATCGAGACCCTCCCTAGAAATGCAAGGACGGTTGAATCCTAACATGTGGGAGGTAGTGAAAAATGAAATAACCAACTGGTTAGACACGGGAATAATCTACCCAATCTCTGACATCCCGTGGATCAGTCCTGTACAAGTGGTTCCTAAGAAAGCCAGGCTGACTATGATTACTAATGATAATGGGGAATTGATTCCAACCCGCACAGCTTCCTCTTGGAGAGTCTGTATTGACTACAGGAAGCTGAATAGTGCAACCAAGAAAGACCACTTCCCTTCACTGATCAAATCCTAGAAAGACTAGCCGGCCAACAATTCTTCAATTTCTTGGATGGCTATTCATGCTACAATAGAGTAGCTATCCACCTGGAGGATCAAGAGAAAACCACCTTCACATGTCCCTACAGAACATTTGCCTTTCATAGAATGCCTTTTGGATTATGCAATGCACCAGCAACCTTTCAAAGGTGCATGCTGGCATTCTTTTCAGACATGGTGGGTGATTTCATGGAAATCTTCATGGATGATTTCTCTGTGTTCGGAGACTCTTTTGAATCATGTCTGATCAATCTTGAAAAGACTTTACAAAAATGCATTGAGGTGAATCTTGTTCTATCTTGGGAAAAGAGTCACTTCATGGTCAAGGAGGGCATAGTCCTTGGCCATGTTATGTCTGAAAAGGGAATTGAAGTGGATAAAGCCAAGGTGGACACTATAATCAAACTTCCTCCACCTATGACGGTTAAGCAAGTAAGAACGTTTCTCGGACATGTGGGATTTTACCGTCGATTTATTAAGGAGTTTTCTAAGGTGGCAAGTCCCTTAAGCAACATGCCAGTAAAAGATCAATCCTTTGATTTTTATTCAAATTGCTTAAAGGCTTTTAATCAGCTAAAGGAGGCTATTACACAATCACCCATCTTACAACCTCCTAATTGGGATCATCCCTTTGAAATCATGATAGACGCCTCTGATTATGCCATCGGGGCAGTCTTGGGACAAGGTGGACAAGAAATAATCTGTGATTTACTACGCTAGCAAAACCTTGGATGAGGCTCAAAGAAACTACACCACTACAAAAAAAGACTTGCTAGCCGTAGTGTTTGCTCTAGAGAAGTTTAGACCTTACCTACTGGGATCTCATGTCACAATCTTCACAGATCACACCACACTAAGGCACCTAATGTCTAAAAAGGATGCAAATCCCAGATTAATTAGGTGGATCCTTCTGCTGTAAGAATTTGATTTAGAAATCAAAAACAAATTTGGTGCCCAAAATATGGTAGCAAATCATCTCTCCAAAATCCTTGTAGACTCTACAACTCCTCAACTCTGTGAATCGTTCCCCGATGAGACTCTCTTGACTATTTGCAAACTACCTTGGTTTGTAGATATTGTCAACTATTTGGCCATCGGAAAACTACCCATGGATTGGCCTAAGCATAAGCGGGATAAGTTGATTTTCGATGCCAAATACTACTTTTGGGAGACCCAAAGCTATTCAAAGTTTGCGTGGATCAGGTTATCCGCTGTTGTATTCCAGACGAGGAGATTACAAGTGTACTAGAATTCTACCACACTTTTGCTTGTGGAGGTCACTTCTCGAGAGACAAGATGGCAGCTAGGGTACTGTAGAGTGGATTGTATTGGCCATCTTTATTCCGTGACTCGTACAACTTCTGTAAGTCATGTATCAATTGCCAAACTTTAGGAAACATGACCAGGAAGAACATGATCCCCTAAACCCAGTCCTCGAAGTCGAATCTTTGATGTTTGGGGCATTGATTTTATGGGACCTTTTACCAATTCATTTGGGTACCTATACATTCTAGTGGCAGTTGATTATGTATCCAAATGGATTGAGGCCATCCTGACCCGAACCAATGATCATAAAGTGGGCATGGATTTTGTAAAGAAGAGAATCTTTAGTCAGTTCGGTGTGCCCAAAGCTCTGATTAGTGTTGGCGGGTCCCATTTCACTCACAACCATTTCAGGACCTTACTAGCCAAGTATTGAGTCACTCACAGAATCTCTATTCCATACCATCCACAGACTAACGGACAAGTTAAAATCTCCAATCGAGAAATTAAAAAGATCCTTCAAAAGATGGTCCGCCCAGATCGGAAGGATTGGTCTACCAAATTGGATGACGCTTTCTGGGCCTACCGGACTGCGTATAAAACTCCGATTGGAATGTCTCCATTCCATTTGGTCTACGAAAAATCTTGTCATCTACCTGTTGAGCTCGAACATAAAGCTTATTGGGCAATCAGAACATTTAACTTGGATCTCCATCAATCTGGACGACAAAGAAAACTCTAATTGACTGAATTGGATGAAATCCGGAATGATGCTTATGAGAGTGCGAGAATCTATAAGGATAGGACAAAAGCTTTACATGATAAGTACATCTCCAGCAATAGCTTTGTCCCTAATCAAAATGTTTGGTTATTTGATGCACTCTTGAAGCTCTTTCCAAGAAAAATAAGATCAAAGTGGACAGGTTCCTTCATTATAAGAAAAGTCTACCCTCTGGAGCTGTGCTTATCCTGGATCCCAAAACCAGCAATGAGACAAAGATGAATGGTCAGAGATTGAAGCCTTTTATCATGTAGAATAGTGATCCCATTCCCGATGGTCACATCAACCTTTTGGAATCTTCTTAAAGCTGAACTAAGTCCGGCAAATGATGTTAAACTTAACGCTAGCTGGGAGGCAACCCAATACTCTATACAGGTAGCTCTTCATCCTCTGTATACTGACCTGGATAGTCTAGTGATATCCCCTCCTCTTGCTTATTATATTTTGTTTTTCAAGCATACATTTCAATGAGGACATTGTAATGAATAGGCATGGGGGGTGGACATTGCATGTCTTACTTTTATGTCAAAAAAAAAAATTGCACTTAGGCATAAAGAATTTTTATTAAGGTTTTATTAGGGATTTATTCTTAAGTTGATTCCTGAGTTTAGAATCCGGTATAATTTCACACTTACACATAGAATTTGCAATGGATCCTATGTGAAGACCAATAAACATCTTCAGTTTGTCAAGAAGAAGCAATACTTCTTCTCCTAAACCCTTGGATAGTAATTTGGGAGTCAGACAAACTATCTTCTAACAGATCCACCAAACAAATTGAGGTGAGAGTAGAAAGTCTACTGGTGCTCCAGGGCTAGTATGAGGAATCTTAACATCTGGATAATTAGATCATGATACTCGGAGTTAGGCATAGTTTTTGCTCTCGATTTCTGCGTACAAGTTCTTAGTGTGAATATCTTGAGAGCCACCAAATAAGGCAAATACGCAGAGAGCGGGTTCTGATAAAACTAGGACTGAGGTGGATGGTCACGACAATCTTTTATGGAATCCTCGGCTGAAGGAGGGTATTAATGTCAAGGTTAGAAATACAATGTCCTATCCATTCCCTTTCCGATGCTAAGAATAGACACTTCCACCAAATAAGCCACCTAATATCCTCTTGAACACCCATAATCCCGAATAATGCCTCGTAAATAAAAGTTCATATACTATACTACGTTGCGTTAGTAGATATCTGATTCTTTGAAAAAAAACAGAGAGAGAGAGAAAGGAAATATATATATATATACATTTAAGTAAAAAAATAGAGGAAAAAGAAAAGAAAAGATAAAATATATACATAGAAAAAATTTAAAAAGAAAGAAAAAGCAGAGTTTGCAAGTGTTCCTAGAATTTATTTCAAGTGTAATGAGGCAACAACACCTACCACCCTCACGATCCACCAAATAGAGCCTTAACCTACTTTTTTGTATTTCTGGTTGCCTGAATACAAGCTGAGGAATTCTAACTTAGTCTTAGAGTTATTAGAACCTAATTAAAGTGTTAATGCCAGAAGAGACCACCAAATATACTGATAAATCTAGTGAGATTGTGGGCTCAAAAAGAAAGACAAGAAAAGAAAAGATAAGAAAAAGAGAAAGAAAGAGAGAATGAGTACAAAGGAACTAAAGAGATCATAGTTTCTCGCCTCTCTCTGAGTTGAATTATTGGATAATCTTGAAACCTAGGTTCTAAAGTATTAGTCTATATGTAGCACTAGATGAGTGTGAGCTACCAAATACAAATCTACTTGACTCAGAAATCTTCTACCTAAGCCAAAAGTCGGGACTGAATATACAGGTTACTTTATAACCCTAAGGGAAGGAGTTTGCCTATCCCAATAGATTTTTACTAAGGGTCAAGTATGAGCTTTAGATGAGGATTGGCTTTCACTTGGATATATTGAATAGGATGCAACAAAACACATTACGATTATTTGGATTACTAAAGCTTCGGATGAAAACCAAAGACATAAACCTCTAGTCAAACTCTTGATAAAAATTACTCATGTTGGACCACTTTGCATTTAGTCATGCATTTGCTAGGGACTAGCAAGATTTAGGCATGGGGGTGTGATTGCACAGCAATCATGCAACCTAAATCACCTGAATTAAGCTAGAACCTAGCAAAACTTAGGATTAATGCATTCATAGGCATCGTAATTTGCACAATAGCAAGTTTGTTAGTTAGATAGATAATATTGTCATTTTATGAACTAAAAGAAGGAAGCTTTTAATTGCAGATGATTCAAAGCTGCAGATGTCAGATCAGACTGAACAAATCTGATCAGTACGACGACGGGAGTCCAATGCTTCCGAAATCATCTCGATCAGACAGCCAGGGCACCTTGTACAGTCCATAAAAGAACGGAGATCATAAAGCCAAAGGATAAAGATCCAAGCCTCAGATGAAGAACCTAACTACACGGATGAATCCGGATCGACAATCGCAATCCAACGGTGTAAAAATCTACTCAATCGGAGGTCTACATCACCAGATACAAGGAAAAGAAGATGAACGGCCATGATGGGACCACGTGCCATCACAGCCGCTCCCTCACCACCGCCCCATCTAGGAAGGCTGCACCGCACACTATGGATCATTAGATCTTCATCCAACAGCCATGAGCGTACCACGTCGCCCGTCTCGCTAGATAAGTATAACTAGAAACAAACAATTATGTATATTAGAATGTTCGCGCGATGTGTTGGCTCACACTCGCGAGCGGAAGCGCGACGTGCGTTCGAGCCTTGTGCTACTTGAAATTGAAGCAACGCTAGGTGTGCGGGTGCGGGCGGGGGCGCAATTGCGTGATAGGAGGGCGAAGGCACGACCATGTGGCGTGATCAGAGTGCACTGTGGGATCAGGAACTATTACTAGGTATGGATGTGAGGTATGGATGAGGTAAGTGTAATAGAGAACTAAGTTTTCTAAGTGATGTGAAATTTGAGGTATGGATGTCAGTTAAACTAGGTATGCTCCCTACATGTAGGGTACTCAGAGCCCAACCTTACATTCTAACCTTCTTCAAATTTTTGTTTAAGAGATGTTCACGAACTTGATTCAAAAAAGCCACCTACCCTAGAAAAATGAGTGCAAAAAGAAGAAGAAAACAAGGAGAGAGAAATATAGGAGGGAGAAGAAAATAAAATTTTAAAAAAATATCAAAAAGAAAAGAATTAAGAAGATCTAGGTAGTGATGAATAAATAAAAAGAAGACAAATGGCACAACCAAGGAAATATACACTGAGTTTGGTCTTATGTTGACCTTAGGATGGAAACAGGGAAGGAGAAATCTACCAATTTGTAGTAAGGTAGATTCGAAGACAAGGTTTAGGTGAAGTGATGAATAGTCTCATGCCTTAAGGAAAATGTGGTTTCTTGGAGTGAGTTGTCTACTTGTCGAGTCAACACCACAAGTACAGATGCGTAGACTTTCAGTCTTTATTCAAACCTTGGGTGGATTAGCAAGACATAGAAAGTTGATCATGATGCCCAAAATTGCAACTAATAGAGTTTTGATAGGAAACTAATAGAGTTTTGATAGTATTAGGTACTTTGTATTTTGGTTGATACCCTAGGGTTGTTGAGTCTTTGTAGTTAAGGTATATGTATAGTTTTATTTGGTTTGGTGAGGACTAATGCCTTCTCATTTATAATATCTTAGCTCAAACTCGATTATCAACTAATTTTCACATTCCAAACTCGTTTTTCCAGCTTTACTTTGCTAGAGGGACTAGCAAGAGTTAAGCATGAGGGTGTGATGAACTCATATTGTATTAGCAAGCTCGTGCTTAATTTATGTTAGTTAGTAGCAATAGATGCTTAATTGCATTAAAGTTAGGGCATTTTAGTCATTAGTGCATCTTAATGATAGCAATGCATTTTAGGTTTAATTGTGCACCTTTTTACCTAGCTAAACATTACATTAATTTGCATTGATCTTTTGTGCAAGAATAATTGTGGAGTTGACATGTGGAGACCCCAGTTCTTTCCACCAATTAGTCTTACTCAACCCAACTACACACACACCGCCTAAACCCAATCTCTCTACACTCCACCTATAACCTTACTCACTAGCCTACTCCACCTAATGGTCGTCCACAACACCACCCCCCACCTCATATATCCACGAGATCCCTCCCCATCCACTCACCTTGTGCCACCTCACCCCTTCTACATCATAGCCATGCCACATCACCCGACAACAACCCTAGCATTTCCATTAAGTTGCACCACCCCTCCCCTTCTTATCCCTTCCTCCACTCCATTTACCAACCTACATCCTAGCCCTCCATCTAAGGCCAACCCTAATCCTAGCCACACATCATTCCAATGCAAACCCTAACCCTATCCCTGATTTTCCATGAGCCCTAAGTCCACCCAATCTTGGCCTTCCACTCTTCCATACCTCCATCACCACCATCCATCTGATGTTGATCCATGGCTTTGTCTCTCAACCAATGATTCCATGCCAACCCTCTCCAACCATTGGCCTCATGCCACATCACCTTCTCTACCTCATTTAACCAATCCCATCTTGCCACATCAACTCATCCACAACACCTCCCTCTCCATGCCACCGTAGTCTATCCCTTCTATAAAAACACCCACAACCTTCCATGCCATCGTCATCTCCTCCATCTTCTCCAACACCATCTCTACTCTCTACCTCCGCCTCAATAGCCAACCCCTCTTCATAAACCCTAACCCTAACTCCACCTCCCTTAGCCACCACGACACCCCCAATCTCCATTAGAAAACTTAGGTTCTCTTGTCTCCTACCTCCGTTAAGGCTTCTCCGTCCTCCACAGCTTCTCTGGCTCTCCATCTTCTCCACGCATGTTACAAACCAGAGGTCGACGACAATACTCTCCACCCTCACCACCAGCCCTCCACTCTGCATTGTCTAAGCCTCCATTTTTCTTCTTCATTTTTCTATTTTCTTGTTTTTTAATTCTTTCTCTTAATACTAGTTGTAGTTTAGAAACTCACAAGTTAATTTTAATAAAAATTAATATTTTTAATTCTATTCTCTTTTCAGATTGCTATCTATTTCGTTTAGTTAATCTTTATTGATAGTTTATTTGCATATCTTCCTACTCTCAATTTAGGTTCCTAAATTTTCACTTTCATTTTCAAACATTAGAAAAATCCCAAAAATAAATATTTTTTATTCCTTCTTACCAAGTTTATTTCTGTCCAAATTTTGTGCCAAAATTATGTATACATAAAAATTACAAAGCATTTTACGTTCAAGTCCTAACATTGTCACATTCTAGTCCCTACATTTCTCTTGTTGATTTTACTGTGTGTACTCTAGACATTATTTTTGTGTAAAAATTGGTAAGGAAATTATTTAGGGTGTAAAGTAAGTCTTGTAATTTTATTAGGGTTTTAAGATAGTCAAAAAATTATTTGTTTGCAAATTACATCTAGGTCCAGATTTTGCAGTTTAGTCACTTTGTTTTCTTATTTAAAATACCAAAAATACAATAGTTAGGTTTAATTTGAAATGAATTAAATGCTTTGCTTCCCTACGAGATGACTTGGACTCCCATCTCTTACTTAAATTTTTTATGAGTTCGATTTATAAATTTAAAATGGTTGCAATTTTCACGCTGCAACAACATGATATTATCCATTACAGATTTCGCACACCAATATTAGAGCATAGGATTACTTATAAGCATAACAACCAAGTGAAGATCCTTGGCTACAAGAGCAATGGCCACTACCAGCAACAGTAGGCACTCCACCACCAAGCCTCCCAACTTTGATGGGAGGAACTACAGTTGTTGGAGGCAAAGAATGGAAATATTCCTACAATCCACCAATTTCTCCATATAGGAGATGGTAAAGACTCCCTTCAACAAGCTCGTGAAGCTCAATGGAGGGAACTACACCGATGAACAAAAGAAGTCTCTCCTTGAACTCCAAAGCTATGAATGAACTTTATTGTGCACTAACCATAATGAATTCCATAGTGTGTCTCAAAGCACCACCATGCATGATATTTGGAGAATACTCATGATTACTCATATAACGAAATAAATAAGGTAAAAAGATCCAAGGTTGTTTTACAAATGCAAGAATTTGATAAATTTAAAATGAGGTAAGGTGAAAGTACCAAGGATATGTACACATGCTTCATATCTATTGTGAACAACTTTAAGACACTCAGCAAGACATTCATCAAGGGAGAACTTGAAGTTAAAATTCTATGACTTTTAACAAGTTCCTTTGAATCTAAAGTTCAACCATTGAAGAAGAGAATGAGATTGAAAAATTAGACATGGACAACCTGCTTGGAAACCTCATGGCCTATGAAAGCAAGATGAACCAAAAGAAGGTCAATGAGGAACCAAAGAAAAAGCAACTTGCATTAAAGGTGGAATTCGATTCTGAAGACAGGATAGATGATGACAATGAAGATATTTCATTCCTTTCAAGGAAGTTTCAAAAGTTCTTAAAGAACCAAAAGAACTTCAAGAAGAAGGAGAAGGAAAGCAAGGAGGATCTGATCATTTGCTACCAATGCTAAAAGAAGAGGCACATCTAGAAGCACTATCCCTTACTCAAGAAGGACTAGACCAAGAAGAAGAAGGAGAAAACTCCAAACAAATTCTTGAAGAAATTCAAGAAGAAGAAGGCACTCTTAGAAACTTGGGACAACTCCAACTCAAGTTCAAGTGAAGAAGAAGAGGAGGACAATAACTCAAGAAAAGGGTGCTTGTCTAGGTCTTATGGCTATAGATGATGGGGTACAAAGATTTATCTTTTGATGAACTTTTAGAAACATTCAATGAAGTTTTTGATTCCTATAAGAAACTTAAGGTTGAAAATAAGGAGTTAAAGAGAATAAATGACTTGTTTCAAACTAAAAGAGGTTGAATTAATCCAAGAGAAGGAATTTTTGCTTATTGAGACTACTTTGAAAAACAAGATTAGTAGTCTTGAAATGGATATACTTGCTCTTAAAGACAAATCTAAAAAATTATTTTTAGATCTTGCAATGTTTACTAAGGGCAAAGAAAACATGGAAAAATTGCTTGCAATGTAAAAACCTTCATCCATCATGTTCGGCCAGTACTCAAATCTTGAAGCAAGTTCTTCTCAACCTTTTAAATTAGCTAAAAATGATTTATCTCTTAGTTAAAAGGTTGTAGAAAAGGGATCTTCCAAGAACTTTGTTTATTGGAAGAAGTGAAACTATGGACCCATAAAGAGATGGGTACCAAAATCAATTTCACAAACTTGTATAGAAAATGAAGACGTAGACTACTTAAAGTGGACTTTTGGGATTTCTAAGAATGGAATTAGAGCCTTAAAGAAGAGTCCAATCCAGCTATTTGTACCAATAAGGACTTATTATTGGCAACAACCACAATGGTCACATCATGAGTACTAGTAAGCATGGTAAAGGTAAAGTGTCTATTGATACCAATTAGAAACAACTTGAGATTATGAATTAAAAGATCATGCATTTTTATCTCTCTTTTATCTATACTTATTGATAGGAGGAGCTTAGTTACTTTTGATTTTTACCCCCAAATCCTTTTTGACGTTAATAAGGAGGTGAGATATTTGTGTTAGTGGGAGTATACATTGTTTCTAAATTTTCATGTTTATCCTTGCCCTCATTCTTTTTGAAGTTGACAAAATGGGAGAATAAAAGAGCTGATCTCCTTTCTTATTTTCAATAGATAGCATAATGGTGCAAATATTTTGTCAACATCAAAAAGAGAGAGATTGTCAGTGCAAGTGCACTAATGATCTTAATTTTTTATGTTTACAAAATATTTATGTGAAATTTTATTTCTACCAAGTGTATATTTGGAAAATATTTCTTGGAAAAATAGCATTTCATATGCAAAAGAAACAAAAGAAAATGACAATATGTAGCCTCATGAGATGATGATTAAGCTTCCAAGATGATGGGATGGTGCGATCATAGAGAAATAATCTCATGAAGAGAAACATATGAAGACATAAAGATGAAGAGGCAAGATCAGTGGAAAAAGAAGATACTTGTTACAAGTTTGTTTGTTCCTTTAAAATTCTTGTTAAAGAGTCTTTAGGCATTAATTTTAAACTCTAATAAGATCTCTTAAACTTTGGAAGTTTAGAGACCCAATCTATGTTCTACTCATGCTTAGAATTCTTCAAAAAATCACTTTGATACTCTCCTAATCAATTAAGAAAACATTCTAATCAATTAATGTTTCTCAAGAGCTTAAAGTTTTCAAAATCATGATTTTAGACCTTTATTAATTGATTAATAGGTTCTTTAATCGATTAGAATTCACTTGATTTGAAGGTCAAGGGTTATTTTCTGAAAAGATGCATTATTAATTGATTAATGATATTTATCAATTGACTAGATCTCTTAGAAATTCAAACTCCAACGGTTATTTCATCTCCAAGGCATCTCTAGAAATTAATCAATTAAAACTTTCTCCTAATCAATTAATAGAACATCCAATAAATTTTGAAGCTACTAGAAATCGTCTAATCAATTAATTTTTGTCCTCCATCAATCATTAATCAATCTTGTTAATCGATTAATTTCAAATAGACTATTACATTCGATACTTAACCATTATTTTTGAACATATTCTTTGTTTTAATCACCTTTTGATGGTCCAAAATTGTGTCTCGAGGGCTAGAACACTTCTATTAATATACTACAAACCTTAGGCATGAAATACATCACTCACTCTCATGCTCTAAGCTTTCATACAGGAAATTTGGGAGATCCAAGCACTCTTGGGTCAAGTTTTCACATTTCTAATTCAACGTTTATACACTTCTCCCCCCTTCTGATCTTTACTCTCTAATTTTGATAAAGGGAAGTACAAGGAACCAATTTTCAAGTCCTTACAATTCTATTATTGCATTGCACAAGGGCCTATTGGTCATGTATCATTTAATTTAGCTTTTATTCAAATTTTATATATCTTTGAGTGCTTGCATTGTGGTCTTCTTGATTTTAACGATAACAATGATTTTATTCAGAATTTTAAAGGAGTGTCAAAATTTCTCTTGGAGGTTGTTCAAGTGGTGATTTGTATCAGAGGAACGCTACACTTATTTCTTGTAGCATGATTTTAGTGATTCCTAGAATAGAATGGACAAAATCCTAAATTGAAAATTTTAGATAGAAATTTTTCTTGAATAGGGTTTCTTCTCTAAATTATTGTTCATTTAGATTATATTGTCTTTTATAATCTCATTTTTGCACAAAGTGCCCCCATCTTGTCTTGTTTTTGGATTATGAAATACATTGACGGATTTTACAACTTGATTTTAACGATAACAACGTAAGTTAATTATTAGTTATATAGCTAGACTTCTTTAGAAACATTTTTTCCCTTTATTATAAGTAATTTCAAGATTTTATAACATAATTTGATTTGTCTCCATAAAAAAAAATTAAAAAGCTAGAAAATTGGTGCTTAATTTGCAAGAACCCCTCAGATAGAACGTAGGACATTAGAGACATCCATAGTACACTATGCGTCACTCTCCTCCAACTAACATAGAATTTTTATCTTCTGGTTATTAATTTTGGGATCTTATAGTCCTGATTGTATTCCTTCTGGAAAAAATTGTACCTTCGTCCCTAGTGGGTGCAATTAATATGGAGTTCCTTCCTTGTTGATGAAATTTGCTGGGGGTGACGGATCAGAGGTGTCAAATGGATCGAGTCGGGATGAACTCAACCTGTTTAACCCAAAATCGTTAATAGTCAAGTTAGGTCGGCTTAGACATATTTACTAAATGGGTCTAGCACCCCAAACCAGAAATAGACCCATTTAAATTCTTGACCCATTTAATCCATTTAATTAAATAGGTTAAATGGGTTTGACAGGTTGGTCGGGTTTAAATGGGTTATAAATGGGTTTGACAGGTTTGATAGGTTAAATGAGTTTGGTTGGTTTGGTGGATTTAAATAGATTAAATGGGTGAATGTGTTGTTAAATGGGTTTGACGGGTTTAAATGGGCTAAATGAGTAAGTTAATCTAGTTAGATGAGTAGAACGGGTCCATGGGTTTAAAATTGAACCTAACACTTTTATTAAATGGGTTAAACGAGTTTGAACCCATTTAAAATAAATGGGTTCGGGTCGGGTTTGGATCCAATATTCGAGTAGGTTCGAGTCAGGTTAGGTGAGTCAATTTTTTTTACTGCCTTAGTGACGATTCATATGAATATCATTGTTAAAATCACTTCGTTGTAGTGTACCTGTCATCAAAATTCTTTAAAATCGAGCTCAATTGATTAGAATGGCTTTTGGGAGTCCGACTTGGTTCACAAGGAGTTAGTTTTGAGTGTGTTCGCTCTCTTTTAATCTCTTTACTTACAATATTTTTAGAGTTTTACTTTTACGATTTTTTTGGTGTTTTAGTCAAGAAACAATGATTTTTTTTTGTATTTTGATAAAGGAACAAGCAAGCAACTAAAACAAGAACACGAGACAACTTGAAATAGAAAATTTCATTAAACTTAATATTTACAAGATCGTAGCATTACATCAGAAGTGAGAACTTCCATTACAACTCAAGATTCGGTATGAACTACTTGTACAACTCAAAGAAGACAATAGAAGAATATTTACAACACCTAGATACACACACCCAACAGGATGATGAATGATATGGTGTGAGATGTGTGGAAGTGAGCTGAGGGTAGTGTTGGAGTGGTGTTTCAAGGGTTGGTTGTAAGAGTGGTCATATAGGTAGTATGGGCATCGTGAAATGTGGTGATGATGATGATAGTGTTAACCTGGACATAGACGTCAATGGTTTGATGGGGACTTTGGTTCAAGAAAGTGACAACATAGTGAATGGTGTGGGTCTCAAAGGAATCTACTTGATGGGGAATGTGAAATGGGTCGGGGACGGCCATGGGAGACATATTTAGGTTGATCATAAAATCAAACACCTATGGGGTGTGGTTTAGGAAGCGTTAGGACTAGATTTGAGGGGATCTAAGTGGTGGATTAGGTGTTGGTTGTGGGATTCTACAGGTTAAATGTAAGGTGTAGGTTAAGGAAGAGTGTTTAGAATGGGGGTAGGATGATGTCTATGGGTTTCCTAATGGGTAGAGGAGTGAACTAAGTATTGCCCAAGAGGTTTTGGACTGAACAGAGCAAATCAGACATCCAAAAACTTCTCTGGACCACTTAAGTGTTAAAATAGGACATCCAAAGTGTACTCTTGACATTTGAAATGAAGCAAGGTGAGTGTTGTGGGTCTTAGAGTTAATTTTGAGCTCTGTCTGCAGGTATTGGACATCCAAAGAGTGGTTCTAGACATGTAATGTGTTCTGGTTGGGTTTGTGAGTGTGTTTAGGAATTGGCAATGGGTCTTAGGTTTTAGGGGGCTAATAGGGGACGGCCAAGGGTTGGATGGCTAATCTAATGGGATGTTTACGGAGGGTTTTGAGTGGTCTAAAGGATAGTCCTATTGGTGGATGGTGCAAGGGCGATGGAGATGTTTATGGTGGGTTGTGAGATGGTTGTGGTGATGGAATGGAAGAGTGAATGTGGTAGTGATGGTGTTGGTGATGTGGGAAATATCAAGAAAGACAAAAATAGTAAGTGAAGAACATCAACATAAACAACTTATTGAAATGAAAGCAAGGAAAATACAGAGCTAGAAAAGAAACTAATCTACTAGCATAAAATGAAAAGGAATAGAAAAACTTTCAAGAAAGTAAATCTAGCTACAAAAAACATAAAAAGAAGATGGAGGAGAAGGTGTCCTCTCCAAAGAGGGCTCCAAAGAGCCTTTGGGAGGTGGTGGAGATTCTTAGCCTTGAGCCTACTCCAACTTAAGATATGGTGCACCTAGGGTTGGGTTTAGGCTTTGGATAAGTGGGCACAAGTTAAGGCTAATGGAGGGTTCTAGAGTTGGCTAGAGAGTGTGCTTTCCAAGGTGGGTTATTAGTGGGTGGTGTGGGGTTTAGTGTGGGATTAAGGGTGTTGCTTAAGGTGGTGTGGGGGTTTAGGTTTATGTGGGCTTGGTTGTGGGCCTAGTGTGGGTGTCTAAGGGAAAATGGATAGAAAAATGGTTGTTGGCCAAATTATGTTGATTTCTAAGATGGTTGGGTGGTCTTAATTTGGGTTCTAACTAGGTGACACATTAGTTAGTGTGTGTGTGGTCAAGTAGGACTAGGTTGTGTGCATTTTTATGCTCATGTGTGTACATGTGTGTACATTGCAATTTTAACACGTGTGTATACAAATTAAGTGTGAATGCACATGGGCGCATGTGATTATGTATAACTGGGTGAAGTGAGTATGCATGAAATGAATGAATATGCATGGGACTTGTTGGGGTTGTCCTGGCTTGTCTCTTCTTCATTTCTCTCCTAGCCTGATTTGTCATATATGTTGTTGTCTCTTTTCCTCAATTTGTAGGAAGCAATTGTTGATACCTTTATCACATGTTTTCTCACATTTTCTATTTAGCCTGAATCTCGCACCTTTCCTGGGGGCCTACATACATAAATTGACAGCATTAGTAGCAGGCCCATAAAACTGGAGAGAATAGGTTAAGAATATACAAGAGTGAGATGCAAGATATGCATGAAATGCAGGTGCTATGTTCAATATAAGCTAGATATTAAGCCTAATTTAGCCATTTTAGGACCCATGATTGCTGCGCAATCATGGGGACACTCATCGAAGTTGATCTTTCTTGGACAGGATTGTAAATGGATCAAATGTGGACTAGAATTCCCCTTTTAACTAGATCCATATCCCTTTGGTATTCAAATTATCAGGTACATATTTGGCTTCTTATCTGCCAGATAAGAAATCCAACCTATAATATAAGTGAAGCCTCATGGAGTGGAGAAATCCAATCTATAATATAAGTGAAGCCCCGTGAAGTGGGGACTATAGCTGATAATGTTTATTTATTTCTTTCTTGTCTTCATTCCTTTTGGCATTGTTCATTCACAGTAATTTCACTGCAATCATCTCTCTCTTGTTAGAATAATAATGTGAACTTGTATATATTATTATAACGAAATTATATGTTAAATATATGCATACATTTAGACATCACATTTACAGCCATTAAAGTGGTCTAATTATGTAAATTAGCCATTCACATCTCATAAGGATATCAGATTTAATATATAGAAACATTAAGAGAAATGTAATTCCATGATGGGTGGAACTGTCATTTTCATATTAAGCGGTTATGGTCCCTGGGGTGAGGGAGAAGTGGGCATTCGATTTTCTGCATCCCATCATAGAAAAGTTATCAATAGGGCCCATGATAGAACCCAAAGGGTACGCCCCCATTCAGTTCTCTTTCGCTCTCGCTCTCTAAATCCTCTGGAAGTACCATTGCCACCGCCTCTCGCTCAACAAGCAAGTCCACGACTCCAGAGGATCTCCGTGATCTCCTTAACGCTTCTGCTACGATGGATTCAGGTATCCTTCTATCATTTTCTTTTCCATTTTCATTTTGGTTGATGGTATGGGGAATAGATGGTTCTTGGGATTATAGAAAATCATTTGGTTTTGATTTTTATTTGGATTTACTTCCATCAAGTGGCATCAGAGCCCTTACTATTTGTTATATCATTGCCTTAATAATTCGAATTTTGAGAAAAACATTTTCCATTCAATTTTGGGGGATTGTTCTTTAATTAGTTTTTTGGATTGATTTAATCCTATCTCCATGAATTAATGAAACAAATGTTTGTATTTTGATTTTCATGATTATCTGCATCCCATATATGATCATAGAATCAAGTTTTTCGATCAGAATCGTGATTTGGGATTTTTTCTCCAAATCTCAATTTTAGATCACCGCCTTAGAATCAGGCCGTAATCGGTTTGATACCGGTACTCAAGATGAGTACCAATACTGGCCGGGCACACGTACCCGTCAGGCGCATCTTGGAGCATCGCAAGAATCGATGGAGTACTGGTACTCATGATGAGTATCGGTACTTGTGGGATACTGGTCATGCCCAAAAGCGTTGCCAGTAGCAAAGGAGTATCAATACTCGTCATGAGTACCAATACATGAGGGATACTGGTCGGACCTAGGATCGGTCCAATATCAATGGTGTACCAGTACTCATCATGAGTATCGGTACATGTGAGATACTGGTCACGTTCCAGAATCGATCCAATATCGATGGAGTACTGGTACTCATCATGAGTACCGTACAAGTGGTATACGAGTAATGGTTCTAAGATCAGTCCAATACTAATGTAGTACCCGTACATAAGATCAATATCGGTACACATCACTAAGGTACTAGTACAAAAGGAGCAGTACCGATACTTGGTAATTGCTGTTGGTACCGGTACTCATCATAAGTATCGGTATTGATGCGTTGATTGTGATATATTTTGTGATCATGATACGAACATTAGTGATTGGTTTTAACGTATTAAGTACTTTGTCACATTTAGTAATTCTTGCCAAAGCGAGTTGCTTCTTATGCCAGTTTATTTAAAACATTAAAATGACCGTGTATGTTGTATTCCTATATGGGGTGCTTAGCCCAAGGGTGAACCACCTCATGACTGAATGCATATGTACACATTTAATGATAAATTTTCTATTGAATTATTAGGTTTCATGTGGGTAGTTAAGTTAATCCTAACTATTAGGTTTCAATAGTTATTTACCATTCTTAAGACTACCCTTTATAATATTAATGTTTATTGTCTAAAGACTAAATATTAATGGTTGTATTGTTTAGTTTACTTAATTTTGAGCATGTATTTAGTTTATTTCCTTTGTTTTTCAGTTAACTCCTCAGCATCTACCTTAACTACCAATCTAAATTCTATTCCAAAGTTAAATGGATTTAATTTTAAATTCTGGAAAGAAAGTGTCATTATCGTTCTAGGATGCATGGATCTAGACCTTATGCTTAGCATTGATCCTCCCTCCCCTCTTACGGATGAGAGTTCTTCTGATGAAATAAAGAAATCTGAGAGGTGGGAGCGATCAAATCACATGTGTCTAATGATCATGAAGAGTGCTATCCCAGAAAACTTTAGGGGTGCTATCTCAGAGGAATTGAATTCTAAGAAATTCCTTGATAAGATTGAGAAAAGATTTGCTAAGAATGAAAAAGCTGAGACAAGCAATCTCCTTAGCAAACTTGTCACACTTAAGTACAGGGGCACTGGAAACATTACGAAGCACATTATAGAAATGTCCCATTTAGCCTCGAAGCTAAAGGCACTTAAGTTGGAGTTGTCAGATGACCTCCTCGTGCATTTAATTTTGATTTCCCTACTTGCACAATTTGGGTAGCTTAAGGTCACCTATAACTGCCAAAGGGAGAAGTGGACACTTAATGAGCTCATTTCTCATTGTGTGCAAGAGGAAGAGAGGTTGAAATAGGACAAACCAGAGAGTGCTCATCTGGTTTCTAGGCCTAAAAGCAAGTAGGCTGAGGATACAGCTGTTGCCAGTTCATCCTCCTCCAAATGGATTCAGAAGAAGCCTACGACATCCTACTTCTTCTACTAGGGAGAAGGACATGTGAAGAAGGATTGTACCAAATATCACACTTGGCATGAAAAGAAAGGTATATCACTCTCTTTGGGTTGTTCAGAAGTTAATTATGCTTTCATACCCTCAGACATTTGGTGGATAGAATCAAGAACTACTATTCACATTAGTGCTTCTGTGCAAAGTTGCCCAAGATGCTAAATGCCAAGTGATGGTGAAAGATACATCTATGTGGGTGACAGCAAGAAGGTGGAGGTAGAAGCTATTGTGGATTTTAGGCTATCACTGACTACTGATCACTGACGAGGGGCAAAAAATCCCCTCGAACCTGAAACCCAGCAATTGGCCCAAAACTAAGGATCTGACCTAAAGAACCTCGCATAAAGGTGAGTTTAGAGATCTGGCCTACATCCCAGAGAACCCCATGCACAGCCGGACACGGCAATCCAACTGGCCTGCACACAAGCAGATAGGGCACAGCCGAACCTGGAAGGGCCTATCCATTGGAGGTGCAGCAAAGAGTTTAGCAGGCTTGTGCCTCCAATAAATGCTGATGCTGGCAATCGCCATTAATGAATTGGCAGCATATCCACCCAGGAAATTTGGTTAGCAGTGCGATCTGCTGAGGAGATCTTGCCACGAGCCTAAGCCCGATCCTCTCAGAAGATATCAACGTCGAGCTCCGTCCCAACACGAGATATATAGGTAAAGAGGCACATTAGCCCTCCCCAAGTAATCCAGGAGAAATCGAGCAATTGTATACTATGTAAACTCTTGTGAATTCTAGTGCATAGTTGGGAGTCCCATCCTCCCCCAAGATGTACACCTGTTATGGTAGAACTAGGTAACCAACACTCGTGCCCCCCCCCGTACGATTGCACTGTTGGACTACCCATTCTAGGGAGTCTGTTCACCCTTTGAATTGGACCCTTCGCCTCTACGAAGGAGCCGATCAAATTGGCGCCATCTGTGGGAAGCGATAATCGATTGATAACGCTCCCTATCTCTTGAGGTCCCCGTAATGGCTCCTACCTCTCAACTCCTCCCGTGCCAAACCCAAAAGAGCGTAGGATCGAGTCGAGTCAAGCATGTCGATGTCCAAGCGACACCTTCAGCAGACCAAGCCAAATAAGGAGAAGCAGGGACCCCCTGCTCCACCGCTGGAGGACCACGAGCGTGTCCCCCTCCCTGGGTTACGCGCGAGGGAAGAACAATTCTGGATAAAACTGGCCGCTCTCAAGGCTGAGGCAATCTCAGTCATCCAGAAACTCCCGGAGTTCAGGCAGATCCAAGAGCTCGATCCTCCCCTATAAGGGGAGAACCGCCAACCTGGCCTAGATGACAATCAACTGTGGTGGCATTATAAGGTGGAGGATGAAAATGCCCGTATGCGCGAACAACTTGAGCGACTGAAATGCGTGCTCAGTAGCCAGAGAGGCAAAGCCCCCTCGAACCCACCAAAGGCTCCTCACTTGCCTACCTCAGAGGAGATCTCTGAGGCCCAACCCCATGCTACCGGTAGTGGGGGATCGATCCCTGAGATCATCCATCAAGGTACCCGGGCTATGAGGAGGATGCGCCCCTGGGCCTATGTCACCACCTACCCCTTCACCGAGAAGGTGATGACAGCCCCCTTCCCCGAGAGATTCAAGTAACCCATCATGACCCCATATGATAGGACGGTGGACCCCAATAACTTCGTTGTGAGTTATCGCCAGATGACATTGGTACATGGCTACCCTGATGGAGAACTCTGCAGAGTATTCCCATCCTATCTGTCTGGCATGGCCCGCGAGTGGTCAAATGAACTACCAGCCGAACAAATCGCCTGCTTCTAGGAACTGGCTGACAAGTTTTGCCAGTACTCGCAAGATAGTAGAGGGTTAGAGATAACCCCAAGAGGCTGTCCGTAGTCCGACAAAGGAGAAGCAAGTCCTTCCGATCGTACTAGGACCGATTCAAGGCCTTGTACTTCAAGAGCAAGTGGCCTCATGATGCCATCGCTATCCAAAACTTCAAGTTAGGACTCCTGACCCATCGGTTTTGGTACGACATTTATGACTTCCCGCCCAAGGACATGGCAGAACTCTAGGATCAGGTCACGAGGTTCGCGGAGCAGGACGACTCTTTCCACTCCGACACCCAGCTAGCCAAGGGATCTAAGGAGGATGACAGCCCGGCCAAGGAAAGGTGGGCCCCAGGCGAGTCCGCCCCCATACCCGAAAATGGCCGCCTCAGCAAGCACAAGGCTAGCTTTGTGAAGCGAAGGAGGGACCAGCCTGGCAAATGTTGGAACAATGGACCCCGCCAAGCTAAGCAAGAGTATTTTGAAGAATACACTCCCTAGGACGTGAACCAAGCGGACGTGCTAACGGAAGTGTGGTCCAAGGACAAGGTCCTGCTTCCCTTGCCTAAGCTTATGAAGAAGACAAACATCGGGCCTTACAGCAAGCATCACAAGGTGATAAACGCCAGTTTATCAACAATCTTATGCATTAAAAAAAACCTAGCTCTTAGAATTTTACTCTGTAAACGGGTTTTTGGACTGCATTTAAGCATTAACTAGGTTGGGCATGCATTGCACCTTTTTGTTGTCTTTTTAATGTGTTTTTGTGAGTGTTAAGGATATACAGATTGCTAGATCCCTAGAACCCTAGCACTTAGGAAGGCAACTGGTGAAGGTGAAGCTCTCACCAACTGGAACTCAACTTGATCCGGCTCACCATCGCTCGAATTCAGCTCACCTGAACTAAGGTTGGCTCATCCTAGCTCCATTTAGCTCATCTCAACTGAATGGTAGCTCAAGAGAGCTCATCGTAGCTCACCTTAGCTCAGGTCAGCTCAGATCCAGCTCAACTTAGCTGAGTCTAGCTCATCTCAACTCCCATTAGTCCATAGGGAGCTCTAGCTAGCTTAGCTGAGTTGACTGGAGTTCACCCCAGCTCAGGTCTAGCTACATCCAACTCCACTCAACTCCAGCCAGCTGAAGGTGACTTCATTTTAGCTCAGGAAGCTCAAGTCCAGCTCTCGGGGACTCAACTTAGCTCAACTCAGTTGAACTAAGCTACCATAGCTGCCTCAACCAGCTTGATCCTCTCCAGGAGCACTAGATTCAACTCACCTCGGCTCATTATGATAGAAGCCAGCTTACTTTAGCTTGGCTTAGCAGCTAGCAAAGAACTAGTAAGCTAAGGCAGCTACAGTAGCTCCATGCCACCCTCTTTAGTTGCTCCCAGCACCAGTTCAAGCTCCAGACTTCTCCTCCTCAGCTCCTCTCTTCAAACCCTAGCTCACATTGCCTACCCCTCTACTCTATTACTAGCTAAGCTAGCTAAGCTTAGCTTAGCTTAGCTAGACTCCAGCTCCCTTGGCCATTCACCACCTTAAAACCCTACCTAACTAGCTCCACTAACTACCTCTACCTATAAGTCCACATAGCTAACCTAGACCACCCCTAAGTTGGTGCCAACCCTAGCTACCTTTTCACCCCTCACCTCCCTCCAAAAGCCACCTAAAGTTGGCGCCAAAACACCCCCCATAACCACCACCAAAATGGCGCCAACCCATCTCCGCATCACCACCCTACACTTCACCAACCAACCCATCTCCACCCTTGATTTTTGGCGCCAAGAACACCCCCTTCTAGAAGCCAAAGTTGGTGCCAAAACAAGGTGCCCTTCCACCCCATACTTGACCACCAAAGGCCACCATCAAACCCCCTTCACACCCCCTTGGTTTGCGCCATTTAACCCTCTCCAGTGGATCCATAACCACCTCCCATCAAGCCAACCTAGCCCTCCACTAAAGGCCACGCCAACCACCTCCATTCCACGCTATGAAATCCCATCACCCACCACCATTTTCATCATCCTCCATTTAGTAAAATCTACCCTATACCCGCCTCATATCTATGGCCAAGAAGAAGGAGTAGAGAAGAAGATTAAGGGGGCACATCACCCACCCCCTTGGTGCCTTCTTCTCCCCATTTCTTCTCCCTTGTGCCATGCAAAGGAGGAGGAGCACTTCCCTACCAGGAGGACGGCACGACAAGGAGGAGAAAGGGTGGTGCACACCCACCCCTAGAGGATTAAAGTTAAGGTGGAAGCTTCCACCTTGGAGGACACCATCTTGGAGGAGCATAGCAAGGAAGGAGTTGGAGGACTCTTTTCATGCTTGGGAGCTACTAGGCTTGGAGCAAGAAGCCATCAGCTTCTTCACCATTTCATTTAGAGGATTTGTGTTTTTATCTTCTTGCATTTCAAGTAAATTAGAAGCTTTCTGATGAGAACCTCATCATGAACCCTAACTAGCACAATCTAATCCAAATGTGTGAAAAAGGTCCTACAAAACCTAAAGAGAGGCTTAACTCAGAGAATTCTAAGTTAAAGAATAAAATAAATCATCAAGGGTAAAATTGCAATTTCACCAATGCAGTATGCAAACAGGATAATTAAGGGTTCAAACACAGGTCAAACGAGCTTAATAAGAAGGGAAGTGGGATGATCTGATCTTAAAAGGGTTATAACAACTTTTAGGAATTAAATGACATTCTGTAACCCTAAAACAAATCCACTTTAATTCACGAGGCTCAGGGCAGGATAAAAATCAACTAAACCCACTAAAATTCGTATATAAATATTCCCTAGGGTTTAGAACCTTCAATTTGGCTTTTGCAACCTATTTTGACCTAAAATGAGAACCACGTCCAATTTATAACTTAATTTGGGTTTTGACGTAAATTGACCGATCAAACATGGTCCAACCTCAAATAAAATTTCACCACTAAATTCCTTAGGTTCAAATTAGTCTAGTATAAAAATTTGGGCTTAAGAAAAGACCATCTTGACCGACTTTATAAATTGGTCCTCTTAATTTACTTTTTGACCCTTATCTTTTGAAACCCTTACGATTTACCCCCTATCTTTTCATCATTCTTTGCAGAACGATCCCCCTGCCATTTCTATGCAGCACCATACCTTCGGCGACCTTGCGTGGAGGATGGCGCCGCGTAGGGTAGGGCAGCCGTCCTCAAAAATAGACGGGGAGTTCCCTGCGTCGTCCTCTGTCGCAGGGACCCTCCCCTGACCTCTGCAACTGGCCATGCCTCTCGTGCGAACACGCGAAAGGAATGGGTGTCCCTTGCCGGCCATCTCCGGCGAGGTAGGCACGTCACCTCCTCGGTCCCCTCTCCTCGCCAAGGCCTTTATAAGGAGCGGCAGGGTCTACCGTCTCCTTCAAGCTTCTTCTGGCGGAGAAACACCCTACATTTCATCTCTTCCCTCTCCGGTTAGAACACCCGAGCTTCCAGCGTCCTTCTCCTTCTCCTCCTCATCGCTCTACTGCCCTACCTGCAGCAGAGTCCAGTCTTCCCCGTCGTCTCGCGACAGGTCGTACCAGCTTGCGCCCTCAGATCTTCTCCTCATCACCAATAACCTCCTCCTGGGCATCTTCATCCTCAGCTCCGGCAGGCACAGTCCGGACGCCTCCCTCACCCCCTTCGTCTATTAAGTAGGTAGGAATCTTCCTCTCTCTCTCCCTTACATTTTCCCCTTCTTGATTTACCCTTTTATTCCACCGACCGCCACTTCCACCTCCATCTGCTCCATCTCCGATCACCATCTCCGACGAGGTCACTCCACCTCCACGGACCTCCTCACCCCTCGCTGACAAGCCCAGAAGCTCCCCCTCACTCCACTCAACCGTTTCCCCCACTCCATACACCACCACTCACCGCCCGACCACCCCCTGAACAGACCCATTTCCGCGCACACAGTCTGACCTAGGTGCACCTCCACAAGTGCTCTCTCACCTCGCCAACCCCCGCACTGCCTTCGCCACACTCCGGCGAAGCTTCCTACATTATCTGATGCGGCCCGAGGCTGTCCCTGTGTTTTCAGGTCAGCGCCTCCGCGCCGTCGTTGAAGAGCTGCTGGAGCTCCTTCGCAAGCAACTCCAGGACGTCTCCAGCCCAGGCACGCGCTCTAGGTAGCGGGGACTACTTCCACGAGTGCGCCAGGCTTGCAATTCAGGTCGCAAGCCTCGCAGCTGCCCTAATTGGCAGCGACTTCCTCGACTGCGGGCGCGTAGTCTGGAGGTGGGACTTTAGTCCCACCTCATAAGTGTGCGGCCTCACGCCCACACTTAAATTGAAAAAGTGTATTAGGCTGTTTGCCTTAGATACACAGGGGTCAGGTCCCTCACCCGCACGCAGCGCGCCATGCGCTCGCCCGCCCTGACCCGCGCTCACGCCCCACGGGTCTGGGCTGGATCCGACTACCCGACCAAGCACTCCTCACCCACCACCACACGTCGGTGGGCCTGGTCCTGGGCGCGCAACCCAAACCCGATTACCTGGCTCTGGGAGAGCTTTCCTAAAGAGAGATTCAGAGAGAGAGACGCGAGGAAGGGGTAGGGGTAGGTTTTGCACTAATCCTTGTGTGTGCGCGCAAGGAAGAAGGAAAAAGAAGAAGAAGCAGGCAAAGAAAGAAGAGAAGGAGAGGAGCTGAAGAAGAAGAAGAGGGGTCGCGCTGTAGCAAATGCATAGTTAAGTCGTCTGAGAGCCGCGTCAGACGTCGGAAGGGCAGCAGCCAAAGAAAGAAGAAGGCAGGCTGAAGAAGAAAGAAGAAAAAGAAGAAAGAAGACACAGCCGCAAGGAAGAAAAGAAAGAAGAAGCAGAACAGAAGAAGGCAGGCAGAAGAAGAAAGAAGAAAAAGAAAAATGAAGACACAGCCGCAAGGAAGAAAAGAAGAAGGCAGGCTGAAAAGAAAGAAAGAAGAAGCAGAGCAGAAGAGAAAGAAAAGAGAGAAGAAGAAGGTCACCACAGCCGCAGGTTGAAGAAGAAAGAAGGCAGGAAGAAAAGAAGAAAGAAGAAGAGGAACGACCAGAGCAGAAGAAGAAGAAAAGGAGAAGGGAAAAATCAGCTGAAAGAGAAGAAGAAAAGAGAGAAGAGGAAGAGAGAAGAAGAAGAAGCCAACAAAAAGACTTTTTCTCCCTCTCTCTCTCTATCTCTTAATTTTTGTAAAACCTTATATTGTGAATTTATGTTTCTAGAATTATAGTTGCTCCCTGAGTTCGACCTTGGGAAAACTTGTTATTCCGAGTAAAAAAAAAAATTGTATTAATCTGGTAGCTGTTTTGTCATATACCACAACGACCATAACAATCTTAAAGACGAAACACGAGAACCAGCATTATTCTTGGCACTATTGCCGGGGAGCAACGGCCATTCTAGAAGCCATAAATTCTCTATTTTTCAGTTTCTATTAATCTCTTCTCTTTTGTGTGCAGGCACAGGAAATCAAGAGGACAACAAGCAGCCGCACAACAGCCACACCTGGGACAGGTAATTTTCTATCCCCTCATTTTAACCCCTAAATTCTAAAGAGGAAGGAAAAAAGAAAGAACAATCAATTTAAGCATAACCTATCCTCCATATTTAGTAAATCATCGAAGCTGCCTGTTTCAACACACTATTTCTGTACACCCATTAAGGGTATTTAAGGCTAACACCTTCTTGCTTGAGCCCCAATTACCCAACAGGAAGTTAACTGGACCAAGTAGAGCCGACATAAGATTCAAAATTAGGGTTTTAAAGACACACTTCTTAAGCAAGAATTGAGAATTCCCAAAAGAAGTGTGACCAAGCCATTGTTTGAAAATACCTATTCAGAGAAACCCTAAGAAATTTGGCTCTTAAAAACACTTGAACCCTAAAAGACAAGACCTAATAAGCTCTCAAAGGAACTAATAGGTGAAGTTGATCCCTTGGATCAACTAACCTTAAACTTAGGTCACTCTTTGCACTCAAATGGTTAAAGTTCAAGTGAAAACCTAAGCACCTTGATCCTAACTAAAAGTGGTGGACTTAAGAGGTCAAGGTCCCCATTCTGGTCTACCTGGAATCTCAGTGACAAGAGAGGTCAGTGGGGGAAACCCTGTAACTCGTTGGGACGCTCTACCGTGTAGGGGTCTTCGCGGGACTCACCCTCTCTGGCTGCCCAGGTAATTCTCAGGTGGATGATCTTTTGATCAAGGGGTCCATTTGCCCCGAACCTCGATAGTCACCCAACATTCTGGGTGTCTTGATTGGGTCCAGCACTTGCTAAACTCATCCTCTCCATCAGTGTATGTTTGGTAGGAGGTCCTTGAAACCTCCTTTAGAAATTCACTCCCCTCGAGGCCGAGCCTCAGTGCCCTTGTTTGAGCAAACAACACTTCACATAGACCTCTCCTCCGACTCCGAACCCAACTCACCTTCTTCTTCCACAATGGCTCAGCCAGTTGAGGAAGAGAACAATCTGGAGCACCAGCTCCAGCGACTCAATGACCTCTTCCAGAACCTCATGCACCCACCACAATGTCCTATGATGCGGGACCATTATAATCCTGCTGCGGTGGCTATTGAACCTCGAGTCAGAATCCTGACTGGAGGACCTGATTTTGAACTAAAGCCCAATATGATTCATGCCATACCTAAATTTCATGGGCTTAATTCTGAAGACCCCTTCCAGCACATAAAACAGCTAAAGCATCTGGCCCAGACTTTTGGGTTAGATATACAAAATCGGGATATTCTCCTCATGAAGATGTTCTCCTACTCCCTTATGGACAAGGCCGCTCATTGGTACCAAACACAGACCCAGCCAATCAACAATTGGGAGGAACTTCAGTCCGAGTTCTTGAAGTTCTTTCCCGTTGGTCGGACCAATGCCTTGCGCCATCAGATTACCCACTTCACACAACAAACGGGAGAACCTCTCCATGAGGCATGGGATCACTTTCAGGATCTCATGAGGAAGTGCCCCCATCATGGAGTTCCTAAATGGGAACAAGTCCAGTCTTTTTACTAGGGACTCCGTGAAGATATTAGACTTTTCGTCAATGCAACTTGCGGAGGGGATATCATGGGTCAGCATGAGGACACCGTGTGGGAGATTCTCGAAAATATGTGCGAGAACTCCATCAATAATGACTCCATGGGATTATTCGACAGGACGAATACCCGCGCATCGACAAACCTTAGGGGAGCACACAAGATGGAGAGCCTATCAGCATCAGTCGGCCTGGAATTGATGGCCAGTCGATTGGACAAGGTCTCTATCATTGAGAAGAAGGTGGATGAGCTGACTCAGCACTTGCAGCGAGCCACCCCTGCACATAATTCCTTTGCACAACCTCCTTCCACACGGGAGACTATGCAAAACATTCTCCACCGACCTTCTCCTGGGATGGATCCGTATCCACCCCCATCTGATTCTTGGATCGGAGGATCCTCCGATCCTTTCTATACTAGCCAGGAGAATTCCACTCCCCCATTCTCCGACTCATTGGAGGTTCCTCAGACCTGCGAGGACCTCAACGCCATCCAGAATGATCCATTTTCCAATACCTATAATCCTAGATGGCGAAACCATCCCAACTTCCAGTAGGCGGGAAATTCCCAAACTCAAAGACCACCCTTTCAGCCCCGTCCACAACCACCTCGTCCTTACCAGTCGCCTCAGCCTCGGCCCAACCCTACTTATCCATCAGGGCCAAACCAAGACCAAATGTCCCTCATCCTTCAGACTCTGGCTGACATTCAAAGAACGAATGCGGCCATTCAAAAGCAACACAAGGACGAACTCACAGAGGTTCGAAACCAACTGGCCCAGATGGCAAATTCTCGCCAACCAGGCACACTTCCTTCCCAATCTCTTCCTAACCCTAATAGCGTGCTGACCCAGCGGCACGTTATGAACCCAAACCCGGGCCAAGCACACATGATTTACCAAGCCCCCTCTATTCCATCACCTGACTGGATGGAGGCTTCCACTTCTTATGCGAGTTATCAGCAGCAACCCATCCTATCAAACCCTAACCAAAACCAGGCAGGACTGAATTCTGTAACCACCCATAGTGGTAAGGAGACCCAAGATCCACCCTATCCTGACCACTCCAAGCCTGGTAGTGATCCAAACCCTAGGACAGTAATCCAAGACGTTCCTATCCCTGTCCCAGATCAAAGACCTGGACCTATCTTAGAAGAACCAACCAAGGCTCCATTTCCCGAGGCCTCGACCAAGCAAAAGAAGACAACCAAACCCGTGGCACCTGAGGAGGACCTGGTCAAGCTCTTTGAGCAGGTCCAAATAAACATCCCCTTGATGGATGTGAATCGCCATGTACCGGCTTACGCATGATTCTAAAAGAATGTATGTACACCTCAGCGTAAGCCGCGAACCAAGAGTGGGAGTCCAATTGTACTGTCAGAGCAAGCCAACTCTGTAATCCTAAGCAGACTCCCACCCAAGGCAAAAGATCCAGGTACTCCCCTAATTTCCTGCAAAATAGGTGAAACCCAGTTTTACGGAGCATTGCTAGACTTGGGTGCTTCCATAAATCTGATACCCACATCCTTACTTGACCACCAAGAAGAATCTGAGCTAAAACCAACTGAGGTGACACTAAAATTAGCAGATCGATCTATAAAGTCACTTAAAGGGATTCTTGAGGATGTTATTGTAAGAGTGTGGGATTTCTATTTCCCTGTAGACTTTATAGTCTTAGACATGGACGCACCTGAAAACCCTAGGGATACACCGATCATTCTAGGGAGACCTTTCCTGGCTACTGCTAGAGCCAACATCAGTTGTGAGGTGGGCCAAATAGAGCTGAAATTTGGGAATCAAACCCTCAAAATTGATATCTTTAAGGCCCAACAAGGAATCAATTGCGGTGTCATCGAACAAATCTGTGATATTAGGGCTTTGGTTGATGAATCGCATTTTGAGAATAACCTGATTCTACCTCATCAACCACAAAAAGATCTTGGACCGCAATTAGAGGAGTCAGACCCTGATTTATACAAACCCATAACTCCTATCCTTGAACCTCACACTTACCCTGAACCACCCGCTGCTGCTGATAACCCCATCCTTGAACTAAAACCCCTTCCCGACCATTTGAAATACATCTTTTTGGGTTCTAATCAGACTTTTCCTGTGATTATAAATTCCAAACTTACTCTTGATCAGGAATCCCGTCTGATTACTGTTCTCCAGCAACATCGCAGAGCTATTGGTTGGACTCTCGATGACTTGACTGGAATAAGTCCCTCTTATTGTACACACCATATTTATTCAGAAGAGGGCACACAACCTTCCCGTGAGATGCAGAGACGTTTGAACCCCAATCTGCAGGAGGTCGTGAAAAAAGAGATCATTAAGTGGTTAGATGCAGGGATCATCTACCCGATCTCCGACAGTCGTTGGGTGAGCCCAATTTAGGTTGTGCCTAAAAAGGCAGGGCTAACCACCATTACTACTGAAACTGGAGAAATCATACCTACCCGAATAGCCAACTCATGGAGAGTCTGCATAGATTACCGACGACTAAATTCCTCTACGAAGAAGGATCATTTCCCACTAATTTTCATTGATCAGATTCTCGAGAAATTAGCGAGAAATCGATTCTTCTGCTTTCTTGACGGGTACTCCGGTTATAACCAAGTGGCTATTCATCCTGAGGACCAAGAGAAGACCACGTTCACCTGCCCCTTCGGAACTTACGCATTCCGAAGGATGCCTTTCGGTCTCTGCAATGCACCCGCGACTTTTCAGCGTTGCATGCTTGCCATATTCTCTGATATGGTAGGTGATGATCTGGAGGTCTTCATGGATGACTTCTCAGTTTTCGGGGCATCATTTGATGATTGCCTTCGGCACTTGGTTCATATACTGAGGCGCTGCATCGATGTTAATTTGGTTCTTTCCTGGGAAAAAAGCCATTTTATGGTGCCTGAGGGGATCGTCCTAGGACATCTAATTTTTGAGAAAGGCATCCAAGTGGATCGAGCCAAGGTTGATCTAATTTCTCGACTTCCTATGCCTAGCTCAATCAGGGACATCCGTTCTTTTCTGGAGCACGTCGATTTTTACCGTCATTTCATTCCTGATTTTTCAAAAATCGCACGCCCCCTAACTACTCTTCTCTCTAAGGATGTACCCTTTGAGATCTCCAAGGAATGCACTCAAGCCTTTGAAAACCTCCGTGACCGAGTCACCTAGGCCCCGATCCTACAATCCCCTAATTGGTCTCAACCCTTTGAGATCATGTGCGATGCATCTGATTTCGCTGTAGGAGCGGTTCTGGGGCAGATAGTTGACGGGAAACCTATGGTCATCTACTACGCTAGCAAGACACTTGACGAGGCTCAGTGTAACTATACAGTTACGGAGAAAGAGCTGCTAGCCGTAGTATTTGCCCTTGAAAAATTTGATCTTATCTCCTGGGTTCCCACGTCATCATCTACTCGGATCACACGGTTGTGAGGTATCTCCTTGCCAAGAAGGATGAGAAACCCCGACTAATCCGATGGATCTTGCTGTTGCAAGAATTCGACCTCGAGATTCACGACAAGGCGGGAAGACAAAACGTGGTAGCTGACCATCTGTCTCGCCTTCCTTCTGAGATCATCAACCCTTCTGGACCCATCACGAAGCAATTCCCTGATGAGCACCTACTGACTATTGGTACTAAACTTCCATGGTTTTCTAATATAGTAAACTACTTAGCATCTCATCAGATCCCATCTAATTGGCCGAAGGCCAAGAAAGACAAATTGCGCTCTGATGTCAAGTACTACATTTGGGAAGATCCGTACCTCCTCCGCATAGGTGCCGACCAAATCATCCGACGATGTGTCCCGGAAGGTGAAATCAATGATATTCCTTCCTTCTGCCACTACCAGGCATGCGGTGGCCACTTCTCTGGGCACAAAACCGCATCGAAAATCCTCCAGTGTGGCTTTTATTGGCCCACTTTGTTCAAGGACGCATACAACCACTGCAAGGCATGCAATCATTGCCAAACTCTGGGCAACATGAGCCATCGCGACATGATGCCCTTGCAGCCGATTCTCGTATGCGAAATCTTCGATATTTGGGGGATTGATTTTATGGGCCCCTTTCCTATTTCGGATGGTTTCGAGTACATTCTGCTGGCTGTGGACTACGTGTCCAAATGGATCAAAGTCATACCGACCTGAACCTGTGATCATAAAATCATTCTCAAATTCATTCATCACAATATCTTTTCACAGTTCAGGATTCCTCGCGCTATCATCTCTAACGGGGGGGGCCCATTTCACGAATGCTCAATTCAGGTCACTGATGACCAAATATGGGGTGTCTCACCAAATCTCCACTCCTTATCACCCCCAAACTAATGGTCTAGCTGCGCTATCAAATCAGGAGATCAAGAAAATCATGCAGGTCACTGTTCGGCCTAACAGGAAGGACTGGTCGTCCCGACTTCCAGAAGCTTTGTGGGATTATAGGATCGCCCACAAAACCCAATTAGGCATGTCTCCTTTTAGACTGGTGTATGAGAAGGCATGTCACCTTCCCGTCGAACTGGAGCACAATGCCTATTGGGCAGTACAGAGCTGTAATTTAGATCTTTCCAAGGCTGGAACCCACAGAAAGCTTCAGATAAGCGAGATCGATGAATTACGCCTTGATGCGTATGAGAACTCGCGAATCTACAAAGAGTAGGTTAAAGCCTTCCATGACAAGCACATATCTAGAAACATCTTTCATCCTGGTCAGAAGGTCCTACTCTTTGATGCCCGACTCAAACTCTTCCCTGGAAAACTGCGATCCAAGTGGGTCGGACCATACCTTGTCCGACAAGTTTTTTAAAATGGAGCTGTCAAAATCAGTCCGCTCAGCCATGATTCTGAACCTTTCATCGTAAATGGTCAAAGATTCAAATCGTTCATTGATGTAACCTCTACTTATTTGGCCGAATCATCATTTATCCTCCATTTTCCATGAGCATATTGTACCTAGCCGATGGCGTAAAACTCAACGCTCAATGGGAGGCAGCCCGTCATTCTTTTTGAAAAAACCCGAAACCTTTTTTGACACCTTTTTGCACCTAAAGTTCACCCTTTAGGACAGCCGACTCCACTTCAGGTGCTTGCATCTGAGATTAGAAATTGTCCGCAACTGTCACCCCAACCCATTCACTCATCAAAACATCTGTCCTAATGTATGAACTAAGTTAAATAAAAACCCCCTAAGTTACAATGAGGGCATTACAAATCTTAGGCATGGAGGGGTATGAAAGTGCAAAACTTGTAAGAAAAGGTTTTAAAGAAAAAATTCACATATGCCAAAAACACCATAAAAATTTTAAAAAAATTTAAAAAAAAGAATAATAAAATGAGAGGAGGAAAGAAATTTTGTGGACTTTACAAAGGAAAAAAAAAGAATAAAATGAAAAGGAGCACAAAATGAAAGAAAAGAGATAGTCATTAGTAACAAATTAAGGAGTTAACCTAAGTCCTAGACCTCATTCAGGAAAAGAAATGGAAAGTGCACAGTAAGATTAGTAAGAATGCAAACCTTAGGCATTCTTGGATAGACTCTTAGTACCTATTAAGATCTAGACATTCCTCAAGAGGTTGAGGAAAATGAAAAGCTTAAGTATTAGGTCTAAGGCTTAGGGAGTATTTGGCCTCGTTAACTAACTTTTGGTTTACGGGACTCAGTAACCTAAGCACCCTAACTTCACACACAGCCTGGTTCAGTAAGCATAAAAATCAAAATCACGTAGAAGCGTTGCAAAAATCCTGAAAATGACACATAGAGTAGGAGCGACTGATCAACACAAGTTGATTTGGACGAGTTCCCAGCGCAGAGAGGTGGGAAATTCCCCTTGAAGATGCGTAACAAAATATCATCTCCTCGGTGCTTGTCTCTTAGGATATTCACATATCCTACCAGGGGCATGTAAGCACTCTGTTAGTTCAGATTCCATGGATGACATTATCACGAAATGTCAATTGGAAGGGTCTGAATTCGGCCACTGAACACCATGGATGGGATTATCTCGAAATCTCAACAACCAGGGTTCTAGGGGTTACCATGGGCGGTGCTATCTCGAAGCATCGACTGCCAGGAACCCTTGAGGATTGATGATGGGGACAATGTATCTAATACAAACCGTGTTGAGAAGCCAATCCTAAGCTAGAATTAAAAGAAAAAGAGAGAGAAAACTCTCCAAACATATAAATCTTCTACCTCTCTTTCTTACAAAACGCACTGCAAATTGAGCCAGGGCTAAAATTATCTCAAGCACGGGTGCTTTAACCACAAAGACCAATAAGCCTTAGGTCAGTTCTTGTAGGCCTTAAAAACCTTTGCTAAGGACTGAGGCTGAGGCTAGACAGATCTGGATCTTGGTTGGTACTAGAGTACCTTTTAGGCCTATGGTTGGCATTCTGACCTAATCAAGGTTTCAAAAGAAAAAGCACTTATCAGAAATCATTCAGAACTTCAAGGTCTAGAACAAGGGTTGAAACCTTAAAATTCTGGTAAGGGACTATCAAAAGCTAGGCATGGGGGTATGATGAGAACCTCATCAGGAACCCTAACTAGCACAATCGAATCCAAATATGTGTGAAAAAACTCCTACAAAACCTGAAGAGAGGCTTAACTTAGAGAATTCTGAGTTAAAGAATAAAATAAATCATCAGGGGTAAAACTATAATTTCACCAATGCAGTATGCAAACAGGGTAATTAAGGGTCCAAACACAAGTCAAACGAGCTTAATAAGAAGGAAAGTGGGATGATCTGATCTGAAAAGGGTTATAGCAACCTCTAGGAATTAAATGACATTCTCTAAAATAAATCCACTTTAATTCACGAGGGTCAAGGCAGGATAAAAATCAACTAGACCTCTAAAATTCATATAAAAATATTCCCTAGGGTTTAGAACCTTCAATTTGGCCTTTGCAAACTATTTTGACCTAAAATGAGAACCAAGCCCAATTTATAACTTAATTTGGGTTTTTACGCAAATTGACCAGTCAAGCATGGTCCAACCTCAAATCAAATTTCACCATTAAAATCCTTAGGTTCAAATTAGTCTGGTATAAAAATTTGGGCTTAAGAAAAGACCATCTTGATCGACTTTACAAATTGGTCCTCTTAATTTACTTTTTGACCCTTATCTTTTGAAACCCTTGCGATTTTCCCCCTATCTTTTCATCATTCTTTGCATAACGGTCCCCCCTGCCATTTCTGCGTGGCACCATACCTCCGACGACTTTGCACGGAGGATGGCGCTGCGCAGGGTAGGGCGGCCGTCCTCAGGAACAGACGGGGGGTTCCCTGCGTCGTCCTCTGTCGCAAGGACCCTCCCCTGACCTCTGCAACCGTCCATGCCTCTCGTGCGAACACACGACAGGCATGGGTGTCCCTTGCCGGCCATCTCCGGCGAGGTAGGCACGTCGCCTCCTCGGTCCCCACTCCTCGCCAAGGCCTTTATAAGGAGCGGCAGGGTTTGCCATCTCCTTCAAGCTTCTTCTGGCCGAGAAACACCCTACATTCCAACTCTTCCCTCTCCGGTCAGAACACCCGAGCTTTCGGTGACCTTCTCCTTCTCCTCCTCGTCACTCTGCTACCCTACTTGCAGATGAGTCTACTCTTTCCCGTCGTCTCGCTCCAGGCCGTATCAACTGGCACCCTCAGATCTTCTCCTCGTCGCCGATAACCTCCTCCTGGGTATCTTCGTCCTCAGCTCCGACAGGCACGAGCCGGACGCCTCCCTCGCCCCCTTCGTCGATTAATTACGTAGGAATCTTCCTCTCTCTCTCCCTTACATTTTCCCCTTCCTGATTTACCCTTTTAATCCACCGATCGCCACTTCCACCTCCATCTGCTCCATCTCCGATCACCATCTCCGACGAAGTCACTCCACCTCCACGGACCACCTCACCCCTCGCCGACAAGCCCAAAAGATCCCCCTCACTTCACTCAACCGTTTCCCCCACTCCATACACCGCCACTCACCGCCCGACCACCCCCCGAACAGACCCATTTCCGCGCACACAGTCTGACCTAGGAGCACCTCCACAGGCACTCTCACGCCTCGCCGACCCCCGTACTGCCCTCGCCACACTCTGGCGAAGCTTCCTACATTATCTGATGCAGCCGCGAAGCTATCCTTGTGTTTTCAGGTCAGCGCCTCCTCGCTGCTATTGAAGAGCTGCTGGAGCTCCTTCGCAAGTAGCTCCAGGACGTCTCCAGCCCAGGCACGCGCTCCAGGCAGCGCGGACTGCTTCCGCGAGTGCGCCCAGGCTTGCAATTCAGGTCGCAAGCCTCGCAACTGCCCCAATTGGCAGCGACTTCCTCGACTGCGGGTGCATAGCCTGGAGGTGGGACTTTAGTCCTACCTCGTAAGTGTGCGGCCTCGCAACCACACTTAAATTGAAAACGTGTATCAGGTTGTTTGCCTTCGATACACAGGGGTCAGGTCCCTCACCCACACGCAGCGCGCCACGTGCTCGCCCACCCTTGCCCACGCTAACGCCCCGCGGATCTGGGTCGGATCCGGCTACCCGACCAAGCACTCCTCACCCACCACCGCACGCCGGTGGGCCTGGTCCCGGGCACGCAACCCAAACCCGATTACCTGGCTCTGGGAGAGCTTTCCTAAAGAGAGATTCAGAGAGAGAGAGATGCGGGGAAGGGGTAGGGGTAGGTTTTGCTCTGATCCTTGTGTGTGCGCGTAGGGAAGAAGGAAAAAGAAGAAGAAGCAGGTGAAGAAAGAAGAGAAGAAGGAGAGGAGCTGAAGAAGAAGAAGAGGGGCCGCACTGTAGCAAATGCATAGTCAAGTCGTCTGAGCGTCGCGTCAGACGTCGGAAGGGCAGCAGCCAAAGAAAGAAGAAGGCAGTTTGAAGAAGAAAGAAGAAAAAGAAGAAAGAAGACACAACCGCATGGAAGAAAAGAAAGAAGAAGCAGAGCAAAAGAAGGCAAGCAGAAGAAGAAAGAAGAAAAAGAAGAAAGAAGACACAGCTGCAAGGAAGAAAAGAAGAAGAAGGCAGGCTGAAAAGAAAGAAAGAAGAAGCAGAGCAGAAGAGAAAGAAAAGAGAAAGAAGAAGAAGGTCACCACAGCTGCAGGCTGAAGAAGAAAGAAGAAGGAAAGAAGAAAAGAAGAAAGAAGAAGAAGAAGAGGAACGGCCAGAGCAGAAGAAGAAGAAAAAGAGAAGGGAAAAATCAACTGAAAGAGAAGAAGAAAAGAGAGAAGAGGAAGAGAGAAGAAGAAGAAGCCAACAAAAAGACTTTTTCTCCCTCTCTCTCTATCTCTTAATTTTTGTAAAACCTTATATTGTGAATTTATGTTTCTAGAATTATAGTTGCTCCCTGAGTTCGACCTCGGGAAAACTTGTTATTCTAAGTAAAAAAAAAAATTGTATTAATCTGATAGTTGTTTTGTCATATACCACAACGGCCATAATAATCTTAAAGACGAAACACGAGAACCAGCATTACTTTCCGCTATGAGTTTTGTGTAGAACAAGTTCAATTCAATTCAAGTTGCCTTCTTTTAAATCCTTGTCGCACTTGTTTTTTTTTATCTTGATCTAGCACTTTTTCACTCCCTCTCCCTAATTACTCTAGGCCCCCATGTGCCTAGAGTAAGCTTAGGGAGAGGCCCTTCATGCCACTCTAGCAATAGTTTAGTGGATTAGGTTTAGATCGCCTTTTCCTTCGTCAACAACTTTGCGAATGCTCATTATATCAAAACCCTAAAAAAAATTATAAATTAAAAAGACCAAAAAGAAAGGTGAATTTCATTTCCAGGCAAGAGACATATTTTTGCAAACATTTGGCCTCCTTGGACGACCCTAGATACTCCACTATATAGGTTTATAAATTTAAGAGTTGATCGATTTTGCGTGTTACAACAACATATTTTACAAACTGCGTAAAATTCGTTATCACTTTTTGGCACCGTTGCAGGGGAGGCACGGCTTTGCTTGATTAATTCTCTTGCTTGAAGTGGATCTCATCCCCTTATCTCTCTTTTCTCTTGTGTGTGCAGGAGTCAATTGCAGAAAGAAAGTGAGAAATTTTGAGAAGCTTGAAGTATCATGTCTTCTCATAGAATTTCAGGTTGGTTCTCCCTTTCTTGTCACATTTTTCCTTAAAAACCAGCAAAAAAATATTAAATTTGGCTTTCAGGATCTTAAATATCTTACTTAAGTGAAGTGGTCTAATTTAAAACTCATTGTTTGCTTGTTTGCACCATTAAACACCACGCCATTTCAAGTGCGAGTGTTCTGTTTTCCAGATCTAGACTTATGTTCAGATTTAAAAAATTAATTCCAAACACAACAGACCTCTTAAAATCTTGAAATTTCACCCAGAGATTTCAAATCAAGCTAGGAGCATCTGTTCCAAATTTTAGAGTAATTGAATTTGTAATTAATTTTTAAAAATTCATGAACTACAGAGGGGTCACACCCTTTATTCTTCCTATTTTGTTACTGCCCACGAATTTTTAGATTTCTTCTACTTAGCCAATTTTTATAAAATTTAGCTTTTTGGAATCCTTGTAAAATTCCACACATCATACAAAATCACCAAAATTTTTTGAAGCTGGTGGTGGTACAAAAGATCCAAAATACCCACAAGTATCATTTTTGGATTTTAACACCAGCACAAATAAAAATTCAAAATAATTACCAAACAAATTTTTAAAATCTTAAAAAGATCTTTTCTGGAAACCTTGTTTCATTTTCTTCAGATTAGTGGTGTTGTTTGACTTGTTTGGACCACTACTTAATACAGAAAGCCTAAAAACAACTCATTGATAGTAATTTTCTACCTTAGGATCAAATTGCAATAGGATTTTCCTTTGTATTTCAAGAAAACCACTTTTAAAGGAAATTGACCATCACCAATGCAACTTGTTTTCCTTTGATTGTGGAAGTTTCAAACTTATTTGAACATTTAAAAAGAGAAACCCTAAAACACATTAAATTAAATTGAATCCTAAAAGACCGAAATACAAAAATTGTGTGACAACTTGTTTTTCATTGGAATCAACTACCAATTCTTGCATACACACACAAAAAAATTGAAATAACAGGGCAATAACCCAATTAACGCCCTCCACATTCCGTGTGCACTATAGTATCATAGACCTAACTAAAATCTGTAGCAACTTAACCCCTAAGGTTTCACCAACTTAGGCTTGCTATATAAGTCTTAAGTTTTCTTTAGTTAATACCAATTCTGTCATATATATCTGGTGTTCAGGTTGAGGGGCCATGTCAAGCGACCAGGCAAGGGTTTGTACAAGCACCTGGGATTTTCCTGAGAAATGCTTGGGCCCAAACCTCCCCTTAAGCAACTTGGCTTGATTTGTTGACAGAACGGGTATTCAATGTTGATTACTTATTTCCTAGGTAGACCAAGTTTTAGGTTAATTTCTAGGGAGTCATGAAAGATTATGGTGTAGACCCGGATAGGCTATGTTAATATGGTGATTTTATCATTGAAGTGTGTATAGTGGTTAGCCTAGATCGAGCCTAACCATCTCTTTACAAAATATTTTTTTTTCCTGGCCTATTTGATTTTATCTTGGTCACTTTTAGGCCCAGGGTCGAACTCAGGGAAGTGGGGTTAGAAGTTAAGTTTCTACGCCTTTCCTACAACGAATCTCTTTTGTTCGTTTATTATGTTTTTGGTTTTTTCTATTTCGATTTTTTCTGATAATTCTTGTCCTTGAGGCACACCCTCAAAATTAGGTTCTTGGCTTTGAGCCAAATTAGGATTCCAAAATTGGTCTTGCTATTCGCAAGACTGAGTACCTGCAAGTCAAGGATTATCTTTTCTCTTTCATATATATATATATTTTTATCTTTTTAATGGCAAGAAAGAGAAATAGAAATAAAGTGAATATAGTATGTATATATATATGTATAAAGGGGTGGGAGTGGAGGTGGAGATGGCGTGTAGCACGGTGTCGAGTCAGTTGTCGTCTAGGAAGATGCAACCAACAGGACGAAGTGCCGCGTGTAATGTGGATTGGTGGAAGATGAACGCGAACACGCTTTCTGTATGCGTGTATCGGGGAATATCAGCAACTGGTGCGGATATTCTCGCGATACAATGTATGGTAAGTAATATGAAAATATATATATGTATATATGTAAATATATATATATGTATATATATATATGGTTATAACTGTATAGGTATATGTGTACTTATATATATATATATATATATATATATATATATATGTAGATAGATATGTATATATATATGTATATATAGTTATATAGATATATATGTATATATGTATGTATATTTATATATATATATATATATATGTATGTATGTATGTATAAGTACATGTGTATATATGTGTATATATATACATATATATATATATCTATGTATGTATGTATCTATACTTATACATAGTTATATAGGTAATAATATATATATATGTATATATATATATAGATATATATATATATATTTATACGTATATAAGTATATGTATATATGTAAATATATATGTATATATATATAAGTACATACATATATATATATATGTATGTATGTATGTATACTAATACTTAGTTATATAAGTACTACTATATATAAGTATATATATATGTATATAAATATATGCATATATATCAATATATATATGTATATGTTTATATATATAAGTATATAATGATGTATAAGTGAGACGGTGTGTGTGCGAGAGTGTGAGTGTGTGTGTATGTGTTTCTGTAGAGAGAGAGGGAGTGCTGTGTGTGAGAGAGAGGGAGGGAGAAGGATCGTCTGGTGGAGTGAAGGAGTGGGCGTTAAGTCATCTGCAGCCTCCAAGCGTCGTCTGGTGATTCACACACGCACGCAGGCACGTAGGCGCGCTGAGAGGTGTGCACTGGAGGGAGTGAGCGCGAGGGAGAGAGGCCCGCAGCGCACCGCGCTGCATGAAGAGAGGGCGCTGAAGCCGGCGTGTGCAGGTGAAGGGAGACGCGGACGCAAACGTTGAAGTGGGCGGGCGTTGGCAGACGCGAGTGCACACAGATGCGCGGTCGGGAGCTGGAGCGGGTGCGAGGCAAGACTCGGGCGCGGGCTAGCAGCGGTTGCGGCGCGGCGGGTGACCGGATAAGTGAGAAACTTACCGATCACCGCACTGTAGCCACAGTGTTCCGCTGAAACGCGTGAACAGCAGCTACAGTGCCGGGGCGAGCCGCGCGACCGGGCGTATCCGGTGCTGTGAGTGCGTGCGGCATAGACGGCTCGGCACGCGCGCGGAAGAGGCTGAGCCAGCTGGACTGCGAGCGGGACTTCGCGACAGAGCGCGCAGAGAAGGGGCGCGGGCGAAGGAGCACGACAGGGTGCGAGGAGAGGGGTGCGGGTGACCTGCTGGCGTGCGCGGTGGAGCGTGGCCGACTGTTGCAGGGGCGTGAGATGGTTGGTTGAGCTTCAAAGCTTGAAGCTTTGTGGTAATGGCGGAATTGTGGCTAAACAGAGAAGACCACCACGCCCACCGGCTCTTTGATGAGTTGGGCGATGGTGGACTCACAATGGTGGTTGTGCACCAGTGTGAGTTGCTCCTGCCCGCAGCGTGGCTCCTCGGAGGAGGAGAGGCTTCGTATGGAGGGAGAGATGAGGAGACGGCCTGGAGAAGAAGAGCTGATGTGTTTTGGCGTGGACCAAGCTCCCCTGCAAAGAAGGTAGCCGCGCCTGTTTTATAGAGGAAGAAGGCATGCACAGCCATGCCCTGGCTGTGCATGGTTGTGCATGCGGCTGCAGGGAGTGGCTTGCAGAGCACGCTGAGCAGGACATGGCGTGAGGAAGAAGCTGCCATGCTTTGCAGCAGCGGGGAAGAATTCAAAATCAAATAGAAATAAAAATAAAGATGGAAATTTTGCGAAGCAGCACTTGAAGAAAATGTAAATTACAAGGCCATTTATTTCACTCTCCTCCCCTCTCAATTAAATTCATGCATGCATCTATTTTCACAAATGCGACTATGGATACCTAATATGCACTGGTAATGCTAGGAAATAGCACAACACGGCACAATTGCAGGTGTATTTTTGCGGTGCAATCAAGTCACAATTAAGTTTGGTCTAGAATTTGATTGCTTATGTGCACACTTTCTCTCATCTCCATCTCTTCTCCTCCCCTCTCGTTCTTCCACTTTATGCACGGGCGACGGTCTCAATATCCTCACTTGGAGGGACCTTTTAATTTCACCCCACACGCAAAAAGATTGCTTCTTCCTTCTTATTCTAAAAAGGAAAGTCAACAAAACAGGTCCACTAACCCTTCCACTTCCACCTCTAACCCCACTACTAACCCAAATTCTAACCCTTCCACCCAACACCCCCCACCTTTGATTTCCCGCACTTGGAGCTCCCCAATGCTGATTTGCCTCAATCACAACATCAAGCCCCCCCACCTGACCTGTTGACAATGATGGCTGAGTAGATTGCTCAGCTAAATGCCAATCAACAAACATTGACTAGGAATATCCAAAACCTAGCCAACCAAAGGCCCAACCCACCACCTTGTCAGCAGCCTGTTATTCCTCTGAAAGATTTTTATGATCCTTCTTTTTATGAGGAACTACCAGGAGTGGTCATACCAGAGGGGGACTTCGAAATCAAGCCGGTGGTTTTGAACCAGATTAAACACTTTCATGTCCTTCCTAGGGAAGACCCATTCAGCCACTTTGAAGAGCTAACTCTTCTTGCACAAACAACCCGTTCAAGAAATGTGCAAGAAGACCTTTGGCTGATGCGGCTATTTCCATTATCTCTAAAAGATAAGGCCTCTTATTGGTTCAGGACCACTAGCCGGCCCATCACCACATGGCCTCAGCTCAAGAGCACCTTCTGATGAGTCCATTTTAATGGACTAGTATTACGCCTAAGTAACTTTAATCTTACCTTTTAGGTTTGTTAATAACTACATTAAGTTATAGAATATTTACATGCATCATGATTTAAGTTTACATCTATTTATAACATTCTATAACTTAATATGTAATGATTTTGTTGTTTTTATGTGCAGGAATGATATTTAGAAAGAACAAGGAGTTGGGGAATAAATTTCCCCAACAAACAACCGGCAGCATGTGTTTTCCCCCCATCCTTCGGCCATCCTCAACAGCGGCCGGCCAAAAATTTCAAGGGGATTTTGAAAATCCCTGGAAGGGTGGAAGAGAGGAGTTAAGAGGAGGCAGAGCGCAGGAGAAGAACCATCATCGAGGAACCGTGTAACCCATGTGCACTATGCACCAAGTCTTCACCGCTCCCTCTAGCCGCGACTACAGGCGCCCGCACCCCCGCAGGCGCTTCCCCCTGCACCTGCCAAGCCACACCCGCACAGCACCATCACCGTACCCCCCCTTCCAGCGCCATCAACTTCCAGCCTACTCCAGCCGCCCTGCAAGCGCCCACTCCGCCCCACCTGCGCCCGCAAACGCTTGCGCCTTCCAGCTCTCACACCACCCAGGTCTTCCACCGTTCATCTCCAGCCGCCCCTGCAGGCACCTGCTCACGCACCTGCACAGTGCCAATGGCAGCCGCCCATCACCTGCAGGCCTGTGCAGGCGCACCGCCCCACCCGCCTCGCCTCACCCGCGCCCCTGCCAGGCTCGCAGGCACCGCACCGCACCCCCCTCCTCCAGCGCCCTTCACTGAAGGTGCTGCACTGCTCACACACCCGCACAGAACCCACACCCGCAGGCATTTGCACCCCTCCAGCGCCTCCTCAAGTTAGCACCTCTCCAGCGCCTAGCGCTCCTCTCTGCAGACCACCCACGCCTCTAGTGCCTGCACCGCAGCCAGCGCCTGGCACTCCCCTCTCCCAGGCTCGTGCCACTCCAGCCACCGCAGCACGCACCCCCCTTCCAGTGCCATCCCTTTCTAGAGCCTGGTGCTCCCCTCTGCAGACAACCCTCGCCACCAGCACGCCCATCTCCAGCCGCCCCAACAGGCACCCTCTCCAGCGCTACCACCAGCGCCCAGCCTCACGACTGCAGCAGCAGGACACCCGCACATCCATGCACAGCTGTCTCCTTCTCCTCCAACAGGTCGGCGGCCCTCCTTCAGCTACCAACCATCGCCGGCCGCCGCATCACCGCCGTTGCATAGCCCTCGTCAAGCCGCACCTCCCCATCGACTCTCGCGGCCAATTGTGCGTGGCCGCACACGCGAGGAGGAGAGAGGAGAAATCCTTTGTTTTTATCTCTATTAATAATTACATTCAATGCCATTGTCAATTTTATATTAATATTTTATTCTGGCCACATTGCACTGATGCACTCAGATTTTTCTGAAATTATTTTACTTGTGTTATGTGCATGTTTCTACCTTGAATTTCAAATCAAAATTGCATGAAAGTTGAATTTACATGATAAGCCATTACACATGCATCATACACATATTTTTGGAGCTTAATTCCAGATGTGAAAATTGCATAAATACCCCTGAACCTTTAAGGACATTGCAAACTTCATTTAAAATAGCATATTCCTCGCATTAAAGTTGCAGAAGAGTTTGCGAACTATGTATTCCTTGACTCGTGAATTTATTGGTCTATTCCTCCTTGTGGATACGACATCCGTTATTGTGGTTTAAATTCATATCTGTTTAATCTTTGATTGAGAGATTTTCCACCACCTTTTGTGCTACAACGATTTATTATCTTAATATTAATTATTCAAAGTGAAAATCACTCCGTCACCTTCCTTAAAAAATTCTTTACCGTAGGTCGTACTAATTCCTTGAGAAGATCTATTGCAACCTTTCAACAGAAATCTGGTGAGACTTTTCATGATTCTCGGGAAAGATTTCAAGATCTCCTAAGAAGTTGTCCGCACGACGAGATTCCTTTATGGTAGCTTGTGCAGATCCTCTATCATGGATTAAAAGATCAAATCGGACATTTCATCGATGCCTCGTGTGGCGACAACTTAAATAAGGATGTTAAGAGTGCCTATGAACTTTTTGAAGAAATGAATGAAAACTCATTTAATCAAGCTTCCATGAACACATTTTGCAGAACTCCAAACCCGTAGTTCAATGTTCATGAAGTAGGCACCCAAGTTATCCCTGTCACCCAAGATGATCTTCAAATGATTGCACAAAAACTCGACCAGATGCACATTAATCAAAAGAAGATTGAGGAAAGACTTGCCACATCGACCCAAGCTCCACACAATCTACATCTAACCCAACCTAACTTTCCACGAAGAGAAAAGTTGCACAATCTCAACACTACTACAGATTATTACCAGTATTCTGAGGTTGCCCATGATTCACTGGGGAATTACAACTATCCAGATCTTAACCCCACTCAAAATATTTTTGCCATCTAGGAGCCATTTAAAAATTCTTCCAATTGGAAGAATTACTCGAAATACTCCTGGAATAATCAGGTTCCTCCCCAACCAAATCAATTTAATGGGTATGGATCTAATCCGACCTTTCATCCTGGGCCATCCCAACAAGACATTAATGGCCAAATGATGAGAACCCTACAAGACATGCAGACAAAGATGACGGAAGTAACCCGCACCATCACAAATTTGAATAATCAGATTGGGGTTAGTCCCACTCAAAAACCTGCAAGACATCTTCCCTCCCAACCCATGACCAACCCTAATCACTAAAGGAACCAATATCCGAGCAGAAATCCACACTACCCGATACAACCTCCTACTAATCCACACCTCGGCAGCCTCCCAAGTTTCCACAACCACAGGCCCCCCCACCCCCTCCAAATAATAATCCGACTGCACATGCAATAACATTGAGGAGTGGGAAAACTACCACTGATCCTGGGCCTTCACAGAAACCTGGTGAAATCCCCATCCCTGTGCAAATTGACTCTCCACCTCCCCATCAGGAAGAAAAAGAAACACAATAATCTCAAGACACGACTCCTATCCCTTTTCCATAAGCTCTCCACCCCACCACCAATAGAAAAAAGAAATCTGAGCCCACCACAGAAGAACTCATGGATCTATTTGGGCAAGTTCAAATCAATATTCCTCTCCTAAAGGACATCGAATATATACCAACCTACACCAAATTTTTGAAGGAGATATGCACTCCAAAAAGGCAGGAAAAAAATCTAGGACAGGTACATCCCTCGGAAACAGTAAGCTCTGTCATACAAATCAAGCTGCCTCCTAAGATGAAAGATCTGGGGGCACCATTAATTTCAGTGATTATTAATGATACTACCTTTGATCGCACCCTCCTTGATCTTGGGGCCTCAGTTAATATCATTCCCACGATTTTATTTGAAGAGTTTCAGATCGGTGAATTAAAACCCATCAAGGTTACCCTGCAATTAGCTGATCGTTCTACAATCAAACCTCGTGGGATTGTTGATGATGTTTTGGTCAAGGTCCAGAATTTTGTCTTCCCTGCAAACTTTTTAGTTCTTGACATTAAGGTACCCGAATCTTTATTGAATGCCCCAATAATCCTTGGATGACCCTTTTTGGCCACTGCAGAGGCAAATATCAATTTCCATACAGGCAAAATTGATATCACCAGCACAGGCCAAACAATCACTCTAGATATTTTCAAATCCTCTAAGAGATTCCATGATGATAACGTTTTTGACTCAGATACTGAAATTTCAAATATGATGGAGACAATGTTGATAGATACCCTTACCGACCATAATACTTTTGAGGAATCAGATTCAGAATTAGTGGTCGGCGAAATTTGTGATTTGGAGACTTGTCTTGACCAAAAATCCATTCTTGATGAACCCCCTGATCACCCGGCCCCACCCACTCTTCCCTCACCCCACCTTTCCAGACTAACTTCACCCAATCCTCACCATCCCTTCCCCGACACCTTTCCTATGGACCTGCCACCAGACCCGCCTGAGCTTGGCATTCAACCTGATTTAAAATCGTGGCCAGACTCGGGCTACACTTATCATTTTCCATCCAACTTTGATCCTTATATTTCCTCTCATCCATTTTCTAGGGATCCAGAAGAAGACACATTTTATGCAGGCATCCAAGTGTCAAATAATTTACATGATTTTTCGTCTTCAAAGCATACCTTCACGCCCAGCTGAATGGCGTAAAAGATATCACTGGATGGGAGGTTTTGACTATCCTTTTTCCTTTCTCTTTCACGGTTTTGACTATCTTAAATCTGACTGCCTTTTACTGAGGTAATCCCTCTTTCCCTCCCAATGCATGAGGATAACGCATATCTTAAGTATGGGGGGGTGTTTTTAAAATTTTGATGACCGATTTAGGACTTTCAAAACCTAAAAACATGCATTTTTCTTTAGGCATTTTATTTTCCTACTTGCATACCAAAAAAAATAAAAATGCTGAAAACTTTTTGAGGAAAAATTTCAAATCAGGACTAAGATTGAAAACACACTTTTAGTACAATGGGATTTTACCTTTAACAAATTTGGGATGAGGATATAGATCTGATCATTAGAATTTCAGGGTCTATTTTTAGACTAAATCAGATATCCTTCTCTAAAATTTCACCTAAACTGATGATAGTTCTGGTAACTTGATCCTCTTTTGTAATATAGAAAGTTCTGGGTTAGTTTCTGATTCAAAAACTTCCTTTTCTTGCGGAACTTCTTGTGTCAAATTTCACACACAAGCCAACACTTAAAAAACTACTAAAAATCAGAAAAACACCTTGTTTGGCCTTAGTAAAAGTCTGAAGCAAATCATTGGTTTGAGTTCCCACCGCTGAGAAAGAGGAAAATGCCTCCTTTGAGGACGCGATGTCAACATGTTACCACCTCAACACTACTCCATATCTATATTTAATATCTTTAGATGGAGCATTAAAGCGCATTTTAGCAGCTCAAGTGTCTTGGATGGTTCTCTACCAATAATGTCGGAGCAAGAGCTTGAGTTTGATTGTAGCGCCCCTTTACACCGCATTGCGTTTTGGGGATGTGAGCTCCTGCGTGGTGTCATGGACAGCGCTATCTCGAAGTACTGGCATCAGAGCCCCCTTGAGGATTGGTAACAAGAATGATGATCCTGACACATCAGTTGTAAGACTAAGCTAGAAATAAGCATGGGGGATAAAAACAAAGTTATAACCCAAAAACACGCCCTTATCAATGTTGGCTTTTCACAAGCACAGACACAAGGTTTTAAAAGTTATTGCAAGTTACGAATCAGATTCAAGAGCCAGAAAAATCCTAAAAACAGAAATTTCAAGTCATCTGAATTAACAAGGGGTTAATCTGTGAATTTTCTAGAGGATATATTGATCCCGTTTTGTCTAAGTTTTGGATCAACCTATGTCCCATAATGTTTGTCTCCTCAAAAGTTAAAAAAATTAGAGTTCCAAAAAAATTTTATTTTGTAAAAATTAAAGTTTTGCTAAGAGACTAGCAAAAGATAAGCATGGGGGTGTGATAAACACCAATTTATCATCATTCTTATGCATTAAAACAAACCTAACTCTTAGGATTTTACTCCGCAAATGGGTTTTTGGGCTGCATTTAGGCATTAATTAGGTTAGGCATGCATTGCACCTTTTTGTTGTCTTTTTAATGTATTTTTGTGAGTGTTAGGGATATAAAAATTGCCAGATACCTAGAACCCTAACACTCAAGAAGGCAACTGGTGAAGCAGAAGCTCTCACCAACTGGAACCCAGCTTGATCCAGCTCGTCATAGCTGGAATTCAGCTCACCTGAACTAGGGTTGGCTCATCCTAGCTCCATTCAGCTCATCTCAACTGAATGGTAGCTCAAGAGAGCTCATCTTAGCTCACCCTAACTCAGGTCAGCTCAAATCCAGCTCAACTTAGCTGAGTCTAGCTCATCTCAACTCCCATTTGTCCACAGGGAGCTCTAGCTAGCCCAATTGAGTTGACTGGAGTTCACCCCAGCTCAGGTCCAGCTACATCCAGCTCCACTCAACTCTAGCCAGCTGAAGGTGAGTTCATTTTAGTTCAGGAAGCTCAAGTCCAATTCCCGGGGACTCAACTTAACTCAACTGAGTTGAGCTAAGCTACCGTAGCTGCCTCAACCAGCTTGATCCTCTCCGGGAGCACCAGATCCAGCTCACCTCAGCTCATTAGGGTAGAAGCCAGCTTACTTTAGCTTGGCAAAGCAACTAGCAAGGAACTAGCAAGCTAAGCCAGCTACAGTAGCTCCATGCCACGCTCTTCAGCAGCTGCCAGCTCCAGTTAAAGCTCCAGACTTCTCCTCCTCAGCTCCTCTCTTCAAACCCAAGCTCACATTTCCTACTACTCTACTCTATTACTAGCTAAGCTAGCTAAGCTTAGCTAGACACCAGCTCCCTTGGCCATTCACCACCTTAAAACCCTACCTAACTAGCTCCACCAACTACCTCTACATATAAGTCCACCTAGCTAACCTAGTCCACCCCTAAGTTGGCACCAACCCTAGCTACCTTTTCACCCCTCACCTCCCTCCAAAAGCCACCTAAAGATGGCGCCAAAACACCCCCCATAACCACCACCAAAATGGCGCCAACCCATCTCCTCACCACCACCCTTCACTTCACCAACCAACCCATCTCCACCCTTGATTTTTGGCGCCAAGAACACCCCCTTCTAGAAGCCAAAGTTGGTGCCAAAACAAGGTGCCCTTCCACCCCATACTTGACCACCAAAGGCCACCATCAAACCCCCTTCACACCCCCTTGGTTTGCGCCATTTAACCCTCTCCAGTGGATCCATAACCACCTCCCATCAAGCCAACCTAGCCCTCCACTAAAGGCCACGCCAACCACCTCCATTCCACGCTATGAAATCCCATCACCCACCACCATTTTCATCATCCTCCATTTAGTAAAATCTACCCTATACCCGCCTCATATCTATGGCCAAGAAGAAGGAGTAGAGAAGAAGATTAAGGGGGCACATCACCCACCCCCTTGGTGCCTTCTTCTCCCCATTTCTTCTCCCTTGTGCCATGCCAAGGAGGAGGAGCACTTCCCCACCAGGAGGATGGCCAGGAAAGGAGGTGTAAGGGTGGTGCACGCCCACCCTTGGAGGAGGAAAGTTAAGGTGGAAGCTTCCACCTTGGAGGACACCATCTTGGAGGAGCATAGCAAGGAAGGAGTTGGAGGACCCTTTTCATGCCTGGGAGCTACCAGGCTTGGAGCAAGAAGCCATCATCTTCTTCACCATTTCATTTAGAGGATTTGTGTTTTTATCTTCATGCATTTCAAGTAGATTAGAAGCTTTCCTCTATGTGTTTTGTGTAAAACAAGTTCAATTCAATTCAAGTTGCCTTCTTTTAAATTCTTGTCGCATTTGTTTTTTTTATCTTGATCTAGAACTTTTTCACTCCCTCTCCCTAAATACTCTAGGCCCCCACGTGCCTAGAGTGAGCTTAGGGAGAGGCCTTTCTTGTCACTCTAGCAATAGTTTAGTGGATTAGGTTTAGATCACCTTTTTCTTCGTCAACAACTTTGCGAATGCTCATTATTTCAAAACCCTAAAAAAAATTATAAATTAAAAAGATCAAAAAGAAAGGTGAATTTCATTTCCAAGCAAGAGATGTATTTTTGCAAATATTTGGCCTCCTTGGACGACCCTAGATACCCCACTATCTAGGTTTATAAATTTAAGAGTTGATCGATTTTACGTGTTACAACGACGTATTTTACAAACCGCGTAAAATTTGTTATCACAAGGCCCGGGGGCATGCCACCGAAAACTGTTGCGATCTGTGCGATCAGATAGAGTTTCAGATATGGCATGGGAACCTAGCCTACATCGTTAGGTGTAACGAAGGCCAGGATAAAGGCAAGGGCACCACCGAAGGCCCGGAAGATTACCATAAGGAGAGGCTCTAGCACTTCCTTGGAGTTAACATGGTAATCACTGAGGTCCCAGAGCATGGCAAAGCCGCAACCTGCCAACTCGAGCAGGCGATACCCCCTGCTCCCATCGAGCGAGTACCATCGCCAGGTCCTAGAAGCCATGCTTAGGGCCCCCCAACACCCTTACCTTCCACCCCTTGTGGACACAAAGGTCGAGGCCATCTTTGGCATCAACGCTGACCAAAGCCAGCAACCCAGCCACTCTAGGCGACTGGCCCTTACAGCTTTTCCCACCCTTCAGTGGGGCGAGAAAGGCCTTGAAGTTACCCTCTCCAAGGGCCATTTAGGCATTTTAGTGAACTATAGGGGTCCTGTCGTAAATTTTAGACCCCAAATTTTATTCTACGGGCTCAAGTGAAATTTTCCCCAACCCCACCTTATCCCCACTCCCAAAAACCCTACTCCTACCCCCTTAAAAACCTCAACCCTCCTTGATTTCCGCACCTTCACCCTCCTATTTTCACCCCGAGCGGCGTCTCTTCTTCACCCTCAACGAGTGTGAGGACGAGAGAGAGTGTGTGTAGGAGGAGTGAGCAAGAGGGAGAGGGAAGCAGGGAGGGGGAGAGAGACGCTGCTGCAGCAATACACAGCGCGAGGAGCACGTGGCGCGAGGAGCTCCTACACAGTAAACTCACTGGGAGTAGGTGCTACGCGTAGGGTGTGGGCGTGTCTCCTGCGACCATCAGATGTTCGCGAAGCCCTGCAAATAGCTAGGAGGCTCTGAGGATTGCTAGGGCGCAATCCAGACATCTGGGCACATGCAGAACACTATGTGAGGCCTGTCCGACGCATCTGCATTGCGTACGGGCTCGAGACGCAAGCTCGTGTGAGGAAACGAGCCGCGCAAGGGAAAAGTTGTCGAGAAAGCGCACATACTCGGCACCCGACGCACTTTTGGACATATGAAGGTGGTGTCGAACGTCCGGCTGCATCCCCAGACGGCCGAGAAGGGCGGAAGACGACGGGAGAGGGTCAAGAGCTCTAGGTAGGACTCTGCTCGAGTTTAAGACATCTGGGACTCACCCTAGATGTTTGATAGAGACTACTGCGTGCATCTGCTGCAGGCAGGTGGCCGGTCCAACCAGACCAGCCCACTTGGCCTGGTTCAGGTAAACCAAGAAGGGTGTTTGGGCCAGTTCAAGGCCCAAACAAAGTCGGAATCACACAAGCAAGGTATCGTTGGAAAGCTCTTGAAATTTCCTACATGTTAGAGTTATCTCTACACTATTTTAGGACTATTTTACATATTGAAATGTCAGTCAACTAGGTTAATGTCCTATTTGACCGTTAAATTGGTGTAGGTCCCAAGTCTGTGGTGCACACTGGACCTATAGAGACAACGGGATACACCGCTCATGCCCCCATATCACCCGTACCCCTTAGTAGAGTAGTCTTCCTCTACTCATTTTCATTAGTTCGGTTAAGTGAATGTCAAACTAGAAATTTCTGTCTAAAACCTAAGTTATGAAACATAAAGTTAAAGTCATTTATGCCCGTCTAATTATGGAAATCGGTGACTGCTACCCTAGCTTTATGGGTTTGGCAATTAAGTTAACAACTTAAATCCAAGATTGGTCTCTAAACATGTGTGATATCATGGAGCATGCTCGTTATGAAATAAACCCTAAGGTTGAGAATGATGCATGTTTATGTTCAATATACCGACCTTGTTTGATATAACCTAAATGTGAAGGATGACCATTACATACAGAGAAAAGGTGATAACTCTAACGATTAAGATAAATGCTTTCACTGTTATGCCACAATTGCCTACTTTCCATGTTTGGAATCGGAATGTGAATGATAATGCATGTAAATCATTGGTGTGTGAAACAGGAATTATGAACAAACCCTATGGGGAATTAGGGGAATAGCTTATCTGCTATGACATTGAACTCTAATTGCAATCAAATATTTCCTCTTACAAAGGCATGACTGTTGAATGGTTTCTAGAACCGAAAGTGAGCTGGCGCTCGTGTGCGGGTGTACTGAGGAGAGCTACTGTCACTTTTGTGTAGGGAGAGAGATAGCCTCCCCTTGGTTTGGGACACGGGGTAGGAATGGCCTCCCTACAATGACTCCTATTGGGCCCATTGGGCCAACTGAGATAGTCGGGTGAGGATACACAAACTGGTGAGGGGCGTGGCCCTGTTCTGTTCTGTGTTGTACGTTAGAGTGTACGCACTAGCAGAAAGGACTGACCATGTGCCAGTGCGGGATAGCTACCCGTGCGTTTATCACGCATGCCGTAGTCACTGTTACGTCGCGAACAAGACCCTGGGGTCGTAGATCGGGTGTAAGACTAACACAGGGTACTCTTCCGACCAAAAGAGTACCACGTGCACGTTTTGCATCACGGGAGAACTGCAACAAGATCGTTCCATTAGGGAACAAGTGAACCCAGAGCTAACATGGATCTTTGCTAGAATGCCTAAATAATAAACAACTAGTGCTCATGATTAGAAATAGACATTAAATGTGTGAATGACGACAAATGCATGAATTGTTTTATTGCTTTTAGATTTTTATTGCATTAGATATTTCTATTGTTTGCCACTCCACTCAGCAATTTGCTGACATTTGCCACTATGTCTAAGTCAAAGAGGTGAGTAGCCAGCACCATTGGCTATAGAGGGGGCTGGGCCTAGTCGGGCCAAGCCGTAGACTGTTCCAGTTTTCTGTTTCCACCTCTGAGATACTATTCTTACTGCGATCGTGAGTATTGTTCGTGTTTAGAACTAGTAGATCTACCTTTGTCTTTCTATTACAGTTGTGATGGCTAGATTGCGAACTCTACTTTTCTTCTATGACGTGATGTCAATTTAAGATTATTGTTCTAATTTCCATCTTTCATTGAATGCTTAGCTACTGTACATGTGTCAAATTATATATATATATCGTCTATTTCTTGATGGACGACTGGGCCTTGGGATTAGTCAAGGCAGGTCATTCCCGGGTTCCATGAGGAGCCGGGTTCAAGTCGTAACAAGCCCCGTCAAGTAGGTGGCCTTGCTACTATTCGCCTCCCTCCCTGACACGGCGGAGCACACTGACCCGCTGTTAGTAACATTGTTGTTGGCCGAACAATAGCAGCCCCTGCTCCTCGTCGATGAGGGAAGCACGGTGGACGTCCTCTTCCTTCGAACCCTGTGCTAGCTGGGGTTCACAGAAGAGCACCTAGCCCCTTCAGTTCACCTGGTGGTCAACTTTGACAACCACAAAGTGATGCCGAAGGGTGAAATTAGAATCCCCTTGTCCGTCTACGATGGGGACAAGCATCTCAACCGGACGACCATGTTCGTGGTGGCCAGGCTGATGGCGAGTTTTGACGGCATCATAGGTCGTCCCATCACCCACACCTTCTTACTGATCCGCTCCTCCTACTTCCAATTCATGCTTTTTCAGTCCCCACGTGGAATAGGAATAATGCACAAGAATCACTCGACAAGGCGACAGCTCCTCCGAATCGAGCTAGAGCGATCCTTGAAACCACAGCCCCCCAAAGCATGAAAATGGGGGAGGAAGAGAACCCAAGTCCAAGCGATCTAGCGGAAAACCACCCTTGAGGATCGGCTGGCAACTTCGGAGTTACAGCCGGGCTCGTAAGCCATGGCTATACAGATGTATCTCGACAACGCTAATAAGCTCGTCCAGGTCAGAGCAAACCTTGCGCCCTCCAAAGTACAGGAGTTGCTACTATTGCTGCAGGCCAACGCGGACATCTTCGCTTGGTCCGCCAATGACCTGCCGGGGGTCGACCCATCCTTAATCTAGCATCACCTGAACATTCAGGCAGGGACACCAACATAAGCCCGCTGAGAAATGGAATGCGGCCGAGGTAGAGGTACAAAAGCTCTTAGACGTGGGATTCACTAAAGAATCCTTGTACCCAGCATGGTTCTTGAAAGTCATAATGGTGAAAAAGGCCAACAGCCAATGGCGCATGTGCGTCAATTTCACCAACCTCAATAAAGCCTGCCCAAAGGACAAGTTCCCCTTGCCAAGGGTGGACACCCTGGTGGACTCCTGTAGCAGACAGTCCCACATGTCATTCTTATACGTCTACAATGAGTACCACCAGATTAGCCTCACCCTAGCCGACAGGCCCCACACCTCCTTCATCATAGATAGGGGCCTGTTCCAGTATAGAGTTATGCCTTTTGGCCTAAAAAATGCTGAGGCCACGTACCAATGCCTTGTAAACTTGATTTTCACAAGAAAAAAAGGAAAATCATATGAAGTGTACATCGATGACATGCTTGTGAAGGGATAGAACTTCCCACAACACCTAGATACCTGGCCGAGGTGTTTCAAACTCTAAGGAACACCCGCCTACGCCTGAACCCTAACAAGTGCACCTTTGGGGTCTTGACTAGAAATTTTCTAGGATCGAGGCCAACCCAGAGAAGACCCAAGTGATTGAAGACCTGCAACCGCCAGGCATACTAAAAGGGTTATAGTCATTGGTTGGCAATATCGCCTCGTTAGGTCAATTCTTGTCTCAATCATCTGACAAATGCCTATCCTTTTTTGAGTGCATAAAAAAGGGTAATCGACATTCTGCAACTTGTTAATCAATCACTTCACAATAAAATGCTATTGTCGAATTTTTGTCCCCGACAACGGCGCCAAAAATATGAATCACGATCGACCACGGTTAGGATAAAAAATTGTCGTTGTTGTTGTAGTATATGTCACAAATACAAATCGTTATTGTATCAGTTTTATTTAATTACATAATTTTTAATGGTTTATTCCAGGTTGTTTACTGGGAGGCAGTTATTGATATATATCACTCTTTAAGTCCAACATTATTCTTTAATTCCAAAAAGCTCAATTTTATGTACAATCATAAATGAATGAATTGATGAATAATCAATGAGTAAAATAATAGCTTAATTATTACAAAATTATTAACTAAAATACTTACAAACACCTAATTACAAACAAGCATCAAACATTATACTTATATACTATATACAATCTATTTATAACTTATAATTCTAATACTTATATATATATACGCTAACAAGTAATAATATATACTATACTAAATTAACTCAATATACTAACATATACAGTAACATATATAATATGCACAACAATAGATAAAAACGTCGCTAAACCTTAGGAAGAACTATGTACAAAGCTTAAGGCAAAAATAGGGTCTGTAGTGATGTTTATTATATCTACAGTGACAGATGACTCTGTCAGTAAAGCTATAAGGTTATTTATATATATATATATATATATATATATATATATATATATATATATATATATATATATATATATATATATATAGATCAAACAACATCTATACTACGTATACTTATACTTATTATTTACAATATACACTTATATACACTATACACATATATGTATACACTTCCTCTCTCACGCTTTCTTCTTGTTCTTTTACGGCTCTCTTTCTCTGTTAACACTCAAATCTTTTCTTATCTCTTTAGTTCCTCTTCTTCCTTATACTCTCAACACCTAACCATTTCTGAGTTCGCTCTCTTCTCTTCTTTCTCTTAACCCTGCATTAAGCTCTACTTAGTTCAAAAATAGGTTTTAAGGTCGGCGGGCGGCCTTTTCGAGAGATACGCAGCACCCTTAACGGGTGGGACCAGACCTCTACTAGGGCCACCCTAGTTCAATTAATTACCCTTTTAATCTCGATTTATGCTCAATAACAGGCTTAATCAAGCCCCTCGCACAGTGTCGGGCCCTCGACCCACACCGCACACCGTCATCACAAATCATCACAGACACTCAGAACAATGCTCAAGGGATCGGGTTATGTTGTGCGCCGAGTGCATGACAACTGAATGGAGAGGGGAAGAAAACAATTTATAGTGCTCACAGCGCTCTTCGCCACACGATGTGGCACTATGTTTGCCAGGTCTGAGCGCTGCAATTCAGCGCACTCGTGTTGATTTTGGGATTTTGGCCCACGATTTGAGGGCCATAAATTATTAAAACTAAAAATTTAATTATGGAAAAATAAAGTATTTACATAGTAGTACATTATTGTACAATTAATTTAGAGAATTAATTATATTTACTATATAAATAAATTCAGTAAAGTCTGCAATTTATACATACTATTTTTTAAGTTTTATTTCTAAATTAAGTATAAATTAGTTAATGTATGATCTAATATTTTTATTGTATTAATATACATATTAAGGTATTTAATAAATATTTTTATTGTATTTCACAAGATTTATTTCGATTTTATTTACATTTAAATAGCTTCTTTTGGATTGTTTTATATATAAATTAGATATAACTAATATAATACATTATAAATACATTTAAATTAGCTTAATCTACTTAAAATACATTAGTACAAGTATACAGTATAAATTAGTTTAGTTTTAACTTAAATTACTAATTTATTTTAATTTAATTTAATAACTTAACTAGTAACTTAATAAATTAATTATTTATTCTATATATATTTAAATTATGATATAGGATTCCTAATGTACATAATATACATATAAATACGTATGTACAATATCAGTACTAAATATGTTAATTTATAGGGTCTATTAATTTAAATAGCTTATAGTACATATAAATTAGTATAATTAATAAACAGTTATATAAATAGGCTATGTACAATTTAAGTGAAATTAAATACTTAAGTTACAATATATAATATATACATAAGTTATTTATACTTAATATATATATATATTTTACACTATTTACTCACATTGCTTACTATATACCTTATATTTACAGGTATTTACATAGTATACAATGGGTTTTTAGGTATTTTTAGGGTTTTTTTACTTTTTATGGGTCTTGTATATTTTGTGGAGATAGGGGATGAGAAGGAAAGTGAGGGATGAGAAAAATGGAGATGTTTTTGGTGTTTATGTATTAAGGGGTTTTTATTTATGTGCAAGTGAAGCACATTTTAGGCCTTTAAAGAGTATTCTAAGTGAACCTAAGGCCTAGAATGGAACTCTAATGGATAAATAGGCAGTGAAATGCCTCAAATATGTTCAACACAAGATATGGAAAAGATGCAAGCAGTTAAGCATGAAATTCAACTTGGATTTCCATTATTTCTAATTTAGGATAGTTAGGCAAAAATCCTTACCTGGCAAAAAATGAATAACTGAATTAACAAGCAATCAAATGCATCTAAAAACCTACAACAGTACAAGAATGCTTGTACACATGCCACACAACCATATATACATGTCAGCTATTTAACAAAATTTGAGTCATAACTCACTGTCCTAATCAATTCTACCAAATTCAGATATGGGTGACAGCAGCAAACAGCAGCAAACATTCAGCTGCAACAACAACCACCATCAGCTGCAGCTGTAACTGACAGCAACTGCAGCAACAGCTACAAAACAATTCAGATAATCTAAACACATCTCAGATCCTTGCTACAGTGTCCAAGTTCAGAGAAATCAAATCTGCAGCAAGTCTGGAACTCCAAATCAGCACTTATCTCCTGATTCAGTCATTTATATATCAAATCAGACCTGAGAAAGCCTGGTCAGGGATACAGAATAACTGAATCAAGAAATACACTGCTGGATTTTAGTTAGATTGTAGCTGCATCATGCAGCAATTTACTATGACGACTTAGGATTCAAAACACAAAGAAAATCTCTTAAAATTCTAACAAGGACTAAAAATCACATAGAAACCTCTCTCAGATGTTAAACTCTAAATCAAATACCCTTGTCAACATTCTCATTTCAAATCAGATCAGAAAAACAACTGGTCTAACACCTTCTAATGCTATAGACAGCATGTAGAAAATGTTGGAATCAGCCCAATAAGTTCAGTTTGAATCCCAAAGTGTTGAAGACCTTAAGGGATATTGAAAATCCCTTAGGTAAAATCAAAATCTCAGAAAATAAATCTATGGTTGAAATCCTTAATAGAGCCTCCAATCAACATAGTTGATCTTCCTTGGCTCTACAAAGCATTCAAAACATTAAAAACCTCATAGAGAGCAGATCTGATCATGGCTCATCTGAAATGAATTCTGACATCAGAATCATCTTAGATTCATAGCCATGCAGTGAATTACACAAAAATAACTCAGTTTGCTTGATCAAAGCAATTCAAAACTCAATTTATATAAAATCTTGCGATCTAGGGTAAAATCCAAATTCAAAGTAGATCAAACAAATTGGTTCCATTTTCAGCTCAGATCGGGCGCCTTTGTGAACAAAATGGAGTGAGTGAGAGGCCCCTAAAATGGATTTGAGTGCAAATCCTCATCTCAAATCCTGAAAGAAAAGAGATGGGGATTTGACTCCAAATGAATGGGTGGATTGCAAATAAAATTGCGAGGAAATCAGAAGCGAAAATGAAAATATGTAAAGGGAGAAAAACATGATCAGTGTGTGGGTGAATTCATCCCCTCTGATTTGAAATGATCAGAGGAGGTGAAATTGGGCATTTCTATGCTACAACTACTCCTAAGCTAAGCTACAATCATGCATCACAGATCAGTTCTAATCTACAGCTAAATTCTACTGCTAATCTATCTAGCTACACTACAGTCATCAGATCAACTCTAATTACTCCTACTCCTAGAAAGCAAGTAAACTACACTAAGAAAATAGTAAATCTATCTAAATGGAAGAAGATGTCCCAGGTCACATGCCGGTCGGCTGATGACGACGAATGGGGAGAGGAGACCAACAGCTGATGAAGATGCCTAACGTCTACCACCCAGTCGGCTGGTAGCGAGTGAAGTTGGGGAGGGAAACGCCAACTCTATCATAGCCGACGGAGGAAATTAGGTTGAGGAGAGCTGCAGGTGTGGGCGAAGGAATCGGCTCATGGGGAGGGAGTTGATGGCGTGCACGCGCAGCTGAGGAGCTCCTTAAGTAGCAGATCAGTGTGCAAACACTCACCACAATGGTGAGATTAATCGCAAAGGGCATGGCCAGTGAGGATGAGAGGAGAAAGCGTGTGTGAGGGTCTAATCAAAAAGTGGTCGTAGGATGGGATCTGGGAGAGGTGGTGATCGCACGCATGGAGTCGCGCAAAGCTTCTAATCAAGCTAAGCCACAGATCGAATTGGTGCAGATGATAAATGGCTAGGATCACGCAAGTGCTTCGCCTGAACAGTGTTTGCACGGGAGCTGCAGGCAGCTGGCTCTTTTGGTGAATTTGCAGGGCTCACCCCTTTGCGAAGCGGTAGAAAGATTGCAGGCAAGCCCATAAGTGGTTAAAAAGCATAACAGAACAATCCTTTTAGGCTTGCAAAGTGGTCCCTGTGGTCTACAAATAAGTCCTAGGAGGTGTTCTAATGAATGAAATGTAATGCACTGAGGACCTAAATGTAAATCTTTCATTTCAAGGCCGTAATGATGTTCAAATGCATCCAAGTTTTTTATGGAAGCTTAATTGAACATTTAAGATGTTAATTATACTTTTGATTTGAACTTTTAAACTCATTTGTGAGTTCGATTTGCACTTGGATCACCATTTAACCTTTTTCACAAGAATATCTCATTTAATGACCTAATTATGCATTTTTAATACAGAATTGAAGTTTTAGGTCTTTTTCTTTAATTCCCACACATAACCCTTTTTATGTGTTAATTTGATATTGTTTAACCTAGTTTCTAGCTTAACTTAGGCCATTTAGCTATGATGAGTCGAACTCATCAAAGGGTAAAGGCTACAACCCTACCTACTGGACTCCCCATTGCTAGAAAGCCCTTGACAAAGTCAAATCTGCACTCCGAAGTCCCCCCATCCTGATGGCTCCCCAGCCCAAGGAAGTCCTCTCCCTGTACTTAGCCGCCTCGGTATTGACCGTCAACTCTATCCTAGTTAGCGATAGGGGCAAAACCCAGCAACTCATATACTTCGTCAGCAAAACCTATCAAGGTGCTGAATCTAAATACGCAATCAATGAGAAGCTGGGACTAGCTCTCGTCACCATGGCTCGAAAGCTACGCCCGTACCTCCAAGCCGACACGATAATGGTCCTGTCAAACTGCCCCCTTTGGCGAATGCTTCACAAGCCCACGAGGTCAACACGACAAATTAGATGAGCTATGGAGCTAACTGAATTTGATGCCAAGTACCAGCTGCGAAGGGCGATCAAGGTACAAGTCCTAGCAGACTTTGTCGTTGAATTTACTGATCCCGATGCCTCCCCCACTCCCCTGGAGACTCTACATCGACGGCTCATCCATGACAGCTGAGTCTAGGCCCAGGATAGCCTTAACCACCCCAGATGGCGTGACTCAAAAGTATGCCATAAAATTGGACGTTCCTGCATCCAACAACCAGGCAGAATACGAGGCCATGATGGCAAGCATCCAGGTAGCAAAGTCCATGGGGATCGCCACACTGGAGGTTCATACAGACTCCCAGCTGGTCGCCAACCAAAAAAATGGCAAATACCAGGCTCGAGACTCAAACATGATGCTATATGCAGAAAAAGTCAAAGAGGAGTTAGCAAACTTCAAAACCATCTCCATCAGGTAGGTACCCCAAGCGGACAACCCCCTAGCAGACGTGTTGGCAAAACTTGCTGCCACCATCCCTCAAGGGCAAGATGAGGACATGTGCCTCCAAACTCTTAAAGAGCCAACTGTCCTCACTCCTAGAACGCTCGCGATAGAGTCGTCCACCTCCTAGATGACGCCTATAGTTACTTATTTGAGCTCTAGCGAGCTACCCCCAAGAGAACCCCGACCCAAGGCTTTCCGCCTCAAGGCCTCCCAGTACAACCTAATCAAAGGGCAACTGTACAAGCAGGGGTATTCCACCCCCTGCTACACTGCTTGACACAAGATGAGGCAACCCAAGCCCTTCAAGAAGCCCACGAAGGTGCTTGCAGAAACCACGAAGGGTACAAGGCACTCCTCGCCAAGCTATCCAGGTGGGCTACTTCTGGTCCTAAATGAAGTAGCATTGCAAGGCCTTCGTATGCAAGTGCGACAAGTGCCAGCGATTCGCCACCCTGCACCACTTGCCACCTGAAAAGCTGGTGCCCATCATGTCTCCCATCCCCTTCACAAAATGAGGCATAGACTTCATCGATCCTTTCCCACCAGTGCTGACTCAGAAGCAGTTCATCTCAATAGCTATCGACTACTTTTCTAAGTGGGTTGAGGCTGAGGCCATGGCTAACCCTACGCTTAACAGGGTCATTTCCTTCATCCAAAAGAGCATCATAGCTCGGTACGAGATACCTCACTACACAGTCAAGGAGAACGAAACCTAGTTTGCCAACAAAAAATTCGAGGAATTCTGCTCCAACTAGGATATCTGTCTTTGATTTACTTCAGTAGGTCATCCCCAGGCAAACGGACAAGATAAAGTAACCAACTGCACCATCATCTCAGTGCTCAAACGCCAGCTGGATTCAGCCAAAGGGAGATGAGCAGAGGAATTTCTGAACATTCTTTGATGCTACAGGACTTGCTAGAGGACTTCCACAGGCCATACACCATTCAGTTTGGTATACGTCATGGAAGCCCAGCTACCCATAGAAACAGTCCTGCCAACCTACAGAACACAGCTGTATGACTGGGCTACCAACGATGACCAAGTTCGCTTGTCCCTAGATCTCCTGGATGAACTAAAGGACAAAGCCTCCGAGACGGCCCTCAAGTGCAAAGAAGCCAAATCCCTCTCATGCAATAAGTGCATCAAGGCGTAGAAGTTCTCCCAAGGAGACTTGGTTCTACTTAAGTGCGAAGTCTCCATCCCAACCTAGTCAGGTGGGAAGTTAGACCCAACATGGGAAGGGCCTTACAAAATTTGCAAAGACAGTCCAAGCAATTTTTACGAGTTACAAGCCTTAGACAGCAGGCCCCGTACTTGGCATGCAAGCAACTTACGAATGTACCACACATAGAGGGCTCAAGAGCAATAAAGAGAAGAGATCCTTTCTTTCATTCCAACAACATTGTCTTATTACATCTCTCTTAAATAAAAAAAAAAAGAGAAAGCGAGGGAAAAGGCAATAACCTAAACATTACCGGAGGGCGCTACACCCATAGCTCGAACGTACCCTGGTCGGTCGAAGGGGAAGGAGAAGCGTACTCTCAACCCCCGAAGTCAGGTCGGTGACCTCAGCAGAGTTGACCTCCACAATAGCCGACGTCACTGCCTCTTCAGTAGCCACCTGGTCCACCCCTACATTACGCAAATGCTCTGTGGGTAGTTCTACACGACCATCATCAGCAATAGGACCGATCTCCTTGAGGCGATTATATTCTGACACCACTTGCTTGATCGACCATGAACACACCTCCTTCGTGGAGACTCTCTTCCCTTCTATAAAGGCCCTGATGGAAGCCAAAGTTTGCTTCCCTATATCAAGAGCGAGCTCATCCCGGGTCGGGCCCATGGACGGGTTCATGGCAAAGAAGTCCATGACCACATTGACATTCATGCTCGGCCCTCCTACCCCTCCCGTAGGTCCCTCCGCACCCACCGACTCTGCCACCTACAAGCCCCGCTCAGACACAAGCTCCTGGGCTTCGATGAGGTCAGCCCTCAGCTTTGCCAAAACCACCTCCGCCTTCTCTGGACTTCCTCTCATGTAGGCAAGTATATCGATGGAGGCTCTCAGATGGATGCGCTCCACGAAAGCCTTCTCATATACCTCCACGGAGGAAGAGTGCGCGGTCTTCAGCACCTGCACTTCCTCCTTCAAGGAGGTAACCTAGGCACGAGTAGCTGAGAGGCACTCGGACACATCCCCTAGGGACTCTAGGTGGGCGCGGTGCTTCCCTCAAGCTACTCTGACAGCTCCTCCCTGGCAACAAATGCTTTCAGCAGTAGGCAGCAGGTCTTCTCCAACTCCTCCTCCAGCCGGCCGACCTGGATGGCAACCTCCTGCTGAGAGCGAAGCCTTTGATCTGCCTCTTCTGTTGCCTTCTCTGTCTTCTCCCATGCAGCAATAGCCTCCGCTACTTGCCGGAGCATCTATCGATGCTCCGCTTTGGTTGTAACGACCCATTGAGCGACCAGGTCTGCCACATTGCCAGCACTAGGCAGGGCAAAGAGCTCCAGGGGAACACCACCACGTGAGATGCAACATGATCCAAGCATCTCTACCTAAAGGCCACCAATGTGTCAGAATACAAGTAGTCCTAGCCAAGACAAATGGAAACCAAAAACAAGCCACACAAGCTTACCACATGCATGCAATAAAAGAATATATGGTTCCAGTCCATGCCTCAAGGCCCATAAGTGGCCTAACACACGGCTTCATTTAGGTGCCTTAACACCTGCCTCTCCAAGTCGAGGTCCCAGCTGGACGTCCCCAGCTTAATAGTCACAAGAGGCTCAGGCGCAAACCCCTCAGGGGCACCCTCCAGCACGAATCCCACAATGGACCCGACGGTGCGCCCAATCATCCCTGAGCCTCCTCATCCGAAGGGATCCACTAGAACCCAAACATAGGGGAACTTCGTCAGTAGTAAGGCTGGTCAAAAGTGTTGCCCGCTCTTGTCGCTTCCCAGGCCAGCAAGGCAAAGGCCCCAGGAAAAGCCAAAGGAGCAGCAAACTAGTGGTACCCTCAGGCCGAATCGCCTCCCGAGGTGCCTCCAAAGGAGAGTCACCAAGGGAGATCACCTCTTGTGGCTCGAACTGGGCTAGGGGAGTGGAGGGCACAACTTCCCCCTCGGCCTCGTCAAGACCTCGCACAAGGACATCGCCGACTCCTCCCACGAAGGCTCCACACGGTGACTCTTCCTCAACTACTTCAGGGGGATGTCGGGCTCCTCCCCAACCCCCTTTAGGGCCCCTTCTTCTTCCTTCCACTTCAGCCCCTGCCGATCAGTAGAGCCACTCTCCTTCCCAAGCTCCACGGTACTCTCCTTGCCTTGTCCCGAGCCATGGTGGGTGACGACGCCTCCTCGACGCTTGGGTGCTCTCGGCCAAGCAAACTTCTCAAAGGCTGCAATTAAAGATACCGGATTAGTAATGGGTAGGTGCAAGGTATGACGCAAAAGTCATTCTCTACCTCCCCCCACTGACATGGTGTCGGCAACTCACCCGCCACCCATGACAACGCTTCCGAGACCTCCTTCCGCCTGAGCTCTGACTGAGCGATCGGACCAAACTTAACCAGCTTTGGCATGTCCGCCTGCACGAACGGGTCAAGATCCTTGGCTCGAGGTGACTGGTCCTTCTCAGGTGGACCTTGCCAAGTGGATGGGACCACAAGCTCTTCAACATTTCAGAGAAAAAAGAAGTGGTGGTCCTACCCCTTTAAACTATCAAGGAGGTCCACTATCTAGTATCCAGCCTGCCAACTATACAATGTATAAGTGCCGGAGGGAGGCCTGCCCGTCTTCACTTTCAAGGGCATCAGCCCAAAAAGTAGGTGGAACAAAGCCAGACGGGGAACAATCCCCAAATGAAGGAAGAGGACGGTAAAGGCATTCAGCACCAGCCAACAATTAAGGTAGAGCTACGAAGGGGTAAGGCGATAAAAGCTAAGGAAGGAGAAAATAAACGGATTCAAGGGCGCACGTAGACAATGCTCTATAGCATATTTACATATGATGAACTTTTCCTTCATCCCGTCTAAACACAGACAGGTCACGGACCCACAAGCCTCGAAAGGAACCCCACCAAGCCCATACTCCCCCAAAAATAAGAAAATGGTGGACCGACTACAAAAGTCTAATGAAAAATCGTACAAGGACCTCATCTCGGCAGAGACCCTAAAAGAAGAGGAAGCAATGGACCTACCCTTACTAGCAAAACCTGACATAATGGCTTTCGCTTTTAAGAGGTCCCGACATGGTGGTGCTCCATCAAAGGATGTCCTTTCACACCGCTCTACTGAGTGTAAAAGCTCTCTGTGTAGGCATTCTCTGAGGTAGGTGGGTCATTAACCATGACCCACCACCATTTTGTATAGCCCTCATGAGGGGCGGTTCCCCCCTTGCAGGACTCGTCGTTCAAAAAAATGAAATCCCGCTGTATCTGGCACAGACTCCAAATAAGCCGCCAGAAGTGAAGAAAATATCTGCCATCATTACGAACAGTTAATAACCCTACACACGTGTCCACTACCGCAAAAGGGTGGTCCCATCAATGGTCGGCACGTCACTTGAGGTCTTCACCTCATCATAATGGCAATAAATGCCGGTCTCTTCGAATAATGAGACACCACTATCCTAATGTAACTGGCCATTACCTGGCAAAATAGCAGGCGAACACGCCTAAAAGTCGCCTCTTAAGGCCGACAAAATAGCAGGCAGACGCACCCCAAAGGCTCTTCTTAAGGCCACCAAGATAGCGGGCCAACGGCCCCCAAAGCTGCCTCTTAAGGTTGGCGAGATAGCAAGCCAACACACCCCAAGGCCGCCTCTTAAGGCCGACAAGATAGCGGCCCCATGTGCCCCAAAGCCACCTCTTAAGTTCGGCAAGATAGCGAACCAATACGCCCCAAGGCCGCCTCTTAAAGCCGGTGGCTTGGAAGGCAGCCTCCTAAGGACAGTACCGCATTAAGCCCACGCGCCCCGTGCAACTACAGGACCATGCCCCAAAAAAACCCCACTACATATCAAATGCACCCCCGCTTGTATTTGCAACCGGGGCAACATTTTCGAGCATCACCTTCCACGGAGTTTCTACTCCAAGAATTACTCTCTAAGCAAGCAGACGCTAGCTCGAGAGCAAGGGGCATATGATGAGGGGTAAAAAATGCCCTCAAACCCGAAACCCCGTGATAGGCCCAAAACTAAGGATCCAGCCCAAAGAACCTCGGATAAAGGCAGGTTTGGAGATCCAGCCAGCCTACATCTCAAAGAACCCCCTGCACAGCCAGACATAGCAGCCCAACCGGCCTACACAAAAGTAAGTGAGGCATGGCTGGACCCGGAGGGACCTATCCGTTGCAGGTGTAGCAAAGAGTCCAGCAGGTCTGTGCCTCCAATAAATGCTGACGCTGGCGGCCACCATTAATGACTTGGCAGTGTATCCACCTAGGAAATCTGGTTAGGAGTGAGATCCGCTGATCCACTCAGAAGATATCAACGGCGAGCTCCATCCCAGCACAAGATATACATAGGTGCAGAAGCACGTTAGCCCCCCCAAGCAATCCAGGAGAAATCGAGTGATTGTATACTCTGTAAGCTCTAGTGAATTCTAGTGCATAGTTGGGAGTCTCATCCTCCCCCCAGACATACACCTCGTAAGGTGGAACTGGGTAACCAATTCTCGTGCCCCCTTGTGTGATTACTTTGTCGAACTACCCATTTTAGGGAGTCCAATCACCCTTTGAATCGAACCCTTCATCTCCACGAAGGAGTCGATTAGTCACCAATTAGATTTGAAAGAAACATTTATTGTACCATCATTTAGATAGAATTTAGTTTCTGTTTATCTATTGGATAAATTTGATTATTTTTGTTCATTTGGAGATGGACAATTTCAATTGTTTTTTAATTCAAATTTAGTTGGTTCTGGTTCTTCGTATATTAGTGATAAATTATATATGCTGCATACATTTTCCCCCAATTTAGAAACCTTCAATGCAACTTTGAGTGGTACAAAGCGTAAAATAACTCAGGAGAATTCTGCTTTACTTTAGCATAAGCATTTAGGTCATATCTCTAAACAGAGAATGGATAGACTTATTTCAAATGGAATTCTTGATTCCCTTGATTACACGGATTTGATGTTTGTGTAGACTGTTTAAAAGGGAAAAAAACAAACAAAAGAGTTGTAGATGCCACTAGAGCTACGGATGTCTTAGAACTAAGACATACGGATATCTGTGTCCATTTCCTATGGCCTCTTGGAATGAGCAACAATACTTTATTACGCTCATAGATGCCTACTCTAGATACGAGTATCTATTTCTCCTTCACGAAAAGTCACAATCTTTGGATGCATTCAAGTCCTATAAGGTCGAGGTGGAAAACCAACTCAAGAAAAGGATAAAAGCCATTAGATCTGACTGTGGTGGTGAATACCATGGCAGATATGATGGATCAGGAGAACAGTGTCCAAAACCATTTGCTTCTTTTCTAGATGAGTGTGGCATAGTAGCTCAGTACACCATGTCTTGCACACCAAGCATGAATGGTGTTGCTGAACGTCGCAACAAGACTCTTAAGGATATGGTACGAAGTATGACTAGTCATACCTCTTTACCTGAGTCTCTATGGGGATAAGCACTAAAGGCAGCTGTGTATGTTCTCAACTGAGTACCAACTAAAGTAGTGCCTAAAATCCCATTTGAAATGTGGACTAATAAGGTACCTATTCTGAAACATTTTCATATCTAAGGCTGTTCTGCGGAGGCTAGGCCATACAGGGCTGTCGAAAGAAAACTGGACTCTAAGACGGTCACATACTATTTTGTAGGGTACTCTGAAAGGTCGAAGGGTTATAAGTTTTATGACCCAACAACTCGCTCATTTCTTGAGACTAGGAATGCCACTTCTTTGAGGATGTTGGTTTGGGAGGTGATAGTCACCACATTATATTTGAAGAACCATATCATGTTCATAAAGAAATCATTGAACAGGGTCAAGTTTTTATTCCAAACGTTGTTCCAACAACATCAGGGGAAGAAAGTAATATCGATAATTTTCCCAACAATTAAACTGAACAACCTCAAAACATTCCAAATCCTGCACCCATTAGGAGGTCCAGTAGAGAAAGAAGTGCAATATCTAGTGATTACGTTGTATTTCTTCATGAAATAAAGGCAATCCAAATGGATACGAATCTCATTTCGGCCACTCATCCCATAAGGAGTATCCATTCTCAGGACCGATCAATGCCATGAATAAAGAGATGAAATCCATGAGTGACGAGGTTTAAGATGTTGTCCCATTGTCTGAAGGTGTGAAGCCCATTGGTTGTAAATGGATATTTAAAACCAAATGGGATTCACAAGGCACAGTGGATAAATATAAGGCTCGTCTTGTTGCTAAGGGATTTACTCAAAAGGCAAAGACTATAAAGAGACATTTTCGCCAGTTTCATCTAAGGATTCATTTAGAACCATAATGGCTTTAGTAGCTCATTTTGATTTGGAGTTACATTAGATGGATGTAAAGACAGCATTTCTTAATGGAAACATTAATAAAACAATTTACATGATGCAACCAGAAAACTTTGCATTAGGAGACGCAAAGAAAATGGTTTGCAAATTAAAGAAAGCCATTTATGAACTAAAGCAAGCTTCAATACGGTGGTATTACAAATTTTATCAAGTAAATGTCTCATTTGATTTTGAGACAAATCCTGTTGATGATTGTGTATACCACAAATTTTGTAGGGGAAAATATATTTCCTAGTTTTATATGTGAATGACATCACCCTTGCCTGTAACGACAATGGTTTGCTTCAGGAAACCAAAACATTTCTCTGTGATAATTCTGAAATGAAGGATCTTGGTGGACCCTCTTTTATATTAGGAATCCAGATACAACGAGATTGTTCTCAAGGTATCCTTAGATTATAACAAAGGAGATACATTGATACCATTCTAAGGTGATTTGGCATGGAGAATTGCAAACCAGGAGATACTCCAGTGACTAAGGGAGATAAATTCTCTCATAACCAATGCCCCAAGAATGAATTCGAAGCTAAAGAGATGGAAAATATTCCCTATGCATCGGCAGTGGGAAGTTGGATGTATGCCCAAGTCTGCACGCGGCCAGACCTAACATATAATGTTGGCATGTTGGGCAGATATTTAAGCAAGCCTAGACCCAACCACTGGAAGGCAGCCAAATGAGTCATGCGCTACCTACAAAGAATAAAGGATTTCATGCTTACATACAGGAGATCAGATCATTTGGAGGTCCTCGGATATTCTGACTCTGACTTTGAGGGATGTCAGCATACCTGAAGATCTACTTCGGGATACATTTTCTTGCCGACTGGAGGGGCTATCTCATGGAGTGCAAAGCAAACCTTAATAGCTACCTCAACTATGGAAGCAGAATTTATAGCATGCTTTGAGGCTTCAAATCGTGGAGTATGACTTAAGAATTTTGTCACAACACTACGGATCATTGATGGTGTCGAAAGACCACTTTGGCTTTATTGTAATAATAATTTGGAGGTGATGTACTCTAACAGCAACAAAAGTTCTTCGAGGTCGAAGCACATTAATTTCAAGTATTTAGCAGTTAAGGAAAGAGTTCAAAGCGGACAGGTGTCCATTGAACACATTGGGACCAACTCCATGGTAGTAGATCTGCTCACTAAAAGGCTAACGCCAAAGGCCTTTCATGAGCATGTTGTCTGTGTGGATGTTGTATCTATTCTGTAATACAACAATTCAGTGGAAGTTTATTCTATTTTGGTGTTTCATGTATGAACATGTCTTGGAGTATGCGCATTATAATAAAGTTTTCATTCTTTGAACTCGTTAGTACATGTCATGTGATCTCTTCTATGATAATGTTTTTTTTTGGACCAATTGAAAATAGGAATGTCACTACAACAAAAATGACTTAAGGTGATGTTTATTTAACGACACCAGAAGTTTTTGTAGACGTTAAAAAAATGTCACCATAAATGTCTTCTCAGGTGCGTTGTCTTTGTTCTATATCAATGTCGAAAATCAAACGTCACCTAAAAGAATTCTACTGACGTTAAATAAGCGTCGCCTATAATGTCTAAGGTGACATTTAAATGTCTATTAAAAGTCCCACCATGTAACTGAACCTATGAAAACATTGTCGTAGATATCTTTCAACAACGTTAAAACGTCACCAAAGAATAACTACGAAAACGTCTAAACGTCACCATATCTTACGTAAGATAACATTTAAATGTCACATTAAGTAATTTTGAGAACATTTAAACGTCGCTTTAACTTTTCCTTAAATTTCTACAAAATCTATAGCGGCATTTAAACGTCGCCTTATGTATATTACTATAATGTTTAAACGTTACTTTAGATTGCTTTTAATGACATTTAAACGTCATTTTATATAACTTTTAACGACGTTTAAACATCTTCTTACGTATTCTATATTAACAAATAAATGTTACCTCATGCACCTTTTGAAGACCTTTCAACGTCATTTTATATCCCTTTTAGTGACGTTAAAAGGTCACTTTATTTAACCTAGTATGACATTTAAGCGTCATTTTGGTAATGTTCACTGACGCTTAAATGTCATCTTATATAAACTTTAATAACATTTAAACATCCTCTTACCTATTCTATATTAACATTTAAATGTTACCTTACGTAGCTTTTAAAGACATTTAAACGTCATGTTAGATCCCATTTAGTGACGTTGAAACGTCACTTGAGTTATCATATTATGATGTTTAAGTTTCATTTTAGGTAACTTTCACCGACACTTAAACGTCACCTTATTTAACTTTTAAAAACATTCAAACGTCCTCTTACATACTTTATTAATGTTTAAATGTTACCTTATGTACCTTTCGAATACATTTAAACATCATGTTATATCCCTCTTAATGACGTTAAAACGTCATCTTATTTATCCTACTATGACATTTAAGTGTCATTTTAGGTAACTTTCACTGACGTTTAAACGTCATCTTATGTAATTTTTAATAACGTTTAAATGTCTTATTACATATATTATATTGACGTTTAAATGTTACCTTATGTAGCTTTTAAAGAAATTTAAACGTTATGTTATATCCCTTTTAGTGATGTTAAAACATCAGCTTAGTTTTCATATTCTGACGTTTAAGCATCATTTTAGGTAACTTTCACAGACACTTAAATGTCACCTTATGTAACTTTTAACAACGTTTAAATGTCTTCTTATATATTTTATACTGACATTTAAATGTTACTTTACCTACCTTTTGAAGGCATTTAAACATCATGTTATATCCCTTTAATGATGTTTAAACGTCACCTTATTTATCCTAATATGACGTTTAAGTATCATTTTAGGTAACTATCAACGATGCTTAAACATCACCTAATGCAACTTTTAACAACGTTTAAACATCTCTTATGTATTTTATATTAACATTTAAATGTTACCTTAGGTAACTTTTGAAGATATTTAAACATCATTTTATATTTCTTTTAATGACATTAAAAGGTAACCTTAGTTTAAGGACGTTAAAAGTGTACAATTACTATGACATTTGAGTGTTAATTTATATTATTTTAAATGACGTTTAAATAGCTGCTAATATGTTTTACTATAATACTTAAATGTTACTTTAACTTACTTTAAAAGAAACTTAAGCATTATCTTAGAACCTATAAAATGTCCTTCATTTTCTATAAATACTATTTATATTTAATAAATACATTTACAACTATAATCACAACACTTATAAAAAAATATACATTTCTTAATAAAATCACATCTAATATTTATGTCACTCAAAATTTAAAAAAGATATTGAAATCATCTTTTTACATAAAAAAAACTTACTAAACAAAAAAATTATTAATGCAAAAAAGAACACTATATAAGACCACCATAAATATATTTGTTTAATATCAAAAATTTTCTTAATCTAACACTATACTAACCTAACTTAAAACTATTACAATCACGACTCTTCTGGTTCGTCGTCTGAACCTACAGATCTCTTCTTCTGTTGCCGCTGAGACTGTGCTGCAAATAACACTATTCAGAAAAAAAATTACCAAATTAATAATGAAATTTATAAATAAAATTTAGACATTGGTTATATTTAGTAATTACCCGAATTCAGATCAAGTGAATCAAAGAAATTAATGATTGACTCAAACTTCTTCATTCTTTCCTCTATATATCTTATATATTCTTCTGCTTCCCTTTTATATGTATTTGCTTATCTTTTATATTCCTCTACTTGTCTTTTACTTTCCTCTGCATCCTTTTTACATTCCTCTTCAATCCTCCCCAATTGCGACTGGGTTTCATGAAGTTCATCTTCCAATTGATGCCTTGTTTTACTTCCTTAAGGAGTGTGAATAGGATTTGGCCCATATCCAAGTCTCTATATTCGGTGTTTTGTTTTTAAGATAGTATTGCAAATATCATTCTCATCTATAGGTTGGCCATTTTTAATGGCCTCGTCTACAGGTTTTTAAGATGGTATTGCAAAAAAATATAAATAATATTTTCCATACCCTTAGTTGAATCACTTATATGACCAATATAAAATATAGGAATATAAAGTTACTAACTTAGTTCTTCGTACTTGGAAAGATATCGGCCCACTACTACGAAGATTTTTCACAACATTCCTCCGAGTCTCTATATTCTTCGCACACTTTTCATAAAAGTAAAAAAAGAAAGAAATCATTATATATATATCAAATATGAAAAGGGAAAATATTTATTTGTGATGTTTTTTACTAGATTATATTACCAAATACACAAGATCATTCCAATCTGTCATTGCCTTCTCCTATTCTGCACTAGTCCACTCAGGAGGCTTGGCATCATTCCCTTTTAAACGATAGGCCTTCCTTACCATATATCTATGATTTCTCATTTTCCTTTTAACTCCTAACATGACTTGATTAACCTTATCACGATCTGAATCAAGTCCAATTAGGTTGACCTTACTCTACAAGAAAATGAAATATTGAATTACAAACAAAATTTATACATTAAACATTTGAAATAAAATTGATACATTATAACGCACATTACCTGAATACTATCTAAACATATTTGAATATCGGATGAAGCCATCTTCTTAGCATCAAAGACATACGGAGCATTGTTCCTTGCATCGACACCAGAAACAGAGGCAAGACTCGTAGCTTGCTCTCTTATAGTTGGACCTCCTACGCTTTTGTCGATATTGATAGAAATCTTTTGATTCATCGCTAAAGCCCTCTTCTCTAAATTTAACAGCCTACTAGGAACTCTACAACGAGTTGAAGCCACGATTGGTAACCCTATTAAAACAAAGCATATGATTAAAAATTAATAAAGCTATCTTATTACATTTTAAGTTAATATAAGTTTTGAATTATCTGGTTCTTGAGTTTGCAAGACACTATCAAGCATATTTGTTGCAGCCTCTTGTTCTTAGGGGCAACTAGTGGAGTAGATTCAATGCACTTGCTGCCCGAGTAACTCTGCTTGTGTTAAGCATATTCTGACTCACTGCTGAAGTCCTCTTCTCTGAAGGAAATAGTCTTGTAGGACCTCCACAATGGGTTGGAATCATGGGTGATGTCCATATGTAAAAAAAATTACATGATTAAAAAATAATGCAATTGTCTTATTTCACTTACAACTAATAAATATAAATTTAAAATTACCTACTTCCTGAGTTTGAGACACATTGATGGGAACATCATCTTGAGCCATAAACTAGCTCAATTTGATCTGATTAAATCTTTGAATGCTCCTACATAACCTTCAAAAGGTCATAATTCATTGCTTAATCATTCTGAGAGAAAGACAAGGGTTAAAACTGTACTTTTACCATCATATCATGAATGCAGTACAACCACGGGTTTTCTTAGGGGTTAATTAAGGGTCAAATGGTCCTAAAAGGCTAACAAGTGGGTTAGAACAGACAGAAAAGGATTTTCACGTGTTTTGATAAATAAATGACCTTTGAAACCCTAAAAATAGACCCGCTTAATTAAATGAGGTTCTGGTCAGGAAAAAATTCACCTAAACCCTCTAAAATTTGTATAAAATATTTTCTAGGGTTAGGTACCTTCAAATTAACCAATAGAACTTGTTTTGGCCCAAAACAAAGTCTCAGACAAACATTTGCCCTAATTTGGGTATTTACATAAATTACCTAATCAAACATTGTCAAACCAAAATTCAACCTCACCATTAGATTTCTTAGGTCCAAATTAGGTTTGTACCAAAATTTAGACTCAAACTGAGATTGTCTTGACATAGTTTGCAACTTCGTCCTATCTGATTACATATAGGCCCTTAAATCTCAAAATGCCCCTAACTTTGTCATCATTTTCACAAATAGGTCCCTACACCATTAATCCTATTCTTACAATCTCCGACGACCTAAAATTGGCAAGATCTTTTTGATTCCTTGACGAATCCCTTTCAAATTTGAAAAGGAAGCTCATCAAGAAATTCTCTTCCTTTTGAGCCAATTCCCACACCTCAAAACCATCCCAATCTCTCATGCAAATGCATGAAAGATTAGGGTATGAAAAAAATCCCAACTCAGGCAAAGCTTTCCAAGCTTGGGAAGCTTACTTCCCAAGCCCAAAACTCCCTCTAAAGGCCTATAAAAAGACCTCTAGATCAAACTGTTCTCCCAAAGCTCAATTTCAACCAGATCTACCATAAATTCCTCCCTTATAATCTGATCAAAAGGATTCTCAAGCTCTGGTGATCCCCCCTTGACCTCCCTCATCGTCTGTCCGCAATACCAGCCGTACATTCATCTTCCTCATCTTCCTCCACGTCACGCCATACTAGCGGGAGTCTCTCCCTCCGTCTTCCTCGCTATTTCCTTCTCACCAGAGTCACCTTCATCTCCAGCGTCAGCCATACCGCAACCGACGTCGCTTCTACCCCTCTTCATTCGCCAATCACCTAGATAAGTTCCCTAGCTCCTCCACTTCCTTTACACACCAACCACACTTCATTTCGACCGCCATATCACACTGACCACCTTCACCTTCCTCCACTCCGACCAGACCTCCGGCGAGGCTCCCTGCTCATCCCACTACTCCAAACGCCTCGCCAACCACCTCACAACCACTGCCACACCACCCTCTTCAAAACCCCCATCCCATTTCACTCTATTAGGCCTCCAAACCATCTACTGAACAACCCACCTCCAAACCTTCATTTTCGCCTTCGCCAGCCACCTATGACCACCTTCACAGCTTGCCACAGCCACCCACACCCTCGCCGCATCCCTGCGAAGCTCCTGAACCTATTTAACTTGGCTGCAAGGCCATATTCTTGTTTTTCACTGCCTCGACCGCCATTAACGAAGCTTTAAGCGAAGCTCAAAGCTCGCTCCAGCACCTGCAGGCCCCAGACGAAACCCCAGGCGCAGCGGAACCTACCCAGGAGCACAACCAAGGAGCCAATTTGGCTCTTTAACTAAGTCTTTGACTGCAATCATGCGAAGAAGCAGCAGTGCAGTGTACGTAGAAGAAGATAAACAGTTGCGCCTACAAAAAATGATTTTGTTGTGTAGGCTATTCACCTCCTAGCCACGGGGTGAGGTCCCATACACTCCACGCACCTCGCTCGTGACACTGCTCACATGAGTCTGGTGCATCTGATTACCAGCCTATCCACGCACTCCTCGATTGCTCCCCATTGCAGGCAGCCCTGGTCCAAAGTGCGCGTGTACCCAATAACCTGACTATCCTAACATTGGCCCTGGGAGGGTGGATCCTAGTGGGAGAAGAAGAGAGTGCAGGGGCAAAGGGGGGGTTTTGCTCTCAGGAATAACGGCCAACACTTAGCAGTTTAAAAGAACCTCCCCCTTGCATGTGAAGAAGGAAGAAGAAGAAAAGAAGCTTGGGTCGCAGAAAGGCAAAGAAGAAAGAAAGAGTTTCGAAGAAAAAGAAAGAAGAGAAGGAGAGCAGCTGCGACAGAAGTAGAGAAGAGAGAAGGAAGAGACCCTTGAGTCTCTTGGAAGCACTATAGCAACCAGCTGTTTAAGCCGTCTGATACAAGCTGCTACTATCTGATTGCATACAATTGAGGCTTTATTTCCTTGATTGATATTGTTGATTTAGTTGCTATTATTGCGAGGAGTAATTGGTGATTCAAATCAACATTTTACTCCATTCTTTTTGCACATTGATACTTGACATTATTATTATTGCAATCTCTTATATCTTTGATTCAAATTGTGATCTTGAGTTTTAAATTGCCATATTGCACCCTGTGTTCGACCTTAAACATCAACTTCGAGTAATAAATATTATACGTTTTCACATTGATTCGATCTATACTGCAACGCAACGATTTTAAAACCTGTCTCAGAGCGACTAACACACATGATCCATCATATTTGTTACAACCTCAGGTGAATGTCGTTGGGAGCTAATAGGCCATTTTTTGCCTCTTTTCCCCTTGTTTTTCAAGAAGGGAAAGCAACCACCAACCATACATATCATTGTCATCGCAATAGAGATATCATGAATGCCATAACTGTAGACAAAATATATAACAAAAAAAATAGTTGTAAAGTTAAATTACTAATGTCTACGCATTTTACGTCTAAGATGATACCTTACATATTTACATTATTTGAAACAAACAAAATAATCCATTAAATAATTTAAAACAAAAAAGATATGCTGGTTATGAGAGTAGTGTGTGATCTCCTTTTGACAAGAGGACGGTTGTTCTATATTTTTAATAAGATGTGATGATGATATCTGTGGGGTTGATATTTGCAAGTTATATTAAGGTCTATGTAATAATGATAAGAGGAGTTAGATGGTTTATGTGTTTCAGGATAAATTTTTAAAGAGAGGATGATTTCTAGCTATTCCATCTATTTAATTTCTTTCAGATAAACATTAGTTTGGTACAGCTCCTAGATAACATCTGTAGCTGCTACAATTGATGATTGTAGATACAAGAATAATTTGGTTCTTGGGAATGGAAAATTTTTATCTGGGCTTAAGTTGTCACCTGCCACCCATGGGAACACAACTTATAGCTTGGTTGTTGCAAATGACGCTTTAATTGGTTCATCTGTTGCACAATATAGTCCTTCAAGTTGTCAAAGGCCTAAGTTATTAAAAAGACATAAAGTGGTTGGAAGAATAATCCTTTGTGGGTATTCTTTCAATTTTATTTCTGGCATTGCATCAATCAAGAAGGCTTTTGAGATGGCAAGAAAACTTAGAACAGCAAGCTTTGTTCTGGTAGAAAATGCTTCCCTGATATGAAATTCTATCCTATCCTTGTCAGCACTCCTGGGATTCTAATAACTGATGCCAATGAATCAAAGGATCTCATAGATTATTACAGCAATTCCGCAAAAAGAGAATGGGCGGGGCAAACATCCAGTTTTTTGGCATCAGCTAGTATTGGAGATGGTTTAACTCCCATACTATGCAAATCAGCACCAATGGTTGCCTTATTTTCTTCACGAGGACTAAATGTGAAGGACTTCACTTTTCGAGATGTTGATGTGCTTAAACCAAATATCCTAGCTCCAAGCTATCTTATTTGGATTTCCTGGTCACCCAATGGAACAGATGATGCAAACTCTGCGGGGGAGGGATTTGCAATGGCATCTGGAACCAGTATGGCATCTCCTCATATTCTTGGCCTTGCTGCTCTACTAAAGCAGAATCATCCTAGATGGAGTCCAGCTGCCATTAAGTCAGCCTTGATGACTACAAGCATGACATAGGATCGCGGAGGTGGACGTCTTCTAGCCCAACAATATTTGGACTCAAAAGCAAGTACTACTCCGGTGCATGCAACACCATTTGATTGTGGAAGTGGTGCTATTGACCCAAGCACTGCACTAGATCCTGGGCTTGTCTTCGATGCAACGTATGAGGACTATATCAAGTTCTTATGCTCAATACCCGATGTGGATCACCAAGAGATCCATCATTTAACAAGTTCATCTTGCAGTATGAACTTGTACTTTAGTCCCTCAAAAGTTTCACTTCATGGCCCAGCTGGGATGTGAAATTGTTGAATGTAGATTTGATTGTACTTCTACAATTCAAATGTTTCTTGTTTTTACGTACCCTTCTTTTCATAACCCTACTATTGAAATTGTGTGTTTTCTATGTTAATACTTGATATTCTACCTTTTCTAAAATCATTAAAGTTTGTTTTCAATAAAAAGAAAAAATAGAAACATAAATACCCCATAAAGCAAAGAACAAACATATATTACCAAGAAATGGAAAAAGATATAGCTCATATAAACTGCTAAAAAGACATTGCGTGAATGGTTAAACGTGTAATTCATTCAAAAAAATATAATTTGGAACAACAAGTTCTGTTGAATCTAAAGGTTTAATTCTATCAAAAATTCGACAAAGTTTCCCCTATTTGTGGGACATTTTCCAAATTCCTGTACCTGCAACGAACACCTATGCATGCATACCAAAAATATATATATACATATACGATGGGCACACCCCACCACCAACACAATAGGGCAAAACCAAAACAACAAAACAAGTGGGTACACCCCACCGTGGTGAACAGTAAAAATATGAAAAAAAACAACAAAAAGCAAAAACTAAAACGTTTGCATCAGGAAAGATCTTAGGAACTCAAAAAGGAAAAGAAATAATGAAGATAAAGATGGATTGGATGTTTAAATTTTCTTTGTTATTTTTTTTGTTTTTAGGCTTGAAGTTGCATGTTTTCATGAGTTTGGTTTGTACTAAGCTTAAACTTTGTAGTCTATTTCTAATTTGAACTTTATCAGTTTGTAATAGTTAAGTAGGCTAAAAATATTATGCACCTTTATGTTCAGTTCAAATCTATGAATATTATGTTTTCGTTTAATATGCTCTCTTTCTATCCTTTATCATGTTCAAAAAGCAGGGAGAAGAAAGAATGTCATAAAAATAATGTTCCTGTTGAACTTATACTTTATGTTATTGGAGTTTAGAAGATATTTGAAATTGGGAGGAAACAAAATTTTATTGCTATATATCATACTTATATTATATCTTTTCAAATAGCTATTCTTATGAACTAATCTTGTCAAACATCGAAGTAGGGGAGATTGTTAAGTCAAAGTACAAAATTAATTAAATTTTGATATTAACAAAATAAGTTATATTTGTCTAACTCTATATTTCAACGATCTAATTAGATTTGTGAGATGCATGTATTACTAAATCAAGATGAAAATGTTTAAAGCAAATGTTAATTACCTCAAGAAAGCTCAAGGAAAAGAAAGCCAAAGGAAACTCAAAGAAGTCACAAGGATCAAACAATATACTCCAAAGACTTCAAGTCAAAAGGTATCCATTTTATTATTTCCTAGAAGCCTATACAAGAGCTAATGCACAACACTTAAAGAATATATACAGATGTCACAATTCATTTATACACATTAAAAGTCCTTTTTACAACTCGTTGCCTTTTTATTCGGATAAGACGTCTAGAGTTTCAGTCAGACGTCTGTCTAGACGTCTGGACTCATGCCCGGACGTCTGAAAGTGGAAATTGTCGTACATCCCCTTGTGCTCTGCGTGCAGGTGACGTGCAGAAGCTTCTCTCTCTCCGCACCCTCACCCCCTTAAACCCTAAACCCATCCTATTTAAACCCCCCTTCTCTTCTCACCACCCACCACTCAAGCCACCGCCACCTCCACCTTCTCCTTGCGATGGCCACGCCCTCCAGCCTCCCGTCTCTGCTGCAACCACGGCGAGGAAGGAGAGGATCCGACGAGGGAGAATGGCGAAAAGTGAGAGAGGGGGAGGAGGACAACAGCCGCAGGAGCTCGATGGATCTCGAGGAGGAGTTCATGGGAGAGAGGAGGACGCCGGCGGGGAGCCTCTCAAGCTCCTGCAGCTGCTGGAGGTGCCACTACGAGTGGAGGCACGAGCAAGGCGAGCTGCGGGGAAGAGTTTCGATACTGGAAGTTTCCAGTATCAGACGTCTGTAGTACCGTCCAGACGGCTGGCGAGGCACCAGGACGTCCGAAGCTAAAGCCAGTTGTCCGATAGCACAATATCGCACGAGACACGTATCTTCCTATGCTACTTTCCGCCATGCAATTTGTAGCGTAGGAGATGTTGGGCTAGAGTGGTGCCTACGATTTTCATATGCAGGTGAGGACTTTGGGAAGGCGTGTGGTGCACTTTTCCAAGTACTTTTGGACATCTGATCACGTCGCCAGACGTTCGAAGGTACTTCCAGATGACCGGAGGCTTTGGCCGACTTCTGGAGCTACCCCTAGACAGTCATGGAGGGAGTCTGGACGTCTAAAGCAGCCGCAGAAAGTGCAAGGTGAGATCTGACATCTTTTAAGACATCTAGGACTAGTCTCAAATGTCTAATTTTGGACAGTAACTGTGTTTTTGGCCCATTTAGGGTCCAAACGGAATCGAATTTCCGCAAATGAAGTACTGTTGTTTTCCACTCAAGTTCCTATACGTGTTCGTGTTGAGTATCTACTGTTTTGAGCTCGTCTGATGTAAATTAGTCGCTGGTACAGGTTACCAGCCGGTAGCATGTTCGGGGCCCACGAAGACGACAAGATCTATGACACAAGCCCCCATTCCTCCCGTGATACTTGGCAGAGTAGTTGAATTCAGTTGTTAATATGTAAATAAGAATGTACTTGTTTGGAATAATCGGATCGAACTCAAGGATATGGAATGAACCCTAGGGTAGAAATGAATGAGCCTGTTTTGAGCTGTACTGTTTACTTGAGTGCATGTTTTAAATAAATTTCTAGCAAATGGTATTAGTGTAATTATAAGATGCATGTTAAGATACGAGCTGCTCGTATGTAATGAGAATTTGAACTGTGAAACCACAAGTTGCATGTTTATGGTTGAGAACTGAATTATGAACATGAGCTGCCTGTATATAATGAGGAACGAGTTATGAAACATGAGACCTGAATATGGATAAATGAGATGAATATGAGCATGAACCCTATGGGGAATTAGGAGTAAAACTCCTATGTATGGAAGGAATCTGGAATGTAGACAGGAAGAGTGCTGGCTGGTGACGGTTTCCCAACCGCGGCTAGTCTTTGTTTTGATGCTTATTACCGTAATGTCATTGTGGTATAAAATAAGATAGCTACGGTTGTCGTTACCATTACAATTTTACTCGGAAATAGGCTCCTGAGGTTGAACTCAGGGAGCTACTGGAATTCTAGAAGTACAATGTTTCTTTATTACAAAAATAAGAGAGAGAGGGAGAAATAGATTTCTGTCTTTTGGCTTTTTCTTCTTCTCTTCTCTCTCTTTGCTTGTCTTCTTCTTCTCTTCTTTCTCTTTTCTTTATCCTTACGGGTCTTCTTCCTTGGCTCTGATTGCCTTCAGTTTCTCTTCTTCTTTTGCTTGTCTTTTAGTTCTTTTTTTTCTTCAGTTCTTCTTTTTCTTGTCGTTATCTTCTTTCTTCCTTCTCTTTTCTTTCTCTTCTTCTCTACTTTATCTCCTCTGAAGCTTCATCCGTCATCTGATATCACAATCAGACGACTTAAACAGCAATCTGCTACAGTGCTTCCCCTCTCTTTTCTTCCTTTGCTGCTTCTTCTTCTTTTCTTCTTCCTTGGTCTTCTGCCTTGCTCAGCTGTAGAGCCTTTTCAAAGTTTCTTCTTCCACTCCTCTTCTTCTTCCTGCGGCCAAGTGGTGAAGCTTCTTTCTTCGCACCCTATTCCTGCACAAGGCACAGCAAAACCTAGCCCTTCCCTCTACCCGCACCTCTCTCTCTCTCTCTGTAAACCGCTCATAGGAAGCTCTCCCAGAGCCGGGTTATCGGGTCGGGTAGCGTACCAGTGACCAGGTGCACCGGCGTGGGTGGTGCGCGAGGAGTGTAGGGTAGTGTCGGGTCGAATCTGCTAGGTCCGCATGGCGTGGGTCGCGAACAAGGCGGGCGAGTGGGCGAGGGGACCTCACCCCGTGTTCTGAGGCGCTAAGAGAAAAACACAAAATCAATTTAAATGGGTGCGGCGCTTTGAAATCTTACGATGTGGGACTAAACTTCGTTTCTTCGCGCGCGCACCCGCAGGAAGGACGCAACCTTGCCTCAGCAGCTGCATCCTCATTTTTCCTCGCAAACCAGCTACCTGCCCTCACCTGGATCTCTCCAATTCGCCTCAGCTGTAGTCCTGATGCTTCGATGCCTGGAGCTCGCTTGGAAGCTCCCTGCTTCGTCGCCAATGGCGGCCGGGGCTGAAAGTCTGCCTAACACAAATATGGCCTCTCGGCCGAATCAGAACACAGGGAAACCTTCGCCGTGGCACGGCGAAGGTAGTACGGGGTGCAGCAAGTCGCGGGGCGGTGTCTGGCGGCAGCCCTAGGTCGGATTGCAACCAGAAAAATGGGTTTGATCGGGGGAGTGTTGTGGAGGTGTGGAGTGGCAGTGGAGGGGTGGGGGGTGTTGGGTGGAGTGAGGCAGAGCTTTTGGGACAGCTGGCGAGTTGTGTGGAGCGGCGGATCGACGAGGGCAACTCGTCGGAGGGTTGCCGGAGGGATGGAAGAGGATGGTGGTCGGGCGCAGTCGAGGGATAATCAACTGAATTGAAGTGGGGAAAAGAAAAAGGGAACGAAGGGAAATAACAGTAACCTACCTACAGGGACGAAGGGGGCAAGAGCAGGGCGGCAGTCGTACCGACTGTCGCCGAAGAAGAAACACCCAGAGGGAGAGAGCAGCGACAAGGAAGACGGCAGGGAGGCGCACGCTTGGTATGGCGCGACGCGGGGAGATTAGGCGAAGGTGGCTCTGCTGCTGGTATTGCAGCAGAGCGACGAGACGGAGGAGGAGGATCCGTCGGAGCTGGTGGGTTCCTATCGGAGTGGGGAGAGAGGAAGGGTTGGGGTTTTCTCCGTCAAGACCAAGCAGCCCAAACCGGCTTGCGACGCTGGTCTTTATAAAGGCGGTGGCGGAGGGGTGGACGCAGGGAGGCAACGTGCCTCCCTTGCCGGAGAATGGCCAGAGGTGCGACCCATACCTTCCGTGTGTTCGCACGGAAGGTGTGGGCGTCGTCAGGCGGCATGGCGGTGTCCCTGCAACATCAGACGTCGCAGGGAACACCAGGTTCAATCTGCAGGACATCCCCCTCACCCTGCGCGGCGCCTGCTGCGCGTAAAGTCACCGGAGCATGGCGCTGCGCAGAGACTTGCAGGGGGGACCTAAATGCAAAGAACGGTGAGGAAAATAGGGGCCAAAATGCAAGGGTTTTGAAAGTTGAGGGTCAAAAAGTAATAGATGAGGACCAAATTGCAAAGTCGGTCAAGAAGGTCTCTTCTTAGGCTCAAGTTTTTATGCATGACTAAATTGGACCTAAGTATTTTAATGGTGAATTTTGTTTCTAGGTCAGACCTTGTTTGATCAGCCAATTTACGTAAAAACCCAAATTAAATCATTAATTAGGCATGGTTTTCAATGTAGGTCAAAATGGGTCTCTAAGGCCAAATTGAAGGTTCTAAACCTTAGAGATTATTTTTCTATGAATTTTAGGGGGTTTATTCGATTTTTACCCTGCCTCAAACCTCGTGAATTGAAGTGGGTTTATTTTAAGGTTACAGAATGTCATTTAATTCCTTGGAGTTGCTGTAACCCTTGTTGGATCAGATCATCCCACTTTCCTTCTTATTAGGTTAGTTTGACCTATGTTTGGATCCTGAGCTACCCTATTTGCAGATTGTGTTGGTGAAATTGCATTTTTACCCCTTATGACTTATTTTCTTCTTAAACTCAGAATTCTCTGAGTCAAGCCTTTCTTTGAGTTATGTAGGAGCTTTTTCTCGCATATCTAGGTTAGATTGTGCTAGTTAGGGTTCATGATGAGGTTCTTATCACTGGCCCTTGTGTACACGGTACCAAGGAGAGCAACTGTCCCTTTTAGTGTAGAGGGCGAGTCAGCCACCTCTTGGGTTGAGACCTAGGGTAGGACTTGACACTCTACACCGACTCCTGTTGGCCCTTGCGTACGTGATATCGTGGTGAGCTACAAGTGTAGGGGGGAGCTAGCCACCCCACGGGGCTCGGGGTTAAGCTAGCCACCCTACACCGACTTTGTTAGGCCCGCTAGGCAAACCGAGGTAGTCAGGTGAGGGTACACGGACTGTGGAGGGGCGAGACCCCTATTTGGTTCTAAGGGGCGAGACCCCTGTTATGAGAGGGTAAGGCCCTATACTGTTTCGTACTGTACTTTGGGTGTACCCACTAGCGGAAACGACTGACCGCGTGTCTGTGCAGGGTACCCATGTGCTTATCACGCATGTCGTAGTCACCGCTACGTCTCAACAGTGACCTCGAGGTGGTTGACTGGGTGTAAGACTATCGCGAGGGACTCTCCCGGCCAGGAGAGCACCACATGTACCTTCTACTCTATGGAAAAGACTGCAATCAAGATTATTCCCACGAGGAATAAGCAAGATCAAGAAATACTTGGATAGTTTGTGAAATAGATGAACCAAAAATACATAAATGAGATAAATAGAAATGGAAATAAAACCTACTCATTGTTTTTACTTTACTTGCACATTAATAATGTAAACACTACTCTACTCAGCGTTTGCTGACTCCGTCTTTTCGTAACCCTGTTCAGGACCACTAGTTGAGCAGCCTGATTTTCCGGCAGCAGAGGGAGCTGGGCCTAGCCAAGCCCAGCCATAGTAGTTTTCTTTCCTGCTCTTTGTTACCGTTGTAGTTGTGAGTACTGGACTTTAAAATTACTATTCTTGTTACTTCTGTTTTCTATTGTTGTGGTGGCATGTACTATATTTTGAGACAATTGTTCTACTTTCCTTTACTGCTTTGTTTTTCTTTCTGCTTAGTTATATTGCATGTGTGAATGTGGTTATTTTCCTGCTTTTGGTTATTTCACATTAGACGACTTGGTCTTGGGATTTGTCTAGGCAAGCCGGTCTCGGGTCGTAACAAGATGGTATCAGAGCAAGGTCATCCCAAGAAATGAACCTATCAGGTTAGACTAACCTATGAAAATGTGGTTGGGCACAGGTTATGACCACAACTTTTAATCCTATGAAAATGTGGTTGGCCACAGGTTATGATGAAAGTTGTGGTTGTTGGTACACTAACCTAAATGTTTTCTACTGGTGTTGAGGTTTTGTCTTCATTTTCATAAAATTTCAGGGCATCCTCAATCATTCTATCTCTCAAGGTTCTTTGGGATTCAGGTTTTTTGAAAGATAGTCCTAAGTAGTTTGGCTACATATTTGGATCAAATGGTGGAATCAAGATGTAGAATTAGAATCTTGTTGTAGAATCAAGTTGTGAAGTGAATAGATCTGAATAGAGAGTTCCACTGAGTTTTTATGTGTGTGCTCTAAAGAAAGGAGATGACAGACTAGATGTTTTTGACCCAATCAAGGCACCCAAAGATGTTTGGATGACTATGGAGGTTCGGGGCGGATGATACCCCAGGATCGGAAAGTCGTCCACCTGAGAATTACCTGGGCAGCCAGAGAGGGAGAGTCCTGCAAAGACCCCTACACGGTAGAGCGTCCCCACGAGTTACAGGGTTTCCCCCACCCGACCTCTCTTGTCACTGAGATTCCAGGTATACCAGAATGGGGACCTTGACCTCTTAAGTCTACCACTTTTAAGATCAAAGGTGCTTTAGGGTTTTCACTTGAACTTTAGATGTTTTGATTTTATGACCTAATTTGGAGGTTGGTTGACCCAAGGGGTCAACTTCACCCGACCTGTCCTAAAGATGGCAGAATGATTCTAGGTCAAGACCTAGAAATCACCCTGATTTGACTCCCAAGTTATTAGGTCCAACTTTTTTAAGATTCAAATGATTTTAGAGCTCAATTTCAGGGTTTGTCTTTCTTAGATCTTTTCAATCAAGGGCTTGGGTAGCACACTAATGCGGGTGGGTTTGTTTCTTTTATGCAAGCATGTGTGAACTAGCACTCCAAAATCCTACTATAGAAACCCTAGTTTGGTTCTATTTCTAATCCTCTTTGCTTTTTACAAAAGCTCCCTTTGGACTTAAAAATAAGAAGTGTGTGGTCCGCGGAGATTTAGAAATTAAGCGTGATTTCTACTAGGCAAAAGAATTTGTGGGGTTGGCTCTTTAAAAATCGCCTCAACTTCAATATGTTTTAGAAAATTTTCGCAAAATCAGGAAACTTTTTCCTTAAAGATGGCAATTACTATAGAAAGAAGGCAATTTACTCCTAATTTGATTTCTTCCTTTTGTCTTCCCAAGATTAGGAGATGGTTTTAGGGAAGAAGAAAGATTACCTGCCCTGGAGTCGTTGATTCACGCGAGAGATTTCCTCGTGAAATACCTGCAAAATCACAGCAAAACAAATAGGGCAAGTTAGTGCTCAAATATAATCACAAATAATGCAGAGATTAGTGATAAATTACACATTGCTCCCTGACAACGGTGCCAAAATGTTAACAAGGTGAAATCGATTTTAAGAAGATGTGCGTTGCAGTATAAGTGAAATCGCCTTGAAAATAAATCAGAAGTTTTTATTACTCGAAAACCTAAGTATCCAAGGTCGAACACAAGGAGCAAATGGAATTTATTTACTAATCTCAATAATGTAATTTGAACACTTAAATCACTCAAAATCTAATTCAAAATAGAATGCAAAAGTTTATGAATTGAAATGTAGCAAAATCGAAGAGAGATTTAGAGGAATAGAATAAAAAGGTTGATTCTTTTCTTGGTTCTCTTCTTTACCTTCTTCTTTCTTCTCTTTTAGCTTTGGCTCTTTCTTCTGCCTTAGTCGTGACTTCTTTGCCTTTCTTCTTCTTCTTCTATTCTTTGGCTTTCTTCCTTGACTCTTCTTTCTGTCTTCTTCTCCTCTTCTTCCTTCTTTGGCTTGCCTTTCCTCTGCTACAGTGCCGTCTCTTTCCCTTGGCTTCTCTGCGCTTCAGTTTCCTTCTTTTACTTCACTTCTTCCTTGACTTTGATTTCTTTCTTTCTTCTTTCTTCCTCCTCCTTCCTTCTTCTTTCCTTAAGCTTCTACCTTCAACTCTTTTCTTTAGACGTGCCTCCTTTCTGCTACAGTGCCTTCTCTTTCCCTTGGCTTCTGCCTCTTCTTCCATCTCTGCTTGGCCGCAAGTCCTTCTTCTTCCTTCCTTAGCCTCTTTGCCTTTGGCTTCCTACCTTTTCCTTTCTTCCTTCCTTGGCCTTGCTTCTGTCGTAGCCTCTTCCTTCTTTCTTTTTCCTTCGCCTCCCTGCCCTTGGCTTCTTCTCTCTTCCCTTCTCCTTATTTCCCTACACATAGCGAGAAAAACCAACCCCTACCCTCCCCGCATACTCTCTCTCTCCATTTCTCTCTTCGATTCACTCTCCCAGAGCTAGGTAATCGAGTCAGGTTTCGCGTGCCCGGGTCCAGGCACACCAACGTGGGTGTGGTGTGCGAGGAGTGCGAGGGTTAATCAAGTCGGTCATTCCAGGTCCGCGGGGGCATAGGTCGCGGATGAGGCATGCGTGTGTGGGCGAGGGACCTCACCCCGTGTCACTTGAGGCAAACAGCAGAGAACACAAGTTCAATTTAAGTGTCTCACCGAGCGCTAAAGTTTCTGAGGTGGGACTAAAAGTCCCACCCGCTTCTTCGAGCGCCCGCAGGAAGCTTCACCTAATTATCGCTGCTGCAATCGCTCTCCAGGCTCGTTCTCTGTCTGGATGTGTTTGCGCACTCAGCGTGCGTCACCTAGAGCGCAACACCTAAAGCGAAGTGGCCTAGAGAGAGCTTGCAAGCTCTATGCTTGTGCATCAATGGCAGAGAGGGTCGGACCTGCACTTCACTCAATACAACCTTGCGGCCTCGTTAAACCAAACGGGGAGCTTCGTCGTGGCACGAAGAAGGTGCCTAGGTGGATGGCTGGCTGCGGTGCGACCTAGGCATGCGTGCCTAGGTTGCTCTATGGCCGTGTTAATGGGTGTGTTCGGGGAGCACTTGGGGAGGTGATAGCAGTCAGTGGAAGGGCAAAAGTTGATCAGTGGGTGATGGCGGAGGTTTTGAGGTGTCTGGCAAGGCATGTGGAGGTATGGAGCGGTGGATGTGCCTCACCGGTGGTCAGCCGGAGATGGAGAAGGTGGTGGTGGTCTATGGCGTCGAGGGGTTAAAAGTGAATAGAAAGAGAGGGGGAATGAAGAGAGGAGAGAGAGAGGAAACATTCTAACCTAGTTTAATGGACGAAGGGGGTAGAAAGGCGATTGGCCGTACCTGCCATCGCCGGAGAAGAAGACTTCCAGTGGAGGGAGAGCAGCGATGATGACGGGGCTGGAGCACGCGCGCGGCTATTACGCGACGTGGAGGAAAGAGACGAAGCTGGCTCTGCCATTGGTATTGTGGCAGAGCGACGAGAAGGAGGGAGATAGGTCATTGGAGCCTGCTGGATACTTGGCCGCAGGAGAAGGGACGAATTGGAGGTGGTTCCCCAGCCAAGTCAAGCTGAAAATGTGCGGCCAGAGGTGGTGGTCCTTTTATAGGCACTGGCAGGGGCTCTTGTGCTTGGAAGATAAGCTTCTAAGCGCAAGAGTCCTCACCGAAGTAGGATTTCAGGGAGATACCCAAATCTCTCGAGCTTTCGCACGAGGGATTGGGTGCGAATCACGTCATGGCATTGCATTCAGATGGAAGGGAATTCCTTAGAGAATCTCCCTTCCAAATTTGGGAGGTCTCTGAGGAATCAAGGAGCAATCCCCACCAATTCCTCGATAGAGTAGGATTCCTCTGCTTTAATGGTAGAGGGACCTAATTGTAAAAGTGGCGAGGAAGTTATGGGGGTCTACGCAATGAATTTCAAAAGCTAGGGGTCAACATGTAATTGGGTAGACTGTTTTGCAAAGTAGGTCAAGATGACCTCCCCTTAGGACCCAATTTTGGTATAAACCTAATTTTGACCTAAGGAATCCAATGGCGAAGTTGGATTTTAGGTTTGATTACGTTTGACTGGACATTTTACACAAAAACCCAAATGAGGTCAAATATTGAGCTAAGACCCCAATCTAGGTCAAAATAGGTTCCAAAGGCCAATTTAAAGATTCTACCCCCTAGGGGATATTTTTACATGAATTTTAGAGGGTTTGGTTGATTTTTATCCTACTCAGAACCTTGTTGAATTATGTAACTCTGTTTTAGGGTTACAGAATGTCATTTAATTCTTAGCTCTCACAATAACCCATTTCTGATTGAGCCAACTCACTTTTTATCTTATTAAGACCGTTTGACCTATGTTTAGCCTCTGAGAAATCCCATTGATGTACTGCAATCGTAAAATTATAGTTTTACCCTATATTTCATGTTTTCTTCTCAGAGCATTTCTTCCTTGAATTAGGCCCTTCTTTAGGTTATGTAGGAGTTCTTATTCTCTTTCTTAGGTCAAAATGAACTAGTTAAGGCTCATGATGAGGTTCTCATCACCTAACCCTGGGTCTCAACCCTAGAGGCGACTAGCACCCCTTTACACTAAAAGGGACAGTCGCTCCCCTTGGTACCGTGTACACAAGGGCCAGCTCACTTCCCGTCTACATACCAAATGTCCTTTCATACACAGGAGTTCTACTCCTAATTCCCTGTAGGGTTCATGCTCATATTCATCTCATTATCAATATCCGGATCACACTATCCAATTCTCAATTTTCCATCACATACAGGTAGCTCGTGTTTTCATGTCTAAAACAGTATCTCATAATTACATTAATACCATTGCTAGCAATTTATTTTAATCATGAACTCAAGTAAACAGTACAGCTCAAAACAGGCTCATACATTTCTACCCTAGGGTTCATTCCACATCCTAAAGTTTGATCCAATTATTCCAAACAAGCACATTCTTATTTAAATATTAACAACTGAATTAAACCACTCAACAGGGTATCACGAGAGGAATGGGAGCCTGCACCGCAAATCATGTCGTCTCCGTGGGCCCCGAACACGCCACTGGCTAGTAATCTGTACCAGCAACTAATTTACATCAGACGAGCTTAAAACAGTAGGTACTCAACATGAACACGTAGAGAAACTCGAGTGGAAAACAATGATACTTCGTTTACGGAATTCCGATTCCGTTTGGGCCCTGAACGGGCCAAAAACACAGTTACTATCCAAAATCAGACGTCTGGGACTAGTCCCAGACGTCTTAAAAGACGTCAGATCATACCTCTCACTTCCTGCGGCAACCTCAGATGTCCAGACTCCTCTGCAACCATCTGAGGAGAGTTCCAGATGTCTTACCTTCCTTCCAATCATCTGGAAGGGCTGTCAGACGTCTGGTGATGTGATCAGACATCTAAAAGTGCCTGGAAAGGCGCACCGCGTGCCTTTCCAATGCCCTGCACCTGCGTACGAAAAATGCAGAACCAATTTTAGCTCGACATTCCTGCATTACGATCTGCATGGCGAAAAGTAGCGCAAGAAACACGTACCTCCGTGCAATGATTGCGTAGCAATCATAGGTCTTAATTGACCTAAATTAGGCTAGGACTTAGCATATGTTAGGGTAATTCATGCATGCATAAGAATTATTTGCATCTTTACTGCTTTCTTTTAGATATACATAAAATAATGCTATAATGTGCTGATTAGGTGCATTATGTCATTTACAGGTAATAAGTGGATCTAAAGCTGGATCTGAAGAATAAGGAATAATTGGTGTTGCAGAAGAGTTGGAGCAGAAAACTTAGGCTAGATGTAGTAGATAATAATGTGAGTTAAGGTATGCTATTCTATTAAGTAGGAATAAAGCAGTAAAAATATAAAGAACTTAGGACCATCTTAGCCCTAAGATAGCCTAGAAGCTTCCCCAAGCCTTAGCCACCCTTAACTTAGGTCACCGCACCCTAGGAAACCTTAAAACCCTAATTCCAACCTTTATATGGACATCCATAACCCTTAGCCAACTCCTGCACACCTGAAACCCACTTCTGCAGTGTTATTGGACGTCCAGACACTTAGTCAAATGTCCAATTTCTGCAGAATACCAAAACAGAACCTTGAATCCTTCTTAACTATGATTAGACGTCCAGACAACAAGTCTGGACTTCTGATTTTAGAGTATAAGTTGTCTGATACTTTTATTGGACGTCTGGAACTGTTCTCCAGTTCCTATTTTGAGATTCAAGCCTTGATCTTGGATCTCTAGCCCCCTAAACCGAATTCCAACCCCATAGGAACCTAAATTAAGGTACCCTAATCCTAGTACATCACCTATAGGCCTCCTTAAGGACCTAATTAGGTCCTCACTAAACCTAATTGACTTAGATCATAGTCAATTACCATTGCCTACTCAATTGAACTCATAGGGTCTAATTAAGCTCAGATCTCAACCCACACAAGTCCAATTGGACTCAGTGAGAGTCCAATTGACCGAATCCCAACCTAACTGAGTTATTTCGCTCTCAATTAGGTTCACACTCATTCAATTAAACTTGCGTTAAGTTTAATTGCAATTTCCCCTTAGCAATTAGGGTTTGTAACCCTAATTTAAGACCTACACCAACCTAAACCCCTTAGGACCTAACCTATATCACTTAGAAACATATGGCATGGCCACACACACACACACACAACCCCATTCACGCACTCCCACACAACCTAGAGTATTCTAGGTCCTTCCAATGGTGGCGCCACTCTTGGTTGCCAAAATTAGCAACCAAGAGCCATTCAAATTGAGATCCACTTTTTATGGATCTAAGAACCACCGTGGCCGGCCACTCTTGGGGCTCTCTCTAGAGAGTCTCCCTAAGGTCTATAAAAAGACCTAAGGGGTGGCCATTTGCACCCATTCCATTCCTGGCATTCATTCACACTTAGGTTAGCTACATTCACCTCCATTCCACCTCCACGAGTTGCTCACCATGGCTACTACCACCTCCACGCCAGGATGCTGGATCACCTCTCCAACCTCTCTCCAAGGGTTGGCCTAAGCACCATTGGTCGCCCCTCATTCTCCTCTCAACCATTCAAAGGCCATCGGAGCCCACCTCCGAATGCCCTTATTTCTACTAGATTAGTAGCTAGTTTTTCATAGTTTACAAGATTTTATTACTGCTTAGTAGTGTAGCTCTCTATTCTCTCCTAATGATGCATGCAAAATCCTCCCATAGATTCCTGTATGCGATCATTTTCTGTTAGCTAGATTTATATTTTCAAGCTTTCCTTTATAAGCTTTCCTCTAATTCCATGTTGCAAACACCCTCCTGAATGAATGAAGGAAAAAAAAAAAAAATATATATATATATATATATATATATATATGTAGAGAATCACCATGAGCTTATTGATTGCAATATATTTTGTGTGATTAAAGTTCCCTACTTTTAATTTCTAATATTCTTGCAACTAAGCATGTCGTGCTTAAATACGTAAAACCATAAACCGCCATGCGATTTTAGGCAAGTAGAGCGAAAAAGATCGATTTCAGATTTGCATAAACGCCTCCCAGAGAAGAACGACCGGGACTCAAGTCTCGTTATCTTTACAGAAAAAAAAATCATTTTTTGACGAATGTTTTTGGGCAACTATACTACTATTTCCAATGTTTTCAAAATGTGCGAGAACGGCTTCCGTCATGTAATAATATGCTTTTAGACATCCAACTTCAGCTTTGGACATCCTGATGCCTCTCCAGACATCTGGTCGACCTTCCAGACGTCTGATACTGGAAGACTTCTAGTATCAGGACCTCCTCCATGATGCTACTCCTCTCGTAGTGTCGCCCGTAGCACACCGCAGCAGCCTCAGCAGCTGCAAAGGGCCAGGAGGTCGCCTCCCCGAGCCCCTCCTCCTCGCGCAAGTTCCCGCTGCCGCTCATGCGAGCTCCCTCGGCCTCAACCCTCCCACACTCTCACTACGCTCTCCCCCTCCTCCGTGTCCTACCCTCTCTTTCTCTCTCTCACAAACTCCTCCTCGAGCTCTACCGAGCTCCCGCAGCCATCGTCCCTCTCCCCCCACTCTCCTCTCACTCCCTCGCACTCTCTCACTCTTTCTCTTCCCCATTCTCCCTCACCGGCTCCTCTCCTTCCTCACCACAGCTGCAGAGAGACGGGAGGCTAATGGGGCATGGCCAAACGCAAGGAGAAGGTGGAGGTGGTGGTGGCTCGAGTGGTAGGGGGTAGAGTGTAGATGGGGGGGTTTAAAAAGAGAAGCATTATGGTTTCGGGTGAGAGGATCGAGAGGATAGAGAACGGTCCACGCGCCGCGCACACGCGGAGGAAAAGTAGGTTTCAATTTTTCCCACTTTCGGACGTCTAGACCTATGTCCAGACATCTAGACAGACGTCTGACTAACACACCAGATGTCTTATCCAACTAAAAGGGTGGCGGGTCATTTCATACATCCAGTGGAATACTACCGATCCAACAAGTAGTACCTCTCTTGGTAGGTGGATCGCAAGATGTACCATTATATTGAAGAATGCTGGTGGGAAAATCATCTCAAGTTTACACATTAATAAAATCATCTCTCTTTGCACTTTTCTCATCTCGTCAATGTAAACCTTTTTCCTAGAAAGCATAGAGAATATTAAGTCAAGTTCTGTCATCATTGGGAAGCAATCCACGCAATCCGACTCCAAGAAGTCATTGCAATACCACGTGACAATCATGACTCTTTAGATCGGTAATCCTTTTGTCCATAACATTTACACATCTACCTATGTGAGAAGCATAATTATCTGGCATTCGAACTGGTTTTAGGAATTCACATAATTTTTTCCTTTTAGAAGGGTTGGTTACGTAACAAGCAGTCGGAACATCAAATTTTCCATCACTTCATTTCTTTAGATGTAACTCCTTCCTTATGTTCATGTCATGAAGGTCGAACCTTGCTTTCAATGTGTCTTTTGAATTCCCATCAACATCTAAAATTGCCCACAGAACATCTTCTAAGATATTCTTCTCCACATGCATAACTTCCAGGTTATGTCTCAATGCTAATGTATGCCAATATGGAAGTTAAAGAAAATTGATCTCTTCCTCCAATTGTGATCTTCATTTGGCCATCGACGCTTTCTTATCAAAGGATGCTTTCCATGTTGAACATCTGGCAAATTATCTACCTATTGTAGAAGCCCTTCAGCTGTAATGTCTACAGTTGTTCGATTTTCAGTTTTCCCATCAAACTTCTTACTTTTTCTCCAATGGTGGTCAATTGGGAAGAAACAACGACAACCTATGTATCCAACTTTTAAACAAAGTCTCTTTGAAGGAGTTTGGCCCATACATACAGGACATGCCTTGTATCCCTTTGCCTGCCAACCTAACAAGATCCCATAAGTTGGAAATCATTAATTTTTCACAATAGAACTGCATGCTTGGTGAACCAATCTAGCTTATGTGCAAATTGCTCAGTCAAACGTGGTCAAAACGTAAATCCAAGTTTACCATCAGATTCCTTGGATCCAAATTAGGCTAAGGCTAAAATTTGGGCCTAATCAAAGTCCATCTTAACCTAGTTTGCATTTCAGTCCTTTAAATCTCTATTTCTCTCAGTCAGGCCCGTAACTTTCAAGATTCTTACAAATAGCCCCCTAACTTTCTCATCTTCTTCACATCCAGGTCCCTTTTTCCATTGTTGGGTCAAATCCTACATCGCCATCTTTGACCGACCTAAGACCCCAGTAAATCAACACCAAATCCCACCAAATTTGGTGGGATTGGTGTTCAGAAGGAGAAGAATTGCTTGAGCAAGGTTTTAGATCCTGATTCAAGCAAGAAGATTAGGCGAGCTCACGAAAAATTGGAGAGTTCTTGTTCCCAAATCTCAACACAATCACACGGATTCTTCCTTTTAGAGCTCCGTTTCAAGCCCTATAAAGAGTCTCCTAGGTCCCAGGCTCTTCCTTAGTCAATTCTAGGATTGGTTTCACCTTCGTCACTCCTCTCTGACCAAAAGCTCCACGACTCCGATGATGTCCCACGCTCTCCTTCAGGCCATCTAACCGACAAATTAAATGCGTCAAATTCTTCAACATCTTCCTCCGATACTAGCCAACCAAAGCTACACCCCTTAGCGCCCCTCCTCATTGCCTTCACCAACCACCGAAGCAACCTTCATCTTTGACGTCGGCCAATCATAGCCGACGCCAATTCCTCCCCTTTCGTCCATTAGAATAGGTCTTTTCGCTCCCTCTATCTCCTTAGGTTAGCATTAGCTCCTCAGAACCTCAAATCAACCACCACACCATTGTCTCCCACTTCATCTTCTCTGCCTCCAACTGAGGCTCTGATGAGCCCGCGCCATCATCATCGTCCACCATACACCCAACCAACACCACCGTAACCTCCCTCTCGCCTGAGGGATCAAAGCCCCAACGTTCTTGGAGCTCTCGATCCCTGGAAGTCGCCACCGAACAACCCATAATAACTGTACCTTCTCCGACTTCGCTACTCACCCACACACACTCTCGCACTAATCCACGACCACCACCGCATTCTCTGTGCTCCAACGAAGCCTAGGAGCATTCTAATTGGGCCTTTTGAGCCCGTATTCATCATTTCAGGCTCCACTAGAGGACCCTCATCACCATCGTCATCTTCAGCTTCATCCACTGCACATCAACCACGGCAGGACTCAAGACCACGTTCCATCGACGCAATTTCATCTCCTGAAGAATATTGCACCAACCATCGCGAAGGAAACAGTGAGGTATAGCCTCGATTTGACGGAGGACTCACTGTTGCTCATGAAAGTTGCAACAAAGAAGGAACTCGGCTGTTTAGTTACACATCGTGTGGGACAAAAACGTGAAGGCACATAAAAGGAATGTCTGCATAGGGCTCGTTGCCTCTCACAGCGGTGGTTGGTGAAATTCCCTTCGAAGAGGGGGTGACGTAATAATATGCGGAAATAAAATATAAAGCAATCTCACAAAAAATCAATCACACAATGTACACAGGTATTTTTAGGTGGAAACCCAAACCGGGTGAAAACCACCACCTAACCCTCTCGAGTTAGGATTTTCCGATCAACCAAGTTGATCAAAATCCACTAAACGAATCACTTTAAACGAGGGTGATTCAACCTCAGTACAACCACGCTACAAGTACGAGGGTAGCGTTCCTCAACCCCTTCTCTCCACGAGAAGGATTTTGTCCCACGAAGGAGATGGGAATTCGCAAAGCGAATACCCAACCAAAAGACAAAGATAAAATAAACAATAGTCCTATAGAGCCAACAAAATAATTAAACCTAGCTTCTATAGGAAATAGGAAACTCCCCTTTGCAAGGAGTGCGTCGACGATGACGCGGTGCGTGTGCCACGCGATGGCGCTACGTCGCTCTCGTGAACAACAGCGGGAGAGCGGGCGCGCAAACTGAATTTAGCTCTCAAGATGATGGAGCTTGAGCTTGGAGAGCAAGAGAGACACAAAAGAGTGGAAAGTATGTTGCTTAGGTGTGTCTTGTGTTTTTCTAAGTGTGTATCTGTGTTGCAAGGGTTCCCCTCTATTTATAGAGGCCTTAGGAAGGCTTTGGAAGGCTTAGAAATGGTTCTATAGCCGTTGGGAACAAAGTCCAAGAGAATCAGGCCGAAATCAGGACAATGATTACATTTGACAGGGTTATCAGACGTCTAACTCTGGCATCAGACGTCTGGAAGGCCACTTTAAGACGTCTGATTCCAAGGTCAGACGTCTGATTCTATGCGGGTTTCTCCCTAACTTGAATCAGATCTAAACAGGGTTTTTGTACAAGTCCATCAGACGACATAGAGGACGTCTGGCACTAAGTCTGGACGTCTGGAAACCTACTTTTACCGTGGGAATTGATTTCCAAACGTTGCAACGGCTAGAAAATCTCTGAAAAGAGATTTTGGGTCAGCCGAGGCAAAACGGTCATTTATCAGACGTCTGTGAAGTCCTATGGACGTCTGATAAGGCTCTAACGGTCATATTCTTGAGTGTCTTCTAAGCCAGCCAACGGTCCACTAACTGGACGTCTGGCAAAGTCATCAGACGTCTCCTAAGACGTCTGGTCTAAGGTCTGGACGTCTGAATTCATCAGACAGAACTAACTATGTCCAGCCTAACAGTTATCAGACGTCTGAAACAACAGTCAGACGTCTTAAAATCCTTTATCAGACGTCTGATTCGTGAATTAGACGTCTGGAAAGTCTGTTTTAACCCTATATTGGTTTTCTAAGTGTTCTACAGAAAACCTACGTATCCTAGGGTTGTGCCGGTGTTCCTAGGACTACTGTTAGGGTTCTTTGAGGCTCTTTAACATAATGTCTAAGGAAAATAAAGAGCAAGAAAATAAATACAAGAGATACATGAAAGGATAAAAAAGAATCTATCCTATTCTTCTTGTCTTCCATCTCCAATCTTTCGCTCCACGCGAACCTCCTCTATTTTCCGTCAAGCTCCTCCAATCCGTCCTGGATGCGAGCTCGAACTCCGTCTAAACACGTCCTCATTTGCAATTGACCTGAAATCTAGGACTCAAATTGCAAATGTTAAATAACACGTGTTTTGTTATCATCAAAATAAATGATCGTGGTGCTCTAGCACCAACAGTTGGGTCCCCGCCTCACATAACCCATGCACTCCTTGTCCGCCTCCACGCTAGCGAGCTTGGACCTCTGAACCGTATACCCGATTAAATGCTCGATTCTGAGAAAGGAAAGAGGAGAAAATATGAAGGGGTAGGGGTAGGTTTTGCACTGTGCACATTGATGAGAGACTCATCATAGCTCTTAATTACCCTTAATTAACTAGTTTCCCTTGTTAATTAGCTAAGAATATACTTAATACAAGGTTAATTATACTATAAGGGATTAAATAAGAATGACCTTCAAAATAAGTTAAAAACACTAAATTAAATATCAATTAATCTTAATAATAATTTAATTAATAATTTGGACTCAAATTAAACACTTAGCTTATTACTTAATATTTAAACTAGCTTAATTAATTTTATGACCTAAGTACTTAATTAACTTAACTAAATTAGTCACTTAATTAAATATAGCTAAAAAAGGACAAAAATGTAAATTCAAGGCATAAATATAATATTTACCTAATTTATAATTATATATAAGAAGTTGAAAACATATAAATTAAAATAAGCCTAAAAATCAACTATTTACGTTTATGTCCTTAATTTTTATATCAATTGAGTCCTTTTCCTACAAATAGGTCCTTAGTTTTTATTACGTTGAGGTCCATGTGTGCAAGTCACCTTCATCTTCTTCTTCTTCTTCCTCAGCCTTGGACGGTCGAGGAGTTCTGGTACTCACACCATCTGATCACTTTCCATCTCAAGACTGAACACCTCCATCTTTGTCGCCAACTTTCCGCTCACCACCGCCATTTCATCCAATGGTGCCAATCCTCCTTAGCCCAACAAACTCCAGCACGGTGACTTCACCATCGTTGGAGACGAAGGTCCCCAAGCCACTGTACCTGGACATGATTACGTCCAGATGCAAACCCCCTACCCTTCTCCGCCACCTACAAATAGCCATGACCGACGATAGGCTATTCCCTTCCCCTCCGACGACCTCTCACCCCTCTTTTGGAGCTCTTCCGACAAAGGTGTTCATCTCCCTCACCTCCTCTTCCTCTCCCGCAGCTATGACAGAGCTTGGGAGCGCGCCATCTTTTCTCTACTTTGTTTCCTTTCTCGCCGGAGCTTGATCCGACGACCTCGGATTCGTACTCCGTTACGTGCCTTTCGACAGAGATCCTCTTCCCCCTTCGTCCAGGTAATTGTAGAGTAGCATAGTTCTTAGTCTAGAGTAGAATTAGATAGTTAGATTAGCTTAATTTTAGATGTAAGCTTCTTCCCCAACTCCAACGAGATCAAGTTCGACCTCGTTAGACTTCGACTCATGCTTTTAATCACTTGAGCACTTTCTTCACCTCATCACGATCATAATTCCACTTTCCTCCCTCTCAAATTTATCGCTTATACAACTAGTCCACTCCACCTCCACTGGAGACTTCCACTATCCATGGCGGGGGTCCCACGGCCTAGATCACCTCCACTAGGGGCCCTCCATCACCTCTCCACAACTACAGGGCCCTGATCCACCACTTAATTAACTTAATTAACACCTACACATAAAACCCCTAATTTCACTTCAACCTCCTGAGCTCGCTGTCAATGGTGGCTCAGGAATAGTTCATTCACTTAATTACTCACTCACAAACCATCACCGGACTCAGCTGAGTCTTTCCCCTCACTGAATATAGTGAGAGGGGCATTATTGAGTTCAGGCAAACTCAAAAACTGTTCTTACTAAATTCATGATAAATCTTTAAGTCTGACTATAAATTGGTTTAATTGAGATTCTCCTAAGGTTCTTTGTGACCTCAGGAATCATTTAAGATCATTTCTAATTAAATTTGTTGAGAATTTATCTATAGCGAACCTTAACAAAGTTCACCGAAGCTCCGGTGAACTCTGGCGAACAAAACTTAAACCTTAGCCTTTAGAACTCTCTCAAGAGCTCCAGATCACTTCCTCGTGATCTCAAGATCAAGAATCACACATTATATTCGTGCGCAGGTGTTTACATCTCTAGATTCATCGTCATCTTCTCCAACTCTAGCGGAGTTGGAGAGACTAATTTCTTGAGGTTTTAAGTTAGGAAATAGATCAATAAGCTTGTGCAGAATCCAAGAAATCTATTCTAAGCTTTAGATAAGTTCGATATCCTCTGGACTAACCTGTCGACCAAACCTACTTTTGAACCCAAGCAGTGAGGCATGAGAGTATAGCTAAAGCTATCAAAACCCTAATTTGGAGTGTTGAACAACTTCCTGAGGATGAATTTGATCAGATTAGGTCATTGATTTGATTAGAGAAGCCTTAATTTGGGAAGCCAACTCTTAACCTGAATTGGTCAAACCTGAGTCCAATCCGAGGATTAAAGGCTTGAATAACTAATTGAGTGGATAATTTGAGTTCTTGAATCAAATGTGAATCATTTTAAATGGATTTGATTAGATTTTATTACGATTTAAGGAGGATTTGATCTTCTGAACAATTTGGGTTCTAAAAGGAACCCAACACTATTCCTTGTGCTTCTATTGAGATTTGAAGCTAAAGATTATTCAGATCAACCCCTTTTAGTTTACTAAGTTAGTTTAGATCTATTTCTGATGACTTAGTCTATCTCCTGATAAGATTTAACCCTAAATTCTAGGTTCTGACCTTCAAATTGAAGCTTCTAGAGCTTCTAAAGCTCTCCAAAGCAGTGCTGACCCTCAATTCCCCCTCTAATCAGTGCGGAATGTTACACTGAAGCAACTCAACACCTCATTTGAGAGGTATTTCATTTTTGCAGGTCAAAAGATCTGAGGCAATCCTTTGAAGGCATGTTCTGACATGGCAAAATAGCCATGTGTCTCCTCCAAATCTGTAGTTCAATCATGATTCAATCACCAAATTGGTGATAAAATTATGTAGTTGATGTTATTAGCTTTCGATCGAGCCCTTGGTCTCTCGACTCGATCCAGCCAATCGATTGAAACCTTCACTTGAAGATCTAGTCTAGACACAGCATTGCGCGGAGGAGGAGCGGCGAACATAGTCCCACCTCAGGACTTCTTGCACAGATGCCTGGTATAATATGAAAACGTGTTTAGGGCAGTTTGGTCGTCAACGCAGAGCACAACTTATCCGAACATATGAACCTTTGAGTGCATGTGTGCACATCATGTGTGTGTGCGTAGGCATGTGCTTGTGTGTGTGCCCAAGTGGGCGAGCGAGCATAATGTGGGACTGAATGAGCCTGAGACTATGTAGTGTAAAAAAATCAATAAAAATCCACCTATTAAAAACTAGGCCTAAGCTGAGTAGGGTCAGGTCCCACCCCCTTGTGGGCGTTGTGTATCCTCGAAAGGCCTAGGCCACCCACTAACAAATTTTTGGATGAAATGGGTTAAGGGAAATTGGCTAAGTGAAGAATAAAGAAAAAGAAACAGAGGGACAGAGATCAAGCAAATGTGAAATAAGAGTGCACAGTGACGAGAGAGAAGTCAGAGAAAAGAAGAGAAGAATTAAATAAGAAGAAGAGCTAAGAAGAGAGGAATTAAAAGAGAGTATTAAGACAGAGGTTGATTCAAAAGAGAGATTAAATGAAAAGATAAAGGAAAGAGTCAGATGTCTAAAATAGTAATCAAAAGTCTAATTTTTACTTTTAAGTCATCTAAGTATCTTAAACAGACGTCAGATCGAAGGCTAGGAGCTGCCAAAAAGAATTGAGCTTTATATTGATAAAGAAGGCACTTTTATTCTTTGTAATTTACTTTTATGCCTTGCATTCTGGTGGAAATTGTAATAAACATTTGATATTTTTTGTTAATCTTTCATGTACATTTTTTTTCTATAAAGTAATAATTGTATGATTTAATTGTCTATTCTTTTGTACAAATATTCATGTGCTTAACATATGTTATAATTATTGTAGTAATTAGTTAGTCATTAATTTAACTAATAAGAAAGGTGAATTAAACTTATGATTATGCCTCCCAGTAAACGACCTGGATTCAACCAGTTAAAAAGAATTTAAATCTAAATGTTAGGTTAACTTGACCCTATACTACCTAAATGACAATGATTCGAGTTAACCTAAGTCATTTCTTACGTGATTAATTAAGACTTTTATCCTTAATTAACTGTGTTGAGAAATTACACATTACACGTGCCTTGGGATGCATGAAATATGCCTAACACTTTGCATCTGAGGCATTGTGCTTGGGTTGAGGTGTTGGCTCTATGCTTGTTCTGAGGCCTTGATACTTAAGGCATTTGAGCATTACTTAAAACGTCTGGCTAGGATTGACTTGAGTCACTATTGCTATATTTGAGATATATGCTGAGGTTATATGATTGATTCAAAACACTGTTTGAACATTTGGTGAAATTGAGAACTTGAATTGGTTGATTTCATGTACTTAAATGTGGGATATCCTTGGTGATCTAAATCACCATTTTTTAAGGTATTCTATTCTTTTTATCCCATGACTTCTTGAGAAACAATTTAAGTTATTATTGCATATCAATTTGAATGGATTTTATTTATTGAATATCTCTTTGGTACTTAATTGATTGTACTCATTATTTCTAATTGTGATTAGTGCTGTGAATTCCACACTTTCTCCCTACGAACGACCGAGACTCATTTCTTGATTCGAGTTTTATAAATTTAAGTGTTGTCACGATTTTTGTCCTATACTACGACGCGTATTTCTAAAAGATGATTTTCACGCACACAACATTGTTGCGCCTATAGCTATTGCTACTACTAGGGGTTGCAAGAGGAGAATGGGTGGAGACAGCCCCTGCCGCTGCAGAGAAGCCTGCGGCTTCGACGAAGGTGAAGGAGAAGGAGAAGAAGGTGAAGGCAAGGCACCATCTTCCTCCAAGAGACCTTGTGGGGACTGATTTGTTGTTCAAGAAAATAGGTATAAGGAAGTTTTCAACCTCCTTGAATGCCTAGTTTTGATCTAGATGGTGGCTTGAGGATTTGACCTTGTGCATGTCCTGATGTGTGGACATGCAAGGGATTAAAGGCATGCTTAAGATGTAGTCTTGATCACTTTCCATGTTGGGTAGTTGTAACATCCCAAAATGTAGGTCCCAAGTCATTTCAATGTGGCTCGAGTCACTTCGAACCCATAAACACGATCATGGTTTGGTGCGAGTACAAGCACCTCATAAAACATGCCAAAAATGTGTATTTTGGGTAACCCCTAGTCAAACCTCATAAAAATGATATCATGTATGGCATCGTTGGATTCCTCTCGACATAAGCTTTCCAATGACACTTATTTCGCACGAATCTAAGGTGTAGATCTCAAGTTATAACCAAAACAAATCAAAATGAACCTAAATGTAAGTGATGAGACCACAATTGTGGACTAAGTAAATGCATAAATGTCTAACTACTAAATTAATGTTTGCATGTGCATAGCATACTTTAATATATAAATAGATTTGTTTATAAATAAAGACTTGCATGCATATTCATACATTGCATTTCATTTATTATTTTAGATTAGTTTATAAATTACCCAATTTGTTTTTTATTTTCCTTTCTTTGAATTCCTGCAGAATGCGCGATTGCCTCCCCGAGCTTCTCGCCACCTTCTCTCTCCTCACAGTTCAAACGTGCATCTTACGACCTCACAACAACCCGGTGAGATTGTTGGAGACGATCTCGAGGGAGGAAACAAAACTTAAGAGGCATTTATAAAGTGGAGGAGGGACGGGGGATGGGAGAGCAGCGAAGGTCGGTTGACACTAGGGCCAATCTCTGATTCCACCAACACCACCATGGAACATGAGTAGACCGTGATCCAAGTGTGCACTGTGGACCACCTCCTCTGCCATCGCAAACCCACCACGACCAACCATGCGGTGACAGCGCACGGCCCCATCACTGTGAGCCTCCATCGTGACCATCGCACCACTGCCAGAACCACCCTCACCATCTTCTCTTTGCCAACCCATAGCCATCGCAGCCGCCCTCACCCATTCACCACAGCAGCCGCCCTCACCCAATCTCACACCCACGAAGAACCCACCAATGACACCACCTACTATTCCCTCTTCATCTTCTTCTTCTCCAGCCTTTGCAACTCCACGGAACCCACCACCACCCACCGTGCAGCCACCTCCTCCTCGACGTCAATGCCTCTCCGACGCCACCGCAAATGCGTGCGACCTCCCACGAACAGCCGCTGACGTCTCCGTGTTACTCGCGCCGCCTGCAGCGGCTCTCGACAGCACCAACAACCCACCGCCGCCGCACCTCTTCCTTGTCGTTGGCGGCATCTCCGACCACCGCGGGCCACTACACCACCACTAGAGTGATCCTCTCCGCCAGCCCTACTCCTCCGACAAGCCGCGCCACCAGCCGCGGCTCCCCGTGCGTGCACAAGAAAGGAAATCCATCTCCCCTATTTTGCTACAGGAGAGGGGGAATTAGATGAAATGAATATGGTTGAAGAGTTATTATTTTTGATATAATATTTTATATTGTGGCTAATTGCTCTAAAATTCTCCTGCTTCTATATAATTTGTGTGAATGCTCATTCAAGTTATCTTTGATCTTATTTGTTGCAACAACTTATCACCAAACTGATTTCGCATCATTTAGATTCGTACGACATATTTGAATAATCCACTGCAAATATTGGTAATTTATTGGTTTATGCCTCATCGTGGATACGACCTGATTTTGTGGTTCAATGTCAGTATATTTTTAATAATTTTTTTTTGAAGATTTTCCACCACATTACATATTGCGACGACAACTTTTTCTGATTATTTCTACAAGCAAAAAATTCCCAATCAAATGGCGTCATTGCCAGGGATGCAATCGACACAATAAATTCACCTGATTTTATTTCTGATTATTCTGAATTGCACATTTATCTGATCATTCTTTATCTTTTCTGTACGAGAAATCTGACAAGGAACAAGCATAGCTGAGAGACGACGTCGACCTTGAGCAATGTCCACACGCAGAGATAATCACACGAGCCTGTGGGCCTTAATCCCACACGTGTGGAGACGTGCGGAGGACCATCTAGGAGGATTCGTCTTCTTAGACTTCTGATTCAGCATTTTTGAGTAGACTCTTTAGGTTTAGCTCCCATGCCTAGTTTTTTCTAGTTCCGAGCAAAAGTGGAAAACAATGGAAGTAACCAAAAAGATTTCTTCTTTCCTTATTCCAAAAATTCGAAGATCCAGACAAATGTGAAATGATAGTAGCCTAGGCAACGGATCCAAGTGAAAAGTCAACTTACATTTGAAGTTCGTACTTAACCCTTAATAAAATTCTACCAGGATAGGCAAGTTCTTCCCTCGGGGATAAAGCAAAAAATAATCTATAATTTGACCCTGACTTTCAGACCTAGGTAGGAGATACTGAGTTGAATGGATTTATATTTGGTGGCTCATACTCATCTGGTGCTACATGTAGTCTAGTACTACAGACTCTAGATCTCTAGCCTATTAAACAAATCAACCCAGATAGAGGCTAAAAACTATACTCTCTTTACGTTCCTTTGCGCTTATTCACTCACCCTTTTTTTTTCTTCTTTCTTTTCTGAGATCACATATCTTACCAGATTTTGTAAATGTACTCACTGTTTCGTGGTCTCACATGGCTTGCACACTTCAAGTAAAGTCCTAACAACCCTATAACTAAGTTAGAAGTCCTTAACCAGTATTCGGGTGATCAGAAATACTGAAAAGTAGGTATCGGTCATATTTGGTGGATCGCAATGGATGTTATTGTTGTTTCCTCAAAAACATCGACACCTAAAAAAGTGACATGAAGATAAAACTCCACACATGGACTTTTTTTTCTTCTTCTTTTCTTTTTTTTCATATTTTTCTAAATATAAATATTTCTCTTTTTTTTCCTTTACTACTACACAAAACGATGCATACTTTTATTCATGAGTCATTATTAAGGATGATGATGATCAAGAGGATATTGTGTGGCGTATTTGGTGGAAGTGCCTACTCTCAACACCGGGAAAGAATGAATAGGATAATCATATTTCTGACCTTTGACATTATTACCCTCCTTCAGCCGAGGACTCTATGAAGGGTGTTCGTAACCATCCACCATAGTCATAGTTTTATTAAGATTCACTCTCTATGCATCTGCCTTATTTGGTGACTCTCAGGAATTCACACACTATCTGTACCCAGGAGTAGTGAGCGAAAACTATACCTAACTCTGAGGTATCATCCTCTAAATATCCAGAACTTAAGAGTCCTTGTACTAGACTTAGCACACCAATAGTCTCTCTACTTCCTCATAAATATTAGGTGGATCTAATAGAAGATAGTTTGTCTGACTCCCTATTAACTATCCAAGGGTTCAGTAGACTAAAAAGGTTTATTGGTTTTCTTAAAAAGATCCATTACCCAGTCTACGTGCAAGTGAAGTAAATGTACTGGGTTCTAAACTTAAGAAATAATTTAAGAAGAAAAACTTTAATGACACCTCCTTGATAAAAAATTTTCTACTAAGGACTAACCAATTCAGCTCAAGAAAATAAAAGAGATTTTTTTTTTTATTTTACTAATGCACTATCCCAAATGCATGCAGATATTTATAAATGCTATAAACATCCTCAGGTTAGTAAGGTGAACCAAACCTAGGGTAAATTAAGTAATTTTCCCAACTAAACCTAAACCTAAACCGACCCTGGGGTCTATAAAAGACCCACCTAGGGTTTGGAGCCATCATTTATCTTCTAAGGTTTCCAAAACCCAAGAGAAAGAGATTAGGGAATTAGGATTTCAATTAGAAATCCTAATTCAAATTCCTAGGAACTTATTTGAGATTTCGGAAATTGCAGGCTTTCTACCACAATTTTCTCAGTGGCACGCGACAAGGAGGCAACACATGGCAATGGCGATGGCAGTGGCGGGCGATGCAGTCGCAATCATAATGGGTGGCATCTCATGCACGTGTGTGTTCTCATGCAGAGGGGAACATCACAAGCCGTGCATCACCGACGCATAATGATTGTACAACGCAGATGAGCAGGCACACGGGCAATCCTAAGCATGCAGTGGGTGCCAATCATGCACCAACACGTGTCATCATGTTGACCATTGATCGGTCTGCCTGAACCAGCTGGTTTGGGACCCCCTTACACTATTTCGAGTGGTTCGAGGCCTTCCCGACCTCAAATTTCGGCAAATAAGATATCATTGGAATCGTCTCGACTCATACTACACATTGGTGTAGTTTATTTCCATTTTTGAGTATTTTTTCCTTAGTGAAAAATCAGAAACGTGGCTAAATGATTCCAACCCTATTTTTGGTTTGTGAAAATCAGGATTATCCCTGGTGAGTGCGTGGATTACAAGGCAGGTGTGGTGACTGCCCTCAGGCCCTTTGCAGAAGGTTCAAAGTCACTGTGACCCTATGGTGACGCTAGGTAGAGTAGTCTCCTCTTATCTTTGTTTCTATGTCATTTCCGAGTGATGGTGGACCTGTCTTGTTTGGTTTTAGACATGTATCGCATTGATTAGCATGAATTCCTCTTTTGTTAAGTCTAGAACCTTTCTAAAGATTTAGCACTAATTTTGGGAGCTTTATTGTGAATTAATTGGATGCTAGGTGAATGATTAAGAATTAATGACCTAATGTACTCTTATTATTACATGCGTGAAACGAACTTCGATTTACGTGAAACAAGTTCCGTTGTGTTCGCTAATTGATAAACAATATGCGACCACTATCATTACTTGGAAACTACTTGTAAACGAATACATTAGAGAATAATGTGAATGTATGGCAATCCTGGAAATAATAAGTGTAATCATTTGGTTTAGGTTGGTTTAGTAATAATCAATGACACACTTACCTGGACTTGGGGAATTAAAACAATATGACAAGTTAGTCAAGAATTAGAGAATGGATAACTAGTTTTGACCCCACTACTCATTGGCTGTAGCTTTGGTCTTTCAGATCGGTTCTAGGCTAGTTTAGGGAGTCGCTGGTCTCCCTACAACTCTTTGGTTAGGCTTAGCGGCCAACGGAGATAACGGGATGCGTAGCTCGAGGTTTAGAGTGACTTCTTCTTGGCTGATGGGTGGGTCATTCGCTGTCTGTAGTTCAACATTATTAGTGCTTATACGTGTTCATGCTACACAACGTAGCTGCCACCCCTTTCCGCAATGACCCAAGAGTGGTGACTCAATGGGTATAAGCCGTCCACGGCCAAAAGGGTGACTTAGGACGGCTTATACCGGTCTTGCACCTCAGGAAGTTACATGAGATCATCTCATACCCCGAGACTTTAATTAACGAATTGTGGACTGTAATAATGTGGGCTTAAATGCAAAAATGAAATTGGATAAGTAACAATTAATAAATGGATAATTGCTTATATAGTTCCCTCTTTCTTTACTCTTGTCGTTGTTGTTACTTTGTTGCATTTGTTCTACTCTACTCAGCTTTTACCAATTGTTTCTCGGGTTCCGTACTCAGGTGCTGCTGAGAAGTCGAGTGTAGCGACTGTTGTTGGTCCGTCTACTGTGGAATCGTATGCTACTGTAGGAGACGGTCCATTCTGAGCACTGAGGCTCTTTGGTTCTGTTCTTTTTCAATTGTTAGACTTTCATTTACTTTCTTTTGGTGATTGTACTCTAGCACTTGTTACTTTCCTGCTTTCTGTGGTGGATTCTTCTTTATGTCTGTGATTGCATAGCAATCATAGGACTTAAATGACCTAAATTAAGTTAGAACTTAGCATAATTGTAGTATAATTCATGCATAAATAGCATACATTGCATCTTTTCCTGCTTTATTTAGATATGCATGAAATAATGTTATATACTGATTGGTGCATTATTTGGATTGTAGGCAATAAGAAGCTCAAGAAATGACCTAAAGTTGGACCTGAAGAAGGGAGGAAGCAAGAGCTGGAGCAGAAGCCCTAAAATAAAGAGGAAGAAATAATGTAGAGAGAGGTATACTACTCTACCAAATAGAATTTTAATGTAGGAGTTCAATTATGAAGAACATAGGACATTTCCTAACCTTAGGATAGCCCTAGACACCCTCCTTAACCCTAACCACCCTTAGATTAGATCATCTCAGCCTAGGATACCTCAAAACCCTCATTCCAGCCCATATCTAGACGTCCAGGTAGGCTACTGGATGTGCAGAACCCTTAGACACCACTGGCAGACCTAGAACCCAATTTTGCTGGAATATTGAACGTCTAGACAAAGTATCAGACGTCCAATTTCTGTAAAATTTCAAGACAAAACCTAAACTCCTCCCTGACTCAACTTTGGACGTCCAAACTAGAGTTTTGGACTTCTAATTTTGAACTATAAGTCGTCTTATTGTTAAATCAAACGTCTGGAACCCTTCTCCAATCCCTATTTTTGAAATCAAGCTTGGATCTTGATTTCCTAAGCCCCTAAACCCAATTCTACACCCTAGGGAACCTAAATTAAGGTACCCTAAGCGTAGTACACTACCTCAAGACCCTTCTAAGAACCTAATTAGGTTCTCACTAAACCCAGTTGACTTCGATCTAAGTCAATTACACTTCACCTATTCAATTAGACTCATAAAGTTCAATTGAGCTCAGATCCCAACCAACACAAGTCTAATTGGACTCAGTGAGAGTTCAATTGACTCAAGCTTGACCTAATTAGGTATTTTCTTTCCTAATTGGACACACATCCACTCGATTATGCTTATATTAAGTTTAATTGCACTTTCACATTAGTATTAGGGTTTATAACCCTAATTCTAGAAGCCTACCTAAACCCAATCACCTATACGTATAGGACTCGACCTAACACACCTAGCCACACCCTCATAGTCACGCATGCACACACTTGGTTGCCACCTCTAGACTTCTCTAGAACTCTCTCCAAGTGGCGCCACCTTGAAAGACTATTTTTAGTCTTTCAAGGAGTTCACCAACCAACCCATGAAATGTGGATCTATGAAGACCCATTTCAAATGGGTGGGCCTGCCACAAGAGAGGATTCTCTAGAGAATTTCACACTTCTCTAGAGGGTATCTCCCTCATTCTATTTAAGGCCCCCTTGGATGTCCATGGGAGCCATCTAGCCTTAGCTTCCATTCATGTGCACTCCATCTCATGAGCTCCATCACCTCCACCATTTCCACCTTCATGTCCAAGGCTAGAGCACCTCTCCACCACCTTCTCAAGAGGCCGGCCAACCACCTTGGTTGTCCATCTCTTCCCTCCTACCACCTCAAGCCACACAGGCCATTGGAGACCACCTCCAATGTCCTAAGTTCTATTAGCTAGATAGATGTTCTTCATAGTTAATTTTTGCAATTAATTTTTTGCGTAGTAGTGTAGTAATCCTCTTCCTGAACGATGCATGCATAATCTTTCATTAGATCCATGCATGCATCCATCTTCTGCTAGCTAGAATTTATGTTTTCAACCTTTCATGTATAAGCATGTCTCTAGATCCAATTGTATTGATGATCATTCTTGAGGAAATAAAATCAATATTTGCATGATATATTTTTCTATGTGAGTTGCTTGTTTTGTATTCGTATCATAATTGCAACAAAATGTCTATGCCAGAAGATATTAACGAATTAGCAATTGATCTATTTTCTGCTAGTCATCATCGCATCACTGAGATTGTGCACACACCAACGCATATTTTCACATTCGTGATATATTTAACGTACTCACACGTTTTTCGAGTAAATAAGGTGACTGGCGCATCTTTAGTTCACACTTTAGAGACTGGGGTACAGTTTTAAGCTAGTAAATAGAATCAGAAATCAATCTCGTATCTAAATGCCTCCCTCAGATAGACTAGGACTCACCGTCTTGTTACTTAATTTTTGTTAAATCAAATTTCGCAACTATACTATGACGCTATTTTAATCAAAAATGCGATTTACGATCACAACAATCTATCATCACTTTATTTCTTTCATTTAATGCATTATGAATGAACATTTGACTATTGATGTTCTATGACGATGTGTTGGGTGACTGTAATCTTGTAGTTGGTTGTGCTTGTGATTAACACACGACGTCTCGTGTTTCTTCGATTGGCGAGACTTAGGTCATCACGGTAGTTCTTGGTATACAATGTCTGCATGGTACCTAGTAAGGTTGGGGGAATGGATTCTAACTTGATGGATTAAAGTGGGGAGTCCTTGGGTGGCTAGGAAGGAAGGTTTCATTCAACTTTGAGGTCTGGAAATCGCCTAGTATCGATACCAGTGCCCATGTTGCCCTCTAAATGTTCTCCTTCCCACACTAATTTGGTGACAGAATGTGGGATCGTAAGCCCTAATATAGAGTTTTAATTGAAAAAGTATCCAATATATTTAACGCATAGAAAATCCCTGCATGAAATAAAGAAATAAGCCCTGGAAGTCAGAGTAAAAGCCTAAAAGAAGAGGCTAAGACCAAACAGAACCCTTAATGCAGAAACCCGACGACTATTCCAAAGTCTAAATAAAGGATAACTTAGATCCTAAAGTCTGAGGCTAGACCCCAGGTGATCCAATATGTTCCTAGGACCCTGATCTGGACAAGGAACCAAATGAAAAAAAAAAATGAAGCCAGTAGGTCTACTAGGTGAGCTCGTAAGGCTACACCCTTGGACTTAGTGAACCACTGGCTCACCACTCAAGTGGGAGATCCGAGATGATGTAATAGCTAGAGGCTACCAAGGATCTACCTCAGAACTTGGAAAGTTCCTAATTGCGATGGCAAGCCACAGGCTATCATCAGATAAAGGTACTTGGATGCACCCAAATTCGACTTAGTGTAGAGGTACTTGGAGCAAGAGGCTTGCTAGCGCCTATGTGTGCGAAGGTCACCGAGGGACCATGATGGGTTGGTTGAGATCTCATCCAACAATAGACTAAGAGGGCATACCTAGAGGTTTTGCTCCTAACAGGAGCATTGGTGTGACCCAAAAATTCTTGCCAACCTTGCAATGTGATCTCAAATGATCTATGACTGGACCTTGCTAGACACGAATGGAACTTGCTCTGCGCTATCCTGAGGCATTGGCCTAGGTAGCTCCCAAGAGGCCCAACTCTTCTAACTGAGGTCAGCAATGTTCTTGATATGTTGAAAACATATACACCTTTCACAAGGATCGCTAGACCAGATAGCCTCTCCCCTAATCAAGGAGAGTCTACCAGGCTAGGATCTAAGGGAAGGATACACCTCAATCTTCTCTTGTAGAGAGAGATGATTCACCGAATCTGACTCCTGAGGCGAGAGAGAGAATGGAATGCATAATAATAATAATAATAAATCGTGGGATAAACCTAGGTAAACGAAAATTTTGTTAGTAATTGGCGTGTAGCGTTGAAACCCGTACACCACCCCTTTCTATTTGGCTTCACATGTAGTCCTTGTCCCTACTGAGCTTCTTAGCTCACCCCTATATTTGTGACCTAATTTCAATAAATGATGCCGTGAAGAGGCACACTACAAGTGAGCAGAGCGAAGCAAGCCTTTTTGGAGGTGGCGAGGTGTTGTTTCTATGAAGAGCGTGAGGGCCAAGATGGGGGAAGATCATGCCCTAGTCCAGCCTCAGGATCTCACCACTGAGGAGTGGTGGGAAGCCCTGCAGGACCTTATGACCACAGCTTGCCTTCTACAGTGGACAATATGCAAGGCAGGATACACACATGGCTAGTAGACACCTGCAACTCTTTGGTTTTTGTTCTTTTTTGGGTATTTGCTGGGAGAGTTATGGTTATGCCTTTTTTGTATAACTTTATATATGTCAGTTTTTGATGTAAAAGGGACTTATATATGTGTACATATAAATGACCTGTGGGCATCTGTATGTTCTGGTGGAGGTGGATGACATAACATAGGTGATGTAGCTTTTGATGTAAAGTTGAACTCTTGAAAACATATGGTAGTTATAATATGGTAGAAATGTGTATGTGATGTTGATGCCTCGATTTTAGTTTTTTTGTCGATTTTCATGTCTTCACCATTAGTAATGGCAGGTGTACCTGCTCGTTTTCTTGCTTTCTGATTTTACTCCGTTGTGGTGATGGTAGGGTGTGTCCACCTTGTATTATTGTGGTATGCATGCACATGTTCTCGTTACAGGTATAAGTATTGGGAAAAAGTCTCCTAAAAAGGGGAAACTCTGTCGAATTTTCGACAGGTTTAAACTCTATGATTTAATGAGAACTAGCATCTCCTAAATGTACCTATTTCAATGGAACTACGCTTTTAACGCTAACCATCTTGCAACTAGGCCAGAATTCCACCCGCATCCCTGGTTGTCCATTCTCGGCTTGATAGGAATGATTATCGGAGCGTGACATTAATAGTGGTACCAATAGTTCAAAAGAGAAGCACATTGAAATACAATATCATTACATTCATGATATTATGGAAAGAGGAAAAGTGAAAGTAAATTATATTCCTACATTGGATATGATTGCTGGCCCTATAACCAAAGGTGTTTCAAGGGAAAAGTTTTTTAAGCATGTCGATTTGATGGGTTCAAGAAATATCTCCATAGATGATAGAGATAAAGATTCTTTTCACCAATAGTGAGAGTGAAAATATCACAATAAGATTATATGCATAGAATTTTGTGCATAGTCTTCTTGACCAAGTGAGAGATGTTGGAAGTGATTAATAAGATCACAGAAAAATTTTGGGAAATTCATGGATTGAAGCAAATCATGTTTGACGAGATCATAATCTTATGATATTAGACATTTGTTTGGTGTATATCTTGTTTCTAGTGAGGTTTAGCACCGAACTTTTTCCTCCCCAATGCCAATGTGAGATGAAATATGGAAGCAGTTTGTTGATTCCTCAAGGCCTCGGCCAAGGATGATGTGGTTTTTAATGATGGAAGGGGATGGGTGGAAAACATATGTATGGATGTCAACTCCTCTGCGTTGTAATTGCATTTATTTTTCTATAATAAAATTGGAGGGCTACTATCCTAGCAGTAGTCCTTTCTTTCTCTCAAAAAAAACATCCTAGAGGCGATTGAGAGGGGTTGAACTAGATTTTTAAACGGCTCGATCGAACATTGAATCTGAATGGCGGTTCGATTGAAAAACCCAGGGAAAGGTGTGATCCTTTTCTAACTTACACGGTGACCCCATGCACGCAAAAATGTATAAGTGTAAGCGTCAGAATTACCTTTTGTTAGAATTAATAGCAAGATAAATTAAGGGTGTACACAGGTCGGGTTCAACCCAAATCCAACCCGATTAGTTGGATTGAGTTGGGTTGCGACTTAGATTGGGTTGGGTTAAGATTTTCCCAACCCGATAAAAAATGGACTGGATTAAGTTTGAGGTCTAATAAACCCAACCCAACCTGCAACCCGATTCAACCCAATACACATATACACACAGGCGAGAGAGAGAGTATCCATTAAAATTTTAAAGGAAACAAAGCTACACTGTTTAAACTTGAAAGGAGACAAAAAAATCCACGTAAATAACGCACACCACTCCCTCAATTTCACTTTTCCCTCTTCCTGTGTGCTCTCCATTGTGCACTTCTTTTCAGTTTCCCTCCCGCTCGCAAGCCCTAAACCGAGCTTTCTCTCTCATCGTTGCCACTAACCTCTCTCACAATTCCCTTCTCGTTGTCGCCATTGCTCTTGTCAATACTATTCAAGGTTAGCATCTTCCTCCATCCTTTCTTCCTCCTCTACATTAATGACAACCACCACCTTCTTTCACTAAAGCCACTGCCACCGCCACCACCACCATCACCACATAGCCCACCACCCCTTCACCGGCCACACATCTTCGTCACTACCTTCCCTTTACCCAACCTGAGCCTACTACCAAAGTCGCTAGCCCACTACCACAAATCCACCACCACCACACAACCTACCACCCTTCACCAGCCATCCACCATCTTCTCTACCTTCCCCTCCACCCATCCTATTACTAGAGTTGCTACCACCAACACCACCACACAACCTATCACCCCCTCTCCGACCATCCTCCTTCATTATAGCCATTAGTCACCACCACCTCTCTCAGCCATCCTCCTCCCCCCTTGCCTTCCTTTAATTTAGCCTAAATTATTTGAAACTTCGATATAGGCATTCAAACTTTGACACTTAAATTAGACGTCATTATTTAGGTTTCATCTAATTCTTTGTTTCCACATAATTAAAAGACATCCACACGTACATCTTGAGTTTTTTCCTTACTATTAAAAACTTATTTCGATTCTTGTCTAATTCTTTATTTTGAATGCCTACATCTATAAAAAAAATTACATAGACAAGATAATCTTCTTGTAATATATGTTTACTTTTCCATAAGAAAAAGGTAATTACTATTATACAACTATCAAGTTTTTTTTTTTTTACCTATTTTGTTTACTTTTTTAGAAGATATAAGTTGTTTATAAGTTTAAAATGTTTCGTTATTAAGTATGAAAGACATAGAAAATATGCAGGAAGTAAACATAAGTTTTGAGCCCTTTGACTAGTTAATAACCCGCTCAACCCGACCCAACCTGACCTGATTTTTATGAGTTGGATTGTGTTCGATAGTATAACAGATTGAGTTGGGTTGGAAAAATCCCGACCCGAAAACTATGGGTTGGGTTTGGGTTGAGTCCCAACCCGACCCGTATACATCACTAAGATAAACATTGAAAAATGCCAAATCATGATGCTCTCAAGAGAAGATTTCTGGTGAATTCGATAGATTTTGAAACCTGAATCAATAGAGATACAAATATTTATGAACACAAGTATGAAAACTTTTGTTGTAATACATTTTACAACGTGTGATTAGAATCAACCAATTTAAAATCAGAATCAACCGATTGAAAATGAAAATCAATTGGTTGAAAATAAAAATTCACCAATTGAAAATCAAGCTGTCCAAAACATATCGATTGGATATGATTTTCAATGAGTTAAAAATTAAAACACCTATTGAAAATCAAAATACGTCATTTCAAAATTAAAATATACCGATATATTTTGGCTTTTTATTAATGTAAAATAATTTTCCACTTAAATATAATTTTTCACTTATGGAAAGTACATGATTTTTTTTAGTAAAAAAGTAATTTTTCATATATAAAAAATAATTTCAATAATAAAAAATTAAAATACACTCATTAAAATCATCTCTCACATGTAAAATACCTTATACCATGCGTTTGTTTATTTTTTGAAAATATTTATCCGTTTACAGGCCTACGTATTCTTGAGGGAGAAGTGAAGTGTCGTCACTCTTTTCCTTTTCCGGGTTATCAAGTAGAAATTAAGGGAAACGAGCTTTGGCCGCATGTTTTCTCGATTCGGCCAACTTCGCCTGATCTTGTATGATCTTTTTCTTTTTTTTTTTTTACCCTAGCCGCCTTCGGCGTGATTGGCCATCATGGGCCGATCATCCCCACCACCCAACCTCCGAATACCTCCCTCCATCGTCTCGGCCATACTTCCTCGATGGTCGCAGTTGCTTGTGGACATGCGTAGCTGTTTTCAGTTTGTCGTCGACACTTATGGTCGTTGCTTCGCTCGTGTTTGCAACTTGCTCATCGAGCGTCGCTCATCATTCGTGGCCGGTCATGGGTCATGTTGGGGGCGGTCGGTCGTGTCGTCATGACATGGGGTCAACGCATGGCCGAGGTTCAGCGGCCGATGCAAGATCATGGCTCGATGTCGCTCGAGTCGCTTAAAGCTCGACGGGCGGTTGGTCTCGTCGTTGCTCGACGGTGGGTCGACCTTGATGTGCAGTGGCTACGGTCATGCGGTGGAGGATAATGGTCATGGCATGGGCAGCAGCTACAGACGGTGGATACGTGTTGCGTGGGCAGTTTTGTTCCGTAGGTGTAGTATGATTTTCTTTTTCTTTTATTTTTAATGTTAGTTCAATTTTTTTAGGAGCCACGTGGGACCTCGTGTTTCTTCCGGAAGAATTCCCTAAAGTTATTTTTAGGAGTTGCCTTTTGACGCTCTATCAATTTTATAAGTGTAGGATCGAACTCATTAGGTTTCAATCTCAAAATATTTCTTTTTTTTTTTCTTTATTTCTTGTTCTGTTATTTGTGCCTTGGAGTTCCTCCGTTATACCGAAAGTTTTTTTTCTCCCTTTTGAGGGTTAGATAACTCTGTCTATTCCTTACCAATGTTTTTACTCTTTAATGAAAGTTAATCGTACCTTTAAAATAAAAATTTTTTTTTACTGTAGTGGAGTAATTGATCGGCCCCGTAACGTAAACACACCTTGATCAAATTTTTTTCTTTGATCGAATCCCTCGATCCGAGGCCTTATCATGGATGAGAAGAAAATAGGACTGCTGTCAGCAGCTACATATATACCGTCATTGGTTAGTAGAAGAAATAAATATGTAATAGTACACGAGCGGTTAAAGCGAGTATCAAATGGAAGTGTTCGATATAATTTAATTCGGTCTACAATTAACAAATGATGCGTTAAAATTAATAAATTAAATTCAATTTAAAATATTTTTAAAAAATAGATCCAATATTAATACATAGCCACCGACGCATCGTTTTCCAGTCGAAACTTCTTGTTTATCAGATGCTCTAACCCACACATGGATTGCAAGAGATGTAGCATGTTGCAATCGTGCTCACAACTGCCATTATTGCCACTGCCACATTAATTATTATACAGCGGTTGGAACTTCGCTGCATGTAAGATACAGTTGGTGGGCAAATATATATATATATATAACTGGAATATTAACTGCCTACTGTCAACTAATAATACTATTAGCTTCGTCACTCTGACAATTACCGGACTTATAATTGGATTAACGTCTTATAAATAGACTGATTTTTTTTTCCATTTCATAAAGAAGTATGGTCAGTTGGATATCGTTGTCCCTTGCGCGGAGGAAGACGTGCATTCTTGGTTAACCTTCTCCAGCGATGTGATGTTACCAACTAATCTCATACATTGATGTATGTACTCACAGGTACCGATCGAACCACATCTACTCTGCAACTAAAGGAGAGTGCGATTGACCCCCCTCCCCCACGTCAGTTCTCACCTCAATTTCGTTTTGTCGTCTCATTATTTTAAAAAAATGAAAAATCTCTCTCCTACTGATCTAAATAATGTCATCCCATTATATATATATATATATATATATATATATAAACCTCTCCTCCCTTTTATCTGAGCAATTTCTCTCTCTTCGTACATGTTCCTCCATCCCTGTCACTTGCTCTAACACGTAAAAATAAGTCCCTCTAAATATTAAATATAGATTATACAATGAATCTTGTGTCATCAATAAATTTTTATACCTACATATATAAGCTTATCCCTTCATGTTAAGTGAGTCCCTACAAATGTTAAATATAGATTATACAGTTGAATCTTGTGCCAACAATAATTTTTTATCCTTCCATATGGGTATATATGAATATAAGTACGTTGATAAGAACATGGGCATATGTTGGCACTTGTGTAATAAGTATGTGTACTTTAGATTTTGTATGATTATTCCTATTTTTTGTAATATAAATTCTTAAAATTTGATATTTTTATTATTATAAATTTTATCTGCAATGATAAAAAAAAATCTCACAAAAAATTTATTTCCCTCCAAAATAAATTTAAAAAGAAAATATTTATTTTCTTTTAAGTGTAAATGTCACGAAAGACTTCACCATTATTTATTTTTACTATAAAATCAATCGGATAGTTGAGGATCGAGAAAAATCATGTATAACTTTAATTATATTATTTTGAAATTATATTACTATAACTAGTTAAAAAAATTTAAATCTAAATATTAAGTTAACTTGACCCTATACTATCTAAATGACAACGATTCGAGTTAACTTAAGTCATTTCTTACGTGATTAATTAAGACTTTTAACCTTAATTAACTGTGTTGAAACATTACACATCACACGTGCCTTGGGATGCATGCAATACGCCTAACACTTTGCACCTGAGGCATTATGCTTGGGTTGAGGTGTTAGCTCTATGCTTATTCTGAGGCCTTGATACTTAAGCCATTTGAGCAATACATAAAATGTTTGACTAGGATTGACTTGAGTCACTGTTGCTATATTTGAGATATATGCTGAGGTTAAATGATTGATTCAAAACACTGTTTGAACATTTGGTGAAATTGAGAACTTGAATTGGTTGATTTCATGTGCTTAAATGTGGGATATCCTTGGTGATCTAAATCACCATTTTTTAAGGTATTCTATTCTTTTTATCCCATGACTTCTTGAGATACAATTTAAGTTATTATTGCATATCAATTTGAATGAATTTTATTTATTGAATATCTCTTTGGTACTTAATTGATTGTGCTCATTATTTCTAATTGTGATTAGTGTTGTGAATTCCACACTTGCTCCCTACGAACGACCTCGGACTCATTTCTTGATTTTGAGTTTTATAAATTTAATTGTTGTCGCGATTTTTATCCTATACTATGATGCATATTTCTAAAATATGATTTTCACGCACACAACATTGCTGCGCCTATAGCTACTGCTACTACTAGGGGTTGCAAGAGGAGGAGAATGGGTGGAGACAGCCCCTGCCGCTGCAGAGAAGCCTGCGGCTTCGACGAAGGTGAAGGAGAAGGAGAAGAAGGTGAAGGCAAGGCACCATCTTCCTCCAAGAGACCTTGTGGGGACTGATTTGTTATTCAAGAAAATAGGTATAAGGAAGTTTTCAACCTCCTTGAATGCCTAGTTTTGATCTAGATGGTGGCTTGAGGATTTGACCTTGTGCATGTCCTGATGTGTGGACATGCAAGGGATTAAAGGCATGCTTAAGATGTAGTCTTGATCACTTTCCATGTTGGGTAGTTGTAACATCCCAAAATATAGGTCCCAAGTCATTTCAATATAGCTCGGGTCACTTCGAACCCATAAACACGATCATGGTTTGGTGCGAGCACAAGCACCTCATAAAACATGCCAAAAATGTGTATTTTGGGTAACCCCTAGTCAAACCTCATAAAAATGATATCATGTATGGCATCGTTGAATTCCTCTCGACATAAGCTTTTCAATGACACTTATTTCGCACGAATCTAAGGTGTAGATCTCAAGTTATAACCAAAACAAATCAAAATGAACCTAAATGTAAGTGATGAGACCACAATTGTGAACTAAGTAAATGCATAAATGTCTAACTACTAAATTAATGTTTGTATGTGCATAGCATACTTTAGTATATGTTACGAACGCGTGCCCCAGACGTCTGACCAGACGTCTGGAAATCGGTTATTTTCGACACGCGCGGGTCGTCTGCGCGCCTGAGCACATAGACCGCATATTCGCTCCTGCGGCTGCAGATTCTCACCGCTGCAGTCTCTCTCTCTCCTCCTCACGCGGCCTTAAAAGGCCACGCGCTCTCTCCCGCCGCCTCCACCCCTTTCCTCTTCTCCTTCCAGTGCGCGAGAGCGGGCGCGGGGTTGCTGCGGCGGCGACGGCCGCAGTGAGCGCAGAGGGGGTGCTGCGTGCGAGAGCGGCACTCAGCCGGTGGGAAGCGCAGCGGGCGCAGAACGACGCGGGAGGCCTGCTGCGGCTCGAGCAGTAGGCGCACGAGGTGCGACGAGGCGCAGCGTCGCGAGCGGAGGGCGAGTCGCGCCCTGGTTCTGGAAAAATTTCCAGAATCAGACGTCTGTGCTGGTAGCCAGACGGCGAGGTCGACGTCTGGAAGACTGTCCAAATGTCTGAAAGGTGAGTTTTCCGTCTTCTCCTTCCTTCTTGTCGACTGACCGTACTGAGGGAGGGAGATGGGTGTGCGCAGGCTCGGTGATTCGCCATCCAACGTGAATCAGACGTCTGGCTGTAGTACCAGACGGCGAGAGCGACCTCCAGACGTCCGGGGTGATCATCGGACGTCTGGGAACTAGGCCAGACGTCCCCGCAGACTTCTGGACGTCTGGGAAACCACGCAGAATAGGGTAATTCTCTGATCCACTTTTTAAGACGTCTGGAAGAAGTTCCAGACGTCTGATTTTGCACAGTGTCGTCGTTTTCGACCCGTTGAGGGCCCGTTCGGGTTCCGTTTCCGCGTTTCGAGTCGCGTTCTCTCCAGAATTAAATCCTCTACCCGTCTACAGTAGCTATACACTATTTTGAGACACTCCTTGTGTTTGATCCTTGTGATAGGACCTCGTTCCGTTGCAATCTTGGGGGTCGCGGAGGCACGCAGGATTCCCGATCACGCCCCCATTACTCCCGTCGTACCTGGTAGAGTGGCTTTAAGTATAATCTGTTAAATTATGAAACCATAATTAGAACCTAGGGTGTTGCATGAATCCTAGGAATGAGAAATAGATTGAATGGTAGATTCCTAGGGTGTTGCATGAATCCTAGGGCTGGAAAACTAGATTGTATGATAGATCCTAGGATATGGCATGAATCCTAGGATGGGAAAACTAGTGGAATGTATGAATACTGTAGTTTTGGAAAATGTGGAAAGGAAATAATAGCTACCTGTGAATTAAATTAACAGCTGCCTGTTATGAATAAATGAACATGATTAAGAATATGGGATGTATGAACGTGAAACTGGAATGGTGAAACTGGAATGTTCTGAGTTAAAGAGCTGGAACCCTACGGGGAATTAGGAGTAGAACTCCTGGAAAGTGAATGGAATAGAATTGGAGAAGTGAGCTGGCCCTTGAGTACGGAGTACCAAGGAGAGCGACTGTCCCCCTGTTTAGTGCAGAGCGGAGTCAACCGCCCCAAGGACCCGGGGTTAGGGCCGGCCACTCTGTACCGACTTGCTGGCCCTCGTGTACGTAGTACCGAGGAGAGCTACTAGTGTAGGGAGGTACTAGCTACCCCACGGGCCCCGGGGTTCTGTTAGCCTCCCACACCGACTTGTTAGGCCCGTTGGGGCAAACCAGGGTAGTCAGGCGAGGGTGCGCAGACTGTGGAGGGGCAAGGCCCCAGTTTGGTTACTGTTGAGGGGTTGGACCCCTGTTACTGAGAGGGCTCTGCCCTGGACTGGTTCCGTGCTGTGCTTTGGGCGCACCCGTTAACGGAAACGACTGACCGCGTGCCAGTACGGGTTAGCTACCTGTGCGTTTATCGCGCGTGCCGTAGTCACCGTTATGTCTGTCAGTGACCTTGGGGTGGTTGACTGAGGGTAGGATCATCACGGGGGACTCTCCCGGCTAGGAGAGCACCACGTACTACTACTTTTTGGAAAAGACTGCAATCAAGATCGTTCCCACGAGGAACATTCGAGATCAAGTAAAAGATCTGAGGAATAAATGAAATAGTGAGACAATTGAAAGATGTAAATAAAGAAAGTAATCGAACATAACACCTACTGTACACTCTACTGTTGTCTTTAGTTTAGTTGCCACTCTACTCAGCGTTTTGCTGACGTGTTACACTCGTTACCTTTTTCAGGACCAGGTGTTGAGCAGCCAGGGTCAGCGGCTACAGAGGACGCTAGGCCGAGTACGGTCCAGTAGAGTTACCACGGTTTCTTGTGCCTCTTTTTGTTCCTTATAGTGAGTAGTTCTTGTTTCCGCTGTACTTTTCTTTACCTGCAGTTCATATTTAGTTATGAATGTTGTTCTACTGTTGTTGTGGTATATACTGTAGTAGTTTCTTTCCTTGCTGCTGTATTTTCTTACTGTTAGTTATATTCATGTTGAATTTGGTTTATTTTACTACTCTTTTGGTTACTTCCTCGTTGGACGACTAGGTCTTGGGATTAGTTGAGTCGGTCCGGTTCTCGTGTCTCGTAGGGACTCGGGAACCGGGTCGTTACAGTATATAAATAGATTTGTTTATAAATAAAGGCTTGTATGCATATTCATACATTTTATTGTAGTGACCTGCATTTCATTTATTATTTTCGATTATTTTATGAATAACCCAATTTATTTTTTGTTTTCTTTTCTCTGAATTCCTGTAGAATGCGCGACTGCCTCCCCGAGCTTCTAGCCACCTTCTCTCTCCCCGCAGTTCAACCGTGCATCTCGCAAAATCACAACAACCCGGTGAGATTGTTGGAGAGGATCTCGAGGGAGGAAACAAAACTTAAGAGGCATTTATAAAGAGGAGGAGGGATGGGGGATGGGAGAGCGGCAAAGGTTGGTTGACATTGGGGCCAATCTCTGATTCCACCCACACCACCATGGAACATGAGTAGACCGTGATCCAAGCGTGCACTGTGGGCCACCTCCTCTGCCATCGCAAACCCACCACGACCAACCGTGCGGTGATAGCGCACGACCCCATCACCGTGAGCCTCCACCGTGACCATCGCACCACTGCCAGAACCACCCTCACCATCTGTTGGTGCTAGAGCAACCGTGTCTGAGACAGGTTCTGAAAGAGTACGGTCAATAACAGGCTTCAGACCTTGACCGTTGACTTTAAATGTGTTACCCGTCTTTAGGTCAGAAACCTGAACAGCACCATTTGGAAAAATCTGGTCAATAATGAACGGGTCGTTCCATTTAGATCTAAGTTTGCCGGGAAAGAGCTTAAGTCGAGAATCGAATAACCAGACCTTCTGGTTCGGCTCAAAGCTCCTGCGTGAAATCAATTGATCATGTAGAGCTTTGATCTGAGCCTTGTAGATCTTGGTATTCTCATATGCATCATTTCTAAGCTCTTACAACTCAGATAGTTGGAGTTTCCTATTTTTCTCGGCTAAATTCAGATCTAAATTGCATTGCTTGATAGCCCAAAATGCCCTATGTTCAATCTCTATGGGTAGATGACATGCCTTTCCATACACCAAATGAAACAGAGACATGCCGATGGGCATTTTATATGCCGTACGGTAGGCCCAAAGAGCATCCTCAAGCTTTTGAGCCTAGTCCTTGCGATCAGGCCTAACCATTTTCTGTAGAATATTCTTGATCTCCCAATTAGAGATCTCGTCCTATTCATTCGTCTGGGGATGGTAAGGTGTGGAAATTCAGTGATTAACCCCGTATTTAGCCAACAAATTCCGAAATTGGGCATTAGTAAAATGAGTGCCATCGTCACTGATGATGGCCCTCGGAATCCCGAACCTGCTGAAGATATTTTTCTTGACAAAATCGATGACCACCTGTGGTCATTGGTTCGGGTGGGAATCGCTTCAATCCATTTGGACACATAATAAACAACAAGAATGTACTGATATCCAAATGAAGGGAGAAAGGGTTCCATGAAATCGATGCCTCAAACATCGAAGATTTCGACAGGAAGAATTGGGTTTAGTGGCATCATATCTCTCTTAGTTATGCTCCCGAGTGCCTGATATCGAGAACATGACCTTGAGAAATCCTGGGCATGCTTAAATAAAGACGGCCAATAGAAGCTAGATTGCAAAATTTTTGCAGCCGTCTTTTTCCTGGAGAAATGTCTGTTGGTGCTAGAGCACCACGATCATTTGTTTTGATGATAACAAAACACGTGTTATTTAACATTTGCAATTTGAGTCCTAGATTTCAGGTCAATTGCAAATGTGGACGTGTTTAGACGGAGTTCGAGCTCGCATCCAGGACGGATTGGAGGAGCTTGACGGAAAACAGAGGAGGTTCGCGTGGAGCGACAGATTGAAGATAGAAGACAAGAAGAATAGGATAGATTCTTTTTAATCCTTTCTTGTATCTCTTGTCTTTATTTTCTTGCTCTTTTTATTTTCCTTAGAAAATTATGTTAAAGAGCCTCAAAGAACCCTAACAGTAGTCCTAGGAACACCGGCACAACCCTAGGATACTTAGGTTTTCTGTAGAATACTTAGAAAACCAATATAGGGTTCAAACAGCACTTCCAGACGTCTAATTCCCAAATCAGACGTCTGATAAAGTATTTTAAGACATCTGAGTGTTGTTTCAGACGTCTGATAACTGTTAGGCTGGACATAGTTAGTTCTGTCTGATGAAATCAGACGTCCAGACCCTTATACCAGACGTCTTAGGAGACGTCTGATGGACTTGCCAGACGTCCAGATAGTGGACCGTTGGCTAGCTTAGCAGGCGCTCAAGATTATGACCGTTAGAGCCTTATCAGACGTCCTTAGGCCTTTCCAGACGTCTGATAAATGACCGTTTTGCCTCGGCTGACCCAAAATCTCTTCTCAGAGATTTTCTAGCCGTTGCAACGTTTGGAAATCAATTCCCACAGTAGAAGTAGGTTTCCAGACGTCCAGACATAGTTCCAGACGCCTGTATGTCGTCTGATGGACTTGCACAAAAACCCTGTTTAGATCTGATTCAAGTCAGGAGGAAACCCGCATAGAATCAGACGTCTGACCTTGGAATCATACGTCTTAAAGTGGCCTTCCAGACGTCTGATGCAAGAGTTAGACGTCTGATAACCCTGTCAAATGTAATCATTGTCCTGATTTCGGCCTGATTCTCTTGGACTTTATTCCCAACGGCTATAGAACCTTTCCTAAGCCTTCCAAAGCCTTCCTAAGGCCTCTATAAATAGAGGGGAACCTTTGCAACACAAGAGACACTTAGAGACACAAGATACACACCAAGAGACACCTTGTAATACACTCTCACACTCCTGTGTCCAAGAAGCTCTTGCTCTCTAAGCTCAAGTTCTACATCTTGAGAGCATCAAACCTTCGCGCACCCGCTCTCCCGCCGTTGTTCACGAGAGCGACATTGCGCCGTTGCGTGGCTCACGCACCCGCGTCATCCTCGACGCATTCCTTGCAAAGGGGAGTTTCCTATTTCCTATAGAAGCTAGGTTTAAATTACTTTGTTGGCTCTATAGGTTTGTTGTTTTATTTTATCTTTGTCTTTTGGTTGGCTATTCGCTTTGCGAATTCCCGTCTCCTTCGTGGGACAAAATCCTTCTCGTGGAGAGAAGGGGTTGAGGAACGCTACCCTCGTACTTGTAGCGTGGTTGTACTGAGGTTGAATCACCCTCGTTTTAAAGTGATTCGGTTAGTGGATTTGATCAACTAGGTTGATCGGAAAATCCTAACTCGAGAGAGTTAGGTGGTGGTTTTCACCCGTTTTGGGTTTCCACCTAAAAACAGTTGTGTACTTGTGCGATTGATTTTTTGTGAGATTGCTTTATATTTTATTTCCGCATTTATTACATCACCCCTCTTCGAAGGGAGAACTTTCAATTGGTATCAGAGCAGGTTTTGCTGTTTCGGCGTAACAACCAGGCAAGAAGATCATGGAGGGAAGCATAGCCGCAATCAGAATTTCCGAAGGGCAGTCCACCGTCAGACCACCCTATTTCGACGGGAGGGACTTCGGATATTGGAAGTTGAGGATGAAGACGTGGCTCCAAGCCACTGAATTCGATGTATGGGGATGTTGCGAAACCCCATACAAGATCCCGAAGCGACCCCAAGGAGGCTACTCGCAGCTGCAGATTCGGGAGCTTTCACTCAACGCAAAGGCAATGAATGCCCTGTATCGCGCATTGAGTCCGAAAGAGTTCGATAAAATCCAAGAGTGCACTACCGCCCACGAGATATGGAGGAAGTTAGAAGACACTCATGAAGAGATGAGCTCGGAGGAAAAAGAAGAAGAAAAAGAAGAAACCGCTTGCTTTAGTTTCTGGCCAGAGGAACCAACAGCGACAGCGAAAGTGGAAGCGACGACAGCGAAAATGAGGTAAATTTTGATTTACAAGAAGCTTTTAATGAACTATTTGAGATTAGTAAATCACTTAAAATAGAAAATAAAAGTATTAAAAAGAACCTTAGTTTTCTTAAAAATGAAAATGATAGGTTAGAAAAATAACTTAAGGACATAGAAGCTAGTCCTAGAATTGATAACCTATTATTAGAAAATCAAGACCTCATCAATGAAAATAATAAATTGATTGAGGAAAATGATAGTCTAAAGTTAGAAATATCTAATTTAAAGACTAAGATGAGTATTATAGAAAAAGAAATTGCATGTCTTAGGGAAAACTCCAACAAATTAATCAATAAAGTAGATAATTTTTATAGCCCTAAGGTTGAGAAAGGATCTCCATCAAGGAGACCCGCTAACAGATCTGGATCCAAGCTCACTTGGATACCGAAGAAAAAATTAGAATCTTGTTTTGTAGGGTTCAGGGATAAGTACAACACAAAGGACTGGACCTACAAAGTCATAGCTGGTCAACTCAAGTTGGGAGAACCAAGGAGTAGACCAAGGAAGAGAACAAGAAGACCGACAAGACGGCGAACAAACGACGGACCCGCCGCACGTCGACCACCAGATTGGAGACCGGCGTCGATGCCCGGGCCTCCAAGCTACGGATGGGAGCCCCATCCGATGTGGCATCCACCACCACCATTCGGGCCATTTTATTGGCCATGGTAGGTGAGGTAAAACCATTTACCCTATCTTTTTATCATAATCATTTAGATAGGGGGAGTTAAAAAAATGATGAGCTAATTGTCAATTTTTAAGGGGGAGATATAAGGTAGCTAATTTTCTTTTAGTAAGGGGGAGAAAAATAATAGCTATCTTGTTGTTACAAAAAGGGGGAGAATATCACCTTTGTTAAAATAAATTCATAGAAGAGCATGTTTTAAGGGGGAGTTATAGGAAATGTAAAACCAATCAAACCTTTTTGATAATGTCAAAAAGGGGGAGGATTTTTATGCATTATTATTTACGGTTTTGTCATCATCAAAAAGGGGAGATTGTTGGTGCTAGAGCACCACGATCATTTGTTTTGATGATAACAAAACACGTGTTATTTAACATTTACAATTTGAGTCCTAGATTTCAGGTCAATTGCAAATGTGGACGTGTTTAGACGGAGTTCGAGCTCGCATCCAGGACGGATTGGAGGAGCTTGACGGAAAACAGAGGAGGTTCGCGTGGAGCGACAGATTGAAGATAGAAGACAAGAAGAATAGGATAGATTCTTTTTAATCCTTTCTTGTATCTCTTGTCTTTATTTTCTTGCTCTTTTTATTTTCCTTAGAAAATTATGTTAAAGAGCCTCAAAGAACCCTAACAGTAGTCCTAGGAACACCGGCACAACCCTAGGATACTTAGGTTTTCTGTAGAATACTTAGAAAACCAATATAGGGTTCAAACAGCACTTCCAGACGTCTAATTCCCAAATCAGACGTCTGATAAAGTATTTTAAGACATCTGAGTGTTGTTTCAGACGTCTGATAACTGTTAGGCTGGACATAGTTAGTTCTGTCTGATGAAATCAGACGTCCAGACCCTTATACCAGACGTCTTAGGAGACGTCTGATGGACTTGCCAGACGTCCAGATAGTGGACCGTTGGCTAGCTTAGCAGGCGCTCAAGATTATGACCGTTAGAGCCTTATCAGACGTCCTTAGGCCTTTCCAGACGTCTGATAAATGACCGTTTCGCCTCGGCTGACCCAAAATCTCTTCTCAGAAATTTTCTAGCCGTTGCAACGTTTGGAAATCAATTCCCATAGTAGAAGTAGGTTTCCAGACGTCCAGACATAGTTCCAGACGTCCTGTATGTCTTCCGATGGACTTGCACAAAAACCCTGTTTAGATCTGATTCAAGTCAAGAGGAAACCCGCATAGAATCAGACGTCTGACCTTGGAATCATACGTCTTAAAGTGGCCTTCCAGACGTCTGATGCAAGAGTTAGACGTCTAATAACCCTGTCAAATATAATCATTGTCCTGATTTCGGCCTGATTCTCTTGGACTTTGTTCCCAACGGCTATAGAACCTTTCCTAAGCCGTCCAAAGCCTTCCTAAGGCCTCTATAAATAGAGGGGAACCTTTGCAACACATGAGACACACTTAGAGACACAAGATACACACCAAGAGACACCTTGTAATACACTCTCACACTCCTGTGTCCAAGAAGCTCTTTCTCTCTAAGCTCAAGTTCTACATCTTGAGAGCATCAAACCTTCGCGCACCCGCTCTCCCGCCGTTGTTCACGAAAGCGACATTGCGCCGTTGCGTGGCTCACGCACCCACGTCATCCTCGACGCATTCCTTGCAAAGGGGAGTTTCCTATTTCCTATAGAAGCTAGGTTTAAATTACTTTGTTGGCTCTATAGGTTTGTTGTTTTATTTTATCTTTGTCTTTTGGTTGGCTATTCGCTTTGCGAATTCCCGTCTCCTTCGTGGGACAAAATCCTTCTCGTGGAGAGAAGGGGTTGAGGAACGCTACCCTCGTACTTGTAGCGTGGTTGTACTGAGGTTGAATCACCCTCGTTTTAAAGTGATTCGATTAGTGGATTTGATCAACTAGGTTGATCGGAAAATCCTAACTCGAGAGGGTTAGGTGGTGGTTTTCACCCGTTTTGGGTTTCCACCTAAAAACAGTTGTGTACTTGTGCGATTGATTTTTTGTGAGATTGCTTTATATTTTATTTCCGCATTTATTACGTCACCCCTCTTCGAAGGGAGAACTTTCACCATCTTCTCTTTGCCAACCCCTAGCCGCCGCAGCCGCCCTCACCCATTCACCACAGCAGCCGCCCTCACCCAATCTCACACCCACGAAGAACCCACCAACGACACCACCTACTTTTCCCTCTTCATCTTCTTCTTCTTCGCCAGCCTTTGCAACTCCACGGAACCCACCACCACCCACCGTGCAACCACTTCCTCCTCGGTGTCAATGCCTCTCCGACGCCACCGCAGATGCACGCGACCTCCCACGGATAGCTGCTGACGTCTCCATGTTACTCGCCCCGCCTACAGCGGCTCTCGACAGCACCAACAACCCACCGCCGCCGCACCTCTTCCTCATCATCGGCGGCATCTCCGACCACCGCAGGCCACCGCACCACCACTAGAGTGATCCTCTCCGTCGGCCCTACTCCTCCGACAAGCCGCGCCACCAGTTGCAGCTCCCCGTGCGGGCACAAGAAAGGAAATCCATCTCCTCTGTTTTGCTCTAGAAGAGGGGGAATTAGATGAAATGAATATGGTTGATGAGTTATTATTTTTGATATAATATTTTATATCGTGGGTAATTGCTCTAAAACCCTCCTGCTTCTATATAATTTGTGTGAATGCTCATTCAAATTATCTTTGATCTCATTTGATGCAACAACTTATCACCAAATTGATTTCGCATCATTTAGACTCGTACAACATATTTGAATAATCCACTGCAAATATTGGTAATTTGTCGGTTTATGCCTCCCCGTGGATACGACCTAATTTTGTGATTCAATGTCAGTATATTTTTAATAATTTATTATTGGAGATTTTCCACCACATTACATATTGCGACAACAACTTTTTCTAATTTTTTTGCAAGCAAAAAATTCCCAATCAAATGACGTCGTTGCCAAAGAGGCAATCGACACAATAAATTCACCTAACTTTATTTATGATTATTCTGAATTGCACATTTATCTGATCCTTCTTTATCTTTACACTTGAAAGATAACCTATGACAAGTGATTTTACACTTGAAAGACGATCTTTCCATCTTCGGATTTATGATTTAGTCTTTAGTAAACCCTAAGGTGAAAAGTCACTTTTCATATGTAAAATCACTTTTCATAAACCTAAACCCTAAATCATGAACTCATAGGTCAAAATTATTTTACACAGGTGTAAAATCACTTTGGACAAGTGAAACTACCCTTAAAATAATTTTACACCGATGTAAAATGAAATTGCATCGGTACAAAGATACCTTCGAATAATTTATCACCGAGGTAAAATCCTTTTACATCGGTGCAAAATCACTTAGAATAATTTATCACCGATACAAACTAATTTATTACTGATGCAAAATTATTTATCACCCGTATATTTTAGGTTAAAGTGATGTGATAATTTTTTTAAATGTGTAGAGATTATCCCATAATAAATCTTATATTATTTTATTTCTTTACATTAAATATTAATTAACAAGTGAACCTACGTTCTCAACATTATATAAAATATAAAAATAATACCTATAAATTTTCCTACATCACATTTTATGTCATTATATATGCTTCCCATAGTTTTTGACAAAATTTAATTAGCATACCAAGAATCCAACCAAATTGATTTGATTCTTGCTCGAAATAATCTAAACAAAATGAATTCCGAAATAGCACTCAAATGTCTATGCAACAAACATAAATGGTGAAATCGGAAAGATTACGAAAAAGAATTCACAACTCTCCTTCCTCGGTGAACTTTGACTAAGTAACTAAATACCATGCACTGACCTATAGCTACAGAAATATAATTATACCGTGAGACTGAGGCCTGTGGGCAAAGGTGCATTAATTTGGTTGTTAGTGGACTGAAGATGACACCTAAATTTAAAATTTTATTTAATCACCGGGAGGAATCTTTTGTTTCCAAGTGGGGGCTTCTGAGTGCGCTATCCTCCTCCTTTTCTTAATTTTGTATCTAACCTCTAGTCATATATATATATATATATATATATATATATATATATATATATATATCGAAGTCGACCTTGTCTCGATAGAAACAGCCATATATTCCTTGTCAGCTTTTGTCTACCCAATTAGATTTGCGTGGACTTGAAAGCTATATATGCCAAGACATATAATAATACAAGCAAGGAAAATCATAAAAAGAAGAGGAAAACGAAATGAAAAGGGCGCCATGCAATGTAAAGATACCTCAACCTCTTTTTTTCCCTCTATAAATAGAGGTAGAGATGTGCTCTCTCTCTCGCTCGTTCATAGCCACGAGGGTGTATCTATTACACAAGGGGAGAGAAGAATAGGGGAGATATGGGGAGGTCTAACGTGCTCTTCTTCCTTTCCATCATCTGGATGGCTTCTGCAGTTGAGGAGAGCACACTGAGTTCCTCTTGCACTGCCAAATTGTCGGGTATAATCTCTAACTTTGTTATTTCATACTTTGCTTCCACCCATACATGCACCGGTATTCTTAGGTTTTCTTTTCTAAGGTGTTAAAATAAATTTTCTTTTAATTTATTTCTAAATTTCTGCAACCATATCTGTGCTCAAGACAAGTCTTATGGGCTCACTATTATCTTCTTCTAGTGTAAGTTCTTCATGGGTTTGGAACATATGATGAAACATTCAATGAAACATTTATATAATATAGGTTGTTCCTTTTTTCCTTTTTTCTTTTTGCTCTTAGCGTATAATTAATTAACCAGTGTCTAATGTTCCTGAGCTATAGGCAGTATGTTAATTTCAGGTTGGAACAGGACAATAAGGAACATTTTTGGACTCCTGCTGCTGCTGGTATTTATGATATATATTAAGGAGAATTTGGAATTGCGTAGCGATTCTCTTATTTCCGAAATATCCTTTCATGAAAGAGTACCATATGTGCATATCTACAGTACTTCCTCCGATTAAATATTGCATCAGAACTTAATTATCATGTATGGTCCAATTTAAAGGGACAAAAATAATAAGTGGAATAATTACTTACTTTTTCATGAATGAAGTGATATATAATTAATATACGTAAATGATTGTTAAATTGATATACTCCATGATAGAAAAAAATATGTTAAAGAGAAAGATAAGTGTTGTCTACATCTAACTCTAGCTATCTTCCAATTCGATCACTAGTCCAAATAGAGACGAATCGGAGGTGTAGATGACTGGGGCAAAAAGTGGCTGTTAGGAGAAGGCATATATATGGCAAGGTCTTCAATGTTGGAGACAAGGACCCAACACCTCCTACCTATCTCCTAAGGCCGATGGCAACCTTTTGCCAACCAACTTGTTTTTTTAAAAAAATATATATTTTTTTCGTTAAAATAGAAAGAACCCATTACAGGTTGACGTAAAGAAAGATGGAAAAATACTCTCCCATTAACAGGGAAAACGTCTCGCAAAAATGGGAAACAAAAAATACAGAAAAAAAAAAACGAAATAAAGAAAAAAAAAACACGTCACAAAGATAAGAATCGAACGATCTCAAGAAGAAAAATGATCTCACGTTCTTAGAAATTATAAGATATCAACTAAACGAATCTTGAAAATCATATCTACAAGTTAATCCTATAAACCTACCAAAAAATCAAAAGCGACAAAAAAATTCGATCATAAACATCCAAAATCACACGTGATTCCGATAATACATTACCTGATAAAAAGAAACCATAAAAGGAACCACTAACAACGCACAAGCAACCAAAAAAACCCATCTCAGTGACACACAACCTGCACAAATCAAGCACAACCAATAACACGAAGCAACCCTACCAAGGCAACGTCAACGCCAACCGACTCCCCACCGCCACCCGCCGACGCGCTCGCCGGCACAAGCCAGCCTCCGCCCGAAAACGCCGCCGATGAAGCAGCCTCGCCGGAGCCGCGCCTCGCCAGATCCGCGCCTCACCGACGCTACCGTCTCGTGCGCCGCCGTTGAAGCGCCTCGCCGATGCCTCCGTCACGCACGACCGCCGTTGAAGCACCTCGCCGGAGCTACGCCTCGCCTCGCCGACGCCTCCGTCTCGCACAGCCACTACATACGACGATCCGTCGTGCATGTCGCTCACAGTGAAGGATAAAGGATTCCGAGGAAGGAAAAGGTCATCCGAAAGGAGGGGAGACTCCGATCAGGTTGTACCGACCGATCGAAGCGCCGAACTGCCGCCGAGGAACCTTCACCCGGGTAGAGGAGAAGCCGAAACGGTCTCTGAGCAACAAGGATTTGCCAACAAACTCGTTACTTTATTTATTTCGACAACCAATACAAGGAAAAATGGGTAACTTGTATGATTTGCTGCAACACGTCGAGTCGAAATAAAGGTCGCATAGAATCATATATATATAAAATAACGATTGACGGGACCATCGGTACGTTGCTTACCTGTTAATATTTTCTATTTCAATTATTAGTTAATTTTTTAGACATGACCTTGTTAAGCAAGAATATTATTTATTATATACACCAAAAAAAAAAAAGCGTCCAAAGAGTCACTCGAGTCAACATCTTAAAGTGATTGATCTACCAAATTGTAATAGTACACGTTTATTTATTAGGACTTTCATTAAGAACACCTTTTCATATCTCTCTTTCTCTCTCTCTGCCGTCTTAATTGTTTTATGGAGAATAGTCAAAGACATTCGTACGATTCCAAGTTTCAACGATACGAAATTCTCAAAGGTATGTATTTCTAACCAATGCTTCGAATCGATTAGTGATGGAAGAAAATCAGTGAAATATTCCGTAGACCACAAAGTGGGGAGCAGAATTTTCTTATTATGTTTGGCCATCGGTAACCCAAAATCGATCTTGATAATCACAAAAGAATTAATTGAAGATTTTACGTGATTCCTTTTCGAATAATACGGTAGTACGATATTATGTTTGAGCTTTTACTTTTGTTTGTTCTTTGTCAGCGATTCACGTGAGTCGTTGTTTCCTTGAACGCATGGACTTTGATGCTTAAAGTTGCTACGTTTCACAAGTCCCTTGACGCCAAATTCACATGCAACTCTGTCGCTTCTTTGAAATATATACGTCACAAGGAGGCAAACCTTCCCGATGTTTTTGATGTTGATTTTTTTCTCTTTGGAGAAGTAAATCGTCGGTTTCGTACGTAACGTCATTGTCATTTTAACTTAATTCTTAACTTCCAGGAAGTGATTTCCGAGATATTAAAATAATTGATATATATATATATATATAAGAACGAGGGATAGATAATTTGTATATAAGTTATATTTAGATGCGATAATATCGTCCATCATAAATAATATTTTAAATTAAAAATTTAAAAATTAATATCATTACATATAAATATATTATATATTAAATTTAAAACTTGATACTCCTAACACATACTCGAAATTCAATCATATTAAATATATGTCATAGGAGTATTAGATTGATCTCAATTTTAATATATAATATATTTATATAAAATGATTTCAATTATCAAATTTTAATTAAAAATATTATTCATGATAGAAAATATTATGGCACCAAAACAAAACATGTTTCCTTCTCTCTCTCTCTTTTTTAACAGCATATTGCATCCATATTGCCCATTAACAGCATCACTGGTAGAACCAATACGTTTGGAAATAGGACAGTCGCCCCTCGTACGATTTTTACTTCTTTAAGAATGATACCGTACCTATGACCTTTTTTTAAATTCCTTAAATGTTACCTTTTTGCTTCCCTAATTTTAGGTTGCCTTTGATAGCCCTAACCCCGTGTGACTTTGTCCACCAATCTCAGTAGGTCGAAGGATATATATATATATATATATATATATATATATATATATATGCCTGGGAGGGGCAGTAAGAGTATGGAAGGGGGCTCTTCTTGTAGACCTTTTCTTGTGTTGCAGCTTGTGCCCCTACAATTAACTAGGGCTATCTAACAATCCTAATAAGTTGAGCTAAGATCAACTCGTTAAACTATCAAGTCAAGACTCAACCTTAACTCATTAAACTATCAAGTCAAGACTCAACCTTAACTCATTAAACTATCAAGCCCAGTTCGTGAGCCATCATTGAGCTTATCAAAGATGGATTCTTTTTTTGACTCTTTTATAGCTCCTATGAGATGGAGATAAAGTTCAAATAGTATTGATTATATACTAAGTAGATTAGTCATTTCATATATCTCAAAATTACAAATATATATACTTCTATCATGCACATTAAGAAGGCTATTTATCTAAAAAATTACATCGAACATGAGTGGGATACGAACTCTTACTTATCCATTAATGCATGCATATTCATCCTTATCGGACTCAAACCCTTATCTAGTTGAACTCGGTTAGGCTTACGCTTAAACTCAACTCATTAAACTATCGAAGCAAATTTTTTAAATTGGATTAATGAATCAAGTCAAGCACGCGCGCGCGTGCATATATATATATACATATATATATAAAGCATCAAAAGCAATCAAAATCTTGCGATTGATGATGCATTCCACTAACCCTCATCTACTGTTCCATTGCGTGCATGCATGAAGAGGACACGCACCAGTATAGCCACCACCTCAACTCCTCAGGCGCCCACCTCCTCCTCCTCCACCACATCCGCAGCCCCTGCTCCCCTCTCGACAGCCCGCCACCCACCGCATCAGACCTCCTCGATTGCGACAACCACCGTGTTGCGGCCCTCCTCTCCCGACTCAACTCGGGCGCCCTGGCAGAGTCCAAGGACGTGAAAGTGCCGCTGAGCCCCGGGCTAGCGTACAACGTGGGGAACTACATAACCCGGATCAGCCTCGGCACGCCTGCGAAGAGCTACGTGGTGATCGTGGACACGGGCAGCTCCCTGTCGTGGGTGCAGTGCAAGCCGTGCAAGCTGTCGTGCTACAAGCAGAAGGACGCCATCTTCAACCCTAACGCGTCGAGCTCATACGCGAAGGTCGCGTGCGAGACACCCGAGTGCAAGGCGCTGCCCGAGGCCACGCTCAACTCCGGCGCCTGCACGTCCGATAAGGTCTGCATCTATCGGGCGGGCTATGGGGACAGCTCCTTCTCTGTTGGGTACGTAATCTTCCTTCGTTACACCTCTCTCTCTCCCTCTCTCTCTCTCTCTCTCTCTCTCTCTCTCTCCACTGCAAGGCCATATTTAATTTCATTTACTACTGCAAGGGTTTTACTAAAATATTTCCATAATCACACCCCCCATGCAACTAAAAAATATTTTATATACCCATAAATATACACACATGCCACCTGTCTCACATTAGAAAAATATTATATAATGGAACGATGTCGTATATGTTCAAACGATATCAAAATTTTTATAAAAAAATATATAATTTTATGTATAATATTATGTACACAAATTATTATCCTGGCATTCTATCCTGTCTCAAGACGACAGCAGGGTACACTTCAATCACTTTATATATTTTAAAGTCGTCGATCCTCTGATAATTAATAAGATCTAATTAAAAACCTCATGATTAAATGCTTGATAAAGAAAAGAGCTTGTATATATTAAATAACACGAAACTATATATATATATATATATTATCGTCGATCCATATATAATAGTCCAAATCTCCAATTTGGATATATGATTAATTAAGTCGGCAAGTTTACAAGACCTTGTGGAACCACGTGCCAACTTGCAGGAAGCTTTCAAAAGAAAGAGACATGCTACCCGTCACATGTTGATTCCAATCATTTAGAGGTATTTGTTTGAAGGGTTAAGTAAATTTATGTCAATATATTATTTAATTTATTTTTTATTTATGTTAATTTAAGTTGATTTAATTTAAGGTAAAATTATTTTATTATCTTTTATTAATTCAATTATTTTATTATTTATTTAATTTTTTTCTATTTCTATATTTATTCCAACTTATCCCCTTCTACCAAACGAGACCTTACAAGTCCTAATCTTTGAAATGGGAACGAGCTTGACGGACAAGGGAGTCACGGGAGAGTGGTGGACGTGGTTAGAATAATATTTATCCTACTCTCCATTCGTCAGTTTTGTTTCTTCTTTTACGTTAAATGAAGTACGAGATTTTCGTGACAAAATAGACCTTTCACCATCCTATTGAAATTGTTTAAGTCTTTTTCTTTTACCCGCAGCCAAACTCACGACTGTTGCATTTTGAAGATAAGTAACAGTATATCAATTAGGACTGTAAATGATTAATTTACCACCCAATTCACATGCTTTCCGTGCACCGTCTTAAAATGATCAAAATATCATATCATCAATATTGTTTATATTTCTCACTGATGATATTTAGTAATTACTTATATATTATAATTCACAGATGATATTTAACTCAAGAAAAAATACATAAAAAGAAGAGTTAAGGGGAAGCAGACGCGCTTTGCAAAATTAAAGATTGGGACAGGTCTATAAAAATGTAGAATGCAACGAACTTTACAACCTAAAAGTGAGGATTACGTCACACCTTTTCCTCACGTACATGAGAATGCCGCCAAGTATAGTCTACCAGCGGAACGGATATCAGTAATAATATTTGTCATTATCATCGCACATAAAAAGTTAAAATGTTCCTTTGTAATGCAGCCGGTGAGATTGATAACACGTCAAAGTTTAAGAAACCGTCGTTAAACTTTTAAAAATCATAAGTGATATTTTAAATATTATCGATAATATTTAATTTAAAATTAAAAATTATCCATAATATTTGATTAAAATATAAATATTATAGATAATATTTAATTTAAATATAAATTAAAAATTAAAAATAATTTATGATGTTTAATTTAAATATAAAAATCACTTATGTTTTATTCTGAGGTGGATGAGGGATGGAATCAAATTCACCAAGTACGTGATTTAAGAAGAAACGGACGACCAGTGATCTTTTTTATGGTATACTTTGTAAAATATATTGAAAAAATAATTTCTTTACAGTTTTACCCTAAAAATGCACAAACAAAAGGCCAACATCGTGCTTTTACCTTACAGCAAGCTGACGGCCTGTAAACAAGACTTGGGTCTACGAAACAAGCGAAAGCAGGAAAACGTTGACGGATTAAAGAAGCATATTCTACCTACGTGTACAATCAACGGGCTATATAACTGCAACCGCGAAATCTAGTTTTCCTTTTAACGTCAATCTTTCTTCGCTAAATATCGCCAACGAAGTTAACACTTCATCCGGAAGGCGACGTATTCTCTTGAACAAAATGTCCGATCATAAGCGGCTACTTCTCAAAAATTACCGGTTTCCTGATTACATCGCCGAAGAATAATTAACAGAAAGTACTCGGCATTAATATTCTAATTTCCACTACAACCCTCCAACAGCTACCTGAGCAAAGACACCCTCCGGTTAGGTAATGGCGCTACCCTCTCCGGCTTCGTGTACGGCTGCGGTCAGGAGAACGAGGGCCTCTTTGGACAGGCCGCCGGAATCGTTGGCCTTGCCCGCGACCATCTCTCTATGCTCTCCCAGCTTGCTCCCAAGTATGGGAATGCCTTCTCCTACTGCCTCCCAACTGCCTCCTCCTCCTCCGGCTACCTCTCCCTAGGCGACTACTCCACCTCGGGGTCCTCCTTCACCCCCATGCTCACCGGCTCCAGTGACGCCTCCCTCTACTTCGTCAAGCTCATTGCCATCTACGTAGCTGGAAAGCCGATTTCCATCTCCACCGCCACCTTTGCCAAAACGCCAACCATCATGGACTCGGGTACGGTCATCACCCGATTGCCATCCACCGCGTACACCACCCTCAGCCGAGCAGTAGTGGCGGCATTGAAAGGGTACCCACGTGCTCCGGCATACTCCATATTGGATACGTGCTTCAAGGGCTCATACCGTAAACTCAAGGCTCCAGAGGTGCGCCTGGTATTCGCTGGAGGTGCCGAGATGAAGCTGTCGGCGCATAACGTGTTCTATGACCTGGACTCCAAGGGGATCACATGCCTCGCTTTTGCCCCGTCATCGCACACAGCAATCATTGGGAATCGGCAGCAGCAGACATTCAAGGTCGTGTACGATGTTGCAAGACGGAAGATCGGGTTCGGCCCTGGCGGTTGCAGCTAGATAATAGTGGGTACATATCATTTGAGAGTAAGAGAAAGCGTGAGCAAGCCATGCACGTAGGAAGCGCGCATAGTGGCAAGATGAGAAACGCGCTTATATATATATATATATCTTGTAATTCATTCAATGTATCTTGACGTCCCTAGATATCTGGATGTTATCATTAGGGTGCCTGATTGCTTTAAGGTGCTTAACAGCTATGGTTCATATTTGCTCTTCTAATTAATAATTTGTTTTTGCAAAAGCAAATAGCGGATTATGTCTATATGGCTGTGTGACCATGATGACTTCGGATGTTCATTTCCCTGTCTCATTCACAGATTCTGCATGGAAAAAAAGGGGGAAAAAAACGCATAACCGAGAAAAGAACAGCCCATCAGATAAATGGTGGTTTCAGGTAGAAAAGGAGAAATTAAAGAAAACGAAAGGAAGGGCTACAAGAGGAATGATCTGTCAAGGAACAAAAATTTTGAAGTCTACCTCCCAGGTTGCAGCAACAAAATCTTCTGAAGTGATCTCAAAGAGATTAGACTTGAATCAATGTATTCAGGTTCATCATTAAATGCACATATTTACTACAAGCTTCGAAGTAAAGCATGTTGCATCAAAGCATATAAACATATGAGAACTAGCACTTATAAATCTCGTCTGATTCCATCAAGTATTTTTATTATGCAACTACGGTGGCTTTCCATGCCTACAAAACGTAGGGCCTGCAGAAACTGGCACTGCAGAGGAGGAGGCCACCTGAATCTACTCTTTGCCTCTGTCTGTATGCTTCAAACAGAGTTTCCTCATTCTTCTGCAAGTTTAGACAGCTATCCATTCTGAAGGAAGGGATCATCCCCCTCGTTTGACTAAACTTCTCGACATAGTCTGTTATCTGCGGTAAGCCACTAACTTGCTTTGCCTTCGAGGCAACTGAACCAACACCAAAATCAGGACTGCTGCAACTGCCACGGCTGCTTGCAAGGAGATGGCTTCTATCATGTAAAGGGCTTGCCTCCTGATGCATGGAAACAGAGTTTTCTTAAGACATGGATATAGAATTTAATAAGTACACGCTGCTTTGTTCTTCCAATCTCCATTACTAAACATAGATCGCATTCAAATTGACCACAAAGTATAATAGATGAAAATGACATCATTAAGGGCATGTATGATCACCATTTCTTCCCATTGCCATCACACAGAATGAACCTTCAAGAAGAATAGGTCTTATCTTTTGGTAAAAGGAATACAGAAAGTTGGGCATTTTACCCGTACTGCATTTTGCAAGTTGTTTGTCGATGTAGAAGCTGAATCGGTCTTATCTTTTGGTAAGAGGGAACTGTCATCAGCCGTTCCCCATTGCAACCAAGGAAGAAGAACCCCATCACTTTCAACAGGTGAAGGAACAGCATTCAACAGGTGCTCTTGCTTTACAGATAATGCTGTATGCACCGGAACATCTGAATGCGTCACACTACCTCCTATAGTGGAACTCGTGTCACTTCTCTCACCATCAAATGAAGATAGATCTGTATCTTCAATGTTCAGAATGAACTCCTCAAAATACTTCTCTGCCTCCTCAGTCAATTGCCTAGACATTCTAGTCTTTTCATTACTTCTCTGAAACATCCAACAGGAAAAGATCGATAGATGTCCAATCCAATGTTATCAAAAAAGCATTGTTACGGACTAAGGATATACCCTCCTCCCACGTGATTGCTTCTCTTCCTTCGTACTTTGGTTTGCTTCAGGAAGCAACCCTTCTACAATCTTTGAGAGCTGTTGGGCTCGGCGTTCTTCTGCTGCCAACTCGGCTAGAAGCTCTTGCTTACGCTTCTCAGACTGAAATGTTGCAAGAAACATGTCATTTCTCACTCAAACAATACACCAATTTGGAGAAGTCTAAAAAATGAAAAAAAAAAAAAATCAATACAATGGTAAACAAATATGCTTCAAGAATCTGGAATGAGAAAAAATGGCGACCTCTGATCAGACAATGCAGAGTAAGACCATTCCCCATGAACCATTGTGAATATGACTACGCATAAACATGGGATAGGAATTAAATAAGTTCCTAAAACCTTGGAACTCCAAGCTGCCTAAGCACATCAGAGAAGAATAAAGTACGTAAAAATGCATGGCTTTCATAATTGTAAAAAGGCTAAGAAACACCACATTCAATGCATTATAAAGCACGTGGTTGCGGTTTCGTCCACGTCCTTATCCACTTGGGTCACACCTTCACTTACCATATATAAGATGCTTCTCTCTCTATTTTTCATTCGCGCTTCTTTGCCATTCAAGTTCTCTGCTTCGTCTCCAATAGTGCTCGCACAATTCTTCTTCCTATGCTCCTCATCTTCTCTTTGTAAGATCATCTATCAATTTTGATTTTTTTTTATTTTATTTTATGGATGTGTTTCTTATATGGACGTGTGTTCTTTAGTGCTTTCCATATGTATCTCAACCTTCCGTATGATTTGGGTTATGCTGATGATGCTCTTGATCAATTCGAGCATGAACCATCAATTGCTCATTCTTCTTCATCTGATCTTCATCATCTGATGTTAACGATGAAGTTATTAGAGGTGTTGTCAAAGATGATGGTTAGTTCTCCTAATTTCTTCTTGCATTGTGATTTTCCAACGGTGGATTTAGAAGCTGCAATGGGACAGATCACTCTCAACTGGTTGATAATGGAAATCAACCGGTGTATTCCTAGATGTTCTGAACTAGTTGATTATGGAAATCAACCAATGTATTCCTACATGTATTCAACCTATTGATTCCAATCATCAACCAATTGCTTTTCTTATATGACTTTTGTGTTTTTAATTTACATCGATTTATAATGGAAATCAACTGATGTATTCCTACATGTTTTCAACCGGTGTATTCTTTTGTGTTTTTATTTTGCACCGATGTATTTTACTTTATTTTCTTTTGTTTTTATTATTTTATATTATTGCCTTATGTTTTGTTATTTTTTGTGTTAATGTAGATTGAAATATTGAAGTTGGTACAGAATTCAACTCTTCCGAAGCTTATATTGATTATTTTCAAGATTTTGTTCATCGATATGATTTTGAGTATTCAATAAAGAACATATATTATGATAAAGATAATAAGATTTTGTTACATAGAGGGAAACTTATGTGTTTAAGGGGTGGTGCACCAAATGGAAAATCATCTAATCCGTATTATTTTCAAGAGGTTGGCAGTGAAGATTGAATGTGAGACTCATGTACGGTTTAGGTATTATGATAGATCAAGGAAATTTGTTACATTTTCAAATGATCATAACCATAAGTTTTGTAAGCATGAAATGATAAAGTATTTTCAATCTAAAAAAAGCATTCCTTTGAGAAGTGTCGTACGATGCTCAATGATCAAGTTTGTATTCGTTTGTCAAAGTCGGTTTCGTTTGCTATTGAAGATAGGGGATTTGAGAATTTGACCTTTACTACGCAAGATACGAGGAATGCACTTCGTAGAATGAGAAATTTAAAGCTTAGATTGGGTGATGATGAATGTTCAATGTTATTTTAGTAAAGATGCAATCAAGTAATAACTTCTATTCAATACATTTCGATGATGGACGCATTCGAAACATGTTTTGTTTTGATTTTAGTAGCCGATTGTCTACAAGTTCTTTGAGATGTTTTTTCATTTGACACGACATATTTGACTCATCGCTATGATATGCCATTTGCTACATTTGTTATTGTAAACAACCATGAACATACCACTTTGTTTGGTTGTGCTTTACTTAGAGATGAGACAACGGAGAATTTCAAATGGTTACTTTCGACTTTCTTATCATGCATGTGGGGCATGCAATCGAAGGGTATCATTATAAATCAATGTCAAGCGATTATTAATATTGTTTCAGCTGTTTTTCTGACACTCGACATCATTTGTGTATATGGCATATGAAAGATAAGCTTCCTCAAAAGTCTCCAAAGGATGAAGTTACCACAAAAGCTTTTAAGGAAGTTCATAATTCAAGGTGTAAAGAAGAGTCTAAAGATAGGTGGCCTGATATGATTAAGATAGAACTTTAGAGGATAATAGATCGCTTTCTAACTTGTATGAGATTCGACATATGTGGATCCCATGTTTTTTCAATGATATATTTTGGGCTTGCATGTTAAGCACTCAAACAAGCGAATGTATATAAATGCATTCTTTCATGGGTATGTTAATTCAAAAACCACCTTCAAACAATTCGTGAGGCAATATAAGTTTCGGCTTCAAACCAAATTAGAGAAAACTTGGAAAGGCAAATGTTGATTCACAGTTCAAATCTCCTGCTTTGTATTCAAAGTTTCCTAATAAAGACTCAAGTTAGGGATGCATATACAATGACAAAGTTTGCTCAATTTCAGAAAGAGTTGCAAAATGTTATTTATTTGAAGAAAATCTTATCATTTGATCATGGAATTAAAGGAAGCCATTCAATTATAGCTAACAAGTTTGGTTTTCCTAGTTCTTTGCTTGTTTCTATGATATTTGAGAAGGGATCGAGATCAATGTCGTGTGTGCTCTATATTCGACACCGAAGGAATTCTTTGCAAGCATTGCATATTCTTCCATGTCAGTATATTATTAATCGTTGGAAAAAAGATATCAAGTTTCCTTATCTTTAAAGTAGTTTAAAGGCTTTCATATCACTCAATGATCCTACGGATAGATATGAAGACCTATGCTCAAGGATTCTCAAGTTTACTAATATTGGTGCAATATCATCCTTGAATCACGAGATTTGCTTGAGGGTTTTTGACGATGCATTCAAGCATCTAGTGTCATTGGTTGAGGTTGATTTGCATGTATAATTGGTTATTTTATTTTTTATATTTTTGTAATAAATGTTTTATTTTTTTCTTTCTTCCTTAATTTTTAAGATGGTTTGAATTATCAAAGCATCCATGATCCTAAGCAAGTAAGGCGTCCTGATAGGCCTCATGAAAAGAGATTCAAAAAACTATGTGAAGTGTCACTTGTGAAGAGGAGGAAGAAATTGATAGAATGTGGTGCATCAATATCGAGATTTAAATTTGGATCTTAATTTGTAAATTTTTTTTAACAAAAAATTATATTTTTCAAGACATTCTCTTTTTAGTGTAAGAGAGATGCTTAGAATTTAATTATATGAAGTTGATTTCATTTTATTTTCATTTTAGATCTATCATTTTGTGTTTTAACTTCTTCACATGTTCTAATTTTTAACCGATTGAAAATAATAAGTGATGTATTTTCATATTCCACCGGTTGAAAATGACAAGCTGCCAGTGCCTTTCTTATTTTGAACATATTCTAAACATTTATCAACCAATGTATTCTCATATCCCACCGATTGATTCTCATTTTAGGGCATTTTAGCGCTATCCCAAATTCCACCAGTTGAAAATGAAAGTCAACCGGTATATTCTCATATTCCACCTATTGATTCTAATTTTATATCTATCCCTATGTTTTAACTTTATTCCACCGGTTGAAAATGATAATAAATCAGTGTATTTCTTATTTTGAATCGGTTGACTCTTCTCTTTACACCAGTGTATTTTCCTCCTTTCGACCTATATACTGATGAAAAACACCTTTTAACCTGTTAATGAAGCATTCATCACACAAATATGACTGTTGAGAATATCTTTGAATCTAAAAAAAAGTATATATACGTACAAGTAACGATGTTTAGATTATTTACAACTTTACAGATGAAATCTAAACTTTTTCTCCATATTCACATCTATGGGGAAGAATCCTTTTAACGTACAATACTCTACACTTATGTACATCAGTGTTCCTAGTACATGCCATTGGATTAAGAACTTTTAGCAGCCATTCTATCCATCAAGCCAAAAAGATGCCACAATCGTTGCTTGTACTCCCTTACTGTTGCGCATCGATGTAATGGTGCACTTGCCACGCTTCTTTATCCAATCCTCTTCATTGAAACAGTATTATTTTCATGATATTAAACTGAACTTGAAATGTTTTGTATGGTTTATCTTATATTTTTATGTGACAAAAGGAAATGCATTGAAAAATGTACTTACAAGCATTTAAGCATCTGTGTATCTTTTCGGGGTAGTAGTGCATGTCACTATCATAGTGGGTCATCTTCTTTGCATTTATGTTGATAACCACAAGCGTCCAATACGATACATCCCTCGTGTTTACAGGTATTGCTATGTATTTACATCTTTGAAAGAATTCTCTCATTATCTATGAAGGTATTTACTTGTGTATCATTTTTGTAACTTACACAAAAAAATTTATGCTCAAGACCACTGTGCTTGTTAATTTCCCTTCTTGTATGAGATTGTCTGACTATTTGTATAATGGCAATTCATGTAATTTAGAATGCTGAGTCATTTTCTTGTAATTGAATGCTTTGGAAAATATTTTATATACTTGGCCATTCGTGAAGCCCTTTGTGATTAGAACATCTTACATCGACTTCCTCTCTACAAAGTAGTCACCCATTCTACACAACACATCAAACTTGTCTTTCCTTACCTCTGTCAATTTATCAATGATTACTTTCTCTAAAGTTGCAAGGCATTTTAGTGCCTCTTTATCCAATATTATTTTCCTATATGTACTTTACCTTGGTTTTCATGGTTGTTTATTTAGAGGAGGCTTATGTGCTTACTGTTTCCTTTGTCATTGTGGAATGGCGCTCCTTGTCGCTTCTTTCTTTCTTTCTTCCTCTTTTATTGGAGTTCTAATCAAATCATCATGTGTTGTTTACTGATTTGGTTATCTGTGTTTCATTACCACACAACTAAATTAATATAAAACTTCCACTTACAATCATCCTTAGGGTTTCTTCTAGTACATGTAGTCCCTCATTTAAATCTATATGATTAGCATCCCCATGCTATTAATGCAAAAGTGTCAAAGTAATACTAATACACTAGTTCAAAATAGTACACCAGTTGAAAACAAAAATCTATCGGTTGAAAATTGCTCCTATTGCATATTATGTAAGAAATCGACCGATTGAAATTGAAAAATGAAGCTATTCAAAGTAGAAATACACTGATTTATGATTGAAATACACCAGTTGTAAATTACTTTGCTGCGTAATTGACCGATTGAAATTTAAAAATAAACATATTCAAAATGGAAATACGCCAATTGAAAGCTACTATACTGCAATTGATATAAGAAGTCTAGTGGTTGAATTTTTAAAAATAAACATTTAATGTGATTGAATAAGTGAAAATACATCGACTAAAAATAATAAACGTTTTTAAAAATGATAATCAATCGGTTGAAAATTGAATATGGAATGTACCTGATCGATTTTATGGTGTAGCTCTTCCTCTGGGTGGACCTCCTCTTGGTGAACCTCTTTGTGTTGATGCTCCTCTTTATGGACTTGCTCTTCTTTGCGTTGATACTCCTCTTAGTGCTGATGTTCTTGGTGTGTTGCTTCTTTGTTAAGGTGCTTTTCTTCATGTGGTTCCTCTTGGTGCACCTCCTCTCTCCGTAGCTACTTCATTTCATCGTGAGCTCTCTCCCCTTCATGGTGTAAAACCTCCTCGCCACGTCCCTCTTCTTCTTGTTGGTCCTCTTCTTTGAGTGGTTGTTCTTCTCCTTGGGTCTCCTCTTGAAATAGAATACATCGATGGAAAACGCTAGAAAGACTTGTAAGAAATGGAAGGGAGATAATCAACCGATTGAAAATTATTTATAGATATTAGAAAGGAGAGAATCAACTAGTTGAAAACGACAATACACCACAAAGGAAAGAACAAGAGAATCAACCAGTTGCCTACAATTAAAGAAAGCAACAACAAAGTTTCTGAGAGAGAAACCATTTGGTAAAGAACAGAGACAAGAAAGAGAAATAAACAGAAAATTAAAAGAAAGTTAACAAAGCTCACAAGTACCCCCACCAAAAAGGAGTGAGAAGAAAGAAGAAAGAAGACATGACATGATAATGGTGAGAAAACTTTATTTCAAGAGATTGAAAGATGATTTGAAGAATGTGAAGAAATACAATGAGAGGTTGAGAAGGATGTTAAGAAATAAAAATGAAGAAAGACATTCTCAAACAACCCAAGAAAACACTCAACCCAACAGGGAAGAGGAAAGAGAAGAAAAACAAAAGGAGGTTAGCAAATCACTCTATTTTCATTTAAAACTTCCTTAAGCCAACCGGTTGAATCCACAATTTCAACCGATTAATATTGTTTCAAAGAAGAGGATTGGATAAAGAAGCATAGCAAGGGCACCATTACATCAATGCGCCACAGTAAGGGAGTACAAGCAACGATTCCAACATCTTTGTGGCTAGATGGATAGAATGTAATTCCTTACTTAGAGGAGGTGAGATCAGCGTGACGTAAAAATAATGCGGAATTAGAAATGAAACAATCTCACAAAATAACAATCACTCAATGTACACAATGATTTTTAGGTGGAAACCCAACCCGAGTGAAAACCACCACCAACCCTCTCGAGTTAGGATTTTCCGATTAACCAAGTTGATCAAATTCACTAAACAAATCACTTAAACGAGGGTGATTCAACCTCAATTACAACCACACTACAAGTGCGAGGGTAACGTTCCTCAACCCCTTCTCTTCACGAGAAGGATTTTATCCTTCAATGGAGACGGGAATTCGCAACGCAAATACCCAATCAAATAACAAAGTAAAATACAACAATAATCATATAGAGCCAACAAAGTAATTCTTAAACTAAGCTTCTATAGGAGTTAGGATGCTTCGCTTTGCTGGAAGTGCATTGACGACGCAAATAAGTGAACTACGTGACGGCGCAATGGTGCTCCCGTGAACTATGGCAGGAGAGCGGGTGCACAAATGATCAATACTCTCTAGATATAAAACTTAAGCTTGGAGAGCTAGAGCTTCAACTACTCTTGGACACAAAAGATGTGGAAAGTAGTTTGCTTAGTGTGTCTTGGTGTGTTTGAGTGGCAAAGGTTCTCCTCTATTTATAGAGGCCCTTGAAGGCCTTAGAAGGCTTCCATAGCCGTTGGGTGCAAGCTCCAAGAGAATCAAGCCGGAATCAGGGTTAATCATTACACTGACAGGGTTCTCAAACGTCTGATCCTAGCATCGAACGTCTGGAAAACCAGTTTAAGACGTCGGGGAACAAAGTCAGACGTCTGATTATAGGCGAATTTCCTTCCTGACTTGAATCAGATCTAAACAGGGTTCTAGTGAATTGTCATCATACAACATACAGGACATCTTGAATGATGTCTGGACATCTGGAAACCTACTTTTCTACGGAAATAGATTCCTAAGGGAGTGCAACAGCTATAAAATCTCTGAGGAGATTTTGGGTCAGTCAAGGCAAAACGGTCATGTATCAGACGTCTGGGGTCCTCTACGGACGTCTGATACGAGGCTAACGATCATTTCCTTCAGTGTTTACCAAGGCAGCCAACGGTCCACTAATTGAACGTCTGGTAAAAATATCAGACGTCTTTTAAGACGTCTGAACTAAGGTTTGGACGTCTGATTTCATCCGACAGAACTAAGCTCGGCCTAAACATTATTGGACGTCTGAGTCGACAGTCAGACGTCATAAAAGTCATTATCAGAAGTCGACAGTCAGACGTCATAAAAGTCATTATCAGACATCTGATAAGGCTGTTTGGACCCTATTTTGATTTTCTAAGCTATCTACAGAAAACCTAAGATCCTAGGGTTACACAAGTGTTCATAGGACTACTATTAGGGTACTTTGAGGCTCTTTAACATATATTCTAAGAAACAAAAAGAACAAGGAAATAAAGACAAAAGTACAGAGAAAAAGATAAACAGAAATCTATCTTATTCTTCTTATCCTTCCATCTTCAAGCTATCGCTCCTCGCAAAGTTCCTTTGTTCTCCATCAAGCTCCTCCAATCCGCCATGGATGCGAGCTCGAACTCCATCTAACTACGTCCCCATTTGCAATTAACCTGAAATCTAAGACTTCAAGTACAAATGTAAATGATATGTGTTTTGTTATCATCAAAATAAACGATCGCGATACTCTAACACAAACATAGAATGCCTACTAAAAGGTCTCGATCCAATGGAATGTACTAAAAACACTGATATAAATAAGTGTAGAGCATTATACGTTAAAAGGATTCTTTTCCATAGAAGCACCTATGGAGAAAAAGCTTAGGCTTCATTTGTAAAGTTGTAAATAATCTAAACACCGTTACATGTATGTATATATACTTTGTTTTAGATTGAAAGATATTCTCAACACTCATATTTGTCTGATGAATGCTTCATTAACAAGTTAAAAGGTGTTTTTCATCAATATACTAATCGAAAGGAGGAAAATACATAGGTGAAAAGAGAAGAGTCAATCGATTAAAAAAAATAAGAAATACACTGATTTATTGTTATTTTCAACCGGTAGAATAAAGTTAAAATATATAGATAGATATAAAATGAGAATCAACCGATGGAATATGAGAACACATCGGTTGACTTTTATTTTCAACTGGTAAAATTTAGGATAGCGCTAAAATACCATAAAATGAGAATCAACCGATCAAATCTGAGAATACGTCGATTGATAAATGTTTAGAATAGGTTCAAAGTAAAAAAGATACTAGCTAATTATCATTTTCAACCGGTGGAACATAAAAATACACCAGTTAGTTATTATTTTCAATCGGTTAGAAATTAGAGCACACCAGTTGATTTTCAACTGATGTGAAGTTAAAACACAAAATGATAGACCTAAAATGAAAATCAAGCGGTGTGATGCAAGAATACACCGATGTAAAATGAAATGAACCTCATATAATTAAATTCTAAACGCCTCACACTAAAAGCCAATGTATTGAAAAACATAACTTTTTGTTAAAAAAAACATCTACAAATTAGGATCCAAAATTAGATCTCAATATTGATGCACCACCTTCTATCAACTTCCTCCTCTTCACAAGTGACACCTCACATAGTTTTTTGAATCTCTTTTCACAAAACTTACCAGGACGTCTTGCTTGTGATCATGAATGCTTTGACAATTCAAATCATCCTAAAAATTAAGAAAAGAAAGAAAAAATAAAACATTTATTACAAAAATATAACAAAATTAAATAACCAATTATACCTGTGAATCGACCTCAGTCAATGACACTAGATGCTTGAATGCATCAAGAACCCTCAAGCAAATCTCGTAATTCGAGGATGATATTGCACCAACATTAGTAAACTTGAGAATCCTTGAGCATATGTCTTCATCTCTATTCGTAGAATGATCAAGTGATAGGAAAGCCTTTAAACTACTTTAAAAATAAGAAAATTTGACATCTTTTCTCCAACAATCAATAATATACTGACATGGAAGCTCATATGTACCAAAATCAATCAAACAAATATACATTGCTCGCAAAGAATTCCTTTGGTCTCGAACATAGAGTACACACGACACTGATATCAAGCCATTCTCAAATATCACAAAAACAGGCAAAGAACTAGTAAAACCAAACTCCTCAGCTACAACTAAATGGCTGCCTTCAGTTCCACGATCAAATGACAAGATTTTCTTCAAATAAATAACATTTTGCAACTCCTAAAATTGAAAAAACTTCGTCATTGTATATGCATCTCTAACTTGAGCCTCCATAGGAAACTTTGAATACAAAGCAGGAGATTTGAACTGTGCATTAAAGCTAGCCTTTCGAGTCTTCTCTAAGCTTGAAGCCCAAGCTCATACTGCCTCACAAATTGCTTGAAGGTGGTTTTTAAATTAACATACCCATGAAAGAATGCATTTACACGCTCACTTGTTTGAGTACTTAACATGCCAACCCATAACATATCATTGAAAAAACATGGGATCCGCATATGTCGAATCTCATACAAGTCAGAAAGCCATCTATTATCCTCCAAAGTTCTATCTTTAATCATAGCAAGCCACCTATCTTTAAACTCTTTTTTACACCTTGAATTATGAACAACTTCCTTAACAGTATCCCTAGTAACTTCCTCCTTTGGAAACTTTTGAGGAAGCTTATCTTTAATATGCCATATAAACAAACGATGTCGGGTACCAGGAAAAATAGATGAAACAATATTAATAATCACTTGGCATTAATTTATAATGATACCCGATTGCATACCCCACATGATAAGAAAGTCGAAAGCAACCATTTGAAATTCTCCATGGTCTCATCTCCAAGTAAAGCACAACCAATTGTTTACAATAACAAATGGAGCAAAGTGCATATCATAGCGAGGAGATGGGATCATACTAGAGCTTTTTGGTGCAGCGTCTGGTTTGCAGATCAATTACCAGAAGTCGATGTTTGCCCCGATGAACATGGTGGACGAGGAGGTGGAGATGGCAGGTGGGGGTCTATCTGGGCCTTTGTCGAACAAAGGGCTTAGGTTTGGTGAGTGGCTCCCTCTGTTGGAGAGGAGATTGGTAGGATGGTCAGCAAAATTTTTATCCGGAGGGGGAGGCTTATCCTGGTGAAGGCAATTATGGAGTCCATTCCTTCATATTTCCTGTCTATGTTTAGGATGCTGAAGCAGATAGAGAAGATCTCTGGACTGATGTGTGATTTTTTCTGGTCCATTATGGGAGCGTTGAGGAAGGGGGCGAGGTTGGTGGCCTGAGAGGAGGTTTGTAGGCCAGTGCAAGAGGGGGGGCTGGGGGTCAGAGAGATGGGGAAGGTGAATACTAGCCTCCTCACGAAGTGGATTGCTAGACTCATGGGTTGGGAGCATGGCATGTTTAGTGATGTTATGAGAAGTTGTTACGATTCTTTTGAGTCCTGGGAGCCTTTAGACTCAACACCTCCAGGAGCTTGTTTCTTTCTCAAGGGACTAGCGGCTGTAATGAGCAAGGTGCGCTCCTTCACTCCTGTGTTGGGCGAGGGTGATGTGTTCAAATTCTGGCTGGATGATTGGCAAGGAGTCGATAGGCCCTTCAAAGACAAGTTTCCTCATCTCTTTGGATGTGCGATGAACCCGGCGACCCTGGTGAGAGACTGTTGGTCTGGGGCCTAGTGTCCTATCTTTCGGAGGGGACTATCTGAGCAAAAATGCATAGACTTTCAGACGTTACTGGAACTGGAAGGTTGGGAGCCAGAGGTAGGGGGTGACACATACAGGTGGGATGAAAGCGACTTCTCAGTGGCGAAGGTCTTCCGCAGATTGAATGGCAGCAGGGTTGGCACAAACATAGATCTTTGGAGAGACTGCAGACTTATCTGGGAGGCAGATGTCCGTTGAAGAAAAAGATTTTTGTGTGGCTGGTGAGGCAGGGGAGGATTATGACAGAAATGGAGAGTGAGGTGGACCCAGATGGATGACATGAGTTGTCTTCTTTGCAGTGGTGCGGAGGACGTTCAGCACCTCTTCGTCAGGTGTCCATTTGTGGAACAGGTGTGGCAGAAGATGAGGATTGACTGGGTTGTTCCTCGGGATGAGGTTAGCTTTTGGTCGTATTTCCATGGGGGGAGCGCTCATGTGGGTTACAATGCTTTTAAATCTAAGAATGACCGGACGAAAGTTTTGGTAGTGTTATAGGGTATATGGTTAGGTAGGAATGAAGTGCTATTCAGGAGAGAGAGGCCTTATGTTGAGAATGTTTATTATTCTGTTATGTCCCAGGCAGAGTTTTGGAGGTCCAAATTTTGACCTTGATGTAATTGTTTTGATGTTTAGAGTTTGAAATAAAATAACCACAGGTGGTTATCGTGTGGATAACCACCCTTCCCCTTCTAAAAAAAAAAACAAAGCAAAATACATAGGTGCAAAATAAAAACACGAAAGTCATAAGAAAAGCAATCGGTTAATTGGAATCAACCGATTGAAAACATGTAAGAATACACCAGTTGATTTCCATTATCAACCAATTGATTTCCATTATAAATCGGTGCAAAATAAAAACACAAAAGCCATAAGAAAAGGAACCGAGTGATAATTGAAATCAACAGGTTAAAAACATGTAGGAATACACCAGTATATTTCCATAATCAACCAGTTGAAAACATCTAGTACGTCAGTTCATTTCCATTATCAACCGATTGAGCTTGATATCTGTCCTATTGTAGCTTCCAAAAGTATTATAATTCCACCGATAAAAAATCACAACGCAAAAAGAAATTAGAAAATCACAACGCAAGAAGAAATTAGGAGAACTAACCATCATCTCTACCAGCACCTTTAATAACTTCATCGTTTACACCGGAGAACAAAGAAACTAAAGGATCTTCTACAACAACAAGATGATGAACATCAAGTGAAGAACGAGCAATTGATAGTTCGTGCTCAAATTAATCAAAAACATGTTCGACATAACCCAAATCATACAGAAGATTGAGATCCATATATAAAGCACTAAAGAATGCACAATCTATATAAAAAACACATTTATAAAACAAAAACAAAAAAAGTAATCAAAATTGATAGACGATCTTACAAAGAGAAGATGAAGAGCAGAGAAAGAAGAATCGCGCAACCACTGCTGGAGACAAAGAAGAGAACTTGAATGGTAAAGAAGCGCGAATGAAAAATAGAGATAAGCACCTTATATATAGGAAGCAAAGGTAGGACCCAAGCGGACAAGGACGCAGACGAAACCCCACCCATGCGTTGCATAACGTGTTGAATGAGACGTTTAACTTCTTTACAAAAAAAATTGCTTGTTATTTGTAGCATATCCAATATCGACCTTTTTTATGGATAGAATCCAATATCTCTCTTCTGAGAATGTCATATCCAAAACATACATTTCATGTCCACAACTATCAATGTCTGCATTTGGAAATTATGAATAGTGATATCCAAATCCTTTGCATCCCATCCTCACTTATTAAAGGATTTACAACAAATTCAAGATAAAATTGCAAGTTTCTATCATTTTATATTTCTTAGGGAATCTTTTGAAAATTGCAATTGATTTCTTTTCTTTTTTTATCAATGTTTCCTTTTCAGGTTTCCTTTTATGAAAGAGGACCAGGAACCCACTTTTCTCAGCAGCTTTGCCATATCTTCAGTCTAGCCACAAAGTTTGTTGTCTGCCTACTATTTCAACCGCTCGATTTGCAAAAAGCATTCTAAGGTTTATAGTTTCTAGACAACTACCTCTAAGTCGTAATTCATTGATCACTAGTAGCCATGCTGTGGCAGAATCTTTCCATCACAAAATACTCAGCCACAAAAGTCACAACCAACTCAAAACCCAAGAGACAGAGAGACCTACGGCTTCAGCTTTCCATATTTCCTTTGTAACCCCTCCTGAGTCCTAAGGGAGTTTTAGTCAACAAATAAAGCTTGATATTTTGAGTGCTAAAATCCTACAACTCTCAATCCTCTCTCTCCACACCCATACTTCCACAAAAACTCTCACTGTTCCATGACACCTCACTACTGCATGACACCTCCCATCGAGATATTGCCATCTGCGCCACTTGTCTCCCATCCTCAGCAGGCCACCGAATCCATAGACAAACCCTAAGGCCTAAGTGCAGCCACCTAGCGGCATTGCCTCCCTACCCATCTACATTCTGCGCCCAAAAAAAAAAAAAAATCCAATGTGCCTACTCTTCCCACAACCTGCTACCGATGTCATTCCCAGGCCACAATCTCTATTGCACATCAACGTATTCGCTAGGGGTACAATCGAATACAAATATATTCGAATAATAGGATATGATATCAATTTCGCAAGATTTCCATATACAAATGCAGAGATTAAAATTTGGATTTTCACATATATAAATACGGATGTAGATATCAAATTTCAGATTTTCACGGATGCAAATACGGATACGAATATAGATTGTTGTACCCCTTCGGTCATTAAGTTATATTTTATATTATTATCCTTAGTTATATTCTCTTATCCTTCTATATGGGGTTATTTGTAACTTTTCCACCTCTCTATATACTGAGAGGTCAAGTTTTTAAATAATGTAACGAAATTCATTTCATCTTACTTGGTATCAAAGCAATAATCCTAAATCAAGACTCAATATCTCACCAAAAAACCTAGCCTCCCTCACCTTCCATTAAAACCCCTCACCAACGACCCTCTCTATCTTCTCCAACGACCCTACAGCAGCACCACCAAGGCCCCACAGGACCCTAGCGCCACCGCAAGGCCTCCTACTCCTCCAGCAGTAGCATCGCCCAGACCCGACAGGGTCCTAGCACCACCACAAGGACTTGCTCCTCACACACTGTTGTAGACCTCGTGCCTCCTGTAAGGGGCACCTGTGGCCTTGGGCACGGGTTCCTTTATAGATGTACCTATGCGTGGAGTCCTATTGTTGGTAGGGGTGAGTGTATCACCCTCCTCTCTTTTATCCTAGGCAGCAACTAGTTCTAGAAGGGAGAGGCTTATGGGTTCTTAATTCCTAGAGAGTGATTGTTATGCCTACAATACGATATTTCTTCATATCACAGATAATCTGAAAAAGAGTATTCAAATCTTATTCACAATTGAAGGAAGATGTCTTGAATAATTTCAAATTTTGGAGTTGCCACTAAGTCTATTAGTATGTCAGACTTGATGATTTAGTGTCTCTTCATTAGCTTTCATGGCTGGAAGTGGTGTGATGTCATCTGAATCTGGGGCATGTACAAGCCCCCTCCTTGAGTCACGGGAGAAGGCCTCTATGATGATAGGAGAGACACCTGACACTGTCATTATTTCTAGGGGCGAGTATGAGGCATTGCTCCAGGTATATAGGTAGTATGGTGCTTCTCAAGCGAGTATAGCTTGTTCGTCTCAAGCTGGAGAAACAGATTGGCTTGTTGATTCAAGATCTTATCAACATATCTATGGTAATGAGAGATAGTTCACCACCAATTGTCCAATTCCATCGGGCAGATTTTTGCAGGTTTCTGATGGGAGACAATCTCCCATGTTTGGTTAAAGGGAGGTTTGTGTAACCCTGCACATGAAATTGGAGATTGTTTTTTTAGCCCCTAACGTCCACTAAGTCTGCTATCAGTGAGTAGGATTACAAAAGAGTCAAAACTACAGGGCGATCTTCGATACTGTGTCTCACTTTTGAGGATATTCTCATCGAACGTACTATTGGGTGTGGCCGTAAGGAAGGAGATGTTTATCATCTTCCAGGAAATGCTTCACTCACTCTCATCATGGGGTGCTACTACTTACTTGTGGCATCTCAAGTTTGGTCATCTCCCCTTACCAAAGCTTAGACAGATGCTGCCATAAATTTCTCCTACTGCCACTTTTTAATGTTAAAGGCACGTCAACTTGGAAAGCATCATAGTACATTCCCTATCAGTCAGCATCGAGGGTCCCAAGCCTTATTCCAGTTGCTCCATATGGATATTTGGGGATCCAACCAGACTCTAGATCGTCTAGGACACAAATACTATCAGGCTTTTTTTTTTTTGAAAAGAAAAGGAAAGCTATCGAATCACCGATAGCAATCCAGGAGAGCTTTTATTAATTATACAAAAGAAAAGGATTACAAAATTTAATCCCACATATGTATGAGATTACAGCAATTGTTTACAATATTATCCACACTCACTGGACTCTCCTGAAACAATTTCTCATTTCTAGCTCTCCACACCGACCATAAGACAGGCACCATGGGCACATATAGCTTATTCGAAATTAAAAAGGAACTCCATAAATCCTCCCACGTGGGAATTGAATCCCTGCAGATCTTCCTCCAAACACTATCTATTATCATGCACATAGAAAAAATATGATGTATGCAATCATTATGTAACCCACACAATTGGCAAAATTGAGCAGGAGTGCCCATTCTCCTATGCCGCATATCTCCCGTTATCAAACCATCTCTTCTGCACAGCCACAAAAAAATTTGCACATTCAATGGTACTTTCAATTTCCATATTTTCCTCCCAACTTCATCCACCTTCGCCGACCTTGATGAAAAGATGAGTTTCTCATAGGCAGTCGCAGACAAGAAAGTCCCGTCCCATTTGTATGTATCACATTCCTTCGGCGTAGGTCTAAAAGCAACAAGTTCCTATAGGAGACGTTCATTTTCTGCCCGTGTTCTTGTTCCATGGCTGTTCCCCACCTCACTGTTTATCATCCAGTTTTCTGAAGTCATGTCCCAGTAATCACATACCACAGCATTCTTATCAGGAGCAGCTGAATATGCAAGAGGGTACCCGTCCTTTATCGCCCCACCAGGAAGCCATTTTTCCAACCAGAATCTAAAGCTTCTCCCATCTCCCAAGATTGATTTCAAAATATTTCAATTATCAGCCAGTGGACGCACCACAGAAGCCCGGAAAGGAGAAGGCTTATGAGGATTCAAACGACTCTTCTCATCATTTGCCGCCCCATAACTATCATGTAGGAACTCTGTCCAAAGTTTTTGTTCCCCTTGCAACAGCCGAACCACCCATTTCAACAACAAGGCATCATTGAACTCTTTGAGAGATCTAATTCTCATACCACCATACTTCTTAGGAGAACAAATTGTATCCCATTTAACAGGTTGGAAGAAGGTACCTTGGTGAGCATCCCCTTTCCAGAAGAACCTTTTGCGCATAACATCAAGTTTTTTCCAAATTGACTTTAGAGCTCGGAAGACGAAGAAGATTGGAATAGATGTGACAACTGAATTTAGCAGGATAAGCCTCCCCCCTTTCAATAGGTAACGGCTGCTCCAGCCTTCAAGCTTTGTAGCCACCTTCTCAAAGAGAAAAGTCCAATCAGTTTTCTTCATTTTTGTGCATTTCAATGGCAAATCCAGATATTTGATTGGAAATGATACCACAGGCGTGCACAAAATGTTGGAAATGTCATTCTGATCAATACCATTTATACCAAAACAAACTAGGGAGGATTTGCTTCATGTAGTTTCAACCCAGAAATTTCTCCGAATATATTGACCATATAATATAACACCTCTGCTTCCCTCTTCCCTCCCATAAAAGAAACTGTCATCCACATATTGGAGAATGGGGGCCAAATCCCTTCTATTTGTCAACGAATGACCCCTTATCATCCCGTCTACTACCAACTTGCATGCATATCTTGCTAACGTATCCACTGCAAAATTAAAAATCAGTGGGGCCAATGGGCAGCCTTGCCACACCCCACACTGCGGCTGGATCCAAGCTCAACAGGGTTTCATATTTATCAAGGGGGAGTAGGAGGCAGTCGTGACGCACCGTTTCACCCATTGGATCCAAAGGGGGGGAAATTTTATCCTTTTAAGAATTTCCCGAAGGTATGACCATGAGATTGAGTCATAAGCTCTAAAAAAGTCTACCTTCCACAGGAAGGCCTTAGTCTTTCGCCTATGTCACCCCATAACCATTTCCCGAGTCATAATCAATGATTCCTGCAGTGGCTTCCCAGGTAAGAATGCAGACTGGACAGGCATAACCAGTTCTTGCAACACACCACGAATTCTGTTGGCTAGGATTTTGATGATGATAAGATAAAGAGAATTCGACAACGCAATAGGCCTATAATATGAAAAACTCTCAGCACCCGACTTCTTTGGTAACAAGAACAAGTAAGACTTGTTTAGTCTTTCAAATCTGGAGTTACCCATTTCAAACTCATGTATAACACCCATCACATCCTCCTTAAGAACACTCCACATTTCCTTGTAGAAAAGAACTTGAACCCCATCCGATCCTGGAGCTCCCTCATTATTCAAACCTTTGATAGCTTCTTCAGTTTCCTGTTCAATAATAGGGGTAACCAACATAGTAGCTTGTTCATTACTGGCACCTAGGAAAGCAGCCGAAGCCATCCTCCACAAGCCTCTTGATGCAACCTTAGCAGTTTCTTTAAAATAACGAGCAGCTTCAGTTCTTATCTCACGAGTGGAGGTAATGGTTCTCTCGCCCACTTTGATAGAGGAGATGAGGTTGAATCTTCTTCTAGCACTGGCAGCAAGATGAAAGTATTTCGTATTTGCATCCCCTTCCTTGAGCCAAAGTTGTCTGGACCTCCAAACCAATCCATCTCTTTCTTTAAATCCTCCTCCCCAATAACTTGCTACCAAAATTTCCTTAACTCCTGTTCCTGGGTACTAAGAGCCACCATGCATTCTTTCGAATCAAGCCTCTGAACCTCAACCAGTGCCTCAACTCTCTTCTGCTCCCTAATAGCCTTCACGGTTTGCCCATATTTCTTTAGCATTATGCGCATATCTGCCAGCTTTGATGCAAATTTTTGAGTGGCCGACCCAGTAACAATCTTGCTTTTCCACCAGCTAGACAGCAAGTCTTTAAGCCCTTCTTCTCTGAACCACGACTTTTTGAGTTTGAAGTAAGAACCAACATCAGCACTCACCCCACAATCCGACACAATTGGCGTATGGTCAGAGAATGGTCTATCTAGGCTCATGGTAGAAGACAATTGGAACTTCTCCAAGAGGCTAGAGTTGCCAAAAAAACCTGTCCAACTTGGATAAAAGCCCACTGCCATTTCTCCAGGTAAATTCCACCCCACTGACCAGATATTCAGTGATGACCAAGCTCTACATAGTCAATTGAAACCCTGCCACTACTCTGTCTGTACTGCCACCAGGTCAGTCCCTACTTGACAGGGAACAATTAAAGTCTCCGCTAACAAGCCATGGCACCTCTTGGACCTTCTGATGTACTGTTGATAGGTCTTCCCACAACTCCACCCTGCTTGCTGCTACACAAGGTCCATAAACACACGAGATGAACCAATCCAAACCACCCTGATGACTCTAAAATCTACAGGTAAACACATGTCTATCCCGGTGCATTTCAGTCATTTTAAGACTGGACTTTTTCCACCATACTGCCATCCCACCTGATCTGCCATTTGCTACCATCCCCACGCAATCATCTCTCCCAGACTACCTCAAAGAATCCCAGACTGGGCTGTTTTCGTCATCTATGTGTGTCTCTTGAATAAGAGTAAAATCAATCTCCCACTCCACAAGATATCTGATAAGGGAAGCTCTTCTCACTTTGTTGCGCAACCAACGCACATTCCACGTTAAGACTCTCATCCTTACATGGCTGATCCCCTTAAGCCAAATTTTCCACATATTCAACCATAATGGATTTTGCAACTATCTCCTCCTCAATGGGACTCAAGTTTTCCTTCTCCTAAGCATGTAAGGAGAATGCCCAACCCACCTCTTTTGGCTGGCTCCTTTCCCAAATTTCAAATCTCCAGGCGCAGGAAAAGGCATTTGATTCACATCCCTAAGGACCTTTCTGCCACTACTGACTTCTATTTGATCCCCAGTAATCACATCCTTGCAATTGGAGGAATTACCAAGGTCCTCATGTGTATGGTTTGCACTCCCCATAGCAGTGTCATCGGCCATAGTCATCTGACCCCCCTCCAAGACTTCCTCGTGGCAGTCTTTCCATTTCTTTGGCTCAGGCACATCATTTGAAGGCTTACAACCCTCATGTTCCTCCTGTTGTACCTCACCAAATCGTTCATCAGACATCTTATCCTGACCCCGTTCTGGAAATATGTATTCCTACCCTACCACTGACAAGTGAATAAGCCACGAACAACCACCACATCTAATGATGATGATTTTATCAGGCATCAACCCACTTCTAAAAACCTTAGCACCGATTTGCAGTATACGGGCATCACCTTCCTCGATTGTAATCTCAGTATCATCAAGAATGGACGCAAAACCTGCAATCATCTTGGAAACCACCCCTCTTGATCTCAAATGCAGAGGCAGTCCCTTGATCACTAGCGTCACCCGCCTGGTACCCAATCTCTGGGGAGGGCGATCAAGGAGTGCCCCATCAAAGGGAGAGACCAGCCTCTACAACACACTGCTGTTCTCAAACGTACTCGAGCAAAAACGTAGCCTTTCCACATCTATCATTACCAGACCAAAAACAAGAAAACGGGTCTGGGATAACACAGCAATCTTCCAACCCGATGAGACAGGGGATAAGGAACTCACCAATTGATGCAACCTTTCGATGGTAGGGTTGCCAATCATAAATTCGCCGATCAATGCACCCCTTAGGATCATCTCTGTAGATAGGATATCCTCAGAGAAGGGGATCTCCACATCAATTATATGGCCAACTTGCGCCAGCAGTGGCGGCAGCCAAGGCTCCTTCAGTACCTCTTGTTTCGGGCGTGGAGGATCCATCTTCATACGCTGCAACTGCACCCTTGTGCACAAGTCGCGTTGTGTTCATCTCCCCCACATGCCAAACACACAAGGGGATTTCTACATACCGCCGCCATATGCCCTCTTCGTCTGCACCTATAACACAAAACCTCTCCGTTTGTCCTCTTCCAACCCTCTCTCAAAACAAATATGGTTGCCATACCCTCGTGAGTCTACCATCTCCTCTCCCTCCTTCGCCAATTTCTCGATCTCTATGTCTTCCAGTCACCCTCATCTCCAACCCTAGCCGCACCCCTCGCCTTCTCCTCCCGTCGCCCGTCGCCACACTCTCGCCATTCCCCTCCTCGTGTAGACCTTCAGTGGCCTCGGAGGGGCAATGGCGGAGTAGCGTCCAGCGGATGAGCGCGCGGTGATGGGATGGATCGAGGGTTTTGGTAAGCTACTATCAGGCTATTGTGGATGACTTTTCTCGTCTTATTTGGGTATTCTGATGAAGGCTAAATCTGAGACAGGTGACATGATTTGTGCCTTTTTAGTAGGAATCAAGACTCAGCATGAGGCGAAAGTGAAAATCATTAAATCAAACAATGCACTGAAGTTCTGCACTTCACTGTGCAATGTTTATCGTAAGCATGGCATCATTCACCAAACGACATGTTCTCACACATCTCAGCAACATGGTGTGGCGAAACGGAAGCAGACACATTCTTAATGTTGCAAGGACACTCTTGATTCAAAACAATGTTCATACTGGGGAGATGCGATATTGACTCCTTGTTATCTTATTAATCAGATGCCTTCCACTATTCTCTATAAGCAAGTTCCCTACCACATGTTTTATAATAGTAATATATTTGGAGTGCCTCCTTAGGTCTTTGGATGTGTTGCATTTGTGCATATCCATGGGCCCAATAGAATAAACTTGCTCCTCACCCAATCAAGTGTGTTTTTCTTAGGTATTCGCAGACTCAAAGAATATCGATGCTATGATCCTGTTAAAGGAGCTCACTAAGTCAATGTAGATGTCACCTTTCATGAGTCTGTTCCGTACTTCTCTACTGCCGTGAGACGTCTTTCTCCTAAGCTTACTAAGGCACCCATGCCTATCCCTCCTATACCATGAGGGTGATTCCTATCATTGAGATTGGGTCTTCACTGTCAAAGCCGCCACCCTCTGAACCTAAGAGATTTTATGAGCCTCCGATCACTTACAGGCTTCCTGTTACACATCAGCAGGCATCCTCTTCGTCTGATCCTACTTCACCCCAACTTCAAATGCCCACAAGAGACATTCACAGTGATGATGCAGGGAGCTCCCAAGATGATAGTGGAGGATCTGTACCCAGTGTTAAGACAGAGTCACAACAGTTGCAGGATGCAATACCAGTCGATCTTGATCTTTCGATAGCTGTTCATAAGGATCCCTGAGAGATCCCCAAAGTCACCAACTTGCACCTCTACCTAATACTTGCATGCATCAACGCATGTCATGATCATCCTCTACGCACAGTCAACATCAATCATGCACACCCAATGTGTGTGCACTACTGTTGCTCACAGCCTCCTCATCCACATGCATATAAGCATGCGGTTGATTTGCTATTGATCCGCACATCTCGTGGCATGAAAATTGAAGAAAAAAATAATGAGCAAGACCTCCACTACTGCTTGGGAACATTTCCTATATGTGACCGCTACTTCTACTATGGTCTTCATCCAATTCAATTACAATTTATGCCTAGGATCAATTACAATTTTCAATGCATGGAATTGTCTTCCATCAAACTCTCTAAGTCAATTTTTTGCTCTAACTCCACGAGTGTTGGATGTTCCTTGATGAAGAAAGATTGTTTGCATGCTTGAAGTCCATAAGCTGCAAACCTATGTATGTGTTCTACATGCATGTTCTAGTCCCACTTGCATCAGAAGGGGGAAGCATATGTCAAGTACAAGAATCATGCTCAAGTGCCAGTTTCAACCTCATGCTACAATCCGTGCATGATCAAGCCTCCAAGCGTACAGGTATCAGAAGTACAAGTGCCTAGCTCGAAGGAAGATGCCACAACTTTGGGCCAAGTTGTCCCTAAAGAGGATGATAACCAATGGTGGGGAAACTGAACCATAGGCTCAGCCCCACCAATGGAAGCCCCTAGTCCAATTTTTTTATTATTCTCCAAGGGAGGAGATTCTCCTAGAGCCAAGGTGACCACCATGTGCTTGAGAACGTTCCCCCAACTAATGTTCGTGGTCCAATTCAAAGATCGAGGACCATCCATGTGTGCAAGGCCTACACGCGTACTACTGCATGGTGTTCTCTCGCAAGTTGGAGACGTCCAACTTGAGGGGGAGTGTAGGAGATTTCGTGAATCTCCATGTTGGAGATCACGAGATCCCACGTGGAGTAGAGGGTAAGCAAATCCACCTTGCCTAAGTCATCTTGTTTCCTTATTTTGATTTCTAGTTTTGGAATCATCTTTTTAGGAAATTTTGTTATGTTAGAGATTTGTTGTGATTTTTTCCAATTCTAGAATATTGTAACAGGCTTGGAAAGTAGGATTGGTCTCTCTACATAAAGAGACCAAATCGCATTCTTTCTATTTGAGTTTTCTGCAATAATAAAACTCCAAATTCTAGTTTCTTCACATTGACTAAACTAAATTAGGCATAGATCAGCTCACGAACTCAAGTTTGCAAAGACACAAATACAGCACCTTGTACATAATTCCAAAAGGAAGGAATGCATCACCTCTTCCAGTCTTCCAATATAGTTCCTTCTGATTTCAGCAATAGTTTTAGTAGTGTCACAACTTGCTGTCTGAAACTTATCCGCCTCAGATAAAAGCATGGGATTTGTCTTGTCCAACTTCTGCATAATACAGACAAGATTCTGTTAGATATGTGGTTTAGACAAATCTTAGTTACGAACCCTGTTAGTATACAATAATAGTGCCCATGTACCCTCAGAACATCCAACCAAACCATCCATATTTCAAAACCAAAAGGTGATTTTCTTTTTTATACTGAAATACCAATTTCTCAACCAATGGTTGGTTAAAAAGAACAATCTTAACCAAAAGTCCATGAAATATTTCCAAAATTGGAAAAAATTTCTACCTTTCCCTTTTATCTAAATCTTAGTACGTGCAGTGTTTCTTCTCAGCCTACTAGTACTCGCTGGCAACTTTCTCTCTCCCATTAGCCAATTTCAGAGAACCTGTAGCTTTAATCGAAATGAAATGTGTATGGTTATCTTCAACTTTGAAATGGCTGATTAACAAGCTTCAAAGATATTGCGAGAAGAGAGTTTGCTTTGTCTTCTTTCCCAACCCCGAGGCTCCCCATACATGCTACAACACCTATGGGTCCCTCCAATACGGTACAACCTCTTATTTTGTTTTAATTTAATTTACAAAGCCAAATATTTGCTTAGGTCAGGAATCTGCCCAGTGAGCTCATACCAACTTTCTCATAGTTGATATATGTTTTATCACAGTGGCTTCTAGTAGTGATCCCTCACAAATGAAAAAATGAACGAACAATACTAAATGTTTTTCATTCTTTAGAAGGAAAGTACGGCTGGAACAGATTATTAGCCATCCCGAAATTAAATTTAGAAAAGGGTATTACACCATCAAAAGTTAGCTATGTGTATCCCATATCTATGCCCTAGCACTATTAACTACATTACCGACATCTGGCCTCAACCACCAGAAATAACACTGATTATCCTCGGTATATGGTCGAAAGGAGAGACAATGCCAGGCACCACTCTCCATCTAGCAGTGTTCTTGTCTTCTAAGTTCTTACTTCTCCAAAAGCAAAAAGTGCCCATCTAACCAAATTCAATCCAGTCTAAAGATAACTTCCCCTAGACTCTTTCATTAAAGGACGAGAGAACAAGATGTGACTTCATTATGGGAAGCATCGGTATCTGATGCCCAAAACTATCTACAAGATCTCATAAGCAGCTATCCCTATGAAGCAGCCACTTAAAATAAGAGTGTTTCAGAGGTGCCTTTGTCAACCAAATAAGAATACCTCCTGCAAAAGCTCTGAGTTCATACCCATAGGAGGTCCCCTGAAAATGTGGTATGCGTTTTGCATGTGAAACGCCCATAAGGTCAACACACATCTATCCCTAATGAAAGCATGAGGCCAAACGTGAGAAGAACCTTGTAGGTTTTCCATAGATTCATCACCTTGTTGATGAGACAACTCTGCCAAGAAGGTCTAGAAGTACCACTGGGCATAATAACCAGGGCCTAGCCACCATTCTGAAGCAAAATCACACAAGGGAGGAAACAATCCATCACATCAAGACTCACATTGTTAGGCAAGGCATCTCTACATAATAGAACATCCCTTCTCTTTCTCAAACTCACTCAACGGCAAGGGGAAAATAATGGCAGAACGTCGGCATTTTCTTAAAAAGAGAAGCTCCGTTGACCATTCCTCTTCTTACATCCCATCCCATGTTTCTTCCCTAAAATTCCAGGACATTCATCTTAACTTCCTTATTGCGTGTCATCTGTCATGTATTTTTGTCTCCAACTACATCATATATTCTTTTTTTTGTAAAAGCACAACAAATATTTTTAGTATCTAAAAATTTTGAAAGGATTCAGAGGTACTTATATCCAATGAACTATTCATCATATTGACCATGGGATCAAATCCCATGGCTGACATATTTAGCAAAAAGTGGAAGTTCTTTTGCCTTTCAGCATCCTTAATTCTCAGAAAAAAACCATGCACCTATATTTTGTTGGGTATAAGATTAACAACAATCTATCCAATCCAATAGAAGTACAAATCTCATCTGCAATCAAGACATCCCCTTCTTAGTGCCGATACTGTCCTATTCTTCATTGAGTTCTATTTCTTCAGCTTTTAACTCTTATCAGTCTATCAGATGATTGAATGGTTTTCATTATCCAGACAATGACCCACAATATCCATTGGAAAGATGCAATCATTATTGTATTTCATAATCATGTGTGCCATAAACCTTGGGAAGAGCATGTCCTCTTTATAAAACATTTTCTTTGAAAGAATAAACATAAATCATGAATATAAGCTGTGCCAGAATTTAATGACAAATTTGGGGTTATTTGTTGCAGCTATCAACATTTTCTTTGCCGTACTTGGATATAACCATATATATGTGAATGGTTTTTGTTTTTTATTTTCTTTTTAAGAGCACTGTATTCATTTCATCAATCAACAAAGCTTGTGTGTCTACATTTTAAACATTTAGCTTCTCAAGTTACATCCTCATCTCCTCAACAGTATGTCTTACCTCCTTACGCATGAGTTCATACAATCCAGTCGCTCCCTGTCAAGCGTAGGGAGTTCATTCTAAAAGTGCAATAAGTAGAGAAGAAAATCACAAGGATGCTTTCCATGATGTCTAAGTCACCACAATACTAATTATTACTGGGTCCATCTAAAAGGAAAATGGTAGGCTCTAGTAAAAAATATTTCAGGCATCACCTGGATAAAAACTAACCTGTTTCTGCCCATTAGCTGCCCTAGTCTTCTTCGAAGACCCACTTCCATTACTATGATCTCCCCGGCCTTCATCGTCAGTTATGGAAGAAGATTGACTCTGGAAGGTACCAAAAATATGAGACAATATAAGCCATGAGTTCAAACTGAAAATGTCTAAAATTACACATAACTCATAGGTTCAGAAAAATGAGCGCAATCATTTATTCTGTAACCCTACGACCCAATATATAACGTGAGAACGAAAGAAACTCAATTCTCAAAAAAAGAAACACTAGCCCTCTTAACGTAAAAAGAGGCTATAGATAAAATACAGGGAACACCCTTATAGGAAAAATAATTACCAAAAATACCCCATCAGATAATCTAACGCTCCCCTCTCGAGGTAGAGCATATATATCAAACATATCCAATTTAGTACACAAAAAATAATGACACTTCCATTGAAGTACCTTTGTGAAGATGTCAACAACATGTTGCTCAAAGATGGTAGTCAGGATACTAATCTTCCCTGTAGTAATCGTGCCTTTGAAGAAACAGCAGTCAACTTCAATATACTTTGTACGCTCATAGAAGATAAAATTAGAGGATATAAAAATGCTTGAGTGATTGTCACATCATATAGGCACAGGAAGAGAAACATGAATCCCCATATCTACCAAGAAATGTGCTAACCACATGACCTCACAGGACATGTAAGAAATGGCCCGGTACTTAACCTCTACACTGGATCAAACAACCACAATGTGCATCTTACTCCTTGAAGTAACAAGATTACCTCCAAGGAAAGTAACATATCCAATAGTGGATCTCCTGTCCTCCACAGATCCTACATAGTTTGCATCAAAATATGAGTGCAGATCCACACCTCCATTGTTCTTTATATAGAAACCCTTTCCAAGATTCCCTTTAAGGTAACTGAGGATTAAAGCCAAAGTTTTAAATATCGATATCGACGTCGTATCGACAACTTAAAAGAGGGATATATCGAGGATATATCGCTAATATCAGTAAATTTTGAGGAAATCGTTCAAAAGGGCAAAAATGTCACAAATTTTATTAAAATTAACATTTTAATAACTAATATATCACAAAGAAATGTCTAGAAGATGAAAATCATAAATTTTGAATAAAACATAATATAAATACACTAGTCGCATATCGACAAAATCATATATTGAAAAGAAAATATACAGAACATGATAATAATTGAAAAATGTTCATAGTAATGCTACTTAATAAATAAAATAAAATATAAATAGTGTCAGGATATCAATTAACCACACTAACCATTGAAGCATCAGCCAATGCTATTAAATCAATACCTGACTCGATACCTCTCAAACGATTATCTTCCTCGATTTATAACACTCTAACATATTCACAGTATGACTCCCACGTCATATAATTATATCGAGTATTGTATTCATTGATGTATCACTGATGGTCTTCATCACTGCAATATAGAAGTATTCCAAGACGTGGATATCGACGGTGACTGTCGGACGAGCTACTGTTGCTTCCAATTCTAGATCTACCATGATTCTGAATAGACTCATCCATATGTCCTCTTGAATCTGTGGATCCAGTAGAACCACCTCGTTTTAATGTAGAACCTGATGATTCACAAGATTCACGTTGTCTCATCGATGAACTTCGTGGTGGTCGAGGAGGAAGTGTAGCAGAGTGGGAAGGTTGATAAGAAAATTGTTGAGGACTGTGAGATACAAAATAATCAAAGAAAACACCATAGCCACAACTTGCAGATGCAGGATCACTTTGGGTACCATTACTGTGGCAGCGACCATCATGCCCATAGCCATATGAGGAATAATAATAAGATAGAGGGTTGGTGTAGCTGGGGAAGTAATTAGATGAACTTTGCGCCTCATCTTGAGGTTGGTACCGAGGGCTGATATAATGAGATCCATAGCCACCATAGTAACTTGATAGTGATGATCCTAGGCCACCTCCAAAGAATGATTCCACCACCAGATTAAGAGATCCCAGTGATGAACTTAAATAATCGATAGACATCATAGAATGGCTTGAGACATACCCATACCCAGTCCCTGCATCATAGTCACAAGGTGTACTTGGCAAGGGATTCCCATGTATATTTGTATATCTTTGTGTGTATTCATGTTGAATATCCTCTCTACTATAACTTGATGATGATATCCCCCATCTCCACCACTACTTTTTGCCTGTGGCTCGTCAACAATCGCTGCATCATCTCCATCATCATCATCATCATTTTATCTTCCTCTTGAAGGTGGCAAATCTTCTTCTAGACTCTCATCAGTTTCAAGACCACAGATTACTCTTTTGCCAAATCTACTACGTGTAAATGCAAATAGATCTGCCCCCATTCACTGCGTTATCTTTGGATCGGGACCATCACTTTTGTCAAGCAATGGTTCTCCATTGTTATTCAAGCATTCTTGTAAAACATCTCTGTCTTCTGTGTCGCCAAAAAGATAAGCCACATCTATTGTGTCCATATACTCTTCCTTATTTTCTCCTCGTACATGCTTCATCTTTAACATGATGTTGTAGTGCACGAACACCAAGTACATTAACTTGTCGCCGCTGAGGTGATTTCTTCTCTGAGTGAATTAAGTTGAAGGTATTCCAATTTCTTTCACAGCATCTTGCCAATGCTATTTGAGATAAAATTTTTACAGCAACTCGGTAAAGGTGTGCTGCATCCGTGCCATGCAAATGCCACCATTCAACTATAATAGAAAAATAAAAACGAATTCACATAACATATCATGAAGTATGTGAAATATATTCAAATTTCACAAAATCACTGATGATCATACCAGGAAGAGTTCTATTTCGGGCATGTGTCGCAGTGTTTATCCCGAAAGATAACAACTAATCTCTAAAATATTTTATATGTAATAAAGAATGATTTCAAATTTCAATTAATAAATCAAATGTGTAAGTACTAACAGGCTAACATTTTACTCTTAGACAAAACTGCAAAAAAGTATAGTGTAATTTCTCGCATTCACTTCATTCATACAAGTTGTTTGTTCCTGTACGCCCTTTACGAGCTTACAGATAACCGTTTATACCGCTTTGAATAACTCATGACCACTACAAAGTCCGTCCTTGTAGTGACATTTTGAGTTGAGATAATATGCTGCAAAATTACGACTTAAGAGTAATCACTGGTAGTCTAGTACAAAGTACATACTAAAACCTTAATTATCAAGTATTAACTAATAAATTCATATCAGCTTTATGAAGCGGATGCGAAAACAGGTATTATCATCTCTCATCAATTATCTTCATGTATTAACAAAATAACTTCCTAGCATTTTCTTTGACCTTTTGCTTCATTATTTCCATGGCTGCAAATATACTTGCCAAGGTTGATTTTTTATCACCATCAACCACTGTTAGCACGATCACAACATCTTCCATTATCTTCACAACTCGTGGACAGCTACCCTAGAATTTTGTGGAGGTCACCAATCGTTCCACATCCTTCCCGATTTCTGCTCTGTTCTCTTTCTTTGCATACCAATCATCCGAAATAAAACATCTTCAATCCAACTTTGTTATCCATAAAACTTTGCAATGTGATGTAATTTGTTGCAAATCCGGTGATGACCGGTCTTACAAGTTCAGTCTTACAAAACTGACTCATCATTACCAGTATATGTGAGCGATTATAAATAAAACTGCTGATTGACCGTGCATGTTGAACAAGGTCATTTATTGCCTTCCTCTTTCCGAAGTCCTTAAAAATGAGATTAATGCAATGGGCTGCACAAGAAGTCCAAAAAATTGTATACTTGCTAGACTTCATCAATTTCTTGCCAGTCCTTTTAAAATTGCTACCATTATCCGTAACAATTTGGACCACATGTTCGGGTCCAACCTCCTTAATAACATTCACCATTGAACGATATATGTACTTGTAAGCTTTGACTTGATCAGACACATCCACAGTTTTTAAGATCATCTTCCAATCGCAATAAAGAAGGAAATTTATATTTGCCTTCTGGTGAAATTGGTCCACCCATAACACATTAAGAACACACCACAATCTGCCAATATCCTTTTTCAACCCATTTATGTAGTTAATGTCATCCTTGAGCATATACAAATACTTGCTCATGATCTTATGTGCGGTAGGAGCCTTTACCCCTGTTCCTCAGACAATATCATCCAGAGCATGCTGCAAAAATAGTTCATTTGCTACATTTGCTGGGATGGAATGTGTAAAAAAGAGTCCAGAAATGACCTTTCTCGAACACACCCAACCATGCCCTTGATGGTCCTTTACTTCTTATCCTGGCTAGGACCACATTTCATGCTAGTCGATCTCCCAAATTCTATCCCCTTTTGTTTTTTTGTAGGATAGTCGAGGATGTTGATACGGGCACTTCCACCTCTTCTCTCATAAAACGACCTCCCACAGGCAAATTTCTCTTCTCGCCTCTCATGTTCACTCCTTACGGATTCTCTAATGGCATTCCTATATGCCCATCTCTGTACAGGAGTTTCACAATCACTAGGATACTAAATATCTGAATCGACATCCGAGTCATCTATTTCAGTGGACTCTTTTCCCCATATTCTCTCTTGAAACATCTCTCCTTACTTTCTCCTTACCTTTTATTTTCCTTCCCTCTAAACTGTCTCGCACTAATAGCCTATCTTGTTCAGGTACATTTTTACACTTGGCTACATTTTTGTATCCACCAAGTAATGTTTCAACCTTGTGATGCCTCCTCCCATCATCCTTTTACCACAAAAGTTACATTGACTTCGATTTGTCTCCATTTATGGGACTAGCATAATTCCATCAATTTTCTCCAACATCCTCATGAGAGTGACCTGACCCTAACATGATTGAACACATACCATTGTACGGCAAAACTTCTATACAATTTAACTTAAATAATCTCGGAATGAATAGTAATTGAGATTAAAAGTCAAAACATGACCATTTGGAATTTGATCCTAATCCAAACCCACCCTATAGGACACCCCGTACGGTAAGAGACCACTAGAGGTTAACGCGATTACCGTACTGACCCGTCTTATCACCAATTGATCCAGGTAGATAAGGTCTCGTTATGAGTCAATTATGCCTAATCTGACTTAGACAATTATCCAAGCTCCAAACTTCCAACCTAGTTCATGCATCTACTTTTTTTTAGACTTGAATAGTAGTAGTAGTCTAGTAGAATTATATTTTGTGAATGCCGTATGCATTAATCGAATGACATCTTTACAAAAACAAGTTTCTTTAATTCTTTGGACCCATTTCTTTAGATAAGACAAACAAGCAAGATCGGATGCTCAACCATTCTCCCAGTCCTCATTATAGGCCTCCTACACCAAATATTAAATGAGTAAAGTTGTTCATTAGCTAACCAATCAGATTGGTCGGTCCATTTTTGGTGTTTTTAAATTATGCTCGATAATCTATACCGAAGTGGTAAGTTTCAAACTAGCATCTGGTGTGGTAAATTTTTTATAAAAATGTGAATTTTGGATGTAAGTCGAAGAAAATTTAAAATTTTGATTGTAAATTTCAATAATTTTTGATGCGCTAAAAAATAAAAATAATGAAGGTGTACTTGGGACAATGCAGAGGAGCATTGAGGAAATCCTAGGAGTAAAATGATTGTGATTGTATGAAATTTATGATATCAAACTACTAACTTTCCAATGTCAAAGTATTGGCCTGCTAGATAACTGATAGATAGGTACCAAGTACTAAAAAAAGTTGTAGGACAACTGACTACTCAAATGGATTAGCCAGTAGGTAGTAACTGCAACTAACTAATATAATTAAATTCATTAAATAGTTAACATTTAAAAAATAAATTAATAAATTACGTCAATTAAATCATCGTGATGTCAATTTCTATGTTTAAGGATATTAAGTAGAAAACACATGCGTCAACAATATCTATCATAAAATTATAATAATCATGCAATTTTTAGCACAAAACCCAAAGATCTGGCAATTTCTAACATAAAACCCCATAGCACTACTAATCTAGCTCTCAAATGCTATAGATCTAGCTTCAATCTAGTTTAGCTCCTGCCAAGATAGAAGGAATAACTAAGGTTTCCTTGTAGAGAAGGAAAAAATACCCCAAAAGAAGCCAAGGAGACTCTCAAAGATAGTACCAGAACGTGCAACCTTATAAAAGACAAAATGTGGCGAAGTTTTATCAAATATTCAGTATCCTAGTGACAGGTATACAGGAATGCCATTAGAGAATCCGTAAGGAGTGAACATGAGAGGCGAGAAGAGAAATTTGCCTGTAGGAGGTCATTTTATGAGAGAGGAGGTGGAAGTGCCCGTATCAACATCCCCGACTATCCTACAAAAAAACAAAAGGGGATAGAATTTGGGAGACCGACTAGCATGAAATGTGTTCTTAGCCAAGATAAAAAGTAAAAGGACCATCAAGGGTATGGTTGGGTGTGTTCGAGAAAGGTCATTTCTGGACTCCTTTTTACACATTCCATCCCAGCAAATGTAGCAAATGAACTATTTTTGCAGCATGCTGTGGATGATATTGTCCAATGAGGAACAGGGGTAAAGGCTCCTACCGCACATAAGATCATGAGCAAGTACTTGTATATGCTCAAGGATGACATTAACAACTACATAAATGGGTTGAAAAAGGATATGGGCAGATTGTGGTATGTTCTTAATGTGTTATGGGTGGACCAATTTCACCAGAAGGCAAATAATAAATTTCCTTTTTTATTGTGATGGGAAGATGATCTTCTTAAAATCTGTGGATGCGTCTGATCAAGTCAAAGCTTACAAGTACATATATCGTTCAATGGTGAATGTTGTTAAGGAGGTTGGACCCGAACATGTGGTCCAAATTGTTACCGATAATGGTAGCAATTTTAAAAAGGCTGGCAAGAAATTGATGAAGTCTAGCAAGTATACAATTTTTTGGACTTCTTGTGCAGCCCATTGCATTAATCTCATTTTTAAGGATTTCGGAAAGAGGAAGGCAATAAATGACCTTGTTCAACATGCACGGTCAATCAGCAATTTTATTTACAATCACTCACATATACTGGTAATGATGAGTCAGTTTTGTAAGACTGAACTTGTAAGACCGGTCATCACCGGATTTGCAACAAATTACATCACATTGCAAAGTTTTCTGGATAACAAAGTTGGATTGAAGATGTTTTATCTCGGATGATTGGTATGCAAAGAAAGAGAACAGAGCAGAAATCGGGAAGGATGTGGAACGATTGGTGACCTCCACAAAATTCTAGGGTAGCTGTCCACGAGTTGTGAAGATAATGGAAGATGTTGTGATCGTGCTAACGGTGGTTGATGGTGATACAAAACCAACCTTGGCAAGTATATATGCAGCCATGGAAATAATGAAGCAAAAGGTCAAAGAAAATGCTAGAAGGAATAACTAAGGTTTCCTTTTAGAGAAGGAAAAAGTACCCCAAAAGAAGCCAAGGTAAGGAGACTCTCAGAGATAGTACCAGAACGTGCAACCTAGTAAAAGACAAAATGTGGCGAAGTTTTATCAAATATTCAATATCCTAGTGACAGGCATACAAGAATGCCATTAAAGAATCCGTAAGGAGTGAACATGAGAGGCGAGAAGAAGAGGAATTTGCATGTGGGAGGCTGTTTTTGAGAGAGGAGGTGGAAGTGTCTGTACCAACATCCCCGACTATCCTACAAAAAATCAAAGAGGGATAGAATTTAGGAGATCAACTAACATGAATGTGTTCTTAGCCAGGATAAGAAGCAAAAGACCATCAAAAGGATGGTTGGGTGTGTTCGAGAAAGGGTGGGGAAGATCATTTCTAGACTCTTTTTTACACATTCCATCCCAGCAAATGTAGCAAATAAACTATTTTTGCAGCATGCTGTAGATGAGATTGTCCAAGGAGGAACATGGGTAAAGGCTCCTACCGCACATGAGATCATGAGCAAGTACTTGTATATGCTTAAGGATGACATTAACAACTACATTAATGGGTTGAAAAGGATATGGGCAGGTTGTGGTGTGTCCTTAATGTGTTATGGGTGGACCAGTTTCAACAGAAGGCAAATAATAAATTACCTTCTTTATTGTGATGGGAAGATGATCTTCTTGAAATCTGTGGATGCATCTGATCAAGTTAAATATTACAAGTACATATACCATTCAATGGTGAATGTTGTTAAGGAGGTTGGACACGAACATGTGATCCAAATTGTTACCAATAATGATAGCAATTTTAAGAAGGCTCGCAAGAAATTGATGAAGTCTAGCAAGTATACAGTTTTTTGGACTCCTTGTGCAGCCCATTGCATTAATCTTATTCTTAAGGACTTCAAAAAGAGGAAGATAATAAATGACATTTTTCAACATGCACGATCAATCAGCAATTTTATTTACAATCACTCACATATACTAGCAATAATGACGCAGTTTTGTAAAACTGAACTTGTAAGACCGGCCATCACCGGATTTGCAACAAATTATATCACATTGCAAAGTTTTCCAGATAACAAAGTTAGATTGAGGATGTTTATCTCGGATGATTGGTATGCAAAGAAAGAGAACAGAGCAGAAATCGGGAAGGATGTGGAACGATTGGTGACCTCCACAAAATTCTAGGGTAGCTGTCCACGAGTTGTGAAGATAATGGAAGATGTTGTGATCGTGCTAACAGTGGTTGATGGTGATAAAAAATCAACCTTGGCAAGTATATTTGCAGCCATGGAAATAATGAAGCAAAAGGTCAAAGAAAATGCTAGGAAGTTATTTTGTTAATACATGAAGATAATTGATGAGAGATGATAATACCTGTTTTCGCATCCGCTTCATAAAGCTGATATGAATTTATTAGTTAATACTTGATAATTAAGGTTTTAGTATGTACTTTGTACTAAACTACCAGTGATTACTCTTAAATCGTAATTTTGCAGCATATTATCTCAACTCGAAATATCACTACAAGTACGGACTTCGTAATGATCATAAGTTATTCAAAGCGGTATAAACGGTTATCTGTAAGCTCGTAAAGGACGTACAAGAACAAACAACTTGTATGAATGAGGTGAATGCGATAAATTACACTATACTTTTTTGCAATTTTGCCTAAGAGTAAAATGTTAGCCTGTTAATACTTACACATTTGATTTATTAATTGAAATTTGAAATCATTCTTTATTACATATAAAATATTTTAGAGATTAGTTGCTATCTTTCGAGACAAACACTGCGACACATGCCCGAAATAGAACTCTTCCTGGTATGATCATCAGTGATTTTGTGAAATTTGAATATATTTCACATACTTCACGATAGGTTATGTGAATTCATTTTTATTTTTCTATTATAGCTGAATGGTGCTATTTGCATGGCATGGATGCTCCACACCTTCACAGAGTTGCTGTAAAAATTTTATCTTAAACGACATCGGCAGGAGGCTGTGAAAGAAATTGGAGTACCTTCAACTTAATTCACTCAGAGAAGAAATCACCTCAGCAGCGACAAGTTAATGGACTTGGTATTCGTGCACTACAACATCATATTAAAGATGAAGTATGTACGAGGAGAAAATAAGGAAGAATATATGGACACAATAGATTTGGCTTATCTTTTTGGCGACACAGAAAATAGAGATGTTTTACAAGAATGGTTGAATAACAATGGAGAACCATTGCTTGACAAAAATGATGGTCTCGATCCAGAGATAACGCAGTGAATGGGGACAGATGTATTTGAATTTACGTGTAGTAGATCTGGGAAAAGAGTAATCCGTGACCTTGAAACTGATGAGAGTCCAGAGGAAGGTTCACCACCTTCAAGAGGAAGACAGAATGATGATGATGATGACGATGACGATGCAGCGATAGTTAACGAGCCACAGGCAGAAAGTAGTGGTGAAGGAGATGAGCGATATCATCATCAATGTCCTAGTAGAGATGATACCCAACATGAATACACACAAAGATATACAAATATACATAGAGATCCCTTGCCAAGTACACCTTGTGATCATGATGCAAGGACAAGGTATGGATGTCTCAGGCCATTCTTTGATGTCCATCGATGATTTAAGTTCATCAATGGGATCTCTTAATCTGGCGGCAGAATCATTCTTTGGAGGTGGCCTAGGATCATCATTATCAAGTTACTATGGTGGCTACAGATCTCATTATACCAACCATCGGTACCAACCCCAATATGAGGCGCAAAGTTCATCTAATTACTTCCTCGGCTACACGAACCCTCCATCTTATTATGATTCCTCATATAGCTATGGGTATGATGGTCGCCACCAAAGTAATGGTACCCAAAGTTATCCTGCATCTGCAAGTTGTGGCTATGGTATTTTCCCTAAGTATTTTGCATCTCACGGTCCTCAACAATTTTCTTATCAACCTTCCACTCAGCTGCACCACTTCCTCCTCGACCACCACGAAATTCATCGATGAGACAGCGTGAATCTTGTGAATCATAAGGTTCTACATTGAAACGAGGTAGTTCTACTGGATCCAGAGATTCAAGAAGACATCAAGATGAGTCTACTCAGAATCAGGATAGATCTAGAGCTGAAACCAGGAGTAGCTCGTCCGACAGTTACCATCAATATTGGCGTCTTGGAATACTTCTGTATTGTAGTGATGAAGACTATCAACGATATATCAATGAATACAATACTCGATATATCTACATGACGAGGAAGCCATACTATGAATATGTTAGAGTGCTACAAATCAAGGAAGATAATTGGAAGAGAGGTATCGAGTCAGGTCGAAGCTCAACCTAGTATTGATTTAGTGGCATTGGCTTGTGCATGGTGTGGTCAATTAATACTTTGACACTATTTATATTTCATTTTTTTAGTAGCATTAGTATGAACATTTTTCAATTATCATATTTTGTACACTTTCTTTTCATTATATGATTTTGTCGATATGCAACTAGTGCATTTCTATTATGTTTTCATTCAAAATTTATGATTTTCATCTTTTAGGCATTTCTTAATGATGTATTAATTATTAAAATCTTAATTTTCATACATTTTTTGACATTTTTTAACATTTTGGACCTTTCTGAGCGATTTCCCCAAAATTCACCAATATCAACGATATATCCCCGATATATCCTTTTTTGACTTGTCGATATGATATCGATATCGATATTTAAAACCTTGGTAAATAAATGACACACTATTGTGGATTAGCAGAGTTTTAACGACAACTAAGAGATGACAATACTTTCATTCTGCAACCCCATTCTATTGATAAGTGTGGGAACAAGTAGTCCGATGGACAATACCCTATGACTTGAAGAGATCACACAAACATCAATTACAAAATTCTAAAATTGCCAAAGCGAACAACTTTAATAATGGTATCCCTTGAGTACAGAGGCATAATGCCGAGCAATGGCTCAAGCAGCATGTGAGATAATGTGGATTGTCAGCTTTTTACAAGATTTTGGTATTTAGACTAGTAAGACAATTCGACTCTTTTGTAACAAGTCTTCCACATATATTGCTTCGAATCTGATCTTTCATGAAAAGGCCAAACATATTGAGATAGACTGTCACTTTATGTGTGATGCAGTTCTTGCTGAGAAGATTAGCACTCCATATGTTTCGTCTAAGCTCTAGTTAGCAAATATCTTTACAAAGACAATGAAGCGCCTTGATTTTCTATAAGACAAGTTGGGCATTGCTGACATATATGCCCCAACTTAAGGAGTGATGAGGATATATTGGTTATTGTCTTTCTTTTAGGTGTTTGTGTAATTTACCCAATTTTCTCTATTATAAAAAAGAGGCTAGAGTTTCCTTTGACTGATGGTGCATCTTTTATTCTTCACAGTATCAAACTCGTCTTTGTTTCTAAAACAAAATGCTTAAGAAAAAAACTAACTTCAGACTACTACTTTAAAAGAAAAACTCAAGACAACCTTAAAAAGTCATCCACAATAACCAGATAGAATTGGTGACCCAATCTATCAGAAATACGACTTGAACCCTAGATCAACATGAACTAACTGAAACAACTATGACCCAAGAACCTGACTAATGGAATAACTACTCCGACGATACTTTCCAAGCTAACAAACATCACAAATAATGACAATAGTGGGGAAAATCTAAGGTATATGACATGACAAAACCTGTCCAAAGATAGGTAACCCAGACATAGGTGCCACTGAAGAGAAGATCCAATAGCAAAAGTGGCACCAACAAAACTCATTGCAATAAGAGGAGACTACAACAAGGGAGGTAAGCCCCTCCCATTCTTCATGGCCTTCAATTGTCCTCCACGTCAACATATCTTGAAAAGTGCAAGTAATAGCAACAAATATAGCCTGACAATTTAAATCTTTGGTAATTCTACTAACTGCAAGTAACAACAACAACCAAGCCTTTTCCCACACTAAGTGGGGTCGGCTATATGGATTCTTTGCCTCCACATAGATCGATTTTCAGCCATTTCAGGACTTAAATTAAAGTAATTGGTGTCATACTTAATAGTTTCCTTCCAACACTTGTTTGGTCTTCCTCGCCCCTCTTAGTGGGTTCAGCCTCCAACTTCTCACACCTCCTAACTGAAGCATCTAGTGGCCTTCTTTGTAAATGTCCAAACCATCTTAGACGTGCCTCTTTCATTTTATCCTCTATCGATGCCACCCTAACCCTTTTTATAATAAACTCATTTGAAATACGATCCTTTCTTGTATGACCACACATCCATCTTAACGTCTTCATTTCTGCCACAGACATCTTCTGTACATGCTTATAGTTTATAGTTCAGCATTCAGAATCGTACATGGCTGGTCTTACCATAGCTTGATAGTATTTTCCTTTGACTTTTAAAGGAACCCTCTTATCACAGAGAACATACACCCCTCCATTTCAACTACCATGCATTAATTCTATGTGTAACATCTCCATCAATTCCATCATTATGTTGGAAAATGGATCCCAAATACTTAAAAATATCTTTCATTGAAACACTCTTCTCCAATTTTTATATCAATCCATTCATTGTTCCCTCTACTACTAAACTTATATTCCATATACTCAGACTTCATCCTACTTATGTGTAATCATTTATCTTTCAGGGCTTCTCTCCAAAGCTCAAGTTTTCTGTTCACTTCATCTCTTGTCTCATCAACCAACACAATGTCATCAGCAAAAAGCATATACCAAGGCACCTCAACTTGGATATGCTTCGTCAACTCATCCATGACCAAGGAAAAAAGATAAGGGCTTAAAGTCGAACCTTGATGCAGACCAATGGTGATATCAAAGTAGTCCTTCAAATCATCCTTAGTCTTTACACAAGCTGCTGCTCCATAGTACATATCCTTTATGAGGTTGATATATATAACTGGCACTTGTCTCTTCTCCAAAATTCTCCACAAGATCTCTTGGGACAGAATCATAGGCCTTCTTTAAATCAATAAAAACCATATGTAAATCATTTTTCTTCACTTTATATGTCTCCATCATACGTCTCAAGAGATGTATTACCTCAATAGTAGACTTGCCTGGCATAAAGTCAAACTGATTTTCAGTTACCATAGAGACTTGTCTCACCCTTCTTTCAATTATTCTTTCCCAAAGTTTCATCGTATGACTCATCAACTTAATACCTGTATAGTTGGAACAATCTTATATGTCACCCTTATTCTTATATAAAGGTACCACAAAACTTTTCCTCCATTCCTCTAGCATCTTCTTGCCTCTCCACACAGTATTAAATAAATTTGTGAGCCAAGTTATACCTCATTCTCCCGTCATTCTCCAAACGTATATAAAAATATCATCAGGCCCAACAACCCTCACACTTTTTATCATCTTCAAAGCCTCATCTACTTCTTTCTTTTGTATCCTTCGATAACATGCCCGATTCACATACTCTTCTGAGTTGACTAATTGCAAGTAAACTAATAGAAAAATCAATAACAAGTATAACATTATCCAATCTCATGTTAGGTTGGCAATAACCTCTCCCTAAACAAGGGGAATGCCTTCTATCTACCACCTATACCGTGCGCTGAGGAGGAACCGAGCGAAGACGACGAAAACATCATGGATCACCACTCAAGTGACATGATGCGTAAGAATCTACTAGCCATTCTATGTCACAATGATCATCACTCTATACAATGAGTGCAAGTGGTATACCTGAGGACTTGGCAAGAGCAGTTATATCAAAGGCAAAAGTGGTGACCAGGGCAACAGTTTCAGTAACAAAAGTATCCTGGGAGATCTGAGAGAGCCGCTAAAGGAGCTCATCATAGTCAGATCGTGGTATTGATACAATCTCTCTAGGAAGCTCTACAGTAGTAGTAGTCTTGTTCGGATTCGATGAAAGTACCACGTGGCACATGCCACGTAGCAGCCATCTGGATGCCCAGCAGGACCGACAGTTTGGGTTCCCAAGAACTAAACTTGGGTGCACCAAAATTGGTGATTTCCTATTTTTAGTAAAGTGGGTTTAAAGTTGTAGGATTAATTCTTTTGTTAAGAGAATCTTTCCAAATAAGAAAAGATTTTATCTCTTTAGGAAACAAGTTTTAGGATTTTTTTTAGAATTTGAGTCTTTACTATTTTTAGTTGGTATGTTCTCTCTATAAATAGTCTCCCCAACTATTATTTCTTTGAGCAATACAATTAATTCTTCCAACCAATAACTCCTCTCCTCTCTCTTCTTCTCCAATAGCAGTCGGCATCCAAAGGGAGGCTTCCTGCCTCCTGTTCACGATCCACAGCAAGACCAGCTACCCGTGAAGCACCAATCTGCATACAGCAGATCGATTCAAGCTCTGTAGGCTGATCTGCCCCCAGCAAACCGGCTCCTCCAGACCCTGCAGGCAGACCCATCCGATCCACACAACCGGTTGCACACTGCAGCCAATTCACCTTGCTCTAACCAACCTATATCAGGCCGATTAAAACACTACAGACCCAAGTCTAAGTGGTCACTCGTTGCTCTCCCTCTCCGTACGTTGACAGCCCAATCATTAGGTTGTTTTTCCCACGTACGGGAGTCTCCACACCCCACTTCTGCACCAATTCTTGACAAGTTTGATTGGCAGATACTGGTTGTCCATGCTTAATCCAACAAGAGCTCTCAGTATGACCAAACGTCCCACAATACATGCATGATGGGTGCCCTTTGCCCTGAGCACCACGTCCTCTGCCCCTAACCTGAGGAGAAAGCATACCACTTTTGGTGCAAATGCATCATCATGATCATTAATTTTGATGATAACAAAATACTTGTTATTTGACGTTTGCATTTGATATTAAGATTTCATATTTAAATGCAACTGGAAGCAAGTGTCAAGAGCTCAAGCTCAACTCTCTCGAGGAATGGAGGAGCTTGATAAAGGAGAAAATCATCAAGGAGCTTTGGAGGAAGGAGCTTATGGCTAAAGCTTGAAGATAAAGAGAAAGAAGAATAGGATATTTTATTTTATTTGGTGTATTTGTCTTTTATTCTTTATTTCCTTAAAGAGCCCAAAATATAACTACATAGGTCCTAGATGAAATTGTTAATTCAACCCCTTATAAATAATATTTTGATGATTTTACAAAATAAAGTAAAAGAAATAAAAATTGGAAATAGCATATTTTCTTTGTCATAACACTATTGCAAGTTTCACGATTTCTAAGACAAAGCATATGGAGAATGAAGACTTATTTTCTTTTTAGGTTTTAAGATTCTTTGTATATCTCAAAAGGTTGTAATCTTACATTTATTTGAATCTAAAAAGTTGTAAAGAGTCCCTCAATATAACATACATATATCTAACTTATGCTCTCAACACTTAGGAAAAATTATAAATAAAAACCAAGCACAAAACACAAATCAGAAGTCCAACACACTTATCAGACATCTGATATTCGAGTTTAACATGTCCTAAAATGACCAATTACCCATAACTCTACCTTTTAATTTTGAACACTTAGGCTCCAATCGATGTAACCTTCATTTAGGCGTCCATAAGCTTAGTTAGACGTCTAATATGTGCATCAGGCATCCTTTAAGCCTATTGTTGAACACCCACTCAGATTTTCCTTTAGAAATTTCAAACACAAAAGTTAACATGTTTTTAGACGTTTGGACACGTCTCCATACGTCCAATAATGTATCGTTAGTCAGAATCTTTGTGAAGATTTGTCCAAATACAAATCTCGCTTTTCAGATTCGCAAACAATCCCAAAGTAACATTTGTCAGGCATCCAATCTGACGTCTGAGCCTCAATATCTAGAATCATGTTTAGATCTGAGCCAAAATACGAACAAACCCAAACAAAATTAGACGTCCAATTTTTTGTCCAAACGTCCTATGATAACAACCTAGACATCTGACCTAGAACCCTGTTTTGATCCAATAAAAACAGTAACTCTGACCCTTTGAATCAGACGTCCAGAAAGATTGTCCAACGTCTGACCCAAAAATCAAGCATTTGATCCTACCGTCAGAATCATCATTACCCTGATTTGAGTTGGATTTCGTCCCAATCTCTTAGGACTTGCTTCCAACGGCTAGGAACCCTCTCCTAAGCCTTCTTGAAGGTTCTAAACTTACCTATAAATACCCATTAACCCCTTTTATGCAAGACACACCCTTGGAGAAATTATTTGCAAAGAAACTCACTAGCTCCATTGCTCCTAGCTCTTATTGGCCCTACTATCGTGCTACACTCTCTCTTGAGGCAAACTAGTACTCCAATTGTGTTACAACATTCACCATCAGAGAGTCTCACTCACCCTTAGTAATTAAGCTAAAGTATACACATTTTGGGGAGCTTTATAGGGTGATTTTATTTTAAGCAATTTCATATACTTGTAGTTTGGTATCCAGCCTATTGGATCCTCATCTCTTCATAGTGAAAGAAGAAACCTCCATTTAGGATTACGATCACACCTAAGTCAATCCCTAAGTATTTAAGCAATTTCACCCGATCACCACCCAAGTCAATCCCTGACTTAGGATTTATGATCACAAAGGGGATCAATACGATATCCACACTGCTTAAACGAAGGTAGTATACATCAAATACAAATCCCACCTCTGATCCCTAAACGAAGGTTTCTCCCTTCACTACAAATAGACGGGATCCGACAGGCTAAATACCCAACTACAAGTATATGAAATTGCTGAAAATAAAAGCACCCTATAAAGCTCCCCAAAATATGTATTCTGTAGCTTAATTACTAAGGGTGAGTGAGACTCCCTAATGGTAAATGTTGTAGCACAATTGAAGTACTAGTTTGCCCCAAGAGAGAGTGTAGCATGACAGTGGGGGTAATGAGAGCTAGGAGCAATGAAGATATTGAGTTTCTTTGCAAATAATTTATCCAAGGGTGTGTCTTTCCTAAGAGGGGTTAATGGGTATTTCTAGACAAGTTTAGAACCTTCAACAAGGCTTGGGAGAGGACTACTAGCCATTGGAAGCAAGTCCCAAGAGATTGGGATGAAATTCAACTCAAATCAGGGAAATGATGATTTTGACAACAGGATCAAACGTCTGATTTTTAGGTCAGATGACTTGTGCGACGTTTGACAATCTTTTTGGGCGTCTGACTCAGAGGGTTAGAGTTACTATTTTCATTGGATCGAAACAGGATTCTAGGTCAGACGTCTAAGGTGCTATCATAAGACGTCTAGACAAAAAATTATGCATCTAATTTTATGCGAGTTTGTTCCTATTTTGACCTAGATCTAAATAGAGTTCTAGATATTGAGACTCAGACGTCAGATTGGACATCTAGCCAATGTTCTGCACATCTGAAAAGTAATCATAATCTTGCTTTGGGATTGTTTGAAAATCTGAAAAGCGAGATTTGTATTCTCATAAATCTTTGCAAAGATTCTGACTAACGATCTATTATTGGATATATGGAGACATGTCCAGACATCTAAAAACATGTTAACCGTTGTGATGGAAATTCCTAAAGGAAAATCTGAGTGTTCCACAATAGGCTTAAAAGACGTCTGATGCACTTATTGGACATCTAACTAAGCCTATGGACATCTAAATGAAAGTTCCATCGACTAAAGCCTAAGTGTTCAAAATTAATAGGCAAAGCTAATGGGTAATTGGTCGTCAGGGGTTATGATCAGACGACTTAAAACATCTGATATATGTTTTATGCTTGATTTTTGTTTATAATTTTTCCTAAGTGTTGAGAGCCTAAGATATATACATGTTACATTTGGAGGCTCTTTACAACCTTTCTAGACTCAAATAAATGTAAGATTACAACCTTTTGAAATGCACAAAGAATCCTAAGACCTAAAAAGAAGATAAGTCTTCATTCTTTGTTGAGTTATGTTTTTTATATGGGGACATTTATTATTCTTTTTTGATGTTGGACTCATTTTGTTATTTTTCCCTTGTCTCTCTCTATATAAAGAGACATAGGGACGACTTAGTAAAGATATGGTTCTCTTTTCACTTCAACTTGGTATCAGAGCCAAGGTTGAGGTCTCCACCAAAAATAAAACCTTAACCCTACCTAAGCCCTCTCGCCGGAGCGACCGCCACCACCAACGGCGACCACACCAGTGCCGGACCACCACCATTGCTACAGCCGGCCTTTCGCACCAGACTACGACGCAGCAGTCTGAATGGGGCGCAACCGGCTCCTCGCACCGCCAGCAGCCCTCCTTGCTGCAACGCTTCTCCTTGCACCGCAGCACCCGGTCACGACGCTGCTGCCGTCGCCAACAACCTAATCAAGGCGCAACTTCCCCCTCACACTACAGCACCCCCCGCTGCTGCCGCCACGATGCTGCTGCCACCACCAGAAGCCTGATCGAGGCGCAACCTGCAGCACCCCCCGTTGCTGCCGCCACGATACTGCTGCCGTCACCAGCAGCTTGATCGAGGCACAACCTGCCCCTCGCACTGCAGCACCCCCTCTGCTACCGCGAGCAACAAATCTCCTTACTGCAGCGACCCTCCTCGCCCCACAGCACCTCGTAACGATGCTACTGCCGCCCTGTCACAGGTGCAAGACCACTGGTGCCGGTTGCTCTTGATCTCTCTCCGAGGAGATGAGGGTTTGAAACAAGAAAAAACTTTCAACAGGATGGTATGAACTTCTTGATCTTTTAACCTAATTTGGGGTGTGTATTCCCCGTAGTTGATGATTTTTGGGGTGTGTATTCCCCAGTGAAGTATTGTTCTTTGGTTTATGAGTTGTGGGGTGTGTATTCCTCAAGTTTGTTGGCGTTGTTTATCTAGGATTTCAAACCTGTTGTTTGGGCTTAATCTTGTGTGCTTGGAGTTACAATGTCTGCATCAGATGGTTCTAAGGTGTCTTCAGGACAGAATATTGAAAGTGGGGTGTCTAAGAGCCCCTTCTTTGCTCTAATTACGAAATTAGATGAGACCAATTACCCCCACTGGTCTCAAACCTTTCTTGTTACTATGGAAGGTCATAAGAAGAAGCATGTGCTTATGGAAGCACCACCAGAGCAAAAAATCGGAAAATATGCGACTTGGAACCGGGATGATGCTATGATGAGAGCCTGGATCTTGAATAGAGTCATTCCAAGAATTGGTGATGAAGTTATATACTTCAGCACTACCAAAGAAATGTGGGATGACTTGAAGATAGCGTATTCACATGAGTTGAATTCAACTCAAGTATTTCAGATCCTTTATGACTTATGCCATCTCCAGCAAGAAGGGATAAGTCTGTCTCGGTACTACTCTACTGTGAAGGAATTATTGGAGAAATATAATGCGTGTAGACCGATATGTACTTCTACATGCAGGGATCACAGGAAGGAGTTTGCAGCCCACATGTTCCTTGCAGGGCTAAGTGATCACTATTCTGCAGCTCGTTCACAAATTATGACTCTCTGAGCTTCCTCCTATTGAGGAGATTTACAGGAGGCTGAGTAGGATGCAAGTACAACCTACTCATGATGCTGTTGTCGCTAATACGTCATCAGCTCATGCTGCTGTTAGCACTCATGGTGGTCGTGGAGACTTCTTTCGTGGCAAAGGCAGGGGCAGGACTGATGGTAGTCGAGGCAAGCCTACATGTTCATACTTTGGAAGGCTTGGCTATGTTGAAGCTAAGTGTTGGAATGAACTTAGCCGTCCTACTGTTGCGAACCAGGCTTCTATTACAGCATCTTCAAGTGTGAGTACTGAGGCAGTATCTCTTGCAGAGGCAGACTATGATGCAGTTGTGCAGCGACTAGCACAGTTGACTCATTAGCAGCCACAATCCTCCAGCACTGTAGCTTATACATCTGCATCAGGTACGAAAGAGTCATGGTTGATTGATTCTGGTGCATTTAATCATTTTACAGGAAATTCACAATGTTTTGGGGAATTACAGAAGCTACCACAGGAACACTCAGTACAGCTGGCAAACGGTAGACATGCTCCCATTTGTGGTAAGGGAGGGGTACATGTTACACCCTCCAGGCATCTTGCTGATTATATTATGTGCCGGACATGACAATGCAACTGTTATCTGTTAGCTCTATTACCAAGCAGCTGAATTGTCGTGTTATTTTTGACGTTGTTGGATGCATCTTTCAGGACCGCATGACGAGGAGGACGATTGGTGGTGGCCATGAGGAGGGGGTGTGTATCGGCTACTTCAAAATCCAATTGCTGCAACCTGTCAGACGACTACTGCAGGGAGTGCCTTACAATGGCATAGACGACTAGGCCATCCTTCACTGGATAAGCTATGCCATGTCATCCCTCACTTGTCTCATGCCATGAAGATTCAATATGATACATGTCAGCTGGGAAAGCATCACCGTGCCAGTTTTCCAACATCTATCCAGTCTACTAGTTCTGCGTGCTTTGATTTGCTGCATTGTGACATCTGGGGGCCTAGCCGTGTGGCAAACCGTCAGAATTATAGATATTATTTGCTATTTGTGGATGATTTATCACATTTATCATGGACCTTTTTGATGAAAAATAAACCAAAAGTTGGTTCTTTGATTCAACAGTTTGTGGCGTTTATGAAAAATCAATTTGATGTATGCATTAAGAAAATTCGAATAGATAATGCATTAGAATTCTTCACAAAGAAACTGGCTGACTTGTATGGATCACTGGGTATTATGCATCAAACCTCATAGCCTCATATATCGCAACATAATGGGATAGCTGAAAGAAAATATCGTCATATTATGGATACAGCTAGAGCTTTAGTTATTCAGAATAGCGTTCCGCAAAGTTACTGGGGAGATGCGGTTCTTACTTCCTGTTATCTGATCAACAAGCTTCCTTCGTTTGTTTTACATGAACAGATTCCATGGAATATCTTATATCCTGATGCAGACTTATTTCTTGTGCCACCAAAAACATTTGGGTGTGTGGCATTTGTACACCTCCTTGGGCCTAGTCATGACAAATTAGCACCAAGGACAGTTAAGTGTGTATTTCTGGGATACTCACGCACACAGAAGGGATACAGGTGTTTTGATCCCATACATCAGAAACACTATGTAAGTGCAGATGTGACTTTTCATGAGTCTATCCCTTATTTTTCTACTTCTAGTCATCAGTTGAGAGAGATAGAGGTGGCTGCTCCTATGCCTGTACCTCCTATAGCCTGGGAGGACTTCTCTCATAATAGTGGTGTATCCACTATAGAACATACTATGGGCGATTTCAAACATGTACCACCCGATGAGAAGATATTTAAGGGTGTTACATATCAGCTGCCAGTTACATACAAAAAGAAAACACACCCCTCCTCTTCAGTACCCAATGAGCCACCATCATCCTCTCAGGTATGTATTGGAGATACTAATGATTCTTCTACTCATGTGTCTTCAGAGTCCCTCTCTCTGCCTACAGATGATAATATTCCCATTGCTATCAGGAAGGCTCCGAGGTCTTGTGCACAATATCGTGCTGCTGGTAGTATTGTCTCTGCAGGATCTCTTAACACCAAATTTCAAGCCTTTACAACTGCAATATCTAGTACGGAGATACCTACCTCTTATCAGCAGGCTCTTCTACACCCACATTGGAAGGCGACTATGGAAGAGATGTCTGCACTTACTAATAGAGGGACCTGGGAGTTATCTGCCCTACCATCTAGTGCGCACTTAGTTGGGCCAAATGGGTCTTTACCTTAAAATACAATCTTGATGGGTCTATTTCTAGGTATAAGGCTCACCTTGTAGCCAAAGGATTCACCCAGACTTATGAGATAGATTTCTTTGACATCTTTTCCCCTGTGGCACGACTCTCCACAATCCGTATCCATGTTTCTGTTGCCGCTCATTATGGATGGTGTCTTCACCAGCTGGATGTTAAAAATGCTTTTCTATATGGCGATTTGAAAGAGGAGATATACATGCATCGGCCACCTGGTTTTTAGGTTCAGAGGGAGTGTGTATGTAAACTTCGTAAGGCTATTTATGGCCTTAAGCAAAGCCCTCAAGCTTGGTTTCAACGTCTATTTCAAGCACTTTCTATGTTTGGAATGAAAAGATCCTCTTCTGATCATTCCTTGTTTGTTAGGAAGACCAGTACTGGTACCGTGGCTTTATTGGTATATGTTGATAACTTCATTCTTACAAGTGATGATGCAGATGGTATTACTTAGGTAAAGGAATATTTAGCTCGCCAATTTGTTATGAAATATGAAAGATCTTGGTAAGCTAAGATACTTTCTTGGTATTGAGATTGCCACGAGCAAGCAGGGCATTGTAATGTCTCAAAGAAAGTATGCACTTGATATTCTTTAGGAGACAGGCATGCTTGGATCCAAGGAAGTCAACATTCCTATGGATCATAAAGTTCAACTATTTGATGATACAATGAGAATAAAGGACAAAAAGATCTATCGGTAACTTGTTGGGAAGTTATTGTATCTAACCATCACCAGGCCAAACATCAACCTTGCAGTGGGTAAGCAAAGTCAATTCTTAGACAAACCCACTGATGCTCACTGGCAGGCAGTTATGCAAGTGTTGAGATACATCAAGAGCTGTTCAAGTATAGGCATTCTATTTCAGAAGACAAAAGGCACTTCGTCTGTAGTGGCTTACTCTGATGCGAATTATGCAGGAGATGTGGGAGACAGACGATCTACTACTGGTTTTTGCACATTTGTGGCTGGAAATCTGGTGACTTGGAGGAGCAAGAAACAAGGTATTGTCTCACGTTCTAGTGCAGAATCTAAGTATAAGGTTATGGCTCATACTGCTGCCAAGATGATATAGACTAGATCTCTGTTACGAGATCTTCATGTTGAGATTCAGGAGCCTATGGAGATGTATTGCGATAACCAAGCTGCAACATACATTGCTAATAACCCCATGTTTTATGAGAGGACGAAACATGTGGAAGTAGACTACCACTATACCAGGAGCCTGATTCAGCAAGGTCTACTTCGTACGACATGTCTTGCCTCTACTGATCAGACTGCCGATATATTTACCAAGCCATTACCTCGCCCCCAGTTTGAGAAGTGTAAAAGTAAGCTGAGCATGGTAGATATATATGCTCCAGCTTGAGGGGAAGTGTTGAGTTATGTTTTTTGTATAAGAGCATTTGTTATTCTTTTTTGATGTTGGACTCATTTCGTTATTTTTCCCTTGTCTCTCTCTATATAAAGAAACATTGGGACAGCTTGGTAAAGATATGATTCTCTTTTCACTTTAACTTTCTACTTATGCTTTGTCTTAGAAATCGCGAAACCTGCAATAGTGTTATGACAAAGAAAATACGCTATTTCCAGTTTTTATTTCTTTTACTTTATTTTGTAAAATCATCAAAATATTATTTATAAGGGGTTGAACTAACATTAGACACTCACCTACCTTTAGGACACTTAGGTAAATCTTGAAATCAAGTTAAAAAGCCAAAGCAGTAAGTCGTCTGATAACATACCAGACATCCAGTTGCCAAGTAGCCTAACCTTACCTGTTCTGCCTTCAACTTTAGACGACCATATTTCTTTCCAAACGTCCAGATCTATCTACAACTGTCTGAAGACCTTACAGGCATCCAATAAAAGGATCGTTAGACCTAAATACCTCTTATCAAAACAAAATCTTCTCGAGACTCTTAACCAATATTTTATTATTACTCCTAAACATTCAAGACCTTTTTCCAGACATCTAATAAAGAGACGTTAGACCTATCTTGACCCAAATCTTGACTCATTGGCGACGGTGGTGCAAGAATCGAGGCAACGACAATGGCCATTATTGTTGTCATAATAAAAGCCAACATAGTGGTGCAAGAATCGAGGCAATGGTGCGAGAATGAAGGTATCGACGCAGTCAGTGAGACAACCCAAAGATTACAATCTCGACATGTAAATATGACCATTATTGTTGTCATTCCCAAGATCCCCTATATAAAGGATGCTTGGGCATCCCAACCAGACGTACACCCTCGAGGTGAAATTAGGTTGCCAATCGATTGGTCTCTATCTTTCTCTGGCATGTCACGATTTCAATTGCTCCCGTTCATTATCGAACCCCTAAGGCTCAATTAGTTGGCATCATCCGTGGAAAATCACAACAAAAAGTCACACTTCTAGCAAAGTCCATCCAATAGTTTACTCCCGAAAGGCATAACTTCTAACCAAGGCAAACCCATGCCAAAACGTACACCAAGTGCCAAGTCAATCGAATGAAGGAAAGGCAAACATCTGAGGAAGGGAAAAGTCTGACAAAGAGTCGCATCCCCGACCTCCAAGGACACCGAACAAAGTCACAAAGCCCCCCCGACTTAGAGAAGAGTTTGTATGGGAGGAGCCGTAACAAATACTCCCTTACTCGGGATACTACAACGGCATTCAGGCTAGCCGCCTAGAAGTGGCAAGAATCGCCCCAGCCCCAACATGCACACCACGACAACTGACAGGGTAAGAATCACCTGCCGAACCCCTTCACAAGCCACCCAGAAGAACCACGATAGGGCAATGAGGGGGACGAAGACACGGAGAGAGCACAAGGCATCACCATGACACCTCGCCCAGTGACGGCCCCCCTAACCCCCCCCCCAGGCACGCACACATGTGCACCTCAGGCCATGCTACGACTGCTCCATGTCAAGCACACATTGTAACCAACAAGGTTTGAAATGCCAATTTCGACACCGTACCGATAAAATTTTAAATGTGCATTTCATAGGCACCTATTTTTCAATGAGCATGCCAATGGGCATGCCGAGGGCATGCCGACAAAAAATCCCATAAATACTCAAAATAATGTTAAAATACTCAAATTTTCTATGTGTGTGTGTATGGTGTTTCCCTGCATGCATACGTGCGAACCCTTACCCAGACCTTGCCCATCTGGACCTATAGACCCTTACCTGGACCTTACCGATCAGCAGACACCTCAGATCGTGCTCAACCAACACAAACCTCACCAGACTAGTTGGCATCTGCCAGCATGCCGACCATACCATCAGCATGCCAACGAAATGGTCGGCATGCCAGCAAAATCCCAACATTTTGACATCAGATGCATATCGACATTGAGCTTTTTCAAAAAGTGCCTTACCGGCGGCATTTAAATCACTGGCCAACTAACCCCTCTCTTTCCCAAGGGCATAGTCAGCAGACCCATTCCTCCCTGAGAGCGCATTGCAATCGATCCCTCCCCATCTCAACGATGCAACCCCTTTCCCTCTCTCAAAATCACAGCCAACGAACCCACTTCATCCCTATAGCATGCAGTGATCGACCCCAACCAAAAGGAAGGTTGCCACAAAAACATGCGAAGACGAAAACCAATAGGATACGAACTCCAAGCAATCACAACATCCCATGCCAATCGGAGAAGCCTACTCAGGTCCAGCATGAGTGACACCATGCTTTGGGCGAAACCAACCAAGCAATCAAGCCCAGGTGAATTAAACAAATAGGGAAGGTACCCCCGTTGGCCTTTTATTTTTTCCAAACTCACACCTGGAAAGTAAGCGTGAGGCATAAAACATAGGAAGCATTCCATAAGAAAATGGATGCAAAACAAACATTCCCTTTTTCATTACAACAAGAAATGGCATAAAGCCTACATCGGAACGTTGAGAAGCCAAAACATTACAAGATAGAATTGGAAAAATTGCGAAACACGGCAAAAACCACCCACTAGGGAGGGGGCTGAGCATTACCGAGGTCAGCACTCCTGCCTTGAAAAGGTTGATCCATCACCCAGGCCCAAAACCAGTCTAATCTAGGATGGTCCACTGCCAATCAACCCAAAGCACAAAGCGGAAGGCAATGTGCCCACCTTGGTCGAAAGATGAGACCCCACACTACCCCGAGAGAGACAAACCAACAGGGTCGAGGCCCCAAGGAGGACAACGGCACCACGGCCAACTAGCCTGGAGACAAAGACCTTGGATTCCCCCAGGAATCCATCATCACCAACCCTGAAGGCAGGCACCAAAAAGACAGTACAAACACCTCGAATGGCAAATGGCATATAGAGTCATTGACCCGATCAGTGCACTACGCCTGAACCAAAGATCCTCACCCCCCGTCGAAGAAGGTGATCCAGTAAGAGCAAGTGAACCAACCTTGACCGACCCACCACTATAAAAAGGGGAAGTCCGCAGGGGCACCCCAGGCCACCTCAGCGAAGTCACCCTCACAAGAGCAAGGCTGCCATAAGGAGCAGCCACAACCTGCTCAAATTGACCAACTAGGGGAGGATATTACCTCCAGTTGTTTCCCACCTCAAAGTGAAAGGGGCGCAGAGCACCTTGGCCAAAAGTTGAAACACTCCCAACTACGTCAGCAGGGCCTCCACAACGACTAGGCCAACCCCAATAGCCCGATCGGAAATAGAGGCCTCAGGCAAGCGTGGAAGAGCCACCCTCACTGCAATAACCTAGAGGCACACAGACTAGGCCAACCCCCTCCCCCCCTCCCCACCCAACCAATTTGGGTGTAGCTTCAAGAGAGGGAGGTCGCGACCAGTTGCCCCTCCCGAACGAAAGCGACCTGCAACTCGCCGACTCGAGAAGGCCATCTCGAGGCCCCGAAGAGACGGAGGCCACGACCCCATAAAGGCCCCACATGGAGGGAAGCCCTCAAATCATCCCTCTGTCAAGATAGTTGGCAACATTGCAACGCCCACCCATCTACTCGACAAGAAGGACGTTTGATCCCAAGAGCCCACACAGAGGGCACACCGATGAAGTGCACTGCCGGCAACCCGACCGACATGCCAAGGCATAAGCAAGGGGCTCCATACTAGTTCGCATGGATGCAACCCGACCATAGCCCCCATCACCATGCCACCACGAAGGCCCAACCAACATTTCCAGCCTACCTAAGAAGTGCCACCCATTGGTCACAATAAAGAAGGGATCCCAAATCCTAAAGAGAGCCTAAGAAAAGTAACCAACATACAAAAGCCTACTCGTCAGCAACAAGGCCCCAAAACCACGACCTTCATCAAAGCCACCAAGCGACACCCAAACTCAGTAAGGCAATAACAAAGTGGAGTCATCTCCACCATCACCACAACATCTCCATAAGGACTGAGACAAGGAAAGAATGAAACCCACACTGACCCATTTATAGATAGAATGAAGAGGACAAGCACACGCCCCTCTTCAAGATGTCACCACGAATTGACGCAATCCACAATAAATGCAACATAACAACTCAAGGCGCACAATCCCCGAATTAGGCGCAACGGTTACTAAGGGCAACAACAATATTCCAAAAGGCACAAACTCCTTAAGCAATCTATGACGCACTCCCACCCGAGAAGGGATGGGACGTATACACAACACGTCTTAGGCACCCCAAGTGATGTCATAATAGTGCCATACTAGCCGCTTTAAGTCAACTAAAGCAAGAACACACCTTGAAAAGGGGCAAAGTCAGGAGCAACAGGCAACCCCAAAAATCCAACCCTACAGGGAAGGCAAGAAAGGCTCCTGAAAACAAGTGGAGGCATAGTGACTACACTATTTGAACACCGGGAATCAACAACAGGCACCCACCCATAGAGCGCATGGCCCAGAAGATAGCAACAAAAAGACTACGCAATGTACTACGATTCACCTCCCAACTATTCCCACATTGCCTATACATTACGGGTAAGCAAGCCAACACAAGAGGATGACCCGGAATAGCAAGGCGACATCTCCACGAGAGAGGCAAGCCAAATCCGGATCCTCATGCAAGCAGACCAAAAGTCACCCATGCGAGGCACAGCTAAACGCCACGATCCACGAAGGTAGTAGAGTCTGAGTAACATGCACCCCCTAAATTGACACCTACCATCGGGTGAAGGCACATGTAGAACAAGTGCATCACCCCCCAAACTCGAACAAGGATCAAAACAAGAACGCACCCACGCTGCAGGGGGCAACACTCCCAACACTCTCTCCCAAATCAACATGACAGGGAAAGCCACCTTCCCTAGCCACGACATAAACCTACCCAGATACCCCGCATCGTCGAGCATGGAGCATGTAGGAACGGTGATCATAGCCTACAGATAGAAAGCGAGCCTAGCCATTCAAGCCCATCTCACGCGACAATCACCACCCAGTGGGACTAAGGTAAAGAAGCCATAGAAATCTGCGACAACCCACCTAAGAGTCGGAGGCGCATAACTTTCCCACCTAAAGACGACAATGACAAACTAACCCCCACAAGCGGCTCACTAATGGCCAACGCAAATCAACACCACTACATGGCAACCTTGCATACTGCTCGACCTTTGCTAACCCGACCCCCCGAGCAAAGGTACGAACCCCCAAAGAGTCGAAGCCACCAACATCCCAAACTAAGTTATCTAGAAATTGTACATCCCCCTCGCCCAACGACAATCTCAACTTGCAGATAGCAAACACCAATGGCAAGTGACATTTTCATTAAGGGAAGGCAAATGCCTTTACAATAGGAAAGGCAAAATGCCCAACAAAAAGAAAACAGAAAACAGAACACAAAAATCGAAAAGCCAAGGATCCTGGCAACATCGACCAAGAGTAAGTAGGGACAATGTCGCCCTACCTATCCTCACGATGCAGCCTAATAGGAAGACGGTCCATTATGAGGCCTGATTGAACCTGCTCCGAGTGAACCCAATTGAGGTCACAAGTGGACCACGAGAGAATTCCCCCACAAAACTTAGGCCACCCACCAAAACGAATTGGATGGCTACCAAGATGTGCTTACTCAACTCCTCCCCCAACTGAGAGCAATGACTCTCCATCAAGGGATCGGTGGCAAAAAATTCCATTACGAAATCAAAGTGAAGGCCTCCCTGCACCTTGCGCCGAAGGTGGTGTCTCCTTCCATCATTCCTCGCCTAGCGTCATGTTCACATCAAAATCCTTCATCAGCTACAAGGTTGTCGCTTGGGCCTCATCCCTTTCTGCATCATACTGTCTCCACCATGCTTGAAAGCTCGACATGGATCCTCTCATGCGAGGCTTCTTAAGCCTGAAGTTGGCTCGACAACTCCTTGATGGCATCACACAACTCTGCCGATCAACAAATGACCCTTTCCAGCCTACCAAAATGGGCTTCCAGTAAAGCAGCCTGACCAACAAGACACTCATCCTGACGCTTGAGGAGGCAACCCAATTCAAGGCACACCTCCTCAACCCGAGCTAACCAACTCTAATAGAAGGAAGTCTCCCACTCTACCTTAGCAAGGGCACCCTACATCTTAGCAAACTCTACCCCATCCAGACTCTCTAAGGATGCTTGCTTGTCCTCGACCTTCTATTGAGTAGCCAAACACCTCATCCAATTCAACGCAAAGCCCAAGCATTATGATAGACCACATCCACCCAGGACGACACATGCTCAGCAATAAAAGAGGCGCACTGCCCAACCTCGACGTATAAGGCAACGGATAGAGCAATGCCATTAAGGACATCTTGCACTATCAACTCTACATACAAGTAAGAAGGTCAGCTTAAAATCAATAAGAGAAAAAAGAACCACAACCAAGAGTGCATACCACTCGAAGGCAATTACAATACGCATGCCATAAGTTTGAAGGCAGACGAGGCGAGGAAATCGACTTAAGGCTAGACGAGAGCAAATCCAGCACCTTGTTCTTGGTTCAAAGGCCCATCTGCTTAAAAGCATCTAAGTGGACCTCCAAGAATTCATGGGACAAACCAACCCTAGAGGCTCGCTCCCACAGCTGCGCGCCGGCTAGAAGACCACGGTCGCCCTCGATGAATGAACCCCCACATCCCATGCCCGAACAACCTCGCAATCCCTTTCTTCTTGCGCAAAATGCACCTCCACCTCCTCACCCCCAAATGGCAAATGAGACAGAAGGTGTGGCATAAGCAGTTGCAACGATGCCCTTAACCGACCAGAGGTCAAGAAACCATGAGAAGGACAAGGAGAAGAACCTTAGGCCCCCACTTGAGGGCCAGACACCATGTGGAGGAAACGAGAGGATCCCAAAGAGACAGGCGACCAACCCCCTTACAGCAGCAAGGTAGTACCCTACCCCAAAAAAAGCACCTCAACATCAATAGGTGCACCCAACCCTCCTGATCTAGGGCCAGGCACCTAAAGCGATCAGCTAGAACTCCCATCTGAGGGGAGTCACACAGAACAAGCCCTGCCCTGCACGAAAAGATGACTCTGCCACATCAGCAATACTTTGGTGGACTTGCCCTCATGCCAAGGCCCTACGCAGAACATAGCTAACCTGAGGATCATGAGCCACCCTCTTCGACAAAGGCCCCTCCTCAACCAACAAAGAGCGACAGCCCCTCCTTCACGACGAAGGCCCCTCAAGGTGTGACGAGCAAAGTGAAAGAAAAGCAGCAAGAAGCAAACCCAAGTAAGGGACCAACCCACCAATTAATCTCAACAGTGACACTCAAAACATAAACAAAACAAAAAGCAAGGCCCCCAAAGCGATCCACCAAACAAGGGGGCACAGCTGACTAAGGCAAGAAAACGAGACCACCGCCCCAAGGGGCAACCCATCCCCCAACGCAAGAGAACATCACCCAATCAATGACACAGAGGCGTAGGTACAGCCAACCCCACACTACCCCCCCCCCAATAAAAGCCCAACTACAAACCACAGAAATGGCCAGTACAATGGACAACATTCCACGCTCCAAAGGAAAAACAACCCACGCAACCTCAATAACCGATAGCCAATAGGTAAACTCAAAGAAGGGTCAATGAGGATCCACCCCCGAGCAAGCCCCGCTCTATATAAGGAGAAGAAGGCAAAGGGACGCATCCTTATTGCCCACCACAGCTGTCATGTTAGCATTTAAATGCAATACGACATGCACAAAATCATTGGCCAAGAGGGTGTGGCGCACAGAATATCCCAGGCCTCAGACAACCAACTAACATTGCCCCACCATCAACCACTTATCAGCAGCAAAAAACGTAAGGCGACTGACGATCATTCGCCCAAAGCCCCCAACAAGAAAATTATATGAGCATCGCCCTGTGAGAGTGTAAGGATCCAACTGAACAAGGAGGAACGAGACACCCTCCAAACCGCTAACAAGGCCCCAAGAGAGAGCGTACGAAAAGAACTCCCGCCTCAATACAGAGGCTAGTAGGCTGCAGACAACCTCCCCCAAAGAGAGACAAAGAATGGAAAATCCCCCCGATCCAATATCGAGGTAGGCAAACCACAAATAGCCTCCCCCAAGAAAGGAGAGGACGAAAAGGCCTCCCACCTCAATACAAAGGCAGATAGGTCCCCAAAAGAAAGGATGGCAAACCCTCCCATCTCAATACCAAGGCTAGCAAACAACAAATAACCCCCCAAGATAAAGAGGATTGAAAAACCTCCCACCTCAATACCAAGGTGGGCAGACCACAGATAGCCATCCCCCAAGAGAAAGAAAGGATGAAAAAACCTCTTGCCTTAATACAAAGGTGGGCAGGCCACAGATAGCCTCCCCCCAAAAGAGATAGGAGACGAAAAGTCTTCCCACCTCAACATCGAGGCATGCAGTCAATAGGTAACCACCCCAAGAGAAAGGATGGCAAACCCTCCAGCCTTAATACCGAGGCAAGCAAACGACAAATAACCCCCTAAGAGAGAAAAGAGGATGGAAAATCCTCCTACCTTTATGCCGAGGCAGGCAAACCACAGATAACCTCCCCCTAAGAGAGAGGACGAAAAGACCTCCCACCCGAATATAAAGACAGGTAGGCCGCAGATAGCCTCCCCCCAAGAGAGGGGATGAAAAATCCTCCCACCTCAATACCACCACAAGTAGACCACAAGTAACCCCCCAAGAGAGAGGATGGCAAATCCTCCAACCTCAATACCAAGGCAAACAAACGATAGATAAACACCCCCTAAAGATCAAGAAAAGGAACCCCCTGCCTCAACAAAGACTCAGTCGAGCCACCACGAGCCAATGAATCTCGCTGAGCAAGGAAAAAACACAAGGCCCAGCCACCCAAGGAAGCGGAAAAACCACCCTAACCAATCACCCTAGAAGTAAAGGGCAACAAAAGCCCCAACTGCCTAACAAGAAGGCAACACCACTAAGCCCCAACTTCCCACTAAGCAAGGGGTACAGTCAAAGCAGGACCATTCAGGCAAGAAGAAGGCATAAACATAATACAAAAGGTCATATCCTAAACCATACCAACGCATGACCAATGGACAAATACTCCAATATAGTTAGCACAGCCAACACTCCCAGAAGCTCCGCTCAAAGAGCCCCATCCTTCTGGTATCCCTAAAGAGGAAATCATCCAGGACACGGGGGAAGCACCTACCCCCTAGCTCAGCCAAGGGATACCTGTTGGGCGTAAGGGGAACCTCCAAAGAAAAAAGGCATGCAAAAAAGGTAATTTTTACTCTCGCAACCCGCACGCTCGAACTACAAGAGTAGGGGTAACTAACAGAGGCGAAAGCAACCCTCGCAAGACAGGCCTAAACAAAGAACAAAAGCCCACTAAAGACCAAGAACCAGACCGCCTCAAAGCATGATGCCTAAGATGACAAGACTCGCAAGCCGACCTGTTAACCAACTGGGTTGAGCCTTAAAGCCCACTGGCAAGACTCACCTAACAAAAGAATGAGCCGACAAGCCAGCAGTCAATGCCTTAAGCACTGCCAAGACCCAAATAATAAAAACTAACACAGTGACGCAGGAATCGAGGCGACAATACAAGAATGGAGGTATCGATAAGACAACCCAATGATTACAATCTTGACATATGTAAATATGATCATTATTATTGTCATTCCCAAGATCTCCTATATAAAGGGTGCTTAGGCATCCTAAGAGAAGAAGACGATCTCTTGTAAAGAAAATACTACACTAGTACATATTACGGGTAAAAATCCCCTCCCCATACACACATCCTCGAGGTGAAATTGGATTACCAATTGGTTGGTCTCTTTCTCTCTCTGGCATGTCACGATTTCATCTGCTCTCCTTCTCGAACCCCTGAGGCTCGATCAGGTACAAACTGGGCAACGCATATTGTACTTCTTAAAGAGTGCCTTGTGAGTCAAGTAATACTAAGACAGAGTGCAACCTTCCTTTCTAAGGTATACCATCTCACTATAGATTTGATTTGGAAGGCTCAACTGGCATTCTTCTCATGTGAGTAGGTATCTCTTAAGTTGTCCCACATCTCCTTGGTCGTCCTATAGTACATAATCTCATCCCCTATCCAAGGATGACCAAGTTCACGATTCAAGCATGGACCATGGTATTATCTTTCTTCCATGTGACGTTCTTGCCACGCTTCACCTCAAGTTCTGGCTAAAGTAGCATGTGCTCCTTATCATGGCCCTCCATAGTTATAAGGAATGTCTGTGACCACCAAGCGTAATTGGTCTCATCCAACTTTACCATAGGATTAAAGAAGGGGCTTTTGTAAGCCCTAGCCTCTATGGCATGCTCCAATGTCACCTCCGAAGAATTCCCAAACACCATCGTACCTTCAACTAAAATCTAAATCAATCCAAAGCAGTGAGATTCAGATTCAAATCATTAAAAAAAAGGATGTGATGTAGTTGCCTGTGTCCCATAACTCCCGTTCACGACCAAGCAAATCTTGTGGGTCAAATTAGGCTGCTTAAAGGAGCTACACAAGAAGATAGGGCCCCTCAAAAGGCACCAGAAGATAGAAAAAGGGTTGTCAGGGGATTGTGTAGCCTCTAGCAACAATGTTGGGGGTCACGCTGCCTCTAGCGACAACACAGGCGTGCTTGAGAGCCCTCAGTGGAGCTTGGTAGCATCCCTAGGCTACCTAGGAAAGCCTAGAGACGCTGCTAGGGGACTCCCAAGTAGTGCAAAAGATGGTGAGTGAAAAAGAAGAGGTTTCTATCATGTTGAGGGCAGATCAAGGCCTCCCTTACAGTAGATCTCCGCTAAGGGGGAGAGCTCTGGTCGATGGCATCATTGGGTGGCTGTCACCAGTCGCGACTAAGGCCATTAGCCAACTAGGAGGCCGATGGCGGCGGCGGTGGCTACGTGGGTCTCTCCTCAAAGCTAGGATTAGGGTTTTTTCTCATGGAAGAAAGAAGGTGATATGGGAATCGAGGTAGATATCAGACACGAGCTTAAGATTGATGCTCTAATACCAAGTTCAGAAAAATGAGCAAAACCATTTATTTCGTAACCCTACATCTCAATATATAGAGATGTGGGTAAAGTACAAGAAAGCCCTCAGGAAATAAGAAAAACATAATAAAAAGTTTATTACACATCTCCCAACATCATATCTCATATGGAAGTCACAAAAGTAGTCAACCATCACACGTTAAAGGAGCACTGTAGTAGCACAAAACGAATATACTAACAATAATACTTATAGATAAGAAGAAAAAGTACCAAAAAGAAGGAATAAAATGATGTTTAAACGACAACATGAACACAGGGGTAAGACCCCAAAAGGAAAGACATATAGCATACATTGCATTTGAGAATTCTGTCAAAAAGTAAGCTAATGTGTAATGTTATTGATCCAATTGCCAATTTGTGGGAATTTAGACATAATCAATAACATTATTGTTCACCCTCTACACCATCTGAAAGTGTTTTCCCTGAATATTGTGTATCTAGGATCTCAGTTAGAATTCAAGCAAGAGCATAATCATAAAATAAAGCATCAGTTTATAAGGAAAAAGATAATCACCGAGCAACTATCATGCGACAGTTGCAAATCTTGTTTACTAGAATTTCTGCTCAAAGTGGGAGTTGATGCATTTGACTTCAGGGATGATGGCTGCCTGCAAGTGGTGGTGGTTCCTACATTCCTTGATTTACTCCTGCTGCTCAAACTATGGCAAGGGTCCATCTCACCCTGCCCACATTAATGAACAGAAATTCAGATATTGCAATTCAATATATGAAAAGGAGATTAGGGAATGCCAAGACAAATGTGCTAGGCATACAAGATTCTGAAAATTGCAGGTGATGGAGATTCAATTTTAATCTATGCACACTGTTTTGCCACTACAATCAGCACATGAATAATTTTCTTCACAAGTCCTACAACTTTAAGCCAACAGCTTGGGCTTTATTAATGAATACACAAGTTTGTGTAGTTGGCATTTCTAAATTCACACAGCACACATTCACGTTACTCATAATGAGTCTCCTGATTTAATATCATGCATGACAAACTTAAAAATAGAAAATATCAGCCGGAGAAGTATTTTCCTTTGAGCATGATCCTATTACCCCTTACAACTACCTACTCTACCAACGCCCTGCTCTCTCTGATTACTAAAAATAAGTACTTATTCGTTCGTTTAATCCTCCCCTAAAATACCTACAAAATTACCAAGGTACTAATCCCAATACTCATTTGCATTCCATAATCTAAATGCAAGATATATTCTTTATAGTATATTATCCTTGCAGCACCTTAGATTATGTAGGCATGCCAAGAAAGCATGCACCACCAACAAAGCGGAGACGACTACGCAATCATCCCACTTAAACAGAGCAGCGGAACATAACCTTCTCACTTCAACTCTTGCCAATCCAGAAACAAAACTAAAGAAAAGAAACAGAACGAAAGAATGAAAGAAAATAAGAAGGTTTACCTCGAAATCATGAGAGCGATACCTGGCGACGGACAACGACCTCATCCTTCTCCCACCGCCGCTGTCCCCCAACCCCTTCCCTTGCCCTCCACCCGCCTTTCTCGACACCGACCTCCCCCTCCTCCTCGACGACTCCGTCTCCATAGCGAACCCCGCGTCCGACACCCGCCTCCTCCTCCCTCTCTCCTCCTCCTCCTCCTCCTCACCTTCCACCATCCCCCATGCCATGCCGCTCGCGAACTCGCTCGCGAGCTCCTCGAGGCTCACCTCCGGTAAACGCGACCCCCTCTCCGTATTCACGAACCTCCCCCTCGCCACCTCCTCCGACCTCTCCAGGGGGCACCTCCCGGAGTAGCGGCTGAGGCTCCGCGCCCGGCGAGGGGCCTCCGCCGCGCCGATCCCGGAGGACCGCCGGGTGGAGGACTTGAACGCGGCGGACGCCATCATCAGACTAGGGTTCCGGTGAGCTCTGATGGCTGGACATTGCTTGCTGCTCTTTTGAGAGAGAGAGAGAGAGAGAGTTTGGTGAGGGAGCTGAGAGGAAGGTGACGGAGAGATTTTGGGTTTTGGAGGGGATTGGTGGAGATGGGGGAAACTACTACGAGTGTGCCCTTGTGGATGGTGAGCAGTACTCGCCGAGTATAGGCGCGCGAGGACCGACTCGGAAGCGAGGGCCGTTTTTGGAAGATTTTGAACGGCGGGAATGGAAGGAAGGGCATTCTGCTGAGTTGGGTGCACTGGGCAAGGGTGGGCCCGCTCTTGCACCTCTAGCAGTAATGGTGACACAAACAGCAAGATGAATGGGTGCGGATATTGGGAAGCGCATTAAATTGGATTGTGTTTTTTCTCCTTATCGATAAGATTCAGATTTTAAGTGAATTAATTTTTAGCCTGTAAGTTATTATAGAATGAAGAATAAAATTTATAGTAAAGTTTTATTGCTTAAGTTTAGTTTATGAAATGGGATAATCTCTTATTAATGAGAAGGGATAATCTAATCTCACTTCATTCACTTATCCGATGTTATCCTAACATTGATTTGGTGACAAGTTAGTGAAATTCGTCTTTTAACACTTGTTCTCTCTCTCATCATTGCTACTCGTGAAAAGTTATTCTTGATGGCGCCCTTCTCGCCCCTTCACTCCCCTTTGGCGCACCCTTCTCCGAAACCCTAGCCATAGTTTGGCGCGACCATCCTTGTTTGGAATGACAGTTGTCGCCCCACAGTGGAAACAGATGTTTCCCACTCGCTGCTCGCCTTTGGCGCCATTCGAGGTCGCAGCTTTGACCCTCTTATTCTTCAAATTCAAGGGCACAATGGAGTCCAGGTTAGTTGGTGGCCCTTACTACGCCCTTGTCTTTACCTATCTACTTCCTTCGTTTGTGACATGTCCAGTTTCGAGGTTCTGTTGCTATGGCTATCCACGAATTCGATCAATGTTCCTCATGAATGCACACTCTGATTTATGCTTTATTGATTCCAACAGTTGATTTATGGCCTTCACTGAATGCATTGATGCCTATGGTTGGCGTTCCCCACTCGTATAAAAGAGACCCAGTCGCTCTCCCTTTCCTCCACCGCAACTTCAAAACCCTAATCAGGTGTGTTTTCGTTCTTTCTTCCTTTTGTTTTTGTTCTATGTTTTTTCCATTTAGGGTGACCTTGTACTTGGTTTGGATCCATGTTGAAGGTGTGCCTGCACAAGTGCTATTGTGTTTGCTTTGGTGGAGGTGCACTTCAGTGTTCAATATCAAGCAAGAGGTACAATTTTTAGCACCTCCATCTACATTATCCTCTTCATGTGCTTTGCTTGTTGTTTGCTTTGCTGGAGGTGTACTTGTGCTGTGTTTCCATACGTTTGTGTTTTTTTCTAGAAATGGAAGTAACTTCATTTGCTTCTTGGGTTTTGCTTCCATTATATTTCAGTTATGTCAGTATCTTCATATCGACTGAATGGTGAGGTTTTCAAATGGTATTGAGTGGGTCTTCATTTGCTTTGCCTCTTATTTGCTTTGCTGGAGGTTTGCTTGTGTTGCATTTTCATTCGTTTGTTTTTCATCTAGAAGTGGAAGTAACTTCATTTACTTCTTGGGTTCTAGTTCCTTTGTATGCCAGTTAGGTCAGTATCTGCATACAGACTAAGTGGTGAGATTTTCAGATGATTTTGACTACCTCTTCATTTGCTTTGCCTCTTATTTGCTTTACTAGAGGTTTGCTTGTGTTGTGTTTCCATTCTTTTGTGTTTTTTTCTAGATTTGGAAGTAAATTCATTTTCTTTGCCTTCTATTCCCTCCCCACATGAGGTCGCTGGCCATTTCTATAAGATAACAGAAGCAGATACTTCCATTTCATATGGTATTTGTTGCCTCTTTATTTTCTTTGCCTCATGTTTGGTTTGTTGGAGTTTTGCTTTTCTTTTGTTTCCATTAGTTGGTTTTATTCTCTATAAATAGAAGTAACTTCATTTGCTACTTGGGTTCTACTTCCATTGTTTTTCAATTAGGTCAATATTTTTATACCGACTGAATGGTGTGATTTTCAAATGGTAGTGAATGTCTCTTCATTTGCTTTGCCTCTTGTTTGCTTTGCTGGAGGTTTGCTTGTGTTGTGTTTCCATTCTTTGTGTTTTTTCCTAGATTTGGAAGTAACTTCATTTGCTTTGCCTTCTGCTCCCTCCCCATGTGAGGCCACTTGCCATTTCTATATGATAACAACAACAGATACTTCCATTTCAGATGGTATTTATTGTCTCTTTATTTGCTTTGCCCAATGTTTGGATTGCTGGAGGTTTTCTTTTGTTTTGTTTCCATTCATTTATTTTATTCTCTATAAATGGAAGTAACTTCATTTGCTACTTGGGTTCTACTTCCATTGTTTTTTAGTTAGGTCAGTATCTTCATACCGACTGAATGGTGTGATTTTCAGATGGTAGTGAATGTCTCTTCATTTGCTTTGCCTCTTGTTTGCTTTGCTGGAGGTTTGCTTGTGTTGTGTTTCCATTATTTGTGTTTTTTCCTAGATTTGGAAGTAACTTCATTTGCTTTGCCTTCTGCTCCCTCCCCATGTGAGGCCACTTGCCATTTCTATATGATAACAACAACAGATACTTCCATTTCAGATGGTATTTATTGTCTCTTTATTTGCTTTGCCCAATGTTTGGATTGCTGGAGGTTTTCTTTTGTTTTGTTTCCATTCATTTATTTTATTCTCTATAAATGGAAGTAACTTCATTTGCTACTTGGGTTCTACTTCCATTGTTTTTTAGTTAGGTCAGTATCTTCATACCGACTGAATGGTGTGATTTTCATATGGTAGTGAATGTCTCTTCATTTGCTTTGCCTCTTGTTTGCTTTGCTGGAGGTTTGCTTGTGTTTCACTTCCATTCCTTCTTCTTTTATATGAGAGGTTTACAGTCTCTTGGTAATGTTTTTAATCGTGAGATTCATAGACACTACTGGTTACTAAGTAGAATAATATCATGCCATTTTTTCACATGTTTTTGCTTCCATCGATTATGAGCATGTTGTTTGTGGATTGGTTGTGCTTAAGAAATATCTTGATATGCAATTAATTTGCTTTCATACTTCAATTGTGCTTTTATCTATCTTTTTGCATGGTCAATGTATTCACGTTGCCTTCCATCGCAATACTTACATACTGTTTGAATTCGCAAAACATGTATTTGATTCAGAAACACGTTGTAGTATAGCACGAATCACAATTCCAACAAAAATAAAGTAACGAGACGGTGAGTCCCGGTCGATCTCAGGGAGGCATATGAAAACAAAGTTGATTTCTGATTTTACATCCTTTTCTTGCTTAAAATCAGACTCTAGTTTCTACGGTGCCAGTTAGAGATGCGTCAGTCACATTGTTAACGTGGAAAACATGTGCGTGCGTCAAATATATCACAAAGGTGTGTTTGAGTTTGCACGACCTCTACTATACGATGGTGATTAGTAGAAAATAAATCGATCGCTAATTTATTCACATCCTCTGGAACCAACATTTTGTTATAATATAGATAAACAGATCAAATATCAGGCAACTAGTGATTTCATTTCCTCAAAAATATCGTCATTACAATTAAGTTTAAAGGAAAGCTTGTACATGAAATTAAAAATACTAAGGACTATCCTAACAAAATAGAGATGCACGCATGGAACCAATGAAGAGTTTATACGTGCACTCTGGATGGCAGGAATACTACACTAATAAGCAGAAAATTAATGCACAAATTAAAACTATGAAGAACTAGCTAAAGAAATTAGAACATTGGAGGTGGTCTCCAATGGCTGCGTGGCCTAAGGTGGTGGGAGGGGAAAGAGGGATGGCCAAGATGGTTGGCCGGCCTCTTGAGAAGGTGGTGGTGGTGCTCTAGCTCTTGGACATGAAGATGATGGTGATAGTTGATGATGGAGCTCGTAGATGAATGGAGGAATAGAGTCCAAGACCTAGATTTTTAGATTGGGTCCATGGCCATCCAAGGGAGTCTTTAAATAGACCAGTGGCTCATCTAGAGAAGTGTGGAATTCTCTAAAAGAGCCTCTCAAGTGGCCAACCAACCTATTTGAAATGGGTCTTCTAGATCCACTTTTCATGGGGATAGTTGTGGACTCCTTGAAAGACTATTTTTAGTCTTTCAAGGTGGCGCCACTTGGAGGCCATTCTAGAGAATTCTAGAGTGGATGGCCAAGTGGTGGTGTGTGTGTGTGTGCACGTGAGTGTGTGTGTGGGTGGGTGGTTTAAGTCGAGTCCTATAGTTCTAGGTAATTGGGTTTAGGTAGGTCATTAGGAATAGGTTCTTAAGACCAAATTCTAAAGTGATAAGTGCAATTAAACTCACTACAAGTTTAATTGAGTGGATGTGTGTGTAATTGGGAGAGAAAGTACCCAATTAGGTCAAGCTTACGTCAATTGGACTCTCACCAAATCCAATTAGACTTGTACTGGTTCAGTTTTGAACTCAATTAGACTCTATGAGTCCAGTGTTGATGACTTATATCCAAGTCAATTGGGTTTAGTGAGAACCTAATTAAGTTCTTATGAGGATCTTTGGATAGTGTACTAGGCTTAAGATACCTTAATTTAGGTTCCCTAAGGTGTAGGATTAGGTTTAGGGGCTTAAGAAATCAAGATCTAGTCTTGATTTCAAAAATAATAACTGGAGAGGGGTTCAAGATGTCTGAATTAGTGATCAAAGGACTTATACTTCAAAATTAGAAGTCTAAGTCTCTAGTTTGGGGGTCTTAGGATAGTGTACTAGGCTTAGGATACCTTAATTTAGGTTCCCTAAGGTGTAGGATTAGGTTTAGGGGCTTAAGAAATCAAGATCTGGGCTTGATTTCAAAAACAATAACTGGAGAGGGGTTCAAGACGTCTGAATTAGTGATCAAATGACTTATATTTCAAAATTAGAAGTCTAAGTCTCTAGTTTGGATGTCCAATGTTGGATAAGGGTGAAGTTGAGGTTCTATCTTGGAATTCTGCAGAAATTGGACGTCTAACATCTTGTTTGGACGTCCAATATTCTAGCAGAATGGGTTCTAGGTCTGTGGGTAGTGTCTAAGGATTCTAAACGTCCAGCAACCTACCTGGATGTCCAAATATGGGCTGGAAGATGAGTTTAAGGTATTATAGGCTAGGGTGACCTAATCTAAGGGTGGCTAGGGTTTGGGAAGGTATCTAAGGTTATCCTAAAGCTAGGAAAGGTCCTATGTTCTTCATAATTTAATTCCTACATTAAAATTCTACTAGTTAGGTGATGCACTAATTCTCAACATAATTAATTAAGTTAATTAGACTTAATTAATTGCACAAGAATGTAACTTAGGTTAACTCGATTTAATATCGAAAGTATAATATAGGGTCAAGTTAACTTAACATTTTAGAATTTAAGATTTTTTTTTTAACTAATTGAGTTCTGATCATTCACTGGGAGGCATAATCGTAAGCTTAATTCACCATTAATCCCTAAGCATAAATTACTAACTACTTAATCAATCATATTATAATTAACAATACTTTAAGCACATGAATAAAGCACAAAAGATTAATCAATCCAAAGCATGCAATGTTCCATTAAGAGAAACAAGCTTACAAGAAATATTTGTCATTTAAAACCAAATAAAAACATTGTTTATTATAAGATATAAGGCATAAAATGTTTACAAAGATATCAAACCTTATTACAACATTTAAAACTTGATTACAAAAGATATAGTAGCTTCAGCCTCAAATCAGATGTCTGATAAGAAAAATAAATGACTTAAAAAGTAAAATTGGACTTCTGATAGAGTTTACAGACGTCTGATTCTCTCTCATAAGATTCCTTCATTTCTCTACTTAAGCTCCTGTCTCCTTTTATTTCTCTCTTATCTATTCTCAACCCTTCTCTTTTGCTTCATCTTCTTCATTTACAAGCTCTCTCTCTTTTAACCTTTCCTTAGCTTCTCTTCTGCTACCTAATTTCCTCTTTTATTTCCTTTATCTTTTTCTCTCTTTTTCTTCTTCTTAAGCTCCATTCTTAACTTTTCTTCTTTTTTACTGTGCTTTTATGCTCCACACTTAACCAATTTACAGTCAACTAAGACCCATTAACATCTTTCTAATCCAAACTTTTGTATTTAATGGGCGATCCAAGTTTTTTCGGGGATACATAGCTCCTAATGGGTGGGACCAGACCCTACTAGAGCTTGGGCCTTGTTCTTTAATTTGTGGATTTTTCATATTTTTTAGATTGCACAGTATTGGGCCACATCAAGTCCGCTCACATCTACACCCACACAGGCTCATGCATGCACACACACCTGGGCATGTGGACACGCACGCACCCACACATGCTCATAAGTTCTCTTTGCTCCCTGCGTTGACGACCGAATGGGTCGTAGCGCAAATTCATATTATACCGTGTCATGTGCCTATAGACTCCCGATGTGGGACTAAGTATCCAGTTCCAGGCCAAACTTCAAAGATGGATTCCCAGCGACTCGCTGGGCCAAATAGGTCAAGCAAAGGCTCAATCGAGAGCTGTTCAGATGCTCTATCTGATACATGCATCAATTTGATGCTCAAATCCAATCTGTTCCATCGATTTAATGGATGAACCACGGCTGTTTGCCATGCTTGCGGAAGCTAGCAAGAGGAGAAATCAGGTCTAGTGACCTGGAGAGAGTCTTTTGACCTTAACTGAAGGTCTAGAAGACTTCACTGAGTAATTTTGCACCTAATGGAGAAGGAAGTGAGGGTTTGAGAGCTTCAGAAAGAAGAAGAAACCAATGAGCTTCGATCTCAGGTTCAGAGCTCGGATTTGAGCTTGAAATTGCTTAATAGAGAGAGAAAGACCTCGGCTATAGATTTAAACGGACTTAAGAAGTTAAAAACAACTGATCTGGATAGGAATTTGCTTCAAATCTCAACATAAACTCTAAGGAACAATGTTGGGTTTGAAAATGACCCAAACTGCACGGAGGATATAAATTCATCTAAACCTCAATAAAACTCATTAAATTCAATATTAACAAACTATGAATCATCCCAGGATCTTAAACAAACCATTCATTAAGAAATTTGAATATTAATTCCTTGAATTGACCCTGAATTGACCAAATACCAATCAAAAGTTGACTTCCTTATTTAGAACTTTACATATCAAATTAAGGCTTTAATTCTACTTAATTCATCATCAGGAGATGAATCAGCACTTCAAAATTGTGTTTTTATGGACCTAAAGGTATCTCAGGTGTCGTCGCCTGAGATCAAAAATACCTGAGTTCGACAGAAGAACTCAAAGGTTCTCAAACTATGGTTAGGTCATCAGTGAGTTCTTTAGGGTCTGCATAAGCTTCTAGATCTGTTTACACGCTCAAAACCCTAATAGACTTGCTTCTCCAACTCCATCAGAGTTGGAGAAGATGGAGTTCAGGTGATAGCTCAAGGCATTAAAATAGAGAAATGAGCTCACATTCTTGATTCTGAGACCTGAAGGTGTGATCTGGAGCTTCTTAATAAGTTCCATGGGTTGAAGCTCATGTTTGACTCGTCGGAGTTCGATGAGTTCAAAAATAGAAGAACAAAGTTCAAAACTCCATGATTTTACTCAAGAGCAATCTAGAGAGATTCCTAAGGTCACAAGGAACCTCAGGAACTCAACAATTTACTCAATTTAAGAGTAAATTAGAAGATAAGCTTGAATTCAATAAAATCAAAAGTTTGAGTTTGCTGGAACTCAAAATAATTCCTCTCCCTCAATTGAGTGAGGGCAATTTCTCAGTGGTGTACAACGATGATGAAAACGTGATTAATTAGGCGAAATAACTTCTCTGAGCTTGCCATGGATAGCAGCTCAGAGGTTGAGATGAAATTTAGGTGTTTATGATTTAGGTGGTTATTTATCAAATTAATGCAACGATCGGGGCCCTTAGATGATGTTTAGGTGATGGAGGGTCCCATTGAGTGTGGTCTAAGCTAGGGGACCTCCGCCCTGGACAGTGGAGGTCACCGGTGAAGGTGAAAGTGAGCTAAGCATGTCAGTTGCTAAAAGTGAGGGAAAAGAACTGGAGGAGGACCATGAAGAGGTGAGTGATGAGAACCTCATCATGAACCCTAACTAGCACATTTTGACCTGATTAATTGTACAAAAGCTCCTACAAAATCTAAGGGAAAGCCTAAAGCAGGGAATTGCAAATCTGAGTATAAAATAATTCACAAGGGGTAAAACTGTAATTTTACCATTGCAGTACATAAATAGGATTTATAAGGGTCTAGACACATGTCAAATGAGCTTAATAAGAGAAAAAGTGGGATGATTCAATCAGGAAAGGAGTATGACAAAATCTGGAAATTAAATGACATTCTATAACCCTAAAACAAACTTGCTTTAATTCATGAAGTTTCAGGCAAGATAAAAATCAATTAAATCCTCTAAAATTCATGAAAAAATATTCCCTAGGGTTTAGAATCTTCAATTTGGCTATTGGAACCTATCTTGACCTAGATTGAGAACCATACCCAATTTTTGACTTAATTTGGGTTTTTGTGCAAAATTTCCTGTCAAACATGGTAAAACCTAAAATCCAACCTCACCATTGGATTCCTTAGGTACAAATTAGAATTACACTAAAATTTGGACCTAAGGAAAGGTCGCCTTGACCCACTTTACAAAACGGTCCTCAACATTTACTTTTTGACCGTTAGCTTTTTGGACCCTTGCAGATACCCCCCTATCTTTCTTGACTCTTTATTCAAACAGGTCCTTCTGCCCCTGCACTGCATAGGCCATACCTCCGGCGACTTTACGCGGAGGATGGAGCTGCACAAACTTGGGGATCCTCTTCTGCATGGGCCAACTTCCATGCTCTGTCGGCCACCATACCTCTCGTGCGAACACTCGAGAGGTACGGGTCTTTTTCCGGCCATACCTCCGGCGAGGAGTCCACGACTCCTCCTCACATTTCCCTCCTGGCCAACACCTATTTAAGGAACGGCAGGGGCTACCACTTCCTTCGAGCTTGTCTTGGCCAAGGAATTCCCTCAAAATTCGTCTCTCCCTCCTCCGGCCATCTGCTAATAGGCTCTGGCGACCTTCCTCCTCCGCTCTTGTCGCCTTGCCACCATACCTGTGGCAGGGTTACCCTCGCTGTCGTCCACTATGCCTGGCTGTACCAGCAGGCACCTTCCAACACCTCTTCCTCATCGCCATCTTCTTCCCTGGGCACTATCTTCTCCGGTGACGGCAGCACAGTCGCTCGCCGCCTCCTCCCTCTTTCGTCTGCTAAGTAGGTAACAACTATTCCCCTTTTTCTCCTCTTCATTTCCCCCTTATCTATGTCCTAAATCACTCACTGCCACACGCCGACCACCATCACCTTCTCCACCTCCAGCAGACCAACCGACGAGGCGAAACCGTCACTCCACTCCCCCTCACGCCTCGCCACCTATCTCAGAACCTCCGCCATCACTCACTGATCACCATCCACCCCTTCATTGACCGCCAACACCTTCCTAAACACCCACCGAACACACCCATAAACACGGCCACAGAGCGACCTAGGCACGCACGCCTAGGTCACCCCGTGGCCAGCCAACCCCTGCCTCACCTTCACCATGATACGGCAAAGGTTTTCCTGTGGTCTGACGTGGTCGAAAGGCCATGCTATTAATTTCAGGGCCAGGCCTCTGTCCGCCATTAACGAGCAAGCAAGCTTGCTTGTTCTCCGCTCCAGGTCGCGCTCAGCTCCAGGCGAAGCCCTCAGGTGGTGAGGGTTTGCAGCATGCACGCAACCAGACTTCAAGTGGAGTCAAGAGACTCCACGCTTGTTGCAATTGCGAAGCCATCTACTGCAGGCGCAAACGCGGAAGCAGGTGGGACTTTAGTCTCACCTCAGAAGTTTGCGAGCGGGCGCCCGCGCTTAAATTGAATTTGTGTTTCAGGCTTATCGCCTCGAAACACACTGGGGTAAGGTCCCTCGCACCCTCGCCACGCCTTGTCCACGACACTTCCCCCGTGGACCTGGCACCCTGATCTGACTACCCTGCCTATGCACACCTTGCGCACCACCCACGCCGGTGCGCCTGGTCCCGGGTGCGTCACCCGACCCGCATACCCAGTTAAGGCTCTGGGAGAGCGAACCCTGGAGTGAATTTGAGAGAGAGAGACGTGGGGAGGGTAGGGGTTAGGTTTTGCCTAATCGTGCACTGTGCAGGAAAGTAGGAGAAGAAGAAGGAAGAGGAAGGAGTGCAGCTGCAAGAAGAAGAAGAGAAGGAAAGAAGGACTCGCACAGTAAAGGAGAAAGAAGCAAAGGAGGAAGATGAAGACGACACTGTAGCTGCAGAGAAGCTGAGGTGAAGAAAGAAAGAAAAAGAAGGACTTGGCGCAGCAGAGAAGAAGAAGAGAAAAGAGAGAGCAGAGGCACAGAGCAGAGAAGAAAGGAAGAAAAAGGAGGAGGCACAACTCAACAGAGAAGAAGGAGAAGAAGAAGCCAAGAGGAAGAAGAAGAACCAGCGGCAGCGGTAGCTGAAAAGAAGAGGCAAAATACTGTAGCAAGTGGAGTTTAAATCGTCTGACCCTTGGAGTCAGACGTTTGAAAAGAGAAAGAGAGAGAGGTAGACAGAAGAAGAAAGAAGAATCAATTTTTCTTTCTTTAATCTTTTTTGTAAAATAGTATATATATTATAAATTGTGATTTTGTATGCTTCTAGAATCAAGTGTTGCTCCCTGAGTTCGACCTTGGAGATTTTCTATTTTCGAGTAATAAAATAAAAATACATAATACAAATCGGTCCCAAGCGCGACCAGTGAGGAAGGTGTACAGGTTCACAGGAAAGAAGTCCAACGAAGCTGGATTTGGCTTCGCTGGAGTAGGAGAAGAAGCTACTGAAACTAAGCTAAACTAACCTAATTCTACCTAATTACCTAGCTAAATCTACTTTTAAGAGTTAACTCTACTTACCTGACGAAGGGAGTGAGGGAATTCACCGTTGGCAGGGCGGAAGCAAGATCGAAATCTAGACTTTGGTGAGAAGAGAAGCTCTGGCCGATCGAAGCAGAGGAGATTAGAGAAATGGTGCTCTCAATCACCGTTGGCAAGGCGAAAGAGAGGAGAAGGGGGTGAGAGAGGCAACGCTCCCTCGGTAGCAGCGCTTGAGAAGGAGAACGAAGACGCCAGAGTTGCGGAGGAATCCTACTGATCAACTATGGTGTGGGAGAGAGAGAAGGGGGTCAATAGCCATAAATCAGAGGAGCTATGGGGTATTTATAGGTTTCGCCGGAGGTCAAGGGGGATGAACCTTGACGGATCGAGGTCTAGGTGCAAGATAACCACTGGCGTCGTCTCCGATGCCAGTGAGCTTAAATGTCTAACCTAATTAGGATTAACGGTGCATCCACACCATTGGATGATGAGAGGAAGGTGAGCCGAAGTTCAGAAGCTCGGGCGAAGGAGTTCTGATGGTGGATGAGTGATGATCAAGCGGTGCGGTGACCGGCTGTTGTTAGCCGTCCAGTGCGAGGAAGAAGAAAAGAGGAAGAAGACGATGTTCACTGGGATGGAAAAGTAATGAAAACTAGGGACCTTTTTGGAAGAAAAGGACTCAATTGAAATGAATCTTAAGAACCAAAATGTAAACTGAGGCATTTTAAATTAAATTAAATTAAATTCTTTTCCAACTTTTTATATATAATTATAAATTAGGTAAATATTATATATATGCCTTGAATTTACATTTTTGACCCATTTAGCTTTATTTATTTAATTAGTTAAATTACTTAAGTTAATTTCATACTTAGGGTTAAATATTTATATTGTAAAATAAAATATTAATTAGGTAGCTAAATGTTTATAATTCGAGTCCAAATTATTATTTAAATTATTAATAGTAATAATTGATTTTTAATTTAGTATTATTAAATTATTTTATGATCCTTATTAATTTTTCCCTTATATTATAATTAAACCCTAAATAGACATGTTCCTAGCTAATTAACTAGGGAAACTAGTTAATTAGGGCTATTTAAGAGCCATAATGAGTCTCTCATCATAAGGTATTATACCTCTTTCCTACATTATGTCTTCATCATTATTCCAGGGCTTTTGCTCCAGCTTTGCTACAGCTCTGGCTTCTTCCATTCTTCAAATCTAGCTTCAGGCCATCTCCTAAGCTTCTTATTGCCTACAAATCAAATAGTGCACTAATCAGTACATTATATTATTATTTCATGACTATTTAAGTAAAGAAGAATAAATGCAATGTATGCTACTAATGCGTAAATTATACTACAATTATGCTAAGTTTTAACTTAGTTTAGGTCATTTAAGTTCTATAATTGCTGCGCAATCACATACTGACTTAATCGTGACATTTACTTAATAATGTGATCAGTAAACACACTGTATCTAAATCAATTTCATTTGAGTTGTGGTTTGATTTCAAATTTTGTATGACATATGGTTTGATTTCAGATTTCAGATTTTGCTGTCATTTTGTTGATATTTAGTGTATAAAAAAATAAACCATTGCATAATTTATTTCTACTTCTTTCTTCATGTGCATTTTCCTCTTGTTTAATGGTCAATATTTTATATCTTTATGAACATAGTATTGTTTTTGTCCTTAAAAGCCCATCCTACATTCAAAAAGGAGATGTCATTGCATATGAATGTTCATATCATCTCCAATCATAGAGATAACTATTCCTACGTAATCATTAGTTTCATCCCTCTTATTGAGGAATTTCATACAATGAAATTCATGATTAGGCAATGCTTGTCCACTACTTGATGTCCAAGCTAACGGTGACGTGTAGTCTGTTAGACATAAGGAAATCAGTGTCAATTTTTGAATTCTTTGTCATCAAAGTACATTCGTTTATACAATGTTACGTACAAAATTATAGACTTAACTACCGTAACTCATGTCTAGGTGAAGTGTTAATGGATTACTCACCTCAAATTTTGACACGACAAATGGTTGACGCAAATAGTCGAGTCAACCATTGTGTGTTCCCTGAACATGACAGGTTGGAACTTGAACAAAACTATCTTCTCAAAATGATCGTTGAAATTGGTGTAATGATCCTTGCGTTGGAGATGCAAGATGATCAAAACCATGATCTGGATAAACAATTATCTCAACAAAGGTATAGATTAAGCATTTGTTGAGTATTTGGGCAACTATGCATCCCAGAAATTGGCCTATTTTCCAGCTAAATAAGGTAACCTATTTTTCGCTTCTGCTTGTAAGATGAGTGAGATGGTTGCAATCATGATAAGGGTGTCCAACAACTTTCTAAAAGGGGAGGTCCACGAGTTGACAATTAGACGACTAAAAAGGATAAGTTGCTGATAAGGCTTCTTAGTCACCACTACGATAACGATTTCATGAATTGGTCATTCGCAAGAATTGGATGGCCTAAGATCATTAAGGAGTTTAACTCCGAGAATAGTTTGTTGTACGTAAAGGACCAACTGCAGAACTGTTTCAAAAATTTAAAGGAGTAGAATGCTTTCGTTGCATTGACCAACAAAAGCATTTAGGGCTGGGATAATCATAGGAAATATCCCATCCCCTACAATGATAGTGTATGGGATGACGTAAGTGAACTTCTCATTAAACACCATGTTTTCAATAATGCCTTTGTAGTGTTACTAATACATCACAAATTCATGCAGCTTTTAGAGCATCAGAAGAAGTTACGTGGAAAGGTGTTTCCTTACTATAAGGGACTGAAAATTATTGCCGATAGAGAGGCTGCTAGGGGGTTAAATGCTACATCCAGTCATAAGCAGTCAGAGGTTGAGGAAATTGGTGATTATGAAGGTGAAGGTGATGTCAATCTCTTGCAAATGGAATTTGGCGTAAATGAGAACGCGACAATGTCATCCTAGGCCCCCCTTCCAGGAACCCTCGAACTACACAAGGAGTACCTTTTGAAGGTTCGATGCCAGGAGATGATGATGGGGGTATATGATAAGTCGAGATTTTCACTTTCGATAAACTATTAAACATGAAATGTTGTGTCGTAATTTTTGTGTGGTGAAAAATCGACTATCAAAATATTAAATAATTTAACTCTAACCACAAATATTAGGTCGTCTCCACAGGAAGGAACAAACCAAATAAACTCACAAATATTCCTATGAAAAATGATCCCACATATTTCCCCTTTTTGTTCGAAATATCATAAACAAAACTTGTTGCATGTATTTATGTTCAAAAGCAGAGGAATTAAGAACACATATAAGCACTAGATTAAGCCCATGTAAAACTCACAATTATACCAAGAATTTTTCTAATACTCTTTAAAATTATTCATGGCATGATGTATTAAGAGATTAAATAACATGAGAGAGAGAGAGAGCAAATGTGAGGGAATAAAGAAAAAGAGGGAGCGTGTGATCGCAAAACTTGCCAAATAAAATAAGTCTTTAAATAATTGAATGGGGCATGACAATGGCATGAGATGTAAATATTAATTGGGAGCAAAACAGGGGATACTCTTTGGTGTGAGGAGGCATTGGCCGGCGACGTGGTCACACGTGGAGTTTCTTCGGAGCACGGGCTGCGCATTGCTAGTGGTGGCTCGACGCGAGGAGGACGGAGGGCCGTCGGCATGGTGGAGGTGGCTGGCCATGAGTGCTGGCAGTGATGGTGAAGTAGCTGGTCAATCTCTTGGCTGGCTACATGGACCCTTGCGACCTGATGGCCATGTAGGCGAGGTCGGAGTTCGATTGGTGGAGAGTAGTGGAGGTGGCTCGATGGTCACGAGGATGGGTTCTTTGTGGGGTTGCAGGGGGTGAAGGTTGCGGTGGGTTGAAGAAGAAGAAGAATAAGAAGAAAAAGAAGGGGGGTGGTCTAATGGTGTTGGTAGTGTGGATGGTCGTGGTGGTGCTCTCTGTCACTGAGCACCACTGGGCAAACACGACATTTGAAGGAAGGCATTGGTGAGCACAGTGCATGCTAGAGTCTCACCGTGTTCGCTTGCTACACAGTGGTGAAGGTTGAAGAGGATGAAGGCAATCGATCCCTAGGATGATGAGGCGAGGTCTTTTTTTAAATCGTAGCGAAGCCCATGCTTCAAAATCCTTCCTCTCTGCTCAGAGACTCGGCCTCGCTAACAGAACGTCGCAATGGTTTCGCGTGAAGTTTGACAATGTAAGGGGAAATTTATGAGGTCCCCTTCCTCGTCACTTTAATTTTTCTTTAGGTTAAACACCCTTCATACAACAATAAAAATATGAATTAGGCATAATACTTCTACCTACAAGTTAAATTAATAAACATTAAAACCAATGTAATTAATGGTCAAGAAAATGTAATTAATAAGTACTTAGGCTTAATTGTAGTTCAATAAATTGGACTCATCAGTACACATGTTAGGCGAGGTCGCTGCAATAGAGAGCCCCATTGTGACCGTCCGACTACACATCAGGAAGAGTGGGAAGTGTCGCTGTAGTGGCTTGTCGAGCTCAGAAGGGGTGGATAGGGTTGCGACAATGATGGAGGAGTTCTTGACATTTAATAAGAGCAAGTGACTTTGTGACATAGAAAGAGAGGAGATTGATAATTGTGTCCTTGTGTTGGCGACGATGCTACTAGACTTGCTAGTAGGTCCAAGATCAAGGATGATCACTCGCCTTTCTGATCCATCTTTTAGAGGCATCATGAGGGATTTCCTTCGAGGTAGTGCGAAGGATCAATGGAGTTAGTCAAGATGGTGATGAATGGAGACATCTGAGTTGTATTAATAGTGTCCTGTTTCCTTTTCGCAAATGTCCTGAGGTCTTTTACTTATCGAGACTGTTGCATGTTGTCATGATTATGAATGTTTTCTTTTTTTGTCTAATCGAGATTGTGGTGTTCAATGCTATGGTAATTATGGAACTATTTTGTTTACTTGTTAACAAAGTTGTCTACGTTGAATGATTACGGATATTTGAGACATATATAATAAAACATATAACTTTCTCATACTCTACTTTGGGCAAAATGTAAATAGATGGAACCCAATGGACGTTTTGTTGACAGCGATGAGTTGGGTGATGCAATTGTACAAGTCATGTTTGAAGAAACTTTGCATTATGTTGCCGACAATATCCAACGTACTACATGATTGTCGCGTGTACTAAAGCACACTGGAGATTTGAAGGGATTGGTATAGGTAAATAGAGTACTAGAAGGACACCATGAACAGGCACTGGATATGTTTCGGATGAAGAGCTCCCAATTCATCAAGTTACGAGATATATTACAAGAGAGGAAATGCTTCAAACCTACTAAGGAGATGCACTCGAACGAGGCCCTTGCAATCTTCTTATACGATGCTGGGCAAGGGGCTACGAATCATAACATTCAAGGGTGATTCGAATGATCATCGGGAACTATAAGTGATTACTACAAGCAAGTTGCTTGCATAGTAAAGAAACCTCAATTTGAATTTATCAAGTTCCCTAACGATCCTATGCCAGTTCCAACCAAGATAAGGAGGAACAGGGACCTCTATCCTTACTTCAAGGTTTGGTCCTTCACATCAATAATCATTGATTTTGTTGGTTTACAATGATCATAATCAAGTCTACGGTTGAATACTTGCAGGATGTGATTGGAGCTATAGATGGAAGAGATATTGAGATATATGTTAACCCTACTGAAGTCAGGAGGTTTCGAAACAGACACAGTTGGTGTTCACTAAATGTAATATATATTGCGTCATTGGATCTTTCCATACAATATGTTGTAAGTGGCTGGGAAGGATCTGCTGCTGACATGACGGTATTACAATGGGCAATGCAAGAAGACAAAATTCTGGTACCACTGGGACGAGTGTATCTTATGGATTGCGGGTATACTAATACCCATTAATTCCTTACTCCGTACAGAAATGTCAGCTATCCTATCATGGAGTTCAACTCCAGAGCTACATGTAACAGGTACCAGAACAAGGAGCTATTTAGCCACCGTCATGCAAAGATAAGGAATTGCATTGAACAGTGTTTCGGTGTTTTAAACAAGAGATTTTTTTGCCTAAACTATCCCTCCTACCCGATTGATGTCAATCGAGACATGGTAGTTGCATGTTGTGTGATTCACAACTTCTTACTGAGAGACGGGGGTCGAGACAAATTTTACAACAAAAACCTGAAAGCAACACCATTCACAGATCCTACCGAAGAGTGATGACCACCTCCCAGGATGGATAACCTTGGGGACATGACACTTGAGCCTTCTATGACTCTGAGTCAAGAGGACATTCGGAGGGGTGGCTAGATTAGAAAGTCAATAACTGATTTAATGTGGGAGGAGTTCGAAATGAGAAATGCATGATGATGATGTGCATGAATCATTGTTTGGCGCATTGTGTAATCAATTTATGGTTACGTGTAGTACTTGTTGATATATAAGCTTCTCTATGTATTTCAACAAGAATGACCTGCACTCCTCCATTTAAGTGTTTCTTACACTACAATGCGTTCCTTTGGTGATTAAGCTTTAAAATAAACAACGTGAATTGTGAACTTCCATTACTCCATGACTGCGGGTAAAATTTCGGGGATGGAGTCAGCTCCTTACCAAGCTAGAGGAGATTGGTATCATGGACATCAATGCTTATGTTTCCAACCATGCAAGCTTGTTTTTGAATTGGACAACGGTGGAAGTACGGATCTCCTAGACTGCTTGTTTTATATCTGTCCTCGGGTGGATCGAGAAAGTCAATCGACTAATCCCTTCGTCCTTATAATGCAAGTTGAATTCAGCTTATGCAATGTATTTCATTTCAATCTAGAGTTGCAAGTACATACAACTTGTGCGGGCAAACTTCCCAACCTCTTAGTCACTAAAGGCAAAACGTAACTTCATGGCTCGCTTGTATGCGAACTTGGAGGAAAAGAATAACTTTACGCAGTGTGCTGAGGTACAAAGTGCATACGTTGAGGTGCAATGCCTGAAGTTCGAGTTCGACGAGTTTAAAGTGAAGACTAGCACCATACTCGATGAATTGGTGTTTTCCATCTAACGCATGAAATGTGATTAATGAATTGTTGTCTTTGCATGTATTCTACTTTAATGTTGTCTTCGATAGAGTTGTGCTCTATCTATTTTCTTCGGTATTACATATGTCTTAGTTATGTGTATGGCATACCTATACATCAAGACATCCTTACCAATTATTGAAATTACGTTTGTGTAATGTTTTCATCATTTCCAATATTCAAACTACTTTTGTTAAGGTTGTTATATCACAGGAATGTCCATGTCAAGAGGATTCACAACAAATGAAAGGAGATGAAGTTGTGGACACTTGACGAAACTTGTCTTCGAGGAAGAAATAACTGTAGATGCTATCTTGGAGAGGTTATTTTACAAGTGTCCTTACGGGAAAAGTGTAAGACATACCTGCCATATTACTATCATTCGGTTAAAATTTTCATCTATCTCACATGTTGACATTTCCATTTTAGGGATGCAGATATCGTAAATCCCCTATTGACTTCAAGCCAACACTTAAATCACAAAGGGCTGAATTAACATTCATGGCGTCCATGTATTATGAGATTTGCTGCAAGCAGCAAGGAGAGAGGAGGAAGAGGCTAGATTTGGAGAAACAAATACAAGTTCTTGAACATAAGATTGAAGCTTTAACGAAAATGGTTAATTGTTCCAATAATTGATTATTACATTACTAAGAAGGCATTACGATATTCGGAAGTAGTCGATAAAATTACTTTTGAAATATTCTCTTCATGAGTATTTCTCAACTATTTTCTAAGTTTTATGTCATTTTAAAAACTTATCGCTGTTGGAATGACATATTTCAGGGGTTGGACTCTTCAAAATGATACATGCCTCGTCACAACGTTACGAAATTTGAAACATGATGGAGATTACGTTAACGGTTCTTGATAACGTTAGTTTGTCGACCGGTTTCGGTGTTATATCGTTGTAGTAAAGCCGGTTGTTACCAACGTTTTCATATAAAATTTTTTTACTCGGAAAAATAAAAGAGTTCCCGAGGTCGAACTCAGGGAGCAAGTTGTATTCTAGAGATATACAAGTTCTATTACAAAAATAAAGAGAGAGAGAGAGATGAAAATTTGGCTTCTTCTTCTTTTCTTCTTTCTTCCTCTTTGTCTTTGGTTCTTCCTGTTCTTTGTTCTTCTTCTTCTTCTTCTTCTTCTTCTGCTTTCTTCTTCTGCTTTCTTCAGATCTTCCTCTTTGTCTTTGGTTCTTCCTGTTTCCTTTCTTTCTTTTTCGTCAGATCGAGTAAGTCTAACTTAACTGCAGGGACGAAGGGGGAGGAACAGGGCGACAGTCGTATCGACTGTCGCCGGAGAAGACGATGCTCAGGGAGAGGGGCGGCGGCGAGCAGAGGGCTGGAGAGGCGCCAGCTGGGTGCGGCGTGGCGCGGGAAGAGCAGGGGAGGAGGTCTCTGCTGCTGGTAGTGCGGCAGAGCGAAGAGGTGGAGGGGGAGGAAGTCGCCGGAGCTGGTGAGCGTCTGCCGGAGAAAGAAGAGAAGAAAGCTGGGGGTTTTCTCCGTCAGATCCAGGCTGCCTTCGTCGGTGGAGCGGCGGGGGGTATTTATAGGGTTGAAGCAGGGAGGAAGGCGGAGGGAGACGACGTGTCTCCCTCGCCGGAGAATGGTCGGAATACGAACCCATACCGTCCGTGCGTTCGCACGGCCGGTATGGGGGGCTACAATGACCATGGGGGTGCTCCTGCGACGGCTGACGACGCAGGGCACCCCCGGTACACTTGCCAGGTCCTCCACCTCACCCTGCGCGGCGCCATGCTCCGCGCAAGGTCGCCGGAGCATGGTGCTGGCAGGGTTTTGCAGGAGGGACCTGTTTGCAAAGAACGAAGGAGAGTTAGGGGCCAAAATGCGAGGGTTCAAAAGTTGAGGGCCAAAGAGTAAATATATGAGGACCAAAGTGTGAAGTCGGTCAAGGAGGTTTCTTCTTAGGCTCAAGTTTTTATACATGACTAATTAGGACCTAAGGAATCTGATGGTGAATTTTATTTTCATATTAAACCTTGTTTGACCGGTCAATTTGCGCAAAAACCCAAATTAAGTTATTAATTGGGCATGGTTCTCAATGTAGGTCAAAATGGGTTCTAAAGGCCAAATTGATGGTTCTAAACCCCAGAGATTATTTTTCTATGAATTTTAGAGGGTTTATTCTATTTTTACTTTGCCTCGAACCTTGTGAATTGAAGTGGGTTGTTTTAGGGTTACAGATTATCATTTGGTTCCTTGGAAGTGCTGTAGCCCTTGCTAGATCATCTCATCCCACTTTTATTCTTATTAAGCTGTTTTGACCTATGTTTGGGCCCTGAATTACCCTGTATGCAGATTATACTGGTAAAATTGCACTTTTACCCCTTATGACTTGTTTTCTTCTCAAACTCAGAATTCTCTGAGTTAAGCTTTTCCTTGAGATATGTAGGAGCTTTTATCCTTTGTATTGGGTCAAAATGAGCTAGTTATGGCTCATGATGAGGTTCTCATCAGTTCTTTCACAAGAGATGTCTGGCACCTCTTCAGAAATCACATGGAATTTTATTTCAATGAGGAGATCCTATTCAATAAAATTATGAACCCCTGAAAGTTCTTGAAGAAGAGCTATCGGTTGATTATGGAATTGCTAGTTGATGACACATGGACATAGGATATGGAAGAGCATGTCATCGTCCCAGATGATACAATTGAGTGGGAAGATGTAAGATTCCTTCCGTTAACCATTATTATCTTTATTTACCTTCATGCAAAAGTAGGGTATTATTTATTTCCGCTTTGTAAGTTAATATTAAGTACAAAAGGTTAGGAGGACTTAAACTTCCATTCCTGGGAAGTTTGGATGAGCTCATCGATTAGGTTCATTGTATATAGAATCGTTGGTGGAATCTACTAATCTCTATAGAGGTTGATGATAGAAATCTATCTTTATATAATGGATATTATGTAATAAGCATCGTGATTGAAACTTTCTAATCACCATCTTTGGATATTGTTTTCTTTTTGTTTATTTTGCTTATTGAATGGTTTTGAATGTTTTCTTTTAATATCTCTCAAGTTATCTGGTTTTCTTAAATTTCTCATTTTTTATTTATGTTGCAATATAGATTAATAATATATTATTTGCCTAAAATTTCTAATACGCTGAAGGATGCATTGCTAAAAATTTTACGAGGGTTATATAGGCAATGATGAAAGCTTCCAATGCTTGAGGGCAAACTTATTAAACAATTGGATGGTGTTGGTTTGGCGGGCTAGTGAAAAAGAAACCAGGTAGCCCTAGTGAATGTGTTCGCATACGTAAGACAACTGCACTGCAGCAAACCTGTGTAGCACAGAAGGTGACGATTAATTGTGTTTGTATGGCATTGATGGCTACAATGCAGCAACCACTACAGAGAAGAATAGTTTTCAAGACGGTTGAAAATCGTCGCCTATTCCATGCAAACTGTTGTATTTTGTCGTCGCAAAAGTGTGTGTCGTGTCAGTGTATATACGATGGTTTTTATTTAAAACTGTCGTATTTTAGTCGACAGTTTTAGAACTCGTCGTCTCGTTTATTGACGGCAGTTCTTGTACAAACTGTTAGCAATAAGCTCTAAACAACGGTTTGGATCACCGTCATCTACGGTATACGTAAACCTTAGATGACGGTTTTTCAACAGTCGTATAGTTGTATAAATGACGGGTTTATGAGAACCGTCGTCTATATAAACACGACGGTTATACCTAGAACCGTCGTGTATATATGTATGTTTTTTTTAATATAACATTTAGGGTTATAAGATTCTATAATCTTAGAATTTTATAACACCTTAAAAGATATATAACATACAAAACACACACAATATGAGAATTCAACATACGACATGGAACATAAAACATTCAACATATATATATAAACCTAATGATAAAAGTATATTATACTGTCAAAATACAAAACCAAATAAAACAAAAGATAAATAATATAACACTATGCCTTAGCTCCTACCCCGTCCTGCTCCACCACCTCTGAAGTTGTCATCGTCTCTACGAGGTGGGTAGTGATATGAATTGTGATCCTGACCAATGCCTCGTAATAACGCCGTCATCTCTCTCATCTCTGCTCTTTGCTGCTCCATCTCCTTCCTCTGCTCCTCCATGAATTTCTTGGCATCTTGCCAAGTTTGAGTATACTGGCGAAACTATGAGGTGACATCATGGAGCTGTGTCTGCATCTGCTGAACGACGGCTGCTATTGCTGACCCCTTTTGCTCATACCAGCTGGTGATTGTCTGACTTCTCCCCCCACTACGAACGAAGCCTCCATGCTCCGAAGGCATGGTGCTCCTAAAAGCCTCCTCAGATGTCATAGGAGGGTGCTGCTGAGTGCCGGAAGCAACATCTGTAGGGGGGTTGATTAAGTTCATCATTTCTCCCTACAAATTCCAATAATTTTGTCATATTAAAGTAAGTATAAAAATTTAAGTAAATAAATAAATGTTACTTACATGTTTGCCTGGTATGTCTCATGTATCCATGTTCGCTCGCCGTCAGTGGTGGCCTTGCTATGAGTAACCTCATACACACCAACCCGATCGAGTGTGGCACCATCATGTGAATGTGCCTATAAATATATTTCAGAGATTTGGAGGTAATAGTTGTAATTAAAACATTAATTAAAAATATAAAAGTAACAAAATTATAAGGAATCACTTACATATTTATCCTTAACTCTATCTATATTGGTTCGACCAAAATAGTGGATCTGTGGTAGAGCTTTGGCCCAATTGGCTTTGTTTCTCTTCGTTTAATCCTATATATATAACATAATGGGGAACAATTAAATAATTTATCTCTAAATGCTATTAAAAGTAATTATAATTACCTCTTCTCAGGCTTATTCCAATGCTCACAGCATTCTCTCCACACATTTGCTGCTATTGTAGGAGGCACGCTCCTTAATGCCTCCTCATTAGATGACATTGAATTATAATACTAAATTTTTTTTTTTTGAAATAGAAAGGAGAGCTATCGTCTTACGATAGTAGTCCGGAGCAGTATATTATGTGCAACGTAAGAGAAATTACAAAAAGGATACCTAAGAGTGTATGAGGGACCAGCACTCTCTTACAATACTCTCACAACATACCAGCCTCTCCTGAAAAAATCTCTCATTCCTTGCCTTCCATACACACCAAGTAGTAGCAGCCATGTGGACATGTGGCTTCCCTCTCACCTCAAACCTGTGCCAGATAGAATCCTATTCTGGTAATGGCTCCTGACAAATTTTTCTCCAGATGGCATCAGTGACAAGGCAAGAAGAAAGGAGGTGATTTACATTGTCAGTACTCATCTCACACAAAAAACAAACATGGTGATCAGTACTCAACCTTCTGTGGCGTAGATCACTTGTGATTAAACCATCTCTCCTGCATAGCTAGAGGAAAATTTGTACCTTGAGAGGAATTCTATAATACTAAATTATAGAAATAAATCATCAAAAGAAATTAATTAAGTAAATAATAAAAAATGGGAAATATTACAAATTTCACCTTTCTCTTCGTTGTCATCCTCCCATCATGATGTCGTCTCATAGCATGATAAAGAATGTACTTGGTAACATTCATATCGTCACCCAATCAAAGATCACCTGTAATATTACAAATCATTAAATATTAATAAAGTAAACTTATATATATATATATAAATAATTAATTATTTATCTCCATATTACAAATAAGCTGCCTCTTAATCTCCTTGGAGATCGACCTCTAGTTAAAAGAACAAAGGGGAACGAGCTCCTTTACCATCCTAGACAGTCTGCTGGTGAAAGGAGGATAATCTAGATCTTCTCCAGCTTCGTTGATATGCACTTTGATTATCGTCCCCTCTGGAAGTGCATCTAGATATGCATTTATTGTCGGACCCCTTTCTTTTTCTTATTACTTGATAAGAAAAATAAAAATATTAAAAATTAAAATATTATCAGTAAATTTTATTAAGATTTTATCGACAATTCATACCAGCGGAACTGATCCCTCCCACAGCCTGAGAATCCTGCTAAGGTGGACTCTGTACCTCAACATTGTCCTCACCCTCCTCATCCTCATCCTCGCCACCACTGTCACCCTCGTCCTCATCCTCGTCGTCGTCAGGGTAGTGGGTGGCAACCTTTGGCTCTGGCTCTCGCACTACATTAGTAACCACCCTCTTGCCCTTCTTTTGGTACTGTCGGGCAAGATCACCAGGTCGGATATATTCACGCTGTTGGATAAATGCGAGATTACGTACCATGACAACAGGGTGTGTGTGGGGAGTACTTAAAGGGATGTACTTAGGAACGGATGAAGGAGTCTAGGTGCGGGGTGGCTGGGTGCAGGGGGGGTTGGCTGGGCTGTGTGCGGGGCTGCTGAGTGCGGGGGGGCTAGGTGGGCTAGCTGCGAGGTTGCTAGGTGCGTGGGGGCTGCGTGGGCTGTGTGCAGGGTAGCTGGGTCTCATCCCTACTTGCTAAGGTGTCCTACTCATCCTTACCCTTATTAGTAAATTTCTTGAATTTCATTTACATAGATATTAAAAAAATTAGTATTTGTATAAATTTTAAGAAATAAATAAAAATAAAAAAATCTGAAAAAAATTCGGCAGAGTTTTCCCTATATTATGGATATTTTCCAAAATCCTGTAAAAAGGAAATGACACATTCTACATGGTATAAAACCACACATTTTACAGTAAAACATAAACATAAATATAATGAATGAAAAAGATGCTTTGAATATTATTCCAATATAAAAATAAACATAAAAGTAATTGGTTGTTCTTCTTCCAAACAATTATTTTGTTAGAAAAGTTAATTTATGTTATATACCCCTAAATGATGATTGTTAGCCATTTTCATATGTCATTTTCCTATTCCTAATTATGAAAACTTATCATAAATTGATGAATTTGTGTAGACAGATTGAACTCTTGAAGCTAACAAGACGAGCCTAGAAGAAATATCTTATTACCCACAAATATCTTTCACTTCTCCATGAATTTCTCCATTTTTCCAGTCTTTTCCTCCATAACCACAACACCATACTTTGATGGCTCGTCCACCAACATTATTGCAAGCATGGAGATGGGAATTTTTTTTTTTTTAAAAGGGCATGGAGATGGGAAAATATGACATACGAAGAAGGCATCAATGTTGTAAAGATAATTATACCTTACATATCAATATTCATTGTACCTGTTCCAACTTCTTGTAAGTGTTATTGATAAGCATCTACTTCTACATCATTTTGGACATCTTTTTTCGCGTTAAAATATTCACGTGGAATTGTCTGTACGGGTATAATCCATCCATTTTTACTGTTGTTAGGGACGTATAAGACTTGAGATACTTGACATGCTAATGTAAATGATTTTGAAGAATGAAGAATTTGACGATTCTTATTCAAACTTAAAAAATCGTGTTTTTTAATTAAGTTTGAATTCAATGCCTTTTTTAAACATATCGAACCAATTGCACTTGAAAAGGACAACTCTACGGTCGTATCTGAAGCTCATCTCAATGATTTCTTCGATATATCCGTAGTAGCCATCACAACTAGTGTTCAAATCGCAGCTGACAATAACACCAGCATGTTGCGTGGCCTTCATATCATCTATTGATTTTATCCTGAATCTGAATCCATTTATAATGTAACATGAATGGTAATGTCCATAACTTAATGGTTGATCCGATATTATGTTGAAATCCTCCAACCATCGTGGGTCATTCTCTTCTTTCATTTGTATAACACGTTCTTTAAACCACTTGAGAAAGTCGACCTCACGCGTTTCTGGATGTGAACACTCCTTAATTTCATTATAAAATGTGTCAACTTCTGGAATCTGCTTAAGAATGTACAAGAGAGATAGATACCGATCGATTTAGAGATTAATTTGTACTCTGTGTGGAGGATAGTCCTTCCTGGAATATCAAATATGGAAAGATAATCTTCATCGTTCTCATTGTACCGTCTATCATAATTTCTCTGTAATCGATTAAATCGATTGTTTGTCTCATCCATATACATGACATAGAAGTTAATGAACTATTCTATAAGATATCCTTCCACAATATATCCTTCAAGCTTAACCTTATTTAACACATAATCTTTAAGTTCCTTCAATAACCATTCAACTAGATACATCAATCTGTACTGCACAGGCCCAACAACTTTAGCTTCAATTACAAGATGCAGAGTTAAATGAACCATGACATCAAAGATCACTGGAGGAAATATCTACTCCATTTTACATAATGTGACGACTATTTGCTTACCCCAATACTGTAATAAATCAGAATGTACAGTTTTCGAACAAATAGCTTTGAAATATCAGCTCATCTCTATAATTGAATCCACAACTGGGTCAGGTAGCACTCCACGAATAGCTAATGGGAATAAGACTTGCATGTAAACATAACTGTCGTAACTCTTTCACCCACTAATTTTCTTTTGGGTCACGTTTACACATCTAGAAAGTTGTGAAGAATAGTCATCTGACACTCGTACTTCTTTTAAAAAGGTGAAAACTTTCTCTCATTGATCATTGTTTAAGTTGTAAATGGCTTCCGGAAAGTCATAACTGCCGTCTTCTTTTTAAATAACATGTAACTCTAGACGAATGCTTAAAGTTATCATGTCTTTTCTTGTTTTCACTATATCCTTTGGACTATCAGTTAAGTTGAACACATCCAAAATGTTGTCAATTGCATTCTTCTCAATATGCATCACATCAAGATTATGTCGAATAGTTAGATCTTTCTAATACGGGAGTTCCATAAAGAAAATGCTCTTCTTTTTAAAACCCGTATGTTTCAAAGCTATTTGATCTTTCTTAAACAGACGACCTAATCATATGTTGCCAAGTTGTTGTAATTTCTCTATTATTTGAAAACCTATCATCCTTTTTAAATCTGTATTTAGCTTATTCCTCGGATTCTTAGAAGAATGCCGACAACTTTTACCGTCGAACTTGTCTTTAAACACTATTGTTCGCCATCTATACTCAACTAGCTGGAATCTACGGTGTCCCAAATAACAAAACTTGTTGCTTTTAGGTTGTTAAAGATGCTGAGTGTCATCCACACATATTGGACAAGTAGACTTTCCCTTTATACTCCATTATGACAAATTTGCATATGCGGGGAAGTCATTAATGGTCCACAATAATGCAGCATGCATATCAAAGAATTCTTTTCTGTGTGCATCATATGTACGAATGTCATTACACTACAACAGTTTCAGTTAATCTATCAATGGTTGAAGATAAACGTCAATTGCTTTTCCTAGCTGCTTTGGATCGGGGATGAGTAGGGTCAACATCATAAACGACGATTGCATAAAAAGCCAGGCAGGTAAGTTGTAAGTTACCATCACGATTGGCCAAATTGAATAGGATGGGTACATGTTCTTGAAATGATTAAACCCATCGCTTGCAAGACCCAATCTGACATTCTTTGCATCCTCTGCAAATGCTAAATGAGTGCTGTCAAACATTTTCTACTCTTCTAAATCTACAGGATGACGAATGCAACCATCTCGTGACATTTTATCCTTATGCCATGTCATCAAATTTGCAGTTCTATTTGAAATAAAAAGGCGTTGAAGCCTAGGAATCAATGGAAAGTAACGTATAACCTTCTCTTGTTGTTTTTTGGCCCTTGTATTTAGTGGATTTCCTACTTTAAATCTTTCATGCCACATTATGGACAACTACTCAACTCTGCATATTCATTTCTGTATAACATACATTCATTTGGACAAGCATCAATTTTCTCGCAATTTAAACCAAGTCCACAAATCTATTTCTTTACTTCATACCATGTCTTTGGATAACCTTTTGGATCATTTAAAAGCTCTCTAATGAATTCAAACACCTCAGACATCAATTTAGAGGTTGCTCTATTTATAACCTTCATCTAAAATAACTTCAAAAAAAATGACAACTTAGAAATGGACGTGATACTGAGAGAAATAAGTTCATCCGCTGCCTTAATAGCATCATAAAACTGATTACAAGTTTCCCCACTAGCCAGGTCTTCAACTCCTGCTCTCATCTCATCAAGCATTTCATCGATGTCATCAGCTTCAATATTAATAGATGTCTCAACGAAATCTATCGGAGATCGTCTGGCTTCCTCTATAAGATTCTCTCCATTAGCAATCCATTAAGTATAATACTGCCACCAACCGTTTCAACTTGTGTGCTCGTATATAACGTTCCTATCATGTGAATATCCATTCAAGCACCTCCTACATGGGCAAAATATCCTGTCGAACTTGTCTCCTCGTCTGAATGACTTCCTATCGTTATGAAATGCCCAATCAAGGAACTCTCTCACTCCATTCTTGTATTGAGAGTAATCTGAGTTCCTGAAACTAACCAAAGACTTATCTATGATAATATATAAAGATGAAATAAAACCACCCAATAGTTATAATTAATCTGATTTCATGATAGTGTTTGTATTTTGATTAAGATTTTCATTTAATAGTCCATTATTGAAGATTTGATCACAACATTACTTGTTACATGTAACTGATGTTTGGAGAAATTTCGACAGCATCTCCTCGCACTTCTCTAGTATACCCCCGAAGACTAACTTTAACTACATTTCCAATAACTCACATTTAAGGATGCATTAGGAACGTAGAAAAGATCAGTTGGTATACCAGAAAAGAATGAAAAGATATTATTGAAATTCCTTCAGATATTAGTTCCATGTAACAAGTAACCCTAAGTTGTGATCAAATCTTCAAGGACCCCTCTTTGTTCAGAACTTTTCTAAATAAAGGACGGTGACTCTTATAGCATGCTATAAAGACAGGGCTTCGTGAATGTAAGTGAGGTATACAAATACTTTGCATTGTCTGTATAACATGATCATAAGTGTCGACAGGTAAGTATTTTGACACGATTATCCCCTCCCAAAACTTGTAACCTAGGAGTTAGAATACCTATTATTTGGCCTCAAGTGCATCTAGATTTGTGCAAGTGTATGTATCTATGAATTCATTAAAATAATAAAATTTACAATAAAAATAAATAATTATATACAAATAAAAATAGATTCTTCCTCTCTTTCCCTCCTCTCCCTTCTCTCCTATCTTCCTATCTTACCACTTCCTTTCTACTCTCTTCTCCCTACCCTTTCTCTCATCCTTCCCTTCCTTTATATTCTTCTCTATGCATCTCTCTCCCTCTTCTTCATCTCCTATCTATTTATTTATCCTCTCTTTCCTCTCTTCTCCCTATCCTTCCTCTCCTCCTTCCCTTCATTAATTCATATTCTTCTTTATTCATCTCTTTCCCTCCTCTGCCTCTCCTACTCCATCTTCTTTCACTTTTCCTCTCTTCTCTCATTATTTCTTCCCAACTTCTTAAATTCATAAAAATTTTCACATAGGAAATACAATCAAATAAGCATTTAGAAATAAGCATCAAGTGGGCATACCCTACATTCATAAAAACATTCACACATCATACTATCATCAAGTGGGTACACCTCACATTCTAAACTTAAGTGGGCACACTCCACATTCATTCACAAATGAATTAAGACAACTTAATTTTATACCTCAATAAAGCACGGAATCACAGAGAAGCTGTCTGATGACGCGAGATACTTAAATCAAATTACAAATGTTTATAAGTAAATAACTAAAACAAATTTAAAAAATTAATCAAATTTAACATTTACATAATACAAAATATTTTGTAATTAGGGGGAGTAATAGGAGGAGCAGCATGGGGTGCTGCGGATGGGATGAGGAGGGGGAGGGGCTGGGGATGGGGAAGAGGAGGAGGAGGAGGGGGGCCTGCGGATGTGAGGAGGAGTTGGTTGGGTTTGGGGATGAGGAGGAAGAGCGACGGCATTGGCAAGGAGGAGGAGGACGGGCTGCAGTTGCTGGAAGGAGGAGGAGGAGGGGCCTGAGGATGGGATTGAGGAGGAGGCGGCGGTGGCACTGTTGGAAGGAGGAGGCAGCGGTTGTTGGAAGGAGAAGGAGGAGGATCTAGGGCTGCGCGCAAATGGGAGGAGAAGGAGCGGCGGCGTATGAGGAGGAGGGGTTCTGGGGCTACATGCGGATGGTTGGAGGACGGCCGGCGGTGCATGGGAGGACGGTCGACTGCGTGATGGTGGTGGGATGAGCTGGAGGAGGAGCGTGCGCAAAGGAGGATAAGGAGGAGCGCGCGGCGGCGAGATCTCTAAGGAGGAGGAGAGGTTGACGGAGGAGGAGAGCTCTGTTAGGGGGAGCGCACGAGAGAAAGATGAACATCTCATGGGGGCTCGGGCGCTAGTTTTGGGGCACATGAACTTTAGACGATGGTTTTTATAAAAGCCGTCGTTTAAAGTTGGGTAGGGTGCAAAAAAAAGCTGCCTGACCAAAATTTGCAATCAGTATAGATGACAGTTACAAGATAGAATCGTCGTTTATAATACAACGGTTTTTATACAAATTGTCGTGTAAATATATGCGGGTCCACCACACTTATTGCACGTAATTCATGGTAAATATATACAACGATTGTAATTCCAACCATCGTATATATGAAGAATAAGACGATTTTCAAACCGTCGTCTAGGAACTCTACTATATACGACAGTTTTAACAAAAATCGTCACTACAAAAGCATTGCGAAAGCCCATTTTTCTAGTAATGAATCCCATGCAACACAAAATTCAAGGGCTAAATAATTTTAACCATCCATAGTTGATAGAATTCGCATGATGACCAGCGTTAAACATTTCCACTTTGAAGTAATCTGAGCCTACTACAGATTTAACAATCCATTTACCTTGCCTACCGAGATGTACCTTACAGGTTAGTGATTTTACACTTACAATTTCTTTTACTTGTATATGACCATAATGTATTTAACTTATTTGTACATGTTCGATTTCCTTATTAATTATAAGCAAGCATCACTTGTCAAAATGTATGCAAACAAGTAAATCATACAAAAACTCTTTTAACATCAAGAAAGGGCGAGATGAAAACTTCCCAAGGCTTCCCATATAAGTGAAGAAAAATATCCATTACAATCACTTAGCTTTCCATTTATTCATGATTTTTGAAGTAAGGTTCACAATATATTCCTTCTTGTTTAAGGGATTACAACACATGCCTTATGCACATGGAGTCATAGCGTCAATTGTGATTGGAGAGATATTTGCGGCCAAATGAACCCGCTACTAATGTTGCAGTGGCAAAAAAATAACATGGCATCATTTTTTGCTAAAGACATAATATGTTTTTCTTATTTCTGTTATTTATTTTTGTCAATGTAATATGTAATATTGCAATATTTCTTTTAACAAACTTGTGAATGTTACGACTTTTTTCAATATAAGTAAATTTTCTTTTCTATTTGTCATTCATTTTTTCTAATTAATTTAATATTATTTAAATGAATAACAATCTCAACTAACTTATCTATTATTCAAAGGGCAAATATGTTTTTGCCACTTTAACCTCCATTCATAAGTAAACACCTCCTGTCACATTACAAGATAACTCCCATTTAGTAAACACAAACAGGGGTTAACCCCTGTTTGCAAGTAAACAGAAATAGGGGTTAACCCCTGTTGCAAGTTTACTAACTTAGGTTAGCTAACCCGTACTGTAAACTAGGCATTAAGGGTTAGTTTACACAAGAGGTTATCCCCTCTTTTTAAGGGATAACCTTCATTTACCTCATGGGATAATTTAACCTCTCATGACATTCTTATCTTGTGATAAGTTAACTCGTGTTTGTTGAGGGTTAACTTATCCCCTCAAATTTACTCATAACTTCGATCACATCACAAGATAACTCCTTTTCCTAACCCCCGTTTAGTAAATATAAATAGGATTAACTCTTGTTCTCAAATAAACAGAAACAGGGGTTATCCCGTATCGCAAAAGAGTTAACTCATGTTAAGTATCCACTACCATAAACTAGCCTTAAGAAATTCAAGGTAAGAAATGCAGGTGGAAAAGAAAATGCCAATTGAAGATCAAAATACACCGTATGTCACAAAATAATATACCGATTGGAAATCAAAATACACCATGTGTACATTTTGATTTTTTACTAGTGGAAAAAAATTACTAATTGAAAATCAAAATGCATCGCACATTCAATCTAATTATGTATTATTTTATACTCTCACAGAAGTATATTCAATATTGATCTCTAATGAAAGAATAAAAGATGAGGAGGTCGATGTTGAAGATAAAATTAAAAACAGACGTACATGTTAAATAGTGTAAAAAGAAAATAAAATAAGACAAAAATAAAAGGAAAAGAGAAAATAAAAAAAAATAAAAAATCTTTAAAAATATATTAAAAAAATGAAAGAGTTAGCCTAAAAAGAGAAGAAGAAAAAAAAGAGACAAGAGTAGACTTGAAAATAAAAAATAATAATAATAAGATAAGAGTATCGTGTACGATCTCACTTAGACTCAATGCCATGTGCCCATTGACAGAGACAAGAAAGTCAAAGATTGATATTTTTTTTTTAAGGCAAAGCCATTTTCATAGATCAGTAAGAGAAAATATACTCAAACATCAAATCTATTGTGTGCTAAGGAATATCTCGTCAATTTATGAGTATATGCAACATTTACTCTACCTATTTTGTTCAAAGAAAAGCCTGTGAATTTCTCCAACATAAATATACTCAGCTACACTAACCATTTGATCTTCCAATACAATTGATTACAGGCCATGATTTGATCAACACAAATTGCAACATTAGATCATACTGCCACATCATTAATCGAAGATTAATGGTTTAAGTTAAAGATCGGTATTGGACGTACAAAATTTAATATCTTAACTTTTTAGCAGTTTGCAAATTTTAGTTTTTTTTCTTTAACTTGCACGATGTTGTAGGCGCTTCCTCCATAGTATGGTTGGAAACGAGTACTTTTAATAGGATTCAAATAAACGAATGGATTCTTCTCAGGCTAGCTAGGAAATAGCTATGGCATTGGGCAAACTAGTTTATTCATGAAAAGAGATCGGATACTTACAAGAAGAGAAAAAAGAAAAAGGTGACAATATTAATTAGGGACTTTTTATTCGTTCTCCTAAATAATATATAATTACATCAATACCCCAAAATTTTATTATTACATTCATACTCTTATAAATTTACATTGTTATACATATATGTCCTAACTACGGTTAATACGTAGCTACCTACCATAGTTAATAAAAATAAATTGAGATTTTTACATTATACTCACTAAAATTTTTTAATTACATCCAAATCTAATAAAAAATAATTTTTTTCTCTTGGAAGATGGATGAAGGGTACGAGGTAGGAGGAGGTGGTACAAGAGTGGTCGGAGAGAGAGGGAGGATGATATGCAAAAACCCTAATGTAATAAGCATAACGTTGCAGCGTGGGCAATTGTGGTTGTCTTAAATTTGTAAAAGATCAAATTTGATAGATTTTCAAAATAGAAACGGGAGTTCGATCGTTCACAGAAAGGCTAAATAGAGTTACTATAGTTCTCAAATCACTTGAGAGAAATCTTTTTGATATTTTTTGGTTTCGTAGTTTTTTTGTATTTTTTATATAGAAATGAATACAAGAGATGCAATTGCGAGCTAACTACAAAATGCGAAATCAAAACCTAACTACGAAAGTGAATAAAAAGTAAATGCAAGTAATTAAAAGACACATGAGATAATTAGAAACTATAACTTTTATTAATAAAGGAATTTAAGTTATACAACTAGACAAATACTTGAAATAACTAGAATTAGAACAAGTATTGAAATATAACTAAAACAAATACTAAAACTAAAATTCAAACTCAAACTACAACTAGAAAGAGCAAGTAAAAAATGTGATGCGTGAAAACTTCTAAATGATTTAACTATCATTGTAGCACATTTTTCATGATCAAAATAAATTTTTGAACTTCAAGTGAGTCCAAGTTGAACTCAGAGAGGTAAGGATCTAATCTAAGCTTAAGGATGCTACCTAATTCTTTTGTTCCTTTTATGGTAAGAAGATGGTGAGAATATGGAAACAAAAACAATTATGATAGGAAGTGGGGTGATCAAGGCCCTTAGATTAGGAGCCTTGACTTAAGTAAACAGACACAAGAGAAATCACACCAGGGATTGATGATCCAATTCCACCTAGAAAAGGTGTACGTCTGAGGGGAGAGTGATTCTCTCAAACTTTACTAATATTTTTGATAACACGATAGCACTCACTTGTGTCTCTCTCTGATTGCGTAAAAAATAAACATTTGCTACTCCTAGGTATTTATAGGAGAAGCTTCCTTCGACCGTGGGTCTCCTTGGATGCCCACGGTCCTACGATCCACCTATTAATGGCATTTATTTGAGTAGCAGTCAAATGAATTAGCGTGAATACCAGCACAATGGTCATGCATTTCAACTTCAATTGACACATTCCACGAGTGAGTTATCGGATCCCTGGATTGAGCCGGATCCTACTGTAGATTCTTCCCTACCAGGAGGGGTGACGTAATAATTGCGGAAATAAAATATAAACAATCTCACAAAATATCAATCACATGAGTACACAATAATTTTTAGGTGGAAACCCAAACCGGGTGAAAACCACCACCTAACCCTCTCGAGTTAGGATTTTCCGATCAACCAAGTTGATCAAAATCCACTAAACGAATTACTTAAACGAGGGTGATTCAACCTCAATTACAACCACGCTACAAGTATGAGGGTAGCGTTCCTCAAACCCTTCTCTTCACGAGAAGGATTTTGTCCCATGAAGGAGACGGGAATTCGCAAAGCGAATATCCAACCAAATAACAAAGATAACAAATAATCCTATAGAGCCAACAAAGTAATTTTAAACCTAGCTTCTATAGGAATTAGGGAACTCCCCTTCGCAAGGAGTGCGTCGGATCGATGACGCGGGTGCGTGAGCCACGTGATGGCGCAACGTCGCTCTCGTGAACTACGGCGGGAGAGCGGGTGCGCAAAGACTTGATGCTCTCAAGATGTAGAGCTTGAGCTTGGAGAGCAAGGGCTTCTTTTTGGACACAAAAGAGTGGAAAGTATGTTGCTTGGGTGTGTGTTGGTGTGCAAAGGCTCCCCTCTATTTATAGAGGCCATAGGAAGGCTTTGGATGGCTTAGGAAAGGCTCCATAACCGTTGGGTGCAAAGCCCAAGTGAATCAACCCGAAATCAGGAATAATCATTGCACTGACAGGGTTATTAGACGTCTGATTCTGGCATCAGGCGTCTGGAAGACCACTTTAAGACGTCTGAAAACAAGGTCAGACGTCTGATTTTCTGCGGGTTTCTTCCTGACTTGAATCAGATCTAAACAGGGTTCTTGTGCAAGTCCATCAGATGACATATAGGACGTCTGGCATTATGTTTGGACGTTTGGAAACCTACTTTTTCTACGGAATGGATTTGCAACGGGTAGAAAATCTCTGAGAAGAGATTTTCGGGTCAGTCGAGGCAAAACGGTCAATTATCAGACGTCTAGAAAGTCCTATGGACGTCTGATAAGGCTCTAACGGTCATATTCTGCAGTGTTTGCTAAGCCAGCCAACGGTACACTAATTGGACGTTTGGCAAGGTCATCAGACGTCTCCTAAGACGTCTGGTCTAAGGTCTGGACGTCTGATTTCATCAGACAGGACTGAGAAGTCCAGCCAAAATGTTATCAGACGTCTGAATCAACAATCAGACGTCTTAAAACACATTATCAGACGTCTGATCTTGGAATTGGACGTCTGGAAATGTTGTTTGAACCCTATATTGGTTTTCTAAGTTTTCTACAGAAAGCCTAAGTATCCTAGGGTTGTGCCGGTGTTCCTAGGACTACTATTAGGGTACTTTGAGGCTCTTTAACAAGAATCTAAGTAACAAAAAATAAAGAGCAACAAAAGAAACGAAAAATACAAGAAGTACAAGAGAAGGAAATCTATCCTATTCTTCATCTTCTTCCTTCTTCAATATAACTCTCCTCGCGAATCTCTTCTGTTCTCCATCAAGCTCTTCCAATCCGTCCTGGATGCGAGCTCGAACTCCGTCTAATCACGTCTCCATTTGCAGTTGACCTGAAATCTAAAACTCCAAGTGCAAATGTTAAATAACACGTGTTTTGTTATCATCAAAACAAATGATCGTGGTGCTCTAGCACCAACACCTACAAGTTATCAATTAGCTGAACTAGGTTATTAGGTAACCAGATCCTATCAGGTAGCCAAGCAACTAGTGTTGGTGCTAAAGCACCATGATCATTTGTTTTGATGATAACAAAACACGTGTTATTTAACATTTGCAATTTGAGTCATAGATTTCAGGTCAATTGCAAATGTGGACGTGTTTAGATGGAGTTCGAGCTCGCATCCAGGACGGATTGGAGGAGCTTGACGGAAAACAGAGGAGGTTTGCGTGGAGCGAAAGATTGAAGATGGAAGGAAATGAAGAATAGGATAGATTTCCTTCTTTTGTACTTGTTGTATTTTTCATTTCTTTTGTTGCTCTTTATTTCCTTAGATATTTTATGTTAAAGAGCCTCAAAGAACCCTAACAGTAGTCCTAGGAACACCGGCACAACCCTAGGATACTTAGAAAACCAATATAGGGTTCAAACAGCACTTCCAGACGTCTAATTCCCAACTCAGACGTCTGATAAAGCATTTTAAGACGTCTGACTGTTGTTTCAGACGTCTGATAACTGTTAGGCTGGACATAGCTAGTTCTGTCTGATGAAATCAGACGTCCAGACCTTAGTCCAGACGTCTTAGAAGACGTCTAATGACTTTGACAGACGTCCAATTAGTGGACCGTTGGCTGGCTTAGCAAACAGTCAAGATTATGACCGTTAGAGCCTTATCAGACGTCCTTAGGTCTTTCCAGACATCTGATAAATGACCGTTTTGCCTCGGCTGACCCAAAATCTCTTCTCAGAGATTTTCTAGCCGTTGCAACGTTTGGAAATCAATTCCCACAGTAAAAGTAGGTTTCCAGACGTCCAGACTTAGTGCCAGACGTCCTGTGTGTCGTCTGATGGACTTGCACAAAAACCCTGTTTAGATCTGATTCAAGTCAGGGAGAAATCCGCATAGAATCAGACGTCTGACCTTGAAATCAGACGTCTTAAAGTGGCCTTCTAGACGTCTGATGCCAGAGTTAGACGTCTGATAACCCTGTCAAATGTAATCATTGTCCTGATTTCGGCCTGATTCTCTTGGACTTTGTTTCCAACGGCTATGGAAGCTTTTCTAAGCCTTCCAAAGCCTTCCTAAGGCCTCTATAAATAGAGGGGAGCCTTTTCACACCTAGACACACAAGAAACACTTTGCAATACACTAAGATCAAGTATTTCCACTCTCTTGTGTCCAAGAAGCTCTTGCTCTCTAAGCTCAAGTTCTACATCTTGAGAGCATCATTCCCTTCGCGCACTCGCTCTCCCGCCGTTGTCTACGAGAGCGACATTGCGCCGTTGCGTGGCTCACTCACCCGCGTCATCGTCGACGCACTCCTTGAAAAGGGGAGTTTCCTAAATCCTATAGAAGCTTAGGTTTATTACTTTGTTGGCTCTATAGGTTTGTTGTTTATTTTACCTTTGTCTTTTGGTTGGGTATTCGCTTTGCGAATTTCCGTCTCCTTCGTGGGACAAAATCCTTCTCGTGGAGAGAAGGGGTTGAGGAATGCTACCCTCGTACTTGTAGCGTGGTTGTACTGAGGTTGAATCATCCTCGTTTTAAAGTGATTCGGTTAGTGGATTTGATCAACTAGGTTGATCGGAAAATCCTAACTCGAGAGGGTTAGGTGGTGGTTTTCACCCGGTTTGGGTTGCCACCTAAAATTACCTGTGTACTTGTGCGATTTATTTTGTGAGATTGCTTTATATTTCAATTCCGCATTTTTTCACGTTACGCTAATCTCACCCCCTCCAAGTAGGAACCTTCAACTAGATCTGCCAGGATGCCAAGCGATCGAATCATGCAGGATGCTAAATGACCAGATCCATTAGATTGGTTCACGAAATTTATATGAGAGGATTTTTCCCTCCTCATCAGTTGCCCCCACTCTCTTTGTCCGAGTAATCAATAGGAAGAGTATTAGCCTTTAAGAAACTTCTTGTATACCATGCCCCCAATGATAGGCCAATTAATGTTCAGGCAAGCGAATCATTGAAGACAACTGCAAAGTTTGGTAAATACTTTGGTGGATAAGGCACCGCTTATTTATTTTGCAGGCATGTCGCCTCCTGTTTTGTAGGAAAAGTAGCCATGTCGTCGCCTGACTTTCCTTATGGCCTTAAGAGGCCAATTACTCGGGTATTTAATGGTACAACTTAAGCGCCACCTTTTGTGAATGATGGCCAGTCATTGCAGGATTTAATTTGTCGTTTGACCTTGAAAAGATATGCATTAATTGTTGTAATGATCATGTTTTCCGGCTCGGTAATTGCAACAGATTGGCGGCAGAGACCATATGTCGTAATGATTAAATGCGTAGGGGCATTAGTTGCGCCTGATACCTAGTGGGATTTAATAAATTTGGCAGATGCTCGTGACAGAGGCTATAAATAGAGGATAGTTGGGGCATTAAATGTTACGCCTCTCTGATGATAACATCATCATGAGCCATAACTAGTTTAATTAGTTAGAATTAATTGACAAAAGCTCCTACATAGTCACCAGAGAGTTATAATTCCTTGCACAGCCATTTTGAGAGGAATACATTAAAATAGCGTTAAATCTACAGTTTTAACAGCACATCATGAAAGCATAGTAACCACAGGATTTTCCAGAGATTAATCTAAGTTCTAAAGAGCATTAAAATCTAATAAGAGGATCCACACAGACAGAAACGGGGTTTTCATGCACTTCGAGAATCAATTCATAACCTAAAATCCTAATTTCATACCTGCTTGAATTACTGAGATTCTGGTCAGGATAAAATTTATGTAAACATTCCAAAATTTATAGAAAAATATTCCTTGAGGTTTGATACCCTTGATTTGACCTTTGAAACCTATTTTGACCTTAAATAGTGTCACAGACACAATTCTACCCTAATTTGGATTTTTACGTAAATTGCCCTGTCGAACTTGGCCAAAAATGAAATCAAACTTCACCATCAAATTCCTTGTGTTTAAATTAGGTTTGTACCAAAATTTGGGCCCAATCAGAGTACATCTTGACCTAGTTTGCATTTTAGTCTAGTTGGACTCTTTCTCTCACATACATGCCCCTAGCTTTTGAATTAATTGCAAATCGCCCCCCAACTTTTGTCATCTTCTTCACAAAAGGGTCCCTTCCGTCATGGTAGGTGTGAACCCAAAGGAGGCGACCTTCAATTAGGGATACCTCCATGATTTCTCGACCAATCCCTTGCAAATTTGGAAGGAATGATCATGAGGATGTTCCTGATCGCACGAATCATATCTTGGACTCAGATTTGAACCAAAGAGCTTGTGCGAACCCTTGGGGTTTTAGGGATCTTCTTCCCTAATTTTTTGAGCTCTTCAAGCTTGTTTCCAAGCTTGAGAGCCTACCCGAGCTCTATAAAAGTTCCCGAGTCTTCTAACCGTGCTCTTTAGATCGGTTTTGGCCACAAATCTTCACCAAATTTCCCTCTCCAGCCACCTCCACCGCAGCTCCAGTGACCCCTCTCCAACCTCCTTCTTTGCTCGTTGCCACATACCATAGGCAGCGAAAACATCTTCGTCTCCTTCCTCCTCTCCTCACAATACTAGCGAGTGCCTTGGCGGAACGGCCTGCATGGCCGTATCCACAAAGGAACGTGTACGTCCTATACCCTATATAGAAGGCAGACTAAATATATAATAATCGATCTACTGAATAGTTTAAAGGGGCAAGACCACCACTTTTTCCTTCTTCACAATATAGAAACTTTAGAAGTTCCCAACGCCTGGCAGAATTCACTTGAGAAAGATTTAATGCCCAATCCTCACGAGCATAACCTAGCTGTGGAGGTGGATGCCGACAAAATAGTAGAGTGTGGGCCTATAGCTCGCTTTGTATTGAGGCAACTAGACGCCCTGGCAACACTCACATGAGAGGCGGATTCCTCCCCTACTCCAAGTACGTCCCAGGGTAATGACTTTGGACATCTTGTCATTTTAAAGTAATCGTGCCTTATTTCCTTCACACCTTTTGAGTGATTTGCCAGGCTAGACACTCCCAGAAGGTGTTTTGGGAGTTCACATAGTGGGAGGCGAGATGAAGGGAAGAGGGACTCCCGAAGGAAAAGCAAGAGCAGTCGGCCATCTCATCGCGACGGGATCAAGAGAAGAGAGAGAGAAGGAGTTTCCAGTAGTCCTGAAGATGTGCCACTTAAAAGGAAGAGGTGATAGTCGAAGGCTATTCAGCTTTCGTCTAATTCTGAAGAGAATGTCCCTTTCTCCTCTTCACACCACCATGGGGCTGTTGGGATTGGGGTTGCAGAAATCCCTGCCAAGTCTGGAAAATAGAGGAAGATCGGCTTCCCGCCTGCTTCTGCCAGATAATCAAGTGCTTTTGCTCAAGTGGTCGAGCAGGCAGCCACTAAAAAGAGCTTTGCGGTTGGAAGTCTGTTTAAGCCATTGCAACTTGCACGTGGAATCCCTGGGGCTAGTACCTGGGCAGGCTCTCAGGGCACGAGTAGCACCATTCCATCTGGGCAAACTCCTACAGGTTCTGCCTTAAAGACACGTCAGTCAGCCTCAGGTAGTCAAGGCTTAAGTACTACTTTCCACCCCAACTTGCCGGGTGGATCACTACCAACCCCTGAGGGCGCCTCGAAAGGTCGATCTTGGGGTGTTGAAGGGACAACAAGCGGCAACCCAACCTTAGCTGACTTGGAAAGGCAAGTGTTACGACACTTGTAAGATGCCATCACTTAGTCCAACCCACTTGGGGGGAGGGTTAATTTGAAGAAAATCTACTTCTACTACCACCGCATTATAAGATTTTATTCTTCCTCCTTTCCTTTCCTCAGTACTCCCTCAAGTATGTTATAACAAGAACAACTCTATACTCACGTAGGTGGATAATCTGGAGATCAGATCTATTCCCGGCACTATCACTAATGAATCAGGCATAGGGAGTGACTCTTTTGTCCCCAGTAAAGCGGTGGATCTGGCGGTGAAATGGGCATGACCGCTAGGGCGAAGCAAAGAAATTTCCTTCACCAGCTGGAAGAGGAAAATGCCACCAGCCAAAAGGTGAAGAAGAATGCTAAGGGGGCAATTAAGAAGCTAAACTTCTTAGGGGGCCTCTCAGCACTCTTTATCCAGGCCTGGGAGGAGGCAAAGGTTTCCCGACTAGGGTTAAAAAAGGTCGGTAAAGTGGCTGCCAAGCTTGACGACTCTCTCAAAAAAATTCATCAGCAAGATCTAAAGAAGATAGGAGAGCTCGAGGACAAGCTAGAAGGGGCTTGTACTAATTTAACCCGGATGAAGGAGGAGGTCCAGGTGTTCAGGGCATGCCATTCCCCTGCTATAGAGGAATATAAGAGATCTCTTGAGGAGGAACACCTCCACCTTAATAATACCATTGATGATCTCACAAAATCAAAGGTAGCATAAGAGGAGGCGGCGACAAATGTGGAGGAATTGCGGCGATAATTGGCAAAGGTCAAATACCTCACGGAAGAAGGGGCTAGGTGATTGCATATCAATCATAGGTCTTAATTGACCTAAATTAGGTTAGAACTTAGCATAAGCTAGTGTAATTCATTCATGAAGAACATTACTTGCATCTTTACTACTTTCCTTTAGCTATGCATGAAATAATGATATAATGTACTAATTAAGTGCATTATATAAATTGCAGGAAATAAGAAGCTTAGAAGTTGGATTTGAAGCTGAACCTGAAGCTAGTGCTACATCAAAGCTCGAGCACAAGATTAGAGTAAAATACAGTAGAGAAATAATGCAAAGGGTTGAGGTATGCTATTCTATTGAGTAGAAGTAAAGCAGTTAAATTATGAAGAACTTAGATTCAATCCTAGCTCTAGGATAGCCCTAGAAGCTTTCCCAAGCCTTAGCCACCCTTAGATTAGGTTACCGTAGCTTAGGAAGCCTTAAAACACAATTCCAACCCCTTGGGAACCTAAATTAAGGTACCTCAACCCTAGTACACCACCATTTGACCTTCCTAAGAACCTAATTAGGTTATAACTGAGCCCAATTGACTTGGATCATAGTCAATTGCCATTTCCTATTCAATTAGACTCATAGAGTCCAATTGAGTTCAGATCTCAACCCACACAAGTCCAATTGGGCTTAGTGAGAGCTCAATTGACTTAAGTCGAACCTAATTGAGTTATTTCACTCTCAATTAGGTTCACACTCATTCAATTAAACTTGTGTTAAGTTTAATTGCATTTTCTCCTTAGCAAATTAGGGTTTGCAACCCTAATTTGAGACCTACCTTAACCTAAACCTATTTGGACCTAACCTAGCTCACTTAACGACCTAGGTCACGACCACACACACACACACACACACACACACACACCCATTCACGCACTCCCACACCACCTAGAGTATTCTAGGTCCTTCCAAAGGTGGCTCCACCTTGGTTGCCAAAAATATGAACCAAGGATGGGTCTTCTTTTAGATCCACAAATGGTGGATCTAAAAACCACCTTGGATGGCCACACTTGGAGCTCTCTCTAGATTGTTCCACACTTCTCTAGAGAGGCTCCCTTGAGTCTACTTAAAGGACCCTTGGGTGGCCATTTGCACTCATCTAGCCTTCCATCTAGTTTTAGCATAACTCGACCTCCATTCCACCTCCACTCCACGAGCTTCCATTAACGAAAAGATTTTTGCTTAAGAAAATAAGTTGTCGAAGCAAAAATTGAACGGCAAAAAATTAACCGTCAATAATTAAAATAAACAACTCACAGAAGAGCAGGTCGTATTCACAGGGCGGCACAGACCAATAAATTCACCAATATTGCAGTGCATGAGTATGTTGTACGAGGCTTAATATGATGCAAAAATCAATTTGTCAATGTGTTGTGCATTAAAGGAAATAAAAAGAGACTTGGATGATCATTCATGAGAAATAAAGAGAAAATGAGGGTTTCATAAGCAAATTCCCAATCAGTATATTAAATATTTGAATTCATTCTCTAACCAGTGGAATGTAATTACTAATCCCACCTAAACTGTAGCAAAATAGGGGAGAGACCCCCCCTTGGCTTGAGTAAGGAGATGGAGGCTTGGTCGGCGGTGCGGCCGCAAGTGGCGATCACTGATGAAGAGCCCTATGCTTAGGCAGCATGAGAGATGGTGGTCGGAGGTCGCTGGTCAGAGAGGAGGAAGGGGCCGGTGGCGAGGCTTCCTACCGGTGTGCACAGACTGCGGGAGGTTCGGCGATGTGTTGTCAGGCGCGTGATGTTGAGGCGAAGTCGATGGCATCGACGGAGTGGAGAATTGTGGCGATGGTGGCTGTTGCGCGGAGGAGTGGTCGGCCAGTGATGGGTTCCTTCCCTCTATTGTCAGAGAAGAAGAATAAGGAGAGGAGGGAGACTGGCTGCTGAGGTTGCTGTGGGTGGCGCGCGTATATGCGCATGCGAAGAGGGCGCGCGCAAGGGAACGCGGGCTACTACTATGTGGCCGTGGCTGGTGCACGCAAGAGTGCGCTAGATGCACGAGGAGGAGGTTTGCTCGATGGTAGCGCCGATGAGCTACCGTTTGTGCACACGCTCACGCAAGGAGGGCACGAGGGCGAGGCTGCATGGTGGTGGGTGCTGCGCTAGTGCCGTGGTTAGGTCGATGTTGTCACCACGCGGCCTTCACCGTAGAGCTTGCGATGGAGACCACGGTGCACGCTACTTCCATGGTGCAGGCGAGAGGAAGATGGAAAAGCCCCCTGATGAAGGAAGGTCTCCCTCTTATTCTGCACAAGGGAGCGCTATTAAGCAATCTTGTTGAGAGAAGCTCGGAGAGGCGTTGCGAGAGGCTCAGGGAGGCGATCGCGAGAGGCTCGGGGAGTTGTTGCACATTCTGCAGGAAGGAAAAAAAATTAAATTGGGTTATTTATAAAAATAATCTAAAATAATGCATGAATATGCATGCAAGCCCTTATTTATAAACTAATCTATTTATATATTAAAGCATGCTAAGTACATGCAAACAATAATCTAGTAATTAGGCATTTAAGCATTTACTCAGCCCACAATTGTGATCTCATCAAATGCCCCCATGCCTAGTTTTTGCTAGTCCCAAGCAAAAGTGAAAAACAATAGAAGTAACCAAAAGATTTCTTCTTATCTTATTCTAAAAGATTTAGAGATCCAAACAAATGTGAATTGATAGAAGCCTAGGTAACAAATCAAAGTGAAAAGCCAACTTACATTTGAAGTTCGTACTTCACCCTTGATAAAATTTTATCGGGGTAGGCAACTACTTCCCTCGAGGATAAAGTAGAAAATGACCTATAATTTGACCCCATCTTTTTGGCTTAGGTAGGAGATACTGAGTTGAATGGATTTATATTTGGTAGCTCACACTCATCTGGTGATACATGCAGTCTAGTATTGGAGACTCTAGATCTTTAGACTATCAAATAGGTTTGTAATTCCCTACGGGAGGGAGTGAGATATGCGTGACGTATAGAATGAAGAATTAAAATAAATAATCTCAAAAATAAGCAATCACATAAAGGCACAAGTAAATTTTAGGTGGAAACCTAAACCGGGTAAAAATCACCACCTAACCCTCTCGAGTTAGGATTTTCCAATCGACAAAGTCGATCAAATCCACTAACGTACTACTTTAAAGAGGGTAGTACAACCTCAATTACAACCACACTACGAGTACGAGGGTAGCATTTCTCAACCTCTCCTTTTCACAAGGAAGATTTTATCTCACGAAGGAGACGGGAATTCGCAATGCGAATACCCAACCAATAATAAAGAAAAATTTACAAAGTAACCCTATAGAGCCAACAAAGTATATGGTTAAATCTAGCTACTATAGGTAAGGGAACTTCACTAAGATGGGAGTGCGTCGGCATGACGACGCAGGTGCGTGAACTACACTTTGGCACAACAACGCTCTCGGGGCATCGGCGGGAGAGCGGGTGCGCAACTGGAATGAAGCTCTCTAGAAGTGGAACAAATGCTTGGAGAGTTAGAGCTTCTTCTAGATAATCTTTTACTTCTTTTTGACACAAGAGATGTGGAAATATGTTGCTTGGGTGTGTCTTGGTGTCTTTTTGCAAGGCAAGGGTCCTCCTCTATTTATAGAGAGCCTAGGAAGGCTTTGGAAGCCCTTAGAATGCTTCCATAGCCATTGGGGTTGAACCCAAGGCAAAACAGGTCATAATTAGAATCAATTATGATTCTGACAGGGTCATCAAATGTCTGGTCCAGGTATTAGACGTTTGGAAAACTTGTTTAAACGTATGGGAACTAAGTCAGACGTCTGATTCTAGGAGGGTTTCCTTCCTGTTTGCACACCAAAAATACACCAGTAAATATGTCATCTTGTGTTATTCCCTAGCACTACCATTGCATCATATGTAGTTGTAATTGCATTTGTAAATAGACGCCTGCATGCATTTATAAAGAGGCTAGGAGAGTGTGAGTAATTGGCCATCTATTAATTAACATCTTCCTTAAGTGTAGCATTGCACTTTCACCATTTTCATTTTTTATTTGCTTTGAATTCTTCTCTCTCGTGCGGCTGCAAGGCATGGGGTTTGCGCGCCTCTCCTCCTGCCAACAGCATGGCAGGACGTGTGCTACCAGCAGCATGGCTATGGCATGCTTCCTCCTCTATAAAATGCCTTGCTCTCTCCCTTATGTGGAGGCTCCTTCATACACCTGCAGACACCCTCAGCTCCACCGTTGTTTGCAACGCTTTTGTAGGTTTTAAAGGATGTCACGTTGTAGTATAGTCGACAAAGCGTTCAAACAAATAGAGAATTTTATTACTCGAAAATCGGAGTATCCGAGGTCGAACACAGGGAGTAGATGAAATTTACTACTAATCAAAATGTAATTGAATCAAAATGTAATTGAACACTCTAATTTACTTAAAACTGGAATTCAGAGGTATTTAAAAAAAATAATTCAGGCAAAAGAGTCAAATTGGACGTCTGATCCCAAGATCAGATGTCTTAAAAGTGTTTCCCCTTTTCCTTTTGATTATTCTTCTTCTTCTGATCTTGCTTTCTTTCTTCTTCTGCAGACTCTTTTTCTTCTTCGTCTTCTATCTTGCCTTCTCTTCTTCTTTCTCTTCTCTCTTTCTGCTTTGCTTCTTTTCTTGTGAAGGCTTCTTCTTCCTGCCTTTGTTTCTTTTCTCTTATTTCTTCTCCTGCCTTGCTCTTCCTTCTTCTTTGGTCCTTCTGTTCTTCCAGCCTTTCCTTCTTCCTTCTTGCGGCCAAGTCTTTCTTCCTCAACGTTCAGCCTGTGCCTACACAGAGCAAAACCCACCACTTTCCCTCTACCCGCACGTCTCTCTCTCTCAGCAGTTCACTCAGGGATGCTCTCCCAGAGCCATACGGGTAATCGGGTCAGATTCGCACCTGGGACCAGGTGCACCTGCAGGTGGTGATGCGCGAAGAGTGCTCAGGTTAGGGTCATGTCGGATCCCGCCAGATCCGCGAGATGAAACCGCGGACGAGGCGGGCGTGAGGGCAAGTGAGGGACCTCACCCCTGTGCTTTCGGAGGCGTTAAGGCTATATCACAAAAACAACTTATAGCATACCCGCGCCTCGCGATTCCACGATGTGGAACTAAAGGTTTTGCCCTGATTTCGCGCGCTCCCGCAGAGCTCTCTTCGTGCTATGGCCAAGGCTGGGAGCTTCGCAGCGCGACTTGCTGGCCTCGAGGGCTTCGCGACGCTTGCCCGAATACGCATCACCTGAATCTTGGAGTTGCTGACGCCTGGAGCTGCTGCAAAGCTGCTTCAACCTTCGTCAATGGCGGCAGGAGCTGAAATCTTGTCAGACACAAAGCGAGCCTCTCGGCTCAATTAGACCAGCTAGGGACCTACGCCGTAGCACGGCGAAGGTGGTGAGCCATGCTGCAGGCCACAGGATGGCCTAGGAGTGCGTGCCTAGGTCAACCTGTGGCCGAATGTGTGGGGTTGTTCGGGGGGCTACTATTTAGGTGCGAAGTGGCAGTGGAGGGGTGGAATGTGTTCCTGGTGGTGAGGCGGAGCTTACGAGATGGTTGGCGAGCCATGTGGAAGGGCGGAATGGTGGGAGCGGCTCGCCGGAGGTCGGTCGGTGATGTGGAAGATGAGGGTGGTCGGCGTCGGTCGAGGGTCGATTAGATGAGATAACAGGGGGAAAAGAGAGAGGGGACTACGGGGAATAGTTCTAACCTAATTGTAGGGACGAAGGAGGACGGAGGGCGGACAGCTGTACCTGCTATCGCCGGAGAAGACGCTGCCCAGTGGGGGAGAACGGTGGCGACGACGGGGCTGAGGCGGCGTGCGCGGGTACTGCGCGACGTGGAGGAGAGTCGGGAAGATAACTCTGCCACTGGTTTTGTGGCAGAGCAAAGAGGGAGGGGAGGGGGGCTTGCCGGAGCTTGCTGGGAACTTTGGCCGGACAGGAGGAGATGAATTGGAGGTGGAAATTCGGCCAAATCAAGCTAAAGATTTGCGGCCGGGCTTAGAGGTTATTTTATAGGCACTGGGCCGTGCTGTCAGAGCGTGGAGGGTGCGCAATTGCCTGAGGTCGGTCGCCGGAGATGGAAAGAGGTTAAGATACCCAAATTTCTCATGCGTTGGCACGAGAGATTGGGTTCACACCAGAGATTGTGATTGGCCGTAGATGGAAGGGAATTCCTCAGAGAATCTCCCTTCCATTTCTGGGAGAGAATCTCTGAGGAATCAGAGAGTAATCCCTCTCTAAACCTCGCCGGAGCTTGGTTCTGCCCTAACAATGGCGGCAGGACCTGATTTCAAAGGTGGCGAGGAACTTAGGGGGCTATCTGCAAAGATATTCAAAAGATAGGGACCAAATTATGATTTGGGTGTACTAAATTGCAAAGTAGGTCAAGATGACCTCCTCTTAGGTCCAAATTTTTGGTACAAACCTAATTTGGACCTAAGGAATCCAATGGTGAAGTTGGATTTTAGGTTTGACCTCGTTTGACTGGATATTTTGCGTAAAAACCCAAATTATGTTACTTGAAGAGCTAGGACCCTAATCTAGGTCAAACTGGGTTCCAAGGGCCAAATTAAGTGTTCCAATCCCTAGAGGATGTTTTTCCATGATTTTTAGAGGGTTTACTTGATTTTTATCCTGACCGGAACCTCGTTAATTTAAGCGGGTCTGTTTTAGGGTTACCAAGTGTCATTTAATTCCTAGATTGCACATAAACCCATTTCTGATTGACTCAACCCACTTTTTATCTCATTTAGACCATTTGACCTATGTTTTGCCTCTGAGAAATCCCGTTTATGTACTGCAATGGTAAAATTGCAGTTTTAACCTTTATTTCATGTTTTCTTCTCAGAGCACTTGTTCCTTCAGTTAAGCCTTCTTCTAGGTTATGTAGGAGCTTTTATCTTCTTTATTGGGTCAAAATGAGCTAGTTATGGCTCATGATGAGGCTCTCATCATACCCCCATGCCTAGCTTTTGCTAATCCCTTAGCAAAATTTCAAGGTTTCAACTTCCGTTCTAGACCCTGAGTGTCTGTCAACAATGATAAGTGCTTCTCCTTTTGTGATTAGGTAGGAATGCCGACAATAGGCCTAGAGGTATTCAAGTACCAACCAAAATTCGGACCTGTTCCGCTTTAGCCTCAGTCTTCCTCAAAGGTTTCTACGGCCCACAGAAACTAACCTAGAGTTTGTTGGACTCCGCGGTTAAAGCACCCGTGCTTGAGACATTTTTAGCCTAAGTTCAGTTTGCAGTGCATTTTTTGTAAGAGAGAGATAGAAGATTATTTGTTTAGAGAGCTTTTCTCTCTCTTTTCTTTTCATTTCTAGCTTCGGATTAGCTTCTCAACACGGTCTGTATCGGATTCCTCGTCCCCATCATCAATCCTCAAGGGTCCTTGGCTTTCGAGATTTCGGGATAATCTTGCCCATGGCAACCCCCAGAATCCTGGCTTTCGAGATAATCCCGCCCATGGTGTTTCGTGGCCGAATTCAGACCCTGGCGATCGACATTTCGTGATAATGCCACCCATGGTATCTGAACCAGCAGAGTGCTTACATGCCCCCAGTAGGATATTTAAATATCCTAAGAGACAAGCACCGAGGAGACGATATGTTGTTACGCATCTTCGAGGGGGATTTCCCGCCTCTCCGCGCTGGGAACTCGTCCAAATTAACTTGTGCTGATTGGCCGCTCCTAATCTAGGTGACTCTTTCAGAACATTAAACGCTCTTGCGTGTTTTGGATATTTATGCGCACTGAACCAGACTGTGTGTGAGTTTGGGTTGCTTAGGTTATCGAATCCCGCAAACCAGAGATCAGTTAACGAGGCCGAATACTTCCTAAGCCTTAGACCTAATACTTAAGCTTCGCATTTTCCCCAACCTCTTGAGGATTATCCAGATTTTAACGGATACATGAATTTTTAAGCTAAAGAATCTAGCCCAAGAGGCCTAAGACCAGCGTTCCCGCTAATCTCTTGTTGTGTCTCCTTAGCACTTTTTCTTTTATTTCTTCTTTTTTTTTTTTTAATTGATATGGTCTAGAATTTCAGTTAATTCCTTAATATTTTACTAATGACTATTTCTTTTCTCTTTCTCATTTTGTGCTCCTTTCTGTCATTTTTGCTATTTTTCTCCTCCTTATGAATATGTGGCTTACAAAATTTCCTCCCTCCCCCATTTTTTTTGTTCTTTTTCATAATTTTTCAATTTTTTGTGTTTTTGACATATGCAAATTTTTTGTGTGTAAGATTCCTGACTTTTTTCTTGGTTCTGTATGTATGCACTTTATCACCCCCCCATGCTTAAGTTTTGCAATGTCCTCATTGTAAACAGAGGGTGTGAATTAGTGTTGAGGTCAGTGACTTAGAACAGGATATATCGGGTGGGTGAATGGGTCGGAAATGACTGATGCGATCAATTTCAAGCTCTGATAAGTGTACCAGAGGTGAGATCATCTGTCTAAGGCTGAACTCAAGGTGCAATAGACGTGGAGTACGGACGGATACTCAGACGAGTCTCTATTTTTGGGATGACGGGTTGCCTCCCGTTAAGCGCTAAATTTAATGCCTTCAGCCGAGCGGAAAATGGGGTGGAGAGGGAGTGGTCAAATCAATGGAATTTTGGAAAACAAGCACCTTAATTAAGAGCCTGGTTGGTCCAACTAGGTGCTTGTTAAGATCAGTAGGCTGATGATGCAGCCTAAACCCAATAAGTTTGGTGGGTTGATAGATGTAGATCAGCAGATGCGGAACCCACCATATGCAGTGAAGTTCTGATGGATATGGAAGTGAAAACTCGGTTTCAGGCTGAGTCGAATCAGCCTGGTCAAAGTAGGGTTCCGAAAAATTATCGATGTAAGGTGTGGAATCCCTACAGGGGTGATCAAAGGATGGAGGCTCCTGATTTGTGGTCTGATCAGTACCTGATACCCTGTCTAGATATGGAGTTGAATCGTCTGCAAACGGCTCAGTGAGAGGTGAATCGGAATAGAAATTGAGTCCGGTTGCAGGTCGGGGTGGGGAACGGGTTTTGATTGGTTCTATATATGTGGCGCAGGTGGCTTCAAAGAAAATTGACATGTTATAATCAGGAGGCAGATTTTCTCCGATGTTATGGTCAGATTCGAAATCGTCGGAGAGTTTGCGAAAATCAAAGTTTGAATGAGATTCCAGATCATGAGTTCCACCATAGAATAAATCATATGTTGTATATTCAGCAGCCTGACTGGGATCTAGCCTAAATGTTAATTCTGAGCTTAAAAGGGTATCCTTATCTGGTAGAGGCTCAGATTCTAAGCTAGTAGGGCAGACCCAATTGAAACCCTGCTCGTCCAACTCCTCGGTTTCTGTGTCGTAGATTGGCATGACTTCCGAAAAATCGATTCGTTCCTTTGAGGAGGTTGGCGAGGGATATTCATCAAATCGAGGCCCAAAATCATATTCTTCATTAAAAGATTGATCTTCTTCATCTGGGGCCTTGAAATCTTCAAAATATGTTTCAGATCTAGGTTCTAGGCTTAGGATGTGGGTTGAATTACTAGAATTTAGGTCTGAATAACCTTCGAGGGTCACCTTATCAGAATAAGGGACGGAATTTACACCCTCGAGAGGTTCAGTTCTACTCTCATACTTGCAGGAGTCTTGGGATTCTAAAAAGGGCTCATCATGGTCTTTTCCTGCATTTGGAGCTTCCCAACCTTCTTCAATATCAGGTGCATTATACTCCATCTGGGTTGGGAATCCACAACCATTTTGTGCCTCAAACCCGAGATCAGATTTATCCTCGATGTTGTCCCAAGATAGTTCATCCTCTGTTGGTGGTATGTACGGGTATTTCTGATCAATCACTTGTTTTATTAATCTCATTATCTCTTCCCGTTTTTCAAGACTATCTTGGTGTTGCTTCCAAAGTTGAGGATTTGTCATACATTGAAGGTATTCACTATTGTGCAATTTTTCTATCTCAATGTATGCAGTAATGAGCAAGTCACGGGTTGATCCTTTGTTGGCTTCTACTAATAGTACTTGGGCACAAGTTATGACAAAGGTTGTGGTTGTTGGGATATCAACCTGAATGTTTCCTACTGTTGTTGAGGTTTCTTCATTTTCATAGAATTTCATGGCATCCTCAATCATTTTATCTCTCATGGATCTCTGATATTCAGGTTTCTTGAATGGTAGTCCAAGGTCGTTTGGTTGCATATTTGGATCAGGTGGTGGAGTCAAGATGTAGAATCAAGTTATGGATCACGATGTGTTATGAAGCGATTAGATCTGAATAACGAGTCCCACTGAAAATGTGTATGTGTGCTCTAAAGAGAAAAGATGAGGGACTGGAGATGTTCTTGACCCAATCAAGACACCCAAAGATGTTTGGATGACTATGGAGGTTCGGGGCGGATGGACCCTTGGATCAGAAGATCGTCCACCTGAGAATTACCTGGGCAGCCAGAGAGGGAGAGTCCTGCAAAGACCCCTACACGATAGAGCGTCCCTACGGGTTACAGGGTTTCCCCCAACCGACCTCTCTTGTCACTGAGATTCCAGGTAGGCCAGAATGGGGACCTTGACCTCTTAAGTCTACCACTTTTATTTCAAAGGTGCTTTTAGGGTTCTCACTTGAACTTTAGATGTGTTGATGTTGTGACCTAATTTAGAGGTTGGTTGACCCAAGGGGTCAACTTCACCTGACCTGTCCTATAGATGGCAGAATGATTCTAGGTTTAGAGCCTAGAGATCACCCTGATTTGACTCCTAGGTTATTAGGTCCAAAAAAAATTTAAGATTCAAGTGATTTTAGAGTTCAATTTTTTTTTTTTTAGGGTTTGCTTGTTAATATCTCTTCAATCAAGGTCTTGGGTAGTACACTGATGCGGGAGGTCGGTCGGTGATGTGGAAGATGAGGGTGGTCGGCGTCGGTCGAGGGTCGATTAGATGAGATAACAGGGGGAAAAGAGAGAGGGGACTACAGGGAATAGTTCTAACCTAATTGTAGGGACGAAGGAGGACGGAGGGCGGACAGCTGTACCTACTGTCGCCGGAGAAGACGCTGCCCAGTGGGGGAGAACGGCGGCGACGACGGGGCTGAGGCAGCGTGCGCGGGTACTGCGCGACGTGGAGGAGAGTCAGGAAGATAACTCTGCCACTGGTTTTGTGGCAGAGCGAAGAGGGAGGGGAGGGGGGCTCGCCGGAGCTTGCTGGGAACTTTGGCGGGACAGGAGATGAATTGGAGGTGGAAACTCGGCCAAATCAAGCTAAAGATCTGCGGCCGGGCTTAGAGGTTATTTTATAGGCACTGGGCCGTGTTGTCAGAGCGTGGAGGGCACGCAATCGCCTGAGGTCGGTCGCCGGAGATGGAAAGAGGTTAAGATACCCAAATCTCTCGTGCGTTCGCACGAGAGATTGGGTTCACACCAGAGATTGTGATTGGCCGTAGATGGAAGGGAATTTCTCAGAGAATCTCCCTTCCATTTCTGGGAGAGAATCTCTGAGGAATCAGAGAGTAATCCCTCTCTAAACCTCGTCGGAGCTTGGTTCTGCCCTAACAATGGCGGCAGGACCTGATTTCAAAGGTGGCGAGGAACTTAGGGGGCTCTCTGCAAAGATATTCAAAAGATAGGGACCAAATTGTGATTTGGGTGTACTAAATTGCAAAGTAGGTCAAGATGACCTCCCCTTAGGTCCAAATTTTAGGTATAAACCTAATTTGGACCTAAGGAATCCAATGGTGAAGTTGGATTTTAGGTTTGACCTCGTTTGACTGGATATTTTGCGTAAAAACCCAAATTATGTTACTTGAAGAGCTAGGACCCTAATCTAGGTCAAACTGGGTTCCAAGGGCCAAATTAAGTGTTCCAATCCCTAGAGGATGTTTTTCCATGATTTTTAGAGGGTTTTACTTGATTTTTACCCTGATCGAAACCTTGTTAATTTAAGCGGGTATGTTTTAGGGTTACTAAGTGTCATTTAATTCCTAGATCGCACATAAACCCATTTCTGATTGACTCAACCCATTTTTTATCTCATTTAGACCATTTGACCTATGTTTTGCCTCTGAGAAATCCAATTTATGTACTGCAATGGTAAAATTGCAGTTTTAACCTTTATTTCATGTTTTCTTCTCAGAGCACTTGTTCCTTCAGTTAAGCCTTCTTCTAGGTTATGTAGGAGCTTTTATCTTCTTTATTGGGTCAAAATGAGCTAGTTATGGCTCATGATGAGGCTCTCATCAACCGTCACCCCGGGCCAACCTCCTCCCCTCTCCCTCTCCATACACAATATCTCTTCTCGCTGAGAAGAGACACACCGTGGGCAGGAGAAAACCCATAGTGGTCCCAAAACCACCACTGTGAGTTCCACCACTGCCCAGCTCTTTCGTGAGCAGGTGGGCGTGGTGGATTCACCTTTCGTTTTTACTGCCGTCATCCTCTTCGCCATTGCCAGAGCTTCAAGCTCAGAAGCTCCAGCAGCTCCGCACGCCAGCCTGCAGCCTAGCTGGCCAACGCGTGCGCCTGCAGGCCCTGCGCGACTTCTTCCTGAGCGCGCAGGCGCTCCACAGCGCGCCCGCGCACGCAGAACTGGCCGCTACCGGTCGCCAGACCGTGCACGCACTGTAGCACACTGTAGCGCGTGGTCTGCGCGACACTGTAGCCACTGGCTCGCTTCTCACTTAGCCGGTGGCATCGCGCTCTCTCTCCTCGCTCGCTACCCGCGCCAGCCGGTTGCTCGCACTCACTCGCACCCGTCCGTGACAGCACTCGCCTGCACAAATTTGCACCTGCCCGCGCACGAAAAAAGCGCAGGCGCTCCCCCCAGTGCACCACACGTGCTCTCCCTCCTACGCCCGCGCTTCCTCACGCATCAGACGACGGGGCTACGCAGTAGACGACTTATGTGCTGCTCTCCCTTCCTCCGCCAGTGCACACACACCCACTTGTACACAGACACTCGTACACTCACACACACACTAGTACACACTCACACACACCCTTATACTCTCACACATACACACATATATATTTATATATCCACTCACATATATACATAAATATATATGTACATATATATATATCTGTATACATATATATATACATACAAATACATATATATATACATATATACATATACATATCTATATACATATACAACTATATATACATACATACATACATACATACATATATATCTATATATATATATACACACACACAACTATATATATACATATATAGTTATATATATATTTATATATATGTTTACTTATACATCCACCTACCCATATCCATATATAAACTTCACCACCCATACTCTCGTGCACTAGTCCCTCCACCGCGCATCATATCACGGGAATATCTGCACCAGTTGCTGATATTCCCCGATATCCGTGCAAAGCAAGCGCTTCCACACACACTTCCACACATCCGCTCACACTCCACGCAGCACTCTGTCTTGTTGGTTGCGTCTTGCTAGATGTAGACCAACTTGACACTGTGCTATATTCCATTTCCACTTCCACCTCCACCCCTATATATAATATATAACTATATACATATATATATATATATACTGTATCTATTATATATCTATACATATACTAAGCTAAGTATTTCTTTCTTTGCTAGCAACTTACCTTGTTTTCATTTATCTTTTATTTCTTGCTATTAAAAAGATAAAAAAAAAGAGTGAAAGAGAAAAGATAATTCTTGACTTGCAGGTACTTGGTCTTGGGAATAACAGGACCAATTTTTGGAAACCCCAAGTTGGCTACAAGCCAAGAACCATTTGACTCAAGGCCAAGGACTTGATTTTGAGGGTGTACCTCAAGGACAACATTATCACCAACAAAAAAATCTTAAAAATAGAAAAAACCAAAAACATAATAAACGCAAGGAAGAGATACGTTTTAGGAAAGCGTAGAAACTCCTTGACCTTTAAATTCCCGCTTCCCTGAGATCGACCCTGGGCCTAAAAGCAGCCACGATAAAATCAAGTAGGCCAGTTTAAAAAATTTTGTGAAGCTGGTTAACTCACTATACTAACTTCAACGATAATATCACCATATTAGCAGAACGTATTCGAGTCGCACCACTTCCTGACTTGGTTCAGACCTAAATAGGGTACTAGTGTATTACTATCAGACAATGTACAGGACGTCTGGCACTAGGTCTGGACGTCTGGAAACCTATTGTATAGCGGGAATGGATTCCCAAGATAGGTTAACGGCTAGAAAATCTCACAAAGGTGATTTTGGGACAGTCGAGGCAAAATGGTTACATATCAGACGTCTGGGGTTCTCTACGGACGTTTGATATAAGCCTAACGGTCATAATCCTCAACGTTTACTTTGGTAGCCAACATTCTACTAATTGGACGTCTGGCACAACCATCAGACGTCTTCTAAGACGTCTGGACTAAGGTTTTGATGTCTTATTTCATCAAACAGACGCCACAAAGTCCAGCCTAAGTTATTGGACGTTTGAGTCAACAGTCAGACGTCTTAAAGTCAATATCAGACGTTTGATTTTCAGATTAGATGTTTGATTAGGTTGTCAGAACCCTATTTTTATTTTCTAAGCTCTCTACAGAAAACCTAAGTATCCTAGGATAGTGTAGGTGTTCCTAGGACTACTTTAAGGGTTCTTTGAGGCTCTTTAACAAGAGATCTAAGAAATAAATAAAGAGCAAAATAAAGAAAAAAAATTACATAAAACAAGATAAAAGGAAATATATCATATTCTTGTCTTCACGCTTCTTCAGGCTATCGCTTCTCGCAAAGCTCCTCTGTTCTCCGTCAAACTCCTCCAATCCGCCATGGATGCGAGCTCAAACTCTGTCTAAACACGTTTCCATTTGCAATTAGCCTGAAATTTAAGACTTCAAGTGCTAATGTTAAATAACACGTGTTTTGTTATCATCAAAATAAATGATCATGGTGCTCTAGCACCAACAAAGTCAACCCTGAGAAAGGTTAAAAACTGTGCTCTCTATGTGTTCCTTTGTGCTCACTTACTCTCTCTTTTCTTTTTCTCTTTCTTCCTCCTTTTTTTTTTCATCTTTTCTGAGATTGCATATCTTACCAAATTTTGTAAATGTACTTAATATTTGGTGGCCTCACATGGCATTCACACTTCACGTAAAGTCTTAATAACCTTACAACTAAGTTAGAGGTCCTCAGCCAGTATTCGGGTGATCAGAAACACTGAAAAATAGGTATGGGTCATATTTGGTGGATCACAATGGGTGTTTTTATTGTTGCCTCAAAAACATTGACACATAAAATGACGTGAAAATAAAACTATAACGTGAACTCTTTTCTTTTTCTTTTTCTTTTTCTCTCTCTCTTTTTTTAATATATATAACTCTATACTTCTTTTCTTCCTCTCTGTGTCTTCTTTTTCTCTCTCTCTCTTTTTTTTCATAACACAACACACCTTAGAATTTTATTCATGAGGCATTATTAAGGATGATGATGGTCAAGAGGATATTGTGTGGGTTATTTAGTGGAAGTGCTTACTCTCGGCACCGGGAAAGAATGAATAGAACAATCGTATTTCTAACCTTTGACACTATTACCCTCTTTCAGCCGAGGACTCTCTGAAGGACAGTAATAACCATCCACCATAGTCATAGTTTTATCAGGACTCACTCTCTGTGTATCTGCCTTATTTGGTGGCACTTAGGAATTCACACACTATTTGCACATAGGAATAGAAAGCAAAAACTATGCCTAACTCTGAGACGTAACTTAGTATGTCATGCATGAATACGTAACTTGTATAAACCGACATGCTATCTTAAGCAAGTAGAGCTAGAGAGATCAAAAATTATTTTGCATTTTCTAAACGCCTCCTAGAGACGAACGACCGGGACTCCAAGTCTCGTATTTAGAAATATTTTTGTTTTGATCGGATTTTACACTATACTATGACATAACAATGATTTTCATATTCGAAAACATGAAAATCTAGGTCGAACAAATGGCGCCGTTGCCGGAGAGGCAATACAATTGATTTTCAATCTAAAGCTTTTAGTGACAAATCTTCTTCTGCTTGTTTTTTGGATGTGCAGGAAATCGGGAAAAACGAGATCTGCGCACACATCAATCACGGAGAAAAAATGTAGGTGCACATCTCTCCTTTGGCTTAGGATCTTTGTTTGAACTCTAGGTTAGATTATTTTCTTAGCTAGAAATTTCTTTCTAAAAAAAAAGTCTGCATATTTTGAAGAAGAAAAAAAACAACAAAAATATTTTTTCTTTAGGTTGTTAGATTAAGGTTTCCGTTTGAATCTTAGGTTGTTTAAAAAAAAAGAGAGAGATAAAATTTGAAAAAGTTTTTCCCTCCAAAAAAAAAATTGAAAATTTTTGAAAAAAAACATTTGAAAAACAAAAGAGAAAATTTTTGGTGGAAAGTGAAATTTGAATTTCAAACACCTTTTTAAAAGCTTTTCCATCACTTGCTAAAATTCGGCCAGACTTTAATTTCAGACTTAAAAATTCATTTGCCGAAAAATTAGTAAGCGAAAAATTCTGAAATTCAAGCAACTACTTCATTTTCAAACCATCTTTCAAACGACATCATTTAATTGAAAAAATTCCAAGTACAAAATTTTTAAAAATTCGTGAGGTACAAAGGAGTCAAACTCACCCAGATTTGAAAATTTTCAAAATTCAAAAATCAATTCTGAGCAATCCACGAATCTATTTTGAAAAATGGTGGCGTTTGAAATCTGATCTCATTAGCTTTAATTTTCATGTTTTTCCAAAAAAATTGAAATTCATTTGATATTGTTTCAAAGCAAAAAAATCAACTAAGGTGAAAATTCCAAATCTGACCCCTTAACATTTAAAAATCCGTATAAATTTGGTTGAAATAGTAGAAATTATAAAAAAATATTCTCTGAAAAGATAATTGAAAAAGGAATCCACTCGACAAATTTCATTTCATTTGGATTCCATTTGTGTTTAGAGAACTAGTTTGATTCTTGTAGTCTGCTGAAGCCTTAGAAATTGCATGAACCCTAGGCTCAACCCTTAGGTCTAAATTTCTAGAGATCACACTTGAACTAACCTAGAATTAGTTAAGTCTAGTGTTTTGCTGATGAAACTGGTCACCTTATGGGCCACTCACCCCAAGCCCTAGTAAAGAAAAAAGGGTTAAAATAAATTCTAAAACACAAAATCAACCTGAATTCATTGTCATACTACTGGATGTTTTCAACCTCTCTGACCAAACCTAGTGACTAAGCTACAATTTAGTGTCAAACGACTGTGGCTCGAGGGTCAATGGAATCGGAGGCGTGAGCAAAAGGAAGAGCCTTCCCCTTAGTCCCCTTGTAATCAGACTGACTGGGTTAGCTTGAGAGGCGGGAACCACTTTCAGTCGGTTCTCAACGAATTTTTCTTTAGGAATTCGAACCCAAAACGAAAAATCCGATCATCTAATCATAAGGACCATCTAATTGATAGAGCCTTAGCCTTGTCTAGCTGGCTGCACAAACCTAGGGGTTTGCTGGTGTATGTGAGGAAGGAGGTTACTGAGACCTCAATTGGCTGGATCTTGGGAGCCAATCCCAAAGCGGCAAAGGCGATTTGTCACATCACTCGAACCATCTTCTCACCCTTCTTATATCATCTTAGCCGAAATGGCTAATCCTGGATTTGGACCTGGTCAGAATCCAGGTAATCTGGACCCGAGGGCTCATCTGAGAGCTCGGGTCACTGAATCAGCTCAACCTTGGGATCAAAACCCAAGGTGGTGAAGACTACTTTTCGCTTCACCTGATCCTTCTTCTCGGGTTGCCGAAATGGCCAACCCATTACCTGACCCTGGGTATTATGACCCGTACCAGTCGACCCCCCAAGGGACCTCATCTTTTAGCCCTGGGTATGAATTTCATGCTCCTACATCTCACCCATGGAATATGGGTAGATATGATTCACCCCCTGGAACCCCTGAAGAGCTACCACTGTATATGCGTCCGCATTATAGATTACAACGAGCTATAACTAGGATGAGAAATAGAGTTGCATCCTATCTACAATGAATCCAGGCTATCAATGATCCGAACCAAAGACGAACCTGGATTCTACTTTAGGAAACTTTAATGGAGACCCTTCAAGAATTTGCATCAATAACAAGGGCGCTTAAACAGAATTGCATTCTTCAGGAGATGCCGCTTTTGCATTATCAAGTGGAGAACAACCTAGGAGACCCTGAAGAACTTGAATTGACCACGCTTGAAGACAATTCGTAGGAGCAGATACCTGAAAGAAAATCAGGGGAAGAAGAAGCTAGTACCGAAGTAGGATGAGTGTAGGAAACATCTCGAATAGATTCATTTGGAGATTCTATTCGAGAAAATGATGAGGAAAGGACGAATATCTCCAGGATTGAGTCGCAATCCGGATACTCTGGATCTTGGGAGACGCGTCATGGGTCAAATAACCTCGCTTAGACGAAGGATGAAGATCCAGTTGAGGATATGGATCTTGTGGTGTGCATTCCATGTAACACCACCGATCAATTTATACCTGTTCTTGATCTAGCATCAGCCGATTTGCATCCTTCTTCTTTCACTTATCATGGCGATGGAATCTCTGAGATTACACCTTTCGATTTGGATACCCAAAGAACAGAGACAACTAGGGATGTCTTCCTAAAGAAATGGACATGATATCTAAAGCAGGAAGTAATGGGGAGACTACTACATATGAGGGTGAAGCACTGAGCAGAATGAACTGGGGACTTACCTACCATCCTAGTCAGACTAATGGATGGCTCAACTCAGAGCCTGAAGAGTCAGCCTCTGATGAGTTAGAGATGAGTACTGATGAGGATGAAGTAATTTCTAACGAGGATTTCAGTGACCTCCCTACTGATCTTTTACTTTCACGGATACCCCCATATGACCTAGGACCTGAAGAGGGCATGATCTTTGATGTCAATTATCATTATGAAGACCCCTATGACTCAGATTTTGGTTCTGAGATACATTTTGACCTACTCCCTCATCAACTTCCTGCTGAATTGTGGGACATGATAAATCAACCGAATCAACATCATGATCCCCCCTCTGATTATCCTCTATCCTCCACCACTACTCCACACCCTATTATAGCTAGACTTTTTGGAGTAGGGGTGCATAATCAGCCGGTTCGCATTTGTGGACCACTGATTCTGGGAATGCACGAACATATCTTTCTATTGATCATGACATGCTCTTATGTAATCAATGATCCATCTGATTGAGTTTTCGCCCAGCTGAAGGCGTTAAACTCAACATCTACCCACATTCTTCATCACCCTATACATACCATTCTTATACATAGCCTAATTTTCTTTAAGCATATTTCCTTTTCGCATATTGCATCTTGTCAGGTTGGCCGGTGTTGAATGTTAAAATTCAGGAGCAATTCAAGGTGATCTCTACCCACTTACTCCCTGCTGTATTTATTTTCTTTTATACTCATGCATGAGGACATGCAAGAACTTAAGCATGGGGGGGTAGATATACAGCAAAACTGAAAAATTTTTATGCCAACACATAGAAAACCTTGGAGCAACGTGTCAAACATACTTTAGGATCCTAAATATAAGAACAATCGACTCCACCTCTAATGCTCGCATTGGAGCTAGAAATCATCCGCAACAGCCATTTCCGACTCACCTACTCACCCTTTTGTTCTAAATTTAGGATCAAGCTAAATGTAACCCAATAAGGGAATTTATGAAGTACAAGTGAAAGAGGTTACTTGTTTATAGCATATATACATAGTGCATTCATGAATAAGATTATTTTTATTAAGAGAATGCATTAGGGATTTTATCCTCTAGTTGATTCCTATAATCTGGAATCTAGTACAATTTTCACACCCACATGTAGAATTTACAATGGATTCATGGTGAAGACTGATATTTGTCTTTAGTCTGTCAAGAAGAAGCAATGCTTTTTTTCCTGAACCCTTGGACAGTGTTTTGGGAGTCAGGAGATTTTCTTCTAAAAATCCACCAAATAGTGTGAGATGAGAGTAGAGTGTACCGGTGCTCTAAGATTAGTGCAAAGAATCTAGAATTCTGGATAATTAGGTAATGATACTCAGAGAATAGACATAGTTTCCATTCTCGGTTCCTGCATATACATTTTCTGTGAAGTATTGAGAGCCACCAATCAAGGCAAATACGTGGAGAGTGAGTTCTGATAAAACTAGGGCTAAGGTGAATAGTTGCAACCATTCCTTACGAAATCCTCGGCTGAAGGAGGGTATTGATGTCAAGGTCAAAAATACATCATCCTATCCATCTTTCCCTGTGCCGAGAGTAGGCACTTCCACCAAATAAGCCACCCAATGTCTCTTTGGTACCACTAATCCCTGATAATGCCTCCTAAATAAAATTCATGAATGTGTTGTTAGATTATGTTGTGTTAGAGAAATTATATAAGAAAAAAAATGAAAAAAAAGAAAAAAATGAGAAAATGAAAATAGAAAAAAGTGAAAAAAAAGAAAACAAAGAAGAGTTATGAGTGTCTAGTGTTTATTTTTTTGCATTGAGGCAATACCACCAAATAAAATTGAAATTCAATGAATACAAAGGAACCAAAAGAGAGCATAGTTTTTCTCGTCTTTCTCTGAGTTGAGTTACCTAATAATTTGAGAATCTATATTCTGTAGTACTAATCTCTATGTAGCACCAAATGAGAGGAGCCACCAAATAAACAACCATTTCCCTCAGACATTCTCTACCAAAGCTTAAAGCCGGGGTGGAATTCACAAAATATCTTGAATACACCGAGGGAAGAAGTTTGCCTATCCTACTAGAATTTTATTAGGGGTCAAGTACAGGCTTTAGAGATAAATCAGGTTTTTCACTCGAATCCGTTGCAAAAGCTACATAGCTGCACTTTCACGATTGTCTGGATTTCTAGATTTTAGGATGAACACGAAAAGGAAAAGAATTCCTAGGCATATACTTGATAGAAACAATCAATCCCTAGGGACCCTTCTGTAAATAACTTAGTTTTGCATTTGCTAGGGACTAGCAAGGTTTATGCATGGAGGTATGATTGCATAGCAATCATAGGTCTTAATTGACCTAAATTAGGTTAGAACTTAGCATAAGCTAGTGTAATTCATGCATGTAGAACATTACTTGCATCTTTACTGCTTTCCTTTAGCTATGCATGAAATAATGATATAATGTATTAATTAAGTGCATTATATAAATTGCAGGAAATAAGAAGCTTAGAAGTTGGATTTGAAGCTGAACCTGAAGCTAGTGCTACATCAAAGCTCGAGCAGATGATTAGAGTAAAATGCAGTAGAGAAATAATGTAAAGGGTTGAGGTATGCTATTCTATTGAGTAGAAGTAAAGTAATTAAATTATGAAGAACTTAGATTCAATCCTAGCCCTAAGATAGCCGTAGAAGCTTTCCCAAGCCTTAGCCACCCTTAGATTAGGTTACCGTAGCCTAGGAAGCCTTAAAACCCAATTCCAACCCCTTGGGAACCTAAATTAAGGTACCTTAACCCTAGTACACCACCTCTAGACCTTCATAAGAACCTAATTAGGTTCTCACTAAGCCCAATTGACTTGGATCATAGTCAATTACCATTTCCTATTCAATTGGACTCATAAAGTCCAATTGAGTTTAGATCTCAATTCACACAAGTCCAATTGGACTCAGTGAGAGTTCAATTGACTTAAGCCTAGCCTAATTGAGTTATTTCACTCTTAATTAGGTTCACACTCATTCAATTAAACTTGTGGTAAGTTTAATTGCATTTTCTCCTTAGCAAATTAGGGTTTGCAACCCTAATTTGAGACCTACCCTAACCTAGCTCACTTAACCACCTAGGTCACGACCACACACACACACACACACACACCCATTCATGCACTCCCACACCACCTAGAGTATTCTAGGTCCTTCCAAAGGTGGCGTTACCTTGGTTACCAAAAATACGAACCAAGGATGCATCTTCTTTTAGACCCATAAATGACGGATCTAAAAACCACCTTGGACGGCCACACTTGGAGCTCTCTCTAGAGAGTTCCACACTTCTCTAGAGTGGCTCCCTTGGGTCTACTTAAAGAATCCTTGGGTGGCCATTTGCACCCATCTAGCCTTCCATCTAGTTTTAGCATAACTCCACCTCCATTCCACCTCCACTCCATGAGCTCCCACCATGGTTCCACCACCTCCATGCCAAGGCTAGAGCACTCCTTCTCCACCTCTCCATGTTTTGGCCTAACCCCTATTGGCCGCCCCTCCTCCTCTCAACCAACTCAAGGGCCATCGGAGCCCACCTCCGAATGCCTTTATTTCTGTTAGCTAAGTAGATAGTTCTTCATAGATCTACTGCTTTATTGCTACTTAGTAGTGTAGCTTCATATTTCTCCCCCAATGATGCATTCATAATCCCCCCATAGATTCATGCATGCAGTCGTTTTCTGCTAGCAAGTAGTTTATGTTCCAAGCTTTCCTATACCAAGCATTCCTCTAGCTGTGCTGTAACTATCATCATGCAATCAATGAAATCATCTTTTTATATATCTCTATATCTTTGTGTGAAAATCACCATGTGCTTGACTGCCATATCTTTCGCGTGATAATCAGTTGCTTGCGCTCATTTTATATTTCTATTGCAACAGTATGTCGTGCATGAATATGTAACTTAGTATAAATCGACATGCAATCTTAAGCAAGTAGAGTGAGCGAGATCGAAAATTATTTTGCATTTTCTAAACGCCTCCTAGAGACAAACGACCGGGGCTCCCAGTCTCGTATTGTAGAAATATTTTTGTTTTGATCGGATTTCGCAATATACTACGACATAAAGACAATTTTCATATTCGAAAACGCAAAAATCCTGTCGAACACTAGGTAGGTCCAAGAATTGGAGAATGCCCCCATGCTTGAGAAGGATCTAGAAATCATAATGGAATTCTTTGTCTTGGATCCATATATGAAGGAAAGTCGAGAACTTGTCTCTAACGATGATGGTCAATATACCCTAGTGACGGTGCAAGCAATCCTGGAAGGCAGCCACACTCCTGTAGAGGAGCTGTTCAATTGGTCATTTAGTCAGTTGAATACTAAATACGACCGACAAAAAAGGGAGGGATTGATTAAAGACAGAACCCTTGTCTCGCCACCTAAGGATCAATTTGAAGAACTGGCTCCTAAAAAGGAGGCGGACGGGAGTAACCTTCCAGGAGTTTTGCCTGTGGATGAAGCTGGTGGGGCATTCGCTAGCCAATAGAGCCCTACCTATGAAGCTGGAACACCCCCAACCCCCAAAGTAGATCTTCCAGAGGAGCTGGAATAGTTAAATCTTAAAAAATGGAGCAAAAACATTGGTGATTTTATCATTTTTTTATTTTTCACTTTCTTTAGTGGTCACCGGTGGGGTGACCTTAGAAAATGATGTACAACATCTCGCTACAAATTGAATGAAAAGAACACTTTCACTTGTGTGTGATGCAACCATAGATTAGTAGCATGCCAAGTACAAGACATTGGCCTACCATTTGGGTTTGCAACTAATAGTAATTTCTTTCACTATCTTCGCAAATCCTGTAAGGGCCTTCCAAGGTAGCGTCAAGTTTTCCGCTTAACCTATCGGTTGGGATACTTCGTTGCACCGTAATATTAGGTCCTCTTAAAAAAAATTTCTCTTCTTAACTTGCTTGTCATGGTCGCAGTTGTTCTTTCTTTGTAAGGAGATGTTGCATTTGATGCCTCTTCTCTGATCTCATCCACCAAATCCAACGATAGGTGGACTTGATCATCGTTAGTAAGAGGGTGATAAAAGTGGGAACGATAAGTAGGGAGGACTGTCTCAACTGGTAGGTGTGGTTCCATGCCATACGCCAAGCTAAAGGGTGTGTGACCAGTTGAAGTCTTTTGGCTTGTGCGATAACCCCATAGCACATCTCTCAATTCATCCTCCCATCTACCTTTTGATGAATTCAATTGCCTTTTCAATGCCGTAATTATTGTACGATTAGTCACTTCTGCTTGCTCATTCACCTAAGGGTGAGCAATAGACGTGAAACATAGGCGGATGCCTCAACTTGCATAAAACTCTTCGAACTTTTTAAAAGCAAACTGAGTGCCATTGTCAGTGACAATAGCCCTTGGACACCCATAGTGAGCAATGATGTTTTTGCGCACAAATGTTATGACCTTATCAGTTGTTAGGCTAGCCATGGCTTCAGTTTCAATCCATTTGGAGAAGTAATCTACCACCACCAAAATGAACCATTTTCGGGCTGGTGTTGGCAGGAAAGGGCGAACAAAGTCCAATCCCCATTTAGCAAAAGGGATTGGAGACATAACAAGTACCATTCTTTCAAGTGAGAGATGGTGGATGGGAGCGAATCTTTGGTAATTGCTACATTTGTGTTGGAACCTAGTTCCACTTCTCTTTTATGTTTTGGTGTTAACAAAATTGTCTTAAATCTAATGAGTTTATGAAGTGTTATTTACAGGGAAATCACAGGATTTAGGAAGTGCGGATGATAACAAGGAAGAAGTGTGGATGATAAAAGGGATGAAGATTGTTTTTATATTGTTCATTTGTTGTAATCTAGAAATTTGTATGCCTCCTAAACAAGAAAAATTAATTTAGGAAGTAAAATCAAAATAGAGATAATTAGGTATCAAACCCAAGTTTAATTATTCGTTTGAAAAATCAAAATCCTTTCTTGGTAATATTAAATGTGTAGTTGAGTTTGAATAGCACAAAAATTGATTAAAACAGTCAATTCAAGGTACTTGTTGTAAGTGCCGGTATTGTTCATAAGTATCGGTACATACAAGGCGCAAGTTTGGGCCCTAGTCTCAAACTATGAACAAGTACCGGTACTCATCATCATGAGTACCGGTGCCAAGTGCTCATAGTTTGTAGACAGTGGTAGTGCCTAGACCTTACAAGTACCAGTACTAATCACTAGTACCAATACATGTAGGTCACAGTTTTTGACTTGTCTCAAACCTGTGAGTCACAAGTATCGGTACTCATGATGGGTACCGGTACCTAGTGACTTAATTGGTACTCAACTGTAAGCACTGAGTACTGGTACCTATGATGAGTACCGGTACCTAGGCTCTGTTGGGCTAGCTATTGGATAACTCTGAGCAGCTAATACCGGTTCCTTAACTTTAGTACCGGTACCAACTAACCGTTGTGCCTAATTTGAACGGCTATTTTGTAATTAACCTTATTTCTAACCTTCTTGTTTTGCCCCCAACGGCTAGGAAGCATAGGAGGTAGATTAGTGGCCTATAAAAATGCCTTGTGAGTGTCATTTTCAAAAAATAATCAAGAATGAAAAAATACACCTTGCTCCAGTTTTCATTTCTCTTAATTCTAGCTGCAAGAGTGATGGGCTTGTTGCATCCATTATTCAAGAAGATCTTCATTTCGCAACAAGTTCATTTGGCTTGTCTGGTTCTTGTAAAATCATTTTTGCGCGTTGCATTTTTCGCTAGATATTTCTATCAAACATTTGTTAAACTAATTCTTGTTGGAGACTTAGGATTTGAGTTGTAAGCTGTTGTATTTTCTTGCTTACACCTACTATATTTTGTTTATATTTGCTCTTGTAATTGGGTTGAGGTAACCCATTAATTACCTCATTTTTAGTAAATTGATTCTTTTCGAGTTGTGGGAATCGGGTTAAAAATCCCAAGTCGAGAGACTTAGGTAGTGGAGTACCCAAGTGAGGGAAACTACTATATATTTGGTGTCCTATTTATGTGCTTTGTTTTATTTGCAATAATTTTTTACCACACTATTCATCCCCCTTTCTAGTGTGCTTGTGTCCTTTAGATCCTATAATTTGCACACAAACTCTTTGCACTGTTACTTCATCTGAGGCCAGAAGTATCCCGTCTAAAATAGGCGGACAATAAGGGATTTGTATCCTTCATGATTGCCTCAAATACCATATTAGCTTCTTGAATTGCATGAGAAGCCTCCTCTGGGGTGAGACAGCGCAACAAGGGGGTTGAGTAACCCCTCTTATATAATTGCCTGCCTATTAACGTGTATCAGGAGGCTTTTAGCCGAAAAGCCTTAGGGTGTGGCTCTTTTAAGGGTAGCTCGCCTGTGTTCAAGAAATCTATTATAGGCATCATCAAAGAGCCCTCTGGTTGAATTACTAGGGCTTATGGGGGTAGTACCTTGGGCTCGACCAGCATTTGCAAAAGTATATCGTCCACCTGTCTTGGAGGTATCGTAGAAGCCAAGCAGGCCAATGCGTCTGCTAATGGGTTGTCGGATCAGGGTACTCGTTTGACTAGGGTGAATTTAAAGTTTGACAACTCCTCTTTTACTTTGTCAGTGTATTGATGAGGTGTGACTCATCATAGCTAAAATGCCCAAGTTAGGCTAGAAACAAGGTTAAAAGAATATTTATTGACACAAGAAATGGGTTAATTGTGGGATTTATGGAAAAAGACCTAAAATAGTTAATTTGTGCTAAAAACACATAATTATGTCAATTTTGAGATATTCTATACCTAAAATACACTTAGATGTTCTGAATGCCAATTGAACACCAATTTGAGCTTAAAGAACAAATCAATGGTTGGATTATATTCTGATATGTTCAATTAACATGCCATAAAAATTACATTGCATTTGGACCTTGAAATCATTACATTACGCTTAGATCTTCCACATTAAACATTTCCTTAAGTTTAAAAGTGGTTGGGACTTATATGAAAGCTTTACGGGACCTGTCTGTATCACTTCTTGTCACTAATGGGTTTACGTGCAAAATTCACAGTATTTCGATCAAGGGCTTCACCATAAAATGCCCATTAGAACTGGGAGAACCACCTCGTGCACTGTTCCTCTACGACAAACTCGTGCAATAGCTACGGTTCGTTCTTCTTCCTCCGATCCAACAACGGATTCTCCTCCAATCATTGATCACTGGTACCCACACCCTCGCACCAATTTCTATTTCTCATCCAAGGGCTGTGATTCATCTCTACCCTTTTCCATCGTTACGACCCGGTTCCCGAATCCCTACGAGATACGAGAATCGGATCGACTCGACTGATCTAAAGGCCCAGTCGTCCAACGAGAAAGTAACCAAAAGAGCAGTAAAATAAACCACATTCACCATGTATATAACTAGCAGTAACAAAATACAGCAGTAAAGAAAAGAAATACTACAGTATACACCACTACAACAGTAAAGAAATAAACATGTATATAAACATGAAGCTTACAATGAAAAGAATACAGGGGTAACAGAAACTACTCACTACAACAGAAAGAAAAGTACAGTGGGTACTACACAAGTAACACTACTGGGCTCTACTGGGCCCAGTGCCCTCTGCAGCATCTGACTCTGGCTACTCAACACCTGGTCCTGAAAAGGTAACAAAGGTGACACGTCAGCAAAACACTGAGTAGAGTGAAACTAGAAGCTAAGAAACAGTAAGGTGGACAGTAGTTGTTGTATTTTTAATTTCTTTCTTTATATTTTCCGTTTACTCGTTATCGAATTATCCCTCAGATTCTTCTCTTGATCTTGAATGTTCCTCGTGGGAACGATCTTGATTGCAGTCTTTTCCGAAAAGTAGTAGCACGTGGTGCTCTCTTGGCCAGGAGAGTCCCCCGTGGTGGTCCTACCCTCAGTCAACTACCCCAAGGTCACTAACAGACGTAACAGTGACTACGGCACGCACGATAAACGCACGGGTAGCTACCCCGCACTGGCACGCAGTCAGTCATTTCCGTTAACGGGTGCGCCCAAAGTACAGCACGGAACCAGTATAGGGCAGAGCCCTCTCAGTAACAGGGGTCCAACCCCTCCACAGTAACCAAACAGGGGTCTTGCCCCTCCACAATCCGCTCACCCTCGCCTGACTACCCTGGTTTACCCAGTGGGCCGAACAAGTCGGTGTAGGAGGGCTAGTAGAACCCTGGGGCCCGTGGGGTAGCTAGTGCTCTCCCTACACTAGTAGCTCTCCTCGGTACTGTGTACACGAGGGCCAAAAGTCAGTACAAAGGGGCCAGACCTACCCCGGGTCCCTGGGGCAGCTAGCTCTGCTTTGCATTAAATAGGGGGGACAGTCGCTCTCCTTGGTACTCCGTACTCAAGGGCCAACTCACTTCCCCAATTCTATTCCATTCACTTTCCAGGAGTTCTACTCCTAATTCCCCGTAGGGTTCGTGCTCTTTCAACTCCGCCAATTTAGGTTTCATCTTTTCAGCTTTATATTTATATTGCCCATGTTCCCAACCGTAATTATTCATTCATAATTAGGCAGCTGTTAACCAATTGCAGGCAGTTATCGTTTCCTTTTTACTTTTCCAAGACTGCAATGTATATATATTCAATCTAGTTTTCCAGTCCTAGGATTCATGCCATACCCTAGGATCTATCATTCAATCTAGTTTTCCAGTGCTAGGATTCATGCATTACCCTAGGATCTATCATTCAATCTAGTTTTTCATTCCTAGGGTTCATGCAATACCCTAGACTCTATTAATTTTTTCACAAGTGCATAATTTTTGATAAATAATTGAAAGGGCCACTCTACCTGCAAAATCGAGAGTACTGGGGGCGAAATCGACAAGCCCGTGCGCCTCCGCAACCCCTAGAGCCGCAACGGAACAGGGTCCTAACACAAGGATCAAATACAAGGAGCTACTCAAAACATCATACAATTACTGTAAACAGGTAGAGGAACTAAATCTGAGAAGAACGAGACTTGAAACGCGGAAAATGGACTCCGAACGGACCCTAAACGGGTCAAAAACGACAAGTCTGCCCAAAATCAGATGTCTGAAACTTCTTCCAGACGTCTTAAATGATCGCTCAGATCCTACCTTGATCTGCGCGGTCCTTCAGATGTCCAGAAGCCCACTGAATCATTTGGACTTAGTTTCCAAACGTCCGACTGTCACTCCGGACGTCTGGAGACCCTCTCTGTCGTCTGGTGTTGTGCCCAGACGTCTGATCTGTGTGGGATGGCATGCCTGTGCACCTCCCCGAACAAGTCCTGCACACACACGTGCCCGTTCTCAACACGAAAGGATGCAGAAGACTTCAGCGGAACGGCTGCATGGCCGTACGGGCGAAAGAAGGAGGTAAAAATAACGTACCTTTATGACGTATGGACCTTCCTCCAGACGTCTCCTGCGTCATCCGGACGTAAGTCCAGACGTCTGATTCTGGGAAATTTTCCCAGAATCAAGACCTCCTCGCCCTGCGTCCGCAGCGCACGGCCGTGCCGCGTCGCGCCTGCCTGCTGCCTTAGCTGCAGCACCTCCTCCGCGGCACCATACGTTTGCTGCGCACCCGCCGGTCGGCTCTGGCTGCCCCCGGCGAGCTCGCACCCTCGCGGTCGAGCTCCCTCTCCCTCTCGCAATAGCACCTCCTCCCCACACACTCGTAGCAGCCGCTGCTGCCGCTCTCACCCGCTCGCTCTCGCGCTGACAGGGGGAAGAAGAAGAAGGCGGTGGAGTGAGGGTGAGGGAGAGAGAGGTGTATTTGTAAGCTGCCGAGGGGAGAGAGAGAGGGAAAAATGCTGTCTGCAAGGAGGGAGGAAAGAGAAGAAGGAGGGCGGCGGGTTCAGTCTGTGCGCGCATGCGCGCAGACGCGAACCCGTACACCGAAAAAATTTAATTCCGGACGTCTGGGAAGGCTTCCAGACGTCTTAAACGACGCTTGATGCCCCAGGTTATAACACCCATGCTCCTCATCATTCTTATCTAGCGTTCACATCCAACGTCCAAGGTCCACTTATCTGATCACCTAAGCCCACAAATGCTTATTTATGGAGCTCCATAGACACCCTTGGCTCCTTTATCAACTCCCTCCACCCAGAGCCAATCCTTCCTCCACCCCTCCAACTCCAATTACCCTTTCATCGCCATTGGTTAGAACACTGGTTCCTTACTCCTCTTCTTCTCCATTGGTCGACGATTGATGGATCCCAGGACTTCTCCTTCGTCCACTAGAGGTCCGCTCCCTTTCGTTCTTGGACATTCCCTTCACCTATTAGCTTAGAATTTACTACTTTATTAGATAATAATTTTAAGATAAAGTTATAAAAGAAATAACTTTCATAAATGAAATTGCCTCCAACTGTCAGAGGAGCTGCCTCTTCAGCTCTACGGGCACCTTCCTCTAGTCGAAGTATTAAATGGGCACAATGGACTTAACCATTGTGCCCACTCGATTGATGAAGGCTGGGTAATTCTCTACCTCTGGTGTGGATCTAAGCCTGATCGTTATTCTTAGGCCCTCGGGGACACGTTGGAGGTCTAAATTCTTTATCTTCCCCTATCCGTTTTTTACTTTATCTGCATAAACATTAATCATATTCATTATATATTTTTGAAGTTATAATAAACTTAAAAATATAGAATTAATTGACTTCTTAAAAGTAGAGGAGTTCTTACCAGCACTTGTTCCCGCCGCATGAACTGGGGACGTACTACCCACCATCTCATCCTCTGCCTCCTCCCCCTCTCCGTCCATGTCATCGTTCTCATCTTCATCCTCCTCATCTCGTGCTTCATAATCTGGATCATCCTCTACTCGGGCTAGGAAGGTTGGAGCAATTTCCTTCCCCTTTTCCTTCCCCACCCCGCATGTAGTAAACATGGCAGGTCCCCAGGTCGTACGAAACGTGACTGGGGGGAGTCGGGTGCCGGGGGGTGGTTGAGCCTCGGGAGACATCTTAGGCTGCATGGATGGCTGTATCTAAGGGGGGACTCTTTTTATTAGGTTTTTTCTTAAACACCATCTGTAAGAAGAATTAAATACCAGAATTAGTACACTTGAAACTAATATATAATCTTTAATGAAAAACTTTGGCAAATATTAGAAAAATTTTAAAAAATTTATATAGAGTCCCCCCTTAAATTTGGAGGTTTTTTTTTCTAAACCTGCATATAGAAATTGCTATTACAAAGAAACCTGCATATTTCTTGATGTAGTTTATCAAATATGAATGTTGCGCATGCAAGGATATGTTGCATGGTTGACATAATTTTGAAGTTGGCACGTCCCACGTTAAAAAGTATCATATACAATTAAAGTGGATACAACCCACATTAAAAAAAATCACATACAATTAAAGTGGGCACACCCTACATTAAAAAAAATCACATACAATTAAAGTAGGCACACCCTACATTTAAAAGAATCATATACAATTAAAGTGGGCACACCCCACATCTAGCAAAAACTTCTAATATAATTCAATTAAATTAAAAATATTAAAATTATACCTCTAACAATAACAGCCTTTAAGTATGCCTGTCACAGATAACTTATAAATTCAAAAAGAAAAGTTATTAGATAACACATTACAATCTTATTACACTATAGCGATGTATGCTTTTCGCCACAGGTTGAAAATCGTTACCTATTCCATGCAAACCGTTGTATTCTGTCGTCGCGAAAGTATGTGTCGCATTAGTGTACACACGATGATTTTAGAAACCGTCGTCTATATTTATAAATGACAGTTCTTTTACAAATTGTCGTGCAGTACCATTAAACGACAACTTTAATAACCGTCGTCTATGATACACGTGAACTATAGATGATGGTTATTAAACCATCGTGTAATTCTCTAAACGACGATTTTCACATAACCATCGTTTATATCAAAGCAACAGTTCTACGCAGAACCATCGTGTATATATGTGTACTTTTTTTTCGTACATAATGGACATAATTATAGAATCTTATAACACCTTAAAACATATGCAACATACAAAACACACACAATAATATAAAAATTTCAACATACAACATGGAACATAAAACATTCAACATACAACAAATATATATATAAACCTAATGAAAAGAGTATGTCATAATGTCAAAATATACGTAAGCAAAATACAAAACCTAACTAACGACATGATAAATAATCTAAACCTATGCCTCAACTTGTACACCCTGTTATGCTCCAACACCTCTGAGGTTGTCGTCATCTCTGCGAGGCAGGTAGTGATAAGAATTGTTATCCCGACCGTTGCCCCGTAATAATGCCATCATCTCTCTCATCTCCGCTTTCTACTGCTCCATCTCCTTCCTCTGCTCCTCCATGAATTTCTTGGCATCTTGCCAAGCTTGAGTTTGCTGGTGGAACTGTGAGGTGACATCATGGGGCTGTGTGGTGATAACATGGAGCTGTGTCTGCATCTACTGGACGACGGCTACTGTCGCTGACCCCTTCCGCCTATACCAGCTGGAGATCGTCTAACTTCTCCCCCCACTACGAACAAAGCCTCCGTGCTCCGGAGGCAGAACTCTCCTAAAAGCCTCCTCAAGTGTCATAAGAGGGTGCTGCTGAGTGCCAGAAGCGGCGTCTATAGGGAGGTTGATTAAGCTCATCATTTCTCCCTATAAATTACAATAATTTAATGTCATATTAAAGTAAGTATAAAAATAAAAGTAGTTGATAAATAAATGTTACTTACATGCTTTATTTGGTAATACACACTAACCCGATTGAGCATGGCACCATCATGTGAATATTCCTGTAAATATATTTCAAAGATTTGCAGGTAATAGTTATAATTCCTTGGATTCTTGGTAGAAAATCAACAAGTTTTACCGTCGGATTTATCCTTAAATACTGTTGTTCGCCATCTATGCTTAACTGGCAGGAATCTACGATGTCCCAAATAACAGAACTTGTTGCTTTTTGGTAATTAAAGATGATGAGTGTCATCCATACATACTAGACAAGCAAACTCTCCCTTTGTACTTCATCCCGACAAATTCACATATACAGGAAAGTTATTAATGGTCCACAATAATATAGCAAGCATATTAAAGAATTCTTTTCTGTGTGTTTCATATGTACGAATGCCATTGCACCACAACAGTTTTAATTCATCTATCATTGGTTGAAGATAAACGTTAATTGTATTTCCTGGCTGCTTTGGACTGGGGATGAGGAGGGTCAACATCATAAACGACGATCGCATACAAAGCCACGTAGGTAAGTTGTAAGTTACCATCACGACTGACCAAATTGAATAGGATGGGTACATGTTTTTGAAAGGATTAAACCCATCACTTGCAAGACCCAATTTGACATTGCTTGCATCTTCTGTAAATGTTAAATGAGTGCTGTCAAACATTTTCCACTCTTCTGAATCTACAGGATGACAAATGCGACCATCTCGTGACATGTTATCATTATGCCATGTCATCAAATTTATAGTTCTACTTGAAATAAAAAGGCATTGAGGATTAGGAATCAATGGAAAGTAACGTAGAACCTTCTTTGGCTGTTTTTTGGCCCTTGTATTTTGTGAATTTCCCACTTTAAATCTCTAAACACTGCACTGTGGACAACTAGTCAACTCTGCATATTCATTTCTGTATAATACACAATCATTTGGACAAGTGTCAATTTTCTTGCAATTTAAACCAAGTCCATGAATCTGTTTCTTTGCTTCATACTATGTCTTTGTATAACCTTTTGGATCACTTAAAAGCTTCCAATGAATTCAAGCACCTCGGACATAAATTTTGAGGTCGCTCTATTCATAACATTCATCCAAAATAATTTCAAAAGAAATGACAACTTAGAAATGGATGTGATACCAAGGGAAATAAGTTCATCCGCAACCCTAATAGCATCATAAAACTGATTACAAGTTTCCCCACTAGCTGGATCTTCAACTCCTACTCTCTTCTCATCAAGCATTTCATCGATGTCATCAGCTTCAATATCAACAGTTGTCTCATCGAAATCTATTAGAGATCATCTGTCTTCCTTTGTAAGATCCTCTCCATGAGCAATCCACTTAGTATAATACTGCCACCAACCGTTGCAAATCGTGTGCCCGTATACAATGTTTTTATCATGTGAATATCCATTCAAGCACCTCCTACATGAGCAAAATATCCTGTCGAACTTGTCTCCTCGTCCAAATGACTTACTATCGTCATGAAATGCCTAATCAAGGAACTCTCTCACTCCATGCTTGTATCGAGAGTAATCCGAGTTCTTCAAACTAATCCAAGACTTATCTATAATAATCTACAAAAATGAAATAAAACCACCCAATAATTATTATTAATCTGATTTCATAATAGTGTTTGTATTTTGATTAGGATTTTCACTTAATAGCTCATCCTTGAAGATTTGATCACAATGTTACTTGTTACATGTAATCGGTGTCTAGAGAAATTTCGGTAGCATCTTCTCATACTTCTCCAGTATACCCCGAAGACTAACCTTAACTACATTCCTAATAACTCCCATTTAAGGGTGCATTAGGTACGTAGATAAGATCAGTTGGTATACTGGAGAAGAGCGAAAAGATACTACCGAAATTCCTTCAGACATCGGTTTCATGTAACAAGTAACTCTAAGTTGTAATCAAATCTTGAAGGACACCCCTTTGTTCAGAATTTCTCTGAACAAAGGAGGTCGACTCTTATGGCATGCTATAAAGATAAAGCTTTGTGAATGTAAGTGAGGCATACAAACACTTTGTATTGTTCGTATAACATGATCATAAGTGTCGACAGGCAAGTATTTTGACACGATTATCCCCTCCCAAAACCTGTAACCTAGGGGTTAGAATAACTATTGTTTGGCCTCAAGTGCATATAGATTTATGCAAGTATATGTATTTATAAATTCATTAAAATAATAAAGTCAAATAAATATAAAGTTGGTACGTAATAGAATCAAATTTAATTTGCTAAATCAATCAAATATACATAATAAAATCAAATAAACTATTAGAAGAAAGTTGGTACACCACACAATCAAGAGTGAATTTAGAGATTATGCTCAATCGAGAATTTTGGATTTAATTTGGTTTGAAACAGGTTTAATTGATATCTATAGCATGATGTTAAAGTGCCTCATTAATGAAGATTCAAATTCCTTACACAACCAAGATATTCTAGAAATTTTATCAATTCAAAAATGACACATTGGACTGATTTAAATGTCTACTTGGTCTAAATTGCATTCAAACATCTTGAAGACCAAGTTTAACTTGAAACCAATTTTTTAGATCAGATATCAGTACTCTATCAAAGCCCAAAATCAAAAAGATGAAAACCAAGTATTCTAAGTGTCTACTCCAACAGTCGAAGAAGTAAAATCTAATGACGGAAGAAATAAGCATTACCCAACTGACAAACTCTATAACAGCAGCACAAGCTTCTTTTAAGGAGATAGAGGCAACCATCAATAGGCAAAGGAGGAGATGATACGCGCCCAACTATAGTGCCATGTGGCTCTGAGGTGGCAACCCCACCAAGCTATCTACCCAAATATCTAGTTGAGGGTCATTTTTGAGTTTGGAGTCCTCGAGTCTTAGGGCAGGAGATCGCAAGAGCATGAAGAGGTCTTCAGATGATCTACATCATTAAATGAAGAGGAGGAGCTTGGAGACCATTTTGATGAAAGCTTGGGAAGAGGGACCATTCCCAAGCCGACCATGCATGTAGGAGGAAAGGGGTAAGGCCTGATTTGAGCTCTCATGTTCACACTGTCTATAGCATGATGTGAAAATCAAATTAGGGTTTTAGGGTTTGCCAACCTCTGATTTGGTTTTCAGTGAGTTTCAGATTGTTCTTAGAGTGATTGTACAAGTGAAATGGATTTAATTGGTCAATTTGCTAAATCAATCAAACATATATAATACAATCAAATAAATATTTAGAAAAAAGTGGGTACACCCCACAATAAATCAAACAAATTTAATTTACTAAATCAATTGGGTACACTCCACAATCATAAAAATAATTCACATTCTAAACCTAAGTGGGTACACCCCATATTCTAAACCTAAGTGAACACACCCCACATTCTAAACCTAAGTGGGCACACCCCACATTCTAAACATTGAAGTAAAAGTGGGTACACCTCACATGCATGCATACAAATATAACATTACATTTAATACAAAAATGTGCACATTCATACCTTGCGAAACATGTGAATCGACGTGCACATGTCTAATGACGACTATAACCTAAATCAAATATCACAAATCAAATACAATAATTATTAATTTGTAATAAAAATTAATTTAAAAATTAAATGATGGGGATGAGAGTTTGGGGATGGGAGTGGGTTTGAGAGTGGGAGGAGGGAGGATGATGGAGGGAGGCAGGGGGAGGAGCATGGACGGATGAGGGGAGGAGGTGGTGGGGGGAAGAGGGGCGGATGGGGGTGATTCAGGGAGAGGCGGTAGTGGGAGGAGGAGGGGCGGATGGAGGAGGAGGTGGGTGGTGCTGTGGGGATCAACGAGGAGAAGGGGGCAACGGTTTCGTATGGAGGAGGAGGTGGGTGGCAGCATCGAAGGAGGAGTGCGAGCAGGAGGGGGACTCCCATGGGAGGAGGAGGAGGAGTACGATGGAAGGAGGAGTGGTGCTCACCATGGAAGTGGCAGCGATGCAGCCTAAGGTCGGGCATTGTGGGCCGCGGGCGCTTTGAGGATGGAAAGAAAGGAGAGGGTTCTAGGGGATCGGGCGCTGTGGGCTAATAGTCCACATTTAATGATGGTTTTATATAAAACCATCGTCTAAAGACGGGTTAAGGAGCGAACTTTCACGGCGAAGGGAATTTTGGTGAATGATATATACGACGGCTTTATATAAAACCATCGTGTATATCAATGCAGGGACCTTCGCACACAAGACGGGGTATTGACCGTAAATATAAACGATGGTTTTAATTAAAACCGTCATCTATATCATTAATAAGATGGTTTAAGAATTATCGTCTATATATTTTGCTATAGACGAGGGGTTCAATAAAAATCGTCGCTACAAAAGTGTTGCGAAGCCCATTTTTCTAGTAGTGTTAACATAATTTAAATAAAAAATGTATTGAGTAAGAGTAACATATTTTGAACATGTATGCACGATTAGTTTCAAGTTTTAGTGTTTCTAGTATATAGAAAATTCCAGTAGAAGTTTAGGTTTTTTAATTTTGAATAATAATTATATTTAAACAAAAGACTAGAAATTGTTACTAACCTTAGATATCCACATCTATTGCATTTGAATCCATATGACCTTTCATTAATTCTTGGTATGCTTCATTCTGTGCATCAAAATGATTGAGCAGTACTATTCTTATTGGTATAATCCATCCCCTTTGGCAATTATCGGGGACGTAGAAAACTTGTGCCACTTGACATGCCAATGTAAATGGTTCACCAAATTGAAGAATTTTACGATTAGGATTTAAACTCAAGAAGTTGTGTTTGTTGTCAATTTTGAAACCAGTGCCCCCTTTAAAAACATCAAACCAATGACATTTAAATAGGACAACTCTGCGATCATATCTGAAGCTGATCTCCACAATTTTTTGAATTTCACCATAATATCCATCTGAACCGATGGAAACATCTGAATCAATAACAACTTTACCCTGTTGTGTAACCTTTCTATCATCAAGTTCTTTTATTCTGAATCTAAACTCATTTATTATATACTCAGAGTGGTAAGGTACATAATATAATGGTGTATCAGCAATTACAACAAAATTCGGTATCCATCATGGATCCTTATTCTCTTTCAATTGATTAACTCGGTCTTTAAACTAATCTAAGAAGTCAAATGAGGTTGTCCTTGAAAGAGGTAATTGTTAGAATTCCTCGTAGAATGGATCAATTTCAGGAATTTATTTCAAAATATATAGATGTGCCAACGTCTGTCAATTTCTGAAATAACCTTGTACTCTGTATGAAGAATCGACCTTCCTCTGATATCAAAAATTTACATCATTCATCACTGTCATTATATTTCCCCTCATAGTTCCTTTGAAGTTTATTAAAGTGGTTGTCTATTTCATTCATGTACATGGAGGTAAAATTTATACACTCCTCCACGAGATACCCTTTTACAATTGAACCTTTTAGCTTTGCCTTATTTCAAACATAATCCTTAAGATTTTTCAGAAATCGTTCCATAGGATATATTCATTTGAATTGTATAGGTCCATCGAGTCTTGCTTCATTTGCAAGATGTAACGTGAGATGAACCATTACATCGAAGAAGGCTAGGGGGAGAATATGTTCCATCTTACAGAGCGTAATGACTATTTGTTTATCAAGTGATCCAGTGTATCATTTTGTAATATCTTTGAACAAACAGCTTTGAAAAATCTGCTCATCTTTGTGAATGAATTAACAACTGGCTCTGGAAGAATCCCCCATATCACCAGTGAAAACAATACTTGCATATAAACATGAAGTCATGAATTTTCAAGCCAAATATCTTTTTCTAAGTTTCATTCACACAACGAGAAAGTGGCGACGAAAAACCATCTGGCACTCGAATTTCCTTTAAGAAGGAGAACAGTCTACTCTTATGGTCTTGATTCAAGTTGTAAATAGCAGGTGGGAAGTAGCCATCATTCTCATGAATATGCAGCTCCGGATGCATTCCCGAACTCTTCATGTCTCGTCTTATTTTTGCCGTGTCCTTTGGATCATTGGTCAAATTTAATACATCTATGATGTTATCCATCACATTCTTTTCGATGTGCATAACATCTAAATTATGACGTATTGTATGATCTTTCTAGTATGGCAGGTTCATAAAGAAAATGCTTTTCTTTCGAAACCCAGAATTTCTCAAGGCCGTCTGGTCTTGTTTAAATGGTCGACCCAACCGTATCTCACCCATTTCTTGTAATCTCACAATTATAACTTGACCTGGCAACCTGATAGAATCTGTACTAAGTTTATTCTTTGAATTTTCCTTTGAATACCGACACATCTTGCCATCAAATTTACCCTTGAACTGTGACGTTCATCATCTATGTTCAATGGGTAGAAATCTGTGATGTCCTAAGTAACAGAATTTCTTACTTTCCGGCAGTCGTAGACGATGAGTATCTTCCATACAAACTGGGCAAGCAAGCTTTCCTTTAGTGGTCTACAATAGTGCTGCATGCATATTGTAAAATTCTTTCTTTTTTGTATCATACGTTTTCACGCTGGTGTACCACAACTATTTTTGATCATCGATTAATGGCTACAGATAAACATCTATTGCATTCCCTGGTTGTTTTGGATTGGAGATTAATAGGGTTAGCATCATGAATGACGATCTCATACACAACCAGGGAGGTAAGTTATAAGTGACCATTACTACTGGCCATATAGAGTATGACAGGTACATATTCTTAAATGGATTGGATCCGTCGTTTGCAAGACCCAACCACACATTCCTTGCTTCTAAAGCGAACGAATTATTTATTTCGTCAAATCTCTTCCACTCCTCCGAATCAGTAGGATGACGTATTCTTACATCCTGAGATTTACAATCTTGTTGCCATGTCATCCACTGTGTACTTTTAGTTGATATAAAAAGGCGTTGAAGCTTAGGTGTCAGTGGGAAGTAATGAAGAATATTTTGAGGTTGTTTCCTCTTACTTTCATTTCTTTTTTTGAAACTAAAAGGAAAGCTATCGAATCGTCGTTTGTCCATGAGAGCTTTTATTTTCTATAGATAAAGAAAAAGATTACAGGGTTGATCCCCACATATGTATGAGAGACCAACAACTACCTACAATATGCTCCACATACACCGGCCTCTCCTGAAATAACTGCCCATTTCTCGCTCTCCAAACATACCATAACATTGCCACCATAGACACATGTGGCTTATTACAAAGTAAAAAAGAATCCCATAAATTTTCCAAGGTGGGGATCGATTCCCTTCAAACTGCTCTCCACACATAATCTGTCACCATACATGAAGAAAAGATGTGTCAGCTACTATCGTTATGCAATCCACATAGCTGACAGAATTGGGTGAGAGTTCCCATCTTCCTATGGCACAAGTCACCTGTTATCAATCCATCTCTTCTGCATAACCACAAAAAAATTTGTACCTTCAGAGGGACTTTCAAGTTCCATAGTTTCCTCCTTATCGCATCAATTTCCGTCGAATGGGATAAAATTGTGAGCTTTTCATATGCTGCTGTCGGTGTAAAAATCCACTTCCACTTATATGTATCTCGCTCCTCTGGAGTGGGCTTGAAGCTCCTGCAATAGCCATTCATTGTCATCCCAAGTTCTTGTTCCATGGCCGTAAGTAGCAACACTATTGATTTTCCATTGGCTGAATTCCACTTCCCAATAATCCTTCACCATCGCCTGTTTATCAAGAGTAGCTGAATATGCAAATGGGTGTTTGTCTATTATCACCCCAAATGGTGCCCATTTTTCATGCCAAAACTGAATGCTCTTCCCATCTCCCAACATCGGTTTGAACATGTTCCAATTGTCAGCCAATGCACGCACCACTGAAGCCCAAAAAGGGGATGGTCTGATGGGTTTCAACCGATTCATCTCATCATTTGAAGACCCATAGCTCTCATTAATCATCTTTGTCCACGGCTTCTACTCCTCCTGTAATAACAACCTGATCGCCCATTTTAATAGTAAGGCTTCATAGAACTCTTTGAGTGACTGAATCCCTATCCCACCATGTTCCTTTGGCAAGCATAATATATCCCATTTGACAAGTTGAAAGAATTGACCTTGATGAGAGGCTCCCTTCTAGAAAAACCTCTTACGCATTACATCAAGTCTCTTCCAAATCGACTTTGGCGCACTGAAAATAGAAAAAAAGAAGACCAGGATTGATGTAATTACCGAATTTAATAATATAAGTCTTCCCCCTTTCGATAAATAACGGCTGCTCCAACCTTTTAACTTAACAGACACCTCCTCAAAAAGTATGTTCCAATCACTTTTCTTCAATTTAGTACATTTCAAAGGTAGCCCCAAGTATTTGATTGGAAGAGAGATCAAGGGGGTACCTAAAATAGATGAAATAGCATTCTATTCATTCCCATCCATACCAAAACACACCAAGGTTGACTTTCTTCCATTCAACTTTAAGCCAGAGATTTCACAGAAAATGTTAACTATATGCTAAAGAGCTTGGGATTTCCTTACACTTCCTTCCACAAAAAATACAGTACCATCGGCATCTCCAGGAGCCAAAGCCCTTCTATTTGAAACCAAGTAGCCCCTTATTAGACCATCCTTTGCCAATTTACATGCATATCTGGCTAATGTATCCACTGCAATATTAAAAATCAATAGAGCTAGGGGGCATCCTTGCTGCACCCAGGCTCTACACAGTTTCCCATTAATCAATGGGGAGTAGGAGGCTGTCGTAATACATCTCTTCATCCACTGAACCCAAACTGGGGGAAACCTTCTCCTTTTAAAAATTTCCTATAGATAAGACCACGAGATAGAATCATATGCTCTAGTAAAATCTACCTTCCAGAAAAAAGCCTTACATTTTCTCCTATGTCATCCCATCACCATCTCTTGAGCCACAGTAAATGACTCTTGCAAAGATCTCCTAGGCAGGAAAGCAGATTGAACATGCATGATCATATTTTGTAGAACACCACGCAATCTGTTAGCAAGGATTTTACTTATAATCAGGTATATGGAATTCGACAATGCGATTGGCCTAAAGTTAGAAAAACATTTAGCCCTAATCTTCTTTGGCAGCAAAAAAAGGTATGATTTATTTATCCGTTCAAAATCGAAATTCCCCTTTTCAAATTCATGTATAATTCCCATAACCTCCTCCTTAAGAATGCTCCACATTTCTTTATAAAGTAAAACTTGAACACCATCCAGACCTGGAGATCCTTCATTGTTCAATTCTTTAATTGCCTCCATAACCTCCTATTCACTAATAGGAGCCCCCGACATTTTAGATTGTTCATATTTACACATGGAAAATTTGCAGCAACCATCCTGGAGTAGCCTTTGAAGCCTCCTTGAAATATCGTGAGGCTTCTACTCTAATCTCCTGAAATGATGAAATTCTCCTTTCACCAATTTTGATGGAAGAGATTAAGTTGCTCTGCCTTCTAGCACTAGCAGCGAGGTGGGAGAATTTTGTGTTGGCATCCCCTTCCTTAAGCTAAAGCCTAGATCTCTCTCTCCAATCCATTTCTTTTTTCAAGTCCTCCTCAGCGATGACTTGTTGCCAAAATTTTCTCATATCCTGCTCTTGAGCATTAAGGACCACCATAGCTTCTTTCAGATCCAGCTGCTGCACCTCTGCCAGAGCCTCCACTCTCTTCTGTTCACAAATAGCCTGCACTGCCTGCCCATATTCTTTCAACATCACACTCATATCCAAGAGCTTTGAAGCCAGTCTTTGGGTCGCTAAACCTACAACAACCTTTGCCTTCCACCAGTTCATTAGCATTTCCTTGAATCCATCCTCCCTGAACCAAGATCTTTTGAATTTAAAATACGATCCCACATCAGCGTTCTCACCACTGTCCCATACAATTGGTGTGTGGTATGAAAAAGACCTATCCAAACTCATGACAGATGACAGATGAAACCTCTCCAATAGTGTAGTATTGCCAAAGAATCTGTCAAGTTTGGACATTAGTCCACTCCCATTTCTCCAAGTAAATTCCACTCCATTGGCAGGAAATTCAGTTGGGCCCTGATTTTGCAGTCATCTGAAAACCAGTAGTAGCCCTATCAACAATTCCATTTGGCCTATCCTCACTTGTCAAGGTGCAGTTAAAGTCACCTCCTATGAGCTAAGGCCTCTCTTCGACCATATGCTAAGCTGCAGTTAGATCTTCCCAGAGCTCCCCCCGAGCAAATGCTGTACAAGGTCCATACACGCATGAAATATACCAATCCAACTCCCCTTGACTATTCTGGCACCTACATGTGAGCACATGTCTTGCCTTATGGACTTCAATCACTTTAAGACAAGATTTTCTCCACCGTACTACCAACCCACCAGACCTCCCACTTGCAGCCAGAGCAATACACTCAGCTCTTCTAGATTGCCTTAACACATTCCAGACATCATTAGTACCCTCCTCCAAATGTGTCTCTTGAATAAGATCACAATCAATCTCCCATTCCAATAAGTATCTTGATAGAGACGCTCTTTTCACACTGTTACGCAGCCCGTGCACATTCCAAGATAGGATTCTCATCCCTTGCGGTGTGTTGAATGACGGAAGACTACGTTATCGGAGTTGGTTTTGAAAACCTGTCGTTGTAGTTCGAGTAGCGAAGAAATCCGTTCAGCACATAAAATTTATGCCAAAAAATCTGTAAAGAAATCTCGGGTCGAACTCAAGGAGGCTACGTCAATCAAAATTCGCAATTATATTTTTTTTGTGTTTTTGTTTAAAGGGCGAAATAATCACAAGGAAATCAGTATAGATAAGAAGAGAGAGAGAGAGAACATTCACTTGATATTGCAAAATGTTTTTACAACTAAGAAAGCGAGAAATGATTACACTAGAAAGCGAGAAATTAGTACAACTAGAAAGTAGAAAAATTCTACTCTAGAAAGCAGTAAAAAGAATGGGAGAGAGAAGTTATCCTCCTCGACGAACGCTTGGAGGACGAGCAGGATGGGACAATGCCCGAAAGACGAGGAATGGAGCGGGAAGAAGGACGACGAAGCTGAAGGAACAGGAACGAGGCAACACGTCGTCGTCGTCGTCGGGGGATCTGCTTCCGAAACGGGGGTGAAAGCATGGTTCTAGCTCTTGAGGAGCATCCTGGGTGTGGAACAAGCTTCTCTTGAGCTTTGAAGAGGGAGAGAAGAGAAGGAAGGGATGAGAAATCTATATGGTAGGGGTCACCTTTTATAGTTGCAAGGATTGGGGGCAATTTGGTCATTACAAATTCAAAATATTAAATGAGGGGCCTTTAGTGACGGAATTAAGCATCACTAAAGCCTAATAGTTGGCGACGTACACCTGTGCTTGCCGTCTGCTCCTCTCCCACGTCACACTCAGCTGCCCACGTTCATTGATCTTCAATCGTCCGATCGTAAGATCGGATGGCTTAAAATTCGCTAACCGCCAACGCTTCATCTCTTGCGAATGCACGCCTGGTGCGTCCAATCGCACGTACATGAATCATGACCTCTAGGTGTGCCACATCTTTGCTCTTGCCACCTCTCATCCTTGATTTGACGGCCCAATTTGAGCCGTCCCTTGCATCTGCGTTAGATTGAGGCTTACGGGGGCTTGAACCTATGCCTCTTCTTTGCGTTTAAGCTCTCACCTGCTACACTAAGCCTAGATTTGTGTTGCATTTAGTGTTTAAGGTGCACGCTTCCCTTGATCCAACGACCCAAATTTGGTGGTTAACTGAAGAGAGAAAGAGAGGATGGGTGTCCTTGGCCGATATGGGCGGCTGAGATGGCACCACGTGGCGCCAGCTTAGCCGTTCAACTTCTATGTGTTGTAGACGGTGCCACGGGTGTCCGATTGGACCGATTTTCGCGCTATTAGGCTGCGATCGTCGATCTGAACCCATCTGTGCGGTCAGATTTATCGTCTGAGGTGCGGATTAACATCATCTTGGCCGTTGCTCTTTAGGGTTTCTCGATATCTATTTGATGCTACGGATGTCTGATTAGAGTGATCTTGGAGTTGTTAAACTCTAATCATTGCCCTGATTAGATGCGTACGGTTGGATCTTCGATCCGAGGCCTCGATTAAAAAGTTGCCCTATCCCTGACCATAAAAAGGAGACAATTACTATACAATTTATACAACTTGATCTAAATGCATGATTATGCATCTTATGCACTATTTACAATGTATGTTGCTAATGTGACACTAAGAACATGCATTAATAGACATTTTAGGTTAATAAGATGTATGCACATCACACCCCCATGCCTATCTTTTGCTAGTCTCTAGCAAAAACTACATGCTATTTATAAAAGGATTTGGTTGGATTACTCAGGCAAAATCATTTTCAACATTAAGAAATTTTTACTTAGGATTTGAACTTTCAAAGACACAGCAACGCTCGGGTATCTGCCAAAATGCAGACCGCCTCAAGCCCTCGCCTTATTCAAAGAAAAATCTCTTTTTCTCTTTTTCTTCTTTTCAAAATTTTTGGATTTTTGAGTTTAGGGTTAAAGAGTGGCTTTCTATGGCTACTCAACCCACCTAAGATTTGATGGGAACCCTAAGTTCTAAGAATCTTATTGTGAATGTGATAGACTCGTTAATCGGTAATTAGAACGGACTTCGGGTTTCTACGCCTTTAAGTGACTTTAAAAAGAGAGTTCTGCCTAAAGGTGTATCTTTATAACCGGTAGCTTTTTCCCTACTTTTATTTTTAATGAGGTCAACACAAAGGTGAGTCCAGTGTATATCTCCCTGGCTTATTCTACTCCTCCGCTTCTTCCTAAGTATTTTGGGAATTTTTAGTGCATTTCTTGAGTTGGGTTCTGGATAACCGGTTGATGAGTTGTTACCACCGACAATTTGCCAGCCATACTCATGTGGCGAAGTGTGGCTTATTTCTTTTATTTTTCTTTTTTTCTTTCTGTTCTCCTTTTTCTTTTTTTTTCTTTTCTTTTTGACTTTCTTTTTCTTTTTAAGTAGGTGACTTCCCTGGTCTAAGATTTACCTAAAGGGAGCAAGAAGAGAGTGGTCCAGTGACTGGGCTCCGGACAACCTACCTATGGGCTGTTACCCATGATAACTTGCCAGCTATATCACCCTAGAAGGTTCATTAGCTACCCAATTTCCGTTAAAACCACCAAACAACGAGTCAGTGATGAGATAGTGTGTAGATGCTTAGACTTAAAGTTCCCTCAAATCAGAGGGCGGGTTGATAAGTCGTGTACTTATCACCCAAACTTATTTAACCAAATTAAAATAGAATTCAGGATGGTGAGAAGTCGAAAAACAAATCCACATTTTAGTGGATACCCGGGCTGATTAAGTCCAAAGACCTGAAGGGTCTTAGTGTTCAGATCCTATTGTAATATTTCCTAAGATTGAAAAGTCCTAATGTCCAAGTATTCCTTCCTAATTCAAGTTTTTTTTAATGTATATATAAGAAGAGAAATAGAATTTTCAAGAATTTCACAGAGCTGACAAAATGATTCAGAAATGAATCCACCCCCCTAAGCCAAGCTGATGCAATGTCCACATTGAGAATAAAAGACATGAAAGGAAGGGTAGAGTACGGAAGATATCACCTGAATATGAAGCTTGGGTCAGCTCTGAGTCAGACTGTACAACTGCTGAGTTTAATGCCGTCAGCTAGGCGAAGTCCAACTAAAGAAGTCACAACATGGCTAGAGCAACTGTGTCTGAGACGGGTTCTGGAATAGTATGGTCAATAATAGGCTTCAGACATTGACCGTTGACTTTGAATGAATTACCCGTATTCGGGTCAGAGATCTAAACAGCTCCATTTGGAAATATCTGGTTAATAATGAATGGGCTGCTCCATTTCGACCTAAGTTTGCTGGGAAAGAGCTTAAGTCGAGAATCGAATAGCCAGACCTTCTAGTTCGGCTCAAAGCTCTTGCAGGAAATCAATTGGTCATGTAGAGCTTTAGTTTGAGCCTTGTAGATCTTGGCATTCTCATACGTATCATTTCTAAGCTCCTCCAACTCAGATAGTTGAAATTTCTTGGTCTTCCCGGCTAAACTTAGATCTAGATTACACTACTTGATTGCCCAGAATGCCCTATGTTCAATTTCTACGGGTAAATGGCATGCCTTTCCATACACCAGAAGAAATGGAGACATGCCGATGGGCATTTTATACGCCGTACGGTAGGCCTAAAGAGCATCCTCAAGCTTTTGAGTCCAGTCTTTGCGATCAGTCCTAACTGTTTTCTGCAGAATATTCTTAATCTCCCGATTGGAGATCTCGTCCTGTCCATTTGTCTGGGGATGGTAAGGTGTGGAGATTCGGTGTTTAACCCCATATTTTTCCAGCAAATTACAGAACTGGGCATTAGTGAAATGAGTGCCACCATCGCTGATGATGGCCCTCGAAATCCTGAACCTACTGAAGATGTTCTTCTTGACAAAATCGATGACCACCATGTGATCATTGGTTCGGGTGGGAATCGCCTCGATCCATTTGGACATGTAATCAACAACGACGAGAATGTACTGATGTCCAAATGAAGGGAGGAAGGGTCCCATGAAGTCGATGCCCCAAACGTCGAAGATTTCGATAGGAAGAATTAGGTTTAGGGGCATCATATCTCTCTCAGTTATGCTCCCAAGTGCCTGGCATCGGGAACACGACCTCGAGAATTCCTGGGCATCCTTGAATAAAGACGACCAGTAGAATCCATATTGCAAAATTTTTGCAACCGTCTTTTTCCCAGAGAAGTGTCCACCTCACGTAGATGCATGGCAGAGCTCGAGTATACTGTTGAATTCGTTCTTCGGAATACATTGGCGAATAATCTGATCAGAGCCGATGCAGTACAGTTCAGGGTCCTCCCAGAAGTAATATTTGACCTCAGATTTGAGTCTATCTCGTTGTTGCTTGGTCCAATCCTGGGGGATTTGACCAATGGCCAAATAATTAACAATGTCAGCAAACCACGGGGTTTGGACACTTGAAACTGTAAGGATGGTTTCGTCCGAAAAAGTATCAGCAATTGGAATGTCCGGACGAGAAGAATCTCTTAGAAGTCTCAACAGATGATTCGCCACCACATTCTGTACCTCGGATTTATCCTTGATTTCAAGATCAAATTCTTGAAGCAGAAGAATCTGACGAATAAGACGGGGTTTGGCATCCTTTTTGGCCAAGAGATGTCTCAAGGCCGAGTGGTCGGTATATATAATGATGTGAGACCCTTAGAGATAAGCCCTGAATTTCTCCAAAGAAAATACTACAGCTAGTAATTCCTTCTTAGTAACAGTGTAATTCCTCTGAGCCTTGTCCAGAGTTTTACTAGCATAGTAGATAACAGAGGGCTTCCTATCAACTTTCTGACCCAAAACAGCCCTGACCGTGTAATCAGAAGCGTCGGTCATGATCTCAAAAGGGGCAGTCCAAACCGGTGCTTGCAACACCAGAGCACAAGTGACTACTGTTTTAAGAAAATCAAATGCCTTACGACATTATTCGTCGAAATCAAACGGCGTTTCTTTGGTGAGAAGATTGCTCAGAGGATGCGCAACCTTCAAAAAGTCTTTGATGAATCTCCTGTAGAATCCTACATGACCAAGAAATGATTGAATTTGTTTAACAGATGTGAGAGGAGGAAGTTTGGCGATAGCATCAACCTTAGCTTTATCCACTTCGATTCCCCATTCAGAGATTACATGACCCAAGACGATACCTTCTTGTGTCATGAAATGACTCTTTTCCCAGCTAAGGAACAATTTTGTTTTGATGCATCGTTTGAGAATCATTTCAAGATTAGCTAGACAAGAGTCGAACGATTCTCCAAAAATAGAGAAATCGTCCATGAGGACTTCCATAAACTCTCCCACCATGTCAGAGAATATGGCCAGCATACACCTTTGAAAAGTCACAGGTGCATTGCATAAGCCGAATGGCATCCTACGGAAAGCAAAGGTTCCGAAGGGATAGGTGAAAGTCATTTTTTCCTGATCCTCGGGATGGATAGGAACTTGGTTATATCCCGAGTAACCATCAAGAAAAAAGAAGTACTTCTACCCGGCTAATCTTTCCAAGATTTGATCAATGAAAGGTAGAGGGAAATGATCCTCTTTTGTGGCTGTATTCAGTTTCCAGTAATCGATACAAACCCTCCAAGAGGAAGCTGAACGAGTTGTCACAGATTCTCCTTTCTCATTAGTCACAACAGTAATCACGACTTTCTTGGGAACAATCTTCACGGGACTTACCCAAGGACTATCAGAGATTGAATAAATGATTCCTGCATCGAGCCACTTAATAATCTCCTTATTGATCACTTCTCGCATATTTGGATTTAATCTCCTCTGCATCTAGCGAGAAGGGTAGGATCCATCCTCCAAAAATATTCTGTGATTGCAATAAGATGGCTCGATCCCCCTAAGGTCATGAATGGTCCAACCAATTGCCTCCTTGTGTGTTCTTCAAGACCTTAATCAGTTTAATCTCCTACTCCTTTGTTAATTTAGCACTAATAATCACTGAGAGCGTCTTATGTGGTCCTAAAAATTGATATTTCAGATTCTCAGGCATTGGTTTCAGTTCAAGCTAGGGCGGGTTGATGATTGAAGGTAAGGAAGATGCTGATGAAGACTCATCAAGAGGAAGAGGTTGAGAGTGAACAAAATCAATAACCTCTTCAGAAGATGGCAGGTCTACCATAAAGGGTTGCGGGTCCAATTCATCAACAGAGGAGGAACTTTCAAATGCAGAAACCATCATACAAAATTCACTATTCACGTTATCATCCTCAAGTTCCTCAATAAATCTACAATCCTCAGATTTATTAATCGCCTTAAAAATATCCAATTTCATTCTTTGATCCTCAAAGGCGATTTCCATGCTACCGCTTTCACAGTTAATGTTGGCCTTGGCGGTAGCCAGGAACGAATGCCCCAGAATGATGGGCGTGTTCCTGAGATTTTCAGGTACATACATGTCAAGGACAAGGAAATCTACAGGAAAATAGAAATCCTTAACCTTAACAATAACATCTTCAATAACACCTCGCGGATTTGTGATCGAACAGTCCACTATCTGCAACGTTACTGAAGTCGGCCGAAGTTCACCTAATCCGAACTTCTTGTAAAGAGAAGTTGGAATTAGGTTGATGGATGCACCCAGATCCAGCAGTGCTCTATCAAAAGTGTAATCTCTGATGACACAAGAAATCAAAGGAGCACCTGGATCTCTCTTTTTCTGAGGGAGGTGGTGCAAGATAACAGAACTAGCCTGCTCGGAGAGTACCACCTTCCTCGGAATAGATTCTCTCGACTTACGCTTCTGTGTACATAAATCCTTTAAAAATTTCACGTAAGCAGGTATATGTTTGATAACTTCGAGGAGCGGGATACTGATCTCGACATTCTTGAAAATATTCAGAAACTCCTCATTATTATCAAAATACTTCTTCCTTGATCTGATAAAGGCCTCAGGAAAAGGAACATGAGTCGGATCTTCGGAATCAGGTTTCTGAGCCTTGATTTCTTCTCCAGAATTCTCCTTTCTTCAGTTTCTTTAGAATTCGGTAAATCAAAACAGTGTGGTTGTGAATCCTGAGTTTGTTTACCACTCCTCAAGGTAACAGAATTTGCGGATGCATATGAGTTTGGGTCTTGGGGAGGGTTAGGAAAGATTGGAGGGGCTTCATTAGCGAAGAACCGTTGATTTGCGGAAGAAGAAGAGGAAGGATCCTACTCAACCACCTGAGCATGTGTGTGTGGGTCTCTCTGATTCCCATACCTACGGGCTTGATTGCCCGGATTCAGGATATTTCGTGGGTTGGGTATGAGTTGAGATGGTAGAGATTCGGGTTGATGAGAATTAGCTATGAGCCTAGTTTGCAAGTTGTTCAGCAAGGTTTACATTTGCTACATGAGCTGAAGCATAGATCCTTGCATCTCTACCATTTGTCGATTCAAATTAGCCTGCCCTACGGGTTGACGGGCGTTCCAAGCTGGCTGATTGACCTGATTCGGGGGCAACTGAGTATAAACATGATCCTGACCCATTGGTCGTTGCGGAGCATAGTTGCTAGGTCGGAATTAGGTCTGCTGCCTTGAGTTTTTCCAGGAGAAGTTAGGGTGATTTCTCCAACCTGGATTATAAGCATTAGAGTAAGGGTTGGATCTAACATTCTCCTATATAGCACAAATATCCTCATAGGGTGAGGATGGAGAGAAAGAAAGGGAAGGATCAGAGAAACTGAGAACAAAGGCCCTAGTTTGGAACCCGTGGGGTTCCAAATAATGCTGACTCGCAGGTTGAGCCGCATCAAGTTGATTCACGAACTCCTGTCCAGAAGAAGCTTGCGATGAATGGAATCCCGAATTTTGGGATTGAGTGGATTGAGAGTTGTTCATTGAGTTTCCAGCTATCCACTCCTCCATTCTCTTAGCAACCAAGTCCACCTTATCAAGTTTATTACAAATCAATTCCATATCGAATGAATGAGAGTCGTGGACTTCATTAACATTCGATCTGGGCTGCTGGGACCGGTTAAAAGTATCCATGGAGGCATGATTGATCGAATTCTCGCTCATCTCCTCAAACAAATTGTGCATGCTATCTGCGTCTTTGTTGAGGAAATTGCTTCAGCAAGAAGCGTCCATGTGATTTCTGAGTTGCTCAGTCAACTCGTGGTAGAAAATCTGCACAAGTTGACATTTCGGCACCTCGTGGTGTGGACAACTCTGCAATAGGTCTTGGAATCGCTCCCAGGCAACATGAAACTGCTCCCCCGGTCGCTGGGTAAAGGTAGTGATTGCTTGTCTCAAAGCATTGGTACGTCCGACAGGGAAGAATTTCTTTAGAAAGGCCGATTTCAACTCATTCCAAGTTGCAACTGGTCTTCCTATAGTCCTGTACCAGTGAGCAGCTTTATTCCTAAGAGAGTGGGGGAAGAGCCTCATGATCATTTTCTCCTCATTCACGTTTTGAGCCTTGGTGGTCTGGACCAAAGTGTTCAAGTCCTCTAAGTGCTGAAACAGGTCTTCAGAGCCAAGCCCATGGAAATGTTTGATCAGGCTTAACACCTGGGGCTTGATTTCTACGTCTCCGGCAAGAATTTGAACACCAGGACGTTCCCCGTAATTTGAAGGATCATAAAAATCCTTCAAGGGCTGAGCGCCCTGCATTCTCTGGAACCGTTCTTGCATTCTCTGCATTTGTTCTAGCTGCCTTTGAAATACCTCCTGTGGACCTTGGGGCAGAGGAGGCTGTTGATCTGTCATGGGATCAATTTGGCCAAAATCCAATCTACACCTCCTAGAATACTCTAGTGGTTCTTTTAATCAGGGATCAATGACCTTCTTCCTAGCATAAAGTAGGAAGATGTCGAAAGGACTGGGGATAAGAACCCTGTAGCACAACAAAACATGCCTGTCCTTAAGTAGGGTAGCCTAAGGATCTACAGACTCTTAGAACCTGCCTTAAGATTATAAACGATTTACTCTACTTGTGTCTGCTCAATCCAACCAGTTATAAGGAGGGACTGGGGAGAAGGTTCTTCCTTCAGCTTGCACCTCCGGTTCCTAGTGTACCCCCCAACCGCGGTCATTTGACGCTACTCCCCTAGCTAGACATCAGATTGATTCGTACAAGCAGGTTAATTGTAAACAATCTCAGACTAGGCTCCAAAGAGAGAATCAATCCTTAAGGCCAACGTCTACTCGATTTTATTGAGGTTTGGGATTGTAGTGCTTATGGAATGTGGTGGGCCCTTAAAATGGGTTATGCCCTTAATGATCAATTGAGTATGTGTAAGTGCGTGCACAACCAAGTTTTTCAAACAAGATTATTTGTGATGAGTAGATTTTAATGTTTAAATCTTGCTTAAGTAGCTTTTAGGGTTTAAAAATTAGGTTGAATTCAATCAAGTTTGAGGCAAACTAGATTTTCAAGCATGGGTGAAGATTGCTTTCCTTTTAAAATAAGAAATAAAGTGGAGTGCTTGGTATGAACCTAGATTGAAAACCCTAAGAGGAAGCGACTTGATGAGTTGATTTTATGTTGAGTGGTGTGGCCTAAACAACTCAAACAATTGGCCATAATTGTACTACTGAGTTAGGCACACAAAAATGATTAACCTAGAATGATTTCTACTCTTTTATATGTTGATTTGTGTGTAACGGTTCCACATATCAAAATCCGATTGAGTAGAAGAAAATCAATTAGGTTAAGTACCTTGAATGTGGGTGTATGTTGAATTACCCCACAAAAATATCTTTTTGTTTTTTTTTATATGCGAGGGTGAAATGAATGTGAGTGGAAATCCAAACAACCAAACTAATCCTAGGATTTATGCAAACACCTAGGTTAATTGGAATTTGAATTAATGTGATGAAATGAAATCTATGGAGGGGGAAGAATGGGGAGCACTTACAGTTGTCTTCAACTGCACTTTACTCCAATCTGCCGCTTGACGATTCCCTGATAGAGGTATCTGCAAAACAATAGACACGAGATAAAGTAAGTTAGAAGAGAATAAAGTGCGTGAAATGTGAAAAGAAGATCGGAAAATCATTGCCTCCCCAGTAACGACACCAAAATGTTGAATGATGGAAGACTACGCTATCGGAGTTGGTTTTGAAAACCTGTCGTTGTAGTTCGAGTAGCGAAGAAATCCGTTCAACACAAAATTTATACCAAAAAATCTCTAAAGAAATCTAGGGTTGAACTCACGGAGGCTACGTCGATCAAAATTCGCAATTATATTTTTTTTGTGTTTTTGATTAAAGGGCGAAATAATCACAAGGAAATCAGTATAGATAAGAAGAGAGAGAGAGAACATTCACTTGATATTGCAAAATGTTTTTACAACTAAGAAAGCGAGAAATGATTACACTAAAAAGAGAGAAATTATTACAATTAGAAAGCAGGAAAATTCTACTCTAGAAAGCAGTAAAAAGAATGGGAGATATAAGTTATCCTCCTTGACGAACGCTTAGAGGACGAGCCGGATGGGACAATGCCTGGAAGACAAGGAATGGAGCGGGAAGAAGGACGACGAAGCAGAAGGAACAGGAACGAGGCAGCACGTCGTCGTCGTCAGGAGATCTGCTTCCGAAACGGGGGGAAAGCATGGTTTTAGCTCTTGAGGACCATCCTGGGTGTGGGACAAGCTTCTCTTGAGCTTTGAAGAGGGAGAGAAGAGAAGGAAAGGATGAGAAATCCGTATGGTAGGGGTCTCCTTTTATAGTTGCAAGGATTGGGGGCAGTTTGGTCATTACAAATTCAAAATATTAAATGCGGGGCCTTTAGTGACGGAATTAAGCGTCACTAAAGCCCAGTTGTAGGCGACATGCACCCGCACCTACCGTCTGCTCCTCTCCCGCGCCATACTCAGCTAGCCACGTTCGTTGATCTTATGATCGGACGGCTTAACAATCGCTAACCGCCAACGCTTCATCGCTTGTGAATGCGCACCTGGCACGTCCAATCGCGCGTACACGAATCATGACCTCTGAGCACATCACGTCTCTGCTCTTGCTGCTGCTCATCCTTGATCTGAAGGCCCAATTTGAGTCGTCCCTTGCATCTGCGCTAGATTGAGGCTTGCAGGGGCTCGAATTCGCGCCTCTTCTTCGTGTTTAAGCTCTCACCCACTGCGCTAAGCCTACCTTTGTGTTGCGTTTAGTGTTTAAGGTGCGTGCTTCCCTTGATCCAATGGCCCAAATCTGGTGGTTAACTGAAGAGAGAAAGAGAGGATGGGTGTCCTTGGCCTATATGGGCGGTTGAGATGGCGCCACTTAGTCGTTCAACTTCCATGTGTTGTAGACGGTGACACGGGTGTCGGATTGGACCGATTTTCACACTGTTAGTTTGCGATTGTCGATCTGAACTCATCCGTGCGGTCGGATTTGTCGTCTGAGGTGCGGATTAACATCATCTTGGCCCTTTCTCTTTAGGGTTTCTCGATTTCTATCTAATGCTATGGTTGTCCGATTAGGGCTATCTTGGAGTCGTTGAACTCTAATCGTCGCCCTGCTTAGATTCGCACGATTGGATCTTCGATCCGAGGCCCCGATTAAAAAGTTGCCCTATCCCTGACCATAAAAAGGAGACAATTACTATACAATTTATACAACTTGATCTAAATGCATGATTATGCATGTTATGCACTATTTACAATGTATGTTGCTAATGTGACACTAAGAACATGCATTAATAGACATTTTAGGTTAATCAGATGTATTCACATCACAGTGCAACTCCCCTTGTGCCATATTCTCAACACATTCAACCATAAGAGAATTTGCAATTACATCTTCATCAATAGGGCTCTGATTTTCCTTTCTCCTCCTTCTAAGCATATAGGGGACCTCCCAATTCCCTTCTTTAGACATACTCCTTTCCCAAATTTTAAATCTTCAAGTGCGAGAAAAGGTATTTGATTGTGATCTCCCAGAATACACCTTTCCTTACTATTGTCTACCAATACAATCTCATTATTGGAAACTTTGTCAGAAACCTTACACATTTGTTGGTCACCCACGCCAGAGGTTTCCCCCTCCATGTTCATCATCAGACCCCCTTCAGTATCCTCATGATGATGATCTTTCCTTTTCTTTGGTTCCGGTGCCTCATCAGATGAAATGCGGCCATCCTGCCCCAAGCTCTGTTCATCACCAACCACTTCCACAGATGTCTTATCTTGCCTCTATTCTTGATATATTATCTCATAGTCACCTAAAGATAGTCGAATAAGCCATGAAAAACCTCCACACCTGAGTATTATTTTCTCTGGCATAGACCCACTTCTGAAAACTTTAGCACAGACCTTCAAAACATGAGCATCACCTTCCCCTATACATACATCTTCATCATCAGATAATTTGGTGAAACCAGCAATCATCATGGCTACCACACCTCTCAATCTCAGATGCAGCGGTAGACCACCAATTTCAAGATTGGCGTGCCTGGTACCTACTTGATGTAGCCACAATTATTGAGGGTAAAAAGCCTATTCATGCATGTTATAAATATTGCATAGCATGCATCATTCTGCATTTAGAGTAGTTGTATATAATTTAAGTTAATTACGTCCTTTTTGTGGTCAGGAGAGAAGGATATTTATTTTAGAGCCTCAGATTGATGATTTGACTGTACGGATCTGATCAAGACGATGATCGGAGTCCAACGCCTCCGAAATCGCCTTGATTGGAGTCCCGTAGCACCATATGCAATCTAAGATAAACGGTTGAGGGACTAGGTGACGCAATCCAGAGTGTCAAATGACAAATCCGACCGCACGGATGGATTTAGGGCGATGATCACAGCCCAACGGCGTAAAAATTGACTCAATACAACTTCTGTAGCATCCCCTACAAAGGAATGAAGATGGACGGCCTAAATCACGCCATGTGGTGCAACCTAGGCCGCCCATGTGCACGCATGCGCCGTTGCACACGCACAGTAGTGCGGGTGCGCGCACGCGCGCACACAGTAGCAGTGCAAGCACAAGAGCGCGTGCATAGCAGCAGCGCAGGCACGGGGGCAGCGGTAGCAGCGATGCATATTGCGTGTGCACGCACGACAAGGGCGCGTGCAACGTGCGCCAGCGGTGCGACAGCAGGGGCACGTGAGAAAGATCTTCAACGACATTTACGGCGGATCTTCAATGACATTTATGACCGTCACTAAATGTCCTGTATACGAATTTGATTCTTTCCTTCACTATAAAAGGACCCCTACCCCTCTCATTTTTCTTCATCTCTTCCTTTCTACTCCTCACCACCTCTAAGGCTCTAGAAAGAGCTTGTCTCAAGCCCAGGATGCTCCTCTAGAGTAGAAAACAAACATTTGTTCCAGCCTCTCATCACTCTTCGTGGAGCATCCCATGGCCGTCTTCTCACCTCCCTTCGGGAAGAAGATCCTCGCCACGACGCCGTCCTGCCCCATCCTTCGTCCTTCGACTCCGTCCTCGTTCGTCCCGCTCCTCACTACCTTCCTCTAGGCGACATCAGAGCGAGTTGCCCTCCAAGCGACCGTTGAGGAGGATTCTCTCACCTCTTTCTATCTTTTTTGCTTTCGTAGTATAGTTTTTTGGCTTTCGTAGTTGTAACAAACATTTATTCATAAATAGATGATTGTTCTTCTCTCTCTCTCTCTTTCCTTTATATTTTGCAAGTAGATTAGCTAGAATTCATCAACCTAATCTCTTACCCTATTAAAATATCAAAAAAAAATATAAAAGATAAAAACGACAAAAACAAATAAAAGCGAAACACGTAATTCATAAAACCAAACGTTCGCTTCCCCGTGTTCGACCTGGGACTCACTTTTCGAGTTTAGGTTATAAATTTTATCTGATCAACGGATTTTCTCTTGAATCGAACTACGACGACGGGTTTTCCAAAATCCAATCCTTTTCGCGTGCGAATCCACCGTCATCATTTTGTCACCGTTGCCGGGGAGGCAACAGTCTTTGTTTTTTTCGCGTTTTCCCGCATTGCTTACATATTTTTATAACCTCTCTTTCTTCTTTGATTTATTGTCTTGCAAAACCCGATCAAGGAGCTGAAGGTGGTAGATTGGAGTAAAGTGTGGGTAGAGACATTTGTAAGTTTATCCCCCACCACCCCCACCATAGTTTCCATTTTGCCACACTAATAACTCAAACTCAAATCAACCTAGGTGCTTTTATAAACCCTAGGATAGATTTGATTGTTTGATTGTCACGTCTCCTCACCTTACCCACCCGCATATATTAAAAAAATTAAAAAAAAACTCTTCTATTGTGGAATTTTCTGAAAGAGACACATTAACACTCACAACTCTCGATTTAAGGCGCACCACTTCACATCGATTCTACCACTTAAACGAAATCTGGCCTGTGGATCTGGTACACCGTAACTCAACACACCAATAAGTGAGTAGAAATCTGAATAGGTCAAACATTTTTGTGTGCCTTAACTAAGTGGTGCAACAGGCCAATTGATTGAACTGTTTGGGCTGCACCACTTAAGATAAAAGTGATTCATCAGTAGCTTGCCTCTTAGGGTTGATTTTTAGGGATGAACCAGGTACTTCACTTTTTTTTTCTGATTTCTAAAGGAATACATCATCACCAGTGCTTGTAAAACCTAGAGTGTTCTACTGAACCCTGATTGAACCAACCTAAGGATTAAACCCTAAAAGCTACTAAACAAGGTTAAATCCTAAAAGACACATCATCAAATAACCTTGTTTGCAAACCCTGGTTGTGCACGCACACACATTTGAATTGATCATTAAGGGCACAACCCATCTAAAGGGCCCATCACATTCCAAGAGCACAATCATCCCAAGCCTAATTACAACTGAGTAGACGTTGGCTTTAGGGATTGATTCGCTCCTCAGGGCTCAGATTGAGATTTTTTTTTTATTAATCTCCTTCTACTGGTCCATCTGATGTCTAGCTAGGGGAGTAGCGTCAAACGACTGCAGCTGAGGGATACACTAGGAACCGAAGGCTCAAGCCAAAGGAAGAACCTTCTCCCCAACCCCTCCTTTTAACTGGTTGGATTGACCGGATAAAAGTAGACCAAATCGATTGTAATCTCAAGATGGGTCTTGAGAGTCCGTAGGTCTTTAGGCTAACCCACCTAAGGACAAGGTTGATTGCTTGTATTGTAGGGCTCCTTTCTTTCTTCTGATTTCCCTTTCTATTCTACCATGTATCCTTCCACATCCTACACTCATTTCCCATCCTACCCTCCTACCACCACTTATACCCAAGATGATTACTATCCCGACTCTACTTATAATTACCCATCCATTAGCTGGGATAACTTTGATTGGGGATACGATTTCGGACCTCAGTGTCCAAGGCTTAACCTTGAACAACAACACTATGATTACTATCCTTGTCAGAGCTACAATGATTATAGATCTCCACCCTTTGATGATCAACCTAACTCGATCTACAATCAAGAAGGATATGTTGACTATAACACCTACCCTTCCCAGTATTCCACTGAATATAGGTCACCACCATTCTTTGAACAACCTGAGACCTACTATCAGGGAGGAACCCGAGAACCTCAATATCTTGACTCCTTTAGAATGAACCCAAACCCACCCAACCCTGAACCGAACCATTCGGTTCAGGTGAACCAGGTCCAAGATAGGGTGTTGGCTAACTTGAGGAACACCATCCAATCTTTAGAGGCTCAGCCAACACCATACACTGAAGCATTGGAGCCTATGATAAAAATGATTAGTGAGCTGAATAGCTCTTTATTGGACTTGCTCCAACATGTTAGGGATAGGGGCCTGGGTGAGTTTCTACTTGGGAACTTATTGAGGTTGAGGATGAAATTTGTGGTTACATTAGTCCAATCTTGGAATGATTCCCAGGATGAACCCCCTTCAGGAGAGCTAATGTCTAAACCTGCTTGGGCACTTGTCGTGGGGATACATGTTTTGAGATCGGGGATGACCATGTTGGGTTAGAGCAACTCATTGAGGATGAATCGATTGCTTCACCTAAGATCCCCGAGCAAGGGAACGATGAAAAATGTCTCCATGGACCATGAAATGACATATGATTTTGAGACATATATAAATGAGGATCAAGAATTCTTTGACTCTGAGGGTGAAGAATCTTTAGATGAAGTCTCACTTGAGCTTAAGGAAGAGGATTTTAGTGAGATGAACAGGCTTGAGGAGCATGATGAACCTTTTGATAGCCCGATTATTGAGGATTATGATCATGTTGGGGCTAACTTGGACGATCCGAATCTTGATGATTCAATTAGTAGCCCCACTACTCAACCACACCCTGAAGAGCTGGATTATGATATTTTTGAGATCACCAGACCCAAGTCAATCCTGATTGAGCCACAATTGTTGGACTTGGGTATTTTTGATGGGGTGTACAACATTTTGGAGGTCCAAGAAACCCTGATCTTGGAGGATAGGAAGTTGGAAATAAAAATCTGGGAAGCTATTTCTGAGGGAACTATGATTTTGGATCTAAGGGTACCTATTGACATGAAACCACCTACTTTTTACCAGGACCCTTACGATACCGTTGATGTGCGACCCAAGCTTGGAATAACTAATTATTTTTCTGAGCTGAACATTAAGTGTACATCTGAACCTAGTGAACCAAATCTACCTTTTGTCCGACACTTTAGTCTTGGGTTGCACACCACCAAACCGTAGGCCCAACACCGTAAGCATAATAATCTTCGGTTCTGGGTGATTTTCGTCCAGAACTTAGAACCACTCGACCCTGGGGCATGGGTCTATACCATAATTTGGTCCACATCTGTGGACATCTTCTGTTAGCAGGTTTGAGGATCAATATTTTTATTTTGATTTTGACCCACACTTGTGAATTCTCAAATTCTTCTTTGTATGTATATTATGCCTAGCCGAAGGCATTAAAATTTAGCACGTGTGTATATTCCACGATCTCTGTGGAGCTGACCGGATTGTCATGAAATTCAGGTGATATTATGTTATTTCACCTTTTTCATGTCTTGGTTTTTATAATGAGGACATTGCATTATTTAGGCATGGGGGGTGGATACTTAATCCTGAAATTATTTCGTTAGCTCTATAGAATTTCTTTTATTTTCTTTAAAAAAAATTGAAAAATCAAAAAGACAAAAAAAAGAAAAAATAGAATTAGGAGAAGAGAACTTAGGCTTTTGGAAGTTATTAACTTTAGGAAATGATATGATAGGACCTAAAAATTTAGACTCTTCAGGTCTTCAAGCTTAATTAGCTCGGGTGTCCAGTCGAATGTAGACTTAGTCTTGAGTCATTGTCGAGTAATTTTACATTAATTTGGTGAATAAATTGGGATGATAAGTACACGACTTATCAACCCTCCCTCTGATTTGAGGAGATTTTAAATCTAAGCATCTACACACTATTTGCACTGACTCACTTTTCGGTGGTTTCTTCGGAAATTGGGTAGCTAATTAACTTTCTAGGTTAGTATGACTGGCAAGTTGTCGTGGGTAACAGCCCATTGGCCGATTGTCCAGAGCCCAGCTACTTGACCGCACTTATTCTACTACTTTTAGGTAAATTTTAGATCAGGGAAGCCACCTACTTAAAAAATGAAAAAAGATGGTACTCAAAAAAGAAAACAAAAGAAAAGAACAAGGAGAAAAAAAAAAATAAACCACACTTCACCGAACGAGTATGGCTGGTAAGTTGCCGTGGGTAACATCTCATTGACCGGTTGTCCAGAGCCCAGCTCACAAAAATGCACAAATAATTCCCAAAACACTTAGGAAAGAAATGGTGAAGTAGAATAAATTGAGGAGATATACACCGGGTTCGCCTTTGTGTTGACCCCATAAAAAATTAAAAAGTAGGGAGAAAGCTACCGTTTGGAAAGATAAACCTTTAGGCAGAAATCTTTAAGGTCACCTAGGGTTGTAGAAACTCGAAGTCTGTTTTAACGGTCGCCTAGTGAGTCTATCACCCTTTCACAAGATGCTTAGCACTTAGAGTCCTTTTCGAGTATTAGGTAGGTCGAGTAGCCGTAAAATGTTATCCTGAAACTCTCAAACTCCAAAAGTCAAAAAAAATTAGAAAAGAAGAAAAACAAAAAAACGTATCTTCCCTTTTCAAATAAGGCGAGGACTTAGGCGGTCTGCATTCTAGCAGACACTTGGGTACTGTTGAGTGTTCGTAGTTTAGGACCTTAGTTGAAATTTTCTATTGTTAATAAACGACTTAGGCCTAACCGATCAAGTCCAAATTTTATTTTAATACATAGCATGTAGTTTAATTTTACTAGGGACTAGCAAAAGATAGGCACCACTCTCTAAGGGGGTTGGTTTGGCAAAGCACCATCAAATGGAGATACCACCCTCCATAGCACCGTGATATTTTCAAAACTACTTGATCGGAATCTAAACATCACCAAACCGAATACAAGAAAACGTGTTGGCGATATAGTAACAACCTTCCAACCTGGCGATAAAAGGGAGACAGAATTCACCAGTTGATGGAAACATTCAATAGAAGGGCTTCCCGTCATAACCTCTCCTATCAAAGCACCTCATAGCACCATCTCTGCCAACTGAATATCTTCTGATATTGGAACCTCCACATCAACCATGCAGCCGAAATTCGTAGGAGGCAGAGGAGGTGGCAGCTCTTCGAAAACCTTTAGCTTAGGGCGTGGTTGATTCACCTTCATTGATTGCATCCCTGCCCTATCACACAAGTCACGTTTATGGTCGTGCCCTCCACATGCTAGACAAACAAGGGGATTTCGGCAGACCGCAACCTTGTGCCCTCTTCTTCTACATCTGATGTAAAGGATATCTCCATTCGTCCTCCCTAAACCTCTCTTGTCCCACCCCTAGTGCTCCTTCCCAGTTGAGAAAGTCGTTTACTATCCCTTCTCCTCCAATATTTGGGTCTCCAAGTGTTCCAACCATCCTCCTCCCCATGAAGCCCAGCCCTAGCCGCACGGTCGCCATCGCCCCTGTAATTCCTTGGTTGGAGGGGGTGAGATATGCGTGATGTAATATAAAGTGTCGAATTAAAATAGACAATCTCACAAAAATATGCAATCACACAATAGGCACAAGTTTTTTTAGGTGGAAACCCAAATCGGGTGAAAATCACCACCTAACCCTCTGGAGTTAGGATTTCCCGATCGACCTAGTTGATCAAATCCACTAAACCCATTTACTTGAACGAAGGTGACTGAACCTCAATTACAACCACACTACTTAGACAGATGGTAGTGTTCCTCAAAATTCCTTCTCTTCACAAGAAGGATTTTGTGTCATGAAGGAGACGGGAATTTGCAAAGTGGATACCCAACGAAAGACAATAAAATGTACAACAATCCTATAGAGCCACAAAAATTTAAACCTAGCTTCTATAGGAGTTAGGAAACTTCCCTTTGGTGGAAGTGCGTCGGATTGACGCGGGTGCGTGAACCACGCTTTGGCACAACAGCGCTCTCATAATGTCGGCGGGAGAGCGGGTGCACAGCAGGACGAAGCTCTTAGGTGTGAAATGAGTGCTTGTAGAGCTAGAGCTTCTTCTATTTGATCTTCTACTTCTTTTTGACATAAGAGAGTGGAAATATTCTTGCAAGGGTGTGCCTTAGAGTGGCAAGGGTTCTCCTCTATTTATAGAGGGCCTAGAAAGGCTTTGGAAGGCTTTGGAAGGCTTCCATAGCCGTTGGGTGCAAATCCAAGGCAAATCAGGCCGTAGTCAGAATTAATCATGATTTTGATAGGGTCATTAGACGTCTGGTCCTGGTAGCAGACGTCTGGGAAACCTATTTTAGACGTTTAGGAACTACGTCAGACGTTTGATTCTAGGCGGGTTTCCTTCCTGACTTGAATCAGACCTAAATAGGGTTTTAGTGCATGGCCATCAGACAACATACAGGACGTCTAGCACAAGGTCTAGACGTATGGAAACCTATTGTTCTGCGGAAATGGATTCCCAAGGGAGTACAACGGCTAGAAAATCTCTAAAAGGAGATTTTGGGTCAGCCGAGGCAAAACAGTCATATATCAGACGTCTGGGGTCCTCTACGGACGTTTGATACAAGATTAACGGCCATTTTCTCAGTGTTTACGAAGGCAACCAATGTTCCACAAATTGGACGTCTGGCGAAGGCATCAAACGTCTCCTAAGACGTCTAGACTAAGGTCTGGACGACTGATTCTAACAGACAGAACCTACTAAGACAGCCTAGATGTTTTGGACGTCTGATCAAATAGTCAAACATCTTAAAAGTCAATATTAGATGTCTGATTACCATATTGGACGTCTGATAAGGCTGTCTGAACCCTATTTTGGTTTTCTAAGTCTTTTATAGAAAACCTAAGTATTCTAGGGTAGTGCAGGTATTCCTAGAACTACTTTAAGGGTTCTTTGAGGTTCTTTAACATAAGATCTAAGAAAGAAATAAAGAGTGAAACAAAGAAACAAAAATACATAGCACAAGATAAAAGGAAATCTATCCTATTATTCATCTCCTTCCTTCTTCAAGCTTTCGCTCCTCGCGAAACTCCTCTAATCTGCCATGGATGCAAGCTTGACCTTCATCTAAACACCTGTCTCCATTTGCAATTTGACCTGAAAACTAGGACTCAAAAGCAAATATTAAAAGACACGTGTTTTGTTATCATCAAAATAAATGATCGTGGTGCTCTAGCACCAACAACTCCTTTTCTCCATCTTCCACCAAAATGAAAAAACCACCTTCCCAATCTCTTACTTTCATTTTTACCTTCTTTATATCTCTCATGTCACATTCGGGACAGTTACTCAAGTTTGTGAATTCATTTATGAAAAGAATGCAGTCATTCGGACATGCATCAATCTTCTTACAGTCTAAACTAAGCTTGCGCATCTGTTTCCTTGCATTGTACGATGAAGTTGGAAAACCATTAGGGTTATTCAACAGCTTAGCAATAAACTGATGTATTTCTGATGTGAATTTAGCACTAGCTCTGTTCATAACCTTTAGTTGAAACATCTTTAATAAAAATGACCACTTTGATATTTTCATAACATCAGGAGCAATAGGATCCTTAGCCACCTTAACAGCATCATAAAACATATCACAACTGAATGGATCTTCCTCATCTGTATTTATATCCTCTCCTGCTCTCATCTCATTCAACATTTCTTGTATATCTTCACCTCCACTATCAGCAATTTCCTCGCCGATCTCTTTGTCAATAGTGTTCTCATTGTTTAAGACTTTCTCAGACAACTTCTCTTCATGAGCTACCCAAGTAGTATAATGCCACCGTCACCCATTACAAATCAAGTTTTTTAGTGTAGTATTATGATCATGCAAGGAACCATTCAAACATCTTCTGCATGGGTAGAAGATATTATCAAGTTGATCTCCTCGCATAAATATTTTTCTATCATCATCAAAGGCCCAATCTAGGAATGAAATTACTCCATACTTATATCTGGTGTAATCTGAACCCTGCAATCCAATCCAAGATTTATCCATTATAACATAAAATTTAATGTAAACAAATTACTTATTAGGAAGGGAAATGACTGAATGATGTGTATCTTGATTAAATTTTTCACTTTATAGCCCATCCTCAAAAATTTGATCACAACTTAGGTTTGCTCGTTACATGTAGCCTTAGTGCAATGAAATTTCGACAGCATCTCCTTGCACTTCTCCAGCATACCTCCAATACTAACCTTAGCTAGATTTCCTTTAACACCCAGTTAAGGGTACCGCAGGAAACTAGATAAGATTAGTTGGTATACTGGAGAAGAGCAGGAAGAAGCAACCGAAATTTCACCGAGCAAAGTTACATGTAACGAGCAAAACTAGGTTATGATCAAATCTTTAAGGACCTTCTTTAGTTCGGTACTTCATTAAACTAAAGTCAATCGAGTCTTATGGCATATTATAAAGACAACACATCATACATCTAAGTGAGGTATACATACACTTCCTGTATTGTCTGATAACATGATCACAAGTCTCAACGAGCAAGTAATTTGGACATAAGTTAACTCGAAGGACTTTTACCCTAAGGTTTAGAATACCTATTGTTTGTCCTAGCGTGCATATATCTTCTTTAGCAAGTGTGTGTATCTAAACAATAACTAATTTGAATATTAAAGAAATTCAAGAAAAAACCTAAGATATCATTCAATTAAATTAAAAAGATTGAATGTGTATATGCCTTCAACTACTATAGCCTCCAACTGTACCCGACATTGATAACTTGAAATTATGGATCAAAATTAATTAAAAATAGATTATAATCTTAAATGTTAATAACAAATATATCCTCCCCAAATGCACATCCATTTTAGGTAAAATCGAATCACCAAATCCTTATCCTATGTTAATCATACCATTAATCAACAAAGATAAAAAAAACCAAACCCATGATCTGTTTCAAAACTGTTTGTGCATTTTCCTCCTTTTTTAGTTTCAAACCAAATTTTTAGAGCAAACTTTCATTCCAAAATTATGCAAGTGTGGGTATCTAACAATTATAATAAATATCACTTAATTACAAAAAAAATTACATAACTAAAATTGTAACCAACCCAACCATATTCCTAAACCCAAACACAATGCAATTGTCTAAACCCTAGCCTAAGTCAAATCCTAAACCCTAAACCCTAACCCAAACCAACCGTCCAAACCCTAGCCCAAGTCAAATCCTAAATCCTAGCCCAACCTAACCACCCTAACCCTCGCCCAACTCAAACCCTAAAACCCTAGCTCAAGCACTCTATACACAACCTAATACCAAATCTAAACAACTTATATTAAACCCAACCCGACACAAACCAAACATCATCTAACCCAAACCCCAACCTTAAGCTAAACCCCATGCAACCTCATAGCCATCATCCAACTCCATCCAATCCTTTGCATCATCCTACCCAAATCTTAACAACACCTGGCCATAACCTAATAAAACCCCCGCCAACTAATATATTGAACATTAATGAATTTTAAACAATTTTGACAGAGTTTCTCCTTAAATATTTCATTTCTTACATGAAAGTGCATTTCGAAACATCACACCACCTAATAAAAGTGGGCACACCCCACCGTAAAAGTGCAACAAATAAAATGCATAAATGGATACAAAAACACATAAAAGACAATATGTGGGCACACCCCACATCTATTAAAATCCTAAATTGCCATTCAAAAACAAATGAAAGTGGGCACACCCCATCATCAATTTAACAAAAACACATAAAAGACAATATGTATGCACACCCCACTTCTAACATGATCCTAAAATATCACGAAAATAACTTTAAAAAATTGAAAATATATCTTTAAAGCATCTAAGAGTGATCGTCGTCAACTACATGCAATTTCGATAACAAAAAATTAATTAAATACCTACCTATTATGGTTTTAATAACTTAAGACTTAATTTAAAATTTATGAGAACGAAATTAAGGAAGAAGAGATGGAGATGGTAGGAGGGAGGGGATGATGGGGAGGGTGGCAATTGGGAAGAGGAGGAGGTGGAAAAGGAACAGACAAGGAAGAGGAGGAAGGGAAGAGGGGGCAGATTGTCGGAGGAGGAGGCATGGAGGAGGAAGCAAAGTAGGAGGTAGGGAGGAGGATGCGAAGCGAGAGGTAGAGATGGGAGGAGGAGGTGCAAAGGAAGAAGAGGAGGAGAAGGAGGAGGTAAGGAGGAAGAGGAGGAGGAAGGGAAGAAAGGGGGGAGGGGAGGAGGACTTGCGGGAGGAGTAATGATAGGGAGGAGGAGGAGGTGTAGAGGAGGAGGAGGTGAGGAGGAGGAGGGGGGCAAGAAATGCAGAGGAGGGGGAGGAGTCAAGGAGGACGAGGGGGAGGGAGCGGATCACAGGAGGAGGAGGAGAGGCGGCAGAGACTCCATGAGGAGGATGAGGAGGAGGAGAGGCGGCAGTGACTCCATGAGGAGGAGAGGCGGAGGGGGCGGGGAGGAGGAGGGGAGCGCTGGCGGATGAGGAGGGGGAGGAATTGGGGAGGATGAGGGGGAGGGGGCGGATTGCAGGAGGAGGAGGAGGAGGAGGAGAGACGGAGGGGGCAGGGAGGAGGAGAGGGTGCTGGAGGATGAGGAGGAGGGGGAGGGGGTGGATCGTAGGAGGAGGAGGGGGAGGAGGGGGAGGAGGAGGAGAGGCGGTGGTCGCAAGAGGAGGACGAGGAGGAGAGGTGGAGGGGGCAGGAAGGACGATGGTCGAGGAGGAGGAGAGGCGGAGGGGACAAGGAGGAGGAACGGAGGAGGGTCTCACCTTAGACGGTGAGGAGGAGGAGAGGTGGTGAGGAGGAGGTGGAGGGGTAGTCGCTCGCGAGGAGGGGGTAGACACGAGGACAGATATGAATAGTATTGGGGGATTGGGCTCTGTTTGTGCGTTGATGAATTGACGTTTGCCGTCGTTTCAATTAACAAGCAATGGCAAATGTTGCCTCAAAAATTTTGCTGCCTGCCCAAACGCGTAGCTATTTTAACAAAGGACGTTCGCCGTCGCTTTATCGAATGACGGCAAATATACATATTAAATCTGCTACCTCTCTTCTTTGTTAGCGATAGGGGGCATATTTACACTGCCCCTTCATCATCACTTATTAAGAGAAGTGACGACAAATATATATTTGCTGTCACTTGTTGAATTGAAAGTAAGTAACCGAGGGTATAACTCATTTTTCTAGTAGTGATAGATTACATTGAATTCGGTCTTCATGCTTGATCATGAGATTTCTGGAGTAATGTGGTTTCAATTGGATTTGACTGCATAAATTGAGTTTATAATCGTGTAATTGGGATGATTGCGATGAGTTTGGACTCATTGAATTGTATTCTCATGGTTTGAATTGTTGGCGCATAATTTTCTACTCAGTTCCTATTTTTTTATCATCACTTGAGGTAGCGGAACCAATGAAATCAGTGGCATTGATTAGAGGTTCTTGCAATGACCTAGGAGTTTTCTAAGGATTGACATGGTCTCTGATCACTAGTTAATAGTGTGTAGGGATTGTAGCTAGTCATATCAATCTAGTAATCTCAGAGCGATTACCCAAGTTGGGGACACTTTGATTTTAATCTAAATTAATTTTAAGCTACAAATTAGAGCTGGAATGAGGTTTAAAGAGTCTTTATGAAGCTTCTGAATTAGTTTGCAAGTGCTTTGAGTATCTGATTTGGTTTCTCTTCTTGTGTTGTCTATAGTGAAGAGAGAAGGATTAAATTAGAGTTTCTTGATTTAGAGAGTATTGATTTAATGATGAATGGCTTTCAGACCTTTTAATGAATGTTTGGAACATATGAGAATGGTTTTTAACCAATTTGAATCAGATTGGGGATGTTGTTCCGATCACCCAGGTCTGAGATAAAATTGTGTTTTAAAGCATTCAATTAGTGTTTTAATGATTTAGGCAAGATTCTAAGATGATTTTTGATGCTCACATACATGTTGGAATGATTTTATGGATATTTTGAGCTTCATATAAGGTTTGATTCAGTTTTATCATTACAACAATAGCAGCTACTGTCGATTCTGAAAGAAATATTCGATAAGGTTTGACCGTGGTTTCTAAGTGGATTTTGGAAGCTCTTATGTCTGTAGAGCTTTGTCAGGAAGAGATTTGATATGGAGACTAACGGAGGCGATTTCTCGCGTGTTTTGGGAAACAATGTAGCTTGTAGTATAGTTGCGTGAAACCCTCGATCAAAAATATTTGTAATTTAATGAGACTGCGAGTCCCAGTCCTTCGTCTCTGGGAGGCATTATGGAAGTGCGAAAACTAGCCTCGATCTTGTTCGCTCTACTCGCTTAAAAACGCACGTCGGTTTCTAACTTATGGATCAATGTCTTGCCATTAGCATGATTAACTCTAATCACGTGCGCATGCGTTAAGTAAATGACAAAAGTGAATGTATAGGTTTTCGTATGCACAACCCTAGTTATATGATTACAGAAAATGATTAATGGTTAGATCCTCGATATTTTCAGGCACCAACATGCTAGTTGCGAAAGAATTATAAAATGAGTGCAGGCAACTTTAATCACAATAAAGTACCGCAAGAAAGCATATGGTGATTTTTCAACACACACACACACACATATATATATAAATGATTTTTTATTGATTGCATCAGGGTGATTACAAGAAAAAGCTAGTCGGAAGCTTGTACATGAATGATTGAAAGTAGAAAACTATCTAGTAGAAAATGATTGCATGAGTGAATCTATGGGGGGGATTACACATGCATCATTGAGGAAGAATATGGAGCTACACTACTAAGCAAATAAAGCAAAGAGATTAGAAGAACTACTTAGCTAGGTTATCAGAAAGAAGGGCATTTGGAGGTGGTCTCCAATGGCCTTTGAGAGGAGGTAGGGAGAAGAAAAAGGGGCGGCCAATGGTGCTTAGGCCGAACCTTGGAGGAAGGAGGGAGAGATGATCTTGGCTTGGTGTGAAGGTGGTGGAGTCATGGTGGTGGAGCTCGTGGAGATGGAGGTAGAGTGGAGGTGGAATGAAGCTAATTACCAAGATGAAGCCAAGATGCCAAGATGGTGCAAATGACCACCTATGGGGTCTTTTTATAGACCCTTGGCATTTTCTCTAGAGAGGTGTAGAACTCTCTAGAGAGAGCTCCAAGTGTGGTTGTCCAAGGTGAGGTGGAGGTGGTTCTTAGATCCACCAAAAGTGGATCTAAGAGAAGTCCCAACCTTGGTTGCTATTTTTGGCAACCAAGGTGGCGCCGCCTTTGGAAGTGCCTAGAAGGCTCTAGGTGGTGTGGGAGTGCGTGAATGGGTGTGTGTGTGAGTGTGTGTGGGTGTGACCTAAGTGGCTAAGTGGTCTAGGTTAGGTCCTAAGGGTTTTGGATTAGGGTAGGTCTCAAATTAGGGTTGCAAACCCTAATTTGCTAAGGAGAAAGTGCAATTAAACTTGACATAAGTTTAATTGAGTGAGTGCAAACTTAATTGAGAGTGAAATAACTCAATTAAGTTGGACTTAGGTCAATTGGACTCTCACTGAGTCCAATTGAACTTGTGTGGGTTGAGATCTGAGCTCAATTGGACTTTATGAGTCCAATTGACTAGGCAATTGTAATTGACTATGATCCAAGTCAATTGGGTTTAGTGAGAACCTAATTAAGTTCTTGGGATGGTCTAGAGGTGGTGTACTAGGCTTAGGGTACCTTAATTTAGGTTCCCAGGGGGTTGGAATTAGGTTTAGGGACCTAGGAACTCAATATCCAAGTTTGAATTCCAAAATAGGCACTGGAGAGCAATTCTAGATGTCCAATTTAAGTATCAGATGACTTATACTCAAAAATTAGAAGTCCAAACCTTTTGTCTAGACGTCCAACTTGAGTTAGGAGGGAATCAAGGTTCTGTCTTGGGTATTCTGCAGAAATTGGACGTCTGATTAAGTGTTTGGACGTCAAATAACACTGTAGACATGGGTTTAAGGTGTGCGGGTTGTTCCTAAGGCCTTGGATGTCCAATAACCTATCTGGACATCCAGATAAGGGCTGAAGCTAGGGTTTTAAGGCTTCCTAGGCTATGGTGACCTAATTTAAGGGTGGCTAAGGCTTAGGAAGGCTTCTAGGGCTATCCTAGGGCTAGGAATGAACCTAAGTTCTTCATAATTTAACTCTACTTTATTCTTACTTAGTAGAATAACATACCTCAACCCTTACATTATTTCCCTACCACATTTATTCTATGGTCTTCCGCTCCAGCTCTGATGCAGCACTAGCTTCAGGTCTAGCTTTAGATCCAGCTCCTGAGCTTCTTATTACCTGCAATTTATATAATGCACTTAATTAGTACTTGTGTCATTATTTCATGCATAGCTAAGGGAAAGCAATAAAGATGCAATTAATGCTCATGTATGCATGGATTACACTAGCTTATGCTAAGTTCTAGCCTAATTTAGGTCACTTAAGACCTATGATTGCTGTGTAATAAGAGACACACTTGGATGATTGAATATAGTGCAAATAGCAAGGACTAGTCCTTGATATAGTCTTGAAAACAACTTGTTATTGTACTTGGACAGTACTGCAGTTTATGGTTTGAGTGGAGTTTCTTAAAATAATTCAAGACTGTCCCTGATAGAAACATGACCTAGATGGGATGCTGAAGAAGTTTTTATGTTTAACAAGCATTCCTAGATTGTTATTGACTCAGATTTGAAATAGATAAATTGTAATTCACATTTGAAATTCTCAGTCAGCATATATATGAGATAATTTCTATCCAAATTGCATGATCTTGTTTAATTTAATGATTTAAAAAAGTTTTTGAATTGATTCTGATATGAATGGACATTTGGATGTTTATAATGTTAGCACTTTGAATGACTTTCTAAGGCTTGAGTTCATTATTATAATCTTCATTAAAGCCTATTCTAGCCCAACTTGTAAATACATGAAAAAATAAAAAATAATTGTAAATAAATAAAATAAATGTGTCTTGAGTGAGCTTAGGTTTAGTTTTAGGTGTATGCTTGAGTTAGATTTAGGATTTGAATCCATTAGTTAGAAGAACATACCTCTAGAAGTTTAGGTCTTCTCAAGTTTAAAATAAAAGAAACAACACACAAGCAAACAAAAAGAGTTCTTCTCTTCTCATCTTTCTCTCTTCTTCCCTTATCTCTATAAAACATAAATCAAAATAAAAATATGAAAATTTTCAAAAATTCTACAAAAATACCTTTGTACATAGTATTTATACTTGTAAATAATTCTAAGTTAATTGTATATAGTGATTTACAAGTACATAAAATATGTAAATAACTTATATATTTAGTTTGTTTACTTAGGTAGACATTTATGTTAAGTTATACAGTACATATTATAATAATATAATTATGTATCTATTTATTTATATTAAATGTACATAATCCATATGTATTTGTAAATAGCTCGGTATTTATAACTATAAATATAACTTAAAGAAATGATTATGACAGAAAGATACCCCTATATTTATTTATTTAACTATATATTGTACATATTTATTTTTATAAGTTAATTAGTTATATTGTTAAGTTAATGTAATTTAAATTAGTAAATTAATAAACTAATGAAGTAAATTATGTTGTATGTTTGTATATTGTAGTTTAAAGTATTTTTAGTATATTTATAACTCATTTATACTATAGAATAGTATTTATATCTGTATATATATGTATATATATGCTTAATCGTGCATTTAAATGTGTATAATAGAAACAAACCAATAAAAGTAATTTAAAATTTGTAATAATTAGTTAATAATGTAAATAAACTAATTTATAAGTAAATTGTACAATTAATTCATTAATTTATACTTTAATTAAGAAATTAAACCTAATTTAAACGTGTACCTTTACCTAACATTAACTAATTTTTAAATATATTTATATATTTAATTATGTTAAAATAACTATACCAATAAGAAGACCTATGTATAGGCTATATGTAAAAAAAAAACACGCAATGTGTTGCAATTTGAGGACTGCTAATGGTGCCACATCGGAAGTGGCGGAGCAACTTCAGTCGTATTTAAGCAATCATGCGGTGAGGCAGTGTGTCCTGTATGGGGTCGGATCACACTTACCATATCTTGCCTTCGACCATGCATTGAGAGAGAGAGAAGAGAGGCCCTGTAACGACCCGATTCCCGAGTCCCTACGAGACACGAGAACCGGACCGACTCGACTAAACCCAAGACTTGGTCGTCCAACGAGGAAGTAACCAAAAGAGCAGTAAAATAAACCACATTCAACATGAATATAACTAACAGTAAGAAAATACAGCAGTAAGGAAAGAAACCACTACAGTATGTACCACCACAACAGTAAAACAACATTCATAACATAATATGAACTGCAGGTAAAGAAAAGTACAGCGGAAACAAGAACTACTCACTACAGTGGAACCAAAAAGAGGTACAAGAGAACAGTGGTAACTCTACTGGACCCTACTCGGCCCAGCGTCCTCTGTAGCCGCTGACCCTGGCTGCTCAACACCTGGTCCTGAAAGGTAACGAGTGTAACACGTCAGCAAAACGCTGAGTAGAGTGGCAGCTAAACTAAAGAAACAGTAAAGTGTACAGTAGCTGTTTTAATTTTCTTTCCTCCTTTATTTACGTCTTTCTATTGTTTCACAATTTATCTATATCTCAGATCCTTCACTTGATCTCGAATGTTCCTCGTGGGAACGATCTTGATTGCAGTCTTTTCCGAACAGTAGAAGTAGCACGTGGTGCTCTCCTGGCTGGGAGAGTCCCTCGTGGTGATCCTACTCTCAGTCAACCACCTCAAGGTCACTGACAGACGTAACGGTGACTACGGCACGCGCGGTAAACGTACGGGTAGCTAACCCGCACTGGCACGCGGTCAGTCATTTCCGTTAACGGGTGTGCCCAAAGCACAGCACGAAACCAGTACAGGGCAGAGCCCTCTCAGTAACAGGGGTCCAACCCCTCCACAGTAACCAAACAGGGGCCTTGCCCCTCCACAGTCCGCGCACCCTCGCCTGACTACCCTGGTTTGCCCCAGTGGGCCTAACAAGTCGATGTAGGAGGCTAGCAGAACCCCAGGGCCCGTGGGGTAGCTAGTACCTCCCTACACTAGTATCTCTCCTCGATACTACGTACATGAGGGCCAGCAAGTCGGTACAGAGTGGCCAGTCCTAACCCCGGGTCCCTGGGGCGGCTGGCTCCGCTCTGCACTAAACTGGGGGACAGTCGCTCTCCTTGGTACTCCGTACTCAAGGGCCAGCTCACTTCCCCAATTCTATTCCATTCACTTTCCAGGAGTTCTACTCCTAATTCCCCGTAGGGTTCTAGCTCTTTAACTCAGCGCATTCCGGTTTCACCTTTCCAGTTTCATGTTCATACATCCCATATTCTTAATCATGTTCATTTATTCATAACAGGTAGCTGTTTAAACAAATTTACAGGCAGTTATTATTTCTTTTCCACATTTTCAAGACTGCAGTGTTCACATATTCCACTAGTTTTCCCATCCTAGGATTCATGTCATACCCTAGGATCTATCATACAATCTAGTTTTCCAGCCCTAGGATTTATGCAACACCCTAAGATCTATCATTCAATCTCGTTTCTCATTCCTAGGATTCATGCAATGTCCTAGGTTCTATTTATGGTTCCATAATTTAACAGATTATGCTAATAAACTTAAATGCCACTCTACCGGTTACAACAGGCGAACTGGGGGCGTGGTCGGGAATCCCGCGTGCCTCCGCAACCCTCGAGATTGCAACGGAACGGGGTCCTATCACAAGGATCAAACACACGGAGTTTCTCAAAATAGTACATAGCTACTGTAGACGGGTAGAGGATGTAATTCCGAAAAGCACGCAACTCAAAATGCGGAAAACGGACTCCGAATGGGCCCTAAACGGGTCGAAAACGACGAAATAGTGCAAAAATCAGACGTCTGGAACTTATTCCAGACGTCTTAAAAAGTGGATCAGGGGTTACCTTGCTCTGCGTGGTCTCTCAGACGTCCAGAAGCCTGCGGGGGCGTCTGGCCTAGTTCCCAGACGTCCGATGGTCACCCAGGACGTCTGGAAGTTGTTCCCATCGTCTGGCACTGCAGCCAGACATCTGATTCGCATTGGATGCGACTCTCAGAACCTGCGCGTACCCATTTCTCTCTCTCAGTATGGACCGTCGTAGGAAAGGAAGAAGGTATGAAAATAACTCACCTTTCAGACGTCTGGACAGTCCTCCAGATGTCTTCCCCATCGTCTGGTTGGAAGCCCAGACGTCTGATTCTGGAAAAATTTCCGGAATCAGGGCACCACTCGCCCTCCGCTCGAGACGCACGGCCGCGCCGCGAGTCCTCCACCTGCTGCTCGAGCTGCAGCAGGCCTCCCGTGCCACCCCGCGTCTGCTGCTCCCCCCCGCCGGCCGGCCCTAGCAACCCCGGCAAGCTCGCCCTCACGGCCGAGCGCCTCCTCTTCTCGCACAGCACCTCCTCCCGCACTCACCGCGGATGTCGCCGCCCCGCTCGCTCGCTGGAAGAAGAGGGAGGAGGAGCGGAGGTGATGAGAGTGAGGGAGAGGGCGTGGCTTTTTAAAGCCGCGCGGGGAGAGAGAGCGAGAGAGAGGGGCGCAGTCTGCGCCCGCAGGAGGAGAGGGAAAAAGAAGAGGCGGAGCAGGTCTGCGCGCGCAGGCGCGCAGCAACGGTGCGTACCGTAGAAAATGAATCCCAGACGTCTGGAAGTGATACCAGACGTCTGGGCCACCTCCCAGACGTCTTAAAAGACGTTTGAAAGCACGGTTCGTAACAGGCCCATATGGGCGTGGGCTTGTTGGGTCATGCAGTGTGGGTTGGTATTAGGCTGAAAACTATGCAAAAATAAATTAAATAAAAACTAGGGCCCAAGATTAGTAGTGGTCGATCCAACCTCTAATGGGTTGTTGATTCCGTGAAGGGTTGGGCCCACCAACTAATAATTTTTAGAATTAGGTTAAGTTAAGGTAAAAAGTAACGAAGTGTTGGTGCTGTATACATATGAGTGTGAGTTGAGTGTTAATTAAGTGTTGTGTGTAGTGTTTGTGTGTGTACATGTGTGTATGTTAGTATATATATAGTAGTATGATATAGGTATATGTACATATATAGCATATATATGTTATGCACTATGTATAATAGATTGTAAATATACAAAATACATATATAGATATATTTTTGCCCTATTTTGTGAATAAGTGTTTTTAGCGCTTTTTAGTGTCATTTATATGTGTTAGTGTACACAGTATATATATGTTAGTATAGTAAGTAATCTAGTTGTATATATATGTTCTCTTTGTGCCTATATTAAGGCATTACTTAGTTGTTAGTGTATATAATTAACCTAGATTAGTTAGAGTAGTTTTTTTTGCCTTTACATTTGTTTATATTCTTGAGGCATTATCATTAACATTAATTCAATCATTGTTGTATATAATTAACTTAGAATAGTTTATTCTTTGATTCTTTCGTTCATTATTCATTTTGATGTAAATAAACTTCACATTTTTGGAATAAAAGATGATTTTTGGATAATAGAGAGTGATGTATATCAATAACTGTCTCCCAGTGAACAATTGATAAATGCTAGTTTATCATCATTCTTATGCATTAAAACAAATCTAACTCTTAGGATTTTTGCTCCGCAAACAGGGTTTTGGGTTGCATTTAGGCATAAATTAGGTTAGACATGCATTGCATTTTTTATTGTGTTTTTGATGTGTTTTTGTGAGTGTTAGGGATGAATAGTTATACAGATCCCTCAAACCCTAGCACTAAAAAAGGCAAATGGTGAAGGAGGAGCTCAAACTAATTGGAACTCAGCTTGATCCAGCTCACCTCAGCTGGAACCTAGCTCACTTGGACTAGGGTTAGCTCATCCCAGCTCCATTCAGCTAATCTTAACTGAATGGCAGCTCCCTCAAGAGAGCTCAAACTAATTGGAACTCAGCTTGATCCAGCTCACCTCAGCTGGAACCTAGCTCACTTGGACTAGGGTTAGCTCATCCCAGCTCCATTCAGCTAATCTTAACTGAATGGCAGCTCCCTCAGGAGAGCTCATCTTAGCTCACCCTAGCTCAGGTTAGCTCAGATCCAGCTCAACCTAGTTGAGTCTAACTCATCTCAGCTCCCACTAGTCCATAGGGAGCTCTAGCTAGCTCAGGAAGCTCATCCAGCTCCACTCAACTCCAGCCAGCTGAAGAAGAACTCAACCCAGCTCAGGAAGCTCAAGTCATGCTCCCGGGGACACAGTTTAGCTCAATTTGGTTGAGCTAAGCTACCTTAGCTGTCTCAACTAGCTTAATCCTCCCTGGGAGAACCAGACCCAGCTCACCTCAGCTCCATTCAACAGAAGCCAGCTCACTTTAGCTTCTCTTAGTAGCTAGCAAAGAACTAGCAAGCTAAGCCAGCTAGAGTAGCCCCATGTTGACCTCTTCAGTAGCTGTCAGCTCCACTTCAGCTCTAGATTCTTCAGATCCAGCTCCTCCCTCCAAACCCTAGCTCCATACCTCCTCCTCTACTCCACCATTAGCTAAGCTAGCTTAGCTTAGCTATACTCCAGCTCCCTTGGCTTTTACCACCTAAAAACCCTACCTAACAACTCCACCAACTAGCTCCACCTAAGCTCCACATAAGCTAACCCTACTTGGTGCCAACCTAGCATACCCACTACCTCCAAGAGACACCATAAAGTGGCGCCAAAACCACCCTAACTACCTCCTTGTTGGCGCCACTTTTTCCCTCCAAAAACCCCCTTCATCTCCACCACACATCTTACCTTAAACCCATCTCCACCATCCACATAATCCCCCCTTCTAGAAGCCTAGAAGTTGACACCAACCCATGGCACCTCTCCATGGTTGGCGCCACTTTTAGGTGTCCCTTGGCCACCCATAACTACCCCCCTTACACCCCTTAGGTGGCGCCAACCATCCTTAACCCTAGGATCACCTAACCACCTCCATCCTCCCATCTTAGACCTCCATTTCAAGAGTCACCTTAACCCCTCATCCTACCCTATAAAAAGACCACTACCCACCACCATTCAAACCATCCTTGGCTAGCAAATTTCCTCTCATACTCTACCTAGAGCCCACGCTCCGGATTTGTAAATTCTGCCATGAAATCTGCAAGGACTTGGCTTTTAATGGATTTCCGTGGTTGATATTTGATATCAAACTTAGCAAATTCCATAGCCCATTTCGTTTGTTGATTTAACCTGGTTGGTCTATATAACATTCGGTGTAAGGGGTAATCTGATAGTATGATTATTGTGTGGGCCTAAAAATAAGCGCGTAACTTTCTGGCGGCACCTACTAGGGCAAGGCCTAGTTTCTCAATTACTGTGTATTTTGTTTCTATCCCTTGATAAGTTTTGCTAACAAAATATATCGTCTATTGTATCCCATTGCATTCGCACAAAAGAACAACGCTAATGTTAGACATAGATGCTGCGAAATAAAGGAACAAAGGTTCCTCGTGAAAGGAGCCATGAGGATGGGAGGCTGTTGAAGAGATTTCTTAATCTCTTCAAGGGCCTATTGGCACTGGCGAGTCCAATGGGCTAAAGTGTAATCCCTGCCTTTCGTGACACAATTGAAGAACGGGATACACTTGTTGGAAGATCGAGACAAGAAGCGACCTAAGGTCTTAGTCTTACCGACTAACGACTAAACCCCCCTCAAGGTAATTAGAGGTGCCAAATTCATTATTACTTGAATTTTGTTGGGGTTGGCCTCTATGCCATGATTAGAGACCATAAAGCCTAGAAAATTTCCTGAGGATTCCCCAAATGCACACTTCTCAGGATTTAGGTGAAGCCGGGTGTCTCTTAAAACTTGAAACACTTCCATAAGGTTCTCTAGATGTTGGGCAAAATTTAAATCTTTCACAAGCATATCATGAATATACACTTCAAATAACCTTCCAAGTAAATGAGCAAAAATCATATTCACAAGGTGTTGATAAGTAGCCCCTGCATTTTTCAAGCTAAAAGGCATAACTCGATACTGAAAGAGACCCCTATCAGTTATGAAAGATGTATGGGGTTTATTTGCAAGGGCTAGACTTATCTGATGGTACCCACTGTATGCATCAAGGAAAGACATATGAGATTGCCTACTACATGATTCTACAAAAGCGTTAATCTTTGGCAGAGGAAACTCATCTTTTGGGCAAGCTTCATTGACATTTGTGAAATCTATGCATAGTCGCCACTTGACATTTGATTTTTTCACCATCACTAAATTGGATAGCTAATCAGGGTATAAAGATTGATTAATGAATCCGGCTTCCAATAGTTTATCTATTTCTGAAGCAGCCACTTGCTCTGCTAACTTGTGTCGACAAGCTTGTTTGACCAGGCAAGAACCTGGATGAATATTCAGGCGGTGTTCAATCAAAGACAGGTTCACTCCTAGTAAGTCATTGGTAGACCATACAAATATATCAATGTTAGCCCTCAACAAAAGGAGCAGTTCATGAACCTTGCAGGGAGGTAAATTTGCTCCAATTTGAACAAGTTTGTTAGTCGCATCAGGATATAATTGAATTGCCATGGTTGAAGAATGAGGTTGTAGTTCTACTACAGGCACTGAATTGGTGGGTTATCCCTGTTGCACTGTTTGAATCAAAGTTCTTTTCTTCCCCTACTTTTGCAGTTTGGGGGGCCTTCTTTCCATGGAGTGTTCAAGCTCAATGCATATAATTTTGCAACCGGCTGATTGAACCCCATGGACAATCCTTACTCCTCGAAGGGAGTGGAAAAGTGTGAACTGGAAGTAGGACGAGGGGATCACCGGGAAAGCATGGGTAGTGGGACAGCCTATGATATCGTCAAACGCCGCTGCCAAACCTGCTACGATGAAGGTAGCCATCCGGTTAAGGTGTCTGTCTCCATCACATATCGACACTGGCACATTAATCTCTCCCTTGGGCATCACTTTGTGATTTCCAAAACCAACTACTGGATTAGCTGACGAGGATAGATGCTTTTCATCAAGACCTAACTGTTTAAGGGTCTTGAGAAAAAGATCCACATCGCTACCTTCATCCACAAGAACCAGGGTTGACACTGACCGACCAGAAGAGGTGTCACCAACAAAGGATCCGTATGATCAGCAAGATCTGGGAGGAAGGACAAGAGCCTTGAGGCGGCCTGTCTGATGAGGCTTCTCTCGCCCTACTGCAGGGTGGGATACACCTCTTGGGTTGAGCCTGCAGGTGAGGATGTGGTTATTAAGCTGGGGTTGGCATTGGCGCCAAAGATCACATCTACTTGCTTCCTTACTGACTGCAAACGAAGCTCCGATTGCACTGGTGGAGCTTCATTTATTTGATTTCATATGAATCTCAGTCTTATTACCGCCATGACTTGGTGATGGTACTCCATAAGCGAGAGCTCTGGCCATATCCCTTGTTGGGTCATCATGATCGTGGGGTTCATGACAACTTGTTCTAGTGTGAGCACCACGTTAACTTCGCGAATTTGCTGGACTTGCTCCTTGTGGTACTCCTCGGGACCTTCCATAGGTCGTTTACCCTTATCTTGGCTTCCATTTTGCTTGACAAAATTGGCCAAGTTACCATGCTGAATTTGGAACTCAATCTGGTCATGTAAATTCTAGCTATCTTCAGTGGCATGCCCTCGAGTCTGATGGTATTTACAATAAGGCCTAGAGTCCACCTTCTTCTTCAAAGGTTTTGGTGGGGGAAGTAACTCCTTCTTTGTTGACCATACTTCCACCAACACCTCCGCCTAGTTTACAACCAGGGGAGTATACTCCTCAATGAAATCCCGCCTAGGTTGACGGGGGCCATTGGGTCAACCTTTATTTGGTCGATCCCTATGATCCAAGAAATTCCCCTTTCACTTATTAAAATGGTTGCTCCCGCATATCAAAACAAGAGAAACTTCAATTAGAGCCTTCTTGTCATTTGGGGAATTCCTGTCATCTCCGTACTACTCCGCTAATCAGCTTCGTAAGCAGAAGGAATAATCTTGTTCCGCAAACTTCGTTGCTTGGTCCCAAAGTTCTACCATATCTCTAGGCAGGAAGTCGTTAATGTCATACCAGAACCTTTAAGTTAGTAAACCTGACTTAAAGTACTGAATGACAATGTCATCATGTGGTCGTTTGCACTTGAAGTATTGAGTCTCAGGATTGGCTTGAGAGGAATGACGTGTAGAAGGTGCCATTGAGAAAATAGATGAAGTTGAGAAACGTGGTAATATTCCTCGTCTCCCACAGACATCACCAATTGATCAAGGTCCTTAGATTAGGAGCCTTGACTCAAGCAAATAGAAACAAAAGAAATCACCATAGGGATTGGAAAATGTGTACATCTGGGGGGAGAGTGATTCTCCCAAACATCACTAATATTTTTGATAACACGATTGTGTAAAAAATAAACATTTTCTCCTCTTAGGTATTTATAGGAGAAGCCTCCTTCCACCGTGGTTCTCCTTGGATGCCTACGATCCCACAATCCACCTATTAATGGCATTTATTTGAGTAACAGTCAAATGAATTAGCGTGAATACCGGCACAACGGTCATGCATTTCAACTTCAATTGACATAGTCCACGGGTGGGTTATCAGATCCCTGGATTGAGCTAGATTCGACAAGTTATCGGTTAGCCAGACCAGGTTATTAGGTAACCAAATCCTATTAGGTAGCCGGGTGATCGGATCTGGTAGGATGTTGGGTGACCGGATCCGCCAAGACGCCGAATGACTGGATCCAATAGATTGGTTCACGAAATTTATACGGGAGGATTTTTCTCTCCTCATCAAGGGGTGAGAAGATGGAAACAAAGCATATATAACTAAAATAACTTCTATTTCATTAATCAAAGTACATGTTTCATCATTACAACTAGTTGATCCAAAGATAATAAAAATTGGAAAATAAGAAATGAGATAGAAAAAATGTGGAAGATTAGAGCATAGTCCGGAGGAGTTGTAGTCACTAGCAGAGTTGAAAAAGAAACTAGAGGTGAGGGAAGCACTTGGTGAGAAGATGAAGTATGGAGAGATGAGTGGATGACCTTAAAGGTGGTGGGATTAAGGTTTTGGCGTGAGGCAGTGAGGTGATGGTGGAGGGAACCTAAAGAGCTAATGGAAGAGGGTGGTGAGAACCTACTCTAATGGAAAAAGGATGGGCTATAAAAGAAGGCTTATGGAGGTGGAGGATTGTGGTGAGAGGAGAACGTAAAGGAGAAGATATCTTAAGTGGTAGGTCCTTGGGCTTTTTATAGATAGTGCAAATTAACGTGGGCTATAGGATTAGGTGGAGGGCTATGATGTGCTGGGTGTCTTAGGTTTAAAGTAGACCTTGGGATGGAGATGTAAGGGTGTGAAATGGAGCAAGGGTGACCGGCCATGGAACACTCTAGAATAACCTAGAGTGGCTGGTCATGCAAGGGTTTAATATAGGCCTTAGATGGAAAAATTGAAGGTGTAGATAAAATAGGATGAAGTGGCATGGATAAGTGATTAATCATGGTTTAAATTGGGCTCTTGGATGATGGATGAAGGGGTGTGATTTCTTGTTATTATGGTTGACTATAGTGTGGTTTTAGAAAAGAAATTGAGGGCCATTGGATGATGACTTGATAATGGAGATTAAATGCTATTTTTGGCCAGCCATGAAGAGAGTTAAGGAGAAGGTTATGGCCAACATGGAGCTTCCTTGGATAGTTTTTTAGATCACTTAATGTGGGACCTAAGATGGTAAGTGGATTATGGATGAAGGATCCTAGGTGGCTGACCATGGTGTTACTACAAATAGGATGTGGATGTAGGCTCTTGGATGAAGAACAGAGGATAGAGATGAGTTGGATAATTAGGTTTAGGACAAGGCTATTTTTGGAGTAGTTTTTCTTCAGGTCGAAGGTGTAGGGAGGGTGTATAGATGACATGCGACCCTTGTCTCCTTTCCTTGAAGTCCTATCTTTATTCTTTATTTATTTCTTCATTATTTAGCCTCTTTTTCTTTTTTACAAAGGTGAAACTCCATTCATGGGAAGAAGCAGATTACATCATAATTGCCAACTCCTTGATTATTTAGCCTCTTAATAATTGCTTCTCCTCCAACTAATGGTTTGCCAACTCAGCTTATTCCTTCCTGCTTAGTTCTTGTATTATTCACAAAGATCATAATTAGTCACAAATTATGCATAAAATATGTACCTGACCTAACTATGCTTCTATATCTAGAATGTAGTATTTACAAATGATTGTCTTTACTTAGGACCTAACCCTAGATTAAGCATGATAGCAACATAAAATTAGATAATTATCAAAATGCAAGAAATAGGCGGGTGGAAAGACTCTAAGAAAGCAGTGGAAAAATCATTCTAGTCCTCTTGCCCTTGGTGGATAAAGAAGATGCAAAGATTCAATGGGAGAGGAGAAGACCAGTAGAGCATGGAGGAAGGAAGAAGAGGGAGCCCCTAAAGGATATGTCCAAAGGCGGGAAGAAGACGGTGTGTAAGGTGTAAGGGGCAAGGGGGGTTGACAATTATACAAGAGGGGGGTGAATTGTAAACTTCATATTTTTAATTAAAGGGATTTTTACATAAATGTCCCTATAATCTTTTGATATTACATACATATCCCTGAGTTCTTAGATATTACAAAATACCCCTAAAATCTTATCTTCGTTAGCAAATACGCCCTTCTGTTAGTTTTAACTTTGATAGTCTTTAACTGTAGGGGAAAGAGTTTACATAAATACCCCTATAATCTTTTGATATTACATATTACATACCCTTAGGTTCTTGGATATTACATAAATGCCCATAAAATCTTGTTCCCATTTACATGAGATACCCTTTAGTTAACTTCCGTTAGTTTTAACTTTAATGGCGGTCAACTTTGGGTGAAATTAACATTTTTGCTCCTAAAGGTCAATGCACAATAGTGTGATGTGAGGGAACTTTGTTGGTGCAATACGTAGTGATGTGATGAGAGCAATGGTGGTGACTACTTGGATCATTGATGGCATGATGCGTAGTGGTGCGATGGAGGAGTCGTTGACTATGGAAGGTGAGTGATGACTAACAGGATGGAGGGCTAGGGTTTGTTTTGCTTAATCAAGGTTGTAAGAGGGGCATTGACAGGGCATGGCAGAAGGTGTAGGTGATATTGTGGCTTGAAATGTATGCATTGTCGATGGATGACTCAGATTTTTCTTGCATTCCCAGATAACGCATCAACTATTAAAGTTAACCAAAGGTTATGATACCACGATAAGTTCAGACAAACTTCAATTAAGTTGCTTTTGACACACTAACAGAAGGTCATATATATTAATGGAGAAAAGAATTAAGGGATATTTATGTATAGTTAATGGTTGTTAAGGTTAAAACTAATGGAAGTTTACTCAAGGCTATATCCTGTAAATGGGAATAAGATTTCAGGGGTATTTATGTAATATCCAAGAACATAGGGGTATATATATAATATCAAAAGATTACAGATATACTTATGTAAAAACTTTCACCCACAATTAATGGCCGTTAAAGTTAAAACTAACGGAAGGATAAATTTGTCAACAGAGATAAGATTTTAGGGGTATTTATGTAATATCCAAGAACACAAGGATATATGTGTAATATCAAAATATTATAAGGACATTTATTGAAAAACCCCTTAATAAAAACTATGGCAATCACAAAAATTCATCCACAATTAACATTAAGATTTATATAGGACAAACTGGAAAAAAACATCTACTTAGTTGATCCCCAACTAGGATTTTCCTCTTGCTCTCTAAGCAAGAAAATCCACTAAATTTCACTACTTAAACTGAGGGTAGGAAACCTTAATCACATAAACCTCTTCTTGTACAACCCACAAGAAGGCCTTCTATTCTTCGCTCACCAGAAGAATGGGAAGCCAATAACTCTAGCACCTAAATTACAATAGGTAGAAGATAATGAAATTAATACAAGTTTTATTGAGCCAATGTGCAAGTTTTTAATAAAAAATAATAGGACTCAAAAAAATTCTTTTAAAATCCCTTTGAAGATAGATATAACTTTTACACAAAGGAAATAGAATTTTAGACAAATGATATGCGTGTAGAACAAACTTTTGAGAAATATATTATCGTGAAACTTCCTTTTAATAGAAAACAAATTTTGTGCTTATGAAGAATATTTAGAAAATGTCTAGAATCAAATTTCTTCAAAGATGTAAGCGTTTGATTCTAACAGCAAGAAACTTGTTTGATCAAAATGCTTCCAAGAATAGTGGACTGTATATATGAAGCAAGATCAAGTAAACAAAAATACTCCCTTGTACTTCCCTAACAAGTAGGTGAAGTTGGTGTGAGGGAAGTAGAAACTTGAAATGAAGCACAATGTTGGCATGACAAGGAAGTAGGCTCTTTGAAATTTCTTGAAGCACAATAGTTGGTGTGAAGAATGCTTCTTTGAAGGCACAAAGTTGGCATGGAGGCTTTTAGAAAGCAACTTCTCAAGAATGTAATTTGCAAGTAGAATGTAGGAGAAAGTTGTATCAAATGTGTGTAAAAGTGGAGGAACTCGTGTAGGATATTTATAGAAAGTGATTATGAATGTTTGGAATCATAATTGGAAGTTATACTAATCATTGGTAATCAATTGACCATTATCACATGGTCAAATTCAAGTAAACTACCTAAAAATACAATTAGTTGATTAGTTAATTGATTAATAAACTCTATTTGTCCTTTGAAAAATCGCAGAAAACTGTTTAGAAATATTAATTGATTAGTTAATCAATTAATTTTGCAGCCAGCAAAAACTTAGAGAGGTGGGTATTTAGGAAGTTTTCTACTGTGAAAGGGTGCAAAGGACCATGTAACTTAATGAAGAGATGCAATATTTGAATCTTGTAACCAATATTCTAGAAAGTGTAACCAACCATTCTAGAAGATTTATTTATTATTTTTATGATATATTTAAAAGTATTTTACACAATTCTAATAATAACTATTTTGTAACTATTATAACTAACCTTCTAGAAGTTTATTTTTATTTTATGTGCATAATAAACTTTAGAAAAATTGTGTTTAGACACTTAGGATTAAATGTCTATGTGTATGTGTGCATTTGGCTCTCAACAAAGATTCTAAGGACTTATAAAAGCATAAAATAAAATGTTGGAGAGGCTTTAAAACATCAACATTGATCTCCTTTCTTCAATCAACCTCTTCATCATCATGGGAGTCTTCTTTCATCATAATCGAAATCTTCTATCATGAATATTTGATGAATATCTAAATATGCAAAGAACTGTATAACAAAATATAATCTTGTATAAAACATAAAAATAAATAAGATTAGTACCTAAGTACTAACAACCTCCCCCTTTTTGATAATTTTGTCAAAATGTAAAGTTGTTTTAAAGGAGTGAATTGATCTTATCTATAACTCCCCTTAACTCCCCCTATCAAACATAATATAGCATCTATATGAATCAACATACATCTATATGAATCATCATTACACATTTCTTTTCTCCCCCCTTTTGGCATAAAATAACAAAAAGCATAGAGAGAAACCATCATAGAAATCTTCATGAAAAGTTGCATAGTAGCATGCCATAAAAGAAAATCATAGAGTTTATTTACATGCCACAGGAAATGTTCATGATAAGCATTAAAGAGAACAACTAAGAACTAAAATTACACACCAAACAACCATAATAGAAAAATCCACAGCATCATCTAAGCAAGACTACCAAACCAAATAACTAACCTACCACATGCATTTCTTGATGTCCTTGATCTCCATGTGAAGTGAAGAGATATACTCTTGAAGGTTGCCAACAACCTTGGCCATTTGTCTTCTATCATCTTCTTAGCATTGCATGAGAAGCCCAAGCTTGGACATGTAGATGGGGTTGCAATCGACTTCCGCATAGTTCCAATTTTAATGGTAGGGATGACTGCATTTTACTCAATTACAAACATTTATCAATTATGTTGGGAACCTGAGTTTTACATTTGAGAGTGCTTAAAACTTGAAATTTTTACATTCCTTCATGCTCTACATTTTTAAGTCCATAGTTTATGTAACGACCCGGTTCCCGAGTCCCTACGAGACACGAGAACCGGACCGACTCGACTAATCCCAAGACCTAGTCGTCCAACGAGGAAGTAACCAAAAGACAGTAAAATAAACCACATTCAGCATGAATATAACTAACACTAAGAAAGTACAGCAGTAAGGAAAGAAACTACTACAGTAGGTACCACCACAACAGTAAAACAGCATGTATCATATAACAAGAACTGCAGGTAAAGAAGGTACAGCGGAAACAAAAACTACTCACTAGAACAGAAACAAAAGGGGTACAAAAGCTGTGGTAACTCTACTGGACCCTACTCGGCCCAGCGTCCTCTGCAGCCGCCGACCCTGGCTGCTCAACACCTGGTCCTGAAAAAGGTAACGAGTGTAACACGTCAGCAAAACGCTGAGTAGAGTGGCAACCTAACTAAAGGCAACAGTAGAGTGTACAGTAGCTGTTATGTTCTATTACTTCCTTTATTCACATCTTTCAATTTTTCTCACTATTTCATTTATTTCTCAGATCCTTTACTTGATCTCGAATGTCCTCGTGGGAACGATCTTGATTGCAGTCTATTCCAAAAGTAGAAGTAGCACGTGGTGCTCTCCTGGCCGGGAGAGTCCCCCGTGGTGATCCTACCCTCAGTCAACCACCCCAAGGTCACTGACAGACGTAACGGTGACTACGGCACGCGCGATAAAGGCACAGGTAGCTAGCCCGCACTGGCACGCGGTCAGTCGTTTCCGTTAACGGGTGCGCCCAAAGCACAGCACGGAACCAGGGCAGAGCCCTCTCAGTAACAGGGGTCTAACCCCTCCACAGTAACCAAACCGGGGCCTTGCCCCTCCACAGTCCGCGCACCCTCGCCTGACTACCCTGGTTTGCCCTAGTGGGCCTAACAAGTCGGTGAAGGAGGCTAGCAGAACCCCGGGGCCCGTGGGGTAGCTAGTACTCTCCTAACACTACTAGCTCTCCTCGGTACTACGTACACGAGGGCCAACAAGTCGGTACAGAGCGGCCAATCCTAACCCCGGGTCCCTGGGGCGGCTGGCCCCACTCTGCACTAAAACAGGTACAGGTACTTCCCTTGGTACTGCGTACCCAAGAGACAGTACAACTACATCTCAGTTCCATTCCTTTTCTTTCCAGGAGTTCCACTCCTAATTCCCCGTAGGGTTCCAGCTCTTTATCTCAGAACATCATATGTTTCACTTTCCAGATTCACGTTCTCAAATTCCATGATCTCAAACATGTTTCTTTATTCATAACAGGCAGCTGTTAATTAAATTTACAGGCAGCTTTATATATTCCTTTCCATTTTTCCCAAGACTGCAGTAATATACATTCCACTAGTTTTTCCATCCTAGGATTCATGCCATATCCTAGGATCTATCATACAATCTAGTTTTCCGGCCCTAGGATTCATGCAACACCTAGGAGCTATCATTCCATATATTTCTCATTCCTAGGATTCATGCAATGCCCTAGGTTCTAGTTATGGTTCCATACTTTAACAGATTTTATTAATACTTAAAGCCACTCTACCAGGTACAACGGGAGTAATGGGGGCGTGATCGGGAATCCCGCGTGCCTCCGCGACTCTCAAGACTGCAACCGAAAGAGGTCCTATCACAAGGATCAACACAAGGAGTGTCTCAAAACAGTGTATAGCTACTGTAGACGAGTAGAGGAATTAATTCTGAAACGAACGCAACTCGAATCGCGGAAAACGGAGCCCAAACGGGCCCTAAACGGGTCGAAAAAGACGATACTGTGCAAAATCAGACGTCTGGAACTCCTTCCAGACGTCTTAAACGGTGGATCAGAGAATTACCTGTTCAGCTTGGTTCCCCGGACGTCCAGAAGTCTGCAGGGACGTCTGCCCTAGATCCCAGACGTCCGATGGTCCCTCAGGACGTCTGGAGGTCACTCCCGTTGTCTGGTACAACTTCCAGACGTCTGATTCGCAAAGGATGACGAATCAGCGAACCTGCGCACAGCCAACCCCCCCTCCCTCAGTACGGTCAGTCGACAAGAAGGAAGAAGAAAGCGGAAACTCACCTTTCAGACGTCTGTATGATCTTACAGACGTCGACCTTGCCGTCTGGATATCAACCCAGACGTCTGATTCTGGAAATTTTTCCAGAATCAGAACCCTGCTCGGCCTCCGCTCGCGACGCCGCATGCGTCGCACCTCGCGCGTCTGCTGCTCAGCCCACAGCAGGTCCCTCTCCGCGCCCCCTGCGCCCTCCGCCGGCCGGCCAAGCCGCTCCGGCGAGCTCGCCCTCACGGCAGAGCCCCGCCCTCGCACGCCGCACCTCCTCCGCGCTCACTGCGGCTGCCGCTACGCCCTCGCGTCCGCTCGCTCTCGCACACAGGCAGGAGAAGAAGGAAGAAGATGGTGGAGACGGGAGGGGAGGCGCGCCCCCTTTTAACGCCGCGCGGAGAGGAGAGAGAGGGCGGTCGCAGCGCGCCTGCAGCCGCAGAGAGAGAGAGAGGGAGAGAGAGAGAGAGAGAGAGAGAGAGAGAGAGAGAGAGAGAGAAATCGCAGGTCTGCGCGCACAGGCGCGCAGGCGAATCTCCCGTGCGAACATAACTGTTCTCCAGACGTCTGTAAAAGATCCCGGACGTCTGGTTAGACGTCTGGATGTGATCCCAGACGTCTTGTCAGACGTCTGGGCCACCTCCCAGACGTCTTAAAAGGCGTCTGGGGCACGCGTTCGTTACAATATAACAAACTCAAAGGAAGTTTCATCCCCGAAACTTGCGCCAACTAGGGTGCGGGAAAAAGATGTCCAAATAACCATAACAAACTCAAAGAGGACCGAAGCCGGTCCGAAAAGACGTACCCGCGAAAAGCTCTGGGTACCGCTCCCGCATTGCCGCCTCAGGCTCCCAGGTAGCCTCGTCGTACCGCTGGCTCCTCCACAAAACCTTTACCAGGGGTACTTGCTTTCGTCTCAACCTGCGGACGGCTCGGTCTAGGATCTGCACTGGCCGCTCGGGGTAGGTCAGGTCGTCGCTCACCTCGACGCTCTCGTGACTCAGTACGTGGCTGGGATCGGCTACGTACTTCCTGAGGTTGGACACGTGGAACACGTCGTGCACACCAGAAAGCTGCGGGGGAAGGGCAAGTCTGTAAGCAACGGGTCCAACCCGCTCCAGGACCTCAAAGGGCCCCACGAACCTCGGCGCGAGCTTCCCTCTCACCCCAAACCGCTGTAAGCCCTTCATGGGTGAAACACGAAGAAAGACGTGGTCCCCAACCTCGAACTGCACCTCTCTGCGTCTGCGATCTGCGTAGCTCTTCTGTCTGCTCCTGACAGTGCGAAGTCGTCTGTGGATCTGCTCAACTACCTCCTGACTCTGCTGGATCAACCTGGGGCCAACCTCCCACTTGGTCCCCACCTCAACCCAACTCAAGGGTGCCGTGCATTTCCGTCCGTACAGAGCCTCGTAGGGAGCCATGCCGATGCTCGAGTGATAACTGTTGTTGTATGCAAACTCCGCCAGGGGCAGGTGCTCCTCCCAAGAGCCCCTCCAGTCTAGTACACAGGCACGCAAAAGGTCCTCAAGTATCTGTATCGTGCGTTCCGACTGTCCGTCCGTCTGGGGGTGGTAAGCCGTGCTAAACCTCAACCTCGTCCCCAAAGCCTGCTGAAACTCAGCCCAAAACTGGGACGTAAAGCGGGTATCCCGGTCGGATACGATCTCCCGCGGAACTCCGTGTAGTCGCACCACATCACGGATATACCTCTCTGCCAACTGTGCTGGTCCCAAAGTGACTCGGATCGGCAAGAATCGTGCCGTCTTCATCAATCTATCCACTATTACCCAGACTGCGTCGTGTCCTCGCTGGGTAACAGGTAAGCCCACCACCAAGTCCATGGTGATGCTCTCCCACTTCCACTCTGGCACTGGAAGCGGCTGAAGCGGCCCTGCAGGCCTCTGATGCTCGGCTTTCACCTGCTGGCACACTAAGCACTGCTGCACGAACTCACCCACATCCCGCTTCATCCCTCTCCACCAGAACTCGCGTCTCAAGTCATGGTACATTTTCGTGTTTCCGGGATGTATGGTGAATCTGGAACCGTGTGCCTCAGTCAGGAGTTCTCTCAACAGCTCCTCGTCTCTGGGGACGCACAACCGTCCCCTCAAGCGTAACACCTGGTCTGTGAAAGAGAAGTCCCCTGGGTCCCCTGATAGTACTCTGTCGCGCAAAGACTGCAAGTACGGATCGGCCATCTGTCCCGTGATGATGCGGTCTATCAACTCTGGCCTGGTCTGCCGTGTCACCGTCACTGCCCCACAGTACCCTCGTAACTCTAGAGGTCGCCAACTGCCCACCTCCTCCAAAAGGCTCCAACTCTGTAACTGTAGACTGGCCAAGCGTGCGGGCGCCTTACGGCTCAAGGCGTCAGCCACCACATTGGCCTTTCCCGGGTGGTAGGAGATGCTGCAGTCGTAGTCCTTCAGGAGCTCCAACCAACGTCTCTGTCTCATGTTGAGCTCCTTCTGGTCAAAAAGATATCTGAGGCTCTTGTGATCTGTAAAAAATCTCGAAGGTCTCACCGTACAAGTAGTGCCTCCATGTCTTCAGCGCGAAGACAACAGCTGCCAACTCTAGATCGTGGGTAGGGTAGGTATGCTCATGGGGCTTCAGTTGCCGCAAAGCGTAAGCGACCACGTGACCCCTCTGCATGAGCACACCTCCTAACCCCTGTAAGGAAGCGTCCGTGTACACAACGAACCCGCCACTACTGTCAGGGATGGTGAGCACGGGAGCCGAGGTCAACCTCTCCTTTAGCTCTAGAAAACACGCCTCACAGGCGTCTGTCCAAGCGAAAGGCACATCCTTCCGGGTCAACTGTGTCATAGGACGTGCAATCTGCGAAAACCCTCTGATGAACCGTCTGTAGTAACCTGCCAGTCCCAGGAAACTGCGAATCTCAGTGACTGAACGCGGTCTCTCCCACCTGAGCACTGCCTCGACCTTGGCGGGATCCACCGCCAGGCCGTCTCCAGAGATCACATGACCCAAAAAGGTCACCTCCCTCAACTAGAACTCGCACTTGCTGTATTTGGCGTACAGCCTGCGTCGTCTCAGAGTGTCCAGAACCATCCGCAAGTGCTGTCCGAGCTGCGTCCGATCTCTAGAATAGATGAGTACATCATCTATGAAAACCACCACAAACTGGTCCAAGTACGGTCTGAACACCCGGTTCATCAGGTCCATGAAAGCAGCGGGGGCATTGGTCAGCCCAAACGGCATGACCAAAAACTCGTAGTGTCCGTACCGGGTGCGGAAAGCTGTCTTGGAGACGTCGGTCTCCCTGATCCTCAACTGGTGGTATCCAGACCTCAAGTCGATCTTGGAAAACACCGTGGCACCCCGCAACTGGTCAAACAAATCGTCAATCCTCGGCAGCGGATATCTGTTCTTGATGGTGACCCTATTCAGCTGTCGGTAGTCCACACAAAGGCGTAGGGTCCCATCCTTCTTCTTCACAAACAGTACCGGGGCTCCCCAGGGAGACGCACTGGGCCTCACGAAACCCTTCTCCAAAAGGTCCTGCAACTGAGACTTGAGCTCTCGCAGCTCAAGCGGTGCCATCCTGTATGGCGCGGTGGAGATGGGGCTGGTCCCTGGTACTAGTGAGATCTCAAACTCGATCTCACGCTCGGGCGGTAGTCCTGGTAACTCGTCTGGAAACACGTCGGGGTACTCTCTGACCACCGGGATGCTCTGGAAGTCTGCCACGGGGCTGTGCTCTGCCACCACACAAGCTAGGAAGCCCTCACACCCCTGGCCCAAAAGTCTCGCCACCCGAAGTGCCGAAATGCACTTGAAACCTCCATCCACTGGCTGCCCGTGAAACTCGAAGGAAGGCAACTCCGGAATGGAGAAGACAATCTTCCTCTCAAACAGTCTACCAAGGCGTGGTAAGCGGACAGCCAATCCATCCCCAGAATCACTCCAAAGTCCTCCATTTGTATCATAATCAGGTCAGCTGGCAGGCTGTGTCCCCCGATGCTGACCCCGCAACCCATGTACACCTCCTCAGCTACAAACAACTGACCACTCGGACCTCTGATTACGAACGGATTCTCTAACAGTGTATAATCCTGGTCCAAACTAACTGCGAAACTGGCTGCGACAAACGAGTGCGTAGCGCCGGAATCGAAAAGCGTGTAAACGAGTCTGCCAGAAACTGAAACCATACCTGCTACCACGGATCCCGATGCTCTGGCGTCCCTGTGTGTTAGGGCGTTGATACGCCCCTCAGCCCTAGGTGCGGACGAAGCAGCCACACTCTGCGTCGGAAGGGTAGGTGCTGGCCGGTACCCTCCTCGTGACTGCTGTCCTCCTCCTCGTGCCTGGGAACCGCGGCCTCCTGCGCGCCCTCCAGTGCTCTGCGCGGGAAGTATCTGCTGACCTCCTGCCCTAGATGGGCAGTCCATCCTGACGTGGCCCGGCTGGCCACACTGGTAGCAGAGGGGAACCCGACTCCCGCCCTCAGTGAGTCCCTGCTGTCGGCTAGGCGGGGGTCCGGTGCTGGCGACTGGCCCCTGTCGAAGGCCCCCAAAGGCCACTGATGGCCCTGCACAACGTGACGGCTCTCCTGCGGACGCCACGTGTCTCCGTTCTCGCCGGCCCTGTGAGAAGTCTGGCTGAAAGGGCCTCTTCCGCCCGCCGTCGGTCTCTCGCGCAGACGGGTTGGTCTCCTCGTAAGTCATAGCTGCCTCTACCACCCTCGAAAACGTCGGCAGCTTCAGGGGTTTGACATACCCCCGGATCGCAGGCCGGAGCCCCTCGGTGAACCTCCAAAGGCGCTCCTCCTCAATGGCTACCGCTGTCGCTGCAAAGCGGGACAGCTCCAAGAAACGCGTGCGGTACGCGCTCACGGTCATCGTCCCTTGGCGGAGAGTGTGGAACTCCCGCCTCCTCTGGTCCTGCCACGTCTGGGGAAAGTACTGCTCGCAGAAGAGGGTGACGAACTGGTCCCACGTCGGCTCGTCCCTCTCCTGTCCCCGGATCGCCCTCCACCACCGGTGTGCCGCACTCTCCAGGTGGTACGTGGCAAAGGCCACGCGGCACTCCACCGGGGGGCGAAGGGTGTCAAAGATCTTCTCCAGCTGCTCAAGCCAGTCCTCTGCCTCGGTCGGGTCCTCATCCCCCTTGAAGGAGGGGGGCTTCAGCTTCCGGAACTGTCCGAAAAGCTCGAAGTGGCGCTGTAGGGAGGTGCTGGTGCACCTCCAGGCGAAGGTGCCTCGTGTACAGAAGTGTCGGAGGAAGGTGGGGGCGGCAGGGGCCCATCCCCTCCCTCGTGTCCAGCGTCGCGTCCGTCGCGTGGTCCCACAGAGGACTCCCCCTCTGCAACCCCAGGAGGAGGTGCTCAGGGCGGTGGGTGGAGCTCCTCTCGTACAATATCCCGTATCAGTCTGGCGAGGTCCTGGGCCTGGATGCCAGGGAGTGGTGGCTGGTCCACCGAGACGTCAACGACAGCACGTCCACCTCGCCGACCTCGCCCTCGGCCGCGCCCGCGGCCAGTCTCGCCAGTCCCATGACGAGGCATCTCCTGCAAGGAGACGCGAAACAAAACGGAAACGTCAAAACAGACGGTACCTAACAACACTTCTAAGAGCTCATGTCAAGAGATATGTTGTGGTGGCTACTCTAGCTATAAACATGTGAATTGGTTATTTTCCAGTCAGTTGATTCACTTCTCGGGACGACCTTGCTCTGATACCATCTTGTAACGACCCGGTTCCCGAGTCCCTACGAGACACGAGAATCGGACCGACTCGACTAATCCCAAGACCTAGTCGTCCAACGAGGAAGTAACCAAAAGACAGTAAAATAAACCACATTCAGCATGAATATAACTAACAGTAAGAAAGTACAGCAGTAAGGAAAGAAACTACTACAGTAGGTACCACCACAACAGTAAAACAGCATGTATCATATAACAAGAACTGCAGGTAAAGAAGGTACAGCGGAAACAAAAACTACTCACTAGAACAGAAACAAAAGGGGTACAAAAGCTGTGGTAACTCTACTGGACCCTACTCGGCCCAGCATCCTCTGCAGCCGCCGACCCTGGCTGCTCAACACCTGGTCCTGAAAAAGGTAACGAGTGTAACACGTCAGCAAAACGCTGAGTAGAGTGGCAACCTAACTAAAGGCAACAGTAGAGTGTACAGTAGCTGTTATGTTCGATTACTTCCTTTATTCACATCTTTCAATTTTTCTCACTATTTCATTTATTTCTCAGATCCTTTACTTGATCTCGAATGTCCTCGTGGGAACGATCTTGATTGCAGTCTATTCCAAAAGTAGAAGTAGCACGTGGTGCTCTCCTGGCCGGGAGAGTCCCCCGTGGTGATCCTACCCTCAGTCAACCACCCCAAGGTCACTGACAGACGTAACGGTGACTACGGCACGCGCGATAAAGGCACAGGTAGCTAGCCCGCACTGGCACGCGGTCGGTCGTTTCCGTTAACGGGTGCGCCCAAAGCACAGCACGGAACCAGGGCAGAGCCCTCTCAGTAACAGGGGTCTAACCCCTCCACAGTAACCAAACCGGGGCCTTGCCCCTCCACAGTCCGCGCACCCTCGCCTGACTACCCTGGTTTGCCCTAGTGGGCCTAACAAGTCGGTGAAGGAGGCTAGCAGAACCCCGAGGCCCGTGGGGTAGCTAGTACTCTCCTAACACTACTAGCTCTCCTCGGTACTACGTACACGAGGGCCAACAAGTCGGTACAGAGCGGCCAATCCTAACCCCGGGTCCCTGGGGCGGCTGGCCCCACTCTGCACTAAAACAGGTACAGGTACTTCCCTTGGTACTGCGTACCCAAGAGACAGTACAACTACATCTCAGTTCCATTCCTTTTCTTTCCAGGAGTTCCACTCCTAATTCCCCGTAGGGTTCCAGCTCTTTATCTCAGAACATCATATGTTTCACTTTCCAGATTCACGTTCTCAAATTCCATGATCTCAAACATGTTTCTTTATTCATAACAGGCAGCTGTTAATTAAATTTACAGGCAGCTTTATATATTCCTTTCCATTTTTCCCAAGACTGCAGTAATATACATTCCACTAGTTTTTCCATCCTAGGATTCATGCCATATCCTAGGATCTATCATACAATCTAGTTTTCCGGCCCTAGGATTCATGCAACACCTAGGAGCTATCATTCCATATATTTCTCATTCCTAGGATTCATGCAATGCCCTAGGTTCTAGTTATGGTTCCATACTTTAACAGATTTTATTAATACTTAAAGCCACTCTACCAGGTACAACGGGAGTAATGGGGGCGTGATCGGGAATCCCGCGTGCCTCCGCGACTCTCAAGACTGCAACCGAAAGAGGTCCTATCACAAGGATCAACACAAGGAGTGTCTCAAAACAGTGTATAGCTACTGTAGACGAGTAGAGGAATTAATTCTGAAACGAACGCAACTCGAATCGCGGAAAACGGAGCCCAAACGGGCCCTAAACGGGTCGAAAAAGACGATACTGTGCAAAATCAGACGTCTGGAACTCCTTCCAGACGTCTTAAACGGTGGATCAGAGAATTACCTGTTCAGCTTGGTTCCCCGGACGTCCAGAAGTCTGCGGGGACGTCTGCCCTAGATCCCAGACGTCCGATGGTCCCTCAGGACGTCTGGAGGTCACTCCCGTTGTCTGGTACAACTTCCAGACGTCTGATTCGCAAAGGATGACGAATCAGCGAACCTGCGCACAGCCAACCCCCCCTCCCTCAGTACGGTCAGTCGACAAGAAGGAAGAAGAAAGCGGAAACTCACCTTTCAGACGTCTGTATGATCTTACAGACGTCGACCTTGCCGTCTGGATATCAACCCAGACGTCTGATTCTGGAAATTTTTCCAGAATCAGAACCCTGCTCGGCCTCCGCTCGCGACGCCGCATGCGTCGCACCTCGCGCGTCTGCTGCTCAGCCCGCAGCAGGTCCCTCTCCGCGCCCCCTGCGCCCTCCGCCGGCCGGCCAAGCCGCTCCGGCGAGCTCGCCCTCACGGCAGAGCCCCGCCCTCGCACGCCGCACCTCCTCCGCGCTCACTGCGGCTGCCGCTGCGCCCTCGCGTCCGCTCGCTCTCGCACACAGGCAGGAGAAGAAGGAAGAAGATGGTGGAGACGGGAGGGGAGGCGCGCCCCCTTTTAACGCCGCGCGGAGAGGAGAGAGAGAGGGCGGTCGCAGCGCGCCTGCAGCCGCAGAGAGAGAGAGAGGGAGAGAGAGAGAGAGAGAGAGAGAGAGAGAGAGAGAGAGAGAAATCGCAGGTCTGCGCGCACAGGCGCGCAGGCGAATCTCCCGTGCGAACATAACTGTTCTCCAGACGTCTGTAAAAGATCCCGGACGTCTGGTCAGACGTCTGGATGTGATCCCAGACGTCTTGTCAGACGTCTGGATGTGATCCCAGACGTCTTGTCAGACGTCTGGGCCACCTCCCAGACGTCTTAAAAGGTGTCTGGGGCACGCGTTCGTTACAGTTTAAGATTGTTTCATCCGTATGGATCTAAAATTTTAGGAGTGGTGTTTTGCACCTTAAAATGTCTACGTAGATTTGAAAGCACCTGCCTGTGTGAAGTAATACCTATTAATTATGAATTATTCGTGAATTAAGCATCGCATGGATCTGATTTTTCCTTTAACAAAATTTATAGATTGCTATTTTCCAAAAATAAAATAATAATGATAAATTACTGATTTTAGTACGTAGATTCAGTCTTTAAAATTTCAATCGAGGATTTATTTAATAAGTTCATCTGTTTAACCCACACTTATGACAGTGTTAAGAAATTATTATTGTCATTATTAACTCGGTCATTAAGTCCTTGAGCATACTAATTTAGACAATTTTTTTCAGTTGTTGACATCATAGATTTTAGGGGATCACAAATTCTTCCTTGACTTTTTCTTTTAATCGATAAAAATTGATAAAATTTGACATTAGCTGATAATGACTTCCCTATTTAATTCTTGCTTGTTGTATAAACACAATTCATTTTGTACAAGAATTCTTTTAATAGCTTACTGAATTCTTGCCAGGTTGCCCACTAGTTGTTGCATGTCTAGAATAGATTTAAAGTGAATTCTAAACAAATATTAATGAAATCATTTTGATTTTGGAATCAGCATTACAAATCATAGCGATGTTAAATTGATTGAATTTTTTTTAAAACAAAATATTGGTAATCTTTTTTCGATTAATGAATGCTGATAAAGGTATTGAGATCCCGATTGGGAGATTGGTAACTTATGCAAACTCTTATATCATCATCTGACATTTAAATAACCTAAGTGTATTAATGAAAAATGGCTTCTTCTGACTCACTGTATCATTACTAAATGTACCATTCATTGTGTATCTTAGTACTCTGTGGAGGATAAATGACACAAAATTTATCTATAATCGCCTAAATTATGGTACAATCATTAGCATCAAATGATTTGTGTAGCCTATCATTTGTGATGTTGTAAAGAGTGTGTTGTTTATTGTTGTATGAAATTTTTGTTCTTGAATGGGGCTACAACTCAGTTTATTCTTAAGGAAAACCACACATGCGATTAAGTTGTGATAAACCATGCATAAAATCTATAAGCTAATTAGTGATTTTCTGAATTTAAGGTAGGTTGTGATATATTATAATGTAAATTGTCATGTTAGACGTAAATAAGTAAATTCTTTGCTGAAAAAAAAAGTGTGTAATTTACAATTATATGCTGCTCTTATTGGTTGCATTTTCTTCTTTGATGAAAGAAAAAGTTTCTTAACCTTTATATAGCATAACGTATGATATACTTATAATTCTTGTATTCCTGATGATTGACAAGTTTCATGTTTCTATTTAGTTTGAAGTCCCTGAATCTACATTTAGTTCTTTGTTTTCTATTTTGGATAGTCTGAAAATGATTATTAGCAAGGAGATAAGTAGTGATTAAGTGAGATAAGAAAGTTGATGTATTGTAAATATGGGGTTAACAATTATGGTATAATCACTTTCATATGTGTGGATGAGTTACTTTAATATTTTGGTTAGTAACTGGCTAGACTAATGAATTGCATGAAACTAGCAAATTTTTGTTTGTAAAAGTTGGAAAATAAAAGTTCTTGTTATTTGTTGACTCTGGTTGAGTTTTGTTGCGAGTCTTTATGAACTGCATGCCTCACACCTCATCCACCACTTAACCCCATTACTTTAGTCCATGGACCCTGTAGTTACTTTACAACCAAATGCAGTTAGAATAGTTTTCTGTATTCTTCTTTTAGTTTATTATTAATAAAATAAAATTTTTTGTCTAGTTAAGGTGTGAGAGAGGTATCCCGAGTTTTTTATCGGTGAGTTCAAAACACCCTAGTTTGTTCTCTATAAGGTTGTTTTTGCCTCTTTAAGGTTGTTATGAACTACTTGCTTGCACGTCTCCCTTTGTACTTACACGTTCGATCGAGTTTCGGGGACAAAACTCCCTTTAAGGTTGTTATATCTGTAACATCCCAAAATCCAGGTTCTAAGTCATTTCAAGGTGGTCTGGGTCAATTTAAACCTGGAAACCCGGTTGTGGTTCCGTGTTGGTGTCAACACCTCCTTAAATTGCAAAAAAATTAATATTTCAAGAAAACCCTAAGTCAAATGTTTTCCAAAGGGTGTCATGTATAGTACCGTTAGATTTCTCTTGTCACAAGCTTTTTGGCAAATCCGAGGTGTATAGCTAAAGTTATGGCCAAAATATGTTGAAAAGGACCTAAATATAAGGTGGACCCAACCCTAAGGGTGTTTTAGGTATTTCACTCCAATAATCCTAATCCCAACCGAATTTGGGTCTATAAAAAGACCCCCTTGGGTACTTAGGCCGTCGTTAGTCATTTAGACCTCCAAACCTCAAGAGAAATTGAGAGAGAAAGAGTTTAGATTTCACTTAGAAATTTAAATTCAAAAACATAGGGACTTGTGTGTGATTCCAAAAATCATGGGCTTCCCACCGCAAATTTTGTGAGGCCCGCAGTGGCGGCGTATGGCAACCATTCGATCCAGTGACGCCCATCGGATGTGCGCCACATGTCAAGCGCAAGAAAGAGCGATGAGCATGCGCTTGCGCGAGAAGAGAATCTTGCGTGTTCACCCTTGGCCACGTGATCGTCGACACGTGGCGGCACGGATTGGTAGCGATTGGCGCAGGCAGGTGATTCGCATGGAGGCGTTGGAGCCAATCGGCGCCTGACATGGACCGGCAGTCGGTTTGCATAAACCAGCTGATTCATGACTAGTTCAAGACACCCTCTCATGTTTTTAAGTGGTTCGAGGTCTTCTCGACCTCGGATTTCAACAAATAAGGTATCGTCGGAATCGTATCGATGCGTCATATGCGTTGGTATAGTTTATTTTTGTTTTTGAGTACTTTTCTCTTAGTAAAAAATAAGAAACATGATTAAATGTTTTCGACCCTATTTTTTTGGTCCATATGAACCAAGTCTTGCCTCGGTACTTGCATGGATTTCGAGGCAGGTGTGGAGACTACCCCTAGGCCCTGTGCGCATGGTTCGGAGTCATCGTGACCCTCCAGTGATGTTAGGGAGAGTAGTCTACCCCTTACTTCTGATTCATTTTTGGGTATTGTGAACTCATTTCGCATACTTCTTCGCGTATCTTGTGCCCATTGATATGTGTTTCTTCTCTTTGCTGAGTTTGGAACCTGGTAGGCATTACGATTAATGTTTTGGGTACTTAAATGTGAATTGAACTAATACAATTGGAATATTGATTGTTAAATGTTTAAAAGTAACCTCATTATCACGTGTGAAATGAACACCGATTTCCATGAAACGAGTTTCGTTGTGTTTGTTAATTGATAAATGATATGGAACAACTGCCATAAATTGGAAACTACTTATAAATAGATAAATTGGAGAATAACGTGAATATCTGGTAATTCTATAATTAAAAAGTATGATCGTTGGTATGATTTGATTAGATACCAATAAATGATACAGTTATTTGGAAATGATTACATAATCAGTATAACGGATTGTTGGGAATTAAGAGAATTGGATAATTGGTTTTAGGGTCGCTACTCGCCAGGTTTTGGCTATAGCTTTGGTCTTTCAAGACAAATTTTTGGGGCTAGTTTAGGGAGTTGCTGGCCTCCCTATGACTCTTTGGTTGGGCTTAATGGCCAACTAGGATAGCAGAATGCATGGCTCGAGGTTTGGTTCTTTCTCGATCGATGGGTGGGTCATTGGCTATCTGGTGTTCAACATACATAGTGCTTGTTCGTGTTCACTCTACACAACGTAGCCGCCACCCCTTTCTGCCATGACCACAGGGTGACGGAGAGAGTGGTGACTTGAGGTGTATAAGCCATCTTCTCGGCAAGGAAGGTGGCTTATACTGGTCTTGCATCGCAAAAAGTTACAGGAAATCTTCTTGTGCTTTGAGATGTCGATTAACGGATTGTGGACTATAATAACTTGGGCTCCAATATACAAAACATAACTGGATAATGAGAGGTCTAATAAATGGATTAATTAAAGATATAGTACCAATTTTCTCTTGCACTTTGTTACTGTTGCGCTCTGTTGTTTCTGTTTCTATTCTACTCAATTTTACTAATGTGTTTTGGGTTCCATACTTAGGTATATTATGGCAATCGCAAGGTGATTTCCGTTGTGCATCTCTTTGGGCTTATATACTTATAGTCTGCAGTGAATCCTCTGGTCAGTACTAAATTTATGTTCATTTAATTTATGCAATATGATTAGTTTGTTGGGCTATGTTTATATTTTATGATTATGTGCTGGGTAATTGTGATCTTGTGGGCGATTTGTCGTAGTTGTTAGCACACGATGACCTGGGTTTCGTCGCTTGGTAGGACTCAGGTCGTCACAATGTTGAACTGGATTCTTTGAAACATTAATTACACATGTGTTATCACAAAATGTTTTGATATTTAAAAAATTTAATGCCAAATCATTTATTGTTTGTTTCATCCATAACATCGTGAACATGCTACTGAGATGTATTTAGCTTTTGTGGCAACAAGGTTTTGATCATTTGAAAACCAAGAGATAATAGATTTTCCTAATAAATGACATGTTTCACTTGTACTTTTACGATCAGTTCTGCTTCCTGCATAGTTTGCATCACTGAATGCATGAATATCAAGTGAAGGTGTTTTAGGATAAAATAAACCAAAATTACTTGTATCTTTTAAATATCTAAAGATTCTTTTCACAACATTTAAATGGGATTCTTTAGATTTTGTTTGATATCTTGCACATAAAAATGTTGAAAACATTATATTAGGACAACTTGCTATCAAGTTTTGATCATACCTCGATATAGAGTTTGATCAACATCCTTACCACTTTCATCCATATCCAGACTTATGTGTGCAACCATTTGAGTGCTTTTACCTTTGGAATTCTCCATTCCAAATTTCTTTAATCTATTTAAGATGTACTTTGATTGATTTATAATAATGTCATCTTAGAGTTGATGAATTTGAAGTCTAAGAAAGAACTTCAGTTCTCCAATTAAGCTCATTTCTAATTCAACCTGCATAATCTTTGCAAATTCTTAACATAACAAATCAATTAGATGCACCAAAAATTATATCATCTACATATATTTGAATAATTAATATTCAGAATTTTCCTTTTTAATGAAGAGTGTAGTGTCAACTTTTCCCATTTCAATGTTTGATTGGATTAAATAACCTTAACTGTTCATACCAAGCTCTTAGAGCTTGTTTTAAACCATATAAAGCCTTTTTAAGTTTAAATACATATTCAAGATGATTTTTGTCAATAAATCTTGGAGGTTGTTTTACATAAATAACTTCTTTTATGAATCCATTTAGAAAAGCTGATTTTACATCCATTTAATAAAGTTTAATGCCAAAATGTGATGCAAAAGCCAAAAGCATATGAATTGATTCTAGTCTTGCAATAGGTGCATATGTTTCACCATAATCAATACCTTCTTCTTAATTATATCCTTATGTAACAAGTCTTCTTTTATTCCTAGTTATTTCTCCATTTTCATTTGTTTTATTTCTAAATAGCCATTTAGTTCCAATTAATGAAGAGTTCTCAAGTTGTGATATTAAGTCCCATTCTTCATTTCTTTCAACTTGATTTAATTCCTCTTCCATAGCAAGTATTCAAGAATCATCTTTAAGTGCTTCTTCTACTTTTTTAGGTTATATTTGAGATACAAATGCATTAAAAACAAAGTTATTTAATTGACCACAAGTTTAATTGTATCTCTGATTTCTCCAATTACAAGATCATTTGGATGATTTTTATTAAATTTTCAATCTTTAGGAAGATTATGTATATTATTTTCTTTGACATTAGATACATCAAGAAAGTGATTTTCATCTTCTTCATCATCATTTAGATTTTCTTGATTAAGGATTGGGGTATCATCATTAAATTTTACATAAAGAGTTTCTTCCACAATTAATGTATTTTTATTAAATACGCAATAGGCTTTACTTCTAATAGAATAACCAATATATATGCATTCTTCTCCTTTAGGATCAAACTTATCTAAATTTTCTATTGTGTTAAGAATATAACATTTACTTCCAAACACTTCAAAGTAACTTACTTTTGACTTTTTATCATAGTATAATTCATAAGAGGTTTTATTTGTTAATGGTCTAATAAGAACTTTATTTAATACATAACATGCATATTTTGTTGCTTCTTCCTAAAATATCTAGGTAATCCAGATTCTATAAGTAAAGTGCGAGCACATTCTTGTAGAGTTTTATTTTTACATTCACTATGACATTTTGTTGTGGTGCACGTGGAAAAGAAAATTTATGTTTAATTCCATGTTCTTTACAAAATGAATAGAATGGTTGATTTTTGAATTCACCTCCATGATCTTATCGTATTCAAGTTATTAAATAACCTTTCTCATTTTGTACTCTTTTAGAAAATGATTTAAAGTATTCAAAGACTTGATCTTTATGTTTCAAGAATATACCCAAGTAAATCTTGAATAATCGTCAATCAAAACTAAGCAATATTTACAATTATTTAAACTACCAACCTTTGTTAGACCAAATAAATCTAAATGAATTAGTTGCAAAGGTCAATTAGTTGAAATTATGATTGCATAGCAATCATAGAACCTAATCTACCTGAATTAAGTTAGATTTTAGCTTAACTTAGGAACAACACATACATACGCATCATAATTTGCATCATAGTTGATTTTCTAGCTTTATAGATAATAACGTTATTTTATGCTCTAAAAGAGAGAGAATATTAAGTGCAGATAATTCAGGGCCGCAGATGATAGATCAAATAGTACGGATCTGACCATGACGACGATGGGAGTCTAATACTTCTGAGATCGCCTTGATCAGACTCCCGTAGCATCCTATGGAGTCTGCAGAAGAGCAAAAGCTAAGAGGCAAGGATGTGAAAATCCGAACCTCAAATGCCAAATTCAACCGCACGGATAGATCTGGATCAACGATCACAGTCCAACGGCATAAAATCAACTCGATCGAAGCCCTACAACACCATCTACAAAGAAAATAAGATGGACGGCCATGATGGTGCCATGTGGCACCATCACAGCCACCCAAGATCATCGTCCCTAGCCACTGAAGGAGTCAACCGTGCCTTGTGGGTTGTTGGATCGTCATCCAATGGCCAGAAGAGTCCTACACCACCCTTCCCACCGCCCTAATCAAAGAAGAGATCGTTTGAGCCCTTGGATGGAATCACCCTTCCCACTGCCCCTAATCAAAGAAGAGATCATTTGAGCCGTTGGATGGAAAATCCAATGGCTAAGGATAACTGAGCGACAAAGGAGAACCGCGACCATCCGCACGTGTAGCACAGCGGAGAGCATGCTTGCACAAGAGAGGCAAGTGTTCGAATCACGCCCAACGTGAAATCAAGGAGGCAATGCGCTCTTGCGAAATCAGACTGTGTGATGGAGATCGAAGGGTGCGGACGCAACCGCGTGGTTCGCGGAGGTGTGTTGGATGCGACGGTGTGGATGACGCCCGATCCGACGCTCGAACTTATGCCTTGCTACATGCACATTCTTAAGGCAGTGCGGTGCACGACGTAAGCCGTCCGATCTCACAATCGGATGGCTTAAATTTAATGCGCGCGCACGCGCGCGAGGAGCGTGAGCGGTGCGGCGGATTAGGTCCAGTGGTGGTGCGCGTGACACGTCGCTCCATCTGGTGCATTCCGCACGTATAAGGCACATTTGAGGTTATTTTTAGGCACAATTAAAGCCATTAATCTCCCGATCGACGGATCTAATGGCTCCAAGGTTGTTGCACAATTTTAGGGGCTTAAATACCTGTTTTGCTCCTCAATAAAGCTATAAAAGGAGCCCCAAGGCTCTCAGTTGAGAGGCAACTTCCACTAAACAAATCTCCAGCCTCTTTCTCTCTCTGCAACTTCTCTTTGGTCTTCCTCCCAGAGCTCTGGATCTAAAGTACTGCTACACTTCACACAAGCATCCCACAAGCGGTGCCATCCTTCATCTACTTTTCTCTCTCTCTATTCTTTAGCATAGTTGTTTTAATTCCTAGTTTTAGAACTGTTTGCAAGTAGCAATAAAAATCTGATTATATGAATATCTTATCTCTATTTTCATGCTTTCATTAGGCAAGATTAGTTAGTACGAAAGACTTTGAATCATGTTTTGCCTTCCTATGAATGACTTGATACTCACCGAAATATTTATAAATTTATTTTTTTGACGTGATTCACACTACAATGATAGATATAATTTTTAATGTGTTTCGCGATGGACAAGGTGGTTGCACAACAATCATGCAACCTAAATCACCTGAATTAAGCTAGATTCTATCATAACTTAGGAATAATGCATTCATAGGTATCGTAATTTGCACAATAGCTAGTTTATTAGTCATATAGATAATATCGTCATTTTATGTACTAATGAGAGATGATTTTAATTGCAGATGATTCGAAGCCACGGATGTCAGATCATATCGGATAAATCTGATCAGAATGATGACGGGAGTCCAATGCTTCTGAAATCGTCTCAATCAAACAACCAAAGCATTGTGTGTAGTCCATAAAAGAACGGAGATCATGGAGCTAAAGGACAAAGACCTGATGCTCAGATGAAGAATCCAACCGCACAGATGGATCCAGATCAATGATCGCAGTCCAACGGCACCAAAATCAACTCAATCAGAGTACATCACCAGATACAAGGAAAAGAAGATGGACGGCCATGATGACGCCACATGTCACCACCAGGTTAAATTTGAGAGTAGAAGGCAATTTTAAAGGAGTTTTGAGGCCTAATCAGATCCATGGATCTCCTGATCGACGAATCTAATTAATCCTAAGGTTGTAGCACGAGATAGAAGGCCAAAATACCATTTTTGCCCTCCATAAAATTATAAAAGAAGGTTAAAGTCCCCCCAGTTGAAGGATCTTTTCATACAACTCCTGCTATCTCTTCCATACCTCTCCTTCCACCTTCTTCTCTAGACCAAGCTCTCCCTCTGCAACTCCGCTCCGACCTTCATCCCGACACTCTAGATCTGAGGTGTTGCCGCATCTCGCATAAGCATCCTAGCGTCGTCATTTCTCTGCCTACTCTCTCTCTCTCCGTCTCTCTTTCTATCTATCTATCTATCTGTTTCTATTAGCATTTTTTATTGTGAAAAACTCTCTCTAATTGCAATAAAATTCTGATTCGCTGGATATTTACTTTATACATAGATATATCTAGTTAGAATTAGTTTTATTGAAGAGCTTCTACAAAAATTGAGATTGTCTCCCTGCGAATGACCCAGTACTGACTAGAGTTTATAAAATTATTTGTCAACGCGTTTCGTGCTATACTACAACTAAATCAACTTTTAAAATATGATCTACGTGCCAAACAAGTTGTCGTCATTGCTGGGGAGACAACGAAAATTTTTTTGAAGCTTTTTTTGGTGCAAATTTGAGATTTCTAACTTGCTTTTTTCATTGATTTCATGTATGCAGGAAAGCAAGGAAATCATAACGAAACACGATAACGGGAATTGCGGATTCGAACCTCAGGTAAGTACCTGTAGTTTAGATTAGTTAGATTTAGGATTTGCTTGAACCTTAGGATTAGTTAGAATTTGTTTGCTTATTGAAAAAAAAAATTCTCTTGATTTTCAGGCTAAAATAAAGTCTTATCTTATAAATTCAATTTTCGAAGATCTGCATGTCAAAAAATTCTCAAATTTTTACTGAACATGATTTTTTAAACCAAGAACAACATATCCAAATTTCACGAAAATATAAGTTATATGAAAATTTAAAAAATTCACGCATTGATCTATTATCAATTCGGTTACTCTTTCTCATTTTTTGGAGTTCAAAATATCATACGAACTTTTATACAATTCTGATTGACTTGAAATTTGTAACACTGAATTTTTTAGATAATCAAGAATTTATAAAAAATCTGAAAAAAATATTTATTGCACGTTTTATTACAAGGATTATCCAATCACGAACTGGGGGTCAAAACAGACTATAAAACCCCTAGTACACTTTAAATTAGAAAAAAATAGAAAATGTGCATTAAAAATTCTTAAAAAATTTTTCTGAGCGCCTAGTTAGTAGTGCAATAGGACCAATTGATTTCATTGCTTGGGTCGCATCACTAATCAGATTTGAACTTAAAAGAATCATCTAGAAATATATGTGTGTAGGGTTTCATATTAAGGGTAGAGAATACCTGCATTTCCATATTTAAAAGAAATCTATCAAACAAATTAGGATTTGCAAAATTCTTGTGTATCTCATCAAAACCTTGATTGAAAATATTAACTCAAGTAAACGCTAAAACGCATTAACACAAGCAATTGATTCTTAAAATTCACTTCATCAAGAAAAATTGCTTGTGAACCCTTTTGCTTGTGCACTTCACATCTTTGAAATCAATCTTAAGGGCAAACACCTCCCTAATGCCCATCATATTCCAAGAGCACATCAAACCCAAGCTTAAAACTGAGTAGACGTGTCCTAGGTAGGACTAATAGACTTGAGGACTTAAAACTAGATTGGGTTAAGTTCAAGGCTTTATCTACTTGAACCCACTGGTGACAAGAAAGGTCGGTGCGGTAAGCGCGTTAACCCTTAGTGATGTCCCACCGTGCGGGGTGTCTTAAGGGGTCCCACCATTCTAGGTAGCCAAGCAATTCAAGGGTTGATCTAACCTAGTTGTGTTTTGGGGAGCCAAGGTTAGGTCTATTTAGGGATAACACTCTAAAGATCAGTTTGATTGCTTGCATTAAGCGGGCAGGGTTTTCTCTCATCTGTCTTCTCCTTCTCATCTACAGACATTCTTCTGGTGTATGCAAGGTAGAAGATCTCAAAATCTTGATTTGCTACCACCATTAGAAAGAAATCCTAGGAGAAGACCTATTTATCCAGGATCTGAATCTAAAACCTTTGCAATGGCTAGTCACCACGAGTAAGAAGAAATTGATGAACAAAATATGGATCCTATGACTCTCTTACAAAGGAATATCACTAAGCAGGGTCAGCATCATAACCGACAGATGGAAGTCATAGTGCAGGACATCACTCGGCTCCAAAACGGAAGGGTAGACCGGCCTCTCCGTGACTTTTATAACCCTCCTAATGCCCAACCTGAACCCTTTGTTAGGGTACCTCAGGATGGGGAAGATTTTGAACACAAAGCTCAAATCATTAACTTGATTCCCCACTTCCATGGCTGTGAGTCAGATGACTCCTTCCACCACCTTGAAGAGATCCTACACATAAGAAGAACTTTTGGCCCTACGAACATGAATGAAGGTACTGATGAGAAGCTCATCATGGTCTCTAATTACCCCTAATTAACTAGTCTTCCTAGTTAATTAGCTAGAAATATGTGAATATATGGGTTAATTATTAGATAAGGGATAAATAGTAAAGGACAGTAAAATAAGTTAAAAATGCTATATTATCATCCAATTAATATTATTAATAATCTAATTAATAATTGGACTCGAAATATTATAACTCATCTAATTAATGTGTTAACTAACTTAAGTATAATATATACCTAAGTATGTAATAACTTAAGTAACATTACTTAATTAAATAAATTAATCTAAAAAGGTCAAAAATGTAAATTCAAGATCTAAATATAATAATTTCCTCATTTATAATCATATATAAAAAGTTGGAAAATATTTAAATTAAAATAAACCTTGAAAACCTAGGTTTACATTTTGGTCCTTACATTTTATTTCAATCGGGTCCTTATTTTCCACTTAGGTCCTTAGGTTTCACTACGATTAAGTCCCTGGACTTCTCCTCTTCTTCACCCGTTTGGACGGTTGACGACTGAAGGTGCATCCATCGCCTGATCATTGCCAATCCGACGTCATCCCTTCTTCTCCAAGCTCCTGGAGCTTGCGCTCACATCCCCTTTTCATCCACTAGTCTGGATGATGCCTAAATTTTATTTTATGGTTGGAGATAACTTCACCGGCATCGGAGAAGACGCCAGTGGTTATTCCCTTCCTAGCCACAAATCCGTCCAGATTCCACCTCCTTCTCAGTCGCTGTCAAATATAAATACCCCTTGACACCCTCGATTTCCACCAAGTTGGCTCCCTTCCCTCTTCTTCACTGAGTTGACCCAATAGGCTATTCTCTCCAAAACTCCGACAAATTTCCTCCGCCTCATCCGACTCCCTCCATCCATCTTCAATAGCTCTGGATCTCCGCCGAAGTCAGCCGCGTCTTCTGACAAGTGTTGACTAGGAGCTATCCTCTGCTTCACCTCACAACCACCTGCAGGAGATCTTTTGACAGCCCTTTGATTTCCTCCTCTGTTATGAGCCGTCGACGGAGATCCTCTATCCCCTTCGTCCAGGTAACAGTAGACTAGGTAGGTAGGTTGGTTTAATTAGTTAGTTAGGTAGCTTAGGTAGTTGTAATGCTAGAATTCGCACTCATCTTCCCCAACTCTGGCGAGCTCCTCAAGCTTGTCAAGAGAGATAATTTTGTCTTTTTAAGTCACTGTTCACATTCTTTTATCTTCCACGATCATTTCTATTCAATAATTACTAATTTGATCATTAAATCGCCTAAACCACCTCCACAAACTACTCCTGCTATCCATGGCAGCAGTAGTTGAGTTATTTTCCGCTTTCGCTGGGTCCTCCATCACCTATTCATCTCCTAAGGATCCTAATCATCACTTTAATTCGAGTAATTACCACATATAACCTAAACGCCCAATCTTAATTAAGCTCCTGAGCTCGCTGTCAATGGCGGCTCAGGAGTAGTTTAAATCATCAATTAACTATATATTTATCATCACAATTATCTGTAGATTTGTTTCCTCCACTCAATTGAGTGGGAAAACAAGTCCTGAGCTTAATTCAACTCATATTTTATATAAATTGAATTCACTGTTAAATCTTTATTTTAATGAACAATTGAAGGAACTAACTTGTTCCTGAGGTTTTTTGTGACCTTAGGAACCTTTTTAAATCACTAATGGCATAATTTCTCTTTCTGAATCACAATTTCACCTTTTTATGGACTCACCGGAGCTTCGGGGAGCTCCAGTGAGTCAAAACAAGCTCTTCAGCCTGTAGAACTTGGTGTGAAGCTCCAGATCAATGAAATGAAGATTACTGATTATTCTGAGGTATTTTCTTTGAGGTTTAAGTGTCTGGAGCTTGAGATAGGTTTTCATTTCTCCAACTCCAGAAGAGTTGGAGAAGTCTAATAGTTAGGTTAAAGTTGCATTAAAGAGATCTAAAAGCTTAATTGTTATACCCTGAGTTCATTTCTGTGATCCAACCAGTGTAACAACCTCTGATTTGTTCTGACAAACAAACACCTTTTCAATCTCAGGCGGTGAGACTAAAACCCTAGAAACTCTAATTGAAACACCTATCTAAGGATTTGAATCTATTCCTGAGATTGAAGAGATGTTGTTTTAGGCTTTAATTTCATCTGAGAAGGCCAAAATCAGAAAGTCAAAATTTGAGGCTTATTAGTCAAACCTGAGTCTGAATCTTGAGTTCTAGATTCAATCTGACGAATTAATGAATTCAAATTGATTCTGAGATGATTGTGAATGATTTAAAAGAGATTTGGATGAACTCTGATGGATAATTTGATAGGATTCGATTTTTGCTAGTTTGGGTTGTTTTTGAACCCAAACTGATGACAGAGGCTTTTTGATGAGATTTGAATGCAAATTCTACCCAGATAGATTGGTAACAACCTCTAGAAGTTGTTTTAATCGATTAAACAGGTCTTTAGTTGTCTGTTAGGACTTTTCAAAGTCTGAATAACAATCCTGAAGCTTCCTGAGAAGCTTTGAGCTTCTGCACCACTCCTGAAGCTCCTGAGAGTTCAAAACCTCCACCAGTAGCTGCGGAATTCACCTCCTAACCCATTTAGAACTTCAACTGGAAGTTAAAGTCCAGTCTGTGGACTTAGAGTTGAGAAATTCACTTTCCAGGCCATAATAGACGTAGATAGAACATAATCTTCGCCCTTCAAATCGAAGAGCTTACCTTCCCCTTTGAATCAAATTGACACTTCAATCCTGTAGAGCAACTCAAGAGCTTTCCAACAAGCTTTTATTTGCTTGGAACGGAGCTCTGATCTAGGAGAAATCGTCACTTGAAGTTTCGTGTGGGAGGGGGTAACTTAATCCCACCTCGGAAAGTCCTGAACGGTCGCATAGGTATAAAAGTCTTTTGTGTTGTAGGCTTCTCAGTCGACAAGCGCACGACGCAAATGAACCAAACGAGCATTGGGTGTGTGTGTGGGCGCATATGTGCTTGGGTGTGTGTGCGCCTATGGGCATGCGAGTGTGGGCCCTGGGAGGGCGTGAGCGAGGCCTGGGAGGTTGTGAGCCAGTTTGGCTCGAAACTTTGAACTGGAAATAAACCGAAGCTTGATGAACCAGGCTTGGACATAGTAGGGTCTAGTCCCACCCTGAGAGGGGTGCTGTGTATCCCCAATCGGTCCAAGCCACCAATAAAAAAACCTAATTTTTGGTTAAAAAAAAACCCCAGTTCAGTTCAGAAAAGAAAGAAGGTCTAAAGGTTCAGAAGGCAATGCGAGGATGCTAATGTTCTGAAATGCTAAGGAAAATGCTAAGAAGGAGCAAAGGAAAGGAAGAGAAAGGAGAAGGAAGAAAAGGAGAATTCGTATAAGGAAAAGAAGGCTGAACAGGAACTAAAGAGACAAGGCAGAGAGAGAAGAAAGAAAGAGAAGAAAAGAGCTCGAGAAAGATAAGAGGAAAATTAAGAGAAAGATAAGAAAAAGATTACGAGAAGATTAAAAGATAAGTAAAAAGAGAAAGAGAGTAGAAAGAGAAAAGGTAAAAGAAGGAAAAGAAAGAGAGAGAGGCTGAAGACAAAGATACAAAGAGAAGAAATGGTTTAACTTCTTGCATTATTTTTAATTCTTTTTTATTTTAATGTTGTAATAGGGCATATTTCAATTAGTAAAACTTTCTATTGCCTTAATATCTTTGAAATAAAAAGAAAATAAACATGTTTACTTGTTGTTAAAGAAGATTATTTGTGTAAATATGTTTTCTTATAGAATTTTGCATATTTCTTAAATTTAAAATCATTAAGCAAAGTTCATGTTAAAATTAAACTTAATTATACCTTCTATGAGTAGCTTAGACTGATTGGTGAATTCTGAATAAGCTATACCTCCCAGCGAACGACCTGGACTCAACCAATTAAAAGAAATAAAATCTAAGATGTTAGGTTAATTTAACCCTATACTACTCAATCGACACAAATTTGAGTTAACCTAAGTTACTTTCTTCTACACATAATTAAGCACAATTAACTTAATTAACTGTGTTGAGGAGAGGACGTATTAGGTACCCTGATGATGAAGATGTTCCCATTCTCCTTGAAAGATAAGCTGCACATTGGTTGAGAACAATTGGTAAACCAATCCTAACTTAGGAAGACCTGAGAAGCACATTCGTGAAGAAATTCTTCCCCGTAGGAAAAACTAATGTCCTTAGATGTGCCATAACAACCTTTAAGAAGAACCTCGGGGAACAACTACATGAGGCTTAGGAGAGGTTCAATGATTTAACTAAGAAATGCCCTCATCATAGGATTCCGAAGTGACATTTGGCTCATATTTTCTATTATGGGTTCAGTGACAATTTGAAGAATTTTGTTGATGCAGCATGTGGGGGCAATTTCCTGAGTCGAGATGTTGAGGGAGTCTTTAATTGTTAGAGAATATGAGTGAAAATTCCCTCAACAATAACTCAATGTCCGCCTTTAACAGAGCTAATCAACCAAGGAGCGGAGTTTATGAAGTTAACAATAATTCAAACTTGGTTGATTTAGAGCAATTGCACAATGATTAGACAAGGTGGAACTCGTGGGAAAGAATGTGGAGAATTTGGATAAGAAGCTGGATAACCTTCTAAAGGGCAAGAGTTCCTTAGGTACACAAACTAGATTAAACCCTATGCCTACCCAAGGAATGAATATGTTAACCCGCAACCAACTCCCCAACCCTCTAGGCCAGGAATCAGTGCACAACATCAATGACCTAACCATGGCTCCACCTATGAGCCAATTGTATTTGGATCCATCTCTTTCTGGGTACCAAGGAGGGACCTTGATGCCCTTGGATTCTAAACTAGGCAGCCCGATGCCTAGTTATCTTGAGGATGTTAATGCATTCTAGGGTTACACTAGAAATGAGCCTTATTCAAACACTTACAACCTTGGATGACGCAACAATCCTAATTTTGCTTGGTCAAGTTAGAAACCCGCCCAGGGTTCTAACTTGACTAAGCCAAACACTTATGGGCAACCTAGTAGGTACACACAACCGCGCACATACTCAAGAAAACCAGCCCACTTATCTGAGTATGGTCATCAAAGAAATGTGAGAAATGAATCTAAGACATAAAGAAGAAATGAATCAATTGAGGACAGATTTGACAGGATGATTAGACCAGCTATTTGATACTAGAAAACATGGGATGTTGCCATCCCAACCCGTCCCAAACCCAAGGAACCTCAATAGGGTTAATCAACACAACACACAGGAGTAACAAGCGCACCTAATTCAGCTTGCTCCCCAGCACCACTAGTCTTTGTTAACCCTAACCCAACTTAGGCTCAACACATTTTGCAGAACCCACCTTACCCTTCCAACCCTAATGCACATGCATGTGCTGTCACTTTGAGAAGTGGGAAACAAATCCAAGATTATTACTACTCGGTTCCCGGATCCCTACAGGACTCGAGACTGGCTCGCCTCAATTAATCTCAAGAGCTAGTCGTCCAACGAGAAATAACCAAAAGCAAGAAAATAAACCACATTCACACATGCAATATAACTAAGCAGAAGGAAAAACGAAACAGTAAAGGAAAGTAGAGCAACTGTCTCAAAATAGTACATGCCACCACAACAACAACAGAAAACAAAAAGTAACGAGAACAGTCATTTTAAAGTCCAGTACTCACAACTACAACAGAAACAAAAGAGTTGGAAAGAAAACTACTACGGCTAGGCTCGACTGAGCCCAGCTCCCTTTGCAGCTGGAAACTCGGGTTGCTCAACTCCTAGTCCTAAACAGGGTTACGAAAAGACAGAGTCAGCGAACGTTGAGTAGAGTAGTGTTTACATTATTTATGTGCAAGTAAAGTAAAAACAACAAGCAGGTTTTATTCTCATTTTTATTTATTTCATTTATGTATTTGTGGTTCATCTATTCCACATAATATCCAAGTATTTCTTGATCTTGCTTATTCTTCGTGGGAACGATCTTGATTACAGTCTTTTCCGTGGAGTAGAAGATACACGTGGTGCTCTCCTGGCCGGGAGAGTCCCCCGCGATAGTCCTACACCCAGTCAACCACCTCGAGGTCACTGTCGCGACGTAGCAGTGACTACGGCATGTGTGATAAGCGCACGAGTAGCTACCTCTCACTAACATGTGGTCAGTCGTTTCCGCTAGTGGGTATGCCCAAAGTACAACACGGAACAGTATAGGGCCTTGCCCTCTCAGAACAGGGGTCTCACCCCTTAAAACCAAACAGGGATCTCGCCCCTCCACAGTCCGCGTACCCTCGTCCGACTACCCCGGTTTGCCCAGAGGGCCTACAAGTTGGTGTAGGTTGGCTAGTCCTAACACTAGGCCCCGTAGGGCTGCTAGCTCCTTCCCTACACTAGTAGCACGCCTCGGTACCACGTACTCGAGGGCCAACAGGAGTCGGTGTAAAGTGGCCAATCCTAACATTGGGTCTCAACCCAAGGGTGGCTAGCTCCGCTCTACACTAAAAGGGACAGTTGCTCTCCTTGGTATCTGTACACAAGGGCCAGCTCACTTCCCGTCTACATTCCATATTCCTTTCATACACAGGAGTTCTACTCCTAATTCCCCATAGGGTTTATGCTTATATTCATCTCATTTATCCATATTTAGATCTATTGTTTCATAACTTGTTCCTCATCCATATACAAGTAGCTCGTGATTTCACAATTCAATTCTCAATCATATACATGCAGCTTGTGGTTTCACCGTTCAATTTCTCATTCACATACAGGCAGCTCGTATTTTAACATACATCTCAATTAAACAGAGTAACTCGGCATCATGCTCATACATTTCTACCCTAGGGTTCATTCCACATCCTAGAGTTTCAATCAATTGAATCTAAGCAAGCTTATTCTTTATTCACATCTTAACAAATGAATTAAACCACTCTACCGGGTATCACGGGAGGAATGGGGGCCTGCATCGCAGATCTCATTGTCTCCGCGGTATCCTCAGACGTTTGGATCCCTTTGCGACTGCCTAGGGGCAGCTCCAGATGTCTGACAAAGCCTCCAGTCGTTTGGAAGTACCTTCAGACATCTAGCGACGTGATCAGATGTCCAAAAGTGTCTGGAAAAGTGCACCGCACACCTTCCCAAAGCCCTTCACCTGCGTATGAAAGTCACAGGTCCATTCTCAGCCCGACATCTCCTGTGCTACAATCTGCATGGTGGAAAGTTGCACAGGAAGATGCGTACCTCACGCGATATTATGCTGTCAGATGTCCGGCTTCAGCTTCGGATGTCCTGATGCCTCGCCAGACATCTGGTCGATGCTCCAGACGTTTGATATTAGAACTTTCTCAGTACCAGAACCTCCTCAGCAATGCTCATCTCCTTGCAGTGCTGCCCACAGTGCACCGCAACAGCTTCAGCAGGTGCAGAGGGCCGGGAGGCCGCCTCCCTAAGCCCCTCCTCCTCATGCGCGTGCCCGCAGCTGGCCACGCGAGCTCCGCCAAGCTCCTGAAGGTCCTCCGACCTCTCACACTCTTCCTTCCTCTCTCTCCTTCTCTCCCTCTCTCCCTTTCGCTCGCCTTCTCTCTCGTCACTCTCGTTCTCCCTCGCCACGGTAGCACAGGGAGGATGCTGGAGGTGGTGGTGGCTGGTGGTGAGGGGGTGAGGGTGATGAGAAGAGGGTTTAAATAGAAGGGGGTGTTAGGGTTTAGGGGTGAGGGGTGTGGAGGAGAGAGAAGCTTTGCGTGCCGCCTGTGCGCAAAGCACAAAGGAACGTACGAAAATTCCCACTTTCAGATGTCTGGGCCTGTGTCCAGATGTCTGACTGAAACTCCAGATGTCTTATCCGACTAAAAGGGCAACGGGTCATTTCAAAGATCCTTCTACATCAAAATCTTACCAAGATCTTGAGGAGCTCGAATCTGACCTGGGAGACCAAGTTAATAAAAAAACAAGACTCAGGATTTGAACACTCATGATTTTTCCCACGTACCTTTTCCTGAAGCCTTGATCAAACCCAGGGAAAAGAAAATTGATCAATCTAGGGAGTGGCTCGAGATTCTAAAGCAAGTCCAGGTAAATATACCACTCCTTGGGGCTATTGAGAATATCCCAGCTTGTGAGAAATTTCTGAAGGAATTATGCACACCGAAACGCCAGGCCTAAGCATCAAAAAGGGTCGTGATTTTTGAACAAGCCAGTGCCATCATCCTAAATAAGCTCTCTCCTAAAAATAAAGATCCAGGGACCCCCTTAATCTCATGTGAAATAGATGGTTTCATCCTGGATCGAGCCTTATTAGACCTTGGTGCCTCCATCAACTTAATCCCCACAAAATTATATGAAGAGCTAGATTAAGGTCCCTTGCAACACACTGATGTGACCCTTCAGCTTGCTGATAGGTCAACCAAAATTATGAAGGGCCTTCTACAGAATGTGATTATAAAAGTGAGGGATTTTGAATATCCTGTGGACTTCCTTATTTTAGATAATGGAGGCATCAGAAAACTTGAATCACAACCCGATAATCTTAGGGAGACCTTTCTTGGCCACTGGCAAGGCTCTAATCAATTGTGAGATAGGGATTATGCACATCACCTCTGGAAGGAAAAATTGTTAACTCAATATCTTTAAAGCTTCCCAAAAGAATAAGGTGAATTGTGGTTCCATTGAGGTTGTAGGAACAATTGAACAAGTTTTGGCAATTCACACTAAAGATGATCCAAATCCTGCCAAAGCTCAAGATCAACATAAAAGGCAAGAAAGGGATGTACTTGAGGATGATTTTGATCTACCACTTCCCATAGAAACTCAAATTGAAACGAACATTAAGAAGATTGAGAAGCTCTTGGGAGTAACTTATGACGAGTTAGATGATAACGTGAAGAATCCTCATTACACTCACCCTGAGATCCAGGAACAATTAAAGTTTGAGGGAGTTCAAGAGAGTGGACAATCTAAGGACATGAATCAGGAAATAACCCCAGAAGAAGAAGTTCAACACATAATGGACTGGGGAAGAATTTATAAACTAATCGGTTCAAATGGATGGCTTGAAGCTAAGGGAGAAATGACTTTGGATGAGGATGAGGTAAAATTTGATGAAGATTTTGACGAATTCAGCACAACTCTACCTTTGTCCTCATATGATCCAGAGCCTGGAGAACTCATGATTTTTGATATCAACTACCGATATGAGGATCCTTATGATTTTGATTTGGAACTAGATCTACATCTCAATCATGATCTCGATCCAGACCCTATACCACCTCTTCTTGATCTTTGGAACTAGATTAACGAATAGGCTCTACATCCTGAACCTCATCCACCTGATCCTATTCCATATTTCAAATCAAAAAGACTTTTTAGGGTGAGACTGCATCATCAGCTGGTCTGCATTTGTGGATCACTGATTCTTGGACCAAATGATCATATCTTTATACTAATCTTGAATCTCTCTGCAACAGTTATTACTCCTTCTCTTGACCCACAATATTGAATTACATATTTTTGGGTTTAGGTTTAGCAAATGAGGTTAAACTTAGCGCTAGTTGGGAGGCAACCTAGTACTCTGTACAGGTAGCTCTACATCCTCTGTATTCATGCTGACCTGGATCAACAAGCATAGTCAAGTGATATCCCCTCCTCTTGCTTATTATATTTTGATTTTCATGCATACATTTCAATGAGGACATTATAATGAATATGCATGGGGGGTGGACATTATATGTCTTATTTTATGTCAAAAAAAATGCATTTAAGCATAAAGAAGTTTTATTAAGGTTTTATTAGGGATTTATTCTTAAGTTGATTCCTAAGTTTAAAATCCAGTACAATTTCACACTTACACGTAGAATTTGCAATGGATCCTCTGTGAAGATCGATAAACATCTTTAGTTTGTCGAGAAGAAGCAGTGCTTTATCTCCTAAGCCTTTGGACAGTAATTTGGGAGTCAGGCAAACTATCTTCTAACAGATCCACCAAACAAGTGTGAGATGAGAGTAGAAAGTCTACTGGAGCTCTAAGGCTAGTATGAGGAATCTTAAACTTTAGATAATGAGATAATGATACTCGGAGTTAAGCATAAGTTTTCGCTCTCAGTTTCTACGTACAAGTTCTAAGTGCGAATATTTTGAGAGCCACCAAATAAGGTAAATACGTAGAGAGTGGGTTCTGATAAAACTAGGATTGAGGTGGATGGTCACGACCGTCCATTACGGAATTTTTGGCTGAAGGAGGGTATTAATGTCAAGGTCAAAAATATGCTGTCCTATCCATTCCCTTCTCGATGTCGAGAATAGGCACTTCCACCAAATAAGCCACCCAATATCTTCTTGAACACCTCTAATCTGGAATAATGCCTTGTATATAAAAGTTCGTATGTTGCATTGTGTTAGTAGATATTTGGATGCGAAAAACAAAAATAGAGGAAAAAGAAAAGAAAAAAGAAAATATATTAGAAAAAAAAAGAAAAAATAGAAACAAAATAAGTTTATGAGTTTAGAGCTTATTTCAGGTGTAATGAAGCAAAAACACCTACCACCCTTACGATCCACCAAATACAGCCTTGACCTATTTTTCTGTATTTCTAGCCGCCTGAATACGAGCTAAGGAATTCTGACTTATCGTAGAGTTATCAGAACCTAATCAAAGTGTTAATGTCAGGAGAGGCCACCAAATATATTAATAACTCTGGTGAGATTGTGAGCTCAAAAAGAAAGAAAAGAAAAGATAAGATAAGAAAAAGGAAAAGAAAAAGAAAGAGAAAGAAAGAGAGAGAATGAGTACAAAGAAACTAAAGAGAGCACAGTTTCTCCGCCTCTCTTTGAGTTGAATTATTTAATAGTCTGGAAATCTATGTTCTAAAGTACTAGTCTATATGTAGCACCAGATGAGTGTGAGCCACCAAATACAAATCTACTTGACTCAGAAATCTTTTACCTAAGCCAAAAATCGGGGTTGAATTTACAAATTATCTTATAACCCCGAGTGAAGAAGTTTGTCTATCACAATAGATTTTTACTAAGGGTCAAGTACGACCTTTAGATGTGGATTGACTTTCACTTGGATCCGTTGCATAGACTACAACAAAACACATTCACGATTATCTTGATTACTAAAGCTTCGGATGAAAACAAAAGACATAAACCTCTAGTCAAACTCTTGATAAAAATTACTCATGTAGGACCACTTTGCATTTAGTCATGCATTTGCTAAGGACTACCAAGGTTTAGGCATGGGGGTGTGATTGCATAGCAATCATGTAACCTGAATTACCTGAATTAAGCTAGATTCTAGCATAACTTAGGAATAATGCATTCATAGGCATCGTAATTTGCACAATAGCTAGTTTATTAATCATATAGATAATATTGTCATTTGCAACTCCTCTTTGACCTTCATCCTGGCGCTCTGGATCTAGGATGCTGCCGCATCTCGCACAAGCATCCTACAAGCAGCGTCGTCTCTCTACCTTCTTCTCTCCCTCTCTCTCTCCCTCTATCTATCTTTCTATCTATTTGTTTCTATTAGCATTTTTTATTGTGAAAAACTCTATTTAATTGTAATAAAATTCTGATTATCTGGATATTTACTTTATATATATACATATATTTATTTAGTTAGAATTAGTTTTATTAAAAAGCTTATGCAAAAATTGAGATTGCCTCCCTGCGAATGACCCAGTACTCACTAGAGTTTATAAATTTATTTTTCGACGCGTTTCACGCTATACTACAACTAAATCAACTTTTAAAATGCGATTTATGCGCTGAACAGTTGGCGCCATTGCTGGGAAGGCAACATAAACTTTTGAAGCTTTTCTTCCTAGTGCTTATTTGAGGTTTCTAACTTGCTTTATTTTCGTTGATTTCATGTGTGCTGGACGCACGGAAATTCGAAAAGAAACGGAACAATGGAAAAATTGCAGGTTTCAAATCTTAGGTAAGTGCTTGTATCTTAGATTAGGTTAGATTTCATTTCCAAAAAGAAAAATTAGGTGCTTGCTTGATCCTTAGGTTAGCATTTGCTTACTTTTTGAAAAAAAAAAATCTCTTGTTGGTGGGAATCAACATAATTGCCTCCTATATTTTCAGGTTGAAACAAACTCTCATATTAAAATTCAATTTCCAAAAATTCACATGTCCAGAAATTCTAAAAGTTTTATTGGACGTGGGTTTTGAAGTCAGAAACACCATATCCAAATTTTGCGCAATTATGACTTATAGAAAAATTTTTAAAATTTGCAAACCGAACTGTTATCAAATGTATTATTGCTCTTGATTTTTTGGACTTCAAAAAATCATAGGAATCTTTATACAACTCTGATTTATCTAAAATTTATTGCATTGGATTTCTGTGATAACAAAGAATCTTGGAAAATTCTGAAAAAGATATTTTATGCACGTTTGATTGCACGTACTATTCAACCACCAACTGGGGATCAAAACAGATTACAGAACCCCCAGTACACTTTAAATCTGAACAAAAAAAAGTGCATTAAAATTCTTGAAGAAAATATTTTCTGAGTGCCTAGTTAGTAGTGCAATAAGACCAATTGATTGCATTATTTGGGTCACACCACTTCTCTAATTTTGGACTTAAAATGATCATCTAGCACTATTTACTCTTAGGATTTCACACTAAGGTAGAGTACGCTTTCATTTTTTTACTTAAAGGAAATCTATCAAACAATTGAGACTTGCAAAACCTCTTGTGTGCCACATCAGAACCATTGCTTGAAGATATTTACTCAAGTGAATCCTAAAACTCACTAATACAAGCAATTAAACCTTAAAATTCACTTCATTATAAAAATTGCTTGTGAGCCTCTTGCCTATGCACTTTACACCTTTAAAATCAATTTTAAGAGCAACACCCCCTTAACGCCTATCATATTCCAAAAGCACCTCAAGCCTAAGCCTAAAATTGAGTAGATGTGCCCTAGGTAAGACTAATTTTCTTGGTAACTTGAAATTAGATTGGGCTAAGGTCAAGGTCTTGTTTACTTGGACCCACTGGTGACAAGAAAGGTTGGTGTGATAATTGCATTAACCTTTGTGGTGTCCTACTGTGCGGGGTGTCCTAGGGTGTCCTAGCCTTCTAGCCAGCAAAGTAATTTAAGGGTTGATCTAACCTAGTCGTATTTTGAGGAGCCAAGATTAGGTTTAAGTAGGGATTACACTCTAAGGATTAGCTTGATTGCTTGTACTGAAGGGTGAGTATTCTCGCATCTATCTTCTCCCTCTCATCCATAGACATTCTTCTGGTGCATGCAAGGTAGAAGATCTCTACATCATGATTTGCTACCACCTTTAGAAAGAAATCATAGGAGAAGACTTGGCTATCCAAAATCTGAATCTAAACACTCTTCATGACTAGTCACCACGAGGAAGATGAGATTGAAGATGAGGAACAAAATTTGGATCCAATGGCTCTCTTATAGAGGTAGATTATTAAGCAGGATCGGCATCATGACAGACAGATGCAAGTCATAGTGCTTGCCATTACTCGACTCCAAAATGGGAGAGCTTACCAACCTCTCAGAGACTTTTATAATCCTCGTAATGCCCAACCTGAACCTTTTGTCAAGGTACCTCAGGATGGGGATGATTTGGAACTTAAACCACAAATCATTAATCTAATTCTCCACTTCCATGGCCACAATTTTGATAACCCTTTTCATCACCTTGAAGAACTTTTACACATAGGAAAGACCTTTGGCCCTAGGAACATGAATGAGGATACCTTAATGATGAAAATGTTTTCATTTTTTTTAAAAGATAAAGCTGCTCAATGGTTGAGGACAATTGGTAGACCAATCCTACTTTGGAAGGTTTAAGAAGCACTTTTCTAAATAAATTTTTTCCCATAGGAAAAATAAATGCTCTTAGATGTGCCATTACAACCTTTAAGCAGAATCATGGGGATTTATTCATCGAGTACAGAAATTTAAACCCATATCTATACTCATATATCCATTGGGTATCATTTATCTATCGGATATCCATTTATAAATTGATCTTACAATCAAATTATACCTAAATTAGACTAAAAAAAAATCTATAACATGATTCATCAATTATTTATTTTTAACAATCCCGAAACATAAGGGTTTAAGCTGCTCTAATTTTATTGATCTATATTAAAATTATTACAAAAAGATCATTTCAAGGGACATATATAAAAATAAAAAAATAAAAAATATAACGAAAGATAAAGTACAAATACATTTCAAATAAAAGATTTCTATCTAAAAAATAAATGTTCAATGAAAGTTTTAAAAGCATTCCCAACTTTTAAAACCATGGTGAAAATTATGAGTAAGATTAGGATTGAGAGAATGAGAGATTTAGGATAGAATTTATTTATCTCGAGTAAATAAGAATTTTATTCGAGTATCTGAGTCATATAATCAAGTATAAATTCACACCCATACTCATATCTATGCCTATACCTAAATCTTATCAATTTTTTTAAATAAAATAAATACATAAATACGATTAAATTCAAATCAAATTTTATCAATTATCTTCCAATCTAGTTTAGTCAGATTCGGATTGCACGTTCCCATGCTTCACTCACTCACCTCCCTTTCCCCATTTGTTTCTCTCCTCAACCCCTCCCACAATCGTACCCTATTCCCCACCTCCTCCCCTCTCACCGTAACCCACCAAAGACAACCCTACCTCTCTCCCTCTTCGCGGCTCCCTCGACCACCCCACATCACCTCCATCTCCCGCACCTCTTCTCCCTCACCACTCACCCTGCACCTCCATCCCGACCCACCTCCACCGCTTAACGCCGCCTCCTCCCAACTCCCGTGAACCACCACCGCCGACGCGAGACTACCAACCGCCCCTCCTGCGCCGCCCGCCTCAACCATTCGGCCACTCCCGACCCCGCGCAACCCGACGTGACGCCACCAGCCTCGGTCCCGCATCCACTCCTCTCAAGCCATTCCCTAAGACGTAGTCGGCCCGCGCAGGTCTGCCTCGACCGTTACCACCGACCACCATCCTCCACCACAGGTGCCACATTGTGTGACCCCTCATCCGCTGCCACCCGTGGTTCCGACGCCGTCGCACAACTCACTTCCGGTAACCTCTTCCAGAGTGTGAACCACCCGCAACTATTTCCTTCCTTCGTTTTTTTTTTTTTTCGTTGCTGGTCTGCAGGTTTTGTTTGGAATTTATTGGGTCTTTTGGGTTCAGTCTATTGTTACGGGCACACTATAAGTCATTAGAGCTCCTCCTGACCCATTTAATCCGTATCCCCACACGGAATTGAATTGTGGTTGTTCGCGCCTAGCTACGCTGCTATTTTGCAATTGTTGTGGTTAATCCACAGTTACCTCCGTGGCCCTTAATATTTGAAACGATTGTCTGAGAATATTTTCTGTAATCAGGTCGGTAGATTACTACTTGTAGTTGACTGTTTAGTTGCCTCTACCTTGGGTGCCTGGTTTCAGGACTTATTGGTTGGTTTCATCCGTCCGTGCAATGGAGGCACTACTGTCCTCTCCAATGCGTCAATAAAACCCCATTTTTTGTTGAGGGCAGTGGGGGATCAACTCATTAAGGGGAGATGCCTTGGCTAATTGGAGTTCTTTGGTGCGACTTCTGTGCTGGCTCCCATTTTTGCCAAGTCGACCATTCCTTTTTGAATGAATGATAAGGAGAGCACAACTGCTAGACATGAGGAGAACAAAAGATTGCTATTCTTTTCAGTGATTTAAATGCCGACGACATGTTACTAATGCGTTGTCGAAATGACGATTTTTAAAGATATGCCATGTCGACATGCTCAAGTTGTCAGGTCTTTCACCGGTATGCTGGCGAAATCGTCGACATGCCACCGGTAAGCTCGGCATGCCGGTGGTATGCTACCGCTCCTGTTGCAACTCTGCTGCTACTGCTGCACAGGTTATGTATCGACATATTACATATGAAGTAAAAGACATGATTTAGAGTTTAAATGGAAATATTTATCCATTGAAATAGTTATTTTTAAAATTCTTATCATTTTGATTGCTGTCATTTTTGTCATCATGCATCGGTATGCCTTCGGCATGTTGGCGAAATGGGTATTTGGAAATTTATCAAAACGGCGTCGAAATTGGCATTTTGAATCTTAATTCTTCCTTAGACATAGATTGCTATCCTTATCTATAGAATGCTTGCCTAGGTCACCTCCTCCTCTTGGAGCTTGATGAAAGTGGTCTTGGCATCATATAGTTGAGTGGGCTCATCTTTCCTTTATGGAGGAAGATCTATTTGGGTACCCTAAGCCTAAGGTTCAAAGCAAATATAAATGTGAGATTGATCGTGGCCTCTCTCCTTCCCTAACGGATGGTATGATCTCCTAATGCAAGTACTTGGGTTCTTCTAATAAATCAAAGAGATCCAAAGTATAACATGCTTGAATTTGATCGGGGTTCATGGTGGTAGAGGAAGCGGGTTTGGAAAAAAGAGGGATTTTAGTTGTAAGATATCTTTTGAAACAGCTAGAATTGAGATCCCATTCAAGAGAAGATAGGAAAGGAGCTTATTTTTGTTAGTTTAAACGGACAATTCAATCCTCAAGAACCATGATTGGGAGTTGATGGATCATCCTTCTCTGAGTAAGAAATGAAATATAATTAATGTTAATAACCATCCAAATTTAATTAAAGAGGAGCCGAAGCACTTTAATTATTATTGTGCATATAGTGCATATGGATGGTGGATGTCTGTCAATATGCTATCTTGGGGTGCATATTTTGGATAAGCCCATTCCCAGTCATAATTGGACTCCACTAATTATGTAGGATTCTTTTCAGGGGTGGCAGGCTAGTGCCTTTAAAGAATTGCATTCTCTCATCCCTTTTGATGTATTTTATTTTAATATTGTTTTAGAAGGTATTTTATAGTAGTATTCTCTTTAGAAGCTTAAGAGAGGTGTTGTTAGTGGCTTGAGATGAGGTGTGTAGGCCCTTGTTGGAGGTTTTTGGGCATATTAAACATGCTAACAATAAGGGAAGCCTTACTATCTAAGTAGGTGATACACCTGATGAGTGAGGGATGATATTGGGAAGGTTATACAGTTAAACTCGAAAGCTGCTATGGCTATGGCCATTTCTTAGACTGGGATAGTAGGCATCTATCACCTCTAGAAGGGAGTGATTGGGTTTTGTTGAAGAGTTGTTACTTCTCTTGTTAAGGTTCTTGGTATGAGAAGGGACTTTCATTTTTGGAAGGACAATTGGTCACTCTAGGGCTGCCTAGTGGACATCTTCACCTGTTTCATGCTTGGCAGAGAATAAGGATGTTGCAATAGAGGATGCTGGTTGGAGGCACTTTGACACTATTGTTTGCTGCCTCACTTTTGGATAGCAAGGTGCTGGGTTTTGTTAGCCTGCTGAAACTACTATGGAATTTGCAGTTAAGTGAAAGTCCGGATTTTCTAGCTTGGAGGATGGTGATTTTTCTGTGTGGAAAGCTATAAGAATTGAGGGGGTCCATCTACATCACAATTCTATGTTCCTAGATTATAGGTTGATTAGTACTCAATGTCCCCCTCTTGACAATCAAGATTTTCGTATGTTTTCTTTGATGGGGAAGATTTCTTACAAAGGTCTTTCATTCTAGATGGTGACGGGCACAGATGCTTCTTGTTGTCTATGTGCCGTGGGCGAGGACAATGTTGATCACTTATTCTTTGAGTGTAGACTACACCTCATCTGAATTTTTGGTTCTCTTTTTGCCTTGGCTGATGTGAACATGGCCTAGCTCTTCTCAGATCTAAGGTCCAATGGTCCAAGGTGGTTGGCACTTTCTTGTCACTCCGGCTTGAGAGAAATGTTGTTTTATTTAAGGGTTTAAGGTCCTATGTTAAGAATGTTTTGTTTTTTCTATGTCTAGTTGGAGGAATTCTGATTTTGCATGATGTAGCTGCCTATTCTTAATAAATGAAATGGGCTGCTGTTGATTTTGAACAGAATCCTTTTAGTGTTCAAAGAAAAAGGAAACTCAAATTATTTCAACTTTGCAAATGTCATGCAATTTTCAAGATTGTGTGGCATTGATTTTTTTGTTCAGTTTTTATCAGGTAATCATTATAGTTGGAGCTGGTTGGCCTGAATTGTTGCTCGCATCTTATTTGGTTGACATGGATTATATTTTTCAATGAAGAATTTATGCTTCAAAAGATTCCTTTTTACTTGATCACCAAGCCGTTTATATAAATCTGTTTATTTCCCTCAATGCTCTCAGAATAGTTCCTTGTAATTATTTGAGATCTGAATATTTCAACAATTCGTATCATTACTTTCCGATGTAATAGTTGTCTTAAGGGAGATTTCTATACTTGTTTATTATAGCGTTAAAGTTCATGGCTTCTTTCTTCTGAATCAAAAGCCTCTTTCTTATATATAGATGTCATTCTTGTTTTAGAGAACAAATAATGATAATAATATACTGAAACTGAAGTTATAAATTGTTGGCTTAGCTTAGACTATGCAGTATCTTTGTTGCTCTTATATGTATTTTGATTTAATAATCAAAATCTAGCTTTTCTGAAATGTGATATCTGATATCACTGTTTACAAGTTATTTTTTGTTCTCTCTTCTCATGAACTTCATAGCAGTAAGTGAGCAACTTGCGTATATAATTGTTACTTTTACCAATGAATATTTCCCTGATAGTTTGTATTAGGTAGCTGTGGAAGAGAATGCATTAGTCTTAAAAGAAACTTTAGCTCCTCTTTTATATGAAAGAGGACTGGGCAAATTATATAAGTATCCCACAAGATATTAGAAAATATCAAATACATGTCTATAACTCAACACTTCCCCTCAAGTTGAGGTGTATATATTTATGAGGTCCAATTTGTTACTTAGAAAATTATGACGCTTATTCTTCAATGGTTTAGTAAAAATATCTGCTAACTAAAGTTCTGAAGATATACTTGTGATACTTATCTTTTCTTTTAAGACTTTCTCCCGTATAAAATGATAGTCAACCTCAATATATTTGATCCTCTTATGAAAGATTGAATTTAATGTAATGTAGGTAGTTAATTTGTTGTCATAATAAAGCGGGATAGGCATGTCAACCTTTATCACCAAGTCCTGTGGAAAATTAACTATCCACATACTCACAAGCTACTGAGCCATCGATTTGTGCTTTGTTTCTGTACTGGAGTGAGCCACTATATTATGCTCCTTGCTTCTCTAAGAAACTAGGTTACCTCCTAGATATATAGTAGCAAAACTTGATGTAGATTGTTTGTCCTCTACAGACCCTGCATAGTTAACATTTGAATACGTCGGAAGATCAATGGATCCACTCTCTTTGTGGTATAAGTCTCTCTCCGAAGTTCCCTTGATGTAGATTGTCTGTCCTCTATAGACCTCGCATAGTTAACATTTGAATATGTCGGAAGATCAAGAGATCCACTCTCTCTGGAGTTCTCTTGATGTATCTTAGAATGAGACAAATCTCTTGCTAATGACTGTATTGTGGACTCTACGTAAATTGATTGGCCCTACTGACAGTAAAACTTATATCAGGTTGTGTAATGGTGAGATATAGCAAGCGACCAACTATACTACGATATTGAGTAACATCCTCAAACAACAGCTCATTTTCATCTGTGCTGTGACCAGATTGTGGCTCTATTGGTATCCTAGATGGTTTGGATCCAAGTAACCTAGCATCTTTAAGAATGTGAAAAGTATACTGCCTCTGAGATAAAGATAAGCTAATTCCCTAGTAGGAAGCTTCAATCCCCAAGAAGTAGCGTAGGTCAAGTCCTTGATGACAAAAGTGGACTGTAGAAATGTTTTCGTCGACACTATTCCATCAACATCATCACCAGTCAAGATTATGTCATCGACATAGACAATCAAAGTAACAACTCATGCTCTGTCCTGATAGAAATAGAATGGTAAGTAGTAGACTCCTGAAATCCTATCTTCCTAATATCTGAATTGAGCCTCTCAAACTAAGCTCGTGAACTTTGTTACAAGCCATAAATAGCTTTTTGTAAGCGACACACAAGCTCCCCATTAACATTATATCCTGATGGTTGTCTCATGTACACCTTCTCAGTAAGATCTCTATATAAGAAAGCATTTTTAATATCAAGTTGGTATAAATGCTATTTTTGAATCGCTACCACAGAGAGAATAATCCTGATGGAGGTAATGCGAGCAACAGGCGAAAACGTCTCAAGGTAATCCACCATATATGTTTAGGTGAATCCTTTGGTAACTAGTCTGGCCTGGATCTTATCAACTGTCTCATTAGATCTGTACTTTATGGTATACATCCATCGATAGCCAACAAGTGTAACATCTCTAGGGCATGGCACAAGGTCTTATGTGTCTCTGGATTATAAGGCCTGCATCATCTCATTCATAGCAACTCTCTATTGGGGATCCTGAGAAGCCTGGGTGTATCCATATCAACTCTCTCATCGAACTGTCTCTCCTCCTCCAGATGGGAAATCACAATGTATCGGGATATGGGATGAAGAGTGCATATGGTGGTAGGTGTCCTTTGCACAGGCTCCTCATCCCCATATAAGTTACTCACATTTGAGGAGCAGGATGCTGTATAGGCTTGTTTCCCTGGAAAGTGTCTAACTGCGATCTCTTGTGATAGATCTGCGTCTCCTGTATGGCAACCTCAATAGACGACCCTTCTTCTGAAAAGTAGGGTATCTTCTTAAAGAAGGTCATATTAGCAGTAACAACATATCTCCTACGGATTAGATCATAGCACTTGTAGTCCTTCTATGTCCTGGAGTAACCAAGGAAGATACATTTCGTCGTATAGGGGGCAAACTTATCCTGACTGCCATGATTTTGGACAAAGCATATGCACCTAAACACCTACAGGGGCAAAGGAAACAACTTGCTACACTCTGGGTAAATAATCTGATATGGAATCTGACCACGACGCACAAAGGATATCACATAATTGATCAAATACGTTGTATGGAATCACCCTAAAATTGTCTAGGAACCTGCATGTGAGACATTAAGGTCCTAGTAATATCAAGGAGATGTCGCAACTTGCTTTCAATAATCCCTTTTTGTTGGGAAGTATGAACACATAACGTCTGGTGAATGATTCCCCCGGAACGGAAGACCTCATGTAAATCTGTGTATAGACTTGAGTGCATTATCACTGCAAAAGATTGGAACTGTGCTATCATACTGTGTTTGCACTTTGGAAAGAAACTGATGCACAATGGTCTCATTGCGAGCCTTCATAAAAAAGATCCAGGTAAGGCGACTATGGTCATCAACAAATACTGTACAATATCTGTTACGAACGCGTGCCCCAGACGTCTTTTAAGACGTCTGGGAGGTGACCCAGACGTCGGACCAGACGTCTGGGATCAAATCCAGACGTCTGACCAGACGTCTGGGATCGTTTCCAGACGTCTGGAAAATAGTTTTTTTTTCGCACGAAAGATTCGTCTGCGCGCCTGTGCGCGCAGACCCGCGATTCCCCTCTCTCTCTCTTTTTCCCTCTCTCTGCGGCTGCAGACCTGCCGCGCTCTCTCTCCCTCCTCCTCGCGCGGCCTTAAAAGGCCACGCCTCCCCTCCCGTCTCCACCGTCTCCTCCTTCTCCTTCAGCCAGTGAGCGTGAGCGCGAGGGCGGCAGCGGCGGCCGCAGTGAGCGCGGAGGAGGTGCGGCGTGCGAGAGCGGAGCTCTGCCGTGAGGGCGAGCTCGCCGGAGCGGCTTGGCCGGCCGGCGTAGGGCGCAGGGGGCGCGGAGCGACGCGGAGAGGGACCTGTTGCGGTCTGAGCAGCAGACGCGCGAGGTACGACGCGGGCGGCGTTGCGAGCGGAGGCTGAGTAGCGCCTTGATTCTGGAAAAATTTCCAGAGTCAGACGTCTGGGTTGATAGTCAGACGGCGAGGGCGACGTCTGGAAGCTCATACTGACGTCTAAAAGGTGAGTATTCCGTCTTCTTCTTCCTTCCTGTCGACTGACCGTACTGAGGGAGGCAGTTGGCTGTGCGCAGGTTCGCTGATTCGCCATGCTTTGCGAATCAGACGTCTGGAAGTTGTACCAGACGGCGGGAGTGACCTCCAGACGTCCGGGGTGACCATCGGACGTCTGGGAGTTAGGCCAGACGTCCCCGCAGACTTCTGGACGTCTGGAAAACCACGCTGAATAGGTAATTCTCTGATCTACTGTTTAAGACGTCTGGAAGAAGTTCCAGACGTCTGATTTTGCACAGTATCGTCTTTTTCGACCCGTTTAGGGCTCGTTCGGGCTTCGTTTTCCACGATTCGAGTTGCGCTCTTTTCAGAATTAATTCCTCTACCCGTCTACAGTAGCTATACACTGTTTTGAGACACTCCTTGTGTTTGATCCTTGTGATAGGACCTCGTTCAGTTGCAGTCTTGGGAGTCGCGGAGGCACGCGGGATTCCCGATCACGCCCCCATTACTCCCGTTGTACCTGGTAGAGTGGCTTAAGTTATTAAAATCTGTTAAAGTATGGAACCTTAACTAGAATTTAGGACATTGCATGAATCCTAGGAATGAGAAATGTATGGAATGATAGCTCCTAGGTGTTGCATGAATCCTAGGGCTGGAAAATTAGATTGTATGATAGATCCTAGGATATGGCATGAATCCTAGGATGGAAAACTAGCAGAATGTATAATACTGCAGTCTTGGAAAAATGAAAAGGAATATAAAGTTGCCTGTAAATTGAATTAACAGCTGCCTGTTATGAATAAAGAAACGTGGGTGAGAACATGGATTGTAAGAATGTGAAACTGGAAAGTGAAACCTGGATGTTTGAGTTAAAAGGATGGAACCCTACGGGGAATTAGGAGTGGAACTCCTGGAAAGAGAAAGGAATGGAACTGAGATGTTCGTACTGTCTCTTGGGTACGCAGTACCAAGGGAAGTACCTGTACCTGTTTAGTGCAGAGTGGGGCCAGCCACCCCAGGGACCCGGGGTTAGGATTGGCCGCTCTGTACCGACTTGCTGGCCCTCGTGTACGTAGTACCGAGGAGAGCTACTAGTGTTAGGAGAGTACTAGCTACCCCACGGGCTCCGGGGTTCTGCTAGCCTCCTTCACCGACTTGTTAGGCCCACTGGGGCAAACAAGGGTAGTCAGGCGAGAGTGCGCGGACTGTGGAGGGGCAAGGCCCCGGTTTGGTTACTGTGGAGGGGTTGGACCCCGTGTTACTGAGAGGGCTCTGCCCTGTACTAGTTCCGTGCTGTGCTTTGGGCGCACCCGTTAATGGAAACGACTGACCGCGTGCCAGTACGGGTTAGCTACTTGTGCGTTTATCGCGCGTGCCGTAGTCACCGTTACACCTGTCAGTGACCTTGGGGTGGTTTACTGAGGGTAGGATCACCACGGGGGACTCTCCCGGCCAGGAGAGCACCACGTGCTACTTCTACTTTTTGGAAAAGACTGCAATCAAGATCGTTCCCACGAGGAACATTCGAGATCAAGTAAAAGATCTGAGGAATAAATGAAATAGTGAGATAATTGAAAAATGTAAATAAAGAAAGTAATAGAACATAACAGCTACTGTACGCTCTACTGTTGTCTTAGTTTTAGTTGCCACTCTACTTAGCGTTTTGCTGACGTGTTACTCTCGTTACCTTTTTCAGGACCAGGTGTTGAGCAGCAGGGTCAGCGGCTGCAGAGGACGCTGGGCCGAGTAGGGTCCAGTAGAGTTTACCACAGTCTTTTGTACCTCTTTTGTTTCTGTTATAGTGAGTAGTTCTTGTTTCCGCTGTACTTTCTTTACCTGCAGTTCGTGTTATATGATAAATGTTGTTCTACTGTTGTGGTGGTATCTACTGTAGTAGTTTCTTTCTTTACTGCTGTACTTTCTTACTGTTAGTTATATTCATGCTGAATGTGGTTTATTTTACTGCTCTTTTGGTTACTTCCTCGTTGGACGACTAGGTCTTGGGATTAGTCGAGTTGGTCCGGTTCTCGTGTCTCGTAGGGACTCGGGAATCGGGTCGTTACAAGATGGTATCAGAGTAAGGTCGTCCCGAGAAGTGAATCAACTGACTGGAAAATAACCAATTCGCATGTTTATAGCTAGAGTAGCCACCACAACATATCTCCTGACTTGAGCTCTTAGAAGTTTCGTTAGGTACCGTCTGTTTTGACGTTTCCGTGTTGTTTCGCGTCTCCTTGCAGGAGATGTCTCGTCGCGGGACTGGCGAGACTGGCCGCGTGCGCGGCCGAGGACGAGGTCGGCGAGGTGGACGTGCTGTCGTTGACATCTCGGTGGACCAGCCACCACTCCCTGGCATCCAGGCCCAGGACCTCGCCAGACTGATTCGAGATATTGTACGAGAGGAGCTCCACCCACCGCCCCGAGCACCTCCTCCTGGGGTTGTAGAGGGGGAGTCCTCTGTGGGACCACGTGACGGACACGGCGCTGGACACGAGGGAGGGGATGGGCCGCTGCCGCCCCCACCTTCCTCCAACACTTCTGTACCCGAGGCACCTTCGCCTGGAGGTGCACCAGCACCTCCCCTATAGCGCCACTTCGAGCTTTTTGGACAGTTCCGGAAGCTGAAGCCCCCCTCCTTCAAGGGGGATGAGGACCCGACTGAGGTAGAGGACTGGCTTCAGCAGCTGGAGAAGACCTTCGACACCCTTCGCCCCCCGGTGGAGTGCCGCGTGGCCTTTGCCACGTACCAGCTGGAGAGTGCGGCACACCGGTGGTGGAGGGCGGTCCGGGGACAGGAGAGGGACGAGCCGACGTGGGACCAGTTCGTCACCCTCTTCTGCGAGCAGTACTTCCCCCAGACGTGGCAGGACCAGAGGAGGCGGGAGTTCTACACTCTCCGCCAGGGGACGATGACTGTGAGCGCGTACCGCATGCGTTTCTTGGAGCTGTCCCGCTTTGCAGCGACAGCGGTAGCCACTGAGGAGGAGTGCCTTTGGAGGTTCACCGAGGGGCTCCGGCCTGCAATCCGGGGGTATGTCAAACCCCTGAAGCTGCCTACGTTTTCGAGGGTGGTAGAGACAGCTATGACTTACGAGGAGACCAACCCGTCCGCGCGAGAGACCGACGGCGGGCGGAAGAGGCCCTTTCAGCCAGACTTCTCACAGGGCCGGTGAGAACGGAGGCACGTGGCGTCCGCAGGAGAGCCGTCGCGTTGTGTAGGGCCATCAGTGGCCTTTGGGGGCCCTCGACAGGGGCCAGTCGCCAGCACCGGACCCCCGCCTAGCCGACAGCAGGGACTCACTGAGGGCGGGAGTCGGGTTCCCCTCTGCTACCAGTGTGGCTAGCCGGGCCACGTCAGGAGGGACTGCCCATCTAGGGCAGGAGGTCAGCAGATACTTCCCGCGCAGAGCACTGGAGGGCGCGTAGGAGGCCGCGGTTCCCAGGCGCGAGGAGGAGGACAGCAGTCGCGAGGAGGGTACCGGCCAGCACCTACCCATCCGACGCAGAGTGTGGCTGCTTCGTTCGCACCTAGAGCTGAGGGACGTATCAACGCCCTAACACATAGGGACGCCAGAGCTTCAGGATCCGTGGTAGCAGGTATGGTTTCAGTTTCTTGCAGACTCGTTTACACGCTTTTCGATTCCGGCGCTACGCACTCGTTTGTCGCAGCCAGTTTCGCAGTTAGTTTGGACCAGGATTATACACTGTTAGAGAATCCGTTCGTAATCAGAGGTCCGAGTGGTCAGCTGTTTGTAGCTGAGGAGGTGTACACGGGTTGCGAGGTCAGCGTCGGGGAACATAGCCTGCCAGCTGATCTGATTATGATACAGATGGAGGACTTTAGAGTGATTCTGGGGATGGATTTGCTGTCCGCTTACCACGCTTTGGTGGACTATTTTGAAAGGGAAGATCGTCTTCTCCATTCCGGAGTTGCCTTCTTTCGAGTTTCACGGACAGCCAGTGGACGGAGGTTTCAGGTGCATATCGGCACTTCGGGCGGCGAGACTTTTCAGCCAGGGGTGTGAGGGCTTCCTAGCTTGTGTGGTAGCAGAACCCAGCCCCGTGGCAGACTTCCAGAGCATCCCGGTGGTCAGAGAGTACCCCGACGTGTTTCCAGACGAGTTACCAGGACTACCGCCCGAGCGTGAGATCGAGTTTGAGATCTCACTAGTACCAGGGACCAGTCCCATCTCCACCGCGCCATACAGAATGACACCGCTTGAGCTGCGAGAGCTCAAGTCCCAGTTGCAGGACCTTTTGGAGAAAGGTTTCGTGAGGTCCAGTGCGTCTCCCTGGGGAGTCCCGGTACTGTTTGTGAAGAAGGATGAGACCCTACGCCTTTGTGTGGACTACCGACAGCTGAATAGGGTCACCATCAGGAACAGATATCTGCTGCCGAGGATTGACGATTTGTTTGACCAGTTGCGGGGTGCCACGGTGTTTTCCAAGATAGATTTGAGGTCTGGATACCATCAGTTGAGGATCAGGGAGACCGACGTCTCCAAGACAGCTTTCCGCACCCGGTACGGACACTACGAGTTTTTGGTCATGCCATTTGGGCTGACCAATGCCCCCGCTGCTTTCATGGACCTGATGAACCGGGTGTTGAGACCGTACTTGGACCAGTTTGTGGTGGTTTTCATAGATGATGTACTCATCTATTCTAGAGATCGGACGCATCACGGACAGCACTTGCGGATGGTTCTGGACACTCTGAGACGACGCAGGCTGTATGCCAAATACAGTAAGTGCGAGTTCTGGTTGAGGGAGGTGACCTTCTTGGGTCATGTGATCTCTGGTGACGTCCTGGCGGTGGACCCCGCCAAGGTCGAGGCAGTGCTCAGGTGGGAGAGACCGCGTTCAGTCACTGAGATTCGCAGTTTCCTGGGACTGGCAGGTTACTACAGACGGTTCATCAGAGGATTTTCACAGATTGCGCGTCCTGTGACACAGTTGACCCGGAAGGACGTGCCTTTCGCTTGGACAGACGCCTGTGAGGCGTGTTTTCTGGAGCTGAAGGAGAGGTTGACCTCGGCTCCCGTGCTCACCATCTCTGACAGTAGTGGCGGGTTCGTTGTGTACACGGACGCTTCCTTGCAAGGGTTAGGAGGTGTGCTCATGCAGAGGGGTCACGTGGTCGCTTACGCTTCGCGGCAACTGAAGCCCCATGAGCATACCTACCCTACCCACGACCTAGAGTTGGCAGCTGCTGTCTTCACGCTGAAGACATGGAGGCACTACTTGTACGGTGAGACCTTCGAGATTTTTACAGATCACAAAAGCCTCAGATATCTTTTTGACCAGAAGGAGCTCAACATGAGACAGAGACGTTGGTTGGAGCTCCTGAAGGACTACGATTGCGGCATCTCCTACCACCCGGGAAAGGCAAATGTGGTGGCTGACGCCTTGAGCCGTAAGGCGCCCGCATGCTTGGCCAGTCTACAGTTACAGAGTTGGAGCCTTTTGGAGGAGGTGGGCAGTTGGCGACCTCTAGAGTTACGAGGATACTGTGGGGCAGTGACGGTGACACGGCAGACCAGGCCAGAGCTGATAGACCGCATCATCACGGGACAGATGGCCGATCCGTACTTGCAGTCTTTGCGCGACAGAGTACTATCAGGGGACCCAGGGGACTTCTCTTTCAGAAATCAGGTGTTACGCTTGAGGGAACGGTTGTGCGTTTCCAGAGACGAGGAGCTGTTGAGAGAGCTCCTGACTGAGGCACACGGTTCCAGATTCACCATACATCCCGGAAACACGAAAATGTACCATGACTTGAGACGCGAGTTTTGGTGGAGATGGATGAAGCGGGATGTGGGTGAGTTCGTGCAGCAGTGCTTAGTGTGCCAGCATGTGAAAGTCGAGCATCAGAGGCCTGCAGGGCCGCTTCAGCCGCTTCCAATGCCAGAGTGGAAGTGGGAGAGCATCACCATGGACTTGGTGGTGGGCTTACCTATTACCCAGCGGGGACACGACGCAGTCTGGGTAATAGTGGATAGATTGACGAAGACGGCGTGATTCTTGTCGATCCGAGTCACTTTGGGGCCAGCACAGTTGGCAGAGAGGTATATCCGTGATGTGGTGCGACTACACGGAGTTCCGCGGGAGATCGTATCTGACCGGGATATCCGCTTTACGTCCCAGTTTTGGGTTGAGTTTCAGCAGGCGTTGGGGACGAGGTTGAGGTTTAGCACGGCTTACCACCCCCAGACGGACGGACAGTCGGAGCGCACGATACAGACACTTGAGGACCTTTTGCATGCCTGTGTACTGAACTGGAGGGGCTCTTGGGAGGAGCACCTGCCCCTGGCTGAGTTTGCATACAACAACAGTTATCACTCGAGCATCGGCATGGTTCCCTACGAGGCTCTGTACGGACGGAAGTGTACGGCACCCTTGATTTGGGTTGAGGTGGGGACCAAGTGGGAGGTTGGCTCCAGGTTGATCCGGCAGAGTCAGGAAGTACGTAGTCGATTCCAGTCACGTACTGAGCGACGAGAGCGTCGAGGTGAGCGACGACCTGACCTACCCCGAGCGGCCAGTGCAGATCCTAGACCGAGCCGTCCGCAGGTTGAGACGAAAGCAAGTACCCCTGGTAAAGGTTTTGTGGAGGAGCCAGCGGTACGAGGAGGCTACCTGGGAGCCTGAGGCGGCAATGCGGGAGCGGTACCCGGAGCTTTTCGCGGGTAAGTCTTTTCGGACCGGCTTCGGTCCTCTTTGAGTTTGTTATGGTTATTTGGACATCTTTTTCCCGCACCCTAGTTGGCGCAAGTTTCGGGGACGAAACTTCCTTAGAGTTTGTTATATTGTTACGAACGCGTGCCCCAGACGTCGGACCAGAATTCTGGGATCGTTTCCAGACGTCTGGAAAATAGTTTTTTTTCGCACGAAAGACAGGCGCGCAGACCCGCGATTCCCCCCTCTCTCTCTTTTTCCCTCTGCGGCTGCAGACCTGCCGCGCTCTCTCTCCCTCCTCTCGCGGCCTTAAAAGGCCACGCCTCCCCTCCCGTCTCCACCGTCTCCTCCTCCTTCAGCCAGTGAGCGTGAGCGCGAGGGCGGCAGCGGCAGCCGCAGTGAGCGCGGAGGAGGTGCGGCGTGCGAGAGCGGAGCTCTGCCGTGAGGGCGAGCTCGCCGGAGCGGCTTGGCCGGCCGGCGGAGGGCGCAGGGGGCGCGGAGCGACGCGGAGAGGGACCTGCTGCGGTCTGAGCAGCAGACGCGCGAGGTACGACGCGGGCGGCGTTGCGAGCGGAGGCCGAGTAGCGTCCTGATTCTGGAAAAATTTCCAGAATCAGACGTCTGGGTTGATAGTCAGACGGCGAGGGCGACGTCTGGAAGCTCATACAGACGTCTAAAAGGTGAGTATTCCGTCTTCTTCTTCCTTCCTGTCGACTGACCGTACTGAGGGAGGCAATTGGCTGTGCGCAAGTTCGCTGATTTGCCATCCTTTGCGAATCAGACGTCTGGAAGTTGTACCAGACGGCGGGAGTGACCTCCAGACGTCCGAGGTGACCATCGGACGTCTGGGAGTTAGGCCAGACGTCCCCGCAGACTTCTGGACGTCTGGGAAACCACGCTGAATAGGTAATTCTCTGATCCACTGTTTAAGACGTCTGGAAGAAGTTCCAGACGTCTGATTTTGCACAGTATCGTCTTTTTCGACCCGTTTAGGGCCCGTTCGGACTTCGTTTTCCACGATTCGAGTTGCGCTCTTTTCAGAATTAATTCCTCTACCCGTCTACAGTAGCTATACACTGTTTTAAGACACTCCTTGTGTTTGATCCTTGTGATAGGACCTCTGTCAGTTGCAGTCTTGGGAGTCGCGGAGGCACGCGGGATTCCCGATCACGCCCCCATTACTCCCGTTGTACCTGGTAAAGTGGTTTAAGTTATTAAAATCTATTAAAGTATGGAACCTTAACTAGAATCTAGGACATTGCATGAATCCTAGGAATGAGAAATGTATGGAATGATAGCTCCTAGGTGTTGCATGAATCCTAAGGTTGGAAAATTAGATTGTATGATAGATCCTAGGATATGGCATGAAACCTAGGATGGAAAACTAGCGGAATGTATAATACTGCAGTCTTGGAAAAATGAAAAGGAATATAAAGTTGCCTGTAAATTGAATTAACAGCTGCCTGTTATGAATAAAGAAACGTGGGTGAGAACATGGATTGTAAGAATGTGAAACTGGAAAGTGAAACCTGGATGTTTGAGTTAAAAGGATGGAACCCTACGGGGAATTAGGAGTGGAACCCCTGGAAAGAGAAATGAATGGAACTGAGATGTTGTTCGTACTATCTCTTGGGTACGCAGTACCGAGGGAAGTACCTGTACCTGTTTAGTGCAGAGTGGGGCCAGCCACCCCAGGGACCCGGGGTTAGGGTTGGCCGCTCTGTACCGACTTGCTGGCCCTCGTGTACGTAGTACCGAGGAGAGCTACTAGTGTTAGGAGAGTACTAGCTACCCCACGGGCCCCGGGGTTCTGCTAGCCTCCTTCACCGACTTGTTAGGCTCACTGGGGCAAACCAGGGTAGTCAGGCGAGGGTGCGCGGACTGTGGAGGGGCAAGGCCCCTGTTTGGTTGCTGTGGAGGGGTTGGACCCCGTGTTACTGAGAGGGCTCTGCCCTGTACTAGTTCCGTGCTGTGCTTTGGGCGCACCCGTTAACGGAAACGACTGACCGTGTGCCAGTATGGGTTAGCTATTTGTGCATTTATCGCGCGTGCCGTAGTCACCGTTACGCCTGTCAGTGACCTTGGGGTGGTTGACTGAGGGTAGGATCACTACGGGGGACTCTCCCAGCCAGGAGAGCACCACGTGCTACTTCTACTTTTTGGAAAAGACTGCAATCAAGATCGTTCCCACGAGGAATATTCGAGATCAAGTAAAAGATCTGAGGAATAAATGAAATAGTGAGATAATTGAAAAATGTAAATAAAGAAAGTAATAGAATATAACAGCTACTGTACGCTCTACTGTTGTCTTAGTTTTAGTTGCCACTCTACTCAGCGTTTTGCTGACGTGTTACTCTCGTTACCTTTTTCAGGACCAGGTGTTGAGCAGCCAGGGTCAGCAGCTGCAGAGGATGCTGGGTCGAGTAGGGTCCAGTAGATTTTACCACAGTCTTTTGTACCTCTTTTGTTTCTGTTATAGTGAGTAGTTCTTGTTTCCGCTGTACTTTCTTTACCTGCAGTTCGTGTTATATGATAAATGTTGTTCTACTGTTGTGGTGGTATCTACTGTAGTAGTTTCTTTCTTTACTGCTGTACTTTCTTACTGTTAGTTATATTCATGCTGAATGTGGTTTATTTTACTGCTCTTTCGGTTACTTCCTCGTTGGACGACTAGGTCTTGGGATTAGTCGAGTCGGTCCGGTTCTCGTGTCTCGTGGGGACTCGGGAATCGGGTCGTTACAATATCTGTGCCTGTTTGGAGTGACAACTTTGAAAGGTCCCCACATGTCACAGTGTACTAAGGCAAACGGTACTGTACTGACTCCATTTCTTCGAGGGTAACTTTGTGATGCTTCCGTAGTTGACAGTTCTTGCACTCTAGAGTCAGTGAATTTGACAACTTTGGGTATATTTATTGCACAATGTTGTCAAGGCTATTGCCTTAAGCTATTGGGCTATCGTGTTAGGCGAAAAAGCCAAAGGTTGCCTTGGAGCTATTCCAGACTAGGGACTTCATTCGGGTTATCGCCCAATCGCCTTTTTTGTTACTTGGGTTGCCTTGCACCTCGTCGCCTTACTTCTAATTCACTTTAGATGAGACCATAAGACTCTTATTTAGCCTTAAGTTACATATATTATAGATATGTTTGTATTATATATTGTTGTATATATATGTAATTCATACATACATATATGTTATTGATAACTTTTATATGCTCAATTTTGCCTTCTCTTCCTAACTTAGATTGTTGTTTGTCTGTTATGACATATATGTATAAGTTATACATATACGTTATTGTATCTTTGGAATGATATAATTATGATATATTACAATTTAATGATGTGTATGTAAATATTTGTTATTGTCTACAACTCTTTAATGATACATAACAATATATTTATAAGTTGTGGTATCAAGTTTATATTGTATTGTAAATATAGCATATTGTAATACATATTGTTATCTTGAGTATGACTTAGAGACAACCTTTTGGATTAGCATTTGGGGTTGCTGGTGGATGCCTTTACCGTGAGGAATGCCTTCACTTTATTGTGTTGCATTTGGTTCGGACATGATGGAGTGATTTTCTATAGGGTGTCTCAGTAGAGGAAGTGCTTTATCATTATAAAACTCTTTGAACTTTTGGTGTAATTAGCTCCTTTTATTAATATAATGGAGGGTTAACATCCATCGTTAACCCTTATTTTCTTCTTTAAAAAAAATTCATGCCACTATCTTATTTTGGTAGATACATATGGTATATATTTTGGTTGTTCGTTTTAGCCTATAATTATAAATGTAATATGTATATTTACACATTGTATGATAATATAAATGTATGTTATTGTTAGTTAAATATGATAGGATTGTTGTTTTTTCGTTTAATTAAATATTATTATCATATATTTTTTATGAAAGACGATGTTCCCATGTGAGTTTATTAAGCAAAGTCAATATTTTAAGAAATAAAAAGATTTGTTGCCTCAATTTAATTGGGCATTGCCTTTTTGTAGTCTCGCCTCAGGTGATTAAGGAACTTGTCGCCTTGCAGTTGCCTAATGCCTTGATAGCTTTGTCGTCGTACCTTCTTCGTTGAGGGATGCCTGAGTCTCTTATGTCATAGTGATAGATCATGGGTGATTGACACGACCTTAGGAAATAAGGTGGGTGTGTATAAGTAGTACAACCTATCTCTCTCTATGCCATCCCCTCTCTTATTATCTCTCTTGTTTGATGATTTTGGAAGTAACGATGCTTTTTATCAAAGACGAGGCATCTAAGACACTTGCAAATACGGCTCACAAACAAGATTCATGAGAAACTCATGGGCGATATATACCTTCTCTATCTTCATCTTAGGCGTTGCGTCTACATGCCCAACTGTAGTGATTAGGGAGGTAGCCCCATTGGTTACCCTCACATCCTGGATCCCTCGTGGAACTGCGGGATCTCGCAAACAATCTCTGTCTCCGGTAAGATAAATAGAGGTGCCAGAGTTGATCACCCATGCATTCCTGACCTTTTTTTTCTTTTCCATAACTTTTTGGGCTGCACACGCAAACCTAGTGGAATCTAAAGTTAATCTTCTTCTTGGATTGAAATTCTCTATCATGGGCGAGAGGAGACATATTGCCAACCAAAGTAGGCATGAGAAGAGACTCATTATGCAAAACATGGCTTAACAACCTGAGATCGAAGACCAGCAGCAAAAACCATGGCCATTGTCGGTGACGCAGACCCACCAACACTAGGCTTGTCGGACAGGCTAGTGGTGGTGCAGCCAGTGTTGTTGATCTGTTCGGTGGTGGTTGCAGCATTGTTACTGCCTTCCTCGACAGTGCTGCCGTTGCTAGTGGTGGTGTTGGCAGCATGGAAACCTTTCTCCATTGAATCACTTCTAAGTTGGTGATCTAATCATATTGTGGGTATGGATGCAAACGGGTTGGGTTTGGTTAAGCTCATATTCATACCCATACCTATACCCATACCCATATCCATATCAATACCCATATTTATTTACAAAATCCATATCCATACTCTACCCATTTATCCATGGGGTAGTTATTTATACATTGATCTTACAATCAAATCGTGCCCAAATTAGAGTTAAAGAAGAAAAAAATTTATAACACGATTCATCAATTATTTGTTTTTAACAAGCTTGAAGCATGGGGGCTCAGGCTACTCCAGATTTAGGGATTCTCATTGAAATTATTACAAAAAACTTCAAGGGAAACATATCAAAAACAAAAAATATAAAGAAACACAAAATACAAGAACATTTCAAATAAAAAATTCTCAACTCAGAAATAATTGTTTAATGGAAGTTTTAGAAGTAATCCCAGCTTTCAAAATCATGAAAGGAATCATGAGAGATTAATGCTGGGGGAATGAGAGATTTAGGGTGATATCTATATATCTCAGGTAAATAGGGATTTTATTCGGATCAGGTAATCAATTATAGATCTATCCCCATGCCCATATGAGTTTGATGTTTTTGGAGAAAATCCATACTTGAACCCTATCAGGTTCGGGTCGGGTTTTACCTATTCTTTTCGAATCAGGTTTAGTCGGGTTTGGGTCGGATTTATCAAAACTTGCATCCCTAATTGTAGGTGTTTTCCGGTGGGACATCGGAGCACTAGTCTAGGACCGTTGCTCTGAAATCATGTGGAACTAAAAGAGAATGTATTAGTCTCAAAAGAAACCTTAACCCCTCTTTTATATGAAGGAGGACTAGACAAATTACACAAGTACCTTATAAGAAATTATAAAATATGGCATACATCCCTGTAATTCAACAGTTGCAATATGGAGCTATGTGATTTTCTTGATTATAAGCTGATGCTATCACAGCTTTGGATAATGACCCTTTAATGCACTTGGTTGTATGTGTATGACTGATATGAATGCAATGTGTAGTTGGTGATTATTGCAAAAGTTTTGACGTCTAATATTTCAATGTTAAGCAAAAACGAAATGATCATAAAGAATGGCAATGGTTATTTCACATGACAGGACGGTCCAGACGTTTTATGGCTGCTACGACATTCTGTGGCATTCTTCAATGGCAGCTAGGAATTTTGCTTCGAAATGCAGAAGAGGTAGTCTTTGGCACTTTTCTTCTTGGATTTGTTCAATTTGCATGCTTTCGTTTTTCCCGTTTTAAGTTCTTTTTGAAAAGTTTTTCCTCTTTTATGTATCATTTTACATACCTTTATTTAAATCCCCTCTCATCTTAATATGTACTTAAATTAGCGCATTTCGGTTTACTTGTAGTGCTATTAGTTGTTCATTTTCTGATTTTTCTTTTTTAACTTCTTTTTCATGGTTTTGTAGTTGGCTGTTCTTTATTTGAAAGCAGTAACACCTACCTGGCCAGTTTGTTACGATCATCTCGTGATGTCGTAGGTGGAGCATCCTGCAGTGGTATGTCATCTCAGGTGCATACATAACCTTAAGTAATGTCGGTGAAATACATGTTATTTTCAGAAATCTGGTAATTTTCTTATTTTTTTTGGTCCATTGTCTTGGGACATTGGCGTTGATTGATGCATCTTGTCCTCCAATTTGCGAAATTGGAAGCTAGATGTCTCAAATTGGAAGACGAGATGTGCGTGTCGAGATTAGCTTTTTCAGTGAGCAGTGAGATCAAATCATTTTGCTCGGTGGATACAAATGGGGGCTCTGCCACTGAGCCATACACATGGTGGGTTACAAGTCCTCTCTCGTGATGCTAGACATTCCATTTTTTATTTCAAGCAACACGAAAGCTTTTTTTTTTTTGACTTGAAAGGACATATATCTTGTCCTAACTTTTATCAAACAGTCAATTTTTAGCTAAGAGTCATCTATATCAATGATCTTCACCGGTATTTGCTCATATAAGATTGAGACAGAGCCATGACCTTTTCACATTTGTAGCAGGAAAGAACATTTATCGAGATGGGAATGAATCTCAAGGTTGCCGATAACTCCGGTGTAAAGTGTGGGGTTTTTTAGCATAAGGGGCATCGAATGGGGCATAATTTGGGAGAGGGGACATGAATCAAAAAAGTAACAAAAAAGGATAATAGATCGCTGGATGAAGGAGCGACCTACAAAGGTCGCTACTCCATCTAGCAACCTACCATCGGTGCGTAGGGAGTGACAGAAGTGGAGTAGAAGATTTGGTGATCCAGCGACCTTCGCTTCACTTTCTCTCGCTTGTGTGTGTGTGTGTGTGTATATATATATATATATATATATATATATATATATATATAGAAAAGAAATTATTAATTTGTAAAGTGAAATACTTTTTATTTATTATTTATTTAAAAAATCCTTTATATTCATATAAATCAAAAGTTAAAAAGTATATCATTATTATTTTCTTTTCATGAGCAATCAAATTTTGGAATTAAAATTTTTAATCTTTGTTTGTCTTTCATAATAATTATATCTTTGGATTTTGCCATAATAATTTAGCATATTGATTATACGAACAATCAGCATAATTTATTTATAGTTAACTAAGTACGTTGCTTAAGGATTGATTGAAACTATATTCAATCGAAATATACATATAATTATTTTAAAAAGAAAAGAATAATTGCTATTAGATTATAAAGTATCAAATACAACATTTGAGATATTTAACTCAACATGTCTTATAACTTATATTTTTTACAATTAAGGTTGCTGAACAACATTACTTACAGCATTGCTAAATATACTAAAAAGTCCTTTATGCCGCCTACCTTCTCTTCCTCCGAGTTCACCCTTACCTCGTGATGATTCTTCTTGCGCAACCCTTGCTCTCTTTCTCAAGATCGTCACAAGCTAGGTGATTATACTTGCTGCTAACATTGGATTAACTACGCACGCTTCTAGTGTCGGGTGCATAACCGTGATTGTCATTTTCAGTATCGTTGCCTTCTTGATATTACATTTGCGGTTCATTCCAAATAGGTGGTCTCGAATGTTGATAGGTAAGCATCTGAGGGGGTTGAAAATGGTGGTCTAGATGGGCTTGAACTCGACATAGAATATATTGACATGTATGGATTTTGCATTGGATTTTCAAAAAACATATTTACAAAACTTCCTACTGACTCAGAAGTAGAAAAATTTGGAACTTGCGAATATTCTTCTCTAAACGGATTATATACAATGGTTGGGTAAACTGTGTTGGGATGTAAGTATAATCCATCGGTTACTAGGTGTAATCCATCAAAGGAGGTTGGGTAAACAGTGTTGGAGGAGGCTGAGTAAAGTGTATCGGAGGTTGGGCGTATTACGTTTGAGGTGGGACGGCATTCTCCTCGGAAATAATATCCGTGGATTCATTTCCAATTTCATGGTCTTCAATATCACGCAAATTATACTCTTCTATCTTTTTCATAAGTTGGTCAAGTAAGTTCTTTATTTCATTCTCTCTTATGTTTGAACGTAAATGAGGTGTATTTAACTATCTCGTCATCTGTTCTTTTGATTTGAAGATAAGACTTACCTAATATTAAGTAAAATAAATGATTATTTGTCAAAAATATAAATTAAATTTTTAGTAATTCATTTAAAATATAAATTTCTTATCAAGTCTCTCAATTGGGTATCGAGGTTCGTACGTAATTAGAGGTTGAGGCATTTGTTCTTGCATTCACATTCTTGTTTTTCTCTAATACCATCGCAAGTAACGTTCTGTAACTTCTATAGGTGTGCCTTCTAATGCATGTTCTTTAACAATTGTTTCTAACCTTCGAGTCCACCGTTAATGTAACCTTGATGATATGATGTCCATGGAGAGACACCCCTTACTCGTCTGTTAACATATCTTATTTTATCAATCTATTCAAGTATGTGTTGCTTCAGGCTGAATTATACCATCACACGATCAGGAACGTGCATGACTATATTATAACAAATTAAGTACATCCTGGATCTCCAAACCACTAAATTTGCTAAGCAGATGGGATGAATGTACCGTGTCCTCCCATCTGTGTACGGACTTCAAATTACCTATAATATGAATGAAAATATTTTGAATATTGTTATTTCATAATAAATCAAGAATTTATGATAAATATGAAATTTAGTTGGAGTAATTGTATGTTACCTAATGAGTGTGTTATGTATCTAACTCATTGCGGTAGTAAATATGATATATTGTTCTCACATTGTTATTAAATTCTTTACTACCACTCCACTTGAAACATAATTTTATCATGTTAAGAAAAGAGTAATGAATTTAATAATAATTATTATATTAAATATTTCAACTTACCATATGCCTAACGGTGTAATATGTATTAAATGATGGGGAAATGATATTTCTTTTGACCTTCCAATATGATGGTGTTCCTAAATTCATAACTATAAATACAATTTAAATATTATAACGTATATTTGAAGAAACTTGTAAAATTTATATAAATTAATATAAAAATTACCTGTAACATTGTCAAAAAGGTATATACACTTGTTGAATATCATGCTGCTTCATTTAATTAGTGGTACAACTGAGTAAGTGAATTAGCTCCTCAAGTTAGTTACGCGCATACTTTAAGATTTTCTAGTAATAATAAGTATATACAAATGTATAAAAATATTGGTTAAGTATGCATAAAAACGTTACTCGAGAATATTGTATGTATTCTATTCACAATACTTAATTGGGATCCTATTTTTGGTCGAATCCGGAAGGATACAAGCTCACAAGTAAATCAAAATGGTACCTTGAGCATATCTAATTGCATCATCTTCTGTCTCTACAAACTCGTTGTCATCTACAAATTTAGACTTCAACCATGCTATATTTAACCCTTTAGAGGTTAAGTTCTTTTTACTTGGATTCTCATCTGGATCTTCTCCAAGTAATTTCACACACTTTTCCCTTCAATCTTTACGTTGTACAATATCTGTTACAGGTGTACCATACACGCGATGATTTGTCAAAATCGCGATATCTTTTAAATTCACGGTAGCTTTTCCTTTTAGTAGATGAAAAGTGTAAGTTTCTGAATGCCAGCGCTCAACCATAGTATGCATAAGTGCATGATCGAGTTGCGGCCTCAGCAAATGTAAGGTCGCTCTAAGTTCTGATAACTCCAACTGTTGCACTAAGTTGTTTATTCTTCCCAATGCTTGATTCATCTTTATGGTATGCTTAAGAAATCTCACATACAATAAAAGTTATAATTGTAACAAAATTTTTAAAAATCGCTTATATATATATATATGAATAATTTCAAATAATAAAATATATAATACCTATGTAACATTATGTTGATCCGGATCAAAGATATGAGAATGATCTCTCTGGATAAGCTCATAATTACTTACATTCTATTGTGCAATCTATTATTATATGATAAGAGAGAAAAAAAGTATATCATAAGAGAAAAAAAGTTATTATATTTTATATGATAAAGAGATATTGTCGAAATTGAAAAACTTACCTTATTTATCTAAGGTTTTCAATTTCAGCGTCTTTTTATCATAGAAAATATACTAACTTCTTTTCTCTTGTAATATATTTCTTTTTCTCTTATCATATAATAATAAATGGTACAACAGAATGTAGGTAATTATAAGCTTATCTAGAGATACCGTCCTCGTAACTCTGATCTGGATCGACGTGATGTTACACAGATATTGTAAATTTTATTATTTGATATTATTAATTTATATAAGTAATTTTTAAAGATTTTGTTGTAATTATAACAACTTTAATTGTAGGTGAGATTTATTGAAAATATCATAATGATAAATCAAGTATTGGGAAAAAGAAACAATTTAATGTAACAACAATTGGAGTTAGCGGGGTTTGCAGCGACCTCACGTTTGTCGAGGCTGCTACTTGATCATGCACTCATACATGTTATGATTGAGCGCTGGCATCCAAAAACTCACACTTGTCATCTATCGGAAGAAGCTATCGTGAATTTAAAAGATGTAATTTTGACGGGTCTTCACGTGTATGATCCACCTGCGACAGGTGTTGTACAACATAGAGATTGGAGGAAAAAGTGTGTGGAATTACTTAGAGAAGATCTGAATGAGAATCTAAGTAAAAAGAACTCTAAAGTGTTAAATATGATATGGTTGAAGTCTAAGTTTGTAGATGACCTTGAGTTTGTAGAGACAGAAAATGATGCGATTATATATGCTCGAGACACCATTTTGATTTACTTGTGAGCTAGTATCATTATGAATTCGACAAAAAATAGGGTCCCAATTAAGTATTGTGAATAAAACACCCACAAACCCTCGACCTATAGGGAGGATCGACCTCAAGAGAGGAAAAGACACTATAAAGCTAGCTACCATCCCATGCTCATATGGGTCATATGACTTCAATACCCATATGAGCTACATATTATCTTTTGATTATCAATATTATTTTGCAAGAGTTTCCCATATAATGTCCCTTGTACTTTATATATGCAAAATAATATTTTGTACGTACGTTTGTTTCCTAAAAGCTAGTTGCTAGCTTTATAGGAAGGATGGTTATGATATTGGGAGGAGTCTGTAAAGCATTCTATGGAGGGTTTTCTCCGGAGGAGACGGAAGAAAATCGCATATTTCTCGAGTAACATTTTTATACATAACCAATATTTTTATATATTTGTAGGTACTTATTACTATTAGAAGATTTTGAAGTATGCGAGTAACTAGATTGGGGAGCTGCTTCACTTGCTCAGTTGTACCACTAATTAAATGAAGCAGAACGATGTTTAACAACAAATGTGTATACATTTTTTACTATGTTACTGGTAATTTTTACATTAATTTATATAAACTTTATAAGTTTCTTCAAATATACAACAAAGTCTTTTCCCACACTAAGTGGAGTCGGCTATATGGATTCTTTGCTCCACACAGAATGATTTTAACCATTTCAGGATTTAAATTAAAGTAATTGAGGTCATACTTAATAGTTTCCTTCCAACACTTATTTGGTCTTCCTCGTCCCCTTTTAGTGGGTTCAGCCTCTAACTTCTCGAACATCTAGTAGCCTTCTTTGTAAATGTCCAAACCATCTTAGATGTGCTCTTATTTTATCCTCTATCGGTGCCACCCTAATCTTTTTTCTAATAATCTCATTTGAAATACGATCCTTTCTTGTATGACCACACATCCATCTTAACATCTTCATTTCTGCCACAGACATCTTCTGTACTAGCCTATAGTTTATAGCCTAGCATTCAGAATCGTACATGGCTGGTTTTACTACAGCTCGATAGTATTTTTCTTTGACTTTTAAAGGAACCCTCTTATCACAGAGAACACCAGATACACCTCTCCATTTCAACCACCTTGCATTAATTGTATGTGTAATATCTCTATCAATTCCACCATCATGTTGGAAAATAGATTCCAAGTACTTAAAAATATCTTTTATTGGAATGCACTCTTCTCCAATTTTTACATCAATCCCTTCATTGTTCCTTCTACTATTAAACTTGCATTCCATATACTCAGTTTTCGTCCTACTTATGCATAATCCTTTATCTTCTAGGGCTTCTCTCTAAAGTTCAAGTTTCTGTTCACTCCATCTCTTGTCTCATCAACCAATATAATGTCATTAACAAAAAGCATACACCAAGACATCCATGACCAAGGCAAAAAGATAAGGGCTTAAAGTCGAACCTTGACGTAGACCAATGGTGATATCAAAGTAGTCTGTCAAAATATCCTTAGTCTTTACACAACCTATTGTTCCATAGTACATATCCTTTATGAGGTTGATATATATAATTGACACTTGTCTCTTCTTCAAAATTCTACACAAGATATCTCTTGGGACAGAATTATAGGTCTTCTCCAAATCAATAAAAATCATATGTAAATTCTTTTTCTTGACTTTGTATGTCTCCATCATACGTCTCAAGAGATGTATTGCCTCAATAGTAGGCCTGCCAGCCATAAAGTCAAACTGATTTTCAGTTACCATAGAGACTTACTTTACCTTTTTTTCAATTATTCTTTCCCAAAGTTTCATTGTATGACTCATCAACTTAATAACCCCATAGTTGGAACAATCTTGTATGTCACCCTTGTTCTTGTATAAAAGTACCACAAAACTTTTCTTCCATTCTTCTGGCATCTTCTTGCTTCTCCACACAGTATTAAATAAATTTGTGAGTTAAGTTATACCTCGTCCTCCCGTCATTCTCCAAACGTCTATAGGAATATCATCAGGTCCAATAACCCTCCAACTTTTTATCATCTTCAAAGCCTCCTTTACTTCTTTCTTTTGTATCCTTTGATAACATGCCCGATTCACATACTCTTCTGAGTTGGCTAACTCCTCTAAGATGATATCATTCTTTTATTTTTCATTAAATAGCTTATAAAAATATCTTTTCCATCTTGTCTTTATATCATCACTAACTATAAGCATCCTTCCTTCTTCATCCTTAATGCATCTTACATGTGTAAGGTCCTTTACTTTCCGCTCTTTTGCTTTAGCTAATTTGAAAATATCTTTTTCACCTTCTTTAGAATCAAGTTTCTTATAAAAATGCTCTCAAACTTTTGTTTTTGCTTTACTAACTATTTTCTTTGCTTCTTTCTTTGCTCTTTTGTAGTTTTCTATATTTTCATTGGTCTTATCTCGATATAAGGTTTTAAAGCTGGCTCTTTTAATTTTAATCTTCTCTTGCACTTCCACACTCCACCACTAAGCCTCTTTTTATCCTGAAACACATTCTTTAGACACGCCTAACACCTCCTTTACCACATTCCTAATATAGTTTGCCATATTTAACCACATTTTATCAGCACTACCATCAAGATCCCAAGTCTTTTGTTGCATCTTCTCTTTAAATCTCACTTACTCTTTCTTAAGATTCCATCATTTAATTCTCAAATTCTTAGACACTAATTTTCTCTCTTTGCCTTCTTCAAAAGAACATCCAACACCAAAAGACGATGTTGAGCAGTTAAACTCTCTCTTGAAATAATCTTGTAATCTTTACAAGATAAACAATCCCTTCTTCTCAAAGCAAAGTAATCGATCTGCGTTCTTGTTAAGCCACTTTTGTAGGTAATTAAATGCTCTTCTCGTTTTTGAAAAAGGTATTTGCTATGAAAAGATCATAAGCCATAGCAAAATCAAGGAACGTCTTCCCTTCATTCCTAACACCAAAATCATGATTTTCATGCACTTCTGCATACTCTAAAGTATCTTTTCTCACATGTCCATTTAAATTTCCACCCAAGAAAATCATCTCTGTGGGATTCCTTGAATTATCATATCAAGCTCTTCCCAAAAATTGTTCTTTATTCTTTCCTCCAGACCAACTTGAGGTGCATAAACTAAAATGACATTCAAGATCTTTTCTTCTAAGACTAATTTTATCAAAATAATTCGATCACCCAATTTCTTAACCTCAACCACACTCTCCTTCAAATCCTTACGAATTATAATGCCCACGTCGTTTCTACCTTTGTTCCTTCCTGAATACCATAATTTGAAACCCATTTTCTTGATTTCCTTTGCTTTTTCTCCAACCCACTTAGTCTCTTCAAGGTAAAGAATTTGAATCCTTCTCCTTGCCATTGTATCCACAATCTCCATGAGCTTGCTGGTTAAAGTACTAATATTCAAACTATCGAATCTTAGCATTCTTTGTGACACACTTTGATGGTGAAGTGGTGGAACTAGTTTCCTTACTCACATGCGTTCTTCATGCGAGAACCCTTGCTCATTTTGGACTACATTCTAGCGGCGATGTAGCGAAACTAACTTCTTTACTCGCATGTGTTCCTCATGTGAGAACCCTTGCTCATTTTGGACTACATCTTAGCGGCGATGTAGCGGAACTAACTTTTTTACTCGCATGCGTTCCTCATGTGAGAACCTTTGCTCATTTATCACTATACTCGGGCGTCGATGCAGCACGTCGCAAGTAGGGAATGCCCCAATGAAAACTGAGTGTTTGCTAGAATCCATGTTTAAAGATCCGACAAATCTTACGCTGGCTATCGGCTACCTAATGCAACCCTCCTCCTTTACCTGGGCTTGGGACCAGCAATGAAAAGACCCACGAACCTCAACGTAGGTGGAGTTATAAGTTTCTTCACATATACGCTATAATATTTAAATTGTGTTTGTAGTTATGGATTTAGGAACACTTTCATATTGGGAGGCCAAAAGAAATGTCATTTTTCTTCTCATTTGGTACATATTGCATTGTTAGGCATTTATTTCAGGTGGAGTGGTAGTAAAGAATTTAATAACAATGTGAGAATAACAAATCATATTTACTACAGAAATGAGTTAGATACACGATGCACTCATCTAGTAACATACAATTACTCTAACTAAATTTCATATTTATTATAAATTCTTGATTTATTATGTAATAAAAATATTCAAAATATTTACGTTTGTATTATAGGTGATTTGGAATCCGTATACAGATGGGAGGATATGGTATATTCATCTTATTTGCTTAGTAGATTCAGTGGTTTAGAGATACAAGACGTGCTTGATTTGTTATAATATGGTAGTTATGCACGTTCTTGATCGTATGATGGCATAGTTCGAGCTGAAGCAGCACATACTCGAACAAATAGATAGAATAAGATATGTTGATGGACGAGTAAGGGTGTCTTTTCATGGGACTCGGAGTCTAGAAACAATTGTTGAAGAACATGATTTACAAGGCACACTTACAGAAGTTAGAGAACGTTATTTACGATTATATTGGAGGAAGACAAGAATATGGATGCAAGAACAGATGATGCAACCTTTAGTTGTGTATGAACCTCGAGGTTTAATTGAGAGAGATTTGGTAATAAAATTATATTTTAAATGAATTACTAAAATTTTAATTTATATTTTTGACAAAATCATTTATTTTACTTAATATTAGGTAAGTCTTATCTTCAAATTAAAAGAACAAATGATGAGGTGGCTAAATTTATGTTCAAGCGTGAGAGAGGAGGGAATGAAGCACTTGACCAACTAACGAAGAAGATGGAAGAACATGGTTTGCGTGATATTGAAGACCATGAAGATGGAAATGAATTCACGGATGCTGTTTCCAAGGAAGATGTCGACTCACCTCAAATGCAATACACCTAACCTCTGATACACTTTACTCAGCCTCCTCTGACGCTGTTTACCCAGCCCCCTCCGATGGATTACATCGAGCAATCGATGGATTATACTTCCTGACGTAGTCTACCCAATCATTGTATGCTTATAATCTGTTTGGAGAAGGAACTTCGTAAGTTCCAAATTTTTCTACTTCTGAGACTTAACAGGGTTGTTTTGTAGATATGCTTTTTGGAGATTCGATGTAAAATCCATACATGTCAAGATATTTTATATCGGGTTTGGGTCCATCTAGACCACCATTTCAACTTTCTTAGATGCCTACCTATTAACATTCGAGACCTCCACCTATTTGGAATGAATTGCGAATGCAACAAGAAGGCGATGATACTCAAAGTGACAATGAGGGTTACGCACTCGACACTAGAAGTGTACGTGGCCGATCCAATGTTGGTAGCACGTCTATTCACCTAGATCGTGACGATCTTGAGAGAGAAAGATGAATGGTTGTATAAGAGGAGTCGTCACAAGGTAAAGGTGAATGCAGAGGAAGAGAAGGTAGGTAACATAGATGACTTTTTAGTGTATTTAATAATGCTGTAAGTAATGTTGTTCGGAAACATTAATTGTAAACAATATGAGTTGTAAGATATGCTGAGTTAAATGTCTCAAATGTTATATTTAATGTTTTATAATTTAATAGTAATTACTCTTTTCTTCTTAAAATAATTGTATGTAGATTAAGTATGATTTCGATTAATCGTCAAGCTACGTACTTAGTTAATAATAGACAAATTATATCGATTGTTCATATAGTTAATATACTAAATTATCTTTGTAAAATCTTGGGTTATTATTATTATGAAAGTCCAACAAAAATTAAAAATTTTAATTTTAAAATTTGATTGTTTAAACCTCTGAAAAGAAAATAATTATATTATATTATTTAACTTTAGATTTATATGAATACAGGGATTTGTCAAATAAATAATAAATAAAAATATTTTATTTTACAAATTAGTTATATATATATATATATATATATATATTAACGGAGGAAAGTGGAATGGAGGTCGTCACTTCTTGCACCCTACAGCGACCTTTGTATGTTGCACCTTCGTACAACAACCTATTATCTTTTTTCTTTGCTATATTTTCGATTCCGTGTCTCCTCTCCCGAATTATCCCTCGTCCTTGCCCTTTACGCTAAAATGCCCCAAAGCGTGTGATTTGCATACTCCTCAGGGGAAGGAAGAAAGGTGCAACGTTAGGGGACACAATAGTGGCGTCTGTCAAAGAAACATTTCCTCGTGGTAAAGTGAAGTAACGGGAGGTCGTCTATGGTGTTGCTGTGCGTGCAGCCATGCAACCGGTGCGCTGTGATGGCAGTGAGATTAAGTTTGATGACAACGCAATTGTCCTTGTCAACAAGCAAGGGGAGCCCACTGGTACTCGGCCAGTTCCCTATGAGCTGAGAAAGAAGCATGCCAAGATTTTAACTTTGGCAGGTAACATTATGTAAAAGCAGAAGTTTTCATGATACCATTCTGTTATGGTGGTTTTGACAGAGGACTTTTTCGCAAGTGCGAGAATAAGTATTTCCAAACTCATTTTAGTCGCCAAGGATGTTTTTCTACTAACACCATGATGGCACTGGTAGATTATTAAGTTACTATTGTTAAGTCAATGTTGGCTGCTAAAGTCTGAAACATTACTCAATTTGCAGACTCCGTTATTCCTGGGATTTTACTTTGGCGTCCATGTTGTAACGGACTCTTTGCTCCTAAATGACATGGTCGGTAGTGAGGGGGCTGTTAATTAGAAGGGCCAAGAGGGAATTCAGGTTTACTTTCATTTCCGAGCCATTCCCTTTTGACTCCAAAAAAAATTTATTCTCCTTCCGTCTCTGGCTACGAACACTTGTATGAAGTTAGCACAAAAACCTGAGCATGTTGATTTTGTTTTTTTTTCCTTATGATTAGTTATAGGAGATGCGTGACAATCAGCTTAGTAACTCCAAAAATGTGATATGATCTTTGTAGTAGGAGTTATTGTACCCTATTTGCTTTAAAAGTTTTGCCTCTTCATTGTTTGTTATGGACAATAATGCTTAACTTGATCCAGCCAACTGAGAAAAATCTTTATGCTCTTCTTCTCTTCTTCGTCAGTTTGGCTAATCCTGGGTTTAGGAATTTCATATTTCGCGTAGGGTATTTAACCGTCAGCTTGTTTCTTCAGATTTTTTTTTTTTTTTTATGTTTCAACGTTTGAAATTCGCTTTGATATCTCACCATATTAAAGTTTTACTTATGTTAGCAATAAGTGGTGTCAAGAAAAGAGTAATATCGTGGTCATTATTTTTTAAAAGAAGACCGTCCGTCCATTCAGAGGAGAGAACACCGAGGAGTGGGGCTAGATGCACGGGGAAAGGCAAGGGAGAAATTAAGGAGATGCTCAAGTAAGAGAAAGATCAAGTCACTTGCCGTGATGGATAAAAACATTGGTTAGATTGAGTGGAGACTTTGAGAACCATTTATTCTGGGTGGGAATACAAGAAATTTTGATCCAAGTAAGTGTTTCTACCCTTCAATAGCAGGTTGAAGTATTTGGAGATGCCATCACAAGAATTGGGCAACACGTGTCTTTGATTTTAAATAGTGTCCATTATGGCAAAGAATAGGTCTAGAATAATGTCTTGCATAAAAGGGAAGAACCTTTGCAAGATTAGATGCAAGTAGAACCCATCTTGACTGGTCTCAAATTACTAGGAGACTGCTGATGGCTAACAAATAGAGGTTGGAGTAGGAAATAAGGGCAATGACGAGAGGGTTCAACCTAAAAGAAATAGGATCCATGTTTGTACAACCATGTTCGTGAAAAGGCAAGGTTCTGCAACCATGATTGAATTCTCTTCTTCCACATGAAGGGGCAAGGGTGAACATCTTAAGGGAACAGGGGAGCCTAAGGTAGGAGCCATCAAAGGGGGTTGCTCGAGAAGGGATCTTGAGGCCCTTTTAGTCCTTGGAAAGGAGCATGAACCTCCTCTCAGAGTGTCACATGAAAGGCACTTTTAGTTGCCATTAAAAAAGGTTACTAGTAAGATCGCTAGATATGGAAAACCTAGTTGACATGAGAAATTCTACAGGAAGCATATAATAATAATGGTTTTGGATAGTGCGTTTAAGTGCATGCAAAAGAAGATAGTGTTTGGTATGAGAAACGGGGAGTTAATTTTGCATTTGAGACATCACAATTCGACATTAGTTATGCTGGTTTTTCATACTCAATTTTGAAATGAATGAATTATATTCTTGAGGTGGAATTGTTTACTTATATGTATCCCCTCTCCAATTCCTTTTCTAATTTGTTTTTGTTTTTTTTAAGATAATTCATTCATTAATCATGGGAAAGAGATTGTATACAATGGGACTACAAGCCAACCGTGGCAAGGAAGAAAGGAGGGACAACTACGCCCCAACTGGAAGGACGTATCACCCTACAAGGGGAACACACCACACCTAATAGGGGAATATATCCATCTAGAAGGGGGAAATCAAAATGAAATCAAAACTAAAATAAGAATGAAAAGAGAGAAGGTTCCCTCCATTTGGCTCTTATTGAAGCTACACACTTTGATATGATATGTGCTACTGAAACATTATTAGCAATCCCACACGTGATGAGAATACAAGCAAGTAATTGCTGGTGAAGTTATTGATCATAATGTGTTTGGCCCATAAACAAGAAAAAACTACGTAAAAAAGGCCATGGTTAGAGGGCATATCTTGAATTGCTTAGACCATAAATTGCAACTGAGAAAACTTTAATTATCTTCTTGAATCTGCCATTCATGCACCTCCATTAGACCCTTTTGGTAGCTTGAATCTTTTCCTTACTCCTCTATCCAATCTCAAGGAGAACGAACTTTTGACACTAGATTCTCTTGGACAAAATTGATCAATGTAGGTTGTTTATCGAGTTAACACCAATGTGGTGCTACATCTCGAGAGAGATGCTAATCTCTCAGATACATTAATAATGAGTGAAAGGATATTAACTTGTCATTGGATGCCCAACCTAAGGAGATTGTTGGATATTTATAGTATCTTAAGGTTGCACAAGGTCACACACAAGATAGGTAGGACACCCTTGTTTAATGTGTTTTACGCATAATTGACGTACTTAAGCATTATTCCATGCCAAGCAAAAAGAATTTCTAATCAAATGGTAGTGCCTTTTCATTATCAATCGACATAATCTTCGTTGACATCAATTCAATCCCCAAGGCCACTCTTAGCCTTTTGTGCTTGAGATTGTGTTAAACACAGTTGTTCGCATCCTAGCTTTCTTTAGTTTGAGCTCACCGTGATTTGGGGTCTTTTGAATCTTTTAGGACTTGATGCTGTTTGAATTCTTTCATAGAGTTGGATCCTTCTTTCCCTAGCATTTCTCTATCTGAATCTAATTTAGGGATAGATTTGGTCACTCATTATTTAGATCTTGCTCGGGGTTGGATTTGGCACTAGCTGCCCCTACTTTGCTATTTTGAGTTTAGATCTAAAGCTAGATATGGTCTTTGTAGGTCCAAGGTTGGTCCAACTCTAGGGAAGTAGGATGAAGCCCACTCCTTATCATTTGGTTTGTACTCTTCAATGACCTTGTTGACCTTGTTTAATGCAGGGAATGAGCTCAACTCTAAAATAAAGAAATAAATTAGGCTTTTAGGGTTTACTTGAGGTATCCTATGATTTATTGCTCGATAAATCAAGATTCATCATCTTAATGTCTTGAGCTATGGTTTAGTGGCTTTGATATCTTCCAAGAAATTTCACTTGGGTTGATGCCCCTTTTTAAAATAGTGAATGCAGATGAATCAAGGTTTAAGCCTAGTCATTGTGCTCTTAAGCTTGGAAGTTGTATTGGGCAATCAGCTGCTGCTTCTTGCTTATTTTATATTGAATTTGGTGGAGGGAGTTAGAGAGGAGAGTAGAGCTTGATTAAGCAATAGGGGAGGAGTATGAGGATGTTGAGCTGCTCGACATTAGCCACCTTCAATGTTGTAGACAGGGACAGACCTAGTATAGGTAGGGGGGCCCATTGCCCCTCCTTAACCTTTGCATGTCTTTTTTAATGTATTGATTATTTTACATGTTGGGCCCCCTTCCTTTGTATATAGGTCTAAGACATTTTAAAACGGATCGGAAATAATGTTCTTTGCTACTTTAGTTTAGTCAAGAAAAATATTCCTAATTAAACTGTGATCCTTATCTTGAGAAAAATATAAGGAAGATAATATCCCTAACTTTTTCTTATGATGAGTATATACATACGACACTCAACTATATCTAATTTCTTTTTATTAGTAAATGCATATGGTATACATGCCAATGTTTTTGTTCAATTTGATAATAAATTAGATGTTTCATATAACACTTATGGGTTCTCTTGTAATATCTTCTTTATTGCTATCTTTATGAACGTTATTATTCTTTAAGTGGCTTCTAAAGTGTTCAGTTTCCGAAATTCTATCTATATGGTCATAAAATAATATCTTTAGAAGAAATGACATATTAACATATAAATGATAACTTTTGATGAGAAATCCAAGCAATGATTTGATTGTTTCACCTTAGCAAAGTAATTTTCTACTAATTTTAATTATCATTGGCAGCTAGTGCATAATTAGTTGATTTTACCAATTAAATTGCATAATGCTATTTTTTAGCAAATAATTTGAATGATGATTTTAAAAATAAATGTTATTTATTTTCTCTCTCTCTTATTTGTTTTATAAATTGTATTACACCATTGGCCCTTTCTGATTCCGCCCCTTGTTGTAGAAGGTTCAACAAGGTCTGCGGTACCCTAAGGAAACGGACTTGGCAGTTGCTACATTGTTTGGTGTTGTACTCTAAATTGCTGGGAAAATATATGGTGGAAGGGAGATGGTAGTGAAAAAGAGGAGCGAACAACTTCCTACCAATTGGATGATTTCCCTTTAACATTTGGTAAGTTGCATTACAAGTTGAAGGTAGCATCATGGGGGTGATTGGAGGATCCATTGGTGCAAAGCTCTGACATAAGCATTAGGTGATGTAAAGACCCTAAATCTAGGTTCTTAAATCATCTCGAACTCAAACATGTTGAATCGAACCTATCGGTACTCATCGAATACATATTAGGCTAGTATGTCTTGTGAGATGTGAGCACTTGTATTTTTGGTCAAACTTATCTGAAATAGGTCATAAATTGTTGGATCCATATTATTGCAAGCTTTCTAATGAAACTTGTTTTGCAAAAATTTAAGGTATGTAGCTTAAGTCATGTAATAAGCACATAGAACAAGATGAGGGGTGTAAATAAATCGATTTTGGGGGCATTTTAGTCCAACCTAGGTGTTTCTAATCCTAAATCAAGTTGGAGGGTCTACAAAAAGACCTAAATAGGGTTATGGATGCCATTAATTACCCTCTTTGTGGTGCCACTTTTGAGGAAGAGAGAGAAGAGAAAGAAGAAAAAAAGAAGAGAAACACAAAGGAGAGGAGGAGAGAGAAAGCCTTGCAGCATATAGGCCATTCGTGCAATTTCTCCCATGGTCATACAGGGAATTAGTGCGGTATATGATGACACTGATTTTAAGGTGTGTAGATGGACGGCTGCACGGGTGTTGTGTGGCATGGTTAGGATGAGTGGAGGCTGCTGTTGGTGTGGTAGGCACATAGGAGAGAGAACAAGGAAGTGACAATCGAGAAGGGGCATACCAAGACTCAACATGTGGCCAATTGGAATTGTGATTAATTGGTAAACTGAACTCATATGTTCAATTCACCTCGTTGCATGCTTTAAATATGTGATTAATAACCTAATAACTTTGGATTTGGCTTTTCAGTTGTAATATGTTTTTATTGCCTTGATCGATGTTGGTCTCTTGCTATTTTATTAACTAATGCTTACATTCATGTGATAATTGAATAATTGCACCATGTCATGAATACACAAGCATGATCTAATAGATTGGCATGATTGAATCTTGTAGTTAGTCATTAAATTCAGGTCTGAATATTCTTTGGTAAGGTCAATGGAATCCTCATTAAATGGATTGAGATCAATAATCCTTGTGAGGAAACTTGTAAAGGATGGATTAATAACATTACATGTTGATTATGACATATGATGATTATTGTGAATTTGCATTTTCAGAATTGGTAATTTTGTTATCTTATGAACAAACTCGATGATGTGAGTAATGATGAAATAATATATATAATGAATAATTGCTTTGGCTTATGATGTCATGGTTTGGATTTAGATCAATTGGATAGATTAGGGAGTGGGTTAGCCTCCCTCGGACTTTGTGACAGGCTTCTTGGTTAATGGGGTTGTAATATGGTGGAGGAATGGATATAGTTATAAATTTTATTTTAGATACATATCTAGGTTTGTAGAGAGGGTTATTTATAGGTTAGTATAGGTCATGGTTGCATGTATAGTCCATAGTATGTAGCTACCATACTACCTATGATGGGACTCTTGAATGATGGAGTTGGTTGTAGGTTCGGTGTGGGGTATCCTTTTCTCCAAGAGGGTGCCTCGTATTTGTTGCTCTTGATGGGATTTTGCAGCGAGATCTTCTTGAGCCTTTTGAGGTGTTGATTGATTAATAACAATGATCGTAAATATCGAGAGCAATATATGTTAACTGATTAATAATGAATGACAAGAATGAAATCGATGAATGAATTAACTTACTACCCATCTCTTGTGTGCTTGTTTTTGTTGTATTAATTTTGTTTTACTCTACTCAGCTTTTGCTAACATACTTGATGGACTTTGTACACAGATATAACTGATCAATCAAGAGAAGCTGCATTTGGAGTGTCTGGTATGGGACCTAGCTCGGTACTAGCAGACACTTTGTAGGGATTGGACATCCACCACTTAGTTGATTAGTCTTGTTTTCTATGCTCTAGCTTAGTTACTAAGTTCTTGCTTTCCCTTTCCTAGATAGATTGTTTTCTTCTTGTTTTAAGTGAGATTGTACTTTCTCTAGCTTTCGAAATTGTGGACTTGTAATATTTATTTTGGTTAGTAATTGCTTTTATTTATTTAATTAATACTTTATGATTTTTCACTTCAAAAAAAAAAATGCTTTCTGATTTCTTGTTTGGCTGTTGTTATTTTATGATTATGTGTTTGGTGACTATGAATCCTATTATTTGGATGAGAATTTGTACTCGATGACTTAGGAACCATTGAGTTGAGTCAATTGGTAGAGCGTAGGTTGTTACAAGTAAGGAGCTCTCCTCCCTAAGATTTCTTTGTTATGGTTTAGTTATCATATCCATGCGAGGTATTCCATTCATATTGGTGATTCTAGTGGAGATGTGACAATCCTAGTCATGGGTTGAGTTTGCACTCGATATCGAGATCCAACTTACAGTTGCATGGTGAGTTTGCCTCTCATGCTTGAATGCTGGGAGTTGCGTGTGTGGTTTGGGATGCATGACTCCTAGGATCTAAAAGATTGGTTGATACTTATAATTTGTAAAGATTAATTCTAGAGTTTGATTTTCTGTATAAAGCCCTATTGTGACTAGAGAAGGGCCATGGGAATTATGGGGTGAAACTAGTATTGGATTTGTGAGAAGTGAATTGAAGAACCATGAATGGTTCTTTTCTAGTTGTGGGTTCAACACGAAGTATGGATTATTGAGTTGATTGCTCAGGTGCCTAAGCTTAAGGGTGGGTGGCAGGTTGACAATGACAACTTAAATGATAACCTATGTTGTTAAGCATGTTAACTGGATTAGGAGTTAAGATGAATAAATATGAAGTAGAGTATTTAAGAGGACTGATTAGCTGTTTAAATAGAGTAGTATAAATAACATGAAAGTTTTGAATAGATGGTTTAGGATGCTATAACTTAGGGTCAACAAATTAAATGTGTTGATGAACTTGAGGGGGATATTTCTAAGGATCATGAGTATGAAGTCCGAGGAATAGAATCCTAAAGTGATTAGAAAATAGGCATTAAGGTAGAAACTCCTGAGTATTTAGGAAAGGAATAATTGACATGTTGAGTGAGACTTCAATATCTCAACTAAGGCACAACCCAAAGCTAGCACTTGATCCAATGAGACCGACTGGGGCATTGGTGCTTAGTTTCATGGTTATTACTTAAATCCATTGGGAGGTGATGACTTCTTGTAGAGATACTGAAGTTTGGGGGTATCATGGTTAAGAGCTATTGAGGAAGTGGTAAGGCCTACACTGGCCTTGGTAAGCCACTTTAGGGATTATACTTTAAGATGATATTATCCTTCAAGTATCAAGGATTCATAAGCATTTGGAATACATGAGGGGTTGTAGTGCCAAAGTTCCATGAATCCTATAGCTTCATTATTGGTGTGATGAGATTAATAATGATTTTAATGGGTTCATACTTGATGGATAAATCATTTGTAATTTAAAGAGTTAAATTACACTTAATTTGATTAGGTAGAAAATTTAAGTGTTAGATTGTAATTAATTTAAGTTTAGATACTAAATTAGAATATCCTATAAGTTATTATGGGTTTATCTTGCAAAATTGTAGTGGGATATGCAAGGGTTGTCATCAAAATAGGATTAGGGTTGGAATCCCTATAAATATGTCCCAAGTCCAATCCCTAATCTCCAAAACTTCATAATTCTACCAAATCTTGAGAGCCACAATTGCTAGAGGAGAAGGAATTGTTCCTTTTATAGCCAGACATTCAACACAGTACAAGCTAGTCGTCCTATTTTGCAGTTGGACTGCCCAACTAGTGAAGTGATCGTGCATCAGGGGCGTCACCTTCACAAGATGATTGGCCAACAATTGTTGTTGTTCATCCGGTTAGTATTGCATCATGCTTTCACAACCTTTTTGGAGGGCTTCTCGTTGTGCGATTGAGATTTTGAGGTGAGGGGTTACTTCAGATTCGCGAAGAGTTTGTGGATCTCATTCGGAATTGATTCTCCATGACACGAAGGGTCTTATTCGCCCATCGAGGAGGAGATTGGATATGTCGGGACGTATTTAAGGAGGCACTGACCTGGGGTGCTATACCATGTCACCCATAAGATATACCTTGATATCTCGTGGGATCTTGGGATGATTAGAAACTAGTTCCGATCATGTGGTTCCGATTTATCAGGGCATTTTATTTTATATGCTTAATCAGGTTTGTGGGCATCGATATTGTGATTTAAAAATTTTAAAATGCTTCTTTTCATGCTTCTTTGATGCCACGGTTCAATGTGATCAATCCCTTCATGGGTAACATTGAGACATTAGCTAGACTTGTTGCAAAGGGATTACTCAAACGGATGTCATTGATTATAAGGAGACGTTTTCTTCAGTTTTTAAGATGAACTCAAGAATTGTCTTGGCCTTGGTGGCTCATTATGATATGGAGCTACACCAGATGGATATAAAGATCATTTTTCTGAATGTTGATTTAGAGGAGGATGTTTACATGGATGAGGTCATAGGAAAGGAAAATCTAGTGTGTAAATTAAAGAAATCAATATATGGGCTGAAACAAAGTTTCTGATAATGTTACATTAAGTTTAATGATACCATTACGTCTTATGGCTTTGTAGAAAACATCGTTAATTGGTGTATCTACATGAAGGTTAGTGGGAGCAAGTTCATTATATTGGCCCTATATGTTGATGACATCTTGTTGGCTGCAAATGACATGGGTATATTACATGGTGTAAAGAAGTTTCTCTTCAATAACTTTGAAATGAAAGATATGGGTAAGGCATCCTATGTGGTAGGAATAGAGATATTTCAAGATAGATTACAAGGAATTTTAGGATTGTCTCTGGAGGCATATATTGAGAAGGTCTTGGAGAGATTCAGAATGGACTTGACTTGACATTAGTTTTGTGATTGGCATGTTGGGTTGGTATCAAAGTAATCTTGGTATGGATCACTTGAAAGTTGTAAAGAAGGTTTTGAGGTACTTACAAGACCCTAAGGATTACATGCTTGTTTGGAGAAGGTTTGATTACCTTGAGATGATTGGATGCTCATATTCATATTTTGTAGAAAGCATCAACATGTGGAAGTCAACCTTTGGCTACATATTTCTTTTGGTGGGAGGAGCGGTGTCATGGAAGAGTGAGAAGCAATCTGTCATTGTTACTTCCACCATGGAGGATGAATTTGTAGCATGCTTTAAGGCTATAGTTCAAGGATTGGGGTTGTAGAATTTGATCTTAGATCTTGGGATTATTGACAACATAGCCAAGCCGCCAAGAATTTATTGTGATAACTATGTAGCCATCTTCTTCTTAAAAAATGTCAAGTACTCTAAAGGTGCAAAGTACATGGAGATAAAGGACTTGATAGTAAATGAAGAATTTCAGAAACAAAGGGTGTCAATTGAGCATATTAGTCCTGATTTGATGGTAGCGGACCCACTAACAAAAGGTTTGACACCCAAGGCATTCTTTGAGCATGCATGTGGATGGGTGTCTTAGACAAGTCCTTGTTATAATATTTGATTACTACTTTTATATACGGTGCTCATTATATTATGATATTTTGGATTCCATTTATAGTTATTTGTTTCTGATTTATATTGTTTCATATCATTATGTGTTACATGTATGTTTGTGTGGATAATATATTTTGTCTACTTGACATTTTGATAGAGGATAATATTCTCCTCAACTAAAGTTTGATTAGGGTTAGTTGGGATCACCATACATGGAACAAATCATGTCAAAATGTAGGATGTGTGACTGCCATGATCCTACCGATCTTAATTTAATTAAAGTAAATGATCCATTCACAATACAGTAGGCTCAAGGAAGGTGTGCTTAATGTGTATTATTTGGTCCTCAAGCTTTAGACTAAGTGCGAGAATGTTGGAATTAATCCCATTTAGTGATTCATAAGACTTGGATTAAATAATAAATATGTCTAATTTAGTTAATGGATTTAGCCATATCGAATAAAAGACCCACGTATGAATAGTGGGAAGGGTAGAATCAATTATGAAAGGGAATCTCAATGTTATTATGATTCCCTCCGACTTGGCCTCGATAAAAGGATAGAGGAACCTCTTAATTGGGTGTGTCCTCATTTAGAGAAAAAATCCTAAAAGGATTTTGGTGCCTCATTGCCATCAAGGAGTCCCATAATGTCAAGGAGAGAAGGGAAAGAGAAACGTCGATGTGATCATGATCGTGTGTGTTCTCCGATTCACTTTTGCTCCATCATGCGTGGTATCCCTCTCTACATGTCATGGAGAGAGGTCATCTCTAATGCCAATGTATTTTTATATTAATGTGAGAATCGAGTTAATCATGATGAATGCGACAAGATGCATAATTCGTCTATTATGATAATTGATATACAAAATCTTCTAATGCCTATTTTGGTTGAACTTGACATGTGATTTCTGATAGTTCTTGATTTAGACAAATAAATGCTTTAATAATTGATAACAAAAGAAACACTTTCAACTTAATGCTACCTAGTGTAATTTTGAAACTTTTATTTTCCTTGATAATTATTTATTTTGATTAGCTAGATAATTTGGAATCTTCTCGATGATCTTGCCATTTCATTAATAAAATAAAGTTACTTCCTAACAATATTGTACAAGGACTTAACTCAAGTAACCATCGTTGACTGTTGGATCGCATATATATAGATCATCATGAATAATATATAGAATGCCATCTTGATTTTTAATTCTTAATCAAAATCATCCATCTCCAAGCTACTTGAGTTCATCTGTGAATAGTAATAAATCCAGCAGGATTTTAGGGCATTGAAGATTATTCTATAAGTAACTCAACTTGAGATATTGTATCGAGAGAGTCCTAAGATTCTTTGTAGTCACTTTCATATCAGTGACTTGAAGTTTAGATTTTCTTCCGATGAGGGAAGAAAAGTCCTCTCATTGGGCCCTACTAATAAGGCTCATTAAAGGAAATAAGCCTATCTTAAAATGCTTTTGCAAACTCAACTTGACAACTCAAGTTGTAGGTTCAATCTGATTGCCCGGTAGTCCGGTTGGATTCGGCTACCTTAGAGTAGATCTTCAACTTGGTTGTCTGATAGTTTGGCTATGTTGAACTACTGGGGAGGCAGATAGTCGGATAATGTAGTTGGTAAGGTCTTACCGACCGAACATACTTCTTAGGTTCCCCTGATGTCTACTTGAATAAACTGCCAGGCAGTGGTAATAGATGTTGACCAATTGAAGGTCTAATCACGTTTGACAGGTAGTTGGGCCTCATTTGTCTAACTAATATAGTTAGGTGGGTTGGTAGGACCCATCGTCACGACCGGCATGAAGGATCACCTATTTTTCCATTCAAGTACGGTTATAGGGCGACTACTTTAGGCGGGGTGGTTATTTCAGGGGTGTGCCTTTGTCAGTTGAGGAGATCGTGGGATCATGTCTTCGACCACAATCCCCATGATCTATGATCTTGTAACCTATATGAGTTGAGGTTGCTCAGGTGGAAGGGGTTACGCAACCTAAGTGAGAGGAAATAGAAAGTCCCCTTGTATCTTGTATTCATAAAAGATGTAGTGAAATTCGAGAGTTAATCCTCTCCGTAGATGTACACCAGTTAAGGTGGAAAAGGGTCACCAACTCTCTTGTCTACCTTTGTGTGATTGCATGTGAGTTAGGCTCTCTATTTTAAGAGGCTAGCTCGATCAATTGGCACTGTATGTGGGAATTGATATTTTTTCTCACGCTTCCCTCTTCACTTCTTGTTGCTTTGATGGATCCCTCGATTTGTCACTCTTCTCGTGCAAACATGGAGAAGTAGGCTCCTGTCGAGTCTAGCCTTTCTGTCTCAAAGAGACGCCAGTGGGTGGAAGAGACGGGTGATGGGAACACCATCATGAGCCATAACTAACTCATTTTGATCTAATTAAGTCAGTAAATGCTCTTACATAACTGTTAGAGAGCCATAATTCACTGCAAATCCATTTTGAGGGAAAGACAAGAAATCATGGTTAAAACTGTAAAATTACCATCATATCTTGAATACAGAATAACCACGGGTTTTCTCAAGAGATAATTAAGGGTCAAATGATCTTAAAAGGCTAACAAGTAGGTTAGAATAGACAGAAAAGGGTTTGCACGTGTTTTGAGAATTAAATGGCTTCTGAAACCCTAAAAATAGATCCGCTTAATTAACTGAGGTTCCGATCAGGATAAAATTCACCTAAACCCTCTAAAATTTATAAAAAAATATTCTCTAGGATTTGGTATGCTTGATTTGACCATTAGAACCTGTCTTGACCAAAAATAGAGTCCCAGACTGACATTTGCCCTAATTTAGGTTTTTGCATAAATTACCCAGTCAAACTTGGTCAAAACCTAAATCTAACTTCACCATTGGATTCCTTGAGTCTAAATTAGGTTTATACCAAAATTTGAGCAAAATTTGAGATCATCTTGACCTAGCTTGCAATTTGGTTCAGTCTGAGTCTTTTCTCTCACACACATGCCCCTACCTTTTGAAATCCTTACAAAAAGACCCCTATCTTTGTCGTCACTCTTTGCAAATAGGTTCCTTTGCCATTATCGTAGAGGAATCCTTCTCCAATGACCTTTGATTGAAGAGAACTCTTCTGTTTAATCAATCCCTTCCAAAATTGGAAGGGAGATTATTTGAGGAGTCCTCTTCCCTCTGAATCCATCCATGAGCTCCATAACCTTCCCAATCTCTCATGTGAACGCATGAGAGATTTGGGTTTCCTACTTCAGTGACAATTCTTAGCTTGGAGCTTGGCTTCCAAGCTCAAAACCCCCTCCTGAGCCCTATAAAAAGATCCCCAGGGCACGACCGTGCTCTCAAGCTTGATTCCGGCTGTGAAACCCTCCTTTCCTCCTTCCTCTTCCGGCTGTGAAGCTCCATAAGCTCTGGCGACTCTTGACCTTTTTCGTCATCCGTCCACAAAACCAGTGGCCGGATTCACTTTCTCTCTCTCGTCTGCTCTTGGCCGTACCAGCAAGAGCCCCTCTATCTCCGTCATCGTCGCCGTTCCCATCATCAGAGCACCTTCTTCCCCAACGTCGGCCTACCAACACCGGTGCTGTTCTCCCCTGTTTGTCTGTTTAGGTTAGGTTAGATTAGTTAGCTTAGCTCTTAGGTTTAGTTTTATACCCAAAAACCTCAAAAAAATAGCCCTCGACGCCGGCGCTCACCTCTGTCTTCTCCATCTTCGGTCGCACCTCCGACGAGGTCCTCCGCACGCTACACTCATCCACACACCTTACCACAACTCTCAAAAGCACCACCGTCCTGGGTGTGCGCTTGACCTGAATACCCGATTACTTGTTACTGTGGAAGGCTCTGGGAGAGTGGATCCCAAAGAGAGAAAGAGAGAGAGTGCGTGGGGACAGGGGGTTTTGCTCTGAAATGGGTTGGCTAGCACTTAGCCAATTTCGTAAGTCTCCCCCTGTGCATCAGAAGGCCTGGACAATGGAAAGAAAGAAGAGGAGGAGGACCGTGAAAGAATAGAAGAGAAGAGACAGAAAACAAAGGAAGGAAGAAGAAGAGCAGAAGAAAAAGAAAAGGAGCACTGTAGCAACGCATTTTAAGTCGTTTGATTGTAAAATCAGACATGTGATCATCAGTTCATTTGATTAGGATTTGAGTAATTATTCTATGTTAGGCTTATAATTGGTGATCCAAATCACTATTATTTTGTCTAGAATTCTTTTTACTCTTCATATACTCATGCCATATATTGCAAATTAGATTTTGAGTAATATATTGTGCTCATTTACATTAATTGTTGAGATTAGTATGTGAATTCCTATTTGCTCCCTGTGTTCGACCTTGGACTTCAAATTCGAGTATAAATTTTATCTGTATTTCGTGAGATTTCGACTATACTGCAATGCAACGATTTTAAACCTGATCTCAAGCAAACAACATTTTGGCACCATTGCTGGGGAGCAACGCGCAATTCACTGCTATTCTCTTGAATATTTGATTATATTTGAGTACTAACTTGCCCTGTTTGCTTTCTTGTGATTTTTGCGAGGTACTTCACGAGGAGATCTTCCACGCAAATCAACCACTCCAAAGCAGGTAACTTCTCTATTCTTCCCTAATCATCCTCCTAATCTTGGGATGACAAAAAAGGAGACAATTAATTAGGAATCACCTGCCTTATGTTTTTTAGTAATCATCATTTAAAAGGCAAGTTTCCTGATTTGTGAAATTCTTTTCAAATCTCATTAAGTTGAAGCGATTTTGTTTAGAAATCCCACCCCAAATTCTTGTGCCTATTAGGGACTACGCTTAAATTCTAAATCACTTTGGGCTAACACATTTCTTGCTTGAAGCCCAAGGTGAACATTTTTAAAAATCAATTGGACTTGGAAATAAAGCCAATTAGGTTTTCTGCATTAGGGTTTTTGAAGTGCTAGTACACATGTTTGCCTGAATTAAAGGAAAGTTATTGATGTCGATTATCAATTTAATTTATTTATTACTCGAAATTTGAAAACATTTCGAGGTCGAACTCAGGGAGCAAATTCGATTTTAGAAGTAGAAAAATCACAATTTACAATACTGTAATGTTTTACAAAAAATGTAGAGACTAAAAGTTGAATTTTTCTTCTCTTTTTCTTCTTTTCTCTCCTTCTTTGCTCTCTCTCTTTTCTTTTCTCTATCTTTAGACGTCTGATTCTAGGAATCAGACGAACTAAGTGGCACTTGCTACAGTGCACGTCTTCTTCTTCTTCCTTTCTTCTCTTTGGCTGCTGCTGCTTCTCCTTGGCTTCTTCTCTTCTTTTCCTTTCTGCTTGGCCTTCCTCTTTGCGGTAGCTCCTTCTTTCTCTTTTCTTCTCTTCCTCTTTGGCTCTTTCTTCTTCTCTTCTTTTCCTTCTTCTACCTTCTTTTTCAGCTCCTGCTCCTTCTTCCTTGGCGCAGCTAAGTCCTCAGCCTCTTCCTCTTCTTTAGTTGGCCTCTTCTCCTCCTCTTCCTCTTCTTCTGCTTCCTCTTCCTCCTTCTTCTTCCCTGCACAGGTACACGGTTAACCAAAACCTACCCCTACCCTCCTCGCGTCTCTCTCTCTCTATTTCTTTCTCAGGTCATAGCTCTCCCAGAGCCAGCCAGGTTATCGGGTCGGGTATACACGCCCCGGACCAGGCCCACCGGCGTGCGGTGGTGGGTGAGGAGTGCAGGGTCAGGTAAACGGGTCACGCTAGGTTCGCGGAGGTCCGGTCACGGACGAGGTGGGTGAAGGTGAGTGGGACCTCACCCCGTGGTTTTGAGGCGATAAGCCTTGTATAGTTTTTCCTTTTATGCAGGTGCAGGTGGTCAAGAGTTTTCGAGGTGGGACTATCTTCCCACCTCCCTTCGCGTGCGTTCGCAGCAGGGAACTTCGCTTGATTGCAGCTGATGCTTCAGCCTTCAGTGCCAATTAGTTGCCTGGAGCTGTACGTGGTAGTATTTCGCACCACCTGGGACTGCTGGCCTAGAGCAGGGGAACCTGAAGCGAGCTCACAAGTAAGCTTCTTACTGTCATCAATGGCGGTGACCCTCCAAACCTGTAATCATGCAAACGGCCTCATGGCCACGTTAGAATGCTCAGGAGGCTTCGCCGAGGCACGATGAGTGTATTGCGGGGGTTGGTGTGGCGTGGGGTTGCTGGAGTGTGTGTGCCTAGGGCAAATTGTGCGCATGCAGGTGGGTGTGTTCGGGGGAAGGTTCCAGTGGGTGGCACGGTGAATGAAAGGGCAAAAGGTGATCAGTGGGATGTGGTGAAGCTTAGGGACCGGTTGGCGAGGGGTGGAATGGCCTGTGGAGGTGGAGCGACCTTGCCGGAGTTGGTGGTCGGAGGTGGAGAGGGTGATGGTGGTTTGTGATGTCAAGGGGTCGAAGGTGCAAATTATAAGAGGGGAAATAAAGAGGGGAGTAAGGGGAACTTATCTAACGAGTCCAAAGCGAAGGGGGAAGGCGGATGGCGAGCGGCTGGTGCTTGCCATCGCCGGAGACGAAGGTGCCCAGGGGAAGAAGATGGCAACGAGGAAGGGGGTCGGAGGGTGCGCGCTGGTACTGCGCGACGCAGCGGAGGACGACGGAGCAGGCTCTATCATTGGTACGGTGGCAGAGCGACGAGAGAGGGGGGAGGAAGTTGCCAGAAGCTCTGGGAAGTCGGCCGGAGTTGGGAGGAGACGAATTGGAGGGGGATCTCAGGCCAAATCGAGCTTGCAGGAAGCGGCGTGGCGTGCCCTTCCTTAAATAGGCACTGGCAGGGCGGGAAGCGCGCGAGGGTGGCGGAGAGGCCACGCCGGAGGTAAGGCCAGTTGGACACCCATACCTCTTGTGCGTTCGCACGAGAGGTATGGTGGGTTTCAAGGCATGGGGAGTAGCCCATGCGGTAGGGGGCTTCGCAGGGAGCTCCCCTTTCAAAGCTGGGGGTGGCTCCCCATACAGGAGAGGCACAAACCTCTGCGTAAAGTCGCTAGAGGTATGGCCCCTGCTGTGGATGGCAGAGGGACTGAAGTGAAGAAGATGACGAGGAAGCTGAGGGGGTAATCGCAAGGGTTTCAAAAAGTTGAGGGTCAAAAAGTAATTTTGAGGATCAAATTGCAAAGCTCCCCTTTCAAAGCTGGGGGTGGCTCCCCATACAGGAGAGGCACAAACCTCTGCGTAAAGTCGCTAGAGGTATGGCCCCTGCTGTGGATGGCAGAGGGACTGAAGTGAAGAAGACGACGAGGAAGCTGAGGGGGTAATCGCAAGGGTTTCAAAAAGTTGAGGGTCAAAAAGTAATTTTGAGGATCAAATTGCAAAGTAGGTCAAGATGACCTTCCCTTAAGTCCAAATTTTGGTATAAACCTAATTTGGACCTAAGGAATCCAATGGTGAAGTTGGAGTTTAGGTTTGACCTCGTTTGACTGGATATTTTGCACAAAAATCTAAATTAGGTCAAAAATTGGTTATGAACCCCAATCTAGGTCAAAACAGGTTCTGAAGGCCAAATTGAAGGTTCTAAACCCTAGGAGATATTTTTTCATGATTTTTAGAGGGTTTAGTTAATTTTTATCTTTCCTGGAACCTTGTGAATTAAAGTGGGTTTATTTTAGGGTTACAAAATGCCATTTAATTCCTAGATTTCGCCATAACCATTTTCTGACCAAACCACCCCACTTTTTCTCTTATTAAGTCCACTTGACCTATGCCTAGACCCTTAAAAATCCCGTTGATACACTGCAATGGTAAAATTGTAGTTTTACCCCTTATTTTGTGTTCTCTCCTTAGATTGGTGATACCCTGAATTAGGCCTTCCTTTTGGTTATGTAGGAGCTTTTGTTCATTTTATTAGGTCAAAATGTGCTAGTTAAGGTTCATGATGAGGTTCTCTTCATACCTCCATGGCTAGCTTTTGCTAGTCCCTTAGCAAAATTTTAAGGTTTTAACCTCTATTCTAAACCATGAGTTTCTTTCAGCAATCTTGATAAGTGATTTTTCTTCTCTTTTCTCTTTGATTAGGTTAGAATGCTGATAATGGGCCTAAAGGTACACTAGTACCAACCAAGATCCAGACCTATCTAGCTTTAGCCTCGGTCCTTAGCAAAGGTTTTTAAGGCCCGCAAGAACTACCCTAAGGTTTATTGGACTCCATGGTTAAAGCACCCGTGCTTGAGACATTTTTAGCCTTGGTTCAGTTTGCAGTGCGTTTTGTAAGAGAGAGACAGAGGGTTTATTTGTTTGGAGAGTTTTCTCTCTTTTCTTTTTAATTCTAGCTTAGGATTGGCTTCACAATATGTTCTATATCGGATTCCTCGTCCCCATCATCAATCCTTAAAGGTCCCTGGCAATCGATGCTTCGAGATAGCATCGCCCATGGTAACCCCCAGAACCCTGGTTTTCGAGATTTCGAGATAATCCTGCCCATGGCGTTCCGTGGCCAAATATAGATCCTGGCGATTGACATTTCGTGATAATGCCATCCATGGTATCTGAACCAGCAGAGTGCTTACATGCCCCGGGTAGGACATGTAAATATCCTAAGAGATAAGCACCGAGGAGACGATATGTTGTTACGCATCTTTGAGGGGAATTTCTCACCTCTCCGCGTCGGGAACTCATCCAAATCAACTTGTGTTGATCGGCCGCTCCTAATCTAGGTAATATTTTCAGAATCATTAAAAACGCTTCTGCATGATTTTGATATTTATGCTCACTGAACCAGACTGTGTGTGAATTGGGGTGCTTAGGTTACCGAGTTCCGCAAACCGAAGGTTAGTTAACGAGGCTGAATACTCCCTAAGCCTTAGACCTAATACTTAAGCTTTTCATTTTCCTCAACCTCTTGAGGAATATCTAGATCTTAATGGGTACTACGAGTCTAGCCAAAAAGGCCTAAGGTTAGCGTTCTTACTAATCTTTTTGTGTTTCTTTAGCACTTTCTCTTTACTTTTCTTAATGTGGTTTAGAACTTCGGTTAATCCCTTAATCTTTTACTAATGACTATCTCTTTCTTTTTTATTTTGTGCTCCTTTTTAGTATTTTACTCTTTTTCTCCTCCTCTTTTGATTCTTGTAAAGCCCATAAAAATTTCTTCCCTCTAGTTTTTTTGTTCTTTTTCAAAAAATTTTTATTTTTTTGGTGTTTTTTCAAAATTAAAATTTTTTTTTGGTGTTTTTGACATATGTGATTTTTTTGTTGAAACCTTTTTTGTTATGAGTTTTCATTGCACTTTCATACCCCCCAATGCCTAAGATTTGTAATGTCCTCATTGTAAATTAGGTGGGTTTTTATTCAGCTTGGTTCATTCATTAGGACAGGTGTTGGGTGAGTGGATGGGTCAAGGTGACTGTTGCAGATGATTTCTAATCTCAGGTATGGGTACCTGAGGTGGAGTTGGTTGTCTTAAAGGATGAACCCTAAAGTGTAAAGAAATGTCAGGAAAAGTTTCGGGTTTTCGAAAGAATGACGGGTTACTTCCTGTTAAGTGCTGAGTTTTACGCCATCGGCTTGGCGCAATGGGCTCATAGAGAATGGAGGGTAAAGGATGACTCAGCTGAATTTGTATTGGTCACGTCAATGAATGGTTTGAGTCTCTGACCATTCATGATGAAGGGTTTGGAATCGTGGCTGAGTGGACTGATCTCGACGGCTCCATTTCCAAAGATCTATCGGACTAGATATGATCCGATCCACTTGGATCGCAATTTTCCTGGAAACAATTTTAGTCGGGCATCGAAGAGTAGGACCTTCTGACTAGGGTGAATGATCTTTCTAGATATGTGCTTGTCATGGAAGGCGTTAACCTGCTCTTTGTAGATTCGCGAGTTTTCATATGCGTGAAGGCGTAATTGATCAATCTCGCTTATCTGAAGCTTTCTGTGGGTTCCAGCCTTAAAAAGATCTAGGTTGCAGTTCCATACTGCTCAATAGGCTTTATGCTTTAGTTCGACGGGGAGGTGACATGCCTTCCCGTACACCAGTCTGAAAGGAGACATGCCTAATTGGGTCTTGTGGGCGGTCCTATAAGCCCACAAAGCTTCCGGAAGTCAGGATGACTAGTCCTTTCTATTAGGTCGAACAGTAATTGGAAGGATTTTCTTGATCTCCCGGTTCAATAGCACAGCTAGACCATTAGTTTGGGGGTGGTAAGGAGTAGAGATTTGGTGTGACACCTCGTATTTGGTCATCAGTGACTTGAACTGAGCGTTGGTGAAATGGGTCCCTCCATCAGAGATGATCGCTTGAGGAATCCCGAACCGTGAAAAGATATTTTGGTGAATGAATTTGATAACGATCTTGTGATCACTGGTTCAGGTCGGAATGGCTTCGATCCATTTGGACATGTAGTTAACAACGAGTAAAATGTACTTGAAGCCGTCCGAGATAGGGAAATGGCCCATAAAATCAATCCCCCAAATATAAAAAATCTTGCATACGAGAATCGATTGTAAATGCATCATGTCGCGATGTGTTTGGCAATGGTTGCATGCCTTACAGTGATTGTATGCGTCCTTGAAGATTATGGGCCAGTAGAAGCCACACTGGAGGACTTTTGATGCAGTTTTGTGCCCAGAGAAATGGCCACTGCATGCCCGGTCATGGTAGAAAGAGAGTATGTCATTGATTTTGACCTCTGGGACACATCGCCGAATAATTTGGTCAGCACCTATGCGGAATAAGTACTGGTCTTCCCAAATGTAATACTTGGCATCGGAGCGCAATTTGTCTTTCTTAGCCTTCGGCCAATCAGACGGGATCTGATGTGATGCCAAGTACTTTACTATATCAGCAAACCATGGAAACCCTGTACCAATAGTCAAGAGATGCTCATCAGGAAAGTGCTTTGTGATGGGTCTGGAAGGGTCGATGATTTCAGAAGGAAGGCGGGACAAGTGATCAGCTACCATGTTTTGTCTTCCCGCTTTGTCGCGAATCTCGAGATCAAATTCTTGCAACAGCAAGATCCATCGGATTAAACGAGGTTTCGCATCCTTCGCAAGGAGATGCCTCACAGTTGTCTGATCCAAGTAGATAATAACGTGGGAACCTAAGAGATACGATCTGAATTTTTCAAGGGAAAATACTATAGCTAGCAGCTCTTTCTCCGTAACCGTGTAGTTATGCTGAGCCTCGTCAAGTGTCTTGCTAGTGTAGTGGATGACCACGGGTTTCCCGTCAATCTTTTGCCCCAGAATCGCTCCTATAGCGAAGTTAGATGCATCGCACATGATCTCAAAGGATTGAGACCAATCAGGGGACTGTAGGATCATGGCTTGGGTGACTCGGTCATGAAGGATCTGGAATGCTTGAGTGCATTCCTTGGAAATTTCAAAAGGTACATCCTTGGAGAGAAGAGTGGTCAGGGAGTGCACGATTTTCGAGAAATCAGGGATGAATTGATGGTAAAAATCGATGTGCCCTAGAAAAGATTGGATGTCCCTGATCAAGCTAGGCATAGGGAATTTGGAGATCAAGTTAACCATTGCTCGATCAACTTGGATGCCCCTCTAAAAAATCAGATGTCCTAGGACGATCCCCTCAGGCACTATGAAGTGGCTCTTTTCCCAGGAAAGAACCAAATTTACGTCAATGCATCGCCTGAGTATATGAACAAAGTGTTGGAGGCAATCGTCAAATGATGCCCCAAATACTGAGAAGTCATCCATGAAGACTTCCACATAATCACCTACCATATCAGAGAATATGGCAAGCATGCACCGCTGAAATGTCGCGGATGCATTGCAGAGATCGAAAGGCATCCTTCAGAATGCGTATGTCCCAAAGGGGCAGGTGAACGTGGTCTTCTCTTGGTCTTCTGGATGGATCGCCACTTGGTTGTAACTGGAGTACCCGTCAAGAAAGCAGAAGAATCTATTTTTCACTAGTTTTTCGAGGATCAGATCAATAAACGGTAGTGGGAAATGATCCTTCTTCATGGAGGAATTGAGTCTTCTGTAATCAATGCAGACTCTCCACGAGTTGGCTATATGAGTCGGTGTGACCTCTTCGATTTCAGTCGTGATTGTGGTGAGCCTTGCCTTCTTAGGCACAACCTGGATTGGGCTCACCAACGACTGTCGGAGATCGGGTAGATGATCCCTGCATCTAACCACTTAATGATCTTCTTTTTCACGACCTCCTGCATGTTAGGGTTTAGACGTCTCTGCATCTCGAGTGAAGGTCGTGCGCCTTCTTCGGAATAGATGTGGTGTGTGCAATAAGAGGGGGACTTATTCCAGTCAAATCATTGAGAGTCCAACCAATGGCTCTACGATGTTGCTAGAAAACAGTAATCAGACGGGATTCCTGATCAGGGGTATGGAGTTTATAATCACAGGAAGTGTCTGATTGGAACCCAAAAAGACATATTTCAGATGATCGGGAAGGGGCGTGAGTTCCAAAATGGGATTATCAGCAGTAGCGGGTGGTTCAGAATGGGTGTAAGGAACAAGGGTAGGAGTTATGGGTGTGTCCAGATTGGGTTCAGACTCCTCTAATTGTGGGTTTAGATCTTCTTGTGGTTGATTGGGGATAATTAGGTTGTCCTCAAATGCGGTTCTGATATCGCATATTTGTTCCACCACATCGCAATTAATCTCCTGTTGGGCCTTAAAGATATCAATCTTAAGGGTTTGGTTTCCAAATTTCAGTTCTATTTGGCCCTCCTCACAGCTTATGTTGGCCCTAGTAGTGGCCAGAAAAGGTCTCCCTAGTATAATTGGTGTATCCTTTGGGTTCTCAGGTGCATCCATGTCTAGAACTATAAAATCTACTGGGAAGTAGAAATCCTGCACCCTAACAATAACATCGTTGAGAACTCCTTTAGGTGACTTAATGGATCGATTAGTTAACTGCAATGTCACCTCAGTCGGTTTAAGCTCGGATTCTTCAAGGTGGTTAAGCAGGGATGTGGGTATCAGGTTTATGGAGGCACCTAGGTCTAACAATGCTCTATCAGATTGGGTTTCACCAATTTTACATGAAATCAGGGGAGTGCCTGGGTTTTTTGCCTTGGGTGGGAGCTTACTCAAAATTACATAGCTAACTTGCTCTGACAGTACGATCGGATTCCCACTCTTGGTTCACGGCTTACGCTGGGGTGTACACACATTTTTCAAGAATTGTGCGTAAGCCGGTACGTGGTGGATTGCATCCATCAAGGGGATGTTTATTTGGACTTTCTCAAAGAGCTTGATCAGGTCCTCCTCAGAAGCCACGGGTTTGGTTGTCCTCTTTCCCTTAGTCAAGGTGATGAGAACCTCATCATGAGCCATAACTAGCTCATTTTGACCTAATACAAAGGATAAAAGCTCCTACATATCTCAAGGAAAGGCTTAACTCAGAGAATCCTGAGTTTGAGAAGAAAACAAGTCATAAGGGGTAAAAATGCAATTTTACCAGTATAATCTGCATACAGGGTAATTCAGGGCCCAAACATAGGTCAAAGCAGCTTAATAAGAATAAGAGTGGGATGAAATGATCTAGCAAGGGCTACAGCAATTCCAAGAAACTAAATGATAATCTGTAACCCTAAAACAACCCACTTCAATTCACAAGGTTCGAGGCAAAGTAAAAATAGAATAAACCCTCTAAAATTCATAGAAAAATAATCTCCAGGGTTTAGAACCTTCAATTTGGCCTTCAGAACCCTTTTTGACCTACATTGAGAACCATGCCCAATTAATAACTTAATTTGGGTTTTTGCGCAAATTGACCGGTCAAACAAGGTTTAATATGGAAATGAAATTCACCATCAGATTCCTTAGGTCCTAATTAGTCATGTATAAAAACTTGAGCCTAAGAAGAAACCTCCTTGACCGACTTTACACTTTGGTCCTCATATATTTACTCTTTGGCCCTCAACTTTTGAACCCTCGCATTTTGGCCCCTAACTCTCCTTCGTTCTTTGCAATCAGGTCCCTCCTGCAAAACCTGCCAGCACCATGCTCCGGCGACCTTGCGCGGAGCATGGCGCCGCGCAGGGTGAGGTGGGGGACCTGGCAAGTAAACCGGGGGTGCCCTGCGTCGTCAGCCGTCGCAGGGACACCCCCCTGGTCGTTGTTACCCACCATACCGGCCGTGCGAACGCACGGACGGTATGGGTTCTTGTTTCCGACCATCCTCCGGCGAGGGAGACACGTCGTCTCCCTCCGCCTTCCTCCCTGTTTGATCCCTATAAATACCCCCCGTTGCTCCACCGACCGGGGCAGCCTGGATCTGACGGAGAAAATCCCCAACTTTCTTCTCTTCTTCCTCCGGCAGACGCTCACCAGCTCCGGCGGTTTCCTCCCCCTCTACCTCTTCGCTCTGCCGCAATACCAGCAGCAGAGACTTCCTCCCCTGCTCTTCCCGCGCCACGCCGCACCCAGCTGGCGCCTCTCCGGCTCTCTGCTCGCCGCCGCCCCTATCCCTGAGCATCGTCTTCTCCGGCGACAGTCGATACGACTGTCGCCCTGTTCCTCCCCCTTCGTCCCTGCAAGTAAGCTAGAGCTACTCCCCTTCTCCTCCTCTTTCTTTCCCCGCTTTCAATTTATTCAGTTAAGCGTTCTACCGACCCTGACCACCTTCACCCCCTTCGCCTCCGACCACCCTCCGGCGAGCCGCTCCCATCACCTCAGCGACCCACACGGCTCGCCGACCCTCACCGAACCTCCGCCTCATCACACTGAGCACCCCCCACCCCTCCACTGCCACTCCACACCTCCGTAACACTCCCCCGAACAAACCCATTCCTCCGGTTGCAGTCCGACCCAGGGCTGCCGCCAGACACCACCTTGCGGCCTGCCGCACAGCTCCTCACCTTCGCCGTGCCACGGCGAAGGTTCCCCAGTGGTTTGATCAGGCCGAGAGGCCATATTCGTGTCCGACAGGTTTTGAGGTTCGACCGCCATTAACGCACATTGAAGCAGCTTCTCCCGCGCTCCAGGCTTGAGGACTCCAGGTCTCCAGCTGCTGCGGAGTACGGGGAGTCTTGCGAAGGCAGCCAGCCAGCAACCTATGCAAATCGAAGCCGCAGCTGCAGAAGCCAGGCCGCGGTCTCCCAGCAGGCGCACGCGAGGAAAGGTCTCCATTTAGTCCCACCTCGGAAACGCCTGAAGAGTCGCAGCGACATAAGATGCAAAAGTGCTGAAGGCTTACTGCCTCAGCACACGGGGTGAGGTCCCCTTCACCCGCCCGGTTACCCGGTCTCGTCCGCGCTCACGCCCCGCGGACCTGACCCGAGCCGACCCGACCCGACTTAAGACTGACCTGCACTCCTCGCCCACCACGCACGCCGGTGGGCCTGGACCCGGGCCTGACCCGAACCCGATTACCCGGCAGCTCTGGGAGAGCTTTCCCAAGAGTGGTTTCAGAGAGAGAGAGAGACGCGGGGGGAGGGGGGGTAGAGTAGGTTTTGCCTCTGACGAAAAACTCTGAAGTGTGCAGGCACAGGCGAAAAAGAAGACCCGCGGAAGAAGTAGGAAGCTGACTGTAGCAACAGGTAGTTAAGTCGTCTGATTTGGAAATCAGACGACGGCCTGAAGGGAAAAGAAGAAAGGAGGGGTGACGTCCCTGGCTGAAAAAGAAAAGAAGAAGCTGACACTCAGCCGCAAGGAGGAGAAACAAGAAGAAACCTTCACAGAAGAGACTGCAGAAAAAGAAGAGAGGCCAAAGCAGGAACAGCAGGAAGAAGAAGAAGAGCATCACCATTGCAGAAGAAGAACATCACCTCTGCAGAACAAAGAAGAAGAAGGAGATCTAAAGAAAGAAAGAAAGAAGAACATCACCTCTGCAGAACAAAGAGAAAAGAAGACAACAAATTCTTTCCCTCTCTCTTTCTTTTTGTAAAAGAAACATGTATATCTCTAGAATACAACTTGCTCCCTGAGTTCGACCTCGGGAACTCTTTTATTTTCCGAGTAAAAAATTTATATATTTGAAATGTTGGTAGTAACCGGCTATACTACAATGTTATAACAAACTAAAACCCGGTTATCCCGAAGCCAAGCGTTTCTCATTTTGGCGCCGCTGCCGGGGAGCAACGGCTATTCTAGAGGTAAACATTCCTGTTTCTTTTAATTTCTGATAATCTCCTCTCTTTTGTGCAGCTACAGGAACTCAAGAAGACAAGCAACCACACGACAACCACTCCGAAGACAGGTAAATTTTTCCTCTCACTATTAACCCCTAAACTCTAAAGAGGAAGAAAAGAAAAGAACAAGCAATATAGGGCTAACCTGTCTTCCATACTTAGTAACCATAAAGAGTTGCATGTTTTCAACTCATCACTCCTGCGCACTATTAAGGGTATTTAAGGGCTAACACATTCTTGCTTGAGCCCTAATTGCCCAACAAAGAGTTAAATGGACCAAGTAGAGCCAACATAAGGTCAAACATTAGGATTTCAGTAGAGACACACCCCTTAATCAAGAATTGAGGAAATCCAAAAGAGGTGTGCCCAGGCCATTGATTGAAAATAATTAACAAGAAAAATCCTAAACAATTGGCTCTCTCTAAACACTTGAACCCTAAAAGACAGGACCTAAAAGCTCTTAAAGAAAACAAGAGGTAAAGTTGACCCCTTGGGTCAACCAACCTTAAATTAGGTCACTCTTTGCACTTAAAAGACTAAAGTTCAAGTGAAAACCTTAAGCACCCTGATCTTAAAATTGGTAGACTTAAGAGGTCAAGATCCCCATTCTGGTCTACCTGGAACCGCAGTGACAAGAGAGGTCGGGTGGGGGAAACCCTGTAACCCGTGGGGACGCTCTACCGTGTAGGGGTCTTCGCGGGACTCTCCCTCTCTGGCTGCCCAGGTAATTCTCAGGTGGACGATCTTTCTGATCAAGGGGTCCATCTGCCCCGTACCTCTATAGTCACCCAACACATTTTTGGGTGCCTTGATTGGGTCCAGCACCTTCTAAACTTACCTCTCCCAACTGTGCATGTACGGAAGGAGGTCCCTAGGACCACCCTTAAGACCTCCATTAGAAATTCACTCTCGTCAAGGCCAAGCCTCGACGCCCGTGTTTGTGCAGCAACACCCTCACATTATTCTCTCTTCTGATTCAGAACCAAGTTCTTCTTCTTCCCCCATCATGGCTCAGCCAGTTGAGGAAGAAAATAATCTGGAACACCAGCTCCAGCGACTCAATGACCTCTTCCAAAACTTCGTGCACCCACCACAGCGTCCTATGATGCGGGACCACTACAATCCTGCTGCGGTGGCCATTGAGCCTCGAGTCAGAATCCCGACTGGAGGACCTGATTCCGAACTAAAGCCCAACATGATTCATGCTATACCTAAATTCCATGGGCTTAATTCTGAAGATCCCTTCCAGCACATCAAACAGCTAAAGCATCTGGCCCACACTTTTGGATCAGATGCGCAAAATCGGGATATTCTTCTCATGAAGATGTTCTCCTTTTCTCTTATGGACAAGGCCGCCCATTGGTATCAAACTCAGACCCGGCCGATCAACACTTGGGAAGAACTTCAATCCGAGTTTTTGAAAAAGTTCTTTCCCGTTGGTCGGACCAACGCCTTGCGCCATCAGATTACACACTTCACTCAACAATCAGGAGAACCTCTCCATGAGGCATGGGATCGTTTTCAGGATCTCATGAGAAAGTGCCCCCATCACGGAGTTCCTAAATGGGAACAAGTCCAATCTTTTTACCAGGGACTCCGTGAGGACATCCGCCTTTTCGTCAATGCAACTTGCGGAGGAAACATCATGGGTCAACATGAAGACACCGTATGGGAGATTCTCGAAAACATGTGCGAGAACTCCATCAACAATGACTCCATGGGATTATTCGACAGGACGAATACCCGCGCAGCGACGAATCTTAAGGGAGCACATGAGACGCAGGGCCTGTCCGCATCAGTCGACCTGGAATTAATGGCCAGTCGATTGGACAAGGTCTCAATCATTGAAAAGAAGGTGGATGAGCTGACTCAGCACTTGCAGCGAGCCACCTCTGCGCGTAACTCCTTTGCACAACCTCCTTCCACACAGGAGACTGTGCAAAACATCCTCCACCGATCCTCCCCTGGGATGGATCCATATCCATCCCCATCTGATTCTTGGACTGGAAGATCATCCGATCCTTTCTTCACCAGCCGGGGGAACTCCATTCCTCCTTTCCCTGATTCTCAGGAGGTTCCTCAGACCTGCGAGGACCTCAACGCCATCCAGAACGACCCATTCTCCAACACTTACAACCCTGGATGGCGAAACCATCCCAATTTTCAGTGGGCGGGAAATTCCCAAACCCAAAGACCACCTTTTCAGTCCCGCCCACAGCCCTCTCATCACTACCAGCCGCCTCAGCCTCGGCCCAACCCTACTTATCCATCAGGGCCAAATCAAGATCAAATGTCCTTAATCCTTCAGACTCTAGCTGACATTCAAAAATCGAATGCGGCTATTCAAAAACAGCACAAGGACGAGCTTACTGAAGTTAAAACTCAACTGGCCCAGTTGGCAAATTCTCGCCAGCCAGGCACACTCCCTTCCCAACCCCTTCCTAACCCAAATAACGTGCCAACCCAGAAGCGCGTTATGAATCCAAATTTAGGCCACGCTCAATGGATTTATCAGGCCCCTACTGCTCCATCTCCAGACGAGATGGAAGCCTCAACTTCTCGTGCGGGATTTCAGCAGCAGCCACCCCTCCTACCAAACCCAAACCAAAATCAGGCCGGATTAAATTCTGTAACAACACGTAGTGGTAAGACAACTCAAGACCCGCATTATCCAAACCACTCCCAGCCTGATAACCATGACCCTAGGATAGTTATCCAAGGTACCGCTGTTCCAGATCCACAACCTGGACCTATCCTAGAGGAACCAACCAAGATCCCGTTTCCCGAGGCCCTGACCAAGGGAAAGAAGACCACCAAACCCGTGGCCCCTGAGGAGGACCTGGTCAAGCTCTTTGAGCAGGTCCACATAAACATCCCCTTGATGGATGCAATCCGCCACGTACCAGCTTACGCACGATTTCTAAAGAATATATGTACACCCCAGCGTAAGCCGCGAACCAAGGGAGGGAGCCCAATTGTTCTGTCAGAGCAAGCCAGCTCTGTAATCCTTAGTAGACTCCCACCCAAGGCAAAAGATCCTGGAACTCCCCTGATCTCCTGTAAGATAGGTGGTACCCAATTTGATAGAGCATTGTTAGACTTGGGTGCATCTATAAATCTGATACCCACATCCTTACTTGACCATCTAGAAGAATCTGAGCTGAAACCAACCGAGGTGACATTACAATTAGCAGATCGATCTATAAAGTCACCAAAAGGGATTCTCGAGGATGTTATCGTGAGAGTGCGGGATTTCTATTTTCCAGTGGACCTTATAGTCTTAGACATGGATGCACCTGAGAACCCTAGGGATACACCAATCATTCTAGGGAGACCTTTCTTGGCTACTGCTAGAGCCAACATCAGCTGTGAGGAGGGCCAAATAGAGCTTAAGTTTGGAGATCAAACCCTGAAAATTGATATATTTAAGGCCCAACAAGGAATTAATTGCGGCGTCATCGAGCAAATTTGTGACATCAAGACTCTGGTTGATGAATCACACCTCCAGAATGACTTGAGTATGCCTCATCAACCACAGAAGGATCTTGACCCGCAAACAGAGGAGTCAAATCCAGATGTGAACAATCCAGTAACTCCCACCATTGAACCTCACATCTATACTGAACCACCCGCTGCTGCTGAAAACCCCATCCTCGAACTGAAACCCCTTCCTGCTCACTTAAAATACATCTTTTTGGGTTCTAATCAGACCCTTCCTGTGATCATCAATTCCAACCTCAGTCCTGAACAGGAATCCCGTCTGATTGTTGTCCTCCAGCAACATCGCAGAGCCATCGGATGGACTCTCGATGATTTGACTGGAATAAGTCCCTCTTATTGTACTCATCATATCTATTCAGAAGAGGGCACACGACCTTCTCGTGAAATGCAGAGACGCTTAAACCCCAATCTGCAGGAGGTCGTGAAAAAGGAGATCATCAAGTGGTTAGATGCCGGGATCATCTACCCGATCTCCGATAGTCGTTGGGTGAGCCCAATACAGGTCGTGCCCAAGAAGGCAGGACTCACCACTATAACGACTGAGACCGGAGAAATCATTCCTACCCGATTAGCCAACTCGTGGAGAGTCTGTATAGATTACCGTCGACTCAATTCCTCCACGAAGAAGGATCATTTCCCACTACCCTTCATTGATCAAATTCTCGAAAAACTAGCGGGAAATAGGTTCTTCTGCTTTCTTGACGGGTACTCCGGTTATAACCAGGTGGCAATCCATCCTGAGGACCAAGAAAAGACCACGTTCACCTGCCCCTTCGGGACATACGCTTTCCGAAGGATGCCTTTCGGTCTTTGCAATGCACCCGCTACTTTTCAGCGATGCATGCTTGCCATATTCTCAGATATGGTAGGTGATTATCTGGAAGTCTTCATGGATGACTTTTCAGTTTTCGGAGCATCATTCTACGATTGCCTCCAACACTTGGTCCAGATACTCAGGCGGTGCATCGACGTGAATTTGGTTCTTTCCTGGGAAAAGAGCCATTTCATGGTGCCTGAGGGAATTGTCCTGGGACACTCAATTTCGGAGAAAGGTATCCAAGTGGATCGAGCTAAGGTTAATCTGATTTCTCACCTTCCTATGCCTAGCTCGATCAGGGACATCCGATCCTTTTTAGGGCATGTCGATTTTTATCGACGATTTATCCCTGATTTTTCAAAAATCGCACGCCCCCTGACCACTCTTCTCTCCAAGGATGTTCCCTTCGAAATCTCCAAGGAATGCACTCAAGCATTTGAAATCCTGCGTGACCGAGTCACCCAAGCCCCGATCCTACAGTCCCCTGATTGGTCTCAACCCTTTGAGATCATGTGTGATGCATCCGACTTCGCTGTAGGAGCGGTTTTGGGGCAGAAAAATGACAAGAAACCTGTGGTCATTTACTACGCCAGCAAAACACTCGATGAGGCTCAGCGTAACTATACGGTTACTGAGAAAGAGCTGCTAGCTGTAGTATTTGCCCTAGAGAAGTTCAGATCATACCTTCTGGGTTCCCATGTCATCATATACTCGGATCACACAGCTGTGAGGCATCTCCTTGCAAAGAAGGACGCGAAACCTCGATTGATCCGATGGATCTTGCTGTTGCAAGAATTTGACCTCAAGATTCGCGACAAAGCGGGAAAACAAAACGTGGTAGCTGATCACTTGTCCCGTCTTCCTTCTGAAATAATTGACCCTTCCGGACCCATCACTGAGCATTTTCCCGATGAGCACCTGCTGACTATTGGTACTAGCCTTCCATGGTTTGCTAATATTGTAAATTATTTGGCATCTCATCAGACCCCGTCCGATTGGTCGAAGGCCAAGAAAGACAAATTACGCTCCGATGCCAAGTATTACATTTGGGAAGACCCGTACCTCTTCCGCATAGGTGCCGATCAGATCATCCGGAGATGTGTCCCGGAAGGGGAAGTCAACAATATCCTCTCTTTCTGCCATGACCAGGCATGCGGTGGCCATTTTGCCGGGCATAAAACCGCATCAAAAGTCCTCCAGTGCGGCTTTTACTGGCCCACACTGTTCAAAGACGCATACAGTCATTGCAAGGCATGCAGTCGTTGCCAGACTTTGGGCAACATGAGCCATCGCGACATGATGCCTATGCAACCGATTCTAGTATGAGAAATCTTTGATGTTTGGGGGATTGATTTTATGGGCCCCTTTCCTGTTTCGGATGGTTTCGAATATATTCTGTTGGCTGTGGACTACGTGTCCAAATGGATCGAAGCCATACCGACCCGAACCTGTGATCACAAAATCGTTCTCAAATTCATTCATCAACACATTTTCTCAAGGTTCGGGATTCCTCGTGCAATAATCTCTGATGGGGGGACCCATTTCACAAATGCTCAGTTTAGGTCACTGATGACCAAATACGGGGTGTCTCACCGAATCTCTACTCCTTACCACCCCCAAACTAATGGTCTAGCTGAGCTGTCTAATCGGGAGATCAAGAAAATCCTGCAAGTCACTGTTCGACCTGACAGGAAGGACTGGTCGTCCCGACTTCCGGAAGCATTGTGGGCCTATAGGACCGCCCACAAGACCCAATTAGGCATGTCTCCCTTTAGACTGGTGTACGGAAAGGCATGCCACCTTCCCGTCGAACTGGAGCATAAAGCCTATTGGGCAGTACGGAACTGTAATCTAGATCTTTCCAAGGCTGGGACCCACAGAAAACTCCAAATCAGCGAGATCGATGAATTACGCATAGACGCGTACGAGAACTCGCAAATCTACAAGGAGCGGGTTAAAGCCTTCCACGACAAACACATCTCGAGAAAGATCTTTCATCCTGGTCAAAAGGTCCTACTCTTTGATGCCCGACTCAAACTCTTCCCAGGAAAGCTGAGATCTAAGTGGGTCGGACCATATTTGGTCCGACAGGTTTTTGGAAATGGAGCAATTGAAATCAGTCCACTCAGCCACGATTCTGAACCTTTCATCGTGAACGGTTAGAGACTCAAGCCGTTCATTGATGTAACTTCTACTAATTTGGCTGAGGCATCTTATACCCTCCTTTCCCCTTGAGCTTATTGCGCCCAGCCGATGGCGTAAAACTCAGCGCTTAACGGGAGGCAGCCCATCATTCTCTTTGAAAACCTGAAACTTGTTCTGACAGTTTTTTTTTTTTTTTTTGCACTTGAAGTTCACACTTTAGGGCAGCCAACTCCATCTCAGGTGCTTGCATCTGAGACTCATCAAAACAGCTATCCTAATGTATGAACTTAGTTGAATAAAAACCCCTAGGTTACAATGAGGACATTGCAAATCTTAGGCATGGGGGGGTAGGAAAGTACAAAAACTTGTAAGAAAAGGTTTCAAACAAAAAAAATTCACATATGCCAAAAACACCATAAAAATTAAAAAATTTTTCGAAAAAGAATAAGAGGAAAAGAGGAGAAGGAAATTTTGTGAAGGAGAAGAAAAACAAAATGAAAAAGGAGCACAAAATTATAAGAAAAGGTGATAGTCATTAGTAAGGAACTAAGGAATTAACCTAAGTTCTAGACCTCATTCAAGAAAATAACTGAAATGTGCACAATGAGATTAGTAAGAATGCAAACCTTAGGCATTCTTGAATAGACTCGTAGTACCCATTAAGATCTGGACACTCCTCAAGAGGTTGAGGAAAATGAAAAGCTAAAGCATTAGGTCTAAGGCTTAGGGAGTATTCGGCCTCGTTAACTAATTTTTGGTTTACGGGACTCAGTAACCTAAGCACCCTAACCTCACACACAGCCTGGTTCAGTAAGCGTAAAAATCAGAATCACGCAGAAGCGTCGCAAAAATCTGAAAAGAACACCTAGAATAGGAGCGGCCGATCAACACAAGTTGATTTGGACGAGTTCCCAGCGCGGAGAGGCGGGAAATCCCCTCGAAGATGCGTAGCAAAATATCATCTCCTCGGTGCTTGTCTCTTAGGATATTTACATATCCTACTGGGGGCATGTAAGCACTCTGCTGGTTCAGATTCCATGGATGGCATTATCTCGAAGTGTCAATTGCCAGGGTCTGGATTCGGCCACGGAATACCATGGATGGGATTATCTCGAAATCTCAATAGCCAGGGTTCCGGGGGTTGCCATGGGCGGTGCTATCTCGAAGCATCGATCGCCAGGAACCCTTGAGGATTGATGATGGGAGCAAGGAATCTGATACAGACCGTGTTGAAAAGCCAATCCTAGGCTAGAACTAAAAAGAAAAAGAGAGAGAAAACTCTCCAAACAGAAAAACTTTCTATCTCTCTCTTACAAAACGCACTGCGAACTGAGCCAGGGCTAAAATCATTTCAAGCACGGGTGCTTTAACCACGAAATCCAATAAACCTTAGGTTAGTTCTTGTGGGCCTTAAAAACCTTTGCTAAAAGACTGAGGCTAAGGCTAGACAGATTTGGATCTTGATTAGTACTAGAGTACCTTTTAGGCCTATGGTCAGCATTCTAACCTAATCTATGCTCAAATAAAAAAGGCACTTATCTAAAACTATTAAAAACTTCATGGTCTAGAACAAGGGTTGAAACCTTAAGTTTTTGCTAAGGGACTAGCAAAAGCTAGGCATGGGGGTATGATGAGAACCTCATCATGAGCCATAACTAGCTCATTTTGACCTAATACAAAGGATAAAAGCTCCTACATATCTCAAGGAAAGGCTTAACTCAGAGAATCCTGAGTTTGAGAAGAAAACAAGTCATAAGGGGTAAAAATGCAATTTTACCAGTATAATCTGCATACAGGGTAATTCAGGGCCCAAACATAGGTCAAAGCAGCTTAATAAGAATAAGAGTGGGATGAAATGATCTAGCAAGGGCTACAGCAATTCCAAGAAACTAAATGATAATCTGTAACCCTAAAACAACCCACTTCAATTCACAAGGTTCGAGGCAAAGTAAAAATAGAATAAACCCTCTAAAATTCATAGAAAAATAATCTCCAGGGTTTAGAACCTTCAATTTGGCCTTCAGAACCCTTTTTGACCTACATTGAGAACCATGCCCAATTAATAACTTAATTTGGGTTTTTGCGCAAATTGACCGGTCAAACAAGGTTTAATATGGAAATGAAATTCACCATCAGATTCCTTAGGTCATAATTAGTCATGTATAAAAACTTGAGCCTAAGAAGAAACCTCCTTGACCGACTTTACACTTTGGTCCTCATATATTTACTCTTTGGCCCTCAACTTTTGAACCATCGCATTTTGGCCCCTAACTCTCCTTCGTTCTTTGCAATCAGGTCCCTCCTGCAAAACCTGCCAGCACCATGCTCCGGCGACCTTGCGCGGAGCATGGCGCCGCGCAGGGTGAGGTGGGGGACCTGGCAAGTAAACCGGGGGTGCCCTGCGTCGTCAGCCGTCGCAGGGACACCCCCCTGGTCGTTGTTACCCACCATACCGGCCGTGCGAACGCACGGACGGTATGGGTTCTTGTTTCCGACCATCCTCCGGCGAGGGAGACACGTCGTCTCCCTCCGCCTTCCTCCCTGTTTGATCCCTATAAATACCCCCCGTTGCTCCACCGACCGGGGCAGCCTGGATCTGACGGAGAAAATCCCCAACTTTCTTCTCTTCTTCCTCTGGCAGACGCTCACCAGCTCCGGCGGTTTCCTCCCCCTCCACCTCTTCGCTCTGCCGCAATACCAGCAGCAGAGACTTCCTCCCCTGCTCTTCCCGCGCCACGCCGCACCCAGCTGGCGCCTCTCCGGCTCTCTGCTCGCCGCCGCCCCTATCCCTGAGCATCGTCTTCTCCGGCGACAGTCGATACGACTGTCGCCCTGTTCCTCCCCCTTCGTCCCTGCAAGTAAGCTAGAGCTACTCCCCTTCTCCTCCTCTTTCTTTCCCCGCTTTCAATTTATTCAGTTAAGCCTTCTACCGACCCTGACCACCTTCACCCCCTTCGCCTCCGACCACCCTCCGGCGAGCCGCTCCCATCACCTCAGCGACCCACACGGCTCGCCGACCCTCACCGAACCTCCGCCTCATCACACTGAGCACCCCCCACCCCTCCACTGCCACTCCACACCTCCGTAACACTCCCCCGAACAAACCCATTCCTCCGGTTGCAGTCCGACCCAGGGCTGCCGCCAGACACCACCTTGCGGCCTGCCGCACAGCTCCTCACCTTCGCCGTGCCACGGCGAAGGTTCCCCAGTGGTTTGATCAGGCCGAGAGGCCATATTCGTGTCCGACAGGTTTTGAGGTTCGACCGCCATTAACGCACATTGAAGCAGCTTCTCTCGCGCTCCAGGCTTGAGGACTCCAGGTCTCCAGCTGCTGCGGAGTACGGGGAGTCTTGCGAAGGCAGCCAGCCAGCAACCTATGCAAATCGAAGCCGCAGCTGCAGAAGCCAGGCCGCGGTCTCCCAGCAGGCGCACGCGAGGAAAGGTCTCCATTTAGTCCCACCTCGGAAACGCCTGAAGAGTCGCAGCGACATAAGATGCAAAAGTGCTGAAGGCTTACTGCCTCAGCACACGGGGTGAGGTCCCCTTCACCCGCCCGGTTACCCGGTCTCGTCCGCGCTCACGCCCCGCGGACCTGACCCGAGCCGACCCGACCCGACTTAAGACTGACCTGCACTCCTCGCCCACCACGCACGCCGGTGGGCCTGGACCCGGGCCTGACCCGAACCCGATTACCCGGCAGCTCTGGGAGAGCTTTCCCAAGAGTGGTTTCAGAGAGAGAGAGAGACGCGGGGGGAGGGGGGGTAGAGTAGGTTTTGCCTCTGACGAAAAACTCTGAAGTGTGCAGGCACAGGCGAAAAAGAAGACCCGCGGAAGAAGTAGGAAGCTGACTGTAGCAACAGGTAGTTAAGTCATCTGATTTGGAAATCAGACGACGGCCTGAAGGGAAAAGAAGAAAGGAGGGGTGACGTCCCTGGCTGAAAAAGAAAAGAAGAAGCTGACACTCAGCCGCAAGGAGGAGAAACAAGAAGAAACCTTCACAGAAGAGACTGCAGAAAAAGAAGAGAGGCCAAAGCAGGAACAGCAGGAAGAAGAAGAAGAGCATCACCATTGCAGAAGAAGAACATCACCTCTGCAGAACAAAGAAGAAGAAGGAGATCTAAAGAAAGAAAGAAAGAAGAACATCACCTCTGCAGAACAAAGAGAAAAGAAGACAACAAATTCTTTCCCTCTCTCTTTCTTTTTGTAAAAGAAACATGTATATCTCTAGAATACAACTTGCTCCCTGAGTTCGACCTCGGGAACTCTTTTATTTTCCGAGTAAAAAATTTATATATTTGAAATGTTGGTAGTAACCGGCTATACTACAATGTTATAACAAACTAAAACCCGGTTATCCCGAAGCCAAGCGTTTCTCACAAGGCCTCGGGAAATGAAACCTTTGTTAGTTCCTCTAGAATAGGTCCAGGTTTTTGATCTGGGATAGGGACATCCTGGATAACTATCCTAGGGCTTGGGTCACTACCAGGCTTGGAGTGGTATGGATAAGGTGGGCCTTGGGTTGCTTTACCACTACGAGTTGTCATCGAGTTTAATCCTGCCTGGTTCTGGTTGGGGGTTGGTAAGATGGGTTGCTGCTGTTGATAACCCGCATAGGTGGTTGATGCTTCCATCCCGTCAAGTGATGGAACAGAAGGGACCTGATAAATCATGTGTACTTGGCCTGGGTTTGGGTTCATAACGCGCCTCTGGGTCGGCACGTTATTTGGATTCGACAAAGGTTCTGAAGGAGGTGTGCCCGGTTGGCGAGAATTTGCCATTTGGGCGAGTTGGTTGCGGACCTCTGTGATCTTGTCCTTGTGTTGTTTTTGTATTGCCGCATTCGTTCTCTGAATGTCAGCTAGAGTTTGGAGGATGAGGGATATTTGGTCTTGGTTTGGCTCGGATGGATAGGTGGGGTTGGGCCGAGGCTGAGGCGGCTGATAAGGACGAGGTGCTTGTAGATGGGGTTGATAAGGTGGTCTCTGGATTTGAGAATTTCCCGTCCACTGGAAGTTAGGATGGTTTCGCCATCCAGGGTTGTAGGTGTTGGAAAATGGGTCATTCTGGATGGCATTGAGGTCCTCACAGGTCTGAAGAGCCTCAGGAAAGTCAGAGTATGGGGGGATCAGAGTTCCCCCGACAAGAATAGAGATGATTGGAGGTCCCTCCGGTCCTGGATTCAGATGGGGGTGGATACGGGTGCATCCCCGGAGATCGGTGGAAGATATTTTGCACAGTTTCCCTTGCGGGAGGTGGATGTGCGAAGGAGTTCTGCGTAGAGGTGGCTCATTGCAAATGCGAGTCAGCTCGTCCACCTTCTTCTCGATAATAGAGGCCTTGTCCAACCGACTGGCCATCAGTTCCAAGTCGACAGATGCGGACAGGCCCTGTGTTTCATGTGCTCCCTGAAGATTCGTCGATGCGCAGGTATTCGTCCGGTTGAATAAACCCATGGAGTCATTGTTGATGGAGTTCTCGCACATATTCTCGAGAATCTCCCACACGGTGTCCTCCTGCTGACCCATGATATTCCCTCCACAAGTTGCATTGACGAACAATCTAATGTCCTCACGGAGTCCCTGGTAAAAAGACTTGACTTGTTCCCATTTAGGAACTCCGTGATGGGGGCACTTTCTCATGAGATCCAGGAATCGATCCCATGCCTCATGAGGAGGTTCTCCCATCTGCTGGGTGAAGTGAGTAATTTGATGGCACAAGGCGTTTGTTTGACCAATGGGAAAGAACATCTTCAAAAATTTAGATTGAAGTTCATCCTAGGTGTTGATCGGACGGGTCTGTGTCTGATACCAATGAACCACCTTGACCATGAGGGAGAAAGAGAACATCTTCATGAGTAAGATATTCCGATTTTACTCATCTGACCCGAAGGTCTGGGCCAGATGCTTAAGCTGTTTGATATGCTGGAATGGATCTTCGGAGTTAGGCCCATAGAATTTTGGTATGGCGTGAATCATATTGGGCTTCAATTCAGAATCAGGTCCTCCAGTCGGGATTCGTACTCAAGGCTCAATTGCCACCACAGCAGGATTATAGTGATCTCGCATCATGGGGCGTTGTGGTGGGTTCATGAAGTTCTGGAAGAGGTCATTAAGACGTTGAAGCTGGTGCTCGAGATTATTTTCTTCTTCAACAAGTTGTGCCATGATGGAAGAAGAAGGAGAACTAGGTTCATAATTGGAAGAAAGGTCTATGTGGAGGGGTTGTTGCACAAAAAAGGGTGTCGAGGCTTGGCCTCGGGGAGAGTGGATTTCTAGAAGAGGTTTCAAGGACCTCCTACCAAGCATGCACTGATAGACTGGATGAGGTTAGAACGTGTTGGACCCAATCAAGACACTCAAAATATGTTGGTTGACTATAGATGTTCGGGCGGATGATACCCCTGGATCAGAAGGTCGTCCACCTGAGAATTACGTGGGAAGCCAGAGAGGGTGAGTCCCGCGAAGACCCCTACACGGTAGAGCGCCCCCATGGGTTACAGGGTTTCCCCCACCTGACCTCTCTTGTCACTGAGATTTCAGGTAGACCAGAATGGGGACCTTGACCTCTTAAGTCTACCACTTTTAGTTAAGATCAAGGTGCTTAGGGTTTCACTTGAACTTTAAGCCTTTTGTGTGCAAAAGTGACCTAATTTAAAGGTTGGTCGATTCAAAGGATCAACTTCACCTCTTTGTCTCTTTGAGAGCTTCTTAGGTCCCTTCTTTTATTGTTCAAGTAGATTAAGAGCCTGATTGCTTAGGGTTTCTCTTAGGCAGGTCTTTTCAGACAATGGCTTAGGCACACCTCTTTTGGAATTTTCAATTTTCTGCTTAGAAGAAGATGTATCTCTAAAACCCTAGCTTGGAATCCTAGGTTGGCTCTAGTTGGTTCAATTTAGTTGCCTTAGAAATGGGTAACTAAGGCTTAAGCAAGGACGTTTTAGCCCTAGTTACCTTAAGTGGATATTCAGTTAAGATGTGTTGAAACTCAAAAATAGGCAACTCTTGATTATTAGAAGTGGAAAACAGGTAGCCCTAGATTATTTTTTTCTTTTGTTTTTCCTCTTTAGATTGTGAGGGGCTTAAAAGCAAGGATTAAAAAGGTTACCTATTTTTGGCGTGATTGTTGTGTGGCTGCTTATCTTTTCTTGACTTCTTTTCCTGCAACACAACAAAAGAGAGATTAAGTCAGTATAAAATTAAAAATTGTGATTTGGAAGCTTCTAAAATGGCTGTTGCTCCCCGGTAATGGCGCCAAAAATTGATGTCGATTATCAATTTAATTTATTTATTACTCAAAATTTGAAAACATTCCAAGGTCGAACTTGGGGAGCAAATTCATTTTTAGAGGCAGAAAAATCATAATTCATAATACTGTAATGTTTTACAAAAAATGTAGAGACTAAAAGTAGAATTTTTCTTCTCTTTTTCTTCTTTTCTCTCCTTCTTTGCTCTCTCTCTTTTCTTTTCTTTGTCTTTAGACGTCTGATTCTAGGAATCAGACGCCTTAAGTGGCGTTTGCTACAGTGCACGTCTTCTTCTTCTTCTTCTTCTTCCTTTCTTCTCTTTGGCTGCTGCTGCTGCTGCTGCTTCTTCTCCTTGGCTTTTTCTTCTTCTCTTCTTTTCCTTTCTGCTTGGCCTTCCGCTTTGCGGCAGCTCCCTCTTTCTCTTTTCTTCTCTTCCTCTTTGGCTCTTTCTTCTCTTCTTTTCCTTCTTCTGCCTTCTTCTTTTTCAGCTCCTGCTCCTTCCTTGGCACGGCTAAGTCCTCAACCTCTTCCTCTTCTTTAGTTGGCCTCTTCTCCTCCTCTTCCTCTTCTTCTTCTGCTTCCTCTTCCTCCTTCTTCCCTGCACAGGTACATGGTTAAGCAAAACCTACCCCTACCCTCCCCGCGTCTCTCTCTCTATTTCTCTCTCAGGTCACAACTCTCCCAGAGTCAGCCGGGTTATCGGGTATACGAGCCCGAGACTAGGCCCACCGGCGTGCGGTGGTAGGCGAGGAGTGCAAGGTCGGGTAAACGGGTCACGCCAGGTCCGCGGAGGTCGGACGGACGAGGTGGGTGAAGGTGAGTGGGACCTCACCCCATGGTTTTGAGGTGATAAGCCCTATACAATTTTTTCCTTTTATGCAGGTGCGGGCGGTCAAGAGTTTTCGAGGTGGGACTATCTTCCCACCTCCCTTCGCGTGCATCTGCAGCAGGGAACTTCGCTTGATTGCAACTGATGCTTCGGCCTTCAGTGCCAATTAGCTGCATGGAGCTGTACGCGGACGTATTCCGCGCCACCTGGGTCTGCTGGCCTGGAGCGGTGGAACCTGAAGTGAGCTCACAAGCAAGCTTCTTACTGTCGTCAATGGCGGCGACCCTTCGAACTTGTAATCACGTAAACAGCCTCGTGGCCACGTCAGAATGCTTAGGAGGCTTCACCGAGGCACGATGAGTGTACTGCGGGGGTCGACGTGGTGTGGGGCTGCCAGAGTGTACGTGCAGGTGGGTGTGTTCGAGGGAAGGTTCCAGTGGGTGGCGCGGTGAATGGAAGGGCAAAAGGTGATCAGTGGGATGTGGTGAAGCTTAGGGATCGGTCGGCGAGGGGTGGAACGGCCTGTGGAGGTGGAGCGACCTTGCCGAAGTTGGTGGCCAGAGGTGGAGAGGGTGATGGTGGTCTATGATGTTGAGGGGTCGATGGTGCAAATTATAAGGGGGGAAATAAAGAGGGGAGTAAGGGGAACTTATCTAATGAGTTTAGAGCAAAGGGGGAAGGCGGATGGAGAGCGGCTGGTGCCTGCCGTCGCCGAAGACAAAGGCGCCCACGGGAAGAAGACGGCGATGGGGATGGGAGTTGAAGGGCGCGTGCTAGTACGGCATGATGCGTCGGAGGACAGCGGAGCAGGCTTTGCCACTGGTACGGTGGCAGAGCGACGAGAGAGGGGGGAGGAAGTAGCCGGAAACTCTGGGCAGTCAGCCGGAGTTGGGAGGAGACGAATTGGAGGGCGATCTCAGGCCAAATCGAGCTTGAAGGAAGTAGCGTGGCATGCCCTTCCTTAAATAGGCACTGGCAGGGCGGGAAGCGCGCGAGGGCGGCGGAGAGGCCACGCCGGAGGTAAGCCCGGTCGGACACCCATACCTCTCACACGTTCGCACGAGAGGTATGGTGGGATTCAGAGCATGGGGAGCAGCTCATGCGGTAGGGGGCTCTGCAGAGAGCTCCCCTTTCAAAGTTGGGGGTGGCTCCCCATGCAGGAGAGGCGCAAGCCTCCTCGCAAAGTCGCTGGAGGTATGGCCCTTGCTGCGGATGTTAGAGGGACCGAAGTGAAGAAAACGACGAGGAAGCTGAGGGGGTAATGGCAAGGGTTTCAAAAAGTTGAGGGTCAGAAAGTAATTTTGAGGACCAAATTTCAAAGTAGGTCAAGACGACCTTCCTTTAGGTCCAAATTTTGGTATAAACCTAATTTGGACCTAAGGAATCCAATGGTGAAGTTGGATTTTAGGTTTGACCTCGTTTGACTAGATATTTTGCATAAAAATCTAAATTAGGTCAAAAATTGGGTATGGACCCGAATCTAGGTCAAAATAGGTTCTGAAGGTCAAATTGAAGGTTCTAAACCCTAGGAGATATTTTTCCATGATTTTTAGATGATTTAGTTGATTTTTATCTTACCTGGAACCTTGTAAATTAAAGTGGGTTTGTTTTAGGGTTGTAGAATGTCATTTAATTTCTAGATTTCGCCATAACCCTTTTCTGACCAAACCACCCTACTTTTTATCTCATTAAGTCCACTTGACCTATGCCTAGACCCTTAAAAATCTCGTTGATGCACTGCAATGGTAAAATTGCAGTTTTTCCCCTTGTTTTGTGTTCTCTCCTCAGATTGGTAATACCCTAAATTAGGCCTTCCTTTAGGTTATGTAGGAGCTTTTGTTAATTTATTAGGTCAAAATGTGCTAGTTAAGGTTCATGATGAGGTTCTCATCTGTTACCCTCCCACATTTGTGTGTTACCTAAGTCCTTGGATGAAAAGATCTAATCAAGAAAAATCCTAAAATCAGGCTCTAATTCTCTTGAACCTTAAAATCTTGGACCTAATAACCTAGGAGTCAAGTCATAGTTATTTCTAGGTCTTAACCTAGATCTCATTCTGCCATCTTTAGGGCAGGTCAGGTGAAGTTGGTTTGCATTATAGGCCAACCAACCTCCAAATTAGGTCATAAGTTGAAATTAACTTCTAAATCAAGTGAAAATCAAGGCACAAACTAGGACCTAAAATTGGTAGACTTAAGGACTTAAGTTCATACATTCCAGTCTACCTGGCCCCTCAGTGACAAGGAAGGTCAGGTGGGGAAAACCATGTAACCAGTGGGGACGCTTTACCATTTAGGGGTCTTTGCGGGGCTCTCCCTTCCTGATTGCCCAGTACTTCTCGGGTGTATGGATTTCTGATTCAGAGGTATCATCCGCCTCGAAATTGCCTTAGTCATCCAAAAATCTTTGGGTGCCTTGATTGGGTCAAATCTCACGTCCAGTCCCTCATCCCTTTTATTAGAGCACACACACAGATTTTCTTGGAAATCTCTTTTAGATCTAATCAATTTCAATTCTTGAATTTCGATTCTACATCTTGATTCCACCACCTGACTCAAAAATGCAGCCTAGCTATTTAGGAAAACCATTGAAGAAACCTGAATCTGAAATATCCATGAAAGATAGAATGGTTAAGGATGCTCTTAAATTTTATGAGATTGATGACAAAACCTCAAAACCAATTGAAGACATTTAGGTTAATATGTCGATAACAACAACCTTCATCGTAAAATGTGCCCAAGTAATTATAACACAAGTAACAAATGGATCTACTCGGGATATTCTCATGATAGGATACATTGAGTTAGGGAAATTACATAACTTTGAATATCTTCAATGCATGACAAATCCTGTGCTTTGGGAAAAACACCAAGATGATCTTGAAAAATGGGAAGAGATGATAAAATTATTAAAGCAGATTATCGATAAAAAATACCCGTACATTCCCTAAATATTTAGCGGAACATCTTGGAACAATACTGAGGATCTATTTGATTTTCCATATCCTGGGTTTGAGAATCAAGGTTGTTGTGGACCTCCAACCCAAATGGAATATGATCAACCTAATATACAGATTGATATGCCTGACATTGAGATTGGTTGGGCGGATCCAATTGTAGAACACGATTTCGAGCCAACCCTAGAGACACAAAACCCTGGTTCGCTAAGCTTAGATTTCCTAGACTCTTGTGATAATAAGATTGAATCAGAACCTCTCGAGGGTGTAGATTCCGCTCCTTATTCTGATAAGGTGACCCTCGAGGGCAATTACGACATCCCTGTTGAGCTCAACCTAGATTCTATTGATTCAACCTGTACCCTTAGCCTAGAATCTGGATCTGAGCCTTCTTGGGAGGATTACAAGGCCCCATATAATGGAAATAAGATTTTGAATCTGGATTATGATTTTGGGCCTTTATTTGATGAATGCACCTCTTTAACATCCTCAGAAACACAAATTAATTTCTCGGAAGTCACGCTGATCTACGATATAGAAATCGAGGAGTTGGAAGAGTTAGGTTTTGATTGGGTCTTCCCTACAAGCCAAGAACCCGACGATTTTGAATCTTACTATGATTTCGGAGAACCATTGTTTCCTGACGATTATGAGCCAATCTATGACCTCAGCATACATGATCCATTCTTTGACTCTGACTCTGAGGTCTCTGATCTTGAGATCACTGATTCAAAATCAGGTTCCATTGAGATGGAATCATTTCTTTTTAATAGTCAGAAATCAGAAACAGAAATTGCCGAGAGTGCCTACAACCTAGAGTTCAAATCTTTTCTTGATTCAGATTTTGTTGATCCTATAAGCACTCTTTTGGCATTTACCTTTGATTTTGATGGCTACTATAAGGACTCTCTAAATGAACCCACCTTTGAATCCTTCCTAGAGGAGCCCTTACACATAATTCTTATTGATGCCACCTCTGCTACACATGCAGAACCTTCCCAAACTTGTTTTCAACTTTGACCTGCTACCGGACTCAATTACTACTCTGATTCTCCTCTCAATGAGCCGGTTGCAGATGATTCTCTTTCACATTCCTATCGGGTTTTGGACATCGATCAGACTACAAATCACGCCCCATCCTTCTCTGATTACTCTTGTAGGGTTCCTACATCCTCTACTGATTCATTTTCATTTGAAGATCCCTACTTTGATCAGGCTAATCTGACTTAGCCAAACCCTAGCTATACACTTCCACATCTTCTTGAGCGCTACAGCATATGGTGGGTTCCGCATCTCTTGATCTACATCTATCAACTCACTAGATTGATTGGGTTTGGGCTACATCATCAGTCTGTTGTTCTGAACAAGCACCTGGTTGGACCAACTAGGCTATTGATCAAGGTGCTTGTTCTACAAAACTCATTTGATTTGACCACTTATTCTCCATACCATTTTCTGCTCGGTTGAAAGCATTAAATTTATCACTTAACGGGAGGCAACTCGTCATTCTAAAAGCCCGAGATCCTTCTGATTATCCTTTTATACTTCACATCTATTGCACTCTGAGTTCAGTTTTAGAATAGTCGATCCCACCTTTGGTACTCGTACTAGGGCTTGAAATCGTTCACAACAGTCATTCCCGACCCGTTCGCCTACCTGATAATCCTGTTCTAAACTCCTGAACCCTAACTATTTCACACCCTCCATTTAAAATGAGGACATTGCAAAACTTAGGCATGGGAGGTGGTAAAGTGCAAGCATACAAAACTTTACAAGTTCAGAAGGGTTCTCACAAAAAAATACATATTCCAAAAAAATCAATAAAATAGAAAATTGAAAAAGTGAAAAAAATGGAGAAGGGGGAAATTTTGAAAGATTAATTACATATCATTTTTGAGGATGAAAATGGGAGGTGATATAAATGTAAAAAATGAGCAACAGTTTGAAAGAAAAAAGAGTCATTAGTAAAAGATTGAGGAATTTACTTAGTTCTAGACCAAATCAAAAAGAAAGAAAATGAAAGATAAAAAGTGCGAAGAGACAAAAAGAGATGAGTTTGAACATTGATCTTAGGCCTCTTGGGCTGTGATTCTAGGGTTAAAAATTCAAGTATTCGTTAAGATCTGGATAGTCCTCAAGAGGTTGGGGAAAATGCGAAGCTTAAGTATTAGGTCTAAGGCTAGGGATTATTCGGCCTTGTTAACTGACCTCTGGTTTGTGGGACTCGGTAACCTAAGCACCCCAATCCACACAGTCTGGTTTAATGCGCTTAATTATCAAAATCACGCAAATGCGTTAAATCTGTTTTGAAAAAGTTACCTAGATTAGGAGCGGCTGATCATCACAAGTTGATTTGGACGAGTCTTGGCGCAGAGAGGTAAGAAATTCCCTTCGAAGATGTGCAATAACATATCGGTGCTTGTCTCTTAGGATATCTAAATATCCTACCCACCTTGTGTTGGTTCAGATGTCATGGGCGACATTATTACGAAATGTTGATTGCCAAGGTCTGGATTTAGCTACAGAATGCCATGGGTGAGATTATCTCGAAATCTTGAAAGCCAGGGTTCTGGGGTTTGCAATGGGTGGTGATATCTCGAAGCATTGATTGCTAGGAACCCTGTGAGGATTGATGGTAGGAACTAGGTATCCGATACAGATTGTGTTATAAAGCCAATTTGAAGCTAGAAATAAAATGAAAAGAGAGAGAAAACTTTCCAAAAACAAAGTAAAAATTCTTCTATCTCTCTCTTACAAAAATGCACTGCGAACTGAACCTAGGCTAAAACATGTTACAAGCACGGGTGCTTTAACTGCTGAGTTGAACGAACCTTAGGTTAGTTCTTGTGGGCCTTAGAAACCTTTGCGGTGGACTGAGGCTAGAGCTGGTCAGGTATAGATTTTGGTTGGTATTGGAGTACCTCTAGACCTACTATCAGCATTTTGACCTAATCTAAAAAGGAAAGCACACATCAGAGTTCTGAGCATAAAAAGGCATATGATCTAGAATTAAAGTTAATTCCATGAGATTTTGCTAAGGGACTAGCTAAGGCTAGGCATAAGGGTATGATGGCAACACCATCATGAGCCATAACTAGTTCATTTTTATCTAATTAAGTCACTAAATGCTCCTACATAACTGTCAGAGAGCTATAATTCACTGCAAATCCTTTCTGAGGGAAAGACAAGAAACCAGGGTTAAAACTGCAAAATTACCATCATATCTTGAATGCAGAATAACCACAGATTTTCTCAGGGGATAATTAAGGGTTAAATGGTCCTAAAATGCTAACAAGTAGGTTAGAACATACAGAAAAGAGTTTGCTTGTGTTTTGAGAATTAAATGACTTATGAAACCCTAAAAATAGACCCGCTTAATTAGCTGAGGTTCTGGTCAGGATAAAATTCATCTAAACCCTCTAAAATTCATAGAAAAATATTATCTAGGGTTTGGTATGCTTGATTTGACCATTAGAACCTGTCTTGACCCAAAATAGAGTCTCAAACTGACATTTGCCTTATAATAGTTGAGTTGCGTGATGAGATCGTGTTTGAAAAAGATTTCCACTGTAGTATTTTTGAAATCATCGCGAAAATGATTATCAATTTTATTACTCGAAATTCAAAACTTCCGAGGTCGAATTCAGGGAGCAAATTAGTATTTTAGAAATTGAAATCACAACTTCCAACTTTATAAAATGTAATGACCAATCAAAGCTATAAAGCAAAAAAAATGAGATTAATGTATAGAGAAGCTTCAAAAATATAAAGATGGACGTCTGATGTAAAAATCAGACGTCTTAAACCCTTGATGCTATAGTGCACTTTCTATTCTTCTTTTGATTTCTGACTTTGGCTTCGTTTTTTTTTCTCTTTCTCTACAGCTACTCTTCTTCTTTTGCCTTCTTCTTTCTTCTTTTTCTTCTCTTGTCTCCTTAGCTTTCCTCTGCCTTTGATTCTTTGCTCGGCCGCTCCTTCTCCTTCCTTCTTCTTCCTTCTTCTTCAGCCTCTGCTTCTTCTGCCTTCAAGTCTTTCTTCTTCTTTCTTCCTTCTCTCTTTCGGATTTCTGCGGCTAAGTCCTTCCTTCTCCTTGTCTTCAGCTGCACCTTCTCCTTCCTTCAGTTGCTCCTCTCCTTCTTCTTCTTCTTCCCTGCACAACACAGAGAGGCAAAACCTAGCCCCTACCCTCCCCTGCGTCTCTCTCTCTCTCTATTTCGCTCTTAGGAATGCTCTCCTAGAGCCTTCTTGGGTTATCGGGTCGGATATGCGCGCCCGGGTCCCAGCCCACCGGCATGCGATGGTAGGCGAGGAGTGCACAGGTAAGTCGGGTATATGGGTCAGAGCTAGGTCCGCAGGCAGTGGGGTCGCAGACGAGGCGGTGGGTTAGTGGGATCTCACCCTGTGGTTTGGAGGCAACGAGGCTAATGTACTTTTTCAATTTATGTCGTGCCTCATGCCTATAGACTTCCGAGGTGGGACTAAATGTCCCACCCACTTCTCGTGTGCGCCCGTAGCATGTCGTCGCTCAATCGCAGAGGCTGCAGATGCTTTGGCCTCCAACTACTAGGTGTGGTTTGTTCGCGAAGGGTGCTCGTGCGTCAGGGACCTGGAATCCTGATTCCTAGAGCCGAAGATGAAGCTTGCGAGCTTCTTCAAGCTTGCTCCAATGGCGGTCAAGGCTTTGTACCTGTCAACAAGAAAACGGCCTCACGACCTTATCAGGTCAGTCAGGAAGCTTCGCCGTGACACGGCGAAGGTGGCTCGGTGGTCGGCGTGGCGCAGGGTGGCCTGGGCGTGCGTGCCTAGGTTACCCTGTGGCTGTGAAGGTGGGTGTGTTCGGGGGGCGTGTTGGGACCATGTGGCAGTGAATGGGAAGAGGGGTTGTGATCAGTGAGTCGTGGTGGAGCTTGTGAGGTGATTGGCGTGGTGGGTGGATGCGTGGAGCGGCAGGAACATCTCGCCGGTGGTCTGGTCGGAGGTGAAGGTGATGGTGGTCTGTGGTGGTTGGTGTGTAATTTGTGAAATTGATGAGGGGAAAATGAAGAGGGGAGAAAGAGGACTTATCTGCGAGTGGATAGACGAAGGGAGAGTGGAGGAAGACGGCTCTTATGTGTCGTCACCGGAGATGAAGACCTTGAGGTAGGGATGACGGCGACGATGACGGGGTCGGAGGGGCACGCGCGGGTATGGCGTGACACGGAGGAGCATGGCGGAGATGACTCTGCCACTGGTACAGTGGTAGAGTGACGAGAAGAGGGAGGGAGAGTCACCAGAGTTTGTGGTAGATGGCCCGAGGAGGAGACGAAATTGGGGGAAATTCTTCGGCCAAAACAAGCTTGGAAGAAGTGGAAGGATCTGGGCTTGCTTAAATAGGCGTGGGTAGAGGAAGAATTGCAAGGAGGCAGCTAGAAGTCATCGCCGGAGGTATGCCCGAAGTGAGACCCATACCTCTCGAGCGTTCGCACGAGAGGTATGGGGCGATTCAGGGCATGGGGAGCTGCTCGTGCGGTAGGGGGTTTCGTAGAGAGCTCTCCTTTAAAATCTGGGAGTCGCCCCTTGGGGAAACAAGGAGAAAAGCCACCTCGAAACCTCGCCAGTGGTATGGGTCCCTGCTACAATGGTAGAGGGACCTAAATGAAGAAGGTGACGAAAAGTTGAGGGGGTTTTGCAAGGGTTTTCAAAAGTTAAGGGTCAGAATGTAATTGGGTGGACCATTTTGCAAAGTAGGCTAGGATGACCTTCTCCTTGGTCCAAGTTTTGGTACAAACCTAATTTGGATCTAAGGAATCCAATGGTGAAGTTGGATTTAAGGTTTGACCTCGTTTGACTGGATATTTTGTATAAAAACCTAAATTAGGTTAAATATTGGCTTGGTCCACAATCTTGGTCAAAATAGGTTTCAAGGGCCAAATTGAAGGTTCTAAACCCTAGGGGATATTTTTCCATGAATTTTAGAGGGTTTAGTTGATTTTTATCCTGCCTGGAACCTTGTGAATTTAAGTGGATTTGTTCTAGGATTACAGAATGTCATTTAATTTTTAAATTTCACAGCCCTTCTCTGACTTAATCATCCCACTTTTTCTCTTATTAAGTCTAATTGACCTATGTCTACACCCTGGAAAATCACGTTGATGAACTGCACTGGTAAAATTACAATTTTACCCTATGTTTCTTATTTTCTTCCCAGATTAGTGATCCCTTGAATTAGGCATTTTCTCTTGGTTATGTAGGAGTTTTTGTTCACTTTATTAGGTCAAAATATGTTAGTTAGGGCTCATGATGAGGTTCTCATCATACCCCCATGCCTATCTTTTGTTAGTCCCTTAGCAAAATTTCAAGGTTTTAACTTCTGTTCTGGACCATGAATTTCTTTTAGTAGTTATGATAAGTGCTTTTTCTTCTGTGATTAGGTCAGAATGCCAATAATAGGCCTAGAGGTACTCTAGTACCAACTAAGATTTGGACCTATCCAGCTTTAGCCTTGGTCTTTCGCAAAGGTTTTTAAGGCCTGCAGGAACTACCCTAAGGTTTATTGGACTCCACAGTTAAAGCACTTGTGCTTGAGACATATTTTTGCCTTTGTTTAGTTTGCAGTGCGTTTTTGTAAGAGGGAGATAGAGGATTTATTTGTTTGGAGAGTTTTCTCTCTATTTTCTTTTTAATTCTAGCTTCTGATTGGCTTTTCAACACGATCTGTATTGGATTCCTCGTCCCCATCATCAATCCTCAAAGGTCCCTGGAATTGATGCTTCGTGATAGCACCACCCATGGTAACCCTTAGAACCTTAGTTTTTGAGATTTTGAGATAATCCTGCCCATGGAATTCCTTGGCCAAATCTAGACCCTGGCGATTGACATTTCGTGATAATGCCATCCATGGTATCTGAACCAGCATAGTGCTTACATGCCCCGGGTAGGATATGTAAATATCCTAAGGGACAAGCACCGAGGAGACGATATGTTGTTACGCATCTTCGAGGGGAATTTTCCACCTCTCTGCACCGGGAACTCGTCCAAATCAACTTGTGTTGATCGGCCGCTCCTAATTTAGGCAACATTTTCAGAACATTAAAATACTTTTTGCGTGATTTTGATTGTTATGCGCACTGAACCAGATTGTGTGTGGATTGAGGTGCTTAGGTTATCGAGTCCCGCAAATCGAAGGTCAGTTAATGAGGCTGAATACTCCCTAAGCCTTAGACCTAATACTTAAGCTTTGCATTTTCCTCAACCTCTTGAGGATCATCTAGATCTTAGAGGGTACTAAGGGTTTAGCCGAAAAGGCCTAAGGTTAGCGTTCCTACTAATCTCTTTGTGTCTCTTTAACACTTTTTTTTTTTACTTTTCTTGATGTGGTTTAGAACTTTGGTTAATCCCTTAATTTCTTACTAATGATTCTCTTTCTTTTTTTCATTTTGTGCTCCTTTTTGTCTTTTTGCTCTTTCTTTTCCTCCTGTTTGTATAGCCTCAAAATTTTTCCCTCCTCTTAGTTTTTTTTTTTTTAGATGTGTGATTTTTTTGTTGAAACCTTTTCTTGATATGAATTTTCATGCATTTTGCAGTTTTATACCCCCATGCTTAAGATTTGTAATGTCCCTATTGTAAATTAGGTGGGTTCGAGTTCAGCTTAGTTCATTCATTAGGACAGGTGCTTGGTGAGCGAACGGGTCGAGGTGACTGTTGCGGACGATTTCTATACTCGGGTACGGGTACCTGAGGTGTAGTCGGCTATCCTAAAGGGTGAACCCTAAAGTTCAATATGAATTTAGCAAAGAAATGTCAGGAAAGGTTTCTGATTTTTCAAAGAATGACGGGTTGCCTCCCGTTAAACGCTGAGTTTTACGCCATCAGCTAGGCACAATGAACTCAGGGAGAATGAAGGATAAAGGATGACTCAACCAAATTTGTATTGGTCATGTCAATGAACGGTTTGAATCTCTGACAGTTCATGACAAAGGGTTCAGAATCGTGGCTGAGTGGACTGATATCAACGGCTCCATTTCCAAAGATTCGTCAGACTAAATAAGGTCCGATCCACTTAGATCGCAGCTTTCCTGGGAATAGTTTTAGTCGGGCATCAAAGAGTAGGACCTTTTGACTAGGGTGAAAGATCTTTCTAGATATGTGCTTGTCTTGAAAGGATTTAACCTGCTCTTTGTAGATTCACGAGTTTTCATACGCATCGAGGTGTAATTCATCAATCTCGTTTATCTGAAGCTTTCTGTGGGTTCCAGCCTTAGAAAGATCTAAGTTGCAGTTCCATACTGCCTAATAGGCTTTATGCTCCAATTCAACAGGGAGGTGACACACCTTCCCGTACACTAGTCTGAAAGGAGACATGCCTAATTGGATCTTGTGGGTGGTCCTATAAGCCCACAAAGCTTCCAGAAGCTGGGATGACCAATCCTTCCTATCAGGTTGAATAGTAACCTGGAGGATTTTCTTGATCTCCCGGTTTGATAGCTCAGCTAGACCATTAGTTTGGGGGTGGTAAGGAGTAGAGATTCGGTGTGACACCCCGTATTTGGTCATCATTGACCTGAACTGAGCATTTGTGAAATGGGTCCCTCCATCAGAAATGATCGCACGTGGAATCCTGAACCATGAGAAGATGTTTTGGTGAATGAACTTGAGAATAACTTTGTGATCGTTGGTTCGGGTCGGAATGGCTTCGATCCACTTGGACACATAATCAACAGCGAGCAAAATGTATTTGAAGTCGTCCGAGATAGGGAAGGGGCCCATAAAATCAATCCGTCAAATGTCAAAAATCTCGCATACCAGAATTGGCTGTAAAGGCATCATGTCTCGATGGCTCATGTTGCTCAAGGTCTGGCAACTGTTACATGCCTTACAGTGATTGCATCCTTGAAGGTTGTGGGCCAGTAAAAGCCACACTGGAGGACTTTTGATGCGGTTTTGTGTCTAGAGAAATGGCCATCGCATGCCTGGTCATGGCAGAAAGAGAGTATGTCTTTGATTTCCGTTTTCGTGACACACCGTCGGATAATTTGATCTGCACCAATACGAAATAGATACGGGTCTTCCCAAATGTAATACTTGGCATCGGAACGTAATTTGTCCTTCTTGGCCTTCGGCTAATTAGATGGGACCTGATGTGATGCCAAGTAGTTTACTATGTTTGCAAACCATGGAAGCCTTGTATCGATAGTCAGGAGGTGCTCATCAGAAAAATGCTCCATGATGGGTCCGGAAGGGTGAATGATCTCAGAAGAAAGGCGGGACAAGTGGTCAGCTACCACGTTTTGTCTTCCTGCTTTGTTGCGAATCTCGAGGTCAAATTCTTACAACAGCAAGAGCTATCGGATTAATTGAGGTTTTGCGTCCTTCTTTGCAAGGAGATGCCTCACAGTTGTGTGATCCAAGTAGATAATAACCTGGGAACCCAGGAGATAAGATCTGAATTTTTCAAGGGCAAATATTACGGCTAGCAGCTCTTTCTCAGTAACAGTGTAGTTACGCTGAGCCTCGTCAAGTGTTTTGCTAGCGTAGTAAATGACCACGGGTTTCCCGTCAATTTTCTACCCCAAAACTGCTCCTACAGCGAAGTCAGATGCATCGCACATGATCTCAAAGGGTTGAGGCCAATCAGGGGACTATAGGATCGAGGCTTGGGTAACTCGGTCACGAAGAATCTCAAATGCTTGAGTGCATTCCTTGAAGATTTCAAAAGGTACATCCTTGGAGAGAAGAGTGGTCAAGGGGCATGCGATTTTCGTAGAATCAGGGATGAATCGATAATAAAAATCAACGTGCCCCAGAAACGATCGGATGTCCCTAATCAAGCTAGGCATATGGAGTTTAGAAATCAAGTTAACCTTGGCTCGATCAACTTGGATGCCTTTCTCCGAAATTAGATGTCCCAAGACGATCCCCTCAGGCACCATGAAGTGGCTCTTTTCCCAGGAAAGAACCAGATTCATGTCAATACATCGCCTGAGTATTTGAGCCAAGTGCTGGAGGCAATCGTCAAATGATGCCCCAAATACTGAAAAGTAATCTATGAAGACTTCCAGATAATCACCAACCATATCAGAGAATATGGCAAGCATGCACCGCTGAAAAGTTGTGGGTGCATTGCAGAGACCGAAAGGCATCCTTCGGAACACGTACGTCCCAAAGGGGCAGGTGAACGTGGTCTTCTCTTGGTTCTTTGGATGGATTGCCACTTGGTTATAACCAGAGTACCCATCAAGAAAGCAGAAGAACCTATTTCTCGCTAGTTTCTCGAGGATCTGATCAATAAATGGTAGTGGGAAATATTCCTTCTTCGTGGAGGAATTGATACTTCTGTAATCTATGCAGACTCTCCACGAGTTGGCTATACGGGTCGGTATGACCTCTCCGATTTCAGTCATGATGGTGGTGAGCCCTGCCTTCTTAGGCACAACCTGGATTGGACTCACCCATTGATTGTCGGAGATCGGGTAGATGATCCCTGCATCTAACCACTTAATGATCTCCTTTTTCACGACCTCCTACAGATTAGGGTTCAGACGTCTCTGCATCTCACGCGAAGGTCGTGAGCCCTCTTCGGAATAGATGTGGTGTGTGCAATAAGAGGGGCTTATACTAGTCAAATCATCGAGAGTCTATCCAATGGCTTTACGATGTTGCTGGAGAAAAGTAATCAGACGGGATTCCTGATCAGGTGTGAGTCTGGAGTTTATAATCACAGGAAACGTCTGATTGGAACCCAAAAACATGTATTTTAGATGATCGGGAAGGGGGTTGAGTTCCAAGACAGGATTATCAGCAGCAGCGGGTGGTTCAGGGTGTTTGTGAGGAACAATGGTAGGAGTTATGAGTGTATCTAGATCAGGTTCAGACTCCTCTAACTGCGGGTTTTGATCTTCTTGTGGTTGATGGGGGATAATCAGGTTGTCCTCAATATGCGGTTCATCAACCACGGCTTTGATATCACATATTTGCTCTACAACACCACAATTAATCCCTTGTTGGGCCTTAAAGATGTCAATCTTAAGAGTTTGGTTCCCAAATTTCAATTCTATTTGGCCCTCCTCACAGCTTATGTTGGCCCTAGCAGTGGCCAGTAAAGGTCTCCCTAGAATGATCGGTGTATCCCTTGGGTTCTTAGGTGCATCCATATCCAGAACTATAAAATCCACTGGGAAATAAAAATCCCGTACCCTAACAATGACATCCTCGAGTATTCCTTTAGGTGACTTGATGGATCGATCGGCTAACTGCAGTGTCACCTCTGTCGGTTTAAGCTCGGACTCTTCAAGATGGTTAAGGAGGGATGTAGGTATTAGGTTTATGGAGGAACCTAGGTCTAGTAATCTCTATCAAATTGGGTTTCACCAATTTTACATGAAATCAAGGGAGTGCCTGAGTCTTTTGCCTTGGGTGGGAGTTTACTCAAGATTACAGAGCTGGGTTCCTCTGACAGTATGAAAGGACTCCCACTTTTGGTTCGTGGCTTATGCTTGGGTGTACACACATCTTTCAAGAATTGTGCGTAAGCCGGTACATGGTGGATTGCATCCATCAAGGGGATGTTTATTTGGACCTGTTCAAAGAGCTTGATCAGGTCCTACTCAGGAGCCACGAGTTTGGTTGTCCTCTTTCCCTTGGTCAAGGCCTCAGGAAATGGAACCTTTGTTGGTTCCTTTAGAATAGGTCCAGGTTTTTGATCTGGGATACGGACATCCTGGATAACTATCCTAGGGCTTGGGTCACTACCAGGCTTGGAGTGGTCTGGATAAGGTGGGTCTTGGGTTGCTTTACCACTAGAGTTGTCACCGAGTTTAATCCTGCCTGGTTCTGGTTAGGGGTTGGTAAGATGGGTTGCTGCTGTTGATAACCGCGTAGGTGGTTGATGCTTCCATCCCGTCAAGTGATGGAACAGAAGGGGCCTGATAAATCATGTGTGCTTGGCCTGGGTTTGGGTTCATTACGGGCCTCTGGGTCGGCACGTTATTTGGGTTCGGCAGAGGTTGTGAAGGAAGTGTGCCAGGTTGGCAGGAATTTGCCATCTGGGTGAGTTGGTTGCGGACCTCTGTGATCTCGTCCTTGTGTTATTTTTGTATTGCCGCATTCGTTCTCTGAATGTCAGCCAGTGTTTGAAGGATAAGAGATATTTGATCTTGGTTTGGCCCAGATTGATAGGTGGGTTTGGGCCGAGGCTGAGGCGGTTGATATGGATGAGGGGCTTGTGGACGGGGTTGATAAGGTAATCTTTGAGTCTGAGAATTTCCCGCCAACTGGAAGTTAGGATGATTTCGCCATCCAGGGTTGTAGGTGTTGGAAAATGGGTCATTCTGGATGGTGTTGAGGTCCACGCAGGTTTGAGGAGCCTTAGGAAAGTCAGAGTATGGGGGTTTAGAGTTCCCTCGACAAGAATAAAGCGGATCGGAGGTCCCTCCAGTCTTGGAGTCAGACGGGGGTGGATACCTGTCCACCCCCTGAGAAGATCGGTGAAAGATGTTTTGCACAGTTTCCCTCCGGGAGCTGGCTGTGCGAAAGGGTTCTACGTAGAGGTGGCTCGTTGTAAATGCCGAGTCAGCTCGTCCACCTTCTTCTCTATGATAGAGATCTTGTCCAACAGACTGGCCATTAGCTCCAAGTCGACGGATGCGGATAGGCCTTGCGTCTCATGTGCTCCCCTCAGATTCGTCGATGCGCGGGCATTCGTTCGGTCGAATAAACCCATGGAGTCATTGTTGATGGAGTTCTCGCACATATTTTCGAGAATCTCCCACACCGTGTCCTCATGCTGACTCATGATGTTTCCTTTGCAGGTGGCATTGACAAATAATCGAATGTCTTCATGGAGTCCCTGGTAAAAAGACTGGACTTGTTCCCATTTAGGAACTTCGTGATGGGGGCACTTTTGCATGAGATCCAAGAATCGGTCCCATGCCTCATGAAGAGGTTCTCCCATCTGTTGGGTGAAATGAGTGATCTGATGGCGCAAGGCGTTTGTCCGACCAACGGGAAAGAACTTCTTCAATAACTCGGACTGAAGTTCATCCCATCTGTTGATCGGACGAGTCTGAGTTTGATACCAATGGGCCACCTTATCCATGAGGGAGAAAGAGAACATCTTCATGAGCAGAATATCCCGATTTTGTGCATCTGACCTGAAGGTCTGGGTCAGATGCTTGAGCTGTTTAATATGCTGGAATGGATCCTCGGAGTTTAGCCCATAGAATTTTGGTATGACATGAATCTTGTTGGGCTTGAGTTTGGAATCAGGACCTCCAGCCAGGATTTGGACTCGAGGCTCGATTGCCACTGCAGCGGGATTTTAGTGATCTCGCATCATGGGACGTTGCGGCGGGTTCATGAAGTTTTGGAAGAGATCATTTAGGCGCTAAAGCTGGTGCTCAAGATTGTTTCTTCTTCAACAGGTTGTGCCATGATGGAAGAAGGAGAACTCAGTTCTGAATCAGAGGAATGGTCTATGTGGTGGGGTTGCTGCACAAACAAGGGTACCGAGGCTTGGCCTCGGGGAGAGTGGATTTCTAAAGGAGGTTTTAAGGACCTCCTACCAAACATACACCGAAGGATTGGATGAGATTAGAATGTGCTGGACCCAATCAAGACACCCAAAATATGCTGGGTGACTATAGAGGTTCGGGGCGGATGATACCCCTTAGTCAGAAAGGTCGTCCACCTGAGAATTACCTGGGCAGCCAGGGAGGGTGAGTCCTGCGAAGACCCCTATATGGTAGAGCGTCCCCACGGGTTATAGGGTTTCCCCCACCTGACCTCTCTTGTCACTGAGATTCTAGGTAGACCAGAATGGGGACCTTGACCTCTGAAATCTACCTCTTTTAGTTAAAATCAAGGTGCTTAGGGTTCCACTTGAACTTTAAGCCTTTTTAGTGCAAAGTGACCTAATTTAAAGGTTGGTTGACCTAAAGGATCAACTTCACCTCTTTGTTCCTTTGAGAGCTTTTAGGTTCTTGCTTTTAGAGTTCAAGTAGATTAAGAGCCTGATTTGCTGAGGGTTTCTCTTGGATAGGTCTCTTCAAACAAGGCTTAGGCACACCTCTTTTTGGAATTTTTGATTCTTTTCTTGGAAGAAGATGTGCCTTTAAAACCCTAGCTTGTAATCCTTAAGTTGGCTCTATTTGGTCCAATTTAGTTGCCTCACAAATTGGTACCTATGGTTCAATCAAGAAGGTCTTAGCCCTAGTTACCTTAAGTGGATGTTCAATCAAAAATGTGTTGAAATTAAAAATCAGGCAACTTTTGTGAATTACTAAATATAGAAACAGGTAGCCCTAGATTGATTTTTCTTTGTTTTTTCTTTTTGGATTTTGAGGGGGTTAAGAGAGAGGGCTAATTGTGATTTCCTTACTCGGAGGGGGTGAGATCAGCGTGGCGTAAAAAATGCGGAATTGAAAAAATACCAATCTCACAAAATAAACAAACACACAATGTACATAATAATTTTTAGGTGGAAACCCAAATCGGGTGAAAACCACCACCTAACCCTGTCGAGTTAGGATTTTTCGATCAACCAAGTTGATCAAATCCACTAAACGAATCACTTTAAACGAGGGTGATTCAACCTCAATTACAATCACGCTACAAGTGCGAGGGTAGCGTTCCTCGACCCCTTCTCTTCACAAGAAGGATTTTGTCCCACGAAGGAGACGGGAATTCGCAAGGTGAATACCCAATCAAATAACAAAGATAAAGAAACAACAATCCTATAGAGCCAACAAAGTAATTTAAACCTAGCTTCTATAGGAATTAGGAAACTCCCCTTTGCAAGGAGTGCGTCGGATTGATGACACGGGTGCGTGAGCCACGCGACGGTGCAACGTCGCTCTTCGTGAACTACGTTGGGAGAGCGGGTGCGCAAAGGGAATTTAGCTCTCTGGATGATGGAACTTAAGCTTGGAGAGCAAGAGCTTTTCTTGGACACAAAAGAGTAGAAAGTATGTTGCTTAGGTGTATCTTAGTGTGCAAAGGCTCCCCTCTATTTATAGAGGCCTTAGGAAGGCTTTGGAAGGCTTAGGAAAGCTTCCATAGCCGTTGGGTGCAAAGCCCAAGAGAATCAGGCCGAAATCAGGGACAATGATTGCATTGATAGGGTAATCAGACGCATCAGACGTCTGGAAGACCACTTTAAGACGTCTGAAAATAAGGTCAGACGTCTGATTTTGGGCGGGTTTCTTCCTGACTTGAATCAGATCTAAACAGGGTTCTAGCGCAAGTCCATCAGACGACATACAGGACGTCTGGCACTATGTCTGGACGTCTAGAAACCTACTTTTTCGTGGGAATGGATTTGCAATGGCTAGAAAATCTCTGAGAAGAGATTTTTGGGTCATTCGAGGCAAAACGGTCAATTATCAGACGTCTGGAAAGGCTTAAGGACGTCTGATAAGGCTCTAACGGTCATATCCTTGAGTGTATGCTAAGACAGCCAACGGTCCACTAATTGGACGTCTGGCAAAGTCATCAAACGTCTCTTAAGACGTCTGGTCTAAGGTCTGGACGTCTGATTTCATCAGACAGAACTAACTATGTCCAGCCTAAATGTTATCAGACATCTGAATCAACAGTCAGACATCTTAAAACACATTATCAGACGTCTGATTTGGGAATTAGACGTCTGGAAATTCTCTTTGAATCCTATATTGGTTTTCTAAGTTTTCTACAGAAAACCTAAGTGTCCTAGGGTTGTGATGGTGTTCCTAGGACTACTATTAGGGTACTTTGAGGCTCTTTAACAAGAATCTAAGTAACAAAAAATAAAAGGAGTACAAGAGAGGAAAATCTATCATATTCTTCATCTCCTTCCTTCTTCAAGCTATCGCTCCTCGCGAATCTCCTCTGTTCTCCATCAAGCTCCTCCAATCCATCCTGGATGCGAGCTCGAACTCCGTCTAATCACGTCTCCATTTGCAATTGACCTGAAATCTAAGACTCCAAGTGCAAATGTTAAATGACACGTGTTTTGTTATCATCAAAACAAACGATCGTGGTGCTCTAGCACCAACACAAATAAGAGTTTACCTGTTTCCTGGTGTGGTTGTTGTACGGCTGCTTTTCTTTCTTCAGCTTTCTTGCAACAAACACAACAAAAGAGAGTGATTAAGTCAGTGTTGGATCAGAAATTGTGATCAAAGCTTCTAAAATGCCTGTTGCTCCCCGGCAACGGCGCCAAAAATAATAGTCGAGTTGCATGACGAGATCGTGTTTTAAAAAGATTTCCGCTGTAGTATATTTGAAATCACCGCGAAAGCGATTATCAATTTTATTACTCGAAATTCAAAACTTCCGAGGTCGTACTCAGGGAGCAAATTGGTATTTTAGAAACTAGAATCACAACTTCCAACTTTATAAAATGTAATGACCAATCAAAGTTATAAAGTAAAAAAAATGAGATTAATGTATAGAGAAGCTTCAAAAATATAAAGATGGACGTTTGATGTAAATATCAGACGTCTTAAACCCTTGATGCTACAGTGCACTCTCTATTCTTCTCCTTCTAATTTTTGACTTTGGCTTCCTTTTTTTTTTTTCTCTTTCTCTGCGGCCACTCTTCTTCTGCCTTCTTCTTTCTTCTTTTTCTTCTCTTGTCTCCTTAGCTTTCCTTTGCCTTTGATTCTTTGCTCGGTAGCTCCTTCTCCTTCCTTCTTCTTCAGCCTCTGCTTCTTCTGCCTTCAAGTCTTTCTTCTTCTTCAGCAGCTCCTTTCTTCTTCCTTCTTCCTTCTCTCTTTCTGACTTCTGCAGCTAAGTCCTTCAATCTTTTCTTCAGCTGCACCTTCTCCTTCCTTCAGTTGCTCCTCTCCTTCTTCTTCCCTGCACAGCACAGAGAAGCAAAACCTAACCCCTACCCTCCCCTGTGTCTCTCTCTCTATTTCGCTCTTAGGAATGCTCTCCCAGAGCCTTCTCAGGTTATCAGGTCGGATATGCACGCCCGAGACCAGGCCCACCGGTATGCGGTGGTGGGCGAGGAGTGCATTGGTAAGTCGGGTATACAGGTCAGAGCTAGGTCCGTGGGCAGTGGGGTCACGGACGAGGCGGTGGGTGAGTGGGACCTCACCCTGTGTTCAGGAGGCAACGAGGCTAATGCACGTTTTCAATTTGTGTTGCACCTCCTGCCCACAGACTTCCGAGGGCTTCTCGCACGCACCTGTAGCAGGTCGTTGCTCAATCACAGAGGTTGCAGATGCTTTGGCCTCCAACTGCTGGGCGTGATTTGTTTGCGAAGGGTGCCTGCGCGTCAGGGACCTGGAATCCTGATGCCTGGAACCGAAGATGAAGCTTGCGAGCTTCTTCAAGCTTGCTCCAATGGCGGTCAAGGCCCTGTACCTATCAACAAGAAAATGGCCTCACGGCCTTATCAGATCACTCAAGAAGCTTCACCGTGACACGGCGAAGGTGGCCTGGTGGTCGACGTGGTGCAGGGTGGCCTGGGTGTGCGTGCCTAGGTCACCCTGTGGCTGTGAAGGTAGGTGTGTTCGGGGGCTGTGTTGGGAATGTGTGGCAGTGAATGGGAAGAGGGGTTATGATTAGTGAGTCGTGGCAGAGCTTGTGAGGTGATTGGCGAGGTGGGTGGATGCGTGGAGCGGCGGGAACACCTCGCCGGTGGTCTGGTCGGAGGTGAAGAAGGTGATGGTGGTCTGTGGTGGTCGGTGCGTAATTTGTGAAATTGATGAGGGGAAAATGAAGAGGGGAGAAAGAGGACTTATTTGCGAGTGGATAGACAAAGGGGGAGTGGAGGAGGCAGATGGCTCATATGTGCCGTTACCGGAGACGAAGACCCTGAGGTAGGGATGACAGCGACGACGATGGGGTCGAAGGGGCGCACGCGGGTACGGCGTGACATGGAGGAGCGTGGCGAAGATGACTCTGCCACTGGTACAGTGGTAGAGTGATGAGAAGAGGGAGGGAGAGTCGCTGGAGCCTGTGGGCAGTTGGCTGGAGGAGAAGGAGACGAAATTGGGGGGAATTCTTCGGCCAAAACAGGCTTGGAAGAAGCGGAGGGATTTGGGCTTGCTTAAATAGGTGTGGGCAGAGGAAGAATCGCAAGGAAGCAGCCAGAAGTCATCACTGGAGGTATGGCCAGTGTGAGGCCCATACCTCTCGAGCGTTCACACGAGAGGTATGGGGCGATTCAGGGCATGGGGAGCTGCTCGTGCGGTAGGGGGTTTCGTAGAGAGCTCTCCTTTCAAATCTGGGAGCTGCCCCCTTGGGAAACGAGGAGAAAAGCCACCTTGAAACCTCGTTGGAGGTATGGGTCCCTGCTGCAATGGTAGAGAGACCTAAATGAAAAAGTGATGAAAAGTTGAGGGGGTTTTTGCAAGGGTTTTCAAAAGTTAAGGGTTAGAATGTAATTGGGTGGACCATTTTGCAAAGTAGGATAAGATGACCTTCCCTTAGATCCAAATTTTGATACAAACTTAATTTGGGCCTAAGGAATCCAATGATGAAGTTGGATTTAAGGTTTGACCTCGTTTGACTAGACATTTTGCACAAAAACCTAAACTAGGTCAAATATTGGTTTTGGTCCCCAATTTAGGTCAAAACAGGTTCCAAAGGCCAAATTGAAGGTTCTAAACCATATGGGATATTTTTCCATGAATTTTAGAGGGTTTAGTTGATTTTTACCCTGCCTGGAACCTTGTGAATTTAAGTGGATTTGTTTTAGGGTTACAGAATGTCATTTAATTCTTAAATTTCACAATAACCCTTATCTGACTGAATTATCTCACTTTTTCTCTTATTAAGTCTAATTGACCTATGTCTAGACCCTGGAAAATCCCGTTGATGAACTGCACTGGTAAAATTACAGTTTTACCCTTTGTTTCTTATTTTCTTCCCAGATTAGTGATCCCTTGAATTAGGCCTTTTTTCTTGGTTATGTAGGAGCTTTTGTTCACTTTATTAGGTCAAAATATGCTATTTAGGGCTTATGATGAGGTTCTCATCACCCTAATTTAGGTTTTTACATAAATTACCCAGTCAAACTTAGTCAAAACCTAAATCTAACTTCGCCATTGGATTTCTTGGGTCCAAATTAGGTTTTTACCAAAATTTGGGCTTAATCTGAGATTATCTTGATCCAGTTTGCAATTTGGTCCAGTCTGAGTCTTTTCTCTCACACACATACCCCTAACTTTTGAAATCCTTACAAAAAGACTCCTATCTTTGTTGTCACTCTTTGCAAATAGGTCCCTCCACCATTATTGTGGAGGAATCCTTCTCTGGCGACCTTTGATTGAAGAGAACTCTGTTCAATTTATCCCTTCCAAAATTGGAAGGGAGATTCTTGAGGAGTCCTCTTCCCTTTGAATCCGTCGATGAGCTCCATAACCTTCTCAATCTCTCCTGCGAACGCATGAGAGATTTGGGTTTCCTACTCTAGTGACAATTCGTAGCTTGGAAGCTTATCTTCCAAGCTCAAAACCCCCTCTTGAGCCCTATAAAAAGATTCCCAGGGCACAGCCGTGCTCTCAAGCTTGATTCTGATCGTGAAACCCTCCTTTCCTCCTTCCTCTTCCGGCCGCGAAGCTCCACAAGCTCTGACAACTCCTCCTGACCTCCTTCAAAATTCATCCACAAAACCAGTAGTCGGATTCTCTCTCTCTCGTCTGCTCTTGGCCGTACTAGCCAGAGCCCCTTTATCTCCGTCATCGTTGCTATTCCTATCATCAGAGCACTTTCTTCCCCAACGCCGGCCTACCAACATCGGTGCTGTTCTCCCCCGTTCGTCCATTTAGATTAGGTTAGATTAGTTAGCTTAGCTCTTAGGTTTAGTTTTATACCCAAAAACCTCAAAAAAATAGCCCTCAACGCCGTCGCTCACCTCTGACTTCCCCTTCTTCGGCCGCACCTCTGGCGAGGTCCTTCACATGCTACACTCATCCACACACCTCGCCACAACTCCCAAAAGCACCACCGTCCCTCCGCGCACAAAACCCCTATCTCTATTCACCTTCCCATCCACCCGAACTCCCCGCTGTATAAACCCATCATCTCCGACCTATTCCGCCTTTGCCAGCCACCTATACACACCTTCGCATCACACCACTGCCACCCACACCTTCGCCGCATCCCTGTGAAGCTCCTGAATTTCTTTAATTTGGCCGCAAGGCCGTATTCTTGTTTTCCTATCTTCACTGCCTCGACTGCCATTAGTGAAGCTTCAAGCAAAGCTTCAACCATGCTCCAGCACCTACAGGTCCTAGGCACAGCGGAACATCTCCAGGAGTGCAACCAAGGAGCCAATTTGGCTCTTTGACTGAGCCTTTGACCACAATCGAGTGAAGAAGCAGCTGTAGTCGCATGTAGAGGAAGGGAGGTGGGATTAGTCCTACCTCGGAAGCTAAGAAGCACCCACGCCCGCATAAGTTGTTTTTGTGTTCTGGGCTTATTGCCTCAGAACATGGGGTGAGGTCCCGTTAGCCTCACTCACCTGACCCGCCTAAGCCCTCACTCCTCGCTCACCACGCACTGTTGGTGAGCTTGGACCCCGGATGCACGCTTGACCCGAATACCCCATTACCTGTTACTGTGGAAGGCTCTGGGAGAGTGGATCCCAGAGAGAGAAAGAGAGAGTGTGCGTAGGGACAGGGGGTTTTGCTCTGAAATGGGTTGGCTAACACTTAGCCAATTTCGTAAGTCTCCCCCTATGCATCAGAAGGCCTGGACAGTAGAAAGAAAGAAGAGGAGGAGGAGGACCGTGAAAGAAGAGAAGAGAAGAAGAGACAGAAAACAAATTAAGAAGAAGAGCAGAAGAAAAAGAAAAGGAGCACTGTAGCAACGCATTTTAAGTCATCTGATTTTACAATCAGATGTCTGATCATCAGTTCCTTCATTTGATTAGGATTTGAGTAATTATTCTGTGTTAGGCTTATAATTGGTGATCCAAATCACCATTATTTTATCTAGAATTCTTTTTACTCTTCATATACTCATGCCATACATTGCAAATTAGATTTTGAGTAACATATTATGCTAATTTACATTAATTATTGAGATTAGTGTGAATTCCTATTTGCTCCTTGTGTTTGACCTCAGACTTCAAATTCCAGTATAAATTTTATCTATTTTTCGTGAGATTTCGACTATACTGCAACGCAACGATTTTAAACCTGATCTCGAGCGAACAACAACGTGTAAGGCAAAAGAAGTTCAGGTCGATGAATAGCCTGAGTTGTCTCACCATGATAACCCTCTCTTTGATCCGGTCCAAGAGATCTAGGTGAGGGAGGAAGAGTACGTGGCCAGGCTCGCCAGAGTAAGAGGTTCTCACGGACCAACTTAAAGAGGTCCGATAGCTGAAAGAGAAGACTAAGTTCCAGCAGTACGAGCCTCATAATTCTAGCACCATTGATGACTAGGCACGATGGTGTCGATTGGTAGAGGAAGAGAATGTCCAACTATGCAAACAACACGAAAAGCTTACATGCAAACTTAGTAGCTAGAAGGGGGAAGTCTCACAGAGCCCTCCGAAGCCTAATCCCTCGCCGTTCTGGGAATCGGAGGAACAGTCGGGCACAATGGTTCTAGCACTTAGTGGTGGAGGATTCATCCCCGAGATCATCCTCTAGGTGACTTGGGTTATGAAGGGCATATGCCTTGGGCGTACGTTATCACGTACCCCTTCACAAAGGAGGTGATGAACACTCCTTTGCTTGAAAAGTTCAAGCACCCTATGTTGGCCCAGTATGATGGCACTTTCAACCCTAATAGCTTTGTTGGAAGCTATCACCAGATGATGTTGGTACATGGGTGCCCAGATGGAGTACTCTGCCAGGTATTCCTATCCTATCTTTTTGGCATGGTTTATGAGTGGTTCAATGAACTGCTGGTGGGATAGATTGGCTACTTCCAGGAGTTGGCTGACAAGTTTTGCTAGTATTTTGCTGGCCAACAGCGGGTTAGAGATAACATGGAAAGACTGTTAGATGTCCAGCAGCGATAGAACGAATCCTTCCATTCCTACTTTGATAGATTCAAGGCCTAGTACTTTGAGTGTAAGTGGTCTCATGATGCCATTGCTATCCAATACTTTAAGTTAGGGCTTCTTACAGAAAGGTTCTGGGATGACATTGATAATTTTCCGCCTAGAGACATGGCGGAATTATGGGACTAGGCCACGAGATTCATAGAGCAAAATGATTCTTTCTTCTCCTGTGGCCACTTGGCAGTTAGTTATAGGGAAGATCAGTATCATTCCCATGAAGATAAAAAGGCAGTTATCGAAGTGTTCGCCATTACAATTCGTAGTGGTAACTTCTCTAATAAGTAGAAGGGAAGCAGGATTAGAAGGGTGATCGGCGGAATCGCGACCATAATAATGGTCCTCGACAGCCTAGATGAGATTATTATGAAGAATATACCCCTTTGGCTGTGAACCAGGCTGATATTTTAGCAGAAGTTTGATCAGCTAATAAAGAGCTCCTTCCACCTCCCTTCCTAATGAAGAAGATGGACTCCGAGCCTTACTATAAATATCGTCAAGCCTAGGGACATTCCATTGAGGATTGCTGGGATCCTTGATGGAATGTCCCTGGGCGAGATCCTCAGGATCAAATTGTGTCCTAAATTTGGCATGGAAATCTGGCCCAGTTCGTTAAGTGTAACAAGGTCCAAGACAAAGGCAAGCGACTCATGGAGAGTCCAAAGGAGTACCATAAGGAGAAGCTTCAGTAGCTCCATGATATACATATGGTGCTCCTCAAAGGTGAGTCTTCGATAGACCCCACGACAACTTTGGTGGAACAAGGTTTAACACTCAATCTCCCATCTCTTGATTGAGGGTTCTTGCGGATCTTAATGGATACTAGAGGGGAGGGGTGAATAATATCGTCTTTTATAAAGCTAAATATCGTAGTAGCAAAGACAAATCAGACCACAAAAATTCATGCATAGAAGACACCTGGATTTATAGTGGAAATCCTTCTCGGGTGAAAACCACTACCTAAGCCTCTCAGCTTAGGATTTTCCTGACTAGTCGAGACTAGTCAATCCACTAATGCACCATTTGAAACGAGGGTGGCACAACCTCTTTCAATGATCCCTTCTCTTAATAACCTAAAGAGAAGCACAACAATGAATTTCTCCCAACAGCTTGGAATCCGTAATCAAAAGCAGCAAGTAATATAAGAATAGTATAAACCTATGGAACCTCAAGGAAAGTCAAACCAGATTTCAGCGGAGGTTTGGATCAACGTGCTTTGAAAGTCGTGAAAGCAGAAGTGTAGAAGCACTTAGAGGGAAGCACGGAAAGCTCTTTCTTTTAGATGGATTTCTAGTCATATGACCTCTATTTAATTGACCAATAGAGGCTGCGTATGACCTCTATTAATACTAGCAAATTGACTAGAAAAGGAAATCAAATTGGTTGATCAATTAAGGTAGTTTGGTCGATTAAAATAAGCTTTTGTTGGTCAAACTAGTTATTTGATCGATCAATGATTGGTCGATTAATTAACCTAAATGGTCGATCAAAGGTGTATTTGTCAACTTCTAAAAATGGGCTAATTTGATTGATTAATTAAGTTGGTTGGTCGATCAATAACCCTAAAAACTTATTTTCTCTGTGAAGTGCGAAAATCCGTTTGAAACTTATTTTGAGATTCCTTACAAAATAATCTAGACTCAATAAAGATAAAAAGACACTATGTCGAAGTCAGTAATCTTCTGGCTTTGATCCATGAGAGAGTCTTGAAAGATTAGTCTTGCAGAAAGCATAATTTTGGTGCATCAAAACAGAGGTACTTACATTCTCCCTCTTTTTGATGACAACAAAATTATAATTATGTAGAGAGATAAAAGTTTAAATAGTTTAAGGAGTTATACATAATACCTCCCTCTTTTTGTTTTAGCAAAAAGTAAACAAATAGTTAACAAGGGCACTGTCTACCAGGTGACTTCTACCTTGTTGACGTCGCTTTCATATCTAGGTGATTACACATATTAGCTCTTAGTGACCTTGTTGTTAGTAAGGCAAATCCAACTGTGACTCTTGGTTGATGAAGGTAGCATAGTGGATGTCCTCTTCTTTAAAACCCTTATTCAACCGGGGTTCAAGGAAGAGGATCTCTCCCCTTTGGCATACTTGGTTGTCAGATTTGGTAACCACAAAGTTATTCCTAAGGGAGAGATCAAGTTGTCATTGTCAATTTGCAACGGCGATTGACATCTCAATAGGACAGCTACATTCATTGTGGCCAGTCTGGTAGCCACATTTGACAAGATTATAGGCTGTTCAACCACTCATGGCTTTCGACTGATCCCCTCCTATTTTTAGTCTATACTTTTCCAGACCCCATGAGGAGTTGGAATTGTGCATAGGGATCAATTACTCGGACGTGAGCTTTTATGCATCGAGCTTGAATGCTCGATGGAAAGAAGGCCCCCAAATCCACAGAAGTAGGGGAAGAAGAGGAACCGGGTACAAATGGCTAGGGAGGTAGACCCAACTCCTTCGCATGAGAAGTGGGGGTTGCACCCAGCCCTGCTCATCCACAATGGCAATCCAGTTGTACCGTGACGCAGCTCATAAGCTCGTTTAGGTTGGGGTAGATCTCACCCCCCGAAGGTCCATGATTTACTTGTCCTGTTGCGAGCCAACACGGATGTATTTGCTTGGTTTGCAAATGATTTACCGGGAGTAGATTCTTTAATAATCGAGCACTGGCTGAATATTCAACCAAGCACTCAACCAATAAAGCAGGCGCATAGGCATAAATCCACTGAACAATGGCAAACGGTAGCTACTGAATTTGACAAGCTACTGGAAGCTGGTTTTATCAAGATGCCACTTGCCCTACTTGGCTATCAAATATAGTCATGGTCAAGAAGTCAAATGGCAAGTGGTAGATGTGCGTGGACTTCACTAACTTGAATGAAGCCTACCCCAAAGATGAATTCCCCCTGTTGAAGATCTATGCCCTTATGGATGCTTGTAGTGTGTAGTCTCACATGTCCTTTCTAGATGTTTGATTGCGTAACAATCATAGGTCTTAATCAACTTAAATAATGTTAGAAACCTAGATTAATCTGTAAATATTTCATTTATATCATGTATATCATGCATTGCATCATTTTATAGCATTGTACATAGAATAATGTGAGTTTATCTTGCTATTTAATGCTTCTATTGTTTTTTGTAGGTAATAAAGTGATCCAGGATGTGAGATAGAGTAGAATAAGGAAAGAAAGAGGTGAAGAGAAGAAGAAAGAACAGGAGGATATCCCCATCCATGACCTTAGAAACCCTAAGAAACTAGTGCCTAAAACCTATTTAGGATATCCAAGCACTTAGGAACCCAAACCTACAATAGAAAACCTAAAACTCACTTTCTAGCACACCTCTAGACATCCAGACAGTGTGTCTGGACATTTGATTTCTGCAGGAAACCACTCTAGGAAGCCAGAGCCCGCACTACTTCAGTATTGGACGTTTAACTTGTTCTTTAGAAGTCCAATTTTGGACATTAAGATGTTTGACATACTCCCACATTTGATACCGCTCTCTAGTTCCTATTTTTGGAACTAGAAGCCCGAGCTCGCCCCCTTTGACCTAGAAACCTTACCATACATCTTAGGAAACCTATTTAGACACCTCCTAAGCCTATCCTACTACCATTAACCCTAACCTAATTAGGCTACACCCAAATCCTAGTCCAAGAACCTAATTAGGGATCTCCTAACCCAATCACACACACATACATCCCAATTTGACCCACCACCACCCAAACAAAACAAACCCATGCACACACACCCACGCCCAAACACACATCCGTGCAAACACTCACATGCACACTCACGCACACTCAATCACACATACACACATTTCTTCCACTTTAGTGTAGAAACCACCTAAATATAGCCTATTCTAGAAACACCTATTCTTAGCCATCCTAATTTGAGTAAACCCAACCTAAGCACCTACTACTACGACCCCTTGGATGGCCACGTTAGACCCTATTAGTTCCCTTAGGCTCCACCTTCCTCTTCCTCCTTAGCTTAGGCTGACCACCACCACCATCGTCTTCCTCCTCCCTCATTTCACCATGAGAGCTCCACCTTCATAGCTCTCCAAGGCCGTCCCCATAGTCCCTTTCCAAGGGTACTCCTCCTCCATGGATGACTAGCAAGAAGAAGAGCTCCTATCTAAAGGCTTCTCAAGGATGACTAGGAAGAAGGGTTCTCCACCTTCTCTTCTTCTCTTGGACGTGTTCTCTCGTCTCCACCGAGCTCTAAGGCCGTTGAAGCACTCCTCGCCGGAGTACCATTGGCACCCTCCTTTTCTGATCTCTATTCTCAATTCTTCTGCATTTCATATATATATCATCAAGCATGTTTCTAGAATTAGTTTAGCACATCCTTATCACTATTGCGAATATGTTAATAGAATAAAGGTTTTCTTTATTATCAAATAAATGATGATTCCTCCAAATATCAATGTTTATATGTTGCGCCATGTTAGGATTAGGCTTTAGACTAGTCAATATCAAGTTAGAAAATTGTTTTGGAATTCGCAATCATGCCTCCCTGAGTTCGATCGAGACTTACCATCTCATTATAAAATTTTTGTTTAGGTCAATTTCGCAACTGTACTAGAACTACAACAATTAATCTCGCGATTTCTGACTTAATAACGCTTATTGTGGATATCATCAAACAAGTTTGGTGCCAGCAGATAGATCTCATACCTCTTTTATAATGGGTCAAGGTCTTTTCTAGTATAGAGTTATGCCCTTTTGCTTGAAAAATACCGAGTCGACGTACCAATGTCATGTAAATATGAGCTTTTCTCATTTAATTAGAAAATCATTTGAGATGTATATTGATAATATGCTTGTAAAACATTTAAAATTTTCGGAGTTTCTTATTTAATTGGAAAATCATTTGAGGCATATATTGATGATATACTAGTAAAAGGTTTAAATTTCTCAGAGCATTTGACAAACTTAGCTGAGGTGTTTCAAGTTTTAAGAGACACCACTGGCTCCACCTCAACCCTGAGAAATGCACTTTTGATGTATCTTCAAGCAAGTTTGTGGGCTTCTTAGTTTCTAACCGAGGAATCGGAGCCAACCCCGACAAAATTTAGGCGGTCATGACCTTGGCCCCTCTATCTACACTTAAGGGAGTTCAGTCATTAGTTGGCAAGATCGCAGCTTTAGGCTGCTTCTTGTCTCGATCTTCTGACAAGTGGCTCCTGTTAGGCTTGTAAATCGTGTGAAAATGTATTTTCGTTGTAGTATAGTGCATGAAATTAACCCAAACAAAAATATTTATAACGAAACTCAGGAGTATCAGTCAATCTCTAGGAGGTAGAAAACACTTTTGATTTTGATTCTTGATTTGCAATATACGCATGCTTGTGGTTTAATTAACCTAAACTAACCTAGAATCTAACCTAAGACTTACAGATGGTGGTTAATTTCTTACACTTGAAATTCACCAGTTGTAATCCTGTAGCGAACAACCATGGTGTAGCGGAGGTAGATGTAACATGCGTGAGTAATGCTCATCACAAAATTCTCGAATTACGTTAATGCTGTCAAGAGAGTTTTGTTCAATAATCGCATCATTTACTCGTGCAGGAGCCGCCATCTTTTTTTTTTTGGACTTTTTCTTTTGCTAGTTTCTTGTGATTTTTGATTTTTTTGAATGTAGAATAATGGAAACCTAATCCACTGGAATCAAGGCATGACAAATAATGAGATAGCATGCGTGCAAAAGTTATAAATCAAGACAAAATTCTACATTGCATTCATCATAAGAATAAATGTGCAATCAATCACAAGTAGAGGAATGCTAAACATAAAAGTAATCTATCTGTGAGAAAGCCACCCCGTCGGGTTGTGCTTGATGTGCACACATTTAATTGACCTAAAATATCTATTTATGCATGTTTCTAGTGTTATAGAAGCATTCATCATTATAAATATTACATAACATGCATCATCATGTATTTAGGTTAGATTGTATAAATTTTAGGTTAATTCTCTCTTTTGTGGAAAGGGAGCAGGGCAATATTATATCGAGGCTTCGGATCGAGGATCCAACTGTATGGATCTGTTCAGGACGATAATCAGAGTTCAACGACTTCAAGATCGCCCTATCGGACTTTCGTAGTAATAGATGTAGTCTGAGAAAGATTTGAGATCAAGGGGCTAGGTGGTGTAAATCCGTACTTCAGATGACAAATCTGACCACACAGATGGATTTGGATCGATGATCGTAGCCTAACGACACAAAAATCGGTCCAATCCGACATCCGTGGCACCATCTACAAGTCAAAGAAGATGGATGGCTAGGATGGCACCACGTGGTGCCATCCCAGCCGCCCAACGCTCGCCCAAGCCCCTACTTCACCTCTGAAGGCGCGTTTAAGACACGATCTTAGCTGTTGGATTGAGATCCAATGGCTGAAGGCACATGTGCATTAAAACCAAAATGCAGGTGTAGCGCATTGGTTGCGAGCATTTACGGGAGCTAAAGATGTGCATTAGAGGCACCTCAGTGCCTCCAATTAAGCATGCGTGCAGGTGCAGTTAAATTTGACTGTGCGATGAAGATCGTGCGAGTGTGGGAGTGGAGACGTGGCGTGCCCAAATGTTGCGGTTCAGACGCGCTGCTACATGCTCATGCATTAGGCACGCTGAAGAAGCGGGCAAGCATTTTAAGTTATTCGATCTCGCGATTGGACCGCTGAGAACGCTTGATCATGGATGTGCATTGAAGCAGCTGAAGGCAAGGAGGTGGGCGTGTGCACATACCTTCACCCACGTTTGAGGTACAGTGACACTGATAAACCTCACTAAAGACATTGAAATTAATGTTTAATCATTAAAATGACCTATTTGCCCCTCTATTCTTCAACTATAGAAAGGCCCTACGACCCCCACATTCTTTTCATCTCTTCCTCTCTTCTTTTCCCCCCCTTCAAAGCTAAGAGCTTGTCCTAAACTCAGGATGCTCCATTAGAGTTTAAAATAGAATTTTTTCACCTCCCATCCTCGTTCGTGAAGTGCTTGCGGTTGTCTTCTCGTTGCTGTTCAAGAAGTAGATCCCGTTACGATGTCGACCTGCCCCATCCTCAGTCTTCCATCTTCGTTCTCCCTCGTCCATTGTCTCACCACCCTCGTTTAGGCGCTCCGTCAACGCGACTTTCTTCCAAGCAGCCGCCGAGGAAGATAACCTCTCTCAACCTTCTCTTTTATCGCTTTGTAGTATAGATTTCCCACTTTTTAGTGTAGTGAATAATTATAATGAACATGATTATGTGACTATGAAATATTTTGTCTATTCTCTCTCTATTTTGTCTTTATTTGTATTATTCTTTCTCTGTCTTTTATTGTTTATTCTTTAAGTAAAATAGTTAGGGTAGATTTAATTCAACTAGCTACTCTGCTTCATGACAATAATATTAACACGATTTTCAATCAAACATACGGCTCCCTGTGTTCGACCTAGGACTCATTCAGAGTTTTAGTTAAAATTATCCGTTTGATGGATTTTTACGTGACTACGACGATAGGGTTTCAAAACTCAAATTTTCAGCATACAAATCCCGTTTAACATTTTGACATCGTTGTCGGGGAGGCAACACTCTTTGATTTCTTGCCTTACTTATCCTTTACCTCACTTCTCTCCTTTCTTATTATGATTGCAGGTACTCTTTTGAGGCGAGCTAGAGAGGTTAGATTTCAGAAAAGTGCGGATGAAGGTTTTGTAAGTATACCCCACTGATGAGAACCTCATCATGAGCCATAACTAGCTCATTTTGACCCAATACAAAGGATAAAAGCTCCTACATAACTCAAGGAAAGGCTTAACTCAGAGAATTCTGAGTTTAAGGAGAAAACGAGTCATAAGGGGTAAAAATGCAATTTTACCAGTATAATCTGCATACAGGGTAATTCAGGGTCCAAACATAGGTCAAAGCAACCTAATAAGAATAAAAGTGGGATGAGATGATCTGACAAGGGCTACAGCAATTCCAAGGAACTAAATGATAATCTGTAACCTTAAAACAAACCCACTTCAATTCACGAGGTTCGAGGCAAAGTAAAAATAGAATAAACCCTCTAAAATTCATAGAAAAATAATCTCTAGGGTTTAGAACCTTCAATTTGGCCTTCAGATCCCATTTTGACCTACATTGAGAACCATGCCCAATTAATAACTTAATTTGGGTTTTTGCATAAATTGACCGGTCAAACAAGGTTTAATCTAGAAATAAAATTCACCATCAAATTCCTTAGGTCCTAATTAGTCATGTATAAAAACTTGAGCCTAAGAAGAAACCTTCTTGACCAACTTTGCACTTTGGTCCTCATATATTTACTTTTTGGCCCTCAACTTTTGAACCCTCACATTTCTGCCCCTAACTCTCCTTCGTTCTTTGCATTCAGGTCCCTCCTACCAAAACCTGCCAGCACCATGCTCCGACAACCTTGCGCGGAGCATGGCGCCGCGCAGGGTGAGGGGGAGGGGCTGGCAAGTCAACTGGGGGTGCCCTGCGTCATCAGCCGTCGCAGGAACACCCCCCTGGTCGCTGCAACCCACCATACCGGCCGTGCGAACGCACGGACGGTATGGGTTTCCATCTTCGACGTCCTCCGGCGAGGGAGACACGTCGTCTCCCTCCGCCCTCCTCTCTGATTCCGCCTCTATAAATACCCCCGTCGCTCCGCCGTTCTGAGTAGCTGGGATCTGACGGAGAAAACCCCCAACTTTCCTCTCTTCTCACTCCGGCAGACGCCCACCAGCTCCGGCGGTTCTTCCTCCTCCTCCTCTTCACTCTGCCGCAATACCAGCAGCAGAGACTTCTTTCCCTCGCTCTTCCCGCGCCACGCCGCACCCAGCTGCGCCTCTCCGGCCCTCTGCTCGCCGCCGCCCCTTCCCCCGGGCATCTTCTTCTCCGGCGACAGTCGATACGACTGTCGCCCGCTCCGGCCCCTCCTCGTCCTGCTAAGTAGGTAGAACTCCTCCTCTTCCTCCCCTCTTCCTTTTCCTCACTTTAAACATTTACTGTCGCCCTCGATTCCGACCAATCACCCTCACCTTCTCCGCCTCCGGCCATCCTCCGGCGAGCCGCTCCCATCACTCCAGCAACCCACACGGCTCGCCGACCACCGCAGAACCTCCGCCTCCTCACCCTGATCAACCTCCGCCCTTCCACTTCCCCCAAATCACCCTCTGCAACTCCACCGAACAAACCCATCTCCCGACCCACAGTCCGACCTAAGGCAGCTCTTGGGCTCTGCCCCACCGCCTGCACACCCCCCGATCACCTTCGCCGTGCCACGGCGAAGGTCCTCCGCGTTTCTGATTGGGCCGAGAGGCCGTTCCTCTGTGGGCAGGTACCTGCACTCGTCGCCGCCATTGTTGAAGCGAAGCAGCTTCGACCTGCTGTCCTAGGTGCGCCGCGCCCAGGTCACGCTCCCAGGCTGTGCGGGGGCATTTCGGCGAAGCGTTAGGCTGCAGTTGAGGCGAATCCCTCGCGCGAAGGCCTCGCGTAAAGCTGCGATTACCAGCTGCTTCCTCCGCGCAGGCGCGAAATTGGGGTGGGACATTTAGTCCCACCTCGGAAGGCTCTGAAGGAGCGCAGCGGTATAAAGCGAAAAAGTGCTGGAGGCTTATTGCCTCAGCACACGGGGTGAGGTCCCCTTCACCCGCCCGGTTACCCGGTCTCGTCCGCGCTCACGCCCCGCAGACCTGGCCCGACCCGACTTAGACTGACCTGCACTCCTCGCCCACCACGCACGCCGATGGGCCTGGACCCGGGCGCGACCCGTACCCGGCAACCCGGCAGCTCTGGGAGAGCTATCCTAAGAGCGGTTTCTGTGAGAGAGAGACGCGGGGGAGGGTAGAGGTAGGTTTTGCCCCTCTCTCTGATCAAGCTGTGTAAGTGTGCAGGCACAGGTGAAGAAGAACCGTGGAAGAAGACGAAGGCTGAAGGAAGGAGGATCACCGAGCGGCACTGTAGCAGCGGCGGTTTAAGTCGTCTGATTGGAAAATCAGACGATGTCCTGAAGGCAAAGAAGGAGAAGGAAGGTGAGGCTGAGGAGAACACAGAGAGGCCAAGGGAAGAACTGAAAGAAGAAGAGCACGAGAAGATCTGAAGAAAGAAAGAAGAAGAAGAACAGGACCGCTCTGCAGAAGAAAAAGGAAGAGACGAGCAGAAACAGCTGAAAGAAGAAGAAGAACATCACCACTGCAGATAAAGAAGAAGAACAAAGGAAGAGAGCAGAAGATCTGAGAAGGAAGAAGAGGAGAAGCAAAGAGAAAAGAAGAAAAGCCAACAAATTCTTTCTCTCTCTCTTTATTTTTGTAATAAGAATTTGTATCTCTAGAATACAGTTTGCTCCCTGAGTTCGACCTCGGGAACTCTTTATTTCCGAGTAACAAATTGTATTAAACTGGTAATCACCTCTCTATACTATACTACGACGGAATAATAAAACTATAGAGGAAGGTCGCCACCAGTTTTTGGCACCGTTGCCGGGGAACAACGGCTATTCTAGAGGTAAACATTCCTGTTTCTTTTAGTTTCTGATAATCTCCTCTCTTTGGTGCAGCTACAGGAAATCAAGAAGACAAGCAACCGCACGACAACCACTCCGAGGACAGGTAATTTTCTCCTCTCGCTATTAACCACTAAACTCTAAAGAGGAGGAAAATAAAAGAACAAGCAATATAGGGCTAACCTGTCTTCATACTTAGTAACCATAAAAAGTTGCATGTTTTCAACCCATTATTCCTGCACACTATTAAGGGTATTTAAGGGCTAACACATTCTTGCTTGAGCCCTAATTATCCAACAAGAGCTAACTGGACCAAGTAGAGCCAACCTAGGATCCAACACTAGGGATTTAGAGACACACTCCTTAAGCAAGAATTGAGAAAACCAAATGAAGTGTGCCCAAGCCCTTGTCTGAAAACACTTATTCAGAGAAACCCTAAACAATTGGCTCTCTAAACACTTGAACCCAAAAAGAAAGGACCCAAAAGCTCTCAAAGGAACAAGAGGTAAAGTTGACCCCTTGGGTCAACCAACCTTAAAATTAGGTCACTTTCTCACTCAAAATACCTAAGAGATCAAGTGTAACTTTAAGCACCCTGATCTTAAACTAAAATTGGTAGACTTAAGAGGTCAAGATCCCCATTCTGGTCTACCTGGAATCTCAGTGACAAGAGAGGTCGGGTGGGGGAAACCCTGTAACCCGTGGGGACGCTCTACCGTGTAGGGGTCTTCGCGGGACTCTCCCTCTCTGGCTGCCCAGGTAATTCTCAGGTGGACGATCTTTCTGATCAAGGGGTCCATCTGCCCCGAACCTCTATAGTCACCCAACATTTTTGGGTGTCTTGATTGGGTCCAGCACCTGCTTATCTCATCCAGTCCTTCAGTATTTTGCAGGAGGTCCTTGAAACCTCCTATAGAAATTCACTCTCCCCGAGGCTAAGCCTCGGCTCCCTTGTTTTTGCAGAAATCATTCACATAGCCCCTCTTTCCTCTGATTCTGAACAAAGTCCCCTTCTTCCATTACTTCAAACTTCTGATTCTATCTTGATTCCACCACCTGATTCGAAGATGCAGCCTAATTACCTAGCAAGACTACCATGTAAAAAACCTGAATATCTGAGATCCATGAAAGATAAGATTATTGAGGATGCCCTTGAATTCTATGAAATCAAATATAAACCCTCAACACCAATAGAAAACATTCAGGTTGATGTCCCAACAACCACAGCTTTCATCATAAACTGTGCCCAAATTCTTTTGACAGAAGTTACAAAAGGATCAACCCGAGATATGCTCATGACAGGATACATTGAGATAGAAAAATTACACCAATCTGAATACCTTCAATGCTTGACAAATCCTGTACTTTGAGAACAACACCAAGATGCCCTTACAAAACGGGTAGAAATGATGAAATCACTAGAACAAACTATCAACCAGAAATACCCGTATATACCAGAAACAGAGGATGAACCATCTTGGAACAGTATTAAGGAACAATCCAGTTTCCCAGATCTCAGGACTAAGGCACGAAGTGGTTGTAGAATCCCAACCCAGATAGAAGACAATGTTGAATTAGGTTGGGATATTGCAGGAGAACACAATGATGAGCCAAACGTAGACCATGAATTGCCAAGCCTAGAATTCCAAAACTCCTGCAATAATGAGATCAGAACTGAACCTTTTGAGGGTATAAATTCCGCCCCTTATTTTGATAAGGTGGCCCTCGAAGGTTATTCAGACTTAGGTTCTAGTAACTCTACCCACATCCTAAGCCTAGAACCTAGATCTGAAACTTATTGGAAAGATTATGAGGCCCCTTATGAGAAAGATCAAATTTTTACAGAGTATGATTCCGGGCCTCTATTTGATGAATATCCCTCTCCAACATCCTCAGGAAATCTGATAGATTTTTCAGAAAACATGCCAATTTATGATACAGAAACTGAGGAGTTGGATGAGCAAGGTTTTAATGGGGTCTATCCTACCAGCTTTGAGCTTGAACAAAACACCTTTTTGAGCCCAGAATTGACATATAGGTTAGAACCCAGTCAGGCTGCTGATTCCACATCTGATGATTTTTGCTGTGGTGGAATTCATGATCATGAATCTCATTTTCGCCAACTCTCCGACAATTTCAGATCTGACTATAATTGCGGAGAGACTTTCCTTCCTGAACACGCCAGGCCCATCTACGACCTCAGTTCACATGACTCAGACTCAGACTCTGAGGTCCTGATTCCCGAGATCACTGATAACACAGAATCATTCCTTTTCGATCCTCAGGAACCAAAAATAGAAAATGCCAAGAGTGATTGCAACCCAGAATTCAAATCTTTTCTCAATTCAGATTTCTTTCATCCTACAGACACTCTTCAGGCATTTGATAGTTACCCAGAGGACTCTTTACAGAAAATCACCTGTCATTCCTTTCTAGAAGAGCCCTCACACACAGTTGCCTCCTCGTCTGCACACACAGAACTAATCAAAACCTCTTCCCAACCCCGACCCGCAACCGGACTCAATTTCTATCCAGATTCACCTCTCACCGAGCCGATTGCATTTCCACATCGGGTTTGGAACACTGATCAGACTACATATCATGCTCCATCATTCTCTGATCACCCCTGTAGGGTTTCCGCGTCATTCATTGATTATTCTACGGGTCCCTCCTCTGACCAGGCTGATTCGACTCAGCCAAACCCTGCGTTTTCACTTCCACATCCATCTGAGCTTCATAGTATATGGTGGGTTCCACACCTTTTTATCCACATCTATCAACCCACCAGATTGATTGGGTTTGGGCTACATCATCAGCCTGTCGATCTGAACAAGCACCTGGTTGGACCAACCAGGCTCTTAATCAAGGTGCTTGTCTTACAAAACTCTGCTGATTTGATCATCCCCTCTCCATCGCATTTCCTGCTTGGCTGAAGGCATCAAATTCAGCGCTTAACGGGAGGCAACCCGTCATTTTCCAAAAAATCCAAAACTTTTTCTGACACCTTTTTGCACTTAAGGTTCACCCTTGTAGACAGCCGACCCCACCTTAGATGCTTGCATCTGGGATTAGAAATCGTCCGCAAAATTCAACCCGACCCATTCACTCATCCAAATTTCTGTCTTAAGGAATGAACTAAGTTAAATAAAAACCCACTAAGTTACAATGAGGACATTGCAAATCTTAGGCATGGGGGGGTATGAAAGTGCAAAACTTGTAAGAAAAGGTTTCAAACAAAAAAATTCACATATGCCAAAAACACCATAAAAATTAAAAATTTTCGAAAAAAATAAGAGGAAAAGAGGAGAAGGAAATTTTGTGAAGGAGGAGAAAAGAAACAAAATGAAAAAGGAGCACAAAATTATGAGAAAAGGTGATAGTCATTAGTAAGGAACTAAGGAATTAACCTAAGTTCTAGACCTCATTCAAGAAAATAACTGAAAAGTGCATAGTGAGATTAGTAAGAACGCAAACCTTAGGCATTCTTGAATAGACTCTTAGTACCCATTGAGATCTGGACACTCCTCAAGAGGTTGAGGAAAATGAAAAGCTGAAGTATTAGGTCTAAGGCTTAGGGAGTATTTGGCCTCATTAACTAATTTTTGGTTTACGGGACTTAGTAACCTAAGCACCCTAACCTCACACACAGCCTGGTTCAGTAAGCGTAAAAATCAAAATCACGCAAAAGCGTCGCAAAATTCTGAAAAGAACACCTAGAGTAGGAGCGGCCGATCAACACAAGTTGATTTGGACGAGTTCCTAGCGCGGAGAGGCGGGAAATCCCCTCGAAGATGCGTAACAAAATATCATCTCCTCGGTGCTTGTCTCTTAGGATATTCACATATCCTACTGGGGGCATGTAAGCACTCTGCTGATTCAGATTCCATGGATGGCATTATCTCGAAGTGTCAATTGCCAGGGTCTGGATTCAGCCACGGAACACCATGGATGGGATTATCTCGAAATCTCAATAGCCAGGGTTCCGGGGGTTGCCATGGGCGGTGCTATCTCGAAGCATCGATCGCCAGGAACCCTTGAGGATTGATGATGGGAGCAATGAATCTGATACAGACCGTGTTGAAAAGCCAATCCTAAGCTAGTATTAAAAAGAAAAAGAGAGAGAACTCTCCAAACAGATAAATTTTCTCTCTCGCTCTTACAAAACGCACTGCGAACTGATCCAGGGCTAAAATCATTTCAAGCACGGGTGCTTTAACCACAAAGTCCAATAAACCTTAGGTTAGTTCTTATGGGCCTTAAAAACCTTTGCTAAAGACTGAGGCTAAGGCTAGACAGATTTGGATCTTGATTGGTACTAGAGTACCTTTTAGGCCTATGGTCAGCATTCTAACCTAATCTAAGCTCAAATAAAAAAGCACTTATCTAAAGCTATTAAGAACTTCATGGTCTAGAACAAGGGTTGAAACCTTAAGTTTTTGCTAAGGGACTAGCAAAAGCTAGGCATGGGGGTATGATGAGAACCTCATCATGAGCCATAACTAGCTCATTTTGACCCAATACAAAGGATAAAAGCTCCTACATAACTCAAGGAAAGGCTTAACTCAGAGAATTCTGAGTTTAAGGAGAAAACGAGTCATAAGGGGTAAAAATGCAATTTTACCAGTATAATCTGCATACAGGGTAATTCAGGGTCCAAACATATGTCAAAGCAACCTAATAAGAATAAAAGTGGGATGAGATGATCTGACAAGGGCTACAGCAATTCCAAGGAACTAAATGATAATCTGTAACCTTAAAACAAACCCACTTCAATTCACGAGGTTCGAGGCAAAGTAAAAATAGAATAAACCCTCTAAAATTCATAGAAAAATAATCTCTAGGGTTTAGAACCTTCAATTTGGCCTTCAGATCCCATTTTGACCTACATTGAGAACCATGCCCAATTAATAACTTAATTTGGGTTTTTGCATAAATTGACCGGTCAAACAAGGTTTAATCTAGAAATAAAATTCACCATCAAATTCCTTAGGTCCTAATTAGTCATGTATAAAAACTTGAGCCTAAGAAGAAACCTTCTTGACCAACTTTGCACTTTGGTCCTCATATATTTACTTTTTGGCCCTCAACTTTTGAACCCTCACATTTCTGCCCCTAACTCTCCTTCGTTCTTTGCATTCAGGTCCCTCCTACCAAAACCTGCCAGCACCATGCTCCGGCAACCTTGCGCGGAGCATGGCGCCGCGCAGGGTGAGGGGGAGGGGCTGGCAAGTCAACTGGGGGTGCCCTGCGTCATCAGCCGTCGCAGGAACACCCCCCTGGTTGCTGCAACCCACCATACCGGCCGTGCGAACGCACAGACGGTATGGGTTTCCATCTCCGGCGTCCTCCGGCGAGGGAGACACGTCGTCTCCGTCCGCCCTCCTCTCTGATTCCGCCTCTATAAATACCCCCGTCGCTCCGCCGTTCTGAGTAGCTGGGATCTGACGGAGAAAACCCCCAACTTTCCTCTCTTCTCACTCCAGAAGACGCCCACCAGCTCCGGCGGTTCTTCCTCCTCCTCCTCTTCGCTCTGCCGCAATACCAGCAGCAGAGACTTCTTTCCCTCGCTCTTCCCGCGCCACGCCGCACCCAGCTGGCGCCTCTCCGGCCCTCTGCTCGCCGCCGCCCCTTCCCCCGGGCATCTTCTTCTCCGGTGACAGTCGATACGACTGTCGCCTGCTCCGGCCCCTCCTCGTCCTGCTAAGTAGGTAGAACTCCTCCTCTTCCTCCCCTCTTCCTTTTCCTCACTTTAAACATTTACTGTCGCCCTCGATTCCGACCAATCACCCTCACCTTCTCCGCCTCCGGCCATCCTCCGGCGAGCCGCTCCCATCACTCCAGCAACCCACACGGCTCGCCGACCACCGCAGAACCTCTGCCTCCTCACCCTGATCAACCTCCGCCCTTCCACTTCCCCCAAATCACCCTATGCAACTCCACCGAACAAACCCATCTCCCGACCCACAGTCCGACCTAGGGCAGCTCTTGGGCTCCGCCCCGCCGCCTGCACACCCCCCGACCACCTTCGCCGTGCCACGGCGAAGGTCCTCCGCATTTCTGATTGGGCCGAGAGGCCGTTCCTCTGTGGGCAGGTACCTGCACTCGTCGCCGCCATTGTTGAAGCGAAGCAGCTTCGACCTGCTGTCCCAGGTGCGCCGCGCCCAGGTCACGCTCCCAGGCTGTGCGGGGGCATTTCGGCGAAGCGTTAGGCTGCAGTTGAGGCGAATCCCTCGCGCGAAGGCCTCGCGTAAAGCTGCGATTACCAGCTGCTTCCTCCGCGCAGGCGCGAAATTGGGGTGGGACATTTAGTCCCACCTCGGAAGGCTCTGAAGGAGCGCAGCGGTATAAAGCAAAAAAGTGCTGGAGGCTTATTGCCTCAGCACACGGGGTGAGGTCCCCTTCACCCGCCCGATTACCCGGTCTCGTCCACGCTCACGCTCCGCGGACCTGGCCCGACCCGACTTAGACTGACCTGCACTCCTCGCCCACCACGCACGCCGGTGGGCCTGGACCCGGGCGCGACCCGTACCCGGCAACCCGGCAGCTCTGGGAGAGCTATCCTAAGAGCGGTTTCTGTGAGAGAGAGACGCGGGGGAGGGTAGAGGTAGGTTTTGCCCCTCTCTCTGATCAAGCTGTGTAAGTGTGCAGGCACAGGTGAAGAAGAACCGTGGAAGAAGACGAAGGCTGAAGGAAGGAGGATCACCGAGCGGCACTGTAGCAGCGGCGGTTTAAGTCGTCTGATTGGAAAATCAGACGACGTCCTGAAGGCAAAGAAGGAGAAGGAAGGTGAGGCTGAGGAGAACACAGAGAGGCCAAGGGAAGAACTGAAAGAAGAAGAGCACGAGAAGATCTGAAGAAAGAAAGAAGAAGAAGAACAGGACCGCTCTGCAGAAGAAAAAGGAAGAGACGAGCAGAAACAGCTGAAAGAAGAAGAAGAACATCACCACTGCAGATAAAGAAGAAGAACAAAGGAAGAGAGCAGAAGATCTGAGAAGGAAGAAGAGGAGAAGCAAAGAGAAAAGAAGAAATGCCAACAAATTCTTTCTCTCTCTCTTTATTTTTGTAATAAGAATTTGTATCTCTAGAATACAGTTTGCTCCCTGAGTTCGACCTCGGGAACTCTTTATTTCCGAGTAACAAATTGTATTAAACTGGTAATCACCTCTCTATACTATACTACGACGGAATAATAAAACTATAGAGGAAGGTCGCCACCACCCACCTTCCACCCACTAGTTTTTATTCCATCACCTAATAACACAACCCTAATTAACCTAGGAGCTCTCATAAACCCTAGGAGCTGACACATACAGATGGATGGGGAATTTTTCCACTGCCAAGGCCTATGAAGACATGGTTTCAAGGCAAAGTGAAGATGCTGACATCATTTGTGTAGGTTTATGGAAGCTAAAAATCCCGCTGAAGATATAAATTTTTCTGTGGCTTTGTAGAAGGGATGGGCTCGTCACTAGTGACTTGAGGCACAGAAGGATGGGAGTGGCTGCTCATACGTGTTACCTATGCGGCTTCCATACTGATAGCGTGTGCCATATTTTTTCCTCATGTGTGATCATTGATTGTGTGTGGAATAGGTTGTGTGGTGGTTGGATACCTGTATGAGAGGATATGTGGGGAGATTTTATTAGAAGTGGGAGGCCCCATTGTTCCATGGCGGTTGTTCTATGGTGTGTTTGGCATGCACATGATGAGTGTCTTTTTTAGGGGAGACCTGTCAATTCAACACAAATTATACATGAGTGTCAGGCTCTCATACGACATTGGACAAGTTGATGTAATATTTTTTATCATTGATTCTATTAATAAATCCCCGGATGGCTATCTCCTTAGATAGCATTCCTTATTTTCTCAAAAAAAAAACCCTAGGCTTAGTTTGATTGTTTGTTTGCCACCTCCACCCACCTCACCCTCTGCTTAAAAAAAAAATTTCTAAAAAAAATCTATAGAGCTACACAGCCTCTTCTGATTCTTCTTACTTAACTGGTAACCTGATATTTGGAACCGGTACACCCATCAACACATAATTGAGCAGAAATCAGACTAGGTAATCACTTGTGTGCCTAATTCAGTGGTGCATCAGGCTAATTGTTTGAGTTGTTTGGGCTGCATCACTTCATCTAAAAATAACTCATTAAGTAGCTGCCTCTTAGGGTTCAATTTTTAGGAATTAACCAGGTACTCCACATTCTTTTTAGTTTTAAAGGGAGACATCTTTGCCCGTGCTTTCAAAACCTGGTGTGCCAATTGAACCTTGATTGAATATACCTAAAGTTGAACCCTAAAAGCTACTGAATAAGGTTGAATCCTAAAAGACAAATCATCAATAAACCTTGTTTGAAAATCGTTGGTTGTGCTCGCACACACATTGAAATTGATCTCTAAGGGCACAACCTGGAAAAAGAGCTTATCACATTCCAAAGCACATTCAAACCTAACCCTAATTAAAACAGAGTAGACATTGGCCTTAAGGATTGAATTCGCTCTTCGGGGCTCTGAAATAGTGGCGGTATGACTAGGTTTTGTTGTGTGTTATAGAAATGGCGTTGTAGTACAGATAGTCATTGCCACTATTACAATTTTACTCGGAAATAAAAGGTTTTCCCGAGGTCGAACTCAGGGAGCAAACTATAATTCTAGAAGTACAATGTTTCTATTACAAAAATAAGAGAGAGAGAGAGGTAGATTGGTCTCTTGGCTTTTTCTTCTTCTCTTCTTTCTCTCTTGTCTTTGTCTTCTTCTTCTTTCTCTTCTCTTCTCTTTGCTTGATCATCCTTAGTTCTTCTTCTTCTTTACCCTCTTTCTTTTTCTTTCCTTCTTCTCTCTTTGATCTTCTTCAGCTCTTTATCTTCTGTTCTTCTTTTCTTTCTTCTTCTTTTTGCTTTCAGCTGCGGCGCCTGTTCTTCTTTCCTTCTTCTTTTTTTTTTTTTTTTTTCAGAGCGTCGTCTGATTTCTCAATCAGACGACTTAAGTAGCACCTGCTGTAGTGCTTCCTTGGTGCTCCTTCTTCTACTTCTTTCTTCTTCTTCTCCTTCCTCTTCTTCTTTCAGTCCTTCTTCTTCTGCTTTGGTTCGAGCAGCCCTGGCTGCTTCTTCCTTCTTTTTCTTCTCCTTCCTCTTCTGCGGTCTTCTTTCTCCTCTTCTTCTTCTCTGCTTTCACACTCACATAGCTTGGTCAGAGCAAAACCTAGCCCTACCCTCCCCCGCGTCTCTCTCTCTCAGATTTCGCTCGTAGGATCGCTCTCCCAGAGCCGGGTATTCAGGTACGGGTTCGCGCCCGGGACCAGGCCCACCAGCGTGCGGTGGTGGGCGAGGAGTGCAGGTCGGGTATACGGGTCGTTCTAGGTCCGCGGGGGGTGGTCGCGGACGAGGCCGGGTGAAGCGGGTGAGAGGGACCTTACCCCGTGGTCAGGAGGCGAAGAGGTTATGTCACTTTTCCAATTTATGCGCGGGTGGCATTTCGAAATCCCACGATGTGGGACTATCTTTTGTGCTTGTTTCACGCGCGCCCGCAGGACGACTCCACCTCGCCCTTTGATCAGCTGCAGCCGATGTCGGAGCCAACTAATGAGGCAGGAGTCTTCGCGGACTTCGCCTCAACCTGCAACACCTGGGAACCTGGGGCTGCAGGGTTTGGAGCTCGCCTCGAAGCTGCTTCAGTCGTCGTTAATGGCGGTTGGAGCAGCGACCCTGTCAGACAAAAACACGACCCTTCAGCCTAATCAAACCAGCGGGGGACCTTCCCCGTGGCACGGCGAAGGTGGTGCGGGGTGTGGCAGGTCCTGGGGCGACGCCTGGCGGCGGGGCTAGGTCGGACAGCGGCCATAAAAATGGGTTTGTTCGAGGGAGTGTGGTGGGGGTGTGGAGCGGTAATGGGTGGGCGGAGGTTGCTCAGTGTGATGAGGTGGAGGTTCTGTGAGGGTCGGCGAGGCATGTGGGGCTGTGGAGTGATGGGGGCATCTCGCCGGAGGGTAGCCGGAGACGAAGGGGGTGACGGTGGACAGGAGTGGTCGAGGGTTTAATTGAGTGAAAAACAGTGAGGAAAAGAAAGAGGGGGAGGTGGGGAGAAGTTCTGACCTAGTTATAAGGACGAACGGGGCTGGAGCAGGACGGCAGTCATATCGACTGTCATGGGAGAAGAAGATGCCTAGAGGGAGAGGGCGGCGGCGAGGAGAGAGCGGGAGGGCGCGCGCTGGGTATGGCGCGACGCGGGAAGATCGGGCGGAGGTGGCTCTGCTGCTGGTATTGCAGCAGGGAGACGAGGAGGGGGAGGAAGAACCGCCGGAGCTAGAGGGCTTCTGCCGGAGTGGGAAGAGAGGAAAGATGGGGGTGTTTCTCCGTCAGGACCGAGCTGCCCTCTTCTGCAGGCGGAGGCGGCTTTTATAGAGGTGAAAGCGGAGAGGTGGGCGAAGGGAGGCGACGTGCCTCCCTCGCCAGAGTAGGGACCCATACCTTCCGCGCGTTCGCACGGAAGGTATGGGCGGCTGCAGAGACCATGGAGGCATCCCTGCGACAGCAGACGTCGCAGGGAACACCCCGTTGAAAGGGCAGAGGTCCTCCCTTACCCTGCGCGGTGCCATGCTCCACGCAAAGTCGCCGGAGCATGGCGCTGCTCAGGGTTTTGCAGGGAGGACCTAAATGCAAAGAACGATGAAGACTTAGGGGCCAAAATGTAAGGGTTTCAAAAGTTGAGGGTCAAAAAGTAATAGATGAGAACCAAAATGCAAAGTCAGTCAAGGTCTCTTCTTAGGCTCAAGTTTTTATACATGACTAAATAGGACCTAGGGATTCTAATCGTGAATTTTATTTGTAGATCAGACCTTGTTTGACCGATCAATTTACATAAAAACTCAAATTAAATCATTAATTGGGCATGGTTCTCAATGTAGGTCAAAATGGGTTCCCAAGGCCAAATTGAAGGTTCTAAACCCTAGAGTTTATTTTTATATGAATTTTAGAGGGTTTAGTTGATTTTTACTTTGCCTCGAACCTCGTGAATTGAAGTGGATTTGTTTTAGGGTTACAGGATGTCATTTAATTCCATGGAGTTACTGTAGCCCTTGTTGGATCAAATCATCCCACTTTCCTTCTTATTAGGGTAGTTTGACCTATGTTTGGACCCTGAGTTACCCTGTTTACGGATTGTGTTGGTGAAATTGCATTTTTACCCCTTAGCTCCTATTTTCTTCACAAACTCAGAATTCTCTGAGTCAAGCCTTTCTATAAGTTATGTAGGAGCTTTTTCTCGCAAATCTAGGTTAGATGGTACTTGTTTAGGGTTTATGGCGAGGTCCTCATCAGGCTCAGATAGAGATTATTTTTAATTAATCTGATGTGTAGCTAGGGGAGTAGAGTCAAACGATTGTGGTTGGGGGGTATTAAAGGAACCTAAGGCGAAAGCCAAGGGAGGAACCTTCTCTTCAGTCCCTCTCTCTAACTGGTTGGATTGACTAGAAAGTAGATCAAATCATTCTTTTCATCTCAAGACGGGTTCTGGGAGTCTCTAGGTCGTTAGGCTACCCTACCTAAGGACATGTTTGATTATTTGTACTGCAGGGCACTTTTCTTCCTCCCATTCTGTTATGGATCCTTCCACATTCCATTTGCATTTCTACTCCTACCTTCCTACCACTACTTGTTCCCAAGATGATTATTATTCCAACCAGAATTATTCTTATCCATTTTCTAGTTGGAATAATCCTGATTGGGGATACAGTTGCGGACCTCCATGTTTAGAGTCTAACCCTGGGCACCATGATCTTGATTCTTATCATTCTCTGAGGTACATCGATTATAGATCATCGCCCTTATATGGACAACCTAATACAGTCTACAATTAAGAAGGATATGCTGATCCTTACCCTTCCTTAGATTACATTGCATATGGGTCATCACCTCTTTATGAACAACCTAAAATGACCTATTATCAGGGAGGGTATCACGAACCTCAATTTATTGACTCCTCTACACTGAACCCAAGCCCGCACAACCTTGAACTAAACCATTTGGTTCAGGTTAACCAGGTCCAAGATAAGGTGTTGGCTAACTTAATGAATGTCATACAATCTTTAGAAGCTCAGCCAACACTTTGAACCGAAAGATTAGAACCTATGATTGAAATGATTGATGATCTTAACAAGTATTTGTTGGATTGGCTCCAAGATGTTAAGGATAAAGATTCGGGTGAGTTTTTACTTTGGAAGTTGTCGAAATTGAGGATGAGATTTGTGATTGCTTTAGTTCAATCTTGGGATGATTCCTAGGATGAACCTCCTTCAGGAGAGCCAATGTCAGATCTCGCTTAGGCATTTGTAGGGGGGACATGTTTTATGAGACCAGGGTTGATCATATTGTCCTAGAGCAACCAATTGAGAATGAATTATTTCTTCACCCGAAATCCCTGAGCTTGGGTACGAGGAAAGGTCTGTCTCTATGGACCAAAGAATGATTGATGATTTTGAGACATATATTAATGCAGATTTAGAATTCCTTAATTCTGAAGGTGAAGAATCATTATGCGAAGTCACTTGAGTTTGAGGCACATGATTTCAGTGAGATAACTGGACCTGAAGAATTCGATGAATCATTTGATGGCCCTAAATTTAGGAATTTGATCTTGTTGGGGCTATCATGATAGATTCAGATCCTGATTTCATGAAGGATTAAATTCATAGCCTCGATCCTCGATCACACCCCATTGAGCTTACTGATGATTCTGATTTCGAGATCACTAAACCCAAGTCAATTTTGATTTAGTCACAAATCTTGGACTTAGAAATTTTAGATGGGGTGATTAATATGTAGGAGATCCTGGAATTTGAAATTCTGAATGTGGAAGATAGGAATTGGGAAATGAAGATTTGGGAAGTCAACTCTGGAGGAAGTAGAAAGCTGAGTCTAAGGGTTCCTATCTGCCTGAAATCACAAATCTTCTACCAGGACCCTTATGATATTTTTGACTCAGAGGATGTCCAACCTAAGCACATATTCATTGATTATCTTCTTGACCTTGATATTTTCTGATTGTTTAGACTTGGGTTACATCTTTACAAATCGTAGGCCCAATCCCGCTTGCATATTGATCTTAGGTTTTGGGTAATTTTTATCCAAAACCTTAGATACACTTGACCATGGGGCATGGGTCTGCATCATAACCTCGTCCACATTTGTGGACATCTTCTCCTGACAGGTCCAAAAATAGATTTTCTTCTTCTGATTCTAACCTACACCTGTAAATTCTTTATTTCTTCTTTATTTGTATAGTGTGCATAGTTGAAGGTATTAAATTCAGCACGTATCTAGTCTCTTTTTCATCTCGGAGCTGACCTATTAATCATGTAATTCAAGTGCTTTCTATTCTACTCCATTTTATTTCATGTCTTTTTAATACAATGAGGACATTACATTAGATAGGCATGGGGGGATGGATATTCATCTCTGGATCTTGTTAGCTCTGTAGATTCTTTTTCTCTTTATTTTTGAAAAAAAAATTGGATTAGGAAAAGAGAGCCTGGGCTTTAGAAAATATTAACTTTAGGAAATAATACGGTAGGACCTGAACACTTAGACCCTTCAGGTCTTACGACTTAATTAGCCTGAGTGTCCACTAAAATGTGGATTTGTTTATCAAGTCATTGCCATTTTGAATTCAATTTTTAATTGGTTAATAAGTTGGGGTGATAAGTACACGACTTATCAACCCGCCCTCTGATTGGAGGAAACTTTAAGCTTAAGCATCTACACACTATTTGCACTGACTCGCTTTTCAACGATTTTTATGGAAATTGGGTAGCTAATGAATCTTTTAAGGTGGTATGATTGGCAAGTTGTCGGTGGTAATAGCTCGTTGGCCGGTTGTCCAGAGTTCAGCCACACGGCCATTCTCTTCCTACTGCCTTTAGGTAAATCTTAGATTAGGGAAGCCACCTACTTAGAAAAAAAGAAAAAAAATAGAAAAATACCCAAAAAGAAAAGAAAAAGAAAAGAAGAAAAGAAGAAAAAGAAATAAACCACACTTCACCGTATGAGTATGGTTGGCAAGTTGTCGGTGGTAACAACTCATCGGTTGGTTGCCTGGAACTTGAAAGAGCGATCTTCGTTTTCGATAATAATTTTAATAGAAAATGTTGCGTCATTGTATTTCGTTGAGTGATAGAAAATCGCTTTTCAAAAATATTTATTACTCAAAATCTAACCACAAAGATAGGTTGTTTCCACAGGGAGGAATCAACCTATTGTACTAGTGAGTGGTAGCTCAATTATTCAGGAAGCTCAATGGGTGTGCATGCAACTTATTTTCAACATAAGTTTTCAGCCTAAATAATTAATCACTAATGTGGGGGTTCACATGCAAAATCACCACCATATAATAACATGTAAAATAGTGATCTTGATACTGGTAAAGACCATAAATATTAATCTCCAATAGAATATAGCTTATTTAATATAATCAATATGACATGCTCGATCTCATTCAGTAGAGACATTCCACCATAAATAATTTCTACTGAGTCGAAGGGTATCTATGCAAATTCACATCAATAAATTTATTCATTAAATGAGTGAATAGTGAATTTGCAATGCCATATATGGTAATTATTAATGCAAACAAAAATAGGGTTTTCCTTTCTCTCCTCTCGCGATTGAGGAGGGTTTGCCGGCTGGTGGCTTCGTTGAAGAAGGTCCATCGAAGGAGAGGCTTTGTGTTGGTGGAGACGCGTCGGCAAGTGGCGGTCAGAGGTCACCGGTTGGAGGAGGAGAGGTCGGTGGCGAGTAGTGGTGGCAAGTTGCTATGGTCTGCGGGGTAGCACGTGTGAGCCGCGCGTGGCCGTGCGTGGTCTCTGAGCTCGAAGAGGGTGTGTGGGCAGTGCTTGGAGTTGTGGTTGGAGGTCGGTGGTGGTGGTTGTGAGGAGGTGCTAGCGGGAGGGACTTTGGGTCCTTTGCTGTGAAAATAGGGGAGGGGAAGTAGAGAAGATAAGGAGGAAGACGAAGAAGGAGGAGGGTGGGGCCTGCGTGGGAATTTTGGGCTGGTAGTGGCGATGTTGGTGGTCGACGGTGAGGGGATGATGGGTTGCTACGGTGAGAGGTGGAGTTGGTGTTGATGACAAAGTGAAGATGGCAGTGGTGCTCGATTGAGTTCAGGAGGTGGTGATGGTGGGTTTGCTGTGTTGAAGTGCGGGTGGAGAAGATGAAGAAGAAAAGAGAGAAGGAAAGGCTAGGCGGGGGTGGTTGACGGTGTGGGTTGGTGGCATACACACATGCTGTCACTGTGTGTAAGACGGTGGCGAGAGGTGCGGGCAATGTTGGGGAAGCTGTGGCCACAGTGCACGCTTGGGAATTCACGATGCAAGTCCTTCTGATCCACGGTGTACCCAAGTACCACAGTGACGGAGATGGAGCAGGTCCTCGCCCGAGGGAGAGATGAGATCCTCGATCCCCCGTCCATCCTCCTCTTTTTAAATGCCTCCGAGATCGTCTCCAACACTTGCAATGCCACAGGTTGTTGCGTGAGACTCGGCTCATTTGGGTGGCCGGTCTGTTAAGGCCTGCGAGAAGGAGGTGATCTGTTGAGGCAATCGGTGGGTCTACAGGAAGGAAAAAAAAAACAAAGTGGGTTATTTATAAAAATAATCTAAAATAATGCATGAAATGCATGTCACTATATTGTAATGTATGAAATATGCATGTAAATTCTTTTTATAAACTAATCTATTTCTATTTTAAAGTACACTATGTACATTCAAACATTAATCTAATAATTAGGTATTTAAGTATTTAATTAGCCTACAAATGTGATCTCATCAAATGCCCCCATGCTTAGTTTTTACTAGTCCCGAGCAAAAGTGCAAAAAATAATGGAAGTGACTAAAAACTTCTTCTTTCCTTATTCCAAAAATTTAGAGATTCACAGAAATGTAAAGTGAGAGTAGCCTAGGTAACAGATTTAAGTGAAAAGCCAATTTACATTTATAGTTCGTACTTAACCCTTGGTAGACATTTTATTGAGATAGGCAACTACTTCCCTCAGGGTTAAAGTAGAAAATAATCTGAGATTTGACCCCAGCTTTCTGGCTTAGGTAGGAGATACATAGTAAAATGGATTTATATTTGGTGGCTTACACTCATCTGGTGCTACATGTAGTTTAGTACTGTAGACTCTCACTCTCTAGACTATCAAACGAGTCAACCCACAGAGAGGTTAAAAATTGTCTCACGTAACGCTCCTTCGTGCTCACTCTTTTTCCTTCTTTTCTTTTTCTTCTTTCTTTTCTGAGATCACATATCTTGCCAGATTTTGTAAATGTACTCAATGATTGGTGGCCTTACCTGGTATACACACTTTAATTAAAGTTCTAATAATCCTACAACTAAGTTAGAAGTCCTCAACCAGTATTCGGGCGATCAGAAATACTGAAAAATATGTATGAATCATATTTGGTGGATCACAATGGGTGTTATTATTGTTGCTTCAAAAACATTGACACCTAAAAAAATGACATGAAGATAAAACTCTAAACTTAAGACTTTTTTTCCTTCTTTTTTTTCCATATTTTTCTAAATATAAATATTGCTCTTTTTTTCTCTTTCCTTTTCTTTCTTTTTTTTCTTTACTTACACAAAATGACGCATACTTTTATTCATGAGGTATTATTAGGGATGACGATGATCAAGAGGATATTATGTGGCTTATTTGATGGGAATGCCTACTCTCAGCAATGGGAAGAAATGGATAAGACAGGTGTATTTCTGACTTTTGACACTATTACCCTCCTTCAGTCGAGGACTCTATGAAGGACGGTCGTAACCATTCACCATAGTCATAGCTTTATTAGGACTCAATTTCTTATTTGGTGACTCTCAGGAATTCACACAATGTTTGCACACAGGAATAGAGAGCGAAAACTATACTTAACTCGGAGATATCATCATCTAATTATTCAAAACTTAAGAGTCCTTGCACTAGATTTAGCGCGCCGGTAATCTCTCTACTTTCTCCTCACAAACAATAGGTGGATCTAATAGAAGATAGTTTGCCTGACTCCCTTCAAATTGTCCAAGGGTTCAGCCGACTAAAAATGCTTGACTCCCTTCAAATTGTCCAAGGGTTCAGTCGACTAAAAATGCTTATTGGTTTTCTTCAAAGATCCATTACCCAATCTATGTGCTAGTGAATGTACTAGATTCTAAACTTAGAAACAATTTTAAGAAGAAACTCTTCAATGACACTTCCTTGATAAAGATAGTTTGCTAGGGCTAACCAATTCAGCTCAAGAAAAGAGAGATTTTTTTTTTAATGCTAATGCATCTAGCCTAAATGCATGAATACTTCCTAAAAATGCAAAATGCACCCCCCATGCCTAAATCCTACAATGTCCTCATTGTAAAATTAAAATAGGGGGAGAAAGAAAGGAAATCACCTGAAGAAGGCGTTATTCTGGACATTGAGTTGCCTCCCAACAAGCGCTGCATTTTTTGTCAGCAGGCAGACTTATAGGGAACCTGTAAGTTTGGTTCCAGACAGAAAGAGCTAAGCCCTAATAATATGCGTAAAAGCGCAGGCCTAGAAAATAGGTAGCCACGGATGTTGGCGAGCTGATGATGCAGCGTGATTCCAAATGCTCGCCAGAAGACATGATAGCAAACAATCTCGCAAGCTACCTGGAGAGGTCTAGGAAAAAGAGTAACAGAAGAAGGGACCTCTTGAAACGGAATAAGTGGAGGATAACAAGGGTTCCCCAGAGCAGGAAGGGTTGTAAAAGATATAAGCATAATAATTTCAAACCCTTGAATGGAGAGACTAAAAGTACAATCATCAACCCACACTTGCCATTCTACCAGACGATGTACTGCCTGATATGTTCCCCATAAAGAATATAAGTGAGCAGAGACCTGAGCCAAGGATCGGTTAGGGAGTGTAAGGGTTGCTTGTGGTGTTGGGCAGTAATGGTTAAGTCCAAGGAGGGCTTAGTTTGTGTCAAGTCCAACAATTCAGATTCTGTATTATTCTCCCTAACGGTTGTATAAAAATTCATGTCACCTTGCCAATCATTAATGATCGGAGTCATATTTTCATCTTCCAGTATATGTGAATCAATGGTGGACTCCAAATCAAATTCCTTGGATGGCATGGTCGAAGCAATAGAATCTTTTTCATTAATTTCATCCCCAGATTCTTTTGGTTCACTTGACTTTTTGTCGGGGTGTATTTGTGATTCACTAGTAAAGAGAGGAGTTGGATCAGTATCCTCAATTATTTCTGAAGGAGGATCAGTCTTGATGTTTTGGAGTAAGCCTATTTCACTCAATTCTTTGTTCTCTTTAGGGCATAAATCCTCAATTGATGTGTATTGTCCCCGAGAGTCTCTCTTAGGCTTCTCACTATTGTGTTCGTCTTCCTACAATATCAACTCCTGATTTTGCGAAGGATGATTTTCAAAATCAAAAGTAGGAAGGAATTCTGTTTTACCAAATCATTAATATCCTCGGGGGGTAAGTCCTCAAATAATATATAATCCCTTCGAGATTCACTCCAAACTCTCAGTCCGGGTTCCTCCATTGGGTCATCCTCGTCCTCTAAAATAGACTCTTTATATCTTTGAGACCAAAATTGATCCAATTCATCCTCTATTCCCTTAGGGTCACCTTCATTGGGTGCATTTAAATCCTCAGAATGCTGAATGATAGGTGTTGATTCCCTAAGTGGGGACATGAAAATTAGTCGAATCCGACATCCATGACACCATCTACAAGTCAAAGAAGATGGACGGCTAGGATGGCACCATGTGGCTCCATCCTAGCCGGCCAACGTCGGCTCAAGCCCCCACTCCACTGTTGGAACCTAGTTCCACTTCTCTTTTGTGTTTTGGTGTTAACAAAACCGTTTTAAAGTCTAATGCGGTTATGAAGTGTTACGGGGCTATATAGGAAATAGAATTTGTGGATGCTAGCAAGCAACAAGATAGCATTGAAGATATGAAGCCAAAAGATTATAGATTTTGTTTCATTTATTGTATTTTAGAATCTTTGTATGTCTCCTAACAAGTAAAAAGTAATCTAGGAGTTAAAATCAAAGTAGAGATAATTAGGGTTCATATTAACGCTCAATTGTTTATCTTTTCAACTCAAAATTGATTCTTTCAAAATAAAGTCGTATAGATTAGATGGGTTTACTCTAAAAATTGACTTACACTTATAATATTAGGTACTTGTAGCAAGTATCAGTATTGGTTATAAGTACCGGTATATGCTAGGCACAGGTTTGGGCCTAAGTCCCAAACTGTGAACAAGTACCGATACTCATCATGAGTACCGGTATCAAGTGGTCACAGTTTGTGCACTTGATTTTTCTTGGACCTTACATGTACCGGTACTAGTCACCAGTACCGGTACATGTAGGTCATAGCCCCATAGCCTGTGAGTCACAAGTATCGGTACTTATAATTAGTACTGGTACCAAGTGGCTTTGTTCATACTCAACAGAATGCACTGAGTACTGGTACCAGTGATTAGTACTGGTACCCCAAGCACTGTTGAAATGACTGTAGGTAGTTAATACCGGTACCAACTAACCGTTATGCCTAATCTGAATGGTTATTTTACAATTAATCTTAATCCTACACTTCCCTTTTTGCCCCTAATGACTAGTATTCGTAGGGGAGGTGTTTAGTGGCCTATATATACACTCATTGAGTATCATTTGCACATAACCAATAAGTTAAAAATATTCTCTTTGCCTACACCTTTTTCCAATTTTCTAGTTGCAAAGGAGCTTGTCTTGTTGCTCTCTTCACAAGGCTATTATCTGGTTGCAACAAGTTCCCAACGCGATTACATTTTTAGTAAATTGTCTATTTTTGTTTTCGCATTATAGTTAGAATTTATATATCATCTATTAAGAAATACACTTGTTGGAGACGTAGGAATTAGTTATAAGCTTTTGTTTGTATCTTGCTTACACCTGTAATCTTTATTTCTTTTTGTCATCTTGTAATTGGGTTGATGTAACCCTTTAATTACCTCAGGTTATTAGTAAATTGATTCCCTCCAGGTTGAGGGAATCAGGTTAAAAAATCCTAAGTCGGGAAACTTAGATAATGGAGTACCCAAGTGAGGGGAACCACTATACATCTCGTGTGCTTTTTGTGGTTTGATTATTCTTGTAATTTTTTATATACCACACTATTCATCTCCCCTTCTAGTGTGCTTGTGCCCTACAAATCCTACATCCACCTCTGAAGGCGTGTTTAAGACACGCATGTGTGTTAAAACCAAAATGCGCCTTAAACGCGAGAGTAGCGCATTGGTTACGTGCCTTTATGCGAGCTGAAGATGCGCGTTCGAGGTGCCTCAGTGCCTCTAATCAAGCATGCGTGCGAGCGCGGTCAAATTCGACCGTGCGATGAAGATCATGCGGGCGTGGGAGTGGAGACGTGGCATGCCCAGATGTCGCGGATCACGCACGCGCAATTAGACACGTTGTTGCGCGCGCGATTGCACGTGCATGAGTTAGGCACGTTGAAGAAGAAGCAGGCAAGCGTTTTAAGCCGTTCGATCTCGCGATCGGACAGTTGAGATTGCTTGATCGTGGATGTGCATTGAAGACGCTGAATGCGAGGAGGTGGGCATGCGTGTGTACCTTCACCCATGTTTGAGCTACAGTGATGCTCATAAACATCACTAAAGACACTGAAATTATTGTTTAATCATTAAAATGACCTATTTGCCCCTCTATTCTTCAACTATAAAAGGCCTTACGACCCCCACATTCTTTTCATCTCTTCCTTTCTTCTCTCACCCCCTCCAAAGCTCTAAGAGCTTATCCCAAACCTGGAATGCCCCATTAGAGTTTAAAGTAGAATTTTTCCACCTTCTCATTCCCATTTGTGGAGCGCCCGCAGTTGTCTTCTCACCATAGTTCAGGAAGTAGATCTCGCTACGACGTTGCACTACCCCATCCTCCGTCTTCCGTCTTCGTTCCCCCTCGTCCGTCGTCTCACCACCCTCATCCGGGTGCTCCGTCAACGTAGCTTGTACTCTAAGCAGACATCGAGGAGGATAACCTCTCTCCACCTTCTCTTTTATCGCTTTCTAGTATAGATTTCTCACTTTTTAGTGTAGTGAATAGTTGTAATGAACATGATTATGTGACTATGAAATATATTGTCTATTCTCTCTTTATTTTGTCTTTATTTGTATTATTCTTTCTTTGTCTTCTATTGTTTATTCTTTAAGTAAAATAGTTAGGGTAGATTTAATTCAACTAGCTACTCTGCTTTGTGACAATAATATTAACGCGGTTGTTAATCAAACGTACGTCTCTCCGTGTTTGACTCGGGACTCATTCTGAGTTTCGGTTAAAATTATCTGTTTGATGGATTTTTACTCGACTACGATGACAGGGTTTCAAAACTCAAATTTTCAGTGTACAAATCCCATTTAACAGTGTTCCAGGGAGCCTTCGGCAAATGGAGGGTGGTGGTGGCTAGACCATGGCCCAGATGTCCATCTATACGCCACACAGAAGAAGGCACGCCTAAGGTCTAAAGAGAACCTAGGCGTGTAAGAAAGAAGAAAGGAAATAGATCTACTTGCTACTAGAAAAATAAATGCAAAAATATATAAAGAGGAAACTATGCTACGAGAACTAGAAAGGAGGGCACCAAAGGTGCTTCCGTAAGGAAGCTTTTGGTGGCCTTTGGACGGCTAAGAGAGGAGAGGTGGTGGCCGGCCACCAAGGGTATGGTGGACGGCCTTGGAGGGTGGAGGGTGAAGCTTTGAAGGTGGCAACTATGGTGCAAATTGGAGGGGGGGGGGGAGAAGAAGATCATGGATGGCTATTAGGAGGGGTTTTTATGGTGGAGAGGAGGGGATAAGGTGGCGGGCTTGGAAGGATAGAGGATAGGTTTTTCTTGGTTGCCACTTTATTGGAAGATCAAGGGATATGATCTTCAAGGTGGCACCAACAAAGAGATAAGGACTTTCCGAAGTGGTAGCTACAAAGGGATATGTTCTTCTCAAGGTGGCGGCAAGTAGAAAGATCAGAGGATATGATCTTGGTCGCCACCTTGGAGAGGATAGACTTAGGTTGCGTGGACTAGGTGTAGGTGGGTTTAGGAGTAGGTTTTGTAGAATCAAGTTGTAGGAATAAGTTCTAATTAGGTTAGGTTAACCCTAAAGTCTAATAGGTTGAGTCTAATTAGATTGGTTTAGTCTAATTGGGTGTGTGTGTGTCTAATTAGGTTTAGGTAATCCTAATAGGTTAAGGCTAAGTCTAGACTAGCTCATAGGTGAGTCTAATTTGGTTCTAATAAACCTAATTAAACCTGTGTGGGTTGAGATGTAATCAATTAGGCTTTGGGTGAACCTGATTGACATTAGATTCACCCAATCAAGTAGGTGTGCACCCAGTTAGGTTAGGGTTAGGTCTAATTAGACTCACCGAGTCTAATTAGACATGTTAGGGTTGTGATTGCTCCAATTGGGTTCCAAGTGAACCTAATTGGAATTGGGTGCACCCAATCAGGTTGAGATGCACCTAATTGGATGTGGGTGAATCTATTGGGTTTAGGTTGGGTTTGATTAGGGTCAAGTGAGCCTAATCAACTTAGGGTTAGTCCAATCAGGTCCCAATGGACCCAATTGACAGATTGCTAACCTAATTGACTCAGACTAAGTCAATTAGGTGTGGTATGGACCTAAATAGGTTTCTAGGTTAAGGATTGGGTATTGGATAAGTGGGTTAGGGTTGTGGATAATAGGATAGGACTACGAATAGGGTGGATAAGCACATGGATATTATCCATGCTTTGGTTTTTTGAACTTATATATTCTACTAGTGAGGTGGTTCAGGGATAGGTGATGGGATAAGGTTATCTTAAGGTTCTAGGGATAGGATAGCGATATCCTAGTTCTTCTCTTTCCTTTTTTGCACTTATTCTATGCAAGAAATCTTCTCTTTGTTTTTCTTCTTCTGGTCTTTATTCCAGCTTTATTCCAAAGTTCCAGCTCCAGCTCTACTACAACTTTTGCTCCTATCCATCTTTATTTAGCTTAGGACAACTTCTGAGCTCCTTATTCCCTGTAAACAAGAGTAATCATTAGCTAGCATGGAAAAATAGCATTATTATATGTGCTGCTGAATAAAAGAATGCAAGGCATGATATGCAATTTATGAATGCACTATTCACAAGTTAAGCTAGGTTCTAACATAATTTAGGTTAATTAACTCCTATGCTTGCTGCGCAATCATACCTGTATGCCTAAACTTTGCTAATCTCTAGCAAAATCAACATGCGAAAAACCTACGGAAAAGATGTGAGAATGAAATACGTCGATTTTCATTTTTTTTTGAAAGCAGAGTGAAAGTCAAAAACAACATTTTTGTGTGTGTATATATATGTATATCTTTTATTTCAAGACATGTCATTGCCAAGGAATCAAGCCAATTAAAATAAAAAATCTTAATAAGATTTTCACCAACAAAAGGAAATTTCATACAAAGCCTTAATGGCAAATAGTCAGCAGTTCTAAAGTATCGACCCAAATTCAGACCTCCCAAATCAAATCAGGAGTCTTATTAGCCATAAACTTGGGTCGTGAGAGTAACTTTTTTTGACTAAGTCGTCCCACCCAGGGTTCAAATTGAATGTATGAAATAAGCATCTTGTGTGTGATTTTTTATTTGACTTGTCAGATGGGCAACTGAGTTGATTCCTAATATTCAATAAGGGTTAGAATATCTCTTCCCCTTATAGATCTAGTTTTGGGATTGGCCTTACTAAGATTTGGCAATTGTCTCCTCACCACTTTTCTATCTTGAGGTCAACACACTATGCATATATCTCCCTGGTTGGACGCCTAGGTCTCTTATTTCTAATTCTTTTCTTCATATATTTTTCTCTTTTTCTATAGAATGAACACCCATATGTAATGAGATGTTTTTATTATAGAAATGGAAAGGACAGCATCCATATGTAGTGAGATGCTTTTATTTGGTGAAAGAGCACCCATTTGTAATGAGGTGCTTATTTATGTGGTGGGGGTTTTCTCATATATATATTTTTCTCCATGTTATTTTTTTTAAAGGCTAAATAAAAATATATTTTTTCTTTTTTTTTCTCCAAATCCTTTTTCTGGTGAATGGTTCTTATTCATTCGTTCAAGAGTTGCACTTAAACACAGATCCAAAAGCTAAAGGATGCAGGCTAGACTCTGGACATTTGGCAATGTGGAGGCTCTCCCACTACAACATGCTAGGCATACCCACAAGGATCACTTGATCCTCAAACTAAACCTTATTGACCACTACAAACTCAATAAAATCACTCAAAAGATGAGTCAGTGCAATGTGCAAGTAAAGATGCTTGGAACTTAAAAACTATCAAAACCAATGGGTGGATAGATAAGTCATTCACTTATCATCCTTTTGACTTAATACTTTTAGCTTTTTGAGATCCTTTCAAAGACTTGGGAAAAACAAATTCAGATTTAGGTAAATACTCGAGAAAATTAAGTCTATAAAGACCTGAAGAGTCTAGGCGAAAAGACTTTGTTCTACTTTTCCTAAGGTCGGTAAATCCTTAAAATCAAGAATTCATGACCCATTCTAGCTTAATTTCTAAGAACAATACAAAAAACACTTTTTTTTTTTAAATTTTCACTTTTTTTTATAGATAAACTATATATATATAATTTTTTTTCTTTTTCTTTATTTTTCAAAAACCATTTATTATGAAGGAATATTGTAGGAAAACATGCAATTCCAAATGCAAATGCATTTGTGAAAAATTTTCAATGGAAATCTTAGGTGTTGGCAGAAAATATTCCATTTATGTGTATTACCCCCCTTGCCTAAATTCTTGCATGTCCTCATGCATAAAGATAAACATAGAAGAAAAGCATAATGTAGATCCATGAAGTGCATAAATAAAAGGGAAAAATTCACCTGGAATAGCTCCTGAACACAGTCATTCAGCTCATTCCAACACCTATGAAATGAATCAAAACAAATATGCTATATATATAAAAGAAAAAAACAAAAGCTATGTACATATGTATAGATGCTGAGTTTAATGCCTCCAGTTGAGCAAAAACTCAATCATACATCCTCAAGAAGATTGATGACTTCATCAGCAAGGAGAGGTTCCTGGGCCAAGAATGGCTTGAGGCATTGGACATTTAAAGTAAAAACATTCCCAATTTTCGAGTCTTGGATTTGGATAGCCTTGTTAGAATATGGGTGGATCACAACAAATGGGCTAGTCCACTTTGATTTCAGCTTGCCTGTGAATACTTTTAGTTTGGAATCAAATAACTAGACTTTCTAGTTAGTAATGAAGGATTTTCTCCGGATATGGTGGTCATGAAAGGCCTTGGTTTTATCCTTATAGATCTTTGCATTCTCATAGGCCTCCTGCTAAATCTCTTCCAATTCACTGAGCTGGAGCTTCCTTTCATAACCTCTTGTATCGAGGTTAAAATTAAACTTCTGCATCGCCTAAAAGGCACGATGCTCTAGCTCAACTGGAAGGTGATAGGCCTTTCCACACCCCATGTGGTATGGTGACATTCCAAGTGGGGCCTTGTACATGGTCCAATAAGCCTAAAGTGCATCGATCAAACGATCGGACCAATCCTTCCGGTCAGGTCTAACCATCTTTTGTAGAATGAATTTAATCTAACGATTAGACACCTCAGCTTGCCCATTGATTTGCTGGTGATATGGAGTAGCAATGTGGTGATGTACCTCATATTTCTTTAATAATGACTTAAAATGGGAGTGAATAAAATGACTTCCCGTACACTAATCATTGTAGGAGGGACACCAAATCTTGCAAAATAAATTCTTGGACGAAAGAAATAATAGTTTTATGATCGGCTTTCCTCGTTGAGATGGCCTCAACCTACTTCGAGACATAATCAACTACGAGAAGAATGTATTCGAAGCCATGCAAGTTTGGGAAAGGGCCCATAAAATTGATGCCCCAAACGTCAACCACCTCCACGACTAAGATAGGTTGGAGAGGCATCATGTCTTTCCTGGTTATGTAGCCTGCTGACTGGCATCGCTTACAACTCATGGCGAAATCATGTGTATCCTTGAAGATGCTTGGCTAGAAGAAACCCGATAGCAAAATCTTTGTAGTGGTCTTCCTATTAGAAAAGTGACCACGATAGGCATCACTGTGGAAAAAGGATAAGATGCTAAAGATCTCAAAAGTTGGGATGCATCTCCTAACCTCCTGATTAGATCCTAAGTGGAAAAGTAGGGGATTGTCCCAAAAATAGTACTTGCCCTCAGAAAGGAATTTGAGTTCTTGATCTTTGGATAATCCAGAAGGTATCTTTCCATTAGCAAGATAGTTCGCAATATCTGCATACCATGGAAACTCCGATGAATCAATGGTTAGAAGAGATTCATCTAGAAACTTTTCAAAGATGGGTGGGGAGTAGGGACTATGGGCTGGGCCAAGATGTGAAAGGTGATCAGCCACTACATTATGAGCTCTGGCCTTATCGCAGATTCGATATCAAATTCTTGTAACAGGAGGACCATTTGATAATGTTTGGTTTGGCATCCTTCTTTGCCAACTAGTGCTGGAGGGTTGAATGATCAGTGTAAACAATGACCTTTGACCCTAACAAGTAAGAGCAGAACTTCTCCAGACCAAATACTATGTTTAGCAGGTCTTTCTTAGTATCCGTGTAATTATGCTAAGCCTCATTCAGCATCTTGCTAGCGTAGTAAATTACAAAAGGGTGGTACTCCCGACATTGGCCTAGAACAACTTCGATAGTAAAGTCGGAGGCATCCCACATAATCTCGAAATCGAGAGACCAGTCGGGTGGCTAGAGAATAGGAGAATCAGACGTAGCCTTTCGTTTAGTCTCAAAAGCATTGTGATAGGAGGAACAAAATGAAATGGGACATCAGCAACCAGTAGATTCGTCAAAGAAGAAGCAATCTTTGAAAAATCTTTAATATATCTCTTGTAAAATCCAACATGTCCCAAGAAGGACCTAATTAGCTTGATCGAGCTCGGACGAGGCAATCAGGAAATAATGTCAGACTTTGCTCAGTCAACTTCCAATCCATTCTTAGAGATCTTATGACCTAGTACTATGCCATCCCTTACCACGAAATGACTCTTTTTCCAAGAAAGTACCAGGTTAACCTTAATGCATCTTTTCAAGATCTTGGTGAGGTTATCAAGACAAGACTAAAAATCATCTTTGAAGATGGAGAAATCATCGATGAAAACTTCTATGAAGTCCCCTATCTTACTAAAGAAAATGGCCATCTTGCAACACTAAAAGGTCACTAGTGCATTGCATAGGCTGAAGGGCATTTGCTTAAAAGCGAATGTGCCAAAGGGACACGTAAAAGTTGTCTTGTCCTTATCTTCCAGGTTAATCCAACCTGATTATACCTGGAGTATCCATCAAAGAAGCAGAAATAGCTTCGTCCGAGTCGCCTTTCCAAAATCTAATTGATGAAAGGTAGGGGAAAGTGGTCCTTCTTAGTAGTTGAATTCAACTTTTGATAATCAGTAGATACCCGCCAAGAAGTTGTGGTGCGGGTTGGGATTCACCTTTCTCATTTTTAAATCATGGTCTCACCTTTTTAGGCACGATTTGGATGAGACTCACCCACTAGCTGTCAGATATAGGGTAAATAATATCAGCATCTAGCCATTTTATGATTTCCTTTTTGACAACCTCCAACATATTCGAATTTAGCCATCTTTGAGGTTGTCGAGCTGGTTTCACCCTCTCATCTGTGTAAATGTGATGAGTGCAATAAGAGGGGTGAATAGCATGAAGGTCAAAAATGCTCCACCCTATAGCAGCCCTATACTCATGAAGCATAGAAATCAGTCGAAGCTCTTGCTCTTTGGTTAAGTGAGAACTAATAATAACCGGGTATGTCTTATTATCACCCAAGAACACATATTTCAGGGAATCAGGTAAAGGCTTAAGTTAGATCATAGTTAGAGGGGATAAAGAGTTGTCCGCAAGAGAGTGTTCCTGAAGGTAGGGATGATAAAAGGGGAAAGAGGAATCAACATAGTATATTTAATGAGCTTGAAGTCCATATATACTATCTGATCCTACCCTGGTTAGGAGGTTGGTAGTGGTTGCAGCGGTGAGAGGGTAGAGTTTAGTTCCTTGACCATTATGATTATGCGCTCCAAATGAGTATGAGTGTGACCATGGGTCGGTGCCCAAGTATCTCAGGGTAAATCCTGGGCCTTCCTCTTGCATGGAGGTAGCAAAAATTGATCTGCTACTATCCATGCTACGGTTTGGAAGTGCTATCAATGGTAGACATGGATCAAGGATCCTGTCCATGTGTCTCTCAAGCGGACCAAAGCCGTCCGTAGCAACCACACCATCCTGCACTAGCAGGGGCGGGTCAGAAACATGAAGTTCCTCAGAAGAATCAGGATATACCAAGTCAGGGGTGTCAAGGTTAGAGGTGCACCCCAAACAATCAAAATCAGGGAATGGTAATAAGTGCAGTGCATTAGTTGCAATCCCATGTGGATCATGGCCTATAAACCCTGAGAGTGAAGATGAGTGAGACATTGGGTCACTACATAGAAGGCCAATGTTGCCACAGTATGCTGGATCCTCATCTTCACAATCCTCCTCGATCAAATCAAAGTCGAAATTCTTGGATGCCCTAAAGATGTCTAGTCTAAGTCTCTCATCTCCCAGGGCAATCTCCATACACCCGGATGCATAGTCAATGTTGGCCCGGGAGGTCGCTAAAAATAAGCGACCCAAAATGATAGGTGCATTATGTAGATTAGGAGGAACCTCCATGTCCAGAATTAAAAAGTTTACTGGAAAGAAGAATCCACAGACTTTTACTATTACATTCACAACCACCCACCTCGGTGTCTTTACTGAACGATCTGCTAATTGAATCGTAACTGAGGTGGGCTTTAACTCCCCAAATATAAAATGATCATACATGACAGTGGGAGTTAGGTTAATGGAGGAACCCAAGTTTAGAAGGGCTCTATCAAATGGTGAGTCCTGCAAGTAGTAGGAGATGAGTGGTGTACTGAGGTCTTTGTTCTTAGGCGATAAGTCACTCAGAATCACTACATTGGCTTCCTTTGACAACACCGCTTGGGCCTTCGCTCCCTTCTTTTATTGTCGCCTCAGGGGGCAATAGTCCTTGAAGAACTTGGAGATAGTAGGGATGTGATCTATTGCGTTGAGGAGGGGAACCTGAATGTGTACTTCCTTAAACATCGATCTAAGGTCCTCATAATTCTTTTGTCCCTTTGTCTTCCATGATGTATCTCTAGTCAAGCCTCTATAGAAAGGGAGTGGGATCTTAGGGTCAACAGTTACTGGTCTTTTTCTTTTATCCTTCTCAAGTGGCTCCCTATTAGAGTGAGAATGGTACGAAGAGCCGGCCTGAGGAGGCGGTCGCAATGTGTCTTGACCTACCTATCTAAGTGGTAGGTCCTTTGTGGTAGTTTTGCTCTACATACTATCCATGAGGTGGGGGAGGAGTAGAAGGAGAAATCTGAGTGGGAATAGGTAACAGAGCAAGCTAAGCATACCCAGGTGGTATAGGAGGTGCCTGAAGAACTATGTGCGCCTGTCCCTGTGGTTGTGGTGCTTGGAACCTAGGTGGATCACCCTGGTTCTGCACATGTCAAGGGTTTGGGACGGTTTGGAAGGGCAAAGCTCCTTATAACCTAGTCTCCTATAACAGCTGGTTTTGCATTTTTTGCATCTGGTTCGCTAGTTGTAATTGACCCTTTTCCAATAACTTGAAGGCTTGGCTTAATTCGTTCACCACGTTAGATTGTGGTGGAGGGTCAGGGGTAGCATCATGAGCAAGTTGGTAAATAGACCAAGATTGTTGTTGATATGGGAATGGCTGTTGCCTAGGGTGTGTGGGTGCCACATTTCCATATTGCCTGGGCTGGTGCTGTGGAGTAAGAGCAGGTCTCTATGTGTTTCCAGCCCAGGAGAAGATTGGATGCTGGCACCAACTAGGGTTATACGTCTCTGAATAAGGGTTATTAAGCTCATATCCTTGAAGGGCATTAGTGAATGGGATTTCATATGTGAAAAGATTTGAGTTGGAAACCTGTCGTCATAGTGAGTAGAAATCCGCTAACTAGATAAAATTTATAACCGAAACTCCAAGGGAGTCCTGGGTCAAACACGGGGAGGCGAAAGTTTGGTTTTGAAATCCGCGTTTCACTTTTATTTGTTTTTTGGAGTTTTTGTCTTTTATGATTTTTTGGTATTTTATAGAAAGACAACATAATTATCTAGCTAATCTACTTGTAAAATAAGAGAGGCAATCATATATACTTTCAAAACAAATGTTTACTACAACTACATATAAAAAAGTGAAAAACTACACTAGAAAGCGAAAAGATAGAAAGTGGTGAGAAGAATCCCCCTCGACGATCACTTGGAGGATGACTTGCTTTGACGGCGCTTAGACGAAGGTGGTGAGGAGCAGAACGAACAGGGACGGCATCGGAGGACAGAGGGAGGGATGGGATGGCATCACGGCAAGGATCTACTTCTCGAAGTGATGAGAGGACGGCCACGAAATGCTCCACAAATGGCGATGAGAGGTGGGAAAAATATTTGATTTTCTACTCTAGAATAACATCCCGGGCTTGGGACAAGCTCTCTCTAGAGCCTTGGAGGTGGTGAGGGAAAGAAAGGAAGAGATGAAGAAGAATGAGAGGGGTAGGGATCCTTTTATAGTGGAGGAGAAGAGGCTTTGGTCGTCCATGGTCAATAGTGACATCAAATGCGTCGCTGTAGCTCTGCCTTAAATGTCGCTAAAGATCCACAGCCAACGCATGTGCCTGCCTGCTCACAGCTACAGAGGCGTGGTCGTCAAGCAATCGTTGGATCATCATCTTGCAGTTGAGGATCGCATAGGGATCGTGCCTCTGATCGCGTTGGATGGCTCGTAAGAACACACGTTGGGTCGCACGTTGGATAGTGCTGGCGTATCTGCAACCATCCATGCATCCATGTGGAGAGTTCCACACCGTTCGATGAAGATTGTGCGACCTAATTTGGCGCTCATGCTTGCGTTATTAATTGAGTGTGCCCTTGAGGATTCGACCGTGTGCTTGCAGCTTGAGAACGCCTCTCGCAACCAATGCGGTACAGGTGCTTTTGTGTTGAGAAGATGTTTTTGTGGGCATGGTGAGGAGTTGGGCTATTGGATGGAAATCAAACGGCCGAGATTAAGGCTACTTTGATGAGAGTGTTGAGACTGGCGACGTGGGATGCTTAGGACTGTTGGATGTTGATCCAACGGTCCTGATCTCGTGGTGGAAACATCTTCAAGGTGAGACAGGGGCTGCGGTTGATATTGGGCAGCTGTGATGGCGCCATCATGGCCATCCATCTTCTATGCTCTGTAGGTGGCACCACGGACGTCGGATTGGGTCGATTTTTGAGTCATTGGGCTACAATCGTTGATCCGGATCCATCCATGCGATCAGATTTGTCTTTTGAAGCTCCGAATTGCGTCATCTAGTCCCTTGGCCATTGATCTTCCTCAGACTACATAAGGTGCTATGGGATTCTGATTAAGACAATTTCAGAGGCGTTAGACTCCGATCGTCGTTCTGATTAGATCCATATGGCCGAATCATGAATCCGAGGCCTTGAATAATTCTCCTTCTCTCCTGGCCATAAAAGGACACGAATTAACCTAAATTTTATGCAAACTATTCTAAATGCAGAATTATGCATGTTATGCAATATTTATGATATGGAATGCATCTCTAAGCTTAGGAACATGTATAAATAGACATTTTAACCTAAATGGATGTCTCTACATTAGGCATTGACCCCTCATAGGCTAATGCATGAGACGCATAATCATCATATGAGTCGAGACTCACATCATCCCTAGAAATGTAACCCTAGTCAATCGATGCTAGCTCCAAGTTGTTCATGGGTTCTTGCTGAATGGAGATCGTCATAGTTTAGGAGAGAATCGTGTCGTAGTATAGTGATGAAAATATAATCGACATTTAAATTTGTAAAGCTCAAAAAATCGTGCATTTTGAGGTCGTTCGCAGGGAGCAAAATTGAAATTCAACCACTAATTGAAAGATATAAATGAGCACATTAGTCAACAACCACAATAAGAATATATGCAATGAATAATCGACAAAAAATGTATTCAATAATGATCCAAATTATATCTCAAGTTTAGTAAAAATATATAATGAAAGCCTAAAAAAAATGGTGGTTGAGACCACCAATTAAACATTTAATGCTCAGGCTCAAGTCTATTAGATTCTTCTCAATTCACAAGCACTTAGCCAAATAGCCAATTAGACGTCTCAGCAAAGCCACAGATAGCTTAAATGCTTAACCCAAAGCCCCTGAAGATTTTTCTAAGTTTTTGGGCGAATATCCACAGTGCAAACCCCCCCTCTCTCACAAATTCTCTGTTCAGACCAGACCCAATTCATTATTCAGACCAAATCAAACTAGTTTAGATCAGCCTAGTGCATAGTGGGGGGCTGATCTAGTTCACATGGCATGGGTGAGCCAGGCTGAGTGTGTAGAGGTGTGTAATGGGACCTGACCCCGTGTCTTGGGCGAAGGGCTTACACGCATGATTCAATAAGTACCGAAAATTAAATCAGAAACATACGATGTGGCACTATCTTTCTATGTTTTCCTTTGTTGCATGCATGAGGACATCTTCTTCCAATTGAAGCTATTACTGCTACTCCGTTCAATCGAAGGCCTAGAAGGCTTCCTAAGCTTCGTCCGCACTTCCTGGAGGTGGTAGCGAGGGTGGCGAACGACGATAGTGATAAGGGCAACTCCGGTGAAGACCTAAAACATGTAACACGGGCTTAATGCCCTAATTAGAAAGCTCATTATCATCGCCGTGATGCGTGGAGTGCAACAGGGGTGATCGCGAGGTGTTTTATGGACTGTGGAGCTTGGGCGAAGGTGGAATTGCAAGCGGATAGTGGGTGTGTTCAAGGGTGGGTTAGGTTGATCAAAGCTCCAAATAGGTAGAGGGATTTTAACCTATGGAGGGAGAGGAAGGTAGTGATGGTGATGTCGTGTTGTTTGGGGTGCGTATAATGCCGGCGCAAGTTCATCGGAGCTCTTGCCGGACTTGGGGAAGACGAGGGGGGAGAAGGTGAGTTTGTGGTCAAAACTAAGCACTAGGAGTCTAATCCTATTCTAGAGAGGAAGAGGAAGAGAAAGACCTAGGTTATGGGGTGAAAAGAGGGAGAAATCCGTGGTGGCTTTCGTCACCAGCATCTTGGACAATGAAGTCTCCGATGAGGTGGACGACGACGACGAAGGGGGTAGAGAGCTCCTGCTTGGTTCGGTGAGGAGCGAAAGAAGATGAGGAAGAAATTGGGCCACCCAATTTGGCCATTGGGTGGTCAGAGGAAGGAGGTTAGTTAGTTTGCCGGAGTCGACAGAGATCGTGGCCAGAGAGGAAGGAAGACTGTAGTTCCCGGCATAGAATCGACTGATTTTGACCTAGGAGCATGGGAGAGCTTATATAGAACTCAAATAGGAAAGATCCGTGCATAGGATTAGGACTTTAGAGTGTTTCCTATTCATGAATCCTAAGGCTCAGTGGGGTCTTTCTAGCTCTAAATTGGCCTGGGAACCAAGCCCAAATCATAGAGAATCTTCTAATGAACAATCCCTCCAAATTTGGAGGGATTTAGGTATGAATTGAAGGAGATATGCTCGGTCAAAGTCTGTGTTGTTTGGGTTTGACCACTGTTTAGGAGTTGTAGGCAGGAGGGACCTCGATGTGAAGAAGATGATAAAGTTAAGGGCATATATGTAAGGAAACTTGAAACCTAGGGGTTTAGATGTGAGAAATATGGATTTTAAGGGCAGAAATGTAAACTAGGTCAAGATGGACTCTGATTGGGTCCAAATTTTGGTGTTAACCAAATTTTGACCCAAGAAATCTAGTGGTGAACTTGTATTTGAGTTTTGACCACGTTTGACTAGGCAAATTGCACAGGAGCCCAAATCAAGGCAAATTCCCATTTGAATATCTGTTCCTGGTCAAAATGGGTTCAGATGGTCAAGTGAAGGTACCAAACCTCTTAGAATATTTTTCAATGATTTTTATAAGATTTATATTGTATTTATCTCTACCATAACCTTTTCAATTTGAGTATGGTTGATAATTAAGGTTTTTAGTAATGTTTTACTTGAAATGCGTGAAATCCTAATTTAGTTAGTATGAACCCACTTCTTAGTGTTTTAGGTTCATTTGACCTTTAATTAACCCCTGATCAACCCTTTGGTTAATCTGCATTAATGATGAGATGGTAAAACAATCAAATTAACCTTGTTTTCCTGTCTTCTACTCAAATCAGTTCAATACAGATTATGATCTTCAGACGATCATTTATGAGCATTTAACACTGGATTATGATTAAATTAAGTTAGTTATGATGAATGATGGTGCTACCATCAGTTCCCTATATGAGGGAGCCCATGAAGAAGTAGAGGAAAGAGGGGGAACAGGAGCATCCCGAGTAAGCAGAAGAGGTCTAGGAGGAGGAGCTCGGGATGAGCAGGAAGAATAGACAAATGTAGTACCTGATCTTACAGAACAAGAACAAGTAAGCTTGTCAACTTTCTTTTTCAACAGATCCATACCATCCATCTTCTTCATGATAATGTCCATATCAGCCTGGGCTTTGTGAACCAACACCTTTTACTAGTTGGGGAGTGTAAACTGGTTCGTAGAGGCTGCGTTTAATGAGTTCTCCGCCAAGGATTCAAACAAGTCAAATGCACCAACCTCATGCTTGGTGAGGAAGTTCCCACCATTGATGCATCAGCTAAGCACCGATGTGTCTCGTCTAGCTCGTGATAGAAGATCTAGGTGAGGTGCCATTGGGGCACCTCGTGCTGTGGACACTTCCTGAGAAGGTCTTGAAAATGCTCCTAGGCCTTATGCAACATTTCCCCCTATTGTTAGGTAAAAGTTGTGATCAGAGTTATTGCATTCAGCTTCAACTCGAACGTGTCTCCACCTATGGACATTCGGACATGAGGTAGCACATTGCGTGCAGCCGAATCGTAAAAATCTTGTAGTTGTTCTCTGCACGGTGGATGCTGCATTTGATCAAGTGTGTTGAGAATGGCATCAAAGCACTGCTTATTCTCTTGCTCTAATGTCACCATGTTGGGCTCAACCATGGATATGACATAGTTCTAATCCCCCTCGAGGGGAGGAAGAGGAGGATCTTGCCTAGCCATTGTAGTTGAGGAAGAAGGAAGATGGAAAGAAGTAGGAGAGGAAGAAGTAGGTGAAGAGAAGAGTCACCTACATACATTAGATAGTTGCTTTGGGGTAGGTTCCCAAGGACCAACTATAGCTTAGGTCTAAGTGACCTACCGTGCATGCACAAGATATAAGGGCTCGTGAAAGAAAAGACAAGGCAAAGGCCTTGTAAATCAACATGGTCCTTTAATTGAGATGACAAGATTTTAAGAGTTAGGTACTTGAATCAATGTATTTTTAGGAGTTTACATGTTACTTCTTAGGCAAAAGAGTCAAACAAGCATAGGTTTTTGTTTGTTCTCTTGATTAACCCTAACTCCTATTTGAGATTAACCTAAAATAGTTGCCTAGGTTTATTTATAAATCAATTTTAAATTAGGTAGGTGAGGGGGTCAAGCAAGCAAGCAACCCCACCTATTAGGCAACTTTGGTTAGGTTAAGTTCACTTGAATTAGTATGGGTCTCTAAATGAATTATTAAACCCTAATGGATAACCCTAGGGTTTATGCTTCTATCCAAACCAGACTAGCGGGCCCTACTCTGACTTCGAAAGATTCTCCACAATACAAGCAGTATCAGATAAGAATGAAAATTGGCAGGAAACTTTTTTTTTCAATTGTATTTTCAGAGAATATTTTTTCAAGATTTTTACTAATCTAAACAATTTGTTATGAATTTTTAAGTGTCAGGGGGTCAAATAGGCTAGATAGACCCACTGTGACTATTTCTGATTAAAATAGTATCTAAGTCCTTCCAAAACAATCTTGAAAAATTACTGAATAATTTAGGTTTCAATGACTTTCAAACCCCACAAGTTTCAATTAAATTGAATAGCTACAGAGGTTAGAATAAATTCTTAAAGTCAGATCGAATCAGGTTTTGAGTAGTACTGACCCCTTCTCAATATCCAAAATTTTAAAAATTTGACACTACGAATTTTCCAAATAAAGGTTGCGTTTGAACGCTAACTTGTTTACCTAGACTCAGACTAAATTTCAAAATTTTAGAATGTGTGGATTGATGACCATGAATTTTTGAAAATAAAAAATTCTTGCTGGTCGAATTGCGGTAATCAATATAAGTGTGTTTTAAATACGTTTTAAAGTAAAAAGACACCTAAAATAAAAATTTCAAAAAAATATTTTTAATAAACTCAAATTCGCAAATTTGAATTTATTTTTATAATTTTGAAATCTTTTTTCTTTGAAATAAAATTTCAAAGCAAATTTCAGAACCAACCTAATTAACCCTAGAGGATAAGATCCAAATAAATCTAAAACCTAAGATTCAAAAGACACCTAATTTGCTAGAAATGAAAATTGCAAGAAAATGGTGTGTACCCAGATATTCTTCACCACGACTTGACGTGTGTGTAGATCGTACCTGTAGGTGCTGCATCTATAATCACAAGAAATACAAATTAATTTGAAATCAAATCAAAGATGGCCTTACCTCTCCAGCAATGGTGCCATTTGTTGGTCATGTAAATCATGCAAAAACATATTTTTATCGCAGTATAGTGCGCGAAATTAACCTAAAAAAATATTTATAATGAAATTCAAAAGGGTCCCAATTGGTCTCTGGGATGCAGAAAATGCTTTTGATTTGGATTCTTGATTTGCAATATATGCTCGCTTGTGATGTAACTATCCTAAACTAACGTAGAATCTAACCTAAGACTTAGAGATGGTGGTTAATCTTTTGCACTTGAAATTCACCCATTGTAATCTCGTAGTTAAAATCTTGGTGTAGTGGAGGTAGATGTAACATGTGTTTGAGTAACGCTCATCACGGAATTCTCGAATTACATGACGCTGTCGAGAGAGTTTTGTTCAATAATCGTATCATTTACTCGTGCAAGCTGCCATCTTTTTTTTTTTACTTTTTCTTTTGCAAATTTGTTGTGATTTTTTATTTTTTTGAAAGTAGAAATAACAGAAACCTAATCTACTTGAATCAAGGCATGAAAAATAATGGGATCAAGCACACGTGCACAAGATATAAATCAAAATGAAATTCTGCATTGCATTCATCATAAGAATAAATGTTCAATCAATCACAAGTAAAGGAATGCTTAACATAAAAATAATCTAACTACAAGAAAGCCACCTCGCTGGGATGTGCTCCAAGGAGCCTTCGGCAAATGGATGGTGTTGGTGGCTAGACCAAGGCCTAGATGGCTGTCTACATGCCACACAGAAGAAGGCACACCTGAGGTCTAGAGAGAACCTAGGCATGCAAGAAAGAAGAAAGGAAATAGATCTACTTGCTACTAGAAAAATATAAAGAAACTACGCTACGGGAGCTAGAAAGGAGGGCACCAAAGGTGCTTTCGTAAGGAAGCTTTTGCTGGCCTTTGGATGGCCAAGAGAGGAGAGGTGGTAGCTGGCCACCAAGGGTATGGTGGATGGCCTTGGAGAGTGGAGGGTGAGGCTTTGATGGTGGTGGCTATGGTCGAAATTTGGGGGGCGGGGGGGCGGTGGAAGAATATCATGGGCAGCTATTAGGAGGGGTTTTTATGGTGGAGGGGAGGGGATAACGTGGGTTAGGGTTGTGGATAATAGGATAGAACTACGGATAGGGTGGATAAGCACATGGATAATATTATCCATGTTTTTGGGTTTTGAGCTTAGATATGCTAATAGGGAAGTGGTTTTGGGATACGTGATGGGTTAAGGTTATCCTAAGATTCTTGGGATAGGATTGGGATATCCTAGTTCTTTTTTTTTTTTATACTCTTATTCTAACAAGAAATCTTCTTCTCTCTTTTGGTCTTTATTTCATCTTTTTTCCAAAGTTCCAACTCTAGCTTTGTTGCAGCTTCTTCTCTTATCCATCTTTATTCAGCTCAGGACAGCTTCTAAGCTCCTTATTCCCCGTAAACAAGAATAATCATCAGCTAGCATGGAAAAATAGCAGTATTAAATGTTCTGTTGAATAAAAGAATGCAATGCATGATATGCAATATATGAATGCACTATTCACAAGTTAAGCTAGGTTCTAACACAATTTAGGTTAATTAAGTCCTATGATTACTGCACAATGACCTCCCCTTCTTTGAATGCATCCAAAAGGGCAAAGGATATAGCTTGGGTCATTGGACTCCTCAGTGCTGAAAGGTCCTTAAGGTAGTCAAGGTGACTCTTCAACAAACCCCTATCTTGATAGCCCCTATCCTGGGCAAACCTTTACTTCTTTACCAGGTAGCCTTTACCTCAATCATCAACGCAACTCTTGTGTGTGATCTTGATGGGGTTCAAAGGCCAGTCTATTTTGCCAGCAACACCTATCAAGAGACAGAAGCCATGTATTCTGTTATTAAGAACCTTGGTTTAGCTTTGGTTGCTGTCGCTAGAAAGCTGTGCCCCTATTTTCAAGCCTATACTATTCATGTTTTGTTTGACTACCCCTTGCGTAGAATGTTGCATAAACCAACAGAGTCGGTTCGACAAATGAAATGGGCTTTGGAATTGGCAGAGTTTGATATTAAATATCAACCTCATCAATCCATTAAGGGGTAGGTCTTGGCAAATTTTGTTGCCAAGTTTACTAAGCCGGATTCTCCATTCGGCCTCCCTTGGTAGCATTGTGTAAACTGTTCATCAATGTCTATCGAGGCTGGAGTCAGGATAGCCTTAATTGCACCTGATGGTAGTACTCATAAGTACGCTGTTAACTTGGCTTTTCCTGCCTCTAATAATGTGGTCGAGTATGAGGCCCTTCTAGCAGGCATCCTGGTTGCCAAATCACTGGGAGCCCCAACCTTAGAGATTTTCACAGACTCCCAACTACTGGCAAACTAGATCAATGGTGAATTCCAAGTAAAGGATGCCAATATGAACTTGTATGTTGATAAAGCAATCTGTCGATTCAACGCAAAAATTACAATTTGGAAAAGGTCGTTGTCATAGTATAGATCACGCTAAACCCTGTCAAAAATATTTTGTTTTTATGAAACTCGCATAGATTGATTTTTATGTTTTTTTTTTAACATTGAGTCTAGGTCATTTGTCTCTGGGAGGCTACTTTTGAAAACACGAGAGTTGTTTAGATTAGAAATTCAATTCCCTAACCTAGATTTAACCTAATATTTCTTTGTGGTCTTTTTTTCTTTGGTAATTTTTTTGGTGTTTTCTCTTTTGAACATGAAACCAAGAACAACTAGAAACCTACATGCATCTAAGTGATGGCTATGATGGCTGTGCATGTGGTGTGGCTACTTAGGGTGGATGGCCCTAAGGACTAAAGGGAAGAGGGATGTGTATATATAATGGAGAAGAATAGCCAAACATGAATTTATGCACATAAATATTATATCTAAACATTTACACATGAAATCAACAAAACACGACTATCACAACTATCAAAACATACATTAATCTCTATCAAAATTTCCATGAAACTAAAACATATAAGAAGAAGAAGGCCCCTCACGTCGGAAGTGCCGCGAGGGCCATTGGCTTTTGCGTGGGGGTGTAGGCTAGACCTTGGGTCCAAGGACCCGTCTACGTGCCTACCAAAAAGTAGATCGACCAAGAGAGGCTATAGTGAAGCCTTCTTGGTTGTCTAAGAGTAGAAGAAGAGGTGGGGCATGGAATCTTCCAAGGAGGAGGAAGAGGGCACACCCAAGAAGAAGAAGAGGAGGGGTGGCATGCATCCTTAAGCCTTCTTTATCTGACCATGAAGAAGCCTTGGAGGAGCTTCTTAGACATCCATGGAGGAGGAGTGGGGACAACTTTGGAGGGGAGAGATTGGAGGTCACAAGTTTTTGGTGGTGGAGAGGAATTATGTTGGCGATTCTTAGGTTGAGGCTTTTATGGGAGGCTCTTTTTTTGGTTGCCACTTTCGATGGAGACCTCTTTGGAAGTTGCCACTTATTGTGCCTTCTATTTTGGGTGTGCGCCACTTATGGTGGGTGTCGTTGTGTGTGCATGGACTTGTGTTGTGTGGGTGTTGAGTTTGAATTTCATAGAGTGATGTTGTGTTGGGTGTGGTGGATTTGGGTTGGGTCAACCTAGCCTTGGTGGGTGTGAGTCCAAATGTGAGCCTAATTAAGTTTAGGTGGGTTAAGTGGGTTCAATTGGGTTCTAGATGAACCTAATTGGAACTAGGTGAGTCTAGAAGTGAACCTAATTAGGTCTAGGGGAACCTAATAAAATCTAGATTAGCCTAATCAGGTAGTAGTGGGCCTAATTAAGAACCTATGGGGGGAATTAGGATAGGACAAGTATAATTGGGATATGGGTAGGCTAATTGGGACAGTGGGTAATAGGGATAAGGTCGTGGATAGCAGAATAGGATAGTGGATAGTGTTATCTAGGTTTTGGGTTCTAGGTTTAGGTTAACCTAAGTGTAGGTTGTGAGTGCCCGCGGAGCCTGTAAGAACTAAGTATACACTAGAGAGGGGGTGAATAGTGTAATATCTATATTGATTGTGGAATTTAAAATTCATTCACCACAGATAAAAATTAAGTATAAACAAACTAAACAGAGATGACACCTGGATTTAGAGTGGAAACCCTCATGGGTAAAAACCACTACTTAAGCCTCTTAGCTTAGGATTTCTCCAACTAGTCGACGCTAGTCAAATCCACTAACGCACCACTTGAATGAGGGTGGCACAACCTCTTACAAAGCTTCTTCTCTTATACCCCTAACCAAGAGAAGAACAACAATGATACTTCCAGAACAACTTGGATCCTAGATAAAAAACAACAAGAATAAAAAGTATAACAGTAATTCCTATGGAACTTCAGACATATAAAACAAACCAAGCTTTCTCGGATCACAAAGAACCATGCTTTAGATTGTAGTATTTGCAGGTGTAGAAGTGCGAAAGCACTAGAGAGAATAAGAGATTTTTGCTTGTAGAAAGCTCATGAGGTGTGCTTTTCAATGGGGGGTCGAGGGTCCTATTTATAGGTGTTTTGCGACCTAATTTAGAAAGCTTGGAAATATGGCTTTGGTCGATCAAAAGTTATTATTGGTTGATCAAAATGAACTTTGGTTGATTAATTTATTATTTTGATCAATTCTATGTTGATCAATTAAATTAAGAAAATGATCAACTTTTGAAGCTTAGCTAGAATTTGATTGTAAGAGGCCTTTGATCGATTAATAGATTTAGGTTGGTCGGTTAAAGTTGGTTTGGTTGACTAATGTCAAAAAGTTGGTTGATCAATAGTATTGAAAACTTAGGGTTTTAGCTGAAATTCAAGGCTAACAAGTTTTGAAAATGTATTGGTTGTTATTTTTGAGGTTCCTTACAATATTCTATTCTTAATAAAATTAAAAAAGACTCTTCAAGATCCTCATCAAGAGATTGATTCCACTTGTGGCATGATCATCATTATTTGATTAGACTTCAAGTGTCCTAAAATTATTACTCCATAATAAAACATAATTTTGTTATATCAACACAAGGATATCAACATAGGTGTGGTTTTGGGTTTAGGATAGGCTATCTAGGGTTTAGGGGATAGGGATAGGGTTATCTTCCTCTCTCTTCTTGTCTAGATGCAGTTTCTTCTCTCTTCTTCTTCTCTTCTATTCTTTATTACGCTTTATTTCATATCTTGACTCTGTTTGGATCTTCTTGTTACCTGCAAATAGCAACAAAGGCATTAAATAATAGGATAAACTCTCATTATTTTATGTACAACTATATAAAATGATATGATGCAACATATGAATGATATGGATGTAATATTTAGAGGTTATCTAGGATTCTAACATTATTTAGGCTAATTAAGACCTAAGATTGCTGCACAATCATAAAACTCGAGAGGTATTGATGGATTTTAAATCCACTGTGGTTAGGTGGGTGCCACGTTTTAACAACTCCTTGGCTGATGCCTTAGCTTGATTAGTGTTCGCTATTCCATTGGGTGAAGAGGATGACATATGCTTTTAGACATTAACTGGGCCGACAGTGTCATCCCCCCAGGTGCTAATCCTATAACAGGAAACCTCATGGATGACACCCATAATGCGGTACCTGAGCACTGGTGATGTACCCCTAGGCAAGTCGTAGCATAAAGCTTTTAGGCTTAAGGCATCGCATTATGCCTTACCTGATGGGAAGTTGTTTAAGCGGGGTTATTCAACTCCCTTGCTGCATTGCCTAGCTCTTGAGGAGGTTTCACAAGCCCTTCAAGTGGCTCATGATGGCATTTGTGGCAATCATCAGGGGTATAGGGCACTCCTAGCCTGCCTGCTTTAGTCGACTTGTTTTTGCCCTCGAAAGAGAATGAACTATAAATCTTTTGTCCAAAAGTGCGAGAAATCCTAGAAGTTTTCAGTCGTCCCCTGCCTTTCGCTAGGAGAGATGGTTTCTATTTTCTCTCCAATCCCCTTTGCTCGATGGGGAATGGATTTTGTGGGTCCATTCTCACCAACTCTAGCCTAAAAATGTTATATTCTAGCTGCTGTGGATTATTTCTCTAAATGGGTTGAAGCTGAGGCTATGACAAGCCCAATGTTGCATCGAAAATCATTATAGTTTAGAAAAGTATCGCGTAGTAGTATAGTGACGAAAATCGAAACGACATTTAAATTTGTAATCGTGAGTTCCGAGGTCATTTGCAGGAAGCAAATATGGAATTCAAGTACTAGTTAAATATGAAAAATAATGAGCACAAATGAATAATTAATCCCCTAAAAATGTATTCAATAAGAATCAAAATGTATCTCAGAATCAATATAACAAGAGTCTAAAAAGTGGTGGTTGAAACCACCATTTATTCTCAAGTTAAGCATAATTCCCAATGATCAGATCTCAATTAAGAGCCAACAGTATCCTCAAATTAGAGCCTCAATTTTCCCAAATTAGACATCGGGAGCAAGGCTCAGATGCCTTAAATGTCAAGCTTAGATCACCTTAAGAATGCACGTAAGTGTTTGGCGCGATTCCCATGGATGGACAGTGCAAAACTCGCCCCTCATCCCTCAGAAATCCTCCTCTCCTCTTTCTTGGTTGGGTCGGGTATTCAGATCTAAGACCAGGCCCGCCGGTGTGCGATGGCGGGCGAGGAGTGGGGGGACCTTACCCCGTGTTATGAGGCAAATAGCCATAGTACTCAAAACGTTATAAATCTATTTCTAATTTAAATTCCCATGATGTGGGACTTTCAGGAGCTCTCTTCTTCGCATATTGGTAGCAGATGAAGGTCTTCGAATTGCTACTGTTGCTACCATTTCTTCATCCAATTGAAGGCTTGGAAGCCTTCATGGCTTCTATTCACGGCTGCTAGAGATGGAAGTGGTGGCCAAGATCGACGTATGGTGGCAGAGCACGGTGGTGACAGGAGGAGCTCTGGAGAGCACTTGTAAACATGAAAAAATGAGCTTAATGCCCCAATTAAAGCTTTTAAGAGTTTCGCCAAGGCTCATGGTGTGTGTTAGCGAAGGTTCTAAAGTGTTTTGTGATGTTTGGAGCTTTGTCAGTGGCGGCAAGGGTGAGCGGAGGTGGGTTTGTTCAGGGGTAGATTGGAGAGTCTAAAGCTCACAATAATCAGAGGGTGTTTGGTCTACGAATTAGGGAGTGGAAGGTAGTTGTGGTGATGGTTGAGTGTTTCATGTGGTGTAGCGGTCATGCGACCATGCTGGAGGCGGAGAAGATGAGGGGGAAGTAGGTGATTAAGTGGTCGAAATTAGGTTTAAGGGGCCTAAAACTAACCTAGAGAGAGAGGAGGAGAAATACCTAGCTAATGGATGAAAGGGAAGGAGAAATCATGTCGGCTTGCCTCGCCAGATGTGAGGGAGATGAATTCTTCGATGAGGTGGGACAACGATGATGACGAGGATAGGAGGCCCTAGCTATGTGTACTAGGGTTGGAGAAAGGTGAGGAAGAAGGAGGACCTCTCAATTTGGCTGTTGAGAGGCTGGAAGAAGTTGAGCGTGGAGGCCACCGAAACTGTGGTCGAAGATGGCCAGAGGATGAAGGGAAGAGAGATTTTTGGCCTGAACCGGGCTAAAATGGATTGCTGAACCTCATGGAGCTTTTATAGAGCTTGATCATATCCTCAAATGCCTCAATTCCAAGAGTTTGCTCACAGACTTGGAAGCTAGGAATCCTACAATTTCTTTGAGTTCGCCAGCACTTCATGCTGCAAATCAGGAGCCAAAACCTAGTTGAGTTGATTTTCCATAATGTGAACACCAATCCCATCAAATTTGGTGGGATTTGGTGATGATTTGTTGTAGATTTGAGTCGGTCAAAGTTGGCCTTTGCTTGGGTTGACTTTTGCGTTTAAGAATCAAGTAGTAGGGGTGTTTGTGTGAAGGAGACGACAATGATAGGGGGGCTTCTATAATAAACTTGAAACCTAGGGGTCTAGATTTGAGATATAGAGTTTTTAGGGCCTAAAAAGCAACTTTGGCCAAGATGGACTTTGATTGGGCCCAAATTTTGGTGTTAACCTAATTTGGACTAAGGAATATAATGGTGAGCTTGGATTTGAGTTTTAACCACGTTTGACTGGGAAAACTGCACAAGAGCCCAAATTATGGTAAATTCCCATCTGAATCTCTATTCTAGGTCAAAATGGGTTCAAATGGTCAAAGTGAAGGCACCAATCATCTTAAAATATTTTTCAATGAATTTTAGGAGGTTTATATTGATTTTATCTTAACTGGAACCCTTTCAATTTAAGTATGGATGATAATTAGGGTTTTTAGTATTATTTTCACCCTCGAAATGTGTGAAACCCTGATTCAATTAGTGTGAGCCTCCTTCTTAGTCTTTGAAGTGTATTTGACCTTTAATTAACCCCTGAATATCCCCATGGTTAATCTGTATTTGTGATGTGCTGTTAAAACAACAGAAGTAACCTTGTTTTCTTGTCTTCTCAAATCAAATCAGTGCGTAATTATGATCATCAAACGATCATTTAGGAGCATTTATCATTTGATTTTGACTAAATTAAGTTAGCTATGATGAATGATGGCGTTACCATCACCCAACTACCAACAGGGTAATATGCTTTATTAAAAAAATCATTATTGCTCATTATGGGATTCTCTAAGCCCTTGTTATTAATAATGGCACTCAATTCTCCTCTAAGAAATTCGATGAGTTTTGTGCTAATTGGGGGATCTGTTTGCATTTCACCCCTCGCCCATCCTCAGGCGAACGGACAAGCGGAAGTAACCAATTGGACAGTTATCTCCACCTTAAATCGTCGGCTGGAATCTTGTCAAGGGTAATGGGTTGAAGAGTTGTCGGATGTCTTGTGGGGTTACCGTACAGGTCAAAAAACCTCTATCGGTCGTACTCCATTTAGCCTCATTTATGGGACATAGTCCAGACTCCCTGTCGAGACCATCCTCCCAACACATTAGTTACAATGGTATGATCTGCAAGTCAACGACGATCAAGTCCAGTTGGTTCTTGATCTCGTCGATGAAATAAGGGAAGAGCATCTGCCTCTACTTCCCATTACAAAGAAGGGGTTGTTGCTGCCTATTATAAGCGGGTTTGCAAAAGAAAGTTCATTGAAGGTGATTTAGTTCTAAGGCAAGTTGAAGCTTCAAACCAGACAAAACCAAGCGGGAAGTTCTCTACTACTTGGGAAGGGCCCTATAAAGTTTGTAAAGCTGGTGAAGGTGGCTATTATAAGTTGCAAATGTTAGTGGACAAATCAATTCCTTGTACATGGCATGCCATGAATTTGAAATTGTACCATGTATAATAAAAGAAAATTGCAATCATTCTTTTCATTCCAGTGCATGCATGTGTACATTTCTTGCTTTCCATTCATGCATGGTATGCCTTTAAAAAAAAAAGTATAGAAAGAAGTAAATCAGCTATAGATGTCTCTATTGTTCATCTGGTAGATGAACGATTGGAGTGGGAGGTGCCCTGGCTTCCATAAATGGGACATCTTTACTTAGGGACTCTCCAACAGTTTCAAAAGCTACCAGGGCTTTTGTCAAACCTACCTCCGCCGTCCTATTTTCTTCTGGAGGGCTTGGATAATCATCCTCTGGCATAGGGGAGACTGGATCCTTTTCCTTTATTAACTTGTCCCTCGCTTATCGATCGTGCTCTGAATTAAGCCTTTCAATCGACCAAGTGCATAGCTCTTCTGCCGGAATCTGCCTACCCTCCAGCACCACTTGGAGGATAGCCAGAGTGTATTTTCGTATCTTGTCTGATAAAGCTTCCAGCTGCATTCCATGGATGGGTCATCAGAGAAGAACTCCATTACAGTTTCCAAATCCATCTCCCGCTAGTGCAATTCTTTATAGGGGTGTACACGGCGGGTTGGGCTCAACCCGACTTAGCCCAAATGGGTTGGGTTGGGTTGAGATTTTTCTAACCCGATAAAAACATGGGTTGGGTTGGGTTTGAGATTTAACTAACCCAACTCAACCCGCAAGTTGTTATAACATGATATATATATATATACATTTATTTATTAAGGAGACAAACTTAAATCTTCCCTAATTACAACACACTTTGCCACCAAAGCCCATCCACACCCAAGCCCAATGCTCCAAATTCCCTCCATGTTGTCCTACTCCCACCTCTCCTATGTCCCAAATTTAAAATTCCCCCACCTCTGTCCTAAATTCCATCCACAATTTAATTTTTTTTTTTACTTACAGAGAGATTCTTGCTTATTTATGATAGCGATAGAATGATATGTTGTTGTGTTTTATGTGGTGGAAAATCTCTCAATCAAAACTAAATATCAAATTTAACCACAATAAAGATGTCTCATCCACAAGGAGGAATAGACCAATAAATTCACGAGTAGAGGAATATATTGTTTGCAGACACTTTCGCGACTTTAATGCGAGGAATATGCTATTTTAAATGGAGCTTGCAGCTTCCTTAAAAGTTCAGGGTTATTTATGCAATTTTTACTTCAGGAATTAAGCTCCAAAAATATGTATATGATGCATGTGTAATGGCATATCATGTAAATTCAACTTGCATGCAAATCTGATTTGAAATTCAAAGTTAAATGATGCACATAACACAAGTGAAGTAATTTCAGGAAACTATGAGTGCATCAATGCAATGTGGCATGAATAAAATATTAATATCTAAATGGAAATGGCATTAGATGTAAATATTAATTGCGGAGAAAACATAGGATTTCTCCTCTCTCTTCCTCGGGTGGACGGCCGTGCACGGTTGGCGGTGAGAGTCGATGGGGTGGTATGCCTTGATGCGTGCTTCGCGATGGTGGTGACGTGGCGGCCGGAGGTGGTTGGCGGCGGCCGGACGGTGGAGGATGGTCGCCGGCCTGTTGGCCCCGTTGGAGGAGGAGGCCCGCGCGTGGAGAGGATGGTGCTGTTGCTACAGCTCGCGCGGATGCGTGCAAGGGTCGCACGCGCAAGGGCATGCTAGGGTGCGTGTGTGTGGCTGCACTGTGGGCATGGCCACGCGTGGGCGGTCTACTTGCGTGCGGTCTGCCTGCGGGCTGGAAGGGCACACCTGTGGGTGACTGCACTGCGGGCGCTGGTTGGTGGTGTGAGCGCCTGTGGGCAGTTGCTTGCAGGGCGCGGTGATAGGTGCTTGTGGTGGGAGCACTGGAGTAGGCGCTTGGTGTGGGCTGGCGTGGGTGCAACACGTGCAGGGCGCGCAAGGCAGGTAGTGGAGGGCACGGGTTGCCTGCGGGTGTGGCTGGCTGCAGGGTGTTAGTGGGTCTGCGCAGGTGCAGGTAGTGGAAGATGTGAAGGCAATGCGGTGAGGGCAGGCTTGGTTGGACAGGCGGTGGAGGGCTTGGTGCGATGAAGGTAGTGCAAGGGCGCGGTGGAGGTGAAGGTGCTGTGAAGGCAGAGCAAGGGTGTGGTGGGTAGGCGGTAGGAGTTGGGGCACACAGTGCATGCTCTCCCCACAGTGCATGCCCTCTTCACGGTTGGGTCCCCGCCAGGGGGAGAAGAAGTCGACCCTCCTCTCCTTTGCCAAGCCTCTTTTTTTATCCCCTCCCCCATCCACAAGTCAAGGGATTTTTAAATCCCTTACTAAATTTGGCCTTCAGATGTTGGAGAGGTGTTGAGGTCGGCTGGAGGTTGAGGAAGACTTAGTTGAGGTTGGTGGCTGAGGGGGAGGGGAAATTTTAATTCACCCCCTCGTCTCTTGCAATTTATTCCTACAATAATGAAACATAAAATAATTATATACTAAGTTATAGAATGCGATAGAATAGATAAAAACTCAAATAATGATGCATGCACTTATTCTATAACCTAATGTAGTTATCAACAAATATAAAATGTAAAAATAAGGTTAACTTAGGCGTAACAATAGTCCATTAAAATGGACTCATCATTTACCTATTTTATTTGATTTTTTAGAAGATAGATGTTATTTTTGAGTTTAAAATATTTTGTTATTAAGTATGAAAGACATAGAATATACATAGCAGATAAACATAAGTTTTCAATCTTTTGACTAGTTGATAACTTTACAATTACAAGTGTTAACAACATTAATTAGAGTCAATTTTGAGGGTACTTGTGCGATAAGGTTAGATTATAATGGGCTTGGGAGCATTGCATGCATATTTCATGATCTTTACATTTTAATCGCTTAGAATCAATGTCTAATGACCATGTGCACAAGTTCATTTTGAAACAAGTCTCAGATGAGCAATCTGACCATACAGATGGATCAGAATCGATGAATGGAGTCCAACGAACTCTAAGTCACTTCGATCTGACCTTCGTAGCTCCCACAACAAGCCTGAGAAAGATCAACGACCCGGGGGCAATGCGACATCTTTATGGGCCTTAGATGAAAAATTCGATCGTACGGATGGCTCCGGAGCGACGATCATAGTCCGGCAATGCGGGAATCATTTCGATCTGAGCATTGTGACACCCTCTACAACAGAAAGAAGATGGATAGCCCAGATGGTGCCACGTGGCACCATCCAGGCCTCCCCTCATGCTCCCAATAGCTATGGCCTCTTCCCTCCATCACACCTCATGCTCCATCTCAGCTATTCATCCTTCATCCAACGGCTGGAGAGGCGTGTGCAAGGAATGCTCTCCACAACATCTCTTGGCCTTGGCTCGTCGGTCGTGAAGGCGCCTCTCAAAGAGAGGGCACAGGTTTGAAGCCCGTTGCCCCTTTAATTGGGCACTTGAGGAAGGTGCGCAGTAGCACATCAGTGCACAGCACAAGGCGCGGTAGAGCGAGCAGCACGTGCATGGGCGTGTGCATGGCAGCTCAGTAGCGTGCGTGGGGCAGCAACAACGCGGAGACCAGCGTTCACCAGCATGCACACGAGGTGCATGGCACAGAGCAGAGCATTGAAGGTGCGAGGGTGGGGGCTATGGCGACGCATGCGGTGGGTCTTCAGTGATGCTTTGAATGTCGCCGTTGACCCGAGGATGATTTTTGGCCTTCTCCCTCCATTATAAAAGAGCTTACACCCCTCCACTTTTACCAAGCTTGTCCCCACGAGATACCACCACCTTTTAGAGCTCCAAGCAAGGTCTCGAAGCCGCCGAGCCGCCGATAGAAGCTCCTTCACCGCTGTGGCTGCCTTGACGCATTCTTCATCCTTGTTCTTTTTTTTATTTCAGTTTATAGTGTAGTTCATCTATTTTGTTAAACATTAATCTACATTATGTTGATTACATATTTTATACGAGGTTGTTGATACATTGATCTTATGATATCTTGAGCATGGTTCTCTAACCCTTCTCTCTCTCTCTCTCTTTTTCTCAAATCGATTTTCAAGTGAACAAACTACATATTTATGTGACATGAAAGCGAGTATTTGATCTAACTATTGCCTCCCTGTGTTCGACACTCGGACTCACTTCCGATTCTTTGTTTAAAATTAATGTCATAAGCGCAATACAACGAATGATTTTACGCAAATGCATCCACGAACGTCAATTTTTGGCGCCGTTGCCAGGGTGGCAATGGATTTCTTATTTGCTTTCATCTTCTTGGTCATTATCTATACATGTGTTATCTAACTTGCTCTTCTCTCTTCTTGTGGTTGCAGGTACCTCGTGCATTGGCAACGGGAGCAGAATGAGTCGAGTTGGATCAAAGGAAGCGCAAGAAGAAGACCGCCATCGACATGAAGGCTTGATCTTGACTTCCCATGATCCAAAGGTAACTTCTCATCTTTGGGACCAAGAAAAAATGGTGGTGTCTTAAAAAAAATCCTTCTCATTTGTTTGTCGAAGAAAAATACCACCATTAAGTCTTCAACCCGTTAACTTTGAAAAAATCATTTTTTGAACTCAGATTGAGGACACGATTAAAGGATCTTCTACACCTTTAAAAATTTTGAAAAAAATCTCAAAGGTACCCCTTCCAGTAGTCGAACTCCCCTTAAAAGTTCAGAGGCAAACTTTTTTGTGGTTTAGTCATGAGAAATTCGCTACTAAAAGCATGCAAGATTGTCCTAAGTTCTGGAGATATGTAGGGTGTTCTTACTGCTGCAAACTCCACACAGCTCAGATTTGTGAGAAATTTATATTTCTAGAAATATCTTGAAATTCTCTACACTTCATCTAAAGAACACTTTTGCATTTGAAATCGATTAGTGCTTGTTCTGATCAAGATATTAAACTTGTGCACTGATCTAGAGGTCCTAGATAGATTGACCCCCTCTTGGAAAAACTTGAATTTGGGTGGTCTATCGTCCCAAAAAAATTTTGAAATTAATTTTTTTGAAAAGCTCGTTCGATTTTGGTCAGGATAGGGTCATTGCTTGTTTTAATTGGATCCTTGACAAAAATCTTAAAAAAGGATTCATTGAATAGAAGCTGCACACCCTAGGATCTTCCACACTAGGGAGTTTTTGATTTTATAGACACACAAAAGGCCTTAAAGAAAATTAATCTTCACTAATCGTGTGCCTATACATTTGTGCCATGTTTGAAGGTGTAAACAAGTGAAAACTTTAAAAGCCATTAAAGTAAGATTTAAATCCTAAAAATCACACATCTCAATCTTGCTTACTAAGGAACACTTGTTTTGGCATTGGGTCCTTGCACCCAATTGTGCACACTATTTCAATTGGAATTTTAAGGGCATTAACCCCCTTAACACCCTTCACTTAATCCTTGAGCACAAACACTGACCTAGCCCTAAAAATTAAGTAGATGTTGGCCCTAGGACTCATTGAGTTCGTTCAGGGTATTTTCCTGAACGCATAGTGAATTAGTGACGTCTACTTGCTCCAAAAGGTGTTGAGTTGGGAGGCCCAAATGTCAAACGACTTAAGCAAGTTGGGGTTTGGCATAATTAGCAGCCTTCGGGACATGCTCTCCTTGCTTCGCCTTCCCAACTCTACCACCTTTGGAAGTAAGGACAACATCGAATTTACCGTGTGGTCAGAATCTACTTCTTAGGTGTAAGTCGCCTTGGTCTACACTATAGGGCCTAGATTTGTTTGCTTGGTTGTGCACACACCATTCTCTCATATGTTCTTCTCTCATCCCTCCACTTCTTCCAAACAATGGATTTCCATGCCTATCCTTCCTTCCCAAACTATGCCCAACATGATTTGTATTGCAACCTGATGACGGCGGATTCGCACGCGAAAAGGATTGGATTTGGAAAACCCATCGTCGTAGTTCGATTCGTGAGAAAATCCATTGATCAGATAAAATTTATAATCAAAACTCAAAAAGTAAGTCTCGAGTCGAACACGAGGAGGCAAATGTTTGGTTTTGAAAGATACGCATTTTGCTTTTATTTGTTTTTGTCGTTTTTGTCTTTTCTAATGTTTTTGGTATTTTTAGGAAGTAAGAGATTAAGTCGATGAATTCTTATCTAACTAATTTACTTGCAAAATATAAGAGAGAGAGAAACAATCACATATATCTCAACAAGTGTTTTTACAACTATGAAAGCAGGAAAAACTACACTAGAAAGCAGTAAAGATAGATGGAGATGAGAAGAATCCTCCTCGACGATTGCTTGGAGGACGACTTGCTCTGACGGCATCCAGACAAAGGTGGTGAGGAGCGGGATGAAGGAGAACGACGGCAGAGGAAGGAGGACGAGACAGGACGTTGTCGCGATGAGGATCTACTTCCCGAAGTTGGTGAGAAGACGACCATGGGATGCTCCACGAATGGGGATGAGAGGAGGGAAAAATATTTGGTTTTCTACTTTAGAGGAGCATCCCAGGCTTGGGACAAGCTCTCTCTAGAGCCTTGGAGGTGGTGAGAGGAAGAAAGGAAGAGATGAATAAGAAGGGTAGGTGTAGGTGTCCTTTTATAGTGGAGGGAGGAGGATCAAATTTGTCTAAGGGCTTTAGTGACAGCTGCAATCATCATTAAAGATTCACCCGAAATGTCGCTATAGGTCCGCGCATACCCCTGTTGGCACGTGCACGTGCATGTGCTGGTGCTCATTTGCTCCCTATGCACCTGATTGAAGAATTGCGGCGTTGGAGGACTCGACCTCGTGCCATGGGTTTAAGAGGTGTGCGGCATGAGCAATGACCAAAGGAGAGGAAGTGTTGCATTGAAGGGCTATCGGCGTTTGCTAATCGTGCAATCGTGGCCGTTGGATTTTCATCCAACGGTCATGATATATTCTTGAGCTCTCCTCTTGTGAAGGCGAGGCAGGGTCTGTTTCCAGTCGTTGGATTGAGATCCAACGGCTGGGATTGCATGCTAAGGTTGAGAAGAGGGGCATAGCTGGCTTTGGGCGATTCAGATGGTGCCACGTGGCACCATCTAGGCCACCCATCGTCTTTCTGTTGCAGAGGGTGCCATGATGCTCAGATCGAGGTGATTTCTACGTTGTTGGATTGCGATCGTCGCTCTAAATCTATTTGTACGGTCGGATTTTTCATCTAAAGCCCGTAAGGATGTTGCATTGACCCCCTGGCCATTGATCTTCCTCGAGCTTCATGTGATGCTACGGGGTTCCAATCTAGACGAATTCAGAGGCGTTAGACTCTGATCGTCATCCTGATCAGATCTGTTTCGTCAGATTGTCCATTTGAGACCCTGAAATAAATCTCCTTCCCTCCTGGCCATAAAAAGGATGTAATTAACCTAAAATATACACAACTACTCTAAATGCAGGATGATGCATGCTATGTAATATTTATAACATGAAATGCAAATCTAAGCTTAGGAACATGCATGAATAGGCATTTTATCTTCCATAATTGTGTCTACATCATACCCCCATGACTATGTTTTGCTAGTCCCTAGAAAAATTAAACAACATGCTATGTATAAAAACAGAATTAGGATTAGATCACTTAGACCTAAGTTGTTTATTAACAATAGAAAATTTCAACTAAGGGTCTTAAACTACAAAGACTCAATAGTACCTGGGTGTCTGCCAGAATGTATGCTGTCCAAATCCTCACCTTATTTGAAAAGGGAAGATACATTTTTTTGTTTTTCTTCTTTTCTAACTTTTTTGGACTTTTGGAGTTTGAGAGTTTCGGGATAACTTTTTATGGATACCTGACCTGCCCAAGACTCGAAAAGGACTCTAAGTGCTAAACATCTAGTGAAAAGAGTGAAAGACTCACTAGGCGACTGTTAAAACTGACTTTAGGTTTCTACGACCCTAGGTGACCCTAAAGATTTCTGCCTAGAATTTTATCTTTTCGAACGGTAGCTTTGTCCCCACTTTATTTTTTATGGGGTCAACGCAAGGGTGAACCCAGTGTATATCTCTCTAGTTTATTCTACTTCCTTGCTTCTTCCCTAAGTGTTTTGGAAATTATTGTACATTTTTGTGAGCTGGGCTCTGGACAACCGGCCAATGGGCTATTGCCCACGGTAACTTGTCAGCCATACTCGTGCGGTAAAGGTTGTTTTTATTTTTTTTCTTTTTTATTTTCTCCTTTTTCTATTTCTTTTTTTTATTTTTATTCTAAGTATTTATTTTTTTCACTTTTTTTCTTTCTAAGTAGGTGGTTTCCCTGATCTAAGATTTACCTAAAGGCATTAGGAAGAGAATGGTTGTGTGGCTGGGCTCTAGACAACTGATTGATGAGCTGTTACCACTGACAACTTGCTAGCCATACCACCCTAGACGGTTCATTAGCTACCCAATTTTCGAAGAAACCACCGAAAAGTAAGTCAGTGCAAATAATGTGTCGATGCTTAAGCTTAAAGTCTCCTCAAATCAGAGGGAGGGTTGATAAGTCGTATACTTATCACCACAATTTATTGACCAAATTAAAGTAAAATTACTTGTTGACGACTCGAAACTAAGTCCACATTCGAGTGAACACCCGGGCTAATTAAACCTGAAGACCTGAAGAGTCTAAGTGTTCAGGTCCTATTGTATCGTTTTCTAAAGTTAATAACTTCCAAAAGCCTAAGTTCTCTTCTCTTAATTCTATTTTTTTTATTTTTTTTATCTTTTTGAATTTTCAATTTTTTTAAAGAAAATAAAAGAAATTCTATAGAGCTAACGAAATAATTTCAGGATTAAGTATCCACCCCTCAATGCCTAAATGATGCAATGTCCTCATTGTAAATACAAAGACATGAAAAGGGCTGCATAACAGAATATCACCTGAATTTTGTGACAATCCGGTCAGCTTCTCATCGAACGTGGAATATACACATGTGCTAAATTTATTGCCTTCAGCTAGGCATAAAATACAAACAAAATAGAAATTAGGAATTTACAATTGTAGGTCAGAATCAAAATAAAAATATTGATCATAGAACCTGCCAGTAGGTGTCCAGAAATGTGGACCAGATTATGGTGTAGACCCATGCCCCAGGGTCGAGTAGTTCTCAGGTTCTGAGTGAAAATCACCAAAAACCAAAGATTGTTGAGCTTGTAGGGCTGGGTCTACGATTTTGTAGTATGCAACCTAAGACCAAAGTGTCGGATAATGGGTAGAGATGGTTCAATAGGTTCAGATGTCCTTTTAGATTTCAACTCAAAAAGGTAATTAATGATTCTGAGCTTGGGTTGCATCTCAAAGATATCATAAGGGTCTTGGTAAAAAGTTTGTGGTTTTAGGTCAATAAGAACCCTTAGAACCAAAATTGTGTTTCCCTCTGAGTTATCCTTCCAAATTTTCATTGCCAAATTCCTATCCTCTAAAATCAATATTTCCAGGACCTCCAAATCGTTGTACACCCCATCTAAAGTACCCAAGTCCAACTTTTGTGGCTGAATCAGGATTAACTTGGGTACAGTGATTTCCAAATCAAAATCAATCCCTTTGAGGTGTGGTTGAGGAATGGGGCTACTGATTGAATCTTCTAGTAAATGAGGATTCAAATCCTCCAAGTTAGCCCCAACCCAATCCAAATCTTCAATAATTGGGCTATCAAATTTTTTGTCATACTCCTCGAGCCTGTTTGCCTCACTAAAATCTTTTTCCTTAACTTCAAGTGAGACATCACTCAGAGATTCCTCACCCTTAGAATTAAAGAATTCTTGATCTGCATTTATATACGTCTCAAAATCATATGTCAATTCATGATCTAAGGAGACATGTTTTTCTTCGTTCTCCAGCTTGGGGATCTCGAGTGAATCAATCGGTTCATCCTCAATGGGTTGCTCTAGCCTAACCTGGTGATTGCACGGTAATCATAAGTCCTAACTCTCCTGAATTAAGTTAGAACTTAGCTTAACATGAACATTCTGAATACATACGCATCGTATTCTGCATCGTAGTTGATATATGTGTTTTATGTATTAAACTATGTTATTTGAGAGGTATTAATGATTGAAGGTAATCCAAGGCTGCAAATGACCGATCCAACCTTATGGATCTGCTCGGAATAATGACGGGAGTCCAACGCATCCAAGATTGCATCAATCAGACTCTCGTAGCACCCCAGGGAGTTCACAAAAGAGCAAGAGCCAAGGGGAAAATTGAAGAAGATCCAGACCTCAGATGACAAATCCAACCATACAGATGGATCCGGATCGACGTTCGCAATCCAACGGTGCAGAAATCAACTTAATCGGAGGCCTACGTCATCAGATATAAAGAGAAGAAGAACGAACGGCCATAGACACCATTGAAGATGTCCCTCGCCATGCCCCCAACCCCTGAAGGCACCTCGCCTCACAGCGTGGGCTATTGGATCTTCATCCAACAGCCATGAACTTGCCACATCGCCACCCGGAACAGATTAATATAATTATAATTAAGTAAGCACATATGACAAAGGCTTTGCGCAGTGCGTTGTCTCGCGCGCATGCTCGCATATGCGCGGGGCGAGGGTTCGAGTCCTGTACTGCGCAAAAATTGGTGCAGATCGCGAGCGTGCGTGTGCTGGCAGGCATGCACGATTGGAGGGCCCAGAGGCATCCACGTGGCGCGATCGCCCGGGTTGTTGCGAGAACCGCGCGTAGGATTTGAATGGCGGGATGAGCGTGTGTTTAAGCCGTCCGATTGCAAGATCGGACGGCTGAGATGATGAGGCAGGATTTGAAGATGAAAATGCAAAGCGGTGCAGGATTGCGGGAGCCGTGCGATTTATATCTGAGGGCGTGGATTCCGCCACGTGGTAGCACTAGAATAAACCAACCAAGAAGGAGGATTTGGGGAAGGATTTGCACGAGAAAAAAAAGCTTATAAAAGGACATAAGGCCCCCCTTGGAAAGACAACTCTCTCTTCATTGTTTTTCTTCTTCTTCCTTCTTCTACCTCTCTCTCTTCTTCTCGTCTTCTCTGCCTTCGTCTGAAAAATCCATTAGGCCACCCTGTCGGATTGTCGCAGCTTCTCTCAACCTCTCCGAAAGGCCACCACGATCTACCTGTGGTGCCCTTGTTCTATTCCATAAGTAGTTTATATTCATATTATCATTTAGTTTAGTTTCATGTATGAAATTCATGTTCAAACGCTCTATGTGATATATATATCATGATTCGTTGTGTCTATTATTTAGTAATTAGATTTAGAATAAGTGCATAAAATCAAAAGCATTTTTCTGCCTCCCTGTGATCGATCGAGACTCTCAGTTCCATTAATTTTTTTTGTCGAGACGTATTTTGTGCTATACTATAACGTATTCATCTTTTATACGGTCTACGCCCCGAACAAATTGGCACCGTTGCTGGGAAGGCAAGGTGACTTTTGATTTCATCTATAACAAACTATTTTTGTGTGCAGGATTAAACTAGAGAAGTGGTGAACGAATCAAAGCGGGTGCTGCGGAAATCAGGTGTACACATTGCTATTAGAAATTCGGCCAGAAAGTAAGTATTATCTTTAAAATTCAATAGCCGTGTTTCTATTGCTCCAAAAATCTTGAAATTTCGACTGGAATTAGATTTTCAAATTATCTTTCCAACGCCACCATTCCCAAAAGAAATTTCATCTGTGGAATTTTTAAAAATTCATAGAGTACATATGTGTTAGATTCTTAAAAATAGAACTTTTATAAACTTTGAAAATAATTTTGGCCAACATACAAATTTGATTTACTCACAACCGGTGGGGTTTAAAAGATAATCAAATTAGCTTTCATTATCATATTTTTACAAAATTTTTGGAGCATATTTAATACTGTTTCCAACTGAAAAACCAACACAGAGTCTAAATCCTAGATTTGACCCCTTGCTAGTTAAAAATTTATAACTAATTGTTGGGAATAGTAAAAATGATGAAAAAATACTCTTTGAAAAGCTTATTAAAAAAGAAATCTTCTTGCTAAGTTTCAAATCATTTGAATTCCATCTTTACTTGAGTGTTTATATTTGCTTTGCGGTCTTTAATTTGAAACAACTTAGAAGCGCATGAGCCAATAGGACTACATTGGATAAACTTGGACCTTAACGAGTCCAAAAGTTAGTCGGTGAGGCGAGTCACCTTGTGGACTGCCCACCATAAGTACTACATTGAAAAGACATTTTAAAATTCACAAAGAACGTATCAAATAACCTGCATTTGGCTTGAAACTACTGAGTAGTTTCAACCTCTCTTGCAAAACCTGGTGTCTAAGGCTGTGAAGTAGCGTCAAACGACCGCGGTTGCGGGGTAACGGAACCGAAGGCAAAAGCCAAAGGAAGAACCTTCCTCGTAGTCCCCTCGTAACCAGCCTAGCCGGGTTAGCCTGAGAGGCGGGAATTCCTTGTAGTCGATCTCTTGCCGAATTTTCTTCAACTTGAACTTGAACGAAAAATCTGGTCATTTGATTTTAAGGATCAATTTGATTACATGGCCCTTGCCTTATTCTACTACTAGTCCCTTGTAACTAGTGTAAGGTCACTAGGACCCTTCTGGTGTCCTTTGACCATCTTAATCATGGACTCATACTCCTTGTCTTACCATTATTAGGGTTCTCCTGCCCCAACGTCTTATGGGTAGGAGATTGCTCCTCATTAGGCCTGGGACTTACTCGCCTCAATCTCTTGGACATCCACATAGATCTTGCAATGCTTAAAGACACTCTCCATGTGGGATCGAGACTCATTATGATGACTGATTATCTTGATCAGTCCCACCAAAAGCAAGCTCCTACATCTTTCAAGAACCCTCAGATCGCCGAATTGATTCACATAGTCCAGGAAGAAAAGGAGGTCAGAAAAAGGGAATATGAAGACTTAAGAAAAGCAATTCAGGATGAAAGACAGAAAACCCAAGACATCACCTCTAGGGGCCCTGAATTCAGAGAGAATGTACCGCAGGTGGATGGTGAGCCACTCAAGGTTAAGGAATCAACCGCAACCTATAACTGCACTAAACCCACCCACTACCCTTCTGATTCCCCAGACCAAATCTATTATAACCCTCCATCTTCCCTGAGACTCGCATCTGAGGTCATGTCCACACAGATCACCATTAGGGAGCCACCAATAGACTCGCAACTACTTCTCAGACTGCAACAAACAACAGCAAAGTACAAGGACACAGTTGTGAGATATCTACATCAAATCCAGATCACTACTGATCCAGGGTAGAGATAGACTTTGATTGCAACCAATGAATCTCTGATGGAAACCCTTAAAGAACTAGAATCTGTGGCTAGGATGAACCAGCAAACTCGCACACTTCAAGATATACTCCTTTTGCAGTACCAAGTTTAGACTAGCTTAAAGGATTTTAGGGAACTTAAGATGACTTTTAGGGATTCTTCAACTCACATGCTCGAAGTAGATGATGTAGATGATTTTCAAGTGAGAGATGAGATATTGGATGGAATTAAGGGAAATGTTCTTGGCATATCTGAAAAGAAATTAGTTGAGAGCCCTAGCCTAGAAAATAGTGAGGAAAGTCCCATGATCGATTTTCAATCTAAAAATCTTGAATCTTGGGAGATAGATAGAGGATCAGGACACCCAAGACTTGGTACATTCTGAGACTTGGGTATATACACTTAATGAGGCCCATGATTTGGATTATAAGAGATATGGAGTGGAATTGGCTAAACCCCTCATGACAAGCTTAGATGATAAATATATTGAAATTCATGAGCATAATTTTGAATTACCAGAGAATCCAATCGAAGCTGAGAAAAAATCTACTAAAAACTTCATTTCTGATTGTCAGGGTAATCTGAAAAATCTGGAGGAATTTTTAGATTTGGAGTCAGACGAATTTATCACAGATTCTTTCTCATCTTCGCTTTTGGATATCGAGGATTTCACTAAAGCCACAGAGTAGAAAATGAAAGAATTCGAGGCTTTACTATATTATCATTCTTCACACCTTGGGGAAAATAAATTGCCGCCCAGTACATTTGAGGATTCACACCACAAGCAGAATTTGGGCGATCCGTATGAGATTCCTGATCAACCCAAGGATGAGAATGATTTGGGTGAAAATACTGCTGTTAGGATGGAACACAAAATCATATTCAACACACCTACTCTGCAACCACCAACACCTAGATTCAATCACGAAATGGTTCTTTACACCATTTTTGATTACACCACACGGGTCCCTCCATTCCTGTTTCACCACTTTTAGGACCCGTATGACTGGTGTCCCACTCCGGATCCCGCATCGCTGCTACTTGCTCCCTATCACTCTAGCACCCAGATTTATTTCTCTTGTAGCACCTAGCTACAACATGTTCCAGGCCTTGCAATTCTATTCTGCCGACCTTGTGGCCTTGGTATTCACAGGCAACTACTACATTCGTGGCCCGTTGATTACAGTGGAACACATCTTCCTATCTATCTTTAGTTTGTCTCCTATAGTCATTGATCCATTTGATGAGTTTTGCTCAGCTGGAGGCATTAATCTTAGCATGTATACATATATACATACCATATATACATAGCATATTTCATTTTCGCATAATGTTTTGCATATTATTCTGCATATTGTGTATGGCATTGTAGCAATGGCATGTGCTGAATGATAACTCAGAAGCAGTTTCAAGTGATTTCTATCAACATACGCCTTGCCTTATTTCTTTTATTCATGCATGAGGACATGCAGACACTTAGGCATGGGGGGGGTAGTTCATAAAAATTGAAAATTTTCTGCCAACGATTGGGGGATTAGATCATTTTATCAAGAGGTTTTATTAAAGATTTATTCTTTAATAGATTCGTAGACATAGAATCCAGTATAATTTCATACTTGCATGTAGATTTTGCAATGGATCCTCTGCAAAAATCGATAGACATCTCTAGTTTGTTGAGAAGAAGCATCGCTTCTTCTCCTGAACCCTTGGACAGCAATCAGGGAGTCAGGTGAACTATCTTCTAGTAGCTCTAGCAACATATATGTGAGGTGAGAGTAGAGAGTTTACTGGTGCTCTAGAGCTAATATAAGGAATCTTTAATAATTGAATAACGACACTTGGAGTTAGGCATAGTTTTCGCTCTCATTTCTTGCGTACTAAATCTGTGAGAAATTCCATACTAGAGCCACCAAATAAGGCAAAAACACAGAGAGTGAGTTTTGATAAAACTAGGATTGAGGTGGATGGTCATGATCATCCTCTACGGAATCCTCAGCTGAAGGAGGGTACTGATGTCAAGGTTAGAAATATGTCGTCCTATCCGTTCCCTCCCCGGTGTCGAGAATAAACACTTTCACCAAATAAGCCACCCGAGATCTTCTTGGTCATCCCAAAAATCCTCAAGAATGCCTCACATATAAAAGTACGTATGTCGTGTTATGTTGTGCTGATAAATACAGCAGTATGTCGTGTTGTGGCATTGTGCCTATAGAATTGCATACAAAAGAGTTGTTTGCTCGAAAAAAAAGGGAAAAAAGAAGCAGAAAAAAATAAAAAAATAATAAAAAAATATATTATGTGAAACAGTTGCGTAATGTGAGTCAAGTTAAATGTTTTGAGGTAAAAACACCTACCACCCTCATGAACGACCAAATACAGCCTTAACCTACTTCTTCTGTATTTCTGATCGCCTGAATATGGACTGAGGAGTCTGACTTAGTCATAGGGTTATTAGAACCTAATTAAAGTGTCATGACGTGTGAGACCACCAAATACATTTGCAAATCTGGTGAGATGTGAGCTCAGGAAGAAAAAGAAAAAAAGAGAGAAGAGTACAAAAGATTAAAGAGAGCACAATTTTTCCAGCCCCTCTCTAAGTTGATTTATTCAACAATATGAAAATCTAAATTCTGAAATACTAGTCACTAAGAAGCACCAGAAGAGAGTGAGCCACCAAATACAATCTAGTTAACTCAGACATCTCCTACCCAAACCAAACACCGGGGCCAAAATAAGAAAATATTTTATAACCCCGAGAGAAGAGGTTCGCCTATCTCGACAGAATTTTACTAGGGGTCTAGTACAAGCTTTAAATGTATATCGACTCTTCTCTTAGATCCATTGCAGAAGCTACAACATTATATATTCATAGTTATCTGGATTTTGAATTTTTGGATGCAGCACAAAGAAATAAATCTTTAGTTTAACTCTTGGTAAAATGTAGTTAGTCTTGCACTTGCTAGGGACTAGCAAGATTTAGGCGTGGGGTATGATTGCGCAACAATCATAAGTCCTAACTCGCCTGAATTAAGTTAGAACTTAGCTTAACATGAACAGTCTGAATGCATATGCATCATATTCTGCATCGTAGTTGATATATGTGTTTTATGTATTAAACTATGTTATTTGAGAGGTATTAATGATTGCAAGTAATCCAGGGCTACAGATGATTGATCCAACCTTTTGGATTTGTTCGGAATAACGACGGCAGTCCAACGCATCCAAGATCGCATCAATCAGACTCCCGTAGCACCCCAGGGAGTCTGTAGAAGAACAAGAGCCAAGGGGTAAATTGAAGAAGATCCATACCTCATATGACAAATCCAACCATATGGATAGATCCGAATCGACGTTCGCAGTCCAACGGTGTAGAAATCAACTTAATTGGAGGCCTATGTCATCAGATATAAAGAGAAGAAGAACAGACGGCCATGATGGTGCCACTTGGCACCATCAAAGCCACCCCTCACCTCACCCCCAACCCTTGAAGGCGACTCGCCTCGCAGTGTGGGCCGTTGGATCTTCATCCAATAGGCATGAATGCGACACATCGCCACCTGGAACAGATTAATATAAATATAATTAAGTTAGCATATATGACAAAGGCTTTGCACAGTGTGTTGTCTCGTGCACGCGCCCGCGTATGCGTGGGGTGCGGGTTCGAGTCTTGCGTTGTGCAAAAATTGGTGCGGGTCATGAGCGTGCGCGTGCTGGCAATCATGCGTGATTGGAGGGCCCAGAGGCATTCACGTGGCGCGATCGCGTGGGTTGTTGCAAGAACCGTGCGTAGGATTTGAATGGTGCGATGAGTGCGCATTTAAACCGTTCGATTTCAAGATCGGACGACTGAGATGATGAGGCGGGATTTGAAGATGAAAATGCGAAGAAGCGGTGCGGGATCACGGGAGCCGTGCGATGCAGATCTGAGGGCGTAGATTTTGCCACGTGGCAGCACCAGAATAAACCAACCAAGAAGAAGGATTTGGGGATGGATTTGCACAAGAAAAAAAAGCTTATAAAAGGACATAAGGGCCCCCCTTGGAAAGACAACTCTCTCTTCGTTCTTTTTCTTCTTCCTTCTTCTACCTCTCTCTCTTCTTCTTCTCATCTTCTCTGGCTTCATCTAAAAAATCCATTGGGCTACCCTGTTAGATTTTCGCAGCTTCTTTCAACCTCTCCATAAGTAGTTTATATTCATATTATCATTTAGTTTAGTTTCACGTATGAAATTCATGTTCAAATGCTCTATGTGATATATATATCATGATTCATTGTGTCTATTATTTAGTAATTAGATTTAGAATAAGTGCATATAATCAAAAGCATTTTTCTGCCTCCCTATGATCGACCGAGACTCCCAGTTCCATTACTTTTATTTGTCGAGACATATTTCTCGCTATACTACGACGTATTCATCTTTTACGCGATCTACGCCCTGAACACCTGCTCATCTCCGGTCTCAGAAAATGTATCCCCCCCAACAAGCGCCTGAGCGGGTTCAGACATTGGCTCTCTTGAAGGGGGTTCATCCTGAGAATCATCCCAAGATTGAACTAAGGCAACAACGAATTTCATCCTCAACCTCGACAATTTCCCAAGTAGAAACTCACCCAGGCCCTTAACCCTAACATGTTGGAGCAAGTCCAATAAAGACTTATTCAGCTCATCAATCATTTTTATCATAGGCTCCAATGCTTCAGTGCATGGTGTTGGTTGAGCCTTTAAAGATTGGATGGTGTTCCTCAAGTTAGCCAACACCTTGTCTTGGACTTGATTCACCTAAACCGAATGGTTCGTTTCAGGGTTGGGTGGGTTTGGGTTCATTCTAGGGGAGTCAGGCTATCGAGGTTCTTGGGTCCCTCCCTGATGGTAGGTCGTGTTGGGTTGTTCAAAGAATGGTGGTGACGTATATTTAGTGGAATATTGGGGAGGATAGTCAACATATCCTTCTTGATTGTAGATCGGGTTAGGTTGATCATCAAAGGGTGGAGATCTATAATCATTGTAGCTCTGGGAAGGATAGTAATCATAGTCTTGTTGTTTAGGGTTAGGCCCTGGACACTAAGGTCTGGATTCATATCGCCAATCAAAGTTGTCCTAGCTAGGAGATGGGTAGTCATAAGTCAAGTCGAGATGGTAATCATCTTGGGGATAAGTGTTGGTAGGAGGGTAGGGTGGGAAATGCATGTAAGATGTGAAGGATATGTGGTAGAATAAGAGGGAAATCAGAAGAGAGAAAGGAGCCCTGCAATACAAGCAATCAACCTTGTCCTTAGGTGGGTTGGCCTAAAGACCTACAGACTCCTAGGACTCGTCTTGAGATTATAACCAATTTGGTCTACTTTTATCCGGTAAATCCAACGAGTTAGGAAGGGCTAGGGAGAAGATTCTTTCTTTGACTTACGCCCCCGATTCCTAGTGTACCCCCCAGCCGTGGTCGTTTGACGCTACTCTCTTAGCTAGACATCAGATGGACCAGTAGAAGTAGATTAATTGAAAAAAATCTTGGTCTGAGCTTCGAAGAGCGAATCAATCCTTAAGGCCAATGTCTACTTAGTTTTAATTAGGCTTGGGATGATTGTGCTCTTGGAATGTGATGGGCCCTTTAGATAGGTTGTTCCCTTAATGATCAATTCAAATGTGTGTGCATGCACAACCAGGGTTTGCAAACAAGGTTATTTGATGATGTGTCTTTTAGGGTTTAACCTTGTTTAGTAGCTTTTAGGGTTTAATCTTAGGTGTATTCAATCAAGTTCAAGAGAACACTCTAAGTTTTGAAAGCACTGGTAATGATATATTCCTTTAGAAATCAAAAAAATAATGTGGAGTGCCTAGTTCAGCCCTAAAGATTAACCCTAAGTGGTAAGCTATTGATGAATGACTTTTATCTTCAGTGGTGCAGCCCAAACAGCTCAATCAATTGGCCTGTTGCACCACTTAGTTAAGGCATACAGATGTTTAACCTATTCAGATTTCTACTCACTTATGTGTATTGAGTTGAAGTGTATCGGGTCCACAGGTCAGATCCTGGTTAAGTGGTAGAATCAAAGTGGAATGGTGCGCCTTAAGTCGAACGTTGTGGGTGTTTAATGTGTGTCACTTTCAGTAAATCCCACAAGAGAAGAGTATTTTTTTTATATACGGGGATGAGGTGGGTGGAGGTGGCAAACAAATAACCAAATCTATCCTAGGGTTTATAAAAGCACCTAAGTTGATTTGGGTTTGAGTTATTAGTGTGGTGAAATGAAATTTAGGATGGGGGTGGTGGGGGAAAACTTACAAATGTCTCTACCCGCACTTTACTCCAATCTACTGCCTTCGGCTCCTTGACTGGGTTCCTGCAAGACAATAAATTGAAGAAGAAAGATATGTTAGAAAAATATGTAAGTAATGCGGGAAATGCAAAAAAAACAAAGAGCGTTGCCTCTCCGTCAATGGCGCCAAAATGATAGCGTCGGATTCGCACACGAAAGGGATTGGATTTGGAAAACCTGTCGTCGTAGTTCGATTTGCGAGAAAATCCATCGATCAGATAAAATTTATAATTGACACTCAAAAAGTGAGTCCTGGGTCGAACACGGGGAGGCGAACATTTGATTTTGAAAAATACATGTTTCACTTTTATTTGTTTTTGTCATTTTTGTCTTTTCTAATTTTTTTGGTATTTTTAGCAATCAAGAGATTATGTCGGTGAATTCTTATCTAACTAATCTACTTGCGAAATATGAGAGAGAGAGAGAAACAATCACATATGTCTCAACAAGTGTTTCTACAACTATGAAAGTGGGAAAAACTACACTAGAAAGCAGTAAAGATAGATGGAGATGAGAAGAATCCTCCTCAATGGTTGCTTGGAGGATGACTCGCTCTGACGACGTCTGGACGAAGGTGGTGAGGAGCGGGATGAAGGAGAACGACGGCGGAGGAAGGAGGATGGGACGGGACATCGTCATAGCGAGGATCTACTTACCAAAGTTGGTGAGAAGATGGTCATGGGATGCTCCACGAATGGGGATGAGGGGAGGGAAAAATTTTTGATTTTCTACTCTAGAGGAGCATCCCGGGCTTGGGACAAGCTCTCTCTAGAGCCTTGTAGGTGGTGAGAGGAAGAAAGGAAGAGATGAATAAGAAGGGTAGGTGTAGGGGTCCTTCTATAGTGGTGAAAGAGGATCAAATCCGTCCGAGGGCTTTAGTGATAGCTGTAATCGTCGCTAAAGATTCACCCCAAATATCGCCATAGGTTCGTGCATACCCCCACTGGCACTGCTTTACTTGCACTGCGCCCATCACGCCCCCGTGCTCCTTACGTCGTGTCGCGCGCGCACGCTGGCATGCGCTGCGCTGCTGCTTCGCGCGGCTACGACTGTGCGCATGTCTCACGCGCATGTGCTGGCGCTCATTTGCTCCACGCACGCCTGATTGAAGAATTGAGGCGTTGGAGGACTCGACCTCGCACCATGGGTTTAAGAGGTGTGCGGCGTGACCAATGCACCAAAGGAGAGGAAGTGTTGCGTTGAAGGGCTATCGGCGGTCGCTAATCATGCGATCATGGCCGTTGGATTTTCATCCAACGGTCACGATATAATCTTGAGCTCTCCTCTTGTGAAGGCGAGGTAGGGTCTATTTCCAGCCATTGGATTGAGATCCAACGGTTAAGATTGCACGCTGAAGTTGATTAGTGGGACATGGCAGGCTTTGGGCGGTTCAGATTGTTCCACGTGGCACCATCTGGGCCACCCATCACTTTCTGTTGCAGAGGGTGCCACGGTGCTCGGATCGAGGTGATTTCTGCGCTGCCGGACTGCGATCGTCGCTCCGGATCCATCCGTTTGGTCAGATGTTTCATCCAAAGCCCGTAAGGATGTCGCATTGCCCCCTGGCTGTTGATCTTCCTCGAACTTCATATGATGCTACGAGGTTCCGATCTAGACGATTTCGGAGGCGTTAGACTCCGATCGTCGTCATGATCAGATCCGTATGGTCAGATCGTCCATTCAAGGTCTTGAAATAAATCTTCTTCCCTCCTGGCCATAAAAAGGACATAATTAACCTAAAATATACACAACTACTCTAAATGCAGAATGATGCATTCTATGCAATATTTATGACATGAAATGCAAATCTAATCTTAGGAACATGCATGAATAGGCATTTTATCTTCCATAATTGTCTACATCACAACCCAAGTAGACTGTATCTACAGTTTACTTGGGACAACCATTTTCCTTGTTGGGGATATAATCCAGGACCCGAGTATCTAGAAGACCCTTCTTATCCCAACTATCCCAATTTCACTCAACCCGTACCAACTTCCTATTGGGATACATCCAACCCAACAACTCAGGGTTACGATCCAAACCTTGGGGATCCTTACCTTGATTACCCTTATGATGGCTCTTCTTTTAGGTCCCACCCACCCACTAATCAATTTGATAGGACCCACACTCTAGGAGAACACCAAGGCCCTTACCCTTCCTAGGACACTAACCAAGATAGGTCATCCAAATTCAAGGATCTCTCCTACTTGACCTATGGATTGGAAGGGATTTTAGAAAAGTGGAAATCAAAGGATGAGAATAAACATGGAAAAATCAAGAATGATCAAACCCTACTTTGGACCCCTAACGAAGACTTCGAATGGGAGGACTTAAAACCTCAATTATTCTAGAGTAGGACTAAATAGAAAATTGTGCCTCTTGAGGAATTGGATCCTGACAATGATAGCATAGAGGGCCCACCTAAGAATCTAAACCCCAGTATTCTAGTACACATCCTCAACCACACCCTCCTAACCTTGATTTGAATGCTAAGGAGGAAATCCAAGGGAAACCTAATGACACTCTATCAATTCTTAATAACCTTCAGTTGGAGTTACATAGATAGAATCAAGAATTAATTGAGGGGCAACAAGCCATAATTGATATTTTTCGACAACTGGAGGAAGATGGCCAAAGAAAATTGTCGCAAGCAACTCTGTTTACGAAATTCATGAAGCAAGGCCCTGCAGTTATCAATTGGACCACACCTATTTACCTAAAATTGGTTCAATCCACTATTGATACTCCCTAGGAGTTAGACAACTCAATAGAAAATGCCATTAAGGATTCCTTAGAACATGATTTGGGGAGAGTTGAGGACAAACATCGAGAGGAAACTGAGAATTTGGGGGACAATGTCTTTGAATCCAAATCTAATCTTTCCAAGGAAAGTGATTTGGTGGAAGAGACATCCAAAATTGAAGATGGGGAGTGGGATTACAATTCCAAAATAACCGATTTCGAATCATTTGAAACCCCCATCACAAGTTTAGAGGAGGGCCAAAGGAAAGAATTTGAGCTAGAGGATGAAATTAGCCCTAACTCTAATACAACCTCGAAAATTGAGTCTGATATGAAAGAGGTTGAAGATACTATTCTTGGGATCATGGAATGGGAGGGAATAAGAAATGAAACTCTAGTTGAAAAAGGGATGGATTTTTATTTGGATAGAGACCTCACACTTGATTTTAGGGTTCATTGTAAAGCTCTTGATTTTGTTACATGCCCTATCGGAATTGAAATCCTGCAACTCGAAGGCATTGGAATTGATATACTTTTGAGGGATTACAATTTTAAAGAGACAAGCTGATTACAAAATCTACATCTTTAGTGTTTGACATTTTAGATTTGGGTTGTGCTTGTCCAAATCAACTTCTTTGCATGCCCACAGACTAAGAGAGGAACAGACACTGGCATGCATGTTACACCAGTTGCAGAGTTCCTGACCCTTAGGGATGGGACTCCACCACAACCTAGTTCGCATCTGCGGACTTCAGACTTTGGGTTTGGCTGATTTTGTTTTCACCTTCTTGACCAAGACCATTCTTGTTTGTGCACTATGCCCAGCTGAAGGCACTAAACTCAGAGCTTTCTAGGAGGCAACCCAGAGGTTTCAAGTTGATCGGATTCATGATTATATCTCAGGTGATTTCTTTCCCTACTCCCTTTGCATACATTTATTTTTCCAATGAGGACATGTCAAACTTAGGCATGGGGGGGTGGTAATTCATAGGATTTGAGTACAAAATTGTCAGCTTGAATTAATTTTATTTCTTTTTATAAAAGAAGTTTAAAATTAAGAAAAGAAAACTTCGGTATTATAAGCTTGTCTACTTTAGGAAATGATATGTTAGGGACCTAATTGCTTAGACTCTTCAAGTCTTTGGATTTAATCAGTCCAGGTGTCCACTAAAATGTGGACTTAGTCTTGAGTCCTCGCCACTATAATTTATTTTAATCTGATCAATAAAGTAGGGTGATAAGTATACGACTTATCAGCCCGCCCTCTAATTTGGGGGGATTTTTAGTCTAAGCATCTACACACGTTTTGCATTGACTCACTCATCGCCGGTTCTAATGGAAATTGGGTAGCTAATGAACCTTCTAGGGTGGTATGGCTGGCAAGTTATCGTGGGTAACAGGCCATTGGCAGGTTGTCCAAAGCCCAGCCACAGGCCAATTTTCTTTCATTATTGCCTTTAGGTAAATCTTAGATTAGGAAAGCCACCTACTTAAAAATAAAAAAAAGACAAAAATAGGAAAATAGAAAAGGAGAAAAGGAAAAAGAATAAGCCACACTTCACCGCACAAGTATGGCTGGCAAGTTGTTGTGAGTAACAACCCATTGGTCGATTGTCTAGATCCCAACTCATAAAATGCATAAAAATTCCAAAACACTTAAGGAAGAAGCGGGGAAGTAGCATAATCTAATGAGATATACACTGGGTTCGCCCTTGTGTTGCCCCACAAAAATAAAAAGTAGGGAGAAAGCTACCGATCAGATAGATACACCTTTAGGCAACATTTTCTCTTTTGGGTCACCTAGGGGCGTAGAAACCCAAAGTCCATTTTAATTGCCGTTGAGTGAGTCTATCACTTTCACAATAAGATGCTTAGTACTAAGAATCCTATTTGAGTCTTGTGTGGATTGGGTAGCTGTAAAAAGTTATCCCGAAATCCTAAACTCCAAAAATAAAAAAAAAATTAGAAAAGATGAAGAAGAAAAAAAATATATAGTTGCTTCTGTATAGAAAAAGGCGAGGACTCAGGTGGTTAGCATTTTGGCAGGCAACCTGAGCACTGTTGAGTCTTAGTGAGTTAGGTTTTTAGTAGAAATTTCCTCCAGTTGACAAGCAACTTCTACCTAAGCGATCAATTCCTAATTTTAGTCGTAAATAACATTTAGATAAAACCTTGCTAGGGATTAGCAAGGGGTGGGCATGGGGGTATGATGACTCTACAATTACAAGTGTTAATAACATCAATTAGAGTTAATTTCGATGGTACTTGTGCGATAATGTTAGATTATAATGGGCTTGGGAGCATTGCATGCATATTGCATGATCTTTACATTTTAATCACTTAGAATCAATGTTTAATGACCATGTGCACAAGTCCATTTTGAAACAGGTCTCAGATGAGCATTCAGACCGTACGGATGGATCTAGATCGACGAACAGAGTCCAACGAACTCTAAATCACTTCGATCCGACCTCCGTAGCTCTGACAACTAGTCCGAGAAAGATCAACGGCCAGGGGGCAATGCGACATTCTTACGGGTCTTAGATGAAAGATTCGACCGTACGGATGGATACAAAGCGATGATCGCAGTCCGGGAGCATGGGAATCATCTAAATTTGAGCACCGTGGCACCCTCTACAATAGAAAGAAGATGGACAGCCCATATGGTGCCACATGGCGCCATCTAGGCCGCCCCTCACGCTCCCAGTAGCCATGGCCTCTTCCCTCCATCACACCTCACTCTCCATCTCAGCTATTCATCCTTCATCCAATGGTTGGAGAGGCGTGTGCAAGGAATGCTCTCCACAACATCTCTTGGCCTTGGCTCATTAGTCGTGAAGGAGCCTCTCAAAGAGAGGGCGTGGGTTTGTAATTCGCTGTCCCCTCAATTGGGCGCTTGAGGAAGGCAAGTAGTAGCAAATTATTGTGCAACACAAGGTGCGGTAGAGCGAGCAGCGTGCGCATGCTGGCGTGGGCTAGTGCACAGTAGCGTAGCAGTGCACGTGAGGCAGTAGCAATGCGGAGACCAGCGTGTGCCAGCATGCTCACGTGACACGGCACACGGGGCATGTGGCATAGCATAGAGCATTGAAGGCACGAGTGGCGGGGCTACGGCAACGCATGTAGCAGGTCTTTAGCGTCACTTTGAATGTCGCTGTTGACCCAAGGATGATTTTTGGCCTTCTCTCTCCATTATAAAAGGGCCTACCCCGCTTCACTTTTACCAAGCTTGTCCCCACGAGATACCACCACCTTCTAGAGGCTGCCATCATAAAAAAAAGGAGAAGCAAGCTATTTAGTCATTCTTAAGTATTGAGTGGTAAAATGTTAGTACCCTTAACTTACTTGGTGTGGGGTATGAATCTACCACCCACGTTAGCACCTTCTAGACGACGGGATGCCTTAAATTAGCTTTGGCAATCCCCCTATTCTACTCGCGAATAGATATGCAAAAATATGCATTTGTAGTAGCAAAAGTGAGTAGATACTTTTAATACTTGTTCAAGTCAAACTCCTAAGTATGGAAATCGTAGTTCCAGAAATTGGAATCTGAGTCTTTCGCAGGGAGGGTAATAGACTAAATCACTTTCCTAGGTTCTAAGGAGTAGGTAAAAAAGATGATAAATATGAAATCAAGTCTAACTAGAACAATTAGAACTAAAGAAGTAACTAGAACTAAGATAGAAACAAGTAAAAAGTAGATTTAGCAACTAGAAGTAATATGGATACTTGGAAGGCAAGTATAAAATAAAACAAGTAGAACCTTTATTGAATCTCAAAAGTCATAATATAGGAAAGATTTCTACTAGAAGAATACATCTAGAACTTCAAGATAAAACTAGATTTTGTTACGACCCGGTTCTCGGACCCCTACAGGACCCGAGATCAGCTTGCCTCGAGTAATCCCAAGACCCAGTCGTCCAACAAGAAATAACAAAAAAGCAGGAAAGTAAACCACATTCACACATGCAATATAACTAAGCCATAAAAACGTACAGAGCAGTAAAGGAAAGTAAAATTACTGTTCCATTATATACCACCACAACAACAGAAATAACCGAAACGAAAGTAACAGTAGAGACAATAGTAGCTAAAAAGCCTGATACTTACTACAACAATACGGTTACAACAAGACAGTGTAGGAAACTACGGCTGGGCTCGACTGGGCCCAGCAACCTCCGCAACCGAAAGCTCGGGTAGCTCAACTGCTGGTCCTGAACAGTGTTATGAAAAAGACAGAGTCAGCGAATGCTGAGTAGAGTGGCATCTATACTATCTAAAGCAGTAAAAGCAACAGATTTAATTCTCTTTTTTATTTATTTTGTTTTATGTGTATTTCCTTTTCACCCATTCTTCTCAATATCCAGATATTCTTGATCTTACATGTTCCTCGCGCGAACGATCTTGATTGCAGTCTTTTCCGAAGAGTAGAAGGTACACGTGGTGCTCTCCTGGCAGGGAAAGTCCCTCGTGGTAGTCCTACACCCAGTCAACCACCTCGAGGTCACTGACAAGACGTAGCGGTAACTACAGCATGCGTGATAAGCGTACAGGTAGCTACCCCGCACTGACACGCGGTTCGTTGTTTCTGCTAGCGGGTATGCCCAAAGTACAGCACAGAATAGTATAAGGCCTTTCCCTCTTAGAAGAGGCGTCTCGCCCCTCCACAGTTCGCGCACCCTCATCTGACTACCCCGGTTTGCCCAGAGGGCCTAACAAGTCGATTTAGGGTGGCTAGCTGAACCCCGGGTCCCGTGGGATGGCTAGCTCTCTCCCTACACTAGTAGCTCGCCTCAGTACCATGTACACGAGGGCCAACAGGAGTTGGTGTAGAGTGGCCAATCCTAACCCCGGGTCTCAACCCAAGGGCGGCTAGCTCCACTCTACACGAAAAGGGGACAGTCGCTCTCCTTCATACCACATTCTCAAGGGCCAGCACACTCTACATTCCAGGTTTCCAACTAACCACAGGAGTTCTACTCCTAATTCCTCGTAGGGTTCATGCTCATATTCACCACATTTATTCCGATCCAGATTCCACCATTCACAATTCAATTCTCATTTATATGCAGGCAGCTCGTGTTTCCATAATTCAAAACATGCCACTGGTGATTTCACAGGAAATTGGTTATAAAATACATGTAGCTCATATTCTAACAGGCAACCCACAATTATTTCATAGGAAATTGCTAGTAGTTTATCTCAATTTTGCATATAAGTACCAAACCGTGCATTCATTTCTCTACCCTAGGGTTCATGCCACATCCTAGGGTTCCAGTTAGTTAATTCTACAATGCATTCTTATTTGAACATTATTAAAAACATTAAACCATTCTACCAGGCAATTCGGGAGTACTGGGGGCTCGAATCGTAAACCCAGGTGTCTCTGCAAGTCCCAAATAAGCAGTAGGCTGAAACCCTATACCAGGGAATACATCATAAAAGGAAGGTTCAAAACAATATACAAAGGCCTCTAGTACGTAGAGAAACTTGCAAGGAAACTATAGGTACTTCGTTTGCATAAATCGGATCCCAATTGAACCCTAAACAGGTCAAAAACGTGTCTACTGTCCAAAATCAGACATCTGGGAATAAGCTCAGACGTCTTAAAAGATACAGAACTTTACCTCAAGTCTCTACTGTGTCCTCAGACGTCTAGGCCTCCTCTACAATCGTCTGAAGGTAGTTCCAGACGTCGAACCACTCCATTGGTTGTCTGGTGAGCTGATCAGACGTCCGAAAGTGCATGGGAGAGCATTCCGCGCTCCTTCCCAAGGTTGCTCCTGCGTATGACAGTCGCAGCCACCAAATCAGGCCCAACAAACACTTTTGCGGTGAAGTCTGCATGGCCGTAACCACGAAAAGAACGTATCTTCACTGTAAATGAGCTTTCAGACGTCTGGTCTTAACTCTAGACGTTTATATGCTCTGCCAGCCGTCTGGACTCTGCTCCAGATGTTTGATACTAGAAAATGTCTAGTACCAGAACCCACTCTTAATGCTCTCCGCCACGCTTCTCCTCGCTCCACCGCAGCTCCAACCGCTGCAGATGGTCAAGGCCGCCTCTCCAGACTCTCTCCTCCTCCCGCACGTGCCTGCGGTGGCCGTACAAGCTTCGCCAAGGTTCCACCGGAGCTCTCCAACCTCGGCCTCCTCCTCCTCCCATACTCTCCTCCTTCTCGCCCTCTCGCTCTCCCTCGCTCACCACCTCTCACGGCTGTGAAGGTGGGGGTGGTGGTGGTGTGTGGAGTGGAGAGGAGGTGTTTAAATAGGTGGAGTGGGGGCTTAGGGTTAGGGGGAAAGTAGGAAAAAGGGGAGAAGGTCCTACGCACCACGCGCGCGCAGGCCGCAATACGCGTATGGAAATTTCATTTTCAGACGTCCGGGAAAGGGTCCAGACGTTTGACTGAGACTCCAGACGTATTAAAAGGTTAAAAGTGGGACGTGCCTTTACATCATAACAAACTTAAAGGAAGTTTCGTCCCTGAAACTTGAACTAGCTAGGGTGTAGAAAAAGGAACGTAAAATGCATAACAAACTTAAAGAGGACCGAAGTAGGTCCGAAAAGACGTACCTCAAAAAGCCCTAGGTACCGCTCTCGCATCGCCGCCTCAGGCTCCCAGGTAGCCTCCTCGTACTACTGGCTTCTCCATAGGACCTTCACTAGTGGTACCTACTTTCGTCTTAGACTCCAGATGACTCTGTCTAGTATCTACACTGGTCTCTCGGGGTAGGTCAGGTCGTCACCCACCTCGACACTCTCGTGGCTCAGAACTTGACTAGGATCGGCGACGTACTTCTTGAGGTTGGACACGTGGAACACGTTGTGCACTTCAGAAAGTTGAGGAGGAAGGGCAAGCTGGTAAGCAACGGGTCCTACCCACTCCAGGACCTCAAAGGGCCCCACAAACCTTGGCGTAAGCTTCCCTTTCACCCCAAAACGCTGTAGGCCCTTCATGGGCGAAACACGAAGAAAGACGTGCTCCCCAATCTAGAACTGCACCTCTCTGCGTTTCCGGTCAGCATAACTCTTCTGCCTACTGACAGTGTGGAGTCGTCTGTGAATATGCTCTATCACCTCCTGACTCTGCTGGATCAGCCTGGGGCCAACCTCCCACTTGGTCCCCACCTCGACCCAACTCAAGGGTGCAGTACACCTCCGTCCATACAGAGCCATGTAAGGTGCTATGCCGATGCTCTAGTGGTAACTATTATTGTATGCAAACTCCGCCAGAGGTAAATGCTCCTCCCAAGAGCCTCTCCAGTCCAGTACATAAGCGTATAAAAGGTCCTCAAGTGTCTGTATGGTGCGCTCTAACTGTCCGTCCATCTGAGGGTGGTACGTGGTGCCGAACCTCAACCGCATCCCCAAAGCCTGCTAAAACTCAGCCGAGAACTGGGAAGTAAATTAGGTATCCTTGTCGGATACATTCTCACGTGGAACTCCGTGCAGGCGTACCACATTGCGAATGTACCTCTCTGCCGATTGTGTTGGTCCTAAGGTGACTCGGATCGGCAGGAAACGTGCCGTCTTCATTAACCTATCAACTATCACCTAGACTGCGTCGTGTCCTCGCTGGGTAATAGGTAGACCCACCACTAAGTCCATGGTGATGCTCTCCCACTTCCACTTTGGCACAGGAAGTGGTTGCAACGGCCCAGTAGGCCTTTGGTGCTTAGCCTTCACCTGCTGGCACACTAAACACTGCTACACAAACTCACCAACATCCCGCTTCATCCCTCTCCACCAAAAGTCATATCTCAGATGATGATACATCTTTGTGTTCTCGGGATGTATGGTAAACTTGGACCTGTGCGCCTCAGCCAGGAGCTCTCTCAACAACTCCTCATCCCTGGGAACGCACAAGCGTCCCCCCATGCGCAGCACCTTGTCTGTAAAGGAAAAGTCTCCTGGGTCTCCTGACAACACTTTGTCCCGTAGCGTCTGTAAGTATGGATCTATCATCTGCCCTGTGATGATGCGATCTATAAGCTATGGTCGCGTTTGCCACGTCACTGTCACTGCCCCACAATACCCCTGTGACTCCCAGGGTCGCCAACTACCCAACTCCTCTATGAGTCTCCAACTCTGCACTTGTAGACTGGCCAAGTGGCCGGGGGCCTTTCGGCTCAAGGCGCTAGCCACCACATTGGCCTTCCCTGGATGGTAGGAGATGCTGTAGTCGTAGTCTTTCAGGAGCTCTAACTAACGTCTCTGTCTCATGTTAAGCTCCTTCTGGTCAAACAAGTACCTGAGGCTCTTATGATCTGTGAAAATCTCAAAAGTCTTACCGTAAAGGTAGTGCCCCATGTCTTCAGCGTGAAGACAACAACTACTAGCTCTAAGTCATGGGTAGGGTACCTATGCTCATGGGGCTTCAGTTTCCGCGAAGCATAAGTGACAAGGTAACCCCATTGCATGAGCACACCCCCTAACTCCTGCAACGAAGCGTCTATGTACACCACAAAATCGCCACTGCTGTCCAGATGGTAAGCACAGGAGTTGAAGTCAGTCTCTCTTTCAACTCCTGAAAACATGCCTCACACGCATTTGTCCAGGCAAGGGGCATGTCCTTCCAAGTCAACTGGGTCATAGGACGCATAATCTACGAGAATCCTCTGATAAACCGCCGATAGTAACCTGCTAGTCCCAAAAAGCTGAGTATCTCTATCACTGTACGTGGCCTCTCCCACCTGAGTACGACCTCAACCTCGGCTGGGTCAACAGCCAAACCATCCCCCAAAATCACGTGGCCTAAGAAAGTCACCTGCCTCAACCAAAATTCGCACTTGCTGTACTTGGCATACATCCTGCGTTGCCTCAAAGTGTCCAGAATCATCTGTAGATGCTGTCCGTACTACGCTTGGTCCCGCGAGTAAACAAGTACATCGTCGATGAATACCACCACAAACTGGTCCAAATAAGGCTTGATAACTCGATTTATCAAATCTATTAAAGCAGCGGGGGTGTTCGTCAACCCAAACGGCATGACCAAGAACTTGTAGTGCTTGTACCGGGTACGGAAAGCTGTCTTGGAGACATCGGTCTCCTTGATCCTCAACTGATGGTATCCTGACCTTAGATCACTCTTGGAGAACACTATGGCATCTCGCAACTGGTCAAAAAGGTCGTCAATCCTTGGCAGCGGATACTTGTTCTTGATGGTGACCCTATTTAGTTGTCGGTAGTCAACATAAAGGCGCAGGGTACCATCATTCTTCTTCACAAACAACACAGGGGCTCCCCACGGGGACACACTGGGCCTTACAAAGCCCTTCTCCAACAGGTCCTGTAGCTGTAACTTGAGCTCTTGTAGGTCAAGTGGTGCCATCCAGTACGGTGTAGTAGAAATGGGGCTGGTCCCTGATACCAGTGAGATCTTAAACTCAATCTCACGCTCGGGCGGAAGTCCTAGCAGTTTCTCTGGAAACACGTTGTGGTACTCGTAAACTATCGTAATACTCTGACAGTCAGCCACGGGGCTAGGCTCTGCCACTACGTAGGCTAAAAAGCCCTCACACCCCTAGCTCAAAAGCATTGCTGCCCGAAGCGCAGAGATGCATCTGAAACCTCCATCCACCGGCTGTCCGTGGAACTCAAAGGGAGGCAACTCTGGTATGGAGAAGACGATCTTCCTCCCGAAATAGTTCACTAGGGCGTGGTATGCAGACAACCAATCCATCCCTAGAATCATGCCAAAATCCTCCATCGGTATCACAATCAGGTCAGCGAGGAGGCTGTGTCCCCCTATACTGACCTCGCAGTCCGTATAAACCTCCTCAGCTACAAACAACTGGTCATCTGGGCTTTTGATCACAAACGGATCCTCTAACAGTACACTGTCCTATCCCAAACGACAACAAAACTCGCAGCAACAAAAGAGTGTGTGGCGCCGGAATCAAAAAGTACATACACTAATCTACCAGAAACGATAACCATACCTGCCACTACTGAACCGGAAGCCCTGGTGTCTCTATGTGTCAGGGCATTGATACACCTCTCGGTCCTTGGTGCAGATGAAGTAGTTACACTCTGGATCGGGCGAGCAGTCGCTGGCCGGTACCCTCCCTGTAACTGCTGCCCTCCCCCACACGCTTGGGGACCACATCCACCAGCTCGGCCTCTAGCGCTTGGTGCGGGGAGCATCTGCTGTGCTCTAGCCCTAGATGGGCAGTCCCTCCTGATGTGGCCTGGCTAGCCACACTGGTAGCAGAGGGGAACTCGACCTCCTCCCTCGATAGGTCCCTGCTGACGGCTGGGCGGGGTTACAGTGCTGGTAGCTGGCCCCTATCTGGGGCCCCCAAAGGCACTGACAGTCCAGCAAAATGAGATGGCTCTCCTGCAGGTGCTGCGTGCCTCCTCTCTCGACGACCCTGAGAGTACTCTGGCTGGTAGGGCCTCTTCCGTCCGCTGTCGGTGTCTCGTGCGGTCGGGTTGGTCTCCTTGTAGGTTATGGCTGCCTCAACCACTTGTGAGAAGGTAGGTAGCTTTAGGGGTTTGACATACCCCCGAATAGTAGGTCGGAGCCCCTCAGTGAACCTCCATAGGCTCTCCTCCTCTATAGCCACAGCTGTCAAGGCAAAACGTGACAGCTCCAGGAAGTGCATGCGATACGCGCTGACAGTCATCGTCCCCTGGCGGAGAGTGTGGAACTCCCGCCTCCTCTGGTCCTACCAAGTCTGCGAAAAATATTGCTCACAGAAGAGGGTCACGAACTGGTCCCACATCAACTCTTCCCTCTCCTGGCCTTTGACTACCCTCCACTACCTGTGTGTCGCGCTCTCTAGCTAGTATGTGGCAAAGGCCAGGCGGCACTCCGCAGGAGGGTGAAAGGTGTCGAACACCTTCTCTATCTGCTCCAGCTAGTCCTCTGCCTCAGATAGGTCCTCATCCCCCTTGAAGGAGGGGGGCTTCAGCTTCCGAAACTGGCCGAAAAGCTTGTGGTGCAGCTGCAGTGGGGGAACAGGCATGCCTCCAGGTAAGGAGGGCTCATGCTTGGAAGTGTTAGAGTGTAGTGGGGGCAGTGGAGGACCACCCCCTCTCCCTCCTGTTCGTCTAGTGTTGCGGCGGTCTCCCTGTCCCACCGAGGACTCCCCCTCCACGTCATCAGGGAGAGGTGCCCGTGGAGGCTGGTGGAGCTCCTTTCGCACAATATCTCTGATCAGCTGGGCGAGATTCTGGGCCTGGACGCTCAGGAGAAGAGGTGGGTCAACTGGCACCTCAGGCTTGACACATCCACCCCTCAGACCTTGTCCACGGCCGCGACCACGGCCTGCCTTGAGAACTCCTCGATGAGGCATCTCCTGCAAGGAGATGCTAAAGACAGAACAAAAGGGGTCAACGATATCGAATTTCTTCGAAAAAGGACTCAAAATGGATATCAAGGCAATACGTTGTGGTGGCTACCCTAGCTACATGCACGTGAATGGTTATTCTCAACCCAATTGGTTCATTTCACGGGATAACCTTACTCTGATAACATCTTGTTACGACCCGGTTCCAGGACCCCTACAGGACCCGAGACCGGCTCGCTTCAACTAATCCCAAGACCCAGTCGTCCAACAAGAAATACCCAAAAAGTAGGAAAGTAAACCACATTCACACATGCAATATAATTAAGCCGTAAAAATATACAAAGCAGTAAAGGAAAGTAAATCTGTTGTTCCATTACATACCACCACAACAACAGAAACAACAGAAATGAAAGTAACAGCAGAGACAACAGTAGCTAAAAAGTCTGATACTTACTACAACAGTACGGGTATAACAAGAAAGTGCAGGAAACTACAGCTGGGCTGGACTGGGCCCAGCACCCTCTGCAGTCGGAAGCTTGGGCTGCTCAACTCCTGGTCTTGAACAGAGTTATGAAAAAGACAGAGTTAGCGAACGCTGAGTAGAGTGGTATCTATACTATCTAAAGCAGTAAAAGCAACCTGTTTAATTCTCTTTGCTATTTATTTTGTTTTATGTGTATTTCCTTTTCACCCATTCTTCTTAATATCTAGATATTCTTGATCTTACATGTTCCTTGTGGGAACGATCTTGATTGCAGTCTTTTCTGAAGAGTAGAAGGTACACGTGGTGCTCTCTTGGCCGGGAGAGTCCCCCGTGGTAGTCCTACACCCAGTCAACCACCTCGAGGTCACTGACAAGATGTAGCGGTGACTACGGCATGCGTGATAAACGCATGGGTAGCTACCCTGCATTGACACGCGGTCAGTCGTTTCCGCTAGCGGGTACGCCCAAAGTACAACACGGAACAGTATAGGGCCTTGCCCTGTAGAAGAGGGGTCTTGCCCTCAGAACTAAACAGGGGTCACGCCCCTCCATTGTCCACTCACCCTCATCTGACTTCCCCGGTTTGCCCAGAGGGCCTAACAAGTCGGTGTAGGGTGGCTAACTGAACCCCAGGCCCCATGGGGTGGCTAGCTCTCTCCTTATACTAGTAGCTTGCCTCGGTACCGTGTACACGAGGTCCAACAGGAGTCAGTGTAGAGTGGCCAATCCTAACCCCGGGTCTCAACCTAAGGGCGGCTAGCTCCGCTCTACATGAAAAGGGGACAGTCGCTCTTCTTGGTACCACGTACTCAAGGGCCAGCACACTTCCCATCTACATTCCAGGTTTCCAACTAACCATAGGAGTTCTACTCCTAATTCCCCACAGGGTTCATGCTCATATTCACCATATTTATTATGATACAAATTCCACCATTCACAATTCAGTTCTCATTTATATGCAGGCAGCTCATGTTTCCATAATTCAAAACATGCCACTGGTGATTTCACAGGCAATTGATTATAAAATACATGCAGCTCGTATTCTAACAGGCAACACACAATTATTTCACAGGCAATTGCTTGTAGTTTATCTCAATTTTGCATATAAGTACCAAACCGTGCATTTATTTCTCTATCTTAAGGTTCATGCCACATCCTGGGGTTCCAGTTAGTTAATTCTACAATGCGTGCTTATTTGAACATTATTAAAAGCATCAAACCACTCTACTAGGAAATTCGGGAGTATTGGGTGCTCGAACTGCAGACCAGGTGTCTCTATGAGCCCCAAACATGCAGTAGGCTGAAACCCTATACCAGGGAATACATCACAAAAGGAAGGTTCAGAAAATTGCACAAAGGCCTCTAGTACGTTGAGAAACTTGCAAGGAAACTATAGGTACTTCGTTTGTGTAAATCGGATCCCGATTAGACCCCAAACGGGTCAAAAACGTGTCTACTGTCCAAAATCAGACGTCTGGGAATAAGCCTAGATGTCTTAAAAGATACAGAACTTTACCTCAAGTCCCTGCGGTGTCCTCAGACGTCCGGGCCTCCTCTGCAATCGTCTAAAGGCAGTTTTAGATGTCGGACCACTCCTCCGGTCGTCTGGAAGCACCTCCAATCGTCTAGTGAGCTGATCAGACGTTCGAAAGTGTGTGGGAGAGCGTTCCACGCTCCTTCGCAAGGCTGCTCCTGTGTACGATAGTTACAGCCACCACATCAGGCCCAATAAACACTTCTGCGGTGAGTCCTGCATGGCCGTAACCGTGAAAAGAACGTACCTTCGCAATAAATGAGTTTTCAGACATCTAGTCTTAACTCCAAACATCCAGATGCTCCATTAGCCATCTGGACTCCGCTCCAGACGTCTGATACTAGAAAATTTCCAGTACCAGAACCTGCTCTCAGCACTCTCCGCCACTCTTCTCCTCGCTCCGCCGTAGCTCCAGCTGCTGCAAATGATCGAGGCCGCCTCTTCGGACTCTCCTCCTCCTGCACATGCCTGCGGTGGCCGTGCGAGCTCTGCCGAGGTTCCATCGGAGCTCTTCGACCTCGGCCTCCTCCTCCTCCAGTACTCTCCTCCTTCTCTCCCTCTTGCTCTCCCTCGCTCACCTCCTCTCGCAGTTGTGAAGGTGGGGGTGGTGGTGGTGTGTGGAGTGGAGAGGAGGGGAGGGGAGGTGTTTAAATAGGTGGAGTGGGGGCTTAGGGTTCGGGGGAAAGTAGGAAAAAGGAGAGAGAGGAGAAGGTCCTGCGTGTCGTGGGTGCGCTAGTCGCAGAACACGTATAGAAATTTCATTTTCAGATGTCCGAGAAAGGGTCCAGACGTCTGGCTGACACTTTAGACGTCTTAAAAGGCTAAAAGTGGGATGGGTCTTTACAGATTTCTACTAGAACAAAATAACTAAATCTATCTAAAGGCCTCGAAGGTGAGGCGAAGGCAACGGCAAGGAAGCGGAAGCAGATGAGAAGGCGCACTCGAAGAATCTCCAAGGGGAGGCTTGCAAGTAGAAGAAGAAGGCTTAAGTTCTAGTTGGAATTTTTGGATGCTAAAAGATAATAGGAGAAGGGGGGTGGCTAGGATTCTTTTATAGAGAGGGTAGAGGGTTTTGATTGGTTGATCCAAGTTACCTTGGATCACCAAAATAAAGGGCTACGATTAGGACTCTAGGAATAAGGGGCTAGGATGAAGGGATAGGTGGATAGGATTGGTTAGGTGTTGTTGGAATTGATGGAGGGCTAGGATGGCTTTGAGAGGATGATGGAGGGTTATGATTCTCTTAAAATTTTGGCCTATTTATGTTTCAAATTTCAGGTTGCACTGATGTAAACAAATTTACACTACTTAAGATGTTTATTTATGCATGTTCTTAAGCATAGGATTGCATTTCATGATATAAATATTGCATAACATGATCATCTTGCATTTAGAGTAGTTTGAATAAAATGGAGGTTAATTGTCTCCTTTTATGTGCTTGGACAGGGCAAACATTTTATCGGGGCCTCGGATCAAAGATCCAACCGTATGGATGTAATCAGGGCGACGATTGGAGTTCAACGATTCCAAGATCGCCCTAATCAGGCATCCGTAGCATCAGATAGTGATCAGGGAATCCTAGAAGATCAAGGGCCAGGATGGTGTAAATTCGCTCTTCAAATGACAAATCCGACTGCACGGATGAATTCGGATCGACGATTGCAGCCCAACGACGCAAAAATCAAGTCAATCCGACATCCGTGGCACTATCTACAACTTCTAGAAGATGGACGGCCAAGATGGCGCCACGTGGCACCATCCCGGCCGCCCAAACGGCCCATGCAATCTCTGAAGGCCTCGCACCTGCTCCCTCTCAGCCGTTGGATCTCGATCCAACGGTTGTGGATGTAGCTGGCTGATTCGTTCGCGTGACCTTTTCGACTCCGTAGCACAGCGGAGACGAAGCGACGGGCGAAGCAGAGGTCGCGGGATCGAGTCCCTCGAGCCTCAAATCAGGAGTGGGCGAGCGAGCGCATGGAGCGTCAGATTGCGATCCAACGGCTGCTGATTAGCCCATAGTTGTGGGCTATTTAAGTATTTAAGTGCCTAGACATTAGGTTAATTCTAACATTTATTTAGCATAAATTAGGATGTAAATAGATTAATTCATATTTTTAATTTAATTACATAATCCATGCGTTGCATTCATATTTTAAGTGCATTTAGAATTAGCTTAGAATGACATTCATCTATTAGTTAATCAATTAGGTACATTATTTTCATTAACATAAAAGTTGAGGGTCTGTATATAAATGACCATAATATTTTAACATTATTTTATTTATTCTTCTTCTTGCAGGAACGGATGGCTACCGCTCCAATGTCACCAGCTGCCGCAGTGAAGAACCCATTCAAGGAGGAGCGGATATGTTGGATCTGGTCGGGCAGCTGATTTCAAATTTGTGTAGGCCACTACAAAAGGAGGAGGGAGGCAGACGATTTGAGGAAGGCCTCCACCACCGACCACCACTGTGCAGAGAGATCTCCTTTCTTCCATTCCATATCGTCGGCCTCAACCGTGGCGGCGAGTCTCCACCACCGTGGGCTTGTGGTGTGACAGACCACACCGCCAACCGGAGCTCGTCCGCATTACCGTGAGCACCTTAGCGTGCATTTCCCTCGCCGTCGTCACCAACAACCACTGCCGCAGCTACTGTGAAATCACCCTTTCAGTCAGTTAAGACGTCCGGGAAATTTCCCGGACATCTGAAGTCCACCCCCACTCCAGCAGCAATCTCCGTCCTCTCACTTCACTTCCACCACCCACGCCGCAGCAGCCACCCGCTCATCTCCAACCGCACGCAAGGCGTGCACAGCCTCCAGCCCTCACGCCCGCTCACTCCACCTTCCCCGCACCTGCAGCCTTCGCCATCTCCACGCGCAATCGCAGGTGCACCCGTCTGAAGTCCACCCGCTCACCTTCAGCCTGCACCTCACCGCTCACCTGCGCGCACCAGCCTACGCACACGTCTGTAGAACCTCACGCGCGCGCTCCTGCGCCCGCAGCACCTTCCCTGCACCGACTGCAGTGCGTTTCCACGCCATCTGCAGCCGCACTTGTAGAACCACCCGCCTGCACCCTCCCGCCAGCAGTCCCGCACGCGCCTCACTGCGCACGCCCTCCTCCCACGCCTGCAGCACCCGCTCTCACCGCCAACAGAGCGCACAGCAGTCCGCCCATGCCTCCAGCAGCGCGCGCCACGCCCAACAACAGCAGCTGCAGCACCGGCTGTAGCCACCTCCGTCGGAGGTCGTCCGGCCGCCTTCGGCCGCCGCGCGACACGTCGCCACCACCGTTTCGAAGCCCTCGGTCCAAGGGACTTTCTCCGATCTTCCCACGTCCGGCCATCCACTCCTCGTCGTGCACGCCAAAGGGGAAAAAATCACCTATTTTGCTACAGTAAAAGAGCCATTAATATTTACATTTTCTGCCATTGCCAACTTTTATTAATATTTTATTAAATCTACATTGCAAAAAATATCCTCTAGTTGTTAAAAATTGCCATTTCAGCATGTTTTCTTGATATTACATTAATCTGAAGGCAGATTTGGCTCGATTCTTGTCTAAACTAACTCTGAACATACGTTTTTAATTGGGAGAACTTAAATAAGTCATTGCCTCTCTGTGGATGCGACCCGCTCTTCTACGAGTGGTTATTTTAATTGTTGACTAGTCGATTTTTCCACCACATCAAACTACAAACGACTTTTAAAGAGAACAATCGACTCGTCAGCTGCACGCGCCCGATAGCGCCGCCGCGCTATTGAACGTGCGGCGTCACGCGTGATCGTACGGGCCAGGCGGGCGCAGTAGCGGGCGGAGATGCGTCTTAAGCCGTCCGATCTCTCGATCGGACGGCTGAGAATCAAAGTATGTGGGCGTAAGCATTGTGCGCAGGCAGCTGAGGAGGCAGCGTGGGCATAGGAGCTACACCCACGTTGGGAGCTTTAGTGACGGATTTCTCCGTCACTAAAGACCCCTCATTTATTATTTTGAAGTTGTAATGACTATTTTGCACCCACTCCTTGCAACTATAAAAGAAGACCCCCTCCATACGAAATTCTCATCCCTTCCTTCTCTTCTCTACCTCTCCAAAGCTCAAGAGGAGCTTGTCCCACACCCAGGATGCTTCTCGCGAGATAAAGTCCACATTTTCGTCCCCCTTTGGAAGTGGATCCCGCGACGACGACGGTGTGCTGCTTCGTTCCCGTTCTTCTGCTTCGTCCTCCTTCGTCCTGCTTCATCCTCCTTCGTCCAGGCGTCGTCCCGTCCGACTCGTCCTCCAAGCGACCGTCGAGGAGGATTTCTCTCTCCCTATTCTTTTTACTGCTTTCTAGTATAAATTTACTACTTTCTAGAGTAGTCTGCTCGTCCTCCAAGCGATCGTCGAGGAGGACATTTCTCCCTCCATTCTTTTAATGCTTTCTAGAGTAAATTTATCGCTTTCTAGTGCAATTATTTTATGCTTTTCTAGTTGTAATGAACAATCTTCTTAATGATAAATTCTTTGTTTATTCTACATCTCATTTTGATTTCTATGTGTAATATTCTCTCTCTCTCTCTCTTACTCTCTCTCTTCTATTTATTGTAAATAATTAGATAGTTTTAAATTGAATTACTTCGTGATAAATAAAAAGAAACGCGTAGTTTTTAAATCAAACGTCCGCCTCCCTGTGTTTGACCCAGAATTTTCATTTTGGTATAAATTTTATTTGTTGAACACGAATTCTTCGCTTTCAAACTACAACGACAGGTTTTTCAAAACCAAACACGTTAGCGTAGCAATTCGTACGTTCAACATGCACATAAAGGCAAAGTTGTAGCCCTTGAAATCAACTTTCCAATGCAACTAGAATCACTCAATTTAGATTTGAAATGAAAAAGTTATGACCAAAATATTAAAGATGTGTTAGGCTGTTATGAATTTCAAGATTAAGCTTAGGATTAGGAATATGATTTGGTTTAGGGGTTTAAGATAGGGATTTAGGTAGGCAATTAATAACCCTAGGATTTAGATTTATTGGAGGATAAATTATGGTGTATTTTGACCATCCAAAATAGTTTTTATTAGAGGATAAAAGGGATGGATAAATAAGGTTTGTTGGGTTAGGATTTAGGACTAGGTTGGGTATAAAATTAGGGTTGGTTTAATCAATAGTGGCTAGCTGATGAGAACCTCATCATGAGCCCTAACTAGCTCATTTTGACCTAAGAAAGAGAATAAGAGTTCTTGCATAACCTGGAGAAGGGCTTAATTCAAGGAATTAATGTTCTGAGAAGAAAACATGAAACAATGGTTAAAACTATAATTTTACCATTGCAGTGCATAAATAGAATTTCTTAGAGGCAAAACATAGGTCAAATGATCTGAATAAGATAAAAAGTGAGTTGGTTCAGTCAGAAAAGGGTTATTGTGCAATCTAAGAATTAAATGACATTCTGTAACCCTAAAACAGACCCTCTTAATTCAATAAGATTCTGGTCAGGATAAAAGTCAACTTAACCCTCTAAAATTCATGGAAAAATATTTCTTAGGGTTTAGAACCTTCAATTTAATTTTTGGAACATATTTTGACCTAGATTGGGGTCCTAGCTCAGTATTTAACCTAATTTGGGTTCTTGTGCAAAATGTCCAGTCAAATGTGGTCAAACCTAAAATCCAACTTCACCATTGGATTCCTTAGGTCCAAATTAGACTTTTACTAAAATTTGGGCCTAAGGGAAGGTCATCTTGACCTACTTTGCAAAATGATCCACCCAATTACATTCTGGCCCTTAACTTTTGAAAACCCTTACGCAAACCCCCTAACTTCCTGATGAGAACCTCATCATGAGCCATAACTAGCTCATTTTGACCCAATACAAAGGATAAAAGCTCCTACATAACTCAAGGAAAGGCTTAACTCAGAGAATTCTGAGTTTAAGGAGAAAATAAGTCATAAGGGGTAAAAATGCAATTTCACCAGTATAATCTGCATACAGGGTAATTCAGGGCCCAAACATAGGTCAAAGCAGCTTAATAAGAATAAAAGTGGGATGAAATGATCTAGCAAGGGCTACAGCAATTCCAAGAAACTAAATGATAAATCTGTAACCCTAAAACAACCCACTTCAATTCACAAGGTTCGAGGCAAAGTAAAAATAGAATAAACCCTCTAAAATTCATAGAAAAATAATCTCTAGGGTTTAGAACCTTCAATTTGTCCTTTAGAACCCATTTTGACCTACATTGAGAACCATGCCCAATTAATAACTTAATTTGGGTTTTTGTGCAAATTGACTGGTCAAACAAGGTTTAATATGAAAATGAAATTCACCATCAGATTCCTTAGGTCCTAATTAGTCATGTATAAAAACTTGAGCCTAAGAAGAAACCTCCTTGACCGACTTTACACTTTGGTCCTCAACTTTTGAACCCTCGCATTGTGGCCCCTAACTCTCCTTCGTTCTTTGCAATCAGGTCCCTCCTGCAAAAACCTGCCAGCACCATGCTCCGGCGACCTTGCGCGGAGCATGGCGCCGCGCAGGGTGAGGTGGGGGACCTAGCAAGTAAACCGGGGGTGCCCTGCGTCGTCAGCCGTCGCAGGGGCACCCCCCTGGTCATTGTAGCCCACCATACCGGCCGTGCGAACGCACGGACGGTATGGGTTCGTGTTTCCGACCATTCTCCGGCGAGGGAGACACGTCGTCTCCCTCCGCCTTCCTCCCTGTTTCATCCCTATAAATACCCCCCGCTGCTCCACCGACCAGGGCAGCCTGGATCTGACGGAGAAAATCCCCAACTTTCTTCTCTTCTTCCTCCGGCAGACGCTCACCAGCTCCGGCGGTTTCCTCCCCCTCCACCTCTTCGCTCTGCCGCAATACCAGCAGCAGAGACTTCCTCCCCTGCTCTTCCCGCGCCACGCCGCACCCAGCTGGCGCCTCTCCGGCTCTCTGCTCGCCGCCGCCCCTTTCCCTGAGCATCGTCTTCTCCGGCGACAGTCGATACGACTGTCGCCCTGTTCCTCCCCTTTCGTCCCTGCAAGTAAGCTAGAGCTACTCCCCTTCTTCTCCTCTTTCTTTCCCCGCTTTCAATTTAGTCAATTAAGCCCTCGACCGACCCTGACCACCTTCACCCCCTTCGTCTCCGACCACCCTCCGGCGAGCTGCTCCCATCACCTCAGCGACCCACACGGCTCGCCAACCACCGCAGGACCTCCGCCTCCTCACCCTGATCAATCTCCGCCCTACCACTTCCCCCACCTCACCCTCTGCAACTCCACCGAACAGACCCATCCTCCGACCCACAGTCCGACCTAGGGCAGCCCTCGCACGCCGCCCCGCGCCTCGCCACCACCCACACGAGCTTCGCCGCACCCTGGCGAAGCTCCTGGCACTCTCTGAGTAGGCCGAGAGGCCGTTTTCTTGTGGACAGGCCACCCGACCTCCGCCGCCATTGACGCGCAGGAGGACCTGCTTCCGCCTGCAGCTACAGGCGCGCCACGCTCAGCGCCAAGCCCAGATTCACTCCCAGGCCTTGCGAGGAGTTTTGGCAAAACACCAGGTTCGCAGCCGAGGAAGAAAACTCCGCGCGACGCTGCCATCTCCTGCTGAATTCCCCGCTGCGGGCGCGCAATTGAGGTGGGCCGTTTAGTCCCACCTCGGAAACGCCTGAAGAGCCGCAGCGACATAAGATGCAAAAGTGCAGTAGCCTTACTGCCTCAGTACACGGGGTGAGGTCCCCTTCACCCGCCCGGTTACCCGGTCTCGTCTGCGCTCACGCCCCGCGGACCTGACCCGAACCGACCCGACCCGACTCGACTGACCTGCACTCCTCGCCCACCACGCACGCCGGTGGGCCTGGACCCGGGCCTGATCCGAACCCGATTACCCGATAGCTCTGGGAGAGCTTTCCTAAGAGTGGTTTCAGAGAGAAAGAAAGACGCGGGGGGGGGGAGGGTAGAGTAGGTTTTGCTTCTGACGAGAAACTCTGAAGTGTGCAGGCGCAGGCGAAGAGGAAGACCCGCGGAAGAAGAAGGAGCTGCACTGTAGCAAATGCATAGTTAAGTCGTCGAAGCACCGGGTCAGACGACGGAAGGTCAGCAGCCAGAGCAGGAAAGAAGGCAGGCTGAAGAAAGAAAGAAAAGAAGAGCAACGGCCAAAGCAGAAGAAGAAGAAAGGAAGACTTAGTAGCTGAAGGTAGAAGCTCTGCAGCCATAAGGAAGAAGAAGAAAGGAAGACTTAGTAGCTGAAGGTAGAAGCTCTGCAGCCATAAGGAAGAAGAAGAAGGAGATCTGAAGAAAGAAAGGAAGAAGAAACATTCACAGAAGAGACTGCAGAAAAAGAAGAAGAGAGGCCAAGACAGAAACCAAGGAAGAAGAAGAAGGAGATCTGAAGAGGAACATCACCTCTGCAGAACAAAGAAGAAGAAGGAGATCTGAAGAAAAGAAAGAAAGAAGAACATCACGAGGAGAAAACGAAAAGAACAACAAATTCTTTCCCTCTCTCTTTCTTTATTTTGTAAAAGAAACATGTATATCTCTAGAATACGACTTGCTCCCTGAGTTCGACCTCGGGAACTCTTTCATTTTCCGAGTAAAAAAAATTTTTATTTGAAATGTTGGTAATAACCGGCTTTACTACAACGTTATAACAAAACCAAAACCCTCAAACCCGGTTGCCGCGACGTTTCACTTCCTCACCACCCTTACATTCAGGTCCCTCCGCCATTACAGCGGAGGAATCCCACTCCGGCGAGGATTTGAGGAATATATCTCCTTGAATCCTCAGAGATCTCCCAGATTTGGAAGGGAGATTCTCTGATGATTTCTCCATCTTCTGAACAGGATCTCCAGATCAGATTTACACCAAATCTCTCATGCGAACGCTCGAGAGATTTGGGTGTCTTGCGCACCTTCCTTCTCCGGCGAGGCCTTTGCATTGGAAGGCTTGCCTTCCAAGAACAAAGGGTTCGGCTAGTGGCTATAAAAGGACCCTCGGTCCTTGACGCATCTTCCAAGCTTGATTTGGCTGCAGATACCCTCTCAATTTCCTCCTTCCTCATCTCTGGTCAATTTCCTGCAAGCTCTAGCGATCTCTCCTCTCATCGCTCTGCCACCATACCAGTGGCAGAGTTATATTCGTCTTGTTCTTCCGCGTTGAGCTGCACTAGCGAACGCCTCTCCAACCTCCTCGTCGCCGTCATCCTCACCTCAGGGCTTTCTTCCCCGATGACGACACATACGCGCCGCTCATCTTCTCTGCCTCCCTTTCGTCCTAATACCCGCAAATAAATTTCTCTCTTTCCACTCTCTATTTTCCCCCATTTAATTTCAGCAAACACCCCTCGACAGCCACTGTCCACCTTCATCTCCCTCATCTCCGGCTGATCACCGATGAGACGCATCCATCGCTCCGCACCTCCACACGCCTCTCTAAACACCTCATCACCTCTACCATCACCCACTGATCACCTTCCGCCTATCCACTGACTGCCATCACCTCCCTAAACGACCACCGAACAAACCCATAAGCACGGTCACAGTCTGACCTAGGCATGCACACCTAGGCCATTCTACGCCACGCCAACCCCTACCGCACCTTCGGCGTGACACAACGAAGCTTTCCCCATTGTTTGACAGGGCTGCAAGGCAGTATTTGTGTCGCGCAGGTCTGAGCCCCCTTCCGCCAATAATGCTGAAGCAAGCAAGCTTGCTCCAGGCCGCGTGCTCCAGGAATAAGAGCTCCAGGCAATGCGCATTGAGTGCGTGAATGTATTCAGCCTAAGAGCAGGCTTTGCGAGGCTCCCAATTGCCCCAATTGCGTAGACTTCCCTCTTGCGGGAGCCAGCAGAAGCAGGTGGGACTTTTAGTCCCACCTCGTAAACTTAGGGGTAAGCGGCATTACTTAAATTGATTTTTCGTTTCTGTCTCTTCGCCTCAAGTGACACGGGGTGAGGTCCCTCGCCCTCACACGCTCACGCCTCATCCGCGACCCCTACCCCCGCGGTCCTGGCACTTGACCCGATTACCTAGCACTCCTCGCGCACTACACCACGTCGGTGCTCCTGGACCCGGGCACGCGAAACTCGACTCGATTACCCAGCTCTGGGAAAGCGTACCTAAGAGCGAAATAGAGAGAGAGAGATGCGGGGAAGGTAGGGGTAGGTTTTGCTCCTATGTGCGTGCGTAGGGAAGAAGAAGAGGAAGCTGAAGGTGCAGCTGTAGCCAAAGTTAAGGAAGCTAAGAGGGAAGAAAAGGAGCGGCTGAAGCAGAAGATCAAGGGTAGAGGCTGAAGAAAAGAAGAAGAAGAAGGGGGCAGCTGTTGAAGGCAGGACTTGAAGGCAAAGGAGGCCAAAGTTGAAGGACTTAGCCACAGAGGAAGACTGCAGAGAAAGAAGAAAAGAAGAAAGAAGACTGTAGAAGAAGGAGCGGCCAAGTAGAGACAGAGAAAGAAGAAGATAGAAGAAGCGTGGCTGCAGAGAAAGAGAAAGAAGAGAGAAAGAGAAGGAAAAATCAGAAGGAGAAGAACAAGCCTTGCACTGTAGTAGAAACACTTAAGACATCTGATTTTACATTAGACGTCTAATTTTTTGAGCTTGTCTCTACATTGACATTATTTTTACTTCTTAATTTTGATTGAATTGGTCATTGCCATTTATTAAATTGAGAGTTGTGATCTTAAGTTTTTGAATACCCAATTGCTCCCTGTGTTCGACCTCGGATACTTAGGTTTTTGAGTAATAAATTATTATTTGTTTTCGCGACGATTTCATTTATACTGCAACGAACTTCTTTTTAAAACCACGATCTCGCCTCATCAACACTAGCCAATAAGGTTAGAAATTGAAGTGTTGTGGCCGGCCATTATATAGGGAAATTAGGTTAGGTTGGGTGAAAATTAGGCTCCTACTTAGGCTAGGTCTAAGGGCTAATTGGATTAGGGAATTGGGTTCAACAACTTGACTTAACCATATGCCTAAGTGAGCTCAATCTCCAATCTTTCTCCTGCCAAGGTCTAGTCAGCTTGATACCTGGCACATCCACACATATAGATAAGAAAGTTAAAGAAGCAGTTATAGCTAAGGAAACCATTGCAGAAAAATCCAAAATTATGCATTATTTACAAAATGCACTAAATGACTAATCTAATCTATTTAAATGCATATTGACCTAATTTACCCTCAAACTAACATTGTTAGGTATCAATTATATTAATAAATGTAGAATTATCAACCCTAAATCAACTATTTTCTTGACGTCCCCTTGTGCAGCCAGGTCAAGCTCCTGTGGGGCAAGTGGGAGGTCTTTCTTTGGTGGGTTTTGTTGGTGCTAAAGCATCACGATTGTTTATTTTGATGATAACAAAATACGTATTATTTAACATTTGCACTTGAAGTCTTAGATTTCATGTTAATTGCAAATGGAGACGTGTTTAGACAGACTTCGAACTCACATCCATGGTAGATTGGAGGAGCTTGATGGAGAGCAGAGGAGCTTCGCAAGGAGCGATAGCCTGAAGAAGCGTGAAGACAAGAATATGATAGATTTCCTTTTATCTTGTTCTATATAATTTTTTTTCTTTGTTTTTCTCTTCATTTCTTTCTTATATCTTATGTTAAAGAGCCTCAAAGAACCCTTAAAGTAGTCCTAGGAACACTTGCACAACCCTAGGATACTTAGGTTTTCTGTAGAGAGTATTAGAAAACCAAAATAGGGTTCTGACAGCCTAACCAGTCGTCTAATCTGGAAATCAGACGTCTGATAGTGACTTTTAAGATGTTTGACTGTTGACTCAGATGTCCAATAACTTAGGCTAAACTTTGTTACTTCTGTCTGATGAAATCAGACATCCTGATCTTAGTCCAAGCATTCTAGAAGACATCTGATGTTTGTACCAGACTCCCAATTAGTGGAACGTTGGCTACCTAAGTCCAGATGTCTGATATGTGACCGTTTTGCCTCGGCTGACCCAAAATCTCCTTTGTAAGATTTTCTAACCGTTAACCTATCTTGGGAATCCATTCCCGCTGTACAATAGGTTTTCAGACATCCAGACCTAGTGCCAGACGTCCTGTATATCGTCTGATGGCCATACACTAGAACCCTGTTTTGGTCTGAACCAAGTCAGGAAAGGAATCTGCCTAGAATCAGACGTCTAACTTAGTTCCCAGACGTCTTAAATAGGTTTTCCAAACGTCTGATACCCGGACTAGACGTCTGATGACCCTGTCAGAATCATGATTAATTCTAGTTACGGCATGTTTTGCCTTGGGTTCAACCCTAACGGCTATGGAAGCTTTCTAAGGGCTTCCAAAGCCTTCCTAGGCGTTCTATAAATAGAGGAGGGCCCTTGCCTTGTAGAAACACACCTTGAATACCATTTCCACATCTCTTATGTCAAAAAGAAGTAGAAGATCATCTAGAAGAAGTTCTAGCTCTCCAAGCTTTTGTTCCACATCTAGAGAGCTTGAATCCAGTTGCGCACCCGCTCTCCCTTCGAGATTACAAGAGCGACCAAGCGCCGCCATGTGGTTCACGCACCCACGTCATCACATCGACGCACTTCCACCAAAGGGAAGTTTCCTAACTCCTATAGAAGCTAGGTTTTAATATTTGTGGCTCTATAGGATTGTTGTACTTTTATTGTTCTTTGGTTTGAGTATTCGTTTTGCGAATTCTTGTCTCCATCGAGGGACAAAATCCTCCTTGTGAAGAGGAGGGGTTGAGGAACGCTACCCTCGTCCTTGTAGCGTGGTTGTAATTGAGGTTGAACTACCCTTGTTTAAGTAGTTCGTATAGTGGATTTGATCGACTAGATCGATCGGGAAATCCTAACTCAAGAGGGTTAGGTAGTGGTTTTCACCTGGTTTGGGTTTCCACCTAAAAATACTTGTGTATATTATGAGATTGCTTATTTTGGGGAGATTGTTGTTCCGCATTTTTTACGTCACGCATATCTCACCCCCTCCCATAGGAATCTACAGGTTCTGCCAGCTACTTGGCACTGCAAGCCTCTCCCCATTATGAATAAGAAAGAAGTGGTGGTCTTACCCCTTTAGGCTATTTGGGAGGTCAGTTATTCTATATTTCATTCTTCGATTGTATAGGGTGTAAGTGCTGGATGATGGCTTCCCCTTCTTAACTTTTAATGGCATCAAGCCAAAGAGATGGCGAAGTAACCACATCTGGGGTTGGATTCCCAAGTGAAAGCATATCATAGTAAAGGCATTTGAACTTGGCTAATAGTTTAGGCTCAGCTAAGAAGGGGCAAGTATGTAGAATGTGAGGAAGGAGACTATAAAAGGGTTTAACGACACCCTCAACCTGTGTTCTATAGCATATTTGCAAATATAAAAAAAGTCATCCTCGCCAGGTGAACATAGGCGGGTATTTTGGCCAGGTGCGTGAAATCAAACTTCTCCAAGTTTGTGTTCTTCCAAGAACTCTTTTATAGTCGACTGACTTCGAAAGTTAGAACTAAATGTGTAAAGTGCTAACATTTCACTGGATAATCGAGACGGAGATGGGGTAGACTCACCTTTCCCCACAATTCTTGATATCTTCTCGGCAGAGTCTCTTCTTTCGGCAAAGCACTTCCTTCCTATCAGCAGCTCACTCTTCTCTTGACCAAGAGCTCAGTTAAGGGCAAAGGGTTTCTACTATGAGGGTGAGGGGGCATTTACTGACCCCCCACCCACCCATATTTATAGCCACGCCCAAAGCGGTGTTCAAAAATTTTGATTCACGTCATCATGATAGCCATTTAATGCCTCTATGGGCAAATCATAACACTGAGATGCACCTTTCTCCCTAAAATCACGTAATTTACCTTGACTTCCGCATCGAGGCCTCTCATCATTACGACAATTAATGATTTGCTTGTCGTTCCTAAATGACAAACATTATTCTATCATAATTGGCCATCATCCGTAGTAATTGCATTTTGCATTGTACAAAATTAAATCTTGGGATGGCAGTATTAATACTTACCAGGTAATTCAAGCAGCGATATGCTTGCTTTTCCCTTTACTTGGGCGGCGATATGCCCATTCCTTTTTGATACACGGCTACCTATTTGCCTTAAAACTTTACCCACGCTTCAATTGCCTGAGATCGCACACTTCTTTTTGTCCTCTCCTTAGCTGATTGGACTACTTAGCTTATAGCTGGCTAATCACTGGGGGCATCGTGTGCAGGGCTTATTTCATATCTGACAACTGTATTCCACTACTCTCTTTGCTATTTTGCTGGCAAAGAGAGTGGGGGCAACTAAAAGATATAACATGACTTTCTCTCTATTTCCTCTCTCTTAGGTTGCTTAACCCCTTCCACCTAAGTAACCTCAACTTATATAGGTTATGAGATCATAGATTGTGGAGATCGTGATCGGAGACCACCATCCCATGATCTCCTCAATTGACGAATGTGAGCCCTTGAAATAACCACCTTGCCTTGCCTGAAGAGGTAGCCCTGTAACCGTAATCAGACGGAAGAATAGGTGATCCTTCATGCTAGTCATGATTGACAGTGGGTCCCTCCAACCCACTTGACTATATCAGTCAGACAAACGAGGCCCACCTACTCGTTAGATGTGATTCAACCTTTAGGCGGTCATCATCTGCTGCCGCTGTCGTTGCCTGGCACTTTATGCAGGCGGACACCAAGGAAACTTAGGAGGTGTGTTCGGTGGGTATGACCTTACCAATTACATTATCCAACTATCTTCCTCCCTGCTAGTTAGACATAGTTAGACTATTAGACAATAGGGTTGAAGATCCACCTACGGGTAGTCGGATCCAATCGAAAGAATTTTTCTTTTCTCACTAGTTACACGTTGCTAGATTGCTTTATCTCTCTGTCATTCTCACGTCCACCTTCATACTGCTTGACTAAAAGTTTTGTAAGGAATTACGGATTAAAAGATCAACACTTGGATAAGGTACCTACAAAAAAATCATCAAATTCTAATGCATGTCATATGTTTTCAAGAATATTTTCTTTCAGCCATCCATCGATCTTTATTATTAAATTAATTAAAAGATAATGTTATACATCCCAGTTTTGAATGATTTTTTTTAGGCTCCCTATCTAAATGTTATTTTTTCAATCCATACGGTTTAGAATTCATAAATACAACTTGTATAAGAACTTCTTATGATTTCTCATATATGCATACACAAACACACACTCAAGGGAGGAGAGAGATGGATAAAATTTTTAACTCTAAGGTTATAGAGTTATGTTAAATTTATATGTCCATTTTCTCTTTATGATAAAATACCATATACATATTTATTACATTAGATGTATATCTGTATTTTAACTGTCCTCAGGAGTCAAGTGGGAGGTCTATTTTGGTCCAAGCTTAGGCTTAACCAAGTTATCAAATGGGTTGAAATCTTAATTCAAGTCCAGCTCAAGATGATCATAGGCCTGGGACCATGCTAGACTACTTGGGCCAGGTTCAGGATATGTTGACCCGGCGTGGCCCATTGTTCGCTTCTCAAATTCTACTTACAAATAGGGAGGGAAGGGACGGAGGATAATAGCCATCTAGCTGGAGAACTTTTTTTTAATCCCCCGGACATAACACGTAAGGCAACGTAACCATAGGAGTTAAAGAGTTACTGCCTCGTTTTCTTTTAAGGTTAATTTAATCGAGGGGTTAGAACGGTGATTTTAATAAATGTGAAATTAAAATTAATTTATAATTATTTTTTTTTATAATGATATTAATATTAATATTATTTATTTAAATTAATATTAAGTTATGATGTTTATTTCTTGATATTTATTTGATAGTATTATTAAAAATATGAAATACGAAGGTTGTTAAGTAGTGTATGAATTGAAATGAATTAATTTTATTTATTTAAATTAGTGTTAAGGTGTGATGTGTATTTTTTGATATTTATTTGATAGTTGTGTTAAGAATACGAGTTAGGTGGTGGTTAAGTAGTGTATGATTTTAAATGAATTTGATTAATATTAAATGGAATTAATGTTAGATAAATTTATATTAAAATATATAAATGTACATTAATAAATGAAAAATTAAATAATTAAGCAAACGAAAGTTAACGTCCTTCGAGGGATTAGCCTCCTTCGAAAGGTGGATCTCCCACGTGGATGGTGCTACAAAACTGGTTGCAAGCCGAAGAGTGAAACCTTCGAGCTTCAAAGCCCGACGTAGGAAAAGAAGGGTGCATATGCAAAAGCCCCTTGAAAAAGGTCCAGATTCCATGATGCTTTCAAAGGGACGTCAAGCAGTCATTAACGGAGATCGGGCAGGCGGAGAGCAAGTAGCGGCGCTCGACCCCACACGACCGCGTTGATAGGCGTCCCATAGTTTTCTTAATTAATTGGAAGGGATCAAATGCAACTTCGTTTGGGGAGGAAAAGAAAAAAAGAAAAAAAAAAAAAAAAAAGTAAATGATACAACTTTGGAAAGATCACGGAAAGTGCATAATAAATTAAAATATTTCAAATGCGAAGTAACTGGGAATTTAATTTGATTTGAATGTAAAGCAAGAAATCTAACACCAAACAATATTATCAGCTGGTTACTTATTTATGGGTCTAAGACGAATCCAATGAATTTGTCCGATAAATTGCCGTTGAAGTTCAAGATATATAGGTAAATTTGACGGGAATGTATTTCATTTGCATCTCCATTTCCTCTACCGACTTATCTAGATGCTAGATGTCTATTTATTATCAACAATGCCGTTGAAACAATATGTGAAAAGGAACCAAAGTTTGGAAAACAAATACAATCACCAAATTATAAGAAGCAACGATTTGGGTTTAGATTTCAACTTAATCAAAAAAAAATAATCTTAATAACTTATTGAATTTGAGTTTCATAAATTCAAATCATTATTTAAAATATTTAAATTTAAATTATTAAGTAATAATTCTCAATCATTATATCTCATCATTCATTATCATGAGTTTTCGATGTAGGATTATATGTTCTGAGGTGTTAAACCTTCTTACTTAAAATTTTGACGTCCTTATTAAGATTCGATACTCTTAATAATGGTGACAATTCTATCTTATAACGTACTTTTTAGATATCATAATGATAACATTTTTCACCTACTATAAAAAATTTAACTCTAATAATATTTATAACAATCCGAACCTCCATAAAAATCTCAGAAAAAACTAACATTTATAATTTATTAAACATGACCTCGTAAATCTAAACCATCACAAAAAATACTTAACCTTAAGTTATTAAATAATAATTTTTACTTCTTATATCCCATCATTTATTTTCATAAATTTCTAATTGACATTAATTTTTTTAAAATGTTATAGTTAGCGTCAATCGTAAATTACGTACGTGTGTACGTAAGTCATGTAATTGATCCTAGCGATCACTACCATCCATTTCTAAATCAATGTTTGTAACTAATACCGTTTACGTGCAATAATATATGTTACAAAATCTCTTTATTTGCAGGGACGTTATTGACTTACAAATTCCTTCTTAATCTTAGCCGGTATTTCTTATCCACGAAAGCTTCTGTTAAAAGAATTTTCTTTCTTTTATTGAAAGCTTCATTTGCAAACTAAGGTTCCATTTGACGGGAGGGTTAGTGGGTGAATATGATCACTCTTTAGGTTACATTTGACTCGGGGATAAAGTTATTTTAGGATAGAATTTGAGTGAAATAAATATAAGAAGGTATTTAGTTAGTGTGTTTGTAATGATCGATAGGATTATAATGATTGGTACAATGGTTTTGTATGGAAAGAGAGATAATTAGTGGATTTTGATGTGATAGATTATAGTTATTAGATAGAAATTTTTGAGTTATATGTGGGAAGTGAGAGTATTGGTGGACTTCGAAATTTGTGTGGACACAATTGTTGATGGTATCTTGTATCTTGTGCAATCAACACCCAAGCCTATTCCTAACCCACCCCTAATCCCTTATCCCACTCGATGACTCTCAACCAAACACAGCCTTAGGGTTAATTTGGATGGAGGGATAGATTTCGTGGGATAATTTTTTTGTAGATCGATTATCCTACATTTTTATTTGGAAGTTATAAAGGTTATCCTTATACGTTAACCTATGACTGTTTGGAAAGCAAATGGATAACCTGGAGGCTTATCCTTTATGTGGAAGTTTGTTGTTTAGGAATTTATTGATAGGATAAGATGTAAAATAACATTTCTATCCCTGGAGTTGTTGATTTGAAAATTAGTTAATTATTAATGATAGTTGTCTCTAATAAGATAATTATAATTTATTATTTTGAACAAATATTTTATTGGATATAAGAAGTTTTATTTGTTTTAATTGTAATTAAAATTATATTAATTAAAATAAGTTATCATTATATATAACTTGACAAGTAATATTTTATTAACTACACAGTGTTAATTTATTTAAACTAATTTTTATTTTAAGTGTAATTAAGGTCACAATAGAGATGGTAATAACATACGATTTTTTATTTGTACTTGATAGATTATTGATTATTAACAATATATATAACTACAGCAATTTTCACTTTTGTAAATCGACGTCAAAAGCCTTTAAACTAATGCTAAAAAGCGATAACGTAAATAGCGATGTTTTTTTTGCTGTCGGTTACGAGGAACATCCGAGTTGAAATATCATTCACCCTGCAGCCGGATTAGATCTTTTGACGTCGATTAATATGTTTATCGTAGCTTGTAAATTAAGCGATAGCATTGTTACCTCACTTTTTCCCACGTTAACCCGTCATTTTTGAGTTTTATTGTCATTTAAACGAAAACGCAATTGCTTATATAAGTGACGGTAAAAATATTTTTACCGTCGCTTTCTCAAATAAGCGACGACAAAAATATTTCATTCGCTAAAAAAATTTCTTATCTTTACCGTCGTACTTTTGTAGAAGTGACAACAAAGATAAGGAAATTTTTTTTAAATCTATTCATTTGATGACAACTGTGCCACAGAGAGAAAATCCTGATGCTGGATAAATCAAAAGGTAGCAAAGAGAAGCATACAAAGAGCTACTGCAATCAGCATCATTGACATGGTAAGGTGCAATTCCTCAAGGAAATGAACAAAAGCAAAATGCTGGAGTAGCAGCAAGTGCAATCACAACAGAGGCAAGACAGTCACAGAAATTATGGGTCTAAAAGAAGCAAGAAACCAAGTAAAATGCAAATGACGCAGCCAGAGAGGTGATGGGTTATGTGCAGTGAAGTTTATCCGACCTTGCAAAAAAATGAAGTTTATCCATCGAAAAATTACAATCAGAATTCATTCACATTCATCAGAAATAAAAATCACTTCTGGTGGATTTCAGTCAAACATGTTGCAGAAGAGCAGATTATGTCATTATTAATCAGATAAATGCAATTAACATTTGCTGGAATCTCAGAAACAATAGCCCTGCATATTTCCTTTTTTTATGGAATGTATATTTCTTCTTTTATCCCAAAAAAGTAGCGATTTATAGTGTAACACCTGCTTTTTGTATTAACATGGTTAACTCAACAATTTAAGAATATATTTCCTCTTTTATCCTGATGAGGGGTAAAAAATGCCCTCGAACTTAAAATCCCACGATAGGCCTAAAACGAAAGGATCCAGCCCAAAGAAGCTTAGACATAGGTGGGTTTGGAGATTCAACCCGTTTACATTCAAGAGAACCCCCTGCACAGATGAACCTGGCAGTCTAACCGACCTACACACAAGCATGCGGGCATAGCTAGATCCGGAGGGATCTATTCGTTGGAGGTTCAATGAGAAGTACAAGTCTGTGCTTCCAATAAATGCTGACGTTGGCAGCTACCATTAATAACCTGACAGTGTATCTGCCGAGGAAATCTTGCTAGGAGTGCAATCCGCTCAAGAGATCCTGCTAGGAGCCCAAGCCTGATCCACTCAGATGATATCAATGGGAGTTCCATCCCAGCATTATAAATAGGTGGGAAGGCACATAAGCCTGCCCCAAGCAACTTAAGAGAAATCGAACGATTGTATACTCTGTAACTCTAGAAAATTCTAGTGCATAGCTGGGAGTTCCATCTTTCCCCCAGATGTACACCCGTTGAGGTGGAACTGGGTAATCAACCCTCGAGCTACTCGTGTGATTGCTTTATTGGACTACCCATTCTAGGGAATCCAATCACTCTTTGAATCGAACTCTTCATCTCCACGAAGGAGTCGATCAATTGGTGCTGTCTGTGGGAAGCGATAGTCGATTGATAACGCTCCCCCCGCGATGGCTCCTACCACTTACAACTCTTCTTGCACCGAACCCGAAAGGGCACAAGATCAGGTCAAGTTGAGCGTATCGGTGTCCAAGCGACACTCTCATCCGACCGAGACAAACAAGGAGAAGCAGGGACCCCTACTCCACTACTGGAGGAGCACTAGCGCATCCCTATTCCTGAGTTACAAGCGAGGGAAGAGCAGTTCCAACTAAAACTGGTGGCTCTCAGGGCTGAGGAAATCTCAGTCACGGAGAAGCTCTTGGAGATCAGGCAGATCTGAGAGCTCAGTCCTCCCTCATAGGGGGAGACACGCCAGCCCAGCCCCGACGACGAGCAGCTGAGGTGGTGTCGTGAGGTAGAGGACGAAAATGCTCACCTGCATGAACAACTCGAGCAACTAAAACGTGAGCTTAGTAGCTAGAGAGGCGAAGCCCCCCCGGACCCACCAAAGGCTCCTCACCCACCTACCTTAGAGGAGGTCTCGAGGCCCAAACCCCTCGTACTGGCTGGTGAGTCCATTTTAATGGACTATTGTAACGCCTAAGTTAACTTTATTCTTACATTTTATGTTTGTTAATAACTACATTAGGTTATAGAATGATTGCATGCATCATTACTTATTATGTAATTATTTTATATTTCATGCAGGTCTCGCACACAGCGCACCCTATGCATCTCCTCCACTTAATCCACTCCATCAGACTAATTCAAGAGTTAACAAATAATCGGGAAAGTGAGAGAGGAGGAGGATTAATTTTGCAAGAGACCAGGGGGATGAAACGAATTTCCCCCTTCCCCTAACAGTCGCCATCAACAAACCCAAAACAGCCGCCGGCCAAGTTTAGTAAGGGATTTGAAAATCCCTTGACTTGTGGATGGGGGGGAGGAGATAAAAGAATGTGCTCTTGGCAAGAGGAAGAGGCGGTCTTCCTTCCCCCCTGTAGGGATTCCCTCCCTCATCATCTCCACCTTCCCCATTGTGGAGAGGGCATACACTGTGGGCTTGGCAACGCACCACTGGGAAAGATCCTGTGTGCATTTTGAAGAAGGCGTGCACTGTGGACCCTTTCACCCTCTCCAACCAGCGCGCGCATCCACCAGCAGCGGCGCTTCCATCTTCTCCCTTGTGCTACAACTGTGCCCTTGTGCGCGCCTCCATTGATGTAAACACATTTACACTACTTAAAATGTCTATTTATGCATGTTCTTAAGCATAGGATTGCATTTCATGATATAAATATTGCATTACATGCATCATCTTGCATTTAGAGTAGTTTGAATAAAATGGAGGTTAATTGTCTCCTTTTATGTGCTTGGACAGGGCAAATATTTTATCAGGGCCTCGGATCAAAGATCCAACCGTATGGATATGATCAGGGCGACGATTGGAGTTCAACGACTCCAAGATCGCCCTAATCAGGCATCCGTAGCATCAGATAGAGACCGGGGAACCCTAGAAGATCAAGGGCCAGGATGGTGTAAATCCGCACTTCAGATGGAAAATCCGACCACACGGATGAATTCGGATCGACGATCGCAGCCGAACGACACAAAAATCAAGTCAATCCGACATCCGTGGCACCATCTACAACTTCCAGAAGATGGACGGCCAAGATAGCGCCACGTGGCGCCATCCCAGCCGCCCAATCGGCCGCAGGAGTCCTGTGAAGACCACGCAACGTCTCCTCTCCGCCGTTGGATCTCGATCCAACGGCTGCGGTCGCGCGCGTTTAAAAACGTCCGCGCGACCATTTCGCCGCGTAGCGCAGCGGCTACGCAGCTGCGGGCGAAGCGGAGGTCGCGGGTTCGAGCCGCGGAGAGGGGGTCGAAGGCGCGGGCGAGCCGGCGCGCACGAGCGTCGGATGAAGATCCAACGGCCGCGCGCGCCCGATAGCGCCGACGCGCAATTGGACGCCCTGGTGGGCGCGCGATCGCACGCGGACGGCGCGCTACGCAGCGGGCGCGGGTGCGATCTAAGCCGTCCGATCTCGCGATCGGACGGCTGAGACGACGCGGACGTGCGTCTGCGTTACGCGCGCAGGTAGCCGAGCGGGCGCGCGTGGCGCGGCGGCGACGGCGACGGCGGGGCTTTAGCGACGGTTTTATCCGTCACTAAAGACCCCTTATTTATTATTTTGAAGATGTAATGTCCATTTTGCCCCCACTCCTTGCAACTATAAAAGGAGACCCCCTCCATACGAAATTTTCATCCCTTCCTTCTCCTCTCTACCTCTCCAAAGCTCAAGAGAAGCTTGTCCCACACCCGGGATGCCTCTCGCGAGATAAAGTCCAAATTTTCGTCCCCCTTCGGAAGTGGATCCCGCGACGACGACGGCGTGCTGCTTCGTTCCCGTTCTTCTGCTTCGTCCTCCTTCGTCCCGCCTCGTTCTCCTTCGTCCAGGCGTCGTTCCGTTCGGCTCGTCCTCCAAGCGACCGTCGAGGAGGATAACTTCTCTCTCCCATTCTTATTTACAGCTTTTCTAGTGTAGAATTTTCCTGCTTTATAGTGTAATTGATTTCCCGCTTTCTAGTGTAACTTTAATTTCGTTTGCTTGTATAAACAATTGAAATATTGAATGCATGTTTTCTTTCTCTCTCTCTCTCTCAATTTGATAGCTCCATTGAAATTATTTCGCCTTGTTTATCAAAAATCCTAAAAAAAACATAATTGCGAATATAGATCAACGTAGCCTCCCTGAGTTCGACCCGGAATTCTTATTTCGGTATAAATCTTATTTGTTGAACACGAATCCTTCGCTTTCGAACTACAACGACGGGTTTTCCAAAACCAAACACGTTAGCGTAGATTCTCGCGCTCAACATTTTGGCGCCGTTGCCGGGGAGGCAACGATTTCCGATCTTTTCTTCGCATTTCTTGCACTTTATTTGTTTTCTAACTAGCTTTCTCTTGTGTCTATTGTTTTGCAGAGACCTCCATCAAGGAATCAACAAGCGGTAGACTGGAGTAAAGTGCAGTTGAAGACAACTGTAAGTGTTCCCCCATTCTTTCCCCCTCCATAGATTTCATTCGCCACATTAAATCCAAATTCCAATTAACCTAGGTGTTTGCATAAATCCTAGGAATAGTTTGGTTGTTTGGATTTCTACTCACACTTATTTCACCCTCATTCATAAAAAAATAATAATAACAAAAAGATAATTTTGTGGGGTAACTTTCAACAAACACACAACACACACCCACATTCAAGGCACTTGATTAACTTGATTTGTTTTCTACTCAACCGGGTTCTGATCTGTGGAACCGGTACACACAGAGCAACACATAACAGAGTAGAAATCATTCTAGGTTAACCATCTTTGAGTGCCTAACTTAGTGGTGCAATTGTGGCCAATTGTTTGAGTTGTTTGGGCCGCACCACTTTATTTAAAACCAACTCATCAAGTAGCTCCTCCTTAGGGTTTTCAATCTAGGTATATTCTAGGCACTCCGTTTTCTTTCTGATTTTAAAGGAAAACTATCTTCACCCGTGTTTTACAACTTGGTTTGCCTAGAAATTTGATTGCAATTCACCTAATTTGAAACCCTAAAAGCTACTTAAGCAGGATTTGAACATTAAAATTCACACATTATAAATAATCTTGCTTGAAAACCCTGGTTGTGCACCCACTTACACAAATTTCAATCAATCATTAAGGGCACAACCCATTATAAGGGCCCATCACATTCCATAAGCACCACAATCCCAGGCTGTAATAAAATTGAGTAGACGTTGGCCCTAAGGTTTGATTCGCTCTTCAAGGCCTAGTCTGAGATTGTTTTTGATTAACCTACTTGTACTGATTAATCTGATGTCTAGCTAGGGGAGTAGCGTCAAACGACCGCGGCTGGGGGGTACACTAGGAACCGGAGGCGAAAGCCAAAGGAAGAACCTTCTCCCCAGTCCCTCCTTCTAACTGGTTGGATTATACAGACGCAAGTAGAGTAAATCAGTTACAGTCTTAAGGCTGGTATTGGGAGTCAGTAGATCCTTAGGCTACCTCACTTAAGGACAGCCTTGTTTTGTTGTACTGCAGGGTCCCTATCCCCGGTCCTTCCGACCTACTCCTAGTTTATGCTGGGAAGACGGTCATTGAATCCCAGATTAGAAGGACCATTAGAACATTCTAGGAGGCGCAAGTTAGATTTTGGTCAATTTGATCCCATGGCCGAACAACAGCCTCTTCTGCCTGGAAATCCACAGGAAGAATTTCGAAGGCAGCTGGAACAAATGCAGAGAATGCAAGAATGGTTCCAGAGAATGCAGGGCGTTCAGCCCTTGAAGGATTTTTATGATCCTTCAAATTACGGGGAACGTCCCGGCGTCCAGATTCCAGCCGGTGACGTAGAAATCAAGCCCCAGGTGTTAAGCCTGATTAAACATTATCATGGGCTTGGCTCCGAGGATCCGTTTCAACACTTGGAGGACTTGACCACTTTGGTCCAGACCACCAAGTCTCGAAACGTAAACGAGGAGCAAATGATCATGAGGCTCTTCCCTCACTCTCTTAGGGATAAGGCCGCGCATTGGTATAGGACAATAGGAAGACCAATTACAACTTGGAATGAGTTGAAATCGGCCTTTCTGAAGAAATTTTTCCCAGTCGGTCGTACCAATGCTTTAAGACGGGCAATCACTACTTTTACCCAGCGGCCGGGGGAGCAGTTTCATGTGGCCTGGGAGCGATTCCAGGACTTATTGCGGAGGTGTCCACACCACGAGGTGCCGAAATGGCAACTCGTGCAGATTTTTTATCATGGGTTGACTGAACAACTCAGAAACCATGTGGATGCTTCTTGCGGAGGCAATTTCCTTAATAAAGATGCAGATAGTGCACATGATTTATTTGAGGAAATGAGTGAGAATTCAATAAATCATGCCTCCATGGATACTTTTAACCGGTCCCAACAACCCAGATCAAATGTCAATGAAGTCCATGACTCTCATTCATTTGATATGGAATTGATTTGTAATAAACTTGACAAAGTGGACTTGGTTGCTAAAAGAATGGAAGAGTGGATGGCTGGCAATTCTATGAACAACTCTCAATCCACTCAATCCCAAAATTCGGGATTCCATTCTTCACGAGCTCTTTCTGGACGGGAGTTCGTGAATCAACTTGATGCGACTCAACATATGAGTCAGCATTTTTCGGAACCCCATGGGTTCCCAACTGGGGCCTTTGATCCCAGTTTTTCTAATCCTTCCTTTTCTTTCTCTCCATCCTCACTTTATGAGGATGTCTGTGCTGTACAAGAGAATGCTAGATCCAACCCCTACTCGAATGCCTATAATCAAGGTTGGAGAAACCACCCTAACTTCTCTTGGAAAAATTCGGGGCAACAGACCCAATTCCGACCCAGCAATTATGCTCCGCAACGACCAATGGGTCAGGGTCAAGTATATACTCAGTTGCCTCCGAATCAGGTCAATCAGCCAGCTTGGAATGCCCGTCAACCCGCAGGGCAGGCTGATTTGAACCATCAAATAGTAGAGATGCAAGGATCTATGCTCCAGCTCATGCAGCAAATGAAAAACTCACTGGACAACTTGCAATCCGGGCTCATTGCTAACTCTCGCCAACCCGGATCTCTACCATCCCAACCCGTACCCAACCCACGAAACATTACAAATTCGGGCAATCAAGCCCAAGGGTACGGAAATCAGAGGGACCCACACGCGCATGCTCAGGTGGTTGAGCAGGGTTCCTCATCTTCTTCTTCTGTAAATCAACAATTCATGGTCAATCAAGCCCCTCCAATCTTTCCTAACCCTCCTCAAGACCCAAATTCTTACGCTTCTGCAAATTCTGTCACTTTGAGAAGTGGTAAGAAGACTCAGGATCCACAACCACATTATTCTAATCTTTTGAATCCTGAAGAATCTGAGGAGAGAGAAGAGAATTCTAAAGGAGAAATCAAGGCTCAGGAATCCGATTCCAAAGATCTGACTCGTGTTCCTTTTCCTGAAGCCTTAACCAAAGCAAAGAAGAAGAAGTCTGTTGATAGCAATGAGGAGCTTCTGAATTTATTTAAGAATGTTGAGATCAATATCCCGCTCCTTGATGCTATCAAGCACATACCGACTTACGCAAGATTTTTAAAGGAATTATGTACACAAAAGCGTAAGTCGAGAGAATCTGTTCCGAGGAAGGTGGTACTCTCCGAGCAGGCTAGTTCTGTTATCCTGCACTACCTCCCTCAGAAAAGGAGAGATCCTGGTGCTCCTTTGATTTCTTGCGTTATCGGAGATTACACATTTGATAGAGCACTTTTGGATCTCGGTGCATCCATCAACCTAATTCCGACTTCTCTTTACGAGAAGTTTGGGTTAGGCGAACTTCGGCCAACTTCAGTAACGCTACAGTTAGCGGATCGTTCGGTCACAAACCCGCGAGGCGTTATTGAAGATGTTATAGTTAAGGTCAAGGATTTTTATTTTCCTGTAGATTTCCTTGTCCTTGACATGGATGTACCAGATAATCTGAGGAACACGCCCATCATTCTGGGGCGTCCGTTCCTGGCTACCGCAAAGGCCAACATTAATTGTGAAAGCGGTAGCATGGAAATCGCCTTTGGGGACCAACGTATGAAATTAGATATTTTTAAGGCGATCAATAAATTTGAGGATTGTGGAGTTATTGAGGAACTTGATGAGGATAATATTAATATTGAAACTTGTTTGACAGTTTCTTCAATTGAAAGTTCCTCTTTGGTTGATGAATTTGACCCGCAACCCTCTGACTTAACATCTTCGGAAGAGGTTACTGATTTTGTCCACTCACAACCTCTCCCTCTTGTTGAATCTTCAGCATCTACCCGACCATCAATCATCACCCCACCCCAGCTCGAATTGAAACCATTGCCCGAGAATTTGAAATATCAATTTTTAGGACCTCAGAATACGCTCCCTGTGATTATCAGTGCTAAATTGACAAAGGAGCAAGAGATTAAATTGATTAAGGTTCTAAAGGAACATAAGGAGGCAATTGGTTGGACCATTCATGACCTTAGGGGGATCGAGCCATCTTACTGCAATCATAGAATATTTTTGGAAGATGGATCCCGCCCTTCTCGCCAGATGCAGAGGAGATTGAATCCAAATATGCGAGAAGTGGTCAAAAAGGAAATCATCAAGTGGCTCGATGCAGGAATTATTTATCCAATCTCTGACAGTCCCTGGGTAAGTCCCGTTCAGATTGTTCCAAAGAAAGCCGGGATTACTGTTGTGACTAATGAGAAAGGAGAATCTGTCACAACTCGTTCAGCTTCATCTTGGAGAGTTTGTATTGATTACAGGAAGCTGAACACTGCCACTAAAAAGGATCATTTTCCCCTGCCCTTCATTGATCAAATCCTGGAAAAATTAGCCGGGCAGAAGTACTTCTGTTTTCTTGATGGTTACTCAGGATACAATCAAGTTCCTATCCATCCCGAGGATCAGGAAAAAACTACTTTCACCTGTCCCTACGGAACCTTTGCTTTTCGTAGGATGCCTTTCGGGTTATGCAATGCACCTGCGACTTTTCAAAGGTGTATGCTAGCCATATTTTCCGACATGGTGGGAGAGTTTATGGAAGTCTTCATGGATGATTTCTCCGTTTTCGGAGAATCATTTGACTCTTGTTTGGTTAATTTGGAAATGATTCTTAAGCGATGTATCAAGACACGATTGGTCCTTAGCTGGGAAAAGAGTCATTTCATGACCCAAGAGGGCATCGTTTTGGGTCATGTAATCTCTGAACGGGGAATTGAAGTGGACAAAGCTAAGGTTGATGCTATCGTTAAACTTCCTCCTCCCACTTCAGTTAAACAAATCAGATCATTTCTTGGCCATGTGGGATTTTATCGAAGATTCATCAAGGACTTCTCGAAGGTTGCCCGCCCTTTGAGCAATCTTCTTGCCAAAGAAACACCGTTCATTTTTGACGAATCATGCCAAAAGGCATTTGATTTCTTAAAAACGGCAGTCACCTGTGCGCCAATTTTGCAACCACCTATTTGGACAACCCCATTTGAGATCATGACCGATGCTTCTGATTACGCGGTTGGGGCTGTCCTGGGTCAGAAAATTGATCGAAAGCCCTTTGTCATTTACTACGCTAGTAAAACTTTGGATGAAGCCCAGAGGAATTACACTGTTACTGAAAAGGAATTACTCGCTGTAGTATTTGCGTTGGAAAAATTCAGGGCTTATCTCTTGGGGTCTCATGTTATTGTTTATACCGACCACTCGGCCTTGAGACATCTCTTGGCTAAAAAGGATGCTAAACCCCGGCTTATTCGTTGGATTCTTCTTCTTCAAGAATTTGATCTTGAAATCAAGGATAAAACCGGGGTACAAAATGTGGTGGCGGATCATTTGTCGAGACTCCTAGGTGATTCTTCTTGTCCGGACATTCCGATTGCTGACACTTTTCCGGACGAAACCATTCTTACAGTTTTAGGTGTCCACACCCCATGGTTTGCTGACATTGTTAACTATTTGGCCGTTGGTCAAATCCCCCAGGATTGGACCAAGCAACAACGGGATAGACTCAAATCTGAGGCCAAATACTACTTTTGGGAGGACCCTGAACTGTATCGCATCGGCTCTGATCAGATTATTCGCCGATGCATACCGGAGAATGAATTCAACAGTATACTTGAGTTCTGCCATGCATCTGGGTGTGGTGGACATTTCTCCGGGAAAAAGACGGCTGCAAAAATTTTGCAATCTGGCTTCTATTGGCCGTCTTTATTCAAGGATGCCCAGGAGTTCTCACAGTCATGCCCTCGATGCCAGGCACTCGGGAGCATAACTAAGAGAGACATGATGCCCTTAAACCCTATTCTTCCTGTCGAAATTTTCGATGTTTGGGGCATTGATTTCATGGGACCCTTTATCCCTTCATTTGGACATCAGTACATTCTTGTCGCTGTTGATTATGTGTCTAAATGGATTGAGGCAATTCCCACCCGAACCAATGATCACAAGGTGGTCATCAACTTTGTCAAGAGAAATATCTTCAGTAGATTCGGGATTCCGAGGGCTATCATCAGTGATGGTGGCACTCATTTTACTAATGCCCAATTCCGGAGTTTATTGGCCAAATACGGGGTTAATCATCGAATTTCCACACCTTACCATCCCCAAACAAATGGACAAGCCGAGATCTCTAATCGAGAGATCAAGAACATTCTGCAAAAAACGGTTAGGCCCGATCGCAAGGATTGGACTCAAAAGCTTGAGGACGCTCTTTGGGCCTACCGTACGGCGTATAAAACACCTATCGGCATGTCTCCATTCCGTCTGGTGTATGGAAAGGCGTGTCATCTACCCGTAGAGATTGAACACAGGGCATTCTGGGCAATCAAACAATGCAATCTAGATCTAAATCTAGCTGGGAAGACCAGGAAACTCCAATTATCTGAGTTGGAGGAGCTTAGAAATGATGCTTATGAGAATGCCAAGATCTACAAGGCTCGGACCAAAGCTCTACATGATCAAATGATTTCCCGCAAGAGCTTTGAGCCAAACCAGAAGGTCTGGTTATTCGATTCTAAACTTAAGCTCTTTCCTGGTAAACTTAGATCTAAATGGAGTGGCCCATTCATAATTGATCAGATTTTTCTAAATGGTGCCATTCAGATTTCTGACCCAAAGACGGGTAACACCTTTAAAGTCAACGGTCAACGTCTGAAGCCTGTTGTTGACCATAATCTTCCAGAACCCGTTTCAGACTCTGTTGCTCTAGCCATTCTGTGACTTCTTTGGCTGGACTTCGCCTAGCTGACGGCATTAAACTCAGCAGTTGTACATATAACACAAGGCTGATACGAGCTTCATATCCAGGTGACATCTTTCATATTCTACCCTTTCTTTCATGTCTCTTTTTCAATGAGGACATTGCATCAGCTAGGCATGGGGGGGTGGATTCATTTTTGAATTAGTTGGTCAGCTTTGTGAAATCCATATAAATTGCTCTCTTTCTAAAAAAAAAAAAAAAAAAAAAAAAAAAAAAAAAAAAAAGAAAATTAGGAAGGATTAGTTGGACATTAGGACTTTTCAATCCTAAGAAATTTTACATTAGGATCTGAACACAAAGACCCCTCAGGTCTTTGGACTTAATTATCCTGTGTATCTACTAAAATGTGGATTTGTTTTTGAGTTCTCGCCATCTTAATTCTATTATAATTGGAATAAATAAGGTTGGGTGATAAGTACACGACTTGTCAACCCACCCTCTGATTTAAGGGAATTTTGAGTCTTAAGCATCTACACACTTTCTTTGCACTGACTCGTTGTTTGGCGATTTTAACGGAAATTGGGTAGCTAATGAACCTTCTAGGGTGATATGGCTGGCAAGTTATCGTGGGTAACAGCCCATAGGTAGGTTGTCCAGAGCCCAGTCACTGGACCTTTCTCTTTTTGCTGCCTTTAGGTAAATCTTAGACCAGGGAAGCCACCTACTTAAAAAAAAAAAAAAAAAAAAAAAAAAAAAAAAAATCAAAAAGGAGAAAAGAACAAAAAGAAATAAGCCACACTTCGCCGCACGAGTATGGCTGGCAAGTTGTCGGTGGTAACAGCTCATCGACCGGTTGTCCAGAACCCAGCTCAGAAAATGCACTAAAAATTCCCAAAACACTTAGGAAGAAGCGGAGAAGTAGAATAAACCGGGGAGATATACACTGGATTCACCCTTGTGTTGACCCCGTTAAAAAATAAAAGTAGGGAGAAAGCTACCGGTTGTAAAGATACACCTTTAGGCAGAATTCTTTTTGAGGTCACCTAGAGGCGTAGAAATCCGAAGTCCGTTTTAATTGCCGGTCAACGAGTCTATCACAATCACAATAAGATGCTTAAAACTTAGGGTTCTCATCAAATCTTGGGTGAGTTGAATGGCCGTAGAAAGCCACTCTTAAACCCTAAAATTTGAAAATCTAAAAAAAAGAGAGTAAAAACAGAAAAAGGAATTTTTCTTTGAATAAGGCGAGGCTTGAGGCGGTCTGCATTTTGGCTGATACCCGGGCACTGTTGTGTCTTTGAAAGTTCAGTTCTTAAGTAGACAATTTCTTAATGATTGAAAATAACTCAGGTCCAAATAATCTAACCTAATTCTTTTATAAATAGCATATAGTTTTTGCTAGGGACTAGCAAAAGATAGGCATGGGGGTATGATGTAAACACATTTACACTACTTAAAATGTCTATTTATGCATGTTCTTAAGCATAGGATTGCATTTCATGATATAAATATTGCATTACATGCATCATCTTGCATTTAGAGTAGTTTGAATAAAATGGAGGTTAATTGTCTCCTTTTATGTGCTTGGACAGGGCAAATATTTTATCAGGGCCTCGGATCAAAGATCCAACCGTATGGATATGATCAGGGCGACGATTGGAGTTCAACGACTCCAAGATCGCCCTAATCAGGCATCCGTAGCATCAGATAGAGACCGGGGAACCCTAGAAGATCAAGGGCCAGGATGGTGTAAATCCGCACTTCAGATGGAAAATCCGACCACACGGATGAATTCGGATCGACGATCGCAGCCGAACGACACAAAAATCAAGTCAATCCGACATCCGTGGCACCATCTACAACTTCCAGAAGATGGACGGCCAAGATAGCGCCACGTGGCGCCATCCCAGCCGCCCAATCGGCCGCAGGAGTCCTGTGAAGACCACGCAACGTCTCCTCTCCGCCGTTGGATCTCGATCCAACGGCTGCGGTCGCGCGCGTTTAAAAACGTCCGCGCGACCATTTCGCCGCGTAGCGCAGCGGCTACGCAGCTGCGGGCGAAGCGGAGGTCGCGGGTTCGAGCCGCGGAGAGGGGGTCGAAGGCGCGGGCGAGCCGGCGCGCACGAGCGTCGGATGAAGATCCAACGGCCGCGCGCGCCCGATAGCGCCGACGCGCAATTGGACGCCCTGGTGGGCGCGCGATCGCACGCGGACGGCGCGCTACGCAGCGGGCGCGGGTGCGATCTAAGCCGTCCGATCTCGCGATCGGACGGCTGAGACGACGCGGACGTGCGTCTGCGTTACGCGCGCAGGTAGCCGAGCGGGCGCGCGTGGCGCGGCGGCGACGGCGACGGCGGGGCTTTAGCGACGGTTTTATCCGTCACTAAAGACCCCTTATTTATTATTTTGAAGATGTAATGTCCATTTTGCCCCCACTCCTTGCAACTATAAAAGGAGACCCCCTCCATACGAAATTTTCATCCCTTCCTTCTCCTCTCTACCTCTCCAAAGCTCAAGAGAAGCTTGTCCCACACCCGGGATGCCTCTCGCGAGATAAAGTCCAAATTTTCGTCCCCCTTCGGAAGTGGATCCCGCGACGACGACGGCGTGCTGCTTCGTTCCCGTTCTTCTGCTTCGTCCTCCTTCGTCCCGCCTCGTTCTCCTTCGTCCAGGCGTCGTTCCGTTCGGCTCGTCCTCCAAGCGACCGTCGAGGAGGATAACTTCTCTCTCCCATTCTTATTTACAGCTTTTCTAGTGTAGAATTTTCCTGCTTTATAGTGTAATTGATTTCCCGCTTTCTAGTGTAACTTTAATTTCGTTTGCTTGTATAAACAATTGAAATATTGAATGCATGTTTTCTTTCTCTCTCTCTCTCTCAATTTGATAGCTCCATTGAAATTATTTCGCCTTGTTTATCAAAAATCCTAAAAAAAACATAATTGCGAATATAGATCAACGTAGCCTCCCTGAGTTCGACCCGGAATTCTTATTTCGGTATAAATCTTATTTGTTGAACACGAATCCTTCGCTTTCGAACTACAACGACGGGTTTTCCAAAACCAAACACGTTAGCGTAGATTCTCGCGCTCAACATCCACCCTCTCCAGCCTGCCCCACCGTAGACACTGCAAGTGCACGCCTCATCTTCTTCCACCGCACGCGCGCGCCCTACAAGCACGCCTCCAACCTGCCCCACCGCGCGCTTGTAGACACCGCAAGCGCACCTGTCTGTCTTCTTCTTCCTCTGCTTCTTTGTAGCAACCAGCACGCGCCCACAGACACCGCCTCCAGCGCACCCCCTGCGCAACCTCGCTGGCCACACTTGCTGCAACTGTGCGCAGTAGACCGTACGCAGCAGCCTACCGCTCATCTCTGCTGGGGTCAAGCATCCGGCTGACCGCCACCAGCCACCTCCGGCCGTGCCTCCACCACCGTCGCGATCACCTCTCTCCCACGCATCACCGCCGGGCCTCGGTCGACCGGCCACTAAGCCTTCACATGCGCAAAGAAGAGAGAGGAAGTTTCCTCTGTTTTTGCTCACATTAAAAATTACATTACATGCCATTGTCACTTTAATATTGATTATTTTATTCAAGCAACATTGCATGGGTGCACTTATAATTTCGTGAATTTACTTAACTTGTGTTATGTGCATCATTTAGCATTGAAATTCAATTCAGATTTGCATGCAATTCAAACTTACATTATATGCCACTACACATGCATCATATACATACTTTTGGAGATTGATTCCTGACGTGAAAATTACATAAATAGCCTTGAACTTTTAATGAAATTGCAAGTTCCATTTAGAGTAGCATATTCATTGAATTGAAGTCATGAAGGTGTCTGCAAACATTATAACCCTCTACTCGTGAGTTTAAATAAGCTAATTCCTCTCTGTGTAGACGACCTAACTCTTCGTGGTTGGTTTTGAGAATTAAAATGTTTTGAAAAGTGATTTTCTACCATGTGATTACATACAACGACACGTCATTTCATGCTAATGTTTTCAATGAAAACGAAGATCGCTCTTTCAAATGGCGTCGTGGTCGGGGAGGAAACACGCCTATTAATTTTTTTGGAAATTTTATATTATTTTTATGCTATTTTAAAAGCTTTTCTGAATTATTGACATTGGTTCTCTTTGTGTGCACGAATCGAACAATGAACACGGCAGGCGCGCACGGCAGAGACGATCTTTTTGGTGGACCTTGACGCCATCTAGAGGCCAGCAACAGGAGCACGTGGGCCTTGATCCCATGCACGTAGGCTTATGGAAGAGCCTGTTTCTGATTTAGTCATTAGATCTTAGTTTAGATTTAGTTTAGATAGACATTAGAACTTAATTTCTATCTTTTGGACCCTTTTCGGGTATTTTTGGGAACGTGTTCCTAGTGTTTCTTTATTTCTTGTCGCTCTTGTATGTGGGAGCGTATTTTCGGGAGTGTGTTCCCATTTATTTAGATTATAGGATTATTCGAATTATTTGAACTACATGTTGGTTAGTTAGTTAGATTAGGTTTTCTTGCTTATTATTATTGAAAAAAAAAATATTCGAATTGTTTGCTAGATGCTGCATATCTATAGGACGACCATCTAGGATTGAATGAGCAGCATCTAGCTTTTCTTTTTGCATTGAAGACATCCTGCATTGAAGAAAGCTGGAGTAAGGTATGTCTTTTTCTTGAGCATCAATTACCTGTCATGCATCTGCATTGAACCTAAATCTAAGAAGATTAAAGTGCTTGAATCGAATTAATTCAGTGGTCACTTTAAAAATTGGGACTGCTAAGAGGTTGGACGTTAAAATCTGTGACTTAAAATTGTGTGCAAAAGGAGCTTGTTTGCGAGATTTCAAAACTCAAAAAATGAACGTATGAGTGCACACCTGAGACACTGTGCACCTCACACATAAGGTCACTAGATAAATTTCTACCTCTCCTCTTTGCACCACAAGGGAAGTTAGTCGGAAATCAACAAGCCTATCCACCAAGTTACTTCGATTCCTCGTGTGTGGGTTTAATTCGAGACTTTCATCCCTTGCGAGTAAGTTATAGGCACCAATGAAGGTTGGCCTAGGAAGCGTAATTCTTGCAAAACTTGTTTGGCCACCAACTGAACATTTAATTATAAGACCTTCAATCTACTAAAATAGATCCCACTGGATTTGCGTTTGTTTTGACAGCGATAGAACTCTCTAGGAAGTTTTTGCTTGTGTTCTGAATTCTTTTAAATCCTGAGAGAGTTTAACGTATTTAATTGAAAGAAATGGACTATTCTTACTCCTATCATTTTAACCAGGATCTCATGCCCCGAGCGTATTCATCCTTTGATGGGTACATTGACAATTCATGGGATCATTCTTATTCTTATCCTGGGAGTACTGGCCCGATAACTCCCACTTTGGAGCAGAGCCTAGGAGCGGGATTTTCCAACCCTGGAATCCCTACTTCTACACAAACACCCAACCCTCTCACCCTTCATGAATTTCCGTATCGAGGTTGGATCGATACCCCTAAGCAACCAGAGCCTGAAATTAACTATCCTCCCCAACCTAATAGTAGTAGCCTCTCCTCTTTTATGATAGAAATGCAAAAATAATAAAAAGAAATGATGGAATCTATGGGAGAGATGTTGAGGAATAGTCAACAATTAAACAAAGAAATAAGACAGCTTAGCTACGCTCTTCCCAGTAATTCTGATCCCTACCCATACGACCGTGATCATGAAAATAATTCTAAGGAAACCAATGACAATGGGATCCAGTTTTATGTAGCTATACTCAGACTCTCCCAATGAGACATGACCATTAGAGGAGAACGATCCTAGTCATTATCCACCTAAGCTATATTGGAGTCAACAGAAAGGGAAGATGGTACCTCTTGAGGACCTTGACCCTAATGACAGTGTTTTCCTTACCCCTGATAACCTGGGTCAAGGTTGTATTGTTCCTATCACTTCCCCTACTAATTATCTGGTGGAATCCCATTCTACCCTTAATGAGTCTAATCTTGACCCTCCATTTAGGGAATCAACACCTGCCATTCAGCGTCCTGAGGATTTAAATGCACCCAATGAAGGTGACCCTAAGGGAATAGAGGATGAATTAGATCAATTTTGGTCTCAGGGATATAAAGAGTCTATTTCAGAGGACAAGGATTCCCCAATGGAGGAACCCAGACTGAAAATATGGAATGAATCACAGGGAGATTATGTGTTATTTTAGGACATTCCCCTTGAGGATATAAATCATCTGGTGAAATTCGGATTCCTCCCTTCTTTCGATTTTGAGAGTCATCCTCTGCAAAATCAGGAGTTGATATTAGAGGAAGGCAAGCATAATAGCGAGAAGCCTAGGGGAGACTCTTGGGGACAATATACATCAATTGAGGATTTATACCCCGAGAAGAATAACGAATTCAGTGATATAGGCTTCCTCCATAACATTAAAGATGATAATCCTCCTAAAGATATTAAGGATAATGAAGTAGCACATAAAGTCCTCGGAAAGGATGTAATTGACAAGAAAGAACCCGGGGATGGATTTGCTGATAATTCTGATCTCGCTACTTCCCAAGAAACCCAACTGTCGTCTAAGCATGTTCATGAGTCTACTAATGAGATATTGAATTCTATTCATGACTTATCTATTGTAGAGGATCAGTTGAAGATTCATAAAATAATGAAGCTAGGAAAGGATGTTAAATACAAATTCTTATTGGGAATGAAACCTAAACAGCCTAAGCCCTCTTTGGACTTAATAATTACCATCCAATCACTCAAGCAACCAAAAAATTCCTTACCTAATCCTTGGCGCAGACCTCTGCCCATTTACATTATTTCTAGAGAGCATATCAGGCCACTACATCCTCGGGTAGAATGGCGAATGTGGATTGATGCTTGTACTTTTAGTCTCGCCATTCAAGGGATTGAAATAATAATGTTTATATCTTTTAAAACCCATCCTGCTTTGGAGGATCCTTGTTATCCTCTACTTATTTCGTTTCGGGAGGTCCCTTTTCATATTCCTTTTGTTATTTCTAGACCTCCCCAGGTAGCCAACGAGGTTTTCTGCTTTCATATCTTCTGGCGAGAATTTGGGATTACGTTGCACCATCAGCTCGCCAACATTCGTGGCTACCTGTTTTCTAGGCCCGTGCTGTTACGCATATTTTTAGGGCCTAACTTTTTCTGTCTGGAACCAGACTTACAGGTTCCTTATAAGTCTGGTTGCTGACAAAAAATGCAGCGCTTGTTGGGAGGCAACCCAGCGTTCTGAATAACATCATCATCAGGTGATTTTCTTCCTTTCTCCCTCTATTTTAATTTTTATAATGTAGACATTGTAGGATTTAGGCATGGGGGTGCATTTTGCATTTTAGGAAGTATTCATGCATTTAGGATAGCATATATATAATAATAATAATAAAATTTCTTTTCTTGAGCTGAATTGGTTAGTCTCTAGCACAACATCTTTGTCATGGAGGTGTCATTAAAGATTTTTCTTCTTAAAATTATTTCTTAAGTTTAGAATCCAGTACATTTACTTCACTTGCATGTAGACTGGGTAATGGATCTTTGAAGAAAACCAATAAGCATTTTTAGTCTTCTGAACCCTTGGATAGTTCATAGGGAGTCAGGCATACTATCTTCTATTGAATCCACCTCATATTTGTGAGAAGAAAGTAGAGAGATTACTGGTGCGCTAAGTCAAGTGCAAGGACTCTTAAGTTTTGGACAATTAGATGATGATACTTTAGAGTTAGGCATAGTTTTTGCTCTCTGTTCCTGTGTGCATACATTGTGTGAATTCCTGAGAGTCACCAAATAAGGCAGATACACAAAGATTTTGTCTTAATAAAGCTATGACTACGGTGGATTGTTATGACCGTCCCTCATAGAGTCCTTGGCTGAAGGAGGGTAATAGTGTCAAAGGTCAGAAATACGCCTGTCCTATCTATTCCTTCCTGGTGCCGAGAATATGTACTTCCACCAAATAAGCCACACAATATCCTCTTGACTATCATCATCCCTAATAATGCCTCATAAATAAAAGTCTGTGTCATGTTATGTTGATTTATAAAGAAAGAAAAAGAAAAAAAAATAATTATATTTATAAAAAAAAGAAGAAAAAGAGAAAGAAAAGAAAAAGAAAAAGAAAAGAGTCTAAGTTTACGATTTTATCTTCGTGATGATGTTTCTGAGGTAACAAAAACACCCATCGGATCCACTAAATACGACCCATACCTACCTTTCAATATTTCTGATCGCCCGAATACTGGCTGAGAACTCTAACTTAGTTGTAGAGTTATTAGGACTTTAATTGAAGTGTGAATGCCATGTGAGGCCACCAAACAGTGAGTACACTTACTAAATCTAGCGAGATTTTTGATCTCAGAAAGAAAAGAAAGAAAAGAAAGAAAAGAGTGAGTGCCAAGGAACATCAAGAGAGAACAGTTGTTTAGCCTCTCTCCGAGTTGACTTGTTTAATAGTCTAGAGATCTAGAGTCTGTAGTGCTAGATTACATGTAACACCAGATGAGTGTGTGCCACCAAATACAAATCCATTCAACTCGATATCTCCTACCTAAGCCTAAAGCCGGGGTCAATTTACAGATTATTTTCTGTTTTATCCCCGAGGGAAGTAGTTGCCTATCCTGATAGAAATATTTACTAAGGGATAAGTATGAACTACAAATATAAGTTGACTATTTTCACTTGGATCCGTTACCTAGGCTATTATCACTTCACATTTGTCTGGATCTCTAAATTTTTGAGATAAGAAAAGAAGAAATCTTTTGATTACTTCTATTATTTTTCATTTTTGCTAGAGACTAGCAAATCTTAGGCATGGGGGTATTTGATGAGTACATTTTAATGGACTATTGTTACACCTAAGTTAACTTTATTCTTACATTTTATGTTTGTTAATTACTACATTAGGTTATAGAATGATTGCATGCATCATTACTTAAGTTTACATTTATTCTATTGCATTATACAACTTATTATGTAATTATTTTATATTTCATATAGGTCTCACACACAACGCACCCTATGCATCTCCTCCACTTAATCCACTCCATCAGGCTAATTCAAGAGTTAACAAATAATCGGGAAAGTGAGAGAGGAGGAGGATTAATTTTGCAAGAGACCAGGGGGTGAAATGAATTTCCCCCTTCCCTCAACATCCGCTGGCCAAGTTTAGTAAGGGATTTTAAAATCCCTTGACTTACAGATGGGGGGGAGGAGATAAAAGAATGTGCTCTTGGAGAGAGGAAGAGGCGGTCTTCCTTCCCCCCTGCAGGGATTCCCTCCCTCATCATCTCCACCTTCCCCACCGTGGAGAGGGCATACACTGCGAGCTTGGCAATGCACCACTGGGAAAGATCCTGCGTGCATTTTGAAGAAGGTGTGCACTGTGGACCCTTTCACCCTCTCCAACCAGCGCATGCCTCCACCAGCAGCGACGCTTCCATCTTCTCCCTTATGCTGCAATCGTGCCCTTGTGCGCGCCTCCATCCTCTCCAGCCTGCCCCACCGCAGACACTGCAAGCACGTGCCTCATCTTCTCCCACTGTGCGCCCTGCAAGTGCGTGCTCCATCTTCTTCCACCGCACGCGCGTGCCCTGCAAGCACGCCTCCAGCCTGCCCCATCGTGCGCCCATAGACATCGCAAGCGCGTGCTTGTCCGTCTCCTTCTTCCTCTGCTTCTCTGCAACAACCAGCGCATGCCCACAGACATCGCCTTCACGCACCAGAGCGTGCCTCCAGTGCACCCCCCGCGCAACCTCATCGGCTATGCTTGCTACAACCGCGCGCAGCAGACCGCGCGCAACAGCTTGTTGCTCATCTCCATCGGCGTCAAGCATCCGGCTGACCGCCACTGGCCACCTTCGGCTGTGCCTCCACTGCCGTCGTGATCACCTCTCTCCCACGCATCGCCACCAGGCCTCGGTCGGTCGGCCACCAAGTCTTCACGCGCGCAAAGAAGAGAGAGGAAGTTTCCTCTATTTTTGCTCACATTAAAAATTGCATTGCATGCCATTGTCACTTTAATATTGATTATTTTATTCAGGCAACATTGCATGGGTGCACTTATAATTTCATGAATTTACTTAACTTGTGTTATGTGCATCATTTAACATTGAAATTCAATTCAGATTTAAATGCAATTCAAACTTACATGATATGCCACTACACATGCATCATATACATACTTTTGGAGCTTGATTCCTGACGTGAAAATTACATAAATAGCCTTAAACTTTTAATGAAATTGTAAGTTCCATTTAGAGTAGCATATTCATCGAATTGAAGTCACGAAGGTGTCTGCAAACATTATAACCCTTTACTCATGAGTTTAAATAGGCTAATTCCTCCTTGTGGAGATGACCTAACTCTTCATGGTTGATTTTGAGAATTAAAATGTTTTGAAAAGCGATTTTCTACCACGTGATTACATATAACGACAAGTCATTTCGTGCTAAAGTTTTCAACAAAAACAAAGATCGCTCTTTCACTAGCAACGGGGGATCGATCCCCGAGATCGTCCGTTAGGTTACCTGGGCTATGAGGGGCATGCACCCTCGAGCCTACGTCACGACCTACCCCTTCATCGAGGAGGTGATGACGACCCCCCTGCTTGAGAGCTTCAAGAAAGCTAATGAAGAAGAGCATTACCATCAAAAAGGAAAAGTGCAAAAGCCAATGAAAACAATCAACTTGGTCAATGAAAAAAATGGCACAAAAGTTTATTGAATCAAAATAAATACTAAAGTCAAATGACGTATGATATCAAATGATGCCTAGATAGATAAATAACATACACGCAGACCTGGACAAACTTGAGCAACTTAAAATCATATCCAGAAATAATTTGAAAGAAAAGAAGTCTCAAGAAGTTGTTGAGAGGAAAAAAAAGGACAAGGTAAATCCTAAAGGGAACAAAATAACAAGCCAAGACATGAACCCACGGTGACAAACGATGCATGCCAAGTAATGAAGAACCAACTCACCAGATATTTATGCTATTCCAATCGAACTTTGCATTGAAGTAACTCAAAATAATAGCAAGGTTCATTTGAGCAACACCAATGAGGATAGGCAACTTTATCTTTAATGAATTTAGAAATGGCAACTCACTGTGGCTACCAAGCCACAAAGGATCAACACCAAATGGATAGGTTCATCGTACTTTAACCAATCCTGATATTGCTGCATCACTAGAACAAAGATTTGGGTGTAATTTAATATATGAATGTTGAGGCAGAAAATCTGTGCAAAAAAGAATGAGTTTGGAAAACATGTTGCCATAGCATAATTTGCGAGAAAAATCCATCAACAGATAATTTTAACCGAATCTCAAAAGGAATCTCAAGTTGAACATAGGAAGGCAGAAGTTTGATCAAAAATCGCATTTGATTTGTTGTCATGAAGCAGATTAACTGGTTGAATTGAATCTATGCTAGCTATCTACTTAAAGAATAATGAATAGAAGAGAGAGAAAAGAATGATATAAAAAGAGAAAAATAGAGATAGAATAAACATGAATTTCATAACCACCAACTGATGTTCATTACAGCTAATCGTTACAACTACTCGTTACACTAGAAAGTAGGAAATCTATGCTAGAAAGCAATAAAAGAGAAGGTGGAGAGAAGTTATCCTCCTCGATGGCTGCTTGGAGGATGAGCCATGTTGACGGAGCACCCGGAAGAATGTGGTGAGATGTGAGATGAGGGAGAACGAAGACGGATGATGGAGGGCAGGGCACAACGACGTCGTAGTGGGATCTGCATCCTGAACGGCGGTGAGAGGACAATCGCGGGCGCTCCACAAACGAGGATGAGAAGGTGGAAAAATTCTAATTTTAACTCTAATGGAGCATCCCAGGTTTGGGACAAGCTCTTAAAGCTTTGGAGGAGGTGAGAGAAGAGAGGAAGGGATGAAGGATATGTGAGGTTCGTAGGGCTATTTATAGGTGAGGTTTGAAGGGGCAAAAAGTTCATTTCATCTTAAAACATTAAATGAGGGGGTCTTTAGTGACGGATTTAAGCGTCACTAAAGCCCTGAACGTAGGCATAGTACGCGCCCGCCCGTACCTTCTCTTCTTCTACGTGCTCAACGCCTTCATCGCGCACGCAAGCTCTCAGCCATCCATCTCACATCCGATGGCTCAGATCGCATCACGCTTGCGCCTTCATCTTCTCTTAAATGCTTAAGCCCACGATCTTGCGATCTCAACCATTTGATCGCGAGATTGGATGACTTAAGGTGTATCTGCGCCTCATTGCGCGCCTGCATTTGATCAAGCATTTGAATGTGCATCATCGCGAGCGTGCACGATCTGCGTCCATCCGTGCTGCCACGTCGAACCTTCATCAAGCGTTCACTGTGCATCCAACGACTAATTTAGCCCGCGCCAGCGCTCGCGCTCAATTTGAGCTCTCGGAGAGTCGAACATTTTGCTGGCTTCACGAATGAGCGCGAGACCAATGTGCTAAGCAGCTACTTTGGTCGAGTTTTCAACTCCTCCGTGCTCTCTTAACCGTCGGATTTTAATCTAACTGTTGAAATCTTCCCTTGAGTTTTCTCTTTAGAGATGAAGAGGCGCAGCTAGAGAGGATCCTAACCGTTGGATTGAGATCCAACGGCTGCGATTGATCGTTCGTTTGAGAGAGAGAGTAGTGGCGGGCCTTGGTTGGTATGAGCGACTGAGATGGTGCCACGTGGTGCCATTTTGGCTGTCCATCTTTTTTGTCTTGTAGATGGTGCAACGGATGTCAGATTGGATCAATTTCGCATCGCTGGGCTACGATTGTCAATTCGAATCCATCCGTGCATTCAGATTTGCATTTGATGTATGGATTTATACCACCTTGGCCCCTTGACCTCCGATATTTTTCGGACTGCATTTGATGCTACGGAAGTCTGATCGGGGCGATCTTGGAGTCGTTGAACTCTGATCGTCACCTTGATCAGATCCGTATAGTTGAATCTTCAATCAGAAGCCCCGATATGATATTACCCTATTTCCTGACCACAAAAAGAGAAAATTAACCTAAAATTTATACAACCTAACCTAAGTGCATGATGATGTATATTATGCAATATTTATAATGTATGATGCAACTATACACCTAAGAACATGCATAAATAGATGGTTTATGTGATATAAACATGTTTACATCACACCCTCTTGCCTATCTCTTGCTAGTCTCTAGCAAAACTACATGCTATTTATAAAAGAATTATAATCAGATTTCTAAGGAAAAAGTTATTTTTCAACACTTAGAGATTTCAACTAAGATATGAACTACGAAGACACAACAGTGCTCAAGTGTTTGTCAAAATGTAGACTGCCTCAAGCCCTCACCTTATTCAGAAGAATCTTTTTCCTTTTCTTTTCTATTTTTTTTTGATTTTTGAGTTTAGGGTTTCGGAGCTACTTTCTACGGCTACTCAACTCATCCAAGACTCGATGAGAACTCTAAGTGTTAAGCATCTTTTTGTGTGAAGTACTAGAATCATTGATCGGCAATCAGAACGAACTTTGGGTTTCTACGCACATAGGTGACCTTAAAAAGAATTCTGCTTAAAGGTATATCTATCCAATTGGTAGCTTTCTTCCTACTTTTATTTTTATTGGGTCAACACAAGGGTGAACCCAGTATATATCTCCTCGGCTTGTTCTACTTCTCTACTTCTTCCTAAGTGTTTGGAATTAACGTACATTTTTGTGGGCCGGGTTTTGAACAACCAGCAGATGAGCTGTTACCACAGACAACTTGCTAGACATACTCGTGCGGTGAAGTGTGGTTTATTTCTTTTTCTTCTTTTCTTCTTTTTTGTTTCTTTTTCTTTTCTTTATTTTTTTTAAAGTAGGTGGCTTCCCTGATCTAAGATTGACTTGAAGGCAGCAAGAAGAGAATGGTCGTGTGATTGGGCTCTGGACAATCGACTAATGAGCAGTTACCCAGGATAACTTGCCAGCCATACCACCCTAGAAAGTTCATTAGTTACCCAATTTCTATTAAAATCATCGAAAAGAGAGTCAGTGCAAATAATGTGTAGATGCTTAGACTTAAAGTCCCCTCAAATCAGAGGGTGGGTTAATAAGTCGTGTACTTATCACCCCAACTTATTTAACCAATTTGAAATAAATTTAGAATGGTGAGGACTTGATAAATAAATCCACATTTTAGTCGACACCTAGGCTGATTAATCCCTAAGACTTGAAGGGTTTAAGTGTTCAGGTCATATCGTATCTTTGCTTTGGTTGACAAATTTCTAGAGCACAAGTTCTCTTTTCCTAAATTAGTTTTTGTTCTTTTTCTCAAAAGAGAAAATAAAAAGAATCTACGGAGCTAACAAGATGATTTAGAGATGAATATCCACCCCCCATGCCTATCTAATGCAATGTCCTCATTGTATTAAAAAGACATGAAATAGAGTGGAGTAGAGTAGAAAGTACCTGAATTTTGTAATTACCCGGTCAGCTTCGAGAAGGAAATAGACTATATATGTGCTGAATTTAGTGCCTTCAGCTAGGCACATTATACAAATAAAGAAGAAATAAAAAATTCACAAGTGCAGGTTAGAGTCAGAATAAAAAGATTCACCTCAGGACCTGCCAGTAGATGTCCACAAATGTGGACGAGGTTGTGATGCGGACCTATGCCCCATGGTTGAGTGTATCTAAGGTTCTAGATAAAAATTATCCAAAATAAAAAATCAGCATGCAAGCAGGGTTGGGCCTGCGATTTGATAGGATGCAACCTAAGACCAAAAAGTCAGATTATAGAGAAATTAAGCTCAAAAGGATAGTCAATGAATTTGTGCTTGGGTTGCACATCCTCAGAATAAAAAATGTCATAAAGGTCCTCGTAGAAGGGTGGGGGTTTCAAGCAAATCAGAACCCCTAGACTCGATCTTTTGCTTCCTCTGAAATTGGCTTCCCATATCATTATTTCCCAATTCCCATCCTCCACAATCAGTATTTTAAATTTCGGGACCTCTTGCATATTAAACACCCCATCTGAAATTTCCAGGTCTTTGAGTTGTGACTGAATAAGAATTGACTTGGGTCGAATGATCTCAAGAATAGAATCCTCATTATGCTCAACAGGGTGTGATTGAAGAATAGGGCTTTGAATTGAATCCTTCATGAAAGAATCTAAATCCACCATCAAGCCCCAACAAAATCAAGTTCCTCAATTTTAGGGCCATCAAATGATTCATCGAATTCCTCAGGTCCAGTCGTCTCACTGAAATCGTATGCTATTAACTCAAGTGAGACTTCACACAATGCTCCTTTACCTTCAGAATCAAAGAATTCTGAATCCACATTAATGTATGTTTCAAAATCATCAATCCTTTTTGTTCCATGGAGGAATATGTTTCCTCATACCCCAGCTCAGGGATCTCAGGTGAAGAAATCAGTTCATCCTTATTTGGTTGCTCTAGAACAACCTGGCCTCGTAAAACGTGTCCCCCTTTAGGTGCTTGAGCAGATTTTGACATTGTCTCTCTTGAAGGGGGTTCATCTTGGGAATCATCCCAAGATTGGACTAGAGCAATCACAAATCTCATCCTCAATTTCGATAACTTCCCAAGTAAAAACTCACCCAAGTCCTTATCGTTAACATCCTGGAGCTAATCCAACAAATACTTGTTAAGATCGTCAATCATTTCAATCAGAGGCTCCAGTTTTTCAGTACATGGTGTTGGTTGAGCTTGTAAAGATTGTATGGTATTCCTTAAGATAGCCAACATCTTATCTTGAACCTGGTTAACCTGAGCCACATGATTTGGTTTAGGGTTGAGCGGGTTTGGGTTTAGTGCAGGGGAGTCAACAATTTGAGGTTTGTGATACCCTCCCTGATAATAGGTCATTTTAGGTTGTTCATAAAGAGGTGATGACCCATATGCAGTGTAATTTGGGGAAGGGTAAGGATCAGCATATCCTTCTTGATTGTATATTGTATTAGGTTGTCCATATAAGGGAGGTGATCTATAATCGATGTAGTTCGGAGAAGGATAAGAATCAAGATCATGGTGTCTAGGGTTAGACCTTGAACACGGAGGTTCAGAACTGTATCCCCTATTAGGATTATCCCAACTAGAAGGTGGATGAGAATAAGTCTGGTTGGAATAATAATCATCTTTGGAATAAGTAGTGGTAGGAATGGAAGTGCGAATAGGATGTGAAAGGATCCATGATAGAACGTGAGGAAGAAATGTGCCCTGTAATGCAAATAATCAAACCTGTCCTTAAGTGGGCTAGCCTAAAGACCTACAGACTCCTAGAACCCATCTTGAGATGAAGAAATGATTTGATCTACTTCTTTCTGGTCAATCCAACCAGTTAGTGGGAGGGGCTGGGGAGAAGGTTCTTCCCTTGGCTTTCGCTTCAGGTTCCTTTGATACCCCGAACCACGATTGTTTGATTCTACTCCCGTAGCTAGACATTAGATTGAACGGTAGAAGTAGACTAATCGAAAATAATCTTGATCTGGGCTCTGAAGAGCAAGTCTAATCCTTAAGGCCAACGACTACTTTGCCTTAATTAGGGTTAGGTTTGAATGTGCTTTGGAATGTGATGGGCCATTTATCTGGGTTGTACCTTTAATGATTGATTGATATATGTGTGCGTGCACAACCAATGATTTTCAAGCAAGATTATTTTTGGATGCGGTGAATTTTAGGGTTTAAATCTTGTTGAGTAGCTTTTAGGATTTAACTTTAGGTATATTCCATCAAGTTTAGTTGGCACACCAGGTTTTGAAAGCACAGGTGAAGATGTTTTCCCTTGAAATCAAACTAAAAATGTGGAGTGCTTGGTTTAGTCCTAAAAGTTGAACCTATTTGGCAGCTACTTGATGAGTTGTTTTTAGTTGAAGTGGTGCGGCGCAAACAACTCAAACAATTGACTTGATGCACCACTTAATTAGGCACACAAGTGACTACCTAATCTAATTTCTACTCAAATATGTGTTGATGAGTGTATCGGTCCTAAGGATCGAGTTACTGGTTGAGTATGAAGAATCAGAAGAGGTTGTGTACCTCTGTGAGATTTTTTTAAATTTTTCTTTTATATGCAGAGGGTGAGGTGGGTGGAAGTGTCAAACAAATAATCGAAACTAACCTTAGAGTTTATACAAGCTCCTAGGTTAATTAGGGTTTGTGTTATTAGGTAGTGGAATGAATCTAGTGGGTGGGGAGGTGGGATTACTTACAAACCCTTCAACAGTACTTTGCCCCAATCTACTACTTTTGGCTGCCTCGTGAGAGTACCTGTAATCACAATAAGAAAGGAGAGAAGTGAGGTAAACAATTAGTAAGTCAGAAAATGCAAAAAATCAAAGAGCATCACCTCCTCGGCAACGGTGCCAAAATGTTGAGGCTGAAAATCTACGCAAAAAAGATTGAGTTTGGAAAACCCATCGTCGTAGTGTAATTTGCGAGAAAAATCCGTCAACAGATAATTTTAACCGAAACTTAAAAGGAGTCCCGGATTGAACACAAGGAGGTGGACGTTTGATCAAAAATCACGTTTGATTTGTTGTCACAAAGCAGATTAGCTAGTTGAATTGAATCTACGTTGGTTATCTACTTAAGGAATAATGAATAGAAGAGAGAGAAAAGAATGATACAAAAGAGAAAAGTAGAGATAGAATAAACATGAATTTCATAACCACCGGGTGATGTTCATTACAACTAATCGTTACAACTACTCATTACACTAGAAAGCAGGAAATCTACGCTAGAAAGCAATAAAAGAGAAGGTGGAGAGAAGTTATCCTCCTCGATGGCTGCTTGGAGGATGAGTCATGTTGACGAAGTGCCCAGAAGAATGTGGTGAGACGCGGGACGAGGGAGAACGAAGACAGACGACGGAGGATGGGGCACGGCGACGTTGTAGCGAGATCCGCTTTCTTAACAGTGGTGAGAAGATAACCGCAGGCACTCCATGAATGGGGATGAGAAGGTGGAAAAATTCTAATTTTAACTCTAATGGAGCATCTCAGGTTTGGGACAAGCTCTTAGAGCTTTGGAGGAGGTGAGAGAAGAGAAGAAGGGATGAAGGATATGTGGGGGTTGTAGGGCTATTTATAGGTGAGGTTTGAAGGGGCAAAAAGGTCATTTCATCTTAAAACATTAAATGAGGGAGTTTTTAGTGACAAATTTAAGTGTCACTAAAGCCCTGAATGTGGGCGTAGTGCACGCCCATCTGTGCCTTCTCTTCTTCTACCCGCTCAATGCCTTCATAGCGCGTGCAAGCTCTCAACCTCCATCTCGCATCCGACGGCTCAGATTGCATCGCGCCTGTGCCTTCTTCTCTTCTTCAATGCTTAAGCCCATGATCTCGCAATCTCAGTTGTCTGATCACGAGATCGGATGGCTTAAGATGCATCCATGCCTCATCGCGCGCCTGTGTCTGATCGAGCATTCGAATGCGCATCATAGCGTGCGTGCGCGATCTGTGCCCATCCATGCTGTCACGTCGCACCTCCATTAAGCATCCACCGTGCATCCAACGGTTGAATTTAGCCCGCGCTAGTGCTCGCGCTCAATTTGAGCACTCAAAGAGTCGAACACTCACCGTTGGCTTCGCGAATGGGTGCAAGACCAATGCACTAAGCGGCCGCTTTGGTTGTGTTTGCAATGCCTCCGCGCGCTCTCTTGATCACTGGATTTTAATCCAGCAGTTGAGATCTTCCCTTGAGTTTTCTCTTTAGAGATGGAGGCGTAGCTAGAGAGGATCCCAGCCGTTGGATTGAGATCCAACGGCTACGATTGATCATTTGTTTGAGGAGAGAGAGAGCGACAGTGGGCCTTGGCTGGTATGGGTGGCTGAGATGGCACCATGTGGTGCCATCTTGGCCATTCATCTTCGTTGTCTTGTAGATGGTGCTACGAACTTCGGATTGGATCTATTTTCACGTTGTTGGGCTGCGTTTGTCGATCCGAGCCCATTCATGTGGTCGGATTTGTCATCTAATGTATGAATTTACACCACCTTAGTCCCTTGACCTCTGATCTTTCTCAAATTGCATCTGATGCTACAGAAGTCCGATCGGGGTGATCTTGGAGTCGTTAAACTTCGATCGTCGCCTTGATCAGATCCGTACAGTTGGATCTTCAATCTGAGGCCCCGATATGATATTGCCCTATTTCCTGACCACAAAAAGAGAAAATTAACCTAAAATTTATACAACCTAACCTAAATGCATGATGATGTATCTTATGCAATATTTATAGTGTATGATGCAACTATATGCCTAAGAACACGCATAAATAGATGGTTTATGTGATATAAACATATTTACATCAGTGAACATCAAGGAAGCAGGCAGCGAAGGAAAGTCTTGTAGTGATTATTTACCAAGTGAGAGCCTCTGAGGCAAAAGAAGTAAAAAAAGGAAAGAGGAGGGGAAGGATATTCTCTGTACTTGCGTGACGGATCTCTACAACCATATGCAGATTTCCCAAACTGGTGAAAGGGTACTGAAAAGAATTAATTATAAACCAATCCCGTGTTGATTGAAAATAAAGCCATCATTAACATGAATAACGCCCCCCAAATGTCATCTCCATGATGTCCCCAAGCTTCTGTTAAGCAAGAGAGAGAGCATGATAGCTTGATTTTTGAATGCTATAACTGTGAAATATTTAAAATGCCTACTACAATACCCTCTAGTTAGTATTTCTTACTAAAAAAGGTACAATGAGGGTTTTCAAAATAAAAATTAAGCAGGGTTTTTTTTTTTTCTGAAAGGTAAACATAGATCAATCACCTCTCAAAAAATAAGGTAGTTCTTGGACCAAACCTTCAAGAAAGACTATTACTTGAAACTAAATTTCAACTCATGCAAATCAACTTCCAAGACCAAGTTAATTATAACACATGCATCAACAACAGCAAAGTCTTTTTACTAGATAAAGTGATGTCAACTACAATATAGTGCTTATAAGATAGTGGTGGACCTGCTTTTATGATTATATGATTTATTATTGATGGTCAAGGGTGGATGATCAGGTTCGTAGAACTAACATGACTAGATAGTTTGTTCTCCCTCAGGATAAGGTACAATGTAGCAAATAGCATGCATATACCATGTCCCCAATTGCCAAACATTATTGTAAACAAAAAGGAAAAGTTACAATAGTGTATATGATAAAAAATGTACAAATCAATATTAGCTAAAGCTCTTAGCTTTTCTTTTTTTAGGAAAAAAAATAATATATATAATCATTGACAAAAAATTGCAAGTTAGTTGGAAAATACCCTTAAATAGTTACAATTAGAGGAATAAAGGAAATGATGAAATACCCAACATGTGGGCGAGTTAGTTCAAACAGAATGAATTATCAGATGCTTTTTTCATGGACATAGCAACTCCACTCACAAAACTAATATGAACTCTGTAGGAATCCTTTTGTGGATAAAAAAGAGCATCTAAAACAATTCATGTAGATCAAAATCAAAATTGGGCATGGTTTCAACTCACCGGCCATATGCATCCACAATATCTTGGAATGCTTCTGTAAATTTGTTTGTTTGAAAATATGTAGGGGGTGATTCACTTGAATGCAACACTTGGAAAATAGAACCAACTTGGGAATTGCTGTCAATTGTTGCTTGATGGATCTGCACAAAATATAGGACAAAAGAAACAACAAATGACACGGCTTAAGCAGGTCTACATCCTAAGAAGAACCTTTCTCTAACAAGTCCTATTATTGGAAAAAAAATAATAGAAAAATATCTGAGCTGTAGCAAAAACAGGGCTCCATCCCTCAACAACTAGACAATTTTTTGTAACATCAAGACTAAGCATGTTCAAAGTGTGGTAAACAGATTTCTCCTTCCTCACCTGAATAGTGAAGACAGCTTGTGATATATAATAGAGTATAATCTCATGCAAGACCCAAAAAAAAGGACAATGTAAGAGCTAACAGACAATGGTGGTCAAATGAATAAATAACAAGAGAAGGGGGCTGGTTAGGAGGAGGAGAGGGGGAGGGGGGCACTAGCAGAGGGGGTAGGGGGGAGGATTGGAGGAGGAGGAGGAGAGGTGGAGGGGGGTGGTGGTGGTGGTCGAGGAGGGGGACGAGGAGGAGGAGGAGGAGGGCGGTAGTGAGGAAGAGTAGCAGGGAAGCAAGGAGGAGGAAGAGGATGGTGGCAAGGAAGAGGAGAGGGGTGGCGAACGCGACTCCCCTATAGTTTTTATTATTTCGTCGTAGTATAGTATGGAGAAGTGGTTACCAGTTTAATACAATTTGTTACTCGGAAAAAGAGTTCCCGAGGTCGAACTCAGGGAGCAAGTTGTATTCTAGAAGTACAATATTTCTATTACAAAAATAAGAGAGAGAGAGAGGGAGAAATAAATCTGAGTCTTGTGGCTTCTCTTCTCTCTCTTAGCTCATCTTCTTCTTTTCTACCTTCAGTTCTTCTTCTGCTTCTTTCTTTTCTTCTCCAGAGCTTCTCGTCTTCTTCTCTTTATCTTCTTTCTTCTTTCAGCTCTGTCTTTCTTTAGCTTCTCTTTTCTTCTTTCTTCTTCTTTTCTTCCTCTGCAGAGCGTCGCCTGATTTTCCAATCAGACGACTTAAATCGCCGCTGCTACAGTGTTGCTTGGTGCTCCTCCTTCTTCTTCCTTCAGTCATTCTTCCTCGGCCGTTTCTTCTTCAGAGCTTCTTCTTCTCTGCGCCCTGCTCTCTTCTTCTTCTCTGCCTTGGCCTGTTCCTGCACACACCACAGCCAACGCAAAACCTACCCCTTTCCCTCTACCCGAACGTCTCACTTTCTCAGACTTCGCACATAGGATAGCTCTCCCAGAGCCGCCGGGTAATCGGGTCAGGCTAAGCACCCGGGACTAGGCGCACCGGCAGGTGGGTGATGCGCGAGGTGTGCTCAGGATGGGTTCGGGTCGGATCCGCCGGATCCGTGTGGTGAGCTCGCGGACCGGGCAGGTGTGGGCGCGGGACCTCACCCCAGTGCGTTCGGAGGCGATAAGGCTATTTCACTTTTACAATTTAAACCGGTGTGCAGCTTTAGGATCTTCCGAGGTGGGACTAAATGTCCCACCCCAATTTGGCGCCTGCAGCTGAGAAAGCTGCAGGCAATCGCGGATGTTGCAAGGTCTTCTCTTCAGCTGAAGGCCTGGGCAGCTGCGTGGTTGCAATCCGCACGTCCTGGAGTGTAGGCCTGGGCGGAAGCGAAGCTGCAGCTGCAGAACGAAGGAGCTTCACCTGTTCGGCAATGGCGGCGAAGGACGGGTAACCTGTTCACAGAGATATGGCCTCTCGGCCTAGTCAGAAGGTGTAGGGAGCTTCGTCGGAGTGCGGCGAAGCTCGTGCGGGTGGTGGCGAGGCGTGGGGCGGCGTGTAGGGCCTGCCCTAGGTCGGACAGTGGCCGGGGGAATGGGTTTGTTCGGGGGAGTGATGTGGAGGTGAGGAGTGGCAGTGAAGGGGCGGAAACGGTTCAGTGGGATGAGGCAGAGGTTTTGGGTCGGTCGGCGAGTCGTGTGGAGTGGAGGAATAATAGGAGCGACTCGCCGGAGGTGGGCCAGAGGCGTGGAAGGTGATGGTGGTCGGGTCGTTCGAGGGTCTAATTGAACAAATTAAAATAGGGAAAAGAAAGAGGGGAGGAAGAGAAGTAACTGTTACCTACTTATAGGGGCGAAGGAGGCTGGAGTGGGGCGACAGTCGTATTGACTGTCGCCAGAGAAGAAGGTGCCCAGAGAGAGGGGGCGGCAGCGAGGAGAGAGCGGAAGAGCGCGCGCTGGGTACGGCGCGACGCGGGAAGAGCGAGCGAAGGTGGCTCTACTGCTCGTATTGTGGCAAAGCGATGAGAAGGAGGAAGAACCGTCGGAGCTGGAGAGCTTCTGCCGGAGTGGGAAGAGAGGAAGGAGGGGGGTGTTTCTCCATCAGATCCTAGCTGCTGAATGCGGCAGACGGTGGTGGTTTTTATAGAGGCAAAATCAGAGATGAGGGTGGAGGGAGACGACGTGCCTCCCTCGCCGGAGGATGGCCGGATCGCGACCCATACCTTCCGCCCGTTCGCACGGAAGGTGTGGGCGATGGCAGAGATCGTGGAGGTGTCCCTGCGACAGCAGACGTCGCAGGGAACACCTGGTTGTCTTGGCAGGGGGTCGCCCTCACCCTGCGCGATGCCATGCCTTGCCGGAGCATGGCGCTGCTCAGGTTTTTGCAGGGAGGACCCAAATGCAAAAATGATGAAGAATTAGGGGCCAAAATGCGAGGGTTTCAAAAGTTGAGGGTCAAAAAGTAATGGATGAGGACCAAAATGCAAAGTCGGTCAAGAAGGTCTCTTCTTAGGCTCAAGTTTTTATGCATGACTAAATGGGACCTAAGGATTCTAATGGTGAATTTTATTTCTAGGTCAGACCTTGTTTGACCAACCAATTTACGTAAAACCCAAATTAAATCATTAATTGGGCATGGTTCTCAATGTAGGTCAAAATGGGTTCCTAAGGCCAAATTGAAGGTTCTAAACCCTAGAGATTATTTTTCTATGAATTTTAGAGGGTTTAGTAGATTTTTGCTTTGCCTCGAACCTCGTGAATTGAAGTGGGTTTGTTTTAGGGTTACAGATTGTCATTTAATTCCTTGGAGTTGCTGTAGCCCTTATCAGAACATCCCACTTTCCTTCTTATTAGGTTAGTTTGACCTATGTTTGGACCCTGAGTTACCCTGTTTGCAGATTGTGCTGGTAAAATTGCATTTTTACCCCTTATGACTTGTTTTCTTCTTAGACTCAGAATTCTCTGAGTTAAGCCTTTCCTTGAGTTATGTAGGAGCTTTTATCCTCTGTATTAGGTCAAAATGAGCTAGTTATGGCTCATGATAAGGTTCTCATCAAGGGGAGAGGAGGAGGAGGAAGATGAGAAGGAGGAGGGCTGCGAGGAGTAGGAAGAGGAGAAGGGAGAGGAGGAAGAGGGCTGCGGGGAGGAGGAAGATGATGAGGAGGGTAGTGAGGAGTTACTTGATGAGGAGGAGGACAAGGGATGATCGATGACGACGGCCGGTGATCGAGGAGGGATGACAACGAGGAGAGGCAGTAATCGAGGAGGGGTGGTGATGTGCACTTATCTAATTGGCCTAAAATGCCTATTTATGCATGTTCCTAGGTCTATAGAAGCATCATGCACTATAAATATTGCATAGCATGCATCATTCTGCATTTAGATTAGTTTGTACAAAATATAGGTTAATTCACCTCTTTTTGTGGCCAGGAGATAGGGCGATATTTATCGGGGCCTCGGATTGAAGATCCAAATGTACGAATTTGACTAGGGTGACGATCGGAGTCCAACGCCTCTGAGATCGCCCTGATCAACCTTCATAGCATCAGACATAGTCTGAGGAAGATCAGAGGCCAAGGGGAAAAGTGGTGAAAATCCAGACTTCAAACAACAAATCCAGCTGCATGGATGGGTTCGGATCGACGATCGTAGCCCAACAGTGCAAAAATCGGTCTAATCCGACATCTGTGGCACCATCTATAAGCCAAAGAAGATGGATGGCCATGATGGCACCATGTGGCACCATCACAGCTGCCCCAACACCTTCGATGATCTCTCTCCATAGCAAAGGCCACGCGATCTCGGCCATTGGATTTTCATCCAATGGTCATGAGCGCTCAACCCTTAAACATAAATAAGACACAAAGAGCAGTGTAGCGCATTGGTTGTGCTCTAAGCCAACGAAGAGGAGGTGCAGGTTCGAATCCGCCTCGCCTCAAATCAAGAGGCAGTAGCGGGCATGGCGAAATTGCGTCGTTCGATCTCGATCAAGCGGTGGCTACAGTGGCGATGTGGTGTGATCGTGAGTGCTGGATGGAGGAGCATGCCACATGTGCGAGATGACGTGCCATTAAATGTATGAGCGTAACAGCTGAAGAGGAATCAGCCTCATGCGATCTAAGCCATCCGATCTCTTGATTAGACGGCTGATAGAGCTTAAGCACGATGAAGCGCCTCAATGACTGAAGGAGAAGAGGCATGCCTTCACCAATGCTTGGCTACAGTGACGATTATATTTGTCACTAAAGGCTCGGGCATTAATTCTAAGCTATTAAAAATGACTCTTTTGCCCTCAATTCTTACACCTATAAAAAAGGCACTCCTACCACTCATTTGAGTATCCCTTTTCTTCTCTTCTCACCTCCTCTAAAGCTCTACGAGCTAGTCCCATACCTGGGATGCTCCATTAGAGCTAGAGTAAAGTAATTTTTCCATCTTCTCACCTCCTTCGTAGATCATCTTGCGGTTGTCCTCTCACTGCCATTCGGGAAGTGGATCTCGCCACCATGTTGCCTTGCTTCGTCTTCCATCCTCAAGCTCTGTTCTCCCTTGTCCAACATCTTATCCCCATCGTCCGGGTACTTCGTCAACGCGGCTCATTCTCCAAGCAACCGTCTAGGTGGATTCTCTCATCCCCCTCTTTTTATCACTTTCTAGTGTAGATTTCTAGCTTTCTAGTGTAGCACGTAGATGTAATGGACATGATTCTATCATTATGAAACATTTGTTTATTCTCTCCCTATTTTCTCTTTATTTGTATTATTATATCTTTCTCTTCTATTAGTTATTCTTTAAGTAGAACAGCTAGCGTGGATTAATTTCAACCAGCTAAAGTACTTTCCTAGGTAGTTTTTAATCAAATGTTTGCCTCCCTGTGTTCGACCCGAGAGGATTCAGAGTTTCGATTATAAATTTTAATTGATAGTGGATTTTTACGTGACTTTAACAACGGGGTTTCAAACTCAAACTTTTAGCATACCAAATTATGTTAATCATTTTGGCACCGTTACCGGGGAGGCAACGGATTTTGATTGTTTTTCACATTCTTCGCACTTATTTGCTTTCTAACTCTCTTTTATTTCTTCTCTATTGTCTTGTAGGTATCCCAACAAGGAATCTTCAAGCGGAAGAAAGGAGTAAAGTGTTGTTGAAGACCATTGTAAGTGCTCCCCCATTCTTTCCCCCTCCATAGATTTCCTTTCATCACCCTAATTCAAACCCTAATTAACCTAGGTGCTTTCATAAATCCTAGGCTTAGTTTGGTTGTTTGATTGCCACCTCCACCCACCTCACCCTCCGCTTATAAAAAAACCTAAAAGAAATCCCACAGAGGTACACAACCTCTTTTGATTTTTCATACTCAACTGGTAACTCAATCTTTGTAACTGGTAACACAAACAAACACATAATTGAGTGGAAATCAGACTAGGTAACCACTTGTGTGCCTAATTCAATGGTATGTTAAGGCTATTTGCTTGAGTTGTTTGGGCCGCACTACTTGATCTAAAAATAACTCATCAAGTAGCTTGCTCATTAGGGTTAACATTTAAGGTCAGTACCAGGCACCCCACTTTATTTTGATTTCAAAGGAAAACATCTTCACCCGTGTTTGCAAATCTTGGTGTGTCTCCTGAACTTGATTGAATCAACCTTAACTTAAACCCTAAAAGCTACTTAAGCAAGATTTGAACTTTGAAAACCATTCAACCAAGTAATCTTGCTTGAAAACTCTAGTTGTGCACTCACTCACACTTATTCAATCAATCATTAAGGGCAAACCCATTTTAAGAGCCCATCACATTTCAAAAGCACTGCTATCTTAGGCCTAATCTAAAATCAAGTAGACATTGGCCCTAGGACTCACCAGTCCATTTCAGGATATTTCTCATACTGTGGTGCAAATTTGTGGTGTCTGCTTTCTCCACAAGGTGCTAAGTTGGGGGCCCTGATTATCAAATGACTTAAGTAGGCAGGAGTTTGGCATAATTAGCGACCTTTAGGACATGCTCCCCTTGCTTCGCTAGCCCAACTTAACCAGCTTCTAGATTAAGGATAACACAGAATTCATGTTGTAGTTTGAATTTATCTTGGAGCATAGGTCCTTAGGCCACCCAACTTAAGGATATGCTTGTATTGTTGTGCTTTAGGGTTCTATTCTCTAGTCCTTCCGACTCCTTTCCTAGTTTACGCTTGGAAGGAGGTCATTGAATCCCCGCTTGGAAGGACCATTAGACCATTTAAGGAGGCGTAGGTTGAATTTTATTCCAATAGATCTCATGGCTATCAACCACCTCCTCTGCCTCAAGATTTGCAAGAGATGCTGCAAAGGTAGCTGGAACAAGTGCAGCAAATGCAAGCATGGTTCCAGTGAATGCATGGTTAGGATGCTCAGCCTTTGAAGGATTTTATGATCCTTCTAATTATGGAGATGTCCCAGTGTCCATATTCTAGCCGATGACATAGAAATCATGCCCCAGGTGTTAAGCCTGATCAAACATTTTCATGGGCTTGGCTCTAAAGATCCATTTCAGCATTTGGAGGACATGACCACTTTGGTCTAGACCACCAAAGCGTGAAACATAAATGAGTAGATGATTATGAGGCTTTTCCCTCACTCTCTTAGGGATAAGGCCGCACATTGGTACTGGATTATTGGAAGGCCGATAGCTACATGGAATGATCTTAAGTTGACCTTCCTAAAGAAATTCTTTCCAGTTGGGTGTATCAATGCCTTGCGATGGGCAATTACTACTTTCGTCTAGTGGCCGAGGGAACCGCTTCATGGTGCCTGCGAGTGATTCCAGGATTTGTTGTGGAAGTGTCCACACCACAAGGTGCCGAAATGGCAACTCGTGTAGATCTTTTATCACGGGTTGACTAAGCAACTCCGTAATCACGTGGATGCCTCTTGCGGAGGCAATTTCCTCAACAAGGATGCAGATAGTGCGCATGATTTGTTTGAGGAAATCAGTGAAAATTCTATCAATCATGCCTCCATGGACACTTTTGACCAATCCCAACAACCCAGATTGAATGTTAATGAGGTCCATGACTCTCATTGATTCGATATGGAACTGATTTGTAACAAACTCAATAAAGTGAACCTGGTTACAAAAAGAATGGAAGAGTGGATAGTTGAAAACTTTGTAAATACTTCTAGACCCACTCAATCTTAGAATTCGGGATTCCATTCTTCACAAGCTCCTACTGGACGGGAGTTCATAAATCAGCTGGAAGTGGCTCAACCTGTAAGCTAGCATTATTCGGAACCTCACAGGTTCCAAACTAGGACCTTTGATCTCAATTTCTCTGATCCCTCTCCTTCTTTCTTGCCATCCTCGCCCTATGAGGATGTGTATGCTGTACAAGAGAATGTTAGGTCCAACCCATATTCTAACTCCTATAATCCGAGTTGGAGGAACCACCCTAACTTCTCTTGGGAAAATCTAGGGTAGCAGACCCAAATCAGACCCAACAACTATGCACCGCAAAGACCAATGGGTCAGGGTCATGTTTACACTTAGTTACCCCCTAATTAGGTCAATCAGCCAACTTGGAATGCCCGTCAACCCACAGGGCAAGCTGATTTGAATCGATAGATGGTAGAAATGCAAGGATCCATGCTCTAGCTCATGCAACAAATGAAAACCTCGCTGGATAACTTGTAATCTGGGCTCATTGCTAATATTCGTTAGCCTGGATCTCTACCATCTCAACCCATACCCAACCCTCACAATGTACAAAATCAGGGCAATCAAGCCTAAGGGTACGAGAATCAGAGGGACCTACACGCACATGCTTAGGTGGTTGAGTAGGGTCCATCTTCTTCTACTTCTTCCAATCCTGGATATCTGACTAATCGACCCCCTCCAATCTTTCTTAACCCTCCCAAAGCCCCAAACTCGTATGCCTTTGCAAATTCCATCACCTTAAGGAGTGGGAAGCAAACCTAGGATGCCGAACTGCCTTCTTCTAGTAACCAAAACACTGATATGCCTGAGGAAGGAAAGGAGAGCATTGAAGAAGAAATCAAGGCCTAAGAACCTGAATCCAATGATCTTACTCATGTTCCATTTCCTGAAGCCTTACTTAAATCTAGGAAGAAGAAGCCTGTTGATAGTAACAAGGATCTTTTGAATATATTCAAGAATGTTGAAATCAATATCCCGCTCCTCGATGCTATTAAGAACATTCTGCCTTATGCTAAATTCTTGAAGGATTTATACACTCATAAGTGTAAGTTGAGGGAATCTATCCTGAGGTAGGTGATACTCTCCGAGCAGGCCAGTCTGTTATCTTGAATCACCTTCCTCAGAAAAAGAGAGATCCAAGTGCCCCTTTGTTTCATGTGTTATCGGGGATTACATCTTTGACCGAGCACTTTTGGATCTAGGTGCATCCATAAACCTAATTCCAATTTCTCTTTATGAAAAGTTTGGATTAGATGAACTCAGGCTGACCTCAGTAATGTTGTAGTTAGCGGACCGTTTGGTTACAAACCCAAAAGGCATTATTGAGGATGTTATCATCAAGGTTAAATGATCGTGAAAATACGCGGTTTGTTAATTAGGTAATTTAGTGTCATTGCAACGTGTAAATCCTCTTTCGCTTTTAAATTTATATCCTAGATAGGGGTGTATCTAGGGTCGTCCAAGGAGGCAAAAATTGCAATTCAATTCTCTTGCTAAAAATACATCTCAACTTTCTTTTTGGTATTTTAAATATATATAATTTTTTTTTGTGTTTTGAAATAATACGGGCAAAGTGCGAATTGTGACAAAAGAGTCCTAACACCTAAAATGCTAAGCTGAAACTTAAGAGATTAAAAAGTCCACTACCTAAGCTCACTCTAGGCAAGTGGAGGCCTAGAGTAATTAGGGAGTGGAAGTAGAATAAATGCTAGAACTACAGTAAAAATTGCAACAGAAAATTTAAAAGAAGGCAATTTAATTAACTCGAATTTGTGTTCTTTTTTCCAAGACAAGTAGAGGAATGCTTCTACTAGAAATAAACAAATTTAAAAGCAATAAAAGAAATACAAATCCTCTTGCAAAAATTGGTGAAGAAGGGAGTCTTCTTGCTCTAAGCATAGCTGCTCCTTGGCTTGAAAAGAGGGCCTCCTTCTTCTCCTTCCTTGAGAGCTCCTCCAATGTGGCGTGGACCACCTTTAAGATCTCCTCCAAAGATCTTCCTTGCTTGGCTTCTCCTTTGGCTGGCCTGGGCACAAGAGAGAAGGGAAGAGGGGAAGGCACCAAGGGGATAGAATATCCCCTTAATCTTCTTCTTCTTCTTCTTCTTCTCTCTTGGGCGTGGGCTTCTAGGTAGAATATGAGAGTGAAATTGCTAGCCAAGGATGTTGGAGCATAGCTAAGCTAAGCTAAGCTAGCTTAGCTAATGGAGGAGTAGAGGAGGAGGTGTTGGAGCTAGGGTTAAAAGGGAGGAGCTGAGGAGGAGAAGTCTGGAGCTGAAACTGGAGCTGGCTGCTGCTGAAGAGGCTGGCATGGAGCTACTCTAGCTGGCCTAGCTTGCTAGTTCTTTGCTAGCTGCTAAGCCAAGCTAAAGTGAGTTGGCTTCTACTATGATGAGCTGAGGTGAGCTAGGTCTGGTGCTCCCGGGGAGGATCAAGCTAGTTGAGGTAGCTAAGGTAGCTTAGCTCAATTGAGTTGAGCTAAGCTGAGTCCCCGGGAGCTGGACTTGAGCTTCCTAAGCTGGGATGAGTTCTTCTTTAGCTGGCTGGAGTTGAGTGGAGTTGGATGTAGCTGGATCTGAGCTGGGGTGAACTTCTGTCAACTCAGCTGAGCTAGCTAGAGCTCCCTGTGGACTAGTGGGAGCTGAGATGAGCTAGACTCAGCTAAGTTGAGCTGGATCTGAGCTGACTTGAGCTAAGGTGAGCTAAGATGAACTTTCTTGAGCTGCCATTCAGCTGAGATTAGCTGAATGGAGCTGAGATGAGCTAACCCCAGTTCAAGTGAGCTAGGTTCCAACTGTGGTGAGCTGGATCAAGCTGAGTTCCAGCTAGTCTAAACTCCTTCTTCACCAATTGCCTTCTTGAGTGCTAGGGTTTTAGGGATCTGTATATCTGTTCATCCCTAACACTCACAAAAATATATTAAAATAATAAAAGAAAATGCAATACATGCCTAACCTAGTGAATGCCTAAATGCAGCCCAAAAACCGATTTGCGGAGTAAAATCCTAAGAGCTAGGTTTGTTTTAATGCATAAGAATGATGATAAACTGGCGTTTATCACACCCCCATGCTTATCTTTTGCTAGTCTCTTAGCAAATTTTTTTTTTTGTAAACAAATTTTTGGGAAATCTAATTTTTTCGACTTTTGAGGAGAAAAAAGATTAAGGGACCTTGGTAGATCAAAACACAGGAGGTACGGGATTTGTTAAAGATAAACATTGGGATTTATTTTTGGATCCAACCATTAGACAGAACGGGATCAATATATCCTCCAGAAAATTCACAAATTAACCCCTTGTTAATTCAGATGACTTGAAATTTTTATTTTTAGGATTTTTCTGGCTCATGAATCTGATTCGCAACTTGAAAAATCCTTTAAAACCTTGTGTTTGTGCTTGTGAAAAGCCAACATTTATAAGGGCGTGTTAATTTATTTATTATTACTTTTTTTTTCCTCCCCCATGCTTATTTTCAGCTTAGTCTTACAACAGATGTGTCGGGATCATCATTCCCATTACCACTCCTCGAGGGGGCTCTAGCGCCAGTACTTCGGGATAGCACTGTCCATGACACCACCCAGGAGCTCACAACCCCAAAACACGATGCGGTGTAAAGGGGAGCTCCAAGCAAACTCAAGCTCCTGCTCCGACACTATAGGTAGAGTACCATCCAAGACACTTGAGCTGCTGAAATGCGCTTTAATGCTTCATCTAAAGATATGAAATATAGATATGGAGTAGCACCGAGGCGGTAACATGTTGATATCGCATCCTCAAAGGAGGCATTTTCCTCCTTCTCGGCGGTGGGAACTCAAACCAATGATCTGCTTCAGACTTTTACTAAGTCCAAACAAGGGAGTTTTTCAAATTTTTAGTTGTTTTTTAAGTGTTGGCTTGTGTGTGAAAACTGACACAAGAAGTTCTTCAAAACATGCACGTTTTTGAATTAGAAACTAAGCCAAATACTTTCCATATTACAAAATAGGATCAAGTCACCTGAACTATCATGAGTTCAGGTGGAATTTTAGAGAAAGATATCTGATCTAGTCTAAAATACACCCTGAAATTCTAATGATCAGATCCGCATCATCATCCCTAGTTTGTTAAAGATTAAATCCCATTGTACCTAAAAGTAAAATTTTCAACCTTAGTCCCGATTTCAAAAATTTTTCCTCAAAAAGTTTTCAACGTTTTTATTTTTATTTATATATATATTTTGGGTATGCAAGCAGGAAGTAAATTAAAGAAAAATGCATATTTTTAGGTTTTGAAAATCCTAAATCGATCGTCAAAATTTAAAAACACCCCCCCATGCTTAAGATATGTCATGTCCTCATGCATTAGGAGGGAAAAGGGATCACCTTAGTGAAGAACGGTTGGGTTTAGGATGATTAAAACCTAGAAAAAGAAGAAAAAAGGAAAGCAGGGAAAAATGATGGGTTACCTCCCATCCAGTGCTATCTTTTACGCCATTCAGCTAGGCGTAATGTGCATTAGTGATCAAGGGTGGCTGGCTCAGTAAAATTAAAAGATTCAGACGGAATTTTAGGCGTATGATCAAAATAGGGCTTTAAACGCTGGCCATTGACTTGAAAGGTCGAATTAGTTTTTGGATCAAAAAGATCAACAGTGCCATATGGATATGTTTTATGGACAATAAAGGGGCCGGTCCATTTAGATTTTAATTTGCCAGGAAAAAGACGTAATCTCGCATTGAAAAGCCAAACGCGTTGATTAACATCGAAGTGTTTCCGAACGATATATTTATCGTGAAATTTCTTTATTCGATCTTTATAAATCCTTGCATTTTCATAGGAAAAATTACGCAATTCTTCCAATTCAGTTAATTATAATTTTCTATGGTTACCGGCATCAGATAAATCCATATTGAGTTGTTTTATTGCCTAAAAAGCCCTATGTTCTAATTCTACCGGGAGATGGCATGCCTTCCCAAAAATCAAACGGAAGGGAGACATGCCAAGCGGGGGTTCAAAAGCGGTACGGTAGGCTCATAAAGCGTCGTCCAATTTGGTGGACCAATCTTTACGGTTGGGCCTAACCGTCTTTTGTAAAATATTTTTAATTTCCCGGTTAGAAACTTTAGCCTGGCCATTTGTTTGGGGGTGATAAGGTGTGGAAATTTTATGATTAACCCTATATTTAGAAAGAAGGTGACGAAATTGTGAGTGGGTGAAATGTGAGCCTCCGTCACTGATAATGGCTTTTGGTATGCCAAATCTTGAGAAAATATTTTTCTTAAGAAATTCGACAACCACACGGTGATCACTAGTGCGGGTGGGTATTGCTTCTATCCATTTAGAAACATAGTCGACTACGACTAATATATATAAATACCCGCCAGAGTTGATGAATGGTCCCATGAAGTCGATGCCCCAAACATCAAAAATTTCAACCTCTAAAATAGGATTAAGGGGCATCATATCCTTCCGAGTCATGTTGCCGATGCTCTGGCAATGCACACAGGACCGAACAAAGTCATGAGCATCTTTGTGTAAGTTGGGCCAATAAAATCCCGCATTAGGAATTTTAGCTGCAGTTTTCTTGCCCGAAAAATGTCCGCCACAGGCCTTTGAGTGACAATGTGTCAAAATATCATGGATTTCAGAATTGGAGACACATCGTCTAATGACCTGATCGACACAAATGCGGAAAAGGTTGGGCTCCTCCCAAAAATAATATTTAATATCAGCAAAGAACTTATCTCGTTTTGTTTTTGGCCAATCAGCGGGGATTCATTCTGTTGCTAAGTAGTTTGCGATGGGCGCAAACTAAGGGAGGGTTGTAGCAGCTAAAATGCTTTCATTGGGGAACTGATCTGGCGGGGTCATTATGTCATTCGTCATAAGATGAGAGAGATGGTCGACCACTACATTGTGCAATCCCGCCTTATCCTTGATTTCCAGGTCAAATTCCTAGAGCAGCAGAATCCAACGGATAAGGCAGGGTTTCGCATCTTTCTTTGTCAGCAAATATTTAATTGCTGAGTGGTCGATATATACAGTGACATGTGACCCCAACAGATAAGATCTAAATTTTTCTAAGGCAAATACAATGGCAAGAAGTTCCTTTTCAGTAACCGTGTAATTCTGTTGTGCATCATCAAGGGTTTTGCTAGCATAATAGATCACAACGGGCTTCTTGCCAATTCTTTGCCCTAAAACGGCCCCCACAGCAAAATCTGAGGCATCTGTCATTAATTCAAAGGGACTATTCCAATCAGGTCCTTGTAATATTGGTGCCTCAGTAACCTCTTTCTTCAACCTCAAAAAACTCTCCAGGCACTTATCATTAAAATCAAATGGTTGGTCTTTAGTGAGAAGCTGACTTAAGGGCTTGGAGATTTGGGAAAAGTTTTCTATGAATCGACGGTAGAAACCCACATGACCCAAAAAGGATTTGATCTGTTCGACAGTAGTGGGCGGTGGGAGCCTAGATATAGCATCTATTTTTGCCTTATCTACCGCGATTCCTTGTTTTTAAATAACATGGCCCAAGACAATACCTTCTTGGACCATAAAATGATTTTTTTCCCATCTGAGGACCAGATTAACTTCTATGCATTTTTGGAGAGTTCTTTCAAGGTTTTTTAGACAATGGTCAAAAGAATCGCCAAAAACAGAGAAGTCATCCATAAAGACTTCTAAACATTCACCTACCAGGTTAGAAAAAATTGCAAGCATGCACCTTTGAAAAGTCACAGGTGCATTGCAAAGACCGAAGGGCATCCTTCGGAAAGCAAAGGTTCCGAAGGGGCAGGTGAAAGTTGTTTTGTCCTGGTCCTCAGGATGAACCGCTACCTGATTATAGCTGGAATAACCGTCCAGAAAATAGTAAAAATCCCATCCGGCTAACCGCTCCAAGATTTGATGAATAAAGGGGAGAGGGAAATGATCCATCTTGGTGGCAGTGTTTAATTTTCGGTAATCGATACACACGTGCCAAGAAGATGCGGTTCGAGTGGCTACATTTTCCCTATTATCATTAGTGACAACTGTTAGTCCAGCCTTTTTGGGTACAACTTGTGTTGGACTAACCCAGGAGCTGTCAGAAATGGGGTAGATGATATTAGCATCCAGCCACTTAATAATCTCCTTTTTTACCACCTCCTGCATAATAGGGTTCAAGCGCCTTTGTAGTTGGCGGGAGGGGCGAGAATCGTCCTCTAAATATATACGATGCGTACAATAGGACGGATGAATACCCTTAAGATCAGAAAGGGTCCAGCCAATAGCTTTCCGATATTTACTCAAAACTTGGAGGAGTTTGTGCTCTTGTGCCCTGGTAAGTCCAGAATTTATAATCAGGGGCATGGTCTGATTAGGACCCAAGAAGACATATTTAAGGGAGTCGGGCAAAGGTTTTAATTCCAATTGTGGGCTTGGCTCCGAAAGAGTTTCTGCTTTGTGGGTTAGTGGTGAGGTGAGAGTGAATGGGTTAGCTGGAATGTTAACTGGATGTGTGGTTGGGGTGGAAGGGTGAGAAAAAGTGGATTGTTTAGGAACCGTATTGATAGCAAAACAGGAACTTAAATGGGAAATCTGCAAAGTTTCCTCCACAATGTTTTCTATTTCTGAATTCGTATCATCAAAGAAATCTGGTTCTTGGAACCGCCTAGAAGCTTGAAAAATGTTTAGGGTTACAGATTCACCGCCACACATGATTTTCATCATTCCAGAATCACAATCAATATTGGCACAGGCGGTGGCTAAGAATGGTCTTCCAAGAATAATGGGGGCAAACTTTAATGCTTCTGGTACCTCTATGTTCAGGACTAAAAAGTTTACTGCGAATAGACAATTTTTGACCTGGACAAGAACATCCTCAACAATTCCCCTTGGTTTAATTGTAGATCGGTCGGCTAATTGGAGAGTAACCTCAGCAGGTTTCAATTCACCGATCTTGAATTCCTCAAAAACAACTATGGGGATAAGATTAATTGAGGCACCAAGATCCAACAATGCATGATTAAATGAGGTATCATTAATGATAACTTGAATTAGGGAGGCGCTAGGATCTTTTCTCTTAAGAGGCAGTCGACGCTGCACAATTGAGCTGACTGTCTCTAGAAGAATCACCTTTCCTAAGTTTCTGGGCTGCCTTTTCAGCGTACATAAATCTTTTAGGAATTTTGCATAGGCAAGGATATATTTAATGGCATCTAGGAGAGGGATATTAATTTCTACTTGCCCAAATAAATCCATTAATTCCTTCTCAGTGGGCTCGGATTTCTTCTTTTTCTTATTTGAAGAGTGGAGGGCTTGTGGAAATGGGGCAGGGTTTCCTTGTTTTGCATGAATTGGTTCCTGAATAATAGGAGGGGAAGAGTTAATCTGTGTGTCATTAGAGCAGGTTTCTTTAACAGGTAGGGTATTGTGAGTGGTTTTCCCATTCCTCTAGGTAACTGCATTTGCAGTCTGGTTGTTTCTAGGATGAGGACGGAGGGCCTGGCTATTATTGAAACCTGGTGGATGCTGAGGTGCTGGCTGAATGGGTTGACTGGGATATCCACCTTGGAATTGATTCCTTTGATTATTTGGGTTGGGCATGGGTTGGGAAGGTAAATTCCCAATAGGTTGATGATCAAGAGTAACTTTAACTTGGTGTTGCAAGTTGGTAATCATGCGGGTTACTTCTGTTATTTGAGTCTGCATTCCTTGCAGAGTTTTTATGACCTGATTATTAATATCATCCTGGGATGGTCCAGGTTGATACATAGGTTGCCCATAATTCTCAAAATAGTTTTGTTTGGGAAAAGGAATCGGATTCGGGTTTTTCCAGGAGTGATTTGGGTTAGTCCTCCAGTTTTGATTGGAAGTGTTGGAGGGGTTTCTAAATTGCTCCTGGAGAGCATAAATATTTTCCGAGGTGGGATCAGAAATATTTTGATCAAAATTCCCGGTCAAATCTTGCGGGAAATCAGCCGGAAATTGCTGGCCAGCAAATGTGGCATCAATATTGTGTAGATTTTCTCTTCGGAGAATGTGTGGGGGGTTAGTGTGTGGAGAGTGGACGTGTGGAGCTTGTTTGTTTATGAACTTTTCTTCCATTTTAAGAAAAGTGCTTTTCAATTGGGGCTAGGTGGTAATAGGGCGCCCAACCGTTCTAAACCAATGAGATGCTTTGTCTTTAAGAAAGAGAGGAAAAAGTCTCATTAACCACACGTCTTCCTGCACATTGCAGGAACGAGTGGTTTGAGCGAGGACAGTTAATCCCTCGAGATGACAAAAAGGGTCCTCTCTTGAAAGACCATGAAAATGCTTGATAAGGTTTAGAATGGGAGGTTTGATCTCGAAATCCCCTTGTGGTATGACCACCCCTGGTCTTTCCTCATAATTGGAAGGATCATAGAAATCCTTAAGAGGAATGACAGGATGTTGGCGGGGTGGTGGATTTTGTCCTTGATTAGCTAGGTTCGTGATAGTCCTAGCTAGATCTTCTTGATTTTGTTGTAGTCGAGCCAAATGGTCGACCACTAATGCAAAGGGATTTGTATTTTGGGTTATAATTGGAGGGCCACCTGGCCCTGTTGGTATTTCTGGTTGCTCCAAGTTAGGGAGGTGAGGGAGGGTGAAGTCAGCTTGTGGGTCGGTTGATGGGTTAGAAGTGGAAGCAGAATTTTTTTGACGGCTTCCTGGGTTTTCCATTTTTTTAGAAGAGGAGGGGGAGGAAAATAATGATTTCCTGCTGCGGGGGGCGAAATCAGATGGTACCTCGAGGTGTGGTTTTTGGGACCGTCGCCCGTGCATGCACTACTTGGAAGAATTGGAGGGGAGGAGAAGAGAAAGAGATGAGAGAAAGTGTGTAATTTAAACAAACAAAACTAGACCTAACTTAAATGCGACTCCCTAATAATAAACCTAAGACTTGGTCTATGTAGGAAATAAGTAGTCAATAGTGAATACCCGTTCTTTCAACAAATCTAGCCAAGTTTCTTAAGGGGAGGTTTGGGCCCAAACGTTTCCCAGGAAAAACCCAGGTGCTTGTACAAACCCGCTCCTGGTCATTTGACACGGCCCCTCAGCCTGAGCACCAGATATAGATGACAGAATTAGTACTAACTAAAGAAAACTTAAGACCTAGATAGCAAGCCTAAATTGATGAATCCTTAGGGGTCAAGTTGCTACAAGTTTTAATTAGGTCTAGGATATTACAGTTCACATGGAATGTGCAGGGCGTTAGTTGGGTTGTTGCCCTGTTATTTCAATTTTTTTTGTGTGTGTGCAGGAATTGGAGAGTGGCTCCAATGAAAATCAAGTTGTCACACAATTTTTTTTTTGTATTTATGTCTTTTAGGATTCAATTTAATTGAATGTGTTTTAGGGTTTCTATTGTTAAATTTTCAAACAAGTTTGAAAATCCACAATCAAAGGAAAAACAAGTTGTATGGGTGATTGTATATTTCCTTTAAATTGAGTCTCTAAAAAGAAAGAAGGAAACCCTAAGCCAATTGTCCTTAAGACAGAAATTTAACTACCAATGAGTTATTTTTAGGCTTTCTGAATAGATAGTGGTATAAACAATGCAACCAACACCACTACCTTGAGTGAAATCAAACAAGGATTCCAGAAAAGATTTTTGCAAGATTTTAGAATTTGGTTTGATAATTGTTTTGAATTTTTAATTATACTGGTGTCAAAGTCCATAAATGATACCTGTGGGTATTTTAGACTTTTCAATATTATCACCGACCTCAGAAAATTTTGATGATTTTATATGATATGTAAAATTTCACAAGGATTCCAGAAAGATAAATTTCACAAAAATTAGATGAGTATAAAAATTCTAAAAATTCGTGGACAGTAGCAAAATAGGAAGATTAGAGGGTGTGACCCCTTTGCAGTCCATAAATTTTTAAAAATTAAATACAAATCCAATTGATTGAAAATTTGGAACAGATGTTCCTAACTCAATTTGGAATCATTGTATAAAATTTTATTATTTTAGGAAGCCTGTGGTGTTAGGAAACGATTTTTCAAGTCCAGACAGAAATCTGGACCCAAAAAACAGAACACCAATACTTGCAATGGAGTGGTGTTAAAGAAGCATTCAAGCAAACAATAGATTTTAAAATGCACCACTCCACTTAATCAAGTTGTTTAGGGTCCTGAAAGCCAAGTTTAGTGTATTTTGGTAGTTTTTAATTAATTATGTGACCAGAAAAAGGAACCTACCTGAATTTCATGGGAAGAAAAAGAAACTTTGAGCTCTCGCTTTCAGATTCCCGCTTTCTTCCTGCAATAGTTCCTACACACATGAAAGAGAAGAAAGAGAAGAGGATGAGATCGAATTCAAGCAAGAGGAGAAAGAATAGCAAAGCCATGCCTCCTCAGCAATGGTGCCAAAAAGTGATCGCGAAAATACGCGGTTTGTTAATTAGGTAATTTAGTGTCGTTGCAACGCGTAAATCCGCTTTCGCTTTTAAATTTATATCCTAGATAGTGGAGTATCTAGGGTCATCCAAGGAGGCAAAAATTGTAATTCAATTCTCTTGCTAAAAACATATCTCAACTTTATTTTTGGTATTTTAAATATATATAATTTTTTTTTGTGTTTTGAAATAATACAGGTAAAGTGCGAATTATGACAAAAGAGTCCTAGCACCTAAAATGCTAAGCTGAAACTTAAGAGATTAAAATGTCCACTACCAAAGCTCACTCTAGGCAAGTGGAGGCCTAGAGTAATTAGGGAGTAGAAGTAGAATAAATGCTAGAACTACAGTAAGAATTGCAACAGAAAATTAAAAAGAAGGCAATTTAATTAACTCGAATTTGTGTTCTTTTTTCCAAGACAAGTAGAGGAATGCTTCTACTAGAAATAAAAAAATTTAAAAGCAATAAAAGAAACACAAATCCTCTTGCAAAAATTGGTGAAGAAGGGAGTCTTCTTACTCTAAGCCTAGTTGCTCCTTGGCTTGAAAAGAGGGCCTCCTTCTTCTCCTTCCTTGAGAGCTCCTCCAAGGTGGAACCTACACCTTCAATGCTCTCCTCCAAGGGGTGGGCATGCACCACCCTCAAAAGCTCCTCGAAGGTGGCGTGGACCACCTTCAAGATCTCCTCCAAAGATCTTCCTTGCCTAGCTTCTCCTTTGGCTGGCGTGGGCACAAGAGAGAAGGGAAGAGGGGAAGGCACCAAGGGGATAGAATATCCCCTTAATCTTCTTCTTCTTCTTCTCTCTTGGGTGTGGGCTTCTAGGTAGAATATGAGAGTGAAATTGCTAGCCAAGGATGTTGGAGCATAGCTAAGCTAAGCTAGCTTAGCTAATGGAGGAGTAGAGGAGGAGGTGTTGGAGCTAGGGTTTGGAGGGAGGAGCTGAGGAGGAGAAGTCTGGAGCTAAAACTGGAGCTGGCTGCTGCTGAAGAGGCTGGCATGGAGCTACTCTAGCTAGCCTAGCTTGCTAGTTCTTTGCTGGCTGCTAAGCCAAGTTAAAGTGAGCTGGCTTCTACTATGATGAGCTAAGGTGAGCTAGGTCTGGTGCTCCCAAGGAGGGTCAAGCTGGTTGAGGCAGCTAAGGTAGCTTAGCTCAACTGAGTTGAGCTAAGCTGAGTCCCCGGGAGCTGGACTTGAGCTTCCTGAGCTGGGATGAGTTCTTCTTCAGCTGGCTGGAGTTGAGTGGAGCTGGATGTAGCTGGATCTAAGCTGGGGTGAACTCCTGTCAACTCAGCTGAGCTAGCTAGAGCTCCCTGTGGACTAGTGGGAGCTGAGATGAGCTAGACTCAGTTAAGTTGAGTTGGATCTGAGCTGACTTGAGCTAGGGTGAGCTAAGATGAACTCTCTTGAGCTGCCATTCAGCTGAGATTAGCTGAATGGAGCTGGGATGAGCTAACCCTAGTTCAAATGAGCTTGGTTCCAGTTGTGGTGAGCTGGATCAAGCTGAGTTCCAGCTAGTCTAAACTCCTTCTTCACCAATTGCCTTCTTGAGTGCTAGGGTTTTAGGGATCTGTATATCTGTTCATCCCTAACACTCACGAAAACATATTAAAATAACAAAAGAAAATGCAATGCATGCCTAACCTAGTGAATGCCTAAATGCAGCCCAAAAACCCGTTTGCGGAGTAAAATCCTAAGAGCTAGGTTTGTTTTAATGCATAAGAATGATGATAAATTGGCGTTTATCATTAAAGTCTTCTACTTTCCTGTAGATTCCCTTGTTCTTGACATGGATAAACCTGAAAATTTAAGGAACATGCCCATCATTCTAGGGTGTTCGTTCCTGGCTACTGCTAAGGCCAATATAAACTGTGAAAGCGGTGGGTTGGAGATTGCCTTTGGGGATAGAAAACTGAAACTAGATATTTTCAAGGTGATTAACAAATTTGATGATTGTGGATATGTTGAGGAACTTGAGGATGATGATATGAATCTTGATACTTGTATGGCTATTATCGTTCTTGAGAATTCCTCTCGTACCAATGAACTTAACCCACAACCCTCCATGGCTATCTCGCCACACCCTAAAGAGGTTGCTGATTTCCTTCACTTCCAACCTCTTCCATTGGACTATCATAATGAATCTTCATCAGAATCCTCCTTACCCTCCATCTTGAACCTGCCCCAGCTTGAACTGAAACCATTGCCCGACAGTCTGAAATATCAATTTTTAGGACCTAAGAAAATGCTCCCTATGATTACTAGTGCTAAACTAACTAAGGAGTAGGAGATGAAACTGATTAAGGTCCTAAAAGCACATAAGGAGGCATTTGGTTGGATCATCCATGACCTTTGGGGGATTGAGCCATCTTATTGTAATCATTGAATTTTTATGGAAGATGGATCCCACCCTTCTTGCCAGATGTAGAGGAGACTGAACCCTAATATGCGAGAAGTGGTCAAGAAAGAAATCATCAAGTTGCTTGACGTAGGAATCATTTACCCAGTCTCAGATAGTCCCTAGGTTAGTCCCATTTAAATTATTCCCAAGAAGGCCGGGATTACCGTTGTGACTAACGAGAAGGGTGGATCCATCACGACTCGTTTAGCTTCCTCTTGGAGAGTCTGTATTGATTACAGGAAGCTGAACACAGCCACGAAAAATGATCATTTCCCTTTACCCTTCATTGACCAAATTCTTGAAAGGTTAGGCAGGAAAAAGTATTTCTGTTTCTTGGATGGTTACTCGAGATATAACCAAGTCCCTATCCATCCCGAGGATCAGGAAAAGATGACTTTCACCCGTCCCTATGGAACATTTGCATTCCGTAGAATGTCATTTGGGCTTAGCAATGTACCTGCGACTTTTTAAAGGTGCATGCTAGCCATCTTCTGAGACATGGTGGGAGAGTTTATGGAATTATTCATGGATGATTTCTCCATTTTTAGAGATTTGTTTGATTCTTTCCTGGCTAACCTAAAATTGATCCTTAAGAGATGTATCAAAACACGATTGGTCCTTAGATGGGAAAAGAGTCACTTCATGGCACAAGAAGGTATTGTCTTGGGTCATGTAGTATTTGAGTGGGGAATTGGAGTTGATCGAGCTAAGGTGGATGCTATCTCCAAACTTCCTCCTCCCACATCTGTTAAACAAATCCGATCATTCCTTGGTCATGTGGAATTTTATAGGAGGTTCATCAAGAACTTTTCTAAGGTTGCTCGACCTTTGAGCAACCTTCTGGCCAAAGATACGCCGTTCGATTTTGATAAATCATGCCACAAGACATTTGATTTTCTCAAAACGACAGTCACTTGTGCTCCGGTGTTGCAACAACCAGTCTGGATAGCCCCATTTGAGATAGTGACAGACGCTTCTGATTACGCGGTTGAAGTTGTTTTGGGTCAGAAGATAGATAGGAAGCCCTCTGTCATTTACTACACTAGCAAAACTCTGGACGAGGTCCAGAGGAATTACATTATTACAGAAAAAGAGTTGCTAGCTGTAGTGTTTGAATTGGAAAAATTTAGGGTTTATGTTGAACGGTATTTTTCGTGAATCGCTACGCTTACGAGATTGGCTTTGGAAAACCTGTCGTTGTAGTTCAAAAAGCGAAGAATTCGTGTTCAACAAAAAAAATTTATATCGAAAATAATTCCGGGTCGAACACAGGGAGGTTACGTTGATCTATATTCGCAATTATATATTTTTTTGGAATTTTTTTATAAGTAAGGCGATATAATTACAATGGTGCTATCAAACTGAGAGAGAGAGAGAGAGAACATTCATTCAATATTTCAACTATTTATAAAAGTTACACTAGAAAGCGGAAAATCAATTACACTATAAAGCAGGAAAATTCTACACTAGAAAAGCTGTAAATAAGAATGGCAGAGAGAAGTTATCCTCCTCGACGATTTCTTGGAGGACGAGCCGGATGGGACAACGCCTGGACGAAGGAGAACGAAGCAGGACGAAGGAGGACGAAGCAGAAGAACGGGAACAGAGCAGCACGCCGTCGTCGTCGCGGGATCCACTTCCGAAGGGGAACGAAAATTGGACTTTATCTCGCAAGAAGCATCTCGGGTGTGGGACAAGCTTCTTTTGAGCTTTGGAGGGGTAGAGAGGAGAAAGAAGGGATGAGAATTTCGTATGGAGGGGGTCTCCTTTTATAGTTGCAAGGAGTGGGGGCAAAATGGACATTACAACTTCAAAATAATAAAAGAGGGGTCTTTAGTGACAGATAAATCCGTCACTAAAGCCCCGACGTGGCCGTCGCCTCCGCGCCCACGCGCGCCTCCTCGGCTTCCCGCTCCTCAACGCCCGCGCACGTCCAGCGCTTTTCAGCTGTCCGATCGCGAGATCGGACGGCTTAAGATGCGTCTGCGCCCGCGCGCTGCGCGCGTCTGATTGTGCGTTCAATCGCGCGTCCAATTGCGCGTTGACTCTATCGGGCGCGCGCGGCCGTCCGATGTCCATCCGACGCTCCAATTCCTCACGCCCACCGCTCCTCGCCACGGCTCGAACCCGCACCCCACGCTCGAGATAGCACGCTCGACCGCTGCGCTATGGGGCGCGGATGGTCGAGCGGGCGTTTTTAAATGCGAGCACCCACAGCCGTTGGATTAAGATCCAATGGCGGAGAGCGATTGGGCGCGGGGCTTTCACAAGACGCAAGCGGCCGTTTGGGAGGCTGAGATGGCACCACGTGGCGCTATCTTGGCCGTCCATCTTCTGGAAGTTGTAGATGGTGCCACGGATGTCGGATTGACTCGATTTTTGTGTCGTTGGGCTGCGATCGTTGATCCGAATTCATCCGTGCGGTCGGATTTATCATCTGAAGTATGGATTTACACCATCCTGGCCCTTGATCTTCTAAGGTTCCCGGGTCACTATTTGATGCTACGGATGCCTGATTAGGGCGATCTTGGAGTCGTTGAACTCCAATCGTCGCCCTGATCACATCCATACGGTTGGATCTTTGATCCGAGGCCTTGATAAAATATTTGCCCTGTCCAAGCACATAAAAGGAGACAATTAACCTCCATTTTATTCAAAGTATTCTAAATGCAAGATGATGCATGTAATGCAATATTTATATCATGAAATGCAATCCTATGCTTAAGAACATGCATAAATAGACATCTTAAGTAGTGTAAATGTGTTTACATCAGTTTATCTCTTAGGATCTCTTGTCATAATCTATACCGACCACTTGGCCTTGAGACATCTTTTGGCCAAAAAGGATGCCAAACCCTGACTCATCCGATGTTTCTTTTACTTCAAGAATTTGATCTTGAAATTAAAGACAAATCTGGGGCACAAAATGTGGTGACGGATCATCTTTCGAGACTCCTAATTGATTCTTCTTATCCAGATATTCCGATTACTGTACTTTTCAGGATGAGACTATTCTTACAGTTTTAGGAGTCCAAACCCCTTGGTTTGCACACATGGTAAATTATTTGCTCGTTGGTCAAATCCCCAAGGATTGGACCAATCAACAATAGGATAAACTTATATTCGAGGCCAAATATTACTTTTGGGATGACCCTGGACTGCACTGCATAGGCTCTGATCAAATTATTCGTTGATGTGTTCCGGAGAATGAGTTCTAAAGCATACTTGAGTTTTGCCATGCATCTACATGTGGTAGACATTTCTCTGGGAAAAAGATGCCTGCAAAGATTTTGTAATCTGGATTTTATTGGCCATCTTTATTTGAGGATGTCCAAGAGTTCTCAAGGTCATGTTCCCGATGCCAGACACTTGGGAGCATAGCCAAGAGAGACATGATGCCTCTAAACCTGATTCTTCCCATTGAAATCGTCGATGTTTGGGCCATTGATTTCATGGGACCTTTCCTCCCTTCATTTGGACACCAGTACATTCTTGTAACTGTTGACTACATGTCCAAGTGGATTGAGGCTATCCTCACCTGAATCAATAAACACAAGGTGGTCATTGATTGTGTCAAGAAGAGTATCTTCAGCGGTTCAGGATCCCGAGGGCTATCATCAGTGATAGTGGTACCCATTTCACCAATGCCTAATTTCGTAATTTACGGGCAAAATACAGGGTAAATCACAGAATTTCCACACCTTATCACCCTCAGATGAACTAACAGGCCGAGATCTCCAATCGGGAGATTAAGAACATCTTGCAGAAAACGGTTAGGCTTGATAGGGAAGATTGGACTCAAAAGCTTGACGATGCTCTTTGGGCCTATTGTACGGCGTACAAAACGCCTATCGACATGTCACCATTTCATCTGGTATATGGCAGGGCATGCCATTTACCCATAGAGATTGAACATCGGGCATTCTGGCCAATCAAGAAATGTAATTTTGACTTAAGTTTAGCCGGAAAGACCAGGAAACTCCAACTATCTGAGTTGGAAGAGCTTAGAAATGATGGATATGAGAATGCCAAGATTTATAAGGCTAGGACCAAAGCTCTTCATGACCAGTTGATATCCTACAAGAGCTTTGAGCTGGACTAGAAGGTCTGGCTCTTTGATTCTCAACTTTAGCTCTTTCCCGGCAAGCTTAGGTTGAAGTGGAATGACCCGTTCATCATTGATTGGATATTCCCAAATGGGGCCATTGAGATTTCTGACCCAAAGACGGGTAATTCTTTCAAGGTCAATGGACAACGTCTGAAACCGTATGTTGATCGTGTTATTCCAGAACCCATCTTAGACAAGGTTGCTTTGACCATGATCTGACTTCTTTGGTTGGACCCTGCCTAGCTAATGGCATTAAACTTAGCATTTGTACAGTCTGACTTAGAGCTGACTAGAGCATCACAGAATCTAGGTGATATTTTCTTTATTCTGCCCTTTTTCTCATGCCTTTTATTTTCAATGAGGACATTGTATAAGCTAGGCATGGGGTGAAATCATTTCTGAATCATATTGTTAGCTCTATGGATTTCTTGTAAATTTCCTTTATTTTTCCTTTTTATTAAAAAAAATTGAATTAGGAAAAGAGAACTTGCGTTTTAGAGTTTTTCAACTTTAGGAAATGATACAATAGGAGATGAACACTTAGATTTTTCAGGTCTTTGGGCTTAATCAACTCGGGTAACCACTAAAATGTGGACTTGTTCTCGAGTCCTCGCCATTCTGAATTCATTTCTAATTGGTTAATAAGTTGGGGTGATAAGTATGCAACTTTTCAACACGCCCGCTGATTTGATGGAACTTATAGTCTATGTATCTACACACTCCTTACACTGACTCACTTTTTGACGGTTTTAATGGAAATTGGGTAGCTAATGAACCTTCTAGGGTGGTATGGCTGGCAAGTTGTCGTGGATAACAGCCCATTGGTCGATTGTTCAGAACCCAGCCACACGACTATTCTCTACTTGCTATCTTTAGGTAAATATTAGATCAGGGAAGCCACCTACTTAGAAAAAAAAAGAAAGAAAAATATCCAAGAAGAAAAAGAAAAAAATGAGAAAAAGAAAAGAATAAAAAAAGAAATATGCCACACTTCACCGCATGAGTATGGCTAGCAAGTTGTTATAGGTAACAACTCATTGGTCGGTTGTCCAAAACCGAGCTCACAAAATGCACGTTTAATTCCAAACGCTTAGGAAGAAGCAGAGAAGTAGAATAAACTAGGGAGATATACACTGGGTTCGCCTTTGTGTTGACCTCATAAAAAATAAAAAGTAGGGAGAAAGCTGCCTGTCGGATAGATACACCTTTAGCCATAATTTCTTTTCAAGGTCACCTAAGGGCATAGAAACTTGAAGTCTGTTCTGACTGTCGAGCAATGAGTCTATTGATTGCATAGCAATCATGGGTCCTAATCAACCTGAATAATGTCTGAACCTATCTTAAATTGTGGATATTGCACTCATATCTTGCATATCATGCATTGCATCAGTCTATTTAGAATAAGATGAGATATCCTGTTAGTTAATGGTTTTTATTGCTATTTACAGATAATAAAGTGATCCAGGATGGAGATAGTGGAATAAAGCAATAAAGGAAGAAGAAGACTGATCCAGATAAGAGGAGTGAGGAGGATAGCCTTATCCCTACCCTTAGAAACCTTAGGACAGCCTTCCCAAACCCAAAACAACCTCCATTAGGACACCTTAGCCTCAAAACCCAAACATGGATAGCACTATCCATGTTCCTATCCCTCTCCCAAACACTTAGGAACCAAAACCAACCTTAGAAAACATAAAACCCACTCTCCAGCACCTTTTAGGACGTCCAGACATCTGGCTAGACGTCTGATTTCTGCAGAATAACAATCAGGAAGCTTAAACTCATACTGACACAGAATTGGACATCTAATTTAGTGTCTAGACATCCAATTTTGTGGTATAAGACGTCTGATCACTGTCCTGGACGTCTGATACTACTGTCTGGTTCCTGATTTTGGTGTTGGAAGCCCTAGCTTGCCTATTTTGACCTAGGAACCCCACCGGACACCCTAGGAAACCTAAGTAGAGACCTCCTAAGCCTAGTCCACTATCCATAGCCCTACTTGTCCTATCCCTAACCCAATTGAACCATCCCATACCTAATTGGGTGCATCTACAGTTGATTGGGTGCACCTGAGCCCAATTAGATCCACCCAGGATCTAATTAACTCATACCTATTAGGGTTACCCTAGCCTAATCACATGCACACATCTAATTAGACTTGACCTAGACCTAATTAGGTTCACTCCTACCCAATTAGACTTTCCTAAGCCTAATTAGGTCCACACCCACTTAATCTAGATTGACCCAACCTATTTAGCACCTAATCCTACCAAAACCCACAACCTAGCCCTACGAAAAACACACACCCACACACACACGCACACCTTCCCATTTTACTCCCACCAAACCCATGCACACTCTCTTGGAAACCCTAAAAGCTTGTGTCAAACCTAGATCCAAAAATTGTGGCATTTGCTATTTTTGGAGCCACCAAAAGTGGCAACCAAATGGAGCCTTCCATAAGGGCAAAGAGAGAGCTACGAAATTGGACCATCTCTCCATACACTCTCCCACCCATACTCTCCACTCTAAACTTGCTTCCACCCTCCAAAACCTTAAGGCCATCCTCCTCATCCTCCTCCAAGGCTCCATGGACGGCTAGCTAGAGAAGCTTCTCTCCAAAGCTTCAAGGACGACCATTGGTAGAGAAAGGGAGCAACACCCTCCTCTCTCCACTTGGGTGAATTAGCCCCCATCTTCTTCTTCTTGGACGGCCAAGAAGGCTCACCCATAGCCTCTTATGGCCGGCCATCTCTTTTGGTAAGCGTGTAGACGGGTTTGCATACCCAAGGTCTAGCCTACACCCTCACACAAGGCCGATGGCCCTAGTGGCAACTTTCCAGCGTGAGGGATTTTCTTCTATTTATATGCTTTCTAGTGTAGATGATGTGTGATAATTTTTTATGTATAAATAATTTCATGATGTTTCTGTGATTGATTGTCCTCATGTTTGCTTGCCTATATGACACTTTGGTTTGTTCATACCATGCACGGTCACCATGGCCTCATTTAGATGCACATAGTCACTTAGGTTTTTGCTAGTTTATCTAGATCTAGATTTCAATTCGCTTTTTGAAATAAAAAATCAAAAACACAAAAAGACAAAAATAGTAGCTTAGGTTAGATTTAGGTTATAGAAGTCAATCCAAATCTCGATTCGTTTTTGCGCCTCCCAGAGACGAATGACTGGGACTCAAGTTCTAAAAAGAATAAAGATCTATGAGAGTTTCGTTATAACAAATATCTTTGACGAGTGGTTTTTGCGACTATACTACGATTTCCAACGATTTCAAAATACACGATTTCCATGCTCGCCATCTATCACATTCACACAAAAAGATGCTTAGTACTTAGAGTTCTTGTCGAGTCTTGGGTGGGTTGGGTAACCGCAAAAAGCTGCCCCGAAACTCTAAACTCAAAAATTAAAAAAAAAGAAAAGAAGAAAAAGAAAAAGATGCTTTTGCTTTTGAATAAGGTGAGGACTTGGGGCGGACTATATTTTGGCAAACACCTGGGCACTATTGAGTCTAGATAGTTCAAGTTTTTAGTAGAAATTTCTTAGTGTTGAAAAATAAATATTGCCTAAGTAATTTGATTTTAATTCTTTTATAAATAGCATGTAGTTTTGCTAGGGACTAGCAAAAGATAGGCATGGGGTTGTGATGTGCACTCATCTAATTGGCCTAAAATGCCTATTTATGCATGTTCCTAGATTTATAGAAGTATCATGCATTATAAATATTGCATAGCATGCATCATTCTGCATTTAGATTAGTTTGTACAAAATATAGGTTACTTTGCCTCTTTTTGTGGCTAGAGGATAAGGTGATATTTATTGGGACTTTGGATTGAAGATTCAATTGTATGGATCTGATCAGGGCGATGATTGGAGTCCAACGCCTCCAAGATCGCCCAGATTGGACCTCCGTAGCATCAGATACAGTCTGAGAAAGATCAGAGGCCAAGGGGAAAGGTGGTGAAAATTCAGACTTCAGACGACAAATCTTACTGCATGGATGGGTTTGGATCGATGATCATAGTCCAACGACACGAAAATCAATCCAATCCAACATCTGTGGCACCATCTACAAGCCAAAGAAGATGGACGACCATGATGGCACCACGTGACACCATCACAGCTGTCCCAACACCTTCGGAGATCTCTCTCCTCAGCAAAGGCCGCGCGATCTCGACCGTTGGATCTCGATCCAATGGTTGTGAATGATAAATGCAAGTTTATCATCATTCTTATACCCTAAAACAAACCTAGCTCTTAGGATTTTAACTCTGTAAACGAGTTTTTGGGCTGCATTTAGGCATCAAGTAGGTTAGGCATGCATTGCATTATTTGTTATATTTTTGACATGTTTATTTAAGTGTTAGGGATGAATAGATAGTCCGATCCCTAAAATCCTAGCACTCAAGAAGGCAACTGGTGAAGAGGAGGCTTAATCCAACTGGGACTCAGCCAAATCCAACTCATCGTAGTTGGATACCAGCCCACTTGGGTTAGGGTTAGCTCCATTCAGCTCATCTTATCTGAATGGTAGCTCAGAGCAGCTCATCTTAGCTCACCCCAGCTCAAGTTAGCTCAGACCCTGCTCAACTTAGTTCAGTCTAGCTCACCTTAGCTCCAATCAGTTCACTAGGAGCTCTAGCTAGCTCAACTAAGTTGACAGGAGTCCACCTTAGCTCAAGTCTAGTTACTTCCAGCTCTGCTTAACTCAAGTCAGCTGAAGATGACTTCACAAATCTCAGGCTAGCCTAAGTCCAACTCCCGGGGATTCCACGTAGCTCAACCTAGTTTAGCTAAGCTATCTTAGCTACTCCAGCTAGCTAGGTCATCCTTGGGAAAATCAGACCTAGCTCACCTTAGCACATTTTAGCAGAAGCTAGCTCACTTTAGCTTGGCTTAGCAGCTAGCAAAGAACTAGCAAGCTAAGCCAGCTAATGTAGCTCCCTACAATTCTCTTTAGCAGCTACCAGCTTCAGTTCAGCTCTAGACATTCCTTCCTTAGCTCCTTTTCCCTAAACCCTAGCTCCATCCTACTCCTCCTCTACTCAACTACTAGCTAAGCTAGCTTAGCTAAGCTTAAAACCAGCTCCACCTCCATGTCCATCCACCACCTACCTAAAACCCTAACCTAGCTTCACCTCAACTTAACTACTAGCTCCACCTAAAAATGCCTCCACCTCCTTCCCTTTTTGGTGCCAACCACCAACCCCACACCTCTTCACACCAACACCTCTAAAAGCCACCAAAAACCCACGCCAACTACCCCCCATAACCACCCATATTTGGTGCCAAAAAGCCCTCCTAAATCCTAACCATCTACATACCCATAAAGCCTATCCTAGCCCTTCCTTCTTAGGCACTAGCAACCCCTTCTAGAAGACCTGTCCTTTGGCACCAACATTGATGCCTCTTCACCCCATATCCATCACCTATGCATCCCTCCTTAGGCGCCAACTAATACCCACCATAGGATCACACAACCACCTCCATACTCCATCTTCACCACCCATAAATCCCACGCCAAGATTTCCCCCTTCTAGAACCCAATTTTGGCACCAGCCTTAACCCTTATCTACACCCTCCATCCACATTACAAATCCATCTCCACCTTACACCTCAACCCATTCTAGAACCAACTACACTTGGCGCCAAAACAAGGTAGCACCACTACCTTGAATAGCCACTAATTACTACCCTCATGACCCTTGGTTTGGCGCCAAATAACCCTGGCCCTAGGATCCTCTAACCAACCCCATAAACCCATCCTAACCCTACACATCATGCATGCCTACCTACCCCTTAACCCCTCTATAAAAAGGCCCATAACCACCACCATGGAGGAAACCTTTGGCTCCATTATTGTTACATATTTTCCACCTACATCCTTTGGCTTCATTGATTCCACCATTAATCCACCCTATAGTTGGCCAAGAAGGAGGAGAAGAAGAAGATTAAGGGGACACTCTATCCCCTTGGTGCCTTCCCCTCTTCCCTTCTCTCTTGTGGCCCCATCAGCTAGAGGACCAGCTAGGCAAGGAGGACCTTAGGAGGAGATCTTAAGGGTGGTACACACCACCCTAGGAGGAGTCTTGTGAGTGGATATCTTCCACCCTTGTAGGAACAAGGGCATGCCCACCTAGGGCTTACCAAGGAAGACACCAATTTGGAGGAGCTTTTCAAGGGAGGAGAAGGACTTCTTTTCAAGACTAGGAGCAGCTAAGCTTGGAGTAAGAAGCCTCTCCCCTTCACCATCATCACAGGAGGATTAGTGTTTTTCATCTTTTGTATTTTTATTTCTATTAGTAGAAGCATTCCTCTACTAGTGTTTCTTTTGTAAAACAACTCTTCCTTTTTATAAAAAGTTGCCTTTCTAAAATTCTTGTTGCATCTCTATTAGTTAATTGTTCTATCACTTTTCACTCTCTCTCTAATTACCCTAGGTCTCCACGTGCCTAGGTTGAGCTTAGAGAGAAAATTATCTTGTCACTTTAGTGTTAGCATTAGCAATTTAGGTGTAATCATTTTCTCACTTTAAATTTTGTAGTTTCATGTTATTTCAAAACAAAAAAAAATCTTATATCCAAAAACTTAAAAAAGAAAGTTGGTTTCCTTTTTGTCAAGCAAGAATTTTAAAGTGCATTCTCGTCTCCTTGGACGACCCTAGATACCACCACTGTCTAGGTTTATAAATTTTAAAAGCGATTCCGAATTAGCGTGTTACAATGATTTAAAAATCTTAATTACAAATCACACTTGTCTTCGCATCAATGAGTGTGCGACCCTTAAACATAAACGAGACACAAAGAGCATCGTAGTGCATTGGTTGCGCTCTGAGCTAGTAAAGAGGAGGCACGGGTTCGAATCCGCCTCGCCTCAAATCAAATGGCAGCAGCAGGTGTGGCAAAATTGTGTCGTTAGATCTCGATCAAGCGGCGGTTGCAGTGGCAACGTGGTGTGATCGCGAGCACTGGATGGAAGAGTGTGCCACACGCACGAGATGACATGCCATCAAATGTGCCATCACACACACACGCTCATAATAGCTGAAGAGGAATTGGCCTCGTGTGATCTAAGCCATCCGATCTCGTTCGATCTCTTGATCGGAAGGCTGATAACGCTTGAGCATGATGAAGCTCCTCAACAACTGAAGAAGAAGAGGCATGCCTTCGCCAATGCTTGGCTACAGTGACGATTATATCCGTCACTAAAGACCCCAACATTAATTCTAAGCCATTGAAAATAACTCTTTTGCCCTTAATTCTTACACCTATAGAAAGGGCACCCCTACCACTCATTTAAGTATCACTTCTCTCCTCCTCCCACCTCCTTCAAAGCTCTACGAGCTGGTCCCATACCCAGGATGCTCCATTAGAGTTAGAGTAAAATAATTTTCTTATCTTCTCACCCCCTTCATGGAACATCCTACGGTTGTCCTCTCACCGCTGTTCGAGAAGTGGATCCTACCACGACATTGCCATGCTTCATCCTCCGCCCTCTAGCTCCATTCTCCCTTGTCCATTATCTTAGCCCTGTCGTCCAGGTGCTCCATCAACGAGGCTTATCCTCCAAGAAGCCGTCGAGGAAGATTTTCTCATCCCTCTGTTTTATCACTTTTTAGTGTAGATTTCTAGCTTTTTAGTGTAGCATGTAGATGTAATGGACATGATTTTATCATTATGAAATATTTGTCTATTCTCTCCCTATTTTCTCTTTATTTATATTATTCTATCTTTCTCTTCTATTAATTATTCTTTAAGTAGAATAGCTAGCATAGATTAATTTCAACCAGCTAATCTGCTTTCGTGACGATAATTCTTAGGCAATTTTTAATCAAACGTTCACCACCTCATGTTCGACCTGGGACTCATCAGAGTTTCAGTTATAAATTTTATTTGATAGCATATTTTTACGCAACTACAACGATAGGGTTTCAAACTCAAACTTTTAGCGTACCAAATTCCGTTAATCATTTGGCGATGAGGAGGGGCTGCAGGCCGACAAGGAGGAGGGTTTTCACGAAGTGTGGGGGGAGGAGGGGGCTCTGTGAGGTGATAGATTGACCTACATTTGCCATCGATTTTATTATAAAGTGTCGACAAATGTCTAACTTCATCCCAATCCTCGCACCCAAATTTTGGTGGCGGCTGCAAGAAAATTTTATCTGCATTTTTGCCATCACTTTTTATAACAAATGATGACAAATATTTATTACATATTACTTTTTTGAAGAGATGGAGGGGGTTAGTTTTAATGATGCATTCACCGTCGCTTGTATAAATAAGCAATGATGAAAATATTTTTACTGTCGCTTGAAAAATCGACGGTAAATAACCAATGGTAAAACAACTTTTTCTAGTAGTGATATATTTTCTTAAAGTAATTATGCATATAATTTATACTTACGTTACATTAATTAAATGTGAATGGTTGTATGCATAACTCGGTAGTCAAAGAAGGAAAACACAGTTATCAAGATATTTCAATAACTTGGTACTTTATAGTATACAATAAGATCAACCACTAATTATACAACAGTTTAGTACATGATAACAAATATAACATTGACACATACTTGACAAGCATGGAAATCGCGAGTTTTAGGAAAACAATGTCGTAGTATAGTCGCGAAATCCCCTTGACAAAAATATTTGTAATAATGAAACTTGATTGATTTTATTTTTTTAAGTCCCAATCGTTCGTCTTTGGGAGGCACGAAAATGAGTTGAGATTTGAAGTCACTTTTTCTAACCTGAATCTAATCTAACCTAATCTTTTTGGTCTTTTTGTATTTTGTGATTTTTTTGTGTTTTTTATTTTTATTTTGAAAAATGAAATGAAACCTAATATGACACCAACTAGATCTAACTAGGCATTTTCAACCTTAACTGACTATGTGCATCTAAGTGAGGCCATGGTGGCCATGCATGGTGTGACAAACCTAAAGGGGACGTTCCTAAGTACACTAATAGGCATGCATCAAGGATGTAAGCCGTGAAGATAATAGCACGCACATAAAACCACTGGACAAGAGGATCATGCATCAAAAATTAAGTCACTTAAAATCCGGATACATGAAAATAAAGGTAAACTAAAGAAAGGGATCAACCAAGAGAGGCTATGGAGAAGCCTTCTTGGTCGTCCACTAAGAAGAAAGAGAGGGGTTGTGTGCATCCAAGTAGAGAGGACAGTGTTGCACCCATTCTCTACTAATGGCCATCCTTGAGAAGACCTTGAAGATGGTCTCCTCTATGGCTGTCTAAGAGAAAAAGATGGGGCGTGGACTCATCTTTCGAGGAAAGGGAAGAGGGCACACCCATGAAGAAGAAGAGGAGAAGAGGGTGGTGGACCCTTTCTCTGCTGGCCATCTATGAAGCCTTGGAGGAGAGCACCTTGGAGCTTCACTTGGTCATCCATGGAGGAGCACTGTGGAGCTTCTTCTAGTCGTCCATGGAGGAGGAGAGTGGACGGCCTTTGGGACGGTGGAAGGGAGAGTGTTGGTGGTCGCAAGTGAGGTGGAGGAGAAGAGAATTGAATGTGTGTGACACCTTTCTCTTGGCTTTTATGGGAAGGCCTCTTTTGGTCGCCACTTTTGGTGGACTCCCAAAATAGAAGTCCCACCTTTGGTGGCCTTAGTGTTGACGACCAAAAATAGGGAGGTAGATTAGGAAGGTTGGTTTTGGAAGGTATGTGTGTGTGGTTTGAATATCGTAGAGCTATGTTGTGGGTGTTGGTAGGATTAGGTGCTAAATAGGTTGGGTCAATCTAGATTAGGTGGGTGTAGACCTAATTAGACTTAGGAGAGTCTAATTGGAGAGGAGCGAACCTAATTGGGTCTAGGTCAAGTCTAATTGGATGTGTGTGTCGTTTGACTAAGGCAATCCTAATAGGTATGGGTTAATTAGATCTTGGGTGGATCCAATTGGGTTTAGGTGCACCTAATCAACTGTAGGTGCATCCAATTAGGTATGGCTTGCTGAATTGGGATAGGGATAGGATAAGTGAGGGTATGGATAGTGGGATAGGCTTAGGAGGTCTCTAATTAGGTTTCCTAAGGTGTTTGGTGGGGTTTCTAGGTCACAAGAGGCAAGCTCGGGCTTCTAGCACCCAAAACAGGAACTAGAGAATAGTATCAGACATCCAGGAAACATATCAAACATCTTAAAGTCCAAAGTTGGACGTCTAGATAGTAAATTGGACATCCAATTCTGTGTCAGTGAGAGTTTTGGCTTCCTGGATTGATTTTCTATAGAAATCAGACATTCAGCCTAATGTCTAGATGTCCTAAAAGGTGTTGGAGAGTGGGTTTTGGGTTTTCTAAGGTAGGTTTTGGTTCCTAAGTATTTGGGAGAGGAATAAGGTGGATAAGAACATGGATAGTGCTATCCATGTTTTGGGTTCTAAGGCTAAGATGTCATCATGGAAGTGGTTTTAGGTTTAGGAAGGCTGTCCTAAGGTTTCTAAGGGTAAGGATAAGGCTATCCTCCTCACTCCTCATGTTTGAATCAGTCTTCTTTCTTTATTGCTTTATTTCACTCTATCTCACATCCTATATCACTTTATTACCTACAAATAGTAATAAAACATTAAATAGCAAGATATCTCGTCTTATTCTCTAAAAAATGATGCAATGCATGATATGCATGATATGAATGCAATATTTACAAATTAAGCTAGGTTCAAACATTATTTAAGTTGATTAGGATCTATGATTGATGCGCAATCAATACTGCAAGTACAGAAAATTATACAATCTTCTTTCAATACATGGGTAAGTTACAAATGATAATGTTACAATTGATTCATGCTTTGATGAGGAATGACAAGATGTCCTCAATGTTGTATTAAATATTTGTTGATGTCCTTGCTTCTTTACCTGAGACCTAGTTTACCTGAGGCATTAACAATTGAGTGTGTAAAATATATTATCAATAAACGACTTCTGTTGAGTATTTCTTCAAATTCTTCCATTTATTGAGTATTTGATCCTTTGAGTAGGAGACACCAATGGTATTATTGAATTCTTTGACAATGCTTTTCCAAGCTATCTTTGTGAAGGAGCCATTAGCCCATTCACTAGCAACAAATTTGGTATGCAAGATGCCAACAAGGCATGTGTCCTTTGCAGTTGTCCAATTAGGGAGATGTGGGGAGGCATTTGGCTTAGTTGAAGAGTCAACATCTTTGCCATGATTTTGGCTGTTGGAGTCCATCCTACACAATAATGCTTGCTTAAAAGTAACCACAAAAGCAAATAGAATGGAGCTCCATTCCTACAAAATCGGTAGAAAGAAATTTGGATTATCGCACCTACTCTAACTTATGCTTGCAGATTTACCTTTCTCTAGGATGAAAACAAGCACATCCACCAAACTTTGGACCACTTATATCAATCATTGTATTGAGAAACATTAATTCTAACCATTGTCTCCAAATTGACAATGTCAAATTAGATCAATATGGACTTTTTCTACCCCTCGAATATGATGGGTTTACATGACCAACATAACTCGAGGCATTGGAGATCTCCATGTTGGTCCCTTTTATGTTGGTAATAACTTAAACACCTGAAATTTTTCAAAGCACTTCAAATTAGGGCAAACCTAAGTCTAGAGGGATCTAAGTCCACCAACTAAACATGCAAAAGAGATAAGCCAAAATCAAGTTCTATAAGCATACTAGGATCGGTTGTGAATAATAGCCTTGTAAAAACTCAAGACACATAATAGAATTAGGTGGAAAATTAAACTCTTCCATAAACCAATAACACAACAGATCCCACAAATCTTTGCCTCCAACGTTAAAATTGTTCGAAATTGCATCATCAACAAAGTCAATCTCCTATTATGGATCCATCAGAAAGCATGGCTGTTAGAAATCTACATCCTCTCTGTTTTTTTCTCCCATTCAAGTAGAGGATCTATTTGACTGATATTTTTGTACAATGATTGATTGGGTTTTGCAGAAAGTTTCAGATCAGTGGGATAAGGAAACTTTGATTCTTTTTCCTTTTCTTCTTTTTATATTTTTTATTATGGAAACTTGCATATGAGCATAAGGGATGGTTGTATTTCAAGCCCCAAACCATTCCAAGATTAAACAGAGACCACCAGGCATCCCCTATGCCACACACCCCCCCTATGGTTTATCTTTTTTTCCATTCAAACAAAGCATCCATCCCCCATCCATTAAACACCACAAAGCACAACATGGTTTCGAGAGAAAGAGTACCTCCCACTTGTACGATAAACAGAGAGGTGACAGCATGCTCAAGGCAAAGGACACCACCAGCTGAGGCCCTGTCCCAACGGAAAAAGCCTCAAATTCTAGGAAAAAGAGGGAATCTCATAAAGTTAAAAAATAAAAATAAAAAATAAAAAATAAAACCTACTAGATTAGATGAGATGAATACTTGGAAAATGAGAGCTTCCCTTAGCCCCCCATTATATGGTGATGCCACCAACAGTCCTTGACAACAAGTAGACGAGCCCCAACCACCTAGTGAATGAGCATTGAAGATGGCGACCTCGGTAGGAAGTCCAACAAGGGCTCGGGAAGACCATTTCATTGAACATGGTGCTCAAGAAGGGTTGAGGGAGAGTTGAGGGGTATCAAGAATGTAGGATCTGTAAATCATAAGCACACTAGAAGGGGGGGATGAATAGTGTGGGAAAAAATTATGCAAGACAAATCAAACCACAACATGCACAAGATATATAGTGGTTCCCCTCACTTGGATACTCCATTACCTAAGTCTCCTGACTTTGGATTTTTAACCTGATTCCTTCAATCCGGAGGGAATCAATTTACTAAAAACTGAGGCAATTAACGGGTTACCTCAACCAAACTGCATGATATTGAAAAGAAATAAAGATACAGGTGTAAGCAAAATACAAATAAAAGCTTACAACTAATCCCTAAGTCTCCAAAAATTATATTACTTAATTGAAGTATATAAATTAATGTAACAAGAAAATTAAGGCATAAAACAAATGGATTTTTCAGAGAAGAACATGATCGCCTTGAAGACTTGTTGCAAGTGGAGAATGGCCTTGAGAAAATTGCAACAAGACAAGCTCTTTTGCAGCTAGTAATTTGAGAAATGAAGGTGTAGGCAAAGATAGAATTTTGGCTTCTTGGTTGTGTGTAAAAGACACTCAAAGAGTGCTTATATAACCCACTAAGCACCTTCCCTATGTTTACTAGCCGTTAGGGGTAATTTGGGAAGATTAAGGATAGATTTAATTGCAAAATAGCCATTCAGATTGGTCACAACAGTTAGTTGGTACCGGTACTGACTGCTTACAGTCAGCCCAACTAAGTCACCAGGTACCAGTACTCATGATGAGTACCGGTACTTGTGATTCACAGATTTGGGTCCAGTGACCTACATTTACCGGTATTAGTGATTAGTACCGGTACTTGTAAGGTCTAGGCAAAAACCAAGTGCACAAACTGTGACCACTTGGTACTGGTACTCACGATGAGTACCGGTACTTGTTCACAGTTTGGGACTTAGGCCCAAACCTGTGCCTAGCATGTATCGGTACTTATGACCAGTACTGGTACTTGCTACAAGTACCACATTTTGTAAGTTTAAGTTAGTTTTTTGAGATATCCAACCTACTTTAAATTACTTGATTTTGAAAAAATCGATTTTGAGTTTTAAAATGAGTGAACGAACGATTTTCTGAACCCTAATTATCTCTACCTTGATTTTAACTCCTAGATTTTGTTTTACTTGTTAGGAGACGTACAAAGATTCTAAAAAATAATTAATACAACAAAAACTAATCTTCTATTCTTCTTCCTTCATATGCAATTTTGTTGCTTGCATTCATAGGTTCTTTTGACCTGTAATACTTCATAAACAAATTAGATTTAAAAATGATTTTGTTAACACCAAAACACAGAAGAGAAATGGAAGTAGGTTCCAACAAAGAAGACCACTGTGAGGGTTGAGGGGGAGTGACGGAAATCGTTCTCGCACATTTGAAAGTTGTCAAAAATCGTAGTATAGTCACACAAAAATATTCGTCAAAAATTAAGTTTGTAAAAATTACGAGACTTTGAGTCCCGGTCATTCGTCTCTGGGAGGTGTTGCTTTCACTTTTGAAATCGATCTTTTTACTACTCTACTTCGTTTAAAGACGCATGTCGGTTTCTAACCTCCTAACAAAAACTTCACCACTTTTATTATTAACTTGGATCACATGCGCATGCGTCAAGTAAATTACGAAAGTGAACGTGTGAGTTTCTGTGCGCACGATTCTAGTGAGGTGGTGACTAGTTATGGAGAAAGCATCTATTGTTAGATTTTCAATATCCTCAGGAAATAACATGCTGGTGCGTAATAGATAGATAGTTAAAGAGCAGGCACTTAAATCACGCAAATATGATAATCATTCAGCTCATGGTGATTTTAAACACATAAAGATATATATGTGTGTGTGTGTGTGTGTGTTCATTTATTCATTTGGGAGTTATTGCACAAGGAATCTAGAGGAAAGCTTGTACATAAATGCTTGAAAATTAAACTTAGCTACTCGAAAATGATCGCATACAAGAATCGATGGGGGGATTTTTCATGCTTCATTGGGGGAGAAGTAAGACTATACTACCAAGAAGTAAATAAAATCAATAAAATTATAAAAAGCATGAATTAAATATAGAAGAATAAAGGGCATTCAGGGGTGGTCCTCGATGGCCTTGGAGTGGTCGAGAGGAGAATGAGGGGCGGCCAATGTAGCTTAGGCCGACCCTTGGAGAGAGGTAGGGTTGATCCAGCATCCCGGCATGGTGTCCTCTATGATGGTGGTGAGCTCATGGAGGTGGAGTAGCTAACCTAAGTGAAGGTGGGCGTGTATGGAGCTAATGAGGTGAGTGGTGCCAATGAAGCCAAGGGATGTGAATGGAGCCAAATGGCCACCCCTTAGGTCTTTTTATAGACCTAAGGAAAGCTCTCTAGGGAATTATGGAATTCTCTAGAGAGGCCTATGGTGGGAGCTCATGGGAGAATGAGAGAGAGAGGATGGATGGTGGTTTTTAGATCCACCAAATGTGGATCTAAAAATTGAGCTCTTGGTCGCTAATTTTGGCAACCAAGGCAACCACACATGGTAGAGAGTTCTAGAGAACTCTAGGATAGGTATTTTCGTGTGGATGGTGTGTGTGGGTCGAAACTTAGGTTGCTAGGTTGATTAGGTTAGGTTCTAGTGGGTTTAGGTTAAGGTATGTCTCAAATTAGGGTTATAAACCCTAATTCACTAAGGTAAAGTGCAATTAAACTTAATACAAGTTTAATTGGGTGTGTGGAAACTTAATTGAGTGTAAAACAACTCAATTAATTTAGATCTAGGTGAATTGGACTCTCACTGAGTCCAATTGGATAGTGTGTGCTGAGATCAGGGCTCAATTGGACTCAATGAGTCCAATTGAATAGGCTGATGGAATTGACTAAGCTCCAAGTCAATTAGGTTTAGTGAGGACCTAATTAGGTCCTTAGGGAGGTCTAGAGGTGATGTACTGGGGTTAGGGCACCTTAATTTAGGTTCCTATGGAGTTGGAATTGGGTTTAGGGACCTAGAGATCCAAGATCAAGGCTTAAATCTCAAAATAGGAACTGGAGAGTAGTATCAGATGTCTAATAATAGTGTCAGACATCTTATACTCAAAAATCAGAAGTCCAGACTTGTTATCTAGACGTCCAATCAGAGTCAGGAGGGATTTTGGGTTCTGTTTTGGGTATTCTGTAGAAATTGGACGTCTGACAAAGTGTCTGGACATCCAATAACACTGCAGAAGTAGGTTTGAGGTATGCGGGAGATGGTTAAGGGTCCTGGACATCCAGATTAGGGTTGGAACTAGGGATTTGGGTCTTTCTAGGGTGTTGTGACCTAATCTAAGGGTGGCTAAGGCTTGGGGAAGTCTCTAGGCTATCCTAGGGCTAGGATGGACCTAAGCTCTTCACATTTTACTGCTTTATTCCTACTTAATAGCATAGCAAACCTTTAACTGCCTTACATTATTATTCCTACATCTAATCTAAGCCTTCTACTCCAGCTCTACTGCAACTCCCGTTATTCCTGATCCAGCTTCAGATCCAGCTCCTGATTAGCTTATTCCCTGCAATTGACATAATATACTTAATCAGTACATTATAACATTATTTCATGCATAGCTAAAGAATGGCAGTAAAGATGCAGATAATGCATATGTATGCATGAATAGCCCTAACTTATGCTAAGTCCTAGCTTAATTTAGGTCAATTAAGACCTATGATTGCTGTGCAATCAGGGAGGTGGTGGTCATCGGGAAGGCCATCGTGTGGTGCTTGAGAAGGGTTGAGGGAGAGGTGAGGGACCTTGAGAAGGCCATCGCGAGGTGCTTGGGAAGAGTTGAGGTAGAGGTGAGGGACATGGTGCTCAGGAAGGCCATCGCGTGGTGCTCGGGAAGGGTTGAGCAAGAGGTGTGGGACATGGTCGTTGGGAAGGGTTGATGAAGAGGGGAGGGCAAAGTTGGGTTTTCATTCTGATACACATGCTTGCAAGCAGGATAGGTTAACCATGAAAAATGAGGGATAACCCAAAAAATACCTTATCCCACCTTAACCCTAGAATAACTTATCCCAGGTTAAATCCTTTTAACCTGGGTCAAAATATCGTTTACACCAAACAAAGTTAACCATAGAGTTTTTGTTGAAATTTTTGGAAAGATTTATCAAATCAAATCACAATAACCTCTACTCTCATTTTTAATATTAAACAAATACACACCACATCCTTCACTTCCATTTTTAATATTAAATAAATATCTACTAATATCATATCAATACATTAATCATTTTATCTCCCCACTTATTCCACCACTTATTTCACTACCTAAATAAACACTCCTTTCCACTTATTCTACACTAACCTCTCCTTATAATATTTTATACCACATCAAATTGGGACCTAAGAGTATATTAACATGTTTATGTTACTATAGGGATCATTCTTAGTTTTATCGCTAGAAAAGAAGCAGGATTTCTTTTTAAAATGTTATCTGAATTTTTTGATACATGCTTGTTACAATTTATAAGTAGTGATTAACTTGTATCTTGGGTAATTTTCATAAGAAATATTTTTTTATTATGCAAGCATGGTTTAAAACTAGTTTACTTGTGAGGTTAACAAAGTAATGTTAAGAAATGTACAATTGGATTTAACCTTTATTTTTATTTACTTGTAGAGTGATGTTAACACTAGTTTCTATGTAATTAAATTGGTGTTAAACTGTAAAGTTAATCCTTGTGGTGTTTACTTGAACTGATGTTCTAGAGAGTGAAGTTTGGATGTGAGGGAGTGATAAACGTCAGTTTATCATCATTCTTATGCATTAAAACAAACCTATCTCTTAGGAATTTAACTCTACAAATGGGTTTTTGGGCTGCATTAGGCATAAATTAGGTTAGGCATACATTTTTTATTTGTCGTTTTAATATGTTTTTGTGAGTGTTAGGGATAAGCAGATTGTCAGATCCCTAGAACCCTAGCTCAGATCAAGTGAATGACAGCTCAAGAGAGCTCATCTTAGCTCACCTTAGCTTAAGTCAGCTCAGATCTAGCTCAACTTAGCTGAGTCTAGCTTATCTTAGCTCCCATTAGTTCACTAGGAGCTCTAGCTAGCTTAGCTAAGTTGACTAGAGTTAACCCCAGCTCAAGTCCAGTTACATTCAGCTCCACTCAATTTCAGCCAGCTGAAGATGACTTCTTAGCTCAAGAAGCTCAAGTCCAGCTCCCGGGGATTCAGCTTAGCTCAACTTAGTTGAGCTAAGCTACCTTAGCTACTCTAACTAGCTAGGTCATCCTCGGGAATATCAGACCCAACTCACCTCAGCATATTTTAGCAGAAGCCAGCTTGCTTTAGCTTGGCTTAGCAGTTTACAAAGAACTAGCAAGCTAAGCCAGCTAAAGTAGCTCAATGCCACCTTCTTCAGCAGCTACCAGCTCCAATTTAGCTCCATACAACTTCCTCTAGCTCCCCTCCTCTAAACTCCAGATGCCTACTCCTCTACCCTACTACTAGCTAAGTTAGCTTAGCTAAGCTCCAACTCCCTTGGCCATCCACCACCTTAAAACCCTACCTAACTAGCTCCACCAACTGAGCCCACCTAAGACCACCTAAGCTAGCTCCACCTCTACTCCATGTTGGCGCCAACCCTCACCACTCTTCACCCCTCAACCACCACCAAAAGGCACCAAGAAGTTGGTGCCAAAACCACCCTAACTACCCCCTCTTTGGTGCCAACTTCACCTCCCATATCCACCCTACACCTACCCCTTCCAAGCAACATCCACCATCCACCTCATCCCCCTTCTAGAAGCCCTCAAGTTGGCGCCAACCCATGGCACCCTTCCATGGTTGGCACCACTTTTAGGTATCTTTTGGCCACCCATAACCTCCTCCCTATTGTTGGTGCTAGAGCACCACGATCATTTGTTTTGATGATAACAAAACACGTGTTATTTAACATTTGCAATTTGAGTCCTAGATTTCAGGTCAATTGCAAATGTGGACGTGTTTAGACGGAGTTCGAGCTCGCATCCAGGACGGATTGGAGGAGCTTGACGGAAAACAGAGGAGGTTCGCGTGGAGCGACAGATTGAAGATAGAAGACAAGAAGAATAGGATAGATTCTTTTTAATCCTTTCTTGTATCTCTTGTCTTTATTTTCTTGCTCTTTTTATTTTCCTTAGAAAATTATGTTAAAGAGCCTCAAAGAACCCTAACAGTAGTCCTAGGAACACCGGCACAACCCTAGGATACTTAGGTTTTCTGTAGAATACTTAGAAAACCAATATAGGGTTCAAACAGCACTTCCAGACGTCTAATTCCCAAATCAAACGTCTGATAAAGTATTTTAAGACATCTGACTGTTGTTTCAGACGTCTGATATCTGTTAGGCTGGGATAGCTAGTTCTGTCTGATGAAATCAGACGTCCAGACATTATACCAGACGTCTTAGGAGACGTCTGATGGACTTGCCAGACGTCCAGATAGTGGACCGTTGGCTAGCTTAGCAGGCACTCAAGATTATGACCGTTAGAGCCTTATCAGACGTCCTTAGGCCTTTCCAGACGTCTGATAAATGACCGTTTTGCCTCGGCTGACCCAAAATCTCTTCTCAGAGATTTTCTAGCCGTTGCAACGTTTGGAAATCAATTCCCACAGTAAAAGTAGGTTTCCAGACGTCCAAACTTAGTTCCAGACGTCCTGTATGTCGTCTGATGGACTTGCACAAAAACCCTGTTTAGATCTGATTCAAGTCAGGAGGAAACCCGCATAGAATCAGACGTCTGACCTTTAAATCAGACGTCTTAAAGTGGCCTTCCAGACGTCTGATGCTATAGTTAGACGTCTGATTACCCTGTCAAGCGCAATCATTGTCCTGATTTCGGCCTGATTCTCTTGGGCTTTGTTCCCAACGGCTATAGAACCCTTCCTAAGCCTTCCAAAGCCTTCCTAAGGCCTCTATAAATAGAGGGAAACCTTTGAAACACTAAGACACACCAAGAGAAACACAAGACACACTTAAGCAACATAGTTCCACTCTCTTGTGTCCTAACTAGCTCTTGCTCTCCAAGCTCAAGCTCCATTCTCTTGAGAGCATCAAGCTTCGTGCACCCGCTCTCCCACCGTTGTTCACGAGAGTGACATTGCGCTGTTGCGTGGCTCACGCACCAGCGTCATCGTCGACGCACTCCTTACAAAGGGGAGTTTCCTATTTCCTATAGAAGTTAGGTTTAAATTCCTTTGTTGGCTCTATAGGACTACTTGTTTTATTTTATCTTTGTCTTTTGGTTTGGTATTCGCCTTGCGAATTCCCGTCTCCTTCGTGGGACAAAATCCTTCTCGTGGAGAGAAGGGGTTGAGGAACGCTACCCTCGTACTTGTAGCGTGGTTGTACTGAGGTTGAATCACCCTTGTTTTAAAGTGATTCAGTTAGTGGATTTGATCAACTAGGTTGATCGGAAAATCCTAACTCGAGAGGGTTAGGTGATGGTTTTCACCCGGTTTGGGTTGCCACCTAAAAACAATTGTGTACATTGTGTGATTGATTGCTTATTTGTAAGATTTTATTTCAATTCCGCATTTTATTACGTCACCCCTCCTAGTAGGGCCAAACCTACACCTATCACCCCTTAGGTGGTGCCAACCATCCATAGCCTTAGGATCACTAACCACCATCCTAAAATCCCATCCTAGCCATCCATTCCAAGAGTCACCTATACCCCCCATTCTACTCTATAAAATGACCTATAACCACCACCATTTGATCATCCTCCATTGGTGTTAACTCTATCCTATACCCACCTACAACTCACGGCCAAGAAAAAGGAGAGAAGGTGTAAGGACCCATTACTTTTTATCCTTTTAAGACGTTTGGAGTCTCAGTCAGACGTCTGTCTAGACGTCTAGACTCGTTCTCAGACGTCTAAAAGTGGAATTTTTTGTACTACGCTCTACACGGGCGACGCGCAGAACCGCTCCTTTCTCTCTCCCTTCCTCACCTCCCCCAAACCCTAAACCACTCACCCTTTTATATAAACCCCCTCCTATCTCCTCTCCACTCCACACACCAGCCACCACCACCTTCAGTGCTTGTGCGGGAGTGGCGAGAGGGGGCGAGCGAGGGAGAGCAAGAGGGAGGAAGGAGGAGAGCGCGGGAGGAGGAGGCCTTAGGTCGGAGGAGCTTCGGTGGAAGCTCGGCAGAGCTTGCACGACCACCGACGGGTGAGTGTGGGAGGAGGAAAGGGCTAGGGGAGGTGGCCTCCTGGCCCTATGCAGTGGTTGGAGCTGCTACGACGCAAGGCGAGCAAGTGGAGCGAGCTATGGGGAGTTTTTGATACTGGGATTTCTCCAGTATCAGATGTCTGGAGAGTCGACCAGACGACTGTGGAGGCAGCTGGACGTCCAGGTCTGAGACCAGACGTCTAAAAGCACTTATATCTCAAGGTACATTCTTTTTCGCTGTTATGGCCATGTAGGCCTCACCGCAGAAGCTGGTCGAGCCTGATTTTGGACCTACGGATTCATACACAGGTAAAGGCCCTTAGGAAGGTGCATGGAACTCTTTTCCGCGTGCTTTTGGATGTCTGAGTACATCACCAGACGTCTGGAGGTGCATCCAGACGACCAGAGACATTATCCGACGTCTGGAACTGCCTTTAGATGATTGCAAAGAAGGTCTGGACGTCTGAGGATACCGCAGGGACATAAGGTAAGATCTGACACCTTTTAAGGCGTCAGGGATTTTTCCTAGTCATCTGATTTTGAATAGTAGGCACATTTTTGACTTGTTTAGGGTCTGATCGGGGTTCGTTTTACGCAAAAGAAATACCTGCACTTTTCTTTTGAGTTCCTCTACGTACTCGAGTCTGTTATACAGTGTTTTGAACTCTCTTTTTATGATGTATTCCCTAGTGTAGGGTTTCAGCCAGCTGCATGTTTGGGGGTCGCAGAGACGTTTGGGTCTGCGGTTCAAGCCCCCATTACTCCCGAGTTTCTTGGTAGAGTGGTTTAATTCAGTTAATTAACAATGTGTCTGTGGAAATAGCCGAATGGAACCCTAGGATGTGGCATGAACCCTAGGGTAGAGAAATGAATGAACCGATTGTACTATATGGTGTACTTGCATGCATGATTGAGATAAACTACTAGCAATTGCCTGTAATATAATTGTGAGTTGCTTGTTAGACTATGAGCTGCCTGTATTTAATGAACCATTACTTGTGAAATCACCAGTTGCATGTATTGAGAATTGAATTATGGAAACACGAGCTACCTGTATATGGATGAGAAATGAATTATGAAACCTGAGATCCAAATCTGGATAATGAGTTGAACACAAGCATGAATCCTATGGGAAATTAGGAGTAGAACTCCTATGGATAGATGAAAATTTGGAAGGTAGATGGGAAGTATGCTGGCCCTTAAGTATGTGGTCCCAAGGAGAGCAACTGTCCCCTTTTGTGTAGAGTGGAGCAAGCCTCCCTTGGGTTGAGACCCGGGGTTAGGATTAGCCACTCTACACCAACTCCTGTTGGCCCTCCCGTACGTGGTACCGAGGCGAGCTACTAGTGTAGGGAGGGAGCTAGCCACCCCACGGGGCCTGGGGTTCAACTAGCCACCCTACACCGACTTGTTAGGCCCTTTGGGCAAACCGGGGTAATCGGACGAGGGTGCGCGGACTATGGAGGGGCGAGACCCCTGTTTGGTTCTGAGGGGCGAGACCCCTATTCTGAGAGGGCAAGGCCTTATACTATTCCATGCTGTACTTTGGGCATACTCGCTAGTGGAAACGATTGGCCGCGTGTCAGTGCGAGGTAGCTACCTGTGTGCTTATCACACATGTCGCAGTCACCGCTACGTCTTGATAGTGACCTCAGGGTGGTTGACTGGGTGTAGAACTACCACAGGGGACTCTCCCGGCCAGAAGAGCACCACGTGTGCCTTCTACTCTACAGAAAAGACTGCAATCAAGATCATTCCCATGAGGAACATGCAAGATCAACAAATATCTGGATACTTTGAGAAGTGGGTGAAATAGAAATATATAAAACAGATAAATAGAAATGAGAATTAAACTTTTTGCTTTTTCTGGTTGTACTTAGATAATAATAGATACCACTTCATAACACTATTCAAAACCAGGAGTTGAGCAGCCCAAGCTTCCGGCTGCGGAGGGTGCTGGGCCCAGTCGAGTCTAGCCATAGTTTTATTTAGCACTTCCTTTTCTTTTCTCTACTATTGTAGTAAGTAATGGACTTTTAGTTATTGTTCTGCTTCTACTGTTTACTTTCCGCTATCCATTGTAATTGTTATTGTGGTGGTATGTACTGAAACATCAGATTTATTTTCCTTTACTGCCTTGTATGTTTCTTCTGCTTAGTTATATTGCATATGTGAATGTGGTTTACTTTCTTGCTTTTGATTATTTCTTGTTAGACGATTAGGTCTTGGGATTAGTCGAGGTGAGCCGGTCTTAGGTTCTGTAGGGATCCAGGAATCGGGTCGTAACAAAATGGTAGCAGAGTAAGGTCGTCCCAAGAAATGAACCAATTAGCTTGAGAATAACCATTCATGTGCATATAACTAGGATAGCCACCACAACGTATCGCCTTGATATTCATTCTGAGTCTTTTCTCGAAGTAATTCGGTATTGTTGACCCTCTTGTTCTGTCTTTCGCGTCTCCTTGCAGGAGATGCCTTGTCGGGGAGTTCTCGAGGCGTGCTGTGGTTGTGGTCGTGGACGAGGTCAGAGGGGCGGACGTGCCAGGCCTGAGATACCAGTTGACCTACCTCTTCTCCTGAACGTTCAGGCCCAGGATCTCGCCCAGCTGATTAGAGATATTATGCTAGAGGAGCTCCACCAGCCTCCATGGGAACCTCTCCCTGAGGACGTGGAGGGGGAGTCCTTGGTGGGACAGAGAGACTACAGCAGCGTCGGATGAGCAGGAGGGGGAGGGGGTGGTCCTCCATTGCCCCCACCTCACTCTGACACTTCTGAGCATGAGCCCTTCTTGCCTGGAGGCGCGCCCATTCCCCCACTGCATCTCACCATGAGCTTTTCGGAAAGTTCCGGAAGCTGAAGCTCCCCTCCTTCAAGGAAGATGAGGACCCGTCTAAGGCAGGGGACTGGCTGGAGCAGATAGAGAAGGTGTTTGACACCCTGCGCCCTCCTGCGGAGTGTCGTGTGGCCTTTGCCATGTACCAACTAGAGAGCGCAGTGCATAGGTGGTGGAGGGCAATTAGAGGCCAGGAGGGGAGAGAGCCGACGTGGGACCAGTTCGTGACTCTCTTCTGTGAGCAGTACTTTCCGCAGACCTAGCAGGACTAGAGGAGGTGAGAGTTCCACACTCTCCACCAGGGGACGATGACTGTTAGTGTGTACCGCACGTGTTTTCTAGAGCTGTCCGTTTTGCCTCAACAGCAGTGTCTACGAAGGAGTGCCTGTGGAGGTTTACTGAGGGGCTCCTACCTGCTATTCGGGGGTGTCAAACCCCTGAAGCTGCCCACATTCTCACGAGTGGTTGAGGCAGCCATGACCTACGAGGAGACCAAGCCAACCGCGCGAGACACGGACAGTGGACGGAAGATGCCCTATCAGCCAGAGTACTCTCAGGGTTGTCGGGAGCGAAGGCACACGCACCCGCAGGAGAGTGACGTGTGTTTGTGCGTGTGTGTTAAGGAGTGTCATTATAGACGCACTTGCAACGTCGGTTTTAAAATAAGTAAACGAAGGTGAGTCCGAGTGTCGGTCTCAGGGAGGCGTGAAAATCGAATTTTTACTTACCACTTGTTGTCACGGAAAGTGTGGAGTTTTGCTTGCGAAAGATGCGATTTTGAAAAGCGAGAGAGAGATAGAGAGAGAAGGTTTAGGGTTAGAAAGCTCTTTGTTTTGATCATGCAACTTGAACAGAAATTAAAATAGCAATTGAACGGAAAATAACTTCATTAAACATGCACTTGTAGTTCATAACTTACAACATTAAATACATGCTTCAACAAAAGTAATAGAAAGCTTAAAAGAGAGAGAGAGAGAGAGAGAAAGAAAGAGAGTGTGGAGAGCGACGAGGCAGCCATGGCGGTGGAGGAGGCTCCGTCGGTGGCTCGTCGTCTCCAGCGATTACAAGAGTGCCTAGAGCTAGCTAAGAGAGGGGTGGAGTAGTTGCAAGGGGGAGTGAATGCCTTGAATGGTGGTTGGAGGGGGTTTAAATAGAGTTAAGGGCTTCCTAAAAGAAGAAGGGGCTTTAGCAACATCCAGAGCATCGCTAAAATCGCTTCCAAAAGCATCGGTGAAGCCCTCCCACCGCTGGTCAACCGCCCGCCTCGTTCCTTCTCCTCGCGCGATCTGTGGCTGTTGAACGAGAGCCGTCCGATCAAAGATCGGACGGCTGAGAGTCTTCCTCTCCTGCGCTGGGATCGCGCCTCGAGTGCGCATGTGCGCGCGTGTCTCCGCCCGGCATGCGCGCGCGCGTGGATGCTCGTGAGCTGCGGTCGCACCGCGTGGTAGGATCCCGGCCGCCTGCTGCTGATCGGGCGACCCAATTTCTCCGCACCCGTCGCTCGTCTTTAATTTACACTCCGCGCGACTCGAACCCGCGTCGCGTGGCTGCGGGCGTGCGCGCTAACCGTTGCTCCACGCTCGCGCTTTGTCGCGGCGACCGCGGGTAGGCGTGCGAATCTCGGTCGTTCGATCGAAGATTGACGGTCGAGATTTGATCTCGGCTGGCTGAAGGCGCGGCGCGCTCGGGGGTGGGGCTGATGTGGCGCAATCTGGGTTGTTGATCTCCAAATCAACGATCAGAACTTCTTGGGCCCATTGTAGGAGCTTCGGATGTCGAATTTGGTCGATCTTGAGTCCGTTGGACTCCGTTCGTCGTTCTGAATCCATCCGTGTGGTCTGATTTCTCATCTGAGGCCTGCTTTGACAAATGCTTACACAAATGGCCATTAATGCAGTTTATAAGCAATCTTGGTACATGATGCATGCAATGCTCCTATTCTACTTATGTTGTGCCTTTTATTCTAAAGATGGGCCATATTCAACATAGTTATCACCCCCTTGTGTAGTGTTATCATACCCCCATGCTTACTCCTTGCTAGTCCCTAGAAAGGTTTATTCTAGTCTTTATTTCCTTGCAGAATTCATGAAGTAATTGCTTAGGCACTTCGTTACTTGTCAATAAGAGGAAATATACGAAGATCTTAATCTACAAAGACTAAGCAATGCCCGGGTGTCTGCCAAAATACAAATCGCCCGAATCCTTGCTTTAATATAACTATACATATGTATACGTATATATATATTTTTTAGAATTTTTTTCGGAATTCAGTGTGGGTTGGTAACTTTTTACGGCTACCCAACCCACCCAAAACTCGGTCAAAACCCTAAGTGCTAAGCATCTTGGTGTGAATGTTGTGATAGACTCACTTAACGGTAATTGAGACAGACTTCGAGTTTCTATGCCTCTAGTTAACCGGAAAAGAAAATAAATTTTTGCCTGAAGGTGTATTTGTTCGATTGGTAGCTTTCTCCCTACTTTTGTTTTAATTGGGGTCAACACAAGGATTTTTCTAGTGTATATCTCCCCGGCTTATACTACTTCCTCGCTTCTTCCTTAGGTGTTTTGATCTTTTTTGTGCAATTATTGAGCTGGGCTCTGGACAACCGACCAATGGGCTGTTACCCACGATCACTTGCCAGCCATACTTGTGCGGTGAAGTGTGGTTTATTTTCTTTTCTTCTTCTTCCTCTTTTTTTTTTTCGTAGGTGGCTTCCTTGATCTCAAATGTACCTAGAGGCAATGAAAAAAGGAAATGGCCTGTGGCTGGGTTCTAGACAACCTTCCAATGGGCTGTTACCCACGACAACTTGCCAGCCATACCACCCTAGAGAGTTCATTAGCTACCCAATTTCTGTCAAAATCTCCAAGAAGTGAGTCTGTGCAAAAATGTGTGCAGATGCTTAGACTCATAGTTTTCCTGAGTTAGAGAGTGAGTTGATAAGTCGTATACTTATTACCTTATTTAGTAGGTGGATTAGAATAGCTTAAGGTTGCAAGGATTTGCCGCTAAATCCATATTTTAACGGACACCAGGGCTGATTAAGCATGAAGGACTGAAAAGTCTAAGTGTTTAAGTTCTTTTTGTATTATTTCCCACTATTGACAAGTTTCTAATGCCTAAGTTTTCTTCCTAAATTCAATTTTTTTTAAAAATTAATTTATTCATTCAGACTGATTAATTGAGCTCAGGATTATGCAATTTACCACCCCCCCATGCTTAAGTTGGACAATGTCCTCATTGGCAGATTCATGGATGCAAAAGGGTTCAAAAAGATAGTACCTGAGTGACGTTAACTACTAGATCAATCTGAATCCTCTGGGTTACCTCCCAGGAAGCGCTGAGTTTAACGCCTTCAGCTGGGCGGTGCTCGGTGTCAGCCCTCAACGAGGGTGACACTTTCCTTGGGGGGTACCTGGGCCAGGAAATGCTTCAATCTTTGACCATTAACTGTAAAAGTGTACCCAGTGTTAAGATCAGCGATTTCAACCGCCCCATTAGAATAGGGCTTAACCACCCGAAATGGTCCTGTCCATTTGGACCTGAGTTTCCCTGGGAAGAGTTTCAGGCATGCATCAAACAGCCAAACTTGCTGGTTAGGCTCAAAGGTTTTTCTATGAATGAGTCGGTCGTGGATAGCTTTCATTTTCTCCTTATACAGTCGACTATTGTCAAAGGCGTCCCGACGGATTTCTTCGAGCTCAGATAATTGAAGCGTCCTCTGCGCACCTACCAACTGGGGATCCATGTTACATTGCTTGACAGCCCAGTAAGCCCGGTGTTCCAATTTGACAGCAAGATGGCAGGCCTTGCCAAAGACCAGGCGATAAGGCGACATGCCTATCAGGGTCTTGAAAGTGGTCCTGTATGCCCACAGGGCATCATCAAGTCATGTGGACCAGTCTTTCCTGTCAGGTCTCACAGTTTTCTGTAAAATGTTCTTGATTTGTCTATTTGAGACCTCAGTCTGCCCATTTGTTTGTGGATGATACGGGGTGACAATGCGGTGGTTTACCCCATATTTTCTAAACAGGGCACGGAATTGGGAATGGATAAAATGGCTTCCACCATCACTGATCATGGCCTTGGGTATTCCAAATTGGGAAAAGATGTTCTTCTTAACAAAGTCCATGACAGTCCTGTGATCGCATCGTCGGGTGGCGACGGCTTCAATCCATTTGGAAACATAGTTTACCGAGACCAGGATGTACTCGAAGCTGTTGGATGGTGGAAAGGGGCCCATAAAATTGATACCCCAAACGTTGAAGATTTCGACAATCAAAATGGGTTGAAGGGGCATCATATCTTTCTTGGTCATGGCCCCCAGCGTCTAGCAACGTGAGCAAGTCTTGGCAAAGATGTGTGCATCCTTAAATAGGGACGGCCAGTACAATCCAGACTGCAAAACTTTTGCAGCTGTTTTCTTTCCAGAGAAGTGGCCGCCACACACTTGGTCATGACAAAAGGAAAGCACACTCTGAACTTTGTCTTCGGGGATGCACCTCCTGATGATCTGATCAGCACAGAGGCGAAACAGCATGGGATCATCCCAAAAATAGTGCTTGGCCTCAGCCAAGAACCTGTCCTGTTGCTGTCTAGACCAGCTGTGCGGGGTTTGTCCTACAACCAGGTAATTGACGTAGTCAGCATACCATGGCATTTTCTTGTTTTGCACGGCTAGGATGTGTTCATCAGGGAAGGTGTCAGATAGAGGTAAGGAGGGTCCAATGTGGTCTGGATGAAGTCTCGACAGGTGGTCAGCCACCACATTTTTCGATCTGGCCTTGTCTCGGATTTCCAGGTCAAATTCCTACAAAAGCAGGATCCATCTGATGAGCCTGGGCTTTGCGTCCTTTTTGGCCAACAAGTGCCGGATGGCTGAATGGTCAGTGTAAATAGTCACGTGGGATCCTAGCAAGTATGATCAGAATTTTTCAAGTCCAAAGACTACAGTGAGCAGCTCTTTCTCTGTGATCGTATAATTACGTTGGGCCTCGTCCAATGTTTTGCTCGCGTAGTAGATTACCACGGGCTTCTTGTCTTGCCTTTGTCCCAGGACAACGCCTATGGCAAAATCTGATGCATCACACATAATCTCAAAGTCCTAGGACCAGTCTGGGGGTTGAAGTACAGGTGCGGTGGAGACTAAGTCCCGGAGGGTGTGATAAGCCTGGATGCAATCAGGAGACATGTGGAATATGGCATTGTTGGCTAGAAGGTCGGTCAAGGGTTTGGAAAGCTTGGAAAAGTCTCTGATGAACCTTCGGTAGAAGCCAACATGTCCTAGGAAGGAGCGACTCTGCCGGACCGAACTAGGTGGAGGAAGTTTGGAAATTAAATCAACCTTAGCTCGATCTACCTCGATGCCCCTATGCGAAACGATGTGACCGAGGACAATTCCTTCTTGAACCATAAATGGCTCTTTTCCAAACTTGACACCAAGTTAACCTCGATACATCATTTCAGGATTTTCTCCAAGTTGCTCAAACAATGGTCGAATGAATTCCCGAATACAGAGAAATCATCCATAAAGACCTCCAAGTATTCACCCACCATTTCTGAAAAAATGGCTAGCATGCAACGCTGGAAGGTCGCAAGTGCGTTGCATAACCCGAACGGCATTCGACGGAATGCAAACGTGCCATACGGGCAAGTGAATGTGGTCTTTTCCTGATCTTCCGGAGCAATTGCGACTTGGTTATATCCTGAATATCCATCCAGGAAGCAAAAATACTTCTGCCCTGCCAATCTTTCAAGGATTTGGTCAATGAATGGCAAGGGGAAGTGGTCCTTCTTAGTGGCTTCATTAAGCTTCCTATAATCAATACACACCCGCCATGCGGTGGTGGTGTGGGTGGGGATGGATTCGCCATGATCATTGGTGACAACGGTGAGCCCCGCTTTCTTTGGAACCACTTGAGTGGGGCTCACCCAGGGGCTATCGGAGATAGGGCAGATGATGTTGGCGTCGAGCCACTTGGTGATTTCTTTTTTAACAACCTCCCGCATGTTTGGGTTTAAACGTCTCTGCATCTGGCGGGAAGGTCGGGCCCCATTTTCCAGGTAAATCTTGTGGGTGCAATAGGTGGGGCTAATTCCTCTTAAATCTGAAATGGTCCAACCAATGGCAACCCGATGTTCTGAAAGGGTCGCAGTCAACTTGATTTCCTAATCCTTGGTTAGATGAGAATTAATAATCACTGGGAAGGTCTGGTCAGGTCCCAAGAAGACGTACTTGAGATTCTCAGGCAATGGTTTAAGTTCAGGTGCGGGTGGGACCACAGTCGATGGGAAGGGAAAGGGTGCTAGTTGATCAACATCGATCTCTTCAAATGGTGTCATGTGATGATACTCAGCCTTACAGAGGTCCACGGGTAATGATGGTGACGGGTCAGAACAGTCACTACGGGTTTGGTGGTCTGAGACAGAACTGAGGGTGAGGCATTCCTCGATTAAAGTTTCCACAGGATCATGTTCCTCAATGTAATCACAATCAAAAGACTTTGTTGCCTGGAAGATATCCAATTGCATTTTCCTGCCCCCGAAGGCGATTTCCATACATCCCGTGTCGCAATCAATGTTTGCTTTAGCCGTAGCTAAGAAAGGTCTGCCTAAGATTATGGGTGCATTCTGTAATTTTTCAGGGACTTCCATGTCGAGCACCAAAAAGTCGATCGGGAAATAGAAGTCCTTGACCCGTACAATCACGTCCTCGACAACCCCCTTTGGGGTTTTCACTGATCTATCAGCCAGCTGGATGGTGACAGGGGTTGGTGTCAGTTCCCCAAAACCAAATTGGTGGTATAGGGTGGTTGGAATCAAATTGATAGAAGCACCTAGGTCCAGGAGCGCTCTATCAAACGTCATGTCCCCGATATTGCAGGAAATTAGGGGTGCTCCTGGGTCAGTTCGCTTGAGTGGAAGGTTGCTTGATATCACAGAACTTGCTTGCTCAGAGAGTACAACCTTCCTGGGTGCTTGAGGTCTCGGCTTATGCTTGGGTGTACAGGCATCCTTTAAAAACTTGGCGTAAGCAGGGATGTGTTTGACATCTTCTAGGAGAGGAATATTAATCTGTACTTGCATAAAAATTTCCAACAGCTCCTCAGTTTCCACAGTATTCTTCTTTTTCTTGATTGTTTCCAAGGCCTCAGGGTAGGGTGTCTGAATGTGGATTGGTTCCATGTCTGGGTCCTTGGTTGGTGCCTCTTCTGAGTTGGGTATTTCAACAGGTAAAGTCTAGGGGAGAGTCGGCCATTTGGGATCTTGGGTTTTGGTGCCGCTTCTCAAGGTCACCGCATTCGCAGAGGCATTGGGGCCATGGGTTGATCCTTGAGAAGACGAGGACGATGAGGCACCAAACCCAGGAGGTGTTTGCAGGGCTGGCTGAACCATGTGAGCCTGCCCGGGGTTGCTTTGGAACCCTTGCAAATTGGGGCCTCTGTTAATTATGTTTCGCGGGTTCGGTTGTGGTTGGGAAGGTAGGGATCCTTGTTGTTATAGTCCAAGAGTTGGCTTAACTGTCCCTTTACCAAGGCCATTTCCTCCTGATGTTTTTGGTTCATGTCAGCCATCATCTTTATTAGGGTATCCATTTGGTTTTGTGGGGGAGGGGCCGCCCTATTCTGGTTATATTAAGGTCTAACTGGTGGTCCTTGCTGATAGGGGGCAAGTGTGGCTGCTGGTTTGGCCTGGGCTGGTTTTGGAATTGCGGTGGTTTTTGGTTTGTCTAACCAAAGTTGGGGTGGTTACGCTAGCCGGTGTTGTAAGTGTTGGAGAAAGGGTCAGGCTTCGCATAACTTTGGACAACTTGCACATCTTCTAAGATAGTCGATGTTGATGAAGAGGGAAGGGAGTAATCAAGGGTCGAGGGAGCAAAGGTCCCTCCCTGGAACGTGGTCAGGGGTTGTTCCAGGTTCAGTTGGGTGAAGGGCTGGACCAGGTCAACATTATGTGCTCCCTTTGCTAGGGAGAAAGTCTGCAGGGGGTTCCTGGTCTGATTCAGTAGCACATCAATCTTTTTGTCCACCAATTCCACTCGATCCAACATTTTGGCAATGATGTTCATGTCAACCATTCCAGAATTTGCTTGCACCTCATAAATCCCGCCACGGGGTTGACTGGACTTGTTAAACTGGTTCATGAAGGCATTGTTGAGCGAATTCTCGCTCATAGACTCAAAGAGCTCAAACACGCTCTCCTCGTCTTTGTTTAGGAAGTTTCCCCCGCATGAGGCATCGACGAAGTTCCATAGGTTGCTGTCTAAACCGTGGTAGAAGATTGCCACCTTGGAACTTCATGGTGTGGGCATTTCCTCAAAAGTTCATTAAATCTTTCCCATGCCTCATGAAATTGTTCCCCACCTGGAGTGTGAAGGTAGTGATAGCTCTTCTGAGGGCATTGGTCTTTCCTATGGGGAAGAATTTCTTTAAAAATGCATGCCTCAGTTATTCCCAGGTGGTGATGGGTCTACCTAGGGTTCTAAGGCAATGAGAAGCCTTGTCTCTTAACGAGAAGGGGAACATCTTAATGAGAATAATGTCAAGGCTAATGTTCCTAGGTTTCACAGTTCGTGCTATGCGGTCGAGATCCTCTAGGTGCTGAAAGGGGTCCTCATTTGAGCTTCCATGAAAGTGGCTTTGGATCAGACTTAAGACATTCAGCTTTAGCTCGAAATCATCTTCCCCCTCAGGGATCCTAAGGTGTGGCTCGACTCTAATAGCAGAGGGATTATAGAAATCGTGGAGGGGCCTCGGTTGATCCTGAAATGGCGGTAAATCAAGTGGTGGTTGCCCTGGTATGTCGTGGAAAGGTGGTGGTGGTTGTTCTTGTGGGTTCTGTAACCATTGTATGGCTTGCATGATGGTGTGGATTTGTTGTTGCTGAAGCCGGTGGTTAGCATTGATTTGAGCTTGGATGATGGCCATAGCATCTGGTGGGGGTTGATCTTCAGCCTCATCTGCCCTAGGTTCAGCCATGTTTTCAATAGAATTATGTCGCCTAGATTCCTGCCCCAAAACACACAACTTGGGATGCAGTGAGCGCCTCCCATGCATACACTAGAGAAGAACAGGAGGGGATGAGGAGGGCGACAGATGCGAGAAATATGCTTCAATCAAGCACCCAAGCCTAGTCCTTATGGTTTATTTCTTAGGAGACCTAGAAATCTCACAAAGGGTGATTAAGTCTGTAAGCACTGGACTCCACTTCCCAAGGCTAATCTGGCCAGGTTGATTACGAGGGGATTGCAGGGAAGGTTCTTCCTTTGGCTTACCCCTCCGGTTCCATAGACCCCACAACCTCGGTCGTTTGACACTTCCTTGTAGCCTAGTCACCAGATTCTACCAAGGGATTGAAAGCCAAGTGCCTAGCGAACAAAACCTCACCTTTTGAGACTTAACTCAGTCCTGCCTAGGGCACATCTACTCAGTTTTAAAGGGCTAGGATAGTGCTTGTGCTTAGGGTGATGTGATGAGGCGTTGATTGGGGTGGTGCCTCTTAATTTTCCACTTTCAAAGTGTGTGCTTCTAGCAAAACATGGTTTTCAAGCAAGGATTTGTTAAGATGTGGTGTCTTTTAGTGTTTCATCCTTACTTTAGTACTTTTTAGGGTTGACGTGTCTTAATGTTTTTAACCAAGTTTCAGTGGGCATGTCAAGTTCTGCACACAATTCGGTGAAAGTAGATTTCCTTTTTATTCTGTAGAGGCTCGAAAACCCTGATATACTCATCCTAATGATCATGCAGCTTCTATTAGATGAGTCAATTTTAGGGTTGAGTGGTGCGGCCCAGGTCAACTCATGGTGGCTTCGCAAACACCACTCAAGACAAAAAAAGAAAAGAACTCTCCAAGAATTTATTCAGAATGTTAGAGTGTACATTTTTTTGTGGGGTGATGTGTTAAGGATGTGGGTCAAGCAATCATACACCACGCCAATTTTTTTCAGTTTTTACAATTTTTTTAGTTTTTTTTTTCACGCAAGCAAACAATGAGAGAGAGATTACTCACTATCGGTCCTCGTGGCGCCTACTCCCTTGCTACCATAGTGGGATGCGTCGCTTCGCCGTCTATGCGCCGAATTCTTGCACCCGTCAAGTAAAAAGGAAAATAAGGCATTAGACGATGTGAGAATGAATGAGGAATGGAGGTGATAGAACAAATCCGTTGCCTCCCCGGCAACGACACCAAAAACTGACGTGTGTTTGTGCGTGTGTGTTAATGAGTGTCGTTATAGTCGCACTTGCAACGTCGATTTTAAAATAAGTAAACGGAGGTGAGTCCGAGTGTCGGTCTCAGGGAGGCGTGAAAATCGGATTTTTACTTACCACTTGTTGTCACGGAAAGTACGGAGTTTTGCTTGCGAAAGATGCGATTTTGAAAAGCGAGAGAGAGAGATAGAGAGAGAAGGTTTAGGGTTAGAAAGCTCTTTATTTTGATCATGCAACTTGAACAAAAATTAAAATGGCAATTGAAAGGAAAATAACTTCATTAAACATGCACTTGTAGTTCATAACTTACAACATTAAATACATGCTTCAACAAAAGTAATAGAAAGCTTTAAAGAGAGAGAGAGAGAGAGTGTGTGTGTGTGGAGAGCGACGAGGCAGCCATGGCGGTGGAGGAGGCTCCGTCGGCGGCTTGTCGTCTCCGGCGATTACAAGAGTGCCTAGAGCTAGCTAAGAGAGGGGTGGAGTAGTTGCAAGGGGGAGTGAATGCCTTGAATGGTGGTTGGGGGGGGTTTAAATAGAGTTAAGGGCTTCCTAAAAGAAGAAGGGGCTTTAGCGACATCCAGAGAGTCGCTAAAATCGCTTCCAAAAGCGTCGGTGAAGCCCTCCCACAGCTAGTCAGCCGCCCGCCTCGTTCCTTCTCCTCGCGTGATCCGTGGCTGTTGAACGAGAGTCGTTCGATCAAAGATCGGACGGCTGAGAGTCTTCCTCGCCTGCGCTGGGATCGCACCTCGAGCGCGCGTGTGCGCGCGCATCTCCGCCCGGCATGAACGCGCACATGGATGCTCATGAGCTGCGGTCGCGCCGCGTGGCAGGATCCCAGCCGCCTGCTACTGATCGGGCGGCCCAATTTCTCCACGCCCGTCGCCCGTGTTCAATTTCCACTCCGCTCGACTCGAACCCGCGTCGCGTGGCTGCGGACGTGCGCGCTAACCGTTGTGCCACGCCCACGCTTTGTCGCGGCGACCGCAGGCGGGCGCACGAATATCGGCCATTCGATTGAAGATCGATGGCCGAGATTTGATCTCGGCTGGCTGAAGGCATGGCACGCGCGGGGGTGGGGCTGACGTGGTGCAATCTGGGCCATTGATCTCCAGATCAACGGTCAGAACTTCTTGGGCCCATTGTAGGAGCTTCGGATGTCGGATTTGGCCAATCTTGAGTCCGTTGGACTCCGTTCGTCATTCTGAATCCATCCGTGTGGTTCGATTGCTCATCTGAGGCATGCTTTGACAAATGCTTACACAAATGGCCATTAATGCAGTTTATAAGCAATCTTGGTACATGATGCATGCAATGCTCCTATTCTACTTATGTTGTGCCTTTTATTCTAAAGATGGATCATATTCAACATAATTATCACCCCTTTGTGTAGTGTTATCAGAGAGCCGTCTCATTTTGCGGGGCCATTAGTGGCCTTTGGGGGACCTAGACAGGGGCCAGTTGCCAGCACCGGACCCTCGCCCAACTGTTAGCAGGGACCTACTAAGGGAGGAGGTCGTGTCCCCCTCTGCTGGTAGTGTGGTCAACCGAGCCACATCAAGAGGGACTGCCCATCTAGGGTCAGAGCACAGCAGATGCTCCCCGCACCGAGTGTTGGAGGTCGAGCTGGTGGTCGTGGTCACCAGGCACGTGGGGGAGGGCAGCAGTCACGAGGAGGGTACCAGCCAGCGGCTGCTCGCCCGACCCAAAGTGTAGCTGCTTCGTTTGCACTGAGGATTGAGGGGCATATCAATGCCCTGACACACAGAGACGGCAAGGCTTCGGGTTCAGTGGTGGTAGGCATGGTTACCGTTTCTGGCAGATTAGTGTACGTACTTTTTGATTCCGACACCACACACTCTTTTGTTGCTGCGAGTTTTGCCATCAGTTTGGGGCAGGGCAGAGTATTGTTGGAGGATTCGTTTGTGATCAGAGGCCCAGGTGGCCAGTTGTTTGTAGCTGAGGAGGTCTACATGGATTGTGAGGTCAGTATAGGGGGACACAGCTTCCCCGCTGACCTGATTGTGGTACAGATGGAGGATTTTGGTGTGATCCTACGGATGGACTGGCTGTTCGCCTATCACACCTTGGTGGACTGCTTCGAGAGGAAGATCATCTTCTCCATACCAGAGTTGCCTCCGTTTGAGTTTCACAGACAGTCGATGGACAGAGGTTTCAGATGCATCTCAACGCTTCGGGTAGCGAGGCTTTTGAGCCAGGGGTGTGAGGGCTTTTTGGCCTATGTAGTGGCAGAGCCTAGCCCCGTGGCTGACTTTCAGAGTATTCCAATGGTTTGCGAGTACCCTGACATTTTTCCAGAGGAGTTGCAAGGACTACCGCCTGAGCGTGAGATCGAGTTTGAGATCCATTGGTACCAGGGACCAGCCCCATTTCTACTACACCTTATCGTATGGCACCGCTTGAGCTGCGAGAGCTCAAGTCACAGTTGCAAAACCTGTTGGAGAATGGCTTTGTGAGGCCCAGTGTGTCCCGGTAGGGAGCCCCTGTGCTATTTATGAAAAAAGGACAGTACCTTGCGACTTTGTGTCGACTACCGACAGCTGAATAGGGTCACCATCAAGAATAAGTATTCGCTACCGAGGATTGACGACCTCTTCGACCAGTTACGAGACGCCACAGTGTTCTCCAAGATAGATCTAAGGTCGGGCTACCATAAGTTGAGGATCAAGGTGACTGACGTCTCCAAGACAGTTGTCTACGACTTATTTTCACTTAGTCAGTAGGGGTGTACCAATAGTACGGGGTATTTTGAAGAAAATACAGCCGGGGTGTACCAACATTACTCATTGCAACTCCATCACGAGCTTTTCGGTCAGTTCTGGAAGCTAAAGTCCCCCTCATTCAAGGGGTATGGGAGCCCATCCGAGGTAGAAGACTAGCTGGAGCAAATAGAGAAGGTGTTCGACACCCTCCGCCCTCCTGCAAAGTGTCGCGTGGCCTTTGCCACATACCAGCTGGAGAGCGTAGCTCATAGGTGGTGGAGGGCAGTCAGATTCCAGGAGGGGAGAGGCTGACGTGGGACCAGCTCGTGGCTCTCTTCTATGAGCAGTACTTTCCGCAGACCTGGTAGGACCAAAGGAGGCGGGAGTTCCACACTCTCCATCAAGGGGCGATGACAGTTAGCACGTACCGCACACGTTCCCTGAAGTTGTCACGCTTCGCCCTGACAACTGTGTCTACTGAGGAGGAGCGCCTGTGGAGGTTTACTGAGGGGATCCGACCTGCGATTCGGGGGGATGTGAAACCCCTGAAGTTGTTCACTTTCTCTCGTGTGGTTGAGGCGGTCATGACTTTTGAGGAGACCAACCCGACCATGCAAGACATTGACGGTGGAAGGAAGGGGCCCTACTAGCCAGAGTACTCAGAGGGCCATCAGGAGAGGAGACACACGACAGCCGTAGGAGAGCCGTCTCGTTCTACGGGGCCACTGGTGGCCTTTGGGGGCCCCAAACAAGGGCCAGCTGCCAGCACTGAACCCCCACCTAGCCGCCAACAGAGATCGATTGAGGGAGGGGGCCATGCCCCTCTCTGCTACCAGTGTGGCTAGTCGGGCCACATCAGGAGGGACTGCCCATCTAGGGCTGGAGCACAGCAGATGCTCCCTGCACCGAGTGTTGGAGGTTGAATTGGCAGCTGCGGTCACCAGGCGTGTGGAAGAGGACAGCAGTCACGAGGAGGGTACCGGCCAGTTGCTTCTTGCACAACCCAAAGCGTGGCTGCTTCATCTGCACCCAGGGCTGAGGGGCGTATTAACACCCTAACACACTGAGATGCTAAGGCTTCAGGTTCTGTAGTGGCAGGTATGCTTACCATCTCTGCCGGATTAGTCTACATTCTGTTCGATTCTGGTGCCACACATTCTTTTGTCTCCTCGAGTTTTGCCATTAGTTTGGGGCTGAGCAGTGTACTATTGAGGTTCCATTCCTGATTAGAGGGCCAGGTGGACAGTTGTTCGTAGCATAGGAGGTCTTTATAGGCTGTGAGGTCGCTATAGGGGGACATAGTCTTCCCGTCGACCTGATTGTAATCCTGATGGAGGACTTTGGCGTGATTCTAGGGATGGACTGGTTGTTTGCCTATCATGTCTTGGTGGACTATTTTAGGAGGAAGATCGTCTTCTCCATACCAGAGTTGCCTCCCTTTGAGTTTCACGTCCAGCAGGTAGATAGAGGTTTCAGGTGCATCTTCGCGCTTCGGGCAGCGAAGCTTTTGGGCTAGGGGTGTGAGGACTTCTTAGCTTGTGTGGTAGCAGAGCCTAGCCCCGTGGTTGACTTTCAAAGTATTCCGGTGGTCTGCGAGTGCCCCGACTTTTTCCCAGAGGAGTTGCCAGGACTACTGCCCGAGCGTGAGATCGAGTTTGAGATCTCATTAGTACCGGGGACCAGCCCCGTTTCTATTGCACCGTACAAGATGGCACCACTTGAGCTACGAGAGCTCAAGTCACAGTTACAGGACTTGTTGGAGAAGGGATTTGTGAGGCCCAGTGCATCCCCGTGGGAAGCCCCTATGTATTTTGTAAAAAAGGACAGTACCTTACGACTTTGTGTTGACTACCGATAGCTAAATCGAGCCACTGTCAAGAACAAGTACCCGCTACCTCGTATCGATGACCTCTTTGACCAGTTGAGAGGTGCTATAGTGTTCTCTAAGATAGATCTGAGGTTAGGTTACCACCAGTTGAGGATCAAGGAGACCGATGTCTTCAAGACAGCTTTCCGTACTCTGTACAGACACTACGAGTTCTTGGTCATGCCGTTTGGGTTGACCAACGCCTCCACTGCTTTCATGGACATGATGAACTGTGTTTTCAGACCATACTTAGAGTAGTTTGTGGTGGTGTTCATCGACGACGTCCTTATCTACTCACGGGATCAGGCATAGCATGGGTAGTATTTACGTATGGTCCTAGATACCTTGAGACGATGCAGGCTGTATGCCAAGTACAACAAGTGCGAGTTTTGGCTGAGACATGTGACTTTCTTGGGCCACGTGATTTTGGGAGACATTGGCTGTGGATCCAGCCAAGGTTGAAGCCATGCTCAGGTGGGAGAGACCACTCACAATGACAGAGGTACGCAGCTTTCTGGGACTGGCAGGCTACTACTGGTGGTTTATCAGGGGATTCTCTCAGATCGCGTGTCCTATGACTCAGCTAACCTAGAAGGACGTGCCCTTTACCTGGACCGATGAGTGCGAGGCATGATTTTAGGAGTTGAAGGAGAGACTGACTTCAACTCCTGTACCTGCCATTCCAGACAGTAGTGGCGGGTTCGTGGTTTACACTGATGCTTCATTGCAGGGGTTAGGTGGTGTGCTCTTGTAGTGGGGTCACGTTGTTGCTTACACTTCGCAGTAATTGAAGCCCCATGAGCATAACTACCACACCTATGACTTAGAGCTGGTAGCAGTTGTCTTTGCACTGAAGACATGGAGGCACTACCTGTATGGTGAGATATTCGAGATCTTCACAGATCACAAGAGCCTCAGGTACCTGTTTGACCAAAGGGAGCTCAACATGAGACAGAGACGTTAGTCAGATCTCCTGAAGGACTATGACAGCAGCACCTCCTACCACCTAATGTGGTGGCCGATGCCTTGAGTCGGAAGGTGCCTGCCCACTTGGCCCGTTTACAGGCATTGAGTTTGAGACTCATGGAGGAGGTGGGCAGTTGGTGACCCTGGGAGTCACGGGGGTACTACAGGGCAGTGACAATGTCGTAGCAGGCAGAACTAGAGCTGATAGACCGTATCATTGCAGGACATATGGCCGATCCATACTTACAGACACTACGAGACAGGGTGTTGACAGGGGACCCAGGAGACTTTTCCTTCTCAGACGAGATATTGCACATGAGGGGACGCCTATGTGTTTCTAGAGATGAGGAGTTGTTGAGAGAGCTCTTGACCGAGGCGCATGGGTCCCGGTTCACCATACATCTCGAAAATACAAAGATGTACCATGACCTGCGACGTGACTTCTGGTGGAGAGGGATGAAGCGGGATGTTGGTGAGTTTGTCTAGCAGTGCTTGGTATGCCAGCAGGTGAAGGCCAGGCATTAGAGGCCTGCAGGGCTACTACAGGCACTTCTTGTGCCAGAGTGGAAGTAAGAGAGTATCACCATGGACTTAGTGGTGGGACTACCAGTTACCCAGTGGGGACACGATGAAGTTTGGGTGATAGTAGACTAGTTGACGAAGACGGCACGGTTCCTGTCGATCTGAGTCACCTTTGGGCCAGCACAGCTAGCAGAGCGATACATCAGAGATGTGGTGCATCTTCACGGAGTCCCTCGCTGGATCGTATCCAACAAGGATACTTGTTTCACTTCCCAGTTCTGGGCAAAGTTTCAGTAGGCATTGGGGACTATCTGAGGTTCAGTACCGCCTACCACCCCCAGATCGACGAGCAGTTAGAGCGCACCATACAAACACTCGAGGACCTCCTATGCGCTTGTGTACTAGACTGGAGAGGCTCCTGGGAGGAGCATTTGCCCCTGGCAGAATTTGCATACAATAACAGCTATCATTCGAGCATCGGCATGGCACCTGATGGGCCTCTGTACGGAAGGAAGTGTACCGCACCCTTGAGTTGGGTCGAGGTGGGGACCAAGTGGGAGGTTGGCTCTAGGTTGTTCCAACAGAGTCAGGAGGTGATAGAGTAGATTCACAGACGACTCTGCACTGTCAGGAGCAAGCAGAAGAGCTACACTGATAGGAAGCGTAGGGAAGTGCAGTTCGAGGTTGGGGATTACATCTTCCTCCGTGTTTCGCCCATGAAGGGCTTGCAGCATTTTGGGGTGAAAGGGAATCTTGCGCCAAGGTTTGTGGGACCCTTTGAGGTCTTGGAGCGGGTCAGACCCGTTGCTTACCAGCTTGGCCTTCCTCCCCACCTCTCTGGAGTGGACGACGTGTCCCATGTGTCTAACCTTAGGAAGTACGTCACTGATCCCAGCCACGTTCTAAGCTACAAGAGCGCCGAGGTGGGAGACGACTTGACCTATCCCAAGGGGCCGGTATAGATACTAGACAGAGCCGTTCGGAATCTAAGATGGAAGTAGGTATCACTAGTGAAGGTCCTATGGAGAAGGCAGCGATACGAGGAGGTAACTTGGGAGCCCGAGGCTGCGATGCGAGAACAATACTCGGAACTTTTTAAGGGTACGTCTCTTCAGATCTACGTTGGTTCCCTTTAAGTTTGTTATGCACTTTTATGTATTTTCCACACCCTACTTAGCCCAAGTTTCGAGGATGAAACTTCCTTTAAGTTTGTTATGTTGAAATGACCCACCGCTCTTGGGTTGGATAAGACGTCTGGAGTATTCATCCGACGTCTGTCCAGATGTCTAGATAGATGGTCGGACGTCTGAAAGTAGGAAAAACCACACGTTCTTTTTGCTTTCGTGTGCATGCGTTCCCCCCCCCCCCCCCACTGGCCTCTTCACCCAAAACCCTCTATTTAAACCCCCACACACCCACACCACCCTCTCCATCACCACCAACCACCGCTACCTCCATCTTCTTCCCTTGTCGGCGACCACCTTCGTCATCGCCCCCTGCCGCGAATGAGCGAGGGCGTGAAGGAGAGAGAGAGCGTGAGCGAGTGCGTGAGAGGGAGAGAGTGTGAGCAAGGGCATGAGAAAGAGGAGAAACCTTGCGGGAGCTCGTGTGCGAAGGGTGCCTTGCTGCAGGAGCAGCGGTGTGAGCTCAGTGGAGCTCGAGGAGGAAAGCTTGAGGGCAGGAGCTCGAGATCTCGAGCTGGAGGAGCTCACAGGTACGAGGAGAGGAGTCGTGCAGGGAAGTGGAGCTCACGAAGGGGAGCTTCATAACCTCCTAAGGCTGCTGGCGTAGCAACTGCAGGCAACGTGGAGGTGTCCGTGCAGAGAAGAAGGCTCGTGAGAGAGTTCTGCGTACTGGATCTTTTCCAGTATCAGATGTTTGGAGCAGCAGTGGGATGTCCACAGCTGAAGTCGGACATCTAAAAGCACGTTTGGTGCAGAGGTACGTGTTTCTGCACGGGTTTTGGCCATGCAGACGGGTCACTTAGCCATTTTTCGCTCTGCGCGTGCGTACGTAGGTACAGAGCGTTGGAAGGCACGTGGTGCACCCTTCGAGGCACTTTTGGACGTTTGGGCACATCACCAGATGTTTGACTGTACTCCAAGACAACCGGAAGGAGAGTCCAACGTCTGGGGCTGCCCTCAGAAGATTGCGGAAGGGGGTCAAACATCTGAGGAAGCCGCAGGAAAGAAAGGTGAGGTTCTAAGTTCGTTTAAGACATCTGGGTTTAGTCCCAGACGTCAGATTTTAGACAGTATACGTGTTTTTGGCCCGTTTAGGGCCCAAATGGAATTAGATTTCCATAAACGAAGTACCGTTGTTTTCCGCTTAAATTTCTCTATGAGTTAGTGTCACTTATATACAGGTTTGAACTCATTTGACATGGTTGGTCAATTGTATAGGTCTCCAGCCAGTTGAATATGTAGGGCCAGTGGAGGCGACATGACCTGCGGCTCTAGCCCCCATTCCTCCCATGTTTCCCGGTAGAGTGGTTTGCTTTAATATCAAGTTTTAAGCAAACAAAGTGCATGTTTAAAATAACTTAATTGAATCCTAGGACATGAAATGTACCTTAAGGCAGAAGCGAACGAATGTTGCTTGAGCTACACTGTTTCCTTGAGATGCATGTCAAACCAACTTGCTAGCAATTGTATTAGTTTATTGACGGGATGCTTTTCTCAGTCAGTAAAACACGAGTTGCCTGCTATAAGAATAAAACCTGTAATGCGAATAGTGAGATCGGAATGTTGGAAAATGGAACGAAAGGAATGCAAGCATGAACCCTACAGGGACTTAGGAGAAGAACTCCTATTTATGGAAAGAACTTAGTAAGTAAACGAGAAGTGAGCTGGCCCTTGTGTACGCAGTACCAAGGAGAGCAACTGTCCCTTTAGTGTAGAGGGGAGCTAGCCGCCCTTTAGGTTGAGACCTGGGGTTAAGTCTAGTCACTCTAAACCGACTCCTGTTTGGCCCTCGTGTTCGTGGTACCAAGGTGAGCTACTTAGTGTAGGGAGGGAGCTAGTTGCCCCACGGGGCTCGGGGTTAGGACTAGCTGCCCTATACCGACTCTTGTTAGGCCCACTAGGGCATATGTGGATAGTCAGATGAGGGTACGTGGACTGTGGAGGGCGAGACCCCTGTTATGAGAGGGCAAGGCCCTATACTATTCCGTGATGTACCTTTAGGCGTACCCGCTTGCGGAAACGACTGACCACGTTCCAGTACGGGGTAGCTACCTGTGCACTTATCGCACGTGTCGTAGTCACTGCTACGTCGTGCGTGAACTTGGGGTGGTTGACTCGGTGTAGGACTACCACGGGAGACTCTCCCAGCCAGGAGAGCACCACGTGTACATCCTACATCACAGGAAAGACTGCAATTAAGATTGTTCCCTTGAGGAACAAACAAAATCAAGAAATGACCAAATGAATAAAAGAACAAAACAATTTAGAAATACTTGGTTGAGCTAAATAAGAATGGAAATTAATTAATTGCTTGTTTTAATTGCATATAAATGGTTTAATTACCACTCTACTCAGCATTAGCTGTCTACGGAATTTTATAATCTTGTTCTGGTTAGGGAGTTGAACAGCCAGTACCACCGGCTGTAGAGGGAGTTGGGCCTAGTCGAGCCTAGCCTTAGCTGTGTTTCCCTTTCGTTTCCTAGCTTTTTTTTGTGGTAGTGAGTATTTTGTTATATGTAATACAAATTATGTTATATTTTCGCTTTACTTTCCGCTGTACTAGTTGTGATGGTTTGTACTATTATGAGACTTTCCATTTTTTGTTATTTTACTGTCTCTTTATTATTTTTCTGCTTAGTTATATTGTACTTGTGATTGTGGAATATTTTCTACTTTTTGTTATTTCTCGTTGAACGACTAGGTCATTGATTAGTCGAAGCGGGTCGATCTAAGATCCTGTAGTAATCTAAGATCAAGTCATAACATTCTTTAATGTAACTCAATACGAAAATATGGATTTCATATTATTTATTATATAATGATTAATCTCTTGATTTTATTTGAAAATTTCTAATTAAATTATATTTTTTAATCATGGGAATATGATATAGTGAGATTTTCACTTTCTAAACTTTAGACCTTATTAACAAGCTATTGAAAATCTACAATAAAACTAGTATTATAGAAAAGGGAAGTTAGACTCGTAAGCATTAAGTTATTTGCTTGAAAGAATAGCGTCGAGAACGACGTCATTAGTAAAGACAAATTCTCGAGGGTGTTGGATTCGCATTTCGAAAAGTTGCCTCTCATTGCTCCTTCCAGCCAAAATAGATTTATCAGTTCAATGATAAAAGGACAATCATTGAATAGATGTATTGCATTCTCATATTGTTTACAAAGGATGTGTCATTCGGTGAATTGGAAGTCCTTTCAAATTAGGCGATCCACAATGGTTAATTTGTTATGTCTAATCATCCGTAGACAATAAAAAACTCTTGCCAGAAAAAATTTACTCAACATTCCCTCGTGTAGAGCAGGCCTAATTCCCCCATCCCTAAGGGATAGGTGTGTTTGTTTGATGACCAAAAGATCATTTATTTGGTTAAAAATAAAAAACCAGTCCTGCTCGTCGATAGTTGAATTGTATTGTTCACTTTTCCATCTCATGTTGCAAATGGGATCCTGCTCTTTGCTTTTGTGCTTTGAGCCAGTTGTGTCTCGAGTTAATGAACCTTAGGGCTTCGCTCATAGTGGCGTTTTTTTTGTAGGAAAGTTTGAATAGGTTTGTGTATATTTGTTTTAGTGGTGGGATATTGAGTATAAGATGATGCCAAAGAGAAGTTGAGTCACTTGTATCTATAAGTGATTTTCCTATTTGTTTGAGGTAACCATTGTTAGTTAGTAGGGCTTTCCCAAGAGGGAATTAGTTCTGGGGAGGCTTATTATCTAATTTATTGGGCAACCTTTGAAGTATCTGCACCTGATAATTTTGGTTAGGATCTCAAGTTTGTTATAAAGGATTTTGAGTAGGGTCTTCATTATTTAGGTCATGAATCCCCCAACCATCATTCTTTATAGGAAATAGAGGTTCTCCCATTTCATCCAATGAGGTCTATTGCCTTCACTAGTACCCTTCCAGAGGAAGTCCCTCCTAATTTTATCAATTGCCTTAGCTATTCTTGTTGGTAGATGAAGGAAAGAGAGTCCATATGTTAAGAGAGTACATATGTTGCTAATGGGGTGAGTGAGTTATTTATTAAAGTGATTCTTGATGGTAGGGAAAGTTGGTTAGCTTTTTAGCCTTGCAACTTTTTGTAGAATTTTGCCAATAGGAAGTCTTAATCAATGGATTTTAAGTTTGGTTGGGGAGAAGGAAAAGCCCAAGTAAACTATGAGCAACTCTCGACATTCCTAGTTCAAGAGGTTTATGATAGCTGCAGTCTTAGCAAATGTCCAAGTTCATTGTATAAATGCATGTTTGTTCATGGCCTTACCTTAAGCCCTAACATGGTACTAAAGATGACAATTAGATATCTTTAAGGCCAGCAAGAAATTTGACGGATATGGGTGTATTGATGATTGGGATGATATGGATCATTTGATGGCTGCAAACTTGCTTGAAAACTCTTTACAAGCCAACCTGACTAGACCAGCTTAGGAGGTTGATGATTTTCTCTGTACCCCTTTCTTTATACAACCTTATGGTAATAATCAAGTGATTGAACCTACTCCGCCTGCTAATCTTGACTCAACCCAGCTTGATTTGAAACCCTTGCCTTCTAATCGGAAGTACAACTTTTTAGGCCTCAATCAGACTTTACCTATGATAACTAATGCCTACTTCACTCAAGACCAAGAAGATAAATTAATTAAGGCCATAAAGGAAAATAAGGAAGTAATTGGTTGAACCATTAAAGATTTAAAAGGAATTAATCCAGCTTATTGTAATCATAGAATATTTTTGGAAGAAGAATCTAAGACTTCTAGTGAGATGCAAGGAAGGTTGAATCCTAATATGTGATCGGTCCATGTCAGTGGACTAAATTAGAACCTAAACACTTCATTATTGGAATAAAAATGTGATATGAATCATGCATTGCATGAATATAATTAATTAAGCTGTAGAGTTATCATTTCATGTATAGCATCAATTTTTACATCTTAATCAATTAAATTCGGGTCAGTATGGAAGAAGCAATTTGGATGTAATCAGACCTCAATTGGGATTACCATTTTTGAAGATTTAATTTGCCACATATAAGGAAAGAGCTTTTCAATCCCCAATTAGAATCTTCCCTAAAGAGATTTTGAAAACCATATACAAGAGGAAAGGAAAGAAAGAGAACAAATAAAGAAAACTTTCCCTATTTTTCTTTCTCTCTCCATGAGTTCTTCACCACCGTGCTTCACCCAACATTCCCGCCATTGTGATTCTCTACTGCGACAATCACCACCACGCTCCACCTCATCTTCGACTACGTTCGCCGACCAACAGGGAGCATATACACCCTCTCCCTTTCATTTAAGACGCCAGAGACCATTCTTCTTCTTCTTCATCATCTACATTGCTTCTTCTTTACCTCCTGAAATGAACCCAACGTCTCCACCTCCTGCAGCACCTTTCCTCGCCTTTGAAGCCCCACCGATGCCACCATCTGCCACGCGTGCGCACGCAGCCAGCCCACACGTACCCTTGCGCGTGCCCTCACATCGCCACAGCCACTCCAAGTGCGGCAGAAACAGAGCAGCCTACCGCTGACTCCTCCTACCCTGTCGGCAGCACTCTTGCCGTTCACCCCCCTCACGCACAAGCAGTCACCGCAAGACCGTCGGCCACACCTTGGCGCGACCAACTGCGCATTTGGCAAGCGCAGCCACAGACCATGCGCCTGACCTCTCTTCTTCTTCTTCTCCTTCTCCGCCGATAGAGAAGAAGAGGAACCCAAAACTCCACGCGGATCCTCCACGCACAGCCAGGCCCTCCGCCTCTGATCTACGCCCCGTCGATGCCATCCATCTCGCCTCGAGCTTCGGAACATCCTTAGCCTCGCGCAGCGGCACGTACGACCATCGTTCACCGCCGGCAGCTCTCATCGTCGGCGAGCTTCATTTCCTCCGGCCGACCACCACCGAGAACCAACGACCACGCTGCAACCATCAACGGAAAGCCCTCAACAACAACAACCTCCTTCAAGCTCCTCGGCCCTCGCCATTGCCAACATTTGATTTCATGATTTTTAATTATTTTATGGAGGTAAAATTGTGGTATAACTTCGCATCATTGCATTATTATTCAGGTCTTTCAGATCACCTTGATTGCACAAAATTAGGATTAAGAATTGCACCCGAGTACACATGCAATTGAAAATTACGTGGTTTACCACTACACATACACTGTTCACCTATCTAGAGCTTTGAAATTTACATAAGTAACCCTTAATTTCTTTATAAATTGGAAATTCACATTCAGAGTAGCATATCGATTAATTGATTTGACGAATACTTTTACGAACATGATTGTTACATATTTGTGATCTTATTGGTCTATTCCCTGTTGTGGATACGACTTAATCCACTGTGGTTAGTTTTACTGATAAATATTTTTGATCGAGAATTTTTCCACCACGCAATTTATATTACAATGATGTATTTTTCTGACATATCATTCCGACAAGAGAAATCTCCCGAGCAAATGGTGCCGTTACCAGGGATGCAATAGACGCAATAGATTTTCACAATTATATTTTAGGATTATTCTGAGGTGCACATTGATCTGACTAGTTGTTATTTTTCTATGTAAGGAATCTGGCGAAGCGAGTGGTGCAGTTGAGCGACGACGTCGACCTTGAGCGACACCTGCAGACGTGGAGAGGATGTAAAGAGAAGGTGACCTGGATCCCGATTTCACAGAGGATTCTCCTTTGTCATTGAGTTTATTTCATTTCAGTCTTCTCACTCTTGTAGTAAATGGGGTTGATTTTCGGGAGTCTGTCCTCACATTCTTTAGCGACTAGGGCTATTTATCTGTGGTGATTTGTGTGCTTTCCTATAAAACAAAAAGAAAAAAAATATTGAGCTGCCTATTTAGAAGTTGCATGTCCTTAGGTGCACGCATTTAAGTGTGATTAAGAAGCATAGTAGATCTCTTCTCTTGCATTGCGTACATATTTGCACAAAGATTGCTAGAGATAGGTACACCTTTCTATCTTTGCATTCAGCTCCTGTTCACACATTGGATTTGGATTAAATTTCAAGATCACCAAATTGATTGAATTGACCTAATTCAGTGGCTGCTTAACTGAAATTGGGACAGCTAATTAGATTCGACCTTAAAATCAAAATCACATTTGATCTGATCAAATGTGATTTTGATTTTAATTCAAAAGGGACTTGTGTGCGATTCTTCTAAAAAACAAATTGATTTACGATGTGATGCACACTTCTAACATTGAACATGCACACTAGGCACTGCACTAGGTCTCGGTCCCTTAAGGTTATAGGCACCGATCTCTTCATCGGTGTGGACCCTCCTACTTCACCTTGTTGTGGTGATATTATCCTGTGTCCAAGTGTTTTGATACTTCAAGGAGGGGGACACCCTTTAAAGAAACAAAAGGTAGTTAAGAGGCACTGCATTCGCATCGCCTCAAAGGAAGGGTTCGCCCTACTTTCATCCCTTAGTTCCTTCATTGGAGTAACTTCTCATTAGGTCACTTGAGAGTGTCATTAAAGCAAGGTGTAGGTCTTAGGGCATGTGAAGCTCGACTTAGGGCCTGTAATTGATTGAGCAACTTCTTTGGCCACCAAGAAAGAATGTAACCGACCTCTATTCTTCTCCAAAGAGCTTGTCAAGGATCTCAAGTCATAAGCCCCCTCTTATACCACTAAAGTGGGAATGGAAGGGTGCAAACTTGACACCATTTGACAACTTTGAGGGGTAGATTGGAGATTGGCTCAAATTTGCTCTAAGAAAAAAAGGAAAGTCCCATTGCCTTGCATTTGATTGGGGTGTGTCATGGATTACAATAGCTACTGCACTTCTTACTTTCACCTCAGAACACCGAATCCTAATCCCTTGACTTGCAACTTTCCAACATCTGATGAGCATTGGGATCCTTTCTACTCTTACTATAGGAGCATTGGTCTGATTAATCCCTAACCTAGTGATGATGAGCAGAACTTAGGAGAAGGGTATCCCAGCCCTAGCTCTCCCATGACTATACCCAACCCATCCACCCTTAACGATTTTGCTTATTGAGATTGGATCGATACTCCTAAGAAACTTGAACCTATTGACTATCCTCCGCAATCTGATAGTAGCCTCTCCTCTTTTATGATAGAAATGCACAAACAACAGAAAGAAATGATGGATTCTATGGGCAAGATTTTGAGGAATAGTCAAAGATTATTGAAGAAATTAGCTAGCTTAGCGACCCTCCTATAGTCAATTCTGATCTCTACCTCTATACCCCTAATTACCAAGACAATTTCAAGGAAAACAATGACAACATGGATTTTGTTTTGAGGAGTAGCTATCACTTAGACGTCCCCCATGAGATATGCATACTAGAAGACAATCCTCGTGATTATCCACCTGATCTTAATTGGAAGGGGAAAATGGTCCAATTAGAACTCAACCTGAATGATAGTGTCTTTGTTATATTTGATGAAATAGCTTGCAGTCAAATAGTCAATCCAACCCCCATTTTGAATTTTGAGGTGGAATCTGTACCCCATCCTAGGGATGCCGAACATTTACCTTACACTTATGAGGACCTTGCACCTCAGTTAGATCTCCCTAAGGATTGTGATTTTGAAGTTAACAAATTTCAGGAGTCTTGGATGATGGATGAAATCATATTAGAAGAAAGTGATAATAACCATGATCTTTTGTTTAAGGGACCAACACTTGTCACTGAACATGGTGAGGATTTATGAGTACCCAACACAGGTGACCTTGAGGGAATTGATACTGAATGGGAAGACTTGGATCAATATTGGTTTTAGGGACATGAAAATTTGATTTTTAAGGAGGAATCAGAAACACTTGATTGGCTTTGAAGATTTTTCTGAATCCTAGGGAAGAAACATAGAAGAGGATGATAATGACTTTGAGTGGACCGGACTCAGAGTATGGAGTGACTCCAGGGAGAAATATGTCTTGTTCGAGGACTTACTCCCTGAGGATCTTATTGATTTAGCCAAATCTGGATTCCTACCTACTTTTAACGACAAAGATCATCCTCTTAAATATTGGGAAGAAATGGTAGCAATTAATGTAGGAATCTATACACCCCAAGGGTAGGATCTTAGCATCGGACAAGAACCTAGGGATGTCGTTGTTGAGGACACTCACACTTTTATTGCTTCCAACCCATTTCTACATGATAATGAAATGGGCGACACCCTTGAGCGGTTTAATTTGAAAGATGAACATTTGGGTCCATTCCAAGATGCACACACCAATGATATGCAGCATGAAAGACAATCAGTGACTAAGGTTGCTTCTGATGACATTCAGGAACTGGAATGGTTGTCGAGAAAGAATGTTGAACCTCTCAAGCCCTCATTGACCCTCTTCCCTACCTCGCACTTGAGAGACTTACACTCTTGCAGAAACAACTTCCTAAAATCTCTGCTCACATTCCTAATTGACAAGGAGATAGCTAGACCAATACATCCTACGGTAGAGTGTCGAGTATGGATCAACGCTTGTCCATGTTAGCCCATCATCCTTAGGGTGTCTGATGTGAAAATATGTGTGATTTGTAAATAGGGTTTTCAAATCGTTGTAACACACGAATTCGCAAATGCTTTTAAATTTTTAATCCTAGATAGTGGAAGTATCTAGGGTCGTCCAAGGAGGCAATGTTTGCAATATTCTAATCTCTTACTCGAAAAATGGGAAATCAACTTTCATTTTGCATTTTTGAATATAAAATTTTTAGGGTTTTTTTTTGAAACAACGAGTGCAATTGTTAAAGAGGAAAATACTAAAGAACCTAATGCCTAGGAGACACAAAATGGCCTCTCTTTAAGCTAACTCTAGGTACGTGGAGGTCTAGGGTAATTAGAGGGAGGGAGTGTAAGTGCACAAAGACAAAGCAATAAAACTAGAATTGCTATAAGAATTTATAGATTACAAAAATTCTTTTACTAAAGGAATTTATTTTTTACAAGTAGAGGAATTCTTCTACTAGAGTTTGAAAGAACAAAATAAAAACAAATCCTTTAGATGATGATGGTGGTGAAGAAGATGAAGGTCTTCTTGCTCCAAGCCTAGCTGCTCCTTAGCTTGAAAAGAAGATCTCTTTCTTCTCCTTTCTTGCAAGCTCCTCTAAGTTGATGTGATCCTCCTCTTGGCAAGCCCAAGGGGGTCGTGCCTAAGCTCCTCCAAAGGTGGATGAATCCACCTCCAATTCTCCTCCAAGGGTGGGCGTGCACCACCTTCAAGATCCTCCTCCTAGGGAAGGCGTGTACCCTAGGTCTTCTCCCTTGCCTGGTTTCTCCTTTTGGCTGGAGTGGACACAAGATAGAAGAGAAGAGGGGAAGGCACCAAGGGGACAGAGTGTCCCCTTAATCTTCTTCTTCTTCTTCTTCTCTTGGCTGTCTATGTAGGTAGAAATTATGTAGCCAAAGGTGATCTAATGGTGGTGGGTGGTGGTCTTTCTATAGGAGTGGAAGGGGGTTAAGGGTAGTTGGTGGATGGAGGGTTAAGATGGCTTGTAGAGGGTGGTTAGGAGATCTTAGGGTGGATAATGGGTGGCGCCAAATGAGGGGATGCATGGCAATTTGGCGCCAACCCTAGGTGGGGACTAGGGTTAAGGGTTATGGTGGTAGGGTTAGGTGGCGTGTAGGACATGTGTAGGGTTAGGATGGTGTTGTAGGGTGGTGGTTGGTGTATGGAGGGTGGATATAAGGTGGCGCCAAGGGGAAGGTTGCATGAGGTGGTGGTTGGTGTGGGTTTAAGTGAAGTTGGCACCACTTTGTGTTGGTTAAGGGAGAGGGTTAGGTGGCGCCACTAGATGAAGGGTTAGGATAGGTTGGAGGGTGGTGTGTAGGGTATAGATTGGAAGAGGTGTTGGCACCAAATGAAGGGTTGTGGGAGGTGGTTTCTGGCGCCAACTAGGGTATGGTTTAGGGTAGTTAAGGGGGGTTAAGGTTAGCGCCAAAGGAGGGTTTCTAGAAGGGGTTAAGTGAGTGGTAGGGATGCTTTAGGTGGTGATGTGTAGGGCTAGGATTTAAGGACATGTTGGCACCAAAATGAAGGGATGCATGAAGGGTTTTTTGGTGCCAACATGAAGGGGTGTGAGTGGTTGGTGTGGGTTGGTGCCACTTTAGGTAGGTTAGGTTGGGGTTTAGTTAGGGTTAAGGGTTAAGGAGTGGACAACCATGGAGCTTGGGTGGTGTTGGGAGCTTAGCTAAGCTAGCTAAGCTAGCTTAGCTAGTAGAGTAGAGGTGGTGGAGCTAGGGTTTCATGGAGGACCTGGAGAAAATAATCTGGAGTTGGTGGCTGCTGTAATTGGAGCTAAATCTGCTGAGGTAGCTTCATGGGGAGCTCAACTATTTAGCTAAGATACTTAGTTCTTTTGCTTGTAGCTAGGTTTGGGTAGTTGTGCTAAGTTGAGCTGGTCTCAACCTAGCTGGAGCTAGATTGAGCTGGAACTGCCTTTGATGAGAACTCCAGAGCTAGCTAAGCTACTAGTTGATAAGTAGTAGCTCAGCTAGCATGGAATTCAGCTGCCATGAGTTGGGTGGAGCTGGAATGAGCTGAGGCTGAGCTGAGATGGACTCCTGTCAACTCAGTTGAGTTAGCTAGAGCTTCCAGTAAACTGATGGGAGATGAGATGAGCTAGACTCAATTAAGTTGAGCTGGATCTGAGTTGGCTTGAGCTGGGTTGAGCTGAGTTGAGCTGCCTTGAGCTAACATTCTGCTGAGATGAGCTGAATGGAGCTAACCCTAGTCCAAGGGAGCTGGTATTCAGCCATGATGAGCTGGAATTTGTTGAGTCCTAGCTTGATTGAGCTTCCCCTTCACCAATTGCCTTCAAGAGTGCTAGGGTTTTAAAGATCCGTCAATCTGTCTGTCCGTAACACTCCAACAAACACATTAAAAACACAATAAAAAATGCAATGCATGCCTAACCTTGTTGATGCCTAAATGTAACCCAAAAATTCATTTGCGGAGCAAAAATCCTAAGACCTAGGTTTATTTTAATGTATAAGAATGATGATAAACTGGCATTTATCACACCCCCATGCTTATCTTTTGCTAGTCTCTTAGTAAAACTTTAATTTTTACAAAATGGAAGTTTGGGAAATCTTTTTTTTTTTTTTACTTTTGAGGAGAAAGAGATCATAGGACCTTAGTTGATCTAAACACGGGAGGTAAGGGATTTGTTAAAGATAAAAATCAGGATTTGTTATTGGGTCCAAAAATTAGAAGAATCGGGATCAATATATCCACCAAAAACTTCATAGATTAACCCCTTGTTAATTTAGATGACTCAAAATTTTTGTGTTTAGGATTTTGTTGGCTCTTGAATTTGATTCGCAACTTGCAATAACCTTTAAAACCTTATGTCTTGCTTGTGAAAAGCCAACATTTATAAGGGTATGTTTTTTGCTTAAAAACTTTTTTTTTTGTCCCCCATGCTTATTCTTAACTTAGTCTTACAACAGATGTGTTGGGATCATCATTTCCATTACCAACTCTCGAGGGGACTCTGGTGCCAGTACTTCAAGATAGCATTGTCCATGACACCACCCAGGAGCTCACAACCCCAAAACACAATGCGATGTAACGGGGCGCTCCAAGCAAACTCAAGCTCTTGCTATGACACTACAGGTAGAGCACCATCCAAGACATTTGAGCTGCAAAAATGCACTTTAATGCTTCATCTAAAGATATGAAATATAGATATATAGCAATGCCGAGGCGGTAACATGTCAACATCGCATCCTCAAAGGAGGCATTTTCCTCCTCGATGGTGGGAACTCAAACCAATGATCTGCTTTAGACTTTTACTAAGGTCAAATAAGGGGGTTTTTCTAATTTTTAGTTGTTTTTAGGTTTTGGCTTGCGTATGAAATTAGACACAAGAAGTTTTGCATGAGATGCAAGTTTTTGAAGAAGAAACTAAGCCAGATACTTTCCATATTACAAAAGAGGATCAAATCACCTGAACTATCATGAGTTCAGGTGGAATTTTAGAGAAGAATATCTGATCGAGTCTAAAGATTGACCCTGAAATTCTAATAATCAAATCCGTACCCTCGTCTCTAGTTTGTTAAAGAATAAATCCCATTGTACCACAAGTGAGTTTTCAACCTTAGTCTCGATTTCAGAATTTTCCTCAAAAGGTTTTCAACATTTTTATTTTTTTGGGTATGCAAGCAGGAAAATAAAATAAAATGACAAAAGAAAAATGCATGTTTTTAAGTTTTGAAAATCTTAAATAGATCGTCAAAATTTAAAAGCACCCCTCCATGCTTATGATATGCAATGCCCTCATGCATTAGGAGGGAAAAAGGGATCACCTTAGTGAAAGGCGGTCGGGTTTAGGATACTCAAAACCTGGAAAAAGAAAGAAAAAGAAAGCAGGAGAAATGATGGGTTACCTCCCATTCAGTGTTATCTTTTACGCCATTCAGCTAGACGTGAACTGCATCAGCGATCACTAGTGGTTGGGTCGGTTAAACCGAATGATTCTGAAGGAAGATTCGGGGTATGATCCAAATAGGGCTTTAAACGTTGGCCGTTAACTTGAAAACTAGTATTATTTTTGGATCGAAAAGTTCAACAGCGCCGTAAGGATATGTTTTAAGCATAATAAAGGGGTCGATCCATCTTGATTTTAATTTGCTAGGAAAAATACATAATCTTGCATCAAAAAGCCAAATGCATTGATTGACGTCAAAATGTTTCTGAATAATGTATTTATCATGAAATTTCTTTGTTCGGTCTTTATAAATCCACGTGTTTTCATAAGAAAAATTATGTAATTCTTCCAATTTGGTCAATTGTAATTTTCTGTGAATACCGGCCCAGAAAGTCATATGTTCAAGTTCTACCAGGAGATGTCATGCCTTCCCAAAAATTAGACAAAAGGGAGACATGCCAAGTGGGGTTTTGAAAGCGGTACGGTAGGCCCATAAAGCATCGTCCAACTTGTTGGACCAGTCTTTACGATTGGGCCTAACCGTCTTTTGTAAAATATTTTTTATTTCCCAGTTAGAAACTTCTGCTTGGCCATTTGTTTGGGGGTGATAAGGTGTAGAAATTTTGTGATTAACCTCATATTTAGAAAGAAGGTGATTGAATTGTGAGTGAGTGAAGTGTGATCCTCCGTCACTAATAATGGCATTAGGAATGCCAAATCTTGAGAAAAAAAATTTCTTAATCAACTCGACAACCACACGGTGATCATTGGTGCTGGTGGGTATTGTTTCAATCCATTTAGATACATAGTCAACTGCGACTAGTATATACAAACACCCACCAGAGTTGAGGAATCGTCCCAAGAAGTCGATGGCCCATACATCAAAAATGTCAACCTCTAAAATTGGATTAAGGGGCATTATATCCTTCCGAGTCATGTTGCCGATGCTCTGGCAATGCACACAGGACCGAACAAAAGAATGAGCATCTTTATGCAGGTTGGGCCAAAAGAATCCAGAATTGAGCATCTTAGCTGCAGTTTTCTTGCTCAAAAAATGTCCGCCACAGGCCATTGAGTGACAATGTGTCAGAATATCATGGATTTCTGAATCAAGGACACATTGTCTAATGACATGATCGGCAGAAATGTGGAAAAGGTCGGGCTCTTCCCAAAAATAGTATTTAATATCAGTAAAGAACTTATTCCTTTTGGTTTTTTGCCAATCAGAGGGGATTCGTTCTATTGCTAGATAGTTTGCAATGGGTGTAAATCAAGGAGGGTGTTGGCAGCTAAGATGCTTTTATCAGGGAATTGATCAGGGGGGGTCAACTTGTCATTCATCATAAGATGAGAGAGATGGTTGGCCACTACATTTTGCGAGCTAGCCTTATCCTTGACTTCCAGGTCAAATTCCTGGAGCAGCAGGATCCAATGGATAAGGTGGGGTTTCGCATCTTTTTTTGTTAGTAAATATTTAAGTGCTAAGTGGTCGGTATATACAGTGACATGTGAACCCAAAAGACAAGATCGAAAATTTTCTAGGGCAAAGACAATGACAAGAAGTTCTTTTTCAGTAATCGTGTAATTCCATTGTGCATCATCAAGGGTTTTGTTAGCATAATAGATCACAACAGGCTTCTTATCAACTCTTTTCCCTAGAACGACCCCCACAGCAAAATCAGAGGCATCGATCATGAGTTCAAAGGGATAATTCCAGTTAGGTCTCTATAAAATTGGTGCCTCTGTAACATCCTTCTTCAACCTCAAAAAACTCTCTAGGCATTGGGCATTGAAATCAAATGGCTAGTCTTTAGTAAGTAATTGACTTAAGGGCTTGGAGATTTAGGAAAAATTTTGATGAAACTGCAGTAGAAACCCACATGCCCTAAAAAAGAGAGGATCTATTTCACAGTAGTGGGCGGTGGGAACTTAGAGATGGCATCAATTTTAGCTCTATCTACCATAATTCATTTTTTTGAAATAAATGGCTCAGGACTATACCTTCTTGGACCATGAAAGGACTTTTTTCCCAACTGAGGACAAGATTAACTTTTATGCATTTTTGGAGAGTTCTTTCAAGATTCTGAAGACAAAGGTCAAAAGAATCTCCAAAAATAGAGAATTCATCTATGAAGACTTCTAGATATTCACCTACTAGGCCTGAAAATACTGCAAGCATACACCATTAAAAAGTTGCCGGTGCGTTGCAAATACCGAAGGGCATTCCTCGGAAAGCAAAAGTTCCGAAGGGGCAAGTGAATGTAGTTTTGTTTTGGTCCTTAGGATGGACTGCTACTTGATTATAGCCGAAATAACCATCAAGAAAATAATAGTATTCACGTCCGGCTAACCGCTCAAAGATTTGATCAATAAAAGGGAGCGGAAAATGGTCCTTCTTGGTGGCGGTGTTTAATTTTCTGTAATCAATGCACACATGCCAAGAAGAAGTGGTCCTAGTGGCTATGTTTTCTCCATTTTCATTGGTCACAACTGTTAGTCTAGCCCTTTTAGGAACGACTTGAGTGGGAACCCAGGAGCTGTCAAAGTTGGGATAGATGATATTAGCATCAAGCCACTTTATAATCTCCTTTTTTACCACCTCCTGCATAGTAGGGTTCAGGCACCTTTGTGGTTGATGGGAGGGGCGAGAATCATCCTCTGGATAGATGCGATGGGTGCAATAGGACAAATGAATACACTTAAGGTCAAAAAGGGTCCAGCCAATAGCTTTTCAATTTTTACTTAAAACCTAGAGAAGTTTTTCTTCTTGCACCCCAGTAAGTCCAGAGTTAATAATCAGGGGCATGGTCTGATTTGGACCCAGGAGAACATATTTAAGGGAGTCGGGCAAGGGTTTTAACTCCAGTTGTGGGCTTGACTCTAAAAGAATTTATGCTTTAGAAGTTAGTGGTGAAGTGAGAGTGAAGGGGTTAGCTAGAGTGTTAGCTGAAGAATGTTTGGCTAGGGTGGGAGGGCGGGATGAAGTGGATTGTTCAGGAATCGTGTTAGTGGCAAAACAGGAACCCAAGTGTGAAATCTGCATAGTTTCCTCTACTATATTTTCAATTTTTGAATCTGAGTCATTAAAGAAATCAGGTTCTTGGAATCACCTAGAAGCTTGGAAAATGTCTAGGGTAACAGATGCATCGCCACACATGATCTTCATCTTGCCAGAATCACAATTAATATTAGCGTGGGCAGTGGCTAAGAATGGTCTTCCAAGAATTATAGGGGCAAACTTTAAAGCTTCCGATACCTCTATATCCAAGACTAAAAAGTCTAGTGCAAATAGACAATTTTTGACCAGGACAAGGACATCCTCAACAATTCCCCTTGGTTTGATTGTAGATCGATCCTAGGAGTACCCTATTTTCACTTGCATTTGGCGAGCTTTTGGCCTCACTATCCATCACCAGCTTGTCAACATCTTGGGTTGCTTACTCGCCAGACCAGGTTTGTTACATGTCCTTTTTGGGTCTCCTTCTGCCTCCTTTCTAGAGCCTGATTTGCGAGACATCCCAACTCCATCTCAGGTAATATCTTTCCTTGCTTTTGCTTTCCAATGAGGACATTGTCAGATTTAAGCATGAGGGAGTATAACCTGATGTTGTTCATAGCATTTATACATATTTTGCTTGTAGTTAGGGCATCCATCTTGCATGATAAAAGAAAAAGAGAGAGAGAGAGAAAGAAGGAGATAGAATCTCTGTAAGCTGAATTGCAAATGTGTTGAGAAGGAAAAAGAAAGAGAAGAGAGAGACACAGAAAGAAAAGGTGCAAAATTGTGCTAGTCCCATCATTTGATTATGGAAGAGTTACCTAAGTTCTGGGTTAGAATGAATGATTAATTAAATCCTAAAGTGCTAGAGAGGTGTTAAGTGAGGGATACCGAATTTAGGCCTCCTGGGTCTATTTTAGGGCTTAAACACTCGCGACACTATTCTGTTGGACTTGTTGCTGATTTGGTTGCACTTTTGAACCCTTAGTTGAGCTGAATTGTGCCTAATTGGGGTAGTTAAATTCGACGTTCATTGGGATACAACCCAATGTTTTAGGTTGTGTATATATTTAGATTTCTTATATATATATCATAGTATGATTTACCTATTTGGAGCTAGTCAAGTTATATTGTGTCAACTCAGGTGTTTTAGGTGATTTCTACCCTTTTTATGTTTATAGCATACAATGAGGACATTGCATAAAATATACATAGGTGTTGGATTTATGTTTTTGACTGAGTTGCTTTTATACTAGTCTTCAAAATTTTCATGTTTTTTCGTATCGTGTGTTTTCATTTGTTGTATTTCAAAAAAAAGGAAAAATTATAAAAAGAAAAAAGTTTTTGTGTTTTGGGCCAAGAAAGAATAGAAGTTTTTGATATTGATGATTGACTAATCTTGAGAAAAGCATTTTCAAAATCTTTTTGCTTAAACTCTTCAGGTCGTAGTTAACTTAATTCAAGTATTTACGTAAATAATGATTTGTTTCTTAAATCCTTGAACGAGATTTTAAAACATGAAGTATTAAGTCAAAGAAATGATAAGTATGTGACTTATCTTTCGACCCTCTGGTTTGAAATGTTTGATAAGATTATGCAATCTACACTTGCACATATGCATTGACTCGTCTTTTAAGCAATCTACCATTGAAATCTAAATAATCAATAGGACCTAGATTGAGGTATAGCTAGTATGTTGCACTGGGTATGCTTCCTAGATCTAGGGTGTCTAGATCCCAACCTTGCATTTTTAGCTTTTCATGCCTTTGTTTAGGTGTTCTGGAATGGAACTAAAGAAGCCACCTATCTAGAAAATTGAGTGAAAAATAGACGAAATTCCTAGAAAAATACAGTAGTACGAGGAAGAAAAAAAAAACCAACACAAAATAAGAAGTGTGCATCCAAATATTCCAGAAACCTAAAAATAGTGAGGTGTTCCAATAAGAAACCTTTTTGGTTCGGCCGGAGAGCTGTAGTTTCGAGATTGACCTTGGGATAGAAAAGTTTAGGGAGAAAACTACCAGTCCTTAGTAAGGCAGATTCAAAGACTTAGGCCAATAGAGTAAAGAGAAGGTCTTAGTCTTGTTGAAAACCTTGAATTCAATAAGGTTGCCCAATTGAGAAGTCACATTCTTTTTGCACACGTGGGAAGTTTAAACTTCAGGTTTAATTCAAACCTTGGGTGGGTTGACAGAGTCATAAAAAGTTGCTCTTGTGACCCAAAGCCAAAGCTAATAGAATCTCTGATTAGGTTTAAGTGGTCTTTATTTAACTCAATACTTGAAAACTATTGAGTCTTTGTAAATAAGGTTTTGGATTATAGATTTCTTTTGATTGGTAAAAAGTTGGTTTCAGAATTTCTAATTTGTTTTCTCTTAAAACCTGATTTTTTATTTTTCCTGCTTAGTTTTTCACATTAGGTTTTGCTCGAGGACTAGAAAGATAGCCATGGGTGTGATATTTCTATAGTTATTTATCTTAATTATGTCTAACTAATGCTAGTTGGAGGGTGAATTGGATCAGAAAGCATTTAGTTAGGGCAAATTAGTCATATAGGTGCATTTTCTATATATTGCATTCTTTTTGGGTTTTTATGAAAATTTTCCTTTAGCTATATCTGATACCTTGATGTCCTTGTTTAAATATGTGTAGGTATCAAGTTTGGAGCAATTTGAAGCCTTGTAGATTGGGATTCTGAAGTTGAGCCCATTTATGTGAAGAGGTTGAGCTAGATGCACATGTGAACCCTAGCCCAATTACCCTTAGGACTAGCCCAATTAGGAACCTAATTTTTCCTAACCCTAGACCTAACCACCTAACCTATTTCCCAACCCAAAGTGGTTGGCCATGGACCTATTTTAAGGCCCTAAAGGGGCTGACCACTTTAAGTTCCAACAACCTACATTATCTCCTTAAAACATATCCTATCTTATCCCTTCTTATAACACCTTAGAAAACCCTAAACCCTAAGCCTTATCCCCTCTCCTTGCCTCCACTTATAGGTCTTTCTAGAGACCCTTGGTCGTCCTGTAATTCCCTACTCGGAGGGGGTGAGATCAGCGTGACGTAAAAAATGCGGAAATAAAATATAAACAATCTCACAAAATACAATCACACAAAGTACACAAAGATTTTTAGGTGAAAACCCAAACCGGGTGAAAACCACCACCTAACCCTCTCGAGTTAGGATTTTCCGATCAACTAAGTTGATCAAAATCACTAGCCGAATCACTTTAAACGAGGGTGATTCAACCTCAATTACAACCACGCTACAAGTGCGAGGGTAGCGTTCCTCAACTCCTCTCCACAAGAAGGATTTTGTCCCATGAAGGAGACGTGAATTTGTAAAGCGAATACCCAACCAAATAACAAAGATAAAATAACAAATAATCCTATAAAGCCAACAAAGTAATTTTAAACCTAAGCTTCTATAGGAATTAAGAAACTCCCCTTTGCAAGGAGTGCGTCGAGTCGATGACGCGGGTGCGTGAGCCATGCGATGGCGCAATGACGCTCTTGTGAACTACGGCAGGAGAGCGGATGCGCGAAGGCTTGATGCTCTCTAGATGAAGAATTAGAGCTTGGAGAGCAAGAGAGACACAAAATGGTTTGAAAGTGTATTGCAAAGTGTGTCTTGTGTTTCTAGGTGTGTGTTGGTGTGCAAGAGGTTCCCCTCTATTTATAGAGGCCTTAGGAAGTCTTTGGATGGCTTAGGAAAGGCTCCATAGCTGTTGGGTGCAAAGCCCAAGTGAATCAACTCGAAATCAGGAACAATCATTGCACTGACAGGGTTATCAGATGTCTAATTCTAGAATCAGACATCTGGAAGACCACTTTAAGACGTCTGATTTCAAGGTCAGACGTCTGATTTCGTGCGGGTTCCTTCCTGACTTGAATCAGATCTAAACAAGGTTCTTATGTAAGTCCATTAGACGACATACAGGACGTCTGGCACTATGTCTGGACGTCTGGAAACCTACTTTTTCGTGGGAATGGATTTGCAACGGCTAGAAAATCTCTGAGAAGAGATTTTCGGGTCAGTCGAGGCAAAACAGTCAATTATCAGACGTCTGGAATGGCTTAAGGACGTCTGATAAGGCTCTAATGGTCATATCCTTGAGTGTATGCTAAGAGAGCCAACGGTCCACTTGTTGGACGTCTGGCAAAGTCATCAGACGTCTCCTAAGACGTCTGGTCTAAGGTCTGGACGTCTGATTTCATCAGACAGAACTTACTATGTCCAGCCTAAATGTTATCAGACGTCTGAATCAACAGTCAGACGTCTTAAAATACTTTATCAGATGTCTGATTTGGGAATTAGACGTCTGGAAATGCTGTTTAAACCCTATATTGGTTTTCTAAGTTCTCTACAGAAAACCTAAGTATCCTAGGGTTGTGCCGGTGTTCCTAAGACTGCTGTTAGGGTACTTTGAGGCTCTTTAACATAATTTTCTAAGGAAATAAAGAGCAAGAAAATAACGACAAATGTACATGAAAGGAATAAAATGGAATTCTATCCTATTCTTCTTGTCCTTCCATCTTCAATCTATCGCTCCTCGCTAATCTCCTCTGCTCTCCATCAAGCTCCTCCAATCCGTCCTGGATGCGAGCTCGAATTCCGTCTAATCACGTCTACATTTGCAATTGACCTGAAATCTAAGACTCCAAGTGCAAAATGTTAAATAACACGTGTTTTGTTATCATCAAAACAAATGATCGTGGTGCTCTAGCACCAACAATCTCCTCCTTTTTGATGATGACAAAACCATAAATAATAATGCAAAAAAAATCCTCCCCCTTTTTGACATTATCAAAAAGGTTTGATTGATTTTAAATTTTTTATAACTCCCCCTTAAAACATGCTCTTCTATAAATTTCTTTTAACGAAGGTAATGTCCTCCCCCTTTTTTATAACAACAAGATAGCTATTATTTTTCTCCCCCTTTCTAAAGGAAATTTAGCTACCTTATATCTCCCCCTTAAAAATTGACAATTAGCTTATAATTTTTTGCTCCCCCTATCTAAATGCTTATGATAAACGGATAGGGTAAAGGATTTTACCTCACCTACCATGGCCAATAAAATGACCCAAATGGTGGTGGTGGATGCCACATCGGATGGGGCTCCCATCCGTAGCTTGGAGGCCTGGGCATTGGCGCCGGTCTCCAGTCTGGTGGTCGACGTGCGGCGGGTCCATCGTTTGTTCGCCGTCTCGTCGGTCTTCTCGTTCTCCTCCTTGGTCTACTCCTTGGTTCTCCCAACTCGAGTTGACCAGCCTTGAGCTTGTAGGTCCAGTCCTTCGTGTTGTAGTTGTCCCTGAAACCTACAAAACAGGATTCTAATTCTTTTTTCGGTATCCAAGTGGGCTTGGATCCGGATCTGTTAGCGGGTCTCCTTGATGGAGATCCTTTCTCAATCTTAGGGCTATATAAATCATCTACTTTGTTGATTAATTTGTTAGAGTTTTCCCTAAGACATGCAATTTCTTTTTCTATAGTATGCATCTTAGTTTTTAAATCACAGATTTCTAACTTTAAACTATCATTTTCCTCAATCAATTTATTATTTTCATTGATGAGGTTATGATTTTCTAATAATAGGTTATCAATTCTAGGACTAGCTTCTATGTCCTTAAGTTATTTTTCTAACCTATCATTTTCATTTTTAAGAAAACTAAGGTTCTTTTTAATGCTTTTGTTTTCTATTCTTAATGATTTACTAACATCAAATAATTCATTAAAAGCTTCTTGTAAGTCGTAACTTACCTCGTTGTCTGAGTCGCTTCCGCTTTCGCTGTCGCTTCCTCTGGCCATGAAACCGAAGCAAGCGATTTCTTCTTCTATGGACTTTTCTTCTTCTTCTTCTTCCTCCGAGCTGGAATCGTCCCAAGTGGCTTGGAATGCCTTCTTCTTAGATTTCTTCTCCTTTTCCTTCTTCTTCTCCTTTTTGAGAAGAGGGCACTCTGGTCGCAGATGCCCTTTCTCATTACAATGGTAGCAACGTCTCGGTCTTTCCTTCTTCTCCTTCTTCTTTGACTAACTACACAACTTGGAAAACTTTTTAAGTAAAATTCTAAAGTCTTCGTCGTCGGAACTTACCTCGCTATCCGACGTGGCTTTGAAGGCGAGAGTCTTCTTCGGTGTAGGCTCCGGTGTATCCTTCTTCTTTTGCTTCAACTTTGTCTCGTAGGACATCAGATTGCCTAGGAGATCTTCCATGTTGAGCTCCTCCACTTCGTTTGCCTCCTCGATTGCGGTGACTTTCTGTTCCCATTCCGGTCCAAGGGAACGAAGAAGCTTCCCTTGAAGCTCCCCCTTGATGAAAGTCTTCCCTAAAGTTTCAAGTTATTTACAATGAGAGTGAACCTAGTGTTCATTTCACTTAAAGATTCGCTAGGCTTCATAGAAAAAGATGTAGAAAGTAAATTAATTTTAGAGGTTTTTACCTTAGAGGTACCTTCGTGAGTTACCTCAAGTGTGTGCCAAATCTCGTATGCGGTGGCGCATTGCGAGATTCTGTTGAACTCCTTCGAGCTGAGCACGCAATACAACGCGTTCATTGTTTTCGTGTTGAGCGAGAGTTCACGAATCTGCTGCTGCGAGTATCTTGCGGCGGGTTTTTGTGGAATGTCGAAGGGGGTCTCGCACTTGGCCCAAATCGTGAAATCGGTGGCTTGAAGCCACGTCTTCATTCGCAGCTTCCAGTAAGGGTAGTTGCTCCCGTCGAAGAACGGCGGACGAGTCGTAGACTGGCCCTCGGAAATCCTACCCGCGGAACTGCTTCCCTCCATAGATCTTCTTGCTGGGTTGTTACACCGAAACAGCAAGACCTGCTTTGATACCAATTGTAATTCCCTACTCGGAGGGGGTGAGATCAGCGTGACGTAAAAAATACGAAAATAAAATATAAACAATCTCACAAAATACAATCACACAAAGTACACAAAGATTTTTTGGTGGAAACCCAAACCGGGTGAAAACCACCACCTAACCCTCTCGAGTTAGGATTTTCCGATCAACTAAGTTGATCAAAATCACTAACCGAATCACTTTAAACGAGGGTGATTCAACCTCAATTATAACCATGCTACAAGTGCGAGGGTAGCGTTCCTCAACCCCTTCTCTCCACGAGAAGGATTTTGTCCCATGAAGGAGACGGGAATTCGCAAAGCGAATACCCAACCAAATAACAAAGATAAAATAACAAATAATCCTATAGGGCCAACAAAGTAATTTTAAACCTAAGCTTCTATAGGAATTAAGAAACTCCCCTTTGCAAGGAGTGCGTCGAGTCGATGACGCGGGTGCGTGAGCCACGCGACGGCGCAACGACGCTCTCGTGAACTACGACGGGAGAGCGGATGCGTGAAGGCTTGATGCTCTCTAGATGAAGAATTAGAGCTTGGAGAGCAAGAGAGACACAAAATGGTTTGAAAGTGTATTGCAAGGTGTGTCTTGTGTTTCTAGGTGTGTGTTGGTGTGCAAGAGGTTCCCCTCTATTTATAGAGGCCTTAGGAAGGCTTTGGATGGCTTAGGAAATGCTCCATAGCCGTTGGGTGCAAAGCCCAAGTGAATCAACTCGAAATCAGGAACAATCATTGCACCGACAGGGTTATCAGACGTCTAATTCTGGAATCAGACGTCTGGAAGGCCACTTTAAAACGTCTGATTTCAAGGTCAGACGTCTGATTTCGTGCGGGTTCCTTCCTGACTTGAATCAGATCTAAACAAGGTTCTTGTGTAAGTCCATCAGACGACATACAGGACGTCTAGCACTATGTTTGGACGTCTGGAAACCTACTTTTTCGTGGGAATGGATTTGTAACGGCTAGAAAATCTCTGAGAAGAGATTTTCGGGTCAGTCGAGGCAAAACGGTCAATTATCAGACGTCTGGAATGGCTTAAGGACATCTGATAAGGCTCTAATGGTCATATCTTTGAGTGTATGCTAAGAGAGCCAACGGTCCACTTGTTGGACGTCTGGCAAAGTCATCAGACGTCTCCTAAGACGTTTGGTCTAAGGTTTGGACGTCTGATTTCATCAGACAGAACTTACTATGTCCAGCCTAAATGTTATCAGACGTCTGAATCAACAGTCAGAAGTCTTAAAACACTTTATCAGACGTCTGATTTGGGAATTAGACATCTGGAAATGCTATTTAAACCCTATATTGGTTTTCTAAGTTCTCTACAGAAAACCTAAGTATCCTAGGGTTGTGCCGGTGTTCCTAGGACTACTGTTAGGGTACTTTGAGGCTCTTTAACATAATTTTCTAAGGAAATAAAGAGTAAGAAAATAACGACAAATGTACATGAAAGGAATAAAATGGAATTCTATCCTATTCTTCTTGTCCTTCCATCTTCAATCTATCGCTCCTCGCGAATCTCCTCTGTTCTCCATCAAGCTCCTCCAATCCGTCCTGGATGTGAGCTCGAATTCCGTCTAATCACGTCTACATTTGCAATTGACCTGAAATCTAAGACTCCAAGTGCAAAATGTTAAATAACACGTGTTTTGTTATCATTAAAACAAATGATCGTGGTGCTCTAGCACCAACACGTCCAACCTAAAGCGCTCCCCTAACCCTTAGATCAAGATCTTATGGCCCTCCTAAATCCTATCCTAAGCTACAACAAAAATCTATTAGTTGACCTTATTCCTTACTTTAAATCCCAGCCTTTAAACCTTCATCCAAGGGCCATAAAAACTCCACCTTTTGGTCGACCATAACACCCTAGGAACAACCTCTTAGCCGACCCCCTTGATTTAATCTAAGCCACACATCTTCCCTTGATTGAATCCTAGCCCTTCCTTCTTTTCCAACAAAGCCTAATAACGTTCCTTTTCATCTTGATCCTTGATCCTAAACTTATTCAATCCTAGCTTTTCATTAAACACCTAGGAAACTCTATAAATGTAGAGCCAACACTCCCTCCTATTTAATCATCCTTAGTCTAATTTAGAACGCCAACACCTCACCACCTTCTATAACCTTCCTAGCTAGAACATCTCACCATATTCCTCCATTAGATGATCACCTTCTTTATGCCAACTTCTGTAGCAACTTCTGGTGGCCGTCCTCCTCACATACTCCAGATCCTCTTCCTTACCTTCATCTCTCCTTCAAGGCTATGGACTACGCTCTGACTCATCTTTGCTACTTTATCTCTATTTTTCTAGTTCTTTTTCTAGTTATTTTTCTAGTTGTAGTTCTAGTTCATTTTCTAGTTAGTTATAGTTGTAATATTGACTTTTATTCTAGTAGAAATAAAAGTTTTGATTTCTAAAATCTTATTTGCAATTCCTGTTTCTCACTCCCTTTTCTATATTTGCTTTGATTTGATTTCCTTCTACTCATCTCCATCTTTTATTCAAACATATATATAAAAAATAGTTAGTTACTATTTCATTTTGCATTTTTGCATCTAGGATAAATTTGATTTTGTGTCTCTCTGTGTTCTACCTAGGACTCAGTAGAGTTTTAGTTAATATTTTTGTCTCGAAAAATCACGCTACAATGAATGCTTTTATTTCTTGCGATTTTCTACGAGTCAACGAGTATGGTTGTTATGTTGTATTGGATATGGTCCCCAGATGCAAGATATTTAGAGCCCTTCCTACCATCTAGATTCCTATGTAACTTTGCTTAAGTGAGGTTCTAAAACAAGCTTTTGGATGAATCCCACATATATAATATATTATATATATATATTGTAAAAAAAAGTAACAAAAAAGAAGAAAAAAAGAAGGCAAAAACCAAAAAAAATAAAAGAAAAAATACATATTAGTGCATATTCAAATATGCATTGTAGAATAAGGAGGGTGTCTCTTATGGTGTCATCCTGAGGCGTTGGAGTGTAGGGCTCAACCTATAATAAATAAAAAGGGGTGATAATTCCAGTTTTGTAGTAAGACTAATCTGAAGTGGAGCGAGCGGGATGATAGGTAAACTCAATACATAATGGACGAAACTTCTAAATATAGTTTCCATTTGTCGAGTCAACTTCACGAGCATGGGAACTCGAATTTTCAGTTTCTTGCAAATCTTGGGTGGACCTTAGAGCAATAGAATCTACTTTCGAAGCTAATGACCACAAGATACAGAATTTGACGGGATTTGGCAGTTCGTGTTTAAGGTAGTAGTTTAGAGCTGTTGAGTCTTTGCATACGAATTTTCCCACGTGTTTCTGTAGTTGGTGATGACTCATATTTTTGTTGTAAAAATTTTAAATCAAGTTTTGATTTTCTTCATAGTTCTGCTTGGGACTAGCCAAACCTAGGCATGGGGGTGCGATGATTGAGCATAAATATATGCTAATATGCTTAGATTTGTTGGTTTTGAGTGTTAATTACATTAGATTTAGGTCATTATGTACATAATTGCATATTTGCATGCTAGCGTAAAATTGTAATTTTGAGCTTATTTTATGCTAATTTATGATCTTTCTATGTGCAAGAATCCTTTACTTAGGTTCATGAGGCGAAGAAGCAGGAATGTGGATCATCAGAGCTCAAATTGAGAGGAGAAGAATTAATTTTGGCCATGAAAACCCTAACTCTAAACCTAGTTAGAACCTGCCTATTTTAGCCTTACCCAAAACTCTAATCCTAATGCATAACTCTAATCCTAAACCAAGTTCATTTAGCTCCTTAAGCCCTTGCCTTAACCCTAGCCTTCATTCTAAACCTATTCCTAAAACCTAGCTCACACTCTAGTGACATTAGATCAATCTGAGTCCTAATCCTATTTTCTAGAAGCCTTTACCTTATCCACATGTGCCACATAATTTTCTTTACTAAATTTTCAAAAATATTCTTTGGAATTAATTGATAAAATGTGACAATTAATTTAATTACATTTCAATCACATCCCATGATTTTAGCCAATCAAGATCCAAATCCCAATCCTATTCACAAAATTCATGACAGCATGGCACACCTTTAGTATTTTGGACATAACATTTTCATTTGAAATCCAAATTCAGTAATTCAAGTTGAATTTGAAATATAATTTTAAGGGCTACAACTTTCCTTTTATGGGCAACTTCAAATTCAGAACATACAGAGGCCAGAAATTGAAGACAGTTAGGGGTTCCTACTTTCCTATTTTGATAAACCCAATCCTAATCCTAATTTCCAAAACCTAAACCTATTCCTTGGCCACCAAGACACCTATGGACGTCTAGCCCCTCTCTATGTGCCTATATAAACACCACATACCCTCCATTAGTTGCACACAACTCTCCTCATTGCTCCTTCCTCTTCAGGTCTTATTCTACCTCCTTTGCCTCTTCTTCCTCCTTTCTTCTTCTTCTTCTTCTTCTTCTTCTTCCTACCTCCACCTCCTTCCTTTTCCTTTCCCTTCCTTTCCCACCTTCTTCCTACATCTTCTAATTATCTTTTAGATTACCTTAGTTGCTTAGGAACTCCCTTCTCTAGTTAGGTTCTCCCTTGCCTTTACCTTCTACCTCAAGTTCTTCTACAGGATTTTCTTCGATTTCTTCCGTGACTTCTTTTTTGACCATCTTCTGAAGCTTTCCTCTTCTTCTTGGGGCTTGAGGCGACACTCTTCTTCAATCATCTCGGGCTTCCTCGCATTCGTCATCTCTACGGCTACTTCTTCTCCATTTTCTCTCTTCTTTCTCTACTACTACTTCTTAGTTGTAGTTGTGAACATTTTGATTAGTAGCAATATATTCATGTTTGGTTTTGCATATCTATCTACTATATTTGCTTGCTAGTTAGTTTCTTACTTGCTTTCTTATATTGAAAAATCTCAAAAAGTGTGTGAGTTGTGTTTACGCAACTTCGCAAATTCGCATTTTCGCACTATTTTTCAATCCTGCTTTTGGACATTTGTCACAAATTTTCCACACTTCCAAAAATCACCTAATTTTGTCAGTATTAATACTTAGGATTAGTTAGAAAGTAACCCAACCAAAAGCCACCCTGAGATATAACATAGACTCCCATTTATTACAATTTTATTCCGTTATGAGTTCAAAATTTTGATTTGAGCGATCGTGTATTCTTGCACTACAACGACAGGATTAACCTATAGTGGGTTTTGCTCATTACCACCCAAGCCACAACAATGGGGAAAGAAGAGTAGTCAAGTTCATACTGTGTAGGAGGAAGGCCCTGTGTCCTCTTCTCAGCAATCAGCCATCAGCCATCAAACCTGCCACATCCACCTTTATGATTTAGTTATTTTTGGATATTGCTGATAAGTTTGTTCAAGTAGGGGTGGACGTCACCCCCAGGAAGCTCAAGAGTTACTGTTGCTCTTGCAGGCCAACGTGAATGTTTTCATGTGGTCTATCAAAGACTTGATGGGAGTGGATCCCTCGCTAATGGAGCACCAATTGAATATTCAACCGAATGCTTAGTCAATAAAGTAGGCGTGTAGGCACAAATTTGCCAACACAAATCTGCCAAGTAGTGGTAGGCAGCCATTGCTGAAGTCAATAAGCTGCTAGAAGTAGGCTTCATTGAAACGTCTCTCTATCTCGCTTGCCTATTAACATAGTCATGGTGAGGAAATCAAACGATGTGGCACATGTGCGTGAACTTCACCAATTTAAACGACACATGCCCCAAAGACGATTTCTTGCAGTAAAAGATCAATGTCCTTGTGGATTCCTCTTTCAGGCAGTCACAAATGTCTTTTTGGATGCCTATAGCAGATATCATCAAATAAGCCTTGCACTGGCAGACATACCTCATACATCTTTCATAATAGATCAAGGTCTCTTCCAGTACCGTGTAATGCCCTTTAGTTTAAAAAATGCTAGGGCAACTTATCAACATCTTGTAAATATGATCTTTTCTCATTTAATTGGAAAATCTTTTGAAGTGTATATTGATGATACGCTGGTTAAAGGTTTAAGCTCCAAAGAACGTTTACTGAATTTAGTTGAGGTGTTCCAAGTTTTAAGGGACACTTGACTACGGCTTAACCATGAAAAATGCACCTTCGGTGTAACTTCAGGTAAATTCTTAGGCTTTCTAGTCTCCAACCAAGGGATTGAAGCCAACCCTGACAAGATTCATACGGTTATGGTGTTGACTTTGTTTTTTAATCTTAAAGGTATTTAGTCATTAGTTGGCAAGATTGCAGTGCTTGGTCGCTTCTTGTCTCAATCTTCTAAGAAATGCCTCCCTTTCTTTGAATGTATCAAAAAGGGGAAAGGCTACAACCTCTCACATTGGACCCCTTAGTGCCAAGATGCGCTTAGGGCGACTAAGAGGACCTTGCAGCAGCAGCCTATCTTGACTACCCCCACCCTTCGTGAATCATTGTATCTCTACTTGGTGGCCTTGGCTTCAACCTTCAGTGCTGCCCTCATGCGAGATCAAGCTGAGATGCAAAAGCTAGTATATTTCATTAGTAAGACATACCAAGGAGCTGAGGCCAAGTACTCCATAATTGAAAAGCTTAGCTTGGCCTTGGTCATGGTAGGTAGGAAACTTCACCCTTACTTTCAGGCTTATAGCAACCATGTTTTATCGAACTACCCCTTGAGTAAAATGTTACATAATCCAATGGGGTCTGCTCTTCAAATGGAATGGGCATTGGAATTGGTGGAATTTGATTTAAAGCACCAACCCTGCCTGTCCATAAAGGGACAAGTCCTAGCTGATTATGTCATCAAGTTCACCCTCGCGGATTTACTGCCTGATCATTGTTGGAGACTTTTTGTTGACGGTTCATCAATGTCCATTAGGTCGAAACCCGACATCGCCTTGGCCACCACAAATGGTGGCACTCATAAATATGTTGTCATGTTAGCTTTCCTAGCCTCGAATAATGTAGTGGAATATGAGGCCGTCTTAGCAGGCCTTTGTGTGGAAAAGTCAATGGGGGCCCCAACACTTGAAATTTTCATGGATTCACAACTGGTAGCTAACCAGATTAATGGTGAATTCCAAGTCTGACAGTTGAATATGAGCATATATGCTGAAAAGGTTGGCAAAGAGTTGGCAGACTTTAAGTTCATCATCATTAGACAGGTTCTAAGGTCCAATAATCCCCTAGCAAATACCTTAGCAAGATTGGCATCCGCCATCCCATTGAGCGAGGATGACAATATATGTCTCCAAACACTCCAAGAACTAACGGTGTCATCCCCACAAGTGTTAATGCTTTAGATGTCCGATTCTTGGGGGACCCCTATAATGTAATACTTGGCACGAGGGATGTTCCCCTTGAAGTGATGCAGCCTAAGTCTTTTAGGCTGAAGGCTTCACAGTACACCTTAATTGACGAGCAATTATGCAAGTAGGGATACCCGATCCCCTTAGTACACTGCCTTATTGAAGAGGAAGCTTCACAAGCACTTAGCGAGGCACATTGTTGCATATGCGGTAACCATGAAGGTTACAAAGCACTTGTTGTCCCCTTCTTAAGTATGGCTACTTTTTGCCTTAAATGAGATAGCGTTGCAACTCCTTTGTTAAGAAGTGTGACAAGTGTCAAAAGTTCTCCAATGTCCCTTGCCTTTCCCCAGGCAAGCTTGTGTCGATTTTTTCCCTATCCCTTTTGTTAAGTGGGGGATAAATTTCGTAGGTCCATTTCCACCTACTTCAGCCCAGAAGAGGTATATTATAGTTGACTATTTCTCAAAGTGGGTTGAGGCTGAGGCTATGGCAAGCTCAACTGTCGACAAAGTAATAAGTTTCATCAGGAAGAATGTTATTACTCGATATGGGATTCCCCTAGTCATTATGATTGATAATGGCACTCAATTTGCTTCTAAGAAGTTCGGGGATTTTGGTGTCAGTTGGGGAATCCGACTACATTTCACGTCCCTGGCTCATCCACAAGCAAATGGGTAGGCAAAAGTTATTAATCGAATGATAATAGTCGCCTTAAAGTGTCGGCCAGATTTAGCTAAAGGACATGCGGCCGATGAGTTGTTAGATGTGTTATGGGGTTATCGAACTAACTTGAAAATGTCCACTGGTCACACCTCATTTAGCCTTGTTTATGGGATGAAGGCAAAGCTCTTTATAAAGACTCTCCTCCCAACTTATCGTACCCAGTTATACGATCCCCAAATGAATGAAGATCAGTTCGACTAGTGCTAGATCTAGTCGATGAAATGAGGGAGGAGGCCTTGACCTCCACGTCTTGCTATAAAGATGTTGTTGCCGCCACCTACAATAAACGGGTCCGCAAGAGAAAATTCACGAAAGGAGACCTTGTCTTAAGATGGGCGGAAGCCTCTAACTCGATGAAGCTAGGCAAAAAACTTGCCGCCATTTGGGAGGGCCCTTATAAGGTCCACACGGTTGGTGACCATAATTATTACAAATTACAAGTAATGGGAGGCATATTAATCTCCCATACTTGGCATGCAATAAATTTGAAATTTTACAATGCATAAAGTATATAATGGGGTGATCATTTTGAAAGTTCCCTACTACCAGGAGGGGTGACGTAATAAAATGCGGAAATAAATATATAAAGCAATATCACAAGAAATTAGCAATCACAAAAAGTACACAGGTATTTTTAGGTGGAAACCCAAACCGGGTGAAAACCACCACCTAACCCTCTCGAGTTAGGATTTTCCGATCAACCAAGTTGATCAAATCCACTAACCGAATCACTTAAAACGAGGGTGATTCAACCTCAGTACAACCACGCTACAAGTACGAGGGTAGCGTTCCTCAACCCCTTCTCTCCACGAGAAGGATTTTGTCCCACGAAGGAGACGGGAATTCGCAAAGCGAATACCCAACCAAAATACAAAGATAAAGGAAACAATAGTCTTATAGAGCCAACAAAATAATTTAACCTAGCTTCTATAGGAAATAGGAAACTCCCCTTTGCAAGGAGTGCGTCGACGATGACGCGGTGCGTGTGCCACGCGATGGCGCTACGTCGCTCTCGTTAACAACGCCGGGAGAGCGGGTGCGCAACGGTTGATGCTCTCAAGAAAATGGAGCTTGAGCTTGGAGAGCAAGAGAGTCTTTTCTTTGGACACAAAAGGTTTGAAAGTGTATTGCAAGGTGTGTGTCTTAGTGTGTCTTTGTGTTGCAAAGGTTCCCCTCTATTTATAGAGGCCTTAGGAAGGCTTTGGAAGGCTTAGAAAGGGTTCTATAGCCGTTGGGAACAAAGTCCAAGAGAATCAGGCCGAAATCAGGACAATGATTACATTTGACAGGATTATCAGACGTCTAACTCTGGCATCAGACGTCTGGAAGGCCACTTTAAGACGTCTGATTCCAAGGTCAGACGTCTGATTCTATGCGGGTTTCTCCCTGACTTGAATCAGATCTAAACAGGGTTTTTGCGCAAGTCCATCAGACGACATACAGGATGTCTGGCACTATGTTTGGACGTCTGGAAACCTACTTTTACTGTGGGAATTGATTTCCAAACGTTGCAACGGCTAGAAAATCTCTGAGAAGAGATTTTGGGTCAGCCAAGGCAAAACGGTCATTTATCAGACGTCTGGAAAGGCCTAAGGACGTCTGATAAGGCTCTAACGGTCATATTCTTGACTGTTTGCTAAGCCAGCCAACGGTCCACTAATCGGACGTCTGGCAAATCCATCAGACGTCTTCTAAGACGTCTGGTCTAAGGTCTGGACGTCTGATTTCATCAGACAGAACTAACTATGTCCAGCCTAACAGTTATCAGACGTCTGAAACAACAGTTAGACGTCTTAAAATACTTTATCAGACGTCTGATTTTGGGATTAGACGTCTGGAAATGCTGTTTGAGCCCTATATTGGTTTTCTAAGTATTTTACAGAAAACCTAAGTATCCTAGGGTTGTGCAAGTGTTCCGAGGACTACTTTTAGGGTACTTTGAGGCTCTTTAACATAATGTTCTAAGGAAAATAAAGTGCAAGAAAGATAAAGATAAAAGTACATGAAAGGATTAAAAAGAATCTATCCTATTCTTCATTTCCTTCCATCTTCAATCTTTCGCTCCACGCGAACCTCCTCTGTTTTCCGTCAAGCTCCTCCAATCCGTCCTGGATGCGAGCTCGAACTCCGTCTAAACACGTCCACATTTGCAATTGACCTGAAACCTAGGACTCAAATTGCAAATGTTAAATAACACGTGTTTTGTTATCATCAAAACAAATGATCGTGGTGCTCTAGCACCAACACATTTTCCAATCCAACCCATCCATATATTCTATTTATAATGATTCATACATCCATGCTTGGCTAACAAAATAAAATAGCAAAAGCCAACAAACATTAAATGTCGTCTGACAAGTTGAGGGTTGGAGTCTGGGGAGATCTTTCTTCAATCACTGGCCGAGTGTCGCTAGAGGAGACATCTCTAGCTGGTTGGTTTCTACCCAGGTCACTCTCCCTCCCTGGCTCGTGACTTGTGCTAACGAGGATTCTTCACCTATTTCCTCATTGCTTTCGAGGGGACTTGCATAATAGTCGTCTGGGGTGGGAGAGATGGGCTCTTTCTCCTCTATTAGTCGTTTCTTTACTTGTTGTTCGTGCTCTAGGTTAAGCCTCTCGAATGATTAAGTACAAATTTCCTCCACTAACGTGTCACCTCCCTCTAAAATTGATTGGGTGACAGCAAGAATATACTTCCCAATTTTGTCTGTTAGCATTTTCTGGTTGCATTCCATTGACGAATCTTCAACAAAAAAGTTCATTATGTAGTCTGGATTCATATCTTACAAAAAAGTTCATTATGTAGTTTGGGTTCATATCTTCCAATGCATCTCTTTCAAATCGTGAACCTTTTTAGATTTCTTTTTCAGCCTTTCTTCTTCCACCTTTTCTTTCTCTTCCGCTGATCAAAGTTTTGCCATTTCATCAATCACTGAGGTCAGGTGGATGCACTCGTCCTTTAACACATCTTTGCACATCTCAATGGCGGATGTGTAGATGGCCTTAAACACTTGTCTGTTCTTTCGTGTCAGAGATGCTTATGCAAACGATTTTTAGTTTCTCTTTTAACTTACTCATTTTCTCAAGATACGATGAGTGAATTTTGCACAATTCTTGGTCGATTGCCTCAATCGAGTTCCTCATGGTCCTTAGCGCCAGTCAGGCATTTCTTTCTCCTATCTGAGCAAACACTAACTGGCCCGTCAGACTGCTAGAGGGGGTGGCATTCTCTCTCTTAGCCTTTCCCACCTATCTTTTCATCTCTTGCTTGGCAACCTGAGCTTCCTGTAACTGGTGGGACAAAACTCTTCTCTCCGCTAGGGCTTTTTCCACCCGTTTAGCTACCTTCTCGGTCGCCTGATTGGTTGTAGAAGGTCCTGCTGGTGTACTAGAAATAACCGAGTGGCCTCGGGAATAAAGTTCGTACTGATTGTCTTCACCTAAAAGTGATAATGAGATCATTATCATTAACTTCTGTTAGATCACACATGTGATTAAAGTTAAAAATCCTTACCATGCAGAGACAGTAAAAATATATGTTCTTTAAGCTTGGCTACGCATGTCCACGAGGCAATTGTTGATAGGTAGGTGATTATTGCCGCACCCACTAGTTCAAGTTGTGGGGATCGTGGCTACATGGGTGTTAACCCAAAATGGTTAGTCAACTGAGCACGATCCCCATCACTTGAATTTCTCTTGACTTGCCACGAGGATGAAGAGGTGTTACCTTTAAATCCAGAGACTTGCTTGGCAAATTAAATTTAGTTAATTAATTTTTAGGTTTAATTTTAGTTAGAGAGGATTTTGAATTAATTTTAGAAGTAATAAAATCGTTATTTTGAGATATAAGATTTTTTTATGGACATGACTATTTGGTAGATTTTGATTTGTTGTTTAAAGTTACATGTGACATTATTCATGATGTTCCTTTTGAGGATGCTCGAAATAATGTATGTTCTATTTCTATTGCCTATGTTGCTAGGAATATTGAATCTTTTAATTTATAACATGGTAAATTGAGTTATAAAAATTTTAATTTATTGAAAAGAACAATGAAATGAAATATTATCCCTGAATATACTATAGGCAAAACTTAAAAGTATGAGATGTTTTTAAGATAAATAAACTAAATAACATTTCCATTCTATTCGAAGGGATAATGAGGTTTTAAAACTTGAACACGTGACATTTGTGAGTTTGATGGTGTGATCATAGCATTCTAGGAGCGAATTGGTAGACCCATCGAACTGTTACAACGGAGGCAAATCTTCTCTGAGGAAACTTCACATATGGGCACTTTGATAGAATGGTATTCTAACCTCATCTTTGTTCTTGTATATTATGCACTTATGCGTATGATTTGTTCGTCTCTTGGTCTTGGATCTTGCCTTTGACAATTTTTCTAGCTGTTTATAGACATGCTCCTATGACAATTCTATGTATGCCCGACGAATATATATGGCCTAACATACCGAATGCTGTTTATCGTGATTTGACCGAATTTCATTTGTCAGGAAAATGAACCACAATCTGTAAATCGCGTTCATATTTTGTGGTCATGCATATGTTTCCGTTCCGACACTCTTTTGGTACGGAAGCTGGGAAAAGTCTTTTTTAAGTTGATAGATAGCAATCCATTCTAACTATTGCAGTAATTTTTCTCTGTCATGATATTTTAATATGATAGTTGAGGACGCAATGATAGGAGTGTAAAATTGTACGAAGCAAGAACCAGGAGCCAGACCAAATTATCCATGTTATTAAATTAAAATCAAGTCCGAGCTCAATCTAGTCCGTCAAACACTGCTAACCAACCAATCAATCAACAGGGCTTATTCTTCCCTTTTTCGATCGAGTGGCACCGTCCTTTGAAGTCTGAACATGAAGCTGCACGTTGAGATGGTTGGTGAGTGATTCCATCTCATGGACCACTGACTGACTCATCTCCGTCTGGGTCCCCCCCAACCCACCTACCCACCCCCACCCTCCTCTTTCCTTGAATCAGAAGGCGGAGCTTTCCCGTACTCCTCCAATCAGCCAGCAGTTGCTGCTAATCCCCTCCTCCTCCTCTCTCTCTCTCTCTCTCTCTCTCTCTCTCTCTCTCTCTCTATTCCCTTTCCTCTGGCATCCGAAATGCGTTTTTTGGTCCCGACCTTAATCATCTCCCAAAGACAGCAATTAATTGGCATATTTCCTGCTAATTAATTGCTGTCTGTCTGGCGGGCTGTCAGTCAGAGGTGAGATGGGATGCATCTGCGGAAAGATGGGGGGGCAGCCGCCAACTGCTACTGCTGCCTTTTCCCGCGATCTGAGCCTCAGCTTGAAAAGGAGAATCGCCGATTTCTCACCACTCGAAGACCTCTCCGCTCCCCGAACATCAACAGCAACAGCAACTGGAAGAGGAAGAGGAAGAGGAAGAGGTGCTGCCGCGCCCGGAGGAGGAGGAGGAGAAGGAGGAGGCGTAGACCACTTCATCTCCTTCCTCTACGCCACCAACGCCGTCGCCATCAAGCTCGAGTCTCAAGATCATCACCACCAGCACTACGACGACGACGACGACGACGACGGCGGCGAAGACGACAGCCCCTCCAATGAGAAAAGTACACCTGCAATCGATCCCGATGAACCCACCACCACACCCGAGACCATCAACACTTGGGAATTGATGGCAGACTTAGAAGGAGAAGAAGGAGAAGAAGAGGGCACCGCCGCAAAGGAGGAGATCAAGCGGCCTGGACCGCCGCGACCTTCAGTAGACGATCACGCGAATTCGGAAGCTCTGGGCCGCAGGTGGCCTTCGTGCGCCGAGAAAGAAGAAGAAGAGGAAGAAAGCGGAGATTTCCCAAGGCAGGAGGACCTCTCCGTATCGGAGCAGAGGAGCGATGACCATTGCAACAGCTGCTCTACCGCCGCAGAAGAGATGATGCAATCACCATCACCATCGCCATCGCCTGAGGACGTCATCGAAGAAGGGCAACGGCCGCCATCTGATCTCACGAGGATGTCGGGCCCTCGCGAGGAGGCGAGTTCGAGTTGCCTCCTTAGGAGGAGGATGGCGATGAGGGATCTCGAGGTGAAGGTCCCCAGCTTCGATTTTTCGAGCGGGGACGATGGGCAGCAGCGGCAGCATCTCGGTGCCGATGGTTCGTATGAGACCCCCAAGTTTGGGAGCTACGGCCGCCGGATAAGGCCGGAGGACAATGGCGGAGGCGTGTTCGACCCCGAGCTCGTCGCCGAGATTCAGCAGGCGCTGGAGCGGCTGACCGAGGAGGAGGATGATCTTCTTCGGCAGATCGTCCACGGCTGCTGCAGCAGCATACAAGACATTGTTGGGAGCCACGAATCGGGGTAAGATATAGCGATTAATTCCTGGTAATTCTTAGAATTGGGATTATGGTTGAGATTTGAGAGATCATCCCAATCACTTTCACTTTTTTCTTTTTCCTTTTTTTTTTTTCTGTTTTTGAGATTTCCAGGTACAGACTTCTTCCCCCTTCCCCTCTCTCTCCTTTTTCTTTCCGTGCTTAACGATCGATATAATATGGACTGTGTAAAGTGAAACGTGGTGGTGTATCCTATAGTTTGAGAATGAGTGAGGGGTGTCCATACATTACCTCGGTGTGAAATTATTTGCATGGGCATAGACCAATGTGATTTCTTTTACATTCTGAAGTATAGCTGTTGCTGCAGCCTGCGGTGATGCTACTGGTATATGCAGGCATGTCATGTGCTAAGTGCTGAGTTGGAATGATGTGGCATGTTATGCGACCATAAAGATGTCGAGATTTCTCATATCTCGGAGGTTTATTTTTTTCCCCTCTCAATCTTTTTATAGCTAATCAAATTATAGTAACACAATTCACAATATTTTTCGAACCGGCAGGTCCATCAAAACCTTCCCAACAGCCTTTGACATTTACCTTCACGACTAGTGTGCACAAGGACATGGGCCATGCTATCATACTGTAAGTTGGCACCAGAGGGGTTGAATGGTGTAGGAAAAATAAAAATGATAAATTCTTGTAAAATAAAATTTATTTTTACAAAAATATTCATCACAAGAGACCTTAGATGGAAATTATAAGAATAAAAATCATTATTTAAATCTCTTAATTTACAATTTTTTGATTAATTTAGTTGATCAAATTCACTATACGTATTATATGAAACAAGGGTGGTACAAGTACACTACTTTGAATCAAGGGTATTTGATTGTGAAATCGCATAAAAGATAAATGTGTCGTCTAGTTGCGAAAATACATTTAAATTTATAAAATTGTATCCAAAAAATACGAATGTAATATCGATAGTATGAGTCGTTTTATAAGAAGGTAATGATGTATAGATGTGTCCTGACCTAATTAAGTCAACTGAGCTTTCTTTTGAATCTTTTGAAGCATTATTCTAATTTCTTTTGAAATTTTTAATAAGAGATAGGACAAATTTGACCTAACCGACCCTTAACTAAAGATACAACTGGATCCTAGACCTACAACTATCATAAAAAATCACCAACTTTATGAGAGAATACTAATTTGAATATTGAACAAATGCAAGTGATTTCATGCAAATCGAATAAGTATAGAATTTAGGAAAAATTTGGGAACTCAGGAAAAATCATTTCTATTTTATTATCTAACCCCTTGGTACTACATGAATATAAAATAATATATAGCAAATATGACTTTGAAACTTGGCACCGTAAAATTAGACTTAAAATCGCACAAGCATCCAAAGTTTCATGATTTTATGATAACTATACCATAAGATATGAATTCTACAAAGCGAACTCAAAATCTAAAAAAAGGACTCTTTTTCTAATGTTTTTGGGATTTTAAAATTTTTGTAATAATAAAGTAAGGAAATATAGACACCAGAGAGATATTAGAAGCTTAAAAATTATGATTTCTAATCAAATCAAAGTACTTCAAGTAGAGAAATAAATAATTATAAGAAAGAAAATAGCGAGGAGAAGGAAATGAGTAGAAAGAAGCTGAGATGCAAGTAAGAACAGAAGCACCTCAAAGAGATTGTGATGGTGGTGGAGAAGTTTGCCTCAATCCCTGAGATGTGGAGAAAAAATAGGAGACATCAAATAAGACCAAAGAATGTGAAGGAGAATGCAGAGATGAAGAAGAAGAAATATGCATAGAGGAATGCTTCTAAGGGCAACCTAAAGGGAAATTAGGAATCCTAGGAGGCTAAGGGACCTAACTAGAGGGTGTAGAATGTGGAGAGGGCTATGGAAGAGGTTGGGCATGTGGAGGAAGAAGGTGGCTAGGGTTTGTGCCTAAGGAAGAAAACAAGGAAGAAGGAGTAGGAGCACTAAAGATGCAATTACAAGGTATAGAGACCTAATGCAACTAAGGGAACCTTATGGACTCAAGGTGGATGCCCAAGAGGCTATAAATAGAGGGAAAGGGTGGCACATATGGTGGCTTGGAGTCTAAGGAAGAAGGGTTAGGGTTTTGGAAATTGGGTTTAAGTTTATGATTTATCTAAATAGGAAAGTAGGAACCCTAATTGTCTTCAATACTTAGCCTTTGTATTTTTTAAATTTCAAGTTACACATAAAAGAAAAGTTGTAGCCCTTGAAATTCTCTTTCAAATGCAACTTGAATCCTTCAATTTGGTTTTAAATTAAGAAATTTATGACTAAAATACTAAAGATGTGTTAAGTTGTCACGAATTTAAGGATTTGAATTGGAATTAGGATCTTGATTGGCTAAAATCATGAGATGGAATTAAAACCTAATTAAATTGATTGCCACATTTTATCAATTAATTCAAAAGAATATTTTTCACAATTTAGTGTAGAAAAATTATGTGACTCATGTGGATTTGGTGTAGGACTTCCTAGGATAGGATTAGGACTAGAAATAGGGTAGTGTCACTAGGTGTCTGAGCTAAATTTTAGGAATAGGCTAGGAGTGTGGTGTAGGACTAGGATTAGGATTAGGGGAGCTAAGAGGAGCTGGTTAGGATTTAGGTTTGGGTATCAGGATTAGGATTAGGGCCTGGGCTAAATAAGGTAGGTTTTGAGGTGGGTCTAGGGTTAGTGTTTTAGGAGTATAGGTGTGATGATTTCTTTTCCTCTCCTCTCATGCAATTTGAATCACTCTTGTTCAGACCAGACACATACACTCTACACAACAAAGAGTCTTAATAAGTAATCAATGAATAGGTAGGCTCAAACAATGCAATCCTTTCTATCATGTATTAATGTTGTTATTTAAATATGCCTTAATTATAATGCAGCTTATGCTACAATTAAAACTAACATAATTAAGCATGTCAACACATATATATGCATACGTATCAAAGCCCCATGCTTAAGTTTTTTTCTAGTCCCAAGCAAAAGCAAAAAGGAAATGCAAAGGATCTTAGCTAAGGTATACAAGTCAGGAGGCAAAAGTTATCACCAACCACAGAGAGTATGCCCAAAATCTCCTGCAAAGACTCAACAGCACTCATGTATTGACCAAGATACAGATTGCTTCGCGTATTCAGATTCTAACTCACCTCAGATTTGGGTTTCCAGTATAGGGTTCTATGGCTTAGACAATCCAAGCAAGGTTTATTAAGCGGTGAGTTTAAAGCATCTATGCTTAGTGTAGTGATTAGGCTTACGGGCTCCCAGGTTATGAAACCATTAGATTTCCCCGAATCGGGACTATCCCTAATCTCCTCAGGCTTGCCTTTGGCTCTGCCTTACTAAGATTTGACAGCTTTCTCCTTACCTTTTTCTATCCTGAGATCAACCTCAAAGGTATATCTCCCCGACTTGATCATTTGGTCTCTTATTACAACACCTCACTCTTTTTTGGTTTATTGGAATATTTGAACACACATTTTTTTAGGGTTTTTACATAGATGCCACTACAAACTTTTGAAATTAATTTTATCCCTTTGGGTTGCAACAATTACTATTAATGCCATTGAAAAGTATGACCCTTTTACAAAAATACCGCTTGAGTTAAGATCCATTTGATTTGAGTTAATGGACGTTTTTTTCACTGTCAACCTCTTCTCCACCCACACCAAGCATCGTATGAGCTTGTTTCTCAATCTTCGACGTTGGATCATCCTCGTCTTGATGAAACTCATCTGCAAGCTCCATTAACAGCAACAACAACAACAACAAAAGCAACAACATTAACAACAAGCAACAACATGAAGAATGGCAGTAGCATGAGCAACAACAAGAACAATGGCAGTGGCATGAGCAGCAACAAGAACAACAACAACAGTAATAAGAAGCAACAACAACAACAGCAGTAACAAGCATTTGACCCACAAAAAAATATCCTACCAATGACCTCCGGCCCCCATCCCAATCCCTCCCTCTCTTTCAATCTCTCCAAAATCCACCTCCTTGTTGAAAAATCCCAAAAATCTCCCACCCAAGTCATGCCTCCCACCCCACCTCCTTCTCTAATCCTCCCCAAATCCCCTTCCCCACCCTCCAAGGTGTGATCTTTCCACCCCTCTTACCTAATCTCTCGACTCAACTCGATCCCCCTCTCATTCTTCTTCTCATGTCCTTGAGGGCTTTTGCGGTGATCTGCCGAGTGCAAGTGACGGTGGTGGCGACGTTTGGAGCACTTATGATGTTCTTCCTGGATGAGATCATGGTGTTCGAGCACGGTGGATACTCCAAGGGTTAACCCTGCATGACTAGCTCCTCCTCCAGACCTTCGACTCCTTCGCGGGACTCTTCTTCTTGGACTCCTTCATACTTGATAGGGACTTCCAGGGGTTCTTTGTGAGGGGGTGCATCCTCCTCCATGCCTTCATGGCCTTTGTCACATCTACTTCGAGGGAAGGGTTGAGGAGCTCTCTGGCGACTGGCCCAGGTTGGGGGGGTAGAGTTGGAGGAGTGGGGAGGTGGTGGTGGTGTTAGAGAAGGTGAGATCGATCCCTTGGCCTTTGCAGCCATCGTCTCTGAGTTTTCCCTCTTTGAGCTCGCCGGACGCTTCCTGACCCTCCAGGTCGAGTAGAAGGAGGAAGGAGAAAGAGGAAGAAGATGATCGATCCCTAACAAATCTCATTTGTTCGATCAATCTCTAAAGATGGATTGAACCACCATTGTTTAAAAAAAATAAAATTAAATTAAAAGGGAGGGGGGAGACCCCCCCCTAGAGGGCCCCCGAATTTCTCGCTTACCACAGAGCATCTCCATGAACTTAGCCACGGCCACTCTCCGGTGCCGAGTCGAGGCGGGACAGCATCAGTGATGCGTCCCCCCATGAGGTCGCTATGTACGTCTGGGTAAGTCGTGGGGATCAATCCTACGCACCCCGCACAAGGAATGCCTTATAGGGAGCGGGCACACCAACTGTGCTACCCATGTTTATTTACCTCGAGATTAGCACTTTTAACTTAACTCAAGTTCCTAGTTAGTGGACTAATGAAGGGATAATGGGATGGCATTTACGTTAACAGCATAAGTTTTACAATGGCATTAATAGCAATAGTTGCAACCTAGTGGCATAAAATTAATTTCAAAAGTTTATAGTGGCATCTACATAAAAATTCCTTTTTTTCCGTAAAGGATTAGTAGAGAACTTTTGGGTTATTTTTGTCACACACTTTCTTCCTTCTACTACATTATTATTTTCTGGGTCTTTCCCTTTTTCTCTCATTTTTCTAGGTGAATGGCTCTCTTTCATTCAATCAAGAACATCACCTAAGCAAAACCAAGGGGAATTTGGGACGCTAGGTTGGGATTTGGACATCCTACATTTGGGGAGCATACCCAGTGCAACATGTTAGCAATACTTGCAGGGACCTCTGGTAGTTCTGATATAAATTAAGTCCAATTAATTGCAAAGGTTCCTCAATCCCGGTTTGCAATGGAACCCATTGTTTTTAAGGTTTGAATGCCTATAAGGCAATTCAAGTAAGTGAATATGTGGATGCTTAGTTTACCAATTCCTCCAAATCAGAGGGTAAACAATTGAGCCACATACTTCTCACACTATTGACTTAATACCTCGGCTAATCAGTCTTTTCAAGGGCTCAGAAACAAGTCCAAATCTTAAGAACATGAGTTGATTAATTTACTTGTGACCTGCAAAGTCTAGGCATAAGATCTTGGAACACACCCCTAAGGTCAGCAACTCCTTAGTATCTATTCTCGCCATCCTTCCCTAGCTTAGATCATGTAACTTATGCTATTTACAACATAATTTTTTCTTTTTCTTTTTATAAATATATATAATGCAAATATATATAATTCAAAATTGATGGATAATGCAAAACTGATGGATACTAGATATATGTAACTTAGCAAAATTCTACCCACCTCCCATGACTATTTCATGCAATGTCTTCATTGTATGCTTATGAATAGAAAATAGGCATGAGAAAGGAAAGATATCACCTGAATAGCTCTGAGTTCTCATGAAAAGCATTAGCTCCAAGATGAAAAGAACTTAGCAAAATTGGATAAGGTTGCCTCCCAGCAAGTGCTAAGTTTATGTCTTCATCTAGATTATGTTCACCAGTATAAAACAAGACAGATGTCAGCCCTAAAAATAAGGATATTAAACTAGGCTTGTAGAAGAGGTAGCCTCTTGTGAGGCAAGAGAGGAGGTTTCAAATATGCGTTCATTGTAGTACACTCTTAAATTGCACAACAAAACATTTGAATTTATAAACTCAGATTTTAATTGGAGTTCGAGGTTGTTCGCAGGGAGCAAATGTGGAATTCACGCATTAATCTTTATTTAGAATAGAAAAACACAATAAATTGAGCACAATAACAGATATGCAATGAATATAATTTGTCAAATTAATATTCAATGTAATCCAATGACAATGAGACAAAAAGAATAGAGAAAGCCTAAAAAGTAGTGATTTAGCTCATCAATTAGATCCCTCTAATTAAGCATGCATCTAATTACTCAAATAATTCAACAGTATTCCTCAATCAGAAATCCACGTCACTTAAGTTCAAAATAAAGCCACAGTAACCCTTGGATCAATATCATACGATGGGAAACTTCTTCAGATGGCTTAAGTGTTAAGCTTTAGCACCATAACAAGGCACAAGGGCAAAGGCTCTCAGGGCCTTTTCTTCTTTGAGCCACAACATAAGCACAATTCTCTCAAAGGCTAAGAGTCAAGCCTTTTCTTCCTCAGTGTAGGGGCAAGGACTTCAGAGCAAAACCCACCCCCTCCTCTCTCCTTTTTCTTCTTTCTCAAACCCGGGTGTAATCAGGTTAAAGTATCGGGTTATCGGATTCTAGGAAGTGGCCAGACCTGCATGCATGTGCACAGGCGAGGTGTGAGGATGCGAGGAGGTGCGTGCGTGGGGGACCCGACCCCTCGTGTTACTGGGCAACGAGGCTAAGGCACAAAACAACTTATGTGTCTTCGTGAGCCCTTCAGCATACGAGGTGGGACTATCCCACCTCCTCTTTTCCTCACGCAGCAGCTGGAGGCATGTCTTCAATTGGAGCAGCAGCTGCAATTGAAATCTTTGATTGAGGACCTGGGAAGCATCTTGGATCTAGGATGTAACGCGTAGAAGTGGAATTGAGGTTAGACTTACTCGGAGCACAATGGACGAGGTCAAAGAAGACTATGGCAATGGTGGCAAACGGTGAACCTACACTTCACGAATATGGGCTCAAAAGCCCCAATTAAAATGCTTAGGAGCTTTGCCGGAGGATGGTGAAAGTGATGGCGGTGTCCTCGTGTCAAGTGGGTGCATGTGGAGGTCTGGCGAGGTCAGGGAAGAGGTGTGTAGGTGGTTTTGTTCAGTGGAGCTTTGGTGTGGGTAATCCATGAAATAGGATGAGGGGTTTTGTTCACGGAGGTAAGGTGGAGGTTGTGGAGGTGTTGCGGTGGTGAATGATGGTTTGTGGACTGCGGGCGGCCTTGCTGGAGCATGGCCGGAGCGGAGGAAGACGGTGCGATGGAGGGTGAGTTGGTGGTCGAAATAGGGGAAGAAAGGGATAGGGAGATTTAGGAGAAGAAGAGGGAGGAAGTGACCTAGCTAAAGGACGAAGGGAATGAGAGGGGAAGGTGAAGTCTTTGATGGTGGAACGGTGAGGAAGAAGAGGGTCTGGAGTGCTTCTGCCGGTATCGTGAGGAGCGGAGGAAGGTGAGGAAAGCAATCCTGCTGCCTATGGTATGTGGTAGTGGGCAAGGAAGTCGAGGAAGAAGACGTCGTCGGAGCTGGTCGGAGGAGGCCGGAGGGAGAGATTTTAGTGAGGAAATGTGGCCAACCCAAGCTAAAGAGCACAAACTTGCAAAGGGAAAGTTTTTATAGGGCTTGGGGCAAGCTCTAAACAGGAAAGACGCTTGATTGAACTTCATTAGGAGTCAAGAATAACCCAAGAATCTTGTTTGTTCGCACGACCTTCCTATGGCGAATCAGTGCCCAAGATCTGTCTTAATGGATTCCTCATAGTGTGAACATCAATCCCACCAAATTTGGTGGGATTTGATGAAGATTCGAGTAGGTTTAGGCGTGGTCAAAGCCAGCTTGGAGGTTGGTTCACCTCCAATGGCGGCAAGGCCCTTTTCGTGAAGAAGACAACAAACCTGGGGTCTATTTGTAAAGAATTTCAAAAGCTAGGGGCTTATATGTGAAGAATAGAGTTTTAAGGGATTAGAATGCAAACTAGGTCAAGATGGACTCTAATTTGGCTCAAATTTTGCTACAAACCTAATTTAGGCCCAAGAAATATAATGGTGAAGTTGGATTTGAGTTTTAACTAAGTTTGACTAGAAAATTTGCACAAAAACCTAAATTAGAGCATAACTCTATCTATGACTATTTAAAATCAAAATAGGTTCCAAAGGTCAAATCAAGCATACTGATGTAAACATGTTTATATTACATAAAATGTCTATTTATGCATGTTCTTAAGCATGGAATTGCATTACATACTATAAATATTGCATAGCATGCATCATCTTGCATTTAGATTAGTTTGAATAAAATAGAGGTTAATTGTCTCCTTTTATATTCAGGGATAGGACACCTTTTTATCGGGGCCTTAGATCGAAGATCCAACCATACAAATCTGATCAGGGCGATGAGTGGAGTTCAACGACTCCAAGATCACCCTAATCAGATATCTGTAGCATCAGATAGAGATCGAGGAACCCTAGAAGATCAAGGGTCAAGATGATGTGAATCTACACTTCAGACGACAAATCCGACCACACGGATGGATTCGAATCGACGATTGCAGCCTAACGGCATGAAAATCGACTCAATCCGACAACTGTGGCACCATCTACATCACCCAGAAGATGGACGCCTAAGATGGTGCCATGTGGCGCCATCTCAACTGCCTAACCGGCTGCATGCACCCGCCGCATCTTTTCTTCTTCATCTAAGCATCGCTTCTTCACCGTTGGATGCTCATCCAACGGCTGTGGGGCGCGTACGCACGTTTCAAGAGCAAGACATAAACGCGCTTGTAGCGCGTTGGTCAAACGCGCTTGCAAGGAGAGATGCAGGTTCGAAGCCGCAGGCGCTTCAATTTGGCGAGGGTGAGCAGGTGTGAGGAGCGCACGATCACGATCGAGCAACTGTGCACGCCCGATAGTGCCCACGTGCCATCGGACGCGTGGCGAAGACGCTGGATCGCACGCGTAGGCGTGCGCTGAGGAGGCACGATGGGGATGCATCTCAGCCATTCGATCTCACGATCGAACATCCGAGATTTGAAGATCATGGGCATACGTTGCGACTTGAGGAGATGAGCAAGCGCATGCGCGCCGCCCACGTTCGGAGCTTTAGCAATGGATTTATCCGCCGCTAAAGGTCCTGAATTAATAATTTTCAATTTAAAAAAACCAAATTGCCCTCACTCCTTGCAACTATAAAAGGAGACCCCCTCCATATGAAATTATCATCCCTTCTTCTCTTCTTTCATCCCCTCCAAAGCTCTAAGAGCTTGTCCCAAACTCGGGATGCTGATCTAGAGTAAAAATCTTAATTTTTCCACCTTCGTCCCCCTTCGTGGAGCATCCTGCGGTTGTCCTCTCTCTGCATTCAAGAAGTAGATCCCACGACGATGACGACATGCTGCTTTGTTCCCGTTCTTCCCACTTCGTTCCCCGTCTTCCAGGCGTCATTCCGTCCGGCTCCTCCTCTAAGAGATCGTCGAGGAGGATATCTCTCTCTCCATTCTTTTTCTTGCTTTTTAGAGTAGATTTACTACTTTCTAGTGTAATCATTTCCCACTTTCTAGTCGTAATGAGTAGTGTAATGAACAATTTTTGATAATGAAACCCATGTTTATTCTACATCCCTTTTGCTTTTATTTGTAATATTTTCTTTCTCTCTCTTCTATTTATTATTTGTTAAATAGTTTCCAACTAGCTATTCTGTTTTGTGACAAATAAAATAAACGCATATTTTTAATCAAACATCCGCCTCCCTGAGTTCGACCTGGGATTTCTATTCTGGTATAAATTTTATTTGTTGAACACGAGTTCTTCGCCTTCAAACTACAACGACAGGTTTTCAAAACCAAATACGATAGCGCAGTAACCCATAGCTTCAACATTTTGGCGTCGTTGTTGGGGAGGCGATGCTCATTGATTTTTTTTTCTCATTTTCCAACTTACGAATCATTTACCTCACTTCTCTCCTTTCTTATTGTGATTGTAGGTACTCTTTTGAGACGAGCAAAAGCGATAGATTGGAGCAAAGTGCTGTTGAAGGTTCTGTAAGTTTTTCCCCCATTAGTTTTCATTTCACCACGTAATAATAAAAATATAAATCAACCTAGGTGTTTTTATAAACTCTAAGGTTAGCTTTATTTGTTTGTTTGACACCCACATTTAAAAAGAGAAAAAAATAAAAAAATCTCACAGAGGTACACAACCTCATCTGATTTTTAAACTCAATCGGTAAACCGATCTTTGGAGCTGGTACACACATCCAAACACATAATTGAGTAGAAATCATTTACCTCACTTCTCTCCTTTCTTATTGTGATTGTAGGTACTCTTTTGAGACGAGCAAAAGCGATAGATTGGAGCAAAGTGCTGTTGAAGGTTCTGTAAGTTTTTCCCCCATTAGTTTTCATTTCACCACGTAATAATAAAAATATAAATCAACCTAGGTGTTTTTATAAACTCTAAGGTTAGCTTTATTTGTTTGTTTGACACCCACATTTAAAAAGAGAAAAAAATAAAAAAATCTCACAGAGGTACACAACCTCATCTGATTTTTAAACTCAATCGGTAAACCGATCTTTGGAGCTGGTACACACATCCAAACACATAATTGAGTAGAAATCAGATTAGGTAATCATTTGTGTGCCTAATTAAGTGGTGCAACAGGCCAATTGTTTGAGTTGATTGGGCTGCACCACTTCAATTAAAATCAACTCATCAAGTAGCTGCCACATAGGTTCAACTCTTAGGGATTTACCAGGCACTCCATATTCTTTTAAGTTTTAAAGGAAAACATCTTCACCTGTGCTTTCAAAACCTGGTGTGCCAACAAAACTTGTTTGAAAATACCTAAAGTTGAATCCTAAAAGCTACTAAGCAAGATTTGAACCCTAAAATTCACTGCATCAAAAAAATAATCTTACTTGAAAATCATTGGTTGTGCACGCACACACAGGAACAACCCAGATAAAGGGCCCATCACATTCCAAAGCACATTCAAACCTAGCCCTTAATAACACAGAGTAGACGTTGGCCTTAAGGATTCAACCCGCTCTTTGGAGCCTAGAACAAGATTATTTTCGATTAGTCTATTTCTACTGTTCAATCTGATGTCTAGCTAGGGTAGTAGAATCAAATGATCACGGTTAGGGGGTACACTAGGAACCGAAGGCGCAAGCCGGAGGAAGAACCTTCTCCCCAATCCCTCATTCTAACTGGTTGGATTGAACAGACAGAAGTAGATCAAATTGTTTGTTTATTTCAAGATGAGTTCTAGGAGTCTGTAGGTCTTTAGGCTAGCCCACTTAAGGACATGTTTGATTGCTTGTATTGCAGGGCACCTTTCTTCCTCCCATCTATCATGAATCCTTTCACATTTTATACGCATTCCCGCTCTTTCCCTCATGTTATCAGTTATCCTCAACATGACAATTATCCCGACTCGTACTGTAATCAACCATCAGTTAGTTGGGATAACTTGGATTGGGGATACAGTTCTGGACCTCCGTGTTTAGGGTCTAACCTTGAACACCATAATTGTGATTTCTATCCTTCTTAGAGCCACATCGATTATAAATCACCACCCTTTCATGGACAACCTAATACGATCTACAATCAAGGAGGATACACTGATCCTTACCCATCCTCTGATTACAGTGCTTTTAGGTCATCACTACCTTTTGAGCAATCCAAAATGACCTATTATCAGGAAGGATATCATGAATCTCAATTCGTTAACTCCTCTATACTGATCCCAAACCCACCCAACTTTGAAACGAGTCATTTGGTTCAAGGTAACCAGGTTCAAGATAAGGTTCTGGCTAATTTGAGGAATATTATACAATCTTTAGAAGTTCAGCCAATACCTTGCATTGAAAAATTGGAGCCCCTGATTGAAATGATTGATGATTTGAATAAGTACTTGTTGGATTGGCTCTAAGATGTTAAGGATAAGAACCTGGGTGAGTTTCTACTTGAGAAGTTAGCGAAATCGAGAATGAGATTTGTGGTTGCTTTGGTTCAATTGTGGGATAATTCCCAGGATGAACCCCCTTCAGGAGAGCCAAGGTTAGAACCCACTCAGGCACCTGTTGGGGGGAACATGTGTTACGAGGCTGACCAGATTAAATTAGAGCAACCAATTAAAGATGATCTAATTTTTTCACCTGAAATCCTTGAGCCGGGGTACGAGGAAACGTATGTCTCCATGGATCAATAAATGACAAATGATTTTGGGACATACATTAATACAGATTTTGATTTCTTTGATTCTGATGGTGAAGATTCAATTTGCGAAGTCTCACGCCAGTTTACAGAACACGATTTCTGTGAGACAATTAAGCCTGAGAAATCTGATAGATTATTTGATAGCCCAATAACTAAGGAAACTGATCTTATTGGGGCTTACATTACGGATCCAGAATCGCATTTTCTGGAGGATTCAATCCAATGCCCTGATTGTCAGTTACACCCCAATGAGCTTATTGACGATTCTATTTAAGATTATTAGACCCAAGTCAATTCTGATTCAGCCGCATCTTTTAGACTTGGAAATTTCAGACGGGGTGATTAAAATGCAAGAGGTCTCAGAATTTGACATTCTGAATGAGGAGGATAGGAGTTGGGAAATTTTGATTTGGGAAGCAAACTCCGGAGGAAGTAGAAGACCAAGTCTAAGGGTTCCAATTTATCTGAAACTAGCAAAACAGGACCCTTACGACATTTGTTCTGAGGATGTCCAACCCAAGCACACATTCATGATTATCCTTTTGATATTGAATTCTCTATAACCTGACTCTTTGGTCTTGAGTTGCATCCTCATAAATCGCAGGTCCGACCCCGCTTGCATACTGATTTTAGGTTTTCAGTAGTTTTTATCCAGAACCTTAGATATTCTCGATTATGGGGTATGGGTCTACACCACAATCTGGTCCACATTTGTGGACATCTGCTAGTAGGTCAAAGGTTTCATCTTTTTATTCTGATTTTGACCTGCACCTGTGAATTCTTTATTTCTCTTCTTTATATAGTGTGCCTAGCTGAAGGCACTAAATTCAGCATGTATACAGTTTTTTTAGTTTATCTCGGAGCGGACCCAACATTCACGCAATTCAGGTGCTTTCTACTATATTTCACTCTATTTTATGTCTTTTTAATACAATGAGGACATTGCATTAGATAGGCATGGGGGGTGGATATTCATCTCTGAATTTATTCTTCAGCTTCGTAGATTCATTTTATTTTATTTTATTTATATATAAAAAAAAGAAAAATAAAAAATTATGAAATTAGGAAAGAGAACTTGGGCTTAAGAAAATTTTCAATCATAGGAAATATTACATTAGGATTTGAATACGAAGACCCTTCAGGTTTTCGGACTTAATCAGCCTATGTATCTACTAAAATGTGGATTTATTTTTCGAGTCCTCATTAACCTAAATTCTATTTTAATTTGAGTAAATAAGTTTGGGTGATAAGTACACGACTTGTCAACCTGTCCTCTGATTTGAGGGAACTTTAAGTCTAAAGCATCTATACACTTTCTTTTCACTGACTCGTTGTTCGGCGATTTTAACAGAAACTGAGTAGTTAATGAACCTTCTAGGGTGATATGGCTGGCAAGTTATCGTGGGTAATAGCCCATAGGTAGGTTGTTCAGAGCCTAGTCACTGGACCATTCTCTTCTTGCTGCCTTTAGGTAAATCTTAGACTAGGGAAGCTACCTACTTAAATAAAAGAGAAAAAGAAAGTTAAAAAGAAAAGAAAAAGAAAATAAAAGAAATAAGCCACACTTCGCCGCACGAGTATGGCTGGCAAGTTGTTGGTAGTAACAGCTCATCAACCGGTTGTCTAGAACCCAGCTCAAGAAATGCACTTAAAATTCCCAAAACACTTAGGAAGAAGTGGAGAAGTAGAATAAATCGGGGAGATATACACTGGATTCACCCTTGTGTTGACCCCATAAAAATAAAAGTAGGGAGAAAGTTACCAATTGTAAAGATACACCTTTAGGAAGAACTCTCTTTTTAAGGTCACCTAGAGGCATAGAAACCCGAAGTCCATTTTAATTGTCGATCAACGACTCTATCACATTCTCAATAAGATGCTTAGAACTTAGGGTTCTCATCAAATCTTGGGTGAGTTGAATGGCCGTAGAAAGCCACTCTTAAACCCTAAAATCCAAAAAAAAGTAGAAAAGAAGAAAAAGAGAAAAAGAAAATTTTCTTTGAATAAGGCGAGGGCTTGAGGCGGTCTGCATTTTGGCAGATACCCAGGCACTGTTGTGTCTTTGAAAGTTCAGATCCTAAGTAAACATTTTCTTAATGATTGAAAATAACTTATGCCCAAATAATCCAACCTAATTTTTTTATAAATAGCATATAGTTTTTACTAGGGACTAGTAAAAGATAGACATGAGGGTGTGATGTAAACCTGTTTATATTATATAAAATGTCTATTTATGCATGTTCTTAAGTATAGAATTACATTACATACTATAAATATTGTATAGCATGCATCATCTTCCATTTAGATTAGTTTGAATAAAATGGAGGTTAATTGTCTCCTTTTATGTTTAGGGACAGGGCAAATTTTTATCGGGGCCTCGGATTGAAGATCCAATTGTACAGATCTGATCAGGGCGACAATTGGAGTTCAACGACTCCATGATCACCCTAATCAGACATCTATAGCATTAGATAGAGATCGAGGAACCTTAAAAGATCAAGGGTCAAGATGGTGTGACTCCTCACTTTAGATGACAAATACGACCACACGGATGGATTCAGATTGACTATCGCAGCCTAACGACACGAAAATCGACTCAATCCGACAACTGTGACACCATCTACATCACCCAGAAGATGGACGGCCAAGATGGCGCCACATGATGCCATCTCAACCGCCCAATCGACCGCATGCGCCATCGCTTCTCCGTTGTTGGATGCTCATCCAACGGCTGCGGGGCACGCACGCACATTTCAAGAGCGCGACACAAACGCACTTGTAGCGCGTTGGTTGAACGTGCTTACGAGAAGGAGAGGCGCGGGTTCAAAGCCGCAGGCACTTCAATTTGGTGAGGGCACGAGCGGGCGTGAGGAATGCACGATCGCGATCGAGCAATTGTGTGCGCCCGATAGCACCTACACACCATCGGTCGTGCGGTGAAGACGCTGGATCGCACGCGTAGGCGTGCGCTGAGGAGGCATGGCGGGGATGCATCTCAGTCGTTCGATCTCACGATCGAACGGTCGAGATTTGAAGATCGTGGGCATGCGTTGCGACTTGAGGAGGTGAGTGGGCGCATGCGTGCTGCCCACTACTCCCATGTTCGAACGTTTAGCGACGGATTTATCCGTAACTGAAGGTCCTGAATTAATGATTTTCAACTTAAAAAGACCAAATTGCCCTCACTTCTTGCAACTATAAAAGGAGACCCCCTCCATATGAAATTATCATCCCTTCTTCTCTTCTCTCATCCCCTCCAATGCTCTAAGAGCTTGTTTCAAACCTAGGATACTCCTCTAGAGTAAAAATCTTAATTTTTCCACCTTCGCCCCCCTTCGTGGAGCATCCTGTGGTTGTCCTCTCTCTGCATTCGAGAAGTGGATCCCACGACGACGACGATGTGCTGCTTCGTTCCCGTTCTTCCTGCTTCGTCCTTCTTCCCGCTTCGTTCCCCATCTTGCAGGCGTCGTCCCGTCCGGCTCGTCCTCCAAGTGTTCGTCGAGGAGGATATCTCTCTCTCTATTCTTTTTCTTGCTTTCTAGAGTAGATTTACTACTTTCTATTGTAATCATTTCCCACTTTCTAGTCGTAATGAGTAGTGTAATGAATAATTTTTGATAATGAAACCGATGTTTATTCTACATCCCTTTTGCTTTTATTTGTAATATTTTCTTTCTCTCTCTTCTATTTATTATTTGTTAAATAGTTTCCAACTAGCTATTTTGTTTTGTGACAAATAAAACAAATGCGTATTTTTAATCAAACGTCCGCCTCCCTGAGTTTGACCTGGGATTTCTATTCCGGTATAAATTTTATTTGCTAAACACGAGTTCTTTGCTTTCAAACTATAACAACAAGTTTTCAAAACCAAATACGAAAGTGTAGTAACTCGTAGCTTCAACACATACCAAACCTCAAGGAATATTTTTCTATGAATTTTAAAAGGTTTAAATGAATTTTATTCTAACCAGAACCTCTGTAATTAAAGTGGGTCTAAAATTAGGTTTTTGGGTGCTATACTGGTTCTCGAAGTGCGTGAAATCCTATTTCTATCTGTGTGAACCCTCTTATTAGTCTTTAATGCTCATTAGATCTTAGATTAACCTCTGGAAAACCCCGTGGTTACTCTACTTCATTATGAGATTTTAAAACTACAGAATTAACCCTATTTTAATGTTTTTCTCTCAGAATAGATGTGCAGGGAATTATGACTCTTAGGCGATTATGTAGAAGCATTTGTCACTTGATTCTGATTAATAAAAGCTATTTATGTTTCATGATGATGTTATTGAATAGAGGCAGTGCGATCGAAGCTAGGTCTTTTGTTTGTTCTTATTATAGTAATGTCGTTGTGGTACAGATAAAATAGCTACAGTTTGTCGTCATTGCCACTATTACAATTTTACTCAGAAATATTTTTTCTTCCGAGGTCGAACTCAGGGAGCTACTAGAATTCTAGAAGTACAATGCTTTTATTACAAAAATAAGAGAGAGAGAGAGAGATAGATTTTGTTTCTTGGCTTTTTCTTCTCTTCTTTCTCTCTTTGCTTGTCTTCTTCTTCTCTTCTTTTTCTTCCTTGTTCTCTTTTCTTTCAGCTGCGGCACCTTTTCTTTTTTTTTTTCTTCTTCTTTGCTTTGTCTGCAGAGCTCCATTCGTCGTCTGATTACTCAGTCAGACGACTTAAGTGGTGTCTACGACAGTGCTTCCTTTGTGCTTCTCCTTCTTGTGGTCTTCTTCTTCCTTCTTCTTCTTTGCTTTGTCTTCTTCCTGCGGCCAAGTGTGACCTTCTTCTTCTTCTTCTTCTTTGGCCTTCTCCTTCTTCTTCTGCACCCTGTCCCTCTACCCGCACGTCTCTCTCTGCAAATCACTCACAGGACGCTCTCCCAGAGCCGCGGGTAATCGGGTCAGGTTTCGTGCCCGTGACCAGGCGCACCAGTGTGTGGGTGATGCGCGAGGTGTGCTCAGATAGGGTTGGGTCGGGTCCGCCGGATCCGCGTGGTGAGCTCGCGGACCGGGTGGGTGAGTGGGTGCGGGACCTCACCCCAGTGCTTTCGGAGGCGACCGGTAGAAAGCACAAAATCAATTTATACTACTGCGAGGTTTAGTAAACTCACGATGTGGGACTATCTTCAGCGCTCTTCTCGGGTGCGCCCGCAGCAGACCGCAGCTTCGCTTCCTCAGCTGCAGGCTCTATTCGCGTCGATTGCTGGGTTAGCTGCCTTCGCACTACCCTCCCAATCTCGCAGCACCTGGAGCCCTGGAGTTCTGAAGCCTGGAGCGTGCGTGGAGCTGCTTCAGTGCAGCGTTAATGGCGACCGGGCGTTGAAACTGCCAGACACAAAAAGGGCCTCTCGGCCTAATCAGATCAGCGGGGGACCTTCACCGTGGCACGGAGAAGGTGGTGCGAGGTGCAGCAGGTCGTGGGGTGGCCTAGGCGTGCGTGCCTAGGTCGCCCTGTGACCGGAGGTGTGGGTGTGTTCGGGGGAGCGATGAGTGGGTGTAGAGCAGCAGTGGGTGGGCGAAGGTTGTTCAGCGTGATGAGGTAGAGGTTATGCGAGGGTCGGCGAGGCGTGTGGGGCGGCGGAGCGATGGGAGTGTCTCGCCGGAGGGTGGCCGGAGACGAAGAAGGTGACGGTGGATAGGAGCGGTCGAGGGTTTAATCGAATGAAAGACAGTGAGGAAAAGAAAGAGGGGGATATGGGGAATAGTTCTGACCTAGTTACAGGAACGAAAGGGCCGGAGCAGGGTGGCAGTCGTATCGACTGTCGCCAGAGAAGGTACCCAGAGGGAGAGGGCGGCAGCGAGGAAGAGAGTGGGAAGGCACGCGCTGGGTATGGCGCAACCCGGGAAGAGCGGGTGAAGGTGGCTCTGCTGCTGGTATTGCAGCAGAGCGACAAGACTGAGGAGGAGGAGCCGCCGGAGCTGGTGGATTTCTGCCGGAGTGGGAAGAGAGGAAAAATGGGGGCTTTTCTCCGTCAGGACCGAGCTGCTCCCGTTGGCTGGCGACGGCGGTCCTTATAAAGGCGAAGGCGACGTGCCTCCCTCACCGGAGAATGGTCGGAGTTGCAACCCATACCTTCCACACATTCGCACGGAAGGTGTGGGCGATGGTAGAGGTCATGGCGGTATCCCTGCGACAGCAGACGTCGCAGGGAACACCCGATTCAACTGGTAGAGGGCCTCCCTCACCCTGCGCGGTGCCATGCTCCGAGCAAAGTCGTCGGAGCATGGCACTGCTCAGAGATTTACAGGGGGACCTAAGTGCAAAGAACGACGAAGAACCTAGGAGCCAAAATGCGAGGGTTTCGAAAGTTGAGGGTCAAAAAGTAATAGATGAGGACCAAAATGCAAAGTCGGTCAAGAAGGTTTCTTCTTAGGCTCAAGTTTTTATGCATGACTAAATGGGACCTAAGGATTCTAATGGTGAATTTTATTTTTAGATCAGACCTTGTTTGGCAGGCCAATTTACGTAAAAACCCAAATTAAATCATTAATTGGGCATGGTTCTTAATGTAGGTCAAAATGGGTTCCCAAGGCCAAATTGAAGGTTATAAACCCTAGATATTATTTTTCTATGGATTTTAGAGGGTTTAGTCAATTTTTACTTTGCCTCGAACCTCGTGAATTGAAGTGGGTTTGTTTTAGGGTTACAGAATGTCATTTAATTCCTTGGAGTTGCTGTAGCCCTTGTTGGATCAAATCATCCCACTTTCCTTCTTATCAAGTTAGTTTGACCTATGTTTGGACCCTGAGTTACCCTGTTTACTGATCGTGTTGGTGAAATTACATTTTTACCCCTTATGACCTATTTTTTTTACAAACTCAGAATTCTCGGAGTCAAGCCTTTCTATGAGTTATGTAGGAGCTTTTTCTTGCATATCTAGGTTAGATTGTGCTAGTTAGGGTTTATGATGAGGGTCTCATCATACCCCCATGCCTAGCTTTTGCTAGTCCCTTAGCAAAAACTTAAGGTTTAACCTTTGTTCTAGACCATGATGTTTTTAATAACTTTAGATAAGTGCTTTTTCATTTGAACTTAGATTAGGTTAGAATGCTGACCATAGGCCTAAAAGGTACTCTAGTACCAATCAAGATCCAGATCTATCTAGCCTCAGCCTCAGTCTTTAGCAAAGGTTTTTAAGGCCCACAAGAACTAACCTAAGGTCTATTGGACTTTGTGGTTAAAGCACCCATGCTTGAAATGATTTTAGCCCTGGCTCAGTTCGCAGTGTGTTTTGTAAGAGAGAGAGATAGAAAATTTTTCTATTTGGAGAGTTTTCTCTCTCTTTTTCTTTTTAATTCTAGCTTAGGATTGGCTTTTCAACACGGTCTGTATCAGATTCCTTGCTCCCATCATCGATCCTCAAGGGTTCCTGGCAATCGATGCTTCGAGATAGCACCACCCATGGCAACCCCTGGAACCCTGGCTATTGAGATTTCGAGATAATCCCATCCATGGTGTTCCGTGGCCGAATCCAGACCCTGGCAATTGACACTTCATGATAATGCCATCCATGGAATCTGAACCAGCAGAGTGCTTACACGCCCCCAGTAGGATATGTAAGTATCCTAAGAGACAAGCACCGAGGAGATGATATTTTGTTACGCATCTTCGAGGGGATTTCTCGCCTCTCCACGCTGGGAACTCGTCCAAATCAACTTGTGTTGATTGACCGCTCCTACTCTAGGTGTACTTTTCAGAATTTTTCGACGCTTCTGCGTGATTTTGATTTTTATGCTTACTGAACCAGGCTGTGTGTAAGGTTAGGGTACTTAGGTTACTGAGTCCCGTAAACCAAAAGTTAGTTAATGAGCTCAAATACTCCCTAATCCTTAGACCTAATACTTAAGCTTTTCATTTTCCTCAACCTCTTGAGGAATGTCTAGATCTTAATGGGTACTAAGAGTCTATCCAAGAATGCCTAAAGTTTGCGTTCTTACTAATCACACCATGCACTTTTTATTTCTTTTCTTGAATAAGGTCTAGAACTTAGGTCAATCCCTTAGTTTCTTACTAATGACTATCACTCTTTTCTTTCATTTTTGTGCTCCTTTTTCATTTTGTTTCTTTTCCTTCTCCCACAAAATTTCCTTTCTCCTCTTATTCTCTTATTCTTTTTCGAAAATTTTTTTTTAATTTTTTTGGTGTTTTTGGCATATGTGAATTTTTTTGTTTGAAATCTTTTCTTACAAATTTTGCACTTTTATACCCCCCCCATGACTAAGGTTTGCAATATCCTTATTGTGACTTAGGGGGTTTTTATTTACTTAGTTCATTCCTTAAGACAGATGTTTTGATGAGTGAATGGGTCGGGATGAATTTTGCGGACGATTTCTAATCTCAGATGCAAGCATCTGAGGTGGAGTCGGCTGTCTATAAGGGAAAACCTTAAGTGCACAAAGGTGTGAAAAAGGGTTTAGATTTTCAGGAAAATGACGGGCTGCCTCCCGTTAAGCGCTGAGTTTTACGCCATCGGCTGGGTGCAATAAGCTCAAGGGGAATGGAGGATATAAGATGATTCAGCCGAATCAGTAGAAGTCACATCAATGAACGGCTTGAGTCTTTGACCGTTCAAGATGAAAGGTTCGGAATCGTGGCTAAGCGGACTGATTTCGATGGCTCCATTTCCAAAAATCTGTCGGACTAAATATGTCCGACCCACTTGGATCGCAGCTTTCCAAGGAAAAGTTTGAGTCTGGCATCAAAGAGTAGGACCTTCTGACCAGGATGAAAGATCTTTCTCGAGATATGCTTGTCATGGAAGACTTTAAACCGCTCCTTGTAGATTCGCGATTTCTCATACGTGTCTAGGCGTAATTCATCGATCTCGCTGATTTGAAGTTTTCTGTGGGTTCCAGCCTTCAAAAGATCTAGATTACAGTTCCGTACTTCCTAATAGGCTTTATGCTCCAATTCTACGGGAAGGTGACATGCCTTTCCGTACACCAGTCTAAAGGGAGACATGCCTAATTGGGTTTTGTAGGCGGTCCTATAGGCCCACAATGCTTCCGGAAGTCGGGACGACCAGTCCTTCCTGTCAGGCCGAACAGTGACCTGCAGGATTTTCTTGATCTCCCGATTTGACAGCTCAGCTAGACCATTAGTGTAATGACCCGATTCCCGAGTAACTACGAGACACGAGAACCGGACCGACTCGACTAATCCGAAGACCTGGTCGTCCAACGAGGAAGTAACCAAAAGAGCAGTAAAATAAACCACATTCAGCATGAATATAACTAACAGTAAGAAAATACAGCAGTAAGGAAAGAAACCACTACAGTATATACCACCACAACAGTAGAACAACATTCATAACATAAAATGAACTGCAGGTAAAGAAAAGTACAGCGGTAACAAGAACTACTCACTACAGTGGAACCAAAAAGAGGTACAAGAGAACAGTGGTAACTCTATTGGATCCTACTCAGCCCAGCATCCTCTGCAGCCGCTGACCCTGTCTGCTCAACACCTGGTCCTGAAAGGTAACGAGTGTAACACGTCAGCAAAACGCTGAGTACAGTGGCAACTAAAACAAAAGAAACAGTAGAGTGTACAGTAGCTGTTATGTTCTGTCACTTTCTTTAATTACGTCTTTCTATTGTCTCACAATTTATCTATTTCTCAGATCCTTCACTTGATCTCGAATGTTCCTCGTGGGAACGATCTTCATTGCAGTCTTTTCCGAACAGTAGAAGTAGCACGTGGTGCTCTCCTGGCCGGGAGAGTCCCCCGTGGTGATCCTACTCTCAGTCAACCACCCTAGGGTCACGGACAGACGTAACGGTGACTATGGCACGCGCGATAAACGCACAGGTAGCTAACCCGCACTGGCACGCGGTCAGTTGTTTCCGTTAACGGGTACGCCCAAAGCACAACATGGAACTAGTACAGGGCAGAGCCCTCTCAGTAACAGGGGTCCAACCCCTCCACAGTAACGAAACAGGGGCCTTGCCCCTCCACAGTCCGCGCACCCTCGCCTGACTACCCTGGTTTACCCAGTGGGCCTAACGAGTCGGTGTAGGAGGCTAGCAGAACCCTGGGGCCCGTGGGGTAGCTAGTACCTCCCTACACTAGTAGCTCTCCTCGGTACTACGTACACAAGGGCCAGCAAGTCGGTACAAAGTGGCCAGTCCAGACCCCGGGTCCCTGGGGCAGCTGGCTCCGCTCTGCACTAAACAGGTACAGGTACTTCCCTTGGTACTACGTACCCAAGAGACAGCACACTACCACGTCTTTCTTTCTCAGTTACATTCCTTTCTCTCTCCAGGAGTTCCACCCCTAATTCCCCGTAGGGTTCCAGTTCTTTTAACTCAGCACATTCAGGTTTCACCTTTCCAGTTTCACGTTCATACATCCCATATTCTCAGACATGCTCATTTATTCATAACAGGCAGCTGTTAAACCAATTTACAGGTAGCTATTATTTCCTTTCCACATTTTCCAAGACTGCAGTATTCATATATTCCACTAGTTCTTCCCATCCTAGGATTCATACCATACCCTAGGATCTATCATACAATCTAGTTTTCCAGCCCTAGGATTCATGCAACACCCTAGGATCTACCATTCATTCTAGTTTCTCATTCCTAGGATTCATGCAATGTCCTAGGTCCTATTTATGGTTCCATAATTTAACAGATTATACTAATAAACTTAAAAGCCACTCTACCGGTTACAACAGGAGTACTGGGGGTGTGGTCGGGAATCCCGCGTGCCTCCGCAACCCCCGAGACTGCAACGGAACGGGGTCCTATCACAAGGATCAAACACAAGGAGTTTCTCAAAACAGTATATAGCTACTGTAGACGGGTAGAGGATTTAATTCTGAAAAGCACGCAACTCGAAACACGGAAAACGGACTCCGAACGGGCCCTAAACGAGTCGAAAACGACGAAACAGTGCAAAATTAGACGTCTGGAACCTCTTCCAGACGTCTTAAAAGTGGATCAGAGGTTACCTTTGCTTTGCGTGGTCTCTCAGACATCCAGAAGCCTGCGGGGGCATCTAGCCTAGTTCCCAGACGTCCGGTGGTCACCCCGGACGTCTGGAAGTCGCTCCCGTCGTCTGGCACTGCAACCAGATGTCTGATTCACGCTGGATGGCTAATCCGAACCTGTGCGTACCCATTTCCTCTCACTCTTAGTATGGTCAGTCGAAGAAGAGGAAGAAAGACGAAAATAACTCACCTTTCAGACGTCTGGACAGTCCTCCAGGCGTCCTCCCCGCCGTCTGGTTGTAAGCCCAGACGTCTGATTCTGGAGAAAATTCCAGAATCAGGGTGCGACTCGCCCTCCGCTCGCGACGCTCGGCTGCGCCGCGACTCGTCCGTCTGCTGCTCGAGCTGCAGCAGGCCTCCCGCGTCTGCTGTGCCCCCGCCGGCCGGCTCCCGTTGCCCCGGTAGGCTCGAGCCCTCACGGCCGACGCCTCCTCCCTCGCGTAACACCTCCTCCCGCACTCGCCACGGCTGTCGCCGCCGCCACTCACTCGCATTCGCTCTCGCGCACCGGCTGGAAGGAGAAGAGGAAGGGGGCGGAGGTGATGAGAGTGAGGGAGGTGGTGTGGCATTTTGAAGTCGTGCAGGGAGGAGAGAGAGCGGACAGAGGGCGCAGCCTGCGGCCGCAGGAGAGAGGGAAAAAGAGAGAGAGAGAGAGAGAGATGCGCTCGCAGGTCTGCGTGCTTAGGCTCGCAGGTCTGCGCACTCAGGCGCACAGATGAAACCGTTCGTGTCGAAAAAATCGAATCCCAGACGTCTGGGACACCTCCCAGACGTCTTAAAAGACGTCTGAAGCCGCTCATTCGTAACAATTAGTTTGGGGATGGTAAGCAGTAGAGATTCGGTGAGACACCCTGTATTTGGTCATCAGTGACCTAAACTGAGCGTTTGTGAAATGGGTCCCCCCATCAGAGATTATAGCACGAGGAATCCCGAACCTTGAGAAAATGTTTTGATGAATGAATTTGAGAACAATTTTGTGATCACAGGTTCGGGTCGGTATGGCTTCGATCCATTTGGACACGTAGTCCACAGCAAGCAGAATGTATTCGAAACCATCCGAAGCAGGAAAGGGGCCCATAAAATCAATCCCCCAAACATCAAAGATTTCGCATACGAGAATCGGCTGCAAAGGCATCATGTCGCGACGGCTCATGTTGCCCAAAGTCTGGCAACGACTGCATGCCTTGCAGTGACTGTATGCGTCTTTGAACAGCGTGGGCCAGTAAAAGCCACACTGGAGGACTTTTGATGCGGTTTTATGCCCAGAGAAATGGCCACCGCATGCCTGGTCATGGCAGAAAGAGAGGATATTGTTGATTTCCTCTTCCGGGACACATCTTCGAATGACTTGATCAGCACCTATGCGGAAAAGGTACGTGTCTTCCCAGATGTAATACTTGGCATCAGAATGCAATTTGTCTTTCTTGGCTTTCGGCCAATCAGACGAGATCTGATGAGATGCCAAGTAGTTTACTATATCAGCAAACCATGGAAGTCTAGTACCAATAGTCAGCAGGTGCTCATCAGGAAAATGTTCCGTGATGGGTCCGGAAGGGTTGATAATCTCAGAAGGAAAACGAGACAGATGGTTGACTACCACATTCTGCCTTCCTACCTTGTTGCGAATCTCAAGATCGAACTCTTGCAACAGCAAGATCCAACGAATTAGTCGGGGCTTCGCGTCCTTCTTGGCAAGGAGATGCCTTACAGCTGTGTGATCCGAGTAGATGATGACATGGGAACCCAGGAGATACGATCGGAATTTTTCAAGGGCAAATACTATGGCTAGCAGCTCTTTCTCTGTAACCGTATAGTTACGCTGAGCCTCGTCAAGTGTCTTGCTAGCGTAGTAGATGACCACGGGTTTCCCGTCAACTTTCTGCCCCAGGACCGCTCCTACAGCGAAATCAGACGCATCTCACATGATCTCAAAGGGTTGAGACCAGTCAAGGGATTGTAGGATAGGTGCCTGGGTGATTCGGTCACGAAGGTTTTCAAAGGCTAGTGTGCATTCCTTGGAGATTTCAAAGGGTACATCCTTAGAGAGAAGAGAAGTCAAGGGGCGTGCGATTTTCGAGAAATCTGGAATGAAACGACGGTAAAAATCGACGTACCCCAGAAAAGAATGGATGTCCCTGATCGAGCTAGGCATAGGAAGGTGAGAGATCAGATCAACCTTAGCTCGATCCACTTGGATGCCTTTTTCTGAAATTAAGTGTCCTAGGACAATTCCCTCAGGCACCATGAAATGGCTCTTTTCCCAGGAAAGAACCAAATTCACATCGATGCATCGCCTGAGTATCTGGACCAAGTGTTGGAGGCAATCATCAAATGATGCTCCAAAAACTGAAAAGTCATCCATGAAGACTTCCAGATAGTCACCTACCATATCTGAGAATATGGCAAGCATGCATCGCTGAAAAGTAGCGGGTGCATTGCAAAGACTGAAAGGCATCCTTCGGAAAGCGTATGTTCCGAAGGGGCAGGTGAACGTAGTCTTTTCTTGGTCCTCAGGATGGATTGCCACCTGGTTGTAACCGGAGTACCCGTCAAGAAAGCAGAAGAACCTATTTCCCGCTAGTTTCTCGAGAATTTGATCAATGAAAGGTAGTGGGAAATGATCCTTCTTCGTGGAGGAATTGAGTCGGCGGTAATCTATACAGACTCTCCACGCGTTGCTAATCGGGTAGGAATGACTTCTCCGGTTTCAGTCGTTATAGTGGTGAGTCCTGCCTTCTTAGGCACAACCTGAATTGGGCTCACCCAACGACTATCAGAGATCGGGTAGATGATTCCAACATCTAACCACTTGATGATCTCCTTTTTCACGACCTCCTGCAGATTGGGGTTCAAACGTCTCTGCATTTCACGAGAAGGTCATGCGCCCTCTTCTGAATAGATATGATGAGTACAATAAGAGGGACTTATTCCAGTCAAATCATCGAGAGTCCACCCGATGGCTCTGCGATGTTGCTGGAGGACAGCAATCAGACAGGATTCCTGTTCGGGATTGAGGTTGGAATTGATAATCACAGGAAAGGTCTGATTAGAACCCAAAAAGATGTATTTCAAGTGAGCAAGAAGGGGCTTTAGCTCGAGGATGGGGTTATCAGTAGCGGTGGGTGGTTCGGAATAGACGTGAGGTTCAAGGGTAGGAGTTACTGTGTTGTCCAAATCTGGATTCGACTCCTCTGCTTGCGGGTCAAGATCTTTCTGCGGTTGATGAGGTATAATCAGGTCATTCAGGAAGTGTGTTTCATCAACCAAAGCCCTATTATCACAAATCTGTTCGATGACACCGCAATTGATTCCTTGTTGGGCCTTAAATATATCAATTTTCAGGGTTTGATTCCCAAATTTGAGCTCTATTTGGCCCTCTTCACAGCTAATGTTGGCTTTAGTAGTAGCCAAGAAAGGTCTCCCTAAAATGATTGGTGTATCCCTAGGGTTCTCAGGTGCGTCCATGTCTATGACTATAAAGTCTACAGGAAAGTAGAAATCTCGCACCCTCACAATAACATCCTCGAGAATCCCTTTTGGTGACTTTATAGATCGATCTGCTAATTGTAATGTCACCTCAGTGGGTTTTAGCTCAGATTCTTCTAGATGGTTAAGTAAGGATGTGGGTATCAGATTTATGGAAGCACCCAAGTCTAGCAAGGCTCTATCAAATTGGGTATCACCTATCTTGCAGGAAATTAGGGGAGTACCAGGATCTTTAGCCTTGGGTGGGAGTCTGCTTAGGATTACAGAGCTGGCTTGCTCTGACAGAACAATTGGACTCCCACTCTTGGTTCGCGGCTTACGCTGGGGTGTACACACATTCTTTAAAAATCATGTGTAAGCCGGTATGTGGCGGATTGCATCCATCAAGGGGATATTTATGTGGACCTGCTCAAAGAGCTTGACCAGGTCCTCCTCATGTGCCACGGGCTTGGTAGTCCTCTTTCCCTTGGTCAAGGCCTCGGGAAACGGAACCTTGGTTGGTTCTTCTAGGATAGGTCCAGGTTTTGGATCTGGGACAGGGATAGGAACGTCCTGGATCACCGTCCTAGGCTTGGGATCACTACCAGGCTTGGAGTGGTTTGGATGAGGTGGATCTTGGGTTTCCTTACCACTATGGGTTGTTACGGAATTAAGTCCTGCCTGGTTTTGGTTGGGATTGGGTAAGATGGGTTGCTGCTGGTAGCCTGCAAAAGAAGTGGAGGCCTACATCCCATCGGGTGAAGGAACAGAGGGGGCCTGATAAATCATATGGGCTTGGCCCAGGTTTGGGTTCATAACGCGTTGCTGGGTTGGAACGTTATTTGGGTTAGGAAGAGGTTGGGAAGGAAGAGTGCCTGGCTAGCGAGAATTTGCCAGCTGGGCCAGTTGATTTCGTACCTCTGTAAGCTCGTCCTTGTGTTGTTTTTGGATAGCCGCATTCGTTCTCTGAATGTCAGCCAAAGTCTGAAGGATAAGGGACATTTGATCTTGATTTGCCCCTGATGGATAAGTAGGGTTGGGCCAAGGCTGAGGCGGCTGGTACGGACGAGGGGGTTGTGGGCGGGGCTGAAAGGGTGGTCTTTGGGTTTGGGAATTTCCCGCCCACTGAAAGTTGGGATGGTTTCGCCATCCAGGGTTATAGGTGTTGGAGAATGGGTCGTTCTGGATGGCGTTGAAGTCCTCGCAGGTCTGAGGAACCTCCAGAGAGTCAGAGAAAGGGAGAATGGAATTCCCCGGGCTGGCATAGAAAGGATCGGATGGCCCTCTGGTCTAAGAATCAGATGATCGATATGGATCCATCCCAGGGGAAGATCGATGGAGAATGTTTTGCACAGTCTCCCGTGTGGAAGGAGGCTGTGCGAAGGAGCTATGCGCAGAGGTGGCTCGCTGCAGGTACTGAGTCAGCTCATCCACCTTCTTTTCAACGATTGAGACCTTGTCCAATCGACTGGCCATTAATTTAAGGTCGACTGATGCGGACAGGCCCTACGTCTCATGTGCTCCCCTAAGATTCGTCGATGCGCGGGTATTCGTCCTATCGAATAATCCCATGGAGTCATTGTTGATGGAGTTCTCGCACATGTTTTCGAGAATCTCCCACACGGTGTCCTCATGTTGACCCATGATATTCCCTCTGCAGGTTGCATTGACAAAAAGACGGATGTCTTCACGGAGTCCCTGGTAAAAAGATTGGACCTGTTCCCATTTAGGAACTCCGTGATGGGGGCACTTTCTCATGAGATCCTGAAAGCGATCCCATGCCTCATGGAGAGGTTCCCCTGTTTGCTGAGTGAAGTGAGTAATCTGATGGTGTAAGGCATTGGTCCGACTAACGGGAAAGAACTTTTTCAAAAATTCAGACTGAAGTTCTTCCCAAGTGTTGATCGGCCGGGTCTGAGTTTGATACCAATGAGCGGCCTTGTCCATAAGAGAAAAGGAGAACATCTTCATGAGAAGAATATCCCGATTTTGCGCATCTGACCCAAAAGTTTGGGCCAGATGCTTTAGCTGTTTGATGTGCTGGAAGTCATCTTCGGAATTAAGCCCATGGAATTTAGGTATAGCATGAATCATATTGGGCTTCAATTCGGAATCAGGTCCTCCAGTCGGGATTCTGACTCGAGGCTCAATGGCCACCGCAGTAGGATTATAATGGCCCCGCATCATAGGACGCTGCGGTGGGTGCACAAAGTTTTGGAAGAGGTCATTGAGTCGCTGGAGCTGATGCTCCAGATTGTTTTCTTCCTCAACTGGCTGAGCCATGATGGGGGAAGAAGAAGAGCTTGGTTCAGAATCAGATGAGAGAATGATGGGGGTAGGGTTGCTGTGCAAACACGGGCGTCAAGGCTTGGCCTTGACGAGAGTGAATTCCTAAAGGAGATTTTAAGGGTGGTCTTAAGAATCTCCTACCGTTCATGCACTGTTGGAATAGATGAGTTTAGAAGGTGCTGGACCCAATCAAGACACCCAAAAATTGTTGGGTGACTACAGAGGTGCGGGGCAGATGGACCCCTTGATCAAAAAGATCGTCCACCTGAGAATTACCTAGGCAGCCAGAGAGGGTGAGTCCCGCGAAGACCCCTACACGGTAGAGCGTCCCCATGGGTTACAGGGTTTCCCCCACCCGACCTCTTTTGTCACTGCGGTTCCAGGTAGACCAGAATGGGGATCTTGACCTCTTAAGTCTACATCTTTTACTTTAAGATCAAAGTGCTTAAGGTTTCACTTGAACTCTTAGGTATTTTTGTGAACAAGGTGGCCTAATTTGAAAGTTGGTTGTCCCTAAGGGTCAACTTCACCTGGGGATTCCTTTGAGAATTTAGGCCTTGTTTCTTTTTTAGGGTTCAAGTGTTTAGAGAGCCAATTGTTTAGGGTTTTTCTTAATAGGTATTTTCAACCAATGGCTTAGGCACACCTCTTTTTAGGAAGATCTTTTCTTTGTTAACAGAAGGTGTGTCTCTAAAAACCCTAGATTTTTAATCCTTGGATTGGCTCTAGTTGGTCCATTTAAGTTGCCTCAAAATTTTGGTATCTAGGGCTCAATCAAGAAGGTTTTAGCCCTAGTTACCTTAGTTGGATGGACAGTTAAGCATGAGTTGAAATGAAAATTAGGCAACTCTGATGAATTATTATGTATGATGCAGGTAGCCCTAAGTTGATTTTTCTTTTTGTTCCTTTTAAGATTTTAAGGGAGTTAAGAAAAGGGCTAATGAGGATTACCTGGTTGTTGGAGTGTTTGTTGTGCGGCTGCTCTTCTCATTCTTTTACTTGCACACAAGAGAGAGAAAAAGATTAGCAATCTCTTAAAATAAATTCAAAGCTTCTAGAATAGCCATAGCTCCCCGGCAACGGCACCAATTGAATAGAGGCAGTGCGACCGAAGCTAGGTCTTTTGTTTGTTCTTATTATAGTAATGTCGTGGTACAGATAAAATAGTTACAGTTTGTCGTCATTGCCACTATTACAATTTTACTCAGAAATATTTTTTCTTCCGAGGTCGAACTCAGGGAGCTACTAGAATTCTAGAAGTACAATGCTTTTATTACAAAAATAAGAGAGAGAGAGAGAGATAGATTTTGTTTCTTGGCTTTTTCTTCTTCTCTTCTTTCTCTCTTTGCTTGTCTTCTTCTTCTCTTCTTTTTCTTCCTTGTTCTCTTTTCTTTCAGCTGCGGCACCTTTTCTCTTCTTTTTCTTCCTTGTTCTCTTTTCTTTCAACTGCGGCACCTTTTCTTTTCTTTTTCTTCTTCTTTGCTTTGTCTGCAGAGCTCCATCTGTCGTCTGATTTCTCAATCGGACGGCTTAAGTGGTGTCTGCTACAGTGCTTCCTTTGTGCTTCTCCTTCTTCTTCTTTGCTTTGTCTTCTTCCTGCGGCCAAGTGTGACCTTCTTCTTCTTCTTCTTCTTCTTTGGCCTTCTCCTTCTCCTTCTTCTTCCGCACCCTGTCCCTGCACAAAGAGCAAAACCTACCCTGTCCCTCTACCCGCACGTCTCTCTCTCTGCAAATCACTCACAGGATGCTCTCCTAGAGCCGCGGGTAATCGGGTCAGGTTTCGTGCCCGTGACCAGGCACACCGGTGTGTGGGTGATGCGCAAGGTGTGCTCAGATAGGGTCGGGTCTGCCGGATCTGCGTGGTGAGCTCGCGGATCGGGCGGGTGAGTGGGTGCGGGACCTCACCCCAGTGCTTTCGGAGGCGACCGGTAGAAAGCACAAAATTAATTTATACTACTACGGGGTTTAGTAAACTCACGATGTGGGACTATCTTCAGCGCTCTTCTCCGGCGTGCCCGCAGCAGACCGCAGCTTCGCTTCCTCAGCTGCAGGCTCTATTCACGTCGATTACTGGGTTAGCTGCCTTCGCACTACCCTCCCAATCTCGCAGCACCTGGAGCCCTGGAGTTCTGATGCCTGGAGCGTGCGTGGAGTTGCTTCAATGCAGCGTCAATGGCGGCCAGGCGTCGAAACTGCCAGACACGAAAAGGGCCTCTCGGCCTAATCAGATCAGCGGGGGACCTTCGTCATGGCACGGCGAAGGTGGTGCGAGGTGCAGCAGGTCGTGGGGCTGCCTAGGCGTGTGTGCCTAGGTCGCCCTGTGACCGGAGGTGTGTGTGTGTTCAGGGGAGCGATGAGTGGGTGTAGAACAGCAGTGGGTGGGCAGAGGTTGTTCAGCGTGATGAGGCGGAGGTTATGCGAGGGTCGGCGAGGCGTGTGGGGCGGCGGAGCGATGGGAGCATCTCGCCAGAGGGTGGCCGGAGACGAAGAAGGTAACGATGGACAGGAGCGGTCGAGGGTTTAATCGAATGAAAGACAGTGAGGAAAAGAAAGAGGGGGAGATGGGGAATAGTTCTGACCTAGTTACAGGGACGAAAGGGCCGGAGCAGGGCGGCAGTCATATCGACTGTTGCCGGAGAAGAAGATACCCAGAGGGAGAGCGCGGCGGCAAGGAAGAGAGCAGGAGGGCACACGCTGGGTACGGCGCGACGCGGGAAGAGTGGGCGAAGGTGGCTCTGCTGCTGGTATTGTAGCAGAGCAACGAGACGGAGGAGGAGGAGCCGCCGGAGCTGGTTGGTTTTTGCCGGAGTGGGAAGAGAGGAAAAATGGGGGTTTTCCTCCGTCAGGACCGAGCTGCTCCCGTTGGCTGGCGATAGCGGCCCTTATAAAGGCGAAGGCGGAGGGGTGGGCGCAGGGAGGCGACGTGCCTCCCTCGCCGGAGAATGGTTGGAGTTGCAACCCATACCTTCCGTGCATTCGCACGGAAGGTGTGGGCGATGGCAGAGGTCATGACGGTGTCCCTGCGACAGCAGACGTCCAGGGAACACCCGGTTCAACTAGTAGAGGGCCTCCCTCACCCTGCGCGGCGCCATGCTCCGCGCAAAGTCGCTGGAGCATGGCGCTGCTCAGAGATTTGCTGGGGGGACCTAAGTGAAAAGAACGATGAAGAACCTAGGGGCCAAAATGCGAGGGTTTCGAATGTTGAGGGTCAAAAAGTAATAGATGAGGACCAAAATGCAAAGTCGGTCAAGAAGGTTTCTTCCTAGGCTCAAGTTTTTATGCATGACTAAATGAGACCTAAGGATTATAATGGTGAATTTTATTTCTAGATCAAACCTTGTTTGATCGGCCAATTTACGTAAAAACCCAAATTAAATCATTAATTGGGCATGGTTCTCAATGTAGGTCAAAATGGGTTCCCAAGGCCAAATTGAAGGTTCTAAACCATAGATATTATTTTTATATGAATTTTAGAGGGTTTAGTAGATTTTTACTTTGCCTCGAACCTTGTGAATTGAAGTGGGTTTGTTTTAGGGTTACAGAATGTCATTTAATTCCTTGGTGTTTCTGTAGCCCTTGTTGGATCAAATCATCCCACTTTCCTTCTTATTAGGTTAGTTTGACCTATGTTTAGACCCTGAGTTACCCTATTTACTGATTGTGTTGGTGAAATTACATTTTTACCCCTTATGACATGTTTTCTTTACAAACTCAGAATTCTCTGAGTCAAGCCTTTTTATGGGTTATGTAGGAGCTTTTTCTTGCATATCTAGGTTAGATTGTGCTAGTTAGGGTTCATGATAAGGTTCTCATCAGTTATCATCATACCCCCATGCCTAACTTTTGCTTGTCCCTTAGCAAAATCTTATGGAAAAAACTACATTTCTAGACTATGCTTTTAAGTTTAGATGCCTGATTTGTGTCACTCTTTAGAAATTAGGTTAGTATGCCAACAAAAGGCCTAGAGATACTCAAGTATCAATTAAGATCTAGACCTGAGTAGCTTCAGCCTGATTTTGTCGCAAAGGTTTCTAAGGCCCGCAAAAACTACCTATAGGTTCGTTGAACCTAGTGGTTAAAGCACCCGTGTGTAGAATTTAGCATGTTTAGGTTCAGTTTGCGAGTGCATTTTTGTAAGAGAGAGATAGAAAGATTTTCATTTGGAGAGTTTTCTCTCTTTTCTTTTTACTTTTCCCAAAATTCAGCCTTGAATTGACCCTAATGACAGTTTATATCAGATTCCTTGTCCCCACCATCAATCCTTGAAGGGTCCCTGGCTTTCGATTCTTCGGGATAGCACCACCCATGGCAACCCCCAGAACCATGGCTTTCGACACTTTGGGATAATGTCGTCCATGGCGTTCTATAGCTAAATTCAGGCCCTGACAATCGACATTTTGGGATAATCCCGCCCATGGCACCTGAACCAACACAAGGTGCTTACATGCCCCTAGTAGGATATTAGATATCCTAGGAGATAAACACCGAGGAGACGATATGTTATTATGCATCTTTAAGAGGAATTTCCCACCTCTTCGCATCGGGAACTCGCCCAATCAACTTGTGTTGTCGAGCCACTCCTAAGCTAGATCTTTGAGATGGCTTTTAAGAATAGAACACTTTTTGCATGTTTTTCTTTATTAAGCACACTAAATCAGACTTAGTGTGTGATTTTTGAGTGCTTAATTTTTGAGTGCTTAGGTTACCAAATCTCGCAAACCAAAGGGTAGGCAACGGGACTGAATAATCCCTGAGCCTTAGACCTACTACATTAGCTTCGTACTTTCCTCAACCTCTTGAAAACTAATCCAGATCTTAACGAATACGTGAATGTCTAAGCCCTAAAATAAGCTCAAGAGGCCTAAGATCAGCACTCATACTAATCTGCTTGTCTTTTTCATTTCAGGACTTAATTTTTATTTTGATTAGGTCTAGAACTTAAGTAGACTCCATAATCAATTGCTATGACTATCATTTTTTCTTGATTTTTGCTCCTTTTTGACATTTGAATTTGTTAAACCTATGAGGACTGTTAACTTTATTTTGTGCGTTCCTTGGGTTTTAGATGAGTTGGGCAGGTAGGGCTCCGGGTTGTCTATTATCATGATTTGCCCATGTGATTCTTTAAATCAATAATGGATTGCTGCATTTGTTGCATCATTTGCAGCATTGAAGCTTGCATTTCCCCCATAAGCTTTTGGTTCTGTAAACTCAGAACAAGCTAGTTATTTGATGTATAGTCTAGGACAAGTAGGGTTGGGGTTGATTACTAGGTCTTTGCAGATTCTGATTTGAAGGATATGGCTTAGGTGGAATCACTTGGTGGTTATCCTGCCCTTGGTTCTTCCAAGAGAAATTAGGATGGTTCCTCGAACCTAGATTATATGTGTTAAAGTATAGATTCGATCTATAGTTCCCTTGGATGGCTTGGGCATCCTCAAAAGTCTGAGATAGAGAAGAATAGGTGGAGTAAGGGGAATAGTTGGAATCAGGGAGAGTGGGATCAAGGTCTTGAGTTGGAACGTTGAGGGTGGTTCCATAATTAGAGTGCTCATATGTTGAGCTAGATCTAGATTGTGCATCTGAGATGTGAGAGTGGTGTAAAGTTGTGGTGCATGTGAAGGTGTTCCTTGTGTAGAAGTATGTGCATGTGATCTTAAGGGACTCTTGGTCTGATTCATAAATTCATCCAATTTTGTTGAAATCAAGTCCACCTTATCTAATTTATGACAAATCAAATCCATATCAACCTGGCTAGTTGTAGGTTGAGCTTCACGAATACTTGCCTTAGATTGATTGAATCGCCCAAATATGTTCATTAATCCATGATTTATCGAATTCTCGCTTATATTCACAAATATATCAAAAGCACTATTTGCATCTTTACTCATAAAGTCACCACCACATGAGGCAACCACAAAATTCCTAAGTTGATCATTCAACCTGTGATAAAAGATCTGCACCAATTGTCACTTTGGAACCTCATGGTGAGGGCATTTCCTTGTTAATTTCATAAACCTCTCCCAAGCCTCATGTAGTTGCTCCTTAGGGTGTTGTGTAAATGTAATGATTGCTCTCCTCAAGGCATTAGTTTACTTATAAGGACAAATTTCTTCAAGAAAGAACTCCTTAATTCAACCTAAGTTGTGATCACTTTCCCTATGATTCTACACTAGTGACTAGCCTTGTCTTTGAGGGAGAAGGCAAACCATTTCATCCACAAAACATCATTGGACATATTTTGGATCCTAATGGTTTTGCTGATGGATTCTAATTCTTCCAAATGTTGGAAGGAATCCTCAGAATTGTTCCCATGAAAGTGTGGCAACAAAGCTATAGTGATGGGTTTGATCTCAAAATTTGCCTCAACTTACGGAAGCCACACATAAGGCCTGTAAATGTAGTTTGAGAGATTATAGAAATCCCTCAATGGCCTAGGTTGCTCTTAATCTTCAGCGAATTCTCAGGCTTGGCATTCAGCATCTAAGAAGGCTTGTATCCAATTATGGGTTTGCTGGAACTGGCTAACTGTTATTGAAAGAGTTCAAACTGATTAGGTTGACTTGGACCACCTGGGGTACCTAGGTTACCTAGGTTACCTTGGTTGCCTAAGTTACCTAATGGCATTTCCATCATAACTTCCTCAATTGACTTAACCCTTCTTCTAAGATTAATCTCAAGTGGTTCGTGCAATGGGTTCTTAAGAGACCTACCTCACATACACAATCAAGCAATCAAACACAATACAAGAGTAGGTTTTACTTGCTTTTCTCAAGTAATTAAGATTTGTATGTGACCAAGCAAATTATCAGACAGTTATGCACCCTAAATCAACCTACAAAGTACCTGATAAACACCAATTTTGATGTTTCATTCATGCATGTAGTTAACTCATTTTGCATTTAACTAGCTTTGCATAGATTTTTGTAATAAAATGATGCCGTGATGCTTTTTCTTAGCTTGTGCAGGCATTGACGTAAGAGATGGAGCTCAAGATTCCTTGTGGACAAACGAGATCAACTCAAGAAGCAATAATTTGGAGCACTTCATTCATGAAGCTCCACCACTTCATTTAATAGGCTCCAGTCCTCCACTTGAGCTCCCTCATGTTCCCCCTTGCTCCATTAATGGTTCCCTCCTAATTCTAACACCAAATAAAAGCCTCAACTCTATTTCCAAAATCCCCATTATTACATACATACCCACCTATGTAGCCTCCACCCATTATTGCATCACACTTCACAAAACATAGGAACCCCCAACCACTAAACCCTCCACTTACCTCCAAAAAGCCTAAGCCCTCCACTTTTATTTAAGGGCTTCTAATTGCACAGTAATCATAGGCCCTAAATCGCCTGAATTAAGGTATAACCTAGCTTCACATGGGTATTTTGCATGCATACACATCGTACTTTGCATCTTAGATAATTTATATGTTTTATACATAATAATTTGCTATTTGAAAGGTATTAATAATTGCAGGTAATCCAGGGCTGCAAATGATCGATCCAACCTTATGAATCTATTCGGAATAACGATGAAAGTCCAATGCTTCCAAGAGCGCATCAATCAAACTCCCGTAGCACCCTAGGGAGTCCGCAGAAGAAGCAGGAGCCAAGGGGTAAATTGAAGAATATCCGAACCTTAGATAACAAATCCAATAGCACAGATGGATCCAGATCGATGTTCGTAGTCCAACGACACAAAAATCAACCTAATTGGAGGCCTACATCATCAGATACAAGGAGAAGATGGACGGCCATGATGGCGCCATGTGGTGCCATCACAGCCACCCCTCACCACGCCTCAATCTAGAAAGGATGACCACATGCCGTTGGATCGTCATCCAACAGCCTTGATGTAGCCACATCGCCGCCTCCAATCACCTCATCACGCATAGGAGAGATCTCAACTGTTGGATTCCCATCGAATGGCCGAGGGCAGCCTCACAGGAAATGGAAGGCATAACAATCTGCGTGCATAGTGCAGTGGAGAGGGTGCTTAACAGACAGCGGGTGACGTGGGATCGAAGCACGCCTGGTGTGAAATTAGGAGAAGCAGCGAGTGCGAGTGCAATTGACCGTCAGATCTTCATCGGGCGGCTCAGCAGCAGACGCGTGGTTGATGCAGAGGCGTTGGATCAAGAACGCACACGATAACGCGTGCAAAGATGTGCGTTCGAACGCTTAAGGATTCAAAGGCATGTTTGTTGCGTGCGTTTAAGCCATTCGATTGTAAGATCAAACGGCTGACGATCGAGCTCTCAAAAGAGGCAAGAGGCGAGGGAGATGAAACGAAGGCGTGTGCGAGGAGATCTGTAGTCGTGCGATGGAGGATTGACACTTGACAGGCTGCCTCGTGGTAGCACCAGATTAAACTAAGGAAAAAAGAAGGATTTGGAAGGCTTAATCAGGGCTGTTGATCTTCCGATCAACGGATTTGATTAATTTGAAGCCTTTGCACGGATTTAAGGGGCTAAATACCTTAGTTGCCCTTCACTAAAGCTATAAAAAAAGGCCTAAGGGCCCTGATGAGAACCTCATCATGAGCCATAACTAGCTCATTTTGACCCAATACAAAGGATAAAAGCTCCTACATATCTCAAGGAAAAGCTTAACTCAGAGAACTCTGAGTTTGAGAAGAAAACAAGTCATAAGGGGTAAAAGTGCAATTTTACCAGTATAATCTGCATACAGGGTAATTCAGGGCCCAAACATAGGTCAAAACAGCTTAATAAGAATAAAAGTGGGATGAGATGATCTAGCAAGGGCTACAGCACTTCCAAGGAACCAAATGATAATCTGTAACCCTAAAACAACCCACTTCAATTCACAAGGTTCGAGGCAAAGTAAAAATAGAATAAACCCTCTAAAATTCATAGAAAAATAATCTCTAGGGTTTAGAACCTTCAATTTGGCCTTTAGAACCCATTTTGACCTACATTGAGAACCATGCCCAATTAATAACTTAATTTGGGTTTTTGCGCAAATTGACCGGTCAAACAAGGTTTAATATGAAAATAAAATTCACCATCAGATTCCTTAGGTCCTAATTAGTCATGTATAAAAACTTGAGCCTAAGAAGAAACCTCCTTGACCGACTTCACACTTTGGTCCTCATATATTTACTCTTTGGCCCTCAACTTTTGAACCCTCGCATTTTGGCCCCTAACTCTCCTTCGTTCTTTGCAAACAGGTCCCTCCTGCAAAACCCTGCCAGCACCATGCTCCGGCGACCTTGCGCGGAGCATGGCGCCGCGCAGGGTGAGGTGGAGGACCTGGCAAGTGTACCGGGGGTGCCCTGCGTCGTCAGCCGTCGCAGGAGCACCCCCATGGTCATTGTAGCCCCCCATACCGGCCGTGCGAACGCACGGACGGTATGGGTTCGTATTCCGACCATTCTCCGGCGAGGGAGACACGTCGTCTCCCTCCGCCTTCCTCCCTGCTTCAACCCTATAAATACCCCCCGCCGTTCCACCGACGAAGGCAGCCTGGATCTGACGGAGAAAACCCCCAGCTTTCTTCTCTTCTTTCTCCGGCAGACGCTCACCAGCTCCGGCGACTTCCTCCCCCTCCACCTCTTCGCTCTGCCGCACTACCAGCAGCAGAAACTTCCTCCCCTGCTCTTCCCGCGCCACGCCGCACCCAGCTGGCGCCTCTCCAGCCCTCTGCTCGCCGCCGCCCCTCTCCCTGAGCATCGTCTTCTCCGGCGACAGTCGATACGACTGTCGCCCTGTTCCTCCCCCTTCGTCCCTGCAGTTAAGTTAGACCTACTCCCCTTCTCCTCCTCTTTCTTTCCCCGCTTTCAATTTAGTCAATTAAACCCTCGACCGCTCCTGTTCACCCTCACCCTCTCCGCCTCCGACCACCCTCCGGCGAGCCGCTCCCATCACCTCAGCGACCCACACGGCTCGCCAACCACCGCAGAACCTCCGCCTCCTCACCCTGATCCTCTTCCGCCCCTCCACTTCCCACCAAACACCCTCTGCAGATCCACCGAACACACCCACTCCCTCGCTCACAGTTTGACCTAGGACGACCTGATAGCTCCATCTCGCCCCCTGCAGACCCCCTGACCACCTTCGCCGTGCCACGGCGAAGGTCCCCCGCCTGTCTGATTTGGCCGAGAGGCCGTGCTATTGATTTCAGGTTCCAGGCCTTGACCGCCATTGGCGAGGAAGCTCGAAGCTTGCTTGAGGTTGCTCCAAGCCTGGATATCCCAGGTTGAAGAGCCACGGCCAGCGCGAAAGAGTCTTGCGCACACACCCCGGCCCTCAATTGGAGTTGCGCGCCTCAACAGCTGTTGCAATTGGAAGCGCCATCCCTGCTGCAGGCGTGAGAGAAATGGGGTGCGCGGATAGTCCCACCTCGGGAGTTTCTGAAGCCACACACCCACATAAATTGCAAAAGTGCCACCATCTGTTTGCCTCAGTTACCACGGGGTGAGGTCCCTCTCACCCGACCCGACCCGACTCGGCCTCGTCCGTGACCACGCTCCGCGGACCTGGCCCGACCCGATTAGACTGACCTGCACTCCTCGCCCACCACGCACGCCGGTGGGCCTGGACCCGGGCCTGACCCGAACCCGATTACCCGGTAGCGCTCTGGGAGAGCTTCCGAAGAGTGATTTCAGAGAGAGAGATACGCGGGGGAGGGGGGTAGAGTAGGTTTTTGCCTCTTGATGAAAAAAAAAACTCTGAAGTGTGCAGGCCAAAGAAGAAGAAGCAGACCCGCTGAAGAAGAAGGAGCTGCTGCACTGTAGCGAAGGCATCGTTAAGTCGTCTCAGCACCGGGGCAGACGACGGAAGGTCAGCAGCCAAAGAAGAAGAAGACAGGCTGAAGAAGAAGGAAGAACAACGGCCATCGCGAAAGAAGAAAAAGAGAGGTCAAGGCAGGTGAAGACAAAGAAGAAGACGATCTGAAGAAAAAGAAAGAAAGGAAACAAGGAAGAACAGAAGAAGAAGAGCACGAGGGGAAAATCTGAAGAAAGCAGAAGAAAAAGAAGAAGAAGAAGAAGAAGAAGAAGAACAGGAAGAACCAAAGGCAAAGAGGAAGAAAGAAGAAAAGAAGAAGAAGCCAAATTTTCATCTCTCTCTCTCTCTTTATTTTTGTAATAGAACTTGTATATCTCTAGAATACAACTTGCTCCCTGAGTTCGACCTCGGGAACTCTTTTATTTTTCCGAGTAAAAAATTTTTATATGAAACGTTGGTAACAACCGGCTTTACTACAACGATATAACGGAAACCGGACGTTATCCTACCAGGCCCCCTTTAAAAGGCATTCTTTACTTTTTTTCTTCTTCCTCCTACACCTTTTCTCTCTTCTTTCTCTTCCCGTCTTCTCTGCATCCATCTCTGCTTCTCCGTCTGAAGCGTCTATTGGGCCAACCCGACGAATCGTTGCTACTCTTCCCAACCACTCCAAAGGGCCACCACGGACCACCCGTGGTGCCCCCATTCTATTACAATAAGTAGTTGTTTACATTCATGCTTTTAGTCTATTGCATATATCAAATACAATTTCTTTGTGATGTGGATATTGTGATTGATTGTTCCATTATTTAGTAATCATATTGAGAACAAACGTATGAAATCAAAAGTGCCTTTTGCCTCCTTGTGATCGACCGGGACTCACCAAATTCCGTTAATCTATTTGCTCGAGATGTATCTTGCACTATGCTACAACGTGCTAATTTTCTACGCGATCTACGCCACGAACAAATTGGCAACGTTGTCGGGATAGGCAAGGCGAATTTTAATTTTATCTGTAATATAGTATTTTGTGTGTAGGTACAACGACACAAAGTAGCAAATGAGGAAAAGTGGGAGCTGCAGAAATCAGGTACACATATTCTTATTAGAAACTCAGCTAGAAAGTAAGTCTCACCTTTAAAATTCAATAACCGTGTTTCAAATGCTCCAAAAATCCTAAAATTTGGACTGGAACTAGATCTTCAAATTATCTTTCCAATGCCACCTTTCCAAAAAAGAAATTTCTTCGGTGGAATTTTTAAAAATTCGTGGAGTACATAATGGTCAGATTACTTGAAAATAAAACTTTTATGAACTTTAGAAATCAATTCTGACTAACATTCAAATCAGATTTATTCAAAATTTGTTGGGTGTGAAAGATAATCAAATTAGCTTTCAATATCATATTTTTACAAAATTTTTGGAGCATAGTTGGTGTTGTTTCCAATAGAAAATCCAAAATAGGGTCTAATTTCCAAATTTGATTTCTGGTTAGTTAAAAATTCATAACTAATTGTTGGAAATAGAAATTTTCTTTTAAAAATACTCTCTAAAAAGCTTATTGAAAAAGGAATCTTCTTGTCAAGTTTTAAATCATTTGGATTCTATCTTACTTTAGAGTATGCATTTGAATTGTGGTCTTCAATTTGAAAAAAACTTAGTACATGAGCCAATAGGACTACATAAACTAACTTGGACTCCGACGAGCCCAAGAATTAGTCAGTGAGGCGAGTCACCTTGTGAACCGCCCACCATCTATTAAATTGAAAAGAAACAGGTTAAAAATTTATGGAAACACATCAAATAACCTACATTTGGCTTGAAACTACTAGATAGTTCCAACCTCTTTTGCAAAACCTGGTGACTAAGCCTAAGGAGTAGCATCAAACAACTGCAGTTGCAGGCTAACAGAATCAGAGGCGAAATCCAAAGAACCTTCCTCATAGTCCCCTCGTAACCTGACTGGTCGGGTTAGCTTGAGAGGCAGGAATTCCTTGCAGTCGGTCTCTCGCCGAATTTTTTTAATAACACAAACTTAAATGAAAAATTCGGTCATTTGATATAAAGGACCACTCTGATTAACAAGGCCTTAGCCTTGTTCTGCTTGACTACACCAACCCTTTGAGTTGGTGTATGCAAGGAAGGTCATTGGGACCTAAACTTGTGGGACCTTGGGAACTGAACCCAAGGCGACAAAGGTGATTTTCTCCCGACATCTCTTCTCAACATTCTTCCACTCGATTAGCTGAGATGACTAATCCCGATCCTCAAGTTCATCAGGACCCAATGGCTTGTTTGGAAGCCAGGGTCGAGGAAAAGGAAGAAAAATGAGCAGAGCATCGACCGAATTCTCACAACACTCGACATAATGCAGCATCCACCACGTGGCGAACAATTGCAAGACTTCTACGATCTGGAAGCAACAATCATAGCACCTCAAGTATGGATTCCCATAGGCAGAGATGCATTCGAGTTGAAGTTGAATATCATAAGTCTGATTCAGACTCATTTTCATGGAAACTCGAATGAGGATCCCTTCCAGCACATCGAAGACCTGAGTTAAATTGCAGAGTCAGTTCGACCCAGGAATGTAGATATTAGAATTGTTCTCATGAAGCTTTTTCCTTTTTCTCTCAAGGATAAAGCTGCTTATTGGTTCAAGACCATTAGGAGGCCAATTGGAGCCTGGGAGGAATTACATTACGAATTCCTCCAAAAGTTCTTCCCGATCGGTCGAACAAATGCCATGAGGTGCATGATCACGACCTTCGCCCAAGGCCTTGGAGAGAAGTTGCATGATGCTTGGGACAGATTCCACGATCTTCTCAAGAAGTGCCCACACCATGGTGTACCCAAATGGCACCTCGCTGAAGTATTTTACCATGGGCCGGATGACACACATCGGTACCTACTTGATGCATCTAGCGGAAGGAATTTTCTCGCGAAGGACGAGAACAACGCATTTGAACTGTTCGAGTCCTTAGCAGAGAACTTGATGAATTCCGCCTCAATGAACTAGTTCCAGCGACCTGGACAACAACGGGTCAGCATCCACGAAGCTCAAGCTGAGTCTGCCTGAGCCGACATGGACATTATCACCAAAAAGCTGGACAAGGTGGATCTGCTTGATAAGAAGCTCAATGAATTAATGCGAGCAAGATCTGAATCTTCCGACAGTACTATTCCATCTTACTCCTCTCAAGCATCCCGAGCCCCCTCTGCTCGTTCATTTTTGCTCACTAGGGATGTTTTCTCTCCATCTCCGTGGGATCCTGCATACCCGGAACCCATGAACAATGTGGATCTGGCACCGTACAATCAGGGTTATGCACTACATGATGATGCAAGTGTGTATTCTTTTGATGAATTTGCATCTGAGACGTCTTCGTCCTACGAAGATGTCAATGCTATTCAGGGTTACGGGAGTAACAACACGTATTCTAAAACGTATAACCCTGGTTGGCTCCAGCATCCCAATTTCTCCTGGTATGGTAACCCACAGAGACCGAGTCAAGCTCCATACTACCAGAGCAGACAATATGGGAATGCACAGAACACGTATCCTAGGCAGCAGCCATTCCCGTCTCAGCCGCAACAGACACGCTCTATCTATCAACCACTACACCAAGCTGCCAACTACCCTCCAAAGCGGGCCGACCCTTTAGAGTCTTTGAAGGAGGAATTGCAGGCATCAATTCGAAAATCTACTCATGATAACCTGCAAATAATGAAGGCAATGGCTGACCAAATACAGAGCATACAAAACATGCAAACCAGATGATGCAGGAGCATAGATCATAGGGAGCTTTGCCCTCCTAACCTGTCCCAAACCCGAGATATGTGCAAAATCTGGGCACTCCACCTAGATTCCAAGCACCACAGGGGCAAGCACATGCTATTCTGCAAGCATCTCCCGCACCACCTGGTTATGGGCTCAGTTAGCCACCTTTGTTGCCAAACCCTATGTATCCAGACCAACCCGCTCCTCTGCCCCTTCATGGACAACATGTCGATGCAAAAGCTGTCACCTTAAGGAGCGGAAAGACTAGACAGGACCCGCTACCTAGGCAAGTGGGTAATGATTTTTCCTGCGCTCTACCGCAAGATGGCTCACAACCCTCTTCCTCTTGCAAGCCATCTTCATTAGATAAAGGAAAGAAGCCCCTAGACCCTGAAATTCCCGTTCCTTTTCCCGCGGCTCTAATGTGAGATTCAGCATGGAAAACGGATACGCAGAATTTCGGGGACCTGAAATTTATGTTCAAGGAAGTTCACATTCAGGTCCCTCTCCTCGAAGCAATAGATCACATCCCTGCTATTGCTAGGTTCTTTAAGGACTACTGTACTCTGAAGCGATAGCAGAGAATCGGACGACAGGTAGTCTTATCTGATGAAGCCAGCGCAGTTATTTTATCTGACTTACTGCCCAAAAAGGACCCAGGTACATCACTGATTTCCTGCTTTTTGCAGGATTCCCTTTTTGATAGGGCCCTTCTTGACTTGGGGTTGCCCATCAACCTAACTCCCACCACAGTATTTGATCGATTTCGATTCAGGGAGTTAAAGCCCACCTAGATTACCATACAGTTGGCTGACTGATCAGTGAAAACACTGAGGGGGGTGGTTGAAAATGTGATCGTAAAAGTCCAAGGATTCTTCTTTCCAGTAGACTTTTTTGTTCTTGATATGGAGGTACCTCCTAATCTCCATGATGCATCGATTATTCTAGGTTGCCCGTTTTTGGCAACCCCCTGCGCAAACATCGACTGTGCATCAGGATGCATGGAGATTGCCTTGGGGAACGAAAAGGTTAGACTGGACATTTTCAGGGCATCAAAGAACTTCGGTTGCGATTTAATCGAGGTGGATAGTGAAGATGAAGATTCAGCTTTCTGTGGGAACATTGGGCTCCTCTGCAGTGACCCAATGGCACATTCATCTTCACTATCAAGGATCTTAGATCACGATCCACACAAGATTGAGACTAATGACATACACATTTCGTCCCATGGATCTGGTTGTCATGGGTGTTCATCTACTCCTAACACCCCTGATCCTGACTATCCTATCCTATCCAGCACTGATATCTTAAGGCAGGATTACATGACCACTGTAGGTGGATTCTTCATTAGTCAGGGTCAGCAAATTTCCATTGTTGCTTCCTCTCCTCCCCTGCATAAATCCCCTCCCCACCCTCCGCTACTAGAGTTACAGCCCTTACCTGATTCACTCAAGTACGTGTTTCTGGGAGAAAGTGAGACATCCCGTGATCATCAATGCTCACTTGACTCTGGATCAGGAGCACCAGTTGATCTCCATTCTGCAAGCACATAGGGTTGCTATCGGGTGGGGCATTGCTGATCTCCATGGAATTCACCCCTTATATTGCACTCACCATATCTACATTGATGAAGGGGTAAGACCATCGAGACAACCTCAGAGATGCCTAAATCCAAATATGTTGGAGGTTGTCAAGAAGGAGATCATTAAATGGTTGGACGTGGGCATTATCTATCCTATTTCCGACAGCAAGTGGGTGAGTCCCATTCAGATAGTGCCCAAAAAGGCGAGACTCACCATAATAAAAAATGAATTGGGAGAATCCATCCCGACCTGCACCATGACTTCCTGGCGGGCCTGCATTGATTACATGAAGCTAAACTCGGCTACCAAAAAGGATCATTTTCCTTTACCCTTTATTGATCAGATTCTAGAACGGCTTGCCAGGCGTAGTTTCTTCTACTTTCTGGATGGATACTCTGGGTACAATCAAGTTGCAATCAACCTGGAAGATCAAGACAAGATGACTTTTACATGTCCCTTTGGAACATTTGCATTTAAGCGAATGCCTTTCGGCCTCTGCAATGCACCAGCTACTTTTCTGTGATGTATGATGGCCATCTTTTCAGACATGATTGGGGACTACATAGAAGTGTTCATGGACTACTTCTCCGTGTTTGGAGATGATTTCCCGTTTTGTCTTGATAACCTCATAATGATCCTGAGGAGATGTATAGAGGTTAACCTAGTACTTTCATGGGTAAAAAGCCATTTTATGGTGAGGGATGGCATTGTACTAGGTCACAAGATCTCCTCTAATGGACTCAAGGTCAACCGAGCTAAGTCTGAAATCATTTTGCGGTTACCTCTGCCAAGCTCAGTTAGGAAAATTAGATCATTCTTAGGGCATGTCGGATTTTATCGAAGATTCATTCGAGATTTCTCAAAAATTGCTCGTCCATTAACGAATCTTCTGGTAACTAACACACCCTTTAATTTCGAATCCTCGTGTCTTAGCACTTTCGAGACCTTGCGAAGCGCTGTCTCAAGTGCACCTATTGTCCAACCCCCCAACTAGTTGCTCAACTTCGAGATGATGTGTGATGCCTCTGACTCTGCTGTCGGAGCCATTCTTGGATAGTGATGGGGGCGCCATTCATTTGTAATATACTACGCTAGCAAAACGCTGAATGAGGCTTATCGTAACTATACAGTCACTGAGAATAAATTGCTAGACGTGGTATTCAGGTTGGAGAAATTTAGGTCATACTTACTCGGGTCCAAAGTTATCATCTACACTGACCATTCCGCCCTCTGGCATTTGTTGGCAAAGAAGGGCACCAAACCCCGCCTTATCAGATGGATCCTTCTTTTATAGGAGTTTGTTGTTGAGATCTGTGACAAAGTCGGAGCACATAATGTTGTGGCGGATCACTTGTCTCGGCTAGACCCAGATTATATTCCGTACTCCCCACCAATATCAGATCTATTTCCAAATGAGTCACTGCTATCTATCAACTATATTAAGTTTCCTTGGTACGCTGATATAGCAAACTATCTTGTCATAGGCAGGCTATCTACGGGATTATCCAAGGATAAAAAACTCAAATTTATATCAAAGGCTAAATTCTATTTTTGGGACAACCCATTGCTCTTTCGCATTGGGGCTGATCAGATCATTCGTAGATGCATCCTTGATTCAGAAATCTCTAGTGTGTTATCCTTCTTCCATAGCGATGCTTGTGGGGGTCATTTCTTGGGCCGAAAGACCGTTACAAAGATTTTGCAATCGGGATTTTTCCGGTCGACCATTTTCAGTGATACACATGAATTTGTCAACTGCTGTAAGCAATGCCAGGCAGACTTGGAGAGACATGATGCCTCTCCAATCCATTCTTGTCGTAGAAGTGTTCAACGTTTGGGGCATCGACTTTATGGGCCCCTCCCTTGCCTTTGAGTACATACTCCTCACAGTAGATTATGTCACAAAGTGGGTAGAAGCTATCCCGGCAAGATGAGCCGATCATAAGACTATTATATCCTTCGTTCGGGAATTCATTTTTGCGAGATTCGGAGTTCCCCTTGCCCTGATAAGTGATGGGGGTAGTCACTTCATCCATGCCTATTTCAGGTCATTATTGAAGAAATACAGGGTGCAACACTGCATTACTACCCCATATCACCCACAGACCAATGGGCAGGTTGAAGTATCAAACTGTCAAATCAAGCTTATCCTTCAAAAGACGGTTAGACCTAATAAGAAGGATTGGTCCGATCGGTTGATTGATGCACTATGGGCATATCAGACCATGTACAAGGCCTCACTCAGAATGTCATCATACTACATGGTGTATGGAAAGGCTTGTCACCTTCCTGTGGAGCTGGAGCACCGTGCCTTTTGGGCGGTGTAGAAGTATAATTTTAACCTCGAGGTCGGAGGTTATGAAAGGAAGCTCCAGCTTAGCGAGTTAGAGGAGATTAGGTGGGAAGCTTACGAGAATGCAAAATATACAAAGACAAGACAAGGCCTTTCCATGATCGACACATCCGGAGGAAGGAGTTTGCACCTAACTAGCAGGTCTGGTTGTTTGACTCCCAACTCAAATTCTTTGTGAGGAAGCTCAAGTTCAAGTGGATTGGGCTGTTTCTAGTGGTCCACCCATATCCTAACGGAGCGGTCCAAATTAGAGACCTAAAATCTGGACACGTTTTTACGGTTAATGGCTAGCGCCTTAAACCATTCTTTGCCCAGGAACCTCCTCCTGCTGACGAAATGATACATCTTCTTGAGGACATGTGACTGATGAGTGGCCCAGCTTAAGGCGTTAAACTCAGCACGTATACACACATATATATCATATATACATAGCATATTTCATTTTCGCATATTGTTTTGCATATTGTTTTGTATATTGTGTATGGCATTGCAGTGATGGCATGAGTTAAACGACACTCAGAAGTAGTTTCAGGTGATTTCTATCGACATACACCCTGCCTTATTTCTTTTATTCATGATGAGGACATACAAACACTTAGGCATGGGGGGGGGGTAAAAAACTAAAAATTTTTCTGCCAACAAATGGGGGATTAGATGTTTTATTAAGAGATTTTATTAAAGATTTATTCTTAAGTAGATTCCTAAGATTAGAATCCAGTATAACCTCACATCTGCATGTAGAATTTGTAATGCATCCACTATGAAAATCGATAGACATCTCTAGTTTGTTAAGAAGAAGCATTGCTTCTTCTCCTAAACCCTTGGACAGCAATCAGGGAGTCAGGTGAACCATCTTCTAGTAGATCCACCAAAACATACGTAAGATGAGAGTAAAGAATCTACTGGTACTCTAAGGCTAGTGTAAGGAATCTTTAATCTTTAATAATTGAATAACGACACTCGGAGATGGGCATAGTTTTCGCTCTTAGTTCTTGCATACTAATTTTGTGAGAAATTCCATACGAGAGCCACCAAATAAGGCAAAAACACAGAGAGTGGGTTCTAATAAAACTAGGACTGAGGTGGATGGTCACGACCGTCCTCTATGGAATCCTCGACTAAAGGAGGGTACTAATGTCTGTTGAACGCTGGAAGACTACGCTATCAAAGTTGGTGTTAAAAACCTGTCGTTGTAGTTCGAATAGCGAAGAACTCAGGTTCAACAAATAAAATTTATATCGGAAGAGAAATCCTGGGTTGAACTCAGGGAGGTTACATCGATCAAAATTTGTAATTATATTTTTTTGTGTTTTAAAGAGCGGAGTAATTACAATGCAATGGAATCAATATAAACGATAAGAGAGAGGGAAAATATCCACTTGAAGTTGCAAAATGTTTGTACAACTAAGAAAGTGATAAATTACACTAGAAAGCAGGAAAACTATTACAACTAGAAAGCAGAAAAATTCTACTCTAGAAAACAGGAAAAAGGGAAGGGGAGAGAGAAGTTATCCTCCTCGACGATCACTTGGAGGATGAGTCGGATGAGACAACTCCTGGGAAATGAGGAACGGAGTGGGAAGACGGGGGTCGAAGCAGAAGGAACGGGAACGAGGCAGCACGTCATCTTTGTTGCGAGATCCACTTCCAGAATCGGGGCGAAAATTTGATTTTATCTCTTGAGGAGCATCCCGGGTGTGGAACAAGCTTCTCCTGAGCTTTGGAGAGGGAGAGAAGGGAAGGAAGGGATGAGAAATTCGTATGGAGGGGGTCTCCTTTTATAGTTTCAAGGAGTGGGGGCATTTTGGACATTTTAATTTGAAAAACATTAATATGGGACCTTTAGTGACAGACTTAAATGTCACAAAAGGTTAGTCGTGGTCGACGTGTGCACGTGCCTACTCCTCTTCTCTGCTCAAAATGCCCGCGCACGTACGCGCGATACCAGCCATCCGATCAAGAGATCGGACGGCTTAAAATCGCCTTGCTCGCGTCGTGTGCCTGCGTGTGATCACACATGGGCACTATCACTTACTCAGCGCCGCATGATCTTCATCGTATGGCTCTGCTCGCTCCACGCTCCACGCACCCACTCTTCAATTTGAGGCGCAGCAGCTCGAACGCGCGACCTTCTCTTCTCCCGAAGGCGCTCGACCAATGTGTTGCGGGTGGCTTTGTGTCACAAAGAGGATTTTAGCACGCGGATTCGTGGCCGTTGGATCGAGATCCAACAATCCAGATCCGGTGCGCTCTTTCACTTGATGAAGGTGAAGCGACCGATCAGATTCAATCCTTGCCGTTGGATTAAGATCCAACGGCTGGGATCGTGCGATAGAAATCCCTTGGAGATGCAGCAATGGTTCCTTAAGGCCGATTGGGCAGTTGGGATGGCGCCACGTGGTGCCATCCTGGCCGTCCATCTTCTGAGTGATGTAGATGGTGCCACAAGTATCGGATTGGACCATTTTTTGCGTTGTTAGGCTGCGATCGTCAATCCGAATCCATTCGTGCGGTCGGATTTGTTGTCTGAGGTGCAAATTAGCACCATCTTAACCCATGATCTTTAGGGTTCCTTGATCTCTATCTGGTGCTACAGATGTCCGATTAGGGTGATCTTGGAGTCGTTGAACTCCAATCATCGCTCTGATCAGATCTGTACGGTTGGATCTTCAATTAGAGGTCACAATAAAAAGTCACCCTGTCCCTAACCATAAAAAGGAGACAATTACTATACAATTTATACAACTTGATCTAAATGCATAATTATGCAAGTTATGCACTATTTACAATGTATGATGCTAATGTGACACTAAGAACATGCATTAATAGACATTTTTGGTTAATCAGATGTATGCACATTACACCCCTATGCCTATCTTTTGCTAGTCCCTAGCACAAACTACATGCTATTTATAAAAGAATTAGGTTGGATTACTTGGGCATAAGTTATTTTCAACATTAAGGAATTTTTTTTACTCAGGATCTGAACTTTCAAAGACACAATAGCGCCTAGCTATCAGCCAAAATGCAGACCACCTCAAGCCCTCGCCTTATTCAAATAAAAATTTCTTTTTCTCTTTTTCTTCTTTTATACTTTTTTTGGATTTTTTGAGTTTAGGGTTAAAGAGTGGCGTTCTACGGCCATTCAACCCACCCAAGATTTGATGAGAACCCCAAGTTCTAAGCATCTTATTGTGAATGTGATAGACTCGTTGATCGGCAATTAGAACGGACTTCGGGTTTCTACACCTCTAGGTGACCTTAAAAAGAGAGTTCTGCCTAAAGGTGTATCTTTACAACCGGTAGCTTTCTCTCTACTTTTATTTTTATGGGGTCAACACAAGGGTGAATCCAGTGTATATCTCCCCGATTCATTTTACTTCTCCGCTTCTTCCTAAGTGTTTTGGGAATTTTTAGTGCATTTCTTGAGTTGGGTTCTGGACAACCGGTCGATGAGCTGTTACCACCGACAACTTACCAGCCATACTCTTGCGGTGAAGTGTGGCTTATTTCTTTTATTTTCTTTTATTTTCTCCTTTTCATTTTCTTTTCTTTTTGACTTTCTTTTTTTCCTTTTTTTTTAAGTAGGTGGCTTCCCTGGTCTAAGATTTACCTAAAGGCAGTAAGAAAATAATGGTCCAATGACTGGTCTCTGGACAACTTACCTATGGGCTGTTACCCACGATAACTTGCCAGCCATATCACCCTAGAAGGTTCATTAGCTACCCAATTTTCACTAAAATCGCCGATCAACAAGTCAGTGAAAAGATAGTGTGTAGATGCTTTAGACTTAAAGTTCCCCCAAATTAGGGGGCGGGTTGATAAGTCATGTACTTATCACTCAAAATTATTTAATCACATTGCAATAGAATTCAAGATGGTGAGGACTCGAAAAATAAATCCACATTTTAGTGGATACCCGGGTTGATTAAGCCTAAAGACCTGAAGGGTCTTAGTGTTCAAATCCTAATGTAATATTTCCTAAGATTGAAAAGTCCGAATGTCCAAGTATCCCTTCCTTCTTTTATGTATATATAAAAAAAGAAATAGAATTTACAAGAATTTCATAGAGCTGACAAAATGATTCAAAAATGAATCCACCTCCCCATGCCTAGCTGATGCAATGTCCACATGGAGAAAAAGAGACATGAAAGGAAGGGTAGAGTACGAAAGATATCACCTGAATATGAAGCTTGGGTCAGCTCTGAGTCATATGTACAACTGCTGAGTTTAATGCCGTCAGCTAGGTGAAGTCCAGCCAAAGAAGTCACAACATGGCTAGAGCAGTCGTATCTGAGACGGGTTCTGGAAGAGTATGGTCAATAATAGGTTTCAGATGTTGACCGTTGACTTTGAATGAATTACCCGTCTTTGGGTTAAGGATCTGAACAGCTCCATTTGGAAAAATCTAGTTGATAATGAACGAGCCGTTCCATTTTGACCTAAGTTTGCTGGGAAAGAGCTTAAGTCGAGAATCGAATAACCAGACCTTCTAGTTTGGCTCAAGGATCTTGCAGGAGATCAATTGGTCATTTAGATCTTTGGTCCGAGCCTTGTTGATCTTGGCATTCTCATATGCATCATTTCTAAGCTCCTACAACTCAGATAGTTGGAGTTTCCTAGTCTTCGCAGCTAAACTCAGATCTAGATTGCAGTACTTGATTGCCTAGAATGCCCTATGTTCAATCTCTATGGGTAAATGGCATGACTTTTCATACACTAGACGAAATGGAGACATGCCGATGGGCATTTTATACGTCGTACGATAGGCCCAAAGAGCGTCCTCAAGCTTTTGAGTCCAGTCTTTGCGATCAGGCCTAACCGTTTTCTGCAACATAGTCTTGATCTCCCGATTGGAGATCTCAGTCTGTCCATTCGTCTGGGGATGATAAGGTGTGGAGATTCAGTGATTAACTGATAACACTGCATATGGGGGTGATAATTCCGTTAAATAGGGCCCATCTTAAGAATAAAAGGCACAACATAAGTAGAATGGGAGTATTGCATGCATCATATGCCAAGATTGCTTATAAAATAGTATTAATGGCCATTTGTATAAGCACTTGTCAAAGCAGGCCTCAGATGAGCAATCGGACCGTACGGATGGATTCAGAACGACGAACGGAGTCCAACGGACTCAAAATCGGCAAAATTCGACATCCAAAGCTCCCACAATGGGCCCAAGAAGTTCTGACCGTTGATCTGATGATCAACGGCCCTCAATGCACCATGTGGCGCCCGCTCACCGCACGCCCGCTTCACCTTCAACCAGAGATCAGATCTCAGCTGTCAATCTTTGATCGGACGGCTGAGAACCACGCGCACGCCCGCAGTCGCCGCGACAAAGCAACAGGCGTAGTGCAGCGGCTAACGCTCATGCCCGCGCCCACGTGATGCGAGTTCGAGCCGCACGGTCCGGGAATTCGAAGGTAGAGAGGTGCGCGGACGAAATTCAGTCATAGATCTGCACGCGAACGGTGGCGATAGTGCCACGCGGCATGCCCTCAGGCGTTGATTAGCCACGTACGCGTGCACGCTGGATGACAACGCCTGCGGGCACGCGCAATCAAGGCACGATCCAAGAACGCCTAGGCGAAGATCTCAGCCATCCGATCTTCGATCGGACGGCTCTCATGCCACGCCCACGGATCGAACACAAGGAAGAACGGTGCGGGCGAGCAACCGATGGGCTGGGGACTTCACCGACATTTTTGCAAGGGTTTTAGCGACGTCCTGGACGTCGCTAAAGACCCTTCTTCTTTTGGAAAGCACTTCTACCTATTTAAACCCCTTCCAACCACTCATTCAAGGCAGTCACTTCCCTTGCAACTACTCTACCCCTCTCCTAGCTAGCTTTAGGCCCTCTTGTAATCGCTGGAGACAACGAGCTGCCGACGGAGCCTTCTCCACCACTGTGGCTGCCTCGCCGCCCTCCCTCTGTCTCTCTTTCTTCCTCTCTTTTAAGCTTTACTTTACTTATGTTTAGGCATGTATCTAATGTTGTAATCTGTGAACTAAAGCTACATGATTAATGAAGTTATTTTCCATTCAGTTGTCTACTTTATTTCCTATCCAAGTTGCATGTTAAAGAAAGAAACGACTCTAACCCTAATCTCTCACTCTCTCTCTCGCTTTTCACCCACACCTTGTCGCAAAACTCCACGATTTTCATGACAATAAGTGATAAGAAAAATCTGGTTTTCACGCCTCTTTGAGATCGACACTCGGACTCACATCAGTTTCTTTACTTTAAAATCGGCACTGCAAGTGCAAACTATAACGACACTTCTTAACACACATGCACGAAACCACGTTAGTTTTTGGCGCTGAATTCATCCGTGGTCCCATCGGGCGTGCCACCAAAAACTGACATGGCTTCGTGCATGTGTGTTAAGAAGTGTCGTTATAGTTTGCACTTACAATGCTGATTTTAAAGTAAAGAAGCAGATGTGAGTCCAAGTGTCGGTCTCAGGGAGGCGTGAAAATTGGATTTTTCTTGTCACTTATTATTACGAAAATCGTGGAGTTTTGCTGCAAAAAAGGTGCGGGTGAAAAGCGAGAGAGAGAGAGAGATTAGGGTTAGAGTCATTTCTTTCTTTAATGTGCAACTTGGATAGAAAATAAAGTAGACAACTGAATGGAAAATAACTTCATTAATCATGCAGCTTTAGTTCACAGATTACAACATTAGATACATGCTTAAACATAAGTAAAGTAAAGCTTAAAAGAGAGGAAGAAAGAGAGAGAGGGAGGGTGGCAAGGCAGCCACGGTGGTGGAGAAGGCTTCGTCAGTAGCTCGTCATCTCCGACGATTACAAGAGGGCCTAAAGCTAGCTAAGAGAGGGGTAGAGTTGTTGCAAGGGAAGTGAATGCCTTGAATGAGTGGTTGGAAGGGGTTTAAATAGAGAGAAGGGCTTTCCAAAAGAAGAAGGGGTTTTAGCGACGTCTGGGATGTCGCTAAAACCCTTCCAAAAATGTCGGTGAAGTCCCCAGCCCGTCAGTCTCTCGCTCGTGCTGTTCTTCCTCGCACTCGATCCGTGGGCGCGGCATGAGAGCTGTTCGATCGAAGATCGAACGGCTGAGATCTTCGCCCAGGCGTGCTTGGATCGCTCCTTGAGCGCTCATGCGCGCGGGTGTTGTCGTCCGGCGTGCGTGCGCGCGTGGCTGATCAGCGCCTGAGGGCACGCCGCATGGTGCTATCGCCACCGTTCGCGTGCGGATCTACGGCTGAATTTCCTCCGCGCGCCTCGCTACCTTCAAATTCCCGCACCGTGCGGCTCGAACCTGCGTTGTGTGGGTGCAGGCGTGTGCGTTAATCGCTACGCTACGCCCGTTGCTTTGTCACAGCGACCGTGGGCATGCGCACGGTTCTCAGCTGTCCGATCAGAGATCGACGGCTGAGATCTGATCTCTGGTTAAAGGCGAAGCGGGCGTGACGTGGTGCATCGAGCGCCGTTGATCATTAGATCAACGGTCAGAACTTCTTGGGCCCATTGTGGGAGCTCCGGATGTCAGATTTGGCCAATTTTGAGTCCATTGGACTCCGTTCGTCATTCTGAATCCATCCATGTGGTCCGATTGCTCATCTGAGGCATGCTTTGATAAGTGCTTATACAAATGGCCATTAATACTATGTTATAAGCAATCTTATCATATGATGCATGCAATGCTCCCATTCTACTTATGTTGTACCTTTTATTCTTAAGATGGGCCCTATTTAACAGAATTATCACCCCCATATGCAGTGTTATCATACCCCCATACTTACTCCTTGCTAGTCCCTAGCAAGGTTTATTCTAGCCTTTCTTTTTTGTCAGAATTTAAGAAGTAATTGCTTAGACATATCGTCACTTGTCAATAGGAGGAAATATACTAAGATCTTAATCTACAAAGACTAAGTAGCGCCCGGGTGTCTGCCAAAATACGAATCGCCCAAATCTTTGCTTTAATGTATGTAAATATACATATGTATATGTATATATATATATTTTTAGATTTTTTTTGGAATTCAGAGTGGGTTGGTAACTTTTTACGACTACCCAACCCACCCAAAACTCGGTCAAAACCCCAAGTGCTAAGCATATTGGTGTGAAGATTGTGATAGACTCACTCAATGGTAATTCAGACAGACTTTGGGTTTCTACGCCCCTAGGTGACCGGGAGAGGAAGTATTTTGCCTGAAGTGTATTTGTTCAATTGGTAGCTTTCTCCCTACGTTTGTTTTTTTTTAATTAGGGTCAACACAAGGATTTTTTCAGTGTATATTTTCCCAGCTTGTACTACTTCCCCGCTTCTTCCTTAAGTGTTTTGGTTCTTTTTGTGAAATTATTGAGCTGGGCTCTTGACAACTGACTAATGGGCTATTACCCATGATCACTTGCCAGCCATACTCGTGAGGTGAAGTGTGATTTATTTTGCTTTCTTTTCTTCTTTTTTTTTCTTGTAGGTGGCTTCCCTTATCTCAAATGTACCTAGAGGCAATGAAGAAGAAGTGGTCTAGTGGCTGGGTTCTGGACAACCTGCTAGTGGGCTGTTACCCACGACAACTTGCCAGCCATACCACCCTAGAGAGTTCATTAGCTACCCAATTTTTGTCAAAATCTCCGAGGAGTGAGTCTGTGTAAAAATGTGTGCAGATACTTAGACTCAAAGTTCTTCTGAGTTAGAGGGTGAGTTGATAAATCGTATACTTATCACCTTATTTAGTAGGTGGATTAGAATAGCTTAAGGTTGCAAGGATTCGAAGCTAAATCCATATTTTAACGGACACCAGGGCTGATTAAGCCTGAAGGCCTGAAAAGTCTAAGTGTTCAAGTTCTTTTTGTATTATTTTCCACTATTGACAAGTTTCTAATGCCTAAGTTTCTTCCTAAATTCATTTTTTTTTAATTTTATTTTATTCAGACTGAATAAATGAGCTCAGGATCATGCAATTTACCACCCCCCCATGCTTAAGTTGGACAATGTCCTCATTGGCAAATACATGGATGCAATAGGGGTTCAAAAAGTTAGTACCTGAGTGACGTAAAATACTGGATCAATCTGAATCCTCTGGGTTGCCTCCCAAGAAGCGCTGAGTTTAACGCCTCTAGCTGGGCGGTGCTTCGTGTCATCCCTCAATGAGGGTGACACTCTCCTTTGGGGGAACCCAGGCTAGGAAGTGTTTTAATCTTTGACCATTAATTGTAAAAGTGTGCCCAGTGTTTGGATCAGCGATTTCAACTGCCCTATTAGAGTAAGGCTTAACCACCCGAAATGGTCCGTTCCATTTGGACCTGAGTTTCCCCGGGAAGAGTTTTAGGCGGGCATCGAACAGCCAGACTTGCTGGTTAGGCTCAAAGGTCTTTCTATGGATGAGTCGGTTGTGGACGGCTTTCATTTTTTCCTTATACAGTTGACTATTCTCAAAAGCGTCCCGACGAATTTCTTCGAGCTCAGATAATTGGAGTGTCCTCTACACACCGGCTAACTGGGAATCCATGTTACATTACTTGACAGCCCAGTAAGCCCGGTGTTCCAATTCGACAGGAAGATGGCAGGCTTTGCCAAAGACCAGGCGATAAGGCGACATGCCTATCGAGGTCTTGAAAGTGGTCCTGTATGCCCACAAGGCATCATCTAGTCGTGTGGACCAGTCTTTCCTGTCAGGTCTCATAGTCTTCTGTAAAATGTTCTTGATTTGTCTATTTGAGACCTCGGTCTGCCCATTTGTTTGCGGATGATACGGGGTAGCAATGCGGTGGTTAACCCTGTATTTTCTAAGTAGGGCACGGAATTGGGAGTGGATAAAATGACTTCCACCATCACTGATCATGGCCTTTGGTATTCCAAACTGGGAAAAGATGTTCTACTTAACAAAGTCCATTACAGTCCTGTGATCACATCGGCGGGTGGCGACGGCTTCAATCCATTTAGAAACATAGTCTACTAAGACTAGGATGTACTCGAAGCCGTCGAATGGTGGAAAGGGGCCCATAAAATCGATACCCCAAACGTCGAAGATTTCGACAATCAAAAAGGGCTAGAGGGGCATCATACCTTTCCTGGTCATGGCCCCCAGCATTTGGCAGTGTGAGCAAGTCTCGGTGAAGTTGTGTGCATCCTTAAATAGGGAAGGCTAGTAGAATTCAGACTGCAGAACCTTTGCAGCTATTTTCTTTCCAGAGAAGTGGCTACTACAAGCCTGGTCATGACAGAAGGAAAGCACACTCTGAACTTCGTTCTCGGGGATACACCTCCTGATGATCTGGTCGGCACAGAGGTGAAATAGCATGGGATCATCCCAGAAATAGTGCTTGGCCTCAGCCAAGAACCTGTCCCGTTGCTGTCTGGACCAGCTGTGCGGGGTTTGTCCTACAACTAGGTAGTTGACGTAGTCAGCATACCAAGGCAGTCTCTTGTCTTGCACAGCCAGAAGGTGTTCATCGGGGAAGGTATCAGATAGAGGTAGGGATGGTCCAATGTGGTCTGGATGAAGTTTAGACAAGTGGTCAGCCACCACATTCTTCGATCCGGCCTTGTCGCGGATTTCCAGGTCGAATTCCTGCAAGAGCAGGATCCATCTGATGAGCCTGGGCTTTGCGTCCTTCTTAGCCAACAGGTGCCGGATGGCTGAATGGTCAGTATAGATGGTCACGTGGGATTCCAGCAAGTACGATTGGAACTTCTCAAGTCCGAAGACTACAGCGAGCAACTCTTTCTCTATGACTGTATAATTTCGTTGGGCCTCATCCAACGTTTTGCTCACGTAGTAGATCACCACGGGCTTCTTGTCTTGCCTTTGTCCCAGGACAGCGCCTATGGCAAAATCTGATGCATCACACATAATCTCAAAGTCCTGCGACCAATCTGGGGGCTGAAGTACAGGTGCTGTGGAGACTAAGTCCCGGAGGGTGTGATAAGCTTGGATGCAATCAGAAGACATGTGGAATATGGTGTCGTTGGCCATAAGGTCGGTTAAGGGTTTAGAAAGTTTGGAAAAGTCTTTAATGAACCTTCGGTAGAAGCCAACGTGTCCTAGAAATGAGCGAATCTATCGGACAGAGCTAGGTGGAGGAAGTTTGGAAATCAAATCAACCATAGCCCGATCTACCTCGATGCCCCTATGTGATACGATGTGACCGAGGATGATTCCTTCTTGAACCATAAAATGGCTCTTTTCCCAACTTAACAGTAGATTAACCTCGATACATCATTTTAGGATTTTCTCCAAGTTGCTCAGACAATGTTTGAATGAATTCCTAAATATAGAGAAATCATCCATAAAGACCTCTAGGTATTCACCCACCATTTCTGAAAAAATGGCTAGCATGCAACGCTGGAAGGTAGCAGGTGTGTTGCATAACCCGAACGGCATTCGACGGAATGCAAACATGCCGTACGGGCAGGTCAATGTGGTCTTTTCTTGATCTTCCGAAGCAATTATGACTTGGTTATATCCTGAATATCCATCCAGGAAGCAAAAATACCTTTGCCCTGCCAATCTTTCGAGGATTTGGTCAATGAATGGCAAGGGGAAATGATCCTTCTTAGTAGCTTCATTGAGCTTCCTATAATCAATACATACCTATCATGCGGTGGTGGTGCGGGTGGGGATGGATTCACCATAATCATTGGTGACAACGGTGAGCCCGGCTTTCTTTGGAACCACTTGAGTGGGGCTCACCCAGGGGCTATCGGAGATAGGATAGATGATGTCGGTGTCAAGCCACTTGATAATTTCTTTCTTAACGACTTCTCGCATGTTTAGGTTTAGACGTCTCTGCATCTGGCGGGAGGGTCGTGTCCCGTCTTCCAGGTAAATCTTATGGGTGCAATAGGTGGGGCTAATTCCTCTCAAGTCAGAAATGGTCCAACCAATGGTGGCCCGATGTTCTGAAAGGGTCACGGTCAACCTGAGTCCCTGATCCTTGGTTTGATGAGAATTAATAATCACAGGGAAGGTCTGGTCAGGTCCCAGGAAGACATACTTGAGATTCTCGGGTAGTGGCTGAAGTTCAGGTGCGAGTGGAACCACAGTTGATGGAAAAGGAAAAGGCAGGAGTTGATCAACATTGATCTCCTCAAATGGTGTTGTGTGATGGTAATCAGCCTTACAAAGGTCCACGGGTAGTGATGGGTCAGAACAGTCATTACAGGTTTGGTGGTCTGAAACAGAACTAAGGGTGAGGCATTCCTCGACCAGAGTTTCCATGGGATCATGTTCCTCAACACAATCGCAATCAAAAGACTTTGTCACCCGTAAGATATCTAATTGCATTTTTTTGTCTCTGAAGGTGATTTCCATACATCTTGTGTCACAATCAATGTTTACCTTAGCCGTAGCTAAGAAAGGTATGCCTAAGATTATGGGTGTGTTCTGTAGTTTTTTAGGGACTCCCATGTCGAGCACTAAGAATTCGACCGAGAAATAGAAGTCCTTGACCCGTACAATCACGTCCTCGACAACCCCCTTCGGGGTTTTCACTGATCTATCAGCCAGTTGGATGGTGACAGGTGTGGGTGTCAACTCTCTGAAACCAAATTGGTGGTACAGGGTTGTTGGAATCAGATTGATAGAAGCACCTAAGTCCAGGAACGCTCTATCAAATGTCATGTCCTCGATATTGCAGGAAATCAGGGGTGCTCCTGGGTCAGTTCGCTTGAGCGGAAGGTTGCTTGATATTACGGAACTTGCTTGTTCGGAGAGCACAACCTTCCTAGGTGCTTGAGGTCTTGGCTTACGCTTGGGTGTACAGGCATCCTTTAAAAACTTGGCGTAAGCCAGGATGTGCTTAATGGCTTCGAGGAGTGGAATATTAATCTGTACTTGCTTAAAGATCTCCAAAAGCTCCTTAGTTTCCACAACATTCTTCTTTTTCTTGATTGTTTCCAAGGTCTCAGGGTAGGGTGTCTGAATGTGGATCAGATTTATTTTTGGGTCCTTGGGTTTTTCTGGTGCCTCTTCTAAGTCGAGTATTTCAGCGGGTGAAGTCTTGGGGAGAGTCGGCCATTTAGGATCCTGGGTTTTGGTGCCGCTTCTCAAGGTCACCGCATTCACAGAGGCATTGGAGCCATGGGTTGATCCTTGAGAAGACGAGGACGAAGAAGCACCAAACCTAGGGGGTGTTTGTGGGGCTGGCTGGACCATGTGAGCCTGCCCAGGATTGCCTTGGAACCCTTGCAAATTGGGGCCTCTGTTAATTATGTTTCCTGGGTTCGGTTGTGGCTGGGAAGGTAGGGATCCTTATTGTTTACAGTCCAAGAGTTGGCTTAACTATCCCTTTACCAAGGCCATTTCCTCCTGATGTTTCTGGTTCATGTCAGCCATCATCTTTATTAGGGTGTCCATTTGGTTTTGTGGGGGAGGGGCTGCCCTATTCTGATTATATGGGGGTCTAACTGGTGGTCCTTATTGATAGGGGGCAAGTGTGGCTGCTGGTTTGGCCTGGGCTGGTTTTGGAATTGCAGTGGTTACGCCAGCCAATGTTGTAAGTGTTGGAGAAAGGGTCAGGTTTAGCATAACCTTGGACAGCTTGCACATCTTCAAGGATAGCCGATGTCGATGAAGAGGGAAGAGAGTAATCAAGGGTTGAGGGAGCAAAGGTCCCTCCCTGGAACGTGGTTAGGGGTTGTTCCAGGTTCAGTTGGGTTAAGGGCTGGACCAGGTCAACATTATGTGCTCCCTTTGCTAGGGAGAAGGTTTGTAACGGGTTCTTGGTCTGGTTCAGTAGTTCATCAATCTTTTTGTCCACCAATTCCACTTGATCTAGTTTCTTTGCAATGATGTCCATGTCAACCATTCTAGAATTTGCTTGTACCTCATAAATCCCACCACGGGGTTGACTGGACCTATTAAACTGGGTCATGGAGGCATTGTTGAGCAAATTTTCGCTCATGGACTAAAAGAGCTCAAATGCACTCTCCTCGTCCTTGTTCAGGAAGTTCCCCCTGCATGAGGCATTGACGAAGTTCCGTAGGTTGCTGTCCAGACCGTGGTAGAAAATCTAGGCCATTTGCCACCTTGGTACTTCGTGGTGTGGGCATTTCCTCAAAAGTTCATTAAATCTTTCCCATGCCTCATGGAACTGTTCCCCACCTTGGAGTATAAAGGTAGTAATAGCTCTTCTGAGGGCATTGGTCTTTCCTATGGGGAAGAATTTCTTTAGAAATGCATGCCTCAATTCTTCCCAGGTGGTGATGGGTCTACCTAGGGTTCTAAGCCAGTGAGAAGCCTCGTCTCTTAACGAGAAGGGAAACATCTTAATTAGAACAATGTCAAGGCTAATGTTCCTAGGTTTCACAATTCGTGCTATGCGGTCGAGATCCTCTAGGTGCTGGAAGGGGTCCTCATTTGAGCTTCCATGAAATTGGCTCTGGATCAGACTTAAGACATTTGGTTTTAGCTCAAAATCATCTCCCCCTTCGGGGATCCTAAGGTGTGGCTCGACTCTAATAGCGGAAGGATTATAGAAATAGTGGAGGGGCCTCGGTTGATCCTGAAATGGTGGTACATCGAGTGGTGGTTGCCCATGTGGGCCTTGGAAAGGTGGTGGTGGTTGCCATTGTGGGTTCTGTAACCGGTGTATGGCTTGCATGATGGAGAGAGGTGAGGGAGATGAAACAAAGGCATGCGTGAGGAGATCTACAGCCGCACGATGGAGGATCGATGCTTGACAGGCTACCATGTGGTAGCACTAGATTAAATCGAGGAAAAAAGAAGGATTTGGAAGGCTTAATCAGAGTCGTTGATCTTCCGATCAATGGATCTGATTAATCCGAAGCCTTTGCATGGATTTAAGGGGCCAAATACCTTAATTGCCCTTCACTAAAGATATAAAAAGAGGCCTAAGGGCCCCCTTTGAAAGGCACTCTTTACTTTTCTTCTTCTTCCTCCTTCTACACCTTCTCTCTTCTTCCTCTTCCCGTCTTCTCTCCATCCGTCTCTGCTTCTTCGTCTGAAGCGTCCGTTGGGCTACCCGGACGGATCATTGTTGCTCTTCCCAACCTCTCCAAAAGGTCACCATGAACCACCCATGGTGCCCTCATTTTGTTACAATATTTAGTTGTTTACATTCATGTTTTTAGTCTATTGCATATATCAAATACAATTTCTTTGTGATGTGGATATTGTGATTGATTATTTCTATTATTTAGTAATCGTATTGAGAACAAACATATGAAATTAAAAGTGCTTTCTACCTCCCTGTGATCGACCGGAACTCACCAAGTTTCGTTAATCTATTTGCTCGAGACGTATTTCGTGCTATACTACAACGTGCTAATTTTCTATGTGATCTACGCCACGAATAGCTTCCCATTCCATCATTTGGAGGCAACCTTTGTTGGCTAGAAGTCTACCTTAGAAATGCCACCACCATTTCACTCCAAGAAGACCTTGGAGAGGAGGGAGATTCAAGAGGAGCATGCCACCACCTCTTAGAGCTCTTCCTTTGCTTTAAGCTTCATGCCAAGCTCAAGGAGGAAGAGCAAGCCATCATCACCCATTGAAGCATGCTAGCTTAAGCATTCTTGGTTTCTACTTTTAGTATTTCTTTTGTAATCTTAGCATGGTTGTAAGCAAACATCTTTTTAATTGAAGTTTAGTAGATTTGCTTTCATTTCTTCACTCCTTTTTCTTTTCCATTTTCTTATCCGTCCTCCCTCTTGACTTCCTTAGCACATCTACGCTTTGGAGAGCTTAAGTGGAAAGATTTGCATGCTTGTTAACATAGGTAGTTCAAGTAACTTATATCTATTTCGTTTCCATTCGTATTTCATTTTCGATATATAAAAAGACAAAAAAATTGACATATTCCCAAAAAATAAAAAAAAAAGCATAAAGCAAGACTTCATTATCAATCTCTTAAATGCCATCTTTGCCTCCATGGACAATCCTAGATACTCCACTATCTAGGCTTATAAATATCAAAAGAGGAATAGGTGAATGCGTTGCAATGATATATTTCACATTAATTTCAATTTTGCATTTTCCACTTCACTTTTTGGTAAATAGAGCTATAGACAAGACCCAATTGATCTCAAGTCGAGCCCGCTAGCCACTAGACACCTCAAGGTATGGGCAAGACAGACTTGTTGACCTCGGACCAACTGTTTCTTGCGATGAAGCAGTAGGAAAGACTTGGACCTAATCAAGAACAGGATTGATCTCAAGTTTAGCACACTCACCACTAGACTCCCCGAGGTACGAGTGAGACATACTTGTTGATCTCTGACCAATCCCCTCTTGGTGACCTTATATGAGTGCACAGTGCAAGAGGAAGTGTCAAGCAACACTCGTGGTAAAAATTGCAGTCAAGGCCTTTAAGCACTCGTGAAGCGTATTTTAGGATTTCATTGTTAATTACTAAATTTCATAATGCTCTCACTTTACGGTATTTTCAATGTAAACAAGTAAGATTTTTAATTAAGTCCAGAGAGAGATAGAAATCAATGATAGGTAGCTCATAAGGGTAATGAAGCACATACCAGACTCCAGCAATCTACAGAATGTAAATGCAGTTTTGTAGAATTGAAATCTAGATGCTACTATGCAAGATCCTAACGTGAATGCCTAAGGGTATGTAGCTTCTAGATAAGCATGAAGGATTTTTTTTATAAATGCAAGTAATCAAGTAAATGAACTAACTACATAGTTTAAAGAGAGAGAGAGTCCACAATCCACAAAAATAACACAGCCCAAAATATGTTCTCTCACCAATAAACTTAAGAAAGTTAAAATAAAGAGAAAAAGCTAAACTAAGTTGAATTTGCGTCTCACTCGCATCCTGCCTATGTGAATCTCAAAGGGAAGTGGATAGGCTAGGGTTAGTTTAGATTTAAATGGAGGGTATTGATGGAAATAAAAGGAAAGATGGAGGGTGGAGATCAAGGCACCATTATAGCTGGCCAAGATGGTTTTTGTTTAGGTTAAGTGGTAGACCATCATAGGTCTTAGGTTGGTGAATTAATGGCCCTAGGATTAAGTTTGGATAGTGGAGATGTAAGCACATGAAGTGGCTGGCCAACAAGGTTAGGCTAGAAACAAATATGGACAAGCAAGGTGGGTTGTTGGAAGGGACATGTTCTAGATTTTAGGTGGGTATTTTAGGCCATTAGATGGAAGGTAGATGGTGAAGATTAGAGGTGATGAGGTGGCTGGCCATTAAGTTTTTCTAGGAAGGGATAGGGTTGACCAACATTGGTTTTGTTGAAGGGATTGAATAGTAAGGGGCCATTGGATGGTAGATCTAAGGTGGGAATTAATCAAAGTTGGGCTATCAAGTAAAGTGGGATATATGTGTGATGTGGCTACCTATTATAAAGGTGGTTAGGTTTTTGGCTAAGAAATAAAGTGGTAATTGGGTCTAGGTTTGGGCTAGGTGAAGGATTAATTGGGTTAGGGTTGAATATGGTTAGGTGAACCTAATTGGAATGTATGAATTGAAGTATATTGCCTTTGATTTGGAGCTTCAATTGAGGCACAAAACATGGTAGCTACAAGGACATAAATGTACACATCAAGGCACCAGATATAGTTAAGAAGAAATATTACAATAAACCATAAAGAATGCAATATTTACAAAATAATTCAAGAATGACCAAAATGCTCTATTCTAATGCAATTAAACCTAAAATACCCTTAAGCTAACATAAGTTATGCATGAATTATATAATTAACTAGGAATTCATCACTATCCATATGGTGGTGCCACCTATCCTTAACCCATGATGGCCATCCACCACTCCTTCCCTCATCTCCACCATCCATGCCACATCAATCCATGGCCTTCCCTTTTACCCAATCATCTCATGCCAACTCTTTCTTCCAATCACATAAGGCCACATTACCCTCTCGACCTCATTAAACCAATCACATCTTGCCACCTCACCATGGCCACATAACCTATGGTGGCACTACCTTACCCTCCTTCCTCTGTATGCCAAGCCTCCATCTTCTAATCATAATCTTCTCCATCTTCCTCTACCATCTCCACACCAACATCTCGCCCTTTCTCCACTACCATGGCCGTCCCCTCTCCCCTTCCCTAAAAACCCTAACTCTACCTCTCTCTCATCTCCATTAGAAACCCTAGGCAACCCTCTCCAGCATCATCTTCCCTACTTCTCCATCAAGTCTTCTTCGTCTTAGTCTGCAGCATCTCCAACGTCTTCCTCTTCTCCACGCAAGCTGCATCCGGGTGGTTGTCGACATTGATTTTAGTTGTAGTTCATGAACTACTACAAACTGCTTCAATAATGTTTTATGTTTTGGTGTTATTCTTCCTTGCAGTTTAGATATCTTTCTCTTAGTTAAATCTTTCATGTTGGTCTAATTGCTAGTTTTCTAATCTTAGTTTGTGTTCCTGAACTTTTTCCTCTATTTCCTCTAATTTCGTACGAATCCAGTTGTTTGTGTTCCTATGGATTTGCATAAAATTTGATAGAAGTCTTAACTAGATTGTAATTTAGTTCCAGTAATTATATTGAAATTTTTAGGTATTTGGATAATTATTTATTTGTAAATTACATCTAGGTCTAGATTCTACGGTTTAGTACCAAGTTTGACATACCTTTACTTATTTAAAATACCAAAAGAGTCAGAAAAACCTAGAATACAAAAAATATAGTAATTAGGTTTAATTAGAAACCAGTTAGACTTTGTGCCTCGTGAGATGACTCGGATTCCCATCCCTCACTTAAATCTTTTGCAAGTTCGATTTATAAATTTAAAATGGTCACAATTTTCATGCAATGATGACGATATTATCCTTTGTGGATTTAGACGATCAGTTTTTGGCACCACTGCAATGAGGCAAGACTTCTAAGTGTTTTCTATTTGCATGCATTTAGTATATTTAGTGGCATTCCTTTTTACATCATAGGTTACTAATTATTCTCTATTTTGTTTTTGCATCTTGTAGGAGAAGACTCAAAGCTCTGGGTCAATCTTGACAACGTCGTAGGTAAGTCCCTCTTACTTAAGTCACGCATAAAATGATTTCAAAAAAAAATCATATCTCTTTTATCCATACATTTAAAAAAACACAAGTGTGTATATATATATATATATTGCTTATCTAGTTTAGTTAGTTTTAGATTTTCTTTATATTTGAAAAAAAGATCTCATGCCCTAAAACATGCATTCAAATAGAAGTTAGAGTAATTAGAGCATTCATTTTAGGGATTATTGATGCATGAAAAAATTCAAGAGAAAGTTTTGAAATTGTGTTGTTGTAGTTTGCAAAAATACGTGATCAAATAAAATAATCGGATATAAGTCCTAGTCGAATACAGGGAGGCGACATTAGTTTCACGCTTTCGAATTATTTCTTTTTGGGCTCTTGTCACTTTTATAGTTTTTATGCATTTTATGGATAAATAGAATGGGTGTGAGAAGTAGGACAAGTTGTTACAAGCACATGAATAAAAGGGAGAGAGAGAAAGAGAAACTTGAATTATCAAATATCAATGTTGCACTACAAAATAAAGAAAATAGAATAACAATAAAAAATAAAAGGCAGGTAAGAGAAATCTCCTAAGATAATTGGTTAGAGAGGCAATGTGCTTAGCAATAGCCTGAAGACAGAGATGTGGATATTGGATGATGGAGATGAGGGCTAGGAAGATTGTAGAGAGAAGAGGGCTTAAGATAGGCTTTTTGGTAGAGTATGGGGTGAGGAGAGAAGGTCCTAGCTATAGGGACTGGAGGTGAGAAGATGGAAGTGGTCTGCTACCTAGAATGGGGGTGAGAGGACATCTTTAAGAGTCTCTATGAAGGTGGCGAGAGAATGCAAGAATGGAGAGACGGAGAGGGATTTTTCTAATCTAGTAGGCTCTTAATAGCTTGAGAGGGTAAAAATGGAGCTTAGGAAGGGTTTCCTAACTATATTGGAGGTGAGGAGGGAGTAGGTAGAGATTAATTATTTGTGGTTGGAGGGGAGTATGGCCTTATATAGGTGAGGGAGGAATGGCATTGATTGGCCATAGGTGTAGTTGGCATGCAAATCATGCGCAGGGCATAGTGGGGAGAGGTTTGGGCATGCAGGTCGTGCACTGCTAAGGGTGCAAACAACTGAGTGGGCACTACAGGTGTGATAGGTGCGTGGATCGCAAGCTGGTGTTGAAGGTGGGCACTCCTTACCTGTGTTGATCACGTGGGTAGATGGATGGAATTTGACGCATCTATTGGCACACGCAGGCCTAAGTAAGGTGTGCATAAGGAATATAATTGGCACACGACCAATGCGTGAGTTGTGTGCAAAGGCTGGAAATTTAGTGGTTGTGGTCCCCTCTTGGAATTTTGCAGAGATGTCTGTTATTTCTATATTTTTTAACATTAGTTATGCCTAACTAATGCTAGTTTGAGGGTGAATTAGGTTAGAAAGCATTTAGTTAGGTCAGTTTAGTCATATAGGTGCATTTTGTAAATATTGCATAATGTTGGATTTTTCTGCAATTTTTCCAAAACTTATATTTGGTACCTTGATGTCCTTGTTTTATAATGTGCCTGTACCAGGTTTGGAGCAATTTTTATCCTTGCTAATTGACTTTCCAGGATTGAGCTCACTTATGTATGGAGGATGAGCCTATTTAGTTGACCTTAACTTATTTAGCAATTGGGTTAGCCTATTTAGAGACTCGATTTTTCCTAACCTAGAATCCACCTACCTAGTCTAATTAGCAACCAAATTTATTCAACATAGAGCGTATTTGAAGACCTATTTCTGTTGTCTAAATGAACCTATTTAGATCCTAAAAACCCAAAACAACCTTATCTTATCCTTTCCCTTAAATCCTAAGTAGAAAAACCCTAGCCTCTATCCTTTAGGTGCCAGCTCCCCTAGGGTTTTCCTACACCTCTAGCTGCCACCTCTAGGTTTCCTTTCCACCCTTAGATCAACATCCTAAGGCCTACATAAAAGATCTTATCCTAATCCCTACCTAATGCACAAAAGACCATATCCTTTCCTATTTAATCCTAGCCCTTAAACCATGATCCTAAGGCCCTACCCTTTGGTTGGCCACATGGTCCACCAAATCCCTTCCTTGGCCTCCCACCTTCCTTCAGTCCTATCCCTCCATGCTACCTCCTAATAAATCCTAGCCTTCCATCCTATTCCAACTAAAACAACCTACTAGATTAGATCCTAACCCTTGACCTCAACCTAATTCGATCCTAGCATTGCATCTAAAACCTAGAAACCTCTATAAATAGGAGCCTACCCCCTCCCTTCCCTTCATGAAGTCTTGATTAGAATAGTCCACCAACTCCTCACCACCTTCTAGATAGCCTTGTTATTTAGGTTAACCTCTCAACTCCTTCGCCTTCTTCCTCACACCCAGGACCTCTGCTGCACCTCCTGGTGGTCGCCCTCCTCATCTCCAGAGTTTCTTCCTCATCTTCATCTCATCCTCAAGGTAGCTACAACAATGGACCATGCTCCATCTCATCTCTTTCTTCTTTTCTTTTTGTTCTCTAGTAGTACTTCTAGTTCCTGTTTCTACAATAAACCTCTTTTTATCTTTGCAATTTTCTACGAAACAATGTCTAGTGACACTTGGCTTTTCTTTGAGAGCATGGGCTTTAATTGTTGTTGGTCAAATTTTACCCAAGCCCTCGTAGCTTGGTAAATTTGCATTTTACCTGTCATAAAATGTTTCTTCTCTTAAATCTTCTTTATAGCCTTCCATTCTCAAGCTTCACTCTCACATTTTATTTTTGCACCAACTAAGATTATTATAATATATACAAATTATGTATAAATACAATTATGAACATAACATGCCTGGGATCCTTAAGATGCATTATTTACAACTTAAGAATGCTATGTAATTCTAGGTACTAATATAAAATAGGCGTATTATTCTTAATAAGTATGGAATTGTCACAACCTCATGCCTATCTTTTGCTAGTCTCTAGCAAAACATAAGTGAATGCAAAGCTCTACACTAAGACGTGTGAAATGACTTGATACCTATTATCCAATCTATGTTAAGGGAGGTTATAAGGGTTGTTATTCCAAAAAGACCCAACAACACTAGAGAAAGACACCTAGAATAGGGTTTTTAACTAAACCTTTCAGTTTCCTTTTGACCTTAGTCTCTGGTCGTGATGGTAGATTTCTTAGGCTCAAGGGTCCACCTAGGGTTTGTTAAATCGCGAGTTTAAAGCATTCGTACTTAGTGCGGAAGACTTGACTCTCAGGCACCCAAGGTTAAGAAAATTCAAATTTCCTAGGCAAGTAATACCCTTAATTCTCCCAAATCTTATGTTCGATTCTACCTTACTAGGATTTGGCAGCTTTCTTCTCATCCTTTTCTATCCCAGGGTCAACCTCGAAGGTATATCTCCTCGACTGAGATGTTTGGCCTTTTATTAATACATCACTCTTTTTATGTTTTTGGGTTATTTTCATTATACACAATTTTTTTCTTATTTTAACTTTTCTTTTCTTTTTCTCTTTTCCTTTTGTTGGTGCAAATGCACCATGATAATTGATTTTAATGATAACAAAACACTTACTATTTAATGTTTGCATTTGAGAATAAGATTTAGGTTAAAATGCAAATGGAAGCAAGAGTGAAGGAGCTCAAGCTCAAGTCCATGAAGGAATGGAGAAGCTTGATGAAGAAGAAAAGGATCAAGGAGCGTGATGAAGGAGCAAAAGAAGAAGGGTTAAAGCTTGAAGTTGTATAATAAAGAAGAATAGGATAGAATAATTTGTTCTTATATCATGTATTTTTATTTGCTCCTTATTTCCTTACATTCATGTTAAAGAGCCTAAAATATATCAACCTAAGTCCCAGATACGCTCACCCAACCTTAGGACACTTAGGCAAATCCCAAAATCCAATTAGAAAGCCAAGACTTAGGGAAATGCCAAAATCCAGTTGGAAAGTCAAGATAGTAATCATAGCCCTTATCAGATGTCCACAATAATCATAAGATGTTTGATGTCCTTTTAAGTTGTCTAAAACTAAGTTCAGATGTCTAATACCCAAATAGCCTGACCTTATGCATACTATCTTCAGCATATTAGATGTCCATATTGTTAGTGGCACAAGAAGGGGGTTGAATTGTGCAATAAAAATTAAGTTCAACAATTGGTATCTGATGTAAACACATTTACACTACTTAAAATGTCTATTTATGCATGTTCTTAAGCATAGGATTGCATTTCATGATATAAATATTGCATTACATACATCATCTTGCATTTAGAGTAGCTTGAATAAAATGAAGGTTAATTGTCTCCTTTTATGTGCTTAGACAGGGCAAATATTTTATCGGGGCCTCGGATCAAAGATCCAACCGTATGGATATGATCAAGGCGACGATTGGAGTTCAACGACTCCAAGATCGCCCTAATCAGGCATCCGTAGCATCAGATAGAGACCGGGGAACCCTAGAAGATCAAGGGCCAGGATGGTGTAAATCCGCACTTCAGATGGAAAATCCGACCACACGGATGAATTCGGATCGACGATCGCAGCCCAACGACACAAAAATCGAGTCAATCCGACATCCGTGGCACCATCTACAACTTCCAGAAGATGGACGGCTAAGATGGCGCCACGTGGCGCCATCTCAGCCGCCCAATCGGCCGCATGCGTCTGGTGAAGACCGCGCACCGTCTCCCCTCCGCCGTTGGATCTCAATCCAACGGCTGTGGATGCATCGTTTTAAAAACATCCGCGCGACCATTTGGGCGAGGCAGCGCAGCGGTCCAGCACCTTATCGCGAGGCGCTGGCGCGCGTTCGAGCCTCGCCAAGAGATTTCTGAGGCGGGCGGGCGCGCTCCAATTGACCGCACGATCGCGATCCAACGGCCGCGCGCGCCCGATAGCGCCGACGCGCAATTGGACGCTCTGGTGAACGCGCGATCGTACGCGCAGGCGGGCGGGCGGCAGCGGCTGAAAATCAAGCGGCGTGCGTAGGCGTTACGCGCGCGGCTAGCCGAGCGGGCGCGCGTGGGCGCGGCGGCAACGGCGACGGCGGGGCTTTAGCGACGGTTTTATCCGTCACTAAAGACCCCTTATTTATTATTTTGAAGATGTAATGTCTATTTTGCCCCCACTCCTTGCAACTATAAAAGGAGACCCCCTCCATACGAAATTTTCATCCCTTCCTTCTCCTCTCTACCTCTCCAAAGCTCAAGAGAAGCTTGTCCCACACCCGAGATGCTTCTCGCGAGATAAAGTCCAAATTTTCGTCCGCCTTCGGAAGTGGATCCCGCGACGACGACGGCGTGCTGCTTCGTTCCCGTTCTTCTGCTTCGTCCTCCTTCGTCCCGCTTCGTTCTCCTTCGTCCAGGCGTCGTCCCGTCCGGCTCGTCCTCCAAGCGACCGTCGAGGAGGATTCTCTCTCCCTATTCTTTTTACTGCTTTCTAGTATAGATTTACTGCTTTCTAGAGTAGTCTATTCGTCCTCCGAGCGATCGTCGAGGAGGACATTTCTCCCTCCATTCTTTTAATGCTTTCTAGAGTAATTGTTTTATGTTTTCTAGTTGTAACGAAAGAACTCTTTTATGATAAATTCCTTGTCTATTCTACATCTCATTTTGATTTCCATGTATAGTATTCCTTCTCTCTCCCTTACTCCCTCTCTCTCTTTTATTTGTTGTAGATACTTAGATAGTTTAAATTGAATTTCTTTGTGACAAAATAAAAAGAAACGCGAAGTTTTTAAATCAAACGTTCGCCTCCCTGTGTTCGACCCGGAATTTTAATTTCGGTATAAATTTTATTTGTTGAACACGAATCCTTCGCTTTCGAACTACAACGACGGGTTTTCCAAAATCGAACACGTTAGCGTAGCTTCGTAAATACGTTCAACATTTTGGCGCCGTTGCTGGGGAGGCAACGCTCTTTGATTTCTCTTCGCGTTTTGTAACTTACAAATCATTTACCTCACTTTTCTCCTTTCTTATTGTAATTGCAGGTACTCTTTCGAGACAGGCAAAAGCGGTAGATCGGAGTAAAGTGCTGTGGAAGGTTTTGTAAGTTATCCCCCACCTCCCACCCATTAGATTTCATTTCATCACATAATAATTCAAACATCAATCAACCTAGGTGTTCTTATAAACTCTAAGGTTAGATTGTTTGTTGTTTGACATCCATACTCACTCCAACCCCCACATTAAAAAAAAAAAAAAAAAAATCTCACAGAGGTACATAACCTCATCTGATTTTCTAACTCAACCGGTAAACCAATCTTAGGAGCCGGTACACACATCCAAACACATAATCGAGTAGAAATCAGATTGGGTAATCATTTGTGTGCCTAATTAGGTGGTGCATCAGGCCAGTTGTTTGAGTTGTTTGGGCCGCACCACTTCAAATAAAATCAACTCATCAAGTAGCTGCCAATTAGGTTCAACTCTTAGGGATCTACCAGGCACTCCACATTCTTTTTAAACTTTAAAGGAAAATATCTTCACCTGTGCTTGCAAAACCTGGTGTGCCAATGAAACTTAATTGAAAACACCTAAAGTTGAATCCTAAAAGCTACTAAGCAAGATTTGAACCTTAAAATTCACCACATCAAAAATAATCTTGCTTGAAAACCACTGGTTGTGCACGCACACACAAAGCAATCAATCATTAAGGGCACAACCCATTTAAAGGGCCCATCACATTCCAAAGCACATTCAAACCTAGCCCTAAATAAAACAAAGTAGACGTTGGCCTTAAGGATTGGACTCGCTCTTCAGAACCCAGAACGAGATTATTTTCGATTAGTCTGTTTCTACTGTTCAATCTGATGTCTAGCTAGGGGAGCAGAGTCAAACGATCGCGGCTGGGGGGTACACTAGGAACCGGAGGCGTAAGCCAAAGGAAGAACCTTCTCCCCAGCCCCTCCTTCTAACTGGTTGGATTGAACAGACGGAAGTGGATCAAATCGTTCCTTTATCTCAAGATGGGTTTTGAGAGTCTGTAGGTCTGTAGGCTAACCCATTTAAGGACAGGTTTGATTGTTTGTATTGCAGGGCACCTTTCTTCCTCCCGTGTCTCATGAATCCTTCCACATATTCCACGCATTCCTGCTCTTTCCCTCCTGTTGTAAATTATCCTCAACATGACGATTATCCCAACTCGTATTGTAATCAACCATCAGTTAGTTGGGATAATTTGGATTGGGGATACAATTCCGGACTCCCGTGTTTAGGGTCTAACCCTGAACACTTTGATTCTCAATTCTATCCTTCTCAGAGTTGCATCGATTATAGATCGTCCTCCTTTCATGAACAACCTAATACGATCTACAATCACGAAGGATACACTGATCCTTACCCATCCTCTGATTTCACTGGCTTTAGGTCATCTCCATCTTTTGAACAATCTGAAATGACCTATTATCAGGATGGGTATAACGAATCTCAATTCGTTAATTCCTCTACATTGATGTCAAACCCGCCCAACCCTGAACCAACTCATTTGGTTCAGGTTAATCAGGTTCAAGATAAGGTTCTGGCTAACTTGAGGAATATCATTCAATCTTTAGAAGTTCAGCCAATACCTTGCATTGAGAGATTGGAGCCCCTGATTGAAATGATTGATGATTTAAATAAGTCTTTGTTGGATTGGCTCCAGGATGTTAAGGATAAGAACCCGGGTGAGTTTCTACTTGGGAAATTAGCGAAATTGAGGATGAGATTCGTGGTTGCTTTGATTCAATCTTGGAATAATTCCCAGGATGAACTCTCTTCAGGAAAGCCAATGACAGAACCCGCTCAGGCACCTGTTGGGGGGGACACGTGTTACGAAGCTGACCAGATTGAATTAAAGCAACCAATTAAGGATGATCTGATTTCTTCACCTGAGATCCCTGAGCCGGGTTACGAGAAAACGTATGTCTCCTGGGAACACAAAGTGACAACTGATTTTGGGAAATACATTGATACGGATCCTGATTTCTTTGATGGTGAAGATTCAAGTTGCGAAGTCTCACACGAGTTTTCAAATCACGATTTTTGTGAGACGATTGGGCCTGAGGAATCTGATAGATCATTTGATAGCCCAATAACTGAGGAAACTGATCTTATTAGGGCACACGATACAGATCCAGAATCACATTTTCTGGAGGAATCAATTCAATGCCCTGATTATCAGTTACACCCTGTTGAGCTTATTGATGATTTTAATTCTGAGATAATTAGACCCAAGTCAATTTTGATTCTGCCACATCATTTACACTTGGAGATTCCAGACGGGGTGATGAATATACAAGATGTCCTGGAATTTGATACACTTAATGAGGAGGATAGGAGCGGGGAAGTTCTAATTTGGGAAGTTAATTTTGGAGGAAATGGAAGATTGAGTCGAAGGGTTCCTTTTAAGCTGAAACCATCAAATCAGAACCCTTACGACATTTGTTTCGAGGATGTCAAACTCAAGCACACATTTAACGATTATCCTTTTGAGCTTCAATTCTCTGTAACCCGACATTTTGGCCTTGGGTTGCATCCTCACAAATCGCAGGCCCGACCCCGCTTGCATTCTGATTTTAGGTTTTGGGTAATTTTTATCCAGAACGTAAGATATTCTCGATTATGGGGTGTGGGTCTGCACCACAATCTGGTCCACATCTGTGGACCTCTGCTGACAGGTCAGAGGATTCTTCTGTTCATTCTAATTCTGACCTGCACATGTGAATTCTTCATTTCTTTTCTTTGTATAGTGTGCCTAGCTGAAGGCACTAAACTCAGCACATATACAGTTCTTTTTCATTTTCATCTCGGAGCGGACCCGATATCCACGCAATTCAGGTGCTTTCTACGCTTTTCCACTCTGTTTTATGTCTTTTTAATACAATGAGGACATTGCATTAGATAGGCATGGGGGGATGGATATTTATCTTTGAATTCATTCGTCAGCTCCGTAGATTTGTTTTATTTTATATATAAAAAAAAAAAAAATCAAAATTAGGAAAGAGAATTTGGGTTTAAGAAAATTTTCGATCTTAAGAAATACTATATTATGTTCTGAACACAAAGACCCTTCAGGTCGTTGGACTTAATCAGCCTATGTATCCACTAAAATGTGGATTTGTTTTTTGAGTTCTCGCCAACCTGAATTTTATTATAATTGGAATAAATAAGTTTGGGTGATAAGTACACGACTTGTCAACCCGCCCTCTGATTTAAGGGAATTTTGAGTTTTAAGCATCTCCACACTTTCTTTGCACTGACTCGTTGTTTGGCGATTTTAACGGAAATTGGGTAGCTAATGAACCTTCTAGGGTGATATGGCTGGCAAGTTATCGTAGGTAACAGCCCATAGGTAGGTTGTCCAGAGCCCAGTCACTGGACCTTTCTCTTTTTGCTGCCTTTAGGTAAATCTTAGACCAGGGAAGCCACCTACTTAAAAAAAAAAAAAAAAAAAAACAAAAAGGAGAAAAGAACAAAAAGAAATAAGCCACACTTCGCCGCACGAGTATGGCTGGCAAGTTGTCGGTGGTAACAGCTCATCGACCGGTTGTCCAGAACCCAGCTCAGAAAATGCACTAAAAATTCCCAAAACACTTAGGAAGAAGCGGAGAAGTAGAATAAACCGGGGAGATATACACTGGATTCACCCTTGTGTTGACCTCGTTAAAAAAATAAAAGTAGGGAGAAAGCTACCGGTTGTAAAGATACACCTTTAGGCAGAATTCTTTTTGAGGTCACCTAGAGGCGTAGAAATCCGAAGTCCGTTTTAATTGCCGGTCAACGAGTCTATCACAATCACAATAAGATGCTTAAAATTTAGGGTTCTCATCAAATCTTGGGTGAGTTGAATGGCCGTAGAAAGCCACTCTTAAACCCTAAAATTTGAAAATCCAAAAAACAAAAAAAAAAAAGAGAGTAAAAACAGAAAAAGAAATTTTTCTTTGAATAAGGCGAGGCTTGAGGCGGTCTGCATTTTGGCTGATACCCGGGCACTGTTGTGTCTTTAAAAGTTCAGTTCTTAAGTAGACAATTTCTTAATGATTGAAAATAACTCAGGTCCAAATAATCTAACCTAATTCTTTTATAAATAGCATATAGTTTTTGCTAGGGACTAGCAAAAGATAGGCATGGGGGTATGATGTAAACACATTTACACTACTTAAAATGTCTATTTATGCATGTTCTTAAGCATAGGATTGCATTTCATGATATAAATATTGCATTACATACATCATCTTGCATTTAGAGTAGCTTGAATAAAATGGAGGTTAATTGTCTCCTTTTATGTGCTTGGACAGGGCAAATATTTTATCGGGGCCTCGGATCAAAGATCCAACCGTATGGATATGATCAGGGCGACGATTGGAGTTCAACGACTCCAAGATCGCCCTAATCAGGCATCCATAGCATCAGATAGAGACCGGGGAACCCTAGAAGATCAAGGGCCAGGATGGTGTAAATCCGCACTTCAGATGGAAAATCCGACCACACGGATGAATTCGGATCGACGATCGCAGCCCAACGACACAAAAATCGAGTCAATCCGACATCCGTGGCACCATCTACAACTTCCAGAAGATGGACCGCTAAGATGGCGCCACGTGGCGCCATCTCAGCCGCCCAATCGGCCGCATGCGTCTGGTGAAGACCGCGCACCGTCTCCTCTCCGCCGTTGGATCTCAATCCAACGGCTGTGGACGCATCGTTTTAAAAGCATCCGCGCGACCATTTGGGCGAGGCAGCGCAGCGGTCCAGCGCCTTATTGCGAGGCGCTGGCGCGCGTTCGAGCCTCGCCAAGCGATTTCTGAGGCGGGCGGGCGCGCTCCAATTGACCGCACGATCGCGATCCAACGTCCGCGAGCGCCCGATAGCGCCGACGCGCAATTGGACGCTCTGGTGAACGCGCGATCGTACGCGCAGGCGGGCGGGCGGCAGCGGTGAAGGCGCGATTTTAAGCCGTCCGATCTCGCGATCGGACGGCTGAAAATCAAGCGGCGTGCGTAGGCGTTACGCGCGCGGCTAGCCGAGCGGGCGCGTGTGGGCGCGGCGGCGACGGCGACGGCGGGGCTTTAGCGACGGTTTTATCCGTCACTAAAGACCCCTTATTTATTATTTTGAAGATGTAATGTCCATTTTGCCCCCACTCCTTGCAACTATAAAAGGAGACCCCCTCCATACGAAATTTTCATCCCTTCCTTCTCCTCTCTACCTCTCCAAAGCTCAAGAGAAGCTTGTCCCACACCCGGGATGCTTCTCGCGAGATAAAGTCCAAATTTTCGTCCGCCTTCGGAAGTGGATCCCGCGACGACGACGGCGTGCTGCTTCGTTCCCGTTCTTCTGCTTCGTCCTCCTTCGTCCCGCTTCGTTCTCCTTCGTCCAGGCGTCGTCCCGTCCGGCTCGTCCTCCAAGCAACCGTCGAGGAGGATTCTCTCTCCCTATTCTTTTTACTGCTTTCTAGTATAGATTTACTGCTTTCTAGAGTAGTCTATTCGTCCTCCGAGCGATCGTCGAGGAGGACATTTCTCCCTCCATTCTTTTAATGCTTTCTAGAGTAATTGTTTTATGTTTTCTAGTTGTAACGAAAGAACTCTTTTATGATAAATTCCTTGTCTATTCTACATCTCATTTTGATTTCCATGTATAGTATTCCTTCTCTCTCCCTTACTCCCTCTCTCTCTTTTATTTGTTGTAGATACTTAGATAGTTTAAATTGAATTTCTTTGTGACAAAATAAAAAGAAACGCGAAGTTTTTAAATCAAACGTTCGCCTCCCTGTGTTCGACCCGGAATTTTAATTTCGGTATAAATTTTATTTGTTGAACACGAATCCTTCGCTTTCGAACTACAACGACGGGTTTTCCAAAACCGAACACGTTAGCGTAGCTTCGTAAATACGTTCAACAGTATCAGAGCATGTCTTGTGTGTAGGTGTCAAATCCTTAACAAGACGATCCTATGGCAACTAGGGTGGTAGCAACAAATGGAAGCTTTGGAGTCGTAATGACGAAACCTCCTTACTTTGATGGTACGAATTACTCGTACTGAAAGCAAAGGATGGAAGTCTTCCTCCAATCTCGAGATTACTTACTTTGGGAAATGGTGGAAACACCATTTGAAAAGGCAGTGCATCTAGAGAATGGAGTTTTAATAGAGGACAACAAGAAGAAACTCTCTTTGAAGTCCAAGGCAATGAATGCCTTGTATTGTGCACTCAACCCCAACGAGTTTAATTAGATTTCTCAATGCAAAACTGTATATGAAATCTAGAAAACTCTTGAGATTACTCATGAGTGAACGAATAAGGTAAAAAATTATAAGGTTGTTTTATTAACTCAAGATTTCGAGAAATTGAAATGCATGAAAATGAGAGTGTGAAGGATATGTACACTCACTTCACATTCATTATTAACAACTTGAAGGCTCTAGGGAAGACCTTCGTAAAAGGTGAGCTTGAAGATAAGATCTTATGCTTTTTAACTAATGTTTTTGAGCCTAAAGTTACAGCCATGGAAGAAGCAAATGAGGTAGAAAACCTTGATATGGATCAACTCCTTGGAAATCTCATGGCATATGAGACTAAGCTCAATCAAAAGAAGAAAGGATCAGAGGAAGGAAAGAAAAAGCAACTAGCTTTTAAAGTTTTTTTAGATCATGAGGATAGTGATGAAGAAGAAAATGAAGATCTTGAGTTTCACACATGTAAGTTTCAAAAAGTTTTGAAGAATAACATGAATTTTAGGAGAAAAGGGGATAATGAAGAAACAAAGAAAGAACTAATCATTTGCCACCATTGCAAAAAGATGGGGCACATTAAAAAGGATTGTCCACTTCTCAAAGAGGATCTTGAAAGGACTAAGAAGAGGCAAGATAAAGAAATGAAGAAATTTAAGAAGTTCAAAAGAAAGCCTTTCAATCAACTTGGGATGAATCAAGTGAAAGTGAACAAGAAGACAACGATTCAAATAACGAAGAATCCGCTTGTCTTGGATTCATGCCACTTGAAGATGAAAGCAAGGAAGAAAACAACAATGATGAGGTATCAACTTCTTACAATGTAGAAGAATTGCAAGATGCCTTAGAAGAAATTTATGAGCTTTGTAGGTTGTTAACAACAAAAAATAAAAAGTTAAAAAGTAATTGTAGTTCTTTTGAGCATGAAAAGCATGCACTTGTAATAGAAAACACAAATCTTATTATGGCTAAAACTCAACTTCTTGAAGAGAATAGCTCATTGAAAATAAATATTTCCTTGTTGAAAGATATAATAGATTTTATTGAAAAGGATCTAGCTATCCTTAAAGAGGATTCAAATAAGCTAGTTAGTGATCTTGTCAAGATTACCAAGGGTAAGAAGAAAATAAATGATCAAGCCTAACTTAACACACACTAAGATTTTTGTGTATGAAAGCCAAGAGGATGAAATCCAAGCAACACACACTCTTGGATGAGTTATTCTAACCCTAGAGGACCCAAGAAAATATGGGTACTGAGGTCTTTGGTTTATTCTTGTTTTGTAGATAATCGCAAAGATCCAAGTCATTATCTATATGGACTTCATCAAGGATATGGAGAGTGGAATCCATACCGTTGGTAATAAATCAATCACTTGGTGTCACCTTCATTTAGTAAGTTTGGAGGTAAATTTTTAGTTTATTTCATTGATTTTGATATGGGAGCTTATATTACTTTTAAGGTTAAAAAATGGTAGAAAACATATGCTTATTGTTAGGGGGAGTTACTTCAAATTGACTAGCTAAATTTTTTTTGCTTAAAAAAAGAGGAAAATGATCATAGCTTAATAGAGAAGCATAGATTAAGGGGGAGACTGAAATGATTATGATTATATCTTTTTGATAATGTGAAAAGGGAGGAGAAATATCTTTTGCTTTATATGGTTTTGTCATCATCAAAAAGGGGGAGATTGTTGGTGATAAAGCACCAACAAAATGTTATGTTTAATATTGTATTTGGAGATCATATTTCAAGTTTAGGAATGGATGAAGCTTGATGAAAGCTCAAGCCCTTTGAAAGGATGGAAGAGAAAAATCATTAAGGAGATGAAGATTAGGATTAGCTTTATTTCTTTGTTTTTTTCTTTTTAGAATGTAAAAGAGCCTTGGATTAATCTTAGGGTCCCCTTAGAACCTTCCTATTCATACCTTTCTCCTTAAAGTTGAGATTTAAGTTTTGTTGATATTTCGAATGTTTCATGTTTCTTTCAGATGCCTAAGTTTGCTTTTCCAGATGTCTAGAATCATATCCAGAACTTAGGACCATGTTCAGAATGCTCGATCTCTGTCACCTAGAATTTTAGACGTCATGTTTTCACTTCAGCCGTTGACATGTTTGATTCAAATACAACGGTCAAGTCTTTTCCCCAACGATTGATTTGACCACAATTGAATTCGTCGGTTACTCATTGACTGTGAAACGTTGTAGGCCTTTAGACGTCCTGTTTTTCTTTCAGACATTTGCTTTAAGTCATCCAACGTTTTCATCAGACGTATTATAAGACATCTGGTCACGAAACCTTAGATCCTTGTCTAGATCCAATCTCATTCCAGTAACATAGTGTTTTGACACTGAAGTATTTTTAGACGTCCATTTTTATTTTCAGATGACTGAAACGACTCCTTCAGATGTCTATAATGTAGTTCAGACATCTGGTCCAGTCAAACCTTGTTTTAAATTTGTTTCAAGCCATTCAACCTCAATTTAAATCATTCCTTTATGATTTCCAATGACTACCTAGACCTAAACCTGACCCTTTACACCTATAAATACCCACCATGGGTTGCCTTAAGCCTATTCACTAACCATAAAAGTATTTTGGAGCAAAATTCTTCCAATTATCATGTTATAAGTTTTCTAGTGCTATTGTGCTCCATTGTTTTCAACTTTTTACGAGTAATTCCACTCCCCCTCCGATTCTCTGCATCTCATATGTTTGTAAAGGGAGTATCCTAGCCTACTTTATATTCTATATCATTCAAGGCTCATAACATTTATATTATATTGTTTTCATTAGTTCATTTAGGTGCCCGAGCTATGAGTTTTTCGTTTTCTCTTAGAAGAGGGGCTAAATTCTCCTTGGGGGTTGTCTAGGAGAGGGGAATTATATTTTAAGGAATACCACGCTTAGATTAATGGTGTGGCTTAGTGATTTCCATTTGATTTGGGGGCAAATCCTAGATTAGGAGATCTAGGTAGAGGTTTTTTCCGCAAAGGTTTCCTCTCTAAATACTTGTGTTATTTGTTGTGATTGTTGAAATTAATTTTTATTATACAATTCACCCTCCTTTCTTGTGCCACAAACACATATATCTCTCTAGACATCCATACCTAATTCTAGACGTTTGAAGACCTCTTAGACGTCCAATAAAGGACCATTAGACCCAATTTACCTTATGTTAGAACACAATCCTCTCGAGACTCGTTAGAAATATTTTATTAATATTTTCAGATGTCCAGACACACTCTCAGAAGTCCAATAAAGAGACGTTAGACATTATCTAACCCAAATCTTGATTGTCAAACCATCTATCATCATTAGATTCTCGGGAAATCAATTTTCAAGGACTATCCTTGATATCAGACATCTAATAGGCTCTCGATGATTGAGGATTATACACTAGATCCCTATTTAAATTCGATTATTTCCATGAGGCAAACATTCCTTTATCAGACATCCATCAATAGCTCCAGACGTCTTATATGTAAATATTAGACGTCTGATTCCTAAACACAAGATCCCTGTTTGGATTTGATCAATTCCAGGAAACCCACCATTTAGAATTAGACGTCCAAAAATTATTTTAGACGTCCAATATACTTTCAGCAAATGTTTGACCAAATTGTTAGTCGTCTAATCTTGCTGTCAGAACCAATTCAGAACCAATTATTTCTTGATTTGATTTGGATTTTGACCCAATTTCTTGGGATATGGCTCCAACGATTGTAAGGCCTCCCCCAAGCCTTCTTATGCTTTCCTAAGACCTCTATAAATAGACAAGAACCTCTCCTTTACTAAACACATAGAAGAGACAATTCTTTCCACTATTATAGGCTTTTGAGAGAAAATCTAAGAAGAAGAAAGATCTACACTCCACATCCAAGAGCAACAAAACGCTGTGCGATCATGTCCATCCACTTCCACCTTAAGGGAAGTAATTTTTGCCTATAGGGGCTTAGTGTTAACTTATACTTTGTGGATCTATAGGTCTTGTATTTTGTTTTTTTTATTTTGGTTGGGTATTTACGTTACAAATTCCTGTCTCATTCATGAAACAAAATTCTCTTCATGAAGAAGAGGGATTTGAGGTACAGTACCCTCGATTTATAGTGTGGTTGCATTGAGATTGTGCCACCATCGATTTAAAGTGGTGCATTTAGTGGATTTGATCTACTTGTTTGATTGTGAAATCCAAAGTTGGGAGGCTTAGGTGGTGGTTTTTACCCAAGTTAGGTTTCTACCAAAAAATTCTTGTGTCTTGTGGTGAATGCTTGTGTGATTGTTTTTATTTGTATCAAATTTTTTATATTGCACTATTCACCTTGCCTCTAGTGCGAAATCTCACCTTCTACTATTTTATTATATTTTTCTTTCATTTGTTTTCTCCCTTTTTTTCTCTTATTTTTCTAGGTGAGTGGCTATCCTTCCTCCATTCAAGAACATCTCCAATGACAAGCTCATGAAAACTCGGGATGCTAGGTTGTGCTCTAAGCACTCGACACTGGGGAGGCTCTCCCAATGCAATGTGATAGCCATACCTGTAGGGGCCTTTATTAGTTTTGATATAAGTTAAGTCCAGTTAATTGTAAAGGCTCCCCAATCTCGGCCTTATTAAAACTCATTTTCAAGGTTGTGGTTGCCGGTAAGTCAAATCAAGTGTGTGAAATTTGGATGCTTAGGTTACTCAACTTCCCATACTGGAAGGTAGACCAATGAGCCCTATACTTTCTTCCTTATTGACCTTTGACGTTAATCAGGAGAATTCTTTAAGAATTTACTTTACACCCCAGTCCTACAGGACTCCTCTAGTTGATTAAGCTGACCACAACTTGAAGGGCCTTATGGGCTAAGTTTCCTTAGGACTCCCTAGACTTAGCGGCTTCTATATATCTAAATTTCACTAATCTTAGGTAGAGTTATGCAGCTATGTTTTTAACAAAGTGATATTTTATTTTTTATTTTTTGAATTTTTATATAGAAAATAAACAAAAAATTTCATGGAGATGATAGATTAATTCTGGGATACATATATCCACAGCCCCAAGCTTATCTAATGCAATGTTTTCATTATATGCAAGGTGTACAGTAAGAAGATAGCACCTGAATGTGGCATTGAAACCCGTGTAAGTTGAAATATCATACCAAGAGATTATGTCCAACCTATAAGGACACTCAGTTGTAAGTACCTGTAGGATCTATATTTCTTCACTGGGGGTGTGAATAGTGTATATGGATTGAATATATGAAACCACAACAAGCAAGACAAATTGCATCTTGACTTATAATTGAAATCGTTTCGAGTAAAAATCACTATCTAAGTCTCCTAGCTTGAGATTTTCTCGACTTGTTGACGCTAATCAATGCACTAATGCACCACTTGAACTAGGGTGACATAACCACTTTACAAACCTTCTCTTCTGACACCTGACATGAGAAGAACTATGAGAATCCCAACAACTTGGGTCCTAATCAAAACAACTCAAATATAAAAATATAATAGATATGCTATGGAACCTCAAAAGTATTCAAACTGTATTCTTTTAGAGCCTCAGAAAGTTGTGCTTTTGGAAGCGTTGAAGCGTAGGTGCAAAGGCACAAAAGCATGAGGTAGAGAAAGAGCACTTTTTGCTTTGGAGTTACTTTTAGAGGTGTATTTTGAAATGAGGGTCGAGGGTTCCTATTTACATGTATCTTTTTGGCTAATTTGGAAACTTCATAAAAACGGTGTTGGTTGATCAAAGTTTAGTTTGGTTGAGAAAAAGTAACTTTGGTCAATTAATGTTTTATTTTAATCAATTATCTATTGATCAATTAAATTACTATTTTGATCGACTTCTTGAGAAAGAGTAGATTTGGTCATTAGAAGATTTTGGTCGGTTAAACCTAATCTTTTAGTTGATCAAGGTTATTATGTTGGTCGATCAACAATAGTTGGTTAGGGTTGTGGGGAGACAATGAAGGAAGGAGGATGGTAGGCGGCTGACCGATGGAGGGGCAAGGAGGACTCCCTTGTGAGATGCGAGGAGAGGAGGGAGGCAAGATATGTGGAAGAGGGGGTCGTGTACAAGAGAGGTGATGTGCTTTCATTGTTGCGAGTGGGGCCATATGGCGGCTATGTGTAGGAACCTGATCATGTACCTTGCAAGTAGAGGGCTAGGGCATATGAGGGTGAACTGTCGGAGTCGTCCCCATCGTGATGATCATCGGTCCTATGCCCAAGCTGCCATGGGAGTCAACACGAGGGTGCAACAACCCTTAAACCTTAAGCGAGGGTTTAAGGGTGAGGAAGGAGTTGGACGCCCAGTGCATGCGAGGGTGCCTTGACCTCCATCAAACCCTCCTGCTCTCGACGTCGAAGTTCCCTTTCCACCGGATGGTCTACGGACAAAAACCATCTTCTCTTCTTTCTCTGACCACCTCTGTGGCAACTCCAGTGAGCTTCTTGGATCTCCTTCCTCCACATCTCCAACTGCCAAATTGGGCAATCCAATCTATTCCTCGACTTGCTCCGCTTCTCGCTGACCAATGCAGAAACTTCCTCGCCAATCCTCTCACTGGAGGTCTTCATCCCTTCCACGTCTAGCAAGCCACGCTGATGTGGAATTCCGCCCCCTTCGTCCCTTAGATTAGTTCTTGTTCTTCCTCTCTTTCTTTAGGTTAGATTCAACGCCTTCTCACTCCAATTTCAACCACTAAACCACCATCTCCTCCGCCTTCTTCGCATTTAGCGAAGCTTTGGGAGCTTCGCCCGGCCACCACATCGCACCAAACACAACATCACCACCACCACAACCTTACTCTCCCTTTATGGAACAAAAGCCCCAATATAATTAGGTGTTTTGATCACTCCAACCCCCGGCCAAACGACCCACACCCCCATCGTCATCCCTAACGTCGTCCAGCCACCACAAGCTTCCATTCACCAAGCCGCACCCACTGTTGAGTTCCTCACGCCACGATGATCACCAAGAACTTTTTCATTAGGGCTTAGAGCCTGTATTACACATTGTAGGTCCTCACTAGAGCTCTGACTGTGCAGCAGCCATCGCCATTGTTCTCCGCCTCTCTCTGACTACCAAACACCCCGCCACCAATAGCTAGAGGTGCAACTTTGTCCCAAGAACCAAGCGCCACCTTTAGTTGGCTATAGTAGCAACAACACTAGCAGCAATTGATCGAGAGAAGGGACTGAAGTTGAAGCACGAAGAAAGAATGATTTTAGTCCCACATCAGTGGGATTTGTTTTTGAAATGTGTATATAATGCTTTTGTGTTGTAGGCTTGTCACCTCAACACAAGGGGGTGAAGTCCCCTCCTCACTCACTGTACACTCCTCACCCACCACCACGCGTCGGTGGGCTTGGTCCCTCTGCCTAGATTCGATTAGCCGTTATTATACACCCGTATACCTAGTTCTAGATTCGAGAGAGAAAAAGAGATTCTAAGGAGGGAAGGGGGAGGTCTTTGCACTGTGCACCTCAGGGTGCGTGCCAACACTTAGGAAATTATGAGTTCTGAAGGAGCTGCTGCACTTGGCATTTGAGCCATCTGACCTTAGGGTCTGACGTATGACTATGGCTTGGTTCTGGGCATTGTGGAAATATATTGATATTTGGTCTGACGTGGATATTCTTGATTAGTGGTTGAGAAATATTGTTGATAAATTTGATTAGGATTAGTGCTTAATTGAACCACCATTTTTAGTCCTCTCTTTTATATTTTTGTCCCTAACGTTTGAGATATATTCTTGCTTTATTGAATATCATTGTTTATCTGATTCACTTGCATTATTTTCTCTGAATATTATGAATAGTGGATTGATTTGTTACACTTGCTCCCTGCGAATGACCTTGGAACTCATAGTTTTTCAAGCATTATAAATTTAAGTGTTGTATCGCTTTTATCGACTATACTACGATGCTATACTTTACTAAAACACAGTAGAAGCGTATCAACACCAGGGGCTTGTGTAAACCCGTACCCATCATTTGACTACCCTCTTAGTCTAACACTACATTTATTAAGGGAATTAGGAACGCTTAGAGATAACTTTAAATATGGATATCAATCCTAGAATGAAATGAAGTCCTTAATGGTCAAGTGACTACCAATTTTAATTTAGGCTTAGAAACTTAAAGTGACGGGAATGTGATGGGCGTTAGTTGGGGTAATATTCATTTTGTTTTTATGTTTGTTCGAATTTGGGTGGGAATGTGATGCCCAAAGCCAAAATAAGGAGGTTTGCAAACAAGGATTAAGATTAAAGGATTTTAGGGTTTGATAAGATTTAATCAAAATTTTAAGATTCTCTTGTTAATGATTCAAACAAGTTTGAAATGCTTCACACAATATTTCAATCATGTTTGGAGTTGGTGAAAGCCAATTCCTTTAATTGAATTGTGTGACTAAGAGAAAATCAAAACCCTAAAGTTGAAAATCCTATGTTTGCAACTCTAAAAAATGAATCTCTTTTTAAAATCTTTTTAGGTGATTGTCTAAACAAGATGAAAAAATCACCACCTGATAGGAAATCAAACAAGGAATCCAAAAGTAATTTTTTTGAGATTTTAGGAAACTGATTGATATTTTTTTGGAATTTTTCTTCTTGCTGGTGTCAAAAGGCAAAAATGATAGATTCGAAAGAATGATTCTCTAGAAACCTCAAATAGCCTCAAAACTTTTTGAGAATTTTATATAATGTAGATAATTTATCAAGGTTTCAAGAAATATAAAGTTTACCTAAATCTAATGAGTAGAAAAATTTATAAAATTCACAAACAGTAAGAAAATAGTAAAGAAATAGGGTTTGACCCTTGTTTTCTCCATGAATTTTTTAATTTTTTCTACTTGTCAAAACTTTCGGCAATTTGGAAACAAGGTTCCTGACTCAAAGGGGCTTACTTGAGTGAACTTTGAGGATTTTTGGAAGCTTTTAAGTGTTCGAACCTAATTTTTGAAAATCAAGATAGAAGTCTGAATTTTCAAAAATTAGAGACCAAAAAGAAGGTGGTGGAGAATTGAAGCAAACAAGTAACAAAATGATTTTTAGGGTTCCACCACCCTTAATTTTTCTTGTTTTTGATTTTTTTTGATAATTTAAAGATTTTTTTATTTTTAATGAAAGAAATGGCCTGGGGTACTAACATGAAGTACATGGGAAGACAAGACACTTGAAGTTTTCCACTCGAAGTGAATCCAAATCCCACTCCTGCTCCTGATTTGAACCTAACAAAGCAAAACACAAAACTCATGAAGACTCAAGTAGGCAAGAGAGATACAATAATATCAACTAAGCCGTGCCTCCCTAGCAATGACGCCAAAAAGTGATAGCGAAAATATGCACTTTTGTAAAAGTGGGTTTTAATGTCATTATAACGCGTAAATCGCATCAACTTTTAAATTTGTAAACCTAAATAGTAGTGGTATATGGGGTCATCCAAGGAGGCCAATTGTTAGTCAAATAAATGATTCTCTCTTATGCCTCTCAAATCAACATTTTTCTTTTTGTATTTTGGTTTTGTGAATTTGTAGGATTTTTCAATAACAGGCACAATTACGAAGATGACTACGCTAAAGAAGACTATGCCTATGTAAGCAATAGAAATTACTTCCTCTTTCTAGGCTCACCCTAGGCAAGTGCACCTAGGGTAATTAGAAAGATGGAAAGTGAGTGCTCAACAAATTTGAAACTACTGATTAAAAGCACATAAAATGGTAAAGCACGGAAATGAAGAAATGCACTTGATTGATAACAAGGTTAAGTATTCAACTACTTAAGGAGCTCACTTGTGTGGATGGGAACCACACAAGTAATCCTAAGTAGAGGAATGCTTACTACAATGAATGATTCCAACAAAAAGAAATAAAGAAGGTAGAAGAATCTCTCGAAGAGATAGAGTAGTCCTTCGCTCCAAGCTCAGTGGCTCTTGAAATTGAAGAAGGGTTCCTCCTTCTTGGAAGCTTCCTCACTTGCTCCTCCTTAGGGTGGGCGTCCACCTTGGCTTCTCCCCTCTTCTTGGTCGCCCCCTATGAAGAGATTAACGTGGCACAAGAAAGAAGATAGAAGAAGAAGAAGACACCAAGGAGGCAGGTATGTTGCCCCCTTAATCTTCTTCTCTTCTCCTTTCTGGGCCGTGGGAAATGGTGGATGTAGGTAGAATTATGGTGACCAAGGATAAGTTTTAGTGGTGGTTCGAAGGGGTATTAATGGGAGGAGTAAAGAAGGGATTGGCGTGGGATTAGGTGGAGGGCTAGGATGGTTTGATGGGGTGGCTATGGGGATCCTAAGACGGAGATAAGTTGGCGCCAACTAAAGGGATGTATGGGAGGTGGTTATGGTGGTGTTAGTGACGCTTGGTAGTGGAGAGACACCAAGAGTTGCCACCACTTTTGTGGTTTCTAGAAGGACTTGGTTGGCACCAATCTAATGGAGGGTCTGGATGTTATTTAAGGGATGATGGATGGTGGAGATGGAGGGAATTTTTGGAGGGAAGAGTTGGTGCCAAAAGAAGGTGGTTAGAGGGTGGTTTTGGCACCAACATGGAGGTGTCCTTTGGTGGTTGAGAGGGGTGAAAGGGTGGCTATGGTTGGTGCCAAAAGGAGGGTGGACTATGTAGCTTAGGTAAACTTAGGGTTAGGTGTATTTGGTGGAGCTAGCTAGGTAAGCTTTTGAGGTGTTCGTTGGCCAAGCTAGGGGAGTAAGAGCTGAGCTAAGCTAGCTAAGGTAGCAGATGAGTAGAGGAGGAGATGCTCTGCTAAGGAGGAGCTGAATTGAGCTGCACTGAAGTTGACTGAAGCTAGTTGATGCTAAAGAGAACAGGAAAAGAGCTCAATAGCTAGCTTAGCTAGCTAGTTCTTTGCTAGCTGCTAAACCAAGCAAGATTGAGCTTGATTCTTCAATCCTAAGTTGAGGTGAGCTAAAGTTGATCTTCTCGAAGACTAGCTAGCTAGCTTAGGTCAAGTAGCTAAGCTCAACTAAGTTGATCTGAGTTTAGTCTTCGAGAGCTGGAGTTGAACTATCCTGAGTTGGGTGATGGCTCTGTAGCTGACTTAGCTTAGTTAGTTGATGACTAATAGCTAAGCTGAGTCAAGTGGAGCTTTAGTGAACTGGCTAGAGCTGAAATGGAGCTGGTATCAACTAAATTAAGCTAATCTAAGCTACCTTTCCACTGAGGTGAGTTGAATGGAGTTGAGGTGAACTAGCTTGAGCTACCATTCAGTTGAGGTGGGCTGCATGGAGCTAAGAATAGGTTGATCCAGCTAGAATGAGGTAGGATCCAACTGGGATGAGCTTCTTCTTCATCTTCTGCCTTCTTGAGTGTTAGGGTTTGTGGGCTCTAGCTCTCTGCCTATCCCTAACACTCAAATAAATACATTAAAATACAAAAACAATGCAATGCATGCCTAAATGTAGCTCAGAAATCCATTCGCGGAGTTAAAACCCTAAAAACTAGGTCTATTTTAGGGCATAAGAATAATGATAAATTGACGTTTTATCATATACTACTATGTGGAATACAGAGTTTTGTGATGAACACAAAGAAAAATATAAGAAAAAGAATAAAAACAATACACAAGCTAAATTACATGCAACTAGGCATGCATGATATTATTAAAAGGACAAGAATTATAAGAGTTATAGACTTAGCACTTCCAAATGGGTCTATAAATGTTGTGATCCAAAAGGTGCTAACTCAAAAGGATTCTTAAGAAAATGGGTATCTAGGTAAAATGTATTAAATTGCTTTGCAAGAATAGAAAGACAAGATGATCATAGATAGTGAGTGTTCTAGACACATAATGGGACATGCTGACCTTTTTATCGATTGAATGAAGATCAAGAAAGGAAGACACATGGAGTGCAACAATGAAACGTGTTGCCAGATCATGAAGGTACGCATTGTTTTATTATCTTTGATGTTTGACAAAAAGGAGATAAATATATTGATAAGGAAATATACATATTTTCCAGGCTTAGGGGGGAGCATAATTTCATAAGGAGGGTACTCTTACCTCTCACTATGGTTTATTTTGAAAATTATACTTATTTGCATAATAGTTTTGTGAACATCAAAATGAGGGAGATTGTTGGATTCACGTTCTACATCAAGTTTTGATGTTAACAAAACCCTTTGTATTTAATGTTTGCAATTGAGTGTTGCTATAGATGGAGGTTGCAAAAGGCCAAGACAAACAAAAGGTGATGATCTCGAGATGATGATGAGGATGAAAGCTTCGAACTAGCTCAAGTGAAGATGTTGTTTGTATTTTTTTTAGTAGAGCGTGAGCCTCCTAATAAATAAGATTAATGTAGCTAATGTAAAAATGATCTAAAGATAATCTAGGATTCAATTATTTGATTCCTAATCAAAGATCACTTTTCTTAGTTCAAGTCATTTTCAAAAGTGGATTAACGAATCAACAAAATCTATGTTTAATTAAGATACTTGTTAATTTACTCAAAAGTATCGATACTAAAGCTTAGTACCAGTACAAATTACAAGTTTGGCCATTTTTAGTTCATGACAAAGAACCAAACCTGTACTTGACAAGTACCAATACTAAAGATCAGTATCGATACCCATAGGTTATAGATTTAGGTTTCTACAAACCTCATATTAGGAAGTAACGAGTATCGGTACACACGCTTGGTATTGATACTCGCAAGGTACTGTTTGTAGCTCTCTTAGTTTAAAAATAAGACTATCTCACTAGTAGCGATACTTGTCCTTTAGTGCTGGTACTAGCTATCCGTCAAGCCAGATCTGAATGCCTAAATAATTGGATTTATGGTTATTAATGTTGAGATTTAAACTCAAACGACCAGTATTCAATTTCCTTTGGTCTTGAGTCTACAAATAGGCCTTCTAAACCTTAGTTTACACACAAGAAAAATTAGAAACACCACTTGTGCTCAAAGGAGAATTTCTACTCCATTTCCCTCTATAATAAGAAGCTTATTATGCACCTTCAATGCTATTCATTCTTCGTTAAGATGAGCTCGTGAACATGCTTAGAATTACATCTGATTTGTTGCATGGCTAGATCATTAGGCTCTCATATTAGTAACATCTTTTAATTATTGTTCAGAGGCCTAGGAATATTGTTGTAAGAATTTATTCTTGTCTTACACCAGTGCTAGTTTGTAATCAGCTTGTATATTGAATTTGGATTGAGGTAACCCCTTAATTACATAGGTTAGTGAAATTGATTATCTCAGGGTAAGAGAATCAAGATGAAAAATCCTAAGTTGAGAGGCTTAGGTAGTGGAATATCCTAAGTGAGGGAACCACTATATATTTTTTTGTGTACTATTCTTATGGTTTGACTTTCATTTTGTGCAATTATCTTTTTGTCCCACACTATTCATCCACCCACCAACCCCCCCTCCCCCCCCTCCCACCAACTAGTGTGTCCTTGTGTGTGTCACCCTATCCCAGGCACGACACCTAATCCTCCTTATCACTCATCCAACAAGATTTTCAATCTACTAGTCTTGATGCACCAATTAACTATTTTAAACCTATATCTAATTCTGCAGCACAGTTTCATTTGACAAATAAGTGAATTGATTACCAAGATCTTTTAGAGGATAACAGGCTATTATATAAGTAGGATTCAAACCTTAGACTTAACACCTATTTATAGGATGGGGATATTACACCCAAGTAGAGGGATGAAAAGACTTGTTTATATACAAGGATCACAAACTCCTATGTGACAGTGATATTAACATTGAGGGGTTTATATCTATATATATTCCTGTAAATTTTTGATAAGATGTTTATAGTCCTATATATTTGATATTTACATATATATCCCTATAAGATTACTCAGTTAATGTCGTATGTCCCTACTCCGTTAAATCTATTGGAAAACGTCATAAAAAAATTAAAAAATATAAGAAAATTTATATATACCTCCCTATTTACCTCCCATCACCTTCTCCTTCACCGTCCCACCACCTCCTTCGTTGTTACCCACATTTCCTTCCTCTTCACCAGCAATGATCCTCTCAAGCTCCTCGATGTCCTTCTCGGGTATGCTGTCGACAACGGGGGGAGTTCCGACACGTTGAGCACCCCGAGACTCCTGCAAACCTGGAAGTACCTCGTGAGCCTCGCACTTTGATCCCTCACCCTCCTCAGCACGAGTATCTCCATCAACCTTTGCATGACTCCACTCCTTCCTCCTCCTTCCAAAAGGACAACAACTTGAACACTGTCATGAGGGCGTGAGCGATCCCATTACAAATGCCACTGTACACGTCAAAGATCTTGACCACGACGTAGTCCATGGCCTCGAGGACAAGAGGGGAGCACATGTCATCGCTGTTGGAGGGGCGGACCTGCATGAGGTCGAGCTGGTCCTGAATCTTCTACTGCCTGCGAAGGTGGGCCATCTCTAGGTCGGTGGTGGGTGGGGAATGTGTGGAGGCGGAGGAGGACTGGTGGGAGAGGAAGGTGAAGTATGCGCAGACAAAGGTGGAGAAGGTGGGCGAGGAGGAGGTGTCGCGGAAGCAGGAGAGGTTGAAGGGGACGCAACGGTGGGAGGTGGGGAAGTAGAGGAGGAGGCCCTTGAGGGTGATGGCCAAGCTGCCCTATCGAAGGAGTCAAAGGAGCAGTCCTAGCAACCCCAAACACAGCGGAGGTTGAGAAGAGGGCAGAGGAGATGCCACTAGGGCTATACTCCATGTTGAAGACCCTGATCTCGGCGAGGGTCGAGGAGGAACCATGGAGGAAGAGGCTGTAGAGGGTCTTGTCGGAGGAGAAGAGGTGGGACTGAGGTATGGCGATGAGGATGGCATCTTGGTGGAGGTGGTGGGTCGAGGAGGGGTGGAGGAGGGGGTGGCCCCACGGAAGGGGGTGGAAGGGGAAGGGGGAAGTTATAAGAAAAAGAGAGGAAATGAAAGGGTTTATTATAAATAATATATTAATTATTTAATCTCAAGGGTGTCAAAACATGCTATCATATTTTATGAGATATATACGAAGTTGTAAGATAAATGTAAAGAATTATATATAAAATATCTTTTTTTAAATTTTTTATGATTTTGGTTGGATTTAATAGAATATGAACATATGATCTTAATGAAGTAACTTTATCGGATAATTTACTTGATGGATTAGGAACATAGTGTTAATAAATGTGAAACTGATGTTAATCTATAATTGTGCTTACTTGCGGTGTGGTGTTAATACCAGTTTGTGTTTACTTGAATTAATGTTAGGTTGTGGTGTTAACCCTTATAGTATTTACTTGATAGTGGTGTTAGATATATAAAACATGAGATATGTTAGATATATAAGTGGTGTATAATTTTAACATGAGTTTGACTAATACTAGTTAAAACTAGTGTTAGACAAATCCATGTTAAAATTATTAAACCTAGGTTAATAAATAAGGAATTAAGTAACTAAATATATGGGAGATAATATTCCTAGTAAATTAGACCTACAGGAATATATATATATATATATATCTTATTGAAAATTTTCAATGATATATATATAAAAATCCTTACACCAACGTATAGACAGAGACATGAACTTCTATTAATAGACTAAGAGCACTAAATTTGACTTTCAGATTTCCTAATATAATCCGGAGTTTTCAACAAAGTAACGTAATCACGGTCATGATCAGCTCAATCTTTAGTGGATTCCGCAAATCAGCAAACTTTTTTTCTTTTCGTGTATCATATACGTCATTGTTGAGAAAAAGGAATTCAACAATTACGCTTTAACTTATCTTCTTCCATTTCACAAGAGTTATCCGGAATTAATTTTATACCAAAATAGATAATACCTTGGAAACACCTAATTGAGCTCTGATGTGGAGTGCGTTGCCTTCTCTTTTATCTCTTGGTTGGAATGTAAATTATAATCAACTATATTGTGATTACCTTTTGGGTGTAAGTTTGAAAATTTAAAAGTTGACGTAAATTTTGATGTACAGTATTATTTTTTTTATTTAAAAAAAATACTTATATGGTAGAATCTATAATTGTTGAAATTAATAAATTATATTTGTATGAGTACAAATCACTCAAACTATCTTCGGAATCACTTTTCATCGGTGTAAAATCACTTTACATCGGTGCAATATTATTTATACTGGTATAAAATCACTTTTTATATTTGAAATAATTTTGTACCAGTGCAATCTTAGTTTACACCAGTGCAAAGTAATTTAAATTTAAGATTATACTGATGCAAAATTAAATTCTAAGTATTTCTTCACCTATGTCAAGTTATTTTATACTTAAAAGGTGATTTCTCACCTTAAAGTTTAATGTTTAGTCTTTAGTATTTAGGGTTTAACTATGTTAAATGCTAAACCTTAAGATGAAAAATCACTTCTCATACGTGAAACTACTTTCCATAAATCTAAACTGTAAACCTTAAATCCTAAATTCATATGTCAAAATCAATTTACATGGGTGAAACTACCCTTAAAATAATTTTGTATCGATGTAAAATGAGATTACACCAGTGTAAAGATACGTTAGAATAATTTATCATCAGCATAAAATTATTTTACATCGTTATAAAATCATCCATAATAATTTATCAATAATGTAAGATTATTTATCAGTAGTGTACAATTATTTATCACCTATATATTTTAATTTAAATTGATGTGATAATTTTTTCAAATATAATGAAATCGATCATATAATAAACATCATTTTTTTTATATTAAATACCAATTATCAAATATACTCGTGTTCAAAGTAAAGTATAAATCATGTAAACAAAATTCACGAATTTGTCAGTATCACTTTTTACCTCAACAATTGCATTACGGTTAAAACAAAGTATATTATGAACATACGCTAGCCCACGAAAATGTCCGAAAATCTTTCTATTTCTCGAGTTATTTTCCATGCCTTTTTCTACCATCCCAAGTGCTCTAACCTCGACTGACACACCGCAACTATTTTTTAATAAGTAGAAATCAAGGAAAATTATCAGTGCTCTATTGCTGCTCATCGATAATCAAAGTTAATATGACAATTTGATGAAATACTAAAAAAAAAAAAAAAGTAGAAAATCGTAGATTTGCATTTGAAATGTAGATTGAAGCCCATGAACACGTACATGCGAACCTATGTCGCAGGCGAACAAATCCGAGACTTTGAAATGCCTGCAAAAATGCCAAAATCTCAAACCAAGGATTTAACAATCAGACGTGCCGTCAAGTCAGTCAAGTTCCGATGTTGATTTTTAATCGATAGCTCAAATTAATAGTGACATTATCATCTAAATTGGATCGAAAAATCTCAGACTAATCAAACTCTCATTTGATTTGTATAAATCAACTAGGTCAAGTCACGTTAAATTAAGATTTAGTTAATTAAAAAGAACTAAATATAGTTATTTGAAAATATTATGTTTAAATAGTCTCAAACTATAAAATAAGTTAAATTGAGGTTTAATTCATTAAAAAAAATAAAATATAGTTATTCAAAAATATTATTTTTAGATAGTCATTCAGACTATAAAGTAAAATGTACGTATTAAAACAAAAGATATAAAAGGTAAATATATAACAAATGACAAACTAATCTTAAATGTAAAATTTTAGAAACTTATTTATTCTCACATCGTTACTAATTTATATCTAATCCTTAACATAACTAATTCAAATTATTTAATTTATAAATTACAACGTAACCAATCCACATTAAATCACATATATTCTCATAAAGAAAAAAGAGTAAACATGAGCCAAGGGTGGTGGTGCTAAAGAGGGAAGGGTCAAAGGTTGGGAGGTGGTGGTGACTTGCAATGGAGGGGAGGACTAGTGGTGGTGGTGGAGAGGAAGGATCGAACAAGGCGAGGGCAATATGGTGGTGGCAGAGGTCAAGGTCTGATTAGCAACGATGGAGGTGGAGTAAGGGGAGGATAGGAAGGAGACTAATCGTAGGGGTGGATGAAGCGACAGCAAAATGAAAGGCTTTGGCAAGAAGCTTTTGACAATGGGAGGGAGCAATGTCCAATGAGGAGAGGAGAGAGGCAACGTCCGATGAGGGCAAGAAGGGTTTAGGGTTTATAAGAGAGAGGAAAGGGCACTGATGAGGGACAAAAAGCATCATCAGACTTAAAACTTCACACGAAGCCCGCGTACGAATTCGATTACCTAGACTTGAAGTAAACAGGTAGATCTGACCCTGCACGACCTACCTTTACTCAAGCGGATTTGGATCCGGGTAAGCCCAGCCTCACCAGAGGGCCCGATGCCATCAAAGTCAAAAAGATGGTAACAACACCCATGATGTCCATGCCGACAGCAACCATGGGATTACCGATGCAATTAATGCTTTGACAACATACGAGCCCTGACAATGGGCTTACTGAGGAGTACAACAAGACTGTGGAGATCTCATAAAATTTTCTAATTGTAACATCACTCTTTGTAACTATAAATAGAGAAGAGAACCCTTACGAGGGCCTCTTCATGCGATCTAAGAGATAAGAACTCCGAGAGATTGTAATCCCACTACTTCTAGTGGATCTTTATGGGAGTCTTGCCCTCCCTCGAGGTGTACACCCCCTTGCGATAGAACTTGGTCACCAACTCGCTCGTCTCCCGTGCGATTGCTTATTTGTGTGCGATTTATTGAGTCGGATCCTTTCTTCATTGGAGGAGCCCGATCAATTGGCACCACTTGTAAGAACCGATAATCACTTGAAATTGTTCCCTGATCGAGAATCTCTATTATGGCCCCAATCACTCGCAACTCCGCTCGCAGTCACCCCAAGAAGGCCCAAGAAAAATCCAGCATCTCGGTGTCCAAATGACACCCTCGACATGCCAATCCTGGTAAAGGGAAGTCGGTAAAACCCGATCGGCTGCTTGAGGCCCCTGAGCAAGACTCCCTCCTCGAGATGTAAGCGAGGGAGGAGGAGTACAAGGCTAGGTTGGCGACTTTGAAGGTGATGTAGCAGTCTATCACCGATAAACTCCTCGAGATTAGACAGATTAGGGAGTTAGGAAAGAATCAGCTGAAAGAGCCCCAGAGTTCGAGCCCCAACGACAAGCAATTGAAGTGGCGTTATGTGGTGGAGGGGGAAAACGCCTGCCTGCTCGAACAACTTGAAAAGCTAAAGCACGAGCTTTGTAGCCAGTGAGGCGAAGCTCCTCCCACTCCTCCGAAAGCTCCACGCCCGCCTTTGCTGGGGGAGTGGTTGGAGGCTCAACCCTTGTCCACTAGCAGTGGGGGCTCCATCCCAGAGATCGTCCGCCAAGTCACTCGGGCGATTAGGGGTATACATCCACGTGCGTACGTCACCACCTTCCTATTCATAGAGGAGGTGATGACGGTCCCTTTGCCAGGGGAGTTCAAGCAACCCATGTTGGAACCTTGTTCCACATCTTGTTTTGGTGTTAACAAAATTATTATGAATTAATGTTTGCAATTGAGTGCTTTTCAGATTTAGGTGAAGATCAAGGCAAACAAAAAGTGATGGAGGCTTGATGAAAAGGAGAAGATGGTGACAATGAAGAGGCAAGATGACAAGGATGGATCAGGAAGAAGAAGATCATCTTCGATTCTTTATTTTTTCTAGTTTAGATTTTATTTTCATAGATTATATGCCTCTTAACAAGAGAACTTAACTTAGATCGTAAAATCAATTAGAGATAAATTAGGATTTATATGGCATTTGTTTTCAAAGTACGTAATGAATTAAAATACTTAAAACAAGTACTTGTAAGCAAGTACCGGTACTGTTCATCAGTATTGGTATTTGCAAGGCACAAGTTTGAAAAGTCATCTCAAACTGTGAACAACAAGTACTGGTACTAACCATGAGTACCGGTACGAGTTGGCCACTGGTTGAAGGCTTAATTCTGGCCTAAACCTTACAAGTACCGGTACCCATGATGAGTACCGATACTGGTAGGTTACTGTGCCCATGTAATCTCAAACCTGGGAGTCACAAGTACAGATACCTATGATGAGTACCGGTACTGGAACTCAGGTACTGACAGCAGTGAATAGCTAGTACCAGTACAGGTACTTTAGTATCGGTACCAGGTAGCCATTGGCTAAATTCTGAATGGCTAGAAAATTAATTCCAACAATGTGAATGTTGGGGATTAATTCCCAACGTCTAGTAGACGAATCCTTGAGGTCCTAAACTCTATATAATGACCCTAGGACTCTTTGTTTGCATACAAGAGACATAAGAAAGATTAGAAATACAAGAGAAATTCCTAGAGCTATATTTTCCAAATTTCCACAATATTCACAAGAGAAGAAATCATGTTTGCTGCTTTTCGTCGTGCTACCCTTTTGCAAACACTTCAACGACGTGATTTTTTCACACATTGTGAAAGCAATTCACGCTCATTCTAGGCTCTCAAATTGGTAATATTATTTTAATTATTGTTGAGAGGCTTAGGTTCTTATTGTAAGAATTTTCTTTCTTACACCAGTTTTCACTTGTACTTTGAGCATTTGCTCGTTTGGGTTGTAACCCATTCTTGTAATTGGATTGAGGTAACATGTTAATTACCTCGGTTAGTAAATTGATTCTCTCGGGGTTGAGAGAATCGGGTTAAAAACCCTAAGCTGGGAGGCTTAGGTAGTGGAGTACCCAAGGGAGGGGAACCACTATATATCTTGTGCCAATTTCTGTGATTGTGTTTTGTGCAAATTATCTTTCTTATTATTACTAATTTGTTTGCTTAAGTATTTATGCACATAGATAGCCATATTCCATCGATCCCAACAAGTGGTATCAGAGCGGGTTGCAAAAAGATGTAAAAAATCAACTCGCAATGGCATCTACAACAAGGCGCATGGAAGGACAATCATCCTCCCGTCCTCCCTATTTTGATGGGACGGACTACGGGTATTGGAAGAGGAGGATGCAAGTCTTCCTCAAAGCAATGGATGAGGAGTCTTGGATTCTCATTCAAGAGAAGTACACGGATCCGGAGCCGCAGGAAGGCGTAGCTTGGACGGCGGATCAAAAGAAGAAGATCGTGGGCAACACGAGGGTGATGAATGCACTGTTTTGTGTGTTATCAAGGGAAGAATTCAACCACATCTCAGCATGCGAGTCAACATATGAGATTTGGAATACTCTCGAGGTCACCTACAAGGGTATAAACAAGGTAAAAGAAACCCGTATTTCTATTCTAATCGAGAATTATGAGTGTTTCAGGATGGAGAAAGGTGAAACGCTCAAGGAGATGTACACAAGATTTGGAGAGATCGTGAATCCTATGAAGAACCTAGGAGTCAAGCTGAAAGAAGAGCAGCTTGTAAGAAAGATTTTAAGATCACTTACAAGTGATTAGTCTCCAAAGACCACAGCCATCCAAGAGGTGAAAGACCTTTCTACTCTCTCCTTGGATGATCTAATTGGAAGCCTTATAGCATATGAAGTCCAATTGGAGAATATGAAGAACGAGGAGAAGGCGACAAGCAAGAAGAAGAGCACTGCTTTTAGAGCAATCAAGGAGGACTCGGATTCAAGTACCTCGGAATCTGAAGATGAAGATACTCACAAGAAAGTTCCAGAAATTTCTTCAAAAGCAAGATAAGAAAGTGAATAAAATTTCATCTGATATTGTTTGCTATGAATGTAAGAGTAAAGGTCACCTACGAAAGGATTGCCCCGTAAATAAGAAGGAGGACAATAGGAAAGAATTAAAGGAGCTCAAGAAGAAGAAGAAAAAGAAAGCATTTAAAGTGACATGGGATGATAGCGACTCCGACATGGACAACAACTCCAACGAATCAAAATCTGAAGACGAGGTCACACATCTTTGCTTGGTGGATACTTTAGAAGATACGGACAACGAGGTAAACCCTGATTTTTCATTTGAAGAATTATTAGAAGCATATGAAGAACTATATCATAAAGCTAGATCATTTAAAAAGGAAAATAAGGTTTTAAAGAATAATTATCAAACATTAGAGTTAGAAAAATCATGTTTAGAAATAGAATTAGAAATATCAAAAGAAACTAATAATCAGTAGCATGCAAAGATATTAGAACTAGAAGATATTTATGAGCATTTTCAGGGAACTTTAAATAATTTAAAAACAACAACTACGTTAAATACAGATTTATGATGATCTAAAAGCAAGGTTTAAAATTAGAAAGAATACACACAATAAATCACATGCACCTAGACATGCATAGATTTATCAAAAGGTCAAGAATCCTAAGAATTATAGATCTAACACTAAAGTGATCTATAAACCTAAGGATTTGAAAGGTACTAACCATCAAGGACCCAAAAGAAAATGGGTACCTAGAAAAAATATTTATTTTGCAGGAATAGATCAAAGAGATCAGTGGGTGTTCAAGTCACACAACGGAACATTTCAACCTTTCTATAGGTTGAATGGAGATCAAGAACGATGGCCTAATGGAGTTTGATACCCACATTCATCATTTAACTATTGGTAAACTTTATGATATGATATTTTCTTTACCTGTTCAATTTATTTTTGTTATTGACAAAATGGGGGAGGTAAAGATACTTGGCAAATAGTAATATTTTTAGGGGGAGCTTATATTAAGGGGGAGGATTAAAAATGAAAATTTTTCCTTCATATAACTTTGTTAAATTTTTTCTATTTGCAAGATAGTTTTGTCAACACCAAAGAGGGGGAGATTGTTAGAACCTTATTTCACATCTTGTTTTGGTGTTAACAAAATTATTATGAATTAATGTTTACATTTGAGTGCTTTTCAGATTTAGGTGAAGATCAAGGCAAACAAAAAGTGATGGAGGCTTGATGAAAAGGAGAAGATGATGACAATGAGGAGGCAAGATGACAAGGATGGATCGAGAAGAAGAAGATCATCTTCGATTCTTTATTTTTTCTAGTTTAGATTTTATTTTCATAGATTGTATGCCTCTTAACAAGTGAACTTAACTTAGATCGTAAAATCAATTAGAGATAAATTATGATTTATATGGCATTCGTTTTCAAAGTACGTAATGAATTAAAATACTTAAAACAGGTACTTGTAAGAAAGTACCGGTACTGTTCATCAGTACTGGTATTTGCAAGGCATTGGTTTGAAAATTCATCTCAACTTGTGAACAACAAGTACCGGTACTAACCATGAGTAGCGGTACAGGTTGGCCATAGGTTGAAGGCTTAATTCTGGCCTGAACCTTACAAGTACCGGTACCCATGATGAGTACCGGTACTGGTAGGTTACTGTGCCCATGTAATCTCAAACCTGGGAGTCACAAGTATCGGTACTTATGATGAGTACCGGTACTGGGACTCAGGTACTGACGGCAGTGAATAGCTAGTACCGATACAGGTACTTTAGTACCGGTACCAGGTAGTCGTTGGCTAAATTCTGAACGGCTAGAAAATTAATTCCAACAATGTGAACATTGGGAATTAATTCCCAATGTCTAGTAGACAAATCCTTGAGGTCCTAAACTCTATATAATGACCCTAGGACTTTTTGTTTGCACACAAGAGACGTAAGAAAGATTAGAAATACAAGAGAAATTCCTAGAGCTATATTTCCCAAATTTCCACAATATTCACAAGAGAAGAAATTGTGTTTGCTGGTTTTCGTCGTGCTACGCTTTTGCAAACACTTCAACGACGTGATTTCTTCACACATTGTCAAAGCAATTCACGCTCATTTTAGGCTCTCAAATTCGTAATATTATTTTAATTATTGTTGAGAGGCTTAGGTTCTTGTTGTAAGAATTTTCTTTCTTACACCAGTTTTCACTTGTACTTTGAGCATTTGCTCATTTGGGTTGTAACAAACCCATTCTTGTAATTGGGTTGAGGTAACCCGTTAATTACCTCGGTTAGTAAATTGATTCTCTTAGGGTTGAGAGAATCGGGTTAAAAACCCTAAGTTGGGAGGCTTAGGTAGTGGAGTACCCAAGGGAGGGGAACCATTATATATCTTGTGCCAATTTCTGTGATTGTGTTTTGTGCAAATTATCTTTCTTGTTATTACTAATATGTTTGCTAAAGTATTTGTGCACATAGATAGCCATATTCCATCGATCCCAACAACCCGTCATGGCCCTGTACGATGGGACGGTGGACCCCAACAGCTTCATTGCAAGCCACCACCAAATGATGCTTGTACACGACTGCCCCGACGGAGTACTTTGTCGAGTATTCCCGTCATATCTGTCCGGCATGGCTCATGAATGGTTTAATGACCTGTCGACCAAACATATCGCCTGCTTTCAAGAACTGGCAAACAACTTCTGCCAGTACTTTGTCGGGCAACAAAGGGTTAGAGACAACCCTGACAGGTTGTCAGAAGTCAGACAACGGAAGACTGAGTCTTTCAAATCCTACCTGGATCAGTTCAAAACCCAGTACTTCAAGTGTAAGAGGCCTCACGATAGCAATCTAATACTTCAAGTTAGGTCTTTTGATTCAGAGGGTCTAGTATGACATCAATGATTTCCTACCTAGAGACATGGCAGAGCTATGAGACAGGGCTACGAGGTTCGCAGAGCAGGAAAACTCCTTTCGTTCCAGCAATCGGCTGGCCGAAGAGTATGGCGACGACGCCAACCCTATAGCAAAGCGGAGGGCCTCAGGAGAACCCGTCCTGATCTCCATCCGTGGAAGTGGTCCCTTCCACAAGCAAAAGGCCACCTTCCTCAATCAAAGGAGAGACCGGCCTGCCAAAGGCCGCAACCATGGACCTCGTTAGTCGAGGCAGGAGGTCTTTGAAGAATACACCCCTTGGTCGTGAATCAAGCAAACGTGTTGGCAGAGGTATAGTCCACAGACAAAGATCTACTACCCCCGCCTAAGCCCATGAAGAGGAAGGCTGACTCCGGACCCTACTGCAAGTATCACAAGGCTCAGGATCACGCCACTAAGGATTGCTAGGATCTACATGACCAGATCGAGTCCCAGATCCGATATGGAAACTTGGTCCATTTCGTTAAATGAAATGAGGGCCAAGATGGAGGCAAGAGGCCCATGCAGGGCCCGGAGGATTACCATAAAGAGAAGCTCCATCAACTCCAGGGGGTCAATATGATCTTCCTCGCAGACCAAGGGCCCGGTAGGTCGACACCTTGCCAAACTGAGTAGGCAGTGTCCCCCTAGCTCCCCCTGGCAAAATACATCGCCAAGTCCTAGCGGCCATGTTCGTGCTACCCCAAGACACCCACCTCTCGTCACCAAGGCCACTCAGCACAAAGGTTGAGGTAATCTTCAGGGTTAACGCTAACCCACACTAGCAAGCCACTCCTAAGTCGCCCAGGCCAATCGGCATAATGGTCGAGGTAATCTTCGGGGTCAACGCTGACCCGTACCAGTAAGCCACTCCTAAGTTGGCACTTCCATGCACCTTCCCCACTCTTCAGTGGGGCGAAAGGAGTACAGTAAAGCAAACGGTGTTTGGGTTGTTCGGCTCTCTGCCCGACCCAACAGAACACATGGACTTGCTTCTAGTGACACTCCTGCTGGTCAGGCAACTACAATCCAAACTCTTGGTGGATGAAGGCAGCGCCATCGATGTCTTGTTCACAAAGGCATTATTCAAGCTCGGCTTTCGAAAGGAGCATCTCTCCCCAGCGACCCATCCGATCGTGGGCTTTGGCAATCACAAAGTAATCCCCAAGGGAGAGATTAGCCTTCCCTTGTCGGTTTGCAACGAGGATAGGCACCTCAACCAGACCGCCGCATTCATAGTGGCCAAGTTGATGGCGGCATTCAATGGCATCATCGGCCGCCCATCAACTCACGCCTTCCACCTGATCCCCTCCTCATACTTCCAATTTATGTTTTTTCAATCCTCGCGTGAGATAGGAATAGTACATGGGGATCAAACGGTAGAGCGCGAGCTCCTAACAATCGAGCTAGAGTGATCTCTGGAGCCAAGACCACCCAAATCGTAAAAATGGGGGAAGAAGAGAAACCAAGTCTAGGCGATCTAGCAAGAGGGAAACCTAGCTGATCCACCAGTGACTTCGAGACTATGGCCAGGTGATCGGGAGTTTTCGCTTGTAGAAATACGTCAGGAAAATTTGTCATTGTAACGTGTAAATCCTGGTGGAAAAATCTTGAACAAAACTAATTATCAGTAAAACTAACCGTGGTTGATTAGGTCGTATCCACATGGAGGAATAGGTCAATAAATTCATGAATAAGTTTGCCTTGTATTCGTCCAATTGAATGCAAGATTCGTGCTCAAATTCGTTGCGAAATGTGATGAAAGGAGGAAGACACAATAATTTAAGAATGTAAGGTTATTTGTGTAATTTTTCCTCAATAAAATACTCAATAAATATGTGATCAGTAGTGGCATCTCATGTAATGTCCAATTGCATGCGTATTAGAGAGAAATTGTGTAAATCTGAATCCAAATCCAATGTCGAATGTTGTGCATAATAGGTTAAGTGAATACGAGAAAGCACAAGTGCACTACTACAAATTCACCTCAATATAATAATCAAAAGATCAAAAATCCCACATCTCATCAATGGCATGAAAATGTAAATAAAAATCAAACCCAAAACAAAGATTTTCTTCCCTTCATGCATGAGTGGAGGAGAGGCGATGGTGGACGGTGGGAAGCTGAGAAGGTTAGCCGCGATGAGGGCTATGCATAGGTGGTGACGGCACGTCGAATGGTGGCCAGAGTTGCCACAGGTGATGAGGAGGGGTGGGAATGGTGGTGGGTGTCCACGCAAATGCATGGGTTGTCGAGGTCGGCTTTGAGGGCGTGGTCAAGCTCGTAAGGGTGCAACGAGTCCGTTGGAGTCGACGGTGTGGTGAACGGAGGTCCGTGGGGGTGGCTACAAGTTGAGGGAGCTCACCGGCTTTGAGTTCTCTTCTCCATTGGAGAAGAAGACAAAGAAGGAGGAGGGCGATGGCTCAGCTGCACGCAAAGAAGGCGCTGAGGACTATTGTGCGAGCATGCACGCACATGCTAGGAGGGTGCGTGCTGGCGGTGGTCGGGGATGCCACCAGCGTGTGGTGATAAGATGAGGGGTGTGGTGCACGGCTGGGAAGGAAGATGACTGAAGATGGTTCTGTGGGCGGTGGTGGTCACGACACAAGCCACATGCTGTCACCGTTTGGCTTGTTGTGGTTGAAGGCAGACAAGATGCAGTGGTGAAGAGAGGCATAGTCATGGGCACACGGTTGACGATGAAGCTCGATGGTAGCACCAGTGAGCTGCCGTTTGTGCGCACGCTCATGCAAGGAGGGCACGTGGGCAAGGCTGCGCGGTGGTGGGTGCTGCGCTAGTGCCATGGTTAGGTCGGTGCTGTCACCCCACGGCCTTCGCCGTAGAGCTTGCGGTGGAGACCACGGTGCACGCTGAGAGGGCCATAGTGCGCATTGCTTCCACGGTGCAGGTGAGAGGAAGAAGATGGAAAAGCCCCATGATGAAGATGGAAGATCTCCCTCTTATTCTACACGAGGGAGCACTATTCAGCAATCTTGTTGAGAGAAGCTTACAGAGGCATTGCGAAAGGCTTGGGGAGGCAATCCTGAGAGGCTCGGGGAGGCAATCGCATTCTACAAGAAGGAAAAGGAGAAAAAGAAATAAATAAATTGGATTATTTATAAAAATAATCTAAAACAATGCATGAATATGCATGCAAGCTCTTATTTATAAACTAATCTATTTATATATTTAAGCATGATATATACATGCAAACAATAATCTAGTAATTAGGCATTTAAGCATTTACTTGGCCCACAATTGTGGTCTCATCAAATGCCCCCATGCCTAGTTTTTGCTAGTCCTAAGCAAAAGTGAAAAATAATAGAAGTAACCAAAAGATTTCTTTTCTTATTCCAAAAATTTAGAGATCCAGACAAATGTGAATTGATAGTAGCCTAGGTAATAGATCAAAGTGAAAAGCCAGCTTACATTTGAAGTTCGTACTTCACCCTTGATAAAATTCTATCAGGATAGGCAACTACTTCCCTCGAGGATAAAGTAGAAAATGACCTATAATTTGACCCTAGCTTTTTTTCTTAGGTAGGAGATACTGAGTTGAATGGATTTATATTTGGTAGCTCACACTCCTCTGGTGATACATATAGTCTAGTACTATAGACTTTAGATCTTTAGACTATCAAACAAGTCAACCCTGAAAAAGGCTAAAAATTGTGCTCTTTATGTGTTCCTTTGTGCTTACTCACTCTCTCTTTTGTTTTTCTCTTTCTTCCTCCTTTTTTTTCTTTTCTGAGATCACATACCTTACTAGATTTTATAAATGTACTCAATATTTGGTGGCTTCACATGACATTCACACTTCAAGTAAAGTCCTAATAACCCTACAACTAAGTTAGAGGTCCTCATCTAGTATTCGGATGATTAGAAATACTGAAAAATAGGTATGGGTCATATTTGGTGGGTCGCAGTGGGTGTTTTTGTTGTTGCCTCAAAAACATTGACACATAAAATGACATGAAAATAAAACTATAACTTGAACTCTTATCTCTTTCTTTTTCTCTCTCTGTGTCTTCTTTTTTTTTCATAACACAACACAACTCAAACTTTTATTCATGAGGCATTATTAGGGATGATGATGGTCAAGAGAATATTGTATGGCTTATTTGGTGGAAGTGCCTACTCTCGGCACCGGAAAATAATGGATAGGACAATCGTATTTCTGACCTTTGACACTATTACCCTCCTTCAGCCAAGGACTCTATGAAGGACAGTCGTAACCATCCACCATAGTTAGTTTTATTAGGACTCACTCTCTGTGTATCTGCCTTATTTTGTGACTCTCAAGAATTCACACACTATTTGCACACAGGAATAAAGAGCGAAAACTATGCCCAACTCTGAGGTATCATCCTTTAATTGTCTAGAATTTAAGAGTCCTCGCACTAAACTTAGCACACCAGTAGTCTCTCTACTTCGTCACAAATATGAGGTAGATCTAATAGACCATAGTTTGTCTGATTCCCTATTAATTATCCAAGGGTTCAGTAGACTAAAAATGTTTATTGGTTTTCTTAAAAAGATCCATTACCCAGTCTACGTGCAAGTAAAGTAAATATACTAGATTCTAAACTTAAGAAATAATTTAAGAAGAAAAACTTTAATGACACCTCCTTGATAAAAAATTTTCTGCTAAGGACTAACCAATTCAACTCAAGAGATTTTTTTTTTGGCTAATGCACCTATCCTAAATGCATGCAAATATTTATAAATGCTATAAACATCCTCAGGTTATACCCCCCCATGCCTAAGAATGACAATGTCCTCATTGGAAAAATAAAGACAAAGAAGAATATCACTTGAGGAGGAGAGTGGGAAGAGCTAAGGCTCCTCAAGCCAAAGTGCATCCAAAACCTGGCCATCTGAAAGAGTAACATAAGGTTTAAGTCATTGGCCACTTACCTTAAAGCTTGCACCAGAAGTAGGTGATGAGAGCCCCATCATGAGCCCTAACTAGCTCATTTTGACCTAGGAAAGAGAATAAGAGCTCGTACATAACCTAAAGAAGGGCCTAATTCAAGGAAGAAATGCTCTAAGAAGAAAACATGAAACAAAGGTTAAAACTGTAATTTTACCATTACAGTACATAAACGGGATTTCTCAGAGGAAAAACATAGTTCAAATGATCTGAATAAGATAAAAAGTGGGTTTGTTCAGTCAGAAATGGGTTATTGTGCAATCCAAGAATTAAATGACATTTTGTAACCCTAAAATAGACCCGCTTAATTCAACAAGGTTCTGGTCAAGATAAAAATCAACTAAATCCTCTAAAATTAATGCAAAAATATCCCCTAGGGTTTAGAACCTTCAATTTGGCCTTTGGAAACTATTTTGACCTAGATTGAGGTTCTAGCTCATTATCTGACCTAATTTAGGTTTTTGTGTAAAATATCTAGTCAAACGTGGTCAAACCTAAAATCCAACTTTACCATTGGATTCCTTAGGTCCAAATTAGGTTTGTACCAAAATTTGGACCTAAGGGGAGGTCATCCTAACCTACTTTGCAAAATAATCCACCTAATTACATTCTGGCCCCTAACTTTTGAGAATCATTGCACAGACCACCCTAACTTCCTCGCCACTCTTACAATTAGGTCCCTCTAGCATTAAAGTGGAGGAATCCTACTCCGGCGAGGAATGGAGGGGGATTACTCCCTGATTCCTCAGAGATCTCCTCCCAGATTTGGAAGGGAGATTCTTTGAGGAATTCCCTTCCATCTGACCATGATTGCAATCTTTGATTCGCACCTAATCTCTCATGTGAATGCACGAGAGATTTGGGTCTCCAACGATTTCCATCGCCGATGAGGTCTCTTGTGCTTGGAAGCTTGCCTTCCAAGCATAAGAGCCCCTGCCAGTGCTTATAAAATGACCACCACCTCCGGACACACTTATTTAACTTGACCTCGTCGGAGAATCACCCCAATTTCCTCCCTTCTCCTTTGGTCAGGGGTCTAGCGAGCTCCGGCGAGCCCTCCTCCACTTTCTCGTCTCTCTACCACAATAGTCGCCTTCACCACCTTCCTCCGCATCATGCAACACCCGCACACGCTCCTCCAGCCCCTTTATCATCGCCGCTCTCCCTCCACTGGACATCTTCTTCTCCGGCGGCGGCAGGAACGGCCAGCCGCCTCCTCTCCCCCTTTGTCCACTTAGCTAGGTTAGAATTACTCCTCTCTCTCCCCTCTTCATTTCCTCTCTTTCTATTTCCACTTTCGACCCCTCACAGCCGCAGACCACCTCCATCTTCTCCATCTCCGACCAACCACCGGCGAGGCGCATCCACTGCTCTGCACCTCCACATGCCTCGCCAGAACCCTCATCAGCTCCGCCATCACCCACTGATCACCTTCCACCCATCCACTGACCGCCAACACCTCCCTAAATGCCCCCCAACCTAACCCACATTCACAGCCACAGAGTGACCTAGGCACACACGCCTAGGCCGCCCCGCGGCCAACCAACCACCGCCTCACCTTCGCCTTGATACGGTGAAGCTTCTCATGTGCTCTAATGAGGCCACAAGGCCGTGTTAAGTGTATTTCAGATCTGAGCCCCTTCCGCCATTGACGCTGAAGCAAGCTTGCTTGCAAGCTTCGCTCCCAGTCGCGTGCTCCAAGCATAAGAGTCCCAGGTGAAGCGGGTTGGTCTTGAGCATGCACACAACTAGGAAATTGGCTTAGCAAGTGATCAACGCTGTGGCAATTGAAGAAGTCATCCTGTGCGGGCGCATGAAGAAGTGGGTGGGACACTTTAGTCCCACCTCGTGAATTCAGGAGTAAGGTGTGCGATTTATATTATTTTTGTGTTTTCTGTTGGTCGCCTCAAGAGACACGGGGTGAGATCCCTCACCCACACACGCACGCCACATCTGCGACCTTTGCCCCATGGATCTGGCTAATCGACCCGATTACTCCTCACACTCCTCGCTCACTACACCACGCCGGTGTGCTTGGACCCAGGTGCGTGAAACCTGACCCGATTACCCGGCTCTGGGAGAGCGTACCTAAGAGAGAAATAGAGAGAGAGAGACACGGGGTAGGGTAGGGGTAGGTTTTGCTCTTCAGTGTGTGTGCAGGGAAGAGAGGAAGGAAGAAGCTAAGGCAGAAGCTGTGGCTGCAGAGAAGTAAAGGAAGGAAGAAAGGAAGCTAAGGTAGAAGCAAGTCAAGGTAAGGGGAAGGCGCAGTAGAAGCCAAGAAGGGAAAGAAGAAGCACTGTAGCCACAGAGGAGAGCTAAGGAAGAAGAACTGTAGCAGAGGTGCGGTAGAAGGGGAGGCAAGTCGAAGAAGGAAGAAGATAGAGAGAAGACTCAAGGAAGAAGAGAAGTAAAAGAAGGAAGAAGAACTTAAAGGTTGAAGAAGGAAAACAAGGTAGAAGCCAAGGAAGAAGACCGCAGAGGAAGAAGAAGGAGAAAGGCACTATGTAAGAGAAGAAGAAAGAAGAAAGGCAAGGCTAGAGCAAAGAAAGGAGCTGCAAAGAAGAGACAAGGAAGAAGAAGCAGATGGCCAAAGTCAAAGAAGAATAGGAGAAAAAGAGCTAAGGAAAGAGGAAAGTCAGAGAAAGAAAGAAAGAAGAAAAAGAAAAGAAAGAAGAGAAAGCAGAAAGGAGAGGGAAATAAGAGCTAAAAGACAGATATCTTTTTAAGAAGTCTAATTATAGAATTAGATGTCCAATTCTTCTATTTTTGCTACAATTTTAACTCCTAAACTCTTGCATTTATACTTTGAATTAGGTTTTGAGTAACTCTAAGTGTTCAATTACATTATTGAGATTAGTGAATAAATTCTATTTGCTCCTTGTGTTCGACCTCGAATACTTAAGTTTTCGAGTAATAAAAATTCTTATTTGTTTTCGAGGCGATTTTATCTATACTACAACGTAACATCTTTTCAAACCCTAGCTTCGCCTCGTTAACATTTTGGCGTCGTTGCCGGGGAGTAACACGCAATTTATCACTAGTCTCTACATTCTTTTTGACTATATTTGAGCACTAACTTGCCCTATTTATTTTGTTGTGATCTTGAAAGGTATTTCACGAGAAGATCTCCCTTGCAAGTCAACCACTCCAGGGCAGGTAATCCCTCTTCTTCCCTAAAATCCATCTCTTAATCCTTGAAAGAGAAAAAGAAGAAACCAGCTTAGGAATCAATTGCCTTCTTTCTATAGTAGTTACCATCTTTAAGGCAAAGGTTTCATGATTTTGCAAAAATTTTTCAAAAACATATCAAAGTAGAAGCAATTTTTTTATAGATCCAACCCCACAAATTCCTGTGCCTAGTAGAAATCACGCATAATCTCCGTGGACAACACACTTATTGTTTGAAGTCCAAAGAGAACTTTTGTGAAAAAGAGGATTGGAAATAGAACCAAATTAGGGTTTCAACAGTAGGGTTTTTTGGAGTGCTAGTCACATATGCCTGTTTAAAAGGAAATAAACCCTCCAGCATCAGTGTGCTATCCAAGCCCTTGATTGAAGAGATCTAAACAAGACAAACCCTAAAAATTGAGCTCTAAAATCACTTGAATCTTAAAATCTTGGACCTAATAAACTGGGAGTCAAATCAGGGTGTTCTCCAGGTCTTAACCTAGAATCATTCTGCCATCTTTAGGACAGGTCAGGTGAAGTTGACCCCTTGTGTCAACCAACCTCCAAATTAGGTCACAAAGCCAAAACATCTAAAGTTCAAGTGAAAACCCTAAAAAGCACCTTTGATCTTAAAAGTGGTAGACTTAAGAGGTCAAGGTCCCCATTCTGGTCTACCTGGAATCTCAGTGACGAGAGGTCGAGTGGGGGAATCCCTGTAACCCGTAAGGACGCTCTATCGTGTAGGGGTCTTTGTGGGACTCTCCCTCTTTGACTGCCTAGGTAATTCTCAGGTGGATGACCTTCTGATCCAAGGGTATCATCCGCCTCGAACCTCCATAGTCATCCAAACAACTTTGGGTACCTCGATTGGGTCAAAAACATCTCCAATCCCTCATCTTTTCTCTTTAGAGCACACACATAAAACTTCAGTGGGACTCTTTATTTAGATCTATTCGCTTCATAACTTGATTCTACATCTTGATTCAAACTTTGATTCTATATCTTGATTCCACCACCTGATCCAAATATGCAGCCAAACCACTTAAGACTACCATTCAAGAAACCTGAATCCCGAAGATCCATGAGAGATAGGATGATTGAGGATGCCCTGAAATTCTATGAAAAAGAAGACAAAACCTCAACTCTAGTAGAAAACATTCAGGTTGATGTCCCAATAACCACAACCTTCATCATAACCTATGCCCAAGTACTATTGGCAGAAGCCACAAAAGGATCAACCCGAGACATGCTCATCACAGGATACATTGAGATAGAAAATTTGCACAATCTTGAATACCTTCAATGCATGACAAATCTTGTACTTTGGGAGCAACACCAAGATGATCTTGAAAAACAAGAAGAGATAATGAGGTTATTAAAATAAATTATCGACCAGAAATACCCGTATATGCCACAAGTAGAGGATGAACCATCTTGGAACAATATCGAGGATCAATTTGATTTCCCAAATCTCAGGTTTGAGGCACAGAATGGTTGTGGATTCCCAACCCAGATAGAGTACAATGTGCCTAATATTGAAGAAGGTTGGGAAGTTCCAATTGCAGGAGAACACAATGTTGAGCCAACCCTAGATCATGAATCACCAGGCTCAGAATTCCAAAACTCCTGCAATAATGAGAGTAGAACTGAACCTCTCGAGGCTATAAATTCCACCCCTTATTTTGATAAGGTGACCCTCGAAGGTAATTCGGACCTAGATCCTAGTGATTTAACCCACATCCCAAACCTAAAATCTGGATCTGAAACCTATTGGGAAGATTACGAGGCCCCATATAAAGCAAATCAAATTTTCAATGAAGAATACGATTTTGAGCCTCTATTTGATGAATATCCCTCTCCGACATCCTCAGAGAGACAAATTAATTTTTCGGAAGACATGCCAATTTACGATACAGAAATCGAGGATTTGGATGAGTGGGGTTTCAATTGGGTCTGTCCTACCAACTTAAAACTTGAGCCTAGAACAAACAAGAACACCTTTGAATTGACATCTAGGCTAGACCCCAGTCAGGCTGCTGAATCTACATCATATGATTTATTCTATGGTAAAACTCATGATCTTGAATCTCATTCAGATTTCGATTTTCGCAAACTCTCCGACGATTTCGAATCTGACCAAAACATCTGAGAAAATCTGCTTCCTGATTATAACAAGCCAATCTACGACCTCAGCTCACATAACTCATTCTCTAACTCCAATTTTGAGGTCTCGGTTCCAGAGATCACTGATTTCAGTTCAGGTTTCAGTGACATGGAATCATTTCTTTTCGATCCTCAGGAATCAGAACCAGAAAATGTCGAGAGTGATTGTGACCCAGAATACAAATCTTTTCTCGACTCCAATTTCCAGTATCCTATAGACACTCTCCAGGCATTCATTTTTTATTTTGAAAGTTACTATGAGGATTCTCTACATGAGACCACCTGTCATTCCTTTCTAGAAGAGCCCTCATACACAATTCTCATTGAAGCCACCTCTTCCACACATATAAAACCGTCAAAACTCGTTCTCAACCCCGACCCGCAACCGGACTCAATTTCTATTCTGATTCACCTCTCACTGAGCCGTTTGCAGATGATTCAACTCCACATCTATACCAGGCATCGAAAATCGATCAAACTGGAAATCATGATCCATCATTCTCTGATCACCCCTGTAGGGTTTCCACACCATGCACTGATTATTCTTCAAAACCCTACTCTGACCAGGCTGATTTGACTCAACCTAAACCCAAATTTTCATTCCCACATCTATCAGAGCGACATAGCAGTTGGTGGGTTCCACATCTCCTGATCCTCATCTATCAACCCACCAGACTAATAGGGTTTGGGCTACATCATCAGCCTGTTGATCTTAACAAGCACCTGGTTGGACCAACTAGGTTCTTAATCAAGGTGCTTGTTTTACAAAAATCTGCTAATTTAACCACTCCCTCTCCATCCCATATTCTGCTCGGCTGAAGGCGTTAAATTTAGTGCTTAACGGGAGGTAACCCGTCAGTCCAAAAACCCGAGATCCGTCTGATTACCCATCTGTACACCACGTCTATTACACCTTGAGTTTAGCCTTAGATAGTTGATCCCACCTTTGGTACACGTACTAGAGCTTGAAATCGTCTGCATCAATCACTTCCCAATCCATTCACCCACCCGATGTATCCTGTTCTAAGTTCCTGAACCCAATACTGTTTCACACCCTCCGTTTATAATGAGGACATTGCAAAACTTAGGCATGGGGGGGTGGTAAAGTTCATATATACAGAACTAAGAAAAAATTAGAAGGATTCTCACAAAAAATTCACATATGTCAAAAACACAAAAAAAAATTGAAAAATTATGAAAAAGAACAAAAAAATGGAGGAGGGAGGAAATTTTGTGAGCCACATAATCATGAGGAGGAGAAAAAGAGCAAAATGACAAAAAGGAGCACAAAATGAAAAAGAAAAGGAGATAATCATTAGTAAGAGATTAAGGTAATAACCAAAGCTCTAGACCTCATCAAGAAGATAAAGAATGAAGAAAAGTGCTAATGAGACACAAAAAGAGATTAGCAGGAACGCTGATCTTAGGCCTTTTGGGCTAGACTCTTAGGCTTAAAAATTCAAGTATCCGCAAAGATCTGTATATTCCTCAAGAGGTTGGGGAAAATGTGAAGCTTAAGTATTAGGTCTAAGGCTTAGGGAGTATTCGACCTCGTTAACTGACCTTCGATTTGCAGGACTCAGTAACCTAAGCGCCCCAATCCACACACAATCTAGTTTAGTGCACATAACTATCAAAATCACGCAAAAGCGTTTAAATGTTCTAAAAAAAGTTGCCTAGATTAGGAGCGGCCAATCAACACAAGTTGATTTGGATGAGTTCCCAGCGCGAAGAGGCGGGAAATTCCCCTTAAAGATGCGTAACAACATATCGTCTCCTTGGTGCTTGTCTCTTAGGATATTTACATATCCTACCAGGGGCATGTAAGCACTCTACTGGTTCAGATACCATGGGCAGCATTATCACGAAATGTCGATTGACAGGGTCTAGATTCAGCCACGGAATGCCATGGGCAAAATTATCTTGAATTCTCGAAAGCCAGGGTTCTGAGGGTTGCCATGGGCAGTGCTATCACGAAGCATTGATTGCCATGGACCTTTAAGGATTGATGATGGGACGAGGAATCAGATACAGACCGTGTTGAGAAGTCAATCCGAAGCTAGAAATAAAAAGAAAAGAGAGAGAAAACTCTCTAAACAAATAAATCCTCTGTCTCTCTCTTACAAAAATGCACTGCAAACTGAACCTAGGCTAAAAGTGTCTCAAGCACGAGTGCTTTAACCGTGGAGTCCAACGAACCCTAGGATAGTTTCTACGGGCCTTAAAAATCTTTGCGGAGGACTGAGGCTAAACCAGGTCAGGTCTGGATTTTGGTTGGTACTTGAGTACTTCTAGGCCTATTGTCAGCATTCTAACCTAATCAAAAGAAGAAGAAAAACACTTATCATAACTGGTGACAGAAACTCAGGATCTAGAACAGAAGTTAAAACCTTGAAATTTTGCTAAGGGACTAGCAAAAGCTAGGCATAGGGGTATGATGAGAGGCCTATCATGAGTCCTAACTAGCTCATTTTGACCTAAGAAAGAGAATAAGAGCTCCTACATAACCTAAAGAAGGGCCTAATTTAAGGAAGAAATGCTCTGAGAAGAAAACATGAAACAAAGGTTAAAACTGTAATTTTACCATTGCAGTACATAAACGGGATTTCTCAGAGGCAAAACATAGGTCAAATGATCAAAATAAGATAAAAAGTGGGTTTGTTCAGTTAGAAATGGGTTATTGTGCAATCCAAGAATTAAATGACATTCTATAACCCTAAAATAGACCCACTTAATTCAACAAGGTTTTGGTCAAGATAAAATTCAACTAAACCCTCTAAAATTCATGACAAATATCCCCTAGGGTTTAGAACCTTCAATTTGGCCTTTGGAACCTATTTTGACCTAGATTGGGGTCCTAGCTCATTATTTGACCTAATTTGGGTTTTTGTGTAAAATGTCTAGTCAAACATGGTCAAACCTAAAATTAAACTTCACCATTCGATTCTTTAGGTCCAAACTAGGTTTTTACCAAAATTTGGACCTAAGGGGAGGTCATCTTGACCTACTTTGCAAAATAGTCCACCTAATTACATTCTGACCCCTAACTTTTGGAAACCATTACACAGACCACCCTAACTTCCTCGCCACTCTTACAATTAGGTCCCTCCACCATTAAAGCAGAGGAGTCCTACTCCGGTGAGGAATGGAGGGGATTACTCCCTGATTCCTCAGAGATCTCCTCCCTGATTTGGAAGGGAGATTCTCTAAGGAATTCCCTCCCATCTGAGCATGATTACAATCTTTGATTCGCACCCAATCTCTCATGCGAATGCACAAGAGATTTGGGTCTCCAACGGTTTCCATCTCCGACGAGGTCTCTTGTGCTTGGAAGCTTGTCTTCCAGGCATAAGAGCCCCTGCCAGTGCCTATAAAATGACCACCACCTCCGGCCGCACCTATTTAGCTTGACCTAGCCGGAGAATCACCCCAATTTCCTCCCTTCTCCTCCGGTCAGGGGTCCAGTGAGCTCCGGAGAGCCCTCCTCCTCTTTCTCGTCGCTCTACCACAATACCAGTGGCAAAGCCACCTTCACCACTTTCCTCTGCGTCGTGCAACACCCGCACGCGCACCTCCTACTCCATCGTCATCGCTGCTCTCCCTCCACTAGACGTCTTCTCCTCCAGCAGTGGCAAGAATGGCCAGCCACCTCCTCTCCCCCTTCGTCCACTTAGCTAGGTTAGAATTACTCCTCTCTCTTCCCTCTTCATTTCCCCTCTTTCTATTTCCACTTTCGACCCCTCATAGTCACAGACCACCTCCATCTTCTCCATCTCTGGCCGACCACTGGCGAGGCGCATACACCGCTCCGCACCTCCAAATGCCTCGCCAGACCCCTCATCAGCTCTGCCACCACCCACTGATCACCTTCCGCCCATCCACTGACCGCCAACACCTCCCTAAATGCCGCCCGACCTAACCCACATTCACGGCCACAGAGCGACCTAGGCACACACACCTAGGCCGCCCCGCGGTGAGCCAACCACCGCCTCACCTTCGCCTTGATACGACAAAGCCTCTCATGTGTTCTAATGAGGCTGCAAGGCCATGTTAAGTGTATTTCAGATCTGAGCCCTTCCGCCATTGACGTTGAAGCAAGCTTGCTTGCAAGCTTCGCTCCAGGTCGCGTGCTCCAGGAATAAGAGTCCTAGGTGAAGCGGGTTGGTCTTGCGCATGCACACAACCAGGCAATTGGCTTAGCAAGTGACCGAAGCTGTGGCAATTGAAGAAGTATCCTGTGCAAGTGCGCGAAGAAGCGGGTGGGACACTTTAGTCCCACCTCATGAATTCAGGAGTGAGGTGTGCGATTTATATTGTTTTTGTGTTTTCTGTTGGTCGCCTCAAGAAACACAGGGTGAGGTCCCTCGCCCACACACGCACGCCTCGTCTGTGACCTTTGCCCCACAGATCTGGCTAACCGACCCAATTACTCCTCGCTCACTACACCACGCCGGTGCGCTTGGATCCGGGCGCGTGAAACCTGACCCGATTACCCGGCTCTGGGAGAGCGTACCTAAGAGAGAAATAGAGAAAGAGAGAGACACGGGGTAGGGTAGGGGTAGGTTTTGCTCTTCAGTGTGTGTGCAGGGAAGAGAGGAAGAAAGAAGCTGTGGCCGTAGAGAAGCAAAGGAAGGAAGAAAGGAAGCTGAGGTAGAAGAAAGTCAAGGCAAGGGGAAGGGGCAGCAGAAGCCAAGAAGGGAAAGAAGAAGCACAATAGCCGCAGAGGAGAGCTAAGGAAGAAGCACTGTAGCAGAGGTGCGGCAGAAGGGGAGGCAAGTCGAAGAAGGAAGAAGACAGAGAGAAGAATCAAGGAAGAAGAACTTAAAGGCTGAAGAAGGAAAACAAGGCAGAAGCCAAGGAAGAAGACCGTAGAGGAAGAAGAAGGAGAAAGGCACTGTGCAAGAGAAGAAGAAAGAAGAAAGGCAAGGCTAGAGCAAAGAAAGGAGCTGCAAAGAATAGACAAGGAAGTAGACGGCCAAAGTCAAAGAAGAATAGTAGAGAAAGAGCTAAGGAAAGAGGAAAGTCAGAGAAAGAAAGAAGAAAAAGAAAAGAAAGAAGAGAAAGCAGAAAGGAGAGGGAAATAAGAGCTAAAAGAGAGATATCTTTTTAAGACGTCTGATTATAGAATCAGACGTCCAATTCTTCTATTTTTGCTACAATTTTAACTCCTAAACTCTTACATTTATACTCTGAATTAGGTTTTGAGTAACTCTAAGTGTTCAATTACATTATTGAGATTAGTGAATAAATTCCATTTGCTCCCTGTGTTCGACTTCGGATACTTAGGTTTTCGAGTAATAAAAATTCTTATTTGTTTCGAGGCGATTTCATTTATACTACAACGTAACATCTCTTAAAACCACAATCTCGCCCTCGTTAACAGTAGGGTTCCAAATTTCTATAGCTTCATGAGGGAAGGTATTAATAACAATGTATGGCCCATCCCTGCGGGACTTGAGCTTTCCTAGAAATAATTTAAGTCTGGAATTGAAAAGCCAGATCCACTGGTTTGGCACAAAGGTCTTTCTAATGATGTACTTATCATGGAAGACTTTTGTACATTGCTTGTAAGCTTGAGAAGTTTCATAGACTTTATTACGAAGCTCCTCAAGCTCATTTAACTCCAGCATACGTGCCTTTCCCGCTTTATCCAGATTTAAGTTAACGTTTTTAATAGCCCAATAGGCTTTGTGTTTGATTTCAACGGGAAGATGGCACACCTTTCCGTAGACAAGACAGAAAGGAGACATGCCCAAGGGAGTCTTATACGCTATTCTGTAGGCCCAAAGAGCATCATTTAGTTTTTTAGACCAATCCTTACGATCGGGCCTGACAGTTTTTTCTAAAATTCGCTTAAGCTCCCTATTAGATACTTCAACTTGTCCACTCGTTTGGAGATGGTAAGGTGTGGGTAACTACTAAATTGTGGAGTAGTCATGTGAAGTGCACATTCTTGAAGTGAGGTCCTCCATCACTTATCATCATCCTTGGGCACCAATATCGGGAAATGATATTAGCCTTAACAAAATCTAAGACCACAGAATGGTCATTGGTCCGCGTGGGTATGGCTTCTATTTATTTTGATACATAGTCCACAGCCACAAGGATGTATTCATATTCGAAGGACACAGGAAAGGGACCCATGAAGTCGATGCCTCAAATGTCAAAGATCTTAACTGGGAGAATAGGTTGCTAGGGCATCTCATCCCTTTTTCCGATGGTTCCCGTCTGCTGGCAACATAGACATGTGTCCACATATGTATGTGCATCTCGAAATAATGTGGGCCACCAAAAGCCAGACTAAAGAACCTTATGGGCAGTTTTTTTTCCACTAAAATGCCATCCATAGTGAAGGTCATGGTCGAAACTCAGAACACTCTTTTATTCTTCAGTAGGGACACAACGGCGAAAAAGCTGAGGGCCTATTCTAAATAGCTCAGGTTCTTCCCAGTGATAAAATTTAATGCCAGCAAGAAACCTCTCGCTTCTGCTTGTCCCAAGTACGGTGGGTAATGCCCGTGACCAAATAGTTCACTATGTTAGCGAACCAAGGAGATTTGGCTTCCACGGCCATCAGAGACTCATCAGAAAAAGTCTCTTGAATAATGCCAGCTGGGGTTGATGCCTTAATAGGGATCCTAGATAGATGATCTGCTACCACAGTCTCAACTCCTTTCTTGTCTTTAATTTCCAGGTCAAACTCATGGAGTAGCAGAATCCAACGAATTAAGCGAGGTTTGGTGTCCTTTTTAGAAAGATGCTTTAAAGCAGAATGATCAGTGAACATTACAACCTTAAATCCCAAAAGATAAGACCGAAACTTTTCCAAAGCAAATACTACAGCAAGAAGTTCCTTTTCATTGACCGTGTAGTTTTGCTGAGGATCCGTAAGGGTCTTGCTGGCATAATGCAACACATGAGGTTTGCCATCAACCCTTTAACCTAAGACTGCTCCCACTGCGAAATCAGAAGCATCGCACATTAGCTCAAATGAGAGGGTCCAATCTGGTGCTTGGAGAATCAGCACGGTAATAAGGGCTTTCTTCAAGACTTGGAAAGCCTCGCCACATCTATCATCAAAATCAAAAGAAACATCCTTCGCTAACAAGTTGCAGAGTGGCTTAGAGATTTTACTAAAATCTCTAATGAAGCGCCTATAGAACCCAGCATGGCCAAGGAAAGATCTAACCTGACGAACATTGGTAGGCGATGGAAGCTTAGAGATGGAATCAATTTTTGCGATATCCACCTCTAATCCTCTCTAAGAAACTACATGCCCTAACACAATGCCCTGCTAGACCATAAAGTAGCTTTTCTCCCAGCTAAGCACCAGCTTTGCCTCTTTGCAACGAGTTAAGACTTTATCAAGGTGTGAAAGGCATAAGTCAAACGAAGAGCCGTAAATGGAGAAATCATCCATGAAAATCTCAACAAACTCGTCAATCATATCAGAAAAGATAGCCATCATATAATGTTGGAAAGTGGCAGGAGCATTACATAACCCGAATGGCATTCGGCGGAACGCAAAAGTGCTATACGGACTTGTGAAGGTGGTACGCTTCTGATCGTCAGGAAAGACAACTATCTAATTATACCCAGAGTACCCGTCAAGGAAACATAAGTACTTGTTCACTGCCAGTCGTTCCAAAATCTGATCAATAAATGGTAAGGGGAAATGGTCTTTCTTGTTGGTGCTAGAGCACCACGATCATTTGTTTTGATGATAACAAAACACGTGTTATTTAACATTTGCAATTTGAGTCCTAGATTTCAGGTCAATTGCAAATGTGGACGTGTTTAGATGAAACTCGAGCTCGCATCCAGGATGGATTGGAGGAGCTTAATGAAGAACAGAGGAGGTTCGCGAGGAGCGAAAGATTGAAGATGGAAGGAAATGAAGAATAGGATAGATTTCCTTCTTTTGTACTTGTTGTATTTTTCGTTTCTTTTGTTGCTCTTTATTTCCTTAGATATTTCATGTTAAAGAGCCTCAAAGAACCCTAACAGTAGTCCTAGGAACACCGGCACAACCCTAGGATACTTAGGTTTTCTGTAGAATACCTAGAAAACCAATATAGGGTTCAAACAGACTTTCCAGACGTCTAATTCACAAATCAGACGTCTGATAAAGCATTTTAAGACGTCTGACTGTTGTTTCAGACGTCTGATAACTGTTAGGCTGGACATAGTTAGTTCTGTCTGATGAATTCAGACGTCCAGACCTTAGACCAAACGTCTTAGGAGACGTCTGATGATTTTGCCAGACGTCCAATTAGTGGACCGTTGGCTGGCTTAGAAAACACTCAAGATTATGACCGTTAGAGCCTTATCAGACGTCCTTAGGACTTTCCAGACGTCTGATAAATGACCGTTTTGCCTCGGCTGACCCAAAATCTCTTCTCAGAGATTTTCTAGCCGTTGCAACGTTTGGAAATCAATTCCCACAGTAAAAGTAGGTTTCCAGACGTCCAGACTTAGTGCCAGACGTCCTGTATGTCGTCTGATGGACTTGCGCAAAAACCCTGTTTAGATCTGATTCAAGTCAGGGAGAAACCCGCATAGAATCAGACGTCTGACCTTGGAATCAGACGTCTTAAAGTGGCCTTCCAGACGTCTGATACCAGAATTAGACGTCTGATGACCCTGTCAAATGCAATCATTGTCCTGATTTCGGCCTGATTCTCTTGGGCTTTGTTCCCAACGGCTATAGAACCTTTCCTAAGCCTTCTAAAGCCTTCCTAAGGCCTCTATAAATAGAGGGGAACCTTTACACACATATACACTAAGAGACACACAAAACACACAAGATATACACTTGGATACACTTAGCTACACACTTTCAAACCTTTTGTGTCCAAAGAAAAGACTCTCTTGCTCTCCAAGCTCAAGCTCCATTTTCTTGAGAGCATCAACCGTTGCGCACCCGCTCTCCCGGCGTTGTTACCGAGAGCGACGTAGCGCCATCGCGTGGCACACGCACCGCGTCATCGTCGACGCACTCCTTGCAAAGGGGAGTTTCCTATTTACTATAGAAGCTAGGTTTAATTATTTTGTTGGCTCTATAGGACTATTGTTTCCTTTATCTTTGTATTTTGGTTGGGTATTCGCTTTGCGAATTCCCGTCTCCTTCGTGGGACAAAATCCTTCTCGTGGAGAGAAGGGGTTGAGGAACGCTACCCTCGTACTTGTAGCGTGGTTGTACTGAGGTTGAATCACCCTCGTTTCAAAGTGATTCGGTTAGTGGATTTGATCAACTAGGTTGATCGGAAAATCCTAACTCGAGAGGGTTAGGTGGTGGTTTTTACCTAGGTTGGGTTTCCACCTAAAAATACCTGTGTACATTTTGTGATTGCTTATTTTTGTGATATTGCTTTATATATTTCAATTCCGCATTTTTTTTGTCACGCTGATCTCACCCCTCCAAGTAAGGGAACTTTCAATTGGTATCAGAGCAGGTCTCGCGAAATCGGCGTTACAAACCGGCGAGGATCTAGATCATGGAGGGAAGCATAGCCGCAGTCAGAATCTCCGAAGGGCAATCCACCGTCCGACCACCCTATTTCGACGGGAGGGACTTCGGATATTGGAAGTTGAGGATGAAGACGTGGCTCCAAGCCACTGAATTCGAGATATGGGGATGTTGCGAAACCCCATACGAGATCCCGAAGCGACCCCAAGGAGGCTACTCGCAGGTGCAGATTCTAGAGCTCTCACTCAACGCGAAGGCAATGAATGCCTTGTATTGCGCGTTGAGTCCGAAAGAATTCGAACGAATCCAAGAGTGCACCACCGCTCACGAGATATGGAGGAGGTTGGAAGGCACTCATGAGGAGACGAGTTCGGAAGAAGATCTCGGAGAGAAGGAAACCACGTGCCTTGGTTTCATGGCAATCGGAGAAAGCGACATCGACAGCGAAAGCGACTCCGACAATGAGGTAAACCTGGATTTACAAGATGCTTTTAATGAGCTTTTTGAAGTTAGTAAATCACTTAGAATCGAAAACAAAAGCATTAAAAAGAATCTTAGTTTTCTTAGAAATGAAAATGATAGGTTAGAAATAAAACTTAAGGATCTAGAAGCTAGTCCTAAAAATGATAACCTATTATTAGAAAATCAAAACCTCATCAATGAAAATAATAAATTGATTGAGGAAAATAATAGTCTAAAGTTAGAAATTTTTGATTTAAAGACTAAGATGCAAATTATAGAAAAAGAAATTGCATGTCTTAGGGAAAACTCTAACAAACTAATCAACAAAGTTGATAATTTTTATAGCCCCAAGGTTGAGAAAGGATCTCCATCAAGGAGACCCGCTAACAAATCCGGATCCAAGCCCACTTGGATACCGAAAAAAGAATTAGAATCTTGTTTTGTAGGGTTCAGGGATAATTACAACATAAGGGACTGGACCTACAAGCTCAAGGCTGGTCAACTCAAGTTAGGGGAACCGAGTAGACCAAGAAGACCGACGAGACGGCGAACAAATGACGGACCCGCCGCACATCGACCACCAGATTGGAGACCGGCGCCAATGCCCGGGCCTCCAAGCTACGGATGGGAGCCCCATCCGATGTGGCATCCACCACCACCATTTGGGCCATTTTATTGGCCATGGTAGGTGAGGTAAAACCCTTTACCCTATCTTTTTATCATAAGCATTTAGATAGGGGGAGTTAAAATTAATGAGCTAATTGTCAATTTTTAAGGGGGAGATATAAGGTAGCTAAATTTCCTTTAGAAAGGGGGAGAAAAATAATAGCTATCTCATTGTTACAAAAAGGGGGAGGATATTACCTTTGTCAAAATAAATTCATAGAAGAGCATGTTTTAAGGGGGAGTAATAGGAAATATAAAACCAATTAAACCTTTTCGATAATGTCAAAAAGGGGGGGGATTTTCTGCATTATTATTTACGGTTTTGTCATCATCAAAAAGGGGGAGATTGTTGGTGCTAGAGCACCACGATCATTTATTTTGATGATAACAAAACACGTGTTATTTAACATTTGCAATTTGAGTCCTAGATTTCAGGTCAATTGCAAATGTGGACGTGTTTAGATGAAACTCGAGCTCGCATCCAGGATGGATTGGAGGAGCTTAATGAAGAACAGAGGAGGTTCGCGAGGAGCGAAAGATTGAAGATGGAAGGAAATGAAGAATAGGATAGATTTCCTTCTTTTGTACTTGTTGTATTTTTCGTTTCTTTTGTTGCTCTTTATTTCCTTAGATATTTCATGTTAAAGAGCCTCAAAGAACCCTAACAATAGTCCTAGGAACGCCGGCACAACCCTAGGATACTTAGGTTTTCTGTAGAATACCTAGAAAACCAATATAGGGTTCAAACAGACTTTCCAGACGTCTAATTCACAAATCAGACGTCTGATAAAGCATTTTAAGACGTCTGACTGTTGTTTCAGACGTCTGATAACTGTTAGGCTGGACATAGTTAGTTCTGTCTGATGAATTCAGACGTCCAGACCTTAGACCAGACGTCTTAGGAGACGTCTGATGATTTTGCCAGACGTCCAATTAGTGGACCGTTGGCTGGCTTAGAAAACACTCAAGATTATGACCGTTAGAGCCTTATCAGACGTCCTTAGGACTTTCCAGACGTCTGATAAATGACCGTTTTGCCTCGGCTGACCCAAAATCTCTTCTCAGAGATTTTCTAGCCGTTGCAACGTTTGGAAATCAATTCCCACAGTAAAAGTAGGTTTCCAGACGTCCAGACTTAGTGCCAGACGTCCTGTATGTCGTCTGATGGACTTGCGCAAAAACCCTGTTTAGATCTGATTCAAGTCAGGGAGAAACCCGCATAGAATCAGACGTCTGACCTTGGAATCAGACGTCTTAAAGTGGCCTTCCAGACGTCTGATACCAGAATTAGACGTCTGATGACCCTGTCAAATGCAATCATTGTCCTGATTTCGGCCTGATTCTCTTGGGCTTTGTTCCCAACGGCTATAGAACCTTTCCTAAGCCTTCTAAAGCCTTCCTAAGGCCTCTATAAATAGAGGGGAACCTTTACACACATATACACTAAGAGACACACAAAACACACAAGATATACACTTGGATACACTTAGCTACACACTTTCAAACCTTTTGTGTCCAAAGAAAAGACTCTCTTGCTCTCCAAGCTCAAGCTCCATTTTCTTGAGAGCATCAACCGTTGCGCACCCGCTCTCCCGGCGTTGTTAACGAGAGCGACGTAGCGCCATCGCGTGGCACACGCACCGCGTCATCGTCGACGCACTCCTTGCAAAGGGGAGTTTCCTATTTCCTATAGAAGCTAGGTTTAATTATTTTGTTGGCTCTATAGGACTATTGTTTCCTTTATCTTTGTATTTTGGTTGGGTATTCGCTTTGCGAATTCCCGTCTCCTTCGTGGGACAAAATCCTTCTCGTGGAGAGAAGGGGTTGAGGAACGCTACCCTCGTACTTGTAGCGTGGTTGTACTGAGGTTGAATCACCCTCGTTTCAAAGTGATTCGGTTAGTGGATTTGATCAACTAGGTTGATCGAAAAATCCTAACTCGAGAGGGTTAGGTGGTGGTTTTTACCCGGGTTGGGTTTCCACCTAAAAATACCTGTGTACATTTTGTGATTGCTTATTTTTGTGATATTGCTTTATATATTTCAATTCCGCATTTTTTTTGTCACGCTGATCTCACCCCTCCAAGTAAGGGAACTTTCACAACAAACTCGTCAATCATATCAGAAAAGATAGCCATCATATAATGTTGGAAAGTGGCAGGAGCATTACATAACCCGAATGGCATTCGGCGGAACGCAAAAGTGCTATACGGACTTGTGAAGGTGGTACGCTTCTGATCGTCAGGAAAGACAACTATCTAATTATACCCAGAGTACCCGTCAAGGAAACATAAGTACTTGTTCACTGCCAGTCGTTCCAAAATCTGATCAATAAATGGTAAGGGGAATGGTCTTTCTGAGTTGCCGTGTTCAAACGGCGATAATCAATGCAGACCCTCCAACCAGTTGAGGGTCTAGTGGTTACGAACTCTCATTGGTCGTTCTCTTCCATAGTGATTCCTACCTTTTGGGCACCACATGTATAGGACTGACCCATTTACTATCTAAAATGGGATAGATAATTCCTACATCCAACCATTTTAGAATCTCCTTTTTAACAACCTCCCGCATATTGGGGTTGAGCCTTCTCTGCATGTCTAGGAAGGGTTTCACGGACTCGTCCGTGTATATGTGATGCATGCAAAGGGAGGGATCAACACCCTTGATATCAGCTATCGACCAAGCAATTGCTTCCTTATGACTTTGTAAACACTCAAGCAAAGTTCCCTCCTATGATTCAGATAATACAGATGAGATAATAACGGGGAGTGTGTCGTTAGGGCCAAGGAAAGCATACTTCAATGTGCTCGGGAGGGGTTTTAGCTCCAACTCAGGAGCCTTTTGGATTAAGGGTCTAAGTTGAGATGACCCCACCTAAGGTAGCGGATCTATCTTCACGATCTAGGGAGGGGATAGAGACTCTGTGTGTACCCCCAGCAACTCTTCTAATTCGGGTATATCCCCTTCAGTTTCTTCAATAGTTGGAGGATGGTCCTTAGATATGACCTTTTGAAAGGGATCTCTACATAAGAGTACTGGAGTAGTCTCTTCAATGATTTTATCAACTACCTCAATCTGGGAACAATCTTCCAATCCGGATTGCTTGTAGGTATCAAAAACATTCAATCGGATCTTCTTGTTCCCAAAGCCCCTGATCTGTAATTGATAGAGGCGTTGGCTATGGCCAAGAAGGGGCGTCCCAAAATAATGGATGGTTCGGTGGGCTTATTAGATGGGTCAGTATCTAGCACAAGAAAGTCAACAGGGAAGAAGTCCTCCACTCTCACCAGGACATCTTCCAGTAATCCCCATGGTGTCTTAAGCAATCTGTCTGCGACCTGGAGGATTACTGGACTAGGTTTTAAATCACCTCCTCCCAAAAGGTCGTAGACAGAGCTCGGTAAAATGTTCACCCCTGCACCCAGATCGAGCAAAGCCTCGTCAATGTGTTGGTTACCTATAACTACTAAAAAATACGGGGCCCTTAGGTCTTTCATTTTGGGGGGTGTTCCATGTTGGAGCACCAAGCTAACATGGTCAGGAAGGATGACCTTGGCTTGGACCTATCTCCTAGATCGACGTTTCTAGGTGCACAAGTCCTTTAGAAACTTGGCATAGGACAGGATCTATTTGATAGTGTTACGAACGTGCGGCTTCAGACGTCTGGCATTCGGTTTGTTCGACACGAACGGTTTCGTCTGCGCACCTGAGCGCACAGACCTGCGAGCGCATCTCTCTCTCTCTTTTTCCCTCTCTCCTGCGGCCGCAGGCTGCACCCTCTGTCCGCTCTCTCTCCTCCCTGCGCGGCTTTAAAATTCCACGCCCCCTCCCTCACCCTCATCACCTCTGCCCCCTTCCTCTTCTCCTTCCAGCCGGTGCACGAGAGCGAGCGCGAGTGAGCGGCGGCGGCGACAGCCGCGGCGGGTGCGGGAGGAGGTGCTGCGCGAGGGAGGAGGCGTCGGCCGTGAGGGCTCGAGCCTGCCGGAGCAGCGGGAGCCGGCCGACGGGGGCGCAGCGGACACGGGGTGACAGGGAGGCCTGCTGCAGCTCGAGCAGCAGGCGGACGAGTCGCGGCGCGGCCGAGCATCGCGAGCGGAGGGCGAGTTGCGCCCTGATTCTGGAATTTTCTCCAGAATCAGACGTCTGGGCGTACAACTAGACAGCGTTGAGGACGTCTGGAGGACTGTCCAGATGTCTGAAAGGTGAGTTATTTCCGTCTTTCTTCCTCTTCTTCGACTGACCGTACTAAGAGAGAGAGGAAATGGGTACGCGCAGGTTCTGGATTCGCATCCAACGCGAATCAGACGTCTGGCAATGGTGCCAGACGACGGGAGTGACTTCCAGACGTCCTGGGTGACCATCGGACATCTGGGAACTAGGCCAGACGCCCCCGCAGGCTTCAGGACGTCTGAGAGACCACGCAGAACAAAGGTAACCTGTAACGACCCGATTCCCGAGCCCCTACAAGACACAACAACCGGACTGACTCGACTAATCTCAAGACCTGGTCGTCCAACGAGGAAGTAACCAAAAGAGCAGTAAAATAAACCACATTCAGCATGAATATAACTAACAGTAAGAAAATACAGCAGTAAGGAAAGAAACCACAACAGTATATACCACCACAACTGTAGAACAACATTCATAACATAATATGAAACTGCAGGTAAAGAAAAGTACAACGGTAACAAGAACTACTCAATATAGTGGAAAACAAAAGGGGGTACAAAGAACAGTGGTAACTCTACTGGACCCTACTAGGCCCAGCATCCTCTGCAGCCGCTGACCCTGGCTGCTCAACACCTGGTCCTGAAAGGTAATGAGTGTAACACGTCAGCAAAACGCTGAGTAGAGTGGCAGCTAAACTAAAGAAACAGTAAAGTGTACAGTAGCTGTTTTAATTTTCTTTCTTCCTTTAATTTACGTCTTTCTATTGTTTCACAATTTATCTATTTCTCAGATCCTTCACTTGATCTCGAATGTTCCTCGTGGGAACGATCTTAATTGCAGTCTTTTCCGAATAGTAGAAGTAGCACGTGGTGCTCTCCTGGCCGGGAGAGTCCCCCATGGTGATCCTACTCTCAGTCAACCATCCCAAGGTCACTGACAGATGTAACGGTGACTACGGCACGCACGGTAAACGCACGGGTAGCTAACCCGCACTGGCACGCGGTCAGTCGTTTCCGTTAACGGGTGTGCCCAAAGCACAGCACGGAACCAGTACAGGGCAGAGCCCTCTCAGTAACAGGGGTCCAACCCCTCCACAGTAACCAAACAGGGGCCTTACCCCTCCACAGTCCGCGCACCCTCGCCTGACTACCCTGGTTTGCCCCAGTGGGCCTAACAAGTCGGTGTAGGAGGCTAGCAGAACCCCGGGGCCCGTGGGGTAGCTAGTACCTCCCTACACTAGTAGCTCTCCTCGGTACTACGTACACGAGGGCCAGCAAGTCGGTACAAAGTGGCCAGTCCTAACCCCGGGTCCCTGGGGCGGCTGGCTCCGCTCTGCACTAAACAGGTACAGGAACTTCCCTTGGTACTACGTACCCAAGAGACAGCACACTACCACATCTTTCTTTCTCAGTTCCATTCCTTTCTCTTTCCAGGAGTTCCACTCCTAATTCCCCGTAGGGTTCCAGTTCTTTTAACTCAACACATTCAGGTTCCACCTTCCTAGTTTCACATTCATACATCCCATATTCCCATACATGCTCATTTATTCATAACAGGCAGTTGTTAAACCAATTTACAGGTAGCTATTATTTCCTTTCCACATTTTCCAAGACTACAGTTATTCATATATTCCACTAGTTCTTCCCATCCTAGGATTCATGTCATACCCTAGGATCTATCATACAATCTAGTTTTCCAGCCCTAGGATTCATGCAACATCCTAGGATCTACCATTCAATCTATTTCTCATTCCTAGGATTCATGCAATGTCCTAGGTTCTATTTAAGGTTTCATAATTTAACAGATTATACTTAAAGCCACTCTACCGGTTACAAAAGGCGAACTGGGGGCGTGGTCTGGAATCCCGCGTGCCTCCGCAACCCCCGAGACTGCAACGGAATGGGGTCCTATCACAAGGATCAAACACAAGGAGTTTCTCAAAACAGTATATAGCTACTGTAGACGGGTAGAGGATTTAATTCCGAAAAGAATGCAACTTGAAACGCGGAAAACGGAACCCGAACGGGCCCTAAACGGGTCGAAAATGATGAAATAGTGCAAAATCTGACGTCTGGAACTTATTCCAGACGTCTTAAAAAGTGGATCAGGGGTTACCTTTTCTCTGCGTGGTCTCTCAGACGTCCAGAAGCCTGCTGGGGCATCTGGCCTAGTTCCCAGACGTCCGATGGTCACCCCGGACATCTGGAAGTCGTTCCCGTCGTCTGGCACTGCAGCCAGACGTCTGATTCGCGTTGGATGCGAATCTCAGAACCTGCGCGTACCCATTTCCTCTCTCTCTTAGTACGGTCAGTCGAAGAAGAGGAAGAAGACGGAATAACTCACCTTTCAGATGTCTGGACAGTCCACCAGACGTCCTCCCCACCGTCTGGTTGTTATCCCAAACGTCTGATTCTGGAGAAAATTCCAGAACCAGGGCGCGACTCGCCCTCCTCTCGCGACGCCCGGCCGCGCCGCGTCTTCTCCGCCTGCTGCTTGAGCTGCAGCAGGCCTCCCGCGCCACCCCGCGTCTGCTGCGTCCCCGCCGGCCAGCTCCCACTGCCCCGGCAGGCTCGAGCCCTCACAGCCGACGCCTCCTCCCCCGCGCAGCACCTCCTCCCGCACCCGCCGTGGCTGTCGCCGCCGCCGCTCACTCGCGCTCGCTCTCGCACACCGACTTGAATGAGAAGAGGGAGGGGGCGAAGGTGACGAGAGTGGGGGGGAGGGCGTGGCCTTTCAAGGCCGTGCGAGGAGGAGAGAGAGACCGGGACAGCGTGGTCTGCGGCCGCAGGAGAGAGGGAAAAAGAGAGGGAGAGAGAGCGTACGCAGGTCTGCACGCTCAGGCGCGCAGACGAATCGCGCGTGCCAACAATAACCGATTCCCAGACGTTTGGAAGTGGTTCCAGACGTCTGTTCGGACGTCTGGGCCACCTCCCAGACATCTTAAAAGTCGTCTGAAGTGCGTGTTCGTTACATAACCTCTGATCCACTTTTTAAGACGTCTGGAAGAGGTTCCAGACGTCTGATTTTACACTGTTTCGTCGTTTTCGACCCGTTTAGGGCCCATTCGGAGTCCGTTTTCCACGTTTCGAGTTGCGTGCTTTTCGGAATTAAATCCTCTACCAGTCTACAGTAGTTGTATATTGTTTTGAGAAACTCCTTGTGTTTGATCCTTGTGATAGGATCCCATTCCGTTGCAGTCTCAGGGGTTGCAGAGGTACGCGGGATTCCCGACCACGCCCCCAGTACGCCTGTTGTAACCGGTAGAGTGGCTTTTAAGTTTATTGGTATAATCTGTTAAATTATGGAACCATAAATAGCACCTAGGACATTGAATGAATCCTAGGAATGAGAAACTAGAATGAATGGTAGATCCTAGGGTGTTGCATGAATCCTAGGGCTGGAAAACTAGATTGTATGATAAATCCTAGGGTATGGCATGAATCCTAGGATGGGAAGAACTAGTGGAATATATGAATACTGCAGTCTTGGAAAATGTGGAAAGGAAATAATAGCTGCCTATGAATTGAATTAACAGCTGCCTGTTATGAATAAATGAGCATGTCTGAGAACATGTAATGTATGAACGTGAAACTAGAAAGGTGAAACCTGAATATGCTGAGTTAAAAGAACTGGAACCCTATGGGGAATTAGGAGTGGAACTCCTGAAAAGAGAAAGGAATGGAACTGAGAAAGAAAGACGTGGTAGTGTGCTGTCTCTTGGGTACGTAGTACCAATGGAAGTACCTGTACCTGTTTAGTGCAGAGCGGAGCCAGCCGCCCCAGGGACCCAGGGTCAGGACTGGCCACTTTGTACCGACTTGCTGGCCCTCGTGTACGTAGTACCGAGGAGAGCTACTAGTGTAGGGAGGTACTAGCTACCCCACGGGCCCCGGGGTTCTGCTAGCCTCCTACACCGACTTGTTAGGCCCACTGGGCAAACCAGGGTAGTCAGGCGAGGGTGCGCGGACTGTGGAGGGGCAAGGCCCCTGTTTGGTTACTGTGGAGGGGTTGGACCCCTGTTACTGAGAGGGCTCTGCCCTGTACTGGTTCCGTACTGTGCTTTGGGCGCACCTGTTAACGGAAACGACTGACCGCGTGCCAGTGCGAGTTAGTTACCTGTGCGTTTATCGCGCGTGCCGTAGTCACAGTTACGTCTGTCCGTGACCCTAGGGTGGTTGACTGAGAGTAGGATCACCACGGGGGACTCTCCCGACCAGGAGAGCACCACGTGCTACTTCTACTGTTCGGAAAAGACTGCAATCAAGATCGTTCCCACGAGGAACATTTGAGATCAAGTGAAGGATCTGAGAAATAGATAAATTTTGAAACAATAGAAAGACGTAAATAAAGGAAGAAAGAAAATTAAAACAGCTACTGTACACTTTACTGTTTCTTTTGTTTTAGTTGCCACTCTACTCAGCATTTTGCTGACGTGTTACACTCGTTACCTTTCAGGACCAGGTGTTGAGCAGCCAGGGTCGGCGACTGCAGAGGACGCTGGGCCGAGTAGGGTCCAGTAGAGTTACCACTGTTCTCTTGTACCTCTTTTTGTTCCACTGTAGTGAGTAGTTCTTGTTACCGCTGTACTTTTTTTTACCTGCAGTTCATATTATGTTATGAATGTTGTTCTACTGTTGTGGTGGTATATACTGTAGTAGTTTCTTTCCTTACTGCTGTATTTTCTTACTGTTAGTTTTATTCATGCTGAATGTGGTTTATTTTACTGCTCTTTTGGTTACTTCCTCGTTGGACGACCAGGTCTTGGGATTAGTCGAGTCGGTCCGGTTCTCGTGTCTCGTAGGGACTCGGGAATCGAGTCGTTACAAGATGGTATCAGAGCAAGGTCGTCCTGAGAAGTGAATCAACTGACTGGAAAATAACCAATTCACATGTCTATAACTAGAGTAGCCACCACAACACATCTTTTGACATGAGCTCTTAGACGTTTCCGTTCGGTATCGTTCCGTAGTGACGTGTTCCGTTTTGTTTCGCGTCTCCTTACAGGAGATGCCTCATCGCGGGACTGGTGAGGCGGGCTGCGGGTGCGGCCGAGGACGAGGTCGGTGAGGTGGGCGTGCCGTTGCCGATGCCTCGGTGGACCAGCCACTACTCCCGGGCGTCCAGGCCCGGGACCTCACCCAGCTGATACGGGATATTGTGCGAGAGGAGCTCCACCCACCGCCCCGAGCGCCTCCCCCTGGGGCTGCGGAGGGGGAGTCCTCTGTGGGACCATCCGACGGACGCGGCGCTAGTCGCGGGGGAGGGGATGGGCCGCCGCAGCCCCCACCTTCCTCCGGCACTTCTGTGCACGAGGCACCGTTGCCTGGAGGTGCACCAGCATCCCCACTGCAGCGCCACTCCGAGCTCTTCGGGCAGTTCCTGAAGCTGTAGCCCCCCTCCTTCAAGGGGGATGAGGATCCGACTGAGGCAGAGGACTGGCTCGAGCAGCTGGAGAAGATTTTCGACACCCTTTGCCCCCCGGTGGATGCCACGTGGCCTTTGCCACGTACCAGCTGGAGAGTGCGGCACACAGGTGGTGGAGGGCGGTCCGCGGACAGGAGAGGGATGAGCCGACCTGGGACCGGTTTGTCGCCCTCTTCTGCGAGCAGTACTTTCCCCAGACGTGGCAGGACCAGAGGAGGCGGGAGTTCCACACTCTCCGCCAAGGGACGATGACCGTGAGCGCGTACCGCACGCGTTTCCTGGAGCTGTCCTGCTTTGCAGCGACAGCGGTAGCTACTGAGGAGGAGCGCCTTTGGAGGTTCACCGAGGGGCTCCGGCCTACGATTTGGGGGTATGTCAAACCCCTGAAGCTGCCTACGTTTTCGAGGGTGGTGGAGGCAGCCATGACTTACGAGGAGACCAACCAGTCCGCGCGAGACACTGACGACGGGCGGAAGAGGCCCTTTCAGCCAGACTTTTCACAGGGCCAGCAAGAGAGGAGACACGTGGCGTCCGCCGGAGAGCCGTCACGTTTTATAGGGCCATCAGTGGCCTTTGGGGGCCCTCGACAGGGGCCAGTCGCCAGCACCGGACCCTCGCCCAGCCGACAGCAGGGACCCACTGAGGGTGGGAGCCGGGTTCCCCTCTGTTACCAGTGTGGCCAGCCGGGCCACATCAGGAGGGACTGCCCGTCTAGGGTAGGAGGTCAGCAGATACTTCCCGCGCAGAGCACTGGAGGGCACGCAGGAGTCCGCGGTTACCAGGCGCGAGGAGGAGGACAGCAGTCACAAGGAGGGTACCGGCCAGCACCTGCCCGTCCGACGTAGAATGTGGCTGCTTCATCCGCACCCAGAGCTGAGGGGCGTATCAACGCCCTAACACACAGGGATGCCAGAGCTTCGGGCTCGGTAGTGGCAGGTATGGTTTCAGTTTCCGGCAGACTCGTTTACACACTTTTCGATTCTGGCGCTACACACTCGTTTGTCGCAGCCAGTTTCACAGTTAGTTTGGGCCAGGATTATACACTGTTAGAGAATCCGTTCGTAATCAGAGGTTCGAGTGGTCAGCTGTTTGTAGCTGAGGAGGTGTACACGGATTGCGAGGTCAGTGTCGGGGGACATTGCCTGCCAGCTAACCTGATTATGATACAGATGGAGGACTTTGGGGTGATTCTGGGGATGGACTGGTTGTCCGCTTACGACGCCTTGGTAGACTGTTTTGAGAGGAAGATTGTCTTCTCCATGCCGGAGTTGCCTTCTTTCGAGTTTCACGGACAGCTAGTGGACGGAGGCTTCAGGTGCATTTCGACACTTCGGGCGGCGAGACTTTTAAGCCAGGGGTGTAAGGGCTTCCTAGCTTGTGTGGTGGCAGAGCCCAGCCCTGTGGCAGACTTCCAGAGCATCCCGGTGGTCAGAGAGTACCCTGACGTGTTTCCAGACGAGTTACCAGGACTACCGCCCGAGTGCGAGATCGAGTTTGAGATCTCGCTAGTACCAGGGACCAGTCCCATCTCCACCGCACCATACAGGATGGCACCGCTTGAGCTACGAGAGCTCAAGTCTCAGTTGCAGGACCTTTTGGAGAAAGGTTTCGTGAGGCCCAGTGCGTCTCCCTGGGGAGCCCCGGTACTGTTTGTGAAAAAGAAGGATGGTACCCTACGCCTTTGTGTAGACTACCGACAGCTGAATAGGGTCACCATCAAGAATAGATATCTGCTGTCGAGGATCGACGACTTGTTTGACCAATTGTGGGGTGCCACGGTGTTCTCGAAGATCGACTTGAGGTTGGGATACCACCAGTTGAGGATCAGGGAGACCGACGTCTCCAAGACAGCTTTCCGCACCCGGTACGGACACTACGAGTTTTTGGTCATGCCGTTTGGGATGACCAATGCCCCCGCTGCTTTTATGGATCTGATGAACCGGGTGTTTAGACCGTACTTGGACCAGTTCGTGGTGGTTTTCATAGATGATGTACTCATCTATTCTAGAGATCAGACGCAGCACGGACAGCACTTGCGGATGGTTCTGGACACTCTGAGACGACGTAGGCTGTACGCCAAATACAGCAAGTGCGAGTTCTGGTTGAGGGAGGTGACCTTCTTAGGTCATGTGATCTCTGGAGACGGCTTGGCGGTGGACCCAGCCAAGGTCGAGGCAGTGCGCAAGTGGGAGAGACCGCGTTCAGTCACTGAGATTCGCAGTTTCCTGGGACTGGCAGGCTACTACAGACGATTTATCAGAGGTTTTTCACAGATTGCGCGTCCTATGACACAGTTGACCCGGAAGGACGTGCCCTTCACTTGGACAGACGCCTGTGAGGCGTGTTTTCAGGAGATGAAGGAGAGGTTGACCTCGGCTCCCGTGCTCACCATCCCTGACAGTAGTGGCGGGTTCGTTGTGTACACGGACGCCTCCTTGCAGGGGTTAGGAGGTGTGCTCATGCAGAGGGGTCACGTCGTCGCTTACGCTTCGCGGCAACTGAAGCCCCATGAGCATACCTACCCTACCCACGACTTAGAGTTGGCAGCTGTTGTCTTCACGCTGAAGACTTGGAGGCACTACTTGTACGGTGAGACCTTCAAAATTTTCACAGATCACAAGAGCCTCAGATACCTTTTTGATCAGAAGGAGCTCAACATGAGATAGAGACGTTGGTTGGAGCTCCTGAAGGACTACGACTGCAGCATCTCCTACCACCCGGGAAAGGCCAATGTGGTGGCTGACGCCTTGAGCCGTAAGGCGCCCGCACACTTGGCTAGTTTACAGTTACAGAGTTGGAGCCTTTTGGAGGAGGTGGGCAGTTGGCGACCCCTGGAGTTACGGGGGCACTGTGGGGCAGTGACGGTGACACAACAGACTAGGCCAGGGCTGATAGACCGCATCATCACAGGACAAATGGCCGATCCGTACTTGCAGTCCTTACGCGACAGAGTACTGTCAGGAGACCCAGGGGACTTCTCTTTCACAGACCAGGTGCTGCACCTGAGGGGACGGTTGTACGTTCCCAGAGACGAGGAGCTGTTGAGAGAGCACCTGACTGAGGCACACGGTTCCAGATTCACCATACATTCTGGAAACACGAAGATGTACCACGACTTGAGACGCGAGTTTTGGTGGAGGGGGATGAAGCGGGATGTGGGTGAATTCGTACAGCAGTGCTTAGTGTGCCAGCAGGTGAAAGCCGAGCATCAGAGGCCTACAGGGTCGCTACAACCGCTTCCAGTGCCAGAGTGGAAGTGGGAGAGCATCACCATGGACTTGGTGGTGGGCTTACCTGTTACCCAGCGAGGGCACGACACTGTTTGGGTAATTATGGATAGACTAACGAAGACGGCACGATTCCTGCCGATCCGAGTCACTTTGGGACCAGCACAGTTGGCAGAGAGGTATATCCGTGACGTGGTGCGACTACACGGAGTTCCACGAGAGATCGTATCTGACCGGGATACCAGCTTTACGTCCCAGTTTTGGGCTGAGTTTCAGCAGGCCTTGGGGACGCGGTTGAGGTTTAGTACAGCTTACCACCCCCAGACGGACGGACAGTCTGAGCGCACGATACAGACACTTGAGGACCTTTTGCGTGCCTGTGTAATGGATTGGAGGGGCTCTTGGGAGGAACACCTGCCCCTGGCGGAGTTTGCACACAACAACAGCTATCACTCGAGCATCAGCATGGCTCCCTACGAGGCTCTGTGCGGACGGAGGTGTATGGCACCCTTGAGTTGGGTTGAGGTGGGGACCAAGTGGGAGGTTGGCCCCAGGTTGATCCAGAAGAGTCAAGAGGTAGTCGAGCAGATCCATAGGCGACTCCGCACTGTCAGGAGTAGACAGAAGAGCTACGCGAATCGGAAACGCAGAGAGGTGCAGTTCGAGGTTGGGGATCACGTCTTTCTTCGTGTTTCGCCCATGAAGGGCCTGCAGCGGTTTGGGGTGAGAGGGAAGCTCGCGCCGAGGTTTGTGGGGCCCTTTGAGGTCCTGGAGCGGGTTGGACCCATTGCTTACAGGCTTGCCCTCCCCCCGCAGCTTTCTGGTGTGCACGACGTGTTCCACGTATCCAACCTCAGGAAGTACGTAGCCGATCCCAGTCACGTACTGAGTCACGAGAGCGTCGAGGTGGATGACAACCTGACCTACCCCGAGCGGCCAGTGCAGATTCTAGACCGAGCCATCCGCAGTTTGAGACGAATGCAAGTGCCCCTGGTAAAGGTTTTGTGGAGGAGCCAGTGGTACGAGGAGGCTACCTGGGTGCCTGAGGCGGCAATGCGGGAACGGTACCCAGAGCTCTTCGCGGGTACGTCTTTTCGGACCGGCTTCGGTCCTCTTTGAGTTTGTTATGGTTACTATGACGTTTTTCCCGCACCCTAGTTAGCGCAAGTTTCGGGGACGAAACTTCCTTTGAGTTTGTTATATTGTTACGAACGCGCGGCTTCAGACGTCTTTTAAGACGTCTGGGAGGTGGCCCAGACGTCGGACCAGACGTCTGGAACCCATTCTAGACGTCTGGGATTCGGTTTGTTCGACACGAACGGTTTCGTCTGCGCACTCCTGCGAGCGCATCTCTCTCTCTCTTTTTCCCTCTCTCCTACGACCGCAGGCTACGCCCTCTGTCCGCTCTCTCTCCTCCCCGCGCGGCTTTAAAACGCCACGCCCCCTCCCTCACTCTCATCACCTCCGCCCACTTCCTCTTCTCCTTCCAGCCGGTGCGCGAGAGCGAGCGCGAGTGAGCGGCGGCGGCGATAGCTGCGGCGAGTTCGGGAGGAGGTGCTGCGCGAGGGAGGAGGCGTCGGCCGTGAGGGCTCGAGCCTGCCGGGGCAGCGGGAGCCGGCCGGCGGGGGCGCAGCGGACGTGGGGTGACACGGGAGGCCTGCTGCAACTCGAGCAGCAGGCGGATGAGTTGCGGTGCGGCTGAGCGTCGCGAGCGGAGGGTGAGTTGCTCCCTGATTTTGGAATTTCTCCAGAATCAGACGTCTGGAGGGCTGTACAGACGTCTGAAAGGTGAGTTATTTCCATCTTTCTTCCTCTTCTTCGACTGACTGTACTAAGAGAGCGAGGAAATGGGTACGCGTAGGTTTTGGATTCGCATCCAACGCGAATCAGACGTCTGGCAGTGGTGCCAGACGACGGGAGCGACTGCCAGACGTCCTGGGTGACCATTGGACGTCTGGGAACTAGGCCAGATGCCCTCACAGGCTTCGGGACGTCTGAGAGACCACACAGAACAAAGGTAACCTCTGATCCACTTTTTAAGACATCTGGAAGATGTTCCAGACGTCTGATTTTACACTGTTTCGTCGTTTTCGACCCGTTTAGGGCCCATTCGGAGTCCGTTTTCCGCGTTTCGAGTTGCGTGCTTTTCGGAATTAAATCCTCTACCAGTCTACAGTAGTTGTATACTATTTTGAGAAACTCCTTGTGTTTGATCCTTGTGATAGGACTCCATTCCGTTGCAGTCTCGGGGGTTGCAGAGGTACGCGGGATTCCCGACCACGCCCCCAGTACGCCTGTTGTAACCGGTAGAGTGGCTTTTAAATTTATTGGTATAATTTGTTAAATTATGGAACCATAAATAGCACCTAGGACATTGCATGAATCCTAGGAATGAGAAACTAGAATGAATGGTAGATCCTAGGGTGTTGCATGAATCCTAGGGCTGGAAAACTAGATTGTATGATAGATCCTAGGGTATGGCATGAATCCTAGGATGGGAAGAACTAGTGGAATATATGAATACTGCAGTCTTGGAAAATGTGGAAAGGAAATAATAGCTGCCTGTGAATTGAATTAACAACTGCCTGTTATGAATAAATGAGCATGTCTGAGAACATGTAATGTATGAACGTGAAACTAGAAAGGTGAAACCTGAATATGCTGAGTTAAAAGAACTGGAACCCTATGGGGAATTAGGAGTGGAACTCCTGGAAAGAGAAAGGAATGGAACTGAGAAAGAAAGAAAGACGTGGTAGTGTGCTATCTCTTGGGTACGTAGTACCAAGGGAAGTACCTGTACCTGTTTAGTGCAGAGTGGAGCCAGCCGCCCCAGGGACCCGGGGTCAGGACTGGCCACTTTGTACCGACTTGCTGGCCCTCGTGTACGTAGTACCGAGGAGAGCTACTAGTGTAGGGAGGTACTAGCTACCCCACGGGCCCCGGGGTTCTGCTAGCCTCCTACACCGACTTGTTAGGCCCACTGGGCAAACCAGGGTAGTCAGGCGAGGGTGCGCGGACTGTGGAGGGGCAAGGCCCCTGTTTGGTTACTGTGGAGGGGTTGGACCCTTGTTACTGAGAGGGCTCTGCCTTGTACTGGTTCCGTGCTGTGCTTTGGGCGCACCTGTTAACGGAAACGACTGACCGCGTGCCAGTGCGAGTTAGTTACCTGTGCGTTTATCGCGCGTGCCGTAGTCACAGTTACGTCTGTCCGTGACCCTAGGGTGGTTGACTGAGAGTAGGATCACCACGGGGGACTCTCCCGACCAGGAGAGCACCACGTGCTACTTCTACTGTTCGGAAAAGACTGCAATCAAGATCGTTCCCACGAGGAACATTCGAGATCAAGTGAAGGATCTGAGAAATAGATAAATTTTGAAACAATAGAAAGACGTAAATAAAGGAAGAAAGAAAATTAAAACAGCTACTGTACACTTTACTGTTTCTTTTGTTTTAGTTGCCACTCTACTCAGCATTTTGCTGACGTGTTACACTCGTTACCTTTCAGGACCAGGTGTTGAGCAGCCAGGGTCGGCGACTGCAGAGGACGCTGGGCCGAGTAGGGTCCAGTAGAGTTACCACTGTTCTCTTGTACCTCTTTTTGTTCCACTGTAGTGAGTAGTTCTTGTTACCACTGTACTTTTCTTTACCTGCAGTTCATATTATGTTATGAATGTTGTTCTACTGTTGTGGTGGTATATACTGTAGTAGTTTCTTTCCTTACTGCTGTATTTTCTTACTGTTAGTTATATTCATGCTGAATGTGGTTTGTTTTACTGCTCTTTTGGTTACTTCCTCGTTGGACGACCAGGTCTTGGGATTAGTCGAGTCGGTCCGGTTCTCGTGTCTCGTAGGGACTCGGGAATCGGGTCGTTACAGATAGCTTCCAACAAATGCATGTTGATATGGACTTGCCTAAAAGTATCCATAATTTCATCTGTCCTATCCTTGGCCCCAGACGAGCCAACAGAAGATTCCCCAGGAGCAGATAGGCACTCTGGATATGGCACCCTCGGCTTCTGGGTAGAGGGGTCGTCATGGCAGGAAAGGGTAGCGGACTGACGACACCCTCAGGGTTGGTGATTTCAAGCGAGGGAGACTAGTGTGTCTCTTCCTTGATGGAGATGGAAGTCGGGCTTGATGTAGGAGGGAATCCTGAGAGGTGATCGTAGGAGTACTATCAGGCTTGTCGATTTTCTTTCTACTCCTCAGCACGGTCACAGCTTGGGCGTGCTCCTTGAATATGACCCCCTTGCCTTTCGGGTTCTCCTTAGAAGAGCTAGGCAACTTCCCCGGATCCCGCTGCCTAACTACCTCCATAAGATGACCAATTTAGGATTGCATATCAGTAATCATCTTATTCTGAGATTGGATGACCATATTCTGATGCTCTTGCATCACTTTCATCATGGCTTTAAGTTCATCCATCTCAGAAAGCTTATTCTGAGGAGGGTTTGCATAGGATTGCTAGTATATGGGTTGGGGAGGTAGGGGTCTTGTATTCCTCAAGTTAGAAGCATCACCTTGCTTCCATGAGAAGTTTGGATGGTTCCGCCACCCCAGATTATAGGTATTGGAATAAGGGTTATTGCGAGGAGGTGGGCGAAAACCTTGGGCCACGTTCAGGTCAGCTTGAATCAACTCAGGGAATTGATTTGCCTGGTAGCACTCTAGAGTGGCGTGCGTTGTGCTTTGGCAAATAGAGCATTCATTTGAAGCCTGAAAGATAGATGCTACTTGCGGGTTCATGTCAGGGTTTGCTAAAAGCCTATCAAGGCTTTTGTTTAACAATTGAATCTGATAAGCCAAATCCTGAGTAGCCCCAGCTTCATGGGCCTCTATCTTCCTCTGCAAGATTGATGGTTTTCTTTCTTGATAGGCAGAGGACATATGTATGGAATTGTCACTTAATGTTTCAAATAATGCCCAGACTTTATCCTTAGTTTTAGTCATGAAGGTTCATGCACTGGTTACATCAATGGTTTGCCTGTGCCTTTCAGATAATCCATTATAGAACCTTTCGACTAACTACCATCTTGGCACCTGATGGTGGGGGCATAACCTAAGAAGGTCATTAAAGCGCTCCCAAGTCTCGTGAAATTGCTCCCCTTCCTGTTGAGTAAAACCCATAATCTCTCTTCTGTAATGGTTGGTCTTACTCATAGGAAAATATTTTTTCAAGAATTCTCTTTTAAGGGTGGCCCAATCATTTATTCTTGCATCGAGGGTATGATACCAGTGCTTGGCCTTATCTTTAAGGGAGAATGGAAATAGAGTCCTCATCAGGGCTTCATCAGTAAAGCCCTAGAGTTTCACCATGGAACAGACCTCGGTGAATTCCTCAAGATGCTTGTAAGGATCCTCCCTAGCAGTACCATAAAATGAGGGGAGCAAAGATATGGTGCTGCTCTTGATTTCATATGGATTATCCACTCCAGGTCTTCGAATAGGTAGGGCTTGGTGGGTTGTAGGGAGGAAATAGTCTCTTAAGGTTCTCTGATTTTCACCAACCTAATCTCTTCTTCAGGTCTTTTTTCAGCCATTTTTCTTCTTTCTTGGTTGGCTTTCCTAATAATTCTCTCAGGCTAAGGGTTGAAAAGAAGACTATTTCTAAGAGAGTGCCTACCAAGCATACACCAAGAAAACACAAGGAAAGAGGTCTTTTGTTGACTTAGAGCACTTTAAGCCCTCTTCCTACCTTTCTAGTTTGGCTAAATAGAGTCAAGGTAGTATTTCTCCATTCCCACGTGAGTGGTATAAGAGAAGTGAGGCACTTGAGATTCCTAGTCAAAAGTTATTAAGGAGGTTGAGGTTACTTTTAGTTCTTTTGGGTGACCAATCAAGTTGTCAAATAATTACGCACCCTAAAATAGACCTTCGAGTGCCTTAGAGACGTACACTTTGCTGCAATGATATTCTCAGATGCTCAAGTAAAAAAGTACTCCAAGGATGGAACAAAGGGATCAAGTAGGGCAAACCCTTCCTTTGAGGTGATGCGTTAGCAGTACCTCTTAACTACCCTTGAATTCCTTTATAGGGTGCCCCCTCTTTAGAGTATCAAATCACTCAAGCAAAAGTTAATACCACCATTTCAAAGCGGGATAGGAGGGTTTGCACCGATAAAGAGATCGATGCCTATAGCCTTAAGGGTCCAAGTCCTAGTACAGTGCCTATAGTGCATGCTCAGAGCAGGAAGTGTGCATCACACTGCGAAAAGTGATTTTTCTTTTGAAAATCGCATTAACGTTATTCAAACACTTCCTATATATTTTACTTTCTTTATGAGAAGTAATGTGACCACTTGATTAATCTTTTCAAATCAACTTAAGTGGTCTTCTTTAATTATGTCCAAATGCAATGTGTGTGTAGATAATTGATGCAAAAAGATAGGAAATACGTGCCTTGCTCTAGCACTCTTTTATGTAAAAATGTACGCAATGCAGTAAGAAAATCTAGATGCTGCTCAAGTAATCCTAGATAGTCGTCCTAAAGATATGCAGCTTCTAACAGGCAGTTCATATATATATATATATATATATATATATATATATATATGCGCAATCAAACGATCTAACTACCACACACAAAATAATCCTAGAATCTAAAGAATCGGGGACACTCCCAAAAAAAAAATTGGCTCCAGAGTACAAGGGCGAGAAAATAAATAACTCAACTAAATCCTAAAGAGTCTATTCTAAAATTCTAAATCAGAAGTCTAAGAGGAAGAATCCTCCTAGATGATCCTCCGTGTGTCTCCACGCGTGTGGGATCAAGGCCCACAGGCTCTTGCAATTATCTCCATGTGTGGACGTTGCTCAAGGTCGACGTCGTCTCTCAGCTATGTTTGTCGCCTCGTCAGATTTCTCACACAGAAAAGATAAAGAATGATCAGATAAATGCGTAACTCAGAATAATCAGAAATAAAGTCTAGTGAGTTGTATGGTTTTCAGATAAATGCCCACAACCGAGGAGACCCATCAAGGCACAAGTCCTGGTGGATTTCTGGGCAGAATTTACAGACCCGGATGCCTCCCTCACACTCCCCTAGCAGCTCTACGTTGACGGCTCATCCATGATAGCTAGATCCGGGGCTGGTGTAACTTTAACCACCCCAGACGGTGCTACTCATAAGAATGCCATTAAGCTAACTTTTCCAGCGTCTAACAACCAGGTTAAGTGAGAGGCCATGTTAGCAGGCATCCGAGTGGCCAAGTCTAAAGGTGTCTCCTCATTGGAAATCCATACGGACTCTCAACTGGTTGCCAATCAAATAAATGACGAATACCAAGCTCAGGATCCGAACATGATCTTGTATGCTGACAAGGTTAAGGAAGAGCTGTAGATTTCAAGACCATCTTAATCAAGCGAGTGCCCAGAGCCAGCAACCCCCTAGCAAATGCATTGGCCAAACTCGCTGCTACTATCCCTCTGGAGCAAGAGGAAGACATCTATCTCCAGACTCTAAAGGAGCCAACCGTACTCACTCCCAAGACGTTCACGATAGAGCAACCCATTTCTTGGATGACGCCTATCATCACATACTTAAACTCTGGCGAGCTGCCCCCGAGGGAACCATAGCCCAAGACATTCCGCCTAAAGGCCTCACGGTACACCTTGATAGAGGGGCAATTGTACAAGCGAGGGTACTCCACCCCCCTGTTGCGCTGCCTGATAGAAGAGGAAGTAGCCCAGGTCCTTCGAGAAGCCCACAGAGGCATATGCAGGAATCACGAAGGACACAAGGCACTCTTGGCCCGACTATTCCAAGCGGGCTACTTCTGGCCCTAGATGAAGCAACATTATAAAGACTTCGTACGTAAGTGTGATAAGTGCCAGTGGTTTGCCACCCTGCACCACTTGCCGCTTGGAAAGTTAGTGCCTGTAATGCCACCCATCCCCTTTGCAAAGTGGGGCATGAACTTCATTGGCCCCTTCTTGCCAGCCCTGGCTTAGAAGCGGTTCATACTGGTGGTAGGCAATTACTTCTCCAAGTGGGTCGAAGCTAAGGCTATGGCTAGCTCGACAGCTAACAAAGTTTCTTTTATCCGCAAAAAGCATTATACCTTGTTACGGGATACCTTAGCATATTGTCACAGACAATGGTACCTAATTTGTCTGCAAAAAGTTTGAAGAATTTTGCACCAGCTTGGGCGTTCGCTTATGCTTTACGTCCGTACGACATCGCCAAGCAAACAGACAAGCAGAGGTAACCAACCGCACCATCATCTCAACGCTAAAACGTCGACTAGATTCAGCTAAAGGGAGATGGGCGGATGAGTTGCCGGACATACTATGGGGCTACAAGACTTGCTAGAGGACTTGCATAGGCCACACACCATTCAATCTTGTGTATGGCATGGAAGCCCACTTACCAATTGGGATAGTCCTTCCCACCTGCTACCTACCAAACATAACTCTATGACCTCGCCACCAACGATGACCAACTCTGCTTAGCCCTAGATCTCATAGATGAACTAAGGGAGAAAGCTTCGAAAGCATCACTCAAGCATAAAGAAGTAACTGCTCCCGCTTACAATAAGCGAGTCCGCAAATGGACATTCTCTGAAGGAGACTTAGTCCTATGGAATTGTAAAGTCTCCCTGCCAAGCAAGTTAGGCGGAAAGCTAGACATCCCTTGGGAAGGGCCTTATAAAATTCGCAAAGACAGTCCAGGAGACTTCTACGAATTGCAGACCCTAGGCAGCAAAACATCCTCGCACTTGGCATGCGAGCAACCTACATTTGTATCATGCATGGATACAAACAAAGTCAATAAAGATAGAAGCCTTCTTTCTTTGATAGATTGTGTTGTTACATCCCCCCCCTCCAAAAATAAAAAGGAGGGACATGATAGCAACACCAACGGACTCAAGGACTCCCCTCCCAGTCTGCAAAAATATCTGCCCCAGGCATGCCAGGCGCTAGCGAAGTACAAGGTGGGCTTCTCCCCTCGGCAAGTGGTTCCGCAACCCCCAACAAACCCAACTTGTTCGCCCCCTCTTCAAGAGCTAACTGGTCCTCGAGCGGCCCCACAAGAGCCTTGTCAGAGATTAGGCTGCCCGCCTTCTAATGGTCAAACTCAGACATGAACTGGTCCACAGACCAGTTGCATAACTCCCCCACTGGAGTATGCTTCCCTGAAGAAGGGATTGCACAACAGCTAGGGTGTACCTCTCGATCTCCTTCAAGAGTGCCTCCCAACTCTCCGCCATGGACAAACCACCGGTGAAGAATGCCGCCACCATCTCAGGATCCAGCTCCAACTGTGCATCACACTCCAGCTCAAGTATCTGCTTGCCCCTCTCCTCCACGAGCTGCTGGGCCTTGGCAAGGTCAGCTCTCAAAGTCTCCACAGCCGCCTCCACCTTCTATTAACTTGCCCTCAGAGCACCAAGCCTATCAATGGTGGTGCCCAGGTGGAGGCGCTCTTCTTCTGGAGCCACCTCGTACCCCTCCATAGTCGAGGAATGTTCAGCCCTGAGCACTTGCACCTCCTCCTTCAAGGAGAGGACATTGGTACAAGCGGTTGACAAACACTCAAACAAGCCCTGCAGAGCCACAACTTTAGTCTTGTGTGCTCTGATGAGGTTTTCCTCCAGCCCCCTTCCAAGGTGCAGGGCCCTCCTTAGGCTGGGCTAGGCCTTTTTCAATTCCTCCTCCAGCCGGGCCACCTCATTGGCCGACTACTGCTGCGAGCGAAGCTTACGCACGGCCTCCTCCGTGACCTTCTTTGCCTTCTCATAGGTAGTAACAACCTCCTCAACCCAGTGAGCAAAACTCCTTTGCTCCACCTTGGTCATCATGGCCCACTTGGTGGCCATGTCCGCCGTATCAACTTTTTCGCCAGTCTAGGCAAGTTCGAAGCAGCGTTGTGGTGCAAGACAAACAAAGTCCTAAGCACCTCAGCCTGTCAAAGGTAACCAACAAGTGCATTAGATTAAAAAGTCCTGGCCAAAGAAACAGTATAAGATATGCCAAAAGAACTGATCACGCGTATGCAGTAGAACACATGGTTGAAATTCATACCCCCCATCTAGGAGGTAATGTTCTTCGTGCTAAATTGGTGTTTAAGATTGTCATGTTGTAGTATAGCGAAAATAATGCTTAAACAAATAAATTTTATTACTCGAAAAAGTTCTGAGGTCGAACACAAGAAACAATATGAATGCACACACTACTCTTCAAATAATGCAAATGAGCACAAGAATTTAAACTAAATAAACTACTAAAAAATGATAATCAATGTAGATGAATATAATAAGAATTCAACATGATAAAAAAAAATCTATAACAAAATAATGGTGATTTAGATCACCAATTATTTAGTATAGTCATATAAACTAGAGTAATCAATAATGCCACAGTAATCAAGATCAAATTTCTGCACAGTAGCTTGAATGCTACAGTAATCAAATGTCCCCTTTTTGAGATCAGATGCCTTAAATGGCCCTCTCCTTTGTTTCTCCTTCTTTCTCTTCTCTCACTTTTTCCTTCTCCTTCTTCTGCTTCTACTTTCTTCTTCCTTGCTCTTGTGGCTCTCTTCCTTCTCTTCTTTCTCTCTGCTTCTTCACACAGAGGAGCAAGGGGTCTTCAATTTTGGCTAAGTATCAGCTAACTTCCCAGAGAGAAAAACCCTACCCCTACTTGCGTAGACTCTCCTTCTCTCTTTCTTTCTTTAGGATCCGCTCTCCCAGAGCCACAGGATAATCAGGTTATCGGACCTAGCGTACCCTGGTCTAGGTTCACCGGCAATGGGTGATGAGCGAGGAGTGAGGGTTAGGCAGGTTAATGGTCAGGCCAGGTCCGTGGATAGAGATCACGAACAAGGCATGCGTGGGTGAGAGGGACCTCACCCCATGTTTGGAGGCAAATAGCCATAGACGGAAAATCAATATATGCATGGCCAAACACTCAACTCTTTACAATGTGGGACTAAACCCACATCCTTTTGCACACGACTACTACAGCTCACTGAAGAAGATGTGTCCGATTGGCATAGCTGCTGGGGTTCACTCTCCCAATCAAAGACCTGGGAGTCTAGCGCTATTAGTTCCAAACCACTTGGAGGCGATGCCTAGGGCTTGCATGTCCTGAAGCTCGAAGAACAAGGCCGAAGATGGCAACAGCGGCGGAGCTCCGACCTAACACCTGAAACAAACAAATAAGGCCTTTCGGTCATGTCAAATATGTTCAGTAGCTTCGCCGTGTGACGACGAACGTGGTGACGGTCGTGGCGTAGTGCGAGGATGCGTGTAGGTGGCTGGCGGAGTCAGAGTCGGTCGGAGAATGATGGGTTGTTTGGTGGGTGGTTTGGGAGGTGAATATGGTTGAATAGGTGAGGGGTTTTGTGCGTGGTGTTGTGGCAAAGGTTGTGGAAGTTTCGGCGAGGCAGATGGAGTTGTGTAGCAGTGGAGCCGCCTCGTCGGAGGTTCAGTCGGAGATGGAGACGATGAGGGTGAACGGTGGTAGTGAGGGATTGTTTTTGGTGTTTTGGGTAGGAAATTAACCTAGGAACCTAGAGAGACATAACGACTTATTCTAAGTGGATGAAAATAGGGGAGGACGACACCGACTGGTATGGCCGGCGTCGGGGAAGATAGATTCTCCAGTAGGAAGGAGCAGCAATGAAGATGTGGAAGGGGACAGCCACTGGTATTGCGGCATGCAGAAGAATCTGAGGATGAGGAATCCGTTGCTGGTTTTGCGAGAACGGACGAGGAAGGAGGTCAAAGATATCACCAGAGCTCACAGAGTTTTTCAGTCGAAGAGGAAGGAAGAGCATGGGGTAACTCCGGCCAAAAATGAGTCTGGGGCACTTGGCGAGGTTTGAGGGTCCTTATATAGGGCTCTAGAGAGAGTTTTGAGCTTGGAAGCCAAGCTTCCAAGCTAGGAATGCTCGCCGGAGTGGGATTTTAAAAGATACCCGAATCTCTCATGCGTTCGCATGAGAGATTGGGAAGGTTATGGAGCTCATGGATGGATTAAGAAGGAATAGAACTACTCAAAGAATCTTCCTTCCAAGTTTGGAAGGGATTGATTGAGCAGAGAAGAAGTTCTCTTCAATCAAAGGTCGCTGAAGAAGGATTCCTCTGCGCTAATGGCGGAGGAACCTATTTGTGAAGAGTGACGACAAAGATAGGGGCCTTTTTGTAATAATTTTGAAAGTTAAGGGCAGAAATGTAATTAGATAGGACCAATTTGCAAACTAGGTCAAAACAAACTCATCTTGGGTCCAAATTTTGGTACAAACCTAACTTGGACCTAAGGAATCCAATGGTGAAGTTGGATTTTGGTTTTAACCATGTCTGACTAGGTAATTTATTCAAAAACCCAAATTAAGACAAATGTCTGTCTGTGATTCTGTTTGGGTCAAAACGGGTTCTGATGGTAAAATTGAATGTTCTAAACCCTAGAGAATATTTTTCTATGAATTTTAGAGGGTTTAGGTGAATTTTATCTTGACTAGAAACTCAGTTTATTAAGTGGGTCTGTTTTTAGGGTTTCAAAAAGTCATTTAATTTTCAGAACACGTGCAAACCCTTTTCCAATTGTTCTAACCCACTTATTATCTTTTTAAGACCAATTGACCTTCATTCAACCCCTGCTAAAACACGTGGTTGTACTGCATTCATGATAAGCTAGTAAAATTATAATTTTAACCCTAGTTTCTTATTTTTCCTTCAGAATGATTATGCAGTGACTTGTGACTCTCTGACAGTTATGTAGGAGCATTTACTGACTTAATTAGATTAAAATGAGCTAGTTATGGCTCATGATGGTGTTCTCATCAGGTAACCCAGAACAACACTTCATTTAGGTGTTGTAGCACCTGTCACTCCAGGATGGGAGCACTACTTGACGTCCCCACCTAAGTCGGCATCCCCCAACTAGGTACGAGGCCACTACTAGCCCCCTCCAATACAGACCCCGACATAGATCCGATTGTCTGGCCGATCATCCCCTAGCCCCCCCGACCAGTAGGGTCCACCAAGACTCTCACCCCCGTGGCGGTCCACCTATTGTAAAGCTGGTCAAAGATGCTGCCAGTGACAGCCACCTCTTGCGCCAACTGGGCAAAGGTGCCAGTAGAACTTGTTGGGGTGGAAGAGCCAACGACACCCCCTGTACGAGTCACCTCCAAAGGTGCCTCAAGTGGAGAATCACTCAGGATGATCACATCGGGAGGCCCAGGCGATCTATGTAGTTCAACAAAAGCAGACATGACACCCTCCCCCTTAGCCTTGCTAGGGCCCTGTGAAGCCGATGGCGCCAACTCTCCCGTGGGAAGCCTCTCGGGGAAACCCCTCAGGCACTTCAACGAGACTTCCGTCTACTCAGCAGCCTCCTCAATGTCCTCCTGCTCCTCGTTCCTCTTCAGCCCCTTGTGGTAAACAAGCTGACTTCCTCCCCCTGCTCCATTAGCCTCACCTCGCCCTGCTCCACTGACCTCTCCTCCTCATGTCAGGACCCACGGCGAGAAGAGTCACTGCCTCAACACCTGGGAGTATTTGATCGAGTGAATTGCCCAAAAGCTGCAACCAAAAAGGTCGAAAAATTAAGTAGCAGGCAACGAGTCTACCACCCATGGCAAAGCCTCCTAGACATCCTCCTGCCTGAGTTCCAAGCGAGCAATAGGACCAAACTTAATGATTTTGTTTGTGTTCGCCCGCACAGACGAGTCAAGCTCCTCGAATCGGGGTGACTAATCCTTCTCAGGTGAGCCTTGCTAAGTAGAGGGGATTCCGAGGTCTTCAATATTCGAAAGAAAAAAGAAATGGTGATCTTGTCCCTTCAGACCATTGGGGAGATCCGCTATTCAGTATTTGGTCTACCGGCTGTACAAGGCATAAGTGCTTGACGGAGGCTTGCCCCTCTTCACTTTGAGGGGCATCAGCCCAAAAAGCAGGAGGAACAAAATGAGGTGGGAACAATCCCCAAGTGGAAGTAGATGGCAATAAAAGCATTCAGAACCAGCCAACAATTAAGGCTGAGCTGCGAAGGGGCGAGGCGGTAAAAGGCAAGGAAGGAAGACAAAAGGGGTTCAAAGATACCCGTAGACCATGCTTTATGGCGTATTTACAAATTATGAGCATGTCCTCTATCCGTCTCAACACAGACGGGTCTGCGACTCACAAGGATGGAACGGAACTCCACCAAGTCCGTATTCATCCAGGGACACCTGTATGGCGGAGCGACTACGAAAGTTTGAAGAAAAGCTATACAAGGCCCTTGTCTCAGTAGAGACTCTGGATGAGGAAGCAATAAACTTACCCTTGCCAACAAATCCAGCCATGACAATGCTTCCTCTAAACTTAGGACGAGATGCTCCAACGAGGGGGACTTTCTCACAGCACGTTGGAGAAGATGACCACCAAAGCACGCACAATGCTCTCTATGGCAACGAAGGGTAGGTCGGGCATTAACTATGCCCCACCACCCCTATTTATAACCCCCCTTGAGGGAGGTTCCCCCTTTGCGGGGTGCGGATTTCCGAAAACAAAATCCCGTCGTATCCAATGCGGATTCCAAATATCCTACCAAAAGCAGTCGACACCTCCGCATCATTGTGGACATTAAATGCCCCTTTCTCGCGTATCTACCGCCACAATCAGGGCAATCCCATCAATGGTAGGCGCAACATTTGAGGCCTTCGCTTCGTCATAACGGCAATTACTACCAGTCTTGTTACACAACTAGACAAGACTTAATTCCTGCAATGACTAGCCATCACTCGCAGAAGGTGGTGCTTACGTCACACTCACTTGAGTTGCACCCCTTATGGCCAACAGGGACTAGGCGGCGATATGCCTACGCTCCCTTCAAATGCCTTCTCTTGAGGCCAACAGGGATTAGGCAACGATATGCCTACGCTCCCTACAAATGCCACCTCTTCAGGCTGGCAGGAACTTAGACGGACACGCCTCACGTTCCCTCAATATTATCACCTCTGAAGGTCGGCAAGCCGCCTCTTAAGGCCTATGGAAAATCAAGTTCATACGCTCACGTTCCCTCAATATTGCCACCTCTGAAGGCCAGCAAGTCACCTCTTAAGGCCGGTGGGAAATCAAGATCCTACGTTCACATTTCCTCAATATTGCCACCTCTTAAGGCTGGCGAGACGTCTTAAAGCTTTCCACTTCATGACAAATGTTCACCTCACCTGCGATATAGTTGGGATAACATTTGGAGCACAATATATTGTGAAGTTTTAAGTGCTCTTACTACTCTCTTAGCAGCATTCGCTCGTTAAAAAGTGGGGGCATATGATGAGTGGCAAAAAGCACCCTCAAAATTAAAACTTCACACGAAGCCCATGTAAGGATCTAGTTACCCGAACTTAGAGTAAACAGGTGGATCCAACCCTACTCGACCCGCCTTCACTCAAGCGGATCTAGATCCAGGTAAGCTCAAGCTCGCCAAAGGGATCGATGCCACCAAAGTCAAAAAGATGATTATAACCCCATGATGCCCATGCAATTAATGCTCTAAAAACAGACGAGCCTTGACAACAGACTTACCGAGGAGTACAACAAAACCATGGAGAAGATCTCCTAAGATTTTTCAATTGTAACAACAATCTTTGTAACTATAAATAAAAAAGAGAACCTTTACATAAGCTTCTTTATACGATCGAAGAGAAAAGAACTCCAAGATATTATAATCCCATTATTTCTAATGGATTTTTACCCTCCACCGATATGTACACCCTCTTATGGTAAAGTTAAATTACCAACTCACTCATTTCTGGTTCATTTGATTATTTGTGTGATTGATTTCGTCGGATCCTACAGGAGGAGCCAAATGGGAGGGGTGGGTCCAGAGGAGTGGGCAATTTTGTCCTCAACCCAACATTTTCATGCTTTTTTTATGAACTTGTGTGGGATATCAATTGGCCCGGCGATTCTGATTCACCCGTTCGCACCAATTAAACCAGATTCCAATCGATTCCAACTGCTTTTCAGCTCCAATATATAATCCAGATAGTCTGTATAATCATCTACCAATTTTCTATCTAACCGATTCAATCAACCGATCTGATCTGATTTTTAAAATATCATCACAAGCACATTGTGCATCCTCGGAATGAAAGATAAATTAAGGTAAAAGGGATACAATTTTGGTGCATTTTCAGGATTTTCCCGGCCAAACAACTATCTACTCTCCACCAAGCGTTATCATTCATTCTTCTCCCTCTGTTCCAACAACCAACCAGATAGAGTAAACAAACCAACCAAAATCTGTCCTTGCAGAACGCCAATCCCATTCCCGACGAGGCCTGCGACAGAAGATTATTCCACAAAGGACCGACTCTTGCTCATCGGAGGAATTGTTACATGCAAAGGCAACGATTCCATTGCCAAAGAGAAGAATGGGAAAAATTCATGAAGGGGAACAGCTTTAGCATGAGGGTGGAAAATTGCACATCAAAAGACCAGACAGCAAAAAGGTCCTTCTAGAATCTACCTATGTGGGTACATAATCACTTGATGAGGGTATCAGATGGATGACAAAGAACCAGAGGGCAACAAACAACAATACCAACTGCATCAATAGGCACACGGCTCTGTTCTGCAGGATCAATGGCTCATCATTTCCCACTGACTTCTGGTACGAAGCCTGCAGCTCCCTTGCTTGTGCCTCCAGCTCAGCAGCACGGCTCTCAGAATCACTGAGCCTGGCAGTGAGCTTCTGATAGTCTGCCAGGATGGATTTCTGCTCCTCAGAGTGTGCATGTTGGTCCTCCATGGCAATTTTCCAAAGTTGGATTATCCTGCGCAAGGTCACACATTCCACCTCGAGCTCCAGTTTGCTCTTCAATGTGTCTTCAAGCTGCAATTCCATTTCCTCCTGCTTGTCTTGAAATTGGGGTGGGTAGGTGCCCTCTAAACCCTTCCCTGGTGATTGATACACACCTGTTGTCGCTGCATAATCAAGATCCCCTGATTCTGTTGACTTTGCAAGTACTGATGCTTTTGGCAAGGTGCTCTTGACATGTTCTACCAAGCCACTAGGATCTAAGTTGGATGAAAGAGACGGGGAGCTGATCACCTCATTTTCCTCGGACTGTAATTCAGTCTTGAACTCCTCAAACCTCTGGACTTCTAGATAGAAAATGAATACAAAGTTTAGGGGAATAAAGGGAAGCAGCTTACTTATCATACATTAAATATCGGTATAGTCTCATCATGGAATATAATAAGCTATTATGCAGCCAACCACAGGCTGGCTTCCCTAGTGAAGCGACGAGCACAACTGGAAAATGATGTTGTTGTGATAATACATCATGCACAGAGAGGATTATGAAACTATGTTTTTACACGATTAGAGAAGAATGGGATGTCGCATATGATTCTCTGTCAAATAATAATCAGGGATATCTGCTTAGGTCTATAAGGTAGAGAAAAGGTGACCTAATAAGTGCATTCCATCTGTTGATCAACATTGGCAATATGGTCCTTTCAAAAAAAACATTGGCAATATGTTCAGTAACAAGGCATGCATTTCTTTCCACAACTGTTTTTTGTACTTACATGCAGAAACTTGGATAAGTGAAAGCTCCAGGATCAAATCCCTACCTGCTAAATTAAGCACAAGTTGGCAGAACTTCAATGTTGTCAAGCAGTAGTTCTAGATTCTATTTCCCAAATTTCCACCAAAATGTAGCTATTGGCATTTGACAAAAACATATGTCCTTCTACAGTGTAAGATCTAAAAGATAACAGCAAAAAATCAGGATTTCTTGCACATAATTGGCCAGAATATCATGGAACTGAATATCACGGAAATGGAAGCAACTACTAGATGCAAACAAGTAATTGGAAATTTCTATAAAAAAGTTTGTGCCGGTGTAGGATTAGAGATGGAAGCGCACGATTTGTAAAAGATAAGAACCCTATTCAGCAATAAAACAGAATTTATCCTTCAGCTATGCGCTGAGCCAGATTGTCCAAAATAAAATCAAGTCTTTTTCCCACACCAAGTGGGGCCAGCTACAAGTGCAAGTCTTCTAGTCTAGACGTCTGTTTTTCTAATAAAATATACTTGATAAGTCCAATGGAAGTGTTCATAATTTCAAGAGCTGCTATGTTGCTGGGCATAACTGCCTACTGGAAAAAAACAGTACACTGACTCGCTCAATCGCTCAAATATCATACTTGCATCACTAACTGGGCAGCTCATTAAACCATGATGAGCAGATTTTTTTTTTATAAACATAAGATTCATAATTAAGTTTTTCAGTTTCCAAAAAATAATTAGAAACGATTCTTTTTGGTTCCCAAGCAACCACTGAAAAATGGCAAGTTGATGAGATAAAGAAGAATGCCAAATGGCAAGAAGAAAATCATGGGAAAAAAAAACCACTTAGTGGGAGTTCAAAATAGCCTCGTTGGAAACAATTAGACTTTAAACTCAGATAAAATTCAAAGGCAACGCAAGTTGCAGATTCTTTACAGAAGAAAAATGCAGGTTCCAGATTAGAAGGCAAAACAAAAAGTTGGGAACTACTTGGATCTTAACTGTTCAACTGCACGCAAAGTTAATAAAAAAAACTCAGATTCTTTTCATATTTTTGGATTTTCATTTGTTTGGCAGGTTCTGTTTTTCCTTTATGATCTTTTTTTTTTATAATTTATTTGAGGGGGAGTATGGTGGTCGTTCTAAACGATAATAAAATTAAATCTTCCCAAGTGATAGGTAACAGAATTGCACACATACATGGGTACATAGCTAGAAATGAACAAACCTCTAAAGGCTCTAGATCTAAAACTAGAAGGAAATGAAGGATAACTATAGAAGTAAACAAAGTCAATTAGCATGATCTCAAGACTATTTTCAAGATAGTTGAAAATATGCTGTTGTAGGCACCAGTTAGGTAAAAAGACAGATTCAAAGTACCAATACAGAATTTCTATAACCATTTCACGGCTCCAAATTCCAGCTGATAGAAACTGTTGATGACAGTTGCGCAAAACACAAGTTCAAAGTCCAACATAAGAAAACCTTTCAAAATTAAGCAGAAGAGAAAAAGGAAGAGTTCAACACAAGGAGAACATCAGAATTAGCTTTGAAAAGCAAAATATGCAAAAGGGTGGTTCCTAGGGACAAACAAAATAGTAATTAGGAATGGGAAACAAAAGCATACCTCTCTCAAGAGCTTCCTGAGCTGCCCGCAGCAGATCGAGCGGCTCAAGGAAAGGATCCCGATCGTCTCTCGGTCGGAAGCTATTGTTTTCTTCCCTCTCCTTTTTCTTCCTCTCATGATTCCCGTCATCAACCATCTCCCCGACAACCTCTCCCTCATTCCCCTCCCCATTCTCTTTATAAAACCCATCTCCCGAATCTTCACCAGCGTGACCACGAAACCGCACACCATCCCCCTCGTAATTGACGGACCCCCTGCTATGCTCCCCATTACTACTGGTACTGCCAACTTGCACAACCACCGCATTGGAGCTCCTCACCTCTGACTCCACGCTCGAACGCGAGAGATTCCTCCCTCCGTGCACGAACCGATCCGGCCTGCTCTTCTTGCTAGCTTCTCCACCCCTCCCCCTCATCCCCCGGTGCTGCTGCTGATGCTGCAGAAGTACCAAACCACCGTGCCCTCCTCCTCTTCCTCTGCTCCTCTCCCTCCCAAAACCGAACTCCGGCCTCTGCCGCGCCCCGCTGGCGGCCGTAGACGACTTGCTGCTACTCCTGTCCTCGCTGTTGTCCGAGTCGCACCAACCGAGCGAGAACCCGGTCTCGGTAACCAGAATCTCCAGCTCCGGATCCAACTTCCTGAAATCATCAGCATCAGCAGCGGTAGCAGAGGCTACAGAGCTCTCTGCCGCCTCGGCGCTCTTCGGTTTCTCCTCGTCGACGTCCCGAGGAGGAGGCTTCGAAGCAGACTCCGAATTGGAGAGGCCCCTCTTGAGCTTCCTGTCGGGGCCGACCCCCGAAGTGCCCTCCTCTGTGGTGGTTTCCCTCTCGATCCTCCTCCATTTCTTCTTCAACCCCTTGCCCTTGGTAGTAGTAACAGAGGCCTTCGCTGAAGACACCGAGTCGCCTACACCACCACCACCTTTGTCAACGGCCACTTCCCCGTTAGCGTTCACCACCACAACCTCCTCCCCGTGGGTCGTATTCTTATCCCCGCCGCCGCTCTTGACGCCGTCAAGAACCGATCCCGCTTCGAGGTCCACTACCTTGTCGTGCTTCTTCTCGTCCTCGTCCTCCGATCTGCGGCCAACATCCGGCGACGCCAGATCCATCCCCCCGGGAAGAGCTGCTTCTGCTGATGTTGCTTCCCAAGAAGAAGAAGTTGGGGGAGAACCCTAGAAGCAAGGATGCTCAGGTCCTTCGACCGGATCGACCATGGAAGGAGGGGGATTTCGACGGATTGCGAAGTGGGTAGTGTAGAATTGGGCCGTGGGGTCTCGAATTTGGTGGAAAGATCGCACCTTGGGGTATGAGATCGCAGGGGGAGTTTGGGGATCGGGGAAGGATGTGAGAAGGGAGGTTGGGGGTGAAGAGAACCCGAATGGCACGTCGGGAGAAATGGAAGGTCGGGATAACGATAGGCGGCATGTTTATCGTTGGGAAAATTTTCAAAGGCTGCTTTTCATTGTTCGGAAATCTGATAGGGTCCCATAAGTTGGTCATGGCACTTTCTTTTTTTCTCACAGGACTCGTTTGTTTCAAGGAATAAGGTGATCCATCTCTTGTTTGGGCCCACAAAAGTTGGTGTTAAAAAAGGTTGTCATTTTGTCAAATGTTCCAGCCCAACTTCATTCTAGATGAGGGTTGGAATAAGAGTTATTAATGCCGTCGACCTCTCCACCTGCTGCCCCCATGTGGGTACCATCGTGGTCATCCATTCGTCTTACTTCTTCATGATGTTCTCGGCAATGGAGTTCGAATGCCTAGAATCATTGGCACCCTTTATGGCAGTTGCGGAGAAAGTTGGCTTCTCTTATTTGGAGGTTTTAATCTCTTCAATTTTGTGGTTTTAATTGCTTCGATTTAGGTCTGATTTGCCCTAATAAGGGTTGTATTATTTTTTGTTGGTCAATTATTAAGCTACCCAATCTGTGGTTGTCCTTGTCAACTAGTAGTTACATATGTCGATGACATTGCTATTCTGTGTCTTCTACTTCAAGGAATTTGTCATGTGGTGGGTGTGATTTTCTTTGTCTTATCGTGTTTACTATTCTGCGATGCCATTGATGTTGCATTGCTTACCTCAATCACTCCTGGTAACTCGTTATCCTCTCCAGCCATCAAAGCTAGGGTTTAGATGTCCAGTCTTATTTTTTGGGTTATTTAGTGTGATTCGTGGGATATGGTTCTGTCATCTTTTATGTGGTTGGTGTGATTCTCCATTTATTTCGACCCCTGCAATCACCCTCTTTCTCTTCAATACCATTACCGTATGTGTGCCCCTATTGATTTTACCTTTCTTCTAGACATCATTCCTTGGAGGGAGTTCATCTTGGCTGTGGCTGGGTGATCATTCAATTCCTTCTCAGATATTACTCTTCATGCCCACGATCGAGCTGAGCCCCACTTCTTCATGTGGCTGCATTACTAATGATAAATGGGATGCCATCCAGAGGAGGATAAGGAGAGGGAACTTCTATAAATTAGGGTTGTGGGTACTGGATGGTATTTTGTGGGTTGTGTTGGAGTTGTTCTTGGAGGAGGAGGAGGGTACTCAAACTTGTTTCTGTTTTATATTTCTTTTCTAACCTTCTCAAATGCCATATTGATAACAAACTTGTGATCCTTGCAATTTAGGTTGGCTCGATTGAGGAGTTGCTGCTGCTCAATCGAGTAAAGGTCGTGCACGAGGAGCTCACAACCCATGTTCTTGGAAGGTAACTAATGCTAGCCACATGTTGTTGTTCATCGTAAGTTGAATTTGAGTGTTTGAGCCCATCGATGGAAAAGAGAGATTGGGCTATACTATTTCCTTCCAACACCCTTTTCTTGACCAACCTTTTTAATCTCATATCTTAGATAACAGGGGGAAAAAATAATACACATCAATTGTTTGACAGAGATATTCCATACCGAATCCTCTCATACTACTGAGTGTTGATGTTCAGTATTTTGATAACTAAAATTCATAGATAAATTCGATGTAATGAAATGATTGATCCCAAGGGGAGATATCAGGGAAATGACTTGCATAATAAGCTCATTACTCTAAACTAGGAATATGTAGGGATATTCTCTGACTCAAACTTAAGGGTTAACCTTGGGAGTATTGATTGCGCAGCAATCATAGGTCTTAATTGACCTAAATTAGGCTAAGACTTAACATAAGTTAGGGTAATTCATGCATGCATAAGCATTACTAGCACATTTACTGCTTTCTTTTAGCTATGCATAAAATAATGCTATAATGTACTAATTAAGTTTATTATGTCAATTACAGGTAATAAGCTGATCAAAAGGTAGATCTATAGCTGGATCTAAAGCAGAATCAGAAGAATAGAAGAATAATTAGTGTTGCAGTAGAGCTAGATCGGAAGACCTAGAATAAGATGTAATAGACAATAATGTAAGGGAGTTAAGGTATGCTATTCTATTAAGTAGGAATAAAGCAGTAAAATATGAAGAACTTAGGTCCATCCTAGCCCTAGGACAGCCTAGAAGCCTCCCCAAGCCTTAGCCACCCTTAGATTAGGTCACCACACCCTAGGAAACCTTAAAACCCTAATTCCAACCTCTATTTGGACGTCCAGATAGATTATAGGACATCCAGAACCCTTAGCCAACTCCCGCACACCTTAAACCTACTTCTGCAGTGTTATTAGACATCCAAACACTTGGTCAGACGTCCAATTTCTGTAGAATACCTAAGATAGAACCTAGAATCCTTCTTGACTCTGATTAGACATCTAAAATTGAAGTCTGAAATTCTGATTTTTGAGTATAAGTCGTCTGATGCTATTATTGGCCATCTGGAACTGTTCTCCAGTTCCTGTTTTGAGATTCAAGCCTTGATCTTAGATCTCTAGTTCCCTAAACTTAATTCTAACCCCATAGGAACCTAAATTAAGGTGCCCTAACCCTAGTACATCACCTCTAGACCTCCCTAAGGACCTAATTAGGTCCTCACTAAACCTAATTGACTTAGATCATAGTCAATTACCATTGCCTAAGCAATTGGACTCATAGGGTCCAATTGAGCTCAAATCTCAACCCATACAAGTCCAATTGGACTCAGTGAGAGTCCAATTGACCTAAGCCCAAGCTAATTGAGTTATTTCACTTTCAATTAGGTTCACACCCATTCAATTAAACTTGTGTTAAGTTTAATTGCAATTCCCCCTTAGCAATTAGGGTTTGCAACCCTAATTTAAGGCCTACACCAACTTAAACCCCTTAGGACCTAACCTATATCACTTAGACACCTAGGCCACAACCACACACACACACACACCCACTCACGCACTCCCACACAACCTAGAGTATTCTAGGTTCTTCCAAAGGTGGCGCCACTCTTGGTTGCCAAAATTAGCAACCAAGAGCCATTCAAATTGAGATCCACTTTTTGTGGATCTGAAAACCACCATGGCCGGTCACTCTTGGAGCCCTCTCTAGAGAGTTCCACACTTCTCTAGAGAGTCTCCCTTAGGTCTATAAAAAGACCTAAGGGGTGGCCATTTGCACCCATCCATCTCTTAGCATTATTCACTTCCATTTATGTTAGCTACATTCCACCTCCACTCCACCTCCACGAGTTTCTCACCATGGCCACCACCATCTCCACGCCAGGATGCTGGATCGCCTCTCCAACCTCTCTCCAAGGGCCGGCCTAGGCACCATTGGCCGTCCCTCCTCCTCTCAACCATTCAAAAGCCATTGAAGCCCACCTCCAATTGCCCTTATTTCTGCTAGATTAGTAGCTAGTTCCATGCTTTTATTACTGCTTAGTAGTGTAGCTCTTTATTCTCCCCCAATGATGCATGCAAAATCCTCCCATATATTCATGTATGCGATCATTTTTTGTTAGCTAGATTTATGTTTTCAAGCTTTCCTCTAATTCCATGTTGCAAACACCCTCCTAAATGAATGAAAGAAATATTATATATATATATATATATATATATATATATATATATATCTCTGTGTTGAGAATCACCATGAGCTTATTGATTGCAATATATTTTGTGTGATTAAAGTTGCCTACTCTTCATTATTATCTATTGCAACCAGCATGTCGGTACCAGAAAATATTGAGGATTTAACTATTAATGCATTTTCCGTAAACAACCACCACATAACTAGAATCGCGCGTACTGAAACTCACACTTTCACCTTCGTCATCTATCCAACACATGCGCACGTAATCAGGGTTCATAATAAAAGTGGCAAAACTTTGATCCGACGATTAGAAATCGGCATGCGATTTTAAACAAGTAGAGAGAAAAAGATCGATTTCAAATTTGAATAAACGCCTCCCAGAGACGAACGACTGGGACTCAAGTCTCGTTATCTTTACAAAATCTTTTTTTTTTTTTACGAGCGTTTTAGCGCAACTATACTACGATTTCCAACAACTTTAAAATGCACGAAAACGACTTCTGTTAAATGGTACCGTTGCCGGGGAGGTAGTGTCATTTTTTTGATTCTGATCTCCTAAATTACTACTGATAAATCTTCCTCTGCTTGTCTTTTGATGTGCTAGAAAAATAGGAAAAAAAATGGGATCTGTGCACACAACGAGCGTGGAAACAAAAATTCCAGGTGCACATCATACCTTCCTTAGTTTAGGTTTTTTTTGAACCCTAGGTTAGATTTCCTTCTAGCAATTTCATTTGAAAAAAAAAGAAAAAAAATGCCTATTTATTTTTGTAAAAAAAAAGGAAAAAAATCAAAGAAAAAAAAATCTAGGTAGTTAGATTAGGTTTCTTTTTAAATCCTAGGCTAGTTTTGAAAAAGCAAAAAAAAAAGAATTTGAAAATCCTTTGAAAAAAAATCCTTATTGAAAAAAAAAATTCAAATTTTTTTTGAAGAAAAAGAAAATTTGGTGGAAAGTTTGCATTTTAAACTCAAACACCTTTTAAAAACTTCTCCACCACCCTCAGATTTTCGGCCAGAGTTCACATTTCGATTTAAAAATTCAATTACCGAAAATTTAATGAGCGAAAAATTTTGAAATTCTAATTAGACCTTCATTTTCAAACCATCTTTCAAACAACTCCATTCATTTGAAAAAATTCTTCATTTTCAAACCATCTTTCAAACAGCTCCATTCATTTGAAAAAATTCTAAGTATAAAATTTTAAGAAATTCACGAAGTGCAAGGGGATCATACTGACCTAGATTTGAGATTTTTCAAAATTCCAAAAGCAATTTCAAGTAATCTGTGAATCTGTTTTGACTAAAATGGTGGGGTTTGAAAGCTAATCTCATTGGCTTTAATTTACATGTTTTTCTCGAATTTTTGAAAATCATTTGGTACTATTTCAATTTGAAAATCGATCAGGGTCAAAATTCTAGATCTGACCACTTGACATTTAAAAATCTCTACAAATTCGGTTGAAACAGTAAAAATTGCAAGAAAATATTCTCTAAAAAGATAATTAAAAAAGGAATCTACTTGCCAAATTTCAATTTATTTGGATTCCAATTTTGTTCAGAAAACTATTTTTATTCTTGTGATCTGTTGAAGAAGAACAAAATAAAAGAAAAAAAAAACCCTAGAATTGTGTGAACCCTAGGTTACATCTTTAGGGTTACAATCTAGAGGCCACATTGGGCTAACCTAGACTTAGTTAAGTCTAGTGTTTAGCCGGTGAGTTTGGTCACCTTATGGGCCACTCACCACAAACCTCAACTGAAGAAAAATGGGCTAAAATCAATTTTAAAACACGAAATCAATCCAAATTCATTGTCATACTACTGGGTGCTTTCAACCTCTCTTGCCAAACCTAGTGCCTGGGTTAGCTTGAGAGGTAGGAATCACTTTCAGTCGGTTGTACGATGAATTTTTCTTCAGGAATTCGAACTTCAAACGAAAAATCTGGTCACCCAATCATAAGGACCATCTGATTGATAGGGCCTTAGCCTTGTCTGGCTTGGCTACACCAACCCAGGATTGGGTGGTGTATGCAAAGAAGGAGATCACCTAGACCTCAATTGGTTGGACTTTGGGAGCCACTCCCAAGGAGGCGAGTCACCTCGCCAGGACCATCTTCTCCCCCCACTTCTACTCCCTTAGTCTCAATGGCTAATCCTGGACCTGGACCTAGACCGAGTCAGGACGCTGGTAATCTGGACCTGATGGCTCGTCTGGTGGCCCGGGTTGTTGAATCTGAGGAGCAGCATCAGCAGAGCATGGAACGTATCCTAACGATGCTTGATAGAATGTAGCATCCACCGCGAGGAGAATAACTTCAAGACTTCTATGATCCAGCTACACCGATCAGCGCACCCTTAGTTAGGATTCCCATAGGCAGAGATGCGTTTGAGCTCAAGCCCAATGTGATCGGTTTGATCAGCAGTCATTTTTATGGAAACTCAAGTGAAGATTCATTCCAACAATTAGAGGACCTGAGTCGACTTGTAGAAATGATTCGACCTAGGAATATTAATCTTGGGATTGTTCTGATGAAGCTTTTCCCATTTTCTCTGAGGGACAAGGCTTCATACTGGTTCAAGACCATTGGGAAGCCAATTGGAACCTGGCTGAAATTACAATGTGAATTCCTGCAAAAGTTCTTCCCGATCGGTCGAACGAACAAGATGAGGCGTGCGATCATGACTTTCTCCCAAGGAGTTGGGGAGAAGTTGCATGATGCCTGGGACCAATTTCACGACCTTCTCCAGAAATGCCCACACCATGGTATACCCAGATGGCACCTAGCTCAGATCTTTTACCATGGGCTGGATGACACACATCGGTATCTGACCGATGCATCTAGTGGAAAGAATTTCCTCGCGAAAGATGAGAATAGCACATTTGAGTTGTTCGAATCTTTGGTGGAGAACTCGATGAATGCCACGTCCATGAACCAGTTCCAGTGGCCTGGTCAGTAGCAGGTTGGTGTCCATGAGGCTCACACCGAGTCTATTCGAGCCGACATGGATAACATCGTCAAGCAGCTGGATAGAATAAACTTGATTGAGAAAAATATTGACCAAATTAGTCAGGGTCAATCTGACCTGAACTCTACTACTCTAAGACCCTCCTATGCACCCCGAGACCCCCTACTCGAGTTAATCTACTCACTCAGGATGCATCTTCTCCTTATTTACGAGATCCTGCATATCAGAATCCCATAAATAATTTCGATCTGGCACCATATGACTAGGGTTACGCACCGCCTGCAGACTATAATACGTATCCCCATGATGGATATACGTCTCAGTCGTCTTCAACCTATGAGGACGTCAGTGCCATTCAAGGATACAGGCATAATAACTCGTATTCAGAGATGTATAACCCTGGTTAGCACCAGCATCCGAACTTCTCCTAGTCTGGTAACTCACAGATGTAGATTCCCTTACTCGGAGGGGACGAGATCAGCGTGACGGAAAAAATGCAGAATTAAAAATATAACAATCTCACAAAATAACAATCACACAATAGGCACAAGTATTTTTAGGTGGAAACCCAAATCGGGTGAAAACCACCACCTAACCCTCTCGAGTTAGGATTTCCCGATCGACCTAGTCGATCAAATCCACTAAACCCAATCACTTAAACGAGGGTGATTGAACCTCAATTACAACCACACTACTTGGACCGAGGGTAGTGTACCTCAACACCCCTTCTCTTCACAAGAAGGAATTTGTCTCGCAAAGGAGACGGGAATTTGCAAAGTGAATACCCAACCAAAGACAATATAAAATACAACAATCCTATAGAGCTCAAATATGTAATCCTAGCTTCTATAGGAGTTAGGAAACTTCCCTTTGGTGGAAGTGTGTCAAAATGACTATGCGGATGCATGAACCACGCTTTGGCACAACAGTGCTCTCGTAACGTCGGTGGGAGAGCGGGTGCACAGCAGGACGAAGCTCTTAGGTGAAGTGAATGCTTGTAGAGTTAGAGCTTCTATTTGATCTTCTACTTCTTTTAGACGCAAGTGAGTGGAAATATTCTAGCAAGGGTGTGTCTTGGGTGTTTCTTCAAGCCAAGGGGTCCTTTTCTATTTATAGAGGTCCTAGGAAGGCTTTGGAAGGCCTTAGAAGGCTTCCATAGCCGTTGGGTACAAGGCCCAAGAGAATCAGACCAAAGTCAGAATTAATCATGATTCTGACAGGGTCATCAAATGTCTGGTCCTGGCATCAGACGTTTGGAAAACACGTTTAAGATGTCTGGGAACTAAGTCAGGCATCTGATTTTAGGTGGGTTTCCTTCTTGACTTGAATCAGATCTAAACAGGGTTCTAGTGTATATCCATCAGACGACACACAGGACGTTTGGCATAAGGTCTGGATGTTTGGAAACCTATTTTTCTATGGAAATAGATTCCCAAGAGAGTACAATGGCTAGAAAATATCTAAGAAGAGATTTTGGGTCAGCCGAGGCAAAACGGTCATGTATCAGACGTCTGGGGTCCTCTACGGACGTCTGATACGAAGCTAACAGTCATTTCCTCAATGTTTGCTATGGAATTCAACAGTCCACTAATTAGACGTCTGGCAAAGGCATCAGATGTCTGGATTAAGGTCTGGACGTATGATTTCATCAGACAGAACTAGCTAAGTCCAACCTAAATAATCGGACGTCTGAGTCAACAGTCAGCTGTCTTAAAAGCTTTTATCAGACGTCTGAAATTCAGATTAGACGTCTTAAAAGGTTGTCTGAACCCTATTTTGGTTTTCTAAGTTCTCTATAGAAAACTTAAGTATTCTAGGATTGTGCAAGTATTCCTAGGAATACTGTGAAGGTTCTTTGAGGCTCTTTAACATGAATCTAAGAAACAAAAATACATAGCACAAAGGAAACGAAATCTATCCTATTCTTCATCTCCTTCCTTCTTCAAGCTTATCACTCCTCGCGAAGCTCTTTTGTTCACCATCAAGCTCCTCCAATCCACCATGGATGCGAGCTCGAACTCCGTTTAAACACGTCTCCATTTGCAATTACCTGAAATATAAGACTTCAAATGCAAATGTTAAATGACACGTATTTTGTTATCACCAAAATAAACGATCGTGGTGCTCTAGCACCAACAATCTCTCCCTTTTTGATGATGACAAGATCATAAATAATAATGCATAAAATCCTCCCCCTTTTTGACATTATCAAATTGGTTTAATTGATTTTAAATTTCCTATAACTCCCCCTTAAAACATGCTCTTCTATAAATGGGTTGAATTTCTTATAACAAGAGTAATGTCCTCCCCCTTTTTGTAACAACAAGATAGCTATTATTTTTCTCCCCCTTTCTAAAGAAAATATAGCTAACTTAATAAGATCTCCCCCTTAATGATTGACACATAGCTTATAATTTTAACTCCCCCTATCTATATGCTAATGATAAAAAGATAGGGTTAAGGGTTACCTCACCTACCATGGCCAATAGAATGGCCCAAATGGAGGTGGTGGATGCCATATCGGATGGGGCTCCCATCCGTAGTTTGGAGGCCCGGGCATTGACGTCGATCTCCAGTCTGGCGGATGACGTGTAGCGGGTTGTTCGGTTGTTCGTCGTTTTGTCGATCTTCTCGTTCTCCTCCTTGGTCTACTCCTTGGTTCTCCCAACTCGAGTTGACCAGCCTTGAGCTTGTAGGTCTAATCTCTTGTATTATAGTCACCCTTGAAACCTACAAAATAAGATTCCAATTTTTTCTTCGGTATCCAAGTGAGCTTGGATCCAGATCTGTTAACAGGTCTCTTTGACGGAGATCCTTTCTTAGCCTTAGGGCTATATAAGTTATCTACCTTATTTATCAAATTATTTGACTTCTCCCTAAGATATGCAAGTTCACCTTCAATAGCATGCATCTTGGTTTTTAAGCTAGAAATTTCAATTTTTAAACTAGTGTTTTCCTCAATCAACTTATTATTTTCATTGATACGGTTATGATTTTCTAACAATAAGTCATCATTTTTAGGACTAGCTTCTAGATCCTTAAGTTGTTTTTCTAACTTTCATTTTCATTTTTAAGAAAACTAAGGTTCTTTTTAATATTTTTATTTTCTATCTTAAGTGATTTACTAACTTCAGAAAGCTCATTAAATGCGTTCTGTAAATCTGAATTTACCTCAATGTCGGAGTCGCTTTCGCTTTCGCTGTCGCTTTCTCCTATGGCCATGAAACCAAAGCAAGCGGTTTCTTCCTCGGGGTTCTGCTCTTCTTCCTCTGAGCTCAAGTCGTCCCAAGTTGCTTGGAACGCTTTCTTCTTAGACTTCTTCTCCTCTTCCTTCTTCTTCTCCTTTTTGAGAAGAGGGCACTCTGGTCGTAGATTCCCTTTCTCGTTGTAGTGGTAGCAATGTCTCGAACTTTCCTTCTCCTTTTATTTCTTTGATTCCCTACAAAACTTTGAAATTTTCTTAAGTAAAATTTTAAAGTTTTCATCGTCGAAACTTACCTCACTATCCAACACAGCTTTGAAGGCGAGAGTCTTCTTAAGCTTTGGTTCAAGTGTGTCATTCTTCTTCTGCTTTAGTTTCGACTTATAGGCCATTAGGTTGCTTAGGAGATCTTCCATGTTGAGCTCCTCCACCTCGTTTGCCTCCTCGATGGCGGTGATCTTTTGCTCCCATTCTGGTCCAAGGGAACGGAGTAGTTTTCCTTGAAGCTCCCCCTTGATGAACGTCTTTGATGTAAACATGTTTACACTACTTAAGATGTCTATTTATCTCTTTATGCATAGGATTGCATTGCATGTTATAAATATTGCATAACATGCATCATCTTGCATTTAGAGTAGCTTGAATAAAATGGAGGTTAATTATCTCCTTTTATGTTCTTGGATAGGGCAAACTTTTTATCGAGGCCTCGGATCGAAGATCCAACCGTACAGATGTGATCAGGGCGACGATTGAAGTTCAATGGCTCCAAGATTGCCCTAATCAGGCATCTGTAGCATCAGATAGAGATCGGGGAATCCTAGAAGATCAAGGGCTAAGATGGTGTTAATCCACACTTCAAACGACAAATCTGACCACATGGATGGATTCGGATCGACGATTGCATCCTAACAGCACGAAAATCGACTCAATCCGACAACCGTGGCACCATCTACATCATCTAGAAGATGGACGGCCAAGATGGCGCCACGTGTCGCCATCTCAGCCATCCAACCGACCCTCAGATCCACCGCTGCCTTTCCAAAGAGAATCCAATGCGTGATCTGGGCCGTTGGATCTCGATCCAATGGTCCTGAACGCGCATTCAAAACTTTGGCCGCCCGCCCATCCACGCGCGCAGTGCAGTGGATAAGGCGCAAGGCTCCCTTCAGATGCGCGATCGATTCCTCGCGAGCGGGCGAGCGGTGCGGGCAAGCAGGCATGGGTGAGCGTCGGATCGCGATCAAACGGTTATGCACGCCCGATAGCGCCCACGCGCTATTGCACGCGCGGCGAAGACGTGGCATCGTACTTGGGCGGGCACACGCTGAGGAGGTGGGCGTAGCGTGATCTAAGCGGTCCGATCTCGTGATCGGATGGCTGAGATTGGCTGGACGTGCGCGTGCGTTAAGCACATAGGTAAGCAACCAGGCACGTGCGCACCGCCCACTACGCCCACGTTTAGACCTTTAGCGACGGTTTTATCCGTCACTAAAGGTCCTGAATTAATATTTTAAGAGTTGTAATGACCAAATTGCCCCCACTCCTTGCAACTATAAAAGGAGACCCCCTCCACACGAAATTCTCATCCCTTCCTTCTCTTCTCTCCCTCTCCAAAGCTCAAGAGAAGCTTGTCCCACACCCGGGATGCTTCTCGCGAGATAAAGTCAATTTTTCGTCCCCCTTTCAGAAGCAGATCCCGCGACGACAATGACGTGCTACCTCGTTCCCATTCTTCTTGCTTCGTCCTCCTTCGTCCAGGCATCATCCTGTCCGGCTCGTCCTCCAAGCGACCGTCGAGGAGGATATCTCTCTCCCCATTCTTTTTACTGCTTTCTAAAATAGATTTACTGCTTTCTAGAGTAGATTTACCGCTTTCTAGTGTAATCATTTTCCCGCTTTCTAGTCGTAATGTTTAGTGTAATGAACAATCCTTTCGATAATGAATTCCATGTGCACTTTATACCTCTTTTGATTTTTGTTTGTATTATTCTCTCCCTTATTCTCTCTCTTCTATTTATTGTAAATAGTTAGATAGTTCTAATCAATTGAATTACTTCGTGACAAATAAAACAAACGCGTAGTTTTTTTGTGTTCGACCCGGAATTTCCATGTTGGTATAAATTTTATTTGTTGAACATGAGTTCTTCGCTTTCATACTACGACGACAGGTTTTCAAAATCGAACACGTTAGCGTAGCAACCCGACGTTCAACATTTTGGCGTCGTTGCTGGGGAGGCGACGCTCTTTGATTTTTCTTCGCGTTTTCTAACTTACAAATCATTTACCTCACTTCTCTCCTTTCTTATTGTGATTGCAAGAACTCTTTTGAGACGAGCAAAAGCGATAGATTGTAGTAAAGTGCTGTGGAAGGTTTTGTAAGTTATCCCCCACCTCCCACTCATTAGATTTCATTTCAACACATAATAACACAAACATCAATCAACCTAGGTGTTCTTATAAACTCTAAGGTTAGATTGTTTGTTGTTTGACACCCACACCCGCCCCAACCCCCACATTAAAAAAATAAAAAAAAAATCTCACAAAGGTACACAACCTCATCTGATTTTGAAACTCAACTGGTAAACCGATCTTTGGAGATGGTACACACATTTAAACACATAACTGAGTAGAAATCAGATTAGGTAATCACTTGTGTGCCTAATTAAGTGGTGCAATAGGCCAATTGTTTGAGTTGATTGGGCTGCACCACTTCAATTAAAATTAACTCATCAAGTAGCTGCCACTTAGGTTCAACTCTTAGGGATTTACCAGGCACTCCATATTCTTTTTAAGCTTCAAAGGAAAACATCTTCACCTGTGCTTTCAAAATCTGGTGTGCCAACAAAACTTGTTTGAAAACACCTAAAGTTGAATCCTAAAAGCTACTAAGCAAGTTTTGAACTCTAAAATTCACCATATCAAAAATAATCTTGCTTGAAAACCACTGGTTGTGCATGTACACACAAATCAATCAATCATTAAGGGTACAACCCATATAAAGGGCCCATCACATTCCAAAGCACATTCAAACCTAACCCTAAATAAAACAGAGTAGACGTTGGCCTTAAGGATTCAACTGGCTCTTCAGAGCCTAGAACGAGATTATTTTCGATTAGTCTGTTGCTACTATTCAATCTGATGTCTAGTTGGGGGAGCAGAATCAAATGATCGTGGCTGGGGGGTACACTAGGAATTGGAGGTGCAAGCCAAAGGAAGAACCTTCTCCACAGTCCCTCTTTTTAACTGGTTGGATTGAACAGATAGAAGTAGATCAAATCATTCCTTTATCTCAAGACGGGTTTTGGGAGTCTGTAGGTCAGTAGGCTAACCCACTTAAGGATAGGTTTGATTGTTTGTATTGCAGGGTGACTTTCTTCCTCCCGTCTCTAATGAATCCTTCCACATATTACACGCATTCCCACTCTTTCCCTCCTGATTTGAATTATCCTCAACATGACGATTATTCTGACTCATACTGTAACCAACCATCAGTTAGTTGGGATAACTCGGATTGGGGATACAGTTCCGGACCTCCGTGTTTAGGGTCTAACCCTGAGCACTTTGATTGTGATTTCTATCATTCTCAAAGCCACATCGATTATAGATCGTCAACCTTTCATGAACAACCTAATACGATCTACAATCAAGAAGGATACACTAATCCTTACCCATCCTCTGATTACACTGCCTTTAGGTAATCACCACCTTTTGAACAATCTGAAATGACTTATTATCAGGATGGGTATAACGAATCTCAATTTGTTAATTCCACTGCTTTGACCCCAAACCTGCCCAACCTTGAACCAACTCGTTTGGTTCAGGGTAACCAGATTCAAGATAAGGTTCTGGCTAACTTGAGGAATATTATACTATCTTTAGAAGTTCAGCCAATACCTTGCATTGAGAGATTGGAGCCCCTGATTGAAATGATTGATGATTTGAACAAGTCTTTATTGGATTGGCTCCAGGATGTTAAGGATAAGAACCCAGGTGAGTTTCTACTTGGGAAATTAGCGAAACTGAGGATGAGATTTGTGGTCACTTTGATTCAATAATGGGATGATTCTCAGGATGAACCCTCTTCAGGAGAGCCAATTTCAAAACCCGCTCAGGCACCTGTTGGGGGGGACATATGTTACGAGGTTGACCAGATTGAATTAGAGCAACTAATTAGGGATGATCTGATTTCTTCACCTGAGATCCCTGAGCTGGGGTACGAGGAAACGTATGTCTCCTTGGAACAGAAAGTGACAGATGATTTTGAGACATACATTAATACGGATCTTGATTTCTTTGATTATGATGGTGAAGATTTAAGTTGCGAAGTCTCACGCGAGTTTACAGAATATGATTTTTGTGAGACGATTGGGCCTGAGGAATCCAAAAGATCATTTGATAGCCCAAGAACTGAGGAAACTGATCTTATTAGGGTACACATTATGGATCCATAATCGCATTTTCTGGAGGATTCAATCAAATGCCCTGATCGTTATTTACACCCCATTGAGCTTATCGATGATTCTGTTTCTGAGATAATTAGACCCAAGTCAATTTTGATTCAACCACATTTTTTAGACTTGGAAATTTCAGGTGGGGTGATTAACATGCAAGAGGTCTTGGAATTTAACATTCTGATTGAGGAGGATAGGAGTTGGGAAGTTCTGATTTAGGAAGCTAACTTTGGAGGAAGTATAAGACTGAGTCAAAGGGTGCCTATTAAGCTGAAACCATCAACCAGGACCCTTACGACATTTGTTTTGAGGATGTCAAACCCAAGCACACATTCAATGATTATCCTTTTGAGCTTCAATTCTCTGTAACCTGACTTTTTGGTCTTGGGTTGCATCCTCATAAATCGCAGGCTCGACCCCGCTTGCATACTGATTTTAGGTTTTGGGTAATTTTTATCCAGAACTTGAGATATTCTTGATTATGGGGTATGAGTCTGCACCACAATTTGGTCCACATCTGTGGACCTCTGTTGACAGGTCAGAGGATTCTTACGTTTATTCTGATTTTGACCTGCACCTGTGAATTCTTCATTTCTCTTCTTTATATAGTGTGCCTAGCTGAAGGCACTAAATTCAGCACGTATACAGTTCTTTTTAGTTTTCATCTCGGAGCGAACCTAACAATCAAACAATTCAGGTGCTTTCTACGCTATTCCACTCTGTTTTATGTCTTTTTAATATAATGAGGACATTGCATTAGATAGGCATGGGGGGGTGGATATTCATCTCTGAATTTATTCGTTAGCTCTGTAGATTTATTTTATTTTCTTTTATTAAAAAAAAAATTGGAATTAGGAAAGAGAACTTGGGTTTATAAAAATTTTCAATCTTAGGAAATACTACATTATGATTTGAACACAAAGACCCTTCAGGTCTTTGGACTTAATCAGCCTGTGTATCCACTAAAATGTGGATTTATTTTTCGAGTCCTCTCCAACCTAAATTCTATTTTAATTGGAGTAAATAAGTTTGGGTGATAAGTACACGACTTATCAACCCGCCCTCTGATTTGAGGGAATTTTGAGTCTTAAGCATCTACACACTATCTTGTCACTGACTCGTTGTTTGACGATTCTAACGGAAATTGGGTAGCTAATGAACCTTCTAGGGTGATATGGCTGGCGAGTTATCGTGGGTAACAGCCCATAGGTAGGTTGTCTAGAGCCTAGTCACTAGACCTTTCTCTTTTTGTTGCCTTTAGGTAAATCTTAGACCAGGGAAGCCACCTACTTAAAAATAAAAAATAAAAAAAAGAAAGAAAAGGAGAGAAAAAAAGAAGAAATAAGCCACACTTCGCCGCACGAGTATGGCTGGCAAGTTGCCGGTGGTAACAGCTCATCGACTGGTTGTCCAGAACCCAACTCAATCAATGCATTGAAAATTCCCAAAACACTTAGGAAGAAGCAGAGAAGTAGAATAAACCAGGGAGATATACACTGGATTCACCCTTTTGTTGACCCCGTAAAAAAATAAAAGTAGGGAGAAAGCTACCGGTTGTAAAGATACACCTTTAGGCAAATTTTTTTTTTTTTTGGGTCACTTAGAGGCATAGAAATCCGAAGTCCGTTTTAACTGCCGGTCAACGAGTCTATCACATTCACAATAAGATGCTTAAAACTTAGAATTCTCATCAAATCTTAGGTGAGTTGAATGGCCGTAGAAAGCCACTCTTAAACCCTAAAACTTGAAAATCCAAAATAATTCGAAAAGAAGAAAAAGAGAAAAAGAAAATTTTCTTTGAATAAGGCGAGGGCTTGAGGCGGTCTGCATTTTGGTAGATACTCGGGCACTATTGTGTCTTTAAAAGTTCAGATCCTAAGTAGACATTTTCTTAATGACTGAAAATAAACTCAAGCCCAAATAATCCAACTGGATTCTTTTATAAATAGCATATAGTTTTTGCTAGGGACTAGCAAAAGATAGGCATGGGGGTATGATGTAAACATGTTTACACTACTTAAGATGTCTATTTATGCATGTTCTTAAGCATAGGATTGCATTGCATGCTATAAATATTGCATAACATGCATCATCTTGCATTTAGAGTAGTTTGAATAAAATGGAGGTTAATTGTCTCCTTTTATGTTCTTGGACAGGGCAAACATTTTATCGAGGCCTCGGATCGAAGATCCAACTGTACAGATGTGATCAGGGTGACGATTGGAGTTCAATGGCTCCAAGATCGCCCTAATCAGGCATCTGCAGCATCAGATAGAGATCGGGGGATCCTAGAAGATCAATGGCCAAGATGGTGTGAATCCACACTTTAAACGACAAATCCGACCGCACGGATGGATTCGGATCGACGATTGCAACCTAACAGCGCAAAAATCGACTCAATCTGACAACCGTGGCACCATCTACATCATCCAGAAGATGGACGACCAAGATGGCGCCATGTGGTGCCATCTCAGCCATCCAACCAACCCTCAGATCCACCGTTGCCTTTCCAAAGAGAATCCAATGCGTGATCTGGGCCGTTGGATCTCGATCCAACGATCCTGAACGCGCGTTCAAAACTTCGGCCACCCTCCCATCCATGCGCGCAACATAGTGGATAAGGTGCTCAGCTGTCTTCAGACGCGCGATCGATTCCTCGCGAGCAGGCGAGCGGGCACGGGCAAGCGTCGGATCACGATCGAATGGCTATGCACGCTGGATAGCGCCCATGCGCTATTGCATGCGAGGCGAAGACGTGGTGTTGTGAACGTGTGCCCCAGACGTCTTTTAAGACGTCTGGGAGGTGGGCCAGACGTCGGACCAGACGTCTAGAATCACTTCCAGACGTCGTATCAGACATCTGGGATCGTTGCCAGACGTCTGAAAATCTGTTATCTTTGACACGCGCGGGTCGTCTGTGCGCCTGAGCGCGCAGACCCGCATATTCACTTATTCCTTCCTCCTACGGCTGCAGATTCCCCTGCCGCGCTCCTTCTCTCTCCTCCTCGCGCGGCCTTGAAAGGCCACGCGCTCTTCCGTCACCACCGCCTCCTTCCTCTTCTCCTTCAGCCAGTGAATGCGAGAGCAAGCGCGAGAGCGAGCGCGAGGTTGCAGCAGCAGCGGCGGCCGCAGTGAGCGCGGAGGAGGTGCTGCGTGCGAGAGCGGTGCTCAGCCGTGAGGGCGAGCTCGCCGGGGCTGCCAGGGCCGGCCGGCGGGGAGCGCAGCGGGCGCGGGGCGATGCGGGGGGGACTGCTAGGGTCCGAGTAGCAGGCGCACGAGGTGCGACGAGGCGCGGCGTCGCGAGCGGAGGGCGAGTCGCGGCCTGATTTTGGAAACATTTCCAGAATCAGACGTCTGGGCTGATAGCTAGACAGTGGGGACGACGTCTAGAAGACCATCCAGACGTCTGAAAGGTGAGTTCTTCCGTCTTCTTCCTTCCTATCGACTGACCGTACTGAGAGAGAGATGGGTACGCGTAGGGTTTGAGATTCGCATCCAACGCGAATCAGATTTCTGGCTGTAGTACCAGACGGCGGGAGCGACCTCCAGACGTCCGGGGTGACCATCGGACGTCTGGGAACTAGGCCAGACGTCCCCGCAGGCTTTTGGACGTTTGAGAAACCACGCAGAACAAGGTAATTCTCTGATCCACTTTTAAGACGTCTGGAAGAAGTTCCAGACGTCTGATTTTGCACAGTGTCATCATTTTCGACCCGTTGAGGGCCCGTTCGGGTTTCGTTTTCCGTGTTTCGAGTTGCGTTCTTTCCGGAATTAAATCCTCTACCCGTCTACAGTAGCTATACACTATTTTGAGACACTCCTTGTGTTTGATCCTTGTGATAGGACCTCGTTCCGTTGCAGTCTTGGGGGTTGCAGAGGCACGCGGGATTCCCCACCACGCCCCCAGTTCGCTTGTTGTAACCGGTAGAGTGGCTTTAAGTATAATTTGTTAAATTATGAAACCATAAATAAAACCTAGGACATTGCATGAATCCTAGGAATGAGAAATAGATTGAATGGTAGATCCTAGGGTGTTGCATGAATCCTAGGGCTGGAAAACTAGATTGTATGATAAATCCTAGGATATGGCATGAATCCTAGGACGGGAAAACTAGTGGAATGTATGAATACTGCAGTCTTGGAAAATGTGGAAAGGAAACAATAGCTGCCTGTGAATTGAATTAACATCTGCCTGTTATGAATAAATGAACATGATTAAGAATATGGGATGTATGGACGTGAAACTGGAAAGGTGAAACCGGAATGCGCTGAGTTAAAGAGCTGGAACCCTACGGGGAATTAGGAGTAGAACTCCTGGAAAGTGAATGGAATAGAATTGGGGAAGTGAGCTGGCCCTTGAGTACGGAGTACCAAGGAGAGCGACTGTCCCCCTGTTTAGTGCAGAGCGGAGCCAGCCGCCCCAGGGACCCGGGGTTAGGACTGGCCACTCTGTACCGATTTGCTGGCCCTCGTGTACGTAGTACCGAGGAGAGCTACTAGTGTAGGGAGGTACTAGCTACCCCACGGGCCCCGGGGTTCTGCTAGCCTCCCACACGTAGAATTTGCAATGGATTCACGGTGAAGGCTAATAAATGTCTTTAGTCTGTTGAGAAGAAGCAGTGCTTCTTCTCCTGAACACCTGGACAGTGTTTTGGGAGTCAGGTAGATTTTCTTCCAAAAATCCACCAAATAGTGTGAGATGAGAGTAGAGTGTACTAGTGCTCTAAGATTAGCGCAAGGAATCTGGAATCCTATATAATTAGGTGATGATACTCAGAGATAAGGCATAGTTTTCGCTCTTGGTTCCTACATATGCATTTTTGTGCGAATTTTGAGAGCCACCAAATAAGGCAAATACGTGGAGTGCGAATTTTCATAAACTAGGGCTAATGTGGATGGTTACGACCATTCTTTATGAAAGCCTTGGCTGAAGGAGGGTATTGATGTCAAGGTTAGAAATACACCGTCCTATCCGTCTCTCCTAATGCTGTGAGTAGGCACTTCCACCAAATAAGCTACCTAATGTCTCTTGAGTATCACCAATCCCTAATAATGCCTCTTCAATAAAATTCATGAATGTGTTGCTAGATTGTGTTAAGTTAGAAAAATTATATATGAAAAAAAAAGAATGAAAAAAAATGAGAAAAAGAAAAAAAATGAAAAATGAGAAAATGAGAAAAAGAAAAAAAAAGAAAAAAAGAGAAAAAAGGGAAGAAAAAGAGTTTGTGAATATTTAGTGTTTATTTCATTTGCATTGAGGTAATACCACTGAATAAATTTGAGATCCACCAAATATGGCCTTAACCTATTTTTCTGTATTTCTGACCGCTCGAATACTGGCTGAGGAATTCCGACTTAGTGTTAGGGTTATGGAAACTCAATTAAAGTGTTAATGTCAAGTGAGACCACTAAATATAGGTCATATGTGTGAATCTGGTGAGATTGTGAGCTCTAAGAAAAAGAAAGAAAAGAAAAAGAAAAAAGAGTAAGAGAGAATGAATACAAAGAAATCAAAAGAGAGCATAGTTTTTATCGTCTTTCTCTGAGATGAGTTACTTGATGATCCGGGAATCTAGATTCTATAGTACTAATCTCTATGTAGCACCAAGTGAGAGTAAGCCACTAAATATATAATCTTTTCCCTCTAAGATTCTCTACCTGAGCTTAAAGCCTGGTGGAATTCATATAATATCTTAAATACCCCAAGGGAAGAAGTCCACCTATCTCACTAGAATTTTACTAGGGGTTAAGTACAGGCTTTAGAGGTGAATTAGTTTTTCACTCAAATCCATTGTAAAAGCTACATAGCTACACTTTCACGATTGTCTGGATTTCTAGAGCATAGGATGAAAACAAAAAGGAGAAAAATATCTATGCATACACTTGATATAATAATCAATCCCTTAGGGACCCTTCTGTGAATAATTTAGTCTCTCATTTGCTAGGGACTAGCAAGATTTAGGCATGGGGGTATGATTGCGAAGCAATCATAGGTCTTAATTGACCTATGTTGAACGAACGAATTGCTACGCTAACGTGTTTGGTTTTAAAACCTTATCGTTGTAGCTTAAAAGCGAAGAATTCATGTTCAACAAATAAAATTTATACTGAAATTGAAATTTTGGGTCGAACACAGGGAGGCGGACGTTTGATTTAAAAACTACGCGTTTATTTTCATTTGTCACAAAGTAATTCAATTGATTAAAACTATCTAACTATTTACAATAAATATAAGAGAGAGAGAGTAAGAGAGAGAGAGAATATTACAAATAGAAATCAAAACGAGATGTAGAATAAATAGGGAATTCATCTTTAAGGAGATTGTTTGTTTCACTATTACAACTAGAAAGTAGAAAATAATTACACTAGAAAGAAGTAAATTTACTCTAGAAAGCATTAAAAGAATGGAGAGAAAAATATCCTCCTCGACGGTCGCTTGGAGGACGAGCCGAACTACTCTAGAAAGTAGTAAATCTATTCTAGAAAGTAGTAAAAAGAATGGGGAGAGAGATATCCTCCTTGATGGTCGCTTGGAGGACAAGCCGGACTGGACGATGCCTGGATGAAGGAGGATGAAGTAGGACGAAGCAGAAGAACGGGAACAGGGCAGCACGTCGTCGTCGTCGTAGGATCCACTTCCGAAGGGGGATGAAAATTAGACTTTATCTCGCGAGAAGCATCCTGGGTGTGGGACAAGCTTCTCTTGAGCTATGGAGAGGGAGAGAAGAGAAGGAAGGGATGAGAATTTCATGTGAAGGGGGTCTCCTTTTATAGTTGCAAGGAGTGGGGGCAAATTGGTCATTACATCTTTAAAACATTAAATAAGGGGTCTATAATGACGGATAAAACTGTCGCTAAAGCCCCATCGTGGGTGTAGTGGGCACTGCGCGCTTGCACAACACCTGTGCACGTTCGCTTGCGCGCGCGCACAATGCCTGCGCACGTCCTCTGAATCTCAGCCGTCCGATCTCGCACGAGATCGGACGGCTTAAGATGCGCCTTCCCCGCTCCTCAACGTGCGCCCGCCTGCGTGCGATGCCGCGTGAGGCACGGGCATGCGATAGCGCGTCGATGCTATTGAGTGCAGGCAGCCGTTGGATCACGATCTGACGGTCAATTGAAGGCATGCTCCCTCTCCAAATACCGCTCACCGCAACTCGAACTCGCGTCCGCGCCTCGCGTTAAGGCGCTGGATCGCTGTGCTGCCTCAGCCAAAAGGTCGCGCGGATGAAATAAAAGCACCGCATCCACTGTCGTTGGATCTTGATCCAACGGCGGAGAAGCGACGCTTTGATTGAAGAAGAGAAGGTGCGGCGGTGCTGGGGGCCAGTTGGATGGCTGAGATGGTGCCATGTGGCGCCATCTTGGCCGTCCATCTTCTGAATGTTGTAGATGGTGTCACAGGTGTCGGATTGACTCGATTTTTGCTTTGTTAGGCTGCGATCGTCGATCTGAATTCATCCGTGTGGTCGAATTTGTCATTTGAAGTGTGGATTTACACCATCTTGGCCCTTGATCTTCTAGGGTTCCCCAGTCACTATCAGATGCTACAAATGCCTGATTAGGGCGATCTTGGAGTTGTTGAACTCCAATCGTCGCCCTGATCACATCTGTACAGTTGGATCTTCAATTTGAGGCCCCGATAAAAAGTTTGCCTTGTCCAAGCACATAAAAGGAGACAATTAACCTCCATTTTATTCAAACTACTCTAAATGCAAGATGATGCATGTTATGCAATATTTATAGCATGCAATGCAATCCTATGCTTAAGAACATGCATAAATAGACATCTTAAGTATTGTAAATGTGTTTACATCATACCCCCATGCCTATCTTTTGCTAGTCCCTAGCAAAAACTATATGCTATTTATAAAAGAATTAGGTTGGATTATTTAGGCACAAGTTATTTTCAATCATTAAGAAACTGTCTACTTAGGATTTGAACTTTCAAAGATAAAACAGTGCCCGAGTATCTACCAAAATGCAGACTGCCTCAAGCCCTCGCCTTATTTAAAGAAAGATTTCTTTCTCTTTTTCCTCTTTTCTAATTTTTTCTTTTGGATTTTCAAGTTTTAGGGTTTAAGAGTGGCTTTCTACGGCCATTCAACTCACCCAAGATTTGATGAGAATCCTAAGTTTTAAGCATCTTATTGTGAATGTGATAGACTCGTTGACCGGCAGTTAAAATAGACTTCGAGTTTCTACGCCTCTAGGTGACCTCAAAAAGAATTCTGCCTAAAGGTGTATCCTTACAACTGGTAGCTTTCTCCTTACTTTTATTTTTTACGGGGTCAACATAAGGGTGAATCCAGTTTATATCTCCCCAGTTTATTCTACTTCTCCACTTCTTCCTAAGTGTTTTGGGAATTTTCAGTGCATTTACTGAGCTCGGTTCTGAACAACCAGTCGATGAGTTGTTACCACCTACAACTTGCCAGCCATACTCGTGCGGTGAAGTGTGGTTTATTTCTTTTTCTTCTTTTCTCCTTTTCTTTTTGATTTTTTTTTTTTAAGTAGGTGGCTTCCCTGATCTAAAATTTACCTAAAGGCAGCAAAAAGAGAAAGGTCCAGTGATTGGGCTCTGGACAACCTACCTATGGGCTGTTACCCACGATAACTTGCCAATTATATCACCCTAGAAGGTTCATTAGCTACCCAATTTTCGTTAAAATTGTCGAACAACGAGTCAGTGACAAGATAGTGTGTAGATGTTAGAAACTCAAAATTTCCTTAAATCAGAGGGTGGGTTGATTAGTCGTGTACTTATCACCTAAACTTATTTATTCCAATTACGATAGAATTAAGATAGTGAGGACTTGAAAGACAAATCCACATTTTAGTGGATACACGGGCTAATTAAGTCCAAAGACTTGAAGGGTCTTTGCGTTCAAATCATAATGTAGTATTTCCTAAGATTGAAAATTTTCTTAAACCCAAGTTCTCTTTCGTAATTCAATTTTTTTTTTAATAAAAGAAAATAAAACAAATCTACGGAGCTGATGAATAAATTCAGAGATGAATATCCACCCCCCCATGACTATCTAATGCAATGTCCTCATTGTATTAAAAAGACATAAAATGGAGTGGAATAGCATAGAAAGCACCTAAATTGCATGAATGTCAGGTCCGCTCCGAGATAGAAATTAAAAAGAACTGTATAAATGCTGAGTTTAGTGCCTTCAGCTAGGCACACTATACAAAGAAAAGAAATGAAGAATTCATAGGTGCAGGTCAGAATCAGAATAAACAGAAGAATCCTCTGACCTGTCAGCAGAGGTCCACAAATGTGGACCAGATTGTGGTGCAAACCCATACCCCATAATCGAGAATATCTTAGGTTCTGGATAAAAATTACCCAAAACCTAAAATCAGTATGCAACCGGGGTCGAGCCTGCAATTTATAAGGATGCAACCCAAGACCAAAAAGTCAGGTTACAGAGAATTCAAGCTCAAAAGGATAATCCTTGAATGTGTGCTTTGGTTTGACATCCTCAAAACAAATGTCGTAAGGGTCCTGATTTGATGATTTCAGCTTAATAGGAACCCTTCGACTCAATCTTCTACTTCCTCCAAAGTTAGCTTCCCAAATCAGAACTTCCCAACTCCTATCCTCCTCAATCAGAATGTTAAATTTCGAGACCTCTTGCTTGTTAATCACCCCGTCTGAAATCTCCAAGTCTAAATGGTGTGGCTGAATCAGAATTGACTTGGGTCTAATTATCTCAGAAATAGAATCATCGATAAGCTCAACGGGGTGTAATTGACAATCAGGGCATTGAATTGAATCCTCCAGAAAATGTGATTCTAGATCCGTAATGTGTGCCCTAATAAGATCAGTTTCCTCAGTTCTTAGGCTATCAAATGATCTATCAGATTCCTCAGGCCCAATCGTCTCACAAAAATTGTGTTCTGTAAACTCGTGTGAGACTTTGCAACTTGAATCTTCACCATCAAAGAAATCAGAATCCGTATCAATGTGTGTCCCAAAATCATCTATCACTTTCTGTTCTAAGGAGACATACGTTTCCTCATATCCCGGCTCAGGGATCTCAGGTGAAGAAATCAGATCTTCCTTAATTGGTTGTTCTAATTCAATCTAGTCAACCTCATAACACGTGTCCCTCCCAACAGGTGCCTGAAGGGGTTTTGTCATTGGCTTTCCTGAAGGGAGTTCATCCTGGGAATCATCCCATGATTGAATCAAAGCAACCATGAATCTCATCCTCAATTTTGCTAATTTTCCAAGTAGAAACTCACCCGGGTTCTTATCCTTAACATCCTGGAGCCAATCCAACAAAGACTTGTTCAAATCATCAATCATTTCAATCAGGGGCTCCAATCTCTCAATGCAAGGTGTTGGCTGAACTTCTAAAGTTTGTATGATATTCCTCAAGTTAGCGAGAACCTTATCTTGAACCTGATTTCCCTGAACCAAATGAGTTGGTTCAAGGTTGGGTGGGTTTGGGGTCAAAGCAGGGGAATTAACAAATTGAGATTCGTTATACCCTTCCTGATAATAGGTCATTTTAGATTGTTCAAAAGGTGGTGATGACCTAAAGGCAGTATAATTAGAGGATGGGTAAGGATTGGTGTATCCTTCTTGATTGTAGATCATATTAGGTTTTCCATGAAAGGTTGACAATCTATAATCGATGTGGCTCTGAGAAGGATAGAAATCACAATCAAAGTGTTCAGGGTTAGACCTGAAACACGGAGGTCCTGAACTGTATCCCCAATTCGATTTATCCCAACTAACTGATGGTTGATTATAGTACGAGTTGAAATAATCGTCATGTTGAGGATAATTCACAACAGGAGGGAAAGAACAGGAATGCATGTAATATATGGAAGGATTCATGATACACGGGAGGAAGAAAGGCGCCTTGCAATACAAACAATCAAACCTGTCCTTAAATGGGTTAGCCTAAAGACCTACAGACTCCTAAAATCCATCTTGAGATAGAGAAACGATTTGATCTACTTATGTCTGTTCAATCCAACCAGTTAGGAGGGACTGGGGACAAGGTTCTTCCTTTGGCTTGCGCTTCCGGTTCCTAGTGTACCCTCTAGTCGCAATCGTTTGATTCTGCTCCCCTAGCTAGACATCAGATTGAACAGTAGAAATAGACTAATCGAAAATAATCTCATTTTGAGTTCTGAAGAGCGAGTCCAATCCTTAAGGCCAACGTCTACTCTATTTTATTTAGGGTTAGGTTTGAATGTGCTTTGGAATGTGATGGGCCCTTTATCTTGGTTGTGCCCTTAATGATTGATTAATTTGTGTGTGCGTGCACAACCAGTGATTTTCAAGCAAGATTATTTTTTTTGATGCGGTGAATTTTAGAGTTCAAATCTTCTTAGTAGCTTTTAGGATTCAACTTTAGGTGTTTTCAAACAAGTTCTGTTGGCACACTAGGTTTTGAAAGCACAGGTGAAGATATTTTCCTTTGAAGCTTAAAAAGAATGTGTAGTGCCTGGTAAATCCCTAATAGTTGAACCTAAGTGGCAGCTACTTAATGAGTTGATTTTAATTGAAGTGGTGTGGCCCAATCAACTCAAACAATTGGCCTGTTGCACCACTTAATTAGGCACACAAGTGATCACTTAATCTGATTTCTACTCAATTATGTGTTTGAATGTGTGTACCAACTTCAAAGATCGGTTTACCGGTTGAGTTTGAAAATCAGATGAGGTTGTGTACCTCTGTGAGATTTTTTTATTTTTCTTTTTTTAATGTAGGGGTTGGGGTGAGTATTGCTGTCAAACAACAAACAATCTAACCTTAGAGTTTATAAGAACACCTAGGTTGATTGATGTTTGTGTTATTATATTGTGGAATGAAATCTAATGGGTGGGAGGTGGGGGATAACTTACAAAACCTTCCACAGCACTTTACTCCAATCTACCACTTTTGCTCGTCTCAAAAGAGTACCTGCAATCACAGTAAGAAAGGAGAGAAGTGAAGTAAATGATTTGTAAGTTAAAAAATGCGATGAAAAAATCAAAGAGCGTCGCCTCCCCAGCAACGGCGCCAAAATGTTGAACAAACGAATTGCTACGCTAATGTGTTTGGTTTTAAAACCTTGTCGTTGTAGCTTGAAAGCGAAGAATTCGTGTTCAATAAATAAAATTTATACTGAAATTGAAATTTCAGGTCGAACACAGGAAGGCGGACGTTTGATTTAAAAACTACACGTTTATTTTTATTTCTCACAAAGTAATTCAATTGATTAAAACTATCTAACTATTTACAATAAACAGAAGAGAGAGAGAGTAAGAGAGAGAATATTACAAACAGAATTCAAAACGAGATGTAGAATAAACAGGGAATTCATCATTAAGGAGATTGTTTGTTTCACTATTACAACTAGAAAGCAGAAAACAATTACACTAGAAAGAAGTAAATTTACTCTAGAAAGCATCAAAAGAATGGAGAGAGAAATATCCTCCTCGACGGTCGCTTGAAGGACGAGTCGAACTACTCTAGAAAGCAGTAAATCTATTCTAGAAAGCAGTAAAAAGAATGGGGAGAGAGATATCCTCCTCGACGGTCGCTTGGAGGATGAGCTGAACGGGACAACACCTAGACAAAGGAGGACGAAGTAGGACGAAGGAGGACGAAGCAGAAGAATGGGAACGGGGCAGCATGTCGTCGTCGTCGCAGGATCCACTTCCGAAGGGGGGATGAAAATTTGGACTTTATCTTGCGAGAAGCATCCCAGGTATGGGACAAGCTTCTCTTGAGCTTTGGAGAGGGAGAGAAGAGAAGGAAGGGATGAGAATTTTGTGTGAAGGGGGTCTCTGACGTGCTTTTGTGCGTGTGTGTTAAGGAGTGTCGTTATAGTCGCACTTACAACGTCGATTTTAAAATAATTAAACAGAGGTGAGTCCGAGTGTCGGTCTCAGGGAGGCGTGAAAATCGGATTTTTACTTTACCACTTGTTGTCATGGAAAGTGCGGAGTTTTGCTTGCGAAAGGTATGATTTTGAAAAGCGAGAGAGAGAGATAGAGAGAGAGAGAAGGTTTAGGATTAGAAAGCTCTTTGTTTTGATCATGCAACTTGAGCAAAAATTAAAATGGCAACTGAATGGAAAATAACTTCATTAAACATGCACTTGTAGTTCATAACTTACAACATTAAATACATGCTTCAACAAAAGTAATAGAAAGCTTAAAAGAGAGAGATAGAGAGATAGAGAGAGAAAGTGTGTGGAGAGCGACGAGGCAACCACGGCGGTGGAGGAGGCTCCGTCGGTGGCTCGTCGTCTTCGGCGATTACAAGAGTGCCTAAAGCTAGCTAAGAGAGGGGTAGAGTAGTTGCAAGGGGGAGTGAATGCCTTGAATGGTGGTTGGAGGGGGTTTAAATAGAGTTAAGGGCCTCCTAAAAGAAGAAGGGGCTTTAGCGACATCTAGAGCATCGCTAAAACCGCTTCCAAAAGCGTCGGTGAAGCCCTTCTGCCGCCGGTCAGCTGCCCGCCTCGTTCCTTCTCCTCGCGCAATTCGCGGCCGCTGAACGAGAGCTGTCCGATCGAAGATCGGACGGCTGAGAGCCTTCCTCGCCTGCACTGGGATCGCGCCTCAGGCGCGCGTGTGCGTGCACACCTCCGCCCGGCGTGCGCACGCGCGTGGATGCTCGTGAGCTGCGGTCGCGCCACGTGGTAAGATCCTGGCTGCCCGCTGTTGATCGGGCGACCCAATTTCTCCGCGCCCGTCGCCCGTCTTCAATTTCCACCCCCGCGGCTCGAACGCACGTCGCGTGGGTGTGGGAGTGCGCGCTAACCGTTGCGCCATGCCCGCACTTTGTAGTGGAGACCGCGGGCGGGCGCGTGGATCTCGGCTGGCTGAAGGCGCGGCGCGCGGTGGGGGCGGGGCTGACGTGGCGCAATCTGAGCTGTTGATCTCCAGATCAACGGTCAGAACTTCTTGGGCCCATTGTAGGAGCTCCAGATGTCGGATTTGGCCGATCTTGAGTCCGTTGGACTCCGTTTGTCGTTCTGAATCCATCCGTGTGGTCCGATTGCTCATCTGAGGCCTGCTTTGACAAATGCTTACACAAGTGGCCATTAATACAGTTTATAAGCAATCTTGGTACATGATGCATGCAATGCTCCTATTCTACTTATGTTGTGCCTTTTATTCTAAAGATGGGCCATATTCAACATAATTATCACCCCCTTGTGTAGTGTTATCAGTCTCCTTTTATAGTTGCAAGGAGTGGGGGCAAATTGGTCATTACATCTTTAAAACATTAAATAAGGGGTCTTTAGTGACGGATAAAACTGTCGCTAAAGCTCCATTGTGGGCGTAGTGGGCGTTGCGCGTGCGCACGCCTGCGCAAGTGCACTAAATCTTAGCTGTCCGATCGTGAGATCAGACGGCTTAAGATGCACCTTCCCCGCTCCTCAACGCGCGCCCGCCTGCGTGCGATGCCGCGTAAGGCGCGGGCGTGCGATAGCGCGTCGGCGCTATCGAGCGCGGGCGGCCGTTGGATCGTGATCTGACGGTCGATTGAAGGCGCACCCCCGCTCCATATCCCGCTCGCTGCGACTCGAACTCACGCCAACGCCTCACAATAAGGCACTGGACCGCTATGCTGCATCGGCCAAATGGTCGCACGGACGTATTCAAGGCGCCGCATCCACAGCTGTTGGATCTTGATCCAACGGTGGAGAAGTGGCGCTCTGATTGAAGAAGAGAAGATGCGGCGGTGCTGGGGGCTGGTTGGACGGCTGAGATGGCACCACGTGGCGCCATCTTGGCCGTCCATCTTCTGGATGTTGTAGATGGTGCCACAAGTGTCGGATTGACTCGATTTTTGCGTTGTTAGGCTGCGATTATCGATCCAAATCCATCTGTGTGGTCGGATTTATCATTTGAAGTGCGAATTTACATCATCTTGGCCCTTGATCTTATAGGGATCCCCGATCACTATCAGATGCTACAGATGCCTGATTAGGGTGATCTTGGAGTCGTTGAATTCCAATCGTCGCCCTGATCACATCTGTACGGTTGGATCTTCGATCTGAGGCCCCGATAAAAAGTTTGCCCTATCCAAGCGCATAAAAGGAGACAATTAACCTCCATTTTATTCAAACTACTCTAAATGCAAGATGATGCATGCTATGTAATATTTATAGCATGCAATACAATCCTATGCTTAAGAACATGCATAAATAGACATCTTAAGTATTGTAAATGTGTTTACATCAACCTAAATTAGGCTAGGACTTAACATAAGTTAGGGTAATTCATGCATGCATAAGCATTACTAGCACCTTTACTGCTTTCTTTTAGCTATGCATAAAATAATGCTATAATGTACTAATTAGGTGCATTATGTCAATTACAAGTAATAAGCTGATCAGAAGGTAGATCTAAAGCTGGATCAGAAGAATAGAAGAATAATTGGTGTTGCAGCAGAGATGGAGTGAAAGACCTAGAATAAGATGTAGTAGACAATAATGTAAGGGTGTTAAGGTATGCTATTCTATTAAGTAGGAATAAAGCAGTAAAATGTGAAGAACTTAGGTCCATCCTAACCCTAGGACAACCTAGAAGCCTCCCCAAGCCTTAGCCACCCTTAGATTAGGTCACCACACCATAGGAAACCTTAAAACCCTAATTCCAACCTCTATTTGGAAGTCCAGATAGATTATAGGACGTCCAGAACCCTTAGCCAACTCCCGCACACCTTAACCTACTTCTGCAGTGTTATTAGACATCCAAACACTTGGTCAGACGTCCAATTTCTGTAGAATACCTAAGATAGAACCTAGAATCCTTCTTGACTCTGATTAGACATCTAAAATTGAAGTCTGAACTTCTGATTTTTGAGTATAAGTCGTCTGATGCTATTATTGGCCATTTGGAACTGTTCTCCAGTTCCTGTTTTGAGATTCAAGCCTTGATCTTAAATCTCTAGTTCCCTAAACTTAATTCTAACCCCATAGGAACCTAAATTAAGGTGCCCTAACCCTAGTACATCACCTCTAGACCTCCCTAAGGACCTAATTAGGTCCTCACTAAACCTAATTGACTTAGATCATAGTCAATTACCATTGCCTAAGCAATTGGACTCATAGGGTCCAATTGAGCTCAAATCTCAACCCATACAAGTCCAATTGGACTCAGTGAGAGTCCAATTGACCTAAGCCCAAGCTAATTGAGTTATTTCACTTTCAATTAGGTTCACACCCATTCAATTAAACTTGTGTTAAGTTTAATTGCAATTCCCCCTTAGCAATTAGGGTTTGCAACCCTAATTTAAGGCCTACACCAACTTAAACCCCTTAGGACCTAACCTATATCACTTAGACACCTAGGCCACAACCACACACACACACACACCCACTCACGCACTCCCACACAACCTAGAGTATTCTAGGTTCTTCCAAAGGTGGCGCCACTCTTGGTTGCCAAAATTAGCAACCAAGAGACATTCAAATTGAGATCCACTTTTTGTGGATCTGAAAACCACCATGGCCGGTCACTCTTGGAGCCCTCTCTAGAGAGTTCCACACTTCTCTAGAGAGTCTCCCTTAGGTCTATAAAAAGACCTAAGGGGTGGCCATTTGCACCCATCCAGCTCTTGGCATTATTCACTTCCATTTAGGTTAGCTACATTCCACCTCCACTAGTTGCTCACCATGGCCACCACCATCTCCACGTCAGGATGCTGGATCACCTCTCCAACCTCTCTCCAAGGGCCGGCCTAAGCACCATTGGCCGCCCCTCCTCCTCTCAGCCATTCAAAGGCCATCGGAGCCCATCTCCGAATGCCCTTATTTTTGCTAGATTAGTAGCTAGTTCTTCATAGTTTACATGCTTTTATTACCGCTTAGTAGTGTAGCTCTTTATTCTCCCCCAATGATGCATGCAAAATCCTCCCATAGATTCATGTATGCGATCATTTTTTGTTACCTAGATTTATGTTTTCAAGCTTTCCTCTAATTCCATGTTGCAAACACCCTCCTAAATGAATGAAAGAAATATTATATATATATATATATATATATATATATATATATATATATATATATATATATATATATATCTGTGTTGAGAATCACCATGAGCTTATTCATTGTAATATATTTTATGTGATTAAAGTTACCTGCTCTTCATTATTATCTATTGCAACCAGCATGTCGGTACCAGAAAATATTAAGGATTTAACTACTAATGCATTTTCCGTAAACAACCACCACATAACTAGAATCGTGTGTACTGAAACTCACACTTTCACCTTCGTCATCTATCTAACACATGTGCACGTAATTAGGGTTCATAATGAAAGTGGCAAAACTTTGATTCGACGATTAGAAATCGACGTGCAATTTTAAACAAGTAGAGTGAAATAGATTGATTTCAAATTTGCATAAACGCCTCCCAGAGACGAACGACTGGGACTCAAGTCTCGTTCTCTTTACAAAATCTTTTTTTTTTTACGAATGTTTTAGCGCGACTATACTACGATTTTCGACCACTTTAAAATGCACGAAAACGGCTTCTATCAAGTACTATATATTATCTAACAATAATTACGATTTAAGATTTTGATATGTCCAAAAGTCACCATTGAAAGGAAGGATTCATGCTATTGTAGTGGAGCTTAGCCTTGTACTTAATTTGATTTCACGCTAAAATGGAATATCCACTGAAAATGGAGATGAATGGCAATGAATTTTTAATACTGATATGAAGTAAGTTGTCTTGATTGTGTTGTTGAAGCTACGAGTTACTACGCTAACGTATTTGGTTTTGAAAACCTGTCGTTGTAGTGTGAAAGCAAAGAACTCGTGTTCAACAAATAAAATTTATACCGGAATAGAAATCTCGGGTCGAACTCAGGGAGGCAGATGTTTGATTAGAAATACGCGTTTAATTTATTTGTCATGAAGCAGAATAATTGATTAAAAACTATCTATCTATTTACAATAAATAGAAGAGAGAGAGAGAATATTACAAACAAAAACCAAAATGAGATGTAGAATGAACATGGAATTCATTACCAAATAGATTATTCATTAAACTACTCATTACGACTAGAAAGTGGGAAAATGATTATACTAGAAAGCAGTAAATTTGCTCTAGAAAGCAGTAAAAAGAATGGGGAGAGAGATATCCTCCTCGACGGTTGCTTGGAGGACGAGTTGGACGGGACGATGCCTGGAAGATGGGGAATGGAGCAGGACGAAGGAGGACGAAGTGGGAAGGACGGGAACAGGGTAGCACGTCATTGTCGTTGCGGGATCCGCTTCTGAAAGGGGGACGAAAATTTGACTTTATCTCTTGAGAAGCATCCTGGGTGTGGGACAAGCTTCTCTTGAGCTTTGGAGTGGGAGAGAAGAGAAGGAAGGGATGAAAATTTCGTATGGAGGGTGTTACGACCCGGTTCCCGAATCCTTACAGGACATGAGACCGGACAGACTCGACTGATCCCAAGACCCAGTCGTCCAACGAGAAAGTAGCCAAAAAGTAGGAAAGTAAACCACATCTACTATGCTAAGCAACTAATAGTAACAAAAGTACAACAGTAAGAAGTAAAACTACTACAGTACAAACCACCACAACAGTAGAAAAATAACCAGGTAGCTCCGTCTGATTCTGGTAAAAACCTAGAACCAAAACCTGCTTCCACCCTCTTGCGCCATGCGTGGCCGCGCTGCACCCTCTCGCCTGCAGCTCCGACTGTAGCAGTGTCGGGGAGGACCTCCCCGATGCACTCCTCCATCTCGCGCATGCGCCGCTCCGGCTGTGTGCTCACCGGTGAGCTCCCACGTGAGCTCGCAAGCGCAACTCCTCTCCCTCTCACGCTGCTTCTCCTCTCCTTCTCACGCCACTCCCGCACTCTCACTTGCCCTGCTGCTCTTGCTGGAGGAAAGGAGGAAGGTGTCTAGGAAGTGGGGTGGAACGAGAGAGAGGAGGGGGCTTTATAAGGGTGTGGGTTTAGGGTTTTGCTGGGGGCGGAAGGAGAGAAAAGAAGAAGGAAAATGAGGGGGGTACTGTCTGCGTGCAGCACGTGCGTAGACGCGAGCTCGTACTCAAAATTTTCAATTTCCAGATGTTTGGGAAGGTATCCAGACATCTGACTAGATGTCTGACCCATAATTCAGACGTCTTAAAAGGCTCAAACAGCATGGGTCTTAACAGAGGGGGTCTCCTTTTATAGTTGCAAGGAATGAGGGCAATTTGGTCTTTTTAATCTCAAAACATTAAATAAGGGGTCTTTAGTGACAGATAAAACCGTCGCTAAAGCCCCATCATGGGCAACGTGTGACACCCGCCCATCTTCCGCGTGCTCAACACCTTTCCACGTTCTTTAAATCTCGACCGTTCGATCGCGAGATCGAACGGCTGAGAGCGCTCCTTGTCATGCCTCCTCTACGCATGCTCGCTGTGTCTGATGGCGCGTCACACACGGGCGTGCGATACGGTGTGAGCGCTATCACGCGCGTGCGACTGCTCGATCACGATCGAGTGGTCAATCGTGCCCGCTCACCGTGCCTTAGCAGCCACTCGCAGGGAATCGAACACGTGCCCCACCTTCTCGTGAGTGCGTTCGATCAATGTGCTATCAGCGCATTTGTGTTGCGCTTAAGTTTTGTGTGCACGCACTCACAGCCGTTGGATGTGCATCCAACGACGGAGAATCGTCGAAGAAGAGATGGTACGGTGGGTGTAGCGGCTAGTTGGGTGGCTGAGATGGTGCCACGTGGAGCCATCTTAGCCGTCCATCTTATGGATGATGTAGATGGTGCCACAATTGTCGGATTGAGTTGATTTTCGCGTTGTTAGGTTGCGATCGTTGATCCGAATCCATCCGTGTGGTTGGATTTGTTGTTTGAAGTGTGAATTCACACCATCTTGGCCCTTGATCTTCTAGGGTTCCTCGATCTCTATTTGATGCTACAAGTGTCTAATTAGGGTGATCTTGGAGTCGTTGAACTCCAATCGTCGCCCTGATCACATCTGTATAGTTGGATCTTCGATTCGAGGCCCCGATAAAAAGTTTGCCTTGTCCAAGCACATAAAAGGAGACAATTAACCTCCATTTTATTCAAACTAATCTAAATGCAAGATGATGCATGCTATGCAATATTTATAGTATGTAATGCAATCCTATGCTTAAGAACATGCATAAATAGACATCTTAAGTAGTGTAAACATGTTTACATCATGTGTCAATCTCTACCCAGAAAATCCACTCAGTTATTTCTTGCCACTTATTTCTTTCATTGATTGTAGAGGTTAATATGCTGACATATGTGAATAATCGTTTGATTTTCATGTTAAGTTATAAGCTAACATGTGTGATTGCAAGTGTTAAATGCTGATCTATGTGATTTTGAAGGAGTTAAGGTGTCAACTACAAGAATTGTAAAAAATGAAATAGAGATCAATGGTTGCAAGGGAATAAATTCCCCATTGTGTCAAAGAAATTTTTTATTTGAATGGAACAAGATTAGTAGTTAAATGGCAAAGATTATTGTCTTAGTTTGATATCATGGTAAAATATCACAAGTAGTCAGAGCAAAGTTAGTGTGGCTGTTATAACGTGATTGCAAAAGTTATATGTCAATTGTCTAGTTGAATGCTGTCATTTGCAACTGGAAAAATTTATATACTTACATGTGTGATTTGAAAGGTTATATGCTGCCAATCGTAAAACTTATATTCATCTTTTGCATACCTTCTTCACATTTCACATCCTTTGAACTTCATATATCATGTTACATAGTTCTATAGTTGGGCTATTGTATAGTCTATCTGAAATCACATGTAAAACTAACTAATATCTTGTTTGGTGAATTTGAAGTAATTGTCATCCTATTAATATAAAAACATAGTTGTCTACTTGATAGTAACCTATCAAATGATGGTGACTGATGAAGGACTCATCATGGCTCCTAAATTATTAAAATAAGCTAGTTTACCTAGCTAATTAACTAGTAATAACATAGAAACAGGGTTAATTATATAGTAAGCTAATAATAGATAAGGAACTTAATTATATGTTAAAATACCTTAATTATTGGTTAATAAATATTTATCTATATTTAATTAATAATTAGGATTTATACATAAGCATTTAGCTACTCATAATTATTTATAACTAAGCTTATATGTATTATATAACATAAGTTAATAATATAACTAATAATATAAATAATTAATTAAATAAAGCTAAAAGGGGCAAAAATGTAATTTCAAGGTACAAATACATTATCTAACATATATATTAACTTATATAAAAAGTTGAAAAAGAAATAAATTAATTTACTTATCTAAATTAACTGTTTGCATTTTAGTTTTTATGTTTAACTTCAAATAAGTCTTTTATTCACATCTAGGTCCTTCATTTATTGTATAAAGGTCCTGATGATAACATCATCATCAGCTATATCTATCTTTAATTAGTCATAATCAAGGATTAAATGCTCCTACATAACAGCCAGAGGACCATAATTCATTGCATAATCATTCTAAGAGAAAGATAGTAAAACAAGGGTAAAACTACAGTTTTAACAGTACAACTCAATTGCAGAATAATCACAAGATTTCTCATGGGTTAATTAAAAGTCAAATGGTCTTAATTATCTAACAAGTAGGTCCGTGCAGACATAAATGGGCTTTCGCACATTTCAGGAATTAAATGACATCTGAAACCCTAAGAATAGACCCGCTTAATCTACTGAGGTTCTGGTTAGAATAAAAGTCACCCAAATCATCTAAAATTCATATAAAAATATTCTCTAGGGTTTGGCATCCTTGAATTGGCCATCAGAACCTATTTTGACCTAAAACATTATCATAGACAGACCTATGCCCTAATTTGGGTTTTTGCATAAATTACCTAATCAAATGAGGTCAAAACCAAAATTCAACTTAACCATTGGATTCCTTAGGTCTAAATTAGATTTGTATCAAAATTTGGGCCCAATTTGAGATTGTTTTGACCTATTTTGCACTTTAGTCCAAGTCTGACTTTCTTTATCTCCAATAGCCCCTCAGCTTTTCAATTCCTCACAAAAAGCCCCCCAGCTTCTTTGTCTTCTTCACAAAAAGGTCCCCACTGCACATGAACTCCTAATCCTAAAGCTCCGACGACAATCAACCAAGGATTTCTCCTTGATTGATTGATGAAATAGTCTCAAATTAGAATTGGAGACTCCTTATGGAATTCCCTTTTCAACGAATCTGATCTTGCCCTCCAAGACCTTCCCAATCTCTCATGCGAACGCATGAGAGATTTGGGTATCACTTGAGTTTCCAACTCCAGCGAGCCTTCCAAGCTTGGAAGCTTGCTTTCCAAGATCCAATTGATCTCTAAAGGCCTATATAAGGACCCCTACGGCTTTCCCGTCCTCTCCAAGCTTGAATTCCGATCGTGAAACCCCCCTTTCCTCTCTCCACTCCGGTCGTGAAACTCCGCAAGCTCTAGCAACTCCTCCTGATCTCCTTCATCATCCGCCCGCAATACCAGCAGCGGATTCCTTCCCCTCGACTTCTTCCGCTCTTGGCCATACCAACAGGAGCTTCCCAACATCCTTCGTCATCGCCGTCCTACCTCCACCGGAGTACTTTCTTCCTCGGTGCTAGTCGATCAAAGCCGGTGGTGTTCTCCCTCCTTTCGTCCACTTAGAATAGGTAGTTAGTTTCCTTAGTTCTCTTAGGTTAGTTTTACACCCTCAAAAACCAAAAATATCCTCTCGACGCCGTCAACACCCTCATCTTTCCTATCTTCGGCCTCTCCTCCGGTGAGGCGTCTCCGCCGCTACACCCCTCCATCCGCCTCACCAACCACCTCACAACCTTCACCACGACTCACGCATCAAAACCCCTCTCCTATTACGCTGATTCCACCTCCCAAACCATCTCTTGAACAACCCACCTTCACGTGACCTACTTCGACCTCGTCCGACCACCTCACGCCCTCTCATGCCACAAGACCACCACCCACACATTTGCCGTGGTCCGGCAAAGGTCCTGAACTTCTTTAATTAGGTAGTGAGGCTGTATCCATGCTTTTCAAGTTTCGTTGGTGCTCTACCATCGCCGTCGTCATCCCTGCCTTGTTCTTCAAGCTCCAAGCCACGAAAGCTCCAGGAGGTAAGGAATCAACCCAGGGGTCCACTCAGGCTATTAATTGGAGGAGACTACCTCCTCTTCACCTTCAATTGGATGGACCACCCAGCTGCAGCTGTACGCGAAGAGGGTGTAGGACTTTAGTCCCACATCGTTTGCTGAAGAGCGCTTGCGGTGACATAAGTTTTTTTTGCGCATATGGCTTATCGCTCGAGAACACAGGGGGTCGGGTCCCCTAGCACACACCCTACGTCTCGCCCATGACACTCTTGCACGCGAGTTTAATACCATACCCGTATACCCGTCTAATCCCCACACCTCGGCTACTACCCACGTCGGTAGCCCTGGTCCTGGGTGAACTCATACCCGTTAACCTGATACTGTGCATAGCCTTGTGAAGGCGGGAATGTGGTGGAAACCCAGAGAGAGAACAGGAGAGAGCGCGTGGGGTTTAAGGGGGTTTTGCTCTATTGTGTAATGGCTAACACTTAGCCGCATCTAAAGAAGAGTGACCCCCTGTGCATAAAGGAAACGAGAAGAAGAGGAAGGAGAGCTGAATGGAAGAGAAGAGACAAAAGCTAAAGAAGAAGAGGACCGTAGAAGAAGAAGAGAAGAAGGAAGAGGGCCTATGCATGCAGAGAAAAGAAGAAGAAAAAGGAGAACAACAATAGTAGAAGAAAAGGAAGATTGAGCACTGTAGCAAACGTTTAATTACTTGCTCCTTCATATTGATTATATTTGAGTAATTGCTATATGTGTTAGACTAATAATTGGTGATCCAAATCACCATTATTTTGTCTAGATTACTTTTTACTCTTCATTAACTCATGTTATACATTGCATATTAGATTTTGAGTAATTAATTGTGCTCATTTACATTATTTGTTGAGATTAGTGCGTGAATTTCATATTTTCTCCCAACGAACGACCTCAGACTTCATTTCTGACATTCGAGTTATAAATTTTATCTATTGTTCGAGCTATTTTTGAGGAATTATTATTACAATGAACGCATCTTTTAAATCCCCTCAATCTAGCCCTACAAACAAGTCCCTCGCACATTGTCTTCTTCATCTCTTCTTCTTCCTTATAGACGGTCGATGATGGTCGGTTTCCATACTGTCTAATCCCCGCTCATCCAATGTCAAAACATCTTTGCCATAGTCATGGAGCTCTGCTTTAACTAACTTCTCAATCCAATGGTTCATATGAGCCTAAAATCCAAATTCTCCAATGAGGTAACTTCACTCTCGCTAGAGAGGACAATGGTGATTCCCATGAACCTAGATCATATCCTGGCTAGATTCAACCCCCTGACCTCCGTCTCCACCTATAAATACCTCCTGCTACCTCCTATTTGAACCTAGCGACTCCCTACCCCCTTCCCCCACTACAATTGCTCAGTAGGATTTCTTCTACTACTTCGGCATATTCTCAACACATTCTCGGCCATTTTATGATGGGAAGTGCTGCCTCCCTTACCTCCTCTTCCTCTCCTCTATCTTGCCAACGAAGGAGAAGCTCTCCTGCTCTGGCTTCTCATTTCGTTCGATCGGAGATCTTCTCTCACCCAAGCTATTTCTTCTCAGCTCCGGCGTGCCAAAGCTAGTGTTCCTCTTATCCTTTCGTCCAAGTAAGAGTAGATATAGCTTTAGGTAATTCTTTAGAGTATTTTAGCTTAGTTAATTAGTTAGGAGTAACATAAATTAACTCCTTTTCCTCATCTCCTTCTCCGACTCTGGCAAGCCAAATTTGACCTCACCGAACTTCAATTCATCAATCACTCGCATGATTACCTTCCTCATCACTTCACGATACCATTCCTCTTCTCAATTCCCTTGATTAGTCACTGTATTGCGTAATTCCCAATTTCACCTCCATCTGGAGCTTCACTGTCGATGGCAAGCTCCAAAGTTGTCTCACACTCAATCAGCCCCTCCAACACCTTCACCTAACTCCAAGGGCCACTTCTACCTATTTCCCTACCTCGATTAAGCCTTAATCACCATCCGCCTAATTTCACTCAACCTTCAAACCTTTGTTGTCCATGGCAGAGGTAGGAGTTTAATCGCCTAATTTGATCATATTCACATCTTTGCAACACCTTTAGTAGCAAAATGCCTCGATCAATTGATGGAGATCTTAATTCCAGTGTTTTGTTAAATGTAGACTTCATAACTGAGTAATTTGAGTTAGTATACATGTTCTAAGCTTCCAAGGATTAAAGTGATGAGTTCTTGAGCTTCAGAATAACTCAAGAAGTTTTTGAGACATTTATTGAGCTATTTCATGGAGATTCTAATTCTGACGATAAAATCTATTGATCACCAGAGCTCTAGTGAGCTTTGGCAACTTCATTAGTGATATATAATGGCTGAATCATTCTCAAAGTCTCCAGATCATACTATTTGGGTCTTTTGATCATTTTCCACTTATTAGATTCAAGTTTTATTTATTGATACTCTCTGAGCACAGTCAACTTCCTTATTTCCAACATGGTTGCACACCATGCTTCTTTGATTGTCAAACCTTATAAATAGGTGCATAAGCATCGGTAGGTAATTCTGATTCTAGAACATCCATTCATTAGGTTGTAAAGTCTCTGGATTGTTCTATCAAACAACTCCATTTTAGACCTCAGGAGGAAGATTTGGATCTTAGTGTTTAATGGATCAATTTCCCTGTTTGAGGAGTCACATGAGTTTCTTGTGTTATTTTGAGTTGATCTAGGTAGTTGAATCGACCTGAGAAGCTTAAAGCTTTAAAGTCACTTTTGAGCTTGATTTGGTCAACTCTGGTCATTAATAGAGCTCAGGGATTTGCATTCATTAGGTTGTTAGGAACTTTTTAGGATCAATTCTATGAAGTTTTACAGTCAATTAAGTCTATTTTGAATTCTGAGTTATCTGGGTACTTATGACCTACAATTTAGCTATTTTGAGCTCAGGTTGAAAATTTCTACCTCCTTAGAGCTTAATTGAGTTGGTTTTAATCTTTGAAGATGTTTAGAATAGGTCTAAAGATTCTGACATGTTAACTAAGTCAATTTGAACCCTTGTTAATATCCTCTGTTGATTTGAATCTAGGAAGACATTTCTAGGTGGTTCTAAGCTTGAGAAGCTTTCTTTTAAGCTTCTAGATGTGCAAAAGTGTATTAGGCACTGAGAGATTCAATTCAGAATGAGAGAGAGAGAGAGAATAAGGCTTAGAAAGGCACTACAGGTGATGTGTAAGTTGATGCAGTTATTAGCCATAGCAAACAGCCATGTTTGGATATTGATTGAGAGATGAATCATAACACCAATCAATCAATTGATTGATGGAATCGAGAGATGAATTGTAGTTTTGGAGATCTAGGCTTTTAGTTGGTGAAGATTCGCTAAAAGTTGATCGTGATTTGAAGATGAAATCAAGCTGGAGTGAAGCTGCACATTGAAAGGAAAGGAGCTAACGTAGTCCCACATCAGTTATTGTGACCACTTATAGTGGTATAAATTGAATCACGCCTGCTAACCTGTCGAGTGACTACGACGCCATAGAGCGTGCGGGCAACGTGCCCTTCTGACCATGCTATACTGTATACTTTGAGCTGTGGCCCTATGTGAGGGGTACTTGTGGATCTTACTTGGCTACAAACACAAGATCAAGTGTGATATCGATTGTAATGAAAAAACATGGCACAAAAAAAAATCCCACAATACACACAAAGATTTATAGTAGAAACTCCTACGGGTAAAAACCACTACCTAAGCCTCCCAGCTTAGGATTTTCTTGACTAAGCAATGCTAGTCAATCCACTAATGTACCACTTGAACGAGGGGATACAACCTCTTACAACGATCCCTTCTCTTACTAACCTGAAGTGAATCACAACAACAACAACAACGGATTTCTCCCAACAGCTTGGGATCCGTAATCAAAGCAATAAGTAAAATAAAATAATATAATCCTATGGAACCTCAAGGAAAGTCAAATTGGATTTCTGCAAAGGTTTGAATTGACATGCTTTGGAGAGCATGAAAATAGAAGTGTAGAAGCACTTTAAGAGAAAGCACGAGAGCTCGTTTTCTAGATGGACTTCTCTTTGAAAGTGTGTTTTGAAATGAGGGGTGTAGAGCCCTATTTATAGGTGAAAATGGACCATTCCTGGAATGTTGAGAAAAATCATTTGAACCAAATTGGTCGATCAATTTACTTAATTGGTCGATCAATTTTCATTTTGATCGATCAATTACTGAATGATCAAATATTTAATTGGTCGATCAATTGCAGGAAAATCAGATTTGACCGTTGGGCTAATTTGGTTGATCAATATTTTTATTTTGATCGATCAATTGATTTGATCGATCAATTCTAATATTTTGGTCGATCAATACTATCTAGATGTTTATTTTATGATTTAAAAAAGTTTATCTTTAATCCTAAAGTTCCTTATAGTAATTCTAGACTCGAAATATAAAAGAATTACATTGATTAAAGCTAATCTTCACTTTGATCCACACGAAGGATAATTGACTTGATTTGTACGTACGTGATCATGAAAGATTAGTTTACAATAAAATATAGTTTTATTTCAACAAAATAGAGTACTCACATTCTCTCCCTTTTTGACGATAACAAAATTACAATTATGCATCAAGAATAATAAATATTTACAACATGCATATTTTACTCCCCCTTTTTGTTATCAACAAAAAGATATATCTCAAGTGACTTGTTATTAATCATACTTAAATAAGCAAATTCTAAGAATGAAATTTACATTTTTCTCTCCCTTTTTTAAGTAATATTCTATTAAGCATGATGTCAAATTTATCATATGAAAATTATTAAATTCATGATAAGGAGATGATGAAATTCATAATAGTCTAACACAATGACTATATCAAAATACAATAAAGTGTTGAGTAAGAGTTACAGAGTCCAACATAGATAAATATGCTATCTAAATGCTATTAAGAAAGTGATCTTGATTCTCCCCCTTAAACAATGATCCCTTATCAAGGTTTGATTTTCTTTATTCGTCTCCCCCTATCAAGTTGCTATCCCAAATTAATTAATTCAATGCTTAGTCGATTTTATATTAAAAACTTATTTATAACTAAGCAGGTAATAAAGATTTAGTTTTGGAAATCATACCTACTAAGGTATAAGGAGTTATACCTAATAGTAGTAGCCAGGTGGAGGGGGTCTCCACTAAAAATCTAGCATCCATTGACAATGTTGGTTCCACTCTCTTTCATAACCAAATTGATGATTGTTGACTTGTTGAAGGTTGCCTCTCCAATTGTAATTTCCATGTCGATCTTGCCCATAACCTGCAACATAATTTTCTACGAATTTTTTCGGTACCCATATTCTTTTGGGTCTGTGGTTGTTAATTCCTTTCAAGTTAGAGGATCGACTAGACTCTCTTCTCTTCACCTTTTGATATAAAAATGCATGCCTAATCTTCTTTTGATTTTTCTTTTTAATGTCCTCATATTTTTCTTCATATGTTCTAGTAGAATATTTGAGGTCATTAAGTGTGTCTTTAAAGTGAATATATTGTTCCTTGAGATCTTCTACTTTCTCATGGAACCCTACATTCACAACTCTTATTTCATCTAATTCCCCTTTTTTATTTTTTAAATCTAGAGATAAAGCATCCTTTTCATTTTCTAAACTTGAGCACTTATCCTTAAGTTCCTTATTTTCCTTTTTTAATCTTTTAGCCAATTTGTATAAATCATGATATGCATATAATAATTAGTCTAAAGTAAGGTCAAAATTTACCTCTTCTTCGCTTAGTTCTATTGGTGCCATGAGACATAAATGAGTAACTTCATTTTCGTAGTTTTCTTCCTCGACATCTGATTCCTAACTTGAGTTCTAATCATCCCATGTTACCTTTTTTTTAGTGGTTTCTTCATGCATGACAGAGAGCTGGTTCCATATCTCATATGCAATTTTGCATGAAGCAACTTTGTCAAATTCCTCTCTTGTTAATGCATAAAATAGTGCATTCATGGCTTTAGCATTATTCATCACTTTCTTCTTCGCTTCTTTCGTTAACCCTTCTTCTCTTTTCTTCTTTGGATTATATTTGGACTCAATGATATGCCAAATCTCAACAGCCATTGCATCAAGAAAAATTTGCATTCTTCTTTTCCAATAACCATAATCTGATCCATTGAATAGTGGTGGTTGGAAAAATGATTGTCCCCCCATAAAACTTGTTGCGGCCATGTGAAGGTGAGGTGTGATGTTGCCTTCACGTCTAGCTCTAATACCAAATGAGGGGTGCCTGCGGATCTTACTTGGCCACAAATGCAAGATCAAGTGTGATATCGATTGTAATAAAAAATATGGCACAAAAAAAAAATCCCACAATATACACAAAGATTTATAATGGAAACCCCTACAGGTAAAATCACTACCTAAGCCTTGCAGCATAGGATTTTCCCGACTAGGCAATGCTAGTCATTCCATTAACATAACACTTGAACAAGAGTGGCACAACCTCTTATAATGATCCCTTCTCTTACTAACCTGAAGAGAAGCACCACAACAACAACAACGGATTTCTCCTAATAGGTTGGGATCATAATCAAAGCAACAAGTAAAATAAAATAATATAATCCTATGGAACCTCAAGGAAAGTCAAATCAGATTTTTGCAGAGGTTCGAATTGATGTGCTTTGTAGAGAATGAAAATAGAAGCACAGAAGCACTTTGAGAAAAAGCACAGGAGCACTTTTTCAAGATGAATTTCTCTTTGAAAGTGTGTTTTGAAATGGGAGGTGTAGAGCCCTATTTATAGGTGAAAATGGAGCAATGTTGAGAAAAATCATTCGAATTAAATTGGTCAATCAATTTACTTAATTGGTCGATCAATTTCATTTTTATCGATCAATTTACCTAATTGGTCGATCAATTGCTAATCGATCAAATATTTAATTACTCGATCAATTGTAGGAAAATCTGATTTGACCTTAGGCTAATTTAGTCTATCAATATTCTTATTTTGATCGATTAATTGATTTAATCGATCAATTCTAATATTTTGGTCAATCAATATTATCTAGATGTTTATTTTACGATTTAGAAAGGTTTGTCTTTAATCTTGAGTTTCCTTACAATAATTCTAGACTCAAGAAATATAAAAGAATTACATTGACTAAAGATAATCTTCACTTTGATCCATACGGAGGATAATTGACTTGATTTGTGCGAGTGTGATCCTGAAAGATTAGTTCACAATAAAACATAATTTTATTTCATCAAAATAGAGGTACTTATACCGTGGGGTGGCCTCTGGGCACTAGGCGTATGACATGTTGTGAATAGCCTACCATACCTTTTGCTAAGTGAGAAGAAGAAGAGAGGGTTAAGTGATTTGTGCATCACTGAGAGACTAAGTGTTATCTCAACACTTAGTGAAATTTGAGAGGCTGAGGCTGCAAATGTTAAGAGGTTAAACTTGTGCTTTAGTTGAATATAAAGAGACTTAAATAGTTGTTTCAAAACAACATTTTTTTTAGTATAATGAAACAAATTCTTTCTATTCTTTTATACATGTTCATTTTCACATGGAATTGATTGCCATGCTTCTAATGTTTAATTTTTGCAATTAATTCATGCTTCTAATATATTCTAATTATATAATTATGTAATTAATTTATAGTAATCTTAATCAAGTGATCTATTAAATTAAGTAGTGTATAACTCATCTATTAAGTAATTATAATAAGTGAAGCACTTTAGTATTCAAGTTAAGTATTTAAGCTATGTTGATAGTTATTATGTTACGTAATAAGTTATAGATTAATTATCAATAGTAAATTAATAAGTTATATAGTTAAGTTATAGTTAGTATTAATTAACTTATTAGTCAGTAGTATAAGTTATATAAGAAGTAATTTAACTAAGTATTTAAGTCTAAGTTATGTATGTATTATAAATATAAGTTAAGTTAAGTCTAAGCTATTAATTATGAATCTTTATTATTAACTTAATAAAAAGACTAAAGGAATAAATTAAGAATAATTGGTGAATAAATGCTAATTTAGCCTCCCAGTAAACAACCTAGACTAAACTAGTATAAATTATAAAAATATGATAGCTATCTTGCTTGCTATACTATGATTTAACAACGACAAATTAATAAAGCGAGGTAGTTGTACATCAGTGACTTTGTAGATTTAAACATATTCAAGTACACAGATAGAAAAAAGTTCCCATTTTCCTCGATTTTGTTCGACTTGGGAGTGTGGAATCTAGGATAATGTTGTTTAAATATGAATGGGGCTCAAATTGGCTGTTGAGCTTTAGTTTGAGGAGATGCTTTCATAAGAGAATATGGAACAGCATCAGAGTGTGTAGTGTGTGGAACTAGTTTTTGAAACCATATGGTTGAATAGTCCTATTTAGAAAGTGGGTTGTGTGTCTATGGACAACACAGGTAGATCGGCATTTGACTGCTATTGTGGTGACTTCTTGAACCTTTTCAATTTGAATGGTGACTTTTAGCAGTATGTGTTTTGCTAATCTAGCTTGTATAGTTGTTTGTTTGAGTAATAATGGTTATCAGAACCCATAAAAAGGACATATAAAGTGTTAGAGGGAAATTAGTCAGCTTGTTACTGATTGTATGCACTTACTTCGCGATAAGTGTTGTTGGCCTGTGTGTTGAACATGGTTTAAAGTAATGCTAATTGAAGTTTTCTTTATTTTGTCTATTTTTTTGTTGAAGCATCAACAAAGTTTACATTTATGTTTGCATGGTTGTACATTGTTGCAAAAATTTGTCAAAATCCATGAACATTTACTTCAGCAGTTTTATGTTTGATATGAGATTGTAAGTAAGACTAAAATCAATAGCTGCCATATAGAATCTGACTTTTTGTAGCCTAAATTATCTTATTCTTCCTATGTTACTATGATTGTCGTTCTGATTGTTACTTTGAATGTTGTTGACCATTTATTAGGCTTGAATGTTTGGTAAATGAACTATAGAAGAAATAACTATGCCTAACACTTATCATGACTCTAGAAATCATTACTTGGATTTCTGCATTTGCTTCTACCCTATTTCCTTTCCTGTGAAGTTTATCCAGATATTGAATATCTCATTTACACTAAAATATGCAAAATATTCATTGAACTTACACTCCACATAAACATAAAATGGACAAAGATGGAGGAATGGGTAGCAATTGAAGATTGTAATGCAATTACATTTAGTGGTTGATGGGTAAATACAAGTGGAAATGGTTAACTAGTCAGGATGCAAAAACAAAACTTATTGCATGTAGTCCTAAGATGACTCTCATGATGCCATTGTACTTCATTCCGTGTAGAATGAATGCTACTCAAGGGCCACCAAGCCCATTGAAAAAATGAGTTAAAAATTAGGAACTTGAGCAAGATGGAATCCTAATGCGAATCTTGCAGGATCATTACAACAAGGGAGACTAGAAGGATGGATCCTTCGCAAAAATGCATGGAAATAAATCGATAATGAATTTAATGCCGCATCTCACCTGTACTATGATCACACGAAGATACTTCATCGATGGAAGACATTGAAGATGGAGTTCCGACACTACCACACATTACTCAACAAGAGTGGATGGTGATTAGACCCTACCAATGTCCCTGTTGCCCCAAGTCTTGATGTCTAAGCAAAGGTAGTAGATTATCTCTCTAGAATTATATTTGACACTTCCTACCCTTTTTAGTTTACCTTATAGGGATTCTAAATATTGATTATTTTTGTTTTGCTTCGTCGTAACTTCCCAAGAAGTTGAAAAAATTGAGGGATTGTCCATTCCCTCATTACAATAATGTGAACATCATAGTGGGCCATGACATTGCCATTGGGGAATTTGCAATGTCATCTCAAGTCGAGGAGGAGGAAGAAGATCATAGTCGTTCTCAATTTCAAACACCTACACAAACTAGTTCAAGGACTTCATTGTTCTCATCCCTGCCTTCATATCAAGATGTCCCACCATCCACACACATCCCCAATCTTAATTTTGTAGATGGAGCATTCAATCTCAGTTCACTATCACTTGGAAATGGTTAGGAGTATTTCTCGTACCAGTCCTCAACCCCCAATTTCCAAAAAATTGGGCTCACTTCCTTCTGTAGTCAAGGGCCATCCTACTCCAGCTTTGTCCCCAACGAAGGAGTTAGACCACCTCCGATGTGAAACTCTCCTCCTCCTCCAATACAAGAGCCTTCTCCAACTTCCCATAAGAGGACATCCACAGGGAATACTAGTAGTGGTCGGAAGCAACAGAGAGTACTTCATCCACAGATGCCACATCTGACCAAATCACTGAGACTAATGCAGTTTTAAAGAAAATAGTCGACTACCATATATCCAAGCCTAAGAGGCCAGATATTTACATGGAGATAAAAGAGTCTTGACTTTGGTTAGAGAGAAGTTGCCAATGACAGAAGTAGATGACCTCACTACATTAGCGAATTTGTTCACGGTGGAAGCACAAAGGGTGGTATTTTAGCAGATTCTGGATCACAGTGATACACCTGCTGCATGGCTACGGAAGCATCTGGGAAATGACTACAGCCTTTGATGGGTTTTGGGGTTTCATCACTTAGAGTTAGATGTGTTTTATGGTTGCCTACGTAGTTAGTCATCTTTATTGTTAGTTTATGTAGACTCTAGTTAATGTTTCCTGTGTTATTGGTGATTCTGGTGGTTGTCTTTAGATCATGGCATGCAATGTTCTAACTCTTTTCATTCATGTTAACTTCAGTAGGTTATTTGATAATTGTGGGAAATTATGTGATTGTTGTTATCTACTTTTTAAGTAGCTTTCTTCTTTGAAAATTAGGATAAGGCCACCCATTTTCGCTTGGTCTTCTCTAGCTGATAGCATGTTTTTGAACATCATCAAGTGGGAACAACTTAATGGTGAGTGGATGGGAGGCACCCTGACTAGGAATGGATGGATTGAAGTGGTTGTCACTTCAACTCCCTAAATAGCATGAACTTGCCAGTACAGGCATTTCATAATAGGTGGAAGAAAATCAAAAAGACATACCTTTTGATATACCAACTCCTACAGATGGGAGGGTGGATTTGGGGTAGGACGACAAGCCTCATCATTCCACCTTCCCCTGACTCTTGGGATATGGTTGAACTTGTCTTTCGTCGATCCATAAGTGGCAAGCCATTCCCACAGTACTTCTTGATGCTAGATATCCTGGAGCCATGAGAACCTTCATAGCTAATGTTTGAAGTGGGTTAACAATTGGTATTTGCTAATGGTAATTGGAAATGGTTGTATCACGTAGTCACTGTATCGAACTACCCTTATGTTATCTATTTCTCAATGTCTGTTATGTGTTCCTACTCTCATGTATGATTAGTTTATCACTAAATTTCGTATCGTTGTTGATGTGGACTTGTTTGAGTTGATGGCATGACTGTCTCAATCCACTTCGAATATCTTACTTGTAACATAGGCCTTCTATCACATTACAATGTTTGCATCTCTCAATCACAAAAATGGGTTTCATTTATTCCAGGGATGGACCCCTCTAGGTTTGATGAATATTCGAATAGTTCTGAGGAAGATGAAATGACAATAGTAGAAATGATTCTACCATTAGCAGTGTAGTTTCCTGATGATGACAAGCACATCCAAGGATGCCAAGAAACATGAACCCTATGACAGGTCATCTTTAGGTCCATGATGTACTTTCCGATCACCCATCCAAATGTTACGATTAGTTTCGACTGTCGAAGGAATGCTTCCATGATTTGGCAGACATCCTCTTGAGTTGAGAATTGTTGAGGGACACAAGAAACACTACTGTAAAGGAGAAAGTTGCTATAGTCCTATCCATTTTTGAACATGGAGGCTCCAATCGACACGTGATGGAATGCTTTCAACACTCTGGGAGACTATAAGTTGATACTTTAACAAGGGCTTGAAAGCTATTGTTGCCCTCAAGAAGGATTTCATTCGCCAACCAACAGCTGACACCCCAATTCCTGAGAAGATTTTAACCAAACCTAACTTACACTCTTACTTCAAAAGGTAATGAATGATCTAAGGAAATGTGTATTTTTCCTTTTCTCCATAACTCACTATTCTTGAGTTAAATTTATGTAGGAAGTCATTGATGCCATTGATGGGTGCCATGTACGCGTGATGGTGAAAGCAGCTGACCAAGTAAGGTTTAGAAACAGCAAGGGCTACACTAGTCAAATTGTCCTTGCAATGATGGGTTTTAACTTGGAATTTCTTTTCATGGAAATCGAGTTTGTAGGTTCAGTTGCAGATATGCATGTATTGCAATTGGCCCTAATTTTGGTTCTTTCAGAGTCCATTCTAGTTGGAGATACTTGGGAGTTCTAGGATTCACAAACACAAAGAGGTTCCTCACACTGTATCACGATGTCTCCTACCACCTTCAAGAGTACAGGGGATGTACCTACCAAAATGAGAAGTAAATATACAACCACCGCCTTGCACAGTTGATGTTAGGTTATCTTGCATTTTAAAATGTGTCATTATATTGTAGTATAGTGTACAAAATAAGTCACATATTTTCTAAATTTATATTGGTTTGAGTCCAAGTCACTTGTTGGGAGGCTTATTACAAGTTAATTCAATTCAATAATTATTATTTAAATTATCTTGTACTTACTTTAATTATATTAATTTAGCTTCTTATAATAAAGATATTCAATTATTAAGTTAATAAGTTAACTTCAGGTATTATATTATAACTTACTCTTATTAAGTTAAGGAATTATAACTTAATATTACAAGTTAAGATTAGGTTAACTAATTAAGTATATAAATAACACTTAGATAAAATTATTAGTATAACTTAGCTAAATAGGTAGTACCCTTAATTACTTAAAATAATTAATAATTTATGAATAAGTTTAAGCACATAGACCAATTGCAAAAGAAAAGGATAAAAACATGGCAATTAAGTCTAACAAATGTTAATTATATGAACAAAGATATAGCAATTAATTTCCTACTTCAAATGCAATAGAGTTTGTAAAGGAATGCATTAAAACAAATGTGTTTAAGTCTACAACAATGAACATCAATTAAGCTAAGTGTTCAACATGCTTTTCAAACTACACACATCTACAAAAAGTATTTTTAATCCTGCTCAAGTCAAGTCCACGTGGTCGGATCTCACTCAACGGCCGTAGGCCACCCCTCAGTGGGCTCAATGTATGCTCAAGCACATATCAAAATCAATTAGGCATTAAGCATGACTACATCGGCATAATGGCTTACGGGAGGGCAACGGGGGCAATTCTTTAAATATGTAGTCAAGAGCTCATAAACTACTGAGGTGGGACTATGCGGGTCCTCTTTTCTTTTAGCACATCGCAATTGGATGCTGGTGCACTGACCAATGATTACTCAACTCCGCGTAGCTATAGCTGCTATTTTCAGGCATCAACAATTGCTTTAAGGGTTCAGACATTATCTAGGAACTTCAAAGGCTTGATTCAAACTATTAATAGATGAAGTCAAAATAAGCTCCTTGGGTGCTTCTTTTGTACCAATGGCAGAGGCTTACCTGCAAACCTAATCAAAATTCTTAACAAACCACAATATCTTCTCGTTCAAAGCTTCCAATCTAATTCTAAATGCTTCTAAGTATCTCTAAAACTCATCCCAAACATTAATAGCTCATTTCCAGAGCTTTTAGAGCTCAAATGGCAACTGAAGGAGCTTAGCTCAGGTCAAAAGTCGACCTGAAGCTATATAGAGTTTCAGACCTATTTAAGAGTGCAAACAGACTCGCATCAACTTCCTAAATCTACTGGAACTGAAATCTAAGGGAATTAAGAACTCTCAAGAGATCTCAAAGTTCGCTGCCTATGCTGATTAGTGGGTGTGTTCGTCAGCACAACTACAAAAGCTAATAACTCTGCGCGATGTAGATTTGGACTCGGGAGAATCTAGGGATGCTCTTGGACCTATTACTAAGGCTTATGGTGGTGAAAATAGTGTGTTGTATACTTCGCCAGAGATGAAGAAGGTGATGGTGTTTAAAGAGAAAAAGTCAATGAAATTCAAAACTCAAGAAGGACTATTGATGTGTATGTGTTGTGAAGTTGGTTGAGGTTGGTTGGTGGATCAAGGAGTGGGCTAGCCTCCCTACAAATTTGTGATAGGCCATTGACCAACTAGGTAGTGAGATAGGGGTACATGGGTGTGTGTGTGTGTGTGTGTATACACATGATATTTTGGGCTGGATATGTACCCAGGACGTGGAGAGGGCTATCTATGAGCCAGTGTAGGTCATGTCTACATGTATAGCTTGTAGTATGCAGCCACCATACTCCCTATACTAGGACCCGAGGTGATGGAACGAGATGTAGGGTAAGTGCGGAGTTTCCTCCCATCCAAAAGGACACCATGTACTTATCATGCCTCTCGAGATGTTATAGCGAGATATCCTTGTGCCTTTTGAGGAACTGATATGAAATAATTATGGCTGCAATATTGAGGGCAACACATTGTTGGGATAAATGAGAAATAACCAAGAAATTCATTGATAAGAAATATTTAAAATTACAAATTAGTACATGTTCTTCATGTTCTTTTAGTTTTCTGTTACTTTTCATTACTTGTGCTAGTCTACTCAGCATTTATTGACAACTACCTTGGGCTTCGTACTCGGGTGTAGTTCAGCAATTGGGAGTGGCTATGCACAGAGCAGCTAGGCCCTAGTTCAGTACTCATAGATAGTCTGTAACATTAGTAGTCCTTTTAGTTGTCTAGTTCCTCTTAATTTTTTTTCTTTCAGTACTTTTCCTTTCAGCTTTTAGATTACTGTGGATAGCATTTTTGCTTTATTTTTTTTTCGCAATGCAATATGAGTAGTTTGTTTGGCTATATTGATATTTTATGATTATGTGTTGGGTGACTATGATCTTGTTTTGGTTTGATTCTCGTAATCAGTGACCCACATTTCACCAGTCTGATTCACATGGTGGGGTTTAGGTCGTCACAGAGATGGAGTCACCGAAGGCTAGTCCTAGTACTGTAGTGATGCTAGACGATGGCTACTCTACATCAAGGAGAGGATGGAAAGGTAGGGGTGTTGCTAAGGAATTTGTGTTTGTTTCCCCTGGTAGGTACAATCTATGAAGTCGTAAGGGTAGTAGGAGTGGACGTGTCATGGCAGTGGATGAGGAGACATTTGTGCACCTCCTCAAGGTTCGAAAATGTGTTGGAACATCTAAGGGGAAGAAAGGAGTTTCTCCATGACACGCATCCTATCATGGAATGTCCATAGTCTCTATGATGGAGAATGGAGGACTACGTTGAAGAGATACCTCCTTGACTAGAGGGTTGACTATGCATTTATTCAGGAGATGCACATTAAGAGCAATGAGCCCAAGTACTGGGGGCCCTTAGGCCAACCACCGGAGGAGAGCTTGCACCTTAGGGAGTCAATTGGTCGCTTTGGTGGTTGCGCCATTTGGTGGAGATCCCAACATCTCAGATTGGAGGAGTCGCAGGTTGGTGAATTCAACACTTCAGGGCAATTCACAAGGATGGAGGATGGGATCACTTTCTATCTCTTGTGCATGTACGGCCATTGCACACCAGAGGATAGGCCTCGTCTCTAGGAGGAGATGTGACAGGTGGCTGGCTTTGCTGATAGAGGTCTTTGGCTGATTGGTAACAACTTCAACGCCACTCTTAGCCATGATGACAGGTTGGGTGGGAGAGGTGATTCTTCCACGCTTGGGTTTTAGGAGGTGGTGGCGGACTTGGAGCTGGATGACATTCCTACTTCAGGGATCACGTACATGTGTTATAGTGGGAATGGGACTTGCACCAAACTAAACAGATTCCTATGTAGTGTCTATTTGGCAAAGGCCCACCAACTTGCTTGAGTTTTGGCCATGCCTAGTCCTTTCTCGAATCATACTCCCATCCTTTGGGACAGTAGGGAGGGTTAGTATAGGGGCTCCTATTTCATATTCCAAGGGTTCTAATTGCAGGAGGAGGGCTTTAGGGAGCTTGTTGCTTGTGAGTGGGTGACCTGTCTTAGGGACTCTTCGGCCATAAGGACCCTTGACTCCAGACTTCGTCATCTTCGTCAGAGACTCCAGTAATACAAGAGATAGGTCAAGGAAGATAGGGAACGTTGGCGTAATCTAGCATTGGAGGTTGTGGCTACTCTTGACAAGGCTGAGGGGAATGGCCTTCCTACTACCAAAGAGCATGTGGAGAGGTAGAGGCAACGAGCTGTGATACAACAAGAAGATCACCTTAGAGGGGTGGATTGGTGTGAGCAGTCCTGATAGCTATGGTTGAAAGGGACACCAATACTCTATTCTTTCACGCCATGGCGAGAGCTAGGAGGCGTGCCTACCACATCTCGTAGTTGAGAGATGGACACAATCAATTTAACACACTTGAGGAAATTAAGAGCTTCTCCAACTAGGGATTGGTGTCTTTCCACCACTGATATGCCATCTCTGACGGAGGTAGAGGGTCTAGGGTTGACTAGGCAGATTGACGATCAGAAGGTTTTGGCTGCTATCAAGGGACTAAAAGTTCAAGGGTCCCCAGGACGGGATGACTTTCAAATCCTCTTCTATAGGGAGTTTTGGTCTGTCGTCAGGATGATTGTTCTTGAAGTGGTGGAGGAGTTCCAGGCAGGAAACTCAAGCTTTGAGAGGCTGAATTGCTCCCTTCTTTTCCTCCTACCGAAGAGGCCAAGAGTTGAGAGTTTGGGAGACTACAACTCTATAGCTCTCTTGAACTCCATTTACTTGATCATTGGCAAGGTGCATTGTTCGTCGCGCTTTTGTGCGGTTTGTTAAAAGATAATATCGCGTTGTAATATAACCGCTAAAGCGTTCAAAACAAATAAAGATTTTTATTACTCGAAAATCGGAGTATCCGAGGTCGAACACAGGGAGCAAATGGAATTTACTACTAGTCAAAATGTAATTGAACACTCTAATTTACTCAAAATATCAATTCAAATGTGAATGTATGCAATTAAAAGTTATTAGGACAAAAATATGAAATTGGACGTCTGATCTTGCGATCAGACGTCTTAAAAGTATTTTCCCTTTTCTTCTTGATTATCCTTCTTCTTTCTGCCTTGCGAAGCCTTTCTTTCCTTCCTTCTTTTGATCTCCCGTGTCTTTTGCTTCTGCCTTGCTCTTTCTTTTCTTCTTATCTACCTTGCTTCTTACTCTTCTCTTCTGTGGTCTTGCCTTGCTTCTCTCTTCTGCAGCGGCCAAGTCCTTCTCCTGTGATCAGCCTGCCTGCACAGGAGCAAAACCTAACCCTTCTCCCTCTACCCGCGCGTCTCTCACTCTCAAGCAATCCACTCTGAGCTGCTCTCCCAGAGCCACATGCATAATCGGGTCGGATCGTACCCGGGACTAGGCGCACCTGAAGGTGGTGTGATGCGCGAGGAGTGCGTAGGTCTAGGTCGGGTCGGATCCGCCAAGTCCGCGTGGTCAGGCCGCGGACGAGGCGGGTGGGGTCAGTGAGGGACCTCACCCCTGTGCTTACTGAGGCGATAAGAGTATATCACAAAAACAATTTATAGTGTACCTGAGGTTTGTAATCCCACGATGTGGGACTAAAGGTTTCGTCCTTCCCTCACGCGCGCCTGCAGACTCTCGTGTGCAATTGCCCACGCTGAAGGCCCTGCTGGTGCTCCTCGCTGAACTCAGTCACCTCGCGACACTTGCGAGAGCCTGCTGCACCTGCCGCCTGGGAAGCCTGACGCCTGCTGCTGCTCCAAGCTTCCTGCTGCTTCGGCTGTTAATGGCGGCCGGGGCGTTCACCTGAGATTCCACAGAACGGCCTATTGGCCCAATCAGAATAGCTGGAAACCTTCACCGTAGCACGGCGAAGGCGGTGGGTGATGCTGCAGGTTGCCGGTCGGCCTAGGCGTGCGCGCCTAGGTCAACCTGTGGCCGGAGATGGTGGGTTGGTCGGGGGGTGCTTGTAGAGGTCTGGAGTGGCAGTGATGGGGTGGAATGGGTTCCTGGTGGTGAGGCGAAGCTCACGAGGTGGTTGGCAAGCCGGGTGGGGGGCTGGAATGGTGAAAGCGGCTCGCCAGAGATCGGTCGGTGATGTGGAAGATGAGGGTGGTCAGCGTCGGTCGAGGGGTAATCAGATGAGATAATAGGGGGAAAAGAGAGAGGATAGGATGGAGAGGAGTTCTAACCTAATTGTAAGGATGAAAGGGGACGGAAGGCGGACAGCAGTACCTGCTGTCGCCGGAGAAGATGACGCCCAGTGGGGGGAGAACGGCGGCGACGACGGGGCTGAGGCGGCGTGCGCTGGTACTGTGCGACGCGGAGGGAGGTCAGGAAGCTAACTCTACCACTGGTTTTGTGGAAGAGCGAAGAGGGAGGGGAGGGGGGCTCGCCAGAGCTTGCTGGGGGTTTTTGGCCGGGCAGGAGGAGAGGAATTGAAGGGGGAAACTCGGCCAAATCAAGCTGAGCCTCTTCGGCTGGAGTTGTGGGTTCTTATATAGGTGCTGGACTGGGTGTGCAGGGCGTGAAGGGCACGTAATTGCCTGAGGTTGGTCGCCGGAGATGGAAAGGAGTTAGGATACCCAAATCTCTCGTGCGTTCGCACGAGAGATTGGGTTCACACCAGCGATTGTAATTGACTTTATAAGGAAGGGAATTCCTTAGAGAATCCTCCTTCCATTTTTGTGAGGGAATCTCTGAGGGATTAGAGAGCAATCCCTCTCCGAACCTCGCCGGAGCTCGGTTCTGCCCTAGCAATGGCGGTAGGACCGGTTTGCAAAGGAGGCGAAGAACCTAGGGGGTTCTCTGCAACGGTATTCAAAAGATAGGGACCAATTTGTGATTTGGGTGTACTAAATTGCAAAGTAGGTCAAGATGACCTCTCCTTAGGTCCAAATTTTGGTACAAACCTAATTTGGACCTAAGGAATCCAATGGTGAAGTTGGATTTTAGGTTTGACCTCGTTTGACTGGACATTTTGCGTAAAAACCCAAATTAGGTTAATTGAAGAGCTGGGACCCTAATCTAGGTCAAACTAGGTTCCAAAGGCCAAATTAAGTGTTCTAAACCCTAGAGTATGTTTTTCCATGATTTGTAGAGGGTTTACTTGCTTTTTGTTCTGACCGGAACCTTGTTAATTTAAGCGGGTCTGTTTTAGGGTTACCAAGTGTCATTTAGTTCTTAGATTGCACATGAACCCATTTCTGATTGACTCAACCCACTTTTTATCTCATTTAGACCATTTGACCTATGTTTTGCCTCTAAGAAATCCTGTTTTTGTACTGCAATGGTAAAATTGCAGTTTTAACCTTTATTTCATGTTTTCTTCTCAGAGCACTTATTCCTTCAGTTAGGCCTTCTTCTAGGTTATGTAGGAGCTTTTATCTTCTTTATTGGGTCAAAATGAGCTAGTTATGGCTCATGATGAGGCTCTCATCATACCCCCATGCCTAGCTTTTGCTAGTCCCTTAGCAAAATTTCAAAGTTTTAACTTCCGTTCTAGACCCTGAATGTCTGTCAACAATGATAAGTGCTTCTCCTTTTCTTTTGTGATTAGGTGGGAATGCCGACAATAGGCCTAGAGGTACTCAAGTACCAACCAAAATCCGGACCTGTTCTGCTTTAGCCTCAGTCCTCCGCAAAGGTTTCTACGGCCCACAGAAACTAACCTAGGGTTTGTTGGACTCCGCGGTTAAAGCACCCGTGCTTGAGACATTTTTAGCCTAAGTTCAGTTTGCAGTGCATTTTTTTGTAGGAGAGAGATAGAGGATTTATTTGTTTGGAGAGCTTTTCTCTCTCTTTTCTTTTTATTTCTAGCTTCGGATTAGCTTCTCAACACGGTCTGTATCGGATTCCTCGTCCCCATCATCAATCCTCAAGGGTCCCTGGCTTTCGAGATTTCGAGATAATCCCGCCCATGGCAACCCCCGGAACCCTGGCTTTCGAGATTTCGAGATAATCCCGCCCATGGCGTTCCGTGGCCGAATTCAGACCCTGGCGATTGACATTTCGTGATAATGCCACCCATGGTATCTGAACCAGCAGAGTGCTTACATGCCCCCAGTAGGATATTTAAATATCCTAAGAGACAAGCACCGAGGAGATGATATGTTGTTATGCATCTTCGAGGGGAATTTCCCGCCTCTCCGCGCTGGGAACTCGTCCAAATCAACTTGTGTTGATTGGCCACTCCTAATCTAGGTGACTTTTTCAGAATATTAAACACTCTTGCGTGTTTTGGATGTTTTATGCGCACTGAACCAGACTGTGTGTGAATTTGGGGTGCTTAGGTTACCGAATCCCGCAAACCGGAGGTCAGTTAATGAGGCCGAATACTTCCTAAGCCTTAGACCTAATACTTAAGTTTCGCATTTTCCTCAACCTCTTGAGGATTATCCAGATTTTAACGGATACGTGAATTTTTAAGCTAAAGATACTAGCCCAAAAGGCCTAAGACCAGCATTCCTGCTAATCTCTTGTTATGTTTCCTTAGCACTTTTTCTTTTGTTTCTTTTCTTGATCTGGTCTAGAACTTCAGTTAATTCCTTAATCTTTTACTAATGACTTTTTCTTTTTCTTTTCCTTTTGTGCTCCTTTCTTCATTTTTGCTCTTTTTCTCCTCCTTATGATTATATGGCTCACAACATTTCCTCCCTCCCCATTTTTTTATTCTTGTAACGACCCGGTTCCCGAGTCCCTACGAGACACGAGAACCGGACCGACTCGACTAATCCCAAGACCCAGTCGTCCAACGAGGAAGTAACCAAAAGACAGTAAAATAAACCACATTCAGCATGAATATAACTAACAGTAAGAAAGTACAGCAGTAAGGAAAGAAACTACTACAGTAGGCACCACCACAACAGTAAAACAACATTTATCATATAACAAAAACTGCAGGTAAAGAAGGTACAGCGGAAACAAAACTACTCACTAGAACAGAAACAAAAGAAGGTACAAAGCTGTGGCAACTCTACTGGACCCTACTCGGCCCAGCGTCCTCTGAAGCCGCCGACCCTGGCTGCTCAACACCTGGTCCTGAAAAAGGTAACGAGTGTAACACGTCAGCAAAACGCTGAGTAGAGTGGCAAACTAACTAAAGGCAACAGTAGAGTGTACAGTAGCTGTTATGTTCTATTACTTCCTTTATTTACATCTTTCAATTTTTCTCACTATTTCATTTACTTCTCAGATCCTTTACTTGATCTCGAATGTCCTCGTGGGACGATCTTGATTGCAGTCTTTTCCAACAGTAGAAGTAGCACGTGGTGCTCTCCTGGCCGGGAGAGTCCCCCGTGGTGATCCTACCCTCAGTCAACCACCCCAAGGTCACTGACAGACGTAACGGTGACTACGGCACGCGCGATAAACGCACAGGTAGCTAGCCCGTACTGGCACGCGGTCAGTCGTTTCCGTTAACGGGTGCGCCCAAAGCACAGCACGGAACCAGGGCAGAGCCCTCTCAGTAACAGGGGTCCAACCCCTCCACAGTAACCAAACCGGGGCCTTGCCCCTCCACAGTCCGCGCACCCTCGCCTGACTACCCTGGTTTGCCCTAGTGGGCCTAACAAGTCGGTGAAGGAGGCTAGCAGAACCCCGGGGCCCGTGGGGTAGCTAGTACTCTCCTGACACTACTAGCTCTCCTCGGTACTACGTACACGAGGGCCAACAAGTCGGTACAGAGCGGCCAAGCCTAACCCCGGGTCCCTGGGGCGGCTGGCCCCACTCTGCACTAAAACAGGTACAGGTACTTCCCTTGGTACTGCGTACCCAAGAGACAGTACAACTACATCTCAGTTCCATTCCTTTTCTTTCCAGGAGTTCCACTCCTAATTCCCCGTAGGGTTCCAGCTCTTTATCTCAGAACATCATATGTTTCACTTTCCAGATTCACGTTCTCAATTTCCATGATCTCAAACATGTTTCTTCGTTCATAACAGGCAGCTGTTACTTAATTTCACAGGCAGCTTATATATTCCTTTCCATTTTTCCAAGACTGCAGTAATATACATTCCACTAGTTTTTTCCATCCTAGGATTCATGCCATATCCTAGGATCTATCATACAATCTAGTTTTCCGGCCCTAGGATTCATGCAACACCTAGGAGCTATCATTCCATACATTTCTCATTCCTAGGATTCATGCAATGCCCTAGGTTCTAGTTATGGTTCCATACTTTAACAGATTTTATTAATGCATAAAACCACTCTACCAGGTACAACGGAAGTAATGGGGGCGTGGTCGGGAATCCCGCGCGCCTCCGCGACTCTCAAGACTGCAACCGAACAAGGTCCTATCACAAGGATCAAACACAAGGAGTGTCTCAAAACAGTGTATAGCCACTGTAGGCGGGTAGAGGAATAAATTCTGAAACGAACGCAACTCGAATCGCGGAAAACGGAGCCCAAACGGGCCCTAACGGGTCGAGAAAGACAATACTGTGCAAAATCAGACGTCTGGAACTCCTTCCAGACGTCTTAAACGGTGGATCAGAGAATTACCTGTTCGGCTTGGTTCCCCGGACGTCCAGAAGTCTGTGGCGACGTCTCTCCTAGATCCCAGACGTCCGATGGTCTCTCCGGACGTCTGGAGGTCACTCCCGCCGTCTGGTACAACTTCCAGACGTCGGATTCGCAAAGGATGACGAATCCGAACACCTGCGCACAGCCAACCCTCCTCCCTCAGTACGGTCAGTCGACAAAAAAAAGAAGGAGAAAGCGGAACTCACCTTTCAGACGTCTGTATGATCACACAGACGTCGACCTTGCCGTCTGGATATCAGTCCAGACGTCTGATTCTGGAGATTTTTCCAGAATCAGAACCTCGCTCGGCCTCCGCTCGCGACGCCGCCCGCGTCGCACCTCGCGCGTCCGCTGCTCCGCCCGCAGCAGGTCCCTCTTCGCGACGCTCTGCGCCCCCTGCGCCCTCCGCCGGCCGGCCAAGCCGCTCCCGGCGAGCTCGCCCTCACGGCAGAGCCCCGCCCTCGCACGCCGCAGCTCCTCCGCGCCTACTGCGGCCGCCGCTGCCGCTGCGCCCTCGCGTCCGCTCGCTCTCGCGCACAGGCAGGAGAGAAGGAGGAAGATGGTGGAGACGGGAGGGGAGGCGCGCCCCCTCCCCCTTTTAACGCCGCGCGGAGAGGAGGGAGAGACGGTCGCAGTCGCCTGCAGCCGCAGAGAAGATGCGGATCGCAGGTCTGCGCACACAGGCGCGCAGACGAATATCCCGTGCGAGCATAACTGTTCGTCAGACGTCTGTAAACTATCCCGGACGTCTGGTCAGACGTCTGGATGTGATCCCAGACGTCTTGACAGACGTCTGGGCCACCTCCCAGACGTCTTAAAAGACGTCTGGGGTACGCGCTCGTTACAATTCTTTTTCGTAATTTTTCAATTTTTTGTGAGAATCCTTCTGATTTTTTTCTTGGTTTTGTATGTATGCACTTTATCACCCCCCCATGCCTAAGTTTTGCAATGTCCTCATTGTAAACAGAGGGTGGGAATTAGTGTTGAGGTCAGGGGCTTAGAACATGATATATCGGGTGGGTGAATGGGTCGGGAATGACTGATGCAAACGATTTTAAGCTCTGATACGTGTACCAGAGGTGGGATCAACTGTCTAAGGCTGAACTCAAGGTGCAATAGACGTGGAGTACAGACGGATAATCAGACGGGTCTCTATTTTTGAGATGACGGGTTGCCTCCCGTTAAGCGCTAAATTTAATGCCTTCAGCCGAGCGGAAAATGGGGTGGAGAGGGAGTGGTCAAATCAATGGAGTTTTGGAAAACAAGCACCTTGATTAAGAGCCTGGTTGGTCCAACCAGGTACTTGTTCAGATCAGTGGGCTGATGATGCAGCCCAAACCCAATAAGTCTGGTGGGTTGATAGATGTAGATTAGTAGATGTGGGACCCACCAAATGCAGTGATGTTCTGATAGATATGGAACTGAAAACTCGAGTTTGGGCTGAGTCGAATCAGCCTGGTGGGGGTAGGGTTCCGAAAAATAATCAATGTAAGGTGTGGAATCCCTACAGGGACGGTCAAAGGATGGAGGCTCCTGATTTGTGGTCTGATCAGTGTCCGATACCCGGTATAGATATGGAGTTGAATCATCTGCAATCGGCTCAGTGAGAGGTGAATCAGAATAGAAATTGAGTCCGGTTGCGGGTCGGGATGGGGAACGGGTTTTGATTGGTTCTGTATCTGTGGAGCAGGTGGCTTCAAAGAAGATTGACATGTTATAATCAGGAGGCAGATTTTCTCCGATGTTATGGTCAGATTCGAGATCGTCGGAGAGTTTGCGAAAATCAAAGTTTGAATGAGATTCTAGATCATGAGTTCCACCATAGAATAAATCATATGTTGTATATTCAACAGCCTGACTGGGATCTAGCCTAAATGTTAATTCTGAGCTTACAAAGGTGTTCCTATCTGGTAGAGGCTCAGGTTCAAGGTTAGTAGGGCAGAGCCAATCGAAACCCCTCTCGTCCAACTCCTCGGTTTCTGTATCGTAGATTGGCATGACTTCCGAAAACTCGATTAGTTCCTCTGAGGAGGTTGACGAGGGATATTCATCAAATCGAGGCCCAAAATCATATTCTTCATTAAGAGATTGATTTTCTTCCTCTGGGGCCTTGAAATCTTCAAAATATGTTTCAGATCTAGGTTCTAGGCTTAGAATGTGGGTTGAATTACTAGAATTTAGGTCTGAATAACCTTCGAGGGCCACCTTATCAGAATAAGGGACGGAATTTACACCCTCGAGAGGTTCAGTTCTACTCTCATACTTGCAGGAGTCTTGGGATTCTAAAATGGGCTCATCATGGTCTTTTCCTGCATTTGGAGCTTCCCAACCTTCTTCAATATCAGGTACATTATACTCCATCTGAGTTGGGAATCCACAACCATTTTGTGCCTCAATCCCGAGGTCAGATTTATCCTCGATGTTGTTCCAAGATAGCTCATCCTCTGTTGGTGGTATGTACGGGTATTTCTGGTCAATGACTTGTTTTACTAATCTCATTATCTCTTCCCGTTTTTCAAGACTATCTTGGTGTTGCTTCCAAAGTCGAGGATTTGTCATACATTGAAGGTATTCACTATTGTGCAGTTTTTCTATCTCAATGTATGCAGTAATGAGCAAGTCACGGGTTGATCCTTTGTTGGCTTCTGCTAATAGTACTTGGACACAAGTTATGACAAAGGTTGTGGTTGTTGGGACATCAACCTGAATGTTTCCTACTGTTGTTGAGGTTTCTTCATTTTCATAAAATCTCATGGCATCCTCAATCATTTTATCTCTCATGGATCTCCGATATTCAGGTTTTTCGACTGGTAGTCCTAGGTGGTTCGGCTGCATATTTGGATCAGGTGGTGGAATCAAGATCAGAGTTTGACTCAAGATGTGTTATGAAGCAATCAGATCTGAATAACGAGTCCCACTGAAAATGAGTGTGTGTGCTCTACAGAGAAAAGATGCAGGACTGGAGATGTTCTTGACCCAATCAAGACACCCAAAAGATGTTTGGATGACTATGGAGGTTTGGGGCGGATGGACCCCTGGATCCGAAGATCGTCCACCTGCGAATTACTTGGGCAGCCAGAGAGGGAGAGTCCCGCAAAGACCCCTACACGGTAGAGCGTCCCTACGGGTTACAGGGTTTCCCCCACCCGACCTCTCTTGTCACTGAGATTCCAGGTAAACCAGAATGGGGACCTTGACCTCTTAAGTCTATCACTTTTTATTTCAAAGGTGCTTTTAGGGTTCTCACTTGAACTTTAGATGTCTTTGGTATTGTGACCTAATTTAGAGGTTGGTTGACCCAAGGGGTCAACTTCACCTGACCTGTCCTATAGATGGCAGAATGATTCTAAGCTCGGAGCCTAGAGATCACCCTGATTTGACTCCCAGGTTATTAGGTCAAAAGAAAATTTTAAGATTCAAGTGATTTTAGAGCTCAATTTTAGGGTTTGTCTTATTTAACTTTCTTCAATCAAGGGCTTGGGTAGCACACTGATGCGGGAGGGTTTATTTCTTTTTACACAGGCATGTGTGACTAGCGCTTCAAGACCCTAATGTGGAAACCCTAATTTGGTTCTATTTCCAATCCTCTTTTTCTTTTTCAAAAGTTCTCTTTGGACTTATAAACAAGAAGTGTGTGGTCCGCCGAGATTAAGCGTTATTTTCAATTAGGCACAAGAATTTGTGGGATGGGAAAAAAAATCACTCCAACTTTAAGAATATTTGCAGAAATTTTCGCAAAATCAAGAAATGTTTTGCCTTAGAGATGGTGATTACTATATAAAGAAGGCAATTGATTCCTAACTTGATTTTCTTCCTTTTGTCTTTCCAAGATTAGGGGATGATTAAGGAAGAAAAGAAATTACCTGCCCTGGAGTGGTTGACTTGCGGGAGAGATTTTCTCATGAAGTACCTGCAAGATCACATCAAAGCAAAGTAGGACAAGTTAGTGTTCAATATGATAAAAAGAATGTAGAGACTAGTGGTAAATTGTGCATTGCTCCCCGGCAACGGCGCCAAAATGTTCGTCGCGCTTTTGTGCGGTTTGTTAAAAGATAATATCGCGTTGTAATATAGCCGCTAAAGCGTTCAAAACAAATAAAGATTTTTATTACTCGAAAACCGGAGTATCCGAGGTCGAACACAGGGAGCAAATGGAATTTACTACTAGTCAAAATGTAATTGAACACTCTAATTTACTCAAAATATCAATTCAAATGTGAATGTATGCAATTAAAAGTTATTAGGACAAAAATATGAAATTGGACGTCTGATCTTGCGATCAGACGTCTTAAAAGTATTTTCCCTTTTCTTCTTGATTATCCTTCTTCTTTCTGCCTTGCGAAGCCTTTCTTTCCTTCCTTCTTTTGATCTCCCGTGTCTTTTGCTTCTGCCTTGCTCTTTCTTTTCTTCTTATCTACCTTGCTTCTCTCTTCTGCAGTGGCCAAGTCCTTCTCCTGCAATCAGCCTGCCTGCACAGGAGCAAAACCTAACCCTTCTCCCTCTACCCGCGCGTCTCTCACTCTCAAGCGATCCACTCTGAGCTGCTCTCCCAGAGCCACATGCATAATCGGGTCGGATCGTACCCGGGACTAGGTGCACCTGAAGGTGGTGTGATGCGCGAGGAGTGCGTAGGTCTAGGTCGGGTCGGATCCGCCAAGTCCGCGTGGTCAAGCCGCGGACGAGGCGGGTGGGGTCAGTGAGGGACCTCACCCCTGTGCTTACTGAGGCGATAAGAGTATATCACAAAAATAATTTATAGTGTACCTGAGGTTTGTAATCCCACGATGTGGGACTAAAGGTTTCGTCCTTCCCTCACGCGCGCCCGCAGACTCTCGTGTGCAATTGCCCACGCTGAAGGCCCTGCTGGTGCTCCTCGCTGAACTCAGTCACCTCGCGACACTTGCGAGAGCCTGCTGCACCTGCCGCCTGGGAAGCCTGATGCCTGCTGCTGCTCCAAGCTTCCTGCTGCTTCGGCTGTTAATGGCGGCCGGGGCGTTCACCTGAGATTCCACAGAACGGCCTATTGGCCCAATTAGAATAGCTGGAAACCTTCACCGTAGCACGGCGAAGGCGGTGGGTGATGCTGCAGGTTGCCGGTCGGCCTAGGCGTGCGCGCCTAGGTCAACCTGTGGCCGGAGATGGTGGGTTGGTCGGGGGGTGCTTGTAGAGGTCTGGAGTGGCAGTGATGGGGTGGAATGGGTTCCTGGTGGTGAGGCAAAGCTCACGAGGTGGTTGGCAAGCCAGGTGGGGGGCTGGAATGGTGAAAGCGGCTCGCCGGAGATCGGTCGGTGATGTGGAAGATGAGGGTGGTCAGCGTCGGTCGAGGGGTAATCAGATGAGATAACAGGGGGAAAAGAGAGAGGATAGGATGGAGAGGAGTTCTAACCTAATTGTAAGGACGAAAGGGGACGGAAGGTGGACAGCAGTACCTGCTGTCGCCGGAGAAGATGACGCCCAGTGGGGGGAGAACGGCGGCGACGACGGGGCTGAGGCGGCGTGCGCTGGTACTGTGCGACGCGGAGGGAGGTCAGGAAGCTAACTCTGCCACTGGTTTTGTGGAAGAGCGAAGAGGGAGGGGAGGGGGGCTCGCCGGAGCTTGCTGGGGGTTTTTGGCCGGGCAGGAGGAGAGGAATTGAAGGGGGAAACTCGGCCAAATCAAGCTGAGCCTCTTCGGCCGGAGTTGTGGGTTCTTATATAGGTGCTGGACTGGGTGTGCAGGGCGTGAAGGGCACGTAATTGCCTGAGGTTGGTTGCCGGAGATGGAAAGGAGTTAGGATACCCAAATCTCTCGTGCGTTCGCACGAGAGATTGGGTTCACACCAGCGATTGTAATTGACTTTATAAGGAAAGGAATTCCTTAGAGAATCCTCCTTCCATTTTTGGGAGGGAATCTCTGAGGGATTAGAGAGCAATCCCTCTCCGAACCTCGCCGGAGCTCGGTTCTGCCCTAGCAATGGCGGTAGGACCGGTTTGCAAAGGAGGCGAAGAACCTAGGGGGTTCTCTGCAACGGTATTCAAAAGATAGGGACCAATTTGTGATTTGGGTGTACTAAATTGCAAAGTAGGTCAAGATGACCTCTCCTTAGGTCCAAATTTTGGTACAAACCTAATTTGGACCTAAGGAATCCAATGGTGAAGTTGGATTTTAGGTTTGACCTCGTTTGACTGGACATTTTGCGTAAAAACCCAAATTATGTTAATTGAAGAGCTAGGACCCTAATCTAGGTCAAACTAGGTTCCAAAGGCCAAATTAAGTGTTCTAAACCCTAGAGTATATTTTTCCATGATTTGTAGAGGGTTTACTTGATTTTTGTTCTGACCGAAACCTTGTTAATTTAAGCGGGTCTGTTTTAGGGTTACCAAGTGTCATTTAGTTCTTAGATTGCACATGAACCCATTTCTGATTGACTCAACCCACTTTTTATCTCATTTAGACCAGTTGACCTATGTTTTGCCTCTGAGAAATCCCATTTTTGTACTGCAATGGTAAAATTGCAGTTTTAACCTTTATTTCATGTTTTCTTCTCAGAGCACTTGTTCCTTCAGTTAGGCCTTCTTCTAGGTTATGTAGGAGCTTTTATCTTCTTTATTGGGTCAAAATGAGCTAGTTATGGCTCATGATGAGGCTCTCATCATGCATGCTAATAGATTCAAGGAGGTGCTTCTTACTTTGATTAGCCCGATGCAATCTGCCTTCCTGAGGGGTCGTTCGCTCCAGGAGTCTTTTGTGGTGGAGTAGGAGATGGTTGTGGCATGGACTTGATCATGCATGAAAGCCTTTCTTTGGAAGGTCGACTTCTCCAAGGACTACGAAACAGTGTCTTGGGCCTATGTCTAGGAGATTCTTTGACGGAGAGGCTTTCTAGAGACTTGGGAGCGATGGGTCAGAAGGTGCATGACAACCACCTCTTTTTCACCTCTCCTCAATGGGAGGCCTACTGACACTTGGATCCAACCCCAAAAGGGGGTATAGAAGGGGTGTCCACTTGCACCACTTCTCTTCATTTTGGCCATCGATACTCTAGCTAGACTGGCCTTCAGGGGTGTCATTGCTAGACTCATCTGGGGCTTTATAGTAGGGCCATAGCGGAGGATTCTCACCCCTATACTGCAGTATGCTTATGATATGGTCTTCTTTGTGGACGGAGAGATATCACAGGCTCAGGCAATTGGGCAGATTGTCAGGATTTTTGTTGATATCACTAGTCTTCATATTAATGGGGCCAACTCCTCTCTTGACTGCTTCCATTAGGATGAAAGGTGCAAGGTGGCTGTTAACGTGGCTTGATCATGTTTTAACAGTCAGTTGCGTCGTAGTATAGGTGACCAAGCATTGTCAACAAATAAAAGTTTATTACTCAAAAACCTAAGTATCCGAGGTCGAACACAGGGAGCAATTAGAATTTATTCACTAATCTCAATAATGTAATTGAACACTTAATTACTCAAAACTTAATTCAAAATATATATATGCATGTGTTTAAAAGTAAATTGTGGCAAAAATAGAGAAATTGGACGTCTGATCATGAGATCAGACGTCTTGAAAAGATGCTTTCTTTCTTCTCTTGTCTGTTCTCTCTTCTTCTGACTTTCTTTCTTTGATTTTCCTCTTTTTCTTCTATGTCCGTGTACTTCTTCTTCCTTCTTCTATCTTCTGCCTTGCCTCTCTTCTTTTCTCTACGAGTCGTCTTCTTCTTCCTTCCTTGGTTCTGCTTCCCTTCTTCTTCTACTTGTCTTTCCCTTTCTTTATTTCTTCTTCCTTCTTCAGTTCCTCTTCTCTTTGGCTTCACCTCTTCCCTCTGCCTTGCCTTTCCTTCTCTTTTTCCTCTGCGAAGCTTCCTTCCTTCTTCCTTGTTTTTCAGCTAAGTGTCAGCTTCACTTCTCCTCCTCCTTCCCTGCACAAACCGAAGAGAGCAAAACCTACCCCTCTACCCACACCTGCGTCTCTCTCTCTCTGTATATCACTCTTCAGCACGCTCTCCCAGAGCCGGGTAATCAGGTCGAGTTGCACATCCGAGTCCAGGCGCATCGGCGTGGGTGTGGTGCGCGAGGAGTGCTCAGGAGGGTAGTCGGGTCAAGTCACTAGGTTCGCGTGATGAGCTCACGGATGAGGTGGGTGTATAGGTGAGGAGGGACCTCACCCCATTGTATTAGAGGCAACCCAACGATAGCACAAAATCAATTTAAAGTACTCAAGCATTTTATGACTTACCAAGGTGGGACTAATGCTCCACCGCTCTTTCTCGCGTGCCCGCAGCAGACCGTTCCTCCAATTGCAGCAACTGCAGGTCTCGCGGCGCCACTTTCTGGAACAGATGACTTCGCGAGATCTCCCTGAATCTGCTGCACCTAGAATCCTGAAGTCCTTCAACCTGGAGCGAGCGTGCAGCCTCCTCGAGTCACCGCTAATGGCGGCTGAAGCTCAAACCCTGCTCAACACAAAATGAAGCTTGCAGCTCTATCAGACCACAGGAGGACCTTCGCCATGTCACGGCGAAGGTGAGGCGGTAGGTGGCAGCCTGCGAGGCGGCCTAGGCGTGCGTGCCTAGGTCGCTCTGTGGCCGGACGGATGGGTTAGATCGGGGGGGCAGTTGTGGTGGTGTAGGTGGTCTGTGGACGAGTGGAGGATGTTTAGTGGAGTGTGGCGGAGGTTGTGTGGTGGTTGGAGAGACGTGTGGGGCTGCGGAGTAATGGGAGCGTCTCGCCGGAGGGTGGCTGGAGATGAGGAAGATGGTGGTGGACAGCGGCGGTCGAGGAGCGTTTTGTGAAATAGGATGAGGGAAATGAAAGAGGGGATAGAGACAAATAGTTCTAACCTAACTAAGTGGACGAAGGGGGCGAGAGGGTGGCTGCCAATACCTGCTGTCGCCGGAGAAGAAGGCGGCGACGACGGAGCTAAGGAAGCGTGCGTGGGTGCTGCGCGACGCGGAGGAGGATGAGGAGGATAGCTCTGCCATTGGTATTGTGGCTGGGCAACAAGAAAGAGGAGGGGGGCTCTTCGGAGCTCGCTGGACCTGTTAGCCGGAGGAGAAGAAGAGGAAATTGAGGTGGAATTCTAGCTAAGTCGAGTTGTGGAGGTGCGGCCGGAGTTGGGGGTTAATTTATAGGCACTGGTAGGGACTCCTGTGCTTGGAAGACAAGCTTCCAAGCACGGGAATCCTCATCGGAGATGGAAGTCTATTAGGTACCCAAATCTCTCGTGCATTCGCACGAGAGATTGGGTGCAAATCTTAGATCAAGACCACGCTCAGATGGAAGGGAATTCCTCAGAGAATCTCCCTTCCAAATCTGGGAGGAGATCTCTGAGGAATCAGGGAGTATTCCCCCTCTATTTCTCGCCAGAGTAGGATTTCTCCCCATTAATGGCAGAGGGACCTTCTTGTAAGAGTGGCGAGGAAGTTAGGGGGGTTTATGCAATGGCTTTCAAAAGATAGGGACCAAAATGTAATTGGGTGTACTAATTTGCCAAGTAGGTCAAGATGACCTCCCCTTAGGTCCAAATTTTGGTACAAACCTAATTTGTACATAAGAAATCCAATGGTGAAGTTGGATTTTAGGTTTGACCACGTTTGACTCTACATTTTGCATAAAAATCCAAATTAGGTCAATTGATGAGTTAGGACCCTAATCTAGGTCAAAATAGGTTCCAAAGGCCAAATTGAATGTTCTAAACCCCAGGGGATATTTTTCCATGATTTTTATCCTGATCGAAACCTTGTTGAATTAAGCGGGTCTGTTTTAGGGTTACAAGATGTCATTTAATTCCTGGTTTGCACATAAACCCATTTCTGATTGAACCAACCCACTTTTTATCTTATTCAGACCATTTGACCTATGTTTTATCTCTGAGAAATCCCATTTATGTATTGCAATGGTAAAATTTCAGTTTTAACCTTTATTTCATATTTTCTTCTCAGAACACTTATTCCTTCAATTAAGGCCCTTCTTTAAGTTATGTAGGAGCTTTTATTCTCTTTATTAGGTCAAAATGAGCTAGTTAGGGCTCATGATGAGGCTCTCATCAATGGCTATTAGCTCAGCTCTTCAAACTCTGCATATGTCACCACCGGTACGCTATCTTGGTCTTCCCCTTCAGGCCAAGAAGATGAGAGATGTGGACTGGGCTTTTCCTTTTGAGAAGCTCACATCTAGGTTGTTGGGTTGGAGTTAGGGCTACTAATCGAACTAAACATTTCAAATTTGACTCGAAATCATTCGATGAAATATTCGATAAAAGTTCACTCGAAGAAAAATGAACTGAACATGAACATTAAAATTAGATTCGCTAACTTAAAGAACCGAACATGAACGTAGTATATGTCTGTTCAATAAAAGTTTGAGTTCGAAAACACACGCAAACAAAAATATGTGTGATATAATTATGCATTTATGTAAATATAAACAATTTATTTGATTAAAAAAAAATTAACCCTCCCATCCTAACCTTAAAAGCCATAAAAAAAATAATAAATAAAAAATTGAAAAAAGACCTAAACCCACACCACTCACGTCGTCATGCCTGCTCTCTCTGCAACCCTGCTTTCAACCCCTCCCTAAACCCTCACGACTCCCACTCCCACACAACCTAACCCTAAGGTACTAAACCTTTGCTCACTACCCAAAGCCAAAGGTCCTAAACCTTTGCCCACATCCTCCATCATTGGCTCTGCGCTCGTCGACGTCGTCCTCGAGCTTATAAGGTAAGATCCTCCATCTCTAGTCATCCCCCAAGGCCCCAACCATCGATTATCAGTCCTAGACTCTTACTGCTCCGATCGCCCCCAACCAGTGACCACCCTCCACCCTCATGTCCACCGAGTCACCGACCACCCTCATCCCCTCCCCTCCACTCCAACCACTCTCCACCCACTCACGTCACCAAGGCACCAAGGCCTACTCCGCCCTCCGACCACCCTCTAGCCTACTCCACCTCCCTCTGCTCTCCAACCAGATAGCCCTCCGACCTACTCTACCTCCCTCCACTCTCCAACCAACCCTCCCTCCTCCCCTACCCTCCTATTGAATGTACAAATTGCTACGCTAGAGGGTGGCGTGTTCGATTTTGAAAAACCTGTCGTTGTAGTTTGAAAGCGAAGAACTCATGCTCAACAAATAATTCCGAGTCAAACACAGGGAGGCGGACGTTTGATTTAAAAACTATGCATTTATTTTTATTTTTCACAAAGTAATTCAATTTAAAACTATCTAACTATTTACAATAAATAGAAGAGAGAGAGAGAGTAAGAGAGAGAGAATATTACAAAAAGAAATCAAAATGAGATGTAGAATAAACATAGAATTTCATCATTAGAACGATTGTTCATTACACTAGAAAGCGGTAAAATGATTACACTAGAAAGCAATAAATATACTCTAGAAAGCATTAAAAGAATAGAGGGAGAAATATCCTCCTCGACGGTCACTTGGAGGACGAGCAGAACTACTCTAGAAAGCAATAAATCTATACTAGAAAGCAGTAAAAAGAATAGGGAGAGAGATATCCTCCTCAATGGTCGCTTGGAGGATGAGCCGGACGGGACGACGCCTAGACGAAGGAGGACGAAGCAGAAGAACGGGAATGGGGCAGTACATCGTTGTCGTCACGGGATCCACTTCCGAAGGGGGACTAAAATTTGGACCTTATCTCGCGAGAAGCATCCTGGGTGTGGGACAAGCTTCTCTTGAGCTTTGGAGAGGTAGAGAAGAGAAGGAAGGGATGAGAATTTCGTGTGGAGGGGGTATCCTTTTATAGTTGGAAGGAGTGGGGGCAAATTGGTCATTACATCTTTAAAGCATTAAATAAGGGGTCTTTAGTGACGGATAAAACCGTTGCTATAGCCCCATCGTGGGCGTAGTGGGCGCTGCCCGCACGTGCCCGCCCGTCTGCTCGCGCGCGCAACGCTTGCGCACGTTCAGCCATCCACAGCCATTCGATCACTAGATCGGACGGCTCAGATCGCGCCTTCGCCCACCTCGCTGCGCGCCTACCCCAACGCATGCGATGCCGCGTTACTCCGCACGTGCAATAGTGCGTGGACGCTATCGGGCACGCGCAGCCGATGGTTCGCGATCTGACGATCAATTGAAGGCGTGCCCCCCACTCCAGATTTCGCGTGGCGAGGCTCAAACGCGCGCTAGCGCCTTGTGCGGTCGATTTCAAGGCGCTGCATCCACAGCCGTTGGATCTTGGTCCAATGGAGAGGAAGGGCGGATGCGGGAGCTTCAGCGGGTGCGTGCGGGCGTTTGGGCGGCCGATATGGTACCATGTGGTGCCATCTTGGCCATCCATCTTCTGGATGATGTAGATGGTGCCACGGGTGTCAAATTGACTCGATTTTTCTGTCATTAGGCTGCGATCGTCGATCCGAATCCATTCGTGCGGTCGGATTTGTCATTTGAAGTGCGATTTACACCATCTTGGCTCTTGATCTTCTAGGGTTCCTCGGTCACTATCTGATGCTACAGATGCCTGATTAGGGCGATCTTGGCGTCGTTGAACTCCAATCGTCACCCTGATCACATCTGTACGGTTGGATCTTCGATCTGAGGCCCTGATAAAAAGTTTGCCCTGTCCAAGCACATAAAAGGAGACAATTAACCTCCATTTTATTCAAACTACTCTAAATGCAAGATAATGCATGTTATGCAATATTTATATCATGCAATGCAATCCTATGCTTAAGAACATGCTTAAATAGACATCTTAAGTAGTGTAAATGTGTTTACATCATACCCCCATGCCTATCTTTTGCTAGTCCCTAGAAAAAACTATATGCTATTTATAAAAGAATTATGTTAGATTATTTGGGCATGAGTTATTTTCAATCATTAAGAAATTGTCTTCTTAGGATCTGAACTTTCAAAGACACAACAGTGCCCGAGTATCTGCCAAAATGTAGACCGCCTCAAGCCCTCGCCTTATTCAAAGAAAAATTTCTTTTTCTTTTTTTTTCTAATTTTTTTTTATTTTCAAGTTTTAAGGTTTAAGAGTGGTTTTCTACAGCCATTCAACTCACCCAAGATTTCATGAGAACCCTAAGTTTTAAGCATCTTATTGTGAATGTGATAGACTCGTTAACCAGCAGTTAAAATGGACTTCGGGTTTCTACGCCTCTAGGTGACCTCAAAAAGAATTCTGCCTAAAGGTGTATCGTTACAACCGGTAGCTTTCTCCCTACTTTTATTTTTTACGGAGTCAACACAAGGGTGAATCCAGTGTATATCTCCCCGATTTATTCTACTTCTCCGCTTCTTCTTAAGTCTTTTGGGAATTTTCAGTGCATTTACTGAGTTGGGTTCTGGACAACCGGTCGATGAGCTATTACCACCAACAACTTGCCAGCCATACTCGTGCGGCGAAGTGTGGTTTATTTCTTTTTCTTCTTTTCTCCTTTTCTTTTTGATTTTTTTTTTTTAAGTAGGTGGCTTCCCTGGTCTAAAATTTACCTAAAGGCACCAAAAAAAGAAAGGTCCAGTGACTGGGCTATGGACAACCTACCTATGGGCTGTTACCCACGATAACTTGCCAGCCATATCACCCTAGAAGGTTCATTAGCTACCCAATTTCCGTTAAAATCACCAAACAACGAGTCAGTGACAAGATAGTGTGTAAATTCTTAAGACTCAAAATTCCCTCAAATCAGAGGGCGGGTTGATAAGTCGTGTACTTATCACCCAAACTTATTTACTCCAATTAAAATAGAATTTAGGTTGGCGAGAACTCGAAAAACAAATCCACATTTTAGTGGATACATGAGCTAATTAAGTCCAAAGACCTGAAGGGTCTTTGTGTTCAAATCATAATGTAGTATTTCCTAAGATTGAAAATTTTCTTAAACCCAAGTTCTCTTTCCTAATTCAATTTTTTTTTAATAAAATAAAACAAATCTACGGAGCTGACGAATAAATTCAGAGATGAATATCCACCCCCTATGCCTATCTAATGCAATGTCCTCATTGTATTAAAAAGACATAAAATAGAGTGGAATATCGTAGAAAGCACCTGAATTGCGTGAATGTCAGGTCCGCTCCGAGATAGAAACTAAAAAGAACTGTATAAATGCTGAGTTCAGTGCCTTTAGCTAGGCACACTATACAAAGAAGAGAAATGAAGAATTCACAGGTGCAGGTCAGAATTAGAATAAACAAAAGAATCCTCTGACCTATTAGCAGAGGTCCACAGATGTGGACCAGATTGTGATGCAGACCCATACCCCATAATCGAGAATATCTTAGGTTCTGGATAAAAATTACCCAAAACCTAAAATCAGTATGCAAGCGGGGTTGGGTCTGCGATTTATAAGGTTGCAACCCAAGACCAAAAAGTCAGGTTACAGAGAATTCAAGCTTAAAAGGATAATCATTGAATGTGTGCTTGGGTTTGACATCCCCAAAACAAATGTCGTAAGGGTCTTGGTCCGATGGTTTCAGCTTAATAGGAACCCTTCAACTCAGTCTTGTACTTCCTCCGGAACTAGCTTCCCAAATCAGAACTTCCCGGCTCCTCTCGTCCTTATTCAGCATGTCAATTTTCGGGACCTCTTGCATATTAATCACCCCGTCTGAAATATTCAAGTCTATATGATGTGGCTGAATCAGAATTGACTTGGGTCTAATTATCTCAGAAATAGAATCATCAATAAGCTCAACGGGGTGTAACTAACAATCAGGGCATTGAATTGAATCCTCCAGAAAGTGCGATTCTGGATCCATAATGTGAGCCCTAATAAAATTAGTTTCCTCAGTTATTGGGCTATCAAATGATCTATCAGATTCCTCAGGCCCAATCGTCTCACAGAAATCATGTTCAGAAAACTCACATAAGACTTCGCAATTCGAATCTTCACCATCAGAATCGAAGAAATCAAGATCCGTATTAATGTATGTCTCAAAATCATCCGTCACTTTCTGTTCCAAGGAGACATACGTTTCTTCATATCCCGGCTCAGGGATCTCAGGTGAAGAAATCAAATCATCCTTAATTGGTTGCTTTAATTCAATCTGGTCAACCTCGTAACACGTGTCTCCCCCAACAGGTGCCTGAACGGGTTCTGTCATTGGCTTTCCTGAAGGGAGTTCATCCTGGGAATCATCCCATGATTGAATCAAAGCGACCATGAATCTCATCCTTAATTTCGCTAATTTCCCAAGTAGAAACTCACCCGGGTTCTTATCCTTAACATCCTGGAGCCAATCCAACAACGACTTGTTCAAATCATCAATCATTTCAATCAGGGGCTCCAATCTCTCAATGCAAGGTATTGGCTGAACTTCTAAAGATTGAATGATATCCCCAAGTTAGCCAGAACCTTATCTTGAACCTAATTACCCTAAACCAAATGAGTTGGTTCAGGGTTGGGTGGGTTTGGGATAAATGCAGGGGAATTAACGAATTGAGGTTCGTTATACCCTTCCTGATAATAGGTCATTTCAGATTGTTCAAAAGGTGGTGATGACCTAAAGGCAGTGTAATCAGAGGATGGGTAAGAATCAGTGTATCCTTCTTGATTGTAGATCGTATTAGGTTGTTCATGAAAGGATGACGATCTATAATCGATGTGGCTCTGAAAAGGATAGAAATTGCAATCAAAGTGTTCAGGGTTAGACCCTAAGCACGGAGGTTCGGAACTGTATCCCCAATCCGAGTTATCCCAACTAACTAATGGTTGATTACAGTACGAGTCGGGATAATCATCATGTTGAGGATAATTCAAAACAGGAGGAAAAGAGTAGGAATGCGTGTAATATGTGGAAGGATTCATGTGAAATGGGAGGAAGAAAGGTGCCTTGTAATACAAACAATCAAACCTATCCTTAAGTGGGTTAGCCTACAGACCTATAGACTCCCAAAACCCGTCCTAAGATAAAGAAACGATTTGATCTACTTCTGTCTGTTCAATCCAACCAGTTAGAAGGAGGGACTGGGGAGAAGGTTCTTCCTTCGGCTTACGCCTCCGATTCCTAGTGTACCCCCGGCCGCGATTGTTTGATTCTGCTCCCCTAGCTAGACATTAGATTGAACAGTAGAAACAGACTAATCGAAAATAATCTTGTTCTAGGCTCTGAAGAGTGAGTCAAATCCTTAAGGCCAATGTCTACTCTGTTTTATTTAGGGCTAGGTTTGAATGTGCTTTGGAATGTGATGGGTCCTTTAAATGGGTTGTGCCCTTAATGATTGATTGATTTGTGTGTGCATGCACAACCAGTGGTTTTCAAGAAAGATTATTTTTGATGTGGTGAATTTTAGGGTTCAAATCTTGCTTAGTAGCTTTTAGGATTCAACTTTAGGTGTTTTCAAACAAGTTCTGTTGGCACACCAGGTTTTTGAAAGCACAGGTGAAGATGCTTTCCTTTAAAGCTTAAAAAGAATGTGAAGTCCCTGGTAAATCCCTAAAGGTTGAACCTATGTGGCAGCTACTTGATGAGCTGATTTTAATTGAAGTGGTGCGACCCAATCAACTCAAACAATTGGCCTGTTGCACCACTTAATTAGGCACACAAATGATTACCTAATCTGATTTCTACTCAATTATGTGTTTGGATGTGTGTACCGGCTCCAAAGATCAGTTTACCGGTTGAGTTTGAAAATCAGATGAGGTTGTGTACCTCTGTGAAATTTTTTTTTTAATTTTTTTTTTAATGTGGGGGTTGGGCGGGTGTGGGTGTCAAACAACAAACAATCTAACCTTAGAGTTTATAAGAACACCTAAGTTGATTGATGTTTGTGTTATTATGTTGTGGAATGAAATATAATGGGTGGGAGGTGGGGGATAACTTACAAAACCTTCTACAACACGTTACTCCAATCTACCGCTTTTGCCTGTCTCAAAAGAGTACCTGCAATCACAATAAGAAAGGAGAGAAGTGAGGTAAATGATTTGTAAGTGGTAAAAATGCGAAAAGAAAAATCAAATAGCGTCGCCTCCCCAGCAACGTGCCAAAATGTTGAACGTACGAATTGCTACGCTAACGTGTTTGATTTTGAAAACCTGTCGTTGTAGTTTGAAAGCGAAGAACTCATGTTCAACAAATAAAATTTATACCGAAATGAAAATTCCGGGTCGAACACAAGGAGGCAGACGTTTGATTTAAAAACTACGCGTTTATTTTTATTTGTCACGAAGTAATTCAATTTAAAACTATCTAACTATTTACAATAAATAGAAGAGAGAGAGAGTAAGAGAGAGAGAGAATATTACAAATAGAAATAAAAATGAGATGTAGAATAAACATAGAATTTCATCATTAGAACGATTGTTCATTACACTAGAAAGTGGTAAAATGATTACACTAGAAAGCAATAAATCTACTCTAGAAAGCATTAAAAGAATAGAGGTAGAAATATCCTCCTCGACGGTCACTTGGAGGACGAGCAGAACTACTCTAGAAAGCAGTAAATCTATACTAGAAAGCAGTAAAAAGAATAGGGAGAGAGATATCCTCCTCAATGGTCGCTTAGAGGATGAGCTGGACGGGACGACGCCTGGACGAAGGAGGACGAAGCAGAAGAACGGGAATGGGGCAGTACATCGTCGTCATCACGGGATCCACTTCCGAAGGGGGACTAAAATTTAGACTTTATCTCGCGAGAAGCATCCTGGGTGTGGAACAAGCTTCTCTTGAGCTTTGAAGAGGTAGAGAAGAGAAGGAAGGGATGAGAATTTCATGTGGAGGGAGTCTCCTTTTATAGTTGCAAGGAGTGGGGGCAAATTGGTCATTACATCTTTAAAACATTAAATAAGGGGTCTTTAGTGACGGATAAAACTGTCGCTAAAGCCCCATCGTGGGTGTAGTGGGTGCTGCCCGTTCACGCCCGCTCGTCTGCTCGCACGCGCAACGCTTGCGCATGTTCAATCGTCCACAGATTACGCCTTCGCCCGCCTCGCTGCGCGTCCGCCCCAACGCGTGCGATGCCGCGTTACACTGTGCGTGCAATAGCGCGTGGACACTATTGGGCGAGTGCAGCCGTTGGATCACGATCTGACGATCGATTGAAGGCGTGCCCCCCACTCCAGATTTTGGGTGGCGAGGCTCAAATGCGCGCCAGCGCCTCGCGATAAGGCACTGGACCACTGCGCTGCCTCACCCAAATGGTCGTGCGGTCGATTTCAAGGCGCCGCATCCACAGCCGTTGGATCTTGATCCAACGGCGGGGAAGGGCAGATGCGGGAGCTTCAACAGGTGAGTGCAGGCGTTTGGGCGGCCGAGATGGCACCACGTGGGGCCATCTTGGCCGTCCATCTTCTGGATAATGTAGATGGTGCCACGGGTGTTGGATTGACTCGATTTTTGCATCGTTAGGCTGCGATCGTCGATCCGAATCCATCCGTGTGGTTGGATTTGTCATTTGAAGTGCGGATTTACACTATCTTGGCTCTTGATCTTCTAGGGTTCCTCGATCACTATCTGATGCTACAGATGACTGATTAGGGCGATCTTAGAGTCGTTGAACTCCAATCGTCACCCTGATCACATCTGTACGGTTGGATCTTCGATCTGAGGCTCTGATAAAAAGTTTGCCCTGTCCAAGCACATAAAAGGAGTCAATTAACCTCCATTTTATTCAAACTACTCTAAATGCAAGATGATGCATGTTATGCAATATTTATAGCATGCAATGCAATCCTATGCTTAAGAACATGCTTAAATAGACATCTTAAGTAGTATAAATGTGTTTACATCACCTCCATTCCTCCATCCTCCACCGGCCTGTTTCCTCCAAGGCTCCATCCACCCTCCTCCCCCGACCTCAGTTGTCTGTCAGTAGGCACGAAGCTTCTTAAAGCCCCTATTTTTTTCTTTATAAACTCATTGAGGATGGCCCACAACACCTTACTTGACCAACAACCAGAAGGCTTTGAAGAACGTCACTAGGTTGAAGGCTTTTCTCATTGTGTTTCTTTCCACAAGGCACCTATTCGGATGTGAAAGAAATCATTTTTTAATTTTAGTATTTCATTATTTTTTTGCATGTGTTTTATTTAATATTCTTAATTTTCAGTAGAGTAGATTGACTTCTATTTGGGATCTTTATTTGACTTGTGTATGGAATTTTAATTTGACTTTCGTTACTCATTGTTAGATGTCAATGATGAAACTCCCTGCATCTCAAAATAGTGCACCTGATGCATCACTTCATAAGGAAAATAAAGTTAATAATGAAGTCAATGAAATCATTGAAGTTAATGAAGAATATGAAAAACATGATAATGAGGAAATAGATCAGAATGTTTAGAGTGATCCACTTGCTAGGTAGGGAAGAAGGAAAAGTTCAACCATTTATGAAATATTTTCATAGAAGATTGTGATAGAGAAGGGTAATACAAAAAAAATGTAGGCGTGTAAGGATTGTAACCATAAATATAAGATAATTCCAAGTGGGACAACATCACATTTGATGTGCCATCAAACCAAAGAATGCCCTGGTAGACTCAATGTTGATAACAAACAAAAGAGTTTGTCATTCAATCCTCCATCATCAGAAAATGACTACTTAATCACCCTTTCTTTATCATCTTCCAAGTTTGATCAATTGAAGGCTCGAGAACTTATTTCAAAGTGACTGATAGTGCATGAACATGCATTTAGCACTGTTAAAGAGTTTTTCTTCAATACTATGTTGAACTATTTCAATTGTAATTATGTAAAAGTTTTAAGAGTGACAATCACGAATGATTGCATGAAAATATTTTCAATCGAGGACAATTTGAAGAAGAGTCTTTCGAAACTTGAAATGATCAGTCTCACACTTGATACATTGACATCAAATCAATAAGAAGATATATATGTTTAACCGCTCATTATGTTGATTCAAATTAGAAGTTGCAAAAATGCATTCTCAATTTTTGTGAACTAGATCCATCGCACACTGGGATTGTGATTATAGATGCTATACTAAGTTGTCTAGTTGAGTGGGGTGTTGATAGTAAAGTAATTAGCATCACTCTAGACAATGCTAGTAGTAATGATGTGGTGGTGAGAACAATGATGGATACTTTTAGTGGGCAAGGTGCTTGTTTTTCAAGGGAAAGCTTTTTCATGTTAGGTGTTGGGCTCACATTTTAAATCTTATGGTTCAAGATGGTCTCATTGCTATTAAAGATTGCATTTCCAACATTAGAGAAAGTGTGAAGTACATGAAAAGTTTGGAGACATTGCTAGACAATTAAACATCCCAACTTCTGGCTTGTTCATGAATGTTCCCACTCGTTGGAATTCAACCTTTTTCATGTTGGATTATGTAATTTTTACAAAATTATTTTCCAAATTATGCCAGAAGAGATGATAATTACAACTGGTTACCTTCTGAGGAGGAATGGGAGAAAGCAAAAAAAATTCATCCTATATTGAAGCAAATTTTTGGAGTTACATTGGTTTTTTCTAGCACTTCATTTCCAACATTGAACTTATTTCTTCCTAAAATATGGAAAGTTGTAGAAATCTTGAAGGAAAAACTTCAATCAAATGATGAGTTCATAAAAGAAATGACCATTTCAATGAAAAAAGAAGTTTGACAAATATTGGAAAAATTATAGTTTGCTGATATCTATTGCCACTATTATATAAATTCAAGTCCATTGAGTTCATATTTGAGAGGGTTTATAATTTCATGGGTTCTTAGGATCAATTGACAAAGTTAAAAAATGATTTGTCTACCATTTCCGAGTTTTACACGAAAAAGGTTGGTGCTTGAAATGAAGTAGCAAAACATTCTTATCAATGTGAGGAACCTCTTGATGAATTGTCAAGTGAAGCTGAATTGGACAAATACTTGGATGATGTTGAAAGTGAGCCTCCTGAAAGATCAGATTTTGATAGATATTTGGAGGAACCTGTATTAATATCCAGAAAGGGAGATCCTTCTTTTGATGTGTTGGATTGGTGGAACTCTTTAAAGTTTCCAATTCTCTCAATTATGGCTGGAGATATATTATCCATCCCAATCACTTTTGTTGCTTCAGAATCTGCATTTAGTGCAGGAGGAAGAGTTCTTACACATTATAGAAGTTCTCAAGCCCCAAAGACTATGGAAGGCCTAGTATGTGCATCTGATTGGATTCGAGCTAGTGTTAACTTTTCACATGTAAGAAAGTTAAACTTGAATGACAATTTTTGATATTTTTCTTTAAATATACATGTATGTCTTTATATGTTCTAACTTTTTTCTAAGGTAAACTCTTGTAAAATAACAGTTTTGAAGATGAATGTCTTAAAGTAGAGATTCCAAATTAGGGAGAGTTACCCATGTATGCTAACTAATTCATATTAGCCGTATCCATGAGCGGAGGTTTGTATCTAATTTAATTTCTTATTGTGTAGGTAAAGTCTTACGTTATTCTTCATTGACGACTCTTTTAACTTTTTTATTTTCATTCTTAAGGAAATATGGTCTTATGGAATGGTGAACGAGAGCTTGTTAAAAGGAAACTTTCTTCTTTAATTGTAATTATGATATGTGGAGCAAAATATGATTTACCATTGCATTTGACATTCTAATTAGAATTTAGAACTTTAAATGTGTAGTGTTTTATTTTATGTTGAATCATGTAAACATTTGGTTATGACATGCTATCTTTTTTAGTTGTGGATTTTTTTAAAAATTTATGATAAAAATGTTACGTGCTCTGGAAATCGATTTCGAGTTGTTTTGTAGAATTAATTGTTTGATATTGAATTTGGAGTTAATTCAGCTTGTAAAAGAGTTTGGAATCGATCCTAACAATGCCTTTGCATTTGGTTGATATAGTGGTAAGTTTTTCTTGTTTTCTAAATTGTTTTTTACGTGATACAATCATTTTGTCTTCCCCTGTATATTTGTTTTGACCTGTATACACGCATCCTATTGAAAAATAGAAATAGCTATTAAAATGCATTTTCTGCTTGTATTTGCTATATTGTCCTTAGGCTGAAAGTGAATGTGTTGAGGGCCATATTTGGTGTGTTCAAGCGCAATTCAATTGTTGGTCTATGGAAGAAGGTAGGAACTTATCCTTGTTTTTCATTGGCACCTGGGTTTGTAGTTTCTCTCTAATTTTCACTTTATATTTGCAGATTTCTACTCTTTCTGGAGACTTGTGCTAAGGAGATGACATGAGACTATCGTCTCTGCTCGAGGAGGCATCTAAAGGGTCAGAACCACCGATTTCCTTGGCTCAATTTTCACTTACAGAATGCATATTTACATGCACTGCACAAAGATACCCAACCACTTTATCACCCCAAAACGTAAAATTGCTTCTAAATTTTTAGATATAAATGAATTTGAAATCAAAGTAGATTTTGAAAATGGGAATTCCACATTTTTCATGTTGCAGCAACTTCTGCAGAACCTAAGTATTCTCTTTGGTAATTGTCTATAACCGATTGGTTTGGTATTTTGTTGGTTTTGTGATGAGAAGTCCATCTTCCAAATGACCCCATGTTTTTTTTCTAGGGCTATTAGTTGATGTGTCATTTCTGACATGAGACAAAATGAAGTGGTTCCATTGGAGCACCTCCTTTGGTTGCTGTGGGCCTATGGACCTGTGTACTTTATCAAGCGATGTGTGACAACCACTTTTTTCTACATGTTAGTTAAGGGAAGACTAGAGGGGTGTTGGATTCAGCGTGGGGAGAGGCAGGGCAGCCCCCTCGCACCATGGCTTTTTGTTTTTACGGTAAACTCCTTGGAATTTGCACCCTCAAGGCACAGTGAGCAGGGTCTCTTTAGAGGTTTTAGACCGAATGGGATACCCAGCAGTATTCCTCTGCTACATCGTGTGGATGGTACGATATTGCTGAAATACAGTAAGAGCATGCTTCCTGAAATTTGTTGTAAGAGAACATAAACCTCTATTCAAGGATTTAAAGAGCATGTAATCGGAGAACAAGAAAATGGCCCCTTTTCCACATTTATCATATCAACCAGATTTCTAGAATACCCAATATAAAGTTGACCTTGTACTGATTAAGCCTTGATGTTATTCTTAGTACAATCTCAACAGTATTGTCTAATGGACAAACATGTTGTTTTGAACCTTAGCAAGAAAACTTAGAATAATACGTCTAAATTATGAAAATAAGCAAATCAATCCAATTTAGAATAATACCTAGAGAATATTTTATCCAATCAGAGTGCTGGCAATGGCAGTACACTCCACATGTATAGCAAGTTATCATGTTACATGTATATAACAGGCCAGATGCACTTTCCATGATTAAGGTTAATTGGTTTGTTTTGGTTCTGTTTATAGTTTTTTCTTTTTGAAGGGAGCTTTTGTTTACAGTTTTAATAAATAAATACCTTGCTTTTGGCTAGATAATGCTTATGGATCTAGAATGACATTTAAATTCCATTCCCTTTGGAAAACCATGTGATGTCTGTTCCAAAACGTGGGAACCAGAATGACATTTAGATTCCATTTCCTTTTATGCTCATATTTCAGATCCTCATAGTATTTAACATATACTTCTCAGGACCACTTCCATTGGTGTTGATGGGGCAATTTCTGGATCTGCTCCAGCTTCAATTCCTACATTTCGTGCAAGGTTTAGTTTTAGCATCAATTTTGTACCTCATTCACATATTTATTAATGATATCTATAGTGATTACTTATGATCTTGTTATGATTCACATATTTATTCTTGTTATGATCTTTATTTTAGTTGCAATGGGCCTTGGTATTCTGTGATTGCTTATGATGCATGTGTGCGTCTTTGCCTCCATTCATGAGCCAGAGCCTGTATGGAAAGCTCCCATCTTTTTCGAGAATGAGTGTGCCCTCTTGAGAAGTTCATTTGGGTAAGTTTGCTTTTGGTTGTAATCCCTGAGAATCCTTCTAGAATTTTTATGATAAGGAGACTTTAACATGCTTCCATAACATAACCTGCTACAAAGTGTCTCTCTAAGAAATATATAAAATCATTATTCTTTGCTCCCATCAATTGCAATTTATAGCATATATTGTTGCAGTTGGAAGAAGAATTGGTGGCAAAGCCATCATTAGAAGTAGCAAAGTGAAGGAGCTGCACCCAAACCCAAAAGAACCATTTGAAAGATGAAAGTGCTTGGTCCACCAACTTCTTAGGCTCGATAAGATTAATGGTGTCTCATGCAAACTTTATAGAGTTTAGAACAATAATGCATTCAATAGCAATGTTCTCAGTGACTTGTAAGTTGTAGATCTCAACAACTTAGTATAGAGCTGCATTTTTTCCTTATTTCTACATGCATAATTTTGGAAACTCTAGTTTTTGTCATGTTTTCGTAAATGCAAGATGTCCTGATGATCTTTTTCTCACAAGTTTGGTTCCTAACAATCTATTAGTTAAGATGTTCTTTGAGAGGTGTGTAGTGGCATACATATTTGATGATGGCTCTACGTTAAAAAAATGTTGAGAAACGGCTAAGTAGCCAACTTAATCCCAACATGTATGTTCGAACACAATCGAACAAACTGTTATCGAACATTTAAGTTAAAATATTATTCAAACGAACTAGCATTGAACAAACAAAAATGACCCGTTGCCTTTTTAGTCGGATAAGACATCTGGAGTTACGGCCAGATGTCTGGACACAAGTCCGGACGTCTAAAAGTGGGAAAAAATTGAAACTTATTTTCCTCTGCACATGCGGCGTGCAGACATTCTCTCTCTCTCCTATTGCCTCTCACCCGAAACCCTAAAACCTCCCTATTTAAACCCCCTCTCCTCGCCACCCCCATCCCTCATCACCAGCCACCACCTCCAGCCATCCTCCCTGTGCAGCCGCAGCAAGGAGGAGTGAGGTCGAGCAAGGATCGACGAGGGAGAGCGAGAGAGAGAGAGGGTGAGCGAGAGAAAACAAAGAGGAGAGAGAGGAAGAGAGTGAGAGAGGAGGACTAAGATCGATGGACCTTCAGGGAGCTTGTGTGGAGTCGGAGAGCCCCCTACGAAGCTCGAAGGAGCTTCAGCGGAAGCTTGAGGAAGCTTCGACGAAAGATCGACGGAGCTCGCACGACCAGCGACGGGCATGCGCACGAGGAAGAGGGGCTTGGGGAGGTGGCCTTTCGGTCCTTTGTAGCTGTTGAAGCTACTGCGGTGTGCTACGAGCGACGCTGTGAGGAGAGCAGCGTCGCGGAGGAGGTTCTGGTACTGGAAAAGTTCCTGTATCAGACATTTGGAGCATCGACCAGACGTCCGGAGCGGCAGCAGGATGTCCAGGACTGGAGCTGGACATCTGAAAGCACGTTGAGCGCTAAGGCAAGTCGTGCTGCACGAGATCTGCCCATGCAGACTCATGTAGGAGCTAAAATGGGCTTTGTGCTCTGCGTGCAGGTGCAGAGCGTCGGGAAGGAGCAGGGTACGCACTTTGAGATGATTCTAGACGTCTGATCGAGTTGCCATATGTCCGGAAGCACTTTTAGATGACCGGAGTCTTTGTCCGACGTTTGGAGCTATCCCCAAATGGTCGCGGAGGGATCCAGACATTTGAGGATACCGTAGGAGACACAAGGTGAGATCTGACGTCATTTAAAACGTCTGGGACTAGTCCCGGACATCTGATTTTGAACAGTAATTGTGCTTTTGACCCGTTTAGGGCCCAAACGGAGTTGGTTTTCCTCAAACGAAGTACCTTTGTTTCCTACTCGAGTTTCTCTACGTGTTCATGTTGAGTACCTACTGTTTTGAGCTTGACTGATGTAAATTAGTCGTTGGTACAGGTTACCAGTTGATGGCGTGTTCGAGGCCCGTAGAGACGACGAGATTTGCAGTGTAGGCCCCCATTCCTCCCGTGATACCAGGTAGAGTGGTTTACTACAACATTTAGATTTACACAATGAAAGAGCATGTTTATAATACTTGAATACACTTTAGGATGAAGCCTAAACCCTAGGGTAGAAACAAATGAGAATGATTGAGCTACTCTGTTTACTTGAGATGCATGTTAGAAAACGAGTTGCCTGCATGTGAATGAGAAATTGAACTGTGAAATAAACCTTAGGATGAAACCTAAACCCTAGGGTAGAAACAAATGAGAATGGTTGAGCTACTCTGTTTACTTGAGATGCATGTTAGAAAATGAGTTGCATGTATGCTAATGAGAAATTGAACTGTGAAACCACCAGCTGCATGTATATGATTGAGAATTAAATTGTGAAAACACGAGTTTCCTGTATATGGATGAGGAACGAGTTATGAATCATGAGATTTGAGTATTGATAAATGGAACGAATACAGTGCGTGAACCCTCTGGGGAATTAGGAGGAGAACTCCTGGATATGGAAAGGAATTCTGTGTGCAGACAGGAAGTGAGTTGGCCCTTGTGTACGTAGTACCAAGGAGCACAATGGTTCTTTTAGTGTAGAAAGGAGCTAGCCTTACTTGGGTTGAGACCCAGGGTTAGGATTGGCCACTCTACACCGACTCTTATAGGCTCTCGTGTACGTGGTACCGAGGTGTGCTACTAGTGTAGGGAGGGAGCTAGCCACCCCACTGGGCCCGGGGTTAAGCTAGCCACCCTACACCGACTTTGTTAGGCCCGCTAGGCAGATTGGGGTAGTCGAATGAGGGTACGTGGACTGTGGAGGGGCGAGACCCCTATTTGGTTCTGAGGGGCGAGACCCCTGTTCTGAGAGAGCAAGGCCCTATACTATTCTGTGCTGTACCTTAGGCCTACCCACTAGCGGAAATGACTGACCGCGTGTCAGTGCGGGGTAGATACCCGTGCGCTTATCACGCGTGCCATAGTCACCGCTACATCGCGACAGTGACCTCAGGGTGGTTGACTGGGGGTAGGACTACTGCGGGGGACTCTTCCGGCTAGAAGGGCATCACGTGTACCTTCTACTCCACAGAAAAGACTACAATCAAGATCGTTCCCACGAGGGACAAGCAAGATCAAGAAATACTTGGATCCTGTGTGAAATAAATGAACCAGAAACACATAGATGAGATAAATAGAAATGAGAATAAATCCTGGCTATTTGTTTTACTTTACTTGCACATAAATAACGTAAACACCACTCTACTCAGTGTTCGCTGACTCTGTCTTTTCGTAACTCTGTCCAAGACCAGGAGTTGAGCAGCCCTAGTTTCCAGCTGTACAGGAAGCTGGGCCCAGCCGAGCCTAGCTGTAGTAGTAGTTTCCTTTCTAGCTCTTTTGTTTTTGCTGTAGTTGTGAGTACTGGACCTTTGAGTTACTCTTCCTGTTACTTTCTGTTTTCTTTCTGCTGTTGTTGTTGTGGTGGCATGTACTATTTTCAGACAGTTTGCTCTACTTTCCCTTACTGTTTCATTTTTCCTTCTGCTTAGTTATATTGCATGTGTGAATGTGGTTTATCTCCTGCTTTTGGTTATTTCTCGTTGGATGACTAGGTCTTGGGATTAGTCGAGGCGAGCCGATCCTGGGTCCTGTAGGGATCCAGGAACCGGGTCGTAACAAGAACTATTAGCAAACTTACTGTTATAGAACATATTACCGAATTTAATCAAACATGTTCGTTCGAACAAAGAAAATGAACTAATAACGAATCAAACTCGAATGTTTGGTTTTGTTATTGAATCGAACTCAAACATTTGTAATCGAACATTTAACAAACTCGAACTGAACTCGAACATCTAACATTTTATCAAACTCGAACTCGAACATACCTATGTTCATGTATGTTCGGTTCTATTATCATCCCTACTTGGAGTGGCAAGATTCTTTCCAGAGGTAGGAGGTTGATCCTCCTCAACTCTATCCACTCTATGATTCCCACCTTCTACTTCTCCCTCTTTCGGTCGGAACGGGAGTCTTACGACATTTGGAGGCGGTCAAGAGGAGATTTTTCTGGAAGGGATACGTGCAGGATGGTTACTTTCTGCTGTTAGTACAATGGGCGATGATTTGCAGACCCAGTAGAAGGGGTGGCTTGGGGGTCCGTAGGATGAAGGAGGCAACAAACTCTCTTTTGTTGAAGTGGGTTGTTCGTCATATACAGAGAGAGCAAGGTCTTTGGCAGGAGTTGGTCCAAGACTCATATCGGGGCATTGTTCCCCCACTTGGACTGCTACAACACCACAGGGGTGAGTCCCCGTTCTGGCGCTCAGTTGTTGACATGCTAGTCGAGCACTAGGAGCATTTTACCCCCAACTTGGGGACGATAGCCACTTCTCCTTCTGGAGTCACGATTGATCAGGGCTGGGGATGGTACAGGAAAGGTTTCCTAAGTTCTCTACCCAATCCACGACATGAGACGCACTAGTAATGGATTACTGTAGCATGTAGGAGAGTTCTTGGAGGATTTCATTGTCTAAAGGGTGGTAGGGTAGTCACTCCTAGAGTCAATAGGAAGATCTGCATAATTACTTGGGGCAGTTCACCCTGGGGGATAGGCTAAATTACTATCACTGGAGTCATGGACGCTTTACTCCCACCAAAGCCTATGACATCCTTACTGATGACGGTCCACTAGATCACCTGGACAAGGTCTCCCATTGGATCTGGAGCATTAAAGCACCTCTTAAGGTGCGACTCTTTCCTTGGCTTGCGTGGTGAGGTGCCCTGGTGACAAGCTCTCTCAGGAGGATGGTCATGGGGACCCCATAGCAGACCTATGTGTTTTGTTGTGATGCGGAGAATAGCACTGAGCACATCTTCTCTAGGTGTCCCTTCACCCATTGGGTTTGGCGTGAGGTGGTAGGTACTGCTACACCTTCTTGGGATGCTATGTGGGAGCTTTTGATGATCAGGCGAGCGACAGGACTAGTATGGAAGCGACATTGTGAGCTGTGTGGCTGCTTGAAATGGGAAGGTTTTTACTAGTAAGTCTTTTGTCTCTTCTGATATTTCTAAACATGCCCGAGTGTGGGCTTCCTCTTAGTCCATGGAATGTTTCTTCTGATTAATAAAATTGGATGAGCGCCACCTTAGTGCCTCATCCTTTCTTTCCTTAAAAAAAAAATCAAGAAGCTTCCTTGAATATAGGGAGTGTAGCTGCAATGGAATTGATGCTCAATTTGAAATGAAGGGCTTGAGAGCTGGAGCAATTGAGTAATGAGCCTCTAGAGAGCTTTGTAGGAGCTTAGGAGAAGTGTTTGGTGTATTAATATCTAAGCAATCGTGCTTTACAATGGCAAGGCTTAGGACTATTTATAGATGTCAAGAGAACCTTCAAGAAGACTTGGGAGTGCCTAAGTAGTCGTTAGAATCAAATGTAAGAAGATTTGGTTGTAATTAACTTGAGTATAGAATAAGCAAGTTCTTGATCGACCATATCGGATGTTTGGATAAAGGTTATCAGACATCTCTTATGAAGAAGGATGTCTAGGCTCTAAGGGTGGACCATTTTGAAGAGTTCTGGTTTTAAACTTAAGTTGTCTGGTAGTCATATCAGACGTCTAATCCTAAGAGTACTTTGAAAAATTTTGATCTTGGCTCTGTCCAAGGCATATGATGTTTGGTATCGTAGCCTGCCATCTTACACATAAGTCGACGTTGACAACCAAATCTATGGTTAAGCGCAATGATTAAATTTGGCTTGACACAACAAGACTTGGAAATTCAAACTCAAACAGTCATAGATTAGATGTCTGGATCAATATCAGACGTCTGGTTAGGCCTTCTAGCATGTATTATTCAAGCAATTCAATTTAGCTAATCAGATGTTTGTCTATCAGGTTGGATGTTTGATTTTGGCCGTCTGATGAGAGAATTCCTTAGGCAGCTTAGGACAGGAAAATCTTAGGCTATAAGACGTCTAGAAAGTTGATAGGACATCTGATTTTGGATGTATGAGTTGGACCATTAATCATTTTGAATTCTAATTTTTAGGCGCCAATCTTAGGCGGTCAGACATCTAATCAATATATCAAACATCTAATAATATTATCTATTCTTGTTTTTGACTTTCTAAATTTTCCTAGGTTTTCTTAGGTTAAGTTTGGTATGCCTAAGTCTTGTTATATATGTTTGGGGCTCCTTTACAATAAATGACCTAGACTCAAAGAAAAATAAAATTACAACTCGATTTGTGTTTACAAGAATGGACAGAGCACATGAAAACCTTAACTAAGTGGCCTAGACTAACTCTTAATAGCATTGTGTCCAATGGATTTGTTTTGCCCTTTGAAGAACTCTACCTTTGGTATTGATGAGAGTCTTGCAAATCTTCTTACACAATACAATAGGCTAATATTTATATTTCACATTATTTTAATTCAATCATTAATTTTAGTCTATTTGGGAAATCATCAAAACTATTTATATGAGGTGTTGCATCAACAATGGGATCAATCAAAAGAAATACCATAATCTCTGCAATTCTTTTTGTTAAATAACAATGGATCAAAAGTTCAAATCTATGGGACTTTTAGCATAAAGAAAAGAATAAATCACCGTAGGATATTAATAGTCATGAATTCTAATATTTGAATATTGGGTATGAATAGGAAAATAACATGAATACCTTTAGGTTTAATTGCATCATAATCAACTATTATTTCTTATGTCATTGTTATATCACATTAATCAAATAACCCAACTCTTCAATCACACGAACTAGTGGTATTGCTTATTTGAAATACATAAAACCTCTAACTTAAAGGTTTACATTATTTGAATTACATAAATGTCACCTTACAGTGGGAGAAACTTGATGAGCAAAGGAATGGTAAAGCCCATGGATTAGCTCTCCAAGTCTTCAACTCCTTGATCCATCCAAAAGTCCCTCCATCTAATGCTTTGCACCCCTATTTATAGTTTTAGATGGTGACAAAGTCTTCTCCTAGAAGCTTCTCCCCTTCTGGAAGCTTTCATCCACGTGGCCAAATTAGTCTTTGCTATGTGCATTCTTTTTACCTAGTCAACATTGGCATGTCCTCCTTGTTGATGTGTCGAGGTTGTTGCATTGATTATTCCCCAGTTCCTATCTAAGTTGACCACAACTATCTCATGGAATTACTTGTAATTTATTTGACCTAAGGGTCTTTTTATTTAGTCTTCATGGCTTCATTTTATGGGTTATCGTCGCTTACTTGATATGCGAATCCTCTTAGGCTGAGTTGTTGATCCCATAAATCCTAATATGATAAGAACATGTCCTAGCCAGAAATATGCGAAAGTTTAAATTTATAAACTAAACTCAATAGATTTCGCAAGTAGAATTGGGAGTCTAGGTTGTTCGTAGGGAGGCAAAACAGAGTTAACTATCATGATCAAATTGCTCAAGAGATATTTTTTGGTGTTTTTGAGTTTGTGATATTTTTTTGGTATATTTGTATAAGAAAACAACTATGAGAGATATGATTTTGAACTATGACTATGAATGAAAAAAAGTGAACAAATGGAAACTAAAATGTGAAGCCTAGCTATGACATAAATATGAAATCAAATAAAACTAATGCAACTAACTAAAGCAACTAGAAATAGGAGATAGGCATGAGAACATGAAATAGAAATAAGAAATTTTATTACTACTTGAATGTCAAATACAACTAGCTAAATAAATGCTTAACAAACTAGAACAAATAAATGAACTAGAACTAGAAATATAAATAGAACTAGAACTACTAATCAAATTGCAACTACAACTACAACTACAACTAGAAAGAGAATAGAAGCGGGGACTAGGCAGGTGCAAAAGCATTAAGAAGGTGGTGGAGAGGCCCTTCTGATCTTCTTGCCCTAGATTAGGAGATTCGACTGGATGCGGAGTTTGTAGAGCAATGTTGGACATCTAGGGGAGGAGGAAGATACAGAAAGGTATAAGTGACCAAAAGAGGACTGGCCATGTGTTTATATAGGCATTTGAGCCATCAAGATGGAGGGTTAGGGATTCATCTCAATAAACCAAAGGCTAGGATTAATGCACAAGTAGATAAATAGGATTGGCTTTTGTTGGAACCTAACAGAGTACTAAGATGTCATCATAGGAGGAATCAAAGGCCAAGATTTGATCATCATATGGCCGGCCACGTAAGGTGGTTTTGGGTCTACTTGGCCAGCCATGTAGGGGAGGATTATGGGCCATTGGATGGAGGTTTGATGGTTAACATGTAAGCAAATGTGTTCGCCAACTATAGGGTTGTTTAAGAGAGAGATTAGGCTATGTTTTTGGAAGGGAAATCAATGTTATAGAATCAGATTTTGATGGTTGGGATTTGTCACAAAAGTGGGTGGTCAAGGTTGGTTTTGGAGGGGATAGAGGGTGGTTAAGTTGGGTTGTTGTAGGGATCTGATCTAGGTCTAAGTAGGTGAATTGGGACACTAAGATCTAGAATCAAAGCTAGAGGTTGGGGGGCATTAATTGGCCATCCAATATAGTGTAGGATAGAGCAAAGGGAATGACCATCTGACTCAAATAAAATCGTGAAAGTTAAAAGTGTTCATTGTAGCGTGTCTTTATGAGATCAATATTATAACAGGAACTCTGGTGAGTGCTGGATCAAACACAGAGAGGTGCGAGATCAAATATAACCTAGATGAGAAAACACGAAATAGAATATGAACTAACTAAATTTTTTTTGTATTTTTGTATGAGACAGAGATGAGAAGAAAATCAATCACAAGATAAATAGAGAAAAGTTGGTGAGAAATAGGAACTTGCAAATAATATGACTAGAATCAAAACTTTATTCTACTAGAATAAGGGTCACTATTACAACTAGAACTAGAAAAAGAACCAACTAGAACTAGAAAAACATAAAAAGAGAGAGATGAAATAGAAACCAGAAGTTGGAGCATAGTCCATAGTCACAACTGCCTTGAAACAGAGATCTAGTTGAGGAAGAAAGTCTAGAGCAAGTGAGGAGGATGGCCACAAGTTGGAGATGAGACAAAAGGTGGTGTTCTATTCTAATGGAAGATGGTTGTGACAAGATCTAAATAGGAAGACTATGTAGAAGGTAGTAAGATGTAGGAGCACTAAAATTAGACTAAGGGAAGATGATGGCGGAGGGGGGTGTGGGATGTCTTTATATAGAGTTCCTAAGTCTAAGATGGAGGGCTAGGATTGATTAGGTTTAGGAATCAAGGGTATGGATGAAAGGATAAAGGGATAGGTTATTAGGTTTTTGTTGGAAAAATAAAGGAAGGCTATGATTTATTTGGTGACATGATGGAGGGTCTAAATGGCATCAAAGGGGGTGGCTAAGGGTTGGTTTTGGTGCTACTAGGGACAGTGATAAAGTGGTCAAAGGTAGGCCTTTGGATCATGTGTTAAGGGATAGGATTTAATGGTAGAGATAAGGTTAACTTAATAAGTTTTGTTGTGACTTAGGATAGGATTTAGAAAGGGATTTGTTAGGACCATAGGATCATGATCTAAGGGTGTAGGAGGGTCTAGTCTGGATGGCTAAGAGAGCTTCTAGAAAATCCTATAGGTGGCAGCATAAGAGGGAAAGGATAGATTAGGGTTTTGGTTGAGGGATTTAGGAGTAGGTGGTTTTAAGGAGATAAGGTGAATGTAGGTTTAGGATAAGTGGTTTGGCTGGCCATAATAGGTCTTCAAATAAACTCATGGATGACCAAACTAGGTTTGGAAATAGGATAGGTGGTTAGGTTTACGATTAGGAAAAAGTGGGCTCCTAATTGGGTAAGTCCTAAGGTTAATTAGGCTAAGGCTCAAATAGGAAATTGTCTTAGCCTCTTTGTATAAATGAGCTCAACCTTGATTTTCCATTTTACAAGGCTCCAAATTGCTCCAAACATGGTACCTACACATATTCAAACAATGACATCAAGGTACTATATATAGATATGGGAAAAATTGCATAAAAACCCAAAAGAATGCAATATTTACAAAATGCTACTAAATGACTAATCTAACCTAACTAAATGCTTTGTGACCTAATTTACCCTCAAACTAGCATTAGTTAGACATAATTAATGTTAATAAATATAGAAATACCACACCCTCATGCCTATCTTTTGCTAGTCCTCAAGCAAAACTTTATGTGAAAAATTAAATGGAAAAATAGGAAAGCAGATTTTGAGAAAAAAACAGTTTAGAAATCCTAAAGCCAACTTTTTACCGAATCAAAAGAAATCTGTAACTCAAAACCCTATATGTAAAGACTCAATGGTTTTCAAGTATCGACCTAAATAAAGATCGCTTAAACCTAATCAGAGATTCTATCTGCTTTGGCTTTAGGTCACAAGAGCAACCTTTTATGGCCCTGTCAACCTATCCAAGGTTTGAATTGAACTCAAATTTTAAGCTTTCTATGTGTGCAAAAAGAGTATGACTCCTCAATTAGGCAACCTTATTGAATTCTAGGTTTTCAACAGGACTAAGACTGTCTCTTTGATCTATTGGCCTAAGTCTTCGGATCTACTTTACTAAGGACTGGTAGCTTTCTCCCTACCCTTTTTTGTCCTGAGGTCAGCCTCGAAGGTATATCTCCCTGATCGGACCAACTGGTTTCTTATTGGAACACCTCACTCTTTTTGGATTTTTGGAATATTTGGACGCACTTTTTATTTTGTTTTTGAATTTTTTTTTCTTCCTCATAGTATATTTTTCTTTTTCTTCATTTTTCACTCATTTGTTTAAGTAGGTGGCTTCCCTAATCCCGTTCAAAGAAGATTACCTAAACAAAGGCACAAAAAGCTAAAAATGCAAGGCTGAGATCTGGACACCTTACATTGGGGAGCATACCCAGTGCAACATGCCAACCATACCTCAATCTAGGTCCTATTTACTACTCAAATTTCAATGGTAGGTGATAGATATACAATTATTCGTGATAAAATTCCTATTTATGCGTGTTCCTAGGCTCATATAAGCATCCAGCATTACAAATATTGCATAACATGCATCATTTGCATTTAGATTGATTTGTATAAATTATATATTAATTTTCATATATTAATGGCTATGGAACAAGGTGACACATCTCTAGGCTTTGGATAGAGAATCTGACCGTATGGATGTGGTTAGGGCGACGATCAGAGTCCAATGCCTCCAAAATTGCCCCAATCTGATATCTGTAGCATCTTTTACAAGCCACAGAAGATCAAAGGCTAAGGGGCAAGGTGACGCAATTCAAAACCTCAAATGAAAAATCTAACTGCATGGATGGGTTCGAGTCAACGATCGCATCCCAACGGTGTGAAAATAGACCTAATCCAACATCTGTAGCACCACCTACAAGCTAAAGAAGATGGACAACCAGGATTGGCACCATCCTAGCCGGCCAAAGATGCCCTCAGTGTCTACAGGCCCTCCCTTTATCCATGCCTCATTGATCTCAGCTGTTGGATTCCAATCCAATAGCTGAGATGTATCTGCGCTCGCCTCTTCACATTCTAAGAAGCTAAGCCACATCTAATCTCAACCGTTGGATCAAGATCCAACAGTCAAGACCATAGCACACTAAGGGCAACACGATGGATAAGGTGTGTGCCCCTCATCCATTAGATGCGCAATCAAATCCTACTGTGCCTCCTTCTCAGCACATGCTTGATTAAAATTTAGCCTCCCGATCACATTTGAAGGGCTGTAATGCAGCCACATCAGCCACATGAGGAAAAGGCACGAGTTAGCGTGTGTGATCTATGGTGGGGATCAAGCCACGTGTCAACGTGGATGTGCAAGCATGAGATGAGGCACGATCTGTGAGGAGCTGTTGTCGAGCGCTCTCAACCGCACGATGATCATCCAATGGTGGAGCTTCAACCGTGATGTGCCAGTGTGGTGCTGTGCAAGCGCGTGTGGTGTCCCAGTGGGTGCACGCTGTGCACACGTGTGCTGTGTGGGGAGAGTCTGTTTTGTGCTACATTTAGTGCCTAACATGACCAAATGATTTTCCACATCCTATAAAAGGCCCCCTACACCCCCTCCTTCCTCTTCATCCCTTCCTTCTCCATTATAACCCTCTTTAAAGCTCCAAGAGCCACTCTAGAACTAGACCTAAGCCTAGGATGCTCCACTAGAGAAAAAAATCAAAATAATTTTCCACCTTCTCACCTCCGTTTGTAGAGCACCTGTGGCCATCCTCTCACCTTTGTTCCAGAAGCAGATCCCACGACGACGATGCCTTGCCTTCCCCAAGCAGCCATCCTCCCACCTCTGTCCGAGCTTCGTTCTCCTTCCTTCGATTCCATTCTCCCACTTCCAGGCATTGACTGACTGGATTTCTCATTCCCCAAGCAGCCATTGAGGTGGATTTCTTGCTCGTTTTCTATCTTTTACTACTTTCTAGTGTAGTTTTATTTTCTGCATTAATTTTGTAGCAAACATTTGTTGATATTATATATATAGATTTGTTTGCTCTCTTGAATTAGTTATAGAGTAGATTAATTAGTTTAGATAAATCTCTACTTGCTATTTTACCTATCTAAAAATAACAAAAAAATTACAAAGCCCCAAAATATCAAAAAGAAATAAAAACAAACGTGGATTTCTAAAATCAAACATCTCTTCCCTGCATTCGACATGGGATTCACCAACCCAATTATAAATATTATTTGATAGTTGGATTTTCGCAACTATGAAGATGGGTCTTTCAAACTTTGACTTTCATTGTGAATCTTCCGATTAATCAGTAGGTTCCCTAAAAGATGAGTCAGTGCGTATGTGCAAGTGTAGATTACTTAATCTTCTCAAACTATTCAAACTAGAGGGTGGGAAGACAAGTCACATACTTATCGCTCCTTTGACTTAATGCTTTGGTTTTTAAAACCTCGTTCAAGGATTCAAGAAACAAATCCTTATTTACGTAAATACTTAAACTAATTAAGTCGACTATGACTTGAGGAGTCTGAGCAAAAAGATATTGAAAATACCTTTCTTAAGATCAGTAAATTGTCAATATCAAATACTTCTATTCTTTCTTAGCTCAAAACATTAATTTCTTTTCTTTTTGTAATTTTTCCATTTTTTTCCAAAATACAATAGATGAAAACACGAGAAACGGGAAACACAAAATTTGGAGACTAGTATAAAAGCAACTTAATGAAAAATATAAATCCACTCACCATGTCCATTTCATACAATGACCTCATTGTATGCTATAGACATAAAAAGGGTAGAAATCACTTGAAACACCTAACTTGGCACAATATAGCTCGACTACTCTAAATATGCAAATCAAACTAAGCCACATATAAGCAATCTAAATATATACATGACCTAAAACATTAGGTTGCCTCCCAATAAGTACTGAATTTAACACCTTCAACTGGGAAAAATTCAACTCTTCTAAGGGTCCAAAAGTGCAACCAAATCAGCAGTAGGTCCGAGTGGACAATGATAAACATAAGGTTTGAGACTTTGCCTGTTAGCCTTAAAAGTTTGGCCTATTTTACAATAAAAAATCTCAACGACTCCATACGAAAATGTGTGGGTCAATGTGTATGGGCCGTTCCACTTAGACCTCAATTTAGCAGGGAAAAGTCGCAATCTAGCATCGGAAACCCATACCTTCTAATTCTATACAAAGCTCTTTCTGGATATAAAATTGTTGTGTAGAGCTTTGGTCCTTGATGTAGACACATCTATTTCACAGAAACTGTCTATTTATGTGTGTTCTTAGGCGTATAATTGCATTTAGCATTATAAATATTGCATAGCATGTATCATTCTGCATTTAGAATAGATTGTATAAATTATAGGTTAATTTGCCCTTTTTTGTGGTTAAGGAACAGGGCAACATCTTTTTGGGATCTCAGATTGAAGATCCAACCATATGGATCTAATCAGGGTGACGATCAGAGTCCAACACCTCTGAGAGCACCTTGATCGGACCTCTGTAGCATCAAATGCAATCTGAGGAAGATCAGAAGCTAAGGGGCAAGGTGGTGAAAATCCAGACTCTAGAAGACAAATCCAACCTCTTGGATGGATTCAGATCAACGATCGCAGCACAACGGGGCAACAATTGACCCAATCCAACATCTATGGCACCATCTACAAGCATTGCAAAATAGACGACCTAGATGGCACCATCGGCCTCCTCCTTCTCTGTCCACGCTCGCAGGATCTCGACTGTTGGATCTCAATCCAACGGTCGAGAGCTTGCATGCTTAAATTCAAAATGTAGCACAAAGAGGGAGTAGCGCAATGGTTAATGGCATTGTGTGGAAAGAAGGGTGTGGGTTTCAAATTCGCGCGAACGGATCAAATCCGCTGAAGAGGCAGGCACGATGAAATTCAACCACAGGATTATGGTCGAAGGGTAGCGGCGGTGGCTATGTAGCGAGCTTAGGTGCGCTGGACGAGAGCATTGTGATCATGCGGGATCGTACACACGTTCATGCGCAGAAGCGTTAGATGCGTTGAAGGTGAGATTACGTGCTCTCGACCCTTCGATCGCGATCCAATGGCCCAGAAGCGGTGCCTCTTCGACAAAGGTAACACACACGTGAATTGACATTGCTGCCGCGCCATGCAATCAAGATTGGATGTTCCTCCTCTCTCTGCACATCTTCACTAACGTTTAGCTTTAGTGACGTATGTGTGTGTCTCTAAAGGCTTGTATTTAATTTTCAAGTTGTGAAGTACCCCTTTTGCCCCCATGTCTTCAATTATAAATAGGATCCTATGCCCCACATATATTTCTTCAACCCTTCTCTTCTCTTACCCTCTCCAAAGCTCTAAAAGCTGGTCCCATACCTGGGAAGCTCCACTAGAGTTAAAGTAAAATAATTTTATCCATCCTCTCACCCCCTTCGTGGAGCATCTTGTGGTTGTCTTCTCACCACATTCGGGAAGCAGATCCCTCTGCGACGTCGCCCTACCTCATCGTCCATCCTCCAGCCCCATTCTCCATCGTCCAACATCTCACCACCCTCTTCCAAGTGCTCTGTCAATGCGGCTCGTCCTCGAAGTGGCCATCGAGGGGGAATTTCTCATCCCTACCTTTTTACTGCTTTCTAATGTAGTTTTCATTTTTGTAAGTAGTTGTAATGAACATATGGTTATGAAATATTTGTTCACTCGCACTCTCTTTCCTCTGTATTATTATCTTTTTTCTATTATTTATTGTTTAAGTAGAATATCTAGCGTAGATTAATTTCCACCAGCTAATCTGCTTTATGAAAATAATTCCAAATGTGGTTTTTAATTAAACATTAGCCTCTCCATGTTTGAAATGAGACTCACTAGAGTTTTGGTAAAATTATTTGGTAGCAGATTTTCTTGCAAATTTTACGACTCGAGTTGTCCAAACTCAAACTTTTCACAACGAAAATCTTGTAATTCCCTATGGGAGGGGGTGAGATATAAGTGACATAATAAAATGTGAAAAATAAATAGCAATCGCACAAAAATAGCAATCACACAATATGGCACAAGAATTTTTAGGTGGAAACCCAAACCAGGTGAAAACCACCACCTAACCCTCTCGAGTTAGGATTTCTGATCGACCTAGTTAATCAAATCTGCTATACGAACTACTTTAACGAGGGTAGTTCAACCTCTATTACAACCACGCTATAAGTACGAGGGTAGAGTTCGTCAACCTCTCCTCTTCACAAGGAGGATTTGTCTCATAAAGGAGATGGGAATTCACAATGTGAATACCCAACCAATAATAACGAAAGATTACAAAACAACATATAGAGCTAACAAAGATTAACCTAGCTACTATAGGTAAAGATCCCTTTTCTTGGAAGTGCGTTGGCTTGACGTGGGTGCATGAACCATGAGGCAACACTTGGTCGCTCTTGTAATCTCAGAGGGAGAGCAGGTGCGCAAGCGAAGATGAAGCTCTTAGCTGTGGACACGGGCTTGGAGGGCTTAGAACTTATTCTTAGTATCAATGTGACACAAGAAGAGTGGAAAGTAGTCTTGTAAGGCGTGTTTCTACAAGGCAAGGGTCCTCTATTTATAGAAGGCCTAGGAAGGCTTTGGAAGCCCTTAAAAAGCTTCCATAACCGTTGGGGTTGAACCCAAGGCAAAACAGGCCGTAATCAAAATAAATCATGATTCTGACAGGGTCATCAGACGTCTGGTCCAAGTATCAGATGTCTGGAAAACTTTTTTAAGACATCTGGGAACTAAGTCAAATGTCTGATTCTAAGTGGATTTCCTTCCGGACTTGGTTCAGACCTAAACAGGGTTTTAGTGCATGGCCATCAGACGACATACATGACGTCTGGAAACCTATTGTACTGCGGAAATGGATTCCCAAGATAGGTTAACGGGTAGGAAATCTGACAAAGGAGATTTTGGGTCAGCCAAGGCTAAATGATCACATATCAGACATCTGGGGTCCTCTACAGACCTCTGATATAAGCCTAACGGTCATATTCCTCAATGTTTATTTGGTAGCCAACGTTCCACTAATTGGATGTCTGGCACAAACATCATACGTCTTCTAAGGCGTTTCAACTAAGGTCTGAACGTCTGATTTCATCAGATAGAAGCTACAAAGTCCAGCCTAAGTTATTGGACGTCTGAGTCAATAGTCAGACATCTTAAAAGTCACTATCAGACGTCTGATTTCCAGATTAGACGTCAGATTAGGTGTCAGAACCCTATTTTGGTTTTCTAAGTTCTCTATAGAAAACCTAAGTATCCTAAGGTTGTGCAGGTGTTCCTAAGACTACTTTAAGGGTTCTTTGAGGATCTTTAACATAAGATCTAAGAAAGAAATAAAGAGAAAAATAAAGAAACAAAATCACATAGAGCAAGATAAAAGGAAATCTATCCGATTCTTGTCTTCACGTTTCTTCAGGCTATCGCTTCTCGCGGAGCTCCTCCGTTCTCCATCAAACTCCTCCAATCCGCCATGGATGCGAGCTCGAATTCCGTCTAAACACGTCTCCATTTGCAATTAACTTGAAATCTAAGACTTCAAGTGCAAATGTTAAATAACATGTGTTTTGTTATCATCAAAATAAATGATCGTGGTGCTCTAGCACCAACAATCTCCCCCTTTTTCATGATGACAAAATCATAAATAATAATCCATAAAATTCTCCCCCTTTTTGACATTATCAAAAAGGTATTACAAATTTTAATTTTTCTAAACTCCTCCTAAAATATGCTCTTCTAGTTTTTGGGTTAAATTTCTTTTAACAAGAATAATGTTCTCCCCTTTGTAATAATAAGATAGCTATATCTTTTTCTTCCCCTTTCTAAGGGAAATATAACTAACTTATTTTTGAAACTCCCCCTTAAAGATTGACAAGTAGCTCATTAATTTTAACTCCCCCTATCTATATGCTAATGATAAAAAATATAGGGTTTAGAGATTACCTCACCTACCATGGCCAATAGAATGGCCCAAATGGAGGTGGATACCAAATCGGATGGGATTCCCATCCATAGCTTGGAGGTCCGGCCATCGGTGCCGATCTCCAATCTGGCAGTTGACATGCAACGGGTCGGTCGGTTATTCGTCGTCTTGTCGGTCTCTTCTTTTCCTTCCTCCTTGGTCCTCCCAATTTGAGTTGACCATCTTTGAGCTTGTAGGTCCAGTCCTTTGTCTTGTAATCTTTATGACCTACAAAATAGGATTCTAAATCTTTCTTCAGTATCCAAATTAATTTAGATCCGGGTCTGTTAGCGGGTCTCCTTGACGAAGATCCTTTCTCAACCTTAAGGCTAGATAAAGTTTCTACTTTATTGATCAAATTATTTGATTTTCCCCTAAGATGTGTAATTTCTTTTTCTATAATATGCATCTTGGTTTTTAAACTAGAAACTTCTAATTTCAAATTAGTGTTCTCATAAATCAATTTGCTATTTTCAATGGTTAGATTGTGATTTTATAATGACAAATCATCGTCTTTAGGACTAAAACTACTTTCTAGGTCCTTAAGTTTTATTTCTAACCTATCATTTTCAAATTTAAGAAAATTAAAATTATTTTTAATATTTTTATTTTCTACCTTAAGTGGTTTATTAGGTTTAAATAATTCATCAAATGCATCTTGTAAATCAGAATTTACCTCATTGTCGGAGTTGCTTTCGCTGTCACCTGTTGTCGCCATGAAACCCATGCAAGCGGTTTCATTCTTCTTCTTGGGATTTTCTTCTTCCTCCGAGCTCGAGTCATCCCAAGTCGCTTGGAACACCTTCTTCTTATACTTCTTCTCCTCCTTCTTCTCCTTCTTAAGAAGAGGGCACTCGGGTCGAAGATGACCCTTTTCGTTGCAGTGGTAGCAACATCTCGGGATTTCCTTTTCCTTCTCCTTCTTTTCTTTCTTTGATCCCTACAAAACTTGGAAAATTTTTTAAGAATTTAAGATCTTCGTAATCGAAACTTACCTTGCTATCTGATGCAGCTCTGAATGCAAGGGTCTTCTTCAGTTTTGTTCCGGTGTATCCTTCTTCTGCTTTAGCTTTGTCTCGTAGGCCATCAGATTGCCTAGGAGATCCTCCATGTTGAGCTCCTCTACCTCGTTCTCCTCCTCGATGGTGGTGACCTTCTATTCCCACTCCAATCTGAGAGAACGAAGAAGATTCCCTTGAAGCTCCCCCTTAATGAAGGCCTTTCCTAATGCCTTAAGATTATTTACTATGAGAGTGAACCTAGTGTTCATCTCACTCAAAGACTCATTAGCTTTCATAGAAAAAGACTCAAATTCTTGTGAAAGTAAATTGAGTTTAGAAGTCTTTACCTTAGAGGTACCCTCGTGAGTTACCTCGAGTGTGTGCCAGATCTCGTATGCGATGGCGCATTGCGAGATTCTATTGAACTCCTCCGGGCTAAGTGTGCAATACAACACGTTCATTGTCTTCGTGTTGAGTGAGAGTTCCCAGATTTGCAGCTGTGAGTATCCTGTGGTGGGTCTCTCCAGGATGTCGAATGGCATCTCTCATCTGGCCCAGATGGTGAAGTCGTTGGCTTGTAGCCAAGTCTTCATCCACAGCTTCCAGTACGGGCAATTGTTTCCATCAAAGAATGGCGATCTAGTGGTAGACTACCCCTCCAGAATCTTTGTCATGGAACTGCTCCCCTCCATTCGATCTTCCACGGATATTAGTCCTAGAAAGCGGAAACCTGCTCTCATACCAATTGTAATTCCCTACCGGAGGGGGTGAGATATGCGTGACGTAATAAAATGTGGAAAATAAATAGTAATCTCACAAAAAGAGCAATCACACAATTTGGCACAAGAATTTTTAGGTGGAAAAACAAACTGAGTGAAAACCACCACCTAACCCTCTCGAGTTAGGATTTCTGATCGACCTAGTCGATCAAATCCACTATACAAACTACTTTAACGAGGGTATTCAACCTCTATTACAACCACGCTACAAGTACGAGGGTAGCGTTCCTCAACCCCTCTTCACAAGGAGGATTTTGTCTCACGAAGGAGATGGGAATTGGCAACGCAAATACCCAACCAATAACAAAGAAAGATTACAAAACAACCTATAAAGCCAACAAAGATTAACCTAACTACTATAGGTAAAGATACTTCCCTTTGCTTGGAAGTGCGTCGGCTTGATGCAGGTGCGTGAACCACGCGGCGGCACTTGGTCACTCTCATAATCTCATAGGGAGAGTGGATGCACAAACGAAGATGAAGCTCTCAGGTGTGGACACGGGCTTTGGAGAGGTTAGAACTTCTTAGTATCAATGTGACACAATAAGAGTGGATAGTAGTCTTGCAAGGTGTGTTTCTACAAGGCAAGGGTCCTCTATTTATAGAGGGCCTAGGAAGGCTTTGGAAGCCCTTATAAAGCTTCCATAGCCATTGGGGTTGAACCCAAGGCAAAACAGGCCATAATCAGAATCAATCATGATTCTGACAGGGTCATCAGACGTTTGGTCCAGGTATCAGACATCTGGAAAACTTGTTTAAGACGTCTGGGAACTAAGTCAGACGTTTGATTCTAGGTGGGTTTCCTTCCTGACTTGGTTCATATCTAAACAGGGTTTTAGTGCATGGTCATCAGACGACATACAGGACGTCTGGCCCTGGGTCTGGACGTCTGGAAACCTATTGTACTGTGGAAATGGATTCCCAAGATAGGTTAACGGCTAGGAAATCTGACAAAGGAGATTTTGGGTCAACCAAGGCTAAACGGTCACATATCAGATGTCTGGGGTCTTCTACGGATGTCTGATATAAGCTTAACAGTCATATTCCTCAATGTTTACTTGGTAGCCAACGTTCCACTAATTGGACATCTGGCACAAACATCATATGTCTTCTAAGACGTCTGAACTACGATTTGAACGTCTGATTTCATCAGACATAAGCTACAAAGTCCAGCCTAAGTTATTGGACGTCTGAGTCAACAGTCAGATGTCTTAAAAGTCACTATCAGACGTCTGATTTCCAGATTAAATGTCTGATTAGGCTGTCAGAACCCTATTTTGGTTTTCTAAGTTCTCTACAGAAACCTATACTAGGGTTGTGTAGGTGTTCCTAGGACTACTTTAAGAGTTCTTTGAGGTTCTTTAACATAAGATCTAAGAAAGAAATAAAGAGCAAAACAAAGAAACAAAATTACATAGAACAAGATAAAAGAAAATTTATCCCATTCTTGTCTTCACGCTTCTTCAGGCTATCGCTTCTTGCGAAGGTCCTCTGTTCTCTGTCAAGCTCCTCCAATCCGCCATGGATGCGAGCTTGAACTCTGTCTAAACATGTCTCCATTTGCAATTAACCTAAAATCTAAGACTTTAAGTGTAAATATTAAATAACACATGTTTTGTTAGCATCAAAATAAACGATCGTGGTGCTCTAGCACCAATAAATCTCGCTCATCATTTTGGCGCTGTTACGAGGGAGGCAATAGATCCTGATTATTTTTCGCATTCCTCACACTTATTGATCTTTAACCTCTCTTTTCTTTCTTCTATTGTCTTGCAGGTACCCTGACAAGGAATCTATGAGCGGTAGAAAGGAGTAAAGTGCAATTGAAGACCATTGTAAGTGCTCCCCCATTCTTTACCCCTTCATAGTTTTCATTTCATCACTTTAATTCAAACCCTAATTAACCTAGGTGCTCTCATAAACCCTAAGGTTAGTTTGGTTGCTTGGTTGTCACCTCCACCCACCTCACCCCCGCTTATAAAAAAAAAATCTGATTGTGGGATTTATTTAAACTTACACATCTTATACACCCACACACACACTAAAGTGCACCACTCTTGTCTGATTCAATCACTTAATCAGGGAGCCGACCTAAGGACCCGGTACACCTCAATGCACTATACGAATAATTGATCAGACATCAGATTGAGCTAAAATTATTTGGGTGCCTTAATCAAGTGGTGCAAGAGGCCAATTGATTAAGCTGTTTGGGTTGCACCACTAGATAAAAGTGATACATCAGTAGCCTGCCTCATAGGATTCAGTTTTTAGGGCTAAACCAGGCACACCACACTATTTTTGATTTGTAAAGGAGTATATCTTCACTTGTGCTTTCAAAACTTGGTGTGACTCACAAAACCTTGTTTGAATATACCTGAAATTTGAATATTAAATGCTAATAAGCAAGATTTAAACCCTAAAATTCACTGCATCAAAAAATAATCTTGCTTAAAAACAATGGGTTGTGCACGCACACACATTAATCAATCTTTAATGGCACAACCTATCTAAAGGGCCCATCACATTCCTAAGCACATTCAAACCTAAGGCTAACTAAAATCAAGTAGACGTTGGCCTTAAGGATTTGACTCACTCTTCGGGGCCCAGATCGAGATTATTTTCGATTAATCTACTTCTACCGATCCATATGATGTCTAACTAGGGGAGCAATGTCAAACGATCGCAGTGGGGGGGTATCAAAGGAACCTGAGGCAAAAGCCAAGGGAAGAACCTTCTCCCTAATCCCTTGCTCAATTGGTTGGATTGAACGGAAATAAGTAGACCATATCATTTCTTTCATCTCAAGACGGCTTCTAAAAGTCTGTAGGTCTTTAGGCCACCCTGCCTAAGGACAGGTTTGATTGTTTGTACTACGAGGCACCTTTATTTTCTCTTTTTCCTCCCATTTTGCCATGGATCCTTCCACATCCTACACACATTTCCATTCCTACCCTCCTAACACATCTTATCACTGATATGATGATTATCCCAACCCGTGCTATCCTCAACCATCTGCTAGTTGGGATAATACTGATTGGGGATGTAATTTCGGACCTCAATGTTCAGGGTCCAACCCTAGACATCATGATTTTGATTTTTATCCTTCTCTGAGCTACACTGATTATAGATCTCCACCCTTTGAGGATCAACCTAACTTGATCTATAATCAAGAAGAATATGTTGATTATAATCCCTACCCTCCCTAGTATTACACTGCATATGGGTCACCACCCCTTTATGAACAATCAGAAATGACCTATTGTTGGTGTTAGAGCACCTTGTTCATCGATTTTGATGATAAAAAAACACTTATTATTTAATATTTGCATTTGAGTTATAGTTTCAAGAATAATGCAAATGGATTCAAGGATAAAGGAGTTCAAGTTTGCGTCCATGATGGATTGGAGGAGCTTGATGGAGAAGAGAAGATGGAGCTTCGCATGGAGCGAAAGCTTGAAGAAGGAAGAAGATGAAGATAGGATAGAAGTCAATTTGTTCTTGTATTTATTTGTCCTTTATTTCTTTGCTCTTTTCTTTCCCGAGAAATATTGTTAAAGAACTCAAAAGTACCATACCTTAGTCCTAGGAACACTTACACTATCCCTTGGATACTTAGACAATATTAGAAATCACTTAGAAAACCAAAATAGTAATCAAACAGCCCAATGAGATGTCCAATCTAGACCTCAAACGTCTGATCTTGAACTTTAAGACATCTGACCTTTTGTCTAGACATTCAAACACTTAGGCTGGACTTAGTGTATTCCGTTCTTTGGTTTCAGACGACCATCCATAGTCCAGATGTCTTAGAAGACGTCTGAAGACCTTCCCAGATGGCCAACTAAAGGACCATTGGCCTATCAGACAATCTTGGAGGATTAACCTATGATTATATTTAATTAGATTTCTAGACATCCATAGATCATCCTAGGCATCTGATAAATAGATGTTAGACTAAGATCTGACCTAAATCTGCTTTTGTTATAACCTAATACCCGTTTGAGCCTCGAGAAATTAATCCCGCAGAGATTTCTCATTCTAGATGTCTTGACCTTTTACCAGATGTCCTATATGTCGTCTAAACCTTATAACACTAGAATCCTATTTCGATCTGGTGAAAACAGGAAGAAAGCCATCTTAGGATTAGAAGTGTAACTTAGTTTCTAGACGTCTTGTAAATGACTTCTCAGACGTCCATTTTGATCTAACGTCGTCTAGATGATCAACTTTTTTAGATCAGATGACTGACCTTTAGATCAAACGAAGAAACAAACGTCTGACCTTAAGTCCAGATGTCTGAAAACCTTGTCAGAATCACAAATGACCTTGATTTTAGCTTGATTTGACTTGGATTTATTTCCAACGGCTATAAAATCCTTCCAAGACCTTCTAAATCTTTCATAGAGCTTCTATAAATAGAGGAGCACCCTTCCTAAGCATAGCACACCTTGAGAATACTAGTTCCACTCATATTGTGTCCAAGAAGAGAGAAAAGTGATTTTTCTCTCCAAGCCTTAGTCTACACCTCTTGAGAGCAACATCCTAGCTATGCACTTGCTCTCCCGCCTACACATACGAGAGCGTCATTGTGCCTTGTGTGGTTCACGCACACTGTGTTGCTAGCCGACGCACTTCCATCAAAGGGAAGTTTCCTTTTCCTATAGTAGCTAGATTAACATATTTACTTTGTGGCTCTATAGGATATTTTGTAAACTATCTTTGTTTGGGTATTCACTTTACGAATTACCATCTCCTTCGAGAGACAAAATACTCATGAAGAGGAGGGGATTTGAGGTACTCTACCCTCGTCTAGGTAATGTGGTTGTAAGAGGTTAAGTCACCCTCATTTAAGTGACTTGGTTAGTGGATTTGATCTACTATGGAGATCGGGAAATCCTAAACCAAGAGGTTTAGGTGGTGGTTTTTACCCGGGCTTGGGTTTTCACCTAAAATCCTTGTGTGCTTGTGAGATTTCCATTTGTGTGATTGTTTACATATTATTTCCTCTTCTTATTTTCATACCATATATCTCACCCCCTCCATCAGAAATTACACCTATTACCAGGGAGGGCCCTAGGAACCTCAATTTCTTGACTCCCCTGGACTGAACCCATGCCCACCCTACCCTGAATCAAACCATTTAGTTTTGGTGAACCAGGTCCAAGAAAGGGTGTTGGCTAACTTAAGGAACACCATTCAATCTTCAGAACCTCAACCAACACCCTACATTGAAGAATTGGAGTCTTTGATTCAAATGATTGATGATCTTAACAAGTATTTATTAGATTAGCTCCAAGATGTTAAGGATAAGGACTCGGGTGAGTTTTTACTTGGGAGTCAAAATTGAGGATGGAATTTGTGGTTGCTTTTGTTCAATCTTGGGATGATTCCCAGGATCAACTCCCTTTAAGGGAGCCAATGTCAGAACTCGCTCAAGCACTTATAAGGGGGACACATTTCACGAGAGCGGGGATGACCAGGTTGGTCTAGAACAACCAATTGAGGATGAATTGATTTCTTCATCCGAGATCCCTAAACCAGGGTACGGGGAAAAATGTCTCTGTGGACCAAGGAACAACATATAATCTTGAGACATATGTTAATGAGGATCCAGAATTCTTTGATTCTGAAGGTGAAGAATCTTTATGTGAAGTCTCACCTGAGTTTGAGGAAGATTATTTTAGTAAGCCATACAGGCTTGAGGAGTATAATGGATCATTTCATAGCCTAATAATTTAGGATTGTGATCCCATCGGGGCTAACATGGAAGATTCAGATCATGTTTTCATAAAGGATTCAATTCATAGCCCCATTCCTCAATCACACCTCGTTGAGCATAATGATGATTATCTTCTTGTGATTACCAAACCTAAGTCAATTCAAATTGAGCCATAAATTTTGGACTTGGATATTTTAGATGGGGTTGATAACACTTTCGAGGTTTCGGAAACTTTGATTATGGAGGATAGGAATTTGGAAATGAAGATCTAGGAAGCTAATTCTAGGGGAATCAGAAGTTAAGCCTAAGGGTTCCTAATTGCCTGAAACCACCAACCTTCTACGAGGACCTTATGACATTTTCAACTCTGAGGATGTCCAACCCAAGCAAAAATTAACTGATCATCTTTTTAATACAAATTTTCCTATTGTCCAACTTTTTGGACTTAGGCTACATCCTCATAAATCGTAGGCCCGACCCCGCATGCACAATGATCTCCGGTTCTGGGTAATTTTCATCTAGAGCCATCGAACCACTTGATGGTAACACCATCATGGGCCCTAACTAGACACATTTAGTCATGTTTGAATGATAAAAGATCCTACCTAATCATTTGAGGGCCACAACTCCACATTATTCTGATTTGAGAAGAGAATAGGGAATCAGGGTTAATTCTGTAATTTTAATAGCACATCACAAACACAGATTAATCATGGTCTCAGGGGTTAACTGAAGGTCAAATGAGCACAAAAGTCTAAAAAGTGGGTCAACACTAACAGAAATGGGGTTTCACGCATTTCAAGGGTGAAAACAGCAACAAAATCCTAATTATCAACCCACTTAAATTAAAGAGGTTTTGGTCAGGATAAGATTAATCTAAACCTCCTACAATTCATAGAAAACTATTCTAAGAGGTTTGGTACCTTTGGTTTGACCATCTAAACCTATTTTGACTTAGAACAGAGTTTCATATTGGATTTTTCCTTGATTTGGGCTTTTGTGCAAATTGCCCAAACAAATGTAGTCAAAACTCAAATGCAAGTTTACCATTAAATTTCTTGGGTCCAAATTAGGTTAGCACCAAAACTTGGGCCCAATCAGAGTCCATATTGACTTAGATTGCATTTTAGCCCATTAAAACTTTATTTCTTACATTCAGCCCCTTAGGTTTCAATTTTATTGTGGTTGGGTCCCTAACTTTCTCATCATTTTCTTCACTTAGGTCCTTGCTGCCATTAGTGTGAACTGAGCTCTGCAGCTGAGATTTAAAGGAGGATTTCTCCCTCAAATCAAAGCCAAATTTCTCCAAAATTGGAGAGATTGATCCTCAGACGATTCCTAATCAGTTAAGCTGACTCAAGAGCGCTGAATAGGCCCATGGAGATCAAGCGAATGCGATAAAATTTTGGGATTGTTTCCCTGAAATTGTGGCCAAATTTGACCCTTTCCGTGCTTTTGAGCTCGGTTTGGAGTTCTATAAAAAACCCTTGCATCCTGGGCATCCTCCTTAACCAAGAATCGATCGGGGAATACCTCTCCTCTCTCTCCTCTAGCCACTGCTTCTTTGAGCTCTAGTGAGCCTCTCCGCCCCCTTCATTGAGCTGGCCAACGATCAAATTGACCGGCTCATCATCTCCCTCTCTTCATCGTGCAACTTTCCAGCCAAAGAAAGTGCACCTCCGTCCTATCCTTCCTTGCCTCTCCCTCGACGTCGACTTCATCTTCCTCAACTCTGGCCCAACACCACTGGACGTCCTCACCCACTCTCTCTCACTCTAAGTCTCTCTTGTCTCTTCCTTTCACCCTCCTACTCCTTTCCACCCCCCTAGATTCTAGGATCACTCACCATATTACCCTCACCATCCTCATCTTCCCCATTGTCGGTGAAACTTTGATGAGTTTGCGCAACCTCCACACCACTCCAAACACCATGCCACCACCTCCACGAGTTCCGCCTCACCCCCTGCACAAAAGCCCTCTCCCTATTTTCACTTTCACCTACTCCATAACTTCCCCAAACACCGCCACCTTCGGTTACCTTCTCTGTCACTAACAGGCTTCCTTTGACCATTGCATGCCCTCCAACCACCACCATCGCACTCGCCTTCGTACAACGAAGCTCGTGAGCATATTTAATTGGGCCGTGAGGCCATATTTTCCCTCTTCAAGTCTTTGCTAGTTCGCAGTTGCCGCCACTGCCTTCTTTGATCACGTCAGCTCTACTCCAACCATCACTCACCCAGTAGCTACCCTCAGGAGATGCAAACTCAACTGATGAAGCTTCCCAGGTCCTCATTGCACGAGAAAGCACGAGCCAATGCCTCAATTTCTCACATCAACTAGCTACTGCTCGCAAAGGAAGTGTGAAGAGAAGAGCTCCTCCTTTTGTCCCACATTGTATGGGAATGAGTCTCCAGAAGTGGATAAAGGAATTCGCTACCTTATCTCTTTGCTTCAGAGAGCATGGGGTGAGGTCCCCTCGCACGCTCTCGTACACGCCGTCGCTCGTGGTTCACGCCATGTAGGTCTGGCCTGGATCCATGTACTTGATACTGTGTATACGAGTTTACTTGGCTAGAAAGAGAAGAGAAATCTGAGGAGGGGGGAGGGTTTTGCACTGTGGCCTTAGGATTTATGCCCCTCCCCTTCTCTCAGTACTTAGCCATTCTAAGGCTTTGTGAGGCCCTTATGCCTCCTTACTGCTGTGTTGCCTTAGCTCCACTAAGGCTTGAGATAAGGCATCTATGCCTTGGTTATGTCATCTAATTGGTTATTTTCGTGCTGTCATTGGTTCTGATATTACTGAGATCGTTGATTGCAGTTACTGTTGAATTATTTGAGTTAATTAGATTTTAGAAATTAGGGTTAATTTGGTGGTTCAAATCATCATTTTTACCCATTCTTTTTGCACTCTGATACCTGACTTTCTAAGATATTCTTCAGATATATATTGAGCATCATTTTGATTCTACTTTCACATTCTTCTTGATAATTATGATTAGTGATTGATTTGCCTATAATTGCTTCCTACAAACGACCTTGGACTCAGTTCTTATTTTTGAGATTATAAATTTAATTGCTGTATTGATTTTTGTCACTATACTACGATGCATTTTCCTAATACGATGATTTTCGACACAACACCACTCGACCCTAGGGCATGGGTCTGCATCACAATCTTGTCCACATCTGTGGACATCTTCTTGTGGGTCATAAAATCAACCTTTTTATTTTGATTTTGCGGGCATGACTTACACTTGTGAATCTTGATTTCTTCTTTGTTTGTATAGTGTGCCTAGCTGAAGTAATAAACTTAGCACGTATACAGTCTGTTTTCATCTCAGAGTTGACCTGTTAATCATGAAATTCAGGTGCTTTCTTCTCTACTGATGATAACGTCATCATCAGCCATAACTAGCTTTAATTAATCATAATCAACAAACAAATGCTCCTACATAACTGTTGAAGAGCCATAATTCATTGCATATCCTTTCTGAGAGACATACATTAAATCAGGGGTAAATTTACAGTTTTAGCATCATATCGTAAATGTAAAACAATCATAGTGTTTCCCAAGGGTTTAATGAAGGTCAAATGAGCATTAATGTCTAATAAAAGGATCCATGTAGATAGAAACGGGTTTCGTGCATTTCAAGAATTAATGGACATCTGAAACCCTAAAAACAAACCTGCTTAATTAATTGAGGCTTAGGTCAAGGTAAAATTCACCTAAGCCTTCTAGAAATCATAGAAAAATATTCTATAAGGTTTGGTACCTTTTATTTGACCATTGGAACCTATTTTGACCTGAAATAGAGTCTCAGACAGGAAGTTACCTTAATTTGGGTTTTGCATAAATTACCCAGTCAAACTTTGGTCAAAACCAAAATCATACTTCACCATCACATTCCTTGGATCCAAATTAGGTTTGTACCAAAATTTGGGCCCAATCAGAGATCATCTTGACCTAGTTTGCATTCTAGTCCAGTCTGACTCTTTTTCTTACACACACACCCCTAGCTTTTTCAATTATTTGCAAATAGGTCCCTAAGTTTTTCATATTTTTTACATATTGGTCCATCCACCATTATCGCAGAGGAACTCCTACTCTGATGACCTTCAATCAGAGATTTCTCTCTAATTTCTTGACGAATCTCTTCCAAAATTGGAAGGAGAACTCCTGAGAGAATCCCCTTCCATTTGAGCCACTCATTGGGCTCTGATTTGCACCCAAATCATCATGCGAATCCTTTGAAGTTTAGGATTCCTTTATGTGCAAGGTTCACATGCTTCTAAGTTTGGTTTCCAAGCTTGGAATGCCTTCCTAAGCCCTTTAAAAGGACCCTGGTCGCATCGTCAACCTCCTTAGCATGGTTTAGAGGTCGGAATCCCCCTCTTCCCTTCTCCCCGACCTCCACCGCCACCAACTCTGGTGAGCTCCTCTGTCCACCTTTATCATTCGCCATCATGGACAATAGCCGACGGATTCTCCTTCCTCGTCTTCTTCCACGTCGTGGAATACCAGCGGATGCCCCTTTCCCTGTCTTCGTCGCCGCTCCTTCACCACCGGAGATTTCCTCTTCTCCGACTCCCCTCCATCCCTTTCATCCAATTCAAGTAGGTTAATTAGGTCCCTCTAGTTCCTTAAGTTCTTTTCCCTCCTTCCAAACTCCCAATCGAACCTCGACGCCACCGCCATCCACCTTCGTTCCCATCTTCGGCCACACCTCCAGTGAGGTCTTCCTCTCACCTCACGCCACCAAACACCTTGCCAACCCTTCCAAAAGCTCTGTCGTTCATCCACCTTTAAAAGCCCTCTCCTATTTAGGGCTATTAACCTCCCAAAACCTCCTCCGAACAACCCACTGCCGCACCACCGTTTTCGACTTCGCCTGACCACCACACACGCCCTCACACCATGCAATCACTGCCACCACACTCTACACCCTCTGGCGATGCTCGTGGACTTTTTTAATGTGGCTAAGAGGCCGTGTTGATGATTTTCAGGTCTTCGTTGGAGCTTCGCCGCTGCGTCATCTTCTCCGACTTGTTCTTCGCCTTGTGGCCCTATTCTTCACCAAGAATCCTCCCAGGCCGTGCAGGTGCATCCCAGGACCCTTTCCAGGTCCCCAATTGATGACCTCAAAAGCAGCTGCAGCTCCAATTGAAGACACACAGCAGCTACATGCACGCGAAAAGGAAGAGTGGGATTTAGTCCCACATCGATGGGAGAAGAGCGCTTGAGGGTGCTTATTATGATTTTGTGATTATGCTTCTTTGCCTCAGACACGGGGGTGAGGTCCCCTTCACCAGAGCACCCTTGTCCATGCCCACATGCATGTGGGCCTGGACCCATTATCCATTTACCCTCCTAAGCCCTCACTCCTCGGCTACTACCCATGTCGATAGCCTTGGACTCGATACTGCTTAACCCAATTACCCGGTTATCTGAGAAACAAAAGGAGGAATTTGTGAGCGGGAGAGGGGGGGTTTCTCTTCGTGAAAAAGTTCCAGCACTTAGTCGTGAGAGAGCTCTTGTGCTTGTAAAGGAGGAAAGAAGAAGAGGAAAAGAAGAAAAGAGGCTTTCGTGCCTCTATGCTTAGCATTTAAGGTGTCTGAGCATCTATCCTATCATTTGATTACTGTAGCATTCAAGCTACTATTGGTTTATTTGATATAATTGAGATATTTGTCATGCATGCTTAGTTGGTGATTTAAATCACCACTTTTGGCTTATCTTTTATTCTTTTTGTCTCAAGATACATTGGATTTCATTGAATAGCTAATGTGACAGGTTATCATTCGTTGAATATCTTGTATTTGGTTCCATTATTGTGCTCATTTATATTTTAATTGAGTTTAGCGTGTGAATTGCAATACTTGCTCCTTTTGTTCGACCTCGGACTCTTCTTTTAGGTTTTGAGTTATAAATTGTATCTGTTATCGAGCTATTTAGGAGATTTTGCTACAATGACAAAACACTAAAAACTCTTTAGAAATTCGATTAAACATTTTGGCGCCATTGTCGGGGAGCAATGCGCAATTCATCGCTATTCGTTGTTTTATTTGATTATATTTGAGCACTAACTTGCCCTATTTGTTTTTTTGTGATTTTGCAAGATATATCACGAGGCAATCTTCTGCGCAAATCAGCCACTCCCAGGGTAGGTAATCTCTCTTCTTCCCTAATCTCCTAATCCTTGGAAGAGAGAAAAGGAAACAAAACTAATTAGGAATCACCTACCTTATTTTCATAGTAATTTTCATTTAAAGGCAAGTTTCTTAATTTGCGAAAAAATCAATATCTAATTGAAGCCTGAGACGATTCTGATTAGATATTCCCCATCCTGATTTCCTGTACCTACTAGGGATTATGCTTAATTTCTAATCTTCTTGGACTACGCACTTCTTGTTTGAAGTCCAGGGAGAACAATTTGAGATCAAATTGGATTTGGAATAGAGCAAATTAGGGTTTCTACATTAGGGTTTTGAAGCGTTAGCTCACATTTTGCTTGCATAAAAGGAAATTTACCCTCCCACATTTGTGTGCTACCCAAACCCATGCTTGAAAAGAACTAATCACTTAAACCCTAAAATCAGGCTCTAATTTCACTTGAACCTTGAAAATTGTGGACCTAATAACTTGAGAGACAATTCAGGGTGATTTCTGGGTCTTACCTAGATTTCATTCTCCATCTTTTAGGGCAAGTCATGTGAAGTTTGTCTACATTGTAGGCCAATCAACCTCTAAATTAAGGCACAAGTCAAATCAACTTCTAAATCAAGTGAAATCCGAGGCACAAATTAGGTTAAAATTGGTAGACTTAAGGTCTCAATTCGTATATTCCGATCTACTTGGAATCGCAGTGACAAGAAAGGTCAGGTGGGGGAAACCCTGTAACCTGTGGGGATGCTCTGCTGTGTAGGGGTCTTTGCAAGGCTCTCCCTTCCTGGCTGCCCAAGTAATTTTCGGGTGTGTAAATTTTTGATTCAGAGGTATCATTCTAGTCGAAACAGCCTTAATCATCCAAAAATCTTTAGGTGCATTAATTGGGTCCAATTCATATCCAGTCCCTCATCTTTTCTCTAGAGCACACACACAGGAAGGTCCTTAGGTTTTTAACCTAAGGGGCCTCATTAGATCTTCTTGGGATTTTCTTTCAAATCTAATCAGTTCCAATCTGATCCTGAGTTTGATTCTAAATCTTGAGTCCACCACCTGATTCGAAAATGCAACCTAACTTGTTAGGAAAAATGATTAGGAAACTGTTGAACGCAACAAATCTCTACGTTAACGTGTTTGGTTTTGGAAAACCTGTCGTTGTAGTTTGAAAGCGAAGAATTCATGTTCAACAAATAAAATTTATACCAAAATGAAAATTCCGGGTTGAACACAGGGAGGCGGACGTTTGATTTAAAAACTACGCGTTTCTTTTTATTTGTCACGAAGTAATTCAATTTAAAACTATCTAATTATTTACAATAAATAGAAGAGAGAGGGTAAGAGAGAGAGAGAATATTACACATAGAAATCAAAATGAGATGCAGAATAAACAAAGAATTTATCATTAAGAAGGTTGGTCATTACAACTAGAAAGCATAAAAAAATTACACTAGAAAGTGATAAATTTACTCTAGAAAGCATTAAAAGAATGGAGGGAGAAATGTCCTCCTCGACGATCACTTGGAGGACGAGCAGAACTACTCTAGAAAGCAATAAATCTATACTAGAAAGCAGTAAAAAGAATAGGGAGAGAGAAATCCTCCCCGACAGTCGCTTGGAGGACGAGTCGGATGGGACGACGCCTGGACGAAGGAGGATGACGCAGAATGAAGGAGGACGAAGTAGAAGAATGGGAACGGAGCAACACGTCGTCGTCGTCACGGGATCCACTTCCGAAGGGGGACAAAAATTTGGATTTTATCTCGCGAGAAGCATCCTGGGTGTGGGACAAGCTTCTCTTGAGCTTTGGAGAGGTAGAGAAGAGAAGGAAGGGATGAGAATTTCATATGGAGGGGGTCTCCTTTTATAGTTGCAAGGAGTGGGGGCAAAATGGTCATTACATCTTTAAAATAATAAATGAGGTTCTTTAGTGACGGATAAATCCATCACTAAAGCCCCTACGTGGGCGTAGCACCCACGCCCATGCGCACCTCCTCAGCTGCGCTCTTCCTCAACGCCCACGCAAGTTCATCAGACCTCAGCCGTCCGATCGCAAGATCAGACGGCTTAAGATGCGTGATCGCCCGTTGCTGCACGCCCACCTGGCGCGTGCGATGCCGCGTGATGCCGTGCGTGCAATCGCGCGTGATCTCAATTGAGCACAGACGGCCGTCCGATCAAGATCCAACGCCCGCCATCGCTCGCACGCCCGCGCCTTCCCTTCGCTGCGGTCCGAACCCGCGCCCACAGCTCGCGTAAGAGCGCTCCACCGCTACGCTACGAGGCGCGGATGGTCGAGCGGGCGCTTTTAGGCGCAGCTAACCATAGCCGTTGGATCAAGATCCAACGACGGAGAGGGAGCGGGTGCGGGGTCTTTAGAAAATGTATGCGACCGTTTGGGCGACTGGGATGGCACCACGTGGCTCCATCTTGGCCGTCCATCTTCTGGAAGTTGTAGATGGTGCCACGGATGTCGAATTGACTTGACTTTTGCGTCGTTGGGCTGCAATCGTCGATCTGAATTCATCCGTGGGGTCAGATTTGTCATTTGAAGAGCGGATTTACACCATCTTGGCCCTTGATCTTCTATGGTTCCCCGGTCACTATCTGATGCTACGAATGCCTGATTAGGGCGATCTTGGAGTCATTGAACTCCAATCGTCACCCTGATCACATCCATACAGTTGGATCTTCGATCCGAGGCCCCAATAAAATGTTTGGCTTGTCTAAGCACATAAGGAGACAATTAACCTCCATTTTATTCAAACTACTCTAAATGCAAGATGATGCATGTTATGCAATATTTATATCATGAAATGCAATCCTATGCTTAAGAACATGCATAAATAGACATCTTAAGTAGTGTAAATGTGTTTACATCAGAAACCTATGTCCCAAATGACTACGAAGATAAGATGATTGAGGTTGCCTATAGACACCATGAAGAATATTATGGAGCCTTAAATAGGGACATTTTTGCAAAAACAACAAACCACATTTTGAACCGTATTGAGATAATACTGACACAAATAAAGCACGGTTCAACCCGAGATGATCTCTTAGCAGAACACGTTGAATTGGTGAAATTACACAACAACGATTGTGTGTAATATTGGTCAAATCCTTCATTTTCGAAAGAACTCCAGAATCTTTTAGAGAGACGGGGAAAATTGTTGAATACATTATATAAAACTATTGATCAAAAATACCTATCAGAAGTAAATAACACATCTTGGAGTAATTTTAGTGATCTACATAATTTCCCAAATCACGGGTTCGATAATCGAGGTTGTTGTGGACCCCCAACGCTAATGGAATTAGACACAAATAATATACAGAATGACACACCTGATCTTGAGATGGGTTGGGAGGATCCAATTGCAAGTGTTCACAATTCTAAACTAGCCCTAAAAAACCATGAAGCTAGCTCACCAAGCCTAGATTTCCTAGACACCTGTAATGATGAGCTTAAAATAGAACCTCTCGAGAGTGTAAATCCCGAGCCTTATCCTGTTAAGGTAATTGTCGAGAATGACTCTAACATCCCAATAGAGCCCAACCTAGATTCTAGTGATCCAATCCTTACCCTTAACCTAGAATCTGGATTCGAGCCTATTTAGGATAATCATGAGGCCCAAAGTGATAAGAGTCAGATTTTGAATTTGAATTACGATTCTAGGCCTATATTTGATGAATACACCTCTCCAACCTCCTTAGAGACATAAACTGATTTTTTGAAAGTCACGTTGATCTATGATATAGAAATCGAGGGGTTGGAAGAGCTAGGACTCTATTAGGTCTATCCTAAGAACCAAGAACCTGAGTCCATGCCTAATAAGGACACCTTTTTTAGCTCAGAATAAAAAATTAGGTTAGATCCAAGTCAGGTTGTTGCTTCTTCGCATCTTGATTCATTCAATGGTGGAACCTCCAACCTGGAATCAGGTTCAGAACATGATCTTCGCAAATTCTCCGATGATTTCTAATCCTACTCTGATTTCGAAGAAACTTTGTTTCCTAACATCTATGAACCAATTTACAACCTCAGCATCCATAACTCATTCTTCAACTTTGACTCTATGATCTTTGATCCTGAGATCATTGATTCAAAATTAGGTTCCATTGAGGTGGAATCATTTATTTTTGATCTATAGGAATTAGAAATAGTAAGTGCTGAGAGTGTCTGCAACCAAGAATTTGAATCTTTTATTGACCTAGATTTTCATGACCCTATAAGCACTCTCTAAGCATTTACATTTGATTTTAATGGGCTTTATGAGGACTCTCTAGATGAACCTACTTTTGAATCCTTTCTAGAGGAGCCCTCAACACACATAGTTCTCAAAGAAGCCACCTCTTCTGATCCACATACAGAGCCTTCCAAAACTCATTCCCAACCCCGACCTGCCACCAGAATCAACTTCTACTCTGATTCACTTTCTCTGATCTGGTTGCATATGATTCTTCTCCATCCTTTGATTGGGTTTCATATTCTGATTAGATCGGTAATCACTTCCCATCCTTTTCCGATCCTATTAGTAGGGTTCCTACATCCTCTACATATCCATTTTCTTTTGAGGATCCCTACTCTAACCAGGCTGAATTGACTCAACCAAACCCCAAATTCTCACTTCCACATCCATTTGAGCCTCAAAGGATCTTGTGGGCTCTGTATCTCTTGAGTCACATCTATCAACCCACCAGATTGATTGGATTTAGGCTACATTATCAAACTGGAGATCTAAACAAGCACCTGGTTAGACCAACTAGGCTATTGATTAAGGTGTTTGTTCTACAAAATTTCTCTGATTTGACCATCCCTTTTCCTTGATCACCTTCTACTCGGCTGAAGGCATTGAATTTAACGCCTAAGGGGAGGCAACTCGTCATTCTAAAAACACAAGACCCATCTGATAATCTTTTAAGCTTCACGTCTATTGCACTTCTGAGTTCAGTTTTAGAATAGTCGACTCCACCTTTGGTATTTGTATCAAAGCTTGAAATCTTCCGCAACAGTCATCCCGACCTGTTCACCCACCCTTTGAACCTGTTCTAACCCATGAACTAAGCTAATTTCATACCCTCTAGTGTACAATGAGGACATTGCAAAACTTCGGCATGAGGGGGTGTTAAAGTGCAAACATATGGAAATTAAAACTTTTTAAGGGGTTCTCACAAAAAAAAACATATTCAAAAAACCAAAAAAATAAAAAAATTTGAAAAAGAACAAAAAAAATGGAAAGGGGAGGAAATTCTAAGGGATCATTGCATATCATTTATGAGGAGAAAAAGAGGAAGAGTTTAAATGTCAAAAAGAAGCCACAATTTAAAACAAAAAGTGTTAGTCATAGTAAATGATTATGGGATCTACTTAAGTTCTAGACCAAATCAAAAGAAAGAAAAATAATAATCAAAAGTGCTAAAGAGAAATGGAGATTAGTACGAGTGCTGATCTTAGGCCTCTTGGGCTTATTTTAAGGCTTAAATATTCATGTATCCATTAAGATCCGGATAGTCCTCAAGAGGTTGAGGAAAATATGAAGCTTACGTATTAGGTCTAAGGCTTAGGTAGTATTCGACCTCGTTACCTAACCTTTGGTTTGCGGGACTTGGTAACCTAAGCACCCTAATCCACACACCAGTCTGGTTCAGTGCGCTTAACAATAAAAATCATGCAAAAACATTTATTCTGTTATGAAAAAAGCTACCTAGATTAGGAGCGGCTTAAAAATACAAGTTGATTTGGATGAGTTCCTGATGCGAAGAGGTGGAAAATTCCCCTCGAAGATGTGCAATAACATATAGTCTCCTTGGTGCTTGTCTCCTGGGATATCTAAATATTATACCGGGGGCATGTAAGCACCCTGTGCTAGTTTAGGTGCCATGGGTGGGATTATCCCGAAATGTCGATTGCTAAGGCCTGAATTTAGCTACATAACACCATGGGCGGCACTATCTCAAAGCGTCAAAAGCCAGGGTTTTGGGGGTTGCCATGGGCGATGCTATCTCGAAGCATTGAAAGCTAGGGACCCTTCAAGGATTGATGGTGGGAGCAAGGAATTCGATACATATTGTGTTTAAGGCCAATCTGAGGCCAAAAAAATAATTAAGAAAAAGAGAGAGAAAGCTCTCCAAAAATGCAATGAAATTCTTCTATCCCTCTCTCTTACAAAAACACACTGCAAACTGAACCTGAACTAACCATGTTAAAAGCACGGGTGCTTTGACAGCTGGGTTCAATGAACCTTTGGATAGTTTTTGCGGGCCTTAGAAACCTTCACAGTAGACTAAGGCTAAAGCTGTTCAGGTCTGGATATTGGTTGGTACTTGAGTACCTCTAGGCCTACTATTAGCATTCTGACCTAATTTCTAAAGAAAAGAATAAATCAGGACTCTGAACTTCAAAGCATGGTATAGAACTCTAGTTCTTTTCATAAGATTTTGCTAAAGGACTAGCAAAAGTTAAGCATGAAGGTATGATGATAATGTCATCGTCAGCCATAACTACCTTTAATTAGTCATAATCAGCGGACAAATGCTCTTACATAACCGCCAAAGAGCCATAATTCATTGCATATCCTTTCTGAGAGACAAACATTAAATTAGGGGTAAATATACATTTTTAACATCATATCATAAAGGTAGAACAATCACGAGGTTTCCCAGGGATTTAATGAAGGTCAAATGATCATTAATGTCTAATAAGAGGGTCTGTGTAGACAGAAATGAGTTTTCACGCATTTCAAGAATTAATGGACATTTGAAACCCTAAAAATAGATCTACTTAATTAAATGAGGCTTCAATTAGGATAAAATTCACCTAAACCTTCTAAAAATTATATAAAAATATTCTATAAGGTTTGGTACCTTTGATTTGACCATTGGAACCCATTTTGACCTAAAATAAAGTCTCAGACAGGAAGTTGCCTTAATTTTGGTTTTGCGTAAATTACCCAGTCACACATTGGTTAAAACCAAAATTGGACTTCACCATCACATTCCTTGGATCCAAATTAGGTTTATACCAAAATTTGGGCCCAATAAGAAATCATCTTGACCTAATTTGCATTCTAGTCTAGTCTGACTCTTTTTCTTACACACACCCCTAGCTTTTTAAATTATTTGCGAACAGGTCCCTTAGTTTGTCATCTTTTTTACATATGGATCCATCCTCCATTATCATGGAGGAACTCCTACTCCGACAACCTTCAATCAGAGATTTCTCTTTGATTTCTTGATGAATCTCTTTCAAAATTAGAAGAACTCCTAAGAGAATCTCCTTGCATTTGATCGACTCATTGGGCTCTGATTTGCACCCAAATCATCATGCAAATCCTTTGAAGTTTAAGGTTCCTTTATGCGCAAGGTTCACGTGTTTCCAAGCTTGATTTCCAAGCTTAGAATGCCTTCCTAAGCCCTTTAAAAGGACCCAAGTCGCATCGCCGACCTCCTTAGCATGGTTTAGTGGTTGGAATCCCCCACTTCCCTTCTCCTCGACCTCCAACTCCACCAACTCCGACAAGCTCCTCTGTCCACGTTCCTCGTTCGCCGTCATGGACAATAGCCGGCAGATTCTCCTTCCTCGTCTTCTTCCATGTTGCGCAATACTAGCGGATGCCCCTTTCCCTGTCTTCTTCACTCCTTCACCACCGGAGGTTTCCTCTTCTCCGGCGTCGGCCAATCAAAGCTGGTGCCTCTCCATCCCTTTTGTCCAATTAAAGTAGGTTAATTAGGTCCATCTAGTTCCCTAGGTTCTTTTCCCTCCTTCCAAACTCCCAATCCACCCTCGATGCCATCGCCATCCACCTTCGTTCCCATCTCTGGCCAAACCTCTGGTGAGGTCTTCTACTCGCCTCACGCCACCAAATGCCATGCCAACCCTACCAAAAGCTCCTCTGTTCATCCACCTTCAAAAGCCCTCTCCTATTTAGGGCTATTCACCCCTCCAAACCTCCTCTGATCACCCACTACGCATGATCGTTTTCGACTTCGCCTGACAACCACACACGCCCTCACGCCACGCAACCACCGCCACCACACTCTACACCCTCCAGCGATGCTCATGGTATTTTTTAATGTGGCCGAGAGGCCGTGTTGATGATTTGCAGGTCTTCGTCGGAGCTCTACCGCAGCATCATCTTCTCTGGCTTGTTCTTCACCTTGCGGCCCTGTTCTTCACCAAGAATCCTCCCAGGCCGTGTGGGTGCGTCCCAAGACCCCTTCCAGGTCCCCAATTGATGACCTCAGAAGCAGTTGCAGCTCCAATTGAAGACACACCGCAGCTACATGCCCGCAAAAAGGAAGAGTGGGATTTAGTCCCACATTAGTGGGAGAAGAGCGCTTGAGGACACTTAGTATGATTTTCTGATTATGCTTCTCTACCTCAGACATCGGCGGTGAGGTCCCCTTCACCAGCGCACCCTCGTCCGTGCCCACATGCATGCTGACCTGGACCCATGATCCGTTTACCCACCTAAGCCCTCACTCCTCAGCTACTACACACGTCGATAGCCATGGACCCGATACTGCTTAACCCAATTACCCAATTATCTACGAGACAAGAGGAGGAATTTGTGAGTAGGGGAGGGGGGTTTTCCTCTCCATGAAAAAGCTACAACACTTAGCTGTGAGAGAGCTCTTGTGCATGTAAAGGAGGAAAGAAGAAGAGGAGAAGAAGAAAAGAGACTTTTGTAACTCTATGCTAAGCATTTAAGGTGTCTGAGCGCCTATCCTGATTACTTTAGTGTTCAAGCTGTTGGTGCTAGAGCACCACGATCATTTGTTTTGATGATAACAAAACACGTGTTATTTAACATTTGCAATTTGAGTCCTAGATTTCAGGTCAATTGCAAATGTGGACGTGTTTAGACGGAACTCGAGCTCGCATCCAGGACGGATTGGAGGAGCTTGACGGAAAACAGAGGAGGTTCGCGTGGAGCGACAGATTGAAGATAGAAGACAAGAAGAATAGGATAGATTCTTTTTAATCCTTTCATGTACTTTTATCTTTATCTTTCTTGCTCTTTATTTTCCTTAGAAAATTATGTTAAAGCACCTCAAAGAACCCTAACAGTAGTCCTAGGAACACCGGCACAACCCTAGGATACTTAGGTTTTCTGTAGAATACTTAGAAAACCAATACAGGGTTCAAACAGCACTTCCAGACGTCTAATTCCCAAATCAGACGTCTGATAAAGTATTTTAAGACGTCTGACTGTTGTGTCAGACGTCTGATATCCGTTAGGCTGGACATACCTAGTTCTGTCTGATGAAATCAAACGTCCAGACCTAATACCAGACGTCTTAGGAGACGTCTGATGGACTTGCCAGACGTCCAGATAGTGGACCGTTGGCTACCTTAACAGGCGCTCAAGAATATGACCGTTAGAGCCTTATCAGACGTCCATAGGACTGACCAGACATCTGATAATTGATCGTTTTGCCTCGGCTGACCCAAAATCTCTTCTCAGAGATTTTCTAGCCGTTGCAACGGTTGGAAAATCCATTCCGTAGGAAAAGTAGGTTTCCAGACGTCCATACATAGTGCCAGACGTCTTGTATGTCGTCTGATGGACTTGCGCAAAAACCCTGTTTAGATCTGATTCAAGTCAGGAGGAAACCCGCATAGAATCAGACGTCTGACCTTGAAATCAGACGTCTTAAAGTGGCCTTCCAGACGTCTGATGACAGAATTAGACGTCTGATAACCCTATCAAATGTCATCATTGTCCTGATTTCGGCCTGATTCTCTTGGGCTTTGCACCCAACGGCTATAGAACCCTTCCTAAGCCTTCCAAAGCCTTCCTAAGGCCTCTATAAATAGAGGGGAACCTTTGCAACACAAATATACACTTAGAGACACTTGGATACACTTAGCTACACACTTTCACACTCTTTTGTGTCCAGAAAAGATCTTGCTCTCCAAGCTTAAGTTCCATTCTCTAGAGAGCATCAAGCTTCGCGCACCCGCTCTCCCGCCGTTGTTTACGAGAGCGAAGTTGCGCCGTCCCGTGGCACACGCACCGTGTCACCAACTCGATGCACTCCTTGCAAAGGGGAGTTTCCTTATTCCTATAGAAGCTAGGTTCTTAATTTCTTTGTTGGCTCTATAGGACTTGTTTATTTTATCTTTGTCTTTTGGTTGGGTATTCGCTTTGCGAATTCCAGTCTCCTTCGTGGGACAAAATCCTTCTCGTGGAGAGAAGGGGTTGAGGAACGCTACCCTCGTACTTGTAGCGTGGTTGTACTGAGGTTGAATCACCCTCGTTTTAAAGTGATTCGGTTAGTGGATTTGATCAACTAGGTTGATCGGAAAATCCTAACTCGAGAGGGTTGGGTGGTGGTTTTCACCTGGTTTGGGTTTCCACCTAAAAATCTTTGTGTACTCGTGCGATTGATTTTTTGTGAGATTGCTTTATATTTTATTTCCGCATTTATTACGTCACCCCTCCTCGAAGGGGGAACCTACACAAGCTACTATTGGTTTATTTGATATAATTGAGATATTTGTGATGCATGCCTAGTTGGTGGTTTAAATCACCACTTTTGGCTTATCTTTTATTCTTTTTGTCTTAAGATACATTGGATTTCATTGAATAGCTAATGTGATAGGTTATCATTCATTGAATATCTTGTATTTGGTTCCATTATTGTGCTCAATTATATTTTAATTGAGTTTAGCGTGTGATTACAATACTTGCTCTCTGTATTCGACTTTGGACTCTTCTTTTAGGTTTTGAGTTATAAATTGTATCTGTTATCGAGCTATTTAGGAGATTTTGCTACAATGACAAAATGCTAAAAACTCTTGAAAATTTTGATTAAACATCTACTCTGCTCTTTTCATGTCTTTTTAAAGACAATGAGGGCATTGCATTAGATAGACATGATGGGGTGGATGTCCTTATCTGAATTATTTTGTTAGTTCTATAGATTCTTTTTATTTTCTCTTGATTGATGAAAAAAAAATTGAATTAGGAAAAGAGAACTTGGGCATTAGAAATTTATCAACTTTAGGAAATGATACAATAGGACATGAACACTTAGATTCTTCAAGTCTTCATGCTTAATCAACCCAGGTGTCCACTAAAATGTGAACTTGTTTCTCGAGTCCTCGCCATTTGAAAATTCACTTTTAATTGATTAAATAAGTTGGGGTGATAAGTACACGACTTATCAACCTACCCTCTGATTTGAGGGGACTTTATGTTTAAAGCATCTGTACACTATTTACACTGACTCACTTTTCGGTGGTTTTATTTGAAATTGGGAAGCTAATGAACTTCCTAGGTTGTATGGTTGGCAAGTTATTGTAGGTAACAGTCCATTGGCCGGTTGTCCAGATCCCAACTATACGACCATTCTCATTCTACTGCCTTCAGGTAAAACCTAGATTAGGGAAGCTGCCTACTAAAAAAATATGATGAGAAATAGAAAAGAAGAAAAAATAAATAAGCCACACTTCACCACAAGTGTATAGTTGGCAAGTTGCTGTGGGTTTAACGCTCGATGGGATGATTGTCCAAAAGCCATCTCACGAAATGCACATTTAATTCCAAAAACATAGGAAGAAGTAGGGAAGTAGAATAAGCCGGGGAGATATACATTGAGTTCACCCTTGTGTTGACCTCATAAAAAGAGGAAAGTAAGGAGAAAGCTATCGGTCAAAAAGCTAAACCTTTAGGCAGAAAATTATTTTAAGGTCACTTAGGGTTCGTAGAAACCTGAAGTCCATTCTAGTTGTCGATCAGTGAGTCTATCATAGTCACAAAAAAAAAAGCTTAGAACTTAGAGTTCTTTTCAAGTTTTGAGTGGATTGGGTAGCCGTAGAAAGCTGTCTCGAAACTCTAAACTGAAAAAAAAATCAAAACAGAAGAAAAAGAAAGAAAAAATATATTTATTTTTGAATAAGCCGAGAGTCTGGGGCAGTCTGCATTTTGGTAGACACTCAGGCGCTATTGAGTCTCTATAGTTCAGGTCTTTAGTAGAAATTCCTTAGTGTTGAGAAAAAATTATTACCCAAATAATTTGATCCTAATTTTGTTTATAAATGGCATTAGTTTGCTATGGACTAGCAAAAGATAGGCATAGGGGTGTGATGTAGACACATCAATTTTACATAAACTGTCTATTTATACGTGTTCTTAGGTGTCTAATTGAATTCAACACTATAAATATTTCATAGGATGCATCATTCTTCATTTACAATAGATTGTACAAATTATAGGTTAATTTACCCTTTTTTGTGGTCAGGGGACAGGACAACATCTTTTTGGGGCCTCGGATTGAAGATTTATCTGTACAAATCTGATCAAGGTAACGATCGACGTCCAACGCCACTAAGGTTGCTCCGATCAGACCTCTGTAGCATCAGATGCTGTCCGAGGAAAATCAGAAACCAAGGGGCAAGGTGGTGAAAATCTAGACTCCATAAGACAAATCCAACCGCACGGATGGATTCGGATCGACGATTGCAACCCCGCAACATGAAATTCGACCCAATCCAAGATTCATGGCACCATCTACGAGCGTTGGAAAAATGAACGGCTCAGATGGCACCCACGTGGTGCCATCGAAGTCGTCCACAGCCATTGGCCTCCTCCTTCATCCACACTCGTGAGATCTCGACCATTGGATCGAGATCCAACAGTCTAGAGCGAGCATGCTTAAATTCAGAAATGCAACACAAAGAGGGGAGTAGCACAGTGGTTAAGGGCGTTATGTGGAACGAAGGGCATGAGTTCTAATTTGCGTGAGCGGATCAAATCCGCTGAAGTGGTAGGCACAGTGAAATTCAACCGCACAATTGAGATTGAATGACAACGACAGTGGCTACGTGGCATGCTTAGGTGCACTGGATGAGAGTGCTACGATCATGCACAATCATACACTCGATTGCATGGGGAAGCATTAGATGTGCTAAAGGTAAGATGGCGCACATTCTCAACCCTTTGATCGTGATCCAACGGCTCAAAAGTGGCACCTCTTCAACGAAGGTAACGCACGTGCGAGCTGACATCGCCTCCGCAACGTGTGATCAAGATCGAATGCTCCTCCTCTCTTCGCGCACCTTCATCAACATTTAGCTTTAGTGATATATGCGTGTGTCACTAAAGACTTGCATTTAATTTTCAAGTTATGAAGTGCCCCTTTTGTCCCCATGTCCTCAACTATAAACAGGACCCTACTCCCTACATATTTCTTCATCCCTTCTCTTCTTGTCCCACCCTCTCCAAACTCTGAGAGTTGGTCCCATACCCAGGATGCTCCACTAAAGCTAGAGTAAAATAATTTCATCCATCCTCTCACCCCCTTTGTGGAGCATCCCGTGGTTGTCTTCTCACCACACTCAGGAAGCGTATCCCACTGTGATGCTGCCCTACTTCGTCCTCCATCCTATAGCCCCATTCTCCCTCGTTTAGCATCTCACCACCCTCTTCGGGCGATCTGTCAACGTGGCTCATCCTCCAAGCAGTCGTCAAGGAGGATTTTCTCATCCCTATCTTTTTACTACTTTCTAGTATAGTTTTCATTTTTGCAAGTAGTTGTAATGAATATATGATTTGAAATATTTGTTCACTCTCTCTCTCTTTCTTTTGTTTTATTATTCTCTCTTTCTTTTCTATTATTTATTCTTTAAGTAGAATATCTAGCATAGATTAATTTCCACCAACTAATCTACATTATGAAAATAATTCCAAACACGATTTTTAATCAAACGTTAGCCTCCCCGACTTTGACCCGGGACTCACCAGAGTTTTGGTAAAATTATTTGGAGCGAATTTTCTTGCAAATTTTACGACGACTCGAGTTTTCCAAACTCAAACTTTTTGCAACGAAAATCTCACTCATTAGTTCTACTCTTATAAATCTTGGCATTTTCATATGCATTATTCCTAATTTCCTCCAACTCAGTCGATTGGAGTTTGCGATGTTTTCTGACTTGACCTAAATCCATATTAAACTGCCTAATTGCCCATTAAGTTTTATGCTCAGTTTATATGGGTAAATGACATACCTTACCAAACACAAAGTGATAAGGTGAAGTGCCCATATGAGTCTTAAAAGTTGTATGGTACGCCCAGAGTGCATCATCTAAGTTGGTAACCCAATCTTTTCTATTTGACCTAACCATTTTCTGTTGGATAGTCTTAATTTTTCTATTGGACACCTCTACCTGACCATTAGTTTGCGGATGATAAAGTGTGGAAATCTTGTGTGTGACCCCATATTTAGCTAATAGATTCCTAAAATGGACATGGGTAAATTGAGAACCTCCATCACTAATAATAGCTCTAGGCATCAAAAACCTACTAAAGATGTTCTTAATAAAATCTATCACCACTTTATGATCATTAGTTTGGGTTAGGATTACTTCTATCCACTTGGACACATAATCAACAACTATTAAGATGTACTAGTATCCAAAGGAAGACATAAAAGGTCCCATAAAATCAATCCCCCAACCATCAAAGATTTCAACCAGAAAGATTAGGTTTAGGGGTATTATATCTCTGCAGGTCATGTTTCCAATTGATTGACAATGTGTACATGCCTAAGAGAACTGATAGGCATCTTTGAAGATGGACGGCCAATAAAATCTAGATTGTAAAATTTTTGCAGCCGTTTTCTTTCCGAAAAAGTGACTACCACAATCAGATGTTTGGAAAAAAGTTATGTTATGGTATTCACTTTTAGGAACACACCTTCTTATGATCTGGTCAGCACATATTCTAGAAAGGTTAGAGTCATCCCAAAAGTAGTATTTGGTCTCAGCATAAAATCTATCTCTTTCTTGTTTAGAACAATCATTAGGTACTCTCCTATAAGCCAAATAATTCACTATATCTGCATACCATGGGAGTTTAACTCCTTGAGATGTTTAGATAGACTCATCCAGAAAGGAATCAGAAATAGGAAAATTTGGATGAAGGTTTTTGACTAGGATCCTAGATAAATGATCAACTACAACATTCTGAGAATTGGCTTTATCTTTGATCTCCGAACTAAATTCTTGTAATAATAACATCAACCTAATAAGCTAGGGTTTAGCATCCATTGTAGCTAAAAGGTGCCTAACTGTAGTGTGGTCTATATAGATAGTGACATGTGATCCTAATAGATAAGTCCTAAATTTTTCCAATGCAAATATCACAGTCAGAAATTCTTTCTCAGTAGTATTATAATTTTCTGTGCATCATCAAGTGTCTTACTAGCATAATATATCACTGTGAGCTTTCTATCAATCTTCTGACCTAGGACGATGATCGACGATCTGAAGAGTGTGTTAGTTAGGATTAATTAATAATGTCGTAGTATAGTGTCACAATCCCGATGGATGTCATTTATTTATATAATTTTGACTGGTTTTATTTTAGGTCGTTTACTGGGAGGCAGTTATTGATATACATCACTCTCTATTATCCAAAACTCATCTTTTATTCCAAAAATTTTAAGTTTATTTATAAATGAATGAATAATGAATGAAAGATTTAAAGAATGAACTAAGCTAAGTCAGGAACAAATGAATTATTTCAATGACAATGGCTCCAAGTTATATACAGGTATAAATGCATTTAAAACTAATTTAGGTTAATTATGTACCATACCATCTATGACATGCTTTAATATAAGCACAAAAAGAATATATATATACAACTATATAACTTATTATACTAAAATATACATAGTATATACACTAACATATGTAAACGTCACTAAAAAGCCTTAAAAACAATTATATGCAAAGGTAAAAAGATATATATAACATATAATACACACACACGCACACACACACACACACGCACTCTCTCTATATATATACATATGTACACTATACTACTAATATATATATATATAAACACACTACTCACTACTTATGACTCACACTTAACTAGCTGCACTCACACAGACATGCTTAACTTATAACACATCCTAATGCTTAGTTAATTTAACCTAACTTAACTACATTCTAACCTAAAAAATGTTTGATCTACAAGCCCCCCTTCGCAGAATCAACCACTACTAGGTAGGCTCTAGTTTTTATTTAGTGTATTTATGTATAGTTTGAGCCACCACAGGACTACAAGAACCACGAGTTCCCAGCCCACTCACTCGCAGGCCTCTCTATCTCTTCTCTCTCGGGTTAATGGTTAGATATGCTCGTAGGGATTTGACCTCTTTACTGGACAACAAGCTAATGGGCGCGATTGCTTTTATACGGTGTTGAGTGTTTCTCAGGTCACAATGTGGCATTAACAATAGGCGCCAATTTAACACGCCCAGTGTGGATTGTAGTCGAGTTTAGGGCTTAATTAAGAGATTAAATAATTAATTATTTTACAATTAAATTATATATACATGTAGCCTATACATAGGGCTACCTATTGATATAGTTTATTTACAATAATTAAATATATAAATATATTTAAAAATTCCTTAAAGTTATGAATAAGTACATGTTCAATTTAGGTTTAATTTCTTAATTAGAGTATAAATTAATGACTTGATTCTATAATTTATTCATAAATTAGTTGATTTACATTATTAACTAATTATTACAAATTTTTTAATTTTTTTATTGATTTATTTCTATTTATACATATTTAATTTACATTATTTACATATATATACAGTATAAATAAGTTATAAATATATTGAAAATACTTGAAATTACAGTATACAACTATACAGCATAATTTATTTCATTATATTATTAAATTACTAATTTAAATTATATTAACTTAATAATATACTTAATTAACTTATAAACATAAATATATGTAAAATATATATAAATAAATAAATATTAGGGTATATTACTATACAATATAATTACTTTAAGTTATATATATAGTTATAATTGTGTTTATAATATATACATAGCTATTTTATAAATACCTATGGATTGGGGATCAGGGGTAGCACAATTGGTGCACCTTCTCCCCATAAGGCACTCCCTATGCGGGGTGCGCAGGGTCAATTCCCCGTGGCTTGCCCATTCGCATATAGTGTCCTCATGGGGATGCATCGCTGATGTTGCCCCGCCTCGACTCGGCGCCGGAGAGTGGCTGTGAAATCACAGAGTGGCTCCATGGCAAGCGAGAAATTCGAGGGTCCCTAGGGGGGTGGGGTCTTCCCCCTCCCTCCCCTTTTCTAAAAAAAAAAAAATACCTATGGATTATATATATAATATAAATAAATAAATACGTAATTATATTATTATAATATATACTATATAACTTAATATAAATACCTATCTAAGTAAATAAAATGAATATATAAGTCATTTATATACTTTATATACATATAAAATACTATATACAAGCATAAATACTATGTACATACGTATTTTTATGGATTTTTGAAGCTTTTCAGATTTTTATTTTCTTTTTGTGTTTCATAAAGGTAAGGGAAGAGGAGGGAAGGTTGAGAAGGGAAGAACTCTTTTTTGTGTTTTATGTGTTTTTCTTTTATTTCAAACTAGAGAAGGCCTTAAGCTTCTACTGGTACATTTTCCTAGCTTGAAAGCTCAAAACCTAAATCTAACTCAACATACACCTAAAACAAAACCTAATTGTACTCAAGACACTTTTATTTTATTTATTTACATTTATTTTTTATTTTTTATACTATTTATAATGAAGGCTAGAAAGTAGGCTTGTAAAGGTTAGAACATGAATATAAGGCCTGTAAAATCAGTCTAACATGCTGGAGAGAATAGGTATAGCATTATGAACATTTTGGCCTCCATAGGAATTAGAATCAGGCTAGGAAACATGCTTTATTAATACGAGCAACATTAGAATTCCATTTTGGATAGATATCCGTGTAAATTACTATTGACAAAGCTTTATTTCAAATATGCAACAATGAATTACAACATGTTTCAAAGCTAAAAACAATCTAAACATATAGCTAACAACTTGTTCTCATATTAGATCATCTCAAGACTTCATTAGAACTCAAGCAGGAGATGCTTGGATCAGTCATCCAACACCCTGACAGTATGTTCTAGCTGCTACAATCCATATTCTTTAAGCTTTGCTTTTGAAATTAATTAGTGCCTTCCAAAACTTCTTATAACCTCTAAAGATTAAATTTATGCGAATTCTATTTCAGAAACTCATTTCAAACACACTTCATTCAAAAGTAATTCCCAGATCTCAATCAAACATTGAAATCTTAAACTAATTCAGATGATGTAGCTGTTATTGCAGCAGATGGTGTACTGACAAGAGAATCCCAAATCAGTGTTTAAACTTCCAAACCTCAATCAGAACACTCCATTATGCTTTAAAATCATCTTGAAAATTAGACTTGTGCATTAAAATCTTTGATGAATGCTTAAAATCCAAATCTCCTCTCAGACCCAGGATATTGGAAATGCATCCCAGATCTGAGTTTAAACTAATAAGAACTCTTTCCTATGCATTGTAAATCATCCAAAGGAGATTTGGAACTCTCTGAAAAATAAATTCAAGCTCATTGGACCTCATAAAACCCTAAGAGACTCTCCTTCTTTCACTATAGACAGTGAAGAAGGAAAGTACACTCAAATATCCAAATCCAACTTAAAACATTTATCTCTCATTTATAGTTGTCGTGAATATCCTCTGATACTTCTAGAATCCTATCAAAACCAATTCAAAGTTTAATAAACTCTGAAAACTCAAATTAGACTATAGAATCACTCGAAAACCATTCATAAACCTTCATTCCAATCTCCCAAATATCACTCAAATCTTGATACATGGATTAAAACTCTTTCAGATCAAACTCAACTGTTGCCCACCTAGGCCCTTGATATAGCTTTGCCAAAGTGATATGCCCACTTTGAATCCCTGCACACTATTAATTAGTGTCCAGGGATTCTAGGCGATCCTTTAGAATCCATTAGATCATCGTGATAGCCTCTTTTTAGTGCATCTAAATTCCTTGGCTGATGATAACATCATCATGAGCCATAACTAACTTTAATTAATCCAAATCAATTGACAAAAGCTCCTACATAGTCGCCTGAGAGTCGTAATTCCCTACACATCCATTCTGAGAGAAATACATTAAATCAGGGTTAATTCTATAGTTTTAACCACATATCATGAAAGAAAAGTAACCATGGGATTTGCCAGGGGTTAATATAAGGTTTAATGAGCACTAAAGTCTAATAAGAGGGTCCACACAGACTGAAACAGGATTTCGCACATTTTGAGAATTGATACAGCTCCTAAAACCCTAATTTCAAACCTGCTTGAATTACTAAGGTGCTAGTCAAGATAAAATTCATCTAAATCCACTAAAATTCATAAAAAAGGATTCCTTGAGGTTTGGTATCATTGATTTAACCTTTGGAACCCATTTTGACCTTAAACAGATTCACAGACACAGTTTTGCCCTAATTTAGATTTTTACGTAAATTGACCAGTCGAAATTGATCAAAACTGAAATCCAACTTCACCATCAGATTTCTTGGGTCTAAATTAGGTTCTTACCAAAATTTGGGCCCAATTAGAGTTCATCTTGACCTAATTTGCATTTTAGTCCAGTCAGACTCTTTATCTCACATACAAGCCTCTTTCAAATTAATTGCAAATCACCCCCCAACTTTTGTCATCTGCTTCATAAAAGGGTCCCTACTGCCATGGCAGGTGTGAACCCAAAAGAGGTGACCTTCAATCAGGGATACCTCATTGATTTCTCAACAAATCCCTTTTAAATTTGGAAGGGATGATCTTGACGTTGTCCTTAATTGCACGAATCACATCTTGGACTCAGATTTGGACCAAAGAGCTCGTGTGAACACTTAGAATTTCAGGGATCTTCTTCCCTAATTTTTTGATCTCTTCAAGATTGTTTCCAAGCTTGAGAGCCTACCCAGCCTTTATAAAAGCTCCTGAATCTTCTAACCGTGCTCTTTAGCTCGATTTTGGCCACAAATCTTCAACTTCTTCCCTCTCTGGCCACCTCCACTGCAGCTCCAGCGATCCCCTCTCTCTGGCCTCTTCGCCTGCTCCACATACCATAGGCAACAGGTTCTTCTTCCTTTCCTTCCTCCGCTCCTCGCCAGCCACAGTAGGAGCTTCCAGACCTCCTCGTCGTCATCGCTCCTTCCTCCGGAGGACTTCTCTTCTCCGGCACCATCCCTGTCCTTTCATTTCTTCTCTTAGGTCTTAACCACTTCTTCTTCTCCTCCTTAATCTCCTTAGCTACTTTCCTTTCTATTTTGACCACCAACGCCGCCGTTCACCTTCCGTCTTCTCCACGTTCGGTTGAGCTCCGACGACATCTCCACACCGCCATAGACCAGCAAACACCACACCACTAGTCCCAAAAGCTCCGCTGTCCCTCTGCCACCAAAACCCCTCAAGAAATTGAGGGGATTGGCTCACCAAATGCCCCACCAAACTTACCCACCATCGTTCACCTCCTTCGCCTCCGTCTGACCTCTACCAACCACAAAACCGCGCACAAACACCACCAACACACTCATCTCCCTGCGATGCTTGTGAGCTTGTTTGATTGGGGCTACAAGCCTGTATGTGTGTTTCAGGTCATCGTTGTTCGCCACCGTCGCCAACCTCTCCTCGGACCAAGTCCGCCCTGCTCTGCTTGCTCCAACCTTGTTGACATGCCCAGGTGCTGCGGACTTAACATAGGAAGGTATCTGTAGCTTCAATTGAAGGCAACAGCAACCGTGACACCCTCAATTCCTTCAGCAGTACCTGCTACTGCGTGTAAAGGGAAGAGGGTGGGAATAGTCCCACCTCGAAAGTAGAAGAACCGCTTGAACGGTATAAATCAAATTTGTGAAATGAGCTCTCTGCCCAAGATCACGAGGGGTCAGGTTCCTCGACGCACACCTGCACACCCGCGTATCCACTCCTATCCTACAACACATGCTTGCAGGCCTGGTCACTGTTCTTGACCCAAATGCCCGACTATACCCGAGTTTGAGAGAGAAGAGAGAAGGAAAGATTTTTGAGAGAGAGGAGGGAGGGTTTTGCTACGTGACCCTTTGCCTCACCCATGTGCTGAAGGAAGAGAGAGGCAACACCTAGCCTCTAAAAGAGAAAGGCTGTGCTCTGTGCTTGGGAAGGCATTGAAGCTTTGAAGAAGAATAAAGAAGAGAAGGCACTCTCTCTGAAGAACCTTGTGCTTATGCTCACTTAAGTCATCTGATGCTATATTCCTATCGTTTGATCTAAGTTGATTCTGAGCACTGTTGAATTATTTAAGTACTATAGTTAACAGTGATGAAATTGATTAAGTATGAGATATATGCTTAATTTAGATGAATAATTGGTGATTCAAATCACCATTATTTTATCTTTTTATTCTTTTTATCACATTATCATTTGAATTACAATATGAGAAGTTGTATTCATTAAATATCTATTTTAATGCTCAATTTATTGTGCTTATTGATTTTGAATGAAGATTAATGTGTGAGTTCCATATTTGCTCCCTGTGAACAACCTTGGACTCCCTTTAGATTCTGAGTTTATAAATTTAAATGATTTGTTGTGCGATTTAGGAGTGTACTACAACAAACGCATCTTTCAAACTCCTCTATCGTCATACAACATTGGCCAAACTACCTTAGGCAATGAAGAAATCAGAAATGAAGAGCTAAATTGGACATCAGCTCAGACTGCGATCAAAATCCAATTAAAACATTTCAATACAATCGTAATCCACTTAATTTCATACTCATAAATCAAATTCACTTGATTAAAACAAATTCAAGTCAGATTGAATCCCAAATCTATATATTAGGTGTAAAACTCAAATCAAAGTGAATCAAGTGATGTGCAATCAATTCTCCACATAGGGAGGGCTATTGTGATCCAGTGGAGTGAGTGAGAGAGCTGATGAGTCCACTTTAGTGGACCATTTTATTGCCTAAGCACATTTTACACACATTTTCTTAGAGTTCATTTATTTAGAATTAGGTGTTAATTTATCTTATTGAGGAGATATAATGTATCATATATTTTTATATTATTGTTGGTGCAAGGGCACCACGATCGTTAATTTTTATGATAACAAAACACATGTTATTTAACATTTTCAATGTGTTTAAGATTTCAGGACAAATGCAAATGGAATCAAGTGTGAAGGAGCTCAAGCTCGCATCCATGGCAAATTGGAGGAGCTTGATGGAGGAAGAAGTAGAGATGGAGCTTCGCGTAGAGCGATAGCTTGAAGATAAGAAGAATATGATATATATTTCTCTTTCATGAATTTTTGTATTTGTCTTATTGTACTTTGCTCTTTTATTTCCTTAGATTCATGTAAAAAGTCCAAAGTACCTTACCTTAGTCCTAGGAACACTACTCCTTCACTAGGCCACTTAGGCAAACCCTATAAACGAATCAGAAAATCATTATAGAAACCAGACAACCTGATCAGACGTCCAATCTGGACTTTAGATGTCTGATCTTGGACTTCAAGACATTTGATAACTAGTACAGATGTCCAAACACTTAGGCTAGACTTAGTACTCTCTGTTCATTACTTTTAGCCAACTAGCCCATAGTCCAAGCATCTTAGAAGATGTTTGATGACCTTGACAAATGTTCAACAATAGGATCGTTGGACTGTCAGATGAATATCTTTGAGGATTATCTTATGATCTTATTAATATTATTTCCAAATATCCATAGAACCATCCAAACGTCTGATAAATAGACGTTACGCTAAATCTGACCTAAATCAAGACTTATTAGACCTTATAGTCGTTTGAGCCTAAAAAATAAATCCCCATAGAGAATCTCATTCCAGACGTCAAGACACTTTGGCAAACGACCAACCTGTCATCTAACCTAAATTACCTAGAACCCTGTTTTGATCTTGTCAAAATAAGAACTAACCCATCTTAGAATTACACATTTGATTAAATTCCCAAACAACTTAAAAACACCTTCTTAGACATCTATCTTGATCCAACACCATCTTGATGATCAACCCTTCTAGATCAGATGTTCGACCTTGTGATCAAATGAAGACCCAGACGTCTGACCTTAAATGCAAACGTTTGATAACCCTGTTAGAATCATAAATGACCCTAATTTCGTTGGGATTTTGGCTTGTTCTTTTGTGAATTGTTCCCCAATAGCTATGAAAGCCTTCTAAGGCCTTCTAAAGTCTCCTTAGGACCTTTATAAATAGAGGAGCACCCTTCCTAAGACAAATACACCCAAATAATACTACTTCCACTCATATTGTGCCAAAAAGAAGAAAGAATCAAGAAGGAAAGTCACCCTGCTCTCCAAGCTTCTAAGCATACATCCTAGAGCACCATCTTAGTTATGCAATTGCTCTCTCATCTACGCACCCTACATTTGAGAGCATCAACCTGCACACCGCGTTGCTAGCCGATGCACTTTCAATTTAGGGAAGTATCTTAAACCTATAGGAGCATAGTTCATTTCTACCTATTTGGGCTCTATAGGATTGTTGTAAATCTATTTTTGGTCGGGTATTCGCTTTGCAAATTCTCGTCTCCACCGTGAGACAAATACTTTTCATGAAGAGGAGGGATTTGAGGTGACACTACCCTCGGCTCAAAGTAGTGATAAACTCTAGTTTATCATTTGAGGTGACATTACCCTTGGTTCAAAGTAGTGATAAACTCTAGTTTATCATCATGCTTATGCCCTAAAACAAATCTAGCTCTTAGGGTTTTAACTCCGCAATACATTTATGCATTTACTTAGGATAGGCATGCATTGCATTTTATTGTATTTTTGATGCATTCACTTGAGTGTCAGGGATAGGTAGAAAGTTAGATCCCAGAAACCTTGGCACTCAGGAGGGCAGAAGATGAAGGAGAAGCTTACATCAGCTAGATCTTAGATGAATCCAGCTCATCCGAACTGGATCCCAGCTCCTTCTAGTTGGATCAACTCATCCCTACCTCCATTCAGCTCATCTCGGCAGCATGGTAGCTCAAGCTAGTTCACCTCAGCTCCATTCAACTCACCTTAACTGGATGGCAGCTCAAACTAGCTCTAGATAGTTGATCCCAGTTCCATTCCAGCTCCTCTAGCTCAGAACGGTTCATTAAAAGTTCTACCTGACTAGGACTAGCTACTGCCATCAACTAGCTAAGCCTAGTCAGCTGAATAAGTCCTCAACCAGCTCATGCTAGCTCAAGTCCAACTCCTGGAGACTCAACTCAGCTCAACTTGGTTGAGCTGAGCTACTTGACCTAAGCTAGCTACTCTAACTAGCTAGGAAATCTCCGGGAAGACTAGACCCAGCTCACCTCAGCTCATATTAGCAGAAGCCAATTCATCGTATCTTGGCTTAGCAGCTAGCAAAGAATTAGCAAGCTAAGCCAGCTAAGGTAGGTCCTTGCAGTTCTCTTTCATAGCCATCAGCTCTAGTGCGACTCAGATATAGCTCCTCCTCAGCTCACCTCCAAAACCCTAACTCCCACTACCTACTTTTCCACTCATCTACTAGTTAAGCTAACTTAGCTAGTTTACCTCCATGGAACCAAAACCTAACTCTAAAACCCATCTCCCTAAGCTCCACCAAATAACCCTAAACCTAGCCCACCTAAGCTTCCCTACTCCTAATCCTTTTTGGCACCAACCCTATACACCCCTTCACCCATTTCCACCACCAAAGGGCACCACCATTTTGGTGCCAAAACTCCCTCCATAACCACCATCAAAATGGTGCCAACTTAACTCCCCATCTCAACCTTTCATCAATCACCAATCCTAATCTCAACCCTTCATTTTTGGCACCACGTAGGACCCATTCTAGAAGCTCTATTTTGGCACCAACTAATGGTGACTCTCCACCACCAAAAGCCACTAGCACCACCATAACTAAACCCCCCCTTCACACCCTTAGGTTGGCTCCAACTTACCATAGCCATAGGATCCACTAACCACCACCAAAAACCCATCTTGGCCCTCCATCTAATCCACGCCAACCACCACCTCTCCCTAACTATATCTACCCCCCATAACCACCACCATGCCATCATCCTCCCTTAGTTAATTCCACCATTATCCACCTATAACCTAAAGCCAAAGAAGAAGAAGAAGAGAAGAAAATCAAGGGGGCAACCTACCTGCCCCCTTGGTGCCTTCTTCCTCTTTCTTCTTCTCCCTTGTGCCACACCAAGGAGGAAGCCTTCATCTAGGGGGATGGCTAAGCAAGAGGAGGAACAAGGTGTTGGTGCTAGAGCACCGTAATCGGTTGTTTTGATGATAACAAAACACATGTCATTTAACATTTGCACTTGAAGTCTTAGATTTCAGGAAAATTACAAATGGAGACGTGATTAGACGGAGTTCGAGCTCGCATCCAGGATGGATTGGAGGAGCTTAATGGAAAACAGAGGAGATTCGCGAGGAGAAATAGATTGAAGATGGAAGGATAAGAAGAATAGGATAGAATTCTGTTTATTTCTTTCATGTACTTTTGTCTTTATTTCCTTGCTCTTTTTTTATTCCTTAGAACATCATGTTAAAGAGCCTCAAAGTACCCTAACAGTAGTCCTAGGATACTTAGGTTTTCTGTAGAGAACTTAGAAAACCAATATAGGGTCAAACAGCCTTTTCAGACGTCTAATTCCAAAAACAGACGTCTGATAATATGTTTTAAGACGTCTGATTGTTGATTCAGACGTCTGATAACAATTAGGCTGGACTAACTTAGTTCTGTCTGATGAAATCAGACGTCCAGACCTTAGACCAGACGTCTTAGGAGACGTTTGATGTTTTTTCCAGATGTCCAATTAGTGGACCTTTGGCTGGCTTAGCAAACACTGAAGGATATGACCGTTAAAGCCTTATCAGACGTCCTTAAGCCTTTCCAGACGTCTGATAGATGACCGTTTTACCTCGGCTGACCCGAAAATCTCTTCTCAGAGATTTTCTAGCTGTTGCACTCTCTTGGAAATCCATTCCCGCAGAAAAGTAGGTTTCCAGACGTCCAGACATAGTGCCAGATGTCCTGTATGTCGTCTGATGGACTTGCACTAGAACCCTGTTTAGATCTGATTCAAGTTAGGAAGAAACCCGCATAAAATCAAACGTCTGACCTTATTTTCAGATGTCTTAAACTGGTTTCCCAGACTTTGATGCCAGGATTAGACGTCTGATAACCCTGTCAGTGCAATCATTGTTCCTGTTTTCGGCCTGATTCTCTTGGGCTTTGCACCCAACGGCTATGGAAGCTTTCCAAAACCTTCCAAAGCTTTCCTAAGGCCTCTATAAATAGAGAGGAACCTCTTGCACACAAACACACGCCTAGACACACCTAGATACACAAGACACACCTAGTAATACACTTTCACACTCTTTTGTGTCCAAGAAAAGCTCTTGCTCTCCAAGCTCAAGTTCTACATCTTGAGAGCATCAAGCCTTTGCGCACCTGCTCTCCCACCGTAGTTCACGAGAGCGATGTTACGCCGTCGCGTGGCTCACGCACCCGCGTCATCGATTCGACGCACTCCTTACAAAGGGGAGTTTCCTAAATCCAATAGAAGCTAGGTTTAAATCTTTGTTGGCTCTATAGGACTATATTTGTTATTTTACTTTGTTATTTTGGTTGGGTATTCGCTTTGCGAATTCCCGTCTCCTTCGTGGGACAAAATCCTTCTCGTGAAGAGAAGGGGTTGAGCAACGCTACCCTCGCACTTGTAGCGTGGTTGTAATTGAGGTTGAATCACCCTCGTTTAAGTGATTCATTTAGTGGATTTGATCAATTTGGTTGATCGGAAAATCCTAACTTGAGAGGGTTAGGTGGTGGTTTTCACCCGGTTTGGGTTTCCACCTAAAAATAATTGTGCACATTGTGTGATTGAATTTTTTGTGAGATTTTTTATATTCTATTCTGCATTTTATTACGTCACCCCCTCCTAGTAGGGAATCTACACAAGGCTGGTGGATGTCCACCCTTGAAGGAGGCTTGGAGGAGGACCACTTGAAGGAAGAAGCCAAAGAGAAGTTCTTTTCAACTGCGAGAGCAGTTGCAATTGGAGTAAGGGCTTCTTAAATCTTCTACTGGAGGATCTTCATCTTATTCTTCATCACTTTGTGTTTTTGTATTAGCTAGATTTTTAATTCCAAGCATTTTTCTACTTGTGACCTTGCATTTCTAGTTAATATAAAAGCTTTTTGCCTTACTTTGGTCCTTCATTTTAATTCAAGCATTCTGGTTTTTCTTAACTTGAAGACACACTCTACCCTCTAATTACCCTAGGCACACTTGCCTAGGGTGAGCTTAGAGGTGTGGACTTTTTCTTGTCACTTAGGGCATAGTTTCATAATTGCATAGTTTGCTATCGCATTCTCGCAGTGCCCATTATTTCTGAAAACCCTAAAAACAACAAAAATCAAAATCACAAAAATACAAGTGAGGATTTGAGAGGCGAGAGAGAGAACCATTTCATGTGACTAAGAAAATTGGCCTCCTTGGATGACCTTAGATACTCATCCTATCTAGGTTTTATAAATTTACGAGTTGATCAGTTTTACGCATACAACAACACTATTTCACATATTTAACAAAACACATAAATCTCGCATCAAGTAGCGTGGTTGTAAGAGGTTGTGTCACCCTCGTTTAAGTGACATGGTTAGTGGATTTGATTGACTAGGTCGATCGGGAATCCTAAACTGAGAGGTTTAGGTGGTGGTTTTTTCCCGGGTTTGGGTTTCCACCTAAAAGTCATTGTGTGCTTGTGAGATTGCATATTTATGTGATTGTTGATTTATATTCTGCATTATATTCGTATAATGCCCAATCTCACCTCCCTCCGTCAGGAATTACAATATGCAGGTGTATTCCCCAAAATATGATGCGCCCATGCACACACCACCACCACTTTCCACCGTCAAGTCTCATAACATCCCTCTCCGAGCCTCAATGCACCACCTCCTAATCGCCTCAATATCTTCGTCAAGTTGTTGGAGAAGGCTTCGCAAAGAAACAGCTCGAGAGAGATCGACAAAACATCTATAAAAGAGCAAGATGCCCACGCACAGGGGAGGATCATCTCTCTTCCACCTTGTTCTTGGTGTGCACCATGCCCTTGACGAACACCGTGGATTGAAGCCAACATCCCCATCTCCACCTTCCACGACCGCGGTGCCCATGGTGACAGCGTGCACACCATCATCGCTACCACGTCCACCACCACAACCACCATTAGCACCACCACTAACACCAACCCCTTTCAAGGTTCACCATCTATGTTAAAAGAACCCAACACCTTAACCCTTCCCCCTCATCGCAGCAGCCCATCCTGACCACCATCACCACCACCAGCCCCATAGCCATCCTCGCCCTCACTCATCGACCACCAACATCATCAACCACTTTCCCCACCATCACCAACACCTCCCCTATTCCTCCCTTCCATGCACAGAAGAAACCAACATCCCCATCGCCATTGCCGCCCACAGGAGCCACTCCCAGCCCCATCCTCCTCAACCGCGCTCCACCTTAGATCCACCGCGACCTCACGCTCAGCACCACCGATGACCTACGGCCACGTGCAACAGGTCGCATCAACACCCACGGCTGCTACTCTTCATGCACTTGCTGCCGGTCCTCCTCCTCCAACTGGCTAGGTTTGACTACCATCGACTATGTTGCCAACGCCATCGCGAAGTCCGTACTCTAGAGATCCACCATCGGTGTCCACGCCATCCACTGTCCCCTCCTTGTGTGGTCGGGCTTGAGAGCACATGCTCTATTCTGCTATAGGGAAAGGCCTATTTCTATTTACATTCCACTGCCATTGCCAAAGGGATTTTATGTGGATTTTAATCGTTAAATATATATTGGATGAAATTGCAGCCTGCACCCTTTAGTTCTTGTTATTTCTCTTTCCATCTAATTACATATATCTCTCTCTCTTTCATTAGCCTTACAAAAGTTACATGTTATACTATAATTGTGGGCAAATATCTGACCATCATGTTTGAATAATGAAATGATAAATTTTCAAGTTAATTTGGCTTGTTCCTCCCTGTGGAAACAACCTAATCATTGTGGTTAGAAGTAATTAATGTTTTGATAGTCTATTTTCCACTGCAAAAGCTTTACAACGATAACATTTTATGTTTAAAATTTCATCAAAATTGAAGATTGACTTATCAAATGACACCGTTGCTGGGGATGCAACGGGCCTAATAAACTCGCACATAACTTCTACTCACAATAATTCGTAATTGGGGCTATATATTCATTGCTTTATCATTTTTCTGTGCGAGGTACGTCCTTGAGGTGGAGGCGCACGTAGCGGATGCTCATCTTGGTGGACCTTGTCACCTTCTTGAGGATAATCACAATTGCACGTGGGTCTTAATCCCATGCCCTTGAAGGGCATGGAGGAACATTTAGGAGGATTCTGCTCCTTAGATTTCTCATTTCGCATATTAGAGTAGACTCTTTAGGATTTAGTCTAATTATTTATTTTCTCGCCCTTGTAACCTGGGGCTAGGTTTCAAAGGAGTGTCCCCATTTCTTTAGATACTAGGTTTATTTATGTTTGTGGTAGTTAGTTTCCTTTGATTACACTTATAAAAAAAAAAATCCAAGCTGCCTACTAGAAGTTGCATATCCATAGGCCGATCATCTAGGAGTGCTTGAGAAGCATCTAGAATTTTCTTACTGCATTGCATGCATTTTTGCATTATAAAGTGCTGGAGCAAGGTACGTAATTCCTATCTTTTTGCATCAGCTACCTGTATATGCTTTGCATTCTAGACGTAATTAAAGAAGACCACTTAAGTTGATTTGGAAAGATTAATCAAGCGGTCACATTAATGTTGAAAAGAGGTTAAGAAAAAAGAAGAGTAAAATTTACAGGAAGTGTTTGAACAACTTGATTGCGATTTTCAAAAGAAAAATCACTTTTTCATGGTGTGTTGCACACTTCCTGCATCGAGCATGCATTGTAGGCACCACACTAGGTCTCGAACCTTTAAGGCTATAGGCATTGATCTCTTTATTAGTGTAAACCCTCCTATCTCACTTTGTGACGGTGGTATTAACTTTTGCCCAAGTGACTAGATACTTTAAGAAGGGGGACACCCCTTAAAGGAACTAAAGGATAGTTAAGAAGCATCCCTAACGCATCGCCTCAAAAAAAGGGTCCGCCCTAATTGCATCCCTTAGTTCCATCCTTGGAGTACCTTTTCACTTGAGCATTTGAGAATATCATTGCAACAAAGTGTAAGTCTTTAGGGCACTCGAAGTTCAATTTAGGGAGCATAATTGGATTGACAACTTGTTTGGTTACCATAAGAACTAAGTGACCTCAACCTCCTTAACAAACATTGACCAGGAATCTCAAGTGCCTCATTTGTCTTATACCACTTAAGTGGGAATGGAGAAATATTGCCTTGACTCTATTTGGCCAATCTAGGAAGTTGGTGGACTTAAAGTTCTTTAAAGTGACAAAAGACCTTTTGGTGTATGCTTGGTAGGCACTCACTTAGGAGAAGTCTTGTTTTTGACCCTAAACTAGAGAGACCTTTTAGGAGAGCCAACCAAGAAAGAATAAAGATGGCGAAAGAGAGATCGGAAGGGGAAATTAGGGTTGGTGAAAATTATAGAACCTTGAGAGACTATTTCCTAGCCACAACTCACCAAGCCCTACCTATCTAAAGGCCTAGAGTGGATAATCCTTATGAAATCAAGAGCAGTATCATATCTTTGCGTCCCTCTTTCTATGGTATTGCTAGGGAGGATCCCTACAGGCATCTTGAGGAATTCATTGAGGTATGTTCCACGGTGAAACTCTAGGGCTTTACTGATGAAGCCTTGATGAGAACCTTATTCCCTTTCTGTTTAATGGATAAGGCCAAACATTGGTATCATACCCTTGATGCAAGGGTAAATGATTGGGCTACCTTAAAAGGAGAATTCTTGAAAAGATACTTTCTTATGAGTTAAACCAATCATTATAAGAGATAGTTTATGGGTTTTACTCAACAGGCAAGGGGGCAATTTCACGAGATGTGGGAGCATTTTAACGACTTACTCAGGTTATGCCCTCACCATCAAGTGCCAAAATGGCAAATGGTCGAAAGGTTCTATAACGGCTTATCTGAACGGCATAGGCAAACCATCGATGTAGCCTGTGCTGGAACCTTCATGACCAAAATTGAGGATGAAACCTAGACTTTATTTGAAACATTAAGTGATAATTCCATACATATGTCCTCTACCTATCAAGAAAGAAAACCATCAATCTTGTAGAGGAAGATAGAGGCCCATGAAGCTGGAGCTACTCAAGATTTGGCTTCTCAAATTCAACTATTAAACAAAAATTTTGATAAGTTTTTAGCTCAATGAACACATGGAGCAAATGGAATTCATGCACTAAGCTCAATGAATGCAATTTGAACATGTAATATTACTCAAAAATCTAATGAAACATATAGAGCATGAGTATATGGATATTAAGAATAAATGTAGTAAGAAATAAAATGGAAAACTTGTGAAGAGAGAACTGGATGTCTAATTATAAAATTAGATGTCTTAAAAGTGATGTGCTACAGTGTCTCTGATTTTTCCTTCTTGTCTAACTTCTCTTGCAATTTCTCTTCTTCTCTTTCTTCTTCTTCCTTTCTCTGTCATTGGCTCTTTCTTCTCTTTGTCTTCTCTTTTCTTTCTCAGTCTTCTTTCTCTTCTTCTGATTTCTCCTTGCAATTTCTCTTCTTTCTTCTTTCTTTACCTTCTATCTTCTTTTTCTTCCTTCCTTCTTTGCCTTGTCTACTCTACGGCTCTTTTTTGCTTCTACCTATAGTCTTTCTCCTTCTCTTTCTTTCTCTTTCTTCTTCAACTCTTTAGCTTCCTCTTCAGCCTTGTATTCTCCTTCCTTAGCTTCCTCTGCGGCCTTCACCTTCTTCTTCCTTGGCTTCAGACCTTGGCTCCTTCTTCTTCTCCTTTCCCTGCAAGAGCAAAACCTACCCCTACCCATGCGCGCTCTCCTCTCCTCTTTCTCTCTTAGGTTCGTTCCCCCAGAGCCACCATCTCGGGTAATCGGGTTGGGTACGTGCCTGGGACTAGGCTCACCGACGTGCGATGGTGGGTGAGGAGTGCAAGGTCGGGTAAACGGGTCAAGCCAAGTCCGCATAGGCAGTGCCGTGGACGAGGCGGTGAGAGGGGGAGTGGGACCTCACCCCATGGTCAGGAGGCAATAAGCCTTATGCACTTTTGTAATTTATTTAGCTACGACGCTTCAAGACTTTCCGAAGTGGGACTATCTTCCCACCTCCCTTCACATGCGTCCACAGCAGGCAACGGCACTTGATTGCAGCTGATGCTTCAGCCTTAGAAGCCAATTGGTTACCTAGAGCTGTGCGCGAGGGAAGTCCGCGCAACCTGGGACTGTTGGCTTGGAGCGGGCAAACCTAGAGGGAGCTCGCAAGCAAGCTCCTCGCCTGCGTCAATGGCGGCGAACCTCCTATACCTATTGACACGCAAACAGCCGCGCAGCCTCATCAGAAAGTTCAGGAGGATTCACCGAAACACGGCAAATGTACTGCGGGGGTCGGCTTAGTGTGAGGCTGCCGGAGTGGGCGTGCCTAGGGCACCCTGTGTGCGTGTGAGTGGGTGTGTTTGGGGGCCCTTGTGGGTGAGTGATAGCGTGTATGGAGTGAGGGTTTGTGTTCAGTGAAGTGTTGCGAAACTTATGGGATGGTTGGCGAGGATCATGGAGGTGCGGAGCGAAAGGGACGCCTCGCTGGAGGTGGAAGGGGTGATGGTGATTGAGTGCGTCGAGGTGTGTTTTTAAGAGATAAAGAGGGGAAAAAGGAGTAGAAGGGAGAGAGAAGTTAAACTAACCTAACCTAAGGACGAAGGAGGCAGGAGAGGCATCTGGTAGGTGCGGCCGACGCCGGAGACAAAGATCTCCGTAGGTGAGGCGGCGTCAGGCTGGTATGGCCGACGCGGATGAACGAAAGGAAGGCAACCCAACCACTGGTATTGTGGTTGGGCGACGAGAGAGGGAGGACGGAGCTGCCGGAGCTTGCGGAGGTGTTGTGGCCTATGAGGAGAGAAGAAAGTGGGGGAACCAACCCAATTCCAAGCTAAGGAGATGCAGAATGAGTTGGGGGTTCTTAAATAGGTCCTGGAGGTTAGGTTTGTGCTTGGAAGCCAAGCTTCCAAGCACGGCAAGCTCACCGGAGATGGCAACTTGCAGGAGACTCGAATCTCTCATGCATTCGCATGAGAGATTGGGTACCAAATAGAACCTCAAATTGTATTCATACAGGAGGAGATTTCTCACATAATCTCCCTTTCAATTTTGAAGGGGATTCTCTGATAAATCAGAGAGATCTTGCACTCGAAATCTCACCGGAGTAGGATTCCCTCTGCTATAATGGTGGAGGGACCAAATTGAAAAGAATGAAGAGGAAGTTAGGGGGGTTTCTGCAGAGGTTTTCAAAAGATAGGGGTAAAAATGTAATTAGGCTAGACCTACTTGCAAAGTAGGTCAAGATGAATTTCTCTTAGGTCCAAATTTTGGTACAAACCTAATTTGGACCTAAGGAATCCAATGGTGAAGTTGTATTTTGGGTTTGACTATGTTTGACTGGGAAATTTATGCAAAAACCCAATTTAGGGTAAATATTGTCTGAGACCCCAATTTAGGTCAAAATAGGTTCCAAGGGCCAAATTGAAGGTTCTAAACCTCAAAGAATATTTTATATGATTTTTAGAGGGTTTAGGTGAATTTTATCCTAACCAGAACCTTGTTAAATCAAGTGGGTTTGTTTTAGGGTTACAAGAAGTCATTTAATTCCTAGAATTCAAATGAACCTTTTTATGTTTGAACCACCCCACTTTTTATCTTGTTAAGACCATTTGACCTATGTTTACCCAATGAGAAAACCTGTTGTTGTACTGTAATGGTAAAATTACAGTTTTACCCCTTGTTTCTTGCTTTTATCTCAGAATGGTTATTCATGGAATTAGGACCACCAGTTGGTTATATAGGAGCTTTTGTTATCTACTTTGGGTCAAAATGAGCTAGTTAAGGCTCATGATGGTGTTCTCATCAGCCATCCTATACAAACCCTCCTCAAAACAAGCCCTCTGAGATGGATGAACTAAAAGCCATGATGAAAGCAATGTAAGAGCATCAAAATATGATTATCCAATATCAGAATAAGATGATCATTGATATGCAATCCCAAATTGGTCATCTTCCTGAGGCAGTTAGGCAACAGGATCTGAGGAAGTTGCCTAGCTCTTCTGAGGAGAACCCAAAGGGTAAGGGGATTATATTCAGGGAGCACACTCAAGTTGTGACTATGTTGAGGAGTGGCAAAGAAATTGTCAAACATGATAGCCCTCCTACGATCACCCCTCAGAATTCCCCTTCTACTACGACCTCGACTTCTACCCTCACTGAGGAAGAGCCACACTACCCTCCCTCACTTGAAATTGCTCACCCGGAGGATGTTGTCATTCCACCACCCCTTTCCCGACATGATGACCCCTCCACCCAGAAGCCGAGGTTGCCTTATCCAGAGTGCCTATCCGCTCCTGGGGAATCTTTTGTTGGCTCATATGGAGCCAAGGATAGGATGGAGGAGATTATGGACACTTCCAAGCAAGTCCACATCAACTTATCCGTGTTGGATGCTATAAAGCAGATCCCGTCCTATGCCAAGTTTCTAAAGGACCTGTGTGCCTAGAAGCGTCGATCTAAGAGACAGGTCCAAGCTAAGGTTATCCTGCCTGACCATGTTAGCTTGGTGCTCCAACATGGAACACCCTCCAAGATGAAAGACCTAGGAGCCCCTCATATTTCAGTGGTTATAGGTAACCAACACATTAACGAGGCTCTGCTCAATCTAGGCATGGGGGTGAACATTTTGCCGAGCTCTGTCTACGACCTTTTGGGAGGAGGTGATTTAAAACCTAGTCCTGTCATCCTCTAGGTTGCAGACAGATCACTTAATACACCACGAGGATTGCTAAAAGATTTCCTTGTAAGAGTGGAGTTCTTCTTCCTTCTTGATTTTCTAGCACTGGATATTGATCCATCTAATAAGCCCACTAGGCCGTCCAATATTTTGGGATGCCCCTTCTTAGCCACAGCCAATGCCTCTATCAATTGTAGATCGAGGACACTTAAAATGGGCTTTGGGAATAAGAAAATTCGGTTAAATGTCTTTGATACCTACAAGCAACCAGGATTGGAAGATTATTCCCAGATTAAGGAGGTTGATGAAATCATTAAAGACACTACTCCATCATTCTTGTGTAGTGATCCCCTTCAAATGGTCATATCTAAGGACCACCCTCCGATTATTGAAGAAAATGAGGGGGATATGCCCGAATTGGAAGAGTTGCTAGGAGTACAAGCAGAGTCTATGTCCCCTCCTTAGACATTGAAGGTAGACCTGCTACCTGCGACAGGGACATCTCAACTTATACCATCAATCCAAATGTCTCCTGAGTTGGAGCTCAAACCCCTCTCGACCACACTAAAATATGCTTTTCTTGGTCCTAATGACACGCTCCCCGTCATTATCTCATTTGCGTTATCTGAATTGTAGGAGGGAGCACTGCTCGAGTGTTTACAGAGGCATAAGGAAGGTATTGCATGGTCGATAGCTGATATTAAGGGTGTTGACCCCTCCCTCTGCATGCATCAAATATACACAGATGAGTCTATGAAACTCTTTTGAGACATGCAGAGAAGGCTCAACCCCAATATGAGGGAGGTTGTTAAGAAGGAGATTCTGAAATGGCTGGATGGAAGCATTATCTATCCCATTTTAGACAGTAAATGGGTCAGTCCGATACATGTGGTGCCCAAGGAGGTAGGAATCATAATGGAAGAAAATGATCAAGGAGAGTTGGTGACCACTAGACCCTCAACTGGCTAGAGGGTTTGCATTGATTACCACCATTAGAATACGACTACCCAGAAAGACCGTTTCCACTTACCTTTTATTGATCAGATTTTGGAAAAACTAGTGGGGAACAAGTACTTCCGTTCCCTAAATGAGTACTCTGGGTATAATCAGATAGCTGTCTTCCCTGATGATCAGGAGCGTATCACCTTCACTAGTCTGTATGGCACGTTTGCATTCCACTAAATGCCATTCAGGTTATGTAACACTCCTACCACTTTCCAATGATGTATGATGGCTATCTTTTCTGAAATAATCGAGTTTGTAGAGATCTTCATGGATGATTTTTCCATTTATGGCTTGTCGTTTAACCTATGCCTCTCGCACCTTGATGAAGTCTTAACCCACTGTGAAAAGGCAAAGCTGGTGCTGAGCTGAGAGAAGAGCCATTTTATGGTCCAATAGGACATTGTTTTGGGGCATGTAGTTTTCGAGAGAGGATTAGAGGTGGATAAAGCCAAAATCGAGTCCATCTCTAAACTTCCATCACCCACCAATGTTCGTCAAGTTAGATCTTTTCTTGGCCATGCAGGATTTATAGGCACTTCATTAGAGATTTAGTAAAATTCTAAGCCACTCTGTGACCTATTAGTGAAGGATGTTTCCTTCGACTTTGATGACAAATGTGGCGAGGCTTTCCAACTGTTGAAGAAAGCCCTTATTACTACGCTGATTCTCCAAGTACCAAATTGGGCCCTCCGTTTTGAGCTTATGTGTGATGCATCCGATTTCACCATGGAAGTGGTCTTAGGTTAAAGGGTTGATGGTAAACTTCATGTTTTGCATTATGCTAGCAAGACCCTCACAGATCCTCAACAAAGCTACTCTGTCACTAAAAAGGAACTCCTTGCTGTAGTGTTTGCTTTGGAAAGGTTTTAGTCTTATTTATTAGGGTCTAAGGTTGTGGTGTTTACTGATCATTCTGCCTTAAAGCACCTTCTTGCTAAAAAGGACACCAAACCTCAATTGATTTGTTGGATCATGGTACTCTAGGAGTTCGACTTCGAAATCGAGGACAAAAAGGGAGTAAAAAATGTGGTAGCAGATCATCTAGCTAGGATCCCCATTTAGGCATCAACCCCAGCTAGCGGTATTCGGGTGACTTTTCCTAATGAGTCTCTGATAGTCATGGAGGCCAAAACTCCTTGGTTTGCTGATACAAGGAACTATCTGGTCACAGGCATCACCCCCAGTACTTGGGACAAGCAAAAGAGAAACAAGTTTCTTACTAAAGCTAAATTTTATCACTGGGAGTAACCCAAATTGTTTAGAATTGGCCCTGACCAGTTATTCCATCGTTGTGTCCCTAAGGAAGAACAAAGGAGTGTTCTGAGTTTCTACCATGACCTCTACTGTGGAGGGCATTTTAGTGGGAAAAAGACTACCCATAAGGGTCTTCAATCTGGCTTTTAGTGGCCCACATTATTTAGAGAAGCACATACGTATGTGGGTGTATGTCTACGTTGCCAGCAGATAGGAACCATTGGAAAAAGGGACGAGATGCCCCAGCAACCTATTCTCCCATTGAGATCTTTGATATCTGGGGCATCGACTTCATGGGTCCCTTTCCTCTGTCCTTCATATATGAGTACATCCTTGTGGCCATGGACTATGCATCAAAAAGGATAGAAGGCATACCCAAATGAACCAATGACCATTATGTGGAATTGGATTTTGTCCGAGTTAATATCATTTCTTGGTACGGGTGCCCAAGGACTATCATAAGTGATGGATGACCTCACTTTAAGAATGTGCACTTCACAACACTACTCCAAAATTTGAGAGTCAATCACATGATAGCCACACCTTACCATCCCCAAACGAGTGGTCAAGTTGAAGTATCTAATAGGGAGATTAAGAGCATTCTATAGAAGACAGTTAGGCCTGATAGAAAAGATTGGTCGAAAAAGCTAAATGATGCTCTTTGGGCCTACAGGATAGCTTTTAAGACTCCCTTAGGCATGTCTCCTTTTAGGCTGGTTTATGGGAAAGCTTACCACTTACCTGTAGAAATCCAACAGAAGACCTACTGGGCCATCAAGAATGTCAATCTAAATCTGGACAGAGCAGGTAAGGCTCGTATGCTCCAGTTGAGTGAGCTTGAGGAGCTTTGCAATGAAGCATACAAAACTTCCCAAGCTTACAAGCAACGTACAAAGGTCTTCCATAACAAGCACATCATTTGAAAGACTTTTGAGCCCAACTAGTGGGTTTGGCTTTTCAATTCTAAACTTAAATTATTTCTTGGAAAGCTCAAGTCTCGTTGGGATGGGTCGTATGTTGTTAATGCCTTCCCTCATGGAGAAGTTGAAATTCAGAATCCTAATTCTGGTGAGACATTTAAGGTAAATGACCAAGGACTCAAAATGCATGTTACTCTTTCAGATACCCAGGTTATGGATGCACTTCAGCTTGAGGAGCCTTAGCTCCTCCCACTCTCCTCCTTAGGTGATATTCTTCTATGTCTTTAATTTTCCAATGAGAACATTATCAATTTTAGGCCTTGGAGGGGTATAAGCTGAGGTTGTTTTATATCATTTATAAAATAATTGCATGCATTTAGGTTAAGTGCATTATGTTTTGCCAAAAAAAAAAAATCTCTCGTTTGTTTTCTTGTTGAATTAGTTAGTCCTTAGCAAAAGATTTTTATTAAGGAGGTTTCATTGAAGATTTTCTTCTTAAATTGTTTCTTAGTTTAGAATCTAGTACATTTACTTTACTTGCACGTAGACTTGGTAATGGCTCTTTTAGGAAAATCAATAGATATTTTTAGTTTATCGAAAAAAAAATGGCATTCTGATCTAATTTCTAAAGAGGCATAAATCAGGCATTTGAACATCAATGCATGGTCTAGAGGTCTTGTTCTTTCCATAAGATTTTGCTATGGGACTAACCAAACTTATACATAGGGGGTATTAAAGTGAAAAATGTTATAAAATTAATGGATGGAAGGGTTTTCATCAAAAAAAAAAAAACAGAGAGAAAGGAGAAAAAAGGAAAGAAGAGGTCAATTCAAGCTAAATGAAAGGAGGAGAAGAGAAGAAAAGAAAAAGAAAGAAAAAAGGAGTAATCAAAATGAAAAAAAAAAGAGTCCCTTGAAATTGAGTATGGAACTTACCTAACTTCTAAGTTGGATCGAATGATGAATTAAGACCTAGAAGGTTAAAACTTAGGAAATTAGTGACGAGTACCGACCTTAGGCCTCTTGGACCTATTTTCAGGGTTTAAACACTCACGTATTTGTTAAGATCGAGATTAGTCCTCAAGAGGTTGAGGAAAGTGCAAGGTTGATGTAGTAAGTCTAAGGCTTAAGGACTATTCGGCCCCATTGCCTACCCTTTGGTTTGCGGGACTTGGTAACTTAAATACCCAAAATCACACACTAAGTCTAGTTCAGTGCACTTAACAAGGAAAATCATGCCAAAAGTGTTTTGTTTTAAAAAATCATCTTGAAAATCTAGCTTAGGAGTGGCTCGACAACACAAGTGGATTGGACGAGTTCCCGGCACAGAGAGGCGAGAAATTCACCTCAAAAATGCGTAATAACATATCATCTCCTCGGTGCTTGTCTCCTAGGATATCTAAATATCCTACCAGGGGCATGTAGTGCAATGAGCGGGATAATCCCAAAATGTCAATTGCCAGGGCCTAAATTTAGCTACAGAACGCCATGGGTGGCACTATCCCGAAGTGTCGAAAGCCATGGTTCTGGGGGTTGCCATGGCCGGTGTTATCCCAAAGCATCGAAAGCCAGGGACCTTTCGAGGATTGATGGTGGGGACAAGTGTTGAACATCGAGTTGCTATGCTAACATGTTGAGTTTTGAAAAATTTGTCGTCGTAGTATGAAAGCGAAGGACTCGTGTTCAACAAATAAAATTTATACCAGAATGGAAATCCCGGGTTGAAATAGGGAGGCAGACGTTTGATTTAAAAAACTACGCGTTTGTTTATTTGTTACGAAGTAATTCAATTGATTAGAACTATCTAACTATTTACAATAAATAGAAGAGAGAGAGAGAGAATATTACAAACAAAAACCAAAACGAGATGTAGAATGAACATGGAATTCATCATTAAAAGGATTGTTTGTTTCACTAAACATTATGACTTGAAAGCAAAAAATGATTACATTAGAAAGCAGTAAGTCTACTCTAGAAAGCAGTAAATCTACTCTAGAAAGCATTAAAAGAATGGAGAGAGAAATATCCTCCTCGACGGTTGCTTGGAGGACGAGCCAGATGGGACGATGCCTGGACGAAGGAGGATGGAGCAGGACGAAGGAGGGAGAAGTAGGAAGAACGGGAACGGGGCAGCACGTCGTCGTCATCATGGTATCTGCTTCCGAAAGGGGGATGAAAAATTGACTATCTCAAGAGAAGCATCCCGGGTGTGGGACAAGCTTCTCTTGAGCTTTGGAGAGGGAGAGAAGAGAAGGAAGGGATGAGAATTTCGTGTGGAGGGGGTCTCCTTTTATAATTGCAAGGAGTGGGGGCAATTTGGTCATTACAACTCTTAAAACATTAATTCAGGACCCTTAGTGACAGATAAAACCATTGCTAAAGGTCTAAACGTGGGCGTAGTGGCCGATGCACGTGCACCCGCTTGCTTGCCCGCGTGCTCAACGCACATGCACGTCCAACCGATCTCAGTCGTCCGATCGCGAGATCGGACTGCTTAGATTGCACCTCCGCCCGCCTCCTCTGCGTGCCCCATCGCGTTCGATGCCGCATCTTCGCCGCACGTCTAATAGTGCGTGAGTGCTATCAGGTGCGCACAACCATTCGATGACGATCCGACGTTTGCCCGCGCCGCTCACCCGCTCGGGAGGAATCGATCGCGCGCCACTTGCTCGCGATAGAGCTCTCGCCCATTGCGTTGCGTCGTCCATATGGTTGCACAGACGTTTTAAGGCGCACTCATCCACAGCCGTTGGATGAAGATCCAATGGCCCAGATCGTGCGTTGGATTTCCTTTGGAGAGGCAGCGGCAGTCTTGAGGGTCGGTTGGACGGTTGAGATGGTGCCACGTGGCGCCATCTGGCTGTTGATAAACGCCAGTTTATCATCATTTTTATGCTTTAAAACTAACCTAGCTCTTAGGATTTTACTCTGCAAACGGGTTTTTGGGCTGCATTTAGGCATAAATTAGGATAGGCATGCATTGCATTTTTTATTGTCATTTTAATGAGTTTTTGTGAGTGTTAGGGATGTACAGATGCACAGATCCCTAAAACCCTAGCACTCAAGAAGGCAAATGGTGAAGGAGAAGCCTAGACTAGCTGGAACTCAGCCTAATCCAGCTCACCTCAGCTTGATCCAGCTCACCTCAGCTTGATCTAGCTCACCACAGCTGGAACCTAGCTTACTTGAACTAGGGTTAGCTCATCCCAGCTCCATTCAGCTAATCTCAGCTGGATGGCAGCTCAAGAGAGTTCACCTTAGCTCACCCTAGCTCAAGTCAGCTCAGATCCAGCTCAACTTAGCTGAGTCTAGCTCACCTCAGCTCCCACTAGTTCACAGGGAGCTCTAGCTAGCTCAGCTGAGTTGACAGGAGTTCACCCCAGCTCAGATCCAGCTACATCCAGCTCCACTCAGCTCCAACCAGCTGAAGAAGAATTCATCCCAGCTCAGGAAGCTCAAGTCCAGCTCACAGGGACTCAGCTTAGCTCAACTCAGTTGAGCTAAGCTACCTTAGCTGCCTCAACCAGCTTGATTCTTCCCGGGAGCACCAGACCCAGCTCACCTTAGCTCATTTTGGTAGAAGCTAGCTCACTTTAGCTTGGCTTAGCAACTAGCAAAGAACTAGCAAGCTAAGCCAGCTAGAGTAGCCCCATGCCAGCCTCTTCAGCAGCAGCCAGCTCCAGCTCCAGACTTCTTCTCCTCAGCTCCCTCCTCCAAACCCTAGCTCCAACACCTTCTCCTCTACTCCTCCATTAGCTAAGCTAGCTTAGCTTAGCTTAGCTTAGCTTAGCTTAACTTAGCTATGCTCCAACTTCCTTGGCTTGTACTACCCCAAAAACCCACTTACCAACTCTACCCAACTAGCTCCACCTAAGCTCCACATAAGCTAACCTACTTGGCACCAACCTAACCTACCCACCACCTCCAAAAGACACCTAAAAGTGGCGCCAAAAAAAACTACCCATAACCACCCCTTAATGGCGCCACTTTTCCCTCCAAAATCTCCCCTCATCTTCACCACACAATCTCCCTTGAACCCATCTCCACCATCCACCTAACCCCCCTTCTAGAAGACCCCATGTTGGCGCCAACATGGTGGTGTCTCTCCACCACCAAAAGACACCAACACCACCATAACTACCCCCTTTAACACCTCTTGGGTTGGCGCCAACTCTCCTTAGCCATAGGATCACCAACCACCTCCATTCTTCCATCCTAGCCCTCCATTTCAAGGGGCACCTTAACCCCCCATCCTACCCTATAAAAAGACCACTACCCACCACCATTCAAGCCATCCTTGGCTAGCCATTTCACTCTCATATTCCACCAAGAATCCCACGTCCAAGAGAGAAGAAGAAGAAGAAGATTAAGGGGATATTCTGTCCCCTTGGTGCCTTCCCCTCTTCCCTTCTCTCTTGGGTCACGCCAGCCAAAGGAGAAGCCAGGCAAGGAAGATCTTGGAGGAGATCTTGAAGGTGGTCACGCCACCTTGGAGGAGTTTTAAAGGTGGTGCACGCCCACCCCTTTGGAGAGAGCATTAAAGGTGGTAGCTTCCACCTTGGAGGAGCTCTCAAGGAAGGAGAAGAAGGAGGCCCTCTTTTCAAGCCAAGGAGCAGCTAGGCTTGGAGCAAGAAGACAACCTTCTTCACCATTGTTACAAGAGGATTTGTGTTTCTTTTCTTGCTTTTAAATTGTTCAATTCTAGTAGAAGCTTTCCTCTATTTGTCCTTGAAAAGAACATTCATTCTACTCAATCAAAAATTGCCTTCTTTTAAGCTTTTTATTGCAGTTGTTTGTTTTGGTTCTAGCACTTATTTCTCCTCTTCTTCCTAATTACCCTAGGCCTACACTTGCCTAGAGTGAGCTTAGGAAGAAGATATTTCTATCTTTTAGATTTTTAATCATTTGTAGGTGTTAGTTCTTTTCGCTACAATCTGCCGTTGCCCTCGTCTTTTCAAAATACAAAAAAAAAATTACATATTGAAAAATATTAAAAAGAAAGTTGAGATTGTATTCCAAGCAAGAGAATCATTATTGCAATTTTTGCCTCCTTGGACGACCCTAGATACTCCCCTATCTAGGATATAATTTTAAAAGCGAAAGCGGATTCGCGTGTTACAACGACGTTAAAAAACTGCTTTTACAAATCACGCGTATTTTCGCTATCAGCTGTCCATCTTCTAGATGATGTAATGGTGCCATGGTTGTCGGATTGAGTCGATTTTCATGCTATTAGGCTGTGATCGTCAATCCGAATCCATCCGTGTGGTCGGATTTGTCGTTTGAAGTGCGGATTCACACCATCTTGGCCCTTGATCTTTTAGAGTTCCCCAATCTCTATCTGATGCTACAGATGCCTGATTAGGGCGATCTTGGAGTCGTTGAACTCCAATCGTCGCCCTGATCACATCTGTATGGCTGGATCTTCGATCCGAGGCCCCGATAAAAAGTTTGCCCTGTCCATGAACATAAAAGGAGACAATTAACCTCCATTTTATTCAAACTACTCTAAATGCAAGATGATGCATGTTATGCAATATTTATAGCATGCAATGCAATCCTATGCTTAAGAACATACATAAATAGATATCTTAAGTAGTGTAAACGAGTTTACATCATACCCCCATGCCTATCTTTTGCTAGTCCCTAGCAAAAACTATATGCTATTTATAAAAGAATCAAATTGGATTATTTGGACTTGAGTTATTTTCAATCATTAAGAAAATGTCTACTTAGGATCTAAACTTTCAAAGACACAATAGTGCCCGAGTATCTGCAAAAATGCAAACCGCCTCAAGCCCTCACCTTATTCAAAGAAAAATTTATTTTTCTCTTTTTCTTCTTTTCTAATCTTTTTGGATTTTTCAAGTTTTAGGGTTTAAGAGTGGCTTTCTACGTCCATTCAACTCACCTAAGATTTGATGAGAACCCTAAGTTCTAAGCATCTTATTGTGAATGTGATAGACTCGTTGACCGGCAGTTAAAACGGACTTCGGATTTCTATGCCTCTAGGTGACCTAAAGAAAGAATTCTGCCTAAAGGTGTATCTTTACAACTGGTAGCTTTCTCCCTACTTTTATGTTTTTTATGGGGTCAACACAAGGGTGAATCCAGTGTATATCTCCCCGGTTTATTCTACTTCTCCGTTTCTTCCTAGTGTTTTGGGAATTTTTAGTGCATTTATTGAGCTGGGCTTTGGACAACCGATCGATGAGCTGTTACCACCAACAACTTGCCAGCCATACTCGTGCGGCGAAGTGTGGTTTATTTCTTTTTTTCTTTTCTCCTTTTCTTTTTTGATTTTTTTTTTTAAGTAGGTGGCTTCCCTAGTCTAAGATTTACCTAAAAGCAACAAAAAGAGAAAGGTCCAGTGACTGGGCTCTAGACAACCTACCTATGGGCTGTTACCCACGATAACTTGCTAGCCATATCACCCTAGAAGGTTCATTAGCTACCCAATTTCTGTTAAAATCGCCGAACAACGAGTCAGTGACAAGATAGTGTGTAGATACTAAAAACTCAAAGTTTCCTCAAATCAGAGGGTAGGTTGATAAGTCGTGTACTTATCACCCAAACTTATTTACTCCAATTAAAATAGAATTTAGGTTGGCGAGGACTCGAAAAATAAATCCACATTTTAGTGGATACACGGGCTAATTAAGTCCAAAGACCTGAAGGGTCTTTGTGTTCAAATCATAATGTACTATTTCCTAAGATTGAAAATTTTCTTAAACCCAAGTTCTCTTTCCTAATTTCACAATTTTTTTAATAAAAGAAAATAAAACAAATCTACGAAGTTGACGAATAAATTCAAAGATGAATATCCACCCCCCCATGCCTATCTAATGCGATGTCCTCATTGTATTAAAAAAAACATAAAATAGAGTGGAATAGCGTAGAAAGCACCTGAATTGCGTGAATGTTAGGTCCGCTCCGAGATGAAAACTAAAAAGAACTGTATACGTGCTGAATTTAGTACCTACAGCTAGGCACACTATACAAAGAAGAGAAATAAAGAATTCACAGGTGTAGGTCAGAATCAGAATAAACATAAGAATTCTCTGACCTGTCAGTAGATGTCCACAAATGTGGACCAGATTGTGATGCAGACTCATACCCCATAATCGAGAATATCTCAGGTTCTGGATAAAAATTACCCAAAACCTAAAATCAATATGCAAGCGGGGTCGGGCCTATGATTTATGAGGATGCAACCCAAGACCAAAGAGTCAGGTTACAGAGATATCAAAAGGATAATCAATGAATGTGTGCTTGGGTTGAACATCCTCAGAACAGATGTCGTAAGGGTCCTAGTTTGATGGTTTCAGATAACTAGGAACCCTTCGACTCAGTCACCTTCCTCTGGAGTTAACTTCCTAAATCAGAACTTCCCAACTCCTATCCTCCTCAATCAGAATGTTAAATTCCAAGACCTCTTGCATATTAATCACCCCATCTGAAACCTCCAAGTCTAAATAATGTGGCTGAATCAGAATTGACTTGGGTCTAATTATCTTAGAAACAGAATCATCGATAAGCTCAATGGGGTGTAACTGACAATCAGGGCATTGAATTGAATCCTCCAGAAAATGTAATTCTAGATTCGTAATGTGAGCTCCAATAAGATTAGTTTCCTCAATTATTGGGCTATCAAATGATCTATCAAATTCCTCAGGCCCAATCGTCTCATAGAAATTGTGTTCTGTAAACTCGCGTGAGACTTCGCAACTTGAATCTTCACCATCAAAATCAAAGAAATCAAGATCCGTATTAATGTATGTCTCAAATCATCCATCACTTTCTGGTCCGTGGAGACATACGTTTCCTCGTACCCCGGCTCAGGGATCTCAGGTGAAGAAATCATATCATCCTTAATTGGTTGCTCTAATTCAATCTGGTCAGCCTCGTAACACGTGTCCCCTCCAACAAGTGCCCAAACAGGTTCTGAAATTGGCTCTCCTGAAGAGGGTTAATCCTGGGAATCATCACATGATTGAATCAAAGCGACCACAAATCTCATCCTCAATTTTGCTAATTTCCCAAGTAGAAACTCACCCGGGTTCTTATCCTTAACATCCTAGAGCCAATCCAACAAAGACTTGTTCAAATCATCAATCATTTCAATCAGGGGCTCCAATCTCTCAATGCAAGGTATTGGCTGAACTTCTAAAGTTTGTATGATATTCCTCAAGTTAGCCAGAACCTTATCTTGAACCTGGTTACCCTGAACCAAATGAGTTGGTTCAAGGTTGGGTGGGTTTGGGATCAATGCAGGGGAATTAAGGAATTCAGATTCGTTATTCCCTTCCTAATAATAGGTCAATTCAGATTATTCAAAAGGTGGTGATGACCTAAAGGAAGTGTAATCAGAGGATGGGTAAGGATCAGTGTATCCTTCTTGATTGTAGATCGTATTAGGTTGTTCATGAAAGGATGACGATCTATAATCGATGTGGCTTTGAGAAGGATAGAAATCACAATCATAGTGTTCAGGGTTAGACCCCAAACACGGAGGTCTGGAACTGTATCCCCAATCCAAGTTATCCCAACTAACTAATGGTTGATTACAGTACGAGTCGGGATAATCATCATGTTGAGGATAATTCAGAATAGGAGGGAAAGAGCGGGAATGTGTGTAATATGTGGAAGGATTCATGATAAGCGGGAGGAAAAAAGGCACCCTGCAATACAAACAATCAAACTTGTCCTTAAGTGGGCTAGCCTAAAGATCTACAAACTCCCAAAACCCATCTTGAGATAAAGGAACGATTTGATCTACTTCTGTCTGTTCAATCCAACCAGTTAGAAGGAGGGACTGGGGAGAAGGTTCTTCCTTCAGCTTGCACCTCTGATTCCTAGTGTACCCCCCAGCTGCGATCGTTTGATTATGCTCCCCTAACTAGACATCAGATTGAACAGTAGAAATAGACTAATCGAAAATAATCTCGTTCTGGGCTCTAAAAAGCGAGTCAAATCCTTAAGGCCAACGTCTACTCTATTTTATTTAGGGCTAGGTTTGAATGTGCTTTGGAATGTGATGGGCCCTTTATATGGGTTGTGCCCTTAATGATTGATTGATTTGTGTGTGCGTGCACAACCAGTGGTTTCCAAGCAAGATTATTATTATTATTATTTTGATAAGGTAAATTTTAAAGTTCAAATCTTGCTTAGTAGCTTTTAGGATTGCCTGGTAAATCCCTAAGAGTTGAACCTAAGTGGCAGCTACTTGATGAGTTGATTTTCATTAAAGTGGTGCAGCCCAATCAACTCAAACAATTGGCCTGTTGCACCACTTAATTAGGCACACAAAGACAGTTTGGATGTGTGTACCGGCTCCAAAGATCAGTTTACCGGTTGAGTTTGAAAATCAGATGAGGTTGTGTACCTCTGTGAGATTTTTTCTTTTTTTTTTTAATGTGGAGGTTGGGACGGATGTGGGTGTCAAACAACAAACAATCTAACCTTAGAGTTTATAAGAACACTTAGGTTGATTGATGTTTGTGTTATTATGTGGTGAAATGAAATCTAATGGGTGGGAAGTGGGGATAGCTTACAAAACCTTCCACAGCACTTTACTCCAATCTACCACTTTTGCTTGTCTCAAAAGAGTACCTGCAATCACAATAAGAAAGAAGTGAGATAAATGATTTGTAAGTTAGAAAACACGAAGAAAAAATCAAAGATCGTCGCCCCCCTGGCAACGGCGCCAAAATGTTGAACGTCGAGTTGCTACGCTAATGTATTTGGTTTTGAAAAACATGTCGTCGTAGTATGAAAGCGAAGAACTCGTGTTCAACAAATAAAATTTATACCGGAATGGAAATCCCAGGTTGAACACAGGGAGGCAGACGTTTGATTTAAAAAACTACGCGTTTGTTTTATTTGTCACGAAGTAATTCAATTGATTAGAACTAACTATTTACAATAAATAGAAGAGAGAGAGAGAATAAGAGAGAGAGAATATTACAAACAAAAACCAAAATGAGATGGAATGAACATGGAATTCATCATTAAAAAGATTGCTTGTTTCACTAAACATTATGACAAGAAAGCAGAAAATGATTACACTAGAAAGCAGTAAATCTACTCTAGAAAGCATTAAAAGAATGGAGAGAGAAATATCTTCCTCGATGGTCGCTTGGAGGACGAGCCGGACGGGACGATGCCTGGACGAAGGATGGAGCAGGACGAAGGAGGGCGAAGTAGGAAGAACGGGAACGGGGCAACACGTCGTCATCGTCGCGGGATTCGCTTCCGAAAGGGGGACGAAAAATTGACTTTATCTCGCGAGAAGCATCCCAGGTGTGGGACAAGCTTCACTTAAGCTTTGGAGAGGGAGAGAAGAGAAGGAAGGGATGAGAATTTCGTGTGGAGGGGGTCTCCTTTTATAGTTGAAAGGAGTGGGGGCAATTTGGTCATTACAACTCTTAAAACATTAATTCAGGACCTTTAATGATGGATAAAACCGTCGCTAAAGGTCCGAACGTGGGTGTAGTGGGCAGTGCGCGCGCGCCCGCTCGCTTGCCCGCATGCTCAATGCACGCGCACATCCAGCCAATCTCAGCCATCCGATCGCAAGATCGAACGGCTTAGATCGCACCTTCACCCGCCTCCTCTGCAAGCCCCATCGCATGCGATGTCGCATCTTCACCGCGCGTCTAATAGCGCATGAGCGCTATCGGGCATGCACAGCTGTTCGATGACGATCCGACGCTCGCCCATGCCTGCTCGCCCACGCCGCTCACCTGCTCGCGAGGAATCGATCGTGCGCCGCTTGCTCGCGATAGAGCTCTCGCCCTCTGTGCTGCGTCGTCCATATGGTCGCACGGACGTTTTAAGGCGCGCACATCCACAGCTGTTGGATGAAGATCCAACGGCCCAGATCGTGCGTTGGATTTCCTTTGGAGAGGCAGCGGCAGTCTTGAGGGCTGGTTAGATGGCTGAGATGGTGCCACATGGCACCATCTTGGCCGTCCATCTTCTGGATGATGTAGATGGTGCCACGATTGTCGGATTGAGTCGATTTTCGCTCCGTTAGGCTACGATCGTCGATCTGAATCCATCCATGTGGTCGGATTTGTCATTTGAAGTGCAGATTCACACCATCTTGGCCCTTGATCTTTTAGGGTTCCCCGATCTCTATCTGATGCTACAGATGCCTAATTAAGGCGAACTTGGAGTCGTTGAACTCTAATCGTCGCCCTGATCACAACTGTATGGTTAGATCTTCGATCCGAGGCCTCGATAAAAAGTTTGCCCTGTCCATGAACATAAAAGGAGACAATTAACCTCAATTTTATTCAAACTACTCTAATTGCAAGATGATGCATGTTATGCAATATTTATAGCATGCAATGCAATCCTATGCTTAAGATCATGCATAAATAGACATCTTAAGTAGTGTAAACATATTTACATCAACAAGGAATTTGATACAGACCGTGTTTAGGGCCAATTCAAGGCTGGATTTAGGGAAAAATTAAAAGAAAGAGAGAAAACTCTCCAAATGAAAAATCCTTCTCTATCTCTCTCTTATCACAAATGCACTGGCAAACTAAATCTGGACATGTCTATGCACGGATGCTTTAACCGCTGGGGTTAAAAAACCTCTAGGCAGGTTTTGCGAGCCTTAGAAACCTTCACGGTAGACTCAGGCTGAAGCAGATCAGGTATGTATCTTAGCTGGTACTTGAGTCCCTCTAGCCCTATTGTTGGTATTTTGATCTAATTTCTAGAGATGCAACTTAGTAAGGCATCTTGATGGTTACTTCCTACTTTGAGACTTAGTTTGATCCATAGGAGTTTTAATAAGGAATTCGCAAAAGCTAGGCATGGGGTTATGATGGGAACACCATCATAGGCTCTAACTAGCTACTTTTAGTTTAGTTTGAAAGATAAATGCTCCTACATAACCATCTGAGGGTTATAACTCCACTTCATTCTATTTTAAGAAGAGAACTGGAAACTAGGGTTAATTTTATAATTTTAACAGGAGATCATGAACACAGAATAACCAAGGGCTTTTTTAGTGGTAAAATGAAGGTCAAATGAGCATTAAAGACTAATAAGTCGATCCATGTAGACGGAAACGGGATTTCACGCATTTCAAGAACCAATACAGCACCCAAAATCCTAATTTCAAACCTGCTTAAATTATAGAGGTTTTGGTTAGAATAAAATTCATAGAAAAATATTCCTTGAGGTTTGGTATCCTTGATTTGACCATTTGAACCTATTTTGACTTTAAACAAAGTCACAGATAGATTTTTGCCCTAATTTGGGTTTCTGCACAAATTGCTCGGTCAAAATTGGTCAAAATTGAAATCTGATTTCACCATCAAATTCCTTGGGTCCAAATTAGGTTTGCATCAAAATTTAGGCCCAATCAAAGTCCATCTGGACCTAGTTTGCATTTTAGTTCATTTAAACTCTATCCTCTCAATTAAGCCCCTAACTTTCAAAATATTTGCAATCAGGTCCTTAACTGTAACGACCCGGTTCCCGAGTCCCTACGAGACACGAGAACCGGACCGACTCGACTAATCCCAAGACCTAGTCGTCCAACGAGGAAGTAACCAAAAGACAGTAAAATAAACCACATTCAGCATGAATATAACTAACAGTAAGAAAGTACAGCAGTAAGGAAAGAAACTACTACAGTAGGTACCACCACAACAGTAAAACAGCATTTATCATATAACAAGAACTGCAGGTAAAGAAGGTACAGCGGAAACAAAAACTACTCACTAGAACAGAAACAAAAGGGGTACAAAAGGCTGTGGTAACTCTACTGGACCCTACTCGGCCCAGCGTCCTCTGCAGCCGCCGGCCCTGGCTGCTCAACACCTGGTCCTGAAAAAGGTAACGAGTGTAACACGTCAGCAAAACGCTGAGTAGAGTGGCAAACTAACTAAAGGCAACAGTAGAGTGTACAGTAGCTGTTATGTTCTATTACTTCCTTTATTCACATCTTTCAATTTTTCTCACTATTTCATTTATTTCTCAGATCCTTTACTTGATCTCGAATGTCCTCGTGGGAACGATCTTGATTGCAGTCTTTTCCAAAAGTAGAAGTAGCACGTGGTGCTCTCCTGGCCGGGAGAGTCCCCCGTGGTGATCCTACCCTCAGTCAACCACCCCAAGGTCACTGACAGACGTAACGGTGACTACGGCACGCGCGATAAACGCACAGTTAGCTAGCCCGCACTGGCACGCGGTCAGTCGTTTCCGTTAACGGGTGCGCCCAAAGCACAGCACGGAACCAGGGCAGAGCCCTCTCAGTAACAGGGGTCCAACCCCTCCACAGTAACCAAACCGGGGCCTTGCCCCTCCACAGTCCGCGCACCCTCGCCTGACTACCCTGGTTTGCCCTAGTGGGCCTAACAAGTCGGTGAAGGAGGCTAGCAGAACCCCGGGGCCCGTGGGGTAGCTAGTACTCTCCTAACACTACTAGCTCTCCTCGGTACTACGTACACGAGGGCCAACAAGTCGGTACAGAGTGGCCAGTCCTAACCCCCGGGTCCCTGGGGTGGCTAGCTCAGCTCTGCACTAAACAGGGGGACAGTCGCTCTCCTTGGTACTCCGTACTCAAGGGCCAGCTCACTTCCCCAATTCTATTCCTTTCGCTTTCCAGGAGTTCTACTCCTACTTCCCCGTAGGGTTCCAGAACATCTCATGTCTTACTTTCCAGTTTCACGTTCTTACAAACCATGATCCCAATCATGTTTCTTTATTCATAACAGGCAGCTGTGAATTCAATTTACAGGCAGCTTCATATATTCCTTTCCATTTTTCCAAGACTGCATTATTATATATTCCACTAGTTTTTCCATCCTAGGATTCATGCCATATCCTAGGGTCTATCATACAATCTAGTTTTCCGGTCCTAGGATTCATGCAACACCTAGGAACTATCATTCCATATATTTCTCATTCCTAGGATTCATGCAATGTCCTAGGTTCTAGTTATGGTTCCATACTGTAACAAATTTTTATTAATACTTAAAACCACTCTACCAGGTACAACGGGAGTAATGGGGGCGTGATTGGGAATCCCGCGCGCCTCCGCGACTCTCAAGACTGCAACCGAACGAGGTCCTATCACAAGGATCAAACACAAGGAGTGTCTCAAAACAGTGTATAGCTACTGTAGACGGGTAGAGGAATTACTTCTGAAAAGAATGCAACTCGAATCGCGGAAAACGGAGCCCGAACGGGCCCTAAACGGGTCGAAAAAGATGATACTGTGCAAAATCAGACGTCTGGAACTCCTTCCAGACGTCTTAAAAAGTGGATCAGAGAATTACCTGTTCAGCGTGGTTTCCCAGACGTCCAGAAGTCTGCGAGGACGTCTGCGCTAGATCCCAGACGTCCGATGGTCCCTCAGGACGTCTGGAGGTCACTCCCGCCGTCTGGTACAACTTCCAGACGTCTGATTCGCAAAGGATGGCGAATCAGCGAACCTGCGCACAGCCAACCCCCTCCCTCAGTACGGTCAGTCGACAAGAAGGAAGAAGAAGGCGGAAACTCACCTTTCAGACGTCTGTATGATCTTACAGACGTCGACCTTGCCGTCTGGCTATCAATCCAGACGTCTGATTCTGGAAATTTTTCCAGAATCAGGACCCTGCTCGGCCTCTGCTCGCGACGCCGCCCGCGTCGCACCTCGCGCTCCTGCTGCTCAGACCGCAGCAGGTCCCTCTCCGCGTCGCTCCGCGCCCCCTGCGCCCTCCGCCAGCTGTTTGCACCTCAAAACACGACTATAATAACGCCTTCTTGTGCTATTTTCTAGCATTAACTATGTATATTATAATCCTGTAGTTGCATTTGTAAAAACGCTTGCATGCATGTTTTTAATTGAGAGGAGAAGAGAATGGAATAAATGACTTGCATTTTTACATTTTTCTTCAAGTGTCTTTTTGCAAAAGTCCCCTCTCCATATTTTATTTTCATCTTTCTTTCTTCTTCCTGCGGTTCTTCTACTTCCCGCGGCTGAATTTCGTCCACGCCATGCTGCATGCAACGCCTCTCCCTGCTGTCCTTCCCGCACCTCTCCCTGCAGCTGCCATTCTCCCCCATTCCCCGCATGCTCCATGCCATGCTCTCCTCCTCTATAAAGCCGCAGCTCTTCCTCGCGACGGAAAGCGAGGGGCAGTTGCTGAAAAATGCCACCCTGCAGTCCACCACCTTCCTCGCCCGTTCTCCCCTCCCATACGCCGGCCCTCCGTCGAGGAGGCACCCGACGAGCAGGAGAACCCACTGTGGTGCTCACCACCACAGTGGGAACACCACCGCCCAGCTCTTCAACGAGCAGGTGGCGTGTTGTTTTCTTTTCTCTTCGTTTTCATCTCCACGCCATTGCTACCGCTTCAAGGTCCGAAGCTTGAAGCAGCAACAGCAGCAGCTAAACCGCGGCAACAGCAGCAGCAGCAGCACCCCCCGCTCCTCCGCGACCGTCCCCGCAGCCGCTCACCGCCTCCACGCGCGTCTGCAGGGCGTTCTCCGCCTCCGTCTCCGTTCTGTCCACGCCGCAGTTGCACCCGCGACCGGCCGCCGCGCGCACTGCAGCGGCCGGCTACGGCCTCGCGCCGACCCCCGCGACCCTCCGCGACCACTGCAGAACCTCCTCCACGCTCGCTCCTCCGCGCCTTCGCCTGCCCGTCGTCTTCGCGCGCGCCTGCAGGCCCGTTCCCCGCCTCCGCCTCTGCTCTGTCGCCTCTGCCATTCCACCCGCGACCGGCCGCCGCGCGCACTGCAGCAGCCGGCCAGGCCCTCTCGCCGCCCCCTGCCAACCTCTGCAACCCTCCGCGATCGACTGCAGACTCCCCGCTCCCATCGTTCGCGCGTCTGCGATCACTCCTTCGCCCGCTCTCTCTCTCTGCCGATCTCTCCGCCCGCTCCCGCTCTCTCTCTCTCTCTCTCTCTCTCTTTTTCACTCACTCACAGACACACACTACACCAACACACACACATCTTCAGCGACACACACACACACCCACACACACACTTACACTATACGTATAGTTATATATAGTAACATATATATACATACATATATCTATTATATATATATACTTATATACATAGTATATCTATATAGTTACGTATACATACATATATATATAATATATCCCTATATATATATATACACGTATATATATATCTATATACTTATACATATACTTATATATATATACATATATACTTATATACTTATATATATACACACATATATATATATATATCTAGATACATATATACTTATATACATATATATATATATACATATATATAGTAATATATATATATACTTATATACATATATATACACATATATATCTATATATATATATATATATATCTATACATATATAACTATACATTTATATAGATATATAGATATATTTACTTATATACATACATATGTACATATACTTTCATGTTATTTATTATACGTTGTATCGCGGGGATATCTGCACCAGTTGCTGATATTCCCTGATACACGCGTACAAAAAAAAGCATGGTCCCATACATCATCCATCCTCCATCCACACTCCACACGGCACCTAGTCGTGTTGGTTGCGTCTCTCTAGACGTCGACTGACTCGACATAGTGCTACACTCCATCGTCACCTCCACCCCCACCCCTTTATATATATACTACATATAAATATATATCTATAGCTACTATATTTACTTTCTATCTGTTAGCTTCCTTCTTAGTAAAAAGATAAAAAAAAGGTATAAAAGTGAAAAGATAATCTTTGATTTGCAGGTACCCCGTCTTGCAAGTAGCAAGGCGTGTTTTGAAACTCTGTTTTGGCTAAAAGCCAAGGACACAATTTTGAGGGTGTGCCTCAAGAACAAGGATTACCGGAAAAAAACCTAAATAAGAAAAATACCAAAAACACAATAAACGAGCGGAAGAGACGCGTTTTAAGGAAAACGTAGAAATTCGACTTGAACCCCACTTCCCTGAGTTCGACCCTGGGCCTAAAAGTGACAAGATAAAATCAATTAGGCCAGGTTAAAAATTTTGTAAAGAGATGGTTAGGTCTGAATTAGGTTAACCACTATACACATTTCAACGATAAAAATATCATATTAACAACCTATTTGGGCCGACCCATCATGACTTTTCTGGCGCCGCTGCCGGGGAGGTGCGCTTTCGAGTAAGTTTCTATCCAATTCCTTTAAATTTGTCTCTTCTCTCTTCACGGGTATTGTTGTTTTTGGTGTGCAGGTGAACCTGGTGGAAGGAGAAGAAGGCTGACGAAGTCGAGGACGTGAGCAGATCCAAGGTGGGAACGAGAGTGTGAAGACGCCGACATCGCATTGGAGCTTCGCACACGTTGCCGAACAAGTAGGTTTTCTTTTCTCATCAAATTAGGGTTAACTTGCCACCACAATAAAAAAAAATAATTATTTAAAACTAAAAACTAGAAAAACTTCTTGGGATTTCTTGAGGGCAAGTGGATTAAAATTCACTTAATTGATTGGTTGTCTTCACTCCCATTGCCTCGGGATTTCCCGCCTTACTTCGCATAGCGAAAATCCGAGAATCTTGATTCTTAGATTTTTCGCCGTGGGAAGTATTCTTTGAGGCAAAGAAAAAGATTGCTTGTATCCCTCTTTTTGCCTCACTTATCTTTAATTCAGGAGCACATTTTTGGTGGGGAGACTTGGAATTGAGTTGATTCCAACCCCACCACGACTTTTCAAACTTGCCTGTGATTCGATCCTGAATACTTCAACCCCAACAATTTTAGTTTCTTTATCTGTTGGTTGAAGCCTTGTGTGTGGATATCTTTCTGGTGATTGGGAGCACTTGAATTGAAGTGCTTTGGCTCCCTTTCACATTGGTATAAAATTGATTCCCGCATCCACACATAGAAATCTCCATTTAGGTAGCCCATTGCATTTTAGCATGCATTAACTAACTGATAATTGAAGAAGGGTTTCTTGGGCTTTAGAAAGAAAACCTGTATTCTTGCAAAACCCGGAGATTGGTTGAATTGGTAATTCAGCAAAATCCTAAAATTCATACTACTTAAGGTTGAACTCTAAAAACCATTCACCAATTAAAACTTTAATTCGGGGAGATTTCCCCGTTGCATGCTTGTTCTTACACACTCTTAAAATCAATCACTTGGGCATTACCCGTAAACAACGCCCTTCACATTCCAAAAGCACTTGACCCTAAGCCTCTAATTAAAACTGGTAGTAACTTGACCCTTATTAAGGATTGGAGGTCTAACTACCTGTGTGTAGCGACTACGTGCTGGTGAGAGTTCCTGCGTGCTATCGGGTGTCTAAGACTGGGGCAAACGGCCTTTCAATCTGGCCCGATGGTTCCGCGGTGCTCGCATTCGGTTCCGTAGTTCGTGATAGTAGGTAACTTAGATCTTTAGGTCTAAGGGCACACTGTAGAGGTTAGGAACTTGACTGTATTGATTTGTAATCAAGTGTACCTTTGCGGCGTCATTTCTCTCATCCCTTTTCCCTTCTCATCTCCCCAATTCTTCCTGCGATAGTACATGTTTGGGAGGAGGTCACAAAACCCTGAATTGCTTGTATTGACTGATAAATCTAGAAAAAGAGCCGAATAATCCTCCTCCTCCACAAACATGGCACACACCCCCGCCTCACCACTTCGTCACAATTTCAATTCTTTCAACACCAGGCTTATCCCGAGAAACCCTGCAAGACCTTCCTTATCGAGTGTCGCGCCAAGCGACTCGGTAAGTCATGTGGAACTGGCTTCTGTGAGCCAGTATTTCAACACGGAGGACCAAGCCTCCGTGTACTCGGACACATATGCGGACACGTCTTCTGGCATAGAAGATGCCTGCACCCTGGGGAATAACCCGTTTTCTGCCACGTATAACCCAGGGTGGCACAATCATCCCAATTTTGCATGGTCCAACAACCCGCAGCGTCGAAACCCCGCTGGTGGACCAATGCGATCGTCCGCACCCGTCATCCCAAGGGCCCAGTCTAATCCTATGGCAAATCTGCCATCAGGCCCTTGTGTACAGAAAACCAAACACGCATCAAAACCTCTTGATAAATTGATGCGAATGATGACGGAAATGTCAAAGCGCCATAAAGAAAACATGACCTCTCTTCAGCATTTGGCGCAGCAGAATGCTGAGATCAATCAACTAAGCATGGCGACTCGATCTCAGGGCACTTTTCCCGCCCAACCTGTTCCAAACCCGCAAAACTTTGTACCCTGTGGTCCGCAACCACAGGTACAACCTTCTCAGGAACAGGTTCATCAAATTCTGCAAGCTCCGAGTATTCCTCCGGGATTTCAGGTTAATCCCGCTGCAGCACCGCACTCTTATGCTGATAGTGATCACATCAAGGATGACACGTCTGACGAGGACGTGACTGTCATTACGTGTATCGAACTAATTGGAGTCGATTCTGACTGCTGCGAATTACCTGACGACTGCCTGACCAACACAAACTGTGACGTTCCCCAATCCCTCCCTATTCCTGTACCTTCTCCTGACCAGACTTCTGACGAGGTTTTCTCCGCTTCCCATACCTCGTGGTCTGAGTCATTGCCGGGCTGCTCACCGCCGGTCCACACTATGGAAGACCGGATTTCCCTTTCTTTCCCGCTAAATCAGGCGGATTTGCAAATCCACACTGGGACCTTGAGCCCACATCTTACTCACCGGGGCTATTCCCTTTTGGATCCATCTATCTAAAAAGCCCCCCTTCTTGGCCAATCTAAGGGCCAACTTCCTCTTCCTGATCTGTTTTCTGATCCGCCTGGGACACTCTCATCCCAGAAAACGCCAAATCTCTCACCATCCACCATTACTTTTCACGCCTCTATCGCGATTACTTCGCTTTTCTCTTCACCACCCACCATCCACCCACCCTTCCACCCTGATTTATACCCTGAACCTCAGCTCCTGTTACCCGATCTGTCGTCCGTTCTCTGCCTTTCCCTGCATGCATATGAGGACATATCATTGTTTGGCATGGGGGGGTGGATAGGCATCCATAGGATCCGGGTATTTTATGGTATCAGACAATTACCACCTATTTATAAATATGCAAGAAAAAGAAAAAAGAAAAGAAAAAAAAAATAAATATATATATATATTAGTAATAAATGGTGTTTAGCAATGATCTAAAAGCTGAAACAAAAAAATACAATAAGTTTTTATGGAAATTCAACCTCTGTTTTGAAGACTTTCCAGGCCACAGAAGCTTGATTCGCTCAGGCTCGGCTTAATTCACTTAAAGCATTGATGAAATAGATCAAAATCTCTCCTAACTAAGAACGTTTCTTGTACCTGAGACACCAGTACAGGATTCGTTGGTTTGCTTTTTCTTGAGAGCTTAAGTAAACTTGGTTCACACTACACATATCAGGAAAGACCAGGTGAACATAAGATCCAACCCTAGTGTTCATTAGGAAAGGTGGAGTCCTTACCTGTGCGTGCAGGTAGACTTTTTATCCCAGGCTTTAGTCTTGTGTTTAGGAGTGACTCTTTCCACCAAAAAGAAACTCTCCCACCAAAAAAAAAAAAAAGTGTGCTCTTTCAAAATGTGTTGTAAGAGATATACTGACATATGTTTCAAAAAAAAAAAAAAAAAAAGATGTTGCAAAAGAGTCAGTATATCTCATAAATGTCTGTATAATTTGTTTTTCGGTGAGCCAAAAAAAAAAAAAAAAGAGAGAGAAGGGGGAGTTGAGTTTTCCGTCATCATCTTAAGGGTCAATTCGAAGACATGAGCTGAAACTGGAACCAACCTGTACTTAAAAATTCGTGAAACCCTGGGAGTGAGTCTTAAGGTTCATCTGGTCAGTCTTGATCCTTCACTATGCACAAACCATAACCTCTTGAGCTCTCGAGTACGGCAAAAACCTCCTGGGTCCTGGAAATCGTACTTAAGGTTTAAATATCAAGAGTCCTGGTTAGTTGAGAGATGATCTATCTCATGTGAGACTTAAAGTACTGGTAGTCTTCTTTACAATTGGTTCTCACAATATTCGATAAAAAACACACCTATATCACCTCAGAAGAAAATCTTCAGCTTAAGATTATTTCTAAATACTATTTTGCTAGGGACTAGCAAAAGATAGGCATGGGGGTATATGTTTGCACCTCAAAACACGACTATAATAACGCCTTCTTGTGCTATTTTCTAGCATTAACTATGTATATTATAATCCTGTAGTTGCATTTGTAAAAATGCTTGCATGCATGTTTTTAATTGAGAGGAGAAGAGAATGGAATAAATGACTTGCATTTTTACATTTTTCTTCAAGTGTCTTTTTGCAAAAGTCCCCTCTCCATATTTTATTTTCATCTTTCTTTCTTCTTCCCGCGGTTCTTCTACTTCCCGCGGCTGAATTTCGTCCACGCCATGCTGCATGCAACGCCTCTCCCTGCTGTCCTTCCCGCACCTCTCCCTGCAGCTGCCATTCTCCCCCATTCCCCGCATGCTCCATGCCATGCTCTCCTCCTCTATAAAGCCGCAGCTCTTCCTCGCGACGGAAAGCGAGGGGCAGTTGCTGAAAAATGCCACCCTGCAGTCCACCACCTTCCTCGCCCGTTCTCCCCTCCCATACGCCGGCCCTCCGTCGAGGAGGCACCCGACGAGCAGGAGAACCCACTGTGGTGCTCACCACCACAGTGGGAACACCACCGCCCAGCTCTTCAACGAGCAGGTGGGCGTGTTGTTTTCTTTTCTCTTCGTTTTCATCTCCACGCCATTGCTGCCGCTTCAAGGTCCGAAGCTTGAAGCAGCAGCAGCAGCAGCTAAACCGCGGCAACAGCAGCAGCAACAGCACCCCCCGCTCCTCCGCGACCGTCCCCGCAGCCGCTCACCGCCTCCACGCACGTCTGCAGGGCGTTCTCCGCCTCCGTCTCCGTTCTGTCCACGCCGCAGTTGCACCCGCGACCGGCCGCCGCGCGCACTGCAGCGGCCGGCTACGGCCTCGCGCCGACCCCCGCAACCCTCCGCGACCACTGCAGAACCTCCTCCACGCTCGCTCCTCCGTGCCTTCGCCTGCCCGTCGTCTTCGCGCGCGCCTGCAGGCCCGTTCCCCGCCTCCGCCTCTGCTCTGTCGCCTCTGCCATTCCACCCGCGACCGGCCGCCGCGCGCACTGCAGCGGCCGGCCAGGCCCTCTCGCCGCCCCCTGCCAACCTCTGCGACCCTCCGCGATCGACTGCAGACTCCCCGCTCCCATCGTTCGCGCGTCCGCGATCACTCCTTCGCCCGCTCTCTCTCTCTGCCGATCTCTCCGCCCGCTCCCGCTCTCTCTCTCTCTCTCTCTCTCTCTCTTTTTCACTCACTCACAGACACACACTACACCAACACACACACATCTTCAGCAACACACACACACACCCACACACACACTTACACTATACGTATAGTTATATATAGTAACATATATATACATACATATATATATATATACATACATATATCTATTATATATATATACTTATATACATAGTATATCTATATAGTTACGTATACATACATATATATATAATATATCCCTATATATATATATATACACGTATATATATATCTATATACTTATACATATACTTATATATATATACATATATACTTATATACATATATATATATACATATCTATATACTTATATATATACACACACATATATATATATATCTAGAAACATATATACTTATATACATATATATAGTAATATATATATATACTTATATACATATATATACACATATATATCTATATATATATATATATCTATACATATATAACTATACATTTATATAGATATATAGATATATTTACTTATATACATACATATGTACATATACTTTCATGTTATTTATTATACGTTGTATCGCGGGGATATCTGCACCAGTTGCTGATATTCCCTGATACACGCGTACAAAAAAAAGCATGGTCCCATACATCATCCATCCTCCATCCACACTCCACGCGGCACCTAGTCGTGTTGGTTGCGTCTCTCTAGACGTCGACTGACTCGACATAGTGCTACACTCCATCGTCACCTCCACCCCCACCCCTTTATATATATACTACATATAAATATATATCTATAGCTACTATATTTACTTTCTATCTGTTAGCTTCCTTCTTAGTAAAAAGATAAAAAAAAGGTATAAAAGTGAAAAGATAATCTTTGATTTGCAGGTACCCCGTCTTGCAAGTAGCAAGGCGTGTTTTGAAACTCTGTTTTGGCTAAAAGCCAAGGACACAATTTTGAGGGTGTGCCTCAAGAACAAGGATTACCGGAAAAAAACCTAAATAAGAAAAATACCAAAAACACAATAAACGAGCGGAAGAGACGCGTTTTAAGGAAAACGTAGAAATTCGACTTGAACCCCACTTCCCTGAGTTCGACCCTGGGCCTAAAAGTGACAAGATAAAATCAATTAGGCCAGGTTAAAAATTTTGTAAAGAGATGGTTAGGTCTGAATTAGGTTAACCACTATACACATTTCAACGATAAAAATATCATATTAACAACCTATTTGGGCCGACCCATCACCAGCCGGCCAAGCCGCTCCGGCGAGCTCGCCCTCACGGCAGAGCTCCGCCCTCGCACGCCGCACCTCCGCGCTCACTGCGGCCGCCGCTGCCGCCCTCGCGTCCGCTCGCTCTCGCGCACAGGAAGGAGAAGAAGAAGGAGACGGTGGAGACGGGAGGGGAGGCGCGCCCCTTTTAACGCCGCGCGGAGAGGAGAGAGGAGGTGGCAGGCCGCCTGCAGCCGCAGAGAGAAAAAGGGGGAATATGCGGTCTGCGCGCTCAGGCGCGCAGGCGACTCGCGTGTGTCGAAAATAACGGATTTCCAGACGTCTTGAAACTATCCCAGACGTCTTATCAGACGTCTGGTTGTGATCCCAGACGTCTTGTCCGACGTCTGAGCCACCTCCCAGACGTCTTAAAATACGTCTGGGGCACACATTCGTTACATTAACTTTGTCATATTTTTTGCAAAAAGGACCCTATCATCATTGGTGTGAATGGAGCTCCTCCTCCGAGATTCAAGTGAGATTTTCTCACTTGATTCTTAATCAAATCCTCCCAAAATTGGAAGAGAGAATTGAGAGGTTCTCTATCGACTGGACCAGGTCTTGGACCGTGATTTGCACCAAATTCCTCATGTGAACACTTGCAATGTTAGGGATCCTCTTCCCTAAGTCTCGAGCTCGCCAAGCCTCCTACCTTGCTTGGAACAACTTCTAATGCCTTTAAATAGGACCCTCTTTAGTAACTAAGCTCCTAAGTGAAGTTTAGAGCCAGAAAACCCTCTCTTCCTCATCTCCAGCCATTCGCACCTTCGTCTCCGGCGAGCCTCTTTGTCCTCTTCGTTGAGCCGACCAATGATCAAATTGACCGAATAAACCTTCTCCCCTCGTCCTACCGATCGTCGCCGACCAAAGTGCGATCGCTCTCCACCTCTCCTTCCTCGTCACCGTGTTGCCGTCGCCTTCGCCTTCTCTAGTGCTGACCCATCATAGTCGGCCACCCTTGCTCACTCTCACCCTCTCTAAATCTCCCTTCGTCTTTCTCTCACCCTCCTGATCCTCTCCAACCCCTTAGACCTTAGGTTTCACCCACACCATCACTCGCACAACCTTCGTCTTCCCCACATCTGACACGAGCTCCGACAAGCTCGCGCCGACACCACACAGCTCCAAAATCCATGCCACTGGCCCCAAAACCTTCACCGTCCCACGCCCACTAAAACCCCTCAAGAAATTGAGGGGATTGCCCACTCGACACCTCCATTGAACTCAGCCTCCTCCGCACCAGCTTCTTGACTCCACCAGGCCACCACATGACCCCTCACCGCACGCAACCACTACCAACACACTCGTCGTCCTCCGATGATCCTCCTGAGCATACTGATTGGGTGTTTATCCTGTGTTCTTGATTTTAGATTGCTACCGGAGCTCCATCACCACCACCACCACCTTCTCCAGCTCCGTTCGACGTCTTCAAGCCAAGTTCTTCCTCGTGGATGCTCCTAGGTCTTACGGCCCAGTTCCAGGAAGCTTCCCAAGTCGTCAATTGAAGAGACCAAACACTCCTTCGACCTCAATTGGAGGCTTCACCTCTTACTACTCGCATGGAAGGAAGACTCTGTGGGATAGTCCCACATCGTAGAGTGAGGGGCTCTCCATAGCGTACAAAAGCAAAAAGTCGCATACGTTGTTCGCCTTCATATCACTAGGGTCAGGTCCCTACCCTCACATGCCCCTGCGCACATGCTTCACAAGCGCCTGTCCACGCCCTCTCCCGTCGTCATGCCACACGGGTTTGGGCGATGGATTTGTTTACCCACTACCCAAGTCTGGTCCACTCTGAGCTTGAAAGGGAGGAAAGAGAATCTGAGAGAGAGGGAGCGGGTTTTTCTGCCTTAGGATTTGAACCCTCTCCTCTCTCAGCACTTAACCTCTACAGGCTTTGTGTGAGGCCCTTGAGGCTCTGTTGGTGCTGTTGCTGTATTCTTTTGAGGCTCTTGAAGGAAAGAAGCCCTTGTTCTTCTTTTGTTGGTGTTGTGCTCTTCTGATAAAACGTCTGAAGCCTTTGGTTGACATCTGAGGCATTCTATTGGTTACTGTTGGAATATTTGAATAACTTGATTGACGTGGATTTTTTAGTATGGTTTACTATTGAAATATTTAAGTAGATTGTGAGCTTAACATTGAGGGTTAACTTGGTGATTTAAATCACCATTTTAACCCAATCTTTTTGCACTGATACTCTATTCTTCATTGAAATATCATTCTGAGTATTTTTTATTTCAATTGCATATATTACTTGTTAAATTATGATTGGTGAATTGAATTGCATAATTACTCCGTGGGAACGACTTCGAAATCCTTTTTGAATCTGAGTTTTACAAATTTGAATGTTTTGAGTGATTTTGTCCTATACTACAATGTATATCTTAAACAACGACAATTTCACGCAAACATTTTGGTGCTGTTGCCGGGGAGCAACGCACAGTTTGATTTCAATGATTAAAATTCTGATCTGATTCTAACTTATTTTATCTAATTTGTTGTGGTTGTGCGAGGTACTCATCAAGAAGATCAACCGCACGACAGTGACTCCAGGGGCAGGTACTCTTGTTTCCTTCTTCTTAAGCTCCTATTTCTGGAAAGAATTAAAAAGAAGAATCAATTAGGATCAACTCGCATTCTTTCTTAGACTTAATCACTTGAGTTGCCTAATTTGATTTACTTAGACATCCCCATCTGGATTTCTGCACCTACTAGGGACTTAAGGTACCTAGGGCTATTCACCTTCTTGATTGAACCCTAGGTGCCCAATTTGAAAAGAGTTGGACCTAGAAAAGAGGCAAATTAGGGTTTCTATTTTTAGGGTTTGAGGAAAACACACTTGCTTGAATTAAAAGAGAATTGATTTCCCGCATTATGTGTCATCCAAGCCTTGATTGAATTGACCTAATCAAGAAGACCCTAAAAGAAGGTTCTAACATTCTCTTGAATCCTTAAAACTTGGGACTTAGTAGTCTGCTTACAAACCACTCAGGGTGATTTTGGGCTTATTACCCAACTCATCCTAAACCTTAGGGCAGGTAGGGTGAGGTTAACCCACCTTGTGGGTTAACCAACCTTCAAATTAGGTCACAAATCACAATCAATTCTAAAGTTCAAGTGAAATTCAAAGCACCATAATTCAGGACTAAAATTGGTAGACTTAAGGGGTCAAGTTGCTCATTCCGGTCTACTTGGATTCTCAGTGACAAGGAAGGTCAGGTGGGGGAAACCCTGTAACCTGTGGGGACGCTCTACCATGTTGGGGTCTTTGCGAGGCTCTCCCTTCCTGGCTGCCCAAGTATTTCTCAAGTGAGTGATTTTCTGATCAAGAGGTATCATCCGCCTCGAACATCCTTAGTCATCCAAAGATTTTTGGGTGACTCGATTGGGTCCACTACACATTCTATTCCTCATCTGGCTCACTAGCACATGTTCGGGAGGAGGTCCTTAAAATCACCCTTTAGACCTCCATTAGCAGTTCATTCCCATCGAGGCCAAGCCTAGACTCACTTGTTTGTGCTACCTTCCAAACAGATTGATATCTCTTCCAACTCTTTTGCTTCTGAGCCCAGATCTCCTTCAGCTACATCCATGGAGAATTAAGAAGAACCCAATCTCCAGAATCAGCTACACATCTCAATGGTCTATTTCAAGCATTCATGAACCCACTGCAACGTCCTCTGATGCGAGATCATTACAATCTCATTGTGGTAGCAATCGAATCCAGGGGGCAAATCCCAACTAGAGGACCTGATACTGAACTCAAGCCTGATATGCTTCATGCTATCCCCATTCCATGGGCTAAACTCCGAAGATCCTTTCCAGCACATCCAGCAGTTGAACATCTGGCCAAGACCTTCGAGCCACCTATTCAGAATCGAGATATCTTACTCATGAAGATGTTCTCCTTCTCCCTCATGCATAAGCCTGCCCACTAATACCAAACTCTAACCTATCCGATCAACACTTGGGTTGAACTCCAATCTGAATTCCTGAGGAAATTTTTCCTGGTTGGTTAGACGAATGCTTTGAGGCACCAGATCATACACTTTACACAAAATCTAGGGGAACCGCTTCATAAGGCATGGGATTACTTTCTGGATCTCATACGGAAATGCCCCCATCACGGAGTTCCTAAATGGAACCAGGTCCAGTCTTTTTACCAGGGACTCCATGAGGATATCAGACTCTTTGTCAATGCAACATGTGGTGGCAACATCATGGGTTAGCATGAAGATATCATTTGGGAGATTCTCAAGAATATGTGTGAGAACTCTATAAACAATGAATCTATGGGTATGTTTGACCGGATGACTACCTGTGCTTTGACAAACACATAGGGAGCACACGAGACTCAAGGCCTATCCGCATCTGTTGATCTAGAACTGATGGCCAGTCTCCTACACATGGTCTCTGTTATCAAGAAAAAGGTGGACGAATTAGCTCGACATCCGCAGAGAGCCACCTCAGCGTAATAGAGCACGTATGCGCAACCTCCCCCGATAGGAAGGCTATGCATAACATTTATCATCACTCTCACCAAGGGATGGACTTGTATTCACCCCCGTCTGATCATGGTTTCAGAGGAAACTCTGGGCCTACCTGCTCTAGTTGGGGGAACTCTAAACCCTCATACTCTGACTTCTCTGGAGTTCCTCAGACCTGCAAGGATCTCCACGCCATCCAGAATGATCAATTCTCAAACACCTATAACCTTGGATGACGTAATCATCCCAACTTTGCATGGTTAGGAAATAATCAAATCTAAGATCTCAATTCTAGCCCCGACCACAGACTCCACGCCCTTATGAGCTTGCTTAGCCTAGGCCCAATCCAAATTATCAATCTAGGACGTCAAGGTAAGATCAAATGACTATGATTCTACAAACCTTGGCTAACATCCAAAAGGCCAATGCGGCCATGCAGAAATAGCACAAAGACGAGATCACAAAGGTTTGAAATTGCTGGCACAGATGGCAAATTCTCGCCAACCTGGTGCACTTCCATCGTAGCCTCTGCCAAATTCGAATAATGTGCCGAACCAGAGGCCCATTATGAACCTGAATTAGGGAGAAGCTCATTATGTTTATCAGGCCCCTTCTGCTCCATCTCCTGACGAGATGGAGGCCTCAACATCATACTTGAGATATCAGCAGCAACCACCACTTTTGTCGACTCCAAACCAAAACCAAGTGGGACTTAATTCTGTTACCACCCATAGTGGCAAGTCGACTTAGGATCCACCTTATTCGAGCCACTCTCAGCCTAGTAGTTTAGAGCCTAACCTTAGGATGGTTATCCAGGACACCTCTATCCCAGATCCAGAACCTAAATCAATCCTAGAGGAACCTACAAAGGTTCCATTTCTTAAGGCCTTGACCAAGGGAAAGGGGAAACCTAAACTTGTGGCACCTGAGGAAGATTTGGTAAAACTCTTTGAGAAAGTCTAGATAAGCATCCCCTTGATGGATGCGATCTACCACGTACCAACTTATGCGAGATTTCTGACGGATTTATGTACACCAAAGTGTAAGCCGCCAAAGCAAAGACAAGAGTCTGATCATATTGTCCGAGCGAGTTAGCTTGATCATCTTAAGCAAACTCCTGAAAAAAGCAAAAGATCCTAGCACCCCTTTGATCTCTTGTAAGATCGATGATTTAGAATTCGATCGAGCATTATTGGATTTAGGAGCCTCCGTAAACTTGATACCTACATCCCTACTAGACCATTTCGAGGAAACTGAGCTTAAACCAACTGAGGTGACTTTCAAGTTAGTAGATCGATCAATCAAGTCACCTAGATAAATTCTTGTGGATGTTCTAGTATGGATTTGTGATTTCTATTTTCCAGTGGACTTCATCATGTTAGACATGGATACTCCTGAAAATCTGAGGAACACACCAATAATTTTAGGGAGATCATTCCTAGCCACAGCTAGGGCAAATATCAACTACAAAGAGGGCCAAATCGAGTTGAAATTCGAGAACCAGATACTAAAGATTGACATCTTTAAGGCCCAGAAAGGAATAAACTGTGGGGTAATCGAGGAAGTATGTGACGTCAATTCTATGGTTGAGGATCCACTTACAAAGGAAGACCCAATTATCTCTGATCCTCAACCTCAAGAAAATTCTGACCCACAGATAGAGGAGCCCAGAACTAATCCAGATTCACCTTTAGCTCCCACTTTATCTTCTGAGGCCCATCCCAAACCCCCACCCGCTGCTGATAACCCAATTGAGTTGAAACCTCTCCCAAATCATCTGAAATATGTGTTTCTGTGTTCCAATCAAATGTTTCCTGTGATCATCAATTCCTGACTCACATCTGATTAGGAGACAAAGCTAATTTCTATTCTCCAACAGCATCGGAGAGCCATCGAATGGACTCTCAATGATCTGACTAGTATCAGTCCCTCGTATTGCACACATCGTATCTACACCGAAGAGGGCTCACGACCATCTCAAGAGATGCAGAGAAGACTCAATCCGAATCTGGAGGAGGTCATGAAGAAAGAGATCATCAAGTGGTTAGATGCTGGTTTCATCTATTCGATCTCTGATAGCCGCTAGGTGAGCTCGATCCAGGTTGTGCCTAAGAAGGCAGGGCTCACCATTAGCATGACTGAATTTGGCGAGACCATCCCAACCACCATTGCGAATTTGTGGAGAGTCTTGTTGGGAGGTCGTAGATCGCATTTTTGATAAAAGCGTCGTAGTATAGTTGCGAAATACAATCCAACAAAGATATTATTTTGTAAAAATAACAAGACTTTGAGTCCCGGTCGTTCATCTCTGGGAGGCGTTGTTTTTGCTTTTGAAATCGATCTTAAAGCCGCTCTACTTTATTTAAACTACATGCTGGTGCGTAATATATAGGCAATTAAAGAACAGACACTTAAATCACGCAAATATGATAATCACTCAGCTCATGGTGATTTCGAACACATAAGGGATATATATATAAAGTGAAATTTCATTCTTCCTTGGAGAGTTGTTGCACAAGGAAATCTAGAGGAAAGCTTATACATGAATGCTTAAAAATTAAACCTAACTACCAGAAAATGATTGCATACAAGAATCAACTGGGGGATTTCGCATGCATCATTGGGGGAGAAGTAAGACTACACTACTAAGCAGTAAATGAAAGCAATAAAGATTATGAAGAGCATGATTTAAAGCTAGAAGAATAGAGGGCATTCAGGGGTGGTCCCCGATGGCCTTGGAGTGGTCGAGAGAAGAAGGAGGGGCGACCAATGGAACTTAGGCCAGCCCTTGGAGAGAGGTAGGGTTGATCCAGCATCCTGGCATGGTGTCCTCCATGGTGGTGGTAGTGAGCTCGTGGAGGTGGAGTGACTATGGAGGTGGCGTGAATGGCACCAATGGAGTGCAATTGCCAAAGAAGTGAATGGGTGCAAATGGTCACCCAAGGGGTCTTTTTATAGACCTAAGGGAATCTCTCTAGAGAATTATGGAATTCTCTAGAGAGGCCTATGGTGGGAGCTCGTGGGAGAGTGAGAGAGAGAGGGTGGATGGTGGTTTTTAGATCCACCAAATGTGGATCTAAATATTGAATGGCTCTTGGTTGCTATTTTTGGCAACCAAGGTAACCACACATGGGAGATAGTTATAGAGAACTCTAGGCTGGATATTTTCATGTGGATGGTGTGTGTGGGTGTGTGTGGGTCAAAACTTAGGTGGCTAGGTTGATTAGGTTGGGTTCTAGTGGGTTTAGGTCAAGGTAGGTCTCAAATTAGGGTTATAAACCCTAATTCACTAAGGTAAAGTGCAATTAAACTTAATACAAGTTTAATTGGGTGTGTGGAAACTTAATTGAGAGTAAAACAACTTAATTAAGTCAGGTCTAGGTCAATTGGACTCTCCCTGAGTCCAATTGGACAGTGTGTGCTGAGATCAGGGCTCAATTGGACTCAATGAGTCCAATTGAATAGGTTGATGGAATTGACTAAGATCCAAGTCAATTAGGTTTAGTGAGGACCTAATTAGGTCCTTAGGGAGGTCTAGAGGTGATGTACTAGGGTTAGGGCACCTTAATTTATGTTCCTATGGGGTTGGAAATGGGTTTAGGGACCTAGAGATCCAAGATCAAGGCTTAAATCTCAAAACAAGAATTAGAGAGCAGTATCAAACGTCTAATAATAGAATCAGATGTCTTATACTCAAAAATCAGAAGTCCAGACTTATTTTCTGGACATCCAATCAGAGTCAGGAAGGATTTGGGGTTCTGTTTTGGGTATTCTGCAGAAATTAGACGTCTGACAAAGTGTCTGGACGTCTAATAACACTGCAGAAGTGGGTTTAAAGTGTGCGGGAGTTGGCTAAGGGTCCTAGATGTCCTATAACTTTTCTGGACGTCCAGATAAGGGTTGGAACTAGGGTTTTAGGGCTTCCTAGGGTGTTGTGACCTAATCTAAGGGTGTCTAAGGCTTGGGGAAGTCTCTAGGCTTTCCTAGGGCTAGGATGGACCTAAGCTCTTCACATTTTACTGCTTTATTCCTACTTAATAGAAAAGAAAACTTTTAACCCCCTTACATTATTATTCCTACATCTAAACTAGGCCTTCTGATCCAACTCTGCTACAACTCCTGTTATTCCTGATCCAGCTTCAGATCCAGCTCCTGATCAGCTTATTCCCTGCAATCGACATAATGCACTTAATCAGCACATTATAACATTATTTCATGCATAGCTAAAGGAAAGCAGTAAAGATGTAGATAATGCGTATGCATGCATGAATAACCCTAACTTATGCTAAGTCCTAGCCTAATTTATGTCAATTAAGACCTATGATCGCTGCGCAATCAAGTCTGCATAGATTATGGGAAACTGAATGCCTCCATGAAGAAAGATCATTTCTCGCTTCTGTTCATTGACCAAATTCTCGAGAAATTGGCGGGAAATCGATTTTTCTATTTCTTGGATGGGTACTCAGGATATAATCAGGTGGCAATTTATCCAGAGGATCAAGAAAAGACCACCTTTACCTGCCCCTACGGTATGTATGCATTCTGTAGGATTCCATTTGGGCTAGATCCTTGAGGTCTTCATAGATGACTTCTTGGTATTTGGTGAATCTTTTGATGAATGCCTCTTGCATTTGATCTAGATCCTTAAAAGATGCATTGAAGTGAACCTAGTTCTCTTCTAGGAAAAAAGCCACTTCATGGTTCCTGAGGGCATCGTACTTGGACACCTCGTCTCTGAGAGAGGTATCCAGGTTGACCGAGCTATGGTACATCTGATTTCCAAGCTACCTATGCCTAACTCGATCAAAGACATCAGATCATTCCTAGGGCATGTTGGATTTATCGTCGATTCATACCTGATTTCTCTAAAATCACGCACCCCTTGACGAATCTCCTTTCAAAGTACACACCTTTTGAGATATCTAGTGAGAGCATTCACGCATTTGAGATCCTACGTGACCGAGTCACCCAAGCACCAATCCTGTAATCTCCTAACTAGTCTCAACCCTTGGAGATCATGTGCGATGCATTTGACTAAGAAGTAGGAGCGGTGTTGCATCAGAAAATCAACGGGAAACCAGTGGTCATATATTACACCAGCAAGACATTGGACAAGGCTCAGCGTAATTACACTATTATAGAGGAAGAGCAGCTGGCTATAGTATTTTGCATGGAGAAATTCAGGTCATAACTCCTGGGTTCCCACGTCATCATTTACTCGAATCACACTGCAGTGAGGCACTTACTCATGAAGAAGGACACAAAGCTGAGATTAATCTATTGGATCCTGCTGTTGCAAGAATTCGATCTTGAAATTTGCAACAAGGTGAGAAAGCAGAACGTGGTAGCTGACCATTTGTCTCGCCTTCCTTCTTCGGTCATTGACCCGTCCGAATCTATTATCAAGCACTTTCCGGATGAACATCTCTTGGCCATTAACGGACTTCCTTGGTTTGCCGACATTGTGAACTACTTGGTTACAGGGAAAGTCTCGCCAGATTAGGCAACTTCCAGGCGAGACAAGCTGATTTTCGATGCCAAGTACTATGTCTGGGAAGATCCATATCTTTTCCATATCGGCAATGACCAAGTGATCTGAAGATGCATTCCCAACGACAAGGTCAATAACGACATCTCATTCTGTCAAGACCAGGCCTGCGGTGGCCATTACTCTGGGCATAAAACCACAGCGAAGATCCTCCAGTGTGGGATCTTTTGGCCCACAATGTTCAAAGATGCACAATCCTATTATAGGGCATGTGTCCATTGTCAAACCCTTGACAACATGCACCTGCACGACATGATGCCCTTGAATTCGATCATTGTGTACGAAATCTTTGACATATGGGAAATTAATTTCATGGGACCCTTTCCACGATCTAATGACTTTGAATACATCTTATGCACTATTAATTACGTCTCTAAATGGATCAAAACCATCCCCACCAGAACAAGTGACCATAAAGTTGTTCTCCAGTTCATTCAGGAGAACATCTTTTCCATATATGGGGTTCCAAAAGCCATCATCAGTGGTGGTAGGTCTCATTTCATAAATGTGCACTTCCAGTCCCTGATGAAAAAGTATAGGGTGTCACATTGTATCTCCACTCCTTATCACTCCCAGATTAATGGATTGGTTGAGCTGTCAAATCGAGAAATCAAGAAGATCCTTCAAGTCACTATTCAAAATGAATCACAAGATAGAAATGGAACAAATATGATATATATATCAATTCAATGTCGATTACAATGAACTATGAAAGTATAAAAGAGAGGGAGGTGAGAGGAAAACTCCCGAATCGGCTGTTTGGCGAGACGACAGTGCCTGGCGGAAACTCAGACGAAGGAGGTGAGGAGTGGGACGACGGAGGTGAGATGCAAGAGGACGTCGGGTTGAGGAAAGCTTCGGCGTAGCTCCGGAATGGAGGTGAGAAGACGAAGTTGATCTGCTACTGGAATGGAGGTGGGAGGACGGCTCCAAGGCGACCTATGAAGGGAGATGGGAAGATGGAGGAGTATTTGATGGGACAGAGGTTTGCTACACTAATAGGAGCCTTGGGAGCTTGAGAAAAAGCTCTAATGGAGTGTTGGTAGGCTTGCTAGAGCTTGGGAGTAGGTGGGAGTAGAGTAGGTAGAGATGGCTTGGAAGGGAGGGGGAGTAGGTCCCTTTATAGTGGTGGAGAAGAGGCAAAAATAGGTATGGGACCATTAGTGACATCCAGGCCATCGCTGAAAGCGTCGCTGTAGGCAGCTCATGCCGCTTATGCCCGCTCACGCCCAAAGCTGGCTTTGCTAGCGCGCGAAGAATTCGCAACGACTGTAAACGTCATTGTAAGTCTGACTTATGCGTCACTGTATGTTCAGCTCACACATAGCTAGCGCTACTCCCCCGCCTTGCCGCACGCGAGTGCGCCCACGTGCTAGTGCTGCGCAGTGCGCATGCACTCCTGTGCGCGCGCGCACCAGCGCTATTGCGTGCGTGCGGTGCCGCGTGCGTGCGGTGCCACGTGCGTGCACTAGGCGGCTTGGGCTACGCCACGTGGCACAATCTGGGCCGTCCATCTTCTTGTTGTAGGGATGCTACAAAGGTAGGATTGAGTCAATTTTCGCGTCGTTAGGCTGTGATCGTCAATCTGAATCCATCCGCGCGGTCGGATTTGTCATTTAAAGCTCCAAATTATGTCTCATAGTCCCTTGGCTGTTGATCTTCCTCAGACTGCATATAGTGCTACGGGACTCCGATCGAGGCGATTTTAGAGGCGTTGGACTCCAATCGTCGTCTTGATTAGATCTGTATGGTCGGATCGTGAATTTGAGGCTCAGAAATAAATATTCTTCTCTCCTAACCATAAAAGGATGCAATTAACCTAAATTTTATACTACTTTAAATGCGGAATGATGCATGCAATGCAATATTTATAACATGAAATGCAAATCTAAGCCTAGGAACATACATGAATAGGCATTTTACCCTCAATAAATGTGTTCACATCAGGCATTACAGGGAGGATTGGTCTACCCACCTTCTAGAAGCCTTGTGGGCCTATAAGATCGCCCATATGACCCAGTTAGGAATGTCTTCCTTTAGACTCGTGTTCGAGAAGGCATGCCAACTCCTCATAGAAATGGAGCACAAAGCCTACTAGGCAGTACGAAAGTGTAATCTAGATCTTATGAAGGCTGGAATCCATCGTCGATTGCAAATGAGCGAGATCAAGGAACTACGCAACGATGCGTACGAGAACTTGTGAATCTACAAAGAGTGGGTGAAAGCCTTCCATGACAGGCACATTTCACGAAAATCTTTCCATACTGGTCAGAAAGTATTACTCTTCGATGACAAACTCAAGCTCTTCCCAGGAAAACTCATATCAAAATGGATTGGACCATTCCTTGTGAGATGAGTATTTGGAAATGAACCAGTCGAAATTAGTGAACTCATCCATGAATCAGGACCTTTTGTCTTGAACGGTCAGAGACTCAAACTGTTCTTCGAACTCACCGACTCGAATTTGGCTACAGTATCTTTTTATCTCCATTCTCCCTAAGCTTCATTGTGCCCAGCTGATGACGTTAAACTTCATGCTTAACAGGAGGCAACCCGTCATCTTTGAAAAATCCAAAACCCTTCTGGCATATCTCTTTACTGAAATCATATTACACTTAAGGGTTCTTCCATTAGAACAGTTGACTCCACCTTTGATACTTGTATCAGAGCTAGAAATCGTCTACAACAATCATTCTGACATGTTCACCACCCACCTATTCTAATGAACGATCTGAATTAAACTCGAACCCACCTAATTTACAATGAGGACATTGCAAATCATAGCCATGGGGGGGTATTAAAGTACAAAATGCTGTGAAAATCAATGCATGGAAGGGTTTTCATCAAAAAAAAAATGGCGACGTTTCCAGGGATACAAATTGATCTATCAGAAGTCATACCGATTTACGGTACAGAAATCGAGGAGTTGAAAGAGTTGGATTTTGATTGGATCTATCCTAGGAACCAAGAACCTGAACCCATGACTAATAAGGACACCTCTTTGAGCTTAGATTTTGAGATTAGGTTAGATCCTAGTCAAGTTGTTGATTCTACACATCATGATTCATTCTATGGTGGAAATCCCGATTTGGAATTAGGTTCAAAAATTGATTTTCGTGAATTCTCAGATGATTTCGAATCCTACTCTAATTTCGGAGAACTTTTGTTTCCCGACAATTACGAGCTAGTTTACGACCTCAGCATCCATGATCCGTTCTTTGATTCTAATGCTGAGGCCAATGATTTGGGTCTCAAAGAAGCCACACCTTCTAATACACATACAGAGCCTTCCAAAATCCTATCCCAACCCCGACCAGCCACCAGAATCAATTTCTACTCTGATTCACTTCTCTCTAATTTGGTTGCATATGATTCTCCTCCATCTTTTGATCAGGTTTCAAACATTGATTAGACTGTTAATCACTTCTTATCCTTTTCTGATCCTATCAGTAGGGTTCCTACATCCCCCACAGATCCATTTTCTTTTAAGGATCCTTACTCTGATCAGGCTGAACCAATTTAGCCAAATCCTAGATTCACATTTCCATATCTCTTTGAGCCTCAAAGTATCTGGTGGGCTCCACACTTACTGATGCATATCCATCAACCCACCAGACTGATTGGGTTTTGTCTGCATCATCAGCCTGTTGATTTAAACAAGCTCTTGGTTGGACCAACTAGGCTACTTATCAAGGTGCTTGTTCTACAAAATTCCTCTGATTTGACCACCCCTTCTTGACCACCTTCTGCCCGGCTGAAGGCATTAAATTTAATGCTTAATGGGAGGCAACCCATCATTCCAAAAACCTGACCCTTCTAATCATCCTTTTTGAGCTACACTCCCACTGCACTTTTGAGTTCAACTTTAGAACAGCCAACTCCACCTTTGGTACTCATATCAAAGCTTGAAATTGTCCGCAACAGTCATCCTGACCCGTTCACTCACCTTTTGATCCTGCTCTAAACTTTGAATCAAATTGAATTTATACCCTCCTACTTTACAATGAGGACATAGCGAAACTTAGGCATGGGGGGTGTTAAAGTTCAAACATTTGGAAATTCAGTTCTCTGAGGGGTTCTCACAAAAAAATATACATATTCAAAAATGATAAAAAAAATAAAAGAAAAAATGAAAAAAGAAAAAAAAATTGGAGAAAGGGGAGGAAATTTTGTGAAATGATTGCAAATCTTTCTTAAAGAGGAAAAAGAGGAGGAAACATAGAATGTCAAAAAAGGAGCAAATTCAAAAACAAAAATGATAGTCATAGCAATTCATTATAGAATCTACTTAAGTTCTAGACCTAATCAAAAGAAAAATTAAGTCCTGAAATGCTAGAGACAAGGAGATTAGTATGAGTGCTAATCTTAGGCCTCTTAGACCTGTTTAAGGGTTTAAACACTCATGTATTTGTTAAGATGTAGATTAATCCTCAAGAGGTTGAGGAAAGTGCGAGGCTGATGTAGTAGGTCTAAGGCTTAGGGACTATTCGGCCCCGTTGCCTAGCCTTTGGTTTGCAGGACTTGGTAACCTAAGCACTCAAAAATCACACACTAAGTTTGGTTCAGTGCACTTAATAAAGAAAAATGTGCCAAAAATCATCACGAAGATCTAGCTTAGGAGAGACTCGACAATACAAGTTCATTGGATGAGTTCCCACCGGGAAAAGGTAGGAAATTCCCCTCGAAGATGCGTATTAACATATTATCTCCTTGCCCAATCAAACTTAGTCAAAACTGAAATCCAACTTCACCATCAGATTCCTTGGGTCCAAATTAGGTTTGTACCAAACTTTGGGCTCAATCAAAGTCCATCTTGACCTAGTTTACAATCTAGTCCCTTAAAATTCTATTCTTCACATATAAGCCCCTAGCTTTAGAAATTCCTTGCGTGCAACCCCCTATCTTTGTCGTCTTCTTCACCAAATGCCCCCTGTCGCCTGATTCCCACACAAACTCCTAAAACTCAAAGACCGTCGACTTTAAAGAGGGAAAGCTCTTGCATTTGGCAACCAAATCCCTCAAAATTTGGAGGGATTAGTCCTTGAAGGATTCCCTGTCGATTGCACCTCAAGTTTTTCCATATTGGAGCCTAAAAAGCTCCACCAAGCTCTCATTTCAGAAAGAGGAAACTCCTCTATTTCCTAGAGAAAATCTTGCTCAATTTAGGAATTTAGAGCACATTGGAGCTCTATAAAAGTTCCTAGAGCTTCAGGCCTTCTTCTTTAGTTCAGTTTGTACCAAAAACCTTCTTCCTTTCTTCCTCTGGCCAACTCCAACCATGACTCCGACGAGCACTCTCAACCTCCTTCCTCCGGCCATTAGACAGACAAATCAAGTGGTCCACCGTCTCCCTCACCTTCCTCCGCTCCTCGCCAGCCACAGCAGGAGTTCCCTCCCCCATCAACACTTCCATCTTCCGACAACAGAGAGTTCGTCAGCCAGCACCTTTCCTCATCCCCTTCATCCTTTAGGTAGCTCAACTTCCTCCTCTCCCTCCCTAGAATAGGTTCAACTCTTTCCCCTCTCATTTCAACTGACCAACCACCCGTACCCTCTCTATCTTCCTCCGCTCCGGCGAAGCCATCCATACGCTATAGATCGCCAAACCTCACACGACCACCTTCAAAACCTCCGCCAGCACACCACCATCAAAACCCCTCATTCTATTTCACGTTCCACCCATCCAAACTTCCCACCGAACTCACCCTCAACCGCACCTCTTCCCCAACTTCGCTAGACCACCACACACCTCCATACGCCACACACACACCGCCACCACCTTCGTCGTCCTCCAGTGAGGCTCAAGAGCTATTTGATTGGGGCCTAGCACCCGTGTTTGTGAGTTTCAAGTTTCGCTATGCTTCACCATCACCGTCGTCTTCCTCGGCACCGTCACGCTTCATCTAACCCACTCCAGCATCGCCACAACTTCCATCAGGTGCAGGTTGGCACCATGAAGGAGTCTAGGCTTCCAATTAGCTAAGACAATGCCAGCACACCTTCAATTTCAATAAGCTTGGCTGCAGCTGCTACGCAAAGGAGTAAGGGACTTAGTCCCACATCGTTAGTTGACAAACTTATGACAGCACATAAATTGATTTTGTGAATCCAACTATTTGCCCAAGAACACTGGGGGTCAGGTCCCCACTCACGAGCCTCTCATGCCTCGCCTGCGAACACGCCCATGGGTCTGGCCACTATTCATGACCCGATTACCCACCTTACCCGAACATATACATGGTTATTTGAAAGAGAAGAGCAGAGGAGAGATCTATGAGGAGGGGGAGGGTTTTACTCTGCGTGCCTTGGGTGCTAGCTGAAGAAAGAGAGGCTTATACTTAGCCTCTAAAGAGATTTAGCCGTGTGCTGTGCTTAAAACCTTGAGGAAGGAGAAGGCCTGAAGAAGAAAAGCCTTGGTCTTGAGAAGGCTTGAAGAAGAAGAGAAAGCTCTTAAGAGAGCCTTGTGCTCTGTTGATGTTGTGCTTCTGTTAAGGCGTCTGATGCCTTGTTCTGTCATCTGAGGCTTGAGGTTAATTCCGCTGATACTGTTGGATCATTTAAGTACCTAAGTTGAGTTAATTGAGAATACTATTGAATTATTTGAATGATTTAAATGCTTGGGGTATATGCTTAATTAAGATGAATAATTAGTGATTTAAATCACCATTGTTTTGTCTTTCTATTTCTTTTTATCCCATGACTCTTTGAGATATTGTTGATTGTTATTGACTATCAATTTGATAAATTATATTCATTATATCTGTTATTCTGCTTGATTTACTATGCTCATTTATTCTGAATGAAGATTAATGCATGAATTCTACATTTGCTCCCTACAAACAACCTCAAACTCCAATTAGATTCTGGGTTTATAAATTTAAGTATTTGTTGTGTGATTTAGGAGTATACTACAACAAACACATTAAATCTCCTCAATTTTTCCAGCAACACCTATCCATTCCTCCCCGGTCCTGAGAGTAGGCACTTCCACCAATTAAGCCACACAATATCCTCTTGAACATCATCATCCCAAATAATGCCTCAAGAATAAAAGTTTGCATTGTGTTGTGTTGGTAGTTATGAATAAAAAAATGAAAAACAAAAGAAAAGAGAAAGAAAAATATAGAAAAAAAAACTATTCATAGTTATATCTTGGTGTTGATTTCATCATGTATCAATGTCATTGAGGCAAAAAAAAATACCCATTGCGATCCACCAAATATTACCCATACCTACTTTTCAATATTTTTGATCGCTCGAATACTGGCTGAGGATTTTTAACTTAGTTATAGGATCATTAGGACTCTAATTAAAGTGTGAATGCCATGAAAGACCACCAAATATTGAGTGAATTTACAAAATTTGGTGAGATTAAGAACTCAAAAAGGAAAGATAAAAAAAAAGAAAGAGTGAGCACAAAAGAATGCTAAGAGAGCACAGTTTTTAATCTCTCTCTAGGTTGACTTGTTTGATAAGTCTAGAGATCTATAGTCTATTGACGAGTCAATTTTCTCTTTCGAATAAGATGATTAAGATGATTTGTCGTTGTATTTAAAAATGGTGGAAAATTGACTAATCAAAGTAATTAAATTGAAAATAAACCACTCGAGAGAGTGAGTCGTATCCACAAGGAGGCAAGTGCCTAATTAACTCATTAATATCAAAAATGAATGTTCACTATTGATTTTGTCAAGAAATCAAGCCAAATCTGCGTTTAAATCAATATAACAATGAGAAGTTATGTTGAAATTGCATTTGTGTGAAAGTGGAGGGGTATTCAAGCAAAATAGCCATAATATAATATTAATTAAACAAAAATCCCTCTCTTGAAATGGCAAAGCAATGCAAATTTTAATACCACTTCTACTGTAGCAAAACAAGGGAATTGGTTCCCCTTGAACGTGTGCATGAGGGAGGCCATGATCGAAGGCAAGAAGCTCACCGGAGGTTGAGTGAGCCAAGGACTACTCTGCGGTGGTGGTAGCATGTCCGATGGTGGTTGGAGCCGGCTACACGGAAGAGAGGACCAACGACGGGTGCCGATGGTTGTTGGCTATTGCTGTGGAGGCGTGCGCACGCATGCAAGGAGGCATGACTGCTGGAGCTAGCAGCGAATGCAGCTGTTGCTGCTGGCTGCACAGGGTGAGGAGCTAGCGGAGTGCAACTACTGCTGCTGCACGCTGCAGGTGCGGCAGTGGTCGCTACTGCGTCTGCATGGGCAACTAGGACCTCGCGTGGACGTGCGCAGCACGTGGGAGGGGAAGCCGCTGCATGCTGCTGAAGGGTGCGTGGGCGCGTGCTGCAAGCGTGGCGGAGGTGCAAGCGAGGGGGCTACACGCGTTGGAGGGCTAGCCAGGGCATGGCTGTTCACTGCAGTTGTGCATGCAAAGGCACAACGAGGTGGTGCAGGTGCGGTGGAGCTGCTACTATTGGAGAACTCCACGCACAAGCGGGCTGAACGTGCGTGGAAGATGCACGGAGGTCACAGATGTGCTTAGGCTGTGAGCGCGCTGCTGCGCGCGATGGTGGGGGTATGGCTAATGAAGGTGTTGGGTTTGTTGGTGGAAGAGAAATAGTGCTGAGGCGTGGGGAAAACGCAGTGAGGGGATGCGTCAAACATCTGGGAAATTTCCCAAATGTCTTAACTGGCCTGGGGGCGAGGAGCTAGAGGTGGTTGCTGGTCATGGCGGTGAGGGTAGTGCTGCACGTTACTGTTGTAGCGTGGAGGGGTGCACACTGAGGTGCTCACAGTAACGTAGCTGCTCCGATTTGGTGGAGTGTCTTATCACGACGCACGCCTATGGTGGTGGAGCAGACTACTGCAATTAAGGCCGGTGGTGGTGGAGCGGACGAGAAACTATTCTCTGCACAGTTGGGAATGGGGTTAAGGCCTGCCGGTGATGGTGCGGCTGCAGTCTTCTTTTATGTTACAGGAGGAGACATGCAGGCAGATGTTGGTTGAAGAAGAGGTGAAGCGACAAACATCATGGGGAATAGGGATCCACGATTGTCGCTTGTGCATTATAGTCGGTGCAACTCTCCTGCATGCATCCGTTGGAGATAAAATAAAGAAAAGAAATGAGGGATTATTTATATGCAAACCCTTACTTTCTATGTTAAAACCAAACAATACATGTAATTCACTCACAAGCTATTCTAACTTAATTCTAAATGCATTTAATTATGAATGAAATGCATGAATTATGCAATTAAGTTAAAAGCATAAACTAATATATTTACATCCTAATACATGCTAAATAAATGTTAAAGATAACTTAATATCTAAGCATTGAAATACCTAAATAGCCTACAAATATGGGCTCATCAAATGCCCCCATGCCCAGTTTTTGCTAGTCCCTAGCACATTCAAGCAATAACCCAACTTTTCAAGTGGACTAGCCAACCCAGTCGGTCTTCTTTTAGAAACATGTTAAGTTCATACTTTAGACCTAAGGTTTCCAAGTAGCTGCTAAGTTACAAACTAGGTTGGCTAAGGATGAGTTGCAGGCACAGGTTTCCCTGATTTCTAACTCTACCCTAAGGTTTATTGGTCCCAAAGATTAAAGCATATGTGCATGTGCAATGGTCTAATTTATTTGAGGTTGGTATGATTGCCAACCTAGAAAGAGGATTTTTATTTTTTTTCGCTCATATATATATTTTTTTGTTTGATTCTTCTAAGTCTAACCTTGGATCAGCTATCCATATGGTTTGTGTTAGATTCATTGTCCCCATCACCGAACCTCGAAAGGTGCCTGCCTTTCGATGCTTCGAGATAGCACCACCCATAGCGATCCCAAGAACTCCTAGCAATCGACACTTCGAGATAGTATTGCCCATGGATTTCTAAAGCGAATTCAGGCCTGTGGCAATCTACACTTTGAGATAGGGCCACCCATGGTACCTGAACCGCACAATGCACTTACATGCCCCCAGTAGGATGGACATCCTAAGAGACAAGTGTCGAGGAGGTGACATGTTATCATTGCATCCTCAAGGTGAGTATATACTCCACCTCTCCTATGGCAGGAACTCTTCCAATCAACTTGTGTTTTCAAGATTCTCCTAAGTCAGAACTAAGAGAACCAAATTTTTTTTTCTCCAAGAAAGGAATTAAGGTTATTATTATTTACACAAGACCAAGTGTGTGAAATGTGGATGCTTAGGTTACAAGGGCCCATAAACCAAAAGGTAGAAAAAGACATCAGGTACTATCCAGCCTTTAACTCAATCCCTAAATTTCCTTCTCAACCTCTTGAGGAATGGTCCGCAACTTAACTCCTACTTGAGTTTTTTTCAAATCCACAAAGGACTCTAAAGGTCTAAAGCTAGTAGCTCAACTTAGCTTCTAAGTCAAACCCTAGAGTCAACTTAGTCTAACCTAAAGTTCTGGTCTACCTAAGAATGCAGGGTCCAGCCAGTTAAGCTCAATAATGCAAAATGTTTTTTTTTTCTTTTTTTTTTGCAAATGTATGCAATGCAGAATGTTTTAACTAAATGCATGAATGCACTATGTATAAATGTTATGTACAGATGCCTTAAGTCCTATCCCCCCATGCTTGGTTCAATCAATGTCCTCATTGAAAATAAAATGGCCAAGGGAAGATGTAACCTGAGGTGGGAAAGAAAGGAGCTAAGGCTCCTCGAGAGTGACCTCGTCAACCAGATGGCCATCTAAAGTAACGTAAGGTTTTAATCGTTGGCCGTTGACGGTAAAGGGTAGTGTTGAAGAGGAAGGGCTCTTGATCTCCACAACCCCATGTAGAAATACTTTGGTGATAATGTAAGGCCCATCCCAATGTGATTTCAATTTTCTTGGAAAAAGCTTAAGTTTGGAATTGAAAAGCCAGACTTGTTGGTTGGGCTCAAAGGTCTTTCTAAGGATATATTTATCATGCAAGACCTTAGTTCTCTCTTTATAAGCTTGGGAGGTATCATAAGCATCATTCCTCAGCTCTTCAAGCTCAGTCAACTTTAGTAAATGTGCCTTACCAGCTTGCTCTAAATCCAAGTTGACACTTTGGATAGCCCAGAGTGCCCTAGGTTGAAGTTCAATGGGTAAGTGGTACGCTTTCCCATACACAATCTGGAAAGGAGACATACCCAAAGGGGTTTTGTAGGTCGTTCGATAAGCCCATAAAGCATCATCGACCTTTTGGGACCAATCCTTCCTATCTAGCCTAACAATCTTTTCTAAAATGTTCTTGAGCTCCCTATTTGACACTTCAACCTAGCCACTTGTATGAGGATGATAAGGGGTAGCAATCTTGTGAGTTACTCCCAGACTCCTGAGTAGCCGATTGAAGTGATGGTTCCAGAAATGAGGTTCCCCATCACTTATAATCATCTTGAGGCAACCAAAGTGAGATATGATATTGGCCTTCACAAATTTCAAGACCATAGAGTGGTCATTTATGCACGTAGGAATGGCCTCTATCCACTTGGCGACGTAATCCACTGCCACCAAGATATACTCAAATCCATGGGATGAAGGGAAGGGACCCATGAAGTCTATCCCCCAAGCATCAAAAATTTCCATAGGTAGGATAGGGTGTTGGGGCATCTCATTCTTCTTCCCAATCGTTCCAATCCGTTGACATCTGAGACAGGCCTTAACAAAGTTATGAGAATCCTTAAATAAAGTAGGCCCCCAAAAATTGGACTGGAGAACCTTAAAAGCCGTTTTCTTAGCACCAAAGTATCCTCCACAATGATGCTCATGGCAAAATCTCAACACACTCTATTGCTCTTCTTCAGGCACACATCATCTCCAAACTTGGTCTTGTCCAATATTAAATAATTGTGGCTCTTCCCAATGAAATAATTTAGCTTGGGAAATTAATCGCTTCCATTTTTGCACAACCCGAGAGCCAAGGGTTTCTTCAGTGACCAAGTAATTAACTGTATCCGCATACCAAGGTGAAGTTGGTGTTACCGCCATAAGGGTTTCATCGTGAAATATCTCACGGATGTCTCCAAATGGAGAGTCATCAAGGGGAAGGCGAGACAGGTGATCAGCCACTACATTTTTCACTCCTTTCTTTTCACGAGTCTCCAAGTCAAACTCTTGAAGAAGTAGAATCCATCTAATTAAACGTGGCTTAGAGTCTTTCTTTGCAATGAGATGTTTCACTACCGCATGATCAATAAAAATGACCACCTTGGATCCAAGAAGATAAGTCCTAAACTTCTCCATAGCAAAAACTACAGCAAGTAATTCCTTATCAGTGACTGTGTAGTTTTGTTGTGGTTCAATTAAAGTCTTGCTAGCATAGTGTAGCACATGTGATCTTCTCTCAACCCTCTGTCCAAGAACGGCTCCCACTACATAATCCGAAGCATCACACATCAGCTCAAATGGGAGTGTCCAATCAGAAACTCGGAGAATAGACGCAGAGGTCAAGGCCTCCTTCAACGTATGGAAAGCCTCGACACACTTTGAATCAAAATCAAAGGAAAATTCCTTCTCTAATAAGTAGCAAAGTGGCCTAAAAATTTTACTGAAATTCTTAATGAATCGCCTATAAAAGCTTGCATGGCCCAGAAAGGATCTCTTCTTTCGTGGGCAATGGGAGTTTGGAAATAGAATCAACTTTAGCCTTATCTACTTCCAAGCCCCTTTCAAACACAACATGCCCAAGTACATTGCCTTTCTGTACCATGAAGTTGCTTTTCTCCCAGCTGAGGATTAAACCAGTCTCCTTACATCTCTTCAGCACATTTTCTAAGTGCAGGAGACACTAGTCGAAAGACGAGCCATAAATGAAGTCATCCATAAAAACCTCGACACACTCGTCAATTATGTCCGAGAAAATGGACATCATTCACCACTGGAAAGTTGCTGGTGCATTACATAATCCAAACAGCATACGCCTGAATGCAAAAGTGCCATAAGGACTAGTGAAAGTTGTCTTATCCTAGTCATCCGGGAAGACTGCAACCTGGTTGTACCCAGAATATCCATCTAAAAAGAAGAAATACTTGTTCCCTGCCAATCTCTCTAGGATCTGATCAATAAAGGGCAAGGGAAAGTGATCCTTCTGGGTAGCAGTGTTCAATTTGCGGTAGTCAATGCAGACCCTCCAACCAATTGAGGGTCTGGTCACCACTTGTTCACCCTGGTCATTTGTTTCTACCGTGAAGCCTGCCTTCTCTGGCATGACATGGATTGGACTAACCCATTTGCTATCAGCGATGGGATAAATGATCCCAACATCCAACCACTTCAGAATCTCCTTTTTAACCACTTCCCTCATGTCAGGATTAAGACGTCTATGCATGTCTTGAAAGGGTTTGATGGAATCATCAATATAAATGTAATGCACGCAGAGCGTAGAGTCTATACCCTTAATATTAGCAATCGTCCAAGCTATGGCTTCCTTGTGCCTTGATAAATAGTCTAGCAAGGCTCCCTCTTGCACTTCAAATAGTGCAAATGAGATGATTACAGGGAGTGTATCATTTGGCCCAAGGAATACATACATGAGAGAGTCTGGGAGGGATTTCAGTTCAAGGTTTGGGGCTTGGATGGTTGAGGGTTTCAAAATAGAAGTCCCCATCTCAGGTAGCAGATCTACCTTAAGCAGGTACGATGGGGAGAGAGTCTCAGTAGGAACTCCAAGCAATTCCTCAAGTTCTAGCACACCCCCTTCACATTCCTCCAAGAGATGAGAATGTTCATTTAGTATGACATTCTGAAGGGGGTCGTCACATAAAATTGCAGGAGTTGTCTCTTCAATTAGGTCATCTACCACCTCAACTTGGGAACAGTCCTTAAATCCAGCTTGTTTATAAGCATCAAACACATTAAGCCGAATTTTCTTGTTCCCAAAGCCCATTTTTAACTCCCCAGTGTGACAATTAATTGAAGAATTAGAAGTCGCAAGAAAAGGGCGGCCCAAGATGATGGAGGGTTTGGTTGGTTTGTTGGTAGGGTCGGTGTCCAGTAGTAGGAAGTCGACGGGGAAGAAGAAATCCTCCACTCGCATGAGGACATCTTCCAGCAAGCCCCGTGGTGTCTTCAAAGAACGGTCTGCAACTTTGAGGATTACAGGGGAAGGCTTCAAATTGCCTCCTCCAAGTTGTTCATATACATAGCTCAAAAGAATGTTTACCCCCGCACCCAGATCAAGCAGAGCCTCATCTATTTGAAGGTCGCTATCGACCACTGAGATGTATGGGGCTCCTGGGTCCTTAAGCTTCAGGGGTGTCCCATGTTGTATAATTGAGCTAACAGAATCAGGCAGGACAACTTTTGATTGGACCTGTTTCCATGATTGCCGCTTTTTCATGCACAAGCCTTTAGAAAGTGGGCATAGGATGGAATCTCCCTTATAGCTTCAAGCAAAGGCAGGTTAATTTGCACTTGTTTGAAAGTCTCCATGATTTCGTTCATCCTATCTTTGGCTCCAGATGAGCGAGCAGAAGTCTGCCTAGAGTCAAATAAGTGCCCTGGAAAGGGCACTCTCAGTCTCTGGGTGGAAGGGTTGTCATGTCGGGTAAGTAGGGGAATGGGGACAACCTCTTCTTGTGAGGTGATTTCGAGTGAGGAAGAGTTGAGCTGCTCTTCTCCGGTGGGGTCGAAAGTCGGGGTGGATGGTTTTTCAAAAGGTGGGACTATAGGAGCATTAAGTTTGGAAATTTCTTTCCCACTCCTCAGAATAGTCATCATCTGGGCTTGCTCCCTAAAGATAATCCCTTTCCCTTTAGGGTTCTCCTCAGATGAACTAGGAAGCTTCCCAGTCTCCCTTTTACTCATGGCCTCGACAAGGTGTACAATTTGTGATTTCATCTCATTGATTGCCTTGTCATGAGATTGGATGATCATGCTTTGATTCTCCTGCATAGCATTCAGCATGGCTTTAAGCTCATCCATCTCAAAATTCTTGGATGGTTGGGAGGGCATAGGAGGTTGATTATACTGTTGAGTCTAAAAGAGTTAGGGTCTGTAATTCCCTGAATTAGAGACATTCCCTTGTCACCATGAAAAATTGGGGTGGTTCCTCCATCCCTCGTTATAGGTGTTTGAAAAAGGGTCATTACGAGGTCTGGGACAGAACCCTTAGGCGGCATTCAGATCTGCTTGTACAAGGTCAGGGAATTGGGTGGCCAAATGACAATCCACAGTAGCATGCGTATTGCCCTGGAAAATGGAGAATTCAGAAGCTTGGGAAGCAGAGGCATTTGGCGTGAGTTGGCTAGGGTTTGTCATAAGCCTTTTCATGTTTTGGTTCAACAATTGAATCTAGAAGGCCAAATTCTAGGTATCCCTAGACTCATTTGCCTCAATCTTTCATTGCATAAGAGTGGGTTTCCTATCCAAATAGGTAGAATTTAGGTGGATAGAATTCTCACTCAAGGTCTCAAAAAATCCCAAGCCTCATATTCTTTTTTTGTAAGAAAGGTTTCTGCATAGGCTCCATCCACTATTTGACTGTGCTTGCCATTTAATCCAGTGTAGAACCTTTCTACAAGTTTCCATCTTGGCACTTGATGATGGGGACATAAGCGTAACAAATCTTTGAAGCTCTCCCATGCATCATGAAATTATTCTCCATCTTGTTGAGGAAAACCTATGATTTCCCTCCTATAGTGATTAGTCTTGCTCATGGAGAAGTATTTTTTCAAAAACTCTCCCTTCGAGGCATCCTAAGTATTTACTCTACCATCTAAAGTATGATACCAATGCTTCGCCTTATCCTTGAGGGAGAAAGGAAAGAGGGTTCACATTTGGGTGTCATTAGTAACACCCTACAATCTCACCGTGGAATAGACCTCAGTGAATTCCTCCAGATGCCTGTAGGGGTCCTCCCTAGAAGTACCATAGAATGAGGGCAACAGAGATATGGTACTACTCTTGATTTCATATGGATTATTCCCCCCAAGTCTTCTCAGTGTATGGCCAAGTTGATTGATAAGGATAAAATAGTCTCTCAATGATCATTGATTCTCCACTATCTCTTCTTCAGCCATCTATCTTCTCTCTTGGTTGACTCTCCTAAGGATTCTTTTAGGTTCTGAATTAAACACAAGTTGTCTTCTCGGAGATCACCTTCTAATCATACACCACAAACATAATTCAAAAGGACTTTTTTGTCTTTAATCAATTAAGGCCTTTGAGATTTTAGTCCAGTTGTAGGTGACAATACAAATTACCCAATCAATTACATGCCTATTGTCGACCTACGAAATGCCTTAATGAAGACCTAATTGGAACTTAGGTGCTCTGCCCCAAAGTTCAAATGGTGAAGTACTCCAAGGACAAAAGATCGAGGGATGCAAGTAGGCCTAAGCCTTCCTTTGAAGCTGTGCTTTCGCGGTACTTCTTAACTACCCTCAAAAATCCATGACGGGGTATCTCCCTCCTTGGAGTTACAAAACTTTTCAACTTAAGTTTCAAGCCCTTTGGTATCTAATGGTAGGAGAGTTCTTTCCTAGTATCTCAAAACCTAGGAGTGTCTAATTACGTGCTTTAATGCGCAGTCATGCACATGTTCATTCAACGTAAAAGTTTGAATTTTTTAACTGCAGCACAATATCTCAAATCAACTCCTTGGGTTTTATATGTTCCTCCCTTAATTAGTCCTTTTTCAGAAAATGTGACCACTTGTTAAATCATTTCAAGACAACTTATGTGGTCTTGGAATTAAGTCCAAATGCAAATGCGTGATCAAAATATGGATGCAAAGTAAGAGAACGCGTACCTTGCTTCCAGCAATCAACGATGCGAGAATGCAAGCAATGCAGAGAAATAAATCTAGAGGCTGCTCATACAAACCTAAATGGTTCATCCTAAGGGTAAGCAGCTTCTAGTTGGTAGGTCGTGCTTTGTTTTTTGTTTTTTTTTTTTTAGCTACTTATGCACAATCAAGAAAAATAAAATTAATCCACAAAAGAAAGTAAAAACTTAAATCTAAAATAAGAGAGAACAGACTTCCAAAAATTACCCAACACGGGCCTAAAACAAAATCAGGGAACAAACCCCTAAAACTGGTCCCTGAATACAAGGGTGAGAAAATAAACAACTAAACTAAACCTAAAGAGTCTATTCTAAAATGCGGAATCAAAATTCTAAGAGGAAGACTCCTAGATGGTCCTCTGTGCATCTCTATGCATGTGGGGTCAAGGCCCACAAGCTCCTGTGATTATCTCGGAGGTGGCCACAAGGTCCACCAAGACACGAAGCTCAGTCCCTCCTCCAAGTGGTGGAAATTAGGTCCACCACGGTGTTGCTGAGGTCGATGCAACAACTCGTATGTAATATACGTACCATGCACCAAATCAGATAAAACAAGTTAAATATGCCTCAATTTAAATCAACATGAACAAATGAATAATTGCGAGTTAATTAAGCATGTTGCCTCCTTGGCAACGGCGCCATTTGACGAGTCAATTTTCACTTTCATATAAGATGATTAAGATGATTTGTCGTTGTATTTTAAAGTGGTGGAAAATAGACTGATCAAAGTAATTAAATTGAAAATAAACCACTCGAGAGAGTGGGTCGTATCCACAGGGAGGAAATTGCCTAATTAAACTCGTTAATATCAAAAATGAATGTTCACTTTTGATTTTGTCACGAAATCAAGCCAAATCCGCCTTTAAATCAAGATAACATTGAGAAGTTATGCTGAAATTGCATTTGTGTGAAAGTGGAGGGGTATTTAAGCAAAATAGCCATAATATAATGTTAATTAAACAAAAATTCCTCTCTTGCAATGGCAAAGCAATGTAAATTTTAATACAACTTCTACTATAGCAAAACAGGGGAATTGGTTCCCCTTGAATGTGCGCACGGAGGAGGCTGTGGTCGAAGGTGAGAAGCTCACAGGAGGTTGAGTGAGCCAAGGGCTACTCGGTGGTGGTGGTAGCGTGTCCGATGATGGTCAGAGCGGCGGTGGGTGGCGGTGGCTATTGGCTATTGCTGTGGAGGTGCGCGCACGCACACGAGGAGGCACGACTACTGGAGCTGGTGGCGAACGCAGCTGCTACTGCTGGCCGCATGGGGTGAGGAGCTGGCGGAGTGCAGCTACTGCTGCTGCATGCTGCAGGTGCGGCGGTGGTGGCTGCTGCATTTACATGGGCAACTGGGCACCGCGCGTGGACATGCGCAGCGTGTGGGAGAGGAAGCCGCTGCACGCTGCTAAAGGGTGCGTGAGGGCATGTTGCGGGCGTGGCGGAGGAGTAAGAGAGGGGGCTACGCGCACTGGAGTGCTAGCCGAGGCATGGCTGCTCGCTGCTGCTATGCACGCAAAGGCGCAGCAAGGTGGTGCAGGTGCGGTGGAGCTACTGCTATTAGAGAGCTCCACGCATGAGCGGGCTGAACATGCGTGGAAGATGCACTCAGGCTGTAAGCACGCTGCTGCGTGCAACAGTGGGGGTATGGCTGATGAAGGTGTTGGGTTTGTTGGTGGAACAAAAACAATACTGAGGTGCGGGGAAGACACAATGAGGGGATGCGTCAGACGTCTGGGAAATTTCCCATACGTCTTCACTGGCGCGGGGGCGAGGAGCTGGAGGTGGTTGCTGGTGATGGCGGTGAGGGTGGTGCTGCATGCTGTTGTTGCAACATGGAGGGGTGCACACTGAGGTGCTCACAATAACACAGCTGCTCCCTACAGTGGAGCGAACGAGAAGCTATTCTCTACACAGTAGGGAATGGGGTGGAGGCCTGCCGATGATGGTGCGGCTGCAGTCTTCTTTTATGCTACAGGAGGAGGCATGCAGGCAGATGTTGGTTGAAGAAGAGGTGAAGCGACAAACATCGTGGGGAACAGGGATCCACGATTGTCGCTTGTGCATTATAGCCGGTGCAACTCTCCTGCATGCATCCGTTGGAGATAAAATAAAGAAAAGAAATGAGGGATTATTTATATGCAAACCCTTACTTTCTATGTTAAAACCAAATAATACATGTAATTCACTCACAAGCTATTCTAACTTAATTCTAAATGCATTTAATTATGAATGAAATGCATGAATTATGCAATTAAGTTAAAATATAAACTAATATATTTACATCCTAAGATATGCTAAATAAATGTTAAAGATAACTTAATATCTAGGCATTGAAATACCTAAATAGCCCACAAATATGGGCTCATCATCTACAGTACTAGACTACATATAGCATCAGATGAGTGTGAAACACCAAATATGAATCCATTTGACGCAGACATCTTCTACATAAGGCAAAAAGCTGGGGTCAAATCATAAATTATTTTCTGCTTTATCCCCAAGGGAAGAAGTTGCCTATCCTAAGAGAATTTTTACCAATGGTTAAGTATGAACTTTAAATATAAGTTGGCTTTTCACTTGGATCCTTTACCAAAGCTACTATCACTTCATTTGGACATTTGTCTGGATCTCTAAATTTTTGGAATAAGAAAAGAAGAAATCTTTTGTCACTCCCATGACAGTATATACACCTTGCATTTATTTTTCATTTTTGCTCGAGACTAGCAAAACTTAGTCATGGGGATGGACCATTTAATTGCCTAAGCACATTTTACACACATTTTCTTATAGTTTAATTATTTAGAATTAGGTGTTAATTTATCTTATTGGAGAGATATAACTTATCACATATTTTTATATTATATGCAGGTATATCCCCCAAAATATGCATGTGCCGACGCACGCACTGCCACCACTTTCCACCATCAACCGAGAGTCTCGCAACAACCCTCTTCAAGCCTCAATGCACCACCTCCCAATCGCCTTAATATCTTCGTCAAGTTGTTGGAGAAGGCTTTGGGAAGAAACAGATCGAGAGAGATCGGAAGTGACATTCATGTTTAAAATTTTATTGAAAGTGAAGATCGTCTCATCAAGATCCCTCTAGTGGAATTGAGAGCTCCATTAGATCTGAAAGCTACTGAGCTTCAGATCTAGTGGGTGCTCAGGTCGATGGTGTGATCAACGGATCAAAAACTTGACGAAATAGCTTGATAGTGGTCGTGAGATGTGGAGGAAGATTAAATGAACAAAATGGAAGTGCAAATTTGCCTCTCTGATTAGGATTGACCAGAGAGGACTAATTGAGGGTATGAGGACACTAACACTAATCTACTCCTAAACAGAAGAAATCAAACAATGAAATTGTGATCTACAGTATCTAAACTAATCTAATCTAATCTAGAAAGCATTAAAATCTACTCTAATTGGATGAATGGGATCTCCAGAACCATGATCAGCAGTCAGTGGTGACGAACTAAGGAAGAAGATTTCCAGCGAAGAATCCACTAGTTGGACGCCTAGGACATCTCTTGGAGTTATGTGATCCAACTCGACGTGGATGAAGGAGGGAGATGATGTCTCTGTCACAGGTGGCGAGGAGTGAAGAAGGAGAAGCTAAAGAAGGAAGAAGTACCTACCTAAGGTAGTAGGAGGAGAGTCGAGAGTCGTGCGGGTGGGATGGATAGGTGTTTATATAGGCATTCGAGAGATGGGACCACTGGAGAGTGTAGGTGATGGCCATTGAGAGTGAAGGGTGGATATGGGATCTGGAGGGCACGCGCACGATTAGGATGAAAGCTGACCTTAGGATCATAGGAGTTAATCAACCTAAATTGAGTTAGATCCTAGCTTAACTTAGGAATAATACATGCATGAGCTGCATATTTTGCATCATAACTGCTTTACTTAGCTATTCATAGAATAATGCTATTTTACCTTACTAATTAGTGAGTAATTGTATTTACAGATAATAAGGAGATCAGGAGATGGCCTGAAGCAGAATAAAAGCTAGATAGAAGATGGAGCTGCAGTAGAGCTGGAGCAGAAGCTTGGAACAAAGCTAGGAATAAAGAAATGATGACAGAGAGTAAGGAGGTAGACTAGGTTACTTGTAAGAATAATTGCAGAAATTGAAGTAAAGAACTTAGGATAACCCATTCCCTAAGCCAGCTTCCTGTTAGGCTAATTTAGCCTAAAAACCTAAAACATGGATAGTTTTATCCATGTTCCTACCCATACCATCCCTACTCACATCCCCCACTTGGGATATCTCCATCCTAACCCTAAACCAACTTTCCAGCACAGTGTGTCTGGACATCCAGGTAGTGTGTCTAGACATCCAATCTCTGTAGAAACCCCAACCAGAACCTAACTCCAATACTGATACAAAATTGGACGTCCAACCTATTCTTTAGACATCCAAATTTGAAGTATAGGTCATCTGACCACACTTCTGGATGTCTGAAGGTCCTCTTTGGTTCTTGTTTTTGGAACTAGAAGCTCGAACTACCTCCTTTGACCTAGAAACATTACCATACACCTTAAGAAACCTATTTAGAGACCTTCTAAGACCATCCCACTACCTTTAACCCTAACATAATTAGGTTAGACCCTAATCCTAATCCAAGAACCTAATGAGGTTCACACTAAACCTGATTGACTCAATGTGAGTCAATTAGGCTAACCCTTTGATTAATTGGGCTCATGGAACCTAATTGGAAGTCTACCTTTGTCAATTAGACTACAATGGGTTTAATTATAGTCAAGTAAACTTAGCCTAATCAACGTGCATACCTAGTTGATTGGTTGTACCCAAATGCAATCAAGTTCACACAGGACTTGATTGGATACAATTCCACCCATGCAAGTCTAATTGGATCCAATTAGAATCCAATTGACTCCCCTACAACTTAATAAGGTTGATGAAGAACCTAATTAGGGATTTCCTAACATAATTACACACACATACATCTAATTTGACCAGGACACAACATACTAGACCCAACCTACTAGACCCTAGGCTAACCCAACCCACTTAGGACTAAACCCAACGCAACTCCTCCTCACCTCCACCATTTGGATGGCCACTCTAGAAGACTCTAGAGTACTCCACCTCTCTCCCAACCTAGTCCATGCACCCCCCAACTTCTCCCCCAAAATTGGATCTAAGAAGACCACTTCATGCCTCCTAAAGTTAGCGCCTAAGGCCCCCATCTCCTTATAAAAACCCACACCTTTTGGCCATCCACCATCATCACCTTCCACACTCCATAGCCATCCCTCCTCCTCCAATCCAAGCATCCCTCTACCACCTCCAAGAGGCCGTCCACCACACCTTGTGGTCGTCCTCGTCCCTCCCTCCACCTTTAAGCCAAATGGCCACCAAGGACCACCCTTGGTGCCCTTGATTTTGATAGCTATAGTAGTTCTTCTAATGCTTTATATTCTGCATTTTATTGCTTACAAGTAGCTAGTATATTCTCCATCTTAGTGGCACGCCTAAGCTCTCCTTGGGCTATAGGTGTGCTCCTCTCCGTGTGGTCTAGACAGGTCTCCATGCTTATGATCTAGCCACCACTATCCTCCAGTGCTGACGGCTCCCTGTGCATTCCCAGCAGGATGGTTTTCTGTTAGCATAGCAGTAGTTTAATTAGATTTCCTTCCTATGTAAACATGAATGATTTGTGAAATGAAAAGTTGATATCATGTTTTCGATCATCTTGTTTCTATTAAAAAAATTACAAAAAAAAAAATCATGGCAATACTAGAACGCATAAATGATTTAGCGCTTAACGTAAATGCAGTCGGTAGTATTCGCATTGTAGAGATCATACATACGGACACACACACACATTCATATTCATCATCTTCTTCAGCACGCACACATTATTCTTGTTAACAACACTACCGACGAAATAATTTTGCGTAATCTGGAAACCAAACTGCAATTCTAGGTAGATTTACAAGCAAAAGAAAATCAGAATCATTTTGCCATATTCGCCTCCCTGAGATCAACCGAGACTCACCACAAGTCTCGTTATTATTTTTGTTTAAGTCAGATTTCGCGTATATACTACGACGAAATTAACTTTTTTGTGATTTTAGACTTAACAAATGGTGTCGTTGCCAAGGGAAAAGAAATAAAAAAAATCTTTTCGAAAAAAAAAAGAAAAAAAGTTCCTAGTAAAAGAGGCCTTTACATTTCAAAATCTATTTTTAAAGCTTCTTTGCTATTTTTGGAAATTCGACTATCAATTTCTTTGTTATTTGAAAATTAATTTACTGAATATTTATTGATCCAAAAATTATGAAATTTGGCCTAGACGTGCATTTTCAAAACAACTTTCCAATACCACCATTAATCTGAAAAAATTTGTGTTGTGCGAATTTGAAACATTCTCATAGTGGACTGGGGTCAAATCAGATTGGGAACTGATTTTGTCTATCTTGCAAGATTTATTTTGGTCAACATATAAATTTGATTGACCTAAAATTTGTGGGGTTTGAAAGCTGTTCAAACAAGCTTTAATTTGAATATTTTTATTGAATTTTTGGATCTGGGTTGTTACTGTTTAAGGGTGAAAAACTAAAAAGGGGTCAATCTACCTTATCTAACCCCCTATCAGTTAGAAATTAGTATTAAATCATTAAAATAGTAAAAATATTCTCTAGAAATATAATTTAGAAAGGAATCTACCTGTCAATTTTCATAAATTTGGATTCCGAATCTATTGTAGAGAATATTTTCAAGTTGTTGATCGATCTACTGGATGATTTCTGTTAGAAGCCACATAAACCCTAGGTGCCACTTTTAGGGTTTTGATCAAATGTAGAGACCAATTGACTAGGATTGGACTCATTCGAGTTCATTGTGTAGTGGGTGAGCCTAATTACTTGGTTGATCACCTCACCCATTTCAATAAAAAATTTAGGCTATTAGGTCAAGAGTGGAAGTGAGGTTAATTAAAATCATGAAGAAAATCTTATCTTAACCGACATTTGTTTTTTAACTACTAGTTAATCAAAATTTCCTTGGCCAAACCCAGTGACCAAGTCTGCGGGGTAGTACCAAACGATCACGTCTAAGGGGTATCAAGGAACTGGAGGTGCAAGCCAAAGGAAAAACCTTCCTCTTAGTCCCCTCATACTCAAACTGGCTGGGTTAGCTTAGGAAACAGGGATTATCTTTAGGCGATTTTTTTTGAGAAAGTAAGGAACGCTATCGAGAATGATAACAAACCAGGAATTATTTTATTAAAACTTTAGGAGGTTTTATAACAAATACACTCCAGGAAATTGAATGTGAAAGTGAAAATATGGTCATTGACTTTAAGGACCACAGTTGATTTAAGGCCTTTGCCTTGCTAGCTTGACTGCACCAACCCTTGTGTTGGTGTATGCAAGGGAGAAGGTCGTTAAGATCTGAGTTGGTTGGACCTTGGGAGCCTAACCCAGGGTGACGTAGGCAACTCTTTGCATTGCCTCCTAATTCCTCTTCTCACCCATCTATTCCGTTAGCCAACATGGCTAACCCTCTTCAAAATCCTAGTCCTAAGGGCCAGAACCCTATGGCCCATCTGGCATCCTGTGTCGCAAGATCTAAAGAGTGACACCAGCAGAGCATAGATTGGATATTGAACACCTTGGACAGAATGCAGCATCCACCATGAGGAGAACTGCATTATTTCTATGATCCAGCTACACTATTCATGGCACCTCAAGTCTGTATTCCTGCAAACAAAGATGCATTCAAGCTCAAGCTGAATGTAATAAGTCTAATTCAGATTTATATTAATGGTCACTAGAATGAGGATCCCTTCTAGCATTTAGAGGATCTAAGTCAAATCGCTGAAATGGTTCGACCCTGAAATGTTGATTTAGGAATTGTTCTCATGAAGCTTTTCCTGTTCTCACTGAGGGATAATGCTTCATATTGGTTCAAGACCACTGGGAGGCCAAATGGAACTTAGGGAGAATTATACCGAGAATTCTTCCAAAAGTTCTTCCCAATCTGTTGAACAAATGCAATGAGGTGGGTGATCATAACTTTTTCCCAGGGACTGGAGGAAAAGCTACATGATGCTTGGGACCAATTTCATGATCTTCTTTCGAAGTGCCCCACCATGGTATGCCCAGATGGCACCTTGCTCAAATTTTTTACCATAGTCTAGATGACACACATCAGTATCTGGCTAATGCATCTAGTGGTGGGAACGTCCTTTCTAAAGATGAAAACAACACATTTGAGTTCAAGTCTTTAACAAAGAATTCCATGAACACTGCCTCCATGAACCAATTCCACCAACCTGGACAGCAACAAGTTACTATCCATGTGGCTCATGTAGAGTTAGCCTAAGCCGACATGGACATTATCACGAAGAAGTTGGATAAGGTGGACCTGCTGGACAAGAAGATTTACGAATTAATTCATTCTTGTCCAGGATACCCAAGAAATGTTGTTTCATCCCTCCCTTCTTCTGCATCCTGAGCCCATCCTCCTCGAGTACATATGTTCACTCGGGATGTATCCTCTCCTACTCTTTTGCGGGATCCTATGTATCAGGAACCAGTGAATAATTTGGAGCTGGCACTTCATGATCAGCCTTACGCACCTCATTATGATTACAGTGCGTATTCCCTTGACGAATATACGTCTCCAACATCTTAAGCCTATGAAGATGTTACTACTAGCCAAGGTTACTGGTGTAATAACCTATACTCCGAGACGTATAACCCTAGTTGGTGCCAGCATCCGAACTTCTCCGGGTCTACCAATGCACAGAGACCAAATCATGATCCATAACACCAGACTAGGCAATATGGGAATGCATCGAATACATACCCTAGGCAACAGTTGTTCCCATCTCAAAAGTAGTCACGATCTGTTTACCAGCCACTGCATAATCCTACCACTCACCCTCTAAGGCGGGCCAACCCTTTGGAGGAGTTGAAAGAAGAATTAAAAGAGTTAGCGTAGTAATCGAACCATGAAAATCTAAAGATCATGAAAGTAATGGCTGACCAGATACAAAACCTCCAAAGTATGCAAAACCAAATGTTGCAAAAACATAGATTACAGGGAACCTTGCCCTCTGTTTATGGCAAAATTGTCGTTGTTTATCAAATGCATCATAGTATAATTAACAAAATCGTACAAAACATTTAAATTTATAAAGCTCAAAATCTAGTGGAGTTCGAGGTCATTCGCAAGGAGCAATGATGGCAATTTAATTCACTAATCACAATTTTCTCCAGAAATATATGAAAATATAATCAAGACTTTTCTTAGAATAATATATCAATGAAATCAAGTATGAGAGTGCAAAAAGATTGGGTTAAAATGGTGATTTGAATTACCAAATTAACCCTTAAGTTTAAGCTTATAATTAATTCAAATAATTGAATAGTACCCTCAACCACTTATCATAGTAAATGCTAGATCAGACAACAACCAGAAGGCCTCAAACACCTTAACCAACAGCAAGAGCTAACAAGGCACAAGGACCTTTTAGAAAGCCTCATAGAAGAGGCACAGTAGTAGCACCGATAGAGGCATAAGGGCCTCGTGCAAAGCCCGTAGAGGCTAAGTGTTGAGAGAGGGAGAGGGCACAAATCCAAGACAGAGCAAAACCCTCCCCCTCTCTCTCTGATTCTCTTTCTCTTCTTCTCTTAGAACTAGGCTCAATTAGGTCAGTACGCGGGTAATCGAGTCATGAAAAGTACTGGGTCTAAGCTCACCATGTGTGCGAGTGAGTGAGGGTGAGAGGCTAAGTGTATGGGGGACCCGATCCCCTAGTGTCTCAAGCGAACGGCTGAGAAGAGGAATTCAACTTATGCGCCTGCGTGAGCCTCTACATCCACGATGTGGGACTAAAGATCTGGGCTCTCCTTTGCATAGCAGTTGCAGGTGAGGCAGTTGCAATTGGGGTCGGCGAAGGCCCTGGCAGCTTCAATTGGCAACCTGGAGATGCACCTGAGAATGTTTCGCAGCACCTGGAGGTAGCAGCGATGAACTCAGCCGAAGAATTGCAGCGGAGGTCAAAGAAGAAGGTCACAGCAGTGGAGCTATAGTGATGTAGCTAAGAAGGAGAGTACAACCTCTCAGCCTTGTCAGAAAAGCTCAGAAGCTTAGCCTGGAAGAGGCGAACGTGCTGATGGGTGTTGCGTGTGGTGAGGGGGTGTGTGGAGGTCTGACAGAGTCAGAGATGGTGTACGAAGGAAGGTGTTTTCGGTGGAGGTATCAAGGGCATGAATCCCTCAATTTTTTAAGGGGTTTTGGTGAGCGTGGAGTGAGGAACGTTTTGGGAGTGTTGGCGGAGTGGTTGGTGGTTTGTGGAGGGCGTGAGTGCTCGTCGGAGTGGGGCTGGGGCTAGGGAAGGCGACAATGGGCCGAGCGTATGTGCGTGCGAGCCTAAAGTCTAAAGGCGTGAATAGAGTCAGGGGAAGGAGAGGAGTTGAAAGGGGGTAGTTATGGATGAAGGGAAGGCAGAGGCAACACCAGCTATGATTGGCCGACGTCGAAGACGAAGATGCTCCAGAGATGAGGACAGCGATGAGGAAGGGGCTAGAGAGCTCCTCGTAGGTATAGCGAGGTGCGGAAGGAAGAGATGAATCTTTTCTCACTGCCTATAGTATGTGGCAGTGAGCAAGGAAGTTGGAGAGAGGATTTCACCGAAGCAAGCATGGAGCAGGCCGAAGGTAGAAAAAGATTCCTAGGCTAAAAACTCGCTAAGGTGCAAGGCCTTGCGAGGGGGCACCTTTTAAAGGTCCAAGGGTGGCTTCCAATCTTGGGAAGAAGCTTAAGAAGCTCAGATTTTCGGGGAAGAAGATCCTTGAAATCATGGAGCTCGCACAAGCTCTACTGTCCAAATCAGGGTCCAAGATGTGCTTCAATTGATTGGGAAAGTCCTCAAGACCTATCCCTCCAATTTTGAAGGGATTTGGTCGAGAAATCAGGGAGAAATCCTAGATTAAAGGTCACAAGCTTTGGGTTCACACTTTTAATGGCAATAGGGACCTTTTTGAAGAAAATGATGATAAGTTAGGGGACTAAATGCAAAGATTTCGAAACCTAAGGGGCTAAATGTAAGGAATAGAGTTTTTGAAGGGTTAAATTGCAAACTAGGTCAAGATGGGTTCTGATTGGGTCCAAATTTTGCTTAAAACTTAATTTGGATCCAAAAAATTTAATGGTGAAGTTGAATTTCAGTTTTGACCAAGTTTGACTGGAAAATTTTCATAAAAATCCAAATTAGGGCAAACTTCCATTTGAGACTCTATTCAAGGTCAAAATGGGCTCAGATGATCAGAAAAAAAGGTGTCAAACCTCATAGAATATTTTTATATGAATTTTAAGAGGTTTAGATGAATTTTTTCCTGATCAAAATCTTATTAAGTTAAGCAAGTCTGAAATTAGGGTTTTATGTTATGATTCGGTTCTCGAAATGTGTGAAACCTTGTTTTTGTCTGTATTGACCCATTTATTAGACTTTAATGATCATTTGACCTTCAATTTACCCCTAAAAAACCCAGTAGTTATTCTGTGTTCATGATATGCTGTTAAAATTACAGAATTAACCTTGATTCCCTATTTTATTGTCAAATCAGAATATTATGGAATTATGGCCCTCAGATGATTATGTAGGAGCATTTATTCATCAAACCTAACTAAAAGTGGCTAGTTAGGGCCTATGATGGTGTTCCCATCACCCTCCCAACTCATCCCAAACCCAAGATATGTGCAAAACCAAGGCACCTCACCTAAGTTCCAAGCACCACAGGGACAGGCACACGCAGTACTCCAGGCACCTCTTGTACCACCTGGTTACGTCCTAGGTTAGCCCGCTCTATTGCCCAACCTGACCTATTCTGCCCCATCCCCTCCCACCTCAAGGACAGTACGTCAATGCAAAGGCTGTCTCTTTGAGGAGCGGAAAGATATTACAGGACCCACCACGTAGGTAGGCGGGTCATGATTCTTCTTGTCCTCCACTCTCACTCTGATCACGATCCTCCTAAGGGTGATAAGGGAAAATGACCCTTGGTAGACCTTGAGATTCCCGTCCCTTTTCCTGGAGCTCTCACATGGGATTTAGTGAAGAAAAAGTGATCGCAGAATTTTAAGGACCTCAAAGCTATGTTTAAGGAAGTCCATATTCAGGTGCCCCTCCTCGAAGTAATAGATCACATTCCTGTTATCGCTAGGTTCTTTAAGGACTATTGTACCCTAAGGTGATAGTAGAAAATAGGACGATAGGCAGTATTGTCAAAGGAGGCTAGCGTAGTTATCTTGGCTGACTTACTGCCAACGAAGAAAGACACTTGTACACCACTCATTTCCTACTTTTTGCAAGATTCTCCATTTGATCGAGCCCTTCTAGATCTAGGTTTATCCATCAACCTAACTCCCACTGCCATATATGATTGATTCCGATTTGGGGAGTTAAAGCCCACCTCAGTAACCATTTAGTTGGCTAACCAATCGGTGAAAACACCGAGGGGGGTGGTTGAGAATGTCATTGTAAAAGTCTGTGGATTCATCTTTCCAACAGACTTTTTCATATTAGACATGGAGGTTCCTCTTAACCTCCGTGATGCACCAATCATTTTGGGTCACCCATTCTTGGCGACAACCCGAGCAAACATAGATTGTGCATCCGGATGTATGGAGATTGCCCTAGGTAATGAGAGATTAGACATTTTCAAGGCATCGAAGAACTTCGACTGTGATTTGATTGAGGAGGATGGTGAAGATGAGTGATAACAAGCTAATCTATTACCCTAATTGGCTTATTCTAGGGTAAGGTCCTTAATAAAATCATGTATTTAAATTGTAAATGTTGCATTTAGAGCATGCATGCATATTCTATACATTATGTTTCATTTAGACCTAATTATATAATTTTAGTATTTTGTGAATAATGTAGGTTAAGGACTTGGAATAAGCGAGAGCATTGAGCTAAATAGGAAAAGAAGCTACAGCAAAATTAGGAGCTAGTTGAAGACCAAGATTTGATCAAGGAAGAAATGAAAATCCAAGTAAAGAAGAAGAGAGAGAGGGACTAGGATAACCTAACCCTACCATTAGAACCCTAGGATACTTTTATCCCAACTCCTACCCTTAGGTCAGCTCAAACTGAATAAGTAAGATCAAAAGCCAAAATCATGGATAACACTATCCATGCTCTTGGCCCTTTATCCACAGAGTTGTCCTACTATCCAGGAACCTATCCAACCTACCCTAGATCCAATCCTTAGCCCAAGAATCTATTTAGGTCCATAGGCTCACTCAATTGACTTAATATAAGTCCATTGGGTTCATGGAACCTATTTGGACCCAACCCACTAGACTTAGGGTCAACCTAGCCCAATTAGGAACCTATTCTCACAACCTATGTCTATCCCTAACCCTACATACATAAGGCCCATGAAAATCCTAGCCTAATTCTCTTAAGCTGGTGGCAACTTAAGAAGATTTTATCCCTTAGTGGTTGGACAAGATTTTATCCCTTGGTAGCCACCCACCTTGGTTGCCTATTTTTAGAAAACCCTCATCCTATCTTAGCCCTACAACCTAGATCTTAAGGTCCCTATTCAACCAATCTTAGGCATCACTTTTGATTAAATCTAAACCTTCCAAATTAGTGATCCTAGGCACTCTAGATCAACCAATAGGAAGCCACCTACTTTTCTATAAAAGGACTTAGCCTCTACCCTTTGGAACATAACTTAGATACCTAGAGATAGAAAAAAGTATACCACCATAGTGCACTCCCCCTTCTCTCTCTGCAGCCTCTCTCTCTGATCTTCTTCCTAGCGCCCTAGATTTGATGCAGTGCCGAGTTTCCTACAAACATCCCTCAAGCGGCTCCACTCTTCATCTCTCTCTCTCTCTCTACTCTTTCTTTAGTTTACTTGCTTTAATTCATAGTTTATGCGTAAAACTTTCTGCAAGTAGCAATAAAGAATTTGATTCAATTGATATCTTGTCTCTCTTTATGTGCTTTCATTAGATTAGATTAGTTAATACGAAAGGCTTTAAGGATCTCATTTTGCCTCCCTGTGAACGACTCAGGATTTACCATTTTCTGATCTATAAATTTATTTAGCTTCGATGTGATTTGCAACTACAACGATAACGTAGAAATCTTTTTACTCATTTTGCGATGAACAATGAGAACCCAGCTTATTGTGGAAACATTAGGCTTCTCTGCAATGACCCAATGTCTCATTCATCTTCACTACCAAGCGTTTTAGACATTGATAAACATGGGATCGAGATTGGTGCACTGCACATTTCATCCCTGAGATCTAATTGTTTGGAGTGTCTCTTTGACCCTGGCACTCCAGATTATGTATATTCTGATTATTCCGATACATCATTCTCTCACTCGCCCCTGTTGGTTTAGGATGGCATGATTGCTTCAGACGATTTTGGTCCACCTGAGAGACATGTGGATGGGATCCTCGATACATGTTTGCCCTTGATGGCATTTCCAAACCATAGTGTAGGGAGCACGAGCTCAGTTTTTGCCGCCTCTGTGAAGGAGGAAGACCTGGGATACCCAAGGAGACACTTGGGCAGGAACCTTTAGTCATCCTCACCCTCGTTCAAACCCCATGATCATAATGGTGCAGGTTCTAAATTCTACTTCCTCACTGATGCAGTCACTACCGAACTTCCTTTAGGTGCAAGATACAGTAATGCATATCAAGATGATCAGATATACGCTACTGATTCTTCTCTATCCCTGCGAGAATCTTCTCCCGTAGATGACTCTATATCTCCTCCACCCATGATTGAACTCAAGCCCTTACTTGATTTGTTGAAATTTGCGTTCTTGGGTGATAGTGAGACATACCCAATTACTATCAATTCTCGCTTAACCCAAGAACAGGAGCAACAATTGATTTTTGTACTTCAAGCACATAGGCCTAAAATTGGGTGGAGTATTGCTGATCTCCATGGTATTCGTCCCTCTTATTGTACTCATCATATATACACCGATGAGGGGGCAAAACCTTCTCGACAATCTCAAAGACAGCTAAATCCGAATATGCTGGAGGTTGTCAAGAAGGAGATCATCAAATGGCTGGATGCTGATATTATATAACCTATATCCGACAACCAGTGGGTGAGTCCCATCTAGATCGTGACTAAAAAGTTGGGACTCACCGTAATCAAGAACAAAAAAGGCGAATCGATCCCGACCCGCTCCGTGACCTCATGGTGAGTTTGCATCGATTATCATAAGCTAAACACGGCTACTCAAAAGGATCATTTTCCTTTAGCTTTCATTGATCAGATCTTAGAAAGGTTAACTAGGTGAAGCTTCTTTTGTTTCTTGGATGGATACTCTGGGTATAATCAGGTTGCGATTAACCTAGAAGATAAAGATAAGACAACTTTCAGATGTCCTTTTGGAACATTTGCTTTCAAGCAAATGCCCTTTGGCCTCTGCAGCGCACCCATGACTTTTCAGTATTGTATGATGGCCATATTCTCCGACATGATCGGGGACTTCATGGAAGTATTTATGGATTATTTCTCCATTTTCGGAGATGATTTTCAATCTTGTCTTGATAACCTCACTAAGATCTTAAGGAGGTGCATTGAAGTTAACCTAGTACTTTCATGGGAGAAAAGCCATTTCATGGTGAGGGATGGTATAGTACTAGGTCATAGGATCTCCGCAAACAGACTCAAGGTCGACTGAGCTAAATCAGATGTTATTTCCCAATTGCCTCCACCAAGCTCAGTAAAACAGATTAGATCCTTCTTGGGTCACATTGGATTTTACAGAAGATTCATTCGAGATTTCTCAAAAATTGCTCTCCCATTGACGAATCTTCTCATAGCCAACATCCCATTTAATTTTCATTCCTCATGTCTCAGCACTTTCGAGACTTTACCAAGCATTGTATCTGATTCCCCTGTTCTCGAGCCACTAGAATGATCTCTCGATTTTGAGATTATGTGTGATGCCTTCGATTTCGCTATCAAAGACATTCTAGGCCAGTGTCAAGAATGCCACCCTTTCATTATCTACTACACTAGCAAGATGCTGAATGACGCTTAGCATAACCACACGGTTATTGAGAAGGAGCTAATAGCCATAGTATTCGGGCTAGAGAAATTTCACTCTTATCTTCTTGGGTCCAAGGTGATCATTTTTACCGATCACTCCACCCTCCAGAATTTGTTGGCAAAGAAGGATGCCAAACCCTGCTTGATCAGATGGATCCTTCAATTGTAGGAATTTGATATTGAAATCTGTGACAAAGCCAGAGCACATAATGTAGTGGTGGATCACTTATCTCGACTCAACCCATCCCACATTCCCCACCTATATCCGATAATTTACCAAATGAATCTCTGTTGGCTACAGATTAATTAGAGTTTCCTTGGTACATGAATAACACGAATTATCTTATTTCAGGCAAGATATCGACAGGATTATCCCAGGACCAAAACTCAAATTCTTGTCAGAATCAAATTCTAATTTTGGGACAACCCCTTCTTTTCCGTATAGGATCTGATCAAATAATCAGAAGGTGCATCCCCAAGTTTGAGATTGTCAACATTTTGTCAAGTTTGAAATATGCGATGTAGTATAGTCAACAAAAGCGAATTGACATTTAAATTTATAATACTCGAAATCAAATGTCAGTCCGAGGTCATTCACAGGGAATAAATATGGAATTCAAAACACTCATCACAATTATAAGTAATGAGCACAATTATAAGTAATGAGCGAATTATAGGCAATGAATATCACTAAAAAATATATTCAATAATGTTTCAAATATATATATATACATATATATTCAACAATAGCAAATTGTATCTCAAAAGTCAATGGGATAAAAAGAATAATAAAACCCTAAAAATGGTGATTTGAATTACCAATTAATTCCACCAATCAAGCACATATCCCAATGTCTCAATCTAATTCAATTTTCCAACAGTAACCTTGAACCACTTGCCACGTCAGACAAGTATCAAATATCTCCACAGTACTTTCCAATCAGACCTCAGCACAAGAGTTAGACGACTTAATCGTCCAGAGCCTCAGCCCAAGCACAAGGATCAGAATTTCACTAAGTGTTGGGTGTGTGTGCACACTTCTTGAGGCACGTGCATGCACCTCGAGGCAAAATCACCCCCCACCCTCCTTAGAATCCTTTCTTTTCTTTTCTTTTCTCTTTTAGAACCAGGCATATGAGTGAGCAGTAGTGGGTAATCGGGTCAGGTATATGGACCAGGCCCACCGATAATCATGGTAGGCAAGGAGTGAGAAAGTGTGTGAGTGAGGGACCTCACCCCTCCATGTAAAGGTGCTTAGCCAACAGCACGAATGCATTTTATATGCTTCTTCGAGTTTGGTGCCCATGATGTGGGACTAAACAACTTCTTCCCTCGTGTGGCACAACTATTATGAAGGCCCCTTCAATTGCTTGCTACTGCGGGTGTTTTCTCCAATCACGAGTCTAAGTAGCTTCGTGTGATCTATTCGCACCTGTTGAGGGTGAACTGGAGGTCGGAGATGATCGATGCACGGTGGATGATGACGAAGAAGATGACAGCGGAGTAGGTTGTCCAGCAAAGACCTGAGATAAGAGAACGACCTCTCAGCCTGAATTAAGCACATAGAAAGCTACACCAAAGCGAAGCCCTAATTCTATTGGCTTCAATCGTGGTTAGATGACAGTAGTGGCGAAGCTCGAAGGAGCTCTGTAGGCATTGATGGTGTATGCTGAACGGGGTGATGTATGGGGCAATTAAGGAGCTAGGAAGCTCCACCGTGGCCTACAGAATGTCGTGGCAATGTTGATTAGGTAAACGAGTGCACAAGGTGGCCAGTCGGTGGATTTTTATGTCAAAACCCTCAATTTCGTGAGGGCTTTTGACCTAAAAGTTGTTGGGAAGATTGTGGTGTCGATGTTGTGTTGTTTAGTGCCATGGTGTGGTTGCATGGCCTCACCAAAGGTGCTCCCAACGCTGGAGAAGACGGAGGGGGATAGAGGTGTGTGGTGGTCTAATTAGGTTGTTAAGGGCTAATTCCTAATCTAGGGATAGAGAGGGAAGTATTGAGGCTAACTATTGGACAAAAGGGAGAGGAGTCGCGTCGGCTTGCCTTGCCGGATGTGAAGGAGACGAAGACCTCCAGTGAGGTAGAACGGCGGCAACGATGGGGGAGAGAGCCCTGGCTTTGGCACACCAGGCACGGATGAACACGAGGTGGAGTTTGGGCCACCCAACTTGATGGTTGGGTGGCTAGAAGAAGGAGGGGAAGCTCACCTGAGTCATGGTCGGAGGCAGCTAGAGTTGGAAAAGAAATGTTTTCGGCCTAAACCTGACTGGGGAAGACGTAGGAAGTTCGGGGAACTTAAATACAGCTTGGTTGGAGCTTAATTAGGAAGAGTTTTAAAGCTCTCAAGTAGGAAACAGGGTGTTTTCCTATTTGTAATTCCACAGTCGGTGGAGCTTCTCAAGCTCCAATCTGGGCAAGCAACCAAGTCCACCTTGTAGAGAATCCCTTAATGAACAATCCCTACAAATTTGGAGGGATTTAGACTTAAAACGAGGGAGAAACCCACAGTCAAAGGTCAGTTGACTGTTCAATTCAGAGTTGCAGGAAACAGGGACCTAAACGTGAAGAACATGACAAAGATGGGACCTGAATGCAAGAAACTTGAATCCTAGGGACTTGAGTGTAAGAAATAAAGATTTTAGGGGCTAAATTGCAAACTAGGTCAAGATGGACTCTGATTAGGTCCAAATTTTCGTGTGAACCTAATTTTGACCCAAGGAATCTAATGGTAATCTTGGATTTAAGGTTTGACCACATTTGATAGGGTAAATTGCATAGAAACCTAAATTAGGGCAAATTCCCTTTTGAAACTCAATTCTAGATCAAAATGGGTTCAGATGATCAAACCAAAGGTACCAAAATTCTTAGAGTAATTTTTTTATGAATTTTAGGAGGTTTAGATTGATTTTATCCTAGCCATAACCTTTCCAATTTAAGTAGGGCTAATAATTAGGGTTTTCAGTTTTGTTTTGGTCCTCGAAATGCATGAAATCCTGATTCTATCAGTGTGAGCCCACTTCTTGGTTCTTATGTTCATTTAACCTTTAATTAACCCCTAGGTGACCCTGTGGTTACTTTGCACTTGAGATGTGATGTTAAAACAACAGAATTAACCCTATTTTATTGCCTTCTAAAAATAGATCAAAGTGGAATTGTGGTCCTCAGGAGATCATTTAAGAGCATTTATGTCTTGATTTCAACTAATTTTAGTTATGAAAAATGATGGCATTACCATCATAACCCCATGCTTAAATTTTGCTAGTTCAAACTAGATCTCTTGACCATGTTTTTTATGTTCAGATGCTTATATGTGCCTCTTCTCTAGAAATCAGATTAGAATACCAACAATAGGCCTAGAGGTACTCAAGTTCTAACCAAGATCCAGACCTAACCAGCCTTAGCCTTGGTTCTGCCACGAAGGTTTCTAACGCTCGCAAAAACTGGCCAAAGGTTCATTGAGTCCAACGGTTAAAGCACCCGTGCGTAAAACGTATCATGCCCAATTCAGTTTGCCAGTGCATTTTTTGTAAGTGAGATAGAGAGGGATTTTTATTCTAAGAGTTTTCTCTCTTTCCCTTTATATTCCCCTAAATCCAACATCGAATTGGCCCTAAACACGACCTGTGTCAAATTCCTTGTCCCCACCATCAATCCTCAAAGGGTCCCTGGCTTTCGATGCTTCGAGATAGCACTGCCCATGGCAATCCCAGAACCCTGGCTTTCGACACTTTGGGATGGTGCCACCCATGGTGTTCTGTAGCTAAATTACTAGTAATCGACATTTCGAGATAATCCAACCCATGGCACCTGAGTCAGCATAAGGTGCTTACATGCCCCCGGTAGGATATTTAGATATAGATATCCTAGGAGACAAGCACCGAGAAGAAGATATGTTATTACGCATCTTCTAGCCGGAAAGTATTTTTCATTCCACCTCTCCACACCGGGAACTTGTCCAATCAACTTGTGTCTTCGAGCCACTACTAGGCTAGATCTTCGGGAAAACCTTTTTTCAGAACGGAACACTTTTGGCATTATTTCTTCATTAAGCACACTGAACCAGACCAGTGTGTGATTTTTGGGTGCCTAAGTTACCAAGTCCCGTAAACCAAAGGGCAAGCAACGAGGTTGAATAATTCCTAAGCCTTAGACTTAATATATCAGCCTTGCACTTTTCTCAACCTCTTGAGGATTAATCTAGACCTTAACAAACACGTAAGTGTTTAAGCCCTAGAATTGGCCAAAGAGGCCTAAGGTCAGTACTCTTGACTTATCTTTTTGTCTCTAACACTTCAAGACTTAATCCTTGTTTTGACTTGGTCTAGAACTTAAGTAGATCGCATAATCAATTACTAGGACTGTTGATTTTTCTTTTAATTTTGTTCCTTTGACATTCTTTTGCATTTTCTCCCTTTTTCCTCCTCAAGAAATATTTCTCAATCAATTCTCAAAATTCTCCTCCTCTTTCTCCATTTTTTTGAATATGTATTTTTTGTGAGAACCCCTTAGATAATTGAATTTCCCATTTGTTTTTCACTTTAATACCCCACCATGCCTAAATTTTGCAATGTCCTCATTGTAAACCAAGTGGGTACGAATTCAGCTTGGTTCAAGGATTAGAACAGGGTCAAAGGGTGGGTGAATAGGTCAGAATGACTGTTGCAGATGTTTTCAAGCTCCGATACAAGTATAAAAAGGAGTTAGTTGTTTTAAAGTTGAACCCTAAACTACAATAGGAATGTAGCTCAAAAAGATTATTAGAAGGGTCTCAGGTTTTTGGGATGATGGGTTGCCTCCCATTAAGTACTAAATTTAATTCCTTAAGCCAAGCAGAAGGTGGTCAACGAGAAGGGGTGGTCAGATTGGAGCTATTTTGTAGCACAAGCACCTTAATGAGTAGTCTAATTGGTCCAACCAGGTGCTTGTTTAGATCAATAGGCTGATGATGTGGACTAAACCCAATCAGTCTGGTGGGTTGAGGATTGTGAATCAATAGGTGTGGAGCTCACCAGATATTTTGTGGCTCGAATAGATGTGAAAATATGAATGTAGGGTTTGGTGGAATTGACTCAGCCTGATTAGAGTAGGGTTCCTCAAATGATAATGGATTTGTGGAGAATGTAGGAACTGTACTGGTGGGATCAAAGGGGGATGGAATGTGGTTGTCATTTGGATCAATGTCCGATTCCCTGTCGAATTGTGGTGGTGAATCATATGCAACCGGATCAGTAAGAAGTGAGTTAGAATAGAAATTGATTCCGATGGCGAGTCAGGATTGGTATCGGTTTCTAAATGTTTCTGTCTCTGGAGTGAGTGGTAGGGCTATTTTGATGTCTGGGTGTGGTATGGGCTCCTCAAGAAATGATTCTAAGATTGGTTCATCCAGAGAGTCTTTTTCATGATGTTCATCCCAATCAAATGTAAATGCCTGGAGAGTGCTTATAGGATCCTCGAAATTTGAGTCGATGAAAGATTCAAACTCTACACTGTAGACACACTTGGCACTTATTGTGTTTGATTCTTGTAGATCATAACAGAATGTTTTCAAGTCAATGGAATATGGTTTTGAATCAATGATCTTGGGATCAGATCTTAGAGTCAAAATCAAAGAATGGGTCATGAATACTGAGGTCGTAAATAGGCTCATAATCATCCAAAAACAATGGTTCTCCGAAATCAGAGTATGATTCGAAATCATCAAAGAATTTGCAATAGTCAGCTTCTGAATCTGATTCAAGATCGGGATTTTCACCATAAAACAAATCATGATGCATGGAGTTATCAACCTAACTTTGGTCTAACCTAGTCTCAAAGTCTAAGCTCAAGGAAGTATCCTTACTAGGCATAGGCTTATGTTCTAGGCACCTAGGATAGCTCCAATCAAATCCCAACTCTTCCAACTCCTCTGATTCTGTATCGTAAATTGGTGCAACTTCCAAAAAATCAATTCATTCTTCTGAGTCTAAAGAGGTATAATCATCAAATACAAACCCAAAATCATAATTCAATTCTAAAATCTTGTTCTCACCTCATTGGGCCTCATGATCATCCTATTGTTCACTCGAAATCATGTTTCAAATTGTTGCATTGCAATATAGTTGAAATCTCGTGAAAAATAGATAAAATTTATACTCGAAAAAGTCCAAGGTCATTCGCTGTGAGCAAGAAGGAATTTAATTCTCAAAATTGCAATTTAAAATAATAGAGATAAGAAATTATAATCAGAGATTGATTCAGAATAATGTGACAATAAGATCAAGTATCAAACTACAAAAAGAATGGAGTAAAATGGTGATTTGAATCACCAATTACTCCCTACAATAATGGCAAATGGAACTCAATAGTTATATATGAAATAAACTCAAATCAGTCATCTGATGGTAGGATCAGATGTCTTAAACGTCTGATTCTACAGTGCTCTGATTCTTCTTCTTCTTCTTCTTCTTCTTCTTCTTCTTCTTCTTCTTCTGCTTTTCTTTCTCTGCTTTCTCTCTTCTTCTTTTCTTCTACTTTTTCTGCTTCTCTTTCTCTGCTTTCTCTCTTCTTCTCTTGGTTTCCTTCTCCTTCATAGACTCTGCTACGGCACTTCTTCTCTTCCTCTTCTTTTTCTACTTTCTCTTCCTTCTCTTTCTTTCTCCATTCTTCTTACTTTTCTTCACATAGAGGGGGAAGGGTCTTCAAATTTTGGATAAGCGTTAGCCAACTTCCCAGAGAGCAAAACCCTCCCCTACCCCGCTCAAATTCTCTTCTCTTTCTCTGCTTGCGTCACGCTCTCCCAGAGCCTCCAACAATACCAGGTTATCGGGTATTCGGACTTAGAGCGCACCAAAGTCCAGGGCTGCAGGGGTGGGTCGTAGCAGAGGAGTGTAAGGCTTAGGCGGTAATCAGGTCTGCACCAGGTCCGTCGGGGCTTGTCGTAGACAAGGCACGTGAGGGGTGTGAGGGACCTCACCCCTTGTGTCTAAGGCGATAAGCCCTAGGAACTTTTGCAATTTATGCAGCTGCAAACCTCTGTGAACTTTCGAGGTGGGACTAAAGTTCCACCTTCTTCGCGCTTCTGATGCCGCAGTGACGAGGGATGGAATTCACACCACTGCGGAGGCCAATGCTTCCAACTAATGCCCTGAGATCTTGCTTGGGAGTATTTCGTGTGACCTGGGATGGCTACCTGGGTCTGCAGGCGCTGAAGAGCTTGCCTGCTAATGGCGGCCGGAGGCTAGCACCTAAAATAACCAAAAAAAGGCCTTTTGGCCATGTCAAAATGTTCAGGAATGATCGTTGGAGCATGGCAAACTTGCTGAGGGGGGCAGCGTGGCGTGGTCGTAAGTGATGAGGTCTGACGGAGGCAGACTATGCGTGTAAATGTGGTGGTGTTCTGTGGCACTGTAGGGGAGTCAATAGCTCTCAGTGAGTGAGGGCTTTTGATCATCGTGATTAGGCGGAGGTGTGGAGCGTGGAAGTGATGGCATAGGTGGTCTGTGGTGGCTGCTAGGGCTCACCAGAGGTCTACCGAAGAGGTGGAAGACGGAGTCGCGGAGGGCGTTGGCGAGGTCGAAGCGATGTGTTGGATGTGCTGGTGTAATGAGAAGTTGAGGAGTCAGTTGAGAGCGGTAGCAGATGAAGGGGAAAGGAGATGGCGCCTGTTGTGGTATGGTCGGTGCTGGAGGAGGCTGCTCTGGTGGATTGGAAATGGCGATGAGGATGGGGGAGAGGCTCCTGCTGGTACGGCTAGGAGCGAAACAATGAGGCTCCATCACTAGTATTGTGAATGGAGGAAGAGAGGAGGTAGGGAGGGTCACCGGACGTCGAGGAATGATTCAGCCAAGAAAGAGGAGAGGAATTTGAGGTGTTCAAGGCCGAATTCGAGTGTGGGAAGAATGGTTTGATATGGAGGTCTTTTTATAAGCCTTTAGAGGGAGTTTTGAGCTTGGTTGGAAAGCTTCGCCAGAGATGAAATTTTTTGATACCCAAATCTTTCATGCGTTCGCATAAGAGATTGTGAAGGTTTTGGGGTGTGGGAATTGGCTCAAAAGGAAGGGAATTCCTTGATAAACTTCCCTTTCAAATTTGAAAGGGATTCGTCAAGGAATCAAGAAGATCTTTTTAATTTTAGGTCACCGGAGTTTGTAGGAATATGACTAATGGTGGAAGGGACCTATTTATGAAAACGATGACAAAGTTAGGGGACTTTTTGTAAAGATTTTGAAAGTTAAGGGCATAAATGTGATTAGACATGACCAAGTTACAAACTAGGTCAAGACAATCTCAGATTGGGTCCAAATTTTGGTACAAACCTAATTTGGATCTAAGGAATCTAATGGTGAAGTTGGATTTAGGTTTTGACCAATTTTGACTGGGTAATTTATGCAAAAACCCAAATTAGGGTAAATATCTGTCTCAGACTCTATTTTGGGTCAAGACGGATTCTGATGGTCAAATTGAAGATTCCAAACCCTAGACAATATTTTTATATGAATTTTAGAGAATTTAGGTAAATTTTATCTTAACCAGAACCTTAGTTAATTAAGCGAGTCTGTTTTTAGGGTTTCAAAAGTTATTTAATTCTCAAAACATGCGAAAACCCTTTTATGCCTGTTCTAACCCACTTGGTAGCCTTTTAGCACCATTTGACCCTTAATTATCCTCTGATAAAACCTGTGGTTGTACTGCATTCATGATATGATGGTAAAATTACATTTTTACCCCTGTTTTCTTGTCTTTCTCTCCGAATGATTATGCGATGAATTACAATCATCTGATGGTTATGTAGGAGCATTTAATGACCTAATCGGATCCAATTGACCTAGTTATGGCTCATGATGGTGTTCCCATCACATCCCAACTAGGCTCAGGTCTAGATTCTAAGTCAGGTGTAGGAATTGGGTCACTAGAATCTGGACTTGGTTCTATTGGGATGTCAAAATCATTCTCAAGGAATACCTTAACAGGATAAGCTATGGGAATTACATCCTTGAGAGATTCTGAGTCAAGCTCATCACAGGTGTTTGAGAAATCTAGGCATAATGGACCAGCTTTACAGCTTCCTATGGCTGGCTCATAATCGAAAACACCTATAACTGGATCCATCCAAGCCACATTTTAATCAAGTATGTCATTCTGCATAAAATCTAAATCTAGTTCCATTTTGGTTGGGGGTCCATAACAATGACCTCCATTTTCGTACCTAGGCTCTGCGAAATCACATTGATCCTCAACATTGCTCCAAGATGTCTCATCAATTTCTGAGTGGTAATATGGGTATTTCTTATCAATTGATTGTAACAACATATTTACCACATTCGCACATTTTTCAATGACATCTTGGTGAATCTCCTAAAGTGGTGGACTTGTCAAACATTGCAAGCCTTCTATGCTATGTAATCTCCATAATTCACTATATTCCAATATGAAAGCATCCCGGGTTGAATCACGTATCATTTGTGTAAACTTCATCTTGGCATGATTCATAAGGAGGGATGTTGTTTCTGACACATTAACCTGAATGTTCCAAAATGGATCTGAGGTCCTGTCAAATTCTTCCTTATGTCTAAGGGTCGCCTCGATCATTTTCTCTTTGATGCTCATGTGGGATTCAGGTTTCTTGAACATTTTTCCTATGTTGTCAAGATGCATTTCCAAATCAAGTGGTGGATTAGGATGTAAAATCAAATTCAAGTCAAAATTGAATTGATTAGATCATATTAGATTTTCCAAAAGATCAACTCTAATGGAGGCCTCTAGATTAGACCTAGGGACCTTTCCTATATATGTGCACTAAAGAATAGATGAGGGATTGGATTGTATTGGACCCAATCAAGACACCCAAAAATTTTGGATGACTAAGACTTTTTGAGGTAAATGAACCTCTTTGATAAAAAATCCACAAACTTGAGAATTACTTGGGCAGCTAGGAAGGGCGAGTCCCGCAAAGACCCCTACACGATAGAGCATCCCCATGGGTTACAGGGTTTCCCCCACCCAACCTTCCTTGTCACCGCAGTTCCAAGTAGACCAGAATGTATGAATTGAGACCTAAGTCTACAAGTTTTAACCCTAATTGTGCCTTGAATTTCACTTGATTTAGAAGTTATTTCAATTTGTGACCTAATCTTTAGGTTGGTTGGTCCACAGGGTGAACCAACTTCACCTGACCTAACCTAAGGTTGAGGGTGAAATTTGGGTCAAGACCCAAATCACCCTGGATTGATTCACAGGTTATTAGGTCCCAAAATTTTTACCTGCCACAGGAGTGGTTGATTGCGAGGCAAATCTTCTCGTGATGTACCTCGCAATAACACAATAAGCAAATAAGGCAAGTTAGAAATCAGCTTAATAAGAATATGACTAGTGATGAATTGCGCATTGCTCCCCAATAATGATGCCAAAATGTTAGCATTCTTTCGTCGGGTTTGAAATATGCATCGTAGTATAGTCAACAAAAGTGAATTGACATTTAAATTTATAATACTCGAAATCAAATGTCAGTCCAAGGTCACTTGCAGGGAACAAATATGGAATTCATAACACTAGTTGCAATTATAAGCAATGAGCACAATAATTCACAAAAGATAGGCAATGAATATCAATCAAAAATATATTCAATAATAGAAAATTGTATCTCAAAAGTCAATGGGATAAAAAGAATAATAAAATCCTAAAAATAATGATTTGAATTACCAATTAATTCCACCAATCATTGCTACAGGAGCATAGATCACAGGGAGCCTTGCCCTCCCAACATGTCTCTAACCCAAGATATGTGTAGAACCAAGGCATACTGCCTAGGTTCTAGGCACCACAAGGATAGGCACATGTTGTATTAAAAGCACCTCCTCTACCTCCTGGTTATGTTTCAGGTCAGTCAGCATTATCATCAAATCCCACCCAATCTGCCCCTTTTGATCCTCCCCCACTTTACAGACAATATGCCGATGCAAATGCTGCCACACTAAGGAGTGGAAAAGCTACAAAGGACCCACCATGTAGGCAGGCAAGTCATGATACTGCTCAAGCTAGCTCCTATTCCCATTCTATCCCTTCAAAGGAGTAGCCTAAGGAAAAGAAATCAATCACTGAGATCACCAACATCACTTTACCCTTCTCTAGAGCCTTAATGCATGAACCTAAAGGAAAGATAAAGGGAATCAAAAGCAATAAGAACCTTGTAGATAAATGTAGCATTAGATAGGTAGATTAGAGTAGAATTAGATGTAGAATTAGTAATCGATATGTTATTCTGATTAGTTTAGCATTAGGAGTAGTTTTATCATAGCAATTTTTCCCCTCAACTCCTCTGATCATCCCAGATCAGAGGGGAAGAAATTCACCCAATCATTGTTCATTTTGTTATTCCCCTTTATGTTTTCACCTCATTTCTGATTCCCTTGATTTGTATTTCGCAATCCACCCACTCATAAGACCCAATTTCATATCTGAATGGTCTCCAACTTTAGATCTGCAATTAGCATAAAAAAAACCATATTAGGGGCTTCTCACTCATCTATCTTGTTCACAAAAGCCCCTGATTTAAGCTAAAAAGTGAATCAGTTTGCCGAATTTTCTATGAATTCAGATTTCAAAGATTTTTATTCATTTGGGCTTTGAATGCTTGTATCTTGCAAACTGAAGAATTTTGATTTTGATTCACTGATTGGCAAGGAATCTGAGGTGTTTCTGAAGTCAAAATTCAACTCAAAAGAGCCATAATCTGATCTATTATTTTTGAGGATTTCAATGTGTTGAATGCCTTGTAGAGCCAAGGAAGATCAACCATGTTGATTGAGGCCTTATTAGGGATTCTAATCTGAATTATTTTTCTGAGAATCTGATTTTCACTTAAGAGATTCTCAATATCCCTTAAGATGTGTAACATCCTGGGATTCAGATGGATTTCTTATGTTGATTCTAACCCTTTCTACATGTTGTCTATAGCATTAGAAAGAGTTAGATCATCAGTTTTTGGATTTACTATGTTGATCCTAACCCTTTCTACATGTTGTCTATAGCATTAGAAAGAATTAGATCAACAGTTTTTATGGACTGAATGGTTGTGATTTTTGTGACAAGGAACTTGATTTAAGATGCTAAACATCTGAGCATGGTTTTTATGTGAATTTAAATCCTTGTCAGAATGTGATTTAGTGATTTTTGTTTTGTGTTTTTGAATCCCAGAATTAAAGTAACTTGCTGCCATTGCAGCTACATTCCCCCAAATCCCAGCTAAGTGATAACCTGAAACAATCATTTTGAATCCCTGATCAGGCTATCTTGAATCTGATCTAGGATTTAATTGGTTGATTTAAGCTGTTAAGTAGTTGGAATTTAGCTTTCTTCCCTGTTGCAGACTTTTTTGTCTTCCAGATGGATTAACTGCAGCAGCAGTTAAGCTGTCTGGAATTAAATTTGGTCTGTAGCAACTACTAATGTCAGTAGCTGTTGGACTGTTGGATTTCCAGCAGCTACTGTGCTGCTGTTGCCTTGCTTCTGCTATTTCAGCAGAAGATTTCTGGTCTGAGATCATTTGGACAGTAGCTTAGGTTTTAGTTCTGTTAAAATAGCTTACTAACGTATAAAGGTGTGTCTGAATTGTATACAAGCATTCATGTAAACTCAATGAATTTTTAAGCTTGTCTAGAGTGCTTGTAATCTTATTTTTTATCCTTTGTCAGCTAGTTTTAAGCTTAACTGTCCATTAAGTATAATTTAATTGAATCCAAATTGAAATGTATGCAAAATGTTTGAATCCTTTATTTATCTTGTTTAGAGTCTCTTGAGGCAATCCTCTGCCTTTTGAAACACTTTAGGTTTCATTCTAGGCCTTAACACACATTAGAAAACCCTTGAAAGGCCTAGAATGTGTGAACTTTTGAATTAAATTAAAATTATAAAAAAAATCTAAAAAAATAAAATAAACCTGTTTGATTGAATATTAAGTATTTCTTTAAATGCATACCAAGATTCATGGCATTCCGAACCTCGACTTGGTAGAATTTACAAGTCGACTGTTCTGTATACCATGGAACTTAATAAAAGAAATCAAACAGAAAAAGACCAAAAACATCTCATTCTTCTCATCTATTTCTTTCCCTCTCATCACCTACCTCCATAACAAATATAAAAACCATAAAAAGTGAAAAAAAACCTAGAAATACCAAAAATCCTTTGTATAATATGTATATAAGTATATATATAAGCTATATAGTAAGCTTATTAACCTATAATGTGAATTATACATATTTATAATATAAATAACTTATGTATACATTATAGTATGTAAATTAAATATTTAAGTTAGATTATACTGTATATAACTAAATTATATAACTAATTATTAATTAAACTAATTTATATGTACTAATAAGCTATATAAATTAGTAAACACTATAAATAACCATATTAAGTTATAATACTTTATATATGTATTTATATGCATATTATAAACGTATTAAACCCTATGCCTTAATTTAATTATGTATACAAAATAAATACTTAATTTAATAAGTTAGTAGTTAAGTTAGTAGATTAAATTAAAATAAATTAGTAATTTAAGTTATAATTCAACTAACCTATACTGTATATTTGTACTAATGTATTTTAAGTAATTTAAGCTAATTTAAGTATATTTATATTATTTATACTATTTAAACTTAATTTACAACTAAAATAGCCTAAAATTATACTAATTAAATGTAAATAAAATAGAAATAAAGCTTTTAAAATATAATAAAATGTTTATGAAATATTTAAACATGTACACTAACTCAGTATAAGGTCAATTAGATCATATAATAACTAATTTATACGTAATTAAAGAATAAAATCTAAAATCAGTTATATATAAACTGTATACTTTATCTAATTAATTTATATAGTAAATATAATTAAAATTTTAAATTAATTGTACAATTGTATAGTACTATATAAATACTTTTTTCGCATAATTTATTGTTAATATCTAATAAATTACGGCCCTCGAATTGAGGGCCAAAATCGCGAATTTGGCACAGCCGCGCCTGATTTCCAGCGCTGCGCAGGCACCTGGTTTTCCCACATCGTGGGCATGCGAGCATGCAAAGCGCTATAAATTGTTTTTGTTATACGCATAGGTTAGTCGTCACGAGTGCTGGGCGCCCGAAACAACAGAGCATATATCTGAGCATACTGACATTGAGCATATACTGAGCATGTGTGTGTGTGGCCGAGGGTCGGTTACTGTGCGTGGGCTTATTAAGCCCAAATGTGTGTGAAAATAGATAATTAAGCAACCTAATTAAGTAATTAGGGCGTGCTTAGTAGAGGTCTGGTCCCACCCAGTCACTAGGTGCTGTGTATCCCTCGAAAAGCGTGCCCGCAAATTAAATAAATTTTTGATTAAGAGCCCTAATGACACTTTAAGCACGGAGAAGAATGAAAGTTAAAGAACGCTTAAGTGTTAAAACGAAGAGTGAAATTAAGAAGAGAAGAAGAAGTACTGAAAAGATTTGAAAAGTGAAAGAGAGAAGAGAAGTTTGTATATGTATAATATATAATAGAAATCCGTATAAATAGTATTTGTAAATAAATATGTATAAGACAAGTAATGTATATATATATATGTATGTATATCTTCATATTTTTACTGACAAAATAAAATGTCACTGTAGGTAAAATAAATGTCACTATAGACCCTTGTTTCCTTCTTAAAGTTATATATAGTTTTTCTAGGGTTCAGCAACGTTTATATCTGTCACTATAGCTACTATATCTGTTACTATATATATTAACATATGAAGTTTAAGTAGAGTATGTATTATTAGTTAGTATGGTATATAAATAAAAGTATTGACAGTATAACTTATAAGTAGATAGTTTAGAGTTTAGTTATTAAGTGTTTAATGCTTGTTTGTAATTAATTTTTGCAAGCATTTTTAATTGATTTCTTTTTGTACATCATTAAACCAAGCATTCATTCTTTGTTGGACATAAAATTTCTTTTTGGAATTAAAGAATAATTTTGGACCTAGAGAGTGATGTATATCAATAACTGCCTCCCAGTGAATGAAATGGAATAAACAAGAAAAAAAAAATTAAATAAAATGGTCATGATAATGATTTGTAATTCTGACATATACTACAACAACAACGATATTTTTTTTATAAACCGTAGACGATCATATAATAGATTCCATCATAATTCAACCATTACCTTCAATCTTCACATCACGTAACCATCATTACCCACTTAGGTTTATTTTTTATGTGGGGTGTGCCCACTTAGATTTATTTTTTATATATTGAATGTTTTCTATTGAATGTGGAGAAGAATAACGAGAAAGGGAAATGAAGGGGAGAATGGAGGAGAAGGATAAAGGAGAAGGGAGAAAGAGAAGGAGAGGAAAGAGGAAAGGAGAATGGGAGGGACATGAAGGGGAGGGTAAGGGAAATGGAGGGATGGGAATGGGAAAGAGGAAGGGAGAGAGAGAATGAGAAGAAAGAGGAAGGGAGAAGTAGAGGGAAATGAAGGGTAAGATAAGGGAAATGGAGAGGAAGGGAAGGGAAATGGAGGAATGGGAAGGGGAAAGGGGAAGAGACAAAGAGAAGGAGAAGAAAGAAGGGAGAAGGGGAGGGAAATGAAGGGAAGGACAACGGAAATGGAGGGATGAGAAGGAGAAGGGAGAAAGAGAAGGAGAAGGAGGAAGGGAGAAGTGGAGGGAAATGAAGGGGAAGATAAGGGAAATGGAGGGGAGGGGAAGGGAAATAGAGGAATGGGAAGGGGAAAGCGGAAGAGAAAAAGAGAAGGAGAAGAAAGAAGAAGGGAGAAGGGGAGAGAAATGGAGGGGAAGGAAATGTAATTCCCTACTCGGAGGGGGTGAGATCAGCGTGACGTAAAAAATGTGGAATTGAAAAAAAATACCAATCTCACAAAATAAACAAACACACAATGTACACAATAATTTTTAGGTAGAAACCCAAACCGGGTGAAAACCACCACCTAACCCTCTCGAGTTAGGATTTTCCGATCAACCAAGTTGATCAAAATCCACTAAACGAATCACTTTAAACGAGGGTGATTCAACCTCAATTACAACCACGCTACAAGTACGAGGGTAGCGTTCCTCAACCCCTTCTTTTCACGAGAAGGATTTTGTCCCACGAAGGAAACGGGAATTCGCAAAGCGAATACCCAACCAAATAACAAAGATAAACAAGTAATCCTATAGAGCCAACAAAATAATTTTGAACCTAAGCTTCTATAGGAATTAGGATGCTTTCCTTTGAAAGGAGTGCGTCGACGACGCGGATGCGTGTGCCATGCCACGGCGCAACGTCGCTCTCGTGAACTACGGCGGGAGAGCGGGTGCGCAAAGCTTGATGCTCTCAAGATGAAGAATTAGAGCTTGAAGAGCAAGAGAGTCTTTTTGGACACAAAAGAGTGTGAAAGTGTGTAGCTAGGTGTGTGTTTGTGTGCAAGAGGTTCCCCTCTATTTATAGAGGCCTTAGGAAGGCTTTGGATGGCTTAGGAAAGGCTCCATAGCCGTTGGGTGCAAAGCCCAAGTGAATCAACCCGAAATCAGGAACAATCATTGCACTGACAGAGTTATCAGACGTCTAATTCTGGTATCAGACGTCTGGAAGACCACTTTAAGACGTCTGATTTCAAGGTCAGACGTCTGATTTCGTGCAGGTTCCTCCCTAACTTGAATCAGATCTAAACAGGGTTCTTGTGCAAGCCTATCAGATGACATACAGGACGTCTGGCACTATGTCTGGACGTCTGGAAACCTATTTTTTCGTGGGAATGAATTTGCAATGGCTAGAAAATCTCTGAGAAGAGATTTTCGGGTCAGTCGAGGCAAAACGGTTAATTATCAGACATCTGGAAGGGCTTAAGGACGTCTGATAAGGCTCTAACGGTTATATCCTCGAGTGTTTGCAAAGCGAGCCAACGGTCCACTAATTGGACGTCTGGCAAAGTCATCAGACATCTCCTGAGATGTCTGGTCTAAGGTCTGGACGTCTGCTTTCATCAGACAGAACCAACTATGTCCAGCCTAAACGTTATCAGATGTCTGAATCAACAGTCAGACGTCTTAAAACACATTATCAGACGTCTGATTTGGGAATTAGACGTCTGGAAATGCTATTTAAACCCTATATTGGTTTTCTAAGTTTTCTACAGAAAACCTAAGTATCCTAGGGTTGTGCAGGTGTTCCTAGGACTACTGTTAAGGTACTTTGAGGCTCTTTAACATGAATCTAAGTAAAAAATAAAGAGCAACAAAATAACAACAAAAGTACATGAAAGGAATAAAATGAAATTCTATCCTATTCTTCTTGTCCTTTCATCTTCAATCTATCGCTCCTCGTGAATCTCCTCTGTTCTCCATCAAGCTCCTCCAATCCGTCATGGATGCGAGCTCAAATTCTGTCTAATCACGTCTCCATTTGCAATTGACCTGAAATCTAAGACTCCAAGTGCAAATGTTAAACAACACGTGTTTTGTTATCATCAAAACAAACAATCGCGGTGCTCTAGCACCAACAGGAAAGGGGAAAGGGGAAGGGAGATATCATTTCATTTTCAATTTCATTTATATACGCTTATTTCATTTTCATTTATTTCTATGCTTATTTTATACAGGATTTTTGAAATATCACAATATATAGGGAAAATGCTGCTGAATTTTTTTAAAAAATATATAATTATTTGTGATGTTTTTATGCAGGTTATTTTCAAGAAGAAGGCTAATAGGAGTTGTAGGGAGGAGTCTCAGGCCTCCCAGCAGCCTGAGCTCCCCCCCAGTAGCTTGAGACCCCCCGCCAGCAGCCTCAGCCTCAACCTCAACCTCAGGCTCACTGCCGACAACAGCCCACTCAGCCCCAAGCACCTCGCCAGCAGTTTTCGAGTCCTGGAGATGTGGCTCGATATTTCCAGAGTCAGGAGCGGGGAGGTAGGGGGAAGGGGAAGAGTTCGATGCCTCCTCCGATGGATCTACCAGCAGAGGATTCTGACTACGAGGAGGATGCGTTCACCGATGAAGAGGAGGAGGATAGTACTTCAGTTGATGAGGAGGACGTTGGCTTAGATGATCAGCCAAAGCAAACGGCTGACCCAGATCCTTCTCAACCAGGATGTTCTACACCACCATCACCCTTCCGCAATTTAGGTATGAATTTAAGGTTTAGTAAATGTTACGATTTATTTATTTCTTTGTTATTTAATTTTACATTATAATTCTATCTTATAGGTGCACGTAGGGGAAGAGGTCCCACGCGAAGTAGGGACTTAGAGAGAATTCCACATGGGGTCCGCATTTCATTGCAGATTACACTAGCGGGGGAAGCAGTGTACTATCCTCCATTTGTCAGCAAACTGGGTACGTTGACAAAGGCGATCATCCCACTATCATACTTCTATTGGAGGAAGGTGACAAAGGACCTGAAAGTGCAGCTCATTCGAGAGTTAGAGGTAATTAATAAAAATTAATAACTTATGTACATTGTTTTATATAAGTTTAAATTATGTAACAATTTCTTTTCTCCTACTAATGCATGGCATCTTCAATTGGGGCGATAATCCGAACATTGCCAAATATATCCTTAAGCACGCAACAAAGATTTATAAAGATTGGAGATTGAAGATGAAGAATAAGGTAAAAGATAAATTTTAACTATATTTGTTTATTTCTTTTACCATAATTCAAATATTATTTCTAACATTACAATTATATTTTTTTAGTATTATAAGAATAGGAATCATGATGAGGCATTGCATAATGCACCTCCTTTAATACAATCGCACACTTGGAAGGAAGCGTGCAAACATTGGCATGATCCAGTGACGCAGATAAAAGTATTTCATATGTTATCATTTATTTAATTAATTTCTAAGTTAATAAAATGTACCTTTATTTCAGGAGCAGGCCAAAAAGAATAAGGAAAATATGGCTAAGGCTCCACCGAAGACCCATGTCTTGGGTAGGAGGTACATAGGCTCAATGAAATCCATATACATAAGTACATTTAATTATTATTTTCTTTTAAACCTTACAAAAATTTCTAATTTTGTTAAAATTAACTGTTTCAAATTATTGTAGTCCGCCAAGCATCAAGGTGGCCAGCATGATCGAGTGGAAGTATATGAGGCTACTCATAGCATAATGTGTAACGAGCGCGTACCCCAGACGTCTTTTAAGACGTCTGGGAGGTGGCCCAGACGTCTGTCAAGACGTCTGGGATCACATCCAGACGTCTGACCAGACGTCCGGGATAGTTTACAGACGTCTGACGAACAGTTATACTCGCACGGGATATTCGTCTGCGCGCCTGTGCGCGCAGACCTGAGATCCGCATCTTCTCTGCGGCTGCAGGCGACTGCGGGCGTCTCTCTCTCCTCTCCGCGCGGCGTTAAAAGGGGGAGGGGGCGCGCCTCCCCTCCCGTCTCCACCATCTTCCTCCTCTCCTGCTGCGGGCGGAGCGAGCGGACGCGAGGGCGCAGCGGCAGCGGCGCAGCGAAGGCGCGGAGGAGCTGCGGCGTGCGAGGGCGGGACTCTGCCGTGAGGGCGAGCTCGCCGGGAGCGGCTTGGCCGGCCGGCGGAGGGCGCAGGGGGCGCAGAGCGTCGCGAAGAGGGACCTGCTGCGGGCGGAGCAGCGGACGCGCGAGGTGCGACGCGGGCGGCGTTGCGAGCGGAGGCCGAGCGAGGTTCTGATTCTGGAAAAAATCTCCAGAATCAGACGTCTGGACTGATATCCAGACGGCAAGGCCGACGTCTGTGTGATCATACAGACGTCTGAAAGGTGAGTTCCGCTTTCTCCTTCTTCTTTTGTCGACTGACCGTACTGAAGGAGGAGGGATGGCTGTGCGCAGGTGTTCGGATTCGTCATCCTTTGCGAATCCGACGTCTGGAAGTTGTACCAGACGGCGGGAGTGACCTCCAGACGTCCGGAGAGACCATCGGACGTCTGGGATCTAGGGGAGACGTCGCCACAGACTTCTGGACGTCCGGGGAACCCCGCCGAACAGGTAATTCTCTGATCCACCGTTTAAGACGTCTGGAAGGAGTTCCAGACGTCTGATTTTGCACAGTATTGTCTTTCTCGACCCGTTTAGGGCCCGTTTGGGCTCCGTTTTCCGCGATTCGAGTTGCGTTCGTTTCCGAATTTATTCCTCTACCCGCCTACAGTAGCTATACACTGTTTTGAGACACTCCTTGTGTTTGATCCTTGTGATAGGACCTCGTTCGGTTGCCGTCTTGAGAGTCACGGAGGCGCGCGGGATTCCCGACCACGCCCCCATTACTTCCGTTGTACCTGGTAGAGTGGTTTTATGTATTAATAAAATCTGTTAAAGTATGGAACCATAACTAGAACCTAGGGCATTGCATGAATCCTAGGAATGAGAAATATATGGAATGGTAGCTCCTAGGTGTTGCATGAATCCTAGGGCCGGAAAACTAGATTGTATGATAGATCCTAGGATATGGCATGAATCCTAGGATGGAAAAACTAGTGGAATGTACACTACTGCAGTCTTGGAAAAATGGAAAGGAATATATAAAGCTGCCTGTAAAAATTAATTAACAGCTGCCTGTTATGCATAGAGAATCATGTTGAGATCATGGAATGTGAGAACGTGAATCTGGAAAGTGAAACATATGATGTTCTGAGATAAAGAGCTGGAACCCTACGGGGAATTAGGAGTGGAACTCCTGGAAAGAAAAGGAATGGAACTGAGATGTAGTTGTACTGTCTCTTGGGTACGCAGTACCAAGGGAAGTACCTGTACCTGTTTTAGTGCAGAGTGGGGCCAGCCGCCCCAGGGACCCGGGGTTAGGCTTGGCCGCTCTGTACCGACTTGTTGGCCCTCGTGTACGTAGTACCGAGGAGAGCTAGTAGTGTTAGGAGAGTACTAGCTACCCCACGGGCCCCGGGGTTCTGCTAGCCTCCTTCACCGACTTGTTAGGCCCACTAGGGCAAACCAGGGTAGTCAGACGAGGGTGCGCGGACTGTGGAGGGGCAAGGCCCCGGTTTGGTTACTGTGGAGGGGTTGGACCCCTGTTACTGAGAGGGCTCTGCCCTGGTTCCGTGCTGTGCTTTGGGCGCACCCGTTAACGGAAACGACTGACCGCGTGCCAGTACGGGCTAGCTACCTGTGCGTTTATCGCGCGTGCCGTAGTCACCGTTACGTCTGTCAGTGACCTTGGGGTGGTTGACTGAGGGTAGGATCACCACGGGGGACTCTCCCGGCCAGGAGAGCACCACGTGCTACTTCTACTGTTGGAAAAGACTGCAATCAAGATCGTCCCACGAGGACATTCGAGATCAAGTAAAGGATCTGAGAAGTAAATGAAATAGTGAGAAAAATTGAAAGATGTAAATTAAGGAAGTAATAGAACATAACAGCTACTGTACACTCTACTGTTGCCTTTAGTTAGTTTGCCACTCTACTCAGCGTTTTGCTGACGTGTTACACTCGTTACCTTTTTCAGGACCAGGTGTTGAGCAGCCAGGGTCGGCGGCTGCAGAGGACGCTGGGCCGAGTAGGGTCCAGTAGAGTTGCCACAGTTTTGTACCTTCTTTTGTTTCTGTTCTAGTGAGTAGTTTTGTTTCCGCTGTACCTTCTTTACCTGCAGTTTTTGTTATATGATAAATGTTGTTTTACTGTTGTGGTGGTGCCTACTGTAGTAGTTTCTTTCCTTACTGCTGTACTTTTTACTGTTAGTTATATTCATGCTGAATGTGGTTTATTTTACTGTCTTTTGGTTACTTCCTCGTTGGACGACTGGGTCTTGGGATTAGTCGAGTCGGTCCGGTTCTCGTGTCTCGTAGGGACTCGGGAACCGGGTCGTTACAAGATGGTATCAGAGCAAGGTCGTCCCGAGAAGTGAATCAACTGACTGGAAATAACCAATTCACATGTTTATAGCTAGAGTAGCCACCACAACATATCTCTTGACATGAGTTCTTAGAAGTGTTGTTAGGTACCGTCTGTTTTGACGTTTCCGTTTTGTTTCGCGTCTCCTTGCAGGAGATGCCTCGTCGTGGGACTGGCGAGACTGGCCGCGGGCGCGGCCGAGGGCGAGGACGGCGAGGTGGACGTGCTGTCGTTGACGTCTCGGTGGACCAGCCACCACTCCCTGGCATCCAGGCCCAGGACCTCGCCCGACTGATACGGGATATTGTACGAGAGGAGCTCCACCCACCGCCCCGAGCACCTCCTCCTGGGGTTGCAGAGGGGGAGTCCTCTGTGGGACCACGCGACGGACGCGGCGCCGGACACGAGGGAGGGGATGGGCCCCTGCCGCCCCCACCTTCCTCCGACACTTCTGTACACGAGGCACCTTCGCCTGGAGGTGCACCAGCACCTCCCCTACAGCACACTTCGAGCTTTTCGGGCAGTTCCGGAAGCTGAAGCCCCCCTCCTTCAAGGGGGATGAGGACCCGACCGAGGCAGAGGACTGGCTTGAGCAGCTGGAGAAGATCTTCGACACCCTTCGCCCCCCGGTGGAGTGCCGCGTGGCCTTTGCCACGTACCAGCTAGAGAGTGCGGCACACCGGTGGTGGAGGGCGGTCCGGGGACAGGAGAGGGACGAGCCGACGTGGGACCAGTTCGTCACCCTCTTCTGCGAGCAGTACTTTCCCCAGACGTGGCAGGACCAGAGGAGGCGGGAGTTCCACACTCTCCGCCAAGGGACGATGACCGTGAGCGCGTACCGCACGCGTTTCTTGGAGCTGTCCCGCTTTGCAGCGACAGCGGTAGCCACTGAGGAGGAGCGCCTTTGGAGGTTCACCGAGGGGCTCCGGCCTGCGATCCGGGGGTATGTCAAACCCCTGAAGCTGCCGACGTTTTCGAGGGTGGTAGAGGCAGCCATGACTTACGAGGAGACCAACCCGTCCGCGCGAGAGACCGACGGCGGGCGGAAGAGGCCCTTTCAGCCAGACTTCTCACAGGGCCGGCGAGAACGGAGACACGTGGCGTCCGCAGGAGAGCCGTCACGTTGTACAGGGCCATCAGTGGCCTTTGGGGGCCCTCGACAGGGGCCAGTCGCCAGCACCGGACCCCCGCCTAGCCGACAGCAGGGACTCACTGAGGGCGGGAGTCGGGTTCCCCTCTGCTACCAGTGTGGCCAGCCGGGCCACGTCAGGAGGGACTGCCCATCTAGGGCAGGAGGTCAGCAGATACTTCCCGCGCAGAGCACTGGAGGGCGCGCAGGAGGCCGCGGTTTCCAGGCGCGAGGAGGAGGACCGCAGTCGCGAGGAGGGTACCGGCCAGCACCTACCCGTCCGACGCAGAGTGTGGCTGCTTCGTCCGCACCTAGAGCTGAGGGGCGTATCAACGCCCTAACACACAGGGACGCCAGAGCTTCGGGATCCGTGGTAGCAGGTATGGTTTCAGTTTCTGGCAGACTCGTTTACACGCTTTTCGATTCCGGCGCTACGCACTCGTTTGTCGCAGACAGTTTCGCAGTTAGTTTGGACCAGGATTATACATTGTTAGAGAACCCGTTCGTAATCAGAGGTCCGAGTGGTCAGCTGTTTGTAGCTGAGGAGGTGTACACGGGTTGCGGGGTCAGCATCGGGGGACACAGCCTGCCAGCTGACCTGATTATGATACAGATGGAGGACTTTGGGGTGATCCTGGGGATGGATTGGCTGTCCGCTTACCACGCATTGGTAGACTGCTTTGAGAGGAAGATTGTCTTCTCCATTCCGGAGTTGCCTTCCTTCGAGTTTCACGGGCAGCCAGTGGACGGAGGTTTCAGGTGCATTTCAGCACTCCGGGCGGCGAGACTTTTGAGCCAGGGGTGTGAGGGCTTCTTAGCTTGTGTGGTGGCAGAGCACAGCCCCGTGGCAGACTTCCAGAGCATCCCGGTGGTCAGAGAGTACCCCGACGTGTTTCCAGACGAGTTACCAGGACTACCGCCCGAGCGTGAGATCGAGTTTGAGATCTCACTAGTACCAGGGACCAACCCCATCTCCACCGCGCCATACAGGATGGCACCGCTTGAGCTGCGAGAGCTCAAGTCTCAGTTGCAGGACCTTTTGGAGAAGGGTTTCGTGAGGCCCAGTGCGTCTCCCTGGGGAGCCCCGGTACTGTTTGTGAAGAAGAAGGATGGGACCCTACGCCTTTGTGTGGACTACAGACAGCTGAATAGGGTCACCATCAAGAACCGATATCCGCTGCCGAGGATTGACGATTTGTTTGACCAGTTGCGGGGTGCCACGGTGTTTTCCAAGATCGACTTGAGGTCTGGATACCACCAGTTGAGGATCAGGGAGACCGACGTCTCCAAGACAGCTTTCCGCACCCGGTACGGACACTACGAGTTTTTGGTCATGCCGTTTGGGCTGACCAATGCCCCCGCTGCTTTCATGGACCTGATGAACCGGGTGTTCAGACCGTACTTGGACCAGTTTGTGGTGGTTTTCATAGATGATGTACTCATCTATTCTAGAGATCGGACGCAGCACGGACAGCACTTGCGGATGGTTCTGGACACTCTGAGACGACGCAGGCTGTACGCCAAATACAGCAAGTGCGAGTTCTGGTTGAGGGAGGTGACCTTTTTGGGTCATGTGATCTCTGGAGACGGCCTGGCGGTAGATCCCGCCAAGGTCGAGGCAGTGCTCAGGTGGGAGAGACCGCGTTCAGTCACTGAGATTCGCAGTTTCCTGGGACTGGCAGGTTACTACAGACGGTTCATCAGAGGGTTTTCGCAGATTGCACGTCCTATGACACAGTTGACTCGGAAGGATGTGCCTTTCACTTGGACAGACGCCTGTGAGGCGTGTTTTCTGGAGCTGAAGGAGAGGTTGACCTCGGCTCCCGTGCTCACCATTCCTGACAGTAGTGGCGGGTTCGTCGTGTACACGGACGCTTCCTTGCAGGGGTTAGGAGGTGTGCTCATGCAGAGGGGTCACGTGGTCGCTTACGCTTCGCGGCAACTGAAGCCCCATGAGCATACCTACCCTACCCATGACCTAGAGTTGGCAGCTGTTGTCTTCGCGCTGAAGACATGGAGGCACTACTTGTACGGTGAGACCTTCGAGATTTTTACAGATCACAAGAGCCTCAGATATCTTTTTGACCAGAAGGAGCTCAACATGAGACAGAGACGTTGGTTGGAGCTCCTGAAGGACTACGACTGCAGCATCTCCTACCACCCGGGAAAGGCCAATGTGGTGGCTGACGCCTTGAGCCGTAAGGCGCCCGCACGCTTGGCCAGTCTACAGTTACAGAGTTGGAGCCTTTTGGAGGAGGTGGGTAGTTGGCGACCTCTAGAGTTACGAGGGTACTGTGGGGCAGTGACGGTGACACGGCAGACCAGACCAGAGTTGATAGACCGCATCATCACGGGACAGATGGCCGATCCGTACTTGCAGTCTTTGCGCGACAGAGTACTGTCAGGGGACCCAGGGGACTTCTCTTTCACAGACCAGGTGTTACGCTTGAGGGGACGGCTGTGCGTCCCCAGAGACGAGGAGCTGTTGAGAGAGCTCCTGACTGAGGCACACGGTTCCAGATTCACCATACATCCCGGAAACACGAAAATGTACCATGACTTGAGACGCGAGTTCTGGTGGAGAGGGATGAAGCGGGATGTGGGTGAGTTCGTGCAGCAGTGCTTAGTGTGCCAGCAGGTGAAAGCCGAGCATCAGAGGCCTGCAGGGCCGCTTCAGCCGCTTCCAGTGCCAGAGTGGAAGTGGGAGAGCATCACCATGGACTTGGTGGTGGGTTTACCTGTTACCCAGCGAGGACACGACGCGGTCTGGGTAATAGTGGATAGGTTGACGAAGACGGCACGATTCTTGCCGATCCGAGTCACTTTGGGACCAGCACAGTTGGCAGAGAGGTACATCCGTGATGTGGTGCGACTACACGGAGTTCCGCGGGAGATCGTATCCGACCGGGATACCCGCTTTACGTCCCAGTTTTGGGCTGAGTTTCAGCAGGCTTTGGGGACGAGGTTGAGGTTTAGCACGGCTTACCACCCCCAGACGGACGGACAGTCGGAACGCACGATACGGACACTTGAGGATCTTTTGCGTGCCTGTGTACTAGACTGGAGGGGCTCTTGGGAGGAACACCTGCCCCTGGCAGAGTTTGCATACAACAACAGTTATCACTCGAGCATCGGCATGGCTCCCTACGAGGCTCTGTACGGACGGAAATGCACGGCACCCTTGAGTTGGGTTGAGGTGGGGACCAAGTGGGAGGTTGGCCCCAGGTTGATCCGGCAGAGTCAGGAGGTAGTTGAACAGATCCACAGACGACTCCGCACTGTCAGGAGCAGACAGAAGAGCTACGCAGATCGCAGACGCAGAGAGGTGCAGTTTGAGGTTGGGGACCACGTCTTTCTTCGTGTTTCGCCCATGAAGGGCTTACAGCGGTTTGGGGTGAGAGGGAAGCTCGCGCCGAGGTTCGTGGGGCCCTTCGAGGTCCTGGGGCGGGTTGGACCCGTTGCTTACAGACTTGCCCTTCCCCCGCAGCTTTCTGGTGTGCACGACGTGTTCCACGTGTCCAACCTCAGGAAGTACGTAGCCGATCCCAGCCACGTACTGAGTCACGAGAGCGTCGAGGTGAGCGACGACCTGACCTACCCCGAGCGGCCAGTGCAGATCCTAGACCGAGCCATCCGCAGGTTGAGACGAAAGCAAGTACCCCTGGTAAAGGTTTTGTGGAGGAGCCAGCGGTACGAGGAGGCTACCTGGGAGCCTGAGGCGGCAATGCGGGAGCGGTACCCAGAGCTTTTCGCGGGTACGTCTTTTCGGACCGGCTTCGGTCCTCTTTGAGTTTGTTATGGTTATTTGGACATCCTTTTTCCGCACCCTAGTTGGCGCAAGTTTCGGGGACGAAACTTCCTTTGAGTTTGTTATATTGTAACGAGCGCGTACCCCAGACGTCTTTTAAGACGTCTGGGAGGTGGCCCAGACGTCTGTCAAGACGTCTGGGATCACATCCAGACGTCTGACCAGACGTCCGGGATAGTTTACAGACGTCTGACGAACAGTTATACTCGCACGGGATATTCGTCTGCGCGCCTGTGCGCGCAGACCTGAGATCCGCATCTTCTCTGCGGCTGCAGGCGACTGCGGGCGTCTCTCTCTCCTCTCCGCGCGGCGTTAAAAGGGGGAGGGGGCGCGCCTCCCCACCCGTCTCCACCATCTTCCTCCTCTCCTGCTGCGGGCGGAGCGAGCGGACGCGAGGGCGCAGCGGCAGCGGCGCAGCGAAGGCGCGGAGGAGCTGCGGCGTGCGAGGGCGGGACTCTGCCGTGAGGGCGAGCTCGCCGGGAGCGGCTTGGCCGGCCGGCGGAGGGCGCAGGGGGCGCAGAGCGTCGCGAAGAGGGACCTGCTGCGGGCGGAGCAGCGGACGCGCGAGGTGCGACGCGGGCGGCGTTGCGAGCGGAGGCCGAGCGAGGTTCTGATTCTGGAAAAAATCTCCAGAATCAGACGTCTGGACTGATATCCAGACGGCAAGGCCGACGTCTGTGTGATCATACAGACGTCTGAAAGGTGAGTTCCGCTTTCTCCTTCTTCTTTTGTCGACTGACCGTACTGAAGGAGGAGGGATGGCTGTGCGCAGGTGTTCGGATTCGTCATCCTTTGCGAATCCGACGTCTGGAAGTTGTACCAGACGGCGGGAGTGACCTCCAGACGTCCGGAGAGACCATCGGACGTCTGGGATCTAGGGGAGACGTCGCCACAGACTTCTGGACGTCCGGGGAACCCCGCCGAACAGGTAATTCTCTGATCCACCGTTTAAGACGTCTGGAAGGAGTTCCAGACGTCTGATTTTGCACAGTATTGTCTTTCTCGACCCGTTTAGGGCCCGTTTGGGCTCCGTTTTCCGCGATTCGAGTTGCGTTCGTTTCCGAATTTATTCCTCTACCCGCCTACAGTAGCTATACACTGTTTTGAGACACTCCTTGTGTTTGATCCTTGTGATAGGACCTCGTTCGGTTGCCGTCTTGAGAGTCACGGAGGCGCGCGGGATTCCCGACCACGCCCCCATTACTTCCGTTGTACCTGGTAGAGTGGTTTTATGTATTAATAAAATCTGTTAAAGTATGGAACCATAACTAGAACCTAGGGCATTGCATGAATCCTAGGAATGAGAAATATATGGAATGGTAGCTCCTAGGTGTTGCATGAATCCTAGGGCCGGAAAACTAGATTGTATGATAGATCCTAGGATATGGCATGAATCCTAGGATGGAAAAACTAGTGGAATGTACACTACTGCAGTCTTGGAAAAATGGAAAGGAATATATAAAGCTGCCTGTAAAAATTAATTAACAGCTGCCTGTTATGCATAGAGAATCATGTTGAGATCATGGAATGTGAGAACGTGAATCTGGAAAGTGAAACATATGATGTTCTGAGATAAAGAGCTGGAACCCTACGGGGAATTAGGAGTGGAACTCCTGGAAAGAAAAGGAATGGAACTGAGATGTAGTTGTACTGTCTCTTGGGTACGCAGTACCAAGGGAAGTACCTGTACCTGTTTTAGTGCAGAGTGGGGCCAGCCGCCCCAGGGACCCGGGGTTAGGCTTGGCCGCTCTGTACCGACTTGTTGGCCCTCGTGTACGTAGTACCGAGGAGAGCTAGTAGTGTTAGGAGAGTACTAGCTACCCCACGGGCCCCGGGGTTCTGCTAGCCTCCTTCACCGACTTGTTAGGCCCACTAGGGCAAACCAGGGTAGTCAGACGAGGGTGCGCGGACTGTGGAGGGGCAAGGCCCCGGTTTGGTTACTGTGGAGGGGTTGGACCCCTGTTACTGAGAGGGCTCTGCCCTGGTTCCGTGCTGTGCTTTGGGCGCACCCGTTAACGGAAACGACTGACCGCGTGCCAGTACGGGCTAGCTACCTGTGCGTTTATCGCGCGTGCCGTAGTCACCGTTACGTCTGTCAGTGACCTTGGGGTGGTTGACTGAGGGTAGGATCACCACGGGGGACTCTCCCGGCCAGGAGAGCACCACGTGCTACTTCTACTGTTGGAAAAGACTGCAATCAAGATCGTCCCACGAGGACATTCGAGATCAAGTAAAGGATCTGAGAAGTAAATGAAATAGTGAGAAAAATTGAAAGATGTAAATTAAGGAAGTAATAGAACATAACAGCTACTGTACACTCTACTGTTGCCTTTAGTTAGTTTGCCACTCTACTCAGCGTTTTGCTGACGTGTTACACTCGTTACCTTTTTCAGGACCAGGTGTTGAGCAGCCAGGGTCGGCGGCTGCAGAGGACGCTGGGCCGAGTAGGGTCCAGTAGAGTTGCCACAGTTTTGTACCTTCTTTTGTTTCTGTTCTAGTGAGTAGTTTTGTTTCCGCTGTACCTTCTTTACCTGCAGTTTTTGTTATATGATAAATGTTGTTTTACTGTTGTGGTGGTGCCTACTGTAGTAGTTTCTTTCCTTACTGCTGTACTTTTTACTGTTAGTTATATTCATGCTGAATGTGGTTTATTTTACTGTCTTTTGGTTACTTCCTCGTTGGACGACTGGGTCTTGGGATTAGTCGAGTCGGTCCGGTTCTCGTGTCTCGTAGGGACTCGGGAACCGGGTCGTTACATAATGAGTGATGACGACAATAGAGAGTAGCTTCATGACACATACCAACAGAGACACGTAAGTTAAAATAGACAATACTTTTATTTGATTTTGTAATTATATAATTAAATGAAATTACTTAACGTAATATGATCAACTTAATGCATCCTCCTGAAGACGCCAACTCTGCTACAATTCAGCAGCCATTGACAACAGAGGAGGCTTACCAGACCGTCATGCCACCTGAGCATGGCGGGTACGTCCGTAGCATAGGGAAAAGCGAGACCGTCTTGAGGTGGTATGGGAGAAGGGGAGCATCATCCTCTTCAGCTGAGGTGCACGAGATGAGGAAGGAGATTGCAGCATTACGACGTAAAGACGAGGAGAATGCCTAGCGAATCTATGAGTTGACGACGCTAGTAAAGGACAACGCGATGCAAACCAAGGAATCCAACAAGACTATCAAGGACCTGCTGGAATTACTTCAGAAGGGAGGTATTGATCACCCGTCCCTTTATCAGTATAGAGATCATCGTGATGGCGACGATTTAGGTAGTAGCGGTGCTGGAGGCATTGGTGCCATAGCATGATTGTATTTTTTATACATATTATCGTTTGTAATGAACTCTGTATATGTTATTTCATATATGAAATTTTCATTTTGATTTGGTATGTTTTAATTAGATGCAAAAATGTTTTAAGTTGTGTGATTGATTATATTTTTACTAGATTTCTAGTTCTTGATAGGTCTTCCACATAAATTAAATAAATTAAAAGAAAAAAATGCTTCCTCGATCATTTTCAACGGATGATAATATTAGCTTTGTCAACTGTTATTTAAGAAACCTCGATAATATTAATATTCTCGATCATTTAAAATCGAACGAGAATATTGGAATTTTCGACCATTATATACGAACGGTCGAAAATATTAATATTCTCAACTGTTGACAAACAGACAACAATACAAGCATTCTTGAACGTTATTGATAAACGGTCGAGAATATGATCTTAGTCGACCGCCTAAATACCAATCGACGTAAATATTTTCGTCGATTGTTTATTTGTAACGATCGAGAAAAGTTTTCTCAACTGTCGAAAACAGATGAGAGAAATAACCAAACATCGAGTGGTGGTCCACCTTTTTCCCGACAGTAATATCCAAAAACAGTCAAGAAAATCCAATAACTATAGTACATTCCTCGACTCTTTTTCTTGACAGTTATTTGAACATTGCCGACCATTTTTAACAGTCGACAATACTCAATATTTTTATAGTGATATCTTCACCACCGTGATCGACGTCCATTACTCATTACCACCGCATCTAGAATCTCCCCTTGCTCTCTTCTATTTCTTTCTAGTTGTAATCTTTACATTATCTTTTATTAATAAAATTTTTCTTTGGTGCTTTTCTTTTATTTTCATTAGCTTAGTTATTAGTTTAATGATTGTAGTTCATGGTTAATTTGTAGTTAGTTTTTGGATTCGCTTGCAATTTTATTTTGTTAATTTAGTATTAGTCTCTAGAATTAGAATTAGTATTTTTCTCTTAATATTAAAATTTAAAAAAATCTTTAAAATATCTAAAAATAAAAAAATATTTTATGTTAATAATTACTAATTAGTACTTTAGATAATTTTATCTTTCTCGAGATGACTTAGACTTTTATTATTCTTATTTATATTTATTTTAAAATTTTGAAAATTTTCTAAATAATTATATCTTTACGCACAAGGGCACTTATTACTTTTGAGAATTTTACCATTGGATTTGTGAGCTTTATTTGGATTTGTACTTGCGGAAACTTAATGTTTTGCTATTATTATTAAATAATTGTATGTAACATCCACGTCATATTGGTTGATAATTATAGATGCTTCCAGGATAAAAAAGAAACTGTGTGGACGTAGATCGTTATAATTAATATAAGAGTCAAAGTTCTTCTGAATGCAAGTTTAATTAAGGATCACGTAAGAAGAAGATATCTGATGTCAACATAAGTAATAAACAATGAGTTTGTGTACAAGGATTTTCTATTTGTTCATGAGATTTTTGAAAACACGGTAAAAGGTAAAACGCGAGTAACTCCTGCTTTAATTTCATTGTAAAACTAATGTCTACCGTACCTGGACGGCCTTGAGATTGACTTTTTCATGGGAAATTGAAAGGCGTAAAGGGTGAGATGTCCGCAATTTCCGAGTGCTTTCTTGTTTTTTTGGCTCATGACTCTGTGGAAAGGTAAGGAATTTTCCGTTTGCATGTACAAATGAAATTTCTATGCATACGTTAAGATTTGACTGCAACGGGGCGTTGGATTTTGTGAGGTGTTATTTTGTTAAGTAGATTCATTAAGTAAAGGTAAGATTATAAGAGAAAAAAGAATATTGACCACAGCCATCGGCCCATGCAATAGTTCGTCATATAGAGTTGCCTATCGAAGTGTAAACATTGATATGTTTTACAATTGACGTGATATATTGATGTAAAATAATTATTAATTATTTTGTATAAATAAAAAATTATTAAAAATTACTTTACATTGATATAAAATTATTTAATAATTATTTTATATCAATATAAAATTATCATGAATCATTTTTTATTGATACATCATAAATTAATTTATATTAATATAAATCATCTTCTAATTATTTTACATCAATATAAAATTATTAAAAATTATATTACATTACTATAAATCAATGTATCATGTCAATACATTGTATAATATATATTTTTATATATTTTAATGTTTTTAAAAATAATAATTATAAGAGGATCGGAGAAAAAAAAAAAAGTGATACTCAACGAAAGATTGTATTCGCTGCATTCAATTTATCTTCTCCACATTGATTGGATCGGCATTATGGATGGCGGCAACTGCAAGCCTTCTCTCGTTTGCTGATGGTACTCGATGCCATGACTACGTAATGAATATTTTTTTGTTTTTTTCGGGAATGAACGTTACGTTAAAAAGAGAAGAATTCTATACGTGAAGATGCACCTCATGGGGAAGGAAGAAGAGAAGGAGAGGCCTAACAGGGGAATGATTTATGTCACGTGGAAATGGAAAATGTCAAAATATAAAAAATTAATAAAATAAGAAATAAAAAAAAAAGTAACTTAAAGATTGGAAACAATCGAACTCTAATAAGGAGAGTGATTATACACGGTTACAGGATAAAATTTTGAAGATCATGTTAACGAGAAATTGGATAAATCGATCACTGACTCACGTAGGTAATCTCGATTGTGAGATATGTGGTTCCAAATAAAATAGCACTATATTAAAAAAAGAAAAAGAAGATCAAACTACTCCAACAATTAACACCACCCACTGTGACAAAACAACCACCGCCCGCTCCAACGATACCGTTCGTCGGCTGCGCCATGATTTCCGCTGCACACAGCATGCCTCACTGCAGCTCGTCGAACACCATAGTTGACTGCACCGCAGCATGCCATGCAGCATCACGCCTCACCAGACTATACGCCTCGTCGCAACTCACACGAACGTGATAGCATGCCTCGCCGTAGCTCGCTGGTCCACCTTAGCACTCTGCGCTACGACAACACAGCATGATCGTCAGCATCAATCACACAACCTCATATGTCCACCTTCACTGCCGCAAAAAGCTAAGACCACTCCAGTCACAAGCGACCACTTTGAGCAACCATCAGCTATGCATGGTAAGGAGGGGGGTCGCACGTTGGAAAGGAGAGGTCCGAGCAGTGGGCGGAGGGAGCTTCCGGAGGAAGGGGACTCCGTTCCCCCGGTCACCATTGGAAGTTTTTGGCTCTCTCTCAAGGAAGTGAATAGGGACTTGAAATGACTTTTTCTGAAACGGAATTCCATAATGAATATTTTATTACTTTGTAAGATAGATGATTCATTAAGGAAGATTAATTATTTGATTTAATTGATTTAAATTGACCCTAAATAAGTTGATTTATAGCGCACGTATACGAGAATGAGTCGCGTAAATTTGTTTGCTTTCGGTGAATGATTTTCTTTTTCTATTTGGCTAGACTAACATGCAGTAGCCTAGAAATGATTAAAAGAAAAGTTTATGATAAAAATAAGTCAAAATATGAAAGCGTACCACACAACGAATTTTGTAATATATTAATGAGATATATTGATTTATATAGGTGTAAAATAATTTTAGATAATTTTACAATAACATAAAATAAGAATGATTTTATATCAATATAAAATAATTTATGATAATATTATAGGAATATAAAATAGATATAGAGTAATTTTATATCCATATAAAATAAGTTTAGATGATTTTATATCAATATAAAATAATTGATGATAATTTTATATCGATATATTATGTCAATATATTATAAAATATATCAATTTTTACGTTACTAAGAGAATAAAATTTGTCAAGGTCTTTTATGTGCAAATATTATGTTTGAATTTGTTTTCATCTACCGTTGAATTTATAGATTTGCGGTACCATACGTCAAAGCATATCGACTCGGAAGATTAGATACATTTTTTCTTTTTGGTTAATCTGATAAATCTCAAGGTGTATATTTTATAAATATTCAATAAGGAAGGTTCATTTGAGTAATGGAATCTTATTTACAGTAGCTAAAACATAGGAAATGTGAGAAAACTTATCGATGTTGTTTCCATGATTCACACAATATTTTGAATATGGATTTGATTGATAATTAATATTTAATATAAATAAAAGAAATAAAAATTATTACATATTAAGTTCTATGATATTTAAAAAAATCATCACATCATTTTAACTTAAAATATATAGGTAATAAATAACTTTTCACATATGATAAATTATTTTAGGTGATTTTATATCAATGTAAAATGATTTTGCACCAATGATAAATTATTCTAAGGTACTTGACATCGGTGAAATCTCATTTTATATCGGTACAAAATTATTATATGAATGGTTTTAATTATAAAAAGTGATTTTGTAACGTGTAAAGTGATTTTGACTTATGAGTTTAAGTTTTAAATTTATGAAAAGTTATTTTACGTATAAGAAGTGATTTTTCACTTGAAATGTGACCGTAAATCCTATAGTGAAAAATTACCTTTCAAGTGTAAAATCACTTGTCATAGGTAAAGAAACACTTGAAATTTAATTTTGTATCGATGTAAAGTAAGATTACACCAGTATAAAGTAGTTTAAAGTAAGATAGCACTAATGCAAAATAAGATTGCACCAGTGTAAAGTAGTTCAAAGTCAATCTTACTTTGCATTAGTACAAAATTATTTTGAAAATGAAAAATAATTTTACACCAGTGCAACGTAAGATTACACCGATGTAAAGTGATTCCAAAGGTGATTTAAATTGTTTACACCAGTACAAAAGTAATTTTTTGTTGATTTCAAAAATAGTAAACTTTATCATATGTCAATATTTTTTTTACGTAAAAAAATATATAACAAATGATTATCACTTCACATTATTATATATCAACTTTTATATCAATTTTTATATTTCTTAACCCACCATTGATATATATATTATTTTGAAATCGTAAGTCTTTTTTATTTTATTATTTTAAAAAGATGGATAAAAGTACAGAACTGTAAAATGTACACCTTATTCGCATCAGAATGCAACTAAGTGAGACCCGACGACGGAATGCATAGGTACATTAATTAGTATTTTCATAAATAGATCGTGCCGGCCAATCGGATAGGAAACCAGCAAAAAAATGGGTGAACCAACCAATTTTTTGAATAGATATCAAAGCCAGTGTGAATCGAAAAAGACCTGGTTCAACTAGCCGAACCTGTCAAACCGATTTATTGGTTGACCGACTTCTTTATTGGTTGATCGACCTTTATTCTTTTGTTTTTTTTTGAAAAAAATAAAAAACATTGTCTATGACTCCTCGACTCAAATGGAAATCTCTCATGCTTGACTCATTCCTCCCTCACCTCTCATACCTCTCTACTTAACCATCATCCCTATCATCTCAACTCCCATCGCCATCGTTATCCATCATGATGCTACTCTTGCTCCTCTCTTTCTCCCATCACTTCTACTGCATGCATTTTCTCGAATGGATTGACACATAATTCTAAGCTCTTATACATCTTTATTAAGCTATTGGTTTATTATATAATTAAACTTCTAAAATTATATCTTCTAATAGATATATATAATTTTTTATTAACCAAATTTCAATCAAATGTAACAATGCAAACTAAACTAAAGGGCATACGATTCAATTTTTATGATTTTTACAAATGATAATGTCATCCGCAGGTTCAACTGGTTCAAACCACCAGTTAAATCATTAAAAGTAAAAATTAGAGCATGATAGATTTGATAGCTAGTTTGATTGTTAAAGAATTGATTCAAATATTACCATTGATATTTGTCGTTGTCACGTAAAAAAATCACACGCCTATTATAATGCATATGGTAGGACCTACCACCCAACAAATATCAAGAAACCATTACTTATTTTTACCTATAACTAAATATTACATTAATATTATAAATATCACCAATAATATTTAATTCAAAAATAAAGATCATTGATAATATTTCATTCAAGTTTAAAATAATCAATAATATTTGCTCCTGGGACATATAAGGAGTAGCATAAGATCCACCAAACATATGATTTAGGAAAATTAGAGGACTACATATAATTTTTGCAAAATATGTCTCAAGGCCCAAAAAATAATGGGTTTATATTGAGTTGGATCGATCTATTTATTCATAATCTAATTATTTATTCCACCTGTATCTGTAAAATAATATGTAAGTCAAGTTTCACATGAATAATTATTTTAAAAGTATAAAAAATAATATAATTTTATACAAGTAAAAAAAATAACTTGTAAAAGATAATTAATTTTTCAATTATATAAATGATGAGTTTATTATATTTATTTTTTTGTATATTAAAAGATCTCTAAATCCTCGTAGGTACATGTCCAACCTTAATGATCTAGCTACACACATTACAAATATTTGACTTGAATGTTAAACATATATAACATATGACAAGCTAACCAAATATAATCAAGGAAAAATTACTATAAAAAATAAGAGTGCCATTTTGTGTGTTCATATTTAGTTCGAATTTAGATGTTCATGCTTTCTCTATGGAAAGAAGTCAAAATGAAATTATAGGATTGCATTGTACAACTTACAATTATAGGGAGCACGAGAGTTAAGCTTTTGTTGGTTAAAAAATAACAAGAGTAGTCAATGTTTATTTAGTATTTAATGTATGATACATATATGATATATATTTTGATAGATAGTATGAATATATATACATATATGATATATATTAATGTAATTGGACCAATAGGTTAGACTTTAAGGCGACCCCATAAAAAGAACAAGTTGGATTTAGGTCACCTCAGCCTAAGGCCCAACTCATTTAATAAATTGGTCATATTTATAACCAAAGTCCAACCCAAGTTAACTTCAGGATCGGACTTGAGCCAGTCCAATTGGGCTAGGCCTCAGGCTGGGTCGACCCGACCTAGCCCAATGCTCATCCCTACATATGAGTTATGCCATATGCAGTCATTTTTTATTAAGAAAATATATACAAACATATCATGTGACACATTTTGCAATGTGTGGACATGGTATATCGATATAAAATAATTTTATACTACAAAATAATTATAAAATAATTTTATACCAATACAAAATAAATTACACCTTACGTTGCAAATTTATTGCTTTTACATTTTTATACCCATGTCTTTTTTCTTCCCTGAAACATTTATTTTAATGCATGTATGGAATAGACAAAAGTAGGGAAACGCAGGTTTCGACGTAAAAAGTGACGTAGGGTATTGTTTTTGTACTTTACACAGCATTGAGAATGTTAGCTCACTTGATAATTGATATTTAATGTAAAGAAATAAATGAACGTAAGGTTTATTACGAGGTAGTGCCCATCACATTCAAAAAAACCACCACACCACTTTAGCATAAAACGCACAGGTGATAAAAAATATTGCACCAATGATAAGCTACCTTGCACCAGTGATAAATTATTCTAAGGTGTCTTTACACCAGTGCAATCTCATTTTACATTGGTGCAAAATTATTCCAATGGTAGTTTCACCTGTCTAAAGTGATTTTGATCTATAAGTTTAGGGTTTAGGGTTTAGGTTTATAGAAAGTGATTTCACATATGAGAAGTGATTTTTCACTTGAAAGGTGATTTTTCACCTCAGTGTTTAGGGTTTAGTCTTTAGTATTCTCTAAACCCTAAACCCGAAGGTGAAAAATCACCTTTCAAGTGTAAAATCACTTGTCATATATGAAGAAATACTTAGAATTTACTTTTACACCAATGCAATATTACTTTGCACCGTAATCTTACTTTGCACCCGTGTAAAATAATATTTCACCCATGTAAAATAATATTACACCGGTGCAAAGTAATTCAAAGTAAGATTGCATCTGTGCAATCTTACTTTGCACCCATGCAAAATATTTTGAAGATACAAAGTAATTTTGCATAGGTACAAAATAAGATTACACCCATGCAAAGTGGTTATACACAAGTGCAAAGTGATTCTGAAGGTGATTTGAGTGGTTTACACCCGTACGAAAGTGGTTTATTGTTGGTTTCAACAGTGGTGGATCCCATCACGTGCCAGCACTTTTTCTGAATAAAAGGAGGGACACAGGTTAGGACCACATTTACAACTACGTGTTAACTTTTACGTTTCCCTACTCTCGTCATATGAAATATTATATTTTCACAGTCACTAAATCAGTTCTTGAAACCCTTGTTTACTTTATTGTAATTTTATAAGTATTTTAGGACACAAGTCGAATTATCCTGCACGTCTACTGTAATCATATATTTTAAATTAGGACACGAGTATGAAAACGAGTGTTGTAATGCATTTTTTAATACGAGGTTAGAATCGATCGGTTGAAAATGAAAATTTATCGGTTGAAAATCAAGTAGATCAAAACACACTGGTTGGAAATGATTTTCAACTAGTTGAAAAAGAAAATGCATCGATTTGAAATCAAATCAAAATGATTGAAAATAAAAATATACTGATGTGTTTTGAATTTCTATTGATGGCTGTAACGAACGCGCGCTTCAGACGTCTTTTAAGACTTTTGGGAGGTGGCCCAGACGTCTGACCAGACGTCTGGGAATCGGTTATTTTTGGCACGCGTGATTCGTCTGTGCGCTTGAGCGCATAGACCTGCGTACGCTCTCTCTCCCTCTCTTTTTCCCTCTCTCCTGCGGCCGCAGGCTACCCTCTGTCGCGCTCTCTCTCTCCTCCTTGCGCAACCTTAAAAGGGCACGCCCCCTCCCTCACTCTCATCACCTCCGCCTCCTTCCTCTTCTCCTTCCAGCCGGTGCGCGTGACGAGCGCGAGTGAGGCGGCGGCAGCGACAGCCGCGGTGAGCGTGGGAGGAGGTGCTGCGTGTAGGAAGAAGCGCTCGGCCGTGAGGGCGAGCTCGCCGGGGCTGCTAGGGTCGGCCGGCGGGGGGCGCAGCAGGCGCGGAGGGACGCGGGAGGACTGCTGCGGCTCGAGCAGCAGGCAGACGAGGCGCGGCGCGGTCGGGCGTCGCGAGCGGAGGGCGAGTCGAGCCCTGGTTCTGGAAACTTTTCCAGAATCAAACGTCTGGGATTATAGCCAGACAACGGGAACGACGTCTGGAAGACTGTCCAAGCGTCTGAAAGGTGAGTTATTCCGTCTTCTTCGTTTTCTTCGATTGACCGTACTAAGAGAGAGAGGAAATGGGTACACGCAGGTTCTGAGATTCGCATCCAACGCGAATCAGACGTCTGGCTGTAGTGACAGACGACGGGAACGACTTCCAGACGTCCGGGGTGACCATCAGACGTTTGGGAACTAGGCCAGACGCCCCCGCAAGCTTCTGGACGTCTGAGAGACCACGCAGAGTAAGGTAACCCCTGATCCACTTTTTAAGACATCTGGAATAAGTTCCGGACGTCTGATTTTGCACTGTTTAGTCGTTTTCGACCTGTTTAGGGCCCGTTCGAGTTCCGTTTTCCGTGTTTCGAGTTGCATTCTTTTCGGAATTACATCCTCTATCTGTCTACAGTAGCTGTACACTGTTTTGAGAAATTCCTTATGGTTGATCCTTGTGATAGGACCCCGTTTCGTTGCAGTCTCGGGGGTTGCGGAGGCACGCGGGATTCCCGACCACGCCCCCAGTTCGCCTGTTGTAACCGGTAGAGTGGCTTTAAGTATAATCTGTTAAATCATGAAACCATAAATAGAACCTAGGACTTTGCATGAATCCTAGGAATGAGAAATAGATTGAATGGTAGATCCTAGGGTGTTGCATGAATCCTGGGGCTGGAAAACTAGATTGTATGATAGATCCTAGGATATGGCATGAATCCTAGGATGGGAAAACTAGTGGAATGTATGAATACTGCAGTCCTGGAAAATGTGGAAAGGAAACAATAGCCGCCTGTGGATTGAATTAACAGCTGCCTGTTATGAATAAATGAACATGATTAAGAATATGGGATGTATGAACGTGAAACTAGAAATGTGAAACCGGAATGCGCTGAGTTAAAGAGCTGGAACCCTACGGGGAATTAGGAGTAGAACTCCTGGAAAGTGAATGGAATAGAATTGGGGAAGTGAGCTGGCCCTTGAGTACGGAGTACCAAGGAGAGCGACTGTCCCCCTGTTTAGTGCAGAGCGGAGCTAGCCGCCCCAGGGACCCGGGGTTAGGACTGGCCACTCTGTACCGACTTGCTGGCCCTCGTGTACGTAGTACCGAGGAGAGCTACTAGTCTAGGGAGGTACTAGCTACCCCACGGGCCCCGGGGTTTTGCTAGCCTCCTACATCGACTTGTTAGGCCCACTAGGGCAAACCGGGATAGGAAGGCGAGGGTGCGCGGACTGTGGAGGGGTAAGGCCCCTGTTTGGTTACTGTGGAGGGGTTGGACCCCTGTTACTGAGAGGGCTCTACCCTGTACTGGTTCCGTGCTGTGCTTTGGGCGCACCCATTAACAGAAACGACTGACCGCGTGTCAGTGCGGGTTAGCTACCCGTGCGTTTACCGCGCGTGCCATAGTCACCGTTACGTCTGTCAGTGACCTTGGGGTGGTTGACTGAGAGTAGGATCACCACGGGAGACTCTCCTGGCCAGGAGAGCACCACGTGCTACTTCTACTATTCGGAAAAGACTGCAATCAAGATCGTTCCCACGAGGAACATTCGAGATCAAGTGAAGGATCTGAGAAATAGATAAATTGTGAAACAATAGAAAGACGTAAATAAAGGAAGAAAGAAAATTAAAATAGCTATTGTACACTTTACTGTTTCTTTAGTTTAGCTGCCACTCTACTCAGCGTTTTGCTGACGTGTTACACTCGTTACCTTTCAGGACCAGGTGTTGAGCAGCCAGGGTCAGCGGCTGTAGAGGACGCTGGGCCGAGTAGGGTCCAGTAGAGTTACCACTGTTCTCTTGTACCTCTTTTCGGTTCCACTGTAGTGAGTAGTTCTTGTTTCCGCTATACTTTTCTTTACCTACAGTTCATATTATGTTATGAATGTTGTTCTACTGTTGTGGTGGTACATACTGTAGTAGTTTCTTTCCTTACTGCTGTATTTTCTTACTGTTAGTTATATTCATGTTGAATGTGGTTTATTTTACTGCTCTTTTGGTTACTTCCTCGTTGGACGACCAGGTCTTGAGTTTAGTCGAGTCGGTCCGGTTCTCGTGTCTCGTAGGGACTCGGGAATCGGGTCGTTACAATGGCAAATAATTTTTCACTTGAAATGTAGATTTCACCTATGAGAAATAAATTTTCATTTAAAAAGTAATTTTTCATCCATTGAAAGTAATTTCTATCAATAAAAAATTAAAATATATCAATTAAAATAATTACTCTCATTTTATATATTGCAAAATACTCCGTAAAATATATTTATTTACTTTTTTTTACTTTTAAATTAAGTAAATATCTTTTCTATGTGCAATACTTTTTCGGAAGCAATTGGAGCTCGTGCAAGACTTCATCGTAGTTATGCCATTCTTTTTCTTCCAATTGCATGGACACTAACGTGGAGAATTATATATAGACTAGACAATGGTTTTATATATGCTTGTTTAATATTAATTTTCATTTGAAGGTTTGTATAAAAATATTTCCTTCTCAAGGACAAAATTTTTGAAGAGGCAGAGGATGTAACATCCTAGATACCTAATGTGATTTATCTTTAAATACATCATCGTATGTGTATTAATTATGTGGAATATATACAGCTTCGAGCTATTAATTAGAGAGAAAAAGAAATAAAGAAATGTAAGTTTTTTAGACGGATATAATAATAAATAAAACTAACAGTTAAAAACAGTAAATAATTAGACAGGAGATCCATAAAAATTGCCTGTTGTCACAATTAAGTCTCTTTCTTTGTATGTTTATCTTACTAATTATATATTTAATTTCCAACCAAAACATCCCCTTCACGTTTCCTTTTAACATTTACCATTCCACGCTGTAATACCTCTCCAACTAATTCTCTCTTTCTTTGCGTGACGTGGGATCAATTTCCCTCCATATTCTTGCTACACCCTTTAAGATCCTTTGGCGTTAGATGGAACCCTAGCTAGCTAATTATGTTTGTATTTATCATCTTGGTCTTTGATCATGTGGACATGAGCATCCTCATACACGGTTAAGGCCTTATCTCTGGCATCACCTTATTCTTCCCCGTTTATACCCAAGGGTTTGCGAAAGGTTCGAGAGATTGACTTTTAACTGTAAATTATAGCGTAGATGCTTTATGTTATTCGTTGCATATATATGCCATACTTGGGAATTATGCATAGATATCCACGGTTTATGTGCTTTGCTTCGTGAATGATTCACTTCTACAGTCAGACAAAAGGTCCTACATGTTCCTATATGCACAAGATTTACTTATGATTTTATCGGCTAATCCTAATAATTAGTCATTTGGACTATTTACCTCCCTGTCTTTCTACTTAGGCTCGTTGTATTGGATCTTAATCTATTTTTAGGATTTTAGAAATTATTAAATAGTTGAAATTTTGCTTATAATAACATATTTATTATTCACAAATCCTTGCGATTAGTACACTTGCAATTGATTGAAGGCCATTATAGCAAAGCTACTAATTCTCTAGTGATGTTGCTCATCCAATTCTTTTTTTGTCATTTCTAATAAGTAACATTATAATTGTAGGGATCTTATTTTGTTCTAACATTGTTGGAGGTCCCTATTTGTTCCATTTCTTTCACTTCTTTTAGGACTTTTAGTTACCATGGTTGAAGTTTGCTCTTGTGTATACTTCAAGGTATATTTCATATCTATATGCTACATGAAAGGTCATGGATATGCTACTTCCAATAATGCAACGTAGGCTTGGAATTTCTGAATTTTCAAAATGTTTTGGTATCTTTAGGATTAGAGAAGATAATGGAAACCTAAAGACAAGGATTAATGTGCAAATTAGGGACCTAAATGAAAATAATCTTGTGTAAATGTAGACACTCCAAAAAAAACTTACTGACAGCAAGTAATTACATGACAAAGCATCCTATCAAATTTCACTCAAAAACAACTAGTAGAACTCATGCAACAAAATCAGAAAATGAAGGGAGTAAACTGTAATAACCTAAAGATCTGAACATAAATATTTCTTTCTATGAAAAATTTGTAAGTGAAATTTGAAAAATAATTAAAACTAAGGTGTAGAGCCTAAATTAATTTTGTTGGGATTTTTCGATGAACAAAAATAACATAATAAATTTGGGAAAAGAAAACAAAATTACTAAATGTGATTACAAACATAATTAGAGCAAACTCATGACTACTGATGAAATAAAAACTGTGAGGAGCAAGCAACTAAGCACGATAATTGAATGAATAGCTTTTATTAAGCACCCAATGTGAATAAGGAACTAACAAAATGAAAATTAGAACCAAGTTTTGAGAAAATGAATTAAACTAAATTCTAAACGATAAACTAAAAATATGAAAAAAAATGAACGAGAGAGATGAAGACAAAGGCGGAGAACACACACGGTTGCCCACCTGAAGAAAGGCCATAGTAAAGGGAAAGGGAGAGGCTTGAGATAGAATAAAGCTGGCTCTCTGGGGTCATTAAGGATATTTATAGGCTCAATTACCCCTATTTTCATTAGGATAAATGAAATTAGATAGAATAAAGCACGTTCTCTGAGGTCATTAAGGATATTTATATGCTCAATTACCCCTATTTTCATTAGGAAAAATGAAATTTTCGTCCCAATGAAAAATAGGAGTTTCAGTGGTACCAAAACTCTTATAATCCAGGTGGGAATAGATCTCGGCCGAAAATAGGTATTTTCTCATCGTTTTCACTCTGGTCCACTCACAGCCTTAACGGGCTCATATATATATATATATATATATATATATATATATATATATATATAATTTTGTTCATGTGTTCATAGGCCCAACGGCGGAATTGGACTTCTGTAGTTTTAGATACCAACAAGGCCTTTGTAAGCATGTTATCCTCGGCTTATTATTTCTTTGGCTTTTTTATGTGTATATTCACGTAAATTTTTGAAAAGATACATATATTTTTATATATTTAATATCTACTTATATATTCCCATAAAATTATTCCATTAAAATCGTATGTCCTATTCATTTAAACCCAATAAAAAACATTGTAAAAAATTTTTAAAAATAAAAAAACACATATTTATCTCCTTATATTTATATTATTATTTATTCCAAATCCTCTTCTCTCTTCGTGCCTCCTCGTCCTCCTCCATGAACTCCTCTTCCTCCAACATAAGCTACTATCACCAACCACCATCACTAACCTCTTTATCAATTCTTTGATCTCTCATCTCCTTCGCAACAACTGCTTCCTCGGCACCCTCTTTGTTGACCTTAACCACCACCTCTTCTACACCTCCTCCCCTACCTTTCCCTCCTACCCTGTAACTAAACTTGAGGCCACGGTCGCTCTCATCAACGTCAAGCTCCTCCTTTGGTGTGTCGTGGCCCACGCCTCTCTTGATATTAGCCTCCCCTTCAACTCCATCTACCATTTCTCCAAGATGCTCGACTCTGGTCGTGCTGCCCTCTCCTATGTCTTCGTTATTGCCTACCTCCTTGGTCGTTCCATCGCCCATAGCACCTCAGACCACTTCGTTGACGTCATCACCAACTGCAATTGTGCCCTCGCCATCAACCCATCCTCCATCTTCGCCCTCCACACCCGTGTTGACATCCTCGCCCTCCACACCCGTGTTGACATCCTCAAGTCCGTTGGCTCCCTCCAAGATAGGCGGATCCATACGGGGCTGGTGATGGACTCTCCATCTAAGATGCATGCCAGCCTAGGAGTTGAGGAGATGGTTGGTGATGGTGGCTGGTGATGGTAGCCGATGATGTAGGAAGAAAAGGTATGGAGAGAAGGTGGAGAAGGAGGAGGAGGAGTTGAAATAAATAGAGAGAAAAATGTAGGGAGATAAATATAATTTTTTTAAAATTTTTAAAATATATTTTTTATTAAATTTAACGAAGTAGAACATACAACCTTAACAAAGTAATTTTATAAAGATATATACATACATATTAAATATATGGAGGTACATGTAATTTATCCAAAGTTTATATATATATATAATCCCTATTTTTTTTAATTGTCCATGGCTTTTGCATATCACGAAGTTACATCAACGAAAAACCTACACGAATGCCCCCTTCCCTCGTTTTCGTATGAATGATGATAACATCGTTCGGGTACATGATTTTTTATTTTTTAATAAAAGAAAGAATCATATGTGTATCCTTGAGTGTATACCAAATATTTTCCTTTTTTGTATGGGACGTAAACTTTGCCTTTCGACTCTTTTTCCCTTCTCATTTCTTTTTTTTGTTTCTTTTTGCACTAACATCTCTTTATAGCCTTGATTTTGTAGATGACTCCCTTCTTGCCCTTGTTTGCATGTAGGTCCTTGTATTTTTGCAAAAATGCCTTTTGACTCTTTTCTTCATGCAAAGATGTCTCTCGCGACTTGCTCTCTTTCTCGTCATCTCTTTCATCCACGAAATTATCGTTGCTTGTCCATGACATCAAATATGAGATTATTCATAAAATGCGTACCATCTATATGCCCAAACTGATTCTAAACTAACAAATGTAAATATGCATAGCTAAATTAACTTATTTACAAATTAAATAGCTCGGAATTAGCAATTGTTAGGTATAAAATGGGCATAAAATAAAATGATGATGTGTATCTACGATGCTTGGCTTAATTTGCTTATTTAATAAGCATTTAAGGTTATCAAAAAATTCTCCCGTACATATTTTCTTCTCCATCTCACCCCGCTCAACTCTCCTCACCCACACACACGAACTGTGTGAGAGTGAGATATGTACACACGGTACGTGCTCAAACTTGATTCAATAATGTGATTGAGCTCAAATGCTGGTTCAAAGTCAATTAATTTTTATTAAATTAGGCTTGAACCATTGTCGAGTTAAAACTAGATTTGCTAAGCTGATCCTTTTTTAAAAAGCCTTACTTTCAATTAAACTATTCGTCTACTTCTTTGAAATCTAATAACAAAGGGGCACCCATGATGAAGAAAAAAAAAAAGAAATGAACATAATGGCCAGTAGGATGTGAATTATGCATTCACGTTAGCATCTTTTTCCTATCTTCCAAGCAACGAAGTCGATGAAATTAAAGATGCCTCTCTTAATATATTGTAGAGTCTGGGATATGCTATTGCAGCTACAGCCGTAGCATATCCACAAATATTTTGCATATATGTTTTATGGCTATAAAAATTAGAGGAAAGCCAAGTGGATATAATGGTACGTGGATCGCGGAAGTTTCTTTGATAATCAAAGAGGCCGTGTGAGGTCAAATCTCTTCTCAGCATGGTTCTACTTTTACACCTTGTCATAAAGAGGGCAAAGATATTAATTAATTTGCAAAGATATTAAATTGATTAAAATTGATGCATACCATTATCATTAAAATTCATAAATTTTATTTTTTTTAGACACTGAAATAAAAATGGCAAAGATATTAAATTGATAGAAAATCGGTATATACAAGGTCACTATCAATTTAGACCTTTAATTTTGACGTTTTTTAAAGATTTGTTCACCAATGTTACTTTGACATCAGAACCACATAAAATTCTGTTTTTGTTAAATTGAGATATCGAACCCAAAATATATAATCATATGACGAGTCGATTTTCCGCTTTGCATTGTAGTATTTAAGTGGTGGAAAAATCGACTAATCAACGATAAAAATAACCACTCACAGAAGAGCGGATCATATCCATAGGGAGGTAATTATGCAATAAATTTTCGATTATTTTATATTCTTTCGGTTAAGTGTGAAATCCCTATTCAAATCCGACATAAAATGTGATGGAAAGAAGATTCACAATAACTCAAAAAGATAAGGGTATATGTGTAGTTTTTCCTCACTGAAATCTTTAATAAATATATGATGATTTTATGTAATTTTCAATTGACATATGCTAGAGAAAATTAGTGCACAGGTTAAGCCTAAAATCAATATTGAAATAGGTGATATCAATAACATGTAATTATCAGAAAATATGAGTGTGCATGCGTAATTTTGCATAATAAAATAATAATAAATCAAAATTAATTTCTAGTGGCAATGACAGTAAATGTAATTTTTAACCTTAGAGAAAACAGAGCATTTGCTCTCTTTCCTCCTCGCGAGAGAGAGAGAGCATCGGCGGGGCTTTCACAAGCAAGGGAGGTTGGCGAAGACGAGGCCGATCCGATGGAGGTTGCGGCATCGACGGAGATGGCCGGAGGTGGCCAGCTGGCTGAGAGGAGTGGCAGCAGTGGAGAGGCTGCTACTGTTGCGCGTGCTGCAGATTCACGGAGACGCGAAGGCGTTGGCGTGCGGGCGCTCTGCAGAGCGCGTAGGCGCGCGTGGAGGTGCGACGCTTGAGGCACTGGGTGAAGCGGAGGTGAGGCACCTGAACAGGCCTGGGTGCTACATATAGTCTAGTACTGCAGACTCTAGATCTCTAGACTATTAGACAAGTCAACTCTGAGAGAGGCTATACAACTGTGCTCTCTTGATGTTCCTGGACACTCCCTCTTCTTTTTCCTTCTGAGATCACAAATCTCACCAGATTTAGAAATTGTACTCACTATTTGGTAGCCACACATATCATCCACATTTCAATTAAAGTCTTAATAACTCTACAACTAAGTTAGAGTACTCAACCAGTATTAGGACGATCAGAAATACTAAAAGCTAGGTATGGGTTATATTTGGTGGAGTGCGAAAAGTATTCTGTTGCCTCAAAAATAATGTTACATTATAACTTGGACCCTTTTTTTTGTAATATAAATATTTCTTCTTTTTCTGTTTCTTCTTTTTCTTCATTTCTTTTCTCTCTCTCTTCTTCTTCTCTTTTTTATAATATAAATCAACATAATATGACACAGACTTTTATTTATGAGGCATTATTCGGGATGATGATGATCAAGAGGATATTGTGTGGCTTATTTGGTGGAAGTGCCTATTCTCGGCACCAGGAAGGAATGGATAGGACAGGCGTATTTCTAACCTTTGACATTATTACCTTCCTTCAGCCGAGGACTCTATGAAGGACGATCGTAACAATCCACCATAGTTATAGCTTTATTAAGACTCAATCTCTGTGTATCTGCCTTATTTGATGACTCTCAGGAATTCACTCAAAGTACGCACACAGGAACAGAGAGTAAAAACTACGCCTAATTCTGAAGTATCATCATCTAATTATCCAAAACTTAAGAGTCCTTACATTAGACTTAGCGTACCAGTAATCTCTCTACTTTCTTCTCACAAATATGAGGTGGATGTACTAGAAGATAGTATGCCTGACTCCTTATGAACTGTCCAAGGGTTTAATGGACTACAAATGCTTATTAATTTTCCTCAAGGATCCATTACCCAGTCTACGTGCACGTGAAATAAATGTACTGGATTCTAAACTTAAGAAATAATTCTGGAAGAAAAACCTCCAATGACAAAGGTATTTTGCTAAGGCTAACCCAATCAGCTCAAGAAAAGAGAAATTTTTTTTTTTAATATGCTAACCTAAATGCATGAATACTTCTTAAAATGCAAATGCACCCCCCATGTCTAAATCCTACAATATCCCCATTGTAAAATTAAAACAGGAGGAGAAAGGAAAAACATCACCTGACAACAGTGTTATTTTGACTGCTGGGTTGCCTCCCAACAAGCGCTACATTTTCTGTCAGCAGCCAGACTTAGAAGGAACCTATAAGTCTGGTTCCAAATAGAAAAGGTTAGGCCCTAAGAATATGCGTAACAGCGCAGGCCTAGAAAACAGGTAGCCACGGATGTTGGCGAGCTGATGATGCAACGTAATACCAAATGCTCTCCAGAAGATATGAAAGCGAAGAACCTCATTGGCTACCTTGAGAGGTCTCGGAATAATAAACGGAATATGAAAAGGGACCTCCCGAAACGGAATAAGTGGAGGATAACAAGGATCCTCTAGAACAGGATAGGTTTTAAAAGATATACACATTATTAGTTCAAACCCTTGAATGGCGAGAGTAAAAGTACATGCATCAATTCACACTTGCCATTCTACCCGAGGATGTACTGGCCTAATATATTCTCTAGAAACAATGTACATGAGCAGAGATCTGAGCCAAGGATCGGTTAAGGAGTATAAGGGTTGTTTGTAGTGTTGGAAGGTAATGATTAGGTCCAACGAGGGCTTAGTCGGTGTTAGGTCTAATTCCAATAATGATTCAGATTATGTACACTCCCTAACAGTTGTAGACAACTTCACGTTACCCTGCCTAGCATTAATGATCGGAGTCATATTTGAATCAAGGGTAGACTCCAAATTACAATTCATTGATGGCAGGGTCAAAATGTAAGAATCATTATCATTCAGCTCATCCCCAGATTCGTTTGGTTCACTCAAATATTTGCCGGGGTGTATATGTGATTCATTAGGATTTGGATCAGTATCCTCAATTATTTCTAAAGGAGGATCAGTCTTAATATTTTGGAGCAAGCCTATATCATTGAATTTGTTATTGTTCTTGGGGTATAAATTCTCAATTGACGTGTTTTGTCCCCGACAGTCTCCCATAGACTTCTCACTATTTTGTTTTTCCTCCTTTAATAGCAACTCCTGTTTTGATGGAGGATGACTCTGAAAAGAAGGGAGGAATCTGGATTTAATCATATTATTTCTATCCTCTGGAGGTAAATCCTCAAACGATAAATAATTCCCTTGTAGTTCACTCTAGATTTTCAGTCCAAGTTCCTCTATTGGGGCATCCTCGTTTACTAAATTAGACTCTTCATATCCCTGAGACCAAAATTGATCTAATTCATCCTCCATTCCGTTAGGGTCACCTTCATTAGGTGCATTTAAATCATCAGGATGCTGAATGGTAGGTGTTGATTCCCTAAGTGGAGGGTCAGGAGTAGGCTCACTAAGGGTAGAATGGGATTCCACCAAATAATCAATAGGGAAAGTGATAGAAACAATATAACCTTGACCCGGGCTGGTAGGGGTAAGGAGAATACTATCATTGGGGTCAAGGTCCTCAAGAGGTACCATCTTCCCTTGCTTTTGACTCCAATACAGTTCAGGTGGATAATCACTATGATCGTTGTCCTATAGTGGCCGTCTCATTGGGAGAGTCTAAGTGATAGCTACATAAAATTGGATCCCTATTGTCATTAGGTTCCTCAGAATTATTTTCATGATCATGATCGTATGTGTAGGGATAAGGATTATTGGGAAGTGTGTAGTTAAGTTATCTTATTTCTTCATTTAACTGTTGACTATTCCTCAACATCTCTCCCATTGATTCCATCATTTCCTTTTGCTGTTTTTGTATTTTTATCATAAAAGAGGAGAGACTACTATTATCAGATTGGAGAGGATAGTCAATTTCAGGCTTTGGTTGCCTAGGGGTATCGGTCAAACCTCGATACAGAAAATCATGAAGGGCGAGAGGGTTGGGTGTTTGCATGGAAGTAGGGATTTCAGGGTTGGGAAATCCCGCTCCTAGGCTCTGCTCAAAAGTGGGAGTTATCAAGCCAGTACTCCCAGGATAAGAATAAGAATGATCCCATGAATTGTCAATGTACCCATCAAAGGATGGATACGCTCGAGGCATGGGATCCTGATTGAAAGATGGGAAGTATTGACTCTGATAATCTGAATGATAGGAGTAAGGGTAATCCATTTTTTTAAGCAAAACAGTTTTAACTCTCTTAGGATTTAGCAAAATTCAGAATATAAGCAGAAAACTTCCTAGAGGGTTCTACTGTCAAAGCAAATGCAAATTCAAAGGGATCTATTTTTAGTATATTGAAAGTCTTAGAATTAAATGTTCAATTGGTGGCCAAACAAGTTTTGCAAAAAATTACGCTTCCTAGGCCAACCTTCGCTGGTGCCTATAAGCTACTCGCAAGGGATGGAAGTCTCGAATCGAGCCCACACATGAGGAACCGAAGTAACTTGGTGGATAGGCTTGTTGATTTCCGACTAACTTCCCTTGTGGTGCAAAAGAGGAGAGGTAGAAATTTATTCAGTGACCTTATGTGTGAGGTGCACAGTGTCTCAAGTGTGCAAACATATGATCGTGTTTTGATTTTTGAAATTTCGCAAACAGGATCCTTTTGCATGCAATTTTCAGTCACAGATTTTAAAGTCCAACCTCTTAACAGTCCCAATTTTTAAAGTGACCACTGAATTAATTTGATTCAAGTACTTTAGTGGTCTTAGGTTCAATGCATATGCATGGCAGGTAATTGATGCTTAAGAGAAGACATACCTTACTTCAGCTTTCTTCGTGCAATGTATAAATGCAATGTAATAAAAATAAACTAGATGCTGCTCATTCAGTCCTAGATGGGCGTCCTATAGATATGCAGCTTCTAGCAGGCAATTCGAATATATTTTTTTTAATAAACAAATAGACCTAATCTAACTAACTAACCGAAATTCAGTTCAAACAGTTCAAATAATCCTATAATCTAAATAAATGGGAACACACTCCCAAAAATACGCTCTCGCATACAAGAGCTATAAGAAATAAAGAGGCCTTGAGTACACATTCCCAAAAATACCCAACAAGGGTCCAAAAGACAGTAATTTAATTTTAATGTCTATCTAAACTAAATTTAACTAAATCAGAAATAGGCTTCTCCGTAAGCCTATGCGTGGGATCAAGGCCTACGTGTTCCTATTTCTGGCCTCCAGGTGGCATCGAGGTCCACCAAAAAGATCGTCTCCGCTGTGCGCGTCGTTCAGGGTCAATGTCGTCACTTTGCTATGCTTGTCGCCATGTCAGATTCCTTGCACAATAATAAAAATGATCAGATGATTTCGCAGCTCATAATATTCAAAAAAAATAATAATAACGTGAATCAATTGCGTCTATTGCCTCCTCGGCAACGGTGCCAATTTGACGAGTCGACTTTCCGCTTTGCGTTGTAGTATTTAAGTGGTGGAAAAATCGACTAATCAACGATAAAAGTAACCACTCACAAAAGAGCGGATCGTGTCCACAAGGAGGCAATTATGCAATAAACTCTCGATTATTTTATATTCTTTCGGTTAAGTGCGAAATCCCTATTCAAATCTGACATAAAATGTGATGGAAAGAAGATTCACAATAACTCAAAAAGATAAGGGTATATGTGCAGTTTTCCCTCACTGAAATCTTCAATAAATATATGATGATTTTATGTAACTTTCAATTGTCATATGCTAGAGAAAATTAGTACACAGGTTAAGCCCAAAACCAATCTTGAAATAGGTGAATATCAATAACGTGCAATTATCAGAAAATATGAGTGTGCATATGCAATTTTGCCATAATAAAATAATAATAAATCAAAATTAATTTCTGGTGGCAATGGCAGTGAATGTAATTTTTAATCTCAGAGAAAACAGAGCATTTACTCTCTCGCCTCCTCGCGAGAGAGAGAGAGAGAGCACCGGTGGGGCTTTCACAAGCAAGGGAGGTTGGTGAAGACGAGGCCGATCCGATGGAGGTTGCGGCGTCGACGGAGATGACCGGAGGTGGCCGGCCGATGGAGAGGAGTGGCAGCGGTGGAGAGGCTGCTGCTGCAGATGCGCGAAGACGCGAAGGCGTTGGCGTGCGGGCGCTCTGCAGAGTGCGTAGGCACGCGTGGAGGTGCAACGCTTGAGGCGCTGGGTGAAGCGGAGGTGAGGCGCCTAAACAGGCCTGCGGTGATGGCGAGCGGACGCTTGTAGGCGCTTGCAGGGGCGCGGGTGCTGGAGTGGCATCAGCGCTGGAGTAGGGTGCGCACCTGCGGGGAGGCGCTGGAGGGTGTGCCTGCGGGCGCTTGGCAGTGGTGAAGACGGGTGCTAGAAGGGGGTAGCGCCTGTGGGTGGGGCGGAGCGGGCGCGCCTATAGTGAAGGGGCGTGGGCTTGGCAGGGCTGAAGGCGGGCGTTGGAAGGGGGCAGCGCTTGCTGGTGGGGCGGAGCTGGCGCGCCTGAACAGGCCTGCAGGCGATGGGCGGCTGCGTGAGCTTTGTTGTGCGGGTGCGTGAGCAGGGGCTGCAGAGGGTTGAAGGCGCTGGCAGGGGAAGCGCCTACGGGGGTGCGGGCGGATGAGCTTGAGGTGGCTGCAGGCTAGTGGATGGGTGCTTGAGGGTGCTTAGTGCCTGCGTGAACGCATCGCCTGCGATCGTGCAAGGTGCATGGCGGTGTGAACGCTGGAAGGGCGCGGAGATGGTGCTGGCAGGTGCAGGCTTGGTGCACAGTGCACGTTGGGGTTGTAGTTCCCTGCAGGGGGAAGATGGCGATCCTCTCTCCTTTCTCCGCCTCCTCTTTTAACTCCTCTCCTTTGCACGTGCGTGAGTTAAGGGATTTTCAAATCCCTTAACTATTTTTGGCCGACGGCTGTTGAGGGTGCCCGGAGGATGAGGAAAAGAATAGCCGCCAGTTGTTTGAAAGGGTAATTTACCCTCCCCTCCTTATTCTTTTACCAAATATTTTTCCTGCACATAAAAAGAACATAAAATCATTACATATTAAGTTATAGAATAGATGTAAACCTAAATCATGATGTATGCAAATATTCTATAACTTAATATAGTTATTAACAAACCTAAAAGATACAATTAAAGTTACTTAGGTATAATATTAGTCCATTAAAATAAACTCATCATCAGATTTTTAATGTAAAACTAACTTCAATTCTGCACTTGGTCTCCTCCATTTTTCAACTCGGTAAGCACTTATTTCTTTATAATTAATTATAGATTAAAATTACAAAATTGATTCAATGTTCATATAAATAACGTTAAACATTGTTTGAATACTCAAGTCCAACAAAGTTTAAAAAATCACTTGTACTTACCGACGATTGAAATTTTATGTATCATAGATGTCATTATGCATATATCAATAAAATAATTTGTAGATATTTTTATCTTTGAAATCGTCAAAAATGTTGAATCTATGATTAATTCTACAATCTATGAACCACTTTAAAACCAATTCAAACACGACTGATCAATTGAGCTAGAAATAGTTATTAATTATGTTTGTAATACATGGGGAGTGACTTATCATCTCCATACACAAAGGGGGTTAGGGTGGCTTTTAGTTTTACCATTGTTTGCCCTCATGCAATTCATTATCAAAGCCTAAATGTGGTATTTTGATTAGAGACTAGTTTCTACTAGCCGGTAATGCAAGCACTCCGCGGGGCATACAAACCATTCTTCTTACAAGGGCTCAAGTGCAGCCAATTCTCCAAAAGGGTATCCAGATAGTGTGTCTTGACAGATATCGATTGCTTAACCAGCCTTGATTCAACATTTGGCAACAAGACAAACTGTAGCCATAATAATTTGGTAAATGGGATAGTATCACAATGGAAGAGATTCTATAATATTATTAACAATTGTAATATCTTTATCCACATTAGGACTTGGAGAAGAGCTGTGATGGAGAACTTTGCTTTAGAAATCCCACAAACCCTACTTTATTCCTCCATTTTACCCATTAGCACCATAAGGAAATATAAACCCGAGTCTATCCTACAGCAAAAATGAAGCTTAAACGGACGCAAAATAAACCCACTCAAATCGAATCAACACAAGCTTATAAATAGACGTGTCTGCCCTAAACCTTTCTTGAGTTTTACATAAAAAGGGCAATACATAACCCGCACCGACGTGCAATGGGCCAAGGCACTTTACTGGAGGAGAATAAGTTCCTTTCAATTTCTAGCCTCTATCGCAGGGTCTTGGTGTGAAGTTCCATTCGTTGATGTCATGGGGGTGACAACTCATCTCAATTTTGGGATGCCTGTCATTCAATTTCCAACAACCGAATTGTTAAATAAGATACCTCATCTCAAATCTTGGGAGAGTCCCATCCCATGTAAGATACAAGTACACCCCAGGAGATGCAAAGCATTAACTCCTTCACAATAAGTCAGTTTTATTGCACAGGTGATCCAAACTGCAGGCAAGACTCATACCACATATTAAATGCCCACAAAATATTTTCATCATCATAAACGTCAAAATTACAATGCACCTATCTCGTTCCTTATCCAATTGGTAGACGCCCATGCAGGTGGGAAATGACAGCAAATAACTCCCACCTGGAAAATCAAGAACTGCTATTCCTTTTAACAGTAGCCTCATCTCCGATGCATGAAATTTAGGACAGCGGAGTGAGATTTCAACTTTTCAAGGGTAGACACCAACTTACCAGCTGTTCGGTAGACATCAAGGAGGCCTATACACTCTTGTATCCCTCCCCCTTTTCAGAAGTCCATATCCAAAACCCTAATCTTTAAACAGACCAATCTCCCTTTTCGGTGCAAGCTCCTCTGGTCATTCTGAACATGACTTGAAGATGGGAAAAAAGGTGTGCTGTCTCTGTGCATTTTAGATCCAATCCGCCTGGCCTCTGCATTCTGCTGCTGGAGGGGTGCCATCATCGTGAATTTCTCAACAAAACGTCCTTCGCTACAGCGCATTGAAGTAATGAGCTCAAATACCCCAATAAAAAGGAATAAATCTAATGGGTGGACTAATTCATAATCTTAAGGCCAACTAAAATATAAAACAAACGAGTATACTGAAACTCGTGAGGTACAATTACCTGAATATTTGATTCCTGTGCAGATTCCAGTGATTCAACAATCTGCAATTGGTTCATCACTGTGGCCTGCAAAACCTGAAATAACATAGACCATTTATACTTTTACGTTGCATGCTGGCAATGGTAAAATAGTAAAGAGAAATCATCATGCTCAAGAGTAGAGGAGGTTATGCATTCCGGAAATTTTTCTGCCCCATTTTTTAGTTCCATATTAATTTACAATGACATGGAGTAGAGTGGAAGACAGCTTTCTCTGGGATTGTAGACTAAGTAAAAGCATGCAAAACCTGAAAACAGAATCAGCCTATAGAAGCAAGTTTGAACAAAAACTCTTATTTAGAAAAAGCAGACAATTATAACAAAAGCAAACAAAGAAATTCTACTTGTGGCAAGTGTAATGTAGATTATGTGCATTTCATTAAGGGGATAGCACATCAAAAGGAGTGACCAATATCATTGCAAAAATGTAACCATATAACAATGGAAGAATGAAAAGTACAAGAGGGGAAACCACATTACCTTCTTTGTCTTCTCCAAGTCGACCTCAAGAGATTTTATCCTATCCCAAGATTCAAGGAGCATTTTGTCCTTCTCCAAGGGAATCTCCACAGGTTTTCTGCTGAGATCACTGAACATGCCCTCTAGCCTTTGAAGACGCTGTAAACAAGGACTGATTCTGTCCTCCCTTATAGTTTCAGCAGCTGGGTTCTCAATAACAGATCGAGCAGGTGAATTCGAAGGGTGGACATCTGTCAGTCTCCGTTGTGTTCTGCAAGCTAGAATACGGAAAAAGGACAGAAATTTGACAGCGAAAGCTAGCAATGCTGTCGCAAAGGTTCGTAAACTTTTGTCCTGTTGCTCCTCCTTGCCACATTTCATGGTATGGTATGAAGTGCCTGAGATGATCATGAATGTTTTTTTTTGAAAGGAAGAGATGATCATGAATGTTAACTGTAAGAAACCAGAACATGCTAAATTTACAGGCAAGAAACACAATATAAAGACTTTATAAGATTTTTTTTTTCAAGGAAAATTTACTATTAAGTTCATGAATAAGCAATAAACTTACCCACCTAACAAAGTATAAAGGGTATAATACAACTTGAAGTATCGTCGCCCACCCGCCCTCCCAATGAAGCAAAAAAGATGGAAAGAGAGGAGATAACTATGCCCCCAAAATACACACATGCTCATGGACAAAAAAACTGGCCATAAAAATTGTGTACCAACAAGAGCCTGAGATGGGAAGCATCCCCTGCCAATGAGGGAAATGGAATTACTAGGTTTGGAAAACAATAGAGAGTGGGGGAGGGGAGAGGTTTTTAGCGTTGTATGTTGATTCTCCCAAGAAACAACTCAAATCTAACTTATGTGATCAAATTGGGTTGGGGTCCCAATCCAATCCATGTTGTAGGGAATCAAAAAATTCCAATCCAGTCAAATCCCATAAAGGTGAATTGACAATTTATCTGATTCGTGTGCAACCCTACCTCCAACCACCGACCTACACACACACAAACATGAGTCACCAACTTTCGGACTCCTCACATTGCGACACATGCCCAAACTTCCAGAGCCAATTTCTCCTAGATCATGAAATTCCAAACTCCCTATTCTCAGGTGCTTTGTGTTGAGAATTATGATATCCATATTTCATATATTCTAACTTAATCAGGTAACATCTCATTTTGCATTTTAGTGATAACCTAAGGTCCCTTTCAGATGCATACTTCTTATAAATCACAGTGTCCTTTTACTCACTTTTTCTATGTGCATTTTCATAATTTGAGTAGTTGTATGCATGATTCATGAAGAATGTGACACCAAATAGAGAGACGCGCAAGGATGAGGCCAGTCAATTTGATTAGTCAACAACCCCAACAAATACTAACTTTGATGGGTTAGGTTGTATCGTAATAGGATTGGTCGTGATGGGGAAACTTGTTTATATTGCTTCCAGTTGGTGTGTGTGTGCAACCTTATCCGAGCCAACTGACATGCAGCCCAAATTTAAACCTAATATAGTTTGTAAGACACTTCTTGATTTTGGGAATGTGAAATCCTTGATTTGAATGGAAACTTAAAAGTCAGCAAGCAGATGAAGGTTCTTTGACACAGATTTAAACCTAAGTTGATCGCAGGTCTGGCTAGCTTAATTCGGTTTCAAATTCTTCCAGCTTATTACCTACCCATTTTTCTCATAAAGGGCAATGTAGAAGAAAACACAGTTTTATATGAAATGATTTAATAGTTTTGAGTCTATGGCAGCTGGATCTTCACACAGAAATTTACAAACCTAACAACCAAAAACACCAACAATTTTCAAAGTGACATGCAACAAAATTGTAAAAGTGACTTGTATAAATGGGAGAGCATTTGTGCTGAAGGATCTTTTGATATTCCACATATGCAACATGGATAATTGAAGTCCGATTCAACATGCTTGGTGACATCTAGATTGTATTAAAATATTAAGAGGTTTTAAGCATGATGTCTCAAACGAAATGGTTGAATGGCAATATCAAGAAAAGCTCCACCAACTGCTGTGTTATCCCATTGTGGAATATGGCAAGAAATGTGGAAACACCTTGCATCTTGAAAAAAGCAAGTAACAAAAGAGTCTCCAAGCCACATAGCACAGTTGTTACATAAGCTTGAATAGCAGTAAAAGGGCCATTTCTCACATTTCAAATAAACATTGTGAAGGAATAATGCCATGTCCCAATCCACATGGCACAGTTACCACATGGACAGTCCACGTGGCAATGGTCACGTTTTGAGTCCAATAAAGGGCCGCCGGCCTTAGGTATGTGGGGAATTTCTTAGAGTAAATTTTGCTATTTTATGGCACTTTACTTGGTAAGTAATTTGATATTTGTTAGGATAGTTAAGAGTTCTTGTTTTTGGTAAATTGGAATTGTGATTTTCTATTTTTCTATTTTTAGATGTAGGATTATCTGTTTATAAAAAGAGAGGAATCATGTCATTATCATTTGAGTTGAATATAGTAATATTTTCATCATTCTCTCAACTCATGTCCAACTCTTGGGTGGACTCTCTCTCTTCCCACTCTCTCCCACACACAAGGCTCCATGCGTGAATCCTCTCCATGCCAAAGCACCATCACGCACATCATTCTTCACATGATATCAGAGCCACTGATCTAGGCCATCCAACCCTACACATGGAGTAAGAAGGAAGGAAGAGGGGAGTTCACACATAAGAAGATCATCTTGTGTGTGAACATCTCCACACAACACCAAGGCCTTGAAGTTTGGGGCATCTTCACTTGACAAAGGGAGTTTTCTCAAGGACCTTAACACCTTATGCAAAGCCCAAAGAGAAGAGGAGAGAACCCGACAAGTTCTCTCTTTCATGTATTTGACACCTTACACAGAGTGTAAAAATAGAGAGAGGCTCGTTTCTTGAAGACAAAGTGCTGGAGCTTGATGTCGAGGTGACCATGAAACGCATCCAAGAAGAAATTAGAAAAAAAAATCTCTCAAGTTATACAAAGACAATATTACTCCGATAGCCACGACTTCAAAAGTTGTTAAAGAAGCAACGATTACGGAGGTGGCAAGAGAATTTGCAGTCGCATCAAAAGTAGATGGTGGAGTACATAGCCGCACCATCAACAAACCAAAAGTCACGCAAGTCATCGACCTACGCCCACCTCGACTTGAGGGGGGTGTGAAGGAATAATGCCATGTGGCAATCCACATGGCATAGTTGCCGCGTGGATAGTCCACGTGGCAGTGATCATGTTTTGAGTCCAATAAAAAGCCACCAACCCTAGGTATTTAGGGAATTGCTTGGAGTCTAAGTTTTGTCAACTTGTGGCACTTTATTTGGTAGATAATTAGAGATTTGTTAGGATAATTAGGAGTCACTATTTTTGGTAAATTGGGATTGTGATTTTCTGTTTATAGATGTAGGATTATCTCTCTATAAAGAGAGAAATCCCACCATTATCATTTGAGTTGAATACAACAATATTTTCATTATTCTCTCAACTCCTTTCCAACTCTTGCATGGACCCCTCCCTGTCTCCCCGCTCTCTCTCTCCCACACACAAGGCTCCACGCATGAATCCTCTCAACGCCAAAGCACCATCACACACATCATTCTTCACAAACATAATGGAAGAAAATTACCCAAAGCTAACTTGGTCATGGTTTTGATAACATGAACATAACTCTTGTGGCATTTATGTAAATCTTGGTTTCCCTATGACAATTATGTAAGCAAAAGTTTTTAATGCTATTTATGTAAAAATCTTTATTATTAGTTAATATGAAAATTTACTAAAAATTGTAGCACCCCCCTCCCCCCCCCCCCTCCCAAAAAGGCACAGGGCAAGAAGTTGCATGCGGTGTGGGGATATCACCAATCAGAAGGTGGTGCACTGGATGCTGAAAGTCCACATTCGTGCATCCAAAATTAAATTATGATCACAAACATTCCTCAAATTGGATGTCAACTAAAATTTAACTAAAAATTACTAACACCTTGATCATTTTGAAAAGAAAAGTTATTCCAGACCAAAATTGATGCCAGGAGACATGGTAGATATTAATAACCTTCTGAACCCTGTGTTACTCTCAAAGATGGCTGGCTCTGACTTCCTGAGTCCCCAAATGCTTTCTCAGCTGATACTACATGGCCACAATCTACAGCTTTATCTACCACAACAAAACGGTCATCGCAGCTATAATATGCAGATTGATCCATTGGTCTTACCTGGGGAAGGAAATTACAAAAATAAAAAACAATGAATAAACTATGCCCAGCATAAGTATGAAAAGAATGTTTATACCAAGGAAAAATGTGCACAACAGGAAGTAGAAATGCATAGTTGATATTAAGCATGGATCAAGGAAAAAATGAGTGTATTTTTTATGAGAACATGACTGCCTGTTAATAGAAGCTTGTGCCTCCATAAACCTACAAAAAGTATTATGATGATAAAAGCAGAAACTTGGTTCCGTTTCTAAAAGCTTAATTTACAGAAAGTAGGTAATGATAAAGAAATAGACTCTGTATTTAAGTAAGTAAAATTCCAACTGCAACCAATAAATTTTGATTCCAACCAATTGTGATTGATTGTTAAGTTCCTTTCAAGCTCAATTAAATACCTTATTCTGCAATCTCAGCTGCAGTCACATGGCTAAACGTGAGCTTCCAATGGACTTGTAGAAAATTTCACCAAACCAGTGATACCAAAGAGTTTACCTTCAAACATAAATCTAACATGATATTGAAGAAAAAAATATGTGTTGCATTGTCATCCTCTGGAATCCTCAAATCCAATTTAATTTTTTTGAAAAGTCTCAACCCAATGTATTTCCATAAATCTTTCTCTCTCTCCACATGTTATGCAGAAGTAAATAATTCCTCCTTACATGATAACTCCGATTCATCCTATCCACAATCTTTCAAGTCAACCATACAAACATATCCCTGAATGTGAACTCCAACACTGTTAATACTTGCATTGTTTGTGACTTATCTATATGTCAATAGTTTACCGTCTGCTTCTCAAAGCAAAGAGCTGTGCATGAAAAGGAAAACAGCAAAACTAAAAGAGCCTGTTGGGAGAATAAATTGAAAAGCATGTTGGAGTTGTTTGGTGTATCAAATGTTCAACGTTGCCTGCTTGAAAAAGTAAGTCTCCACTCATGGTTGTGGAATTTGTGCCTGTTGGGAATAAAGTGCCACGTGGCAACCAGTCAAGCCATGTGGTAGTCGATCAGAGGCACCAAGGGGCACCGGTTTTGAAGATTTTAGAATCTTGTTTTGGGTTTTCATAGATTGCAAGTTTTGTCTTTAGTTAGTATGTTGGTTTTTAGTAAGTTGTTTAGAGGATTTGATTTGTTAATTAGGATTTGGTCTTTCTAAAATTAGGAGATCGGATTTAGTTTGTTTCCTGTTTTAAGGGATTGTGATATGTTCTCTCTTATATAAAAAGTCTTTGTAATCTTTTCTTTTTTAAGTTACGCAATAATATTTTTAACATTTTCAACTCCTCTCCTCTCTCTTCCTCATAGTCACCAGCCACCCTCTCTCTCTCTTCTCAGCCGCTAGCCATCCTCTCTATCTCTCTGTTCCAACATGGAACAATTCCTACGTTGATTATTTTTGCTATGCCAAGGAGCCTCCATGCCTCCATGCAATGCCGAACCCAACACGATATCAAAGCCTACGGTCTAGGCTCCTTGGTGCGCATATCAAGTAAGAGTCCACACACAAGAGAAGTTGGTTCTCTTGTGCGTGCCCTCTTCTAAGCCACGTGTGGTCCTCATCTCCAATAAATCCTCCTCATCAAATCTAGTACCTTACGTGGATTAGGAGGATCGAAGATCGAAGAAGATGACCTTCGTTGCCACCATCACAACCGATGCCACGTTGGCCTCAGGAGAGGGCAAGCTGGTTGTTCCAAGAACCATCAAGTTGTAAGGTGCTTCCAACTATATCTTGTGAGCCCACGCCTTCAAGATATTTATTGAAGGCCAGGAGAAACTCAATATTCTTCTGGAAGAACCACCTGACCATAAGGATGACAAGAAGAGAAAGAAGCAAGAGCACTATATTGTCTTGAACTGGTTGATGAACTCTATGGATCCAACCATCGCTTTGAACATGCTCTATAAAAAGAGCACGTACGAGATTTGGATGACCCTTAAGAAAATGTATGCCCAAAAATCTAGTAATGCTCGTATTACTGATCTGTATCCTAGTATATGGACTGCAAGTCAAAGAGATCTCTCCTTGACTAAGTACTATGAGAAGATGGAAGCCTTGTTCAAGGAGTTGGAAATCTATGAGCCCCTTTGTGCGACAAACATGGGGAGACACGGGCTATTTGGCAATTTGCCAAATTTTTATTGGGTTAACCCCTGTTATTGAACCGCTCATTACCAGATTCTTGCATCAATGGGAAGATGGATCTTGAGACCACCTTCTACCGTCTTGAGAAGATGGAGATTCCAGATGATAAGATCACGCCTAAAGGCGATAACTCTGCACTTACGATTCCAGAGACAAATGCGGGGTGTGGAAGGGGGCGTGGTCGAGGTCCTACTCGCATCTACCCCAAATGCTAGTATGATAGACGTACAAATCATCCATAAGAAAGATGTCGGGACAAGTTCAGGAAGCCTCCATGCGGGGCTACTAGCACCTCACAGATGAATTCCTTGACTCCCGAAGATACAAGCCATGATTCGAGAAGAAAAGAAAACGACGACCGCTGCGACGATTATTGAGGTTGCCACAGAAGCAATGACTTCAAAGGTTGCAAGAGGTTACACCACGACTTCCTCCAAGGACAAAGTTGAGAACACAACGCTCAAAGAAGAAAAAGAATTATGGGGCATCTAGCCTCATCACCAAATTTATGCAAGTCATCATTCTCCCGACCTCAACTTGAGAGGGAGTGTTGGGAATAAAGTGCCATGTGACAATTGGTCAAAAGTACCAAGGGGGTGCCGATTTTGGAGATTTTAGAGTCCTATTTTGGGTTTTCTTAAATTGCAAGTTTTGTCTTTAGTTAGTATGTTGGTTTTTAGTATGCTATTTAGAGGATTTGATTTATTAATTAGGATTTGATCTTTCTAAAATTAGGAGATTAGATCTTGTTTATTTCCTATTTTAAGGGCTTATGATATGTTCTCTCTTCTATAAAAGGAGTCTTTGTAATCTTTTATTTTTTAAGTAATGCAATAATATTTTCAACATTTTCAACACCTCTCCTCTCTCTTCCTCATAACCATCGGCCACCCTCTCTCTTCTCAACTGCCAGCCATCCTCTCTCTCTCTCTCTATTCCAACGTGGAACAGTTCCCACATGGACTGTTTTTGCCACACCAAGGAGCCTCCACGTTAGCACCAAACCCAACAGTGTCAATTAGAGAAAGACGATGCAAATTGTTAAGTAAAATAAGCATCAAAGGATGGTATATGATTACAAGCAATATTTGTCCATCGCACAGGATTCAAAGGCATAAATAGCTCCTTATGTACAAAATCCAATATCATAATCATATGCAGAGCCTTTTCTTATCATTTTGTCAAATCATAGTTGTACCAACTATGCAAAGTCTTTTGTTGCTTGTTCGTTTGAGTATAATCCTTTAGTTTCATTATGAATAACAAACACATTGTAGGAAAATGACAAAAACAATTTTTCAATGCATGGCAGAAAAATTGCTAAGGATGGCTAAAGCTTACTTCCTCATGCACTGGGTCCAGACGAGCAAACTCAAAGGTTCTTGACTTTAATGGAGAGCCAAGATCATCCATATCTGACCCTGACTCTGCTGTTGATGTAGCACTAGATCTTCCCTGCAGCAGAGAACAACTTGTTGGTACAATTGTCAACATTGAAAGGGTAGTGATTCTCAATAACTTGCCTTGTGAAAGGTTGAGTGACTGTATGAACATTTCTTCTGTTCTCCACCAGGGATCCGTCTGATTTGTCTAACAAAAGTTGTTTCAGCATTATGAACAAGCTGGAAGTAATATGTAAGAGACCAGTGAGGACAGAAAATCTGTGTAGAAGTTTGACACTACCAACAAAGGGCAATTCATTACAGGAAGAATGATGCAATCAAAAATTCAGATAATAGGCAAATTTTCTTTGGGCTACTTCCAACCTTTACCAACTTCCAGAGATTTGATGATTTTCTTAGAAAATACAGTCAACAAACTTGTCTGGCTGTTTATTCAAAATTGCAGTTGTGACTGTTTAAGATGGCAAGGCCTACCCACCTTCATTATCTCAGGGTCATTCCACGGCCCTTTATTTGATTTTAAACACCCTCCTTCTGTGGGGCATGAGCAAGAGCCACCAAGAAAATCTGGCAGTTGACTGGATGAGAAATTTCAATTAGTGGACCTAAGACGTTGCATTCTCTTGTTACTGACCATATAGAAAGCAACAAGAATAACCAAACCTTGCATCAATGACTTCGAGCAATCGATGGCGAAATTTAGTCCCAAGAACCTGTCAGCACAGAACTAGTCATTCTTGTTTCCCCAAGAAAGAAGCACTCTAGTAAGTAAAGAGGTACCAAAAAACAGTAAGGAATGCCTACACCATCTGAAATACTACTACTAGGACTTCAGTTAGGACAGGCGCCACTTATGCACAGTTGTTGCTGAAGAGGTGCCTGTCCTGATTGTCTTAGGCAGATTTTTTTGTTAAGATATTATACTATATTTAATTCCTCTCTTATATCCAGTTCATTTATTTGGATTTTTTTTTTATTTTTGTATGTGTAATTTCTAGATCTCTATATGCTTGTGTGCTGTCAGGAACTAGTTTGTTTGAAGCATTTTTGGGATCAAAATGTTACAATAGGATGGAAACTAGTATTATATTAAAAGAAATAAATTTATATCATATAAAAGACAATGCTTGAATACATTGACAACCCTTGTTTTTTCAAATTGCCATATAGTTCTAAGCAGCCACTTAGCACATGCTACGCATCTTCTAGCTTGCCATTTACTGTTCAACACTTCCTAAAAACATAATGTAAAGTATTTCTTACATGTATCTTCGAAGCAGTTTTGGGATCCAAAAGGCCTTTCACAGTGTTCCATAGAAACTTGAAACCAGGACCCGCATTAACAATGAACATCTGATGGAGTGTCTGGAAAACAGGAAGATTTGGAAGTGACAAATTGCTATAGGTGCCTTACTAAAAGCCGCAATGTGTTATGACCATAAAAGCCAGTACCTCTGGATAGCAATTTCCATCTATCTTTTGCATGCCGAGCAGAAGGTCCCTTGCAGTCTTGCTGAAAGTTTTGAGACCCTAGAAGGACAAATTAAAACAAAGAAATGCAATGACGTGCAAAACAAATTTTACCAAATGAAAATCCAATCAGAAATTCCTTTGCATTACAGAACATAAGCCTGAGAAAGAGGTAAGGTTAACATACCACACCATGAACGTCTAGTATAGTGGTGTTGGAATTAATGTGTATTTTTGCAGCAATTGAACAGGCAGGGAACTTCTCGAGGAGAGCCCTTTCAAACTCCTGTACATGGTACTTCAGGTACCTCTCCAGGGTGGTGACATGCATAAGTTTATTCGGCTCAACTTTTCCAAGTCTTTCAATATAAACAGGCCTCCCTTCTCTGTCAACTCCATGGTACCCTTGGGGGTAGTACTGCAGAACCTCCCCAAGTTCATGAAATTCAAAGTCCTGCCCGTACAATTAGCACATCCACAAGATTAAGACAAAAACAAAATATTGCCATAAACTGGGATAATCAATCACAGGGCCCATCTTCTCACCTCTAATATTGTGTCCGTAGAATACTCTTTTCTCCAGCACAACATTTCGGCCCACATCTCTATAGCTTTTTCAATATCAAATTTCCTAGCCTTCAAAAATCTGAAAACCATGAAAATAACTCTCAAGCATTGAAAGAAGGAAATTAAACAAGAAGTAGCTAAGGTTGCCAATCGATACCGATAAGTGAAATAGCTATTCTACGGATTTATTTCCAAGGCAGTAATACTGCCTCAGTTCTAGGAAAAACAGGACTTGCTAACAAAATGCAATGCTCAGGTATGATGTCTTCGCTGCAAAGTCTGCATATGTCATTGTGTAGACATTGAGCAGCTGAGAGGTAAATATGCCTGCTATGATTTGAAGCGCGCGAGAGACGAAAGATGATAAAGAGGAAAGATGACAACCTCAGCATTGTATGATAATCGTCATGCCTGTCAGGCAAGAGATCCCTAGACATCAGCTCCCGGCGAAACGCGCAGACGGCATGCTCCTCGTCAACATCCCGAATATCCTCTATCGACACAGAGGGGGACCTACAGTCCACTTTCCTCTTCCCTCTCTTCTTGAGGGAATGCGTTATCTTAGACGAAGCAGTGAGCGCCTTCTTCTTGAAAGCCCCAATCTTGGTCCTTCTCCTCTCGTCCTCGGAGTTGTCGAAATCCGATCTCCTCTCCCTCCTCTCGTCGTGCGCCGCCGACGACCCTTCCGTACCTTCAACAACACATTTGCCACAATAACTACGCAGCACACAAAGGCCACATCCAACTCGATCAGGACATCTCAAAGTTCGCGTCGAAAGAAACAACAACCTCACCTGACATTCTCTTTTTTTTTTAATTTTATTTTTCCCCTGAAGAACCTCCCAACTTTGAGATTCCCACCTTCAGGTCAACAACAGAGGAGAAGCATATCCATCCACGGGTCGAAAACTCCAAATCTCTGCCTGCCTTCCTCCTCCTGCACGAGAAGTCCTTCACGGAGATCTCTGCATTAAACATCCACAGGGCGACCCTTGAGCTCATTATAATCAAACAAAGAGAAACCGAGACAGCACAAACTTATATTATATTATATCATTTTATATTATAAGAAAAAGAAAAGCAAACTCTAATAATGATAAAACAAAAATCACCACGGAAATAATTCCTGATGTGATCTGATCTGATCTGATCTGATCTGACGATGGAACGGAACAGAAGAGAAGAGAAGAAAAGACGGTGGGTGCGACACGGCAAAACTCGAGAAGCCCATGACGCGCATTGCCTCCCCCCGCCGGTACGGTGAGAGAGAGTCGCATCCCGCGAACATCATAACTCTCCCCCATCCCTCAAGCATATTAACAACGCCGCCATTTATTGCACCAGAGACAGAGAGGGAGGGAGAGAGAGAGAGAGAGAACAACTCACTCCAGTCAGTCAGTCAGTCAAGTCAGTCACAAGTGGCCCATAAATCCTCCCGCAATGGAATGAATAGAATGAATGATGGCTGCTCGATTACTTCCCGCAAGACACCACCGACCAACACCACTTTTCACCACCGCCAAGATGCGTCGTAACGCAAAGGGAAGCGAGCGGCACCAACATAACATAATAGTAGAAATAATAATCCGTACGTAACGAAGGAAAGGAGATCGAACCATACCGAGATTACCTACGAGAACAAAAAAAAAAAAAAAGATCGATTACCTCGTGACTGCTCACTTCTTCTTCGCAGATCCGAGGGAATCCGGTGGCGGTGCCAAGATTGCAACTTTTTTGTCGATTGGGGTCGCGGATCTGCTGCGATTTGCGGGGGATGGAAAATGTTGTGGGGGTGATTCCCGTGTGAATACCTTTTTGGCTTTGGTTGCGGGAGGGAAGGGAACAACGTCAACACCAGCAGCAGGCAGCAGCGGCTGCTCTCTCTCTCTCTCTCCCCCCTCACCCCCCACACCCCTTCTTCCTCAACCCTCTCCGTATCTCTTCGGAATAAGGGTAAAATGGTAAATTCGGAGATTGCTTTCAAGAGTGGTGCCATGTCCACGTCTGGTTTTTTTATCTTTTCGTCTTTTTTCTGTGGTAGTGCCTATTTGCGTGTCGGCCCACGTTGTCCTTTTCAAATCGCGGTTCCGTAGAATATCGCAGAGGGACTATCCTGTGATCCTGATTTGTTTCGAGGGGTTTGTGGATGTTGTTGTAGTGCTACTTGTCCTTGGTTTGTGCGCGATTAAATCGGTAAGCGGGTCCATGGAGGCGGCGCGAGAGGTGGTCGGGGGGACTGTAGTTACCGTGACGCAGTCGGGGATTCCTCCTTCTGTGGGAAAAATTTTATAATGGATTTATGTTTTCGGAAAAGAGAATATGCGTGTCTCAAAAGGGGAAAATCTGTTTTTCCCTATTTGCGTATATTTACTTCTTTGAATAAAAAACTTATATATTCACGTCCGTTTTACATGAACATCGGGATGCGTTTACCCTTTTATTCCATGCATCTACCCAATATCTTACGACGTTACTTACACGGGCGTCCTATCCTCCGAATGCTAAAATAAATATCATTTGAACACTAATTATCAGCCAGTCGATCATAGTCGAATGATCATAAATGAAATTTTCATATTTGAGCTGTGTGATTACATGGGACGTATGGAATCTGCTGCCATAAAAAAAAAATCAAAAAGTATAAAAATATATCATGCTACATGTTTCAAAATGCACTGACCTAACACATCAATGTAAGGTGATCCTGCACTACTGTAAAATGATTATAATTGATTTTACATCAATTTAAATTAATTTTCCATGATTTTGCATCAATTTAAAGTGATTCTAAATGATTTTGCATCAATATAAAGTAATTTATGGTAATTTTATACCGATGCAAAACAGACATGAAGTAATTTTGCACCGATGCGTCATGATAACACATTGCAAAATACATCAACTTTTATGTTTTTGTACCTGAACCATAAAAAAAATCGACAAATGTAAATGCAAATGATCTTTTCTTTTAGGCTCCATTTGAAAGAAATTAGCCGGTGGATATCTTTCCTTAGAGTTTTTGTTGGAGTTTTCTGAAAATTTTTTATATCAGATCAAACGAAACTTCACTCCACTTTTAATATTAAACAAATAATCACTAAATCATACACTCATACTTTTAATATTAAATAAATATCCGTTAACAATATATTAATCATTTTATCTCCCACCTATCCCACTACTTATTTAGCCAACTAAACGAACACCTCTATCAATCATTTAATCCTACGATAAGTTTTGGATTTAAGATTTTAGATTTAGGAATTAGGATTTAGGGTGTATGAAAAGTGATTTTACATGTGACAAGTGATTTTTCACTTGGTGTAACGAGCGCGTGCCCCAGACGCCTTTTAAGACGTCTGGGAGGTGGCCCAGACGTCTGTAAAGACGTCTGGGATCACATCCAGACGTCTGACCAGACGTCCGGGATAGTTTACAGACGTCTGGCGAACAGTTATGCTCGCAAGGGATATTCGTCTGCGCGCCTGTGCGCGCAGACCTGCGATTCTGCCCTTTTTCTCTGCGGCTGCAGGCGGCTGCGACCGCCTTCTCTCTCCTCTCCGCGCGGCGTTAAAAGGGGGGGGCGCGCCTCCCCTCCCGTCTCCACCATCTTCCTCCTTCTCCTGCCTGTGTGCGAGAGCGAGCGGATGCGAGGGCGCAGCGGCAGCGGCAGCCGCAGTGAGCGCGGAGGAGCTGCGGCGTGCGAGGGCGGGGCTCTGCCGTGAGGGCGAGCTCGCCAGGAGCGGCTTGGCCGGCCGGGGGAGGGCGCAGGGGACGCAGAGCGTCGCGGAGAGGGACCTGCTGCGGGCGGAGCAGCGTACGCGCGAGGTGCGACGCGGGCGGCGTCGCGAGCGGAGGCCGAGCAGGGCTCTGATTCTGGAAAAATTTCCAGAATCAGACGTCTGGATTGATATCCAGACGGCAAGGTCGACGTCTGTGAGATCATACAGACGTCTGAAAGGTGAGTTTCCGCTTTCTTCTTCGTTTTTGTCGACTGACCGTACTGAGGGAGGGGGGTTGGCTGTGCGCAGGTTCTCTGATTCGTCATCTTTGCGAATCAGACGTCTGGAATTTGTACCAGACGGCGGGAGTGACCTCCAGACGTCCGGAGTGACCATCGGACGTCTGGGATCTAGGAAAGACGTCCCCACAGACTTCTGGACGTCCGGGGAACCAAGCCGAACAGGTAATTCTCTGATCCACCGTTTAAGACGTCTGGAAGGAGTTCCAGACGTCTGATTTTGCACAGTATTGTCTTTCTCGACCCGTTTAGGGCCCGTTTGGGCTCCGTTTTCCGCGATTCGAGTTGCGTTCGTTTCAGAATTAATTCCTCTACCCGCCTACAGTAGCTATACCCTGTTTTGAGACTCTCCTTGTGTTTGATCCTTGTGATAGGACCTCGTTCGGTTGCAGTCTTGAGAGTCGCGGAGGCGCGCGGGATTCCCGATCACGCCCCCATTACTCCCGTTGTACCTGGTAGAGTGGTTTTAAGTATTAATAAAATCTGTTAAAGTATGGAACCATAACTAGAACCTAGGGCATTGCATGAATCCTAGGAATGAGAAATATATGGAATGATAGCTCCTAGGTGTTGCATGAATCCTAGGGCCGGAAAACTAGATTGTATGATAGATCCTAGGATATGGCATGAATCCTAGGGTGGAAAAACTAGTGGAATGTATATTACTGCAGTCTTGGAAAATTGGAAAGGAATATATAAAGCTGCCTGTAAAATTAATTAACAGCTGCCTGTTACGAATAAAGAAACATGTTTGAGATCATGGATTTTGAGAATGTGAATCTGGAAAGTGAAACATATGATGTTCTGAGATAAAGAGCTGGAACCCTACGGGGAATTAGGAGTGGAACTCCTGGAAAGAAAAAGGAATGGAACTGAGATGTACTTTGTACTGTCTCTTGGGTACGCAGTACCAAGGGAAGTACCTGTACCTGTTTAGTGCAGAGTGGGGCCAGCCGCCCCAGGGACCCGGGGTTAGGATTGGCTGCTCTGTACCGACTTGTTGGCCCTCGTGTACGTAGTACCGAGGAGAGCTAGTAGTGTTAGGAGAGTACTAGCTACCCCACGGGCCCCGGGGTTCTGCTAGCCTCCTTCACCTACTTGTTAGGCCCACTAGGGCAAACCAGGGTAGTCAGGCGAGGGTGCGCGGACTGTGGAGGGGCAAGGCCCCGGTTTGGTTACTGTGGAGGGGTTGGACCCCTGTTACTGAGAGGGCTCTGCCCTGGTTCCGTGCTGTGCTTTGGGCGCACCCGTTAACGGAAACGACTGACCGCGTGCCAGTGCGGGCTAGCTACCTGTGCGTTTATCGCGCGTGCCGTAGTCACCGTTACGTCTGTCAGTGACCTTGGGGTGGTTGACTGAGGGTAGGATCACCACGGGGGACTCTCCCGGCCAGGAGAGCACCACGTGCTACTTCTACTTTTGGAAAAGACTGCAATCAAGATCGTCCCACGAGGACATCCGAGATCAAGTATAGGATCTGAGAAGTAAATGAAATAGTGAGAAAAATTGAAAGATGTAAATAAAGGAAGTAATAGAACATAACAGCTACTGTACACTCTACTGTTGCCTTTAGTTAGTTTGCCACTCTACTTAGCGTTTTGCTGACGTGTTACACTCGTTACCTTTTTCAGGACCAGGTGTTGAGCAGCCAGGGTCGGCGGCTGCAGAGGACGCTGGGCCGAGTAGGGTCCAGTAGAGTTACCACAGCTTTGTACCCCCTTTTTGTTTCTGTTCTAGTGAGTAGTTTCTGTTTCCGCTGTACCTTCTTTACCTGCAGTTTTTGTTATATGATAAATGTTGTTTTACTGTTGTGGTGGTGCCTACTGTAGTAGTTTCTTTCCTTACTGCTGTACTTTCTTACTGTTAGTTATATTCATGCTGAATGTGGTTTATTTTACTGTCTTTTGGTTACTTCCTCGTTGGACGACTGGGTCTTGGGATTAGTCGAGTCGGTCCGGTTCTCGTGTCTCGTAGGGACTCGGGAATCGGGTCGTTACAAGATGGTATCAGAGCAAGGTCGTCCCGAGAAGTGAATCAACTGACTGGAAAATAACCAATTCACATGTTTATAGCTAGAGTAGCCACCACAACATATCTCTTGACATGAGCTCTTAGAAGTGTTGTTAGGTACCGTCTGTTTTGACGTTTCCGTTTTGTTTCGCCTCTCCTTGCAGGAGATGCCTCGTCGTGGGACTGGCGAGACTGGCCGCGGGCGCGGCCGAGGGCGAGGTCGGCGAGGTGGACGTGCTGTCGTTGACGTCTCGGTGGACCAGCCACCACTCCCTGGCATCCAGGCCCAGGACCTCGCCAGACTGATACGGGATATTGTACGAGAGGAGCTCCACCCACCGCCCCGAGCACCTCCTCCTGGGGTTGCAGAGGGGGAGTCCTCTGTGGGACCACGCGACGGACGCGGCGCTGGACACGAGGGAGGGGATGGGCCCCTGCCGCCCCCACCTTCCTCCGACACTTCTGTACACGAGGCACCTTCGCCTGGAGGTGCACCAGCACCTCCCCTACAGCACCACTTCGAGCTTTTCGGACAGTTCCGGAAGCTGAAGCCCCCCTCCTTCAAGGGGGATGAGGACCCGACCGAGGCAGAGGACTGGCTTGAGCAGCTGGAGAAGATCTTCGACACCCTTCGCCCCCCGGTGGAGTGCCGCGTGGCCTTTGCCACGTACCAGCTGGAGAGTGCGGCACACCGGTGGTGGAGGGCGGTCCGGGGACAGGAGAGGGACGAGCCGACGTGGGACCAGTTCGTCACCCTCTTCTGCGAGCAGTACTTTCCCCAGACGTGGCAGGACCAGAGGAGGCGGGAGTTCCACACTCTCCGCCAAGGGACGATGACCGTGAGCGCGTACCGCACGCGTTTCTTGGAGCTGTCCCGCTTTGCAGCGACAGCGGTAGCCACTGAGGAGGAGCGCCTTTGGAGGTTCACCGAGGGGCTCCGGCCTGCGATCCGGGGGTATGTCAAACCCCTGAAGCTGCCGACGTTTTCGAGGGTGGTAGAGGCAGCTATGACTTACGAGGAGACCAACCCGTCCGCGCGAGAGACCGACGGCGGGCGGAAGAGGCCCTTTTAGCCAGACTTCTCACAGGGCCGGCGAGAACGGAGACACGTGGCATCCGCAGGAGAGTCGTCACGTTGTGCAGGGCCATCAGTGGCCTTTGGGGGCCCTCGACAGGGGCCAGTCGCCAGCACCGGACCCCCGCCTAGCCGACAGCAGGGACTCACTGAGGGCGGGAGTCGGGTTCCCCTCTGCTACCAGTGTGGCCAGCCGGGCCACGTCAGGAGGGACTGCCCATCTAGGGCAGGAGGTCAGCAGATACTTCCCGCGCAGAGCACTGGAGGGCGCGCAGGAGGCCGCGGTTTCCAGGCGCGAGGAGGAGGACCGCAGTCGCGAGGAGGGTACCGGCCAGCACCTACCCGTCCGACGCAGAGTGTGGCTGCTTCGTCCGCACCTAGAGCTGAGGGGCGTATCAACGCCCTAACACACAGGGACGCCAGAGCTTCGGGATCCGTGGTAGCAGGTATGGTTTCAGTTTCTGGCAGACTCGTTTACACGCTTTTCGATTCCGGCGCTACGCACTCGTTTGTCGCAGCCAGTTTCGCAGTTAGTTTGGACCAGGATTATACATTGTTAGAGAATCCGTTCGTAATCAGAGGTCCGAGTGGTCAGCTATTTGTAGCTGAGGAGGTGTACACGGGTTGCGGGGTCAGCATCGGGGGACACAGCCTGCCAGCTGACCTGATTATGATACAGATGGAGGACTTTGGAGTGATTCTGGGGATGGATTGGCTGTCCGCTTACCACGCCTTGGTAGACTGTTTTGAGAGGAAGATTGTCTTCTCCATTCCGGAGTTGCCTTCCTTCGAGTTTCACGGGCAGCCAGTGGACGGAGGTTTCAGGTGCATTTCGGCACTTCGGGCGGCGAGACTTTTGGGCCAGGGGTGTGAGGGCTTCTTACCTTGTGTGGTGGCAGAGCACAGCCCCGTGGCAGACTTCCAGAGCATCCCGGTGGTCAGAGAGTACCCCGACGTGTTTCCAGACGAGTTACCAGGACTACCGCCCGAGCGTGAGATCGAGTTTGAGATCTCACTAGTACCAGGGACCAGCCCCATCTCCACCGCGCCATACAGGATGGCACCACTTGAGCTGCGAGAGCTCAAGTCTCAGTTGCAGGACCTTTTGGAGAAGGGTTTCGTGAGGCCCAGTGCGTCTCCTTGGGGAGCCCCGGTACTGTTTGTGAAGAAGAAGGATGTGACCCTACGCCTTTGTGTGGACTACCGACAGCTGAATAGGGTCACCATCAAGAACAGATATCCGCTGCCGAGGATTGACGATTTGTTTGACCAGTTGCGGGGTGCCACGGTGTTTTCCAAGATCGACTTGAGGTCTGGATACCACCAGTTGAGGATCAGGGAGACCGACGTCTCCAAGACAGCTTTCTGCACCCGGTACGGACACTACGAGTTTTTGGTCATGCCGTTTGGGCTGACCAATGCCCCCGCTGCTTTCATGGACCTGATGAACCGGGTGTTCAGACCGTACTTGGACCAGTTTGTGGTGGTTTTCATAGATGATGTACTCATCTATTCTAGAGATCGGACGCAGCACGGACAGCACTTGCGGATGGTTCTGGACACTCTGAGACGACACAAGCTGTACGCCAAATACAGCAAGTGCGAGTTCTGGTTGAGGGAGGTGACCTTTTTGGGTCATGTGATCTCTGGAGACGGCCTGGCGGTGGATCCCGCCAAGGTCGAGGCAGTGCTCAGGTGGGAGAGACCACGTTCAGTCACTGAGATTCGCAGTTTCCTGGGACTGGCAGGTTACTACAGACGGTTCATCAGAGGGTTTTCGCAGATTGCACGTCCTATGACACAGTTGACTCGGAAGGATGTGCCTTTCGCTTGGACAGACGCCTGTGAGGCATGTTTTCTGGAGCTGAAGGAGAGGTTGACCTCGGCTCCCGTGCTCACCATCCCTGACAGTAGTGGCGGGTTCGTTGTGTACACGGACGCTTCCTTGCAGGGGTTAGGAGGTGTGCTCATGCAGAGGGGTCACGTGGTCGCTTACGCTTCGCGGCAACTGAAGCCCCATGAGCATACCTACCCTACCCACGATCTAGAGTTGGCAGCTGTTGTCTTCGCGCTGAAGACATGGAGGCACTACTTGTACGGTGAGACCTTCGAGATTTTTACAGATCACAAGAGCCTCAGATATCTTTTTGACCAGAAGGAGCTCAACATGAGACAGAGACGTTGGTTGGAGCTCCTGAAGGACTACGACTGCAGCATCTCCTACCACCCAGGAAAGGCCAATGTGGTGGCTGACGCCTTGAGCCGTAAGGCGCCCGCACGCTTGGCCAGTCTACAGTTACAGAGTTGGAGCCTTTTGGAGGAGGTGGGCAGTTGGCGACCTCTAGAGTTACGAGGGTACTGTGGGGCAGTGACGGTGACACGGCAGACCAGGCCAGAGTTGATAGACCGCATCATCACGGGACAGATGGCCGATCCGTACTTGCAGTCTTTGCGCGACAGAGTACTATCAGGGGACCCAGGGGACTTCTCTTTCACAGACCAGGTGTTACGCTTGAGGGGACGGCTGTGCGTCCCCAGAGACGAGGAGCTGTTGAGAGAGCTCCTGACTGAGGCACACGGTTCCAGATTCACCATACATCCCGGAAACACGAAAATGTACCATGACTTGAGACGCGAATTCTGGTGGAGAGGGATGAAGCGGGATGTGGGTGAGTTCGTGCAGCAGTGCTTAGTGTGCCAGCAAGTGAAAGCCGAGCATCAGAGGCCTGCAGGGCCGCTTCAGCAGCTTCCAGTGCCAGAGTGGAAGTGGGAGAGCATCACCATGGACTTGGTGGTGGGCTTACCTGTTACCCAGCGAGGACACGACGCAGTCTGGGTAATAGTGGATAGATTGACGAAGACGGCACGATTCTTGCCGATCCGAGTCACTTTGGGACCAGCACAGTTGGCAGAGAGGTATATCCGTGATGTGGTGTGACTACACGGAGTTCCGCGGGAGATCGTATCCGACCGAGATACCCGCTTTACGTCCCAGTTTTGGGCTGAGTTTCAGCAGGCTTTGGGGACGAGGTTGAGGTTTAGCACGGCTTACCACCCCCAGACAGACGGACAGTCGGAACGCACGATACAGACACTTGAGGACCTTTTGCGTGCCTGTGTACTAGACTGGAGGGGCTCTTGGGAGGAGCACCTGCCCCTGGCGGAGTTTGCATACAACAACAGTTATCACTCGAGCATCGGCATGGCTCCCTACGAGGCTCTGTACGGACGGAAGTGCACGGCACCCTTGAGTTGGGTTGAGGTGGGGACCAAGTGGGAGGTTGGCCCCAGGTTGATCCGGCAGAGTCAGGAGGTAGTTGAGCAGATCCATAGACGACTCCGCACTGTCAGGAGCAGACAGAAGAGCTACGCAGATCGCAGACGTAGAGAGGTGCAGTTCGAGGTTGGGGACCACGTCTTTCTTCGTGTTTCGCCCATGAAGGGTTTACAGCGGTTTGGGGTGAGAGGGAAGCTCGCGCCGAGGTTCGTGGGGCCCTTTGAGGTCCTGGAGCGGGTTGGACCCGTTGCTTACAGACTTGCCCTTCCCCCGCAGCTTTCTGGTGTGCACGACGTGTTCCACGTGTCCAACCTCAGGAAGTACGTAGCCGATCCCCGCCACGTACTGAGTCACGAGAGCGTCGAGGTGAGCGACGACCTGACCTACCCCGAGCGGCCAGTACAGATCCTAGACCGAGCAGTCCGCAGGTTGAGACGAAAGCAAGTACCCCTGGTAAAGGTTTTGTGGAGGAGCCAGCGGTACGAGGAGGCTACCTGGGAGCCTGAGGCGGCAATGCGGGAGCGGTACCCAGAGCTTTTCGCGGGTACGTCTTTTCGGACCGGCTTCGGTCCTCTTTGAGTTTGTTATGGTTATTCGGACATCCTTTTCCCGCACACTAGTTGGCGCAAGTTTCGGGGACGAAACTTCCTTTGAGTTTGTTATATTGTAACGAGCGCGTGCCCCAGACGCCTTTTAAGACGTCTGGGAGGTGGCCCAGACGTCTGTAAAGACGTCTGGGATCACATCCAGACGTCTGACCAGACGTCCGGGATAGTTTACAGACGTCTGGCGAACAGTTATGCTCGCACGGGATATTCGTCTGCGCGCCTGTGCGCGCAGACCTGCGATTCTGCCCTTTTTCTCTGCGGCTGCAGGCGGCTGCGACCGCCTTCTCTCTCCTCTCCGCGCGGCGTTAAAAGGGGGGGGCGCGCCTCCCCTCCCGTCTCCACCATCTTCCTCCTTCTTCTCCTGCCTGTGCGCGAGAGCGAGCGGACGCGAGGGCGCAGCGGCAGCGGCAGCCGCAGTGAGCGCGGAGGAGCTGCGGCGTGCGAGGGCGGGGCTCTGCCGTGAGGGCGAGCTCGCCAGGAGCGGCTTGGCCGGCCGGGGGAGGGCGCAGGGGACGCAGAGCGTCGCGGAGAGGGACCTGCTGCGGGCGGAGCAGCGTACGCGCGAGGTGCGACGCGGGCGGCGTCGCGAGCGGAGGCCGAGCAGGGCTCTGATTCTGGAAAAATTTCCAGAATCAGACGTCTGGATTGATATCCAGACGGCAAGGTCAACGTCTGTGAGATCATACAGACGTCTGAAAGGTGAGTTTCCGCTTTCTTCTTCGTTTTTGTCGACTGACCGTACTGAGGGAGGGGGGTTGGCTGTGTGCAGGTTCTCTGATTCGTCATCTTTGCGAATCAGACGTCTGGAATTTGTACCAGACGGCGGGAGTGACCTCCAGACGTCCGGAGTGACCATCGGACGTCTGGGATCTCGGAAAGACGTCCCCACAGACTTCTGGACGTCCGGGGAACCAAGCCGAACAGGTAATTCTCTGATCCACCGTTTAAGACGTCTGGAAGGAGTTCCAGACGTCTGATTTTGCACAGTATTGTCTTTCTCGACCCGTTTAGGGCCCGTTTGGGCTCCGTTTTCCGCGATTCGAGTTGCGTTCGTTTCAGAATTAATTCCTCTACCCGCCTACAGTAGCTATACCCTGTTTTGAGACTCTCCTTGTGTTTGATCCTTGTGATAGGACCTCGTTCGGTTGCAGTCTTGAGAGTCGCGGAGGCGCGCGGGATTCCCGATCACGCCCCCATTACTCCCGTTGTACCTGGTAGAGTGGTTTTAAGTATTAATAAAATCTGTTAAAGTATGGAACCATAACTAGAACCTAGGGCATTGCATGAATCCTAGGAATGAGAAATATATGGAATGATAGCTCCTAGGTGTTGCATGAATCCTAGGGCCGGAAAACTAGATTGTATGATAGATCCTAGGATATGGCATGAATCCTAGGGTGGAAAAACTAGTGGAATGTATATTACTGCAGTCTTGGAAAATTGGAAAGGAATATATAAAGCTGCCTGTAAAATTAATTAACAGCTGCCTGTTACGAATAAAGAAACATGTTTGAGATCATGGATTTTGAGAATGTGAATCTGGAAAGTGAAACATATGATGTTCTGAGATAAAGAGCTGGAACCCTACGGGGAATTAGGAGTGGAACTCCTGGAAAGAAAAAGGAATGGAACTGAGATGTACTTTGTACTGTCTCTTGGGTACGCAGTACCAAGGGAAGTACCTGTACCTGTTTAGTGCAGAGTGGGGCCAGCCGCCCCAGGGACCCGGGGTTAGGATTGGCCGCTCTGTACCGACTTGTTGGCCCTCGTGTACGTAGTACCGAGGAGAGCTAGTAGTGTTAGGAGAGTATTAGCTACCCCACGGGCCCCGGGGTTCTGCTAGCCTCCTTCACCTACTTGTTAGGCCCACTAGGGCAAACCAGGGTAGTCAGGCGAGGGTGCGCGGACTGTGGAGGGGCAAGGCCCCGGTTTGGTTACTGTGGAGGGGTTGGACCCCTGTTACTGAGAGGGCTCTGCCCTGGTTCCGTGCTGTGCTTTGGGCGCACCCGTTAACGGAAACGACTGACCGCGTGCCAGTGCGGGCTAGCTACCTGTGCGTTTATCGCGCGTGCCGTAGTCACCGTTACGTCTGTCAGTGACCTTGGGGTGGTTGACTGAGGGTAGGATCACCACGGGGGACTCTCCCGGCCAGGAGAGCACCACGTGCTACTTCTACTTTTGGAAAAGACTGCAATCAAGATCGTCCCACGAGGACATCCGAGATCAAGTATAGGATCTGAGAAGTAAATGAAATAGTGAGAAAAATTGAAAGATGTAAATAAAGGAAGTAATAGAACATAACAGCTACTGTACACTCTACTGTTGCCTTTAGTTAGTTTGCCACTCTACTCAGCGTTTTGCTGACGTGTTACACTCGTTACCTTTTTCAGGACCAGGTGTTGAGCAGCCAGGGTCGGCGGCTGCAGAGGACGCTGGGCCGAGTAGGGTCCAGTAGAGTTACCACAGCTTTGTACCCCCTTTTTGTTTCTGTTCTAGTGAGTAGTTTCTGTTTCCGCTGTACCTTCTTTACCTGCAGTTTTTGTTATATGATAAATGTTGTTTTACTGTTGTGGTGGTGCCTACTGTAGTAGTTTCTTTCCTTACTGCTGTACTTTCTTACTGTTAGTTATATTCATGCTGAATGTGGTTTATTTTACTGTCTTTTGGTTACTTCCTCGTTGGACGACTGGGTCTTGGGATTAGTCGAGTCGGTCCGGTTCTCGTGTCTCGTAGGGACTCGGGAATCGGGTCGTTACACTTGGAAAGTAATTTTTATCTTTTATTTTAAGGTTTAGGAGTTAAGAGGACTCTTTTGCAATACGACCTTCCCACCTAAAGTCTAACTCCATTACCTTGATTCCCTTCTCATCCCAATTTAATTCCATTGAGAGGTGAACTTTCTTACAATTTCACAAGGGGGACCACTCTTCTCTCCATGTTGTGTGACACTCTCTTCCCATTGAATTTTAAAACCCATGATCAATGCTCCTTAATTGCTTCCTAATTCCATGCATAACTCTCCAATATTTGGGAAGGGATCCACTAATTAAAGAGATGGCTATCACTCCTCCTCCTCCTCCATCCTCCCATCATTTTTGCACACAAAGAAGAAGAGAAAGGAGAGGGGGTTGTCCTCTCCTCCTACTCGACCACCCTCCTCATCTCCTCTCACGCATCTTCACCACCACGATGTCGCCATCACCGCCACACCGGAGAGGAGGACGAGCGTTGCATTCCACCGCGTGCCTACTGCATCTATTGCATTGTGGAGGTCTCCATGCTCCCCATCTCCATTAGCTCGCATGGGTGACAACACACGAGCCTTCACACCATGTCTCTAAACATCACCGTGCTTCCACACTTCTAAGGGGGGCGCCCACGCAAGTTTGCCTCTTCTTTTCCATCCTTATTTTATTTCAATACCTTTGTGAACATAAAAAAGGATGTAAATATGCATATGAAATCGTCGTTGTTTTGAAAATATGTTGTAGTATAGTTGACAAAATCATACAAAACACTTAAATTTATAAAGTTCAGAATCAAATTAGAGTCCGAGGTCATTCGCATGGAGCAATTATGGTAATTCAATTCACTAATCACAATATAACAAATGATAGCAATTGAGATCAATAAAATGCTCAAGATAATATTTCGATAAAGAAATAGAGAGTCAGTGCAAAAAGATTGGGTTAAAAATGATGATTTGAATTACCAAATTAACCCTTAAATTTAAGCTCACATATTTCTCAAATAAATGAACAGTATCTTCAACCACTTATCCTAGCTAAATATTTCCACAGTAAATCAGAACCAAGCACTAGCAAGAATCAAACGTCAGTATAAGGCCTCAGATGCCTTAACTCAAATCCTCAAAGAACCAACAAAGGCATAGCAACAGATCACCAATAGAGGCGCAAGGGCCTCAAAAGCTAAGTGTTGAGAGAGGGAGGGCACGGATCCCAAGGCAGAGCAAAACCCACCCCCCTCTCTCTGATTCTCTTTCTCTTTTCTCAGCTCAGACAAACCACACTCAGGTTTCTAGGTAAACAGATCCACCACCCAGACCCGCGAGGCGTGAGAGCGGGAGAAGGCGTGGACAAGCACGTGAGTGGGTATGTTCGGGCATGTGTGAGGGACCTCACCCCCCGTGCGTTCGAGGCAATAAGGCACTGTGCCTTTTTTCTTTTATGTGCTGTTGAAGGCTTTTCCCCGAACGATGTGGGACTAAAGCCCCACTTCTTCTCTTCGCACAGCAGTAGCTGCTACCTCTGATTGAGGTTGATGAAGGCTTTGGCAGCTGCAATTGAGGAACTGGGAGGGCTCCTGGATGTATTCCACAATGCCTAGGGATGGCAGCATTGAAGAACACGACTGGGAGATGGAGAACGAAGCCGGAGAAGGAGGTGGTAGTGGCGGAGCTCCGGTGTTCACCTGAAATGCAAAAGATGGCCTTTTGGCCTTGTCAAAACAGCTCAGGAGGATTGCCTGGAAGAGGCAAACGTGATGGTGGTGGTGGTGTGTGGTGCGAGCGTGTGTACGTGCGTAGCGAAGGCAGAGAGAGTGCGTGAAGGTGGTTATGTTCGGCAAGAGCGTGGAGCGATTAATAAACCTAATAAGGTTAGGGCTTTTGATCAGGAGGCTGTGGTGATGCTTCTGGGAGTGGTGGCGAGGTCGCCAGAGGTACGCCAGCGCTGAGGAAGGCGGAGGTGGAACATCTGTATGGGTCAGTGTACCTAAAGTCTAAAGGCATAAAGAGAGTCAGGGGAAGGAGAAGAGTCAAAGAGGGGTAGTGGTGGACGAAAAGAGAGCGGAGGCGATGTCGACTATGATTGGCCAGTGCTCGAGATGAAGATGCTCTGGAGATGAGGACAATGATGAGGAAGGGGCCGAAGAGCTCCTCGCAGATATGGTGAGGCACAGAATGAAGAGAGGAAGGCAGTGGGCGAGGAAGCTGGAGGAAGAGGGTCACTGGAGACGATCTCGGAGCTGGCTGGAGGTAGAGGAAGAAGGGGTTTTCTATGCCAAAAACTCGGTAAAGAGCAAGGCCTTGCGAGGGGGGTTCTTTTAAGGTTTAAGGGTAGATTTCAAGCTTGGGAAGAAGCTCGAGAAGCTCAAAATTTTGGGGAATAAGATCCTTGAAATCCTTGTGTTCGCATGACCTTTAGGGCCCAAATCAATTTCCAAGATGTGGTTCAACTGATTGGGAAAGTTATCAGGATCAATCCCTCCAATTTTGGAGGGATTTGGTCAAGAAATCAAGGAGAAATCCCAGATTGAAGGTAGGATGCTTTGGGTTCACACTGTTAATAGCGGAAGGGACCATTTTGAAGAGAAAAACGAGAAGTTAGAGGGCTAGATGCAAAGATTTCGAAAATTGAGGGCTAAATGTAAGAAATAGAGTTTTGAAGGGTTAAATTGTAAACTAGGTCAAGATGAATTCTGATTGGGTTCAAATTTTGGTATAAACCTAATTTAGATTCAAGGAGTCTAATGGTGAAGTTGGATTTTAGTTTTGACCAATTTTGACTGGATAATTTGCATAAAAACCCAAATTAGGGTAAAATTCCGTCTGAGACTCTATTCAAGGTCAAAATAGGTTCAAATGGTCAAACAAAGGGTACAACACCTCTTAGAATATTTTTCTATGAATTTTAAGAGGTTTAGATAAATTTTATCCTGACCAAAACCTCTTTAATTCAAGCAGGTCTGAAATTAGGGATTTATGTTATGATTCGATTCTCGAAATGTGTGAAACCTCATTTCTGTCTGTATGGACTCACTTATTAGACTTTAATGCTCATTTGACCTTCAATTTACCCTTGACAAACCCCGTGGTTATTTTGTGTTCAAGATATGCTGTTAAAATTGTAGAATTAATCCTAATTTCTTATTTTCTTCTCAAATCAGAATATTATGGAATTATGACCCTCGGATGATTATGTAGGAGCATTTATCCATTAAACCTGACTAAAAGTGGCCAGTTAGGGCCTATGATGGTGTTCCCATCATCCCCCCATGCCTATCTTTTTCTAGTCCCTTAGCAAAATCTTATGGATCAAACTAGGTCTCTAGGTCGGATGTCACCATCGGAATGCCCTACTAAGCCACATCTCTAAAGATTAGATCAAAATACCAACAATAGGCTTAGAGGTATTCAAGTATCAGCCAATATCCAGACCTGACCAGCTTCAGTCCTGAGTCTGCTGCAAAGGTTTTTAAGGCTTGCAAAAACTACCTAGAGGTTCGTTGACCCTAACGGTTAAAGCACCTGTGCATAAACGTAACATGTCCAAGTTCAGTTTGATAGTGCATTTTTGTAAGAGAGAGATAGAGAAAGATTTTTTTCATTTGGAGAGTTTTCTTTCTTTTCTTTTTTTTTCATTTTTCCCTAAACCCAACCTCGGATTGGCCCTAAACATGTCTGTATTAGATTCCTTGTCTCCACCATCAATCCTCGAAGGGTCTCTAGCTTTCGATGTTTCGGGATAACACTGCCCAAGCAACCCCCAAAACCCTATCTTTTGACACTTCGGGATAGTGTCGCCCATGGCATTCTATAGCTAAATTCAGGCCCTAGCAATCGACATTTCAGGATAATCCCACCCATGACACCTGAACCAGCACATGGTGCTTACATGCCCCTGGTAGGATATTTAGATATCCTAGGAGACAAGAACCGAGGAGACGATATGCTATTATGCATCTTTGAGGGCAATTTCCTACCTCTCAGCATCGGGAACTCATCCAGTCAACTTGTGTTGTCGAGCCACTCCTAAGCTAGATCTTCGAGATGATTTTTCAAAACATAACACTTTTGGCACGATTTCTTTATTAAGCACACTAAACCAAACTAGGGTGTGATTTTGGGTGCTTAGGTTACCAAGTCCCGCAAACCAAAGGATAGGCAACGGGGCCGAATAATCCCTAAGCCTTAGACCTACTATATCAGCATCACACTTTCCTCAACCTCTTGAGGACTAATCCGGATCTTAACAAATAGGTAAGTGTTTAAGCCCTAAAGTAAGCCCAAGAGGCCTAAGATCGGTACTCGTCGCTAATCTCCTAAGTTTCAACCTTCCAGGTCTTAATTCATCATCGAATCCAACCTAAAAATGGGTCAGAATGACTATTGCGAACGATTTCTAGCTCAGATACAGGTATTAAAGGTGGAGTCGGCTGTTGTAATGGACGAACCCTAAAGTGTAATATGATTTTAGCAAAGAAATTGGTCAGAAGGGTTTCAGGTCTTTTAAAGATGATAGGTTGCCTCCCGTTAAGCACTAAGTTTAAGGCCATTAACTAGGCGCAAGGAGCTTAAAAGGATATGTCATCTGCCACATTATGATAAGTGATAGGAGAAAATATGTGATCGTGATGGATGAGAACCAGATGGCCACAAATGAGTATCAAATTATGATGAAGAGCCATTCCAGAAGGTCTATGATATGGGTCAAGTCGATTTATTTCTGGGTGGCTCTTATGGAGTTTCTGCGGAGGACTCACTCGGAAGATGTAGTGATCATGGGATTCTGAAGTAAGAACGTTGTGGGTCCAAGACCCAACAGAGGTGAATCTAGTCAACATATTCCAGATGTGTGGTTCCTCTTGTGCAATGTGACCTAATGGATCCTTTTCTAATGAGTCATCTTAATTCTTCTTTAATGGGTATATGATCAATTCCTCAAAAAATGACTCGAAGATTAGGTCGTCTGATGATTCTTCTCTATAGTTTTCATCTTAATCAAAAGTGAATGTCTGGATAGTGCCTTTTGGATCATCCAACTCCAACTCTGAAAAGGATTCATACTCTAGGTTGTGGTCACTCTCGGTATCTACCATGCCCAATTCCTGTAGATCCTCAAAATAATCATCATAATGAAATGTCTCCAGATCCATGGAATAAAAATCCAAATCTCATCGAATGTTATCCTGTTCCTTGAAATCCATGTGTATGTCCTCAAGATCAAAGGTGAAAGCCTCTGCTACTCTCAATTTGCTGGAATCATGCTCGGCTAAATCGAGATCCTCCATCATGTGGAAAACTTTCAGTTCTAGCTCTAGGTTTTCTACTACCGAAACGATCATGAGATCCTAAATCAAACCTAGTTGTTCTACCAAGCATTTTCCTTTTCCTTTAGATGATGCCTCAAAAATATTGATCTTAGTTTGCTTGTCTCCAGAGGCAATTATTATGTGCCCTGATTCACAATTGATTATGGCTTCTGCAGTAGCCAAGAAGGGTCTTCCCAAAATCAAGGGCATATCTTGTATTTGTTGTGGCACATCCATGTCAAGAACTACGAAATCGGCTAGGTAGCTGAAATCCTTGACTCTAATTACCACATCCTCTACCAAGCCAATCAGGGTGATCACGGTTCGATCAGCCAATTACAGAGTAACATCAGTAGGGTTTAGCTGACCAATCCGTAATTTCTCAAATAAGGCGGTTGGGATCAGGTTGACTGACACGCCAAGATCTAGTACAGCCTGCTTGAAATTTGTACCACCAATCTTTCAAGGGATCAACGGGGTACCTGGATCGGATTTCTTAGGAGGTAGACTATTTTGGATTATAGCAATCACACTTTCAAACAGTACTACCTTCCCTTGTGATGGTTCTTCCGCCTCTTTTGGATAAGTCAAACGAGGTGGGATTGAGAGTGAGGATATCAAGTAACGGTATAGTGACTTGTTCATTCCTTAATGGTCCCGTTATGTCAGATTCTGACAGTCCTCTAGTGTGGAGGTGGGATAATATTTGGGATAGGGGAATGGATTGGCTATCTTAGGGGACAGGTTTCTATTTCCACCTCTTGGTTTTTCCCTTGACCTTGTTGCGTTGATCATGAGTTGGGTGAGATTTGGGAGATGGGCCTCGGGGCCTGGTTTTGTGATCTTTTTTCATTCCCACAACATTGATCATAGCATAGTCATGATGTGGAGGCAAAGGAGAGAGAATTGGACCCTATTGCTGAATAGTAGGATAAGTCATGGTATTATTCGGATTAGCTGAGGTGGAAGGGGTAAACACGTAGGTATGAATCGATGGGCCCAGCTGAGTATAGCACGGTTGACCCTAGATTTGATTCACCATGTGTTTTTGGGTCAACATGTTGTTTGGATTTGGTAGAGGTTGGGAAGGAAGTGCACCAAGCTAGTGAGTCCACGTCATTTGTGCGAGCTGATTTCGAACCTCTATGATCTTGTCTTTGTGTTGTTTCTGCATAGCCGTGCTAGTCTTTTGGATGTCGGCCAGGGCTTACAGAATCATGCACATTTGCTCTTCCTTGCTAGGCTTAGATTGATAATTCAAATTAAGCCTAGGCTAATCGAGCTGATATGGGCACAGGACCTGTGGTTGGGGTTGGGATTGAGATCTCAGATTCTGATTGTTCCTTGAACACACAAAGTTGGGATGATTATGTCATCCAGGGTTATAGGTATTGGAGAATGGATTATTCTAGATGGCGTGGAGATCCTTGCGAGTCTGAGGAACTCCAGATAAGTCAGAGTACAAGGGTTCAGAGTTCCCCCAACTAGAGCAGGTAGGTTCAGAGTTTCCTCTGAAACAAAGATTAGACGGGGGTGGAAATGAGTCCATCCCCTGATGAGAGTGGTGGTAAATGTTATGCACAGCCTCCTTACCGGAGGGCTGTTGCGCATACGTGTTTTGCTGTGCTACGGTGGCTCTCTGCAGATGTCGAGTCAAGTCGTCCACTTTCTTCTCAATGATTGAGACCTTGTCCAGGTGACTAGCCACCAATTCTAGATCGATGGATGCGGATAGGCCTTGAGTCTCGTGTGCCCCCTGCGTGTTTGTTAATGCATGAGTGGTCGTCCGATCGAACACACCAATAGATTCATTGTTTATGGAGTTCTCTTACATGTTCTTGAGAATCTCCCAAATGGTATCTTCATGCTGACCTATGATGTTGCTACCACAAGTTGCATTGACAAAGAGCTTGATATCCTTACGGAGTCCCTGGTAAAAATATTGGACCTGTTCCCATTTAGGAGTTTAGTGATGGGAGCATTTCCGCATGAGATCCAGAAAGTGGTCTTATACCTCATGAAGTGGTTCTCCTGCATTTTGCGTGAAGTGCATGAATTGGTGCCTCAAAGCATTCGTCCAACCAACCGAGAAATTTTTTTTCAGGAATTCAAATTGGAGTTCTACCCAAGTGTTGATCGAACGGGTTAGAGTTTGGTACTAGTGGGCTGCCTAATCCATGAGGGAGAAGTAGAGCATCTTCATGAGTAAGATATCCCGATTCTAAATAGGTGTCCTGAAGGTCTAGGCTAGATGTTTCAACTGCTGGATGTGCTGGAAAGGATCTTCGTAGTTTAGCCCATGGAATTTGGGATAACATGGAGCATATTGGGCTTGAGTTCAGTATCAGGTCCTTTAGTTGGGATTTGCACCTTGGGTTTGATTGCTACCGCAACGGGATTATAATGATCTCACATCTGAGGACACTGCGGTGGGTTCATGAATGCCTAAAATAGATCGTTGAGGTGCTGTAGCTGATTTTGGAGATTGGGTTATTCTTCTTGATTCTCCATGGATGTAGATGATGGTCATTGTTATTGGTGGTCATTTTTGTTGATATAATGAATTGATGTTGTTGTAGTAAATGTAGGAAGTACAAACCATCATTATGGCCATTTTTATTTAATTAACTAATTTTTATTGGTTTATTCCAGGTCATTCACTGAGAGACAGTTATTGATTTACATCACTCTCTAGGTCCAAAATTATTCTTTAATTCCAAAAAAAAAATGATCAATTTTTATATACAATCAATAATCCATGAATGAATGAATCTATGAAGAATGAATTACAATTTCCATGATGTACAGAAAGTCAATAAAAGTACTTGCAAAAATCTACTTACAAACAAGCATCAAATGATACATAAGTATGTTCTCTACTATCTATTTATAAGTTATATTACTAATACTTGCATAATTATACATTACTAACTCATCTTACATAACCTACTAACTTAACTTACAATACTAATATATACAGTAACACATATAATAGCTATAGCGACAGATATAACCGTCGCTGGACCCTAAAAAAACTATATACAAACTAAAAAAGGGAAACCAAGGTCTATAACGACAGTTATTTTACCTACAATAACACTTTATTTTGTTAGTAAAGGCATGAAGTTATATATATAAATGTAAATAACTATACTACGTGTATATATATATATTAGTTATCTTGTACATATTTGTTTATACAGGTTTCCAATCTGTATATACTTTATACTTATAAGTATCTCTACTCTCTCTCTCTTTCTCTCTCTCCTGACTTCTACTTTGCCTTTCTTTTTCTTCTTCTTAATTTTATTCATCTTAAGTTCTCAGTGGCACTTAAGCGTTAAATACTTTGGTGATTAGTCAATGTCATTACAGCTGTTAATTAATCAAAAATTTGTTTAATTTGCGGGCATGCTTTTCGAGCGATACACAGCACCTAGAGGGTAGGACCAGATCTCTACTAAGCGCGCCCTAATTTCTCATTAGGTCGCTTAATTACGTGTTTGTGCTCAGATTAGTGGGCTTAACAGCCCACACACACCCGGGCCCCTGGCCCCCACACATCTCATGCTCAATGCTCAATATGCTCATAGGTAAGATAGACATTCGGTTGTTCGGGCGCCAGGCGCCCGTGACGACCGAATGGCCTATCTAACAAAATCCATTTAAAGAGCTGTGCGCACTCGCTCGCCCACGATGTGGGACTATCTGGGCACAAGCGCAGCGCTGAGATTTCAGTCAGCAGTACAACAATTGTGATTTTGGCCCTTGATTCGAGGGCAATAATTTATTAGTTATTAAAAATAAATTATGTGAAAATAAAGTATTTATATAGTATTATACGATTATACAATTGCTTTAGAGTTTTAATTATATTTACTATATAAATAAATTAGCTAAAGTATATAGTTTATACATACTTATTTTTAGGTTTTGTTTCTTAATTACATATAAATTAGTTATTATGTGGTCTAATTGACCTTATACAGAGTTAGTATACATGTATAAGTATTTTATAAACATTTTTATTATATTTTACAGATTTAATTTATGTTTTATTTACATTTAAATAGCTAATTTTGGGACTATTTTATTTGCAAATTAAATTTAAATAGTGTATATATTATAAATATACTTAAATTAGGTTAAATTACTTAAAATACAGTAGTATACATATAAAATATAAATTACTTAATTTTAACTTAATTTACTAATTTATTTTAATTTAATCTAATAACTTAACTATTAACTTAATAAATTAATTATTTATTCTATATAGGTGATTAAATTAAGATACCAAGTTTAGTATGTTTATTATATATGTATAGATATATGTATATAGTCTTATAACTTAATAAGGTTCTTTATAATACTTATTACCTATATGGCTTTATTATACATATACATTAGTTTAATTAATAATTAGCTGTACACTTAAGATATATATACAGAATAATCTAACATAAATATCTATAGATCGGTATGCTTTATATTATAGATAATTAAGCTTATTATATAGCTTAAATAAATACTTATATACATATTATACAAGAGATTTTTACTATTTTTGGAGTTTTTTCAGTTTTTATGGTTTTTATTTATATTATGGAGGTAGGAGTTGTGAATGGAAGAAATGGATGAGAAAGAGGAAATGTTTTTGGTATTTTGAAAGGTGCATTCTTTTATTAAAGCCCATGGTAAATAGAACCGTCGATTGGCAAATTATGCCAAGTCGGAGGTTCTGCATGCCATAAAACTTGGTATGCAGTTAGAAAACTATCTGATTTTTAATTAAACAGTTTTGTTTTAATTTTTTTAGAATTTTTTATGATTTTTATTTAAATCCAAAGTTCACTCATCCTAAGCCTTTAAAGAGGTGTTCTAACAGGTCCTAATGGCTTAGGATGAGACCTAAATATCTAAATGGCAGGGAACTGCCTTGAGCATGCTCAGTCTAAGTTATGAAATATATAAAGACAATTAAGCATGCATTTCAAGACCAATTTTCAATAAATTCAGATAGTGGACAGTAAAAATTCTTTGTTTAGCTGACAAAAGATTAAAAAGAGTTAATTACAAGCCTTCAACAGATATTACAAGCCAATTATAGTAAAGGAAAGCCTATATACAATTTATACGACAATTCACAACAGTCAGCTTCTAATATAACTAGATCTAAATATATTGTTCACATGGTAAAAGGAACTTGGGTTCCTGCTAGAACGGCAGGAAGAGGTTAGTTACTGCAGCAGATCAAAAGTCATGGAAGCTGCTAAACAGGACCCAGTCATCCTAACAAATCTCTCTTCAGATGTCTCAACTGCTGCTGCAGTTGACTCATCTAAAGAGGAATTTATTTGCAGCAGGATAAAGGGGTTAATTCCAACATATACTTCTTGATCTAACCCTAAATACCCCAGATCAGATTATAGACAATCTGGTGAGGGATCAAAAAGGGTTAAATCCAAGGAGTACATGTGGGAATTGAAGAGAGGAATGTAGCTGCATTTTGCAGCAGTTACTATAGGACTAGGATTGAAACACACAAGACATACATCAGGAATTCATTCAACAAAATCTGACAAGGGTCTCAATTTAGAGAAAAACCATTCGGAATTACAAATTGTAACGACCCGGTTCCCGAGTCCCTACGAGACACGAGAACCGGACCGACTCGACTAATCCCAAGACCTAGTCGTCCAACGAGGAAGTAACCAAAAGACAGTAAAATAAACCACATTCAGCATGAATATAACTAACAGTAAGAAAGTACAGCAGTAAGGAAAGAAACTACTACAGTAGGTACCACCACAACAGTAAAACAACATTTATCATATAACAAGAACTGCAGGTAAAGAAGGTACAGCGGAAACAAAAAACTACTCACTAGAACAGAAACAAAAGGGGTACAAAAAGGCTGTGGTAACTCTACTGGACCCTACTCGGCCCAGCGTCCTCTGCAGCCGCCGACCCTGGCTGCTCAACACCTGGTCCTGAAAAAGGTAACGAGTGTAACACGTCAGCAAAACGCTGAGTAGAGTGGCAAACTAACTAAAGGCAACAGTAGAGTGTACAGTAGCTGTTATGTTCTATTACTTCCTTTATTCACATCTTTCAATTTTTCTCACTATTTCATTTATTTCTCAGATCCTTTACTTGATCTCGCATGTCCTCGTGGGAACGATCTTGATTGCAGTCTTTTCCAAAAGTAGAAGTAGCACGTGGTGCTCTCCTGGCCGGGAGAGTCCCCCGTGGTGATCCTACCCTCAGTCAACCACCCCAAGGTCACTGACAGACGTAACGGTGACTACGGCACGCGCGATAGATGCACAGGTAGCTAGCCCGCACTGGCACGCGATCAGTCGTTTCCGTTAACGGGTGCGCCCAAAGCACAGCACGGAACCAGGGCAGAGCCCTCTCAGTAACAGGGGTCCAACCCCTCCACAGTAACCAAACCGGGGCCTTGCCCCTCCACAATCCGCGCACCCTCGCCTGACTACCCTGGTTTACCCTAATGGGCCTAACAAGTCGGTGAAGGAGGCTAGCAGAACCCCGGGGCCCGTGGGGTAGCTAGTACTCTCCTAACACTAGTAGCTCTCCTCGGTACTACGTACACGAGGGCCAACAAGTCGGTACAGAGCGGCCAATCCTAACCTCGGGTCCCTGGGGCGGCTGGCCCCACTCTGCACTAAACAGGTACAGGTACTTCCCTTGGTACTGCGTACCCAAGAGACAGTACAAACTACATCTCAGTTCCATTCCGTTTTCTTTCCAGGAGTTCCACTCCTAATTCCCCGTAGGGTTCCAGCTCTTTATCTCAGAACATCATATGTTTCACTTTCCAGATTCACGTTCTCAAAATCCATGACCTCAAACATGTTTCTTTATTCATAACAGGCAGCTGTTAATTAAATTTACAAGCAGCTTTATATATTCCTTTCCATTTTCCCAAGACTGCAGTAATATACATTCCACTAGTTTTTCCACCCTAGGATTCATGCCATATCCTAGGATCTATCATACAATCTAGTTTTCCGGCCCTAGGATTCATGCAACACCTAGGAGCTATCATTCCATATATTTCTCATTCCTAGGATTCATGCAATGCCCTAGGTTCTAGTTACGGTTCCATACTTTAACAGATTTTATTAATACTTAAAGCCACTCTACCAGGTACAACGGGAGTAATGGGGGCGTGATCGGGAATCCCGCGTGCCTCCGCGACTCTCAAGACTGCAACCGAACGAGGTCCTATCACAAGGATCAAACACAAGGAGTGTCTCAGAACAGTGTATAGCTACTGTAGACGGGTAGAGGAATTAATTCTGAAATGAACGCAACTCGAATCGCGGAAAACGGAGCCCAAACGGGCCCTAAACGGGTCGAGAAAGACGATACTGTGCAAAATCAGACGTCTGGAACTCCTTCCAGACGTCTTAAACGGTGGATCAGAGAATTACCTGTTCAGCTTGGTTCCCCGGACGTCCAGAAGTCTGCGGGGACGTCTGTCCTATACCCCAGACGTCCGATGGTCCACACGGACGTCTGTAGATCACTCCCGCCGTCTGGTACAACTTACAGACGTCTGATTCGCAAAGGATGGCGAATCAGCGAACCTGCGCACGGCCAACCCCCCTCCCTCAGTACGGTCAGTCGACAAGAAGGAAGAAGAAAGCGGAAACTCACCTTTCAGACGTCCGTATGATCTTACAGACGTCGACCTTGCCGTCTGGCAATCAACCCAGACGTCTGATTCTGGAAATTTTTCCAGAATCAGAACCCTGCTCGGCCTCCGCTCGCGACGCCGCCCGCGTCGCACCTCGCGCGTCTGCTGCTCAGCCCGCAGCAGGTCCCACTTCGCGTCGCTCCGCGCCCCCTGCACCCTCCGCCGGCCGGCCAAGCCGCTCCGGCGAGCTCGCCCTCACGGCAGAGCCCCGCCCTCGCACGCCGCACCTCCTCCGCGCTCACTGCGGCTGCCGCTGCCGCCCTCGCGCTCGCTCGCCCTCGCGCTCAGGAAGGAGAAGAAGGAGGAGACGGTGGAGACGGGAGGGGAGGCGCGCCCTTTTAAGGCCGCGCGAGGAGGAGAGAGAAGGTGGTCGCAGCGCGCCTGCAGCCGCAGAGAGAGAGAGGAATCGCAGGTCTGCGCGCACAGGCGCGCAGACGAATCTCCCGTGCGAACATAACTGTTTTCCAGACGTCTGTAAACGATCCCGGACGTCTGGTCAGACATCTGGATGTGATCCAAGACGTCTGGTCCGACGTCTGGGCCACCTCCCAGACGTCTTAAAAGGCATCTGGGGCACGCGTTCGTTACAATATAACAAACTCAAAGGAAGTTTCGTCCCCGAAACTTGCGCCAACTAGGGTGCGGGAAAAGGATGTCCAAATAACCATAACAAACTCAAAGAGGACCGAAGCCGGTCCGAAAAGACGTACCCGCGAAAAGCTCCGGGTACCGCTCCCGCATTGCCGCCTCAGGCTCCCAGGTAGCCTCCTCGTACCGCTGGCTCCTCCACAAAACCTTTACCAGGGGTACTTGCTTTCGTCTCAACCTGCGGACGGCTCGGTCTAGGATCTGCACTGGCCGCTCGGGGTAGGTCAGGTCGTCGCTCACCTCGACGCTCTCGTGACTCAGTACGTGGCTGGGATCGGCTACGAACTTCCTGAGGTTGGACACGTGGAACACGTCGTGCACACCAGAAAGCTGCGGGGGAAGGGCAAGTCTGTAAGCAACGGGTCCAACCCGCTCCAGGACCTCAAAGGGCCCCACGAACCTCGACGCGAGCTTCCCTCTCACCCCAAACCGCTGTAAGCCCTTCATGGGCGAAACACGAAGGAAGACGTGGTCCCCAACCTCGAACTGCACCTCTCTGCGTCTGCGATCTGCGTCGCTCTTCTGTCTGCTCCTAACAGTGCGGAGTCGTCTGTGGATCTGCTCGACTACCTCCTGACTCTGCCGGATCAACCTGGGGCCAACCTCCCACTTGGTCCCCACCTCAACCCAACTCAAGGGTGCCGTGCATCTCCGTCCGTACAGAGCCTCGTAGGGAGCCATGCCGATGCTCGAGTGATAACTGTTGTTGTATGCAAACTCCGCCAGGGGCAGGTGCTCCTCCCAAGAGCCCCTCCAGTCTAGTACACAGGCACGCAAAAGGTCCTCAAGTGTCTGTATCGTGCGTTCCGACTGTCCGTCCGTCTGGGGGTGGTAAGCCGTGCTAAACCTCAACCTCGTCCCCAAAGCCTGCTGAAACTCAGCCCAAAACTGGGACGTAAAGCGGGTATCCCGGTCGGATACGATCTCTCGCGGAACTCCGTGTAGTCGCACCACATCACAGATATACCTCTCTGCCAACTGTGCTGGTCCCAAAGTGACTCGGATCGGCAAGAATCGTGCCGTCTTCGTCAATCTATCCACTATTACCCAGACTGCATCGTGTCCTCGCTGGGTAACAGGTAAGCCCACCACCAAGTCCATGGTGATGCTCTCCCACTTCCACTCTGGCACTGGAAGCGGCTGAAGCGGCCCTGCAGGCCTCTGATGCTCGGCTTTCACCTGCTGGCACACTAAGCACTGCTGCACGAACTCACCCACATCCCGCTTCATCCCTCTCCACCAGAACTCGCGTCTCAAGTCATGGTACATTTTCGTGTTTCCGGGATGTATGGTGAATCTGGAACCGTGTGCCTCAGTCAGGAGCTCTCTCAACAGCTCCTCGTCTCTGGGGACGCACAACCGTCCCCTCAAGCGTAACACCTGGTCTGTGAAAGAGAAGTCCCCTGGGTCCCCTGATAGTACTCTGTCGCGCAAAGACTGCAAGTACGGATCGGCCATCTGTCCCGTGATGATGCGGTCTATCAACTCTGGCCTGGTCTGTCGTGTCACCGTCACTGCCCCACAGTACCCTCGTAACTCTAGAGGTCGCCAACTGCCCACCTCCTCCAAAAGGCTCCAACTCTGTAACTGTAGACTGGCCAAGCGTGCGGGCGCCTTACGGCTCAAGGCGTCAGCCACCACATTGGCCTTTCCTGGGTGGTAGGAGATGCTGCAGTCATAGTCCTTCAGGAGCTCCAACCAACGTCTCTGTCTCATGTTGAGCTCCTTCTGGTCAAAAAGATATCTGAGGCTCTTGTGATCTGTAAAAATCTCGAAGGTCTCACCGTACAAGTAGTGCCTCCATGTCTTCAGCGCGAAGACAACAGCTGCCAACTCTAGATCGTGGGTAGGGTAGGTATGCTCATGGGGCTTCAGTTGCCGCGAAGCGTAAGCGACCACGTGACCCCTCTGCATGAGCACACCTCCTAACCCCTGCAAGGAAGCGTCCGTGTACACAACGAACCCGCCACTACTGTCAGGGATGGTGAGCACGGGAGCCGAGGTCAACCTCTCCTTCAGCTCCAGAAAACACGCCTCACAGGCGTCTGTCCAAGCGAAAGGCACGTCCTTCCGGGTCAACTGTGTCATAGGACGCGCAATCTGTGAAAATCCTCTGATGAACTGTCTGTAGTAACCTGCCAGTCCCAGGAAACTGCGAATCTCAGTGACTGAACGCGGTCTCTCCCACCTGAGCACTGCCTCGACCTTGGCGGGGTCCACCGCCAGGCCGTCTCCAGAGATCACATGACCCAAGAAGGTCACCTCCCTCAACCAGAACTCGCACTTGCTGTATTTGGCGTACAGCCTGCGTTGTCTCAGAGTGTCCAGAACCATCCGCAAGTGCTGTCCGTGCTGCGTCCGATCTCTAGAATAGATGAGTACATCATCTATGAAAACCACCACAAACTGGTCCAAGTACGGTCTAAACACCCGGTTCATCAGGTCCATGAAAGCAGCGGGGGCATTGGTCAGCCCAAACGGCATGACCAAAAACTCGTAGTGTCCGTACCGGGTGCGGAAAGCTGTCTTGGAGACGTCGGTCTCCCTGATCCTCAACTGGTGGTATCCAGACCTCAAGTCGATCTTGGAAAACACCGTGGCACCCCGCAACTGGTCAAACAAATCGTCGATCCTCGGCAGCGGATACCTGTTCTTGATGGTGACCCTATTCAGCTGTCGGTAGTCCACACAAAGGCGTAGGGTCCCATCTTTCTTCTTCACAAACAGTACCGGGGCTCCCCAGGGAGACGCACTGGGCCTCACGAAACCTTTCTCCAAAAGGTCCTGCAACTGGGACTTGAGCTCTCGCAGCTCAAGCGGTGCCATTCTGTATGGCGCGGTGGAGATGGGGCTGGTCCCTGGTACTAGTGAGATCTCAAACTCGATCTCACGCTCGGGCGGTAGTCCTGGTAACTCGTCTGGAAACACGTCGGGGTACTCTCTGACCACCAGGATGCTCTGGAAGTCTGCCACGGGGCTGTGCTCTGCCACCACACAAGCTAGGAAGCCCTCACACCCCTGGCTCAAAAGTCTCGCCGCCCGAAGTGCCGAAATGCACCTGAAACCTCCGTCCACTGGCTGCCCGTGAAACTCGAAAGAAGGCAACTCCGGAATGGAGAAGACAATCTTCCTCTCAAAACAGTCTACCAAGGCGTGGTAAGCGGACAACCAATCCATCCCCAGAATCACTCCAAAGTCCTCCATCTGTATCATAATCAGGTCAGCTGGCAGGCTATGTCCCCCGATGCTGACCCCGCAACCCGTGTACACCTCCTCAGCTACAAACAGCTGACCACTCGGACCTCTGATTACGAACGGATTCTCTAACAGTGTATAATCCTGGTCCAAACTAACTGCGAAACTGGCTGCGACAAACGAGTGCGTAGCGCCGGAATCGAAAAGCGTGTAAACGAGTCTGCCAGAAACTGAAACCATACCTACTACCACGGATCCCGATGCTCTGGCGTCCCTGTGTGTTAGGGCGTTGATACGCCCGTCAGCTCTAGGTGCGGACGAAGCAGCCACACTCTGCGTCGGACGGGTAGGTGCTGGCCGGTACCCTCCTCGCGACTGCTGTCCTCCTCCTCGTGCCTGGGAACCGCGGCCTCCTGCACGCCCTCCAGTGCTCTGCACGGGAAGTATCTGCTGACCTCCTGCCCTAGATGGGCAGTCCCTCCTGACGTGGCCCGGCTGGCCACACTGGTAGCAGAGGGGAACCCGACTCCCGCCCTCAGTGAGTCCCTGCTGTCGGCTAGGCGGGGGTCCGGTGCTGGCGACTGGCCCCTGTCGAGGGCCCCCAAAGGCCACTGATGGCCCTGCACAGCGTGACATCTCTCCTGCGGATGTCACGTGTCTCCGTTCTCGCCGGCCCTGTGAGAAGTCTGGCTGAAAGGGCCTCTTCCGCCCGCCGTAGGTCTCTCGCGCGGACGGGTTGGTCTCCTCGTAAGTCATAGCTGCCTCTACCACCCTCGAAAACGTCGGCAGCTTCAGGGGTTTGACATACCCCCGGATCGCAGGCCGGAGCCCCTCGGTGAACCTCCAAAGGCGCTCCTCCTCAGTGGCTACCGCTGTCGCTGCAAAGCGGGACAGCTCCAAGAAACGCGTGCGGTACGCGCTCACGGTCATCGTCCCTTGGCGGAGAGTGTGGAACTCCCGCCTCCTCTGGTCCTGCCACGTCTGGGGAAAGTACTGCTCGCAGAAGAGGGTGACGAACTGGTCCCACGTCGGCTCGTCCCTCTCCTGTCCCCGGACCGCCCTCCACCATCGGTGTGCCGTACTCTCCAGCTGGTACGTGGCAAAGGCCACGCGGCACTCCACCGGGGGGCGAAGGGTGTCAAAGATCTTCTCCAGCTGCTCAAGCCAGTCCTCTGCCTCGGTCGGGTCCTCATCCCCCTTGAAGGAGGGGGGCTTCAGCTTCCGGAACTGTCCGAAAAGCTCGAAATGGCGCTGTAGGGGAGGTGCTGGTGCACCTCCAGGCGAAGGTGCCTCGTGTACAGAAGTGTCGGAGGAAGGTGGGGGCGGCAGGGGCCCATCCCCTCCCTCGTGTCCAGCGCCGCGTCTGTCGCGTGGTCCCACAGAGGACTCCCCCTCTGCAACCCCAGGAGGAGGTGCTCGGGGCGGTGGGTGGAGCTCCTCTCGTACAATATCCCGTATCAGTCTGGCGAGGTCCTGGGCTTGGGCGCCAGGGAGTGGTGGCTGGTCCACCGAGACGTCAACGACAGCACGTCCACCTCGCCGACCTCGCCCTCGGCCGCGCCCGCGGCCAGTCTCGCCAGTCCCACGACGAGGCATCTCCTGCAAGGAGACGCGAAACGAAACGGAAACGTCAAAACAGAAGGTACCTAACAAAACTTCTAAGAGCTCATGTCAAGAGATATGTTGTGGTGGCTACTCTAGCTATAAACATGTGAATTGGTTATTTTCCAGTCAGTTGATTCACTTCTCGGGACGACCTTGCTCTGATACCATCTTGTAACGACCCGGTTCCCGAGTCCCTACGAGACACGAGAACCGGACCGACTCGACTAATCCCAAGACCTAGTCGTCCAACGAGGAAGTAACCAAAAGACAGTAAAATAAACCACATTCAGCATGAATATAACTAACAGTAAGAAAGTACAGCAGTAAGGAAAGAAACTACTACAGTAGGTACCACCACAACAGTAAAACAGCATTTATCATATAACAAGAACTGCAGGTAAAGAAGGTACAGCGGAAACAAAAAACTACTCACTAGAACAGAAACAAAAGGGGTACAAAAAGGCTGTGGTAACTCTACTGGACCCTACTCGGCCCAGCGTCCTCTGCAGCCGCCGACCCTGGCTGCTCAACACCTGGTCCTGAAAAAGGTAACGAGTGTAACACGTCAGCAAAACGCTGAGTAGAGTGGCAAACTAACTAAAGGCAACAGTAGAGTGTACAGTAGCTGTTATGTTCTATTACTTCCTTTATTCACATCTTTCAATTTTTCTCACTATTTCATTTATTTCTCAGATCCTTTACTTGATCTCGAATGTCCTCGTGGGAACGATCTTGATTGCAGTCTTTTCCAAAAGTAGAAGTAGCACGTGGTGCTCTCCTGGCCGGGAGAGTCCCCCGTGGTGATCCTACCCTCAGTCAACCACCCCAAGGTCACTGACAGACGTAACGGTGACTACGGCACGCGCGATAGACGCACAGGTAGCTAGCCCGCACTGGCACGCGGTCAGTCGTTTCCGTTAACGGGTGCGCCCAAAGCACAGCACGGAACCAGGGCAGAGCCCTCTCAGTAACAGGGGTCCAACCCCTCCACAGTAACCAAACCGGGGCCTTGCCCCTCCACTGTCCGCGCACCCTCGCCTGACTACCCTGGTTTGCCCTAATGGGCCTAACAAGTCGGTGAAGGAGGCTAGCAGAACCCCGGGGCCCGTGGGGTAGCTAGTACTCTCCTAACACTAGTAGCTCTCCTCGGTACTACGTACACGAGGGCCAACAAGTCGGTACAGAGCGGCCAATCCTAACCCCGGGTCCCTGGGGCGGCTGGCCCCACTCTGCACTAAACAGGTACAGGTACTTCCCTTGGTACTGCGTACCCAAGAGACAGTACAAACTACATCTCAGTTCCATTCCTTTTTCTTTCCAGGAGTTCCACTCCTAATTCCCCGTAGGGTTCCAGCTCTTTATCTCAGAACATCATATGTTTCACTTTCCAGATTCACGTTCTCAAAATCCATGATCTCAAACATGTTTCTTTATTCATAACAGGCAGCTGTTAATTAAATTTACAAGCAGCTTTATATATTCCTTTCCATTTTCCCAAGACTGCAGTAATATACATTCCACTAGTTTTTCCACCCTAGGATTTCAATGCATATCCTAGGATCTGTCATACAATCTAGTTTTCCGGCCCTAGGATTCATGCAACACCTAGGAGCTATCATTCCATATATTTCTCATTCCTAGGATTCATGCAATGCCCTAGGTTCTAGTTACGGTTCCATACTTTAACAGATTTTATTAATACTTAAAGCCACTCTACCAGGTACAACGGGAGTAATGGGGGCGTGATCGGGAATCCCCCGTGCCTCCGCGACTCTCAAGACTGCAACCGAACGAGGTCCTATCACAAGGATCAAACACAAGGAGTGTCTCAGAACAGTGTATAGCTACTGTAGACGGGTAGAGGAATTAATTCTGAAACGAACGCAACTCGAATCGCGGAAAACGGAGCCCAAACGGGCCCTAAACGGGTCGAGAAAGACGATACTGTGCAAAATCAGACGTCTGGAACTCCTTCCAGACGTCTTAAACGGTGGATCAGAGAATTACCTGTTCAGCTTGGTTCCCCGGACGTCCAGAAGTCTGCGGGGACGTCTGTCCTATACCCCAGACGTCCGATGGTCCACACGGACGTCTGTAGATCACTCCCGCCGTCTGGTACAACTTACAGACGTCTGATTCGCAAAGGATGGCGAATCAGCGAACCTGCGCACGGCCAACCCCCCTCCCTCAGTACGGTCAGTCGACAAGAAGGAAGAAGAAAGCGGAAACTCACCTTTCAGACGTCCGTATGATCTTACAGACGTCGACCTTGCCGTCTGGCAATCAACCCAGACGTCTGATTCTGGAAATTTTTCCAGAATCAGAACCCTGCTCGGCCTCCGCTCGCGACGCCGCCCGCGTCGCACCTCGCGCGTCTGCTGCTCAGCCCGCAGCAGGTCCCACTTCGCGTCGCTCCGCGCCCCCTGCACCCTCCGCCGGCCGGCCAAGCCGCTCCGGCGAGCTCGCCCTCACGGCAGAGCCCCGCCCTCGCACGCCGCACCTCCTCCGCGCTCACTGCGGCTGCCGCTGCCGCCCTCGCGCTCGCTCGCCCTCGCGCTCAGGAAGGAGAAGAAGGAGGAGACGGTGGAGACGGGAGGGGAGGCGTGCCCTTTTAAGGCCGCGCGAGGAGGAGAGAGAAGGTGGTCGCAGCGCGCCTGCAGCCGCAGAGAGAGAGAGAGGAATCGCAGGTCTGCGCGCACAGGCGCGCAGACGAATCTCCCGTGCGAACATAACTGTTTTCCAGACGTCTGTAAACGATCCCGGACGTCTGGTCAGACGTCTGGATGTGATCCAAGACGTCTGGTCCGACGTCTGGGCCACCTCCCAGACATCTTAAAAGGCGTCTGGGGCACGCGTTCGTTACACAAATCAAAACCAAATTCCCTTGTCATTAACTTCTGATCAAAGTAAAGTAAAGTGAATAACTGATCTGATTCTTTCTAATGCTATAGACAGCATGTAGAAAGAATCATCTCAGTACAATAAAAATAAACACTTCAATCCCAGAGTTTTGGAACCTTAAGGAATATGGAAAATTCCTTAGGTTAGGAAAACCAATTTGATCCTCAAATCAACTAAAGGATGCAAGGTAGAGTCTCAAATCAACTAAGTGATTTTTCATTGACTCATCCATGCATTCAGTACAGTGCAAAACCCATAAAACATTTAGTTCAGATCATGGCTCTTCTGAGGTGAATTTTGACTTCAAAATCACCTCAGAATCCTTGCCAAGCAATGAATCAACATAAAAAAAAACTCAGTCTACTAGATCAAACATTAAAAACTCAAGTGATTCAAATTCATTGCAATCCAATTCTCGATATCAATCCAGCAAACCAACTTTCTTTAAAGCTCAGATCAGGGGCTTTTGTGAGCAAAATGGAGTGAGTGGGAAGCCCCTAACATGATCTTTCACGCCAATTTTAGATCTGATATCAGAAGATAATCAGATCTAAAATTAGGTCAGATGAGTGGGTGAAAAAGTGAGAAATCAATCGAGGAAATCAGAAATGGAATGGAAATGTGAAGAGGGAGAAAACTCATGATAAATGACTGTGTGAACCATCCCCTCTGATCTGAAATGATCAGAGGAGGTGAGGGGAATGAATCTACTCTAATTTTACTGCTACAACTAAACTAACAGAACCATAAAATTAAACACTACAAATTACTCTAATTCTACTTCTAATCTACTTAACTACGGCTACAACTAAATTGCAGACTATTTAAAACTACTATAACAAGAAGAATGGGACCTGTGGGTCCCTATCCGGTGGCTAAGGAGGAAGAAAGGAGGGAGATGACTCCAGTGAAGGGAAAAGCCTTCTAGTGAGGCTTCAGAGTCATCCTCAGGTGCTATGAGGTCCTTAGCGATGAGAAGGTCGAATAGAAGTCGGGGATTTCACAGCCGGTGGCTGTGAAATCAGGGATTTGGTGGGGAGGGTAGCTAGAGTGGATGAATGACTGCTAAGAAATGTAGGAGAGAGCGATCCCTTACGTGTGTGACCACTGAGGTGCTTAAGTAGCAATCTCAGTGGCTCGGATCACCGTGCGGGTGAAAATATTCGTCGAAGCAACCGGTGGCAAGGATGAGAGGAGAGGGGCACGCGGTTTGCCAACTCAAAAACTAATCGTCAGATGGGATCTGGGGAGAAGGGTGAGCACACGCGCCGCTTCACGCGAAGCTTCGATTCAGATCGAGTCGTAGATTAAGATCACGAAAGAACAGACAACCAAGATCTGCCATGTTCTTCGTGTGCTACAGTGCGTGCGAAGAACTGCAGGTGGCTGCGAAATGTTGGGAAATTTGTAGGGAGAAGCCCTTCACGAAGGGGTAGAAAAATTGTATGCAGGTCCATAAGTGGAGGAAATTGTAACAGGACGGGGCCTAAGGGCTTTCAAAGGGGTCCCTGCAGGTTACATATAGGTCCAACAAAGATTTCTAAGGAAGAGAATGTGATGCATGAAGGACATACGTGTAAACTCTACGTTCCAAGGCCTTAATGATGTCTAAATGCCTTCAAATTTTTATATATGCTCAATTGAACATTTAAGAAATTAATTGTACTTTTGATTTGAATTTTTAAACTTGTTTATGTGTTTAATTAACACTTGGATCACCATTTGAACTTTATCTTAAGAATATCTCGTTTTATGACCCAATTATGCAATTTTAACACAGAATCAAGGTTTTAGGCCTTTTCCTTTGATTCCCACACTTAACCCTTTTTATTTGTTAATTTGATATTGGTTAACCCAGTGTCTAGCTTAACTTCAGCTTTTTAGGTATGATGAGTAGCCACTCATCATACCCCCATGCTTAGGTTTTGCTAGTCCCTTAGCAAATAATTCATTAAAGTGCAGAGCAATTTAAGTATAAGCAAGGTAAGTGTGAAGAGATATCTTTTCTTCTTTCCATTTTTCTCAAAGTCTTAAGTGTTTGAAGATGATCTTTAAGCTGAAAGATTTCTCCAATAAACCAGCTGTGTTTATTGATGAGTCCATTTTAATGGACTAATATTACGCCTAAGTAACTTTAATCGTACCGTTTAGGTTTGCTAATAACTACATTAAGTTATAGAATGTTTGCATTCATCATGATTTAAGTTTACATCTATTTTATAGTATTCTATAACTTAATATGTAATGATTTACGTTTTTATGATTGTAGGAATAATATTTGGAAAGAGGAAGGGGGGAATAAATTTCCCCAACACATATCCGGTGCTAGCCGCAACTCCTCCCGCACATTTATCAAATCTTCTGCCGCCCTCCCTCAACAAACGAGGCCATATTTAGAAAGGATTTTTGAAAATCCCTAGAAGGGTAGAGGAGAGGAGTTAAGAGGAGGCGGAGAAAGGAGAGGAGGGGCTTCGTCATCTAGGGATGGTGTAACCCGTGTGCACTGTGCACTGAATCACCTTCAGCCTGCTCCACCTTCCGCACCCGCAGGCGCGTGCCCATCTGCAGCGTGCCCTCCCCTCTGCAGACCTGCCTCACCGCACCAGCACCACCCCTCCCGCGCCCTCACCAAGCAGCCTGCAAGTGCCCACGCGCTCATCCCCAGTTGGCCCTGCAGTCGCCAGCACCCCTGCCAGGCCGTGCCCGCAGGTGCATCCTCCCTTCCAGCGCCATCACCAGATCTCCCACGCGCTCATCTCCAGCCGGCCCTGCAGTCGCACACCGCTCCGTCCACCCCACCTGCACCCGCAGGGGCGCGCCCTTCTGCAGCGCCCACAGGCGCTCTGCCTGCCACCAGCGCACGCAGGCACGTCCTCCCCTCTACAGACCCGCATCGCCTCACCAGCGTCTCTAGCCGCACCGCTCACCTACAGGCACCGCACCAACGCCCCCCTTCGCACTGCAGCGCTTCCCCTCTCTGCAGACCGCCCTAGCCACCTGCAGGTGCTTGCTCCTTGTCCAGCGCTCCCTCCAGCCGTGCCTGAAGGCGCTACGCACCTTCACCATTGCCAGGCTCGCACCTGCAGGCACCCGCCTCGCCACAAGCACCCTACAAACGCCCTTCTCCAGCGCCCGCAGGTGCTCGCTGCCACTTTACGTGCTCCTGCACCGCCCGCCCTCACGCACCCGCACAGGCATAGCGCTGCCCCACAGGTGCGCTGACGTGCCTTTGTGCGTGTGTGTTAAGAGGTGTCGTTATAGTCGCACTTGATACGTCGATTTTAAAAGAAGTAAACGGAGGTGAGTCCGAGTGTTGGTCTCAGGGAGGCGTAGAAATCGGATTTTGTTTCACTTGTTGTCACAAAAAAGGTGGAGTTTTGCTTGCGAAAGAGACGGTTTTGAAAAGCGAGAGCGAGAGATAGAGAGAGAGTTTAGGGTTAGAAATCTCTTGGTTTTGATCATGCACTTTGAACAGAAATTAAAATGGCGATTGAACGGAAAATAATTTCATTAAACATGCATTCATAGTTCATAGCTTACAACATTAAATACATGCTTTAACAAAAGTAAATGAAAGCTTAAAAGAGAGAGAGAGAGATGGAGAGAGAGTGGAGAGTGATGAGGCAGCCACGGCGGTGGAGGAGGCTCCGTCGGCGGCTCGTCGTCTCCGACGATTACAAGAGTGACTAAAGCTAGCTAAGAGAGGAGTGGAGTAGTTGCAAGTGGGAGAGTATGCATTGAATGGTGGTAGAAGGGGGTTTAAATAGAGTTAAGGGCTTCCTAAAAGAAGAATGGGCTTTAGCGACATCCAGAGCGTCGCTAAAATCGCTTCTATAAATGTCGGTGAAGCCCTCCTGCGGCCGGTCGGCCGCCCGCCCTGGTCTTCTTCGCGCGATCCATGGCCGTTGAACGAGAGCCGTCCGATCGAAGATCGGACAGCAGAGAGCCTTCTGCGCCCGCACTCAGATCGCGCCTCGGGCGCACGTGTGCACGCGCATTTCCGCCTGACGTGCGCGCGCGCGTGGGTGCTCGGGAGCTGTCGTCGCGCTGCGTGGCGAGATCCTGGCCGCCCGCTGCTGATCGGGCAGCCCAATTTGTCCGTGCTCGTCGCTCGCCTTCAATTTCTGCTTCGCGCGGCTCGAACGTGCGTCGCTGCGATGCGAGCGTGCGCACTAACCGTTGCGCCACGGCCGCGCTTTGTCGCGGCGACCGCAGGCGAGCGTGCGGATCTCGGTCGTTCGATCGAAGATCAACGGCCGAGATTCAACTTTGGCCGGCTTGAGGGTGTGCGAGCGGTGGGGGCGGGGCGACGTGGCGTTCTCTGGGCCGTTGATCTCTAGATCAATGGTTAGAATTTCTTGGGCCCATTATGGGAGCTCCGGATGTCGGATTTGGCCGATCTTGAGTCCGTTAGACTCCGTTCGTCGTTCTAAATCCATTCGTGCGGTCCGATTGCTCATCTGAGGCCTGTTTTGACAAATGCTTTACACAAATGACCATTAATACAGTTTATAAGCAATCTTGGTACTTGATGCATGCAATGCTCCTGTTCTACTTTATGTTGTGCCTTTTATTTTAAAGATGGGCCATATTCAACCTAATTACTACCCCCTTGTGTGGTGTTATCATGCGCCTCCTCCGGAGTTCTTCTCCTCCGTCGGCCGGCCACCTCCAGCCATCTCCGTCGATGTCACAACCTCCATCGAATAGGCCTCGTCTTTGCCAACCTCCCTTGCGTGTTGACAGCCCCATCGACGCTTCTTCCCTCACACGAGCAAGAGAGAGAGCAAATGCTATGTTTTTCATTCAATTAAAAATTACATTTGCTGCCATTGCCAACACTTGATTTTTTATTTATTATTATTTTATTGTGGCAAAATTACGAATGCACACTCATACTTTCCGATAACTGCACATTATTGATATTCACCTATTTCAAGATTGGTTTTGGGATTAACATGTGCACCAACTTTCTCTAGTATATGTCAATTGAAAATTACATAAAAGCATCATATATTTATTGAAGATTTGAGTGAGGAAAAATTGCACATATACCCTTATATTTTTGAATTATTGTGAATCTTCTTTCCTTCGCATTTTTTGTCAGATTTGACTAGGGATTTCGCACTTAATCGAAAGAATATGAAATAATTGAGAGTTTATTGCATAATTGCCTCCCTGTGGACATGACCCGCTCTTCTATGAGTGGTCATTTTTTTATTATTGATTAGTCGATTTTTCCACCACTTAAATACTACAACTCATAGCGGAAAATCGACTCGTCAAATTGGCGTCGTTGCTGGGGAGGCAACATAAGTAATAAATTTACTTCATTGTTTTTGAATATTCTGAGTTGCGAAATTAACTGATCAATTTTTTTTACTGTGCGAGGAATCTGACGAGGCGACGAGGCACAACAGAGGTGACAGCAGCCACGAGCTAGGCCACACAAGGAAAAGACATAGGAGACCAAGATCCTGCTTTCAGAAAGGATTCTCCGTCGTCACAAAATTTACTTTTGTCTTTTTGCCCTTGTTGTAATTGGGGCTGAATTTTTGGGGGTTTGTCCCCACATTCTTTAGCTATTAAGGCTTACATTATTTTTTGTGCAGGCGTGATTTTATTTTCTGCTTGCCTTTAAAACCAACAAAGAAAATATCGAGCTGCCTATTTAGAAGTTGCATGCCCTTAGGTGCGTGCATTTAGGGGTGATTGAGTAGCACATTAGATCTTATTGTTGCATTGCAAGCATATTAGCACGAAGATTGCTGGAGACAGGTACATCTTTCTAACTTTTGCATCCAGCTCCTGTTCACGCATTTGCATTCAAATTAAAATTCAAGACCACCAAGTTGTTTGAATTTACTAATTCAGTGGTCACATAACTAAAAGTGGGACTGATAATCAGATTCAACCCTAAAAGCAATTCACATTTGATCTGATTCTAAGGGACTTGTCTGCGATTTCAAAAGAAATTACAAAGATTTGCGGTGTGTTGCACACTTCTGACACTGAGCACGCACATTAGGCACCGCACTAAGGCTCGATCCCTTAAGGCTATAGGCACTGATCTCTTTATCGATGTAGACCCTCCTATTGTGCTTTGTGGTGGTGGTAATACTATCTTTTGACCAAGTGTTTTGATACTCCACGGAGGGGGACACCCCTTAAAGGAACAGAAGGGTAGTTAAGGGGCACCGCATACGCATCGCCTCAAAGGAAGGGTTCGCCCTACTTGCATCCCTTTGTTCGTCCTTGGAGTAACTTCTCACTTGATCACCTGGGAGTATCATCCAAGCAAAGTATAGGTCCTAGGGCACTCAAAGGTTGAATTAAGGCAAGTAATTGCAGTGAAAAACTTGTTTGGCCATTTATATTAACTAATTAGACCTCTGCAATAAAGAAGGTTAAGATTTCAAGTCCACACCCCTCTTATACCACTTACGTGGGAACGAAGGGATAAGTCTTGATCTTTTGACTTATCTTTGGAGTGGAGGTTTAACTTAATAAAAACCTGAATTGTGTTTTGTATGCTTAGTAGACACTCTCTTGAGGGTAGTCTAGTGTTTGATCCAGAGCCTGAGAGAATTCTTAGGAGAGCTCACCTAGGAGAGGAAAAAGAAGGAATGGCTGAGTAAGGTGCAAATCAACAAAGGACCCTAAGGGACTATTTTATTCCAACTAACCAACCTGTACAAGCACTAAGACGACCGGCAGGGGATAATCCATATGAGATTAAGAGCAGTACCATATCTTTATTGCCCTCTTTTTATGGTACTACCAGGGAGGACCCTTACCGGCACTTGGAGGAATTCACCAAGGTCTGTTCCACGGTGAAGCTCTAGGGCTTTACTGATGAAGCCCTGATAAGGACTCTATTTCCTTTCTCCCTTAAGGATAAGGCCAAGCACTGGTATCATACCCTTGATGCAAGGGTAAATGATTGGGCCACCCTTAAGGGAGAATTTTTGAAAAAGTATTTTCCTATGAGTAAAACCAACCATTACAGAAGAGAGATTATGGGTTTTACTCAACAGGAAGGGGAGCAATTTCATGAGACTTGGGAGCGCTTTAATGACCTTCTTAGGTTATGCCCCCACCATCAAGTGCCAAGATGGCAGTTGGTCGAAAGGTTCTATAACGGATTATCTGAAAGGCAAAAGCAAACCATTGATGCAGCCTGTGCAGGAACCTTCATGACTAGAACTGAGGATGAAGCCTGGGCATTATTTGAAACATTAAGCGACAACTCCATACGTCTGTCCTTTGCCTATCAAGAAAGAAAACCATCAATCTTGCAGAGGAAGATAGAGGCCCATGAAGCTGAGGCTTCTCAGGATTTGGCTTATTAGATTCAACTATTGAATAAAAACTTTAATAAGCTTTTAGCAAACCCCGGCATGAACCCGCAAGCAGCCTCTATTTTTCAAGCTTCACTTGCCAAAGCACAACACACACCACTGCGGAGTGCCATCAGGCAAACCAATTCCCTGAGTTGATTTAGGCCAACTTGAACGCGACCCAAGGTTTCCGCCCCCCTCGCAATAACCCTTATTCCAACACTTATAATCTAGGGTGGTGGAATCATCCAAACTTCTCTTGGAAGCAAGGTGATGCTTCTAACTCAGGGAATACAAGACCCTTACCTCCCCAACCCATATACCAACCTTCTTATGAAAATCCTCCTCCGAATAAGCCCTCTGAGATGGATGAACTAAAGGCCATGATGAAAGCAATGCAAGAGCATCAGAATATGGTTATCCAATCTCAGAATAAGATGATTACTGATATGCAATCCCAAATTGGTCATCTTACTGAGGCAGTTAGGCAACGTGATCTAGGGAAGCTGCCTAGCTCCTCTGAGGAGAACCCTAAGGGCAAGGGGGTTGTATTCAGGGAGCACGCCCAAGCAGTGACCGTGTTGAGGAGTGGAAAAAAGATTGACAAGCCTGATAACACTCCTACAGTTACATCTCAGAATTCCCCTTCCACACCTGACCCGACTTCCATCTCACCCGAGGAAGAGCCACACCACTCTCCCTCGCAAAAAATCACCCACAATGAGGATGTTGTCCTTCCACCACCCCTTTCCCACCATCACAACCCGCTCTTCTATGAGTGGTTATTTTTTTTATTATTGATTAGTCAATTTTTCCACCACTTAAATACTACAATGCATAGCGGAAAATCGACTCGTCAAATTCCCACCATGATGACCCCTCTACCCAGAAGCTGAGGGTACCCTATCCAGAGCGCCTATCTATTCCTGGGGAATCTTATGTTGGCTCGTCTGGAGCCAAGGATAAGACAGAAGAGATTATGGATACTTTTAGGCAAGTCTAGATTAACTTGCCTCTGTTGGAAGTGATTAAACAGATTCCGTCCTATGCCAAGTTTTTGAAGGACCTGTGCACCCAGAAGCGCCGATCTAGGAAGCAGGTCCAAACCAAGGTCATCCTGCCTGACCATGTTAGCTCAGTTCTTCAACATGGAACACCCCCCAAAATGAAAGACCCAGGGGCCCCATATATTTCAGTGGTTATAGGTAACCAACACATTGACGAGGCTCTGCTCGATCTAGGTGCGGGGGTAAACATTCTACCGAGATCTGTCTATGACCTTTTGGGAGGAGGCAAGCTAAAGCCTAGTCCAGTAGTCCTCTAGGTTGCAGATAGATCACTTAAGACACTGCAGGGATTGTTGGAAGATGTCCTTGTGAGAGTGGAGGATTTCTTCTTCCCCGTTGACTTTCTGGTACTTGATACTAACCCATCTAATAAGCCCACAAAGCCATCCATTATTCTGGGATGCCCCTTCTTGGCCACAGCCAATGCCTCTATAAATTGTAGAACTGGGGCACTTAAAATGGGCTTTGGGAACAAGAAGATCCGGTTGAATGTTTTTGATACTTACAAGCAACCTGAATTTGAAGATTGTTCTCAGATTGAGGTCGTTGATGAAATAATTGAAGAGACTACTCCAGCACTCTTATGTAGAGGTCCCCTTCAAAAGGTCATATCTCAGGACCATCCCTCAATTATTAAAGAAAGTGAAAGGAAAATGCCCGAACTAGAAGAGTTGCTGTGGATACACACTGAGTCCCTGTCCCCACCCTGGACTATGAAGGTAGATCCGCTGCCTGAGGCGGGGACATCTCAACTAAAACCCTCAATCCAAAAGGCTCCTGAATTGGAGTTGAAACCCCTCTCGAGCACATTGAAATATGCTTTCCTTGGCTCTAATAACACGCTCCCCATTATTATCTCGTCTGCATTATCTGAATTGCAGGAGGGAGCTCTGCTCGAGTGTTTACAAAGGCATAAGGAAGCAATTGCCTGGACAATTGCTGATATTAAGGGTGTTGATCCCTCTCTTTGAATGCATCATATATACACAAACGAGTCTGTGAAGCCTTTCCGAGATATGTAAAGAAGGCTCAATCCAAATATGCGGGAGGTTGTTAAAAAGGAGATTCTGAAATGGCTGGATGCAGGGATTATTTATCCCATTTTAGATAGTAAATGGGTCAGTCCTATTCACGTAGTTCCGAAAAAGGCAGGAATCACTGTGGAAGAGAATGACCAAGGTGAACTGGTGACCACTAGACCCTCAACTAGTTGGAGGGTCTGCATTGATTACCGCCATTTAAACACATCTACCCAGAAAGACCATTTCCCCTTACCGTTTATCGATCAAATTCTGGAACGATTGGCGACGGACAAGTACTTTTATTTTCTTGACGGGTACTCTGGGTACAATCAGATAGCCATTTTTCCTGATGATCAGGAGCGTACTGATGGCGAAAATACGCGGTTTGTTAATTAGGTCGTTGTAACGCGTAAATCCGCTTTCGCTCTTAAATTTATATTCCTAGATAGGGGAGTATCTAGGGTCGTCCAAGGAGGCCAAATGTTTGCAATAGTGATTCTCTTGCTTGGAATACAATCTCAACTTTCTTTTTGGTATTTTTTCAATATATCTTTTTTTTGTTTTTAAGCTAAGGCAACATGCGAACTGCTGGCGGAAAAGGTGATTTACACTTCAATTTAAATACTACTTCTATGTGGCAAGTAGAGCCTCTCCCTAAGCTCACTCTAGGCAAGTGGAGGCCTAGAATAATTAGGGAGAGGGAGTGAAAAATGCTAAAAAAAATAAAGCAAGTAGAAATGCAAAACAGAAAATTGCAAAGAAGGCAACTTGATTGATGAAAAGTGTTTTACAAAAGGAAGCCTAGTAGAGGAATGCTTCTACTACTAGAAAAATAAAAATAAGAAAAGAAAACACAAATCCTCTAGATAGATGGTGAAGAAGAGGGCTTCTTGCTCCAAGGTTGGTGGCTCCCAATCTTGAAAAGAGTCCTTCAACTCCTTCCTTGCAGTGCTCCGCCAAGGTTATGTCCTCCAAGGCAAGCCCTAAGGGGGCATGCCCTAAGGGGGCATGCCCTAAGTTTCTCTCCAAGGGTGGACGTCCACCCTAAGTCCTTCTCCTTTGCCTGGCCATCCTCCTTGAAGTGGAAGAGTCCTCCTCCTTGGCGTGGCTCAAGTTGAAGAGAGTGGGGAGAAGAAGGCACCAAAGGGGCTGGTGGTGTGCCCCTTTAATCTCCTTCTCTACTCCTTCTTCTTGGCCGTAGGTATAGGTGGTTTAGGTAGAAAAATATACTAAGGGAGGATGCCCCAAAATGGTGGTAGGTGGTGGCTTTTTATAGAATAGGATGGGGGGTTAAGGTGCCCCTTGAAATGGAGGGCTAGGATGGAAGGATGAGGGTGGTTGGTGATCCTATGGCTAGGGTGAGTTGGCGCCAACCCAAGGGGTGTTAAAGGGGGTGGTTATGGTGGTGTTGGTGTCTTTTGGTGGTGGAGAGACACCCCCATGTTGGCGCCAACATGGGGTCTTCTAGAAGGGGAGTTAGGTGGATGGTGGAGATGGATTCAAGGGGGGTTGTGTGGTGGAGATGAGGGAAAAGTGGCGCCATTAAGGGGTGGTTATGGGTAGTTTTTTTGGCGCCACTTTTAGGTGTCTTTTGGAGGTGGTGGGTAGGTTAGGTTGGTGCCAAGTGGGGTAGCTTATGTGGAGCTTAGGTGGAGCTAGTTGGGTGGAGTTGGTAGGTTGGTTTTTGGGGTGGTACAAGCCAAGGAAGTTGGAGCATAGTTAAGCTAAGCTAAGCTAAGCTAGCTTAGCTAATGGAGGAGTAGAGGAGAAGATGTTGGAGCTAGGGTTTGGAGGAAGGAGCTGAGGAGAAGAAGTCTGGAGTTGGAGCTGGAGCTGGCTGCTGCTGAAGAGGCTGGCATGGGGCTACTCTAGCTGGCTTAGCTTGTTAGTTCTTTGCTAGTTGCTAAGCCAAGCTAAAGTGAGCTAGCTTCTACCAAAATGAGCTGAGGTGATCTAGGTCTGGTGCTCCCGGGGAGAATCAAGCTGGTTGAGGCAGCTAAGGTAGCTTAGCTCAACTGAGTTGAGCTAAGCTGAGTCCCCGGGAGCTGGACTTGAGCTTCCTGAGCTGAGATGAATTCTTCTTCAGCTGGCTGGAGTTGAGTGGAGCTGAATGTAGCTAGATCTGAGCTGGGGTGAACTCCTGTCAACTCAGCTGAGCTAGCTAGAGCTCCCTGTGAACTAGTGGGAGCTGAGATGAGCTAGACTCAGCTAAGTTGAGCTGGATCTGAGCTGACTTGAGCTAGGGTGAGCTAAGATGAACTCTCTTGAGCTGCCATCCAGCTGAGATTAGCTGAATGGAGCTGGGATGAGCTAACCCTAGTTCAAGTAAGCTAGGTTCCAGCTGCGGTGAGCTGGATCAAGTTGAGGTGAGCTGGATCAAGCTGAGGTGAGCTGGATTAGGCTGAGTTCCAGCTAGTCTGGGCTTCTCCTTCACCATTTGCCTTCTTGAGTGCTAGGGTTTTAGGGATCTGTGCATCTGTACATCCTTAACACTCACAAAAACACATTAAAACGACAATAAAAAATGCAATGCATGCCTATCCTAATTTATGCCTAAATGCAGCCCAAAAACCCATTTGCGGAGTAAAATCCTAAGAGCTAGGTTTGTTTTAATGCATAAGAATGATGATAAACTGGCGTTTATCACACCCCCATGCTTATCTTTTGCTAGTCTCTTAGCAAAACTTAAAATGGAATTTTTGGGAAATCTAATTTCTTTGACTTTGGAGGAGAAAAAGAGATCAATGGACCTTGGTAGATTAAAAACACTGGAGGTACGGGATTTGTTAAAGATAAACATCGGGATTTGTTTTTGGATTCAACCATTAGATAGAACGGGATCAATATATCTTCCAAAAAATTCTCAAATTAACCCCTTGTTAATTCAGATGACTTGAAATGTTTGTTTTTAGGAATTTTTTTGGCTCATGAATCTGATTCTCAACTTGCAAAATCCTTTAAAACCTTGTGGCTGTGCTTATGAAAAGCCAACATTTATAAGGGCGTGTTAATTTATATATATATATATATATTTTTTCTCCCCCATGCTTATTTTTAGCTTAGTCTTACAACAAATGTGTTGGGATCATCATTCCCGTTACCATTCCTCGAGGGGGCTCTGGCGCCAGTACTTCGAGATAGCACTATCCATGACACCACCCAGGAGCTCACAACCCCAGAACACGATGCGGTGAAAAGGGGCGCTCCAAACAAACTCAAGCTCTTGCTTCGACACTATAGGTAGAGCACCGTCCAAGACACTTGAGCTGCTAAAATGCGCTTTAATGCTCCGTCTAAAGATATGAAATATAGATATGGAGCAACGCCGAGGCGGTAACATGTTGACATCGCATCCTTAAAGGAGGCATTTTCCTCCTTCTCGGCGGTGGGAACTCAAACCAATGATCTGCTTCAGACTTTCACTAAGTCCAAACAAGGGAGTTTTTCAAATTTTTAGTTATTTTTAAGTGTTGGCTTGTGTGTGAAGAGTGACACAAGAAGTTTCTCAAAACATGCAAGTTTTTGAATCAGAAGCTAAGTCAAATAATTTCCATATTGCAAAATAGGATCAAGTCACCTGAACTATTATGAGTTCAGGTGGAATTTTATAGAAAGATATCTGATCTTGTCTAAAATAGACCCTGAAATTCTAATGATCAGATCCATATCCTCATCCTTAGTTTGTTAAAGATTAAATCCATTGTACCAAAAGTGAATTTTTCGACCTTAGTCCCGATTTCAAAATTTTTCCTCAAAAAGTTTTGAACATTTTTTTTTTTGGGTATGCAAGCAGGAAATAAATTAAACAAAAATGCATGTTTTTAGGTTTTGAAAATCCTAAATCGATCGTAAAATTTAAAAACACCCCCCCATGCTTAAGATATGCCATGTCCTCATGCATTAGGAGGGAAAAGGGATCACCTTAGTGAAGAACGGTCGGGTTTAGGAGGAACAAAACCTAGAAAAAGAAGAAAAAAAAAGGGAAAGCAAGAAAAAATGATGGGTTACCTCACATCCAGTGCTATCTTTTACGCCATTCAGCCGGGCGTGAAGGTATGCACGGAAGACGTAAGATCATGTAAATAATTGGACACTTGGATGCCTGCAAAAAAGGTGTCTTCTTTTAGATCCCTAGAAAATTGATTAGAAATAATATTGGGATCAAAGTTGGATGGAAAATGATAAGTGTAGCCCGAGTCTGGCCATGGGTTTAAATTAGGTTGGGTGCCAAACTCAGGCGGGGTTGGTGGTGGGTCCGTAAGAAAGGGGTCGGGGAAGGAATGGTGAGGATTGGGTGAAGTTAGTGTGGAAAAGTTAGGTGCGTGAATAGTGGGTGGGTTAGGGGGGTATCAGGAATAAATTTGGGGTCAAGACAAGTTTCCGGATCACAGATTTTGCCGACCACTGATTCTGAATCAGAGTCCTCAAAAAAATTATGGTCGGTAAGGGTATCTATTAATATTGTCTCCTCCACCATATTGGAAATTTCATTATCTGAGTCCTCAAAGAAGTTATCATCATGGAATCTCCTGGAGGATTTGAAAATATCTAAAGTGAGAGTTTGGCCTGCACAAGTGATATCCATTTTTCCTGTGTGGCAATTGATATTTGCCTTTGCAGTGGCCAAAAAAGGGCGTCCAAGGATTATTGGGGAGTCCAGTAATGATTCAGGTGCCTCAATGTCAAGAACCAGAAAGTCTGCAGGGAAGACACAATTCTGGACCTTGACTAAAACATCCTCGATAATCCCAAGAGGTTTGAGTGTAGATCGGTCGGCTAATTGCAGGGTAACCTCAACGGGTTTTAATTCACCGATCTGAAATTCTTCGAATAAACTTGTAACGAACGCGTGCCCCAGACGTCTTTTAAGACGTCTAGGAGGTGGCCCAGACGTCGTACCAGACGTCTGGGATCACATCCAGACGTCTGGGATCGTTTCCAGACGTCTGTAAAACAGTTATTTTTTCACACGAGAGATTCGTCTGCGCGCCTGTGCGCGCAGACCCGCGATTCCTCTCTCTCTCTCTCTCTTTCCCTCTCTCTCTGCGGCTGCAGACCTGCCGCGCTCTCTCTCCCTCCTCCTCGCACGGCCTTAAAAGGCCACGCCTCCCCTCCTGTCGTCTCCACCGTCCCCTTCCTCTTCTCCTTCCTGTGCGCGAGAGCGAGCGAGCGCGAGGGCGGCAGCGGCGGTCGCAGTGAGCACGGAGGAGGTGCGGCGTGCGAGGGCGGAGCTCTGCCGTGAGGGCGAGCTCGCCGGAGCGGCTTGGCCGGCCGGCGGAGGGCGCAGGAGGGGCGGAACGACGCGGAGAGGGACCTGCTGCGGTCTGAGCAGCAGACGTGCGAGGTACGACGCGGGCGGCGTCGCGAGTGGAGGCCGAGCGGTGCCCTGTTCTGGAAAAATTTCCAGAATCAGACGTCTGGGTTTATAGCCAGACGGCGAGGGAGACGTCTGGAAGATCATACAGACATCTGAAAGGTGAGTATTCCGCTTTCTTCTTCCTTCCTGTCGACTGACCGTACTGAGGGAGGGAGTTGGCTGTGCGCAGGCTCGCTGATTCGCCATCCTTTGCGAATCAGACGTCTGGAAGTTGTACCAGACGGCGGGAGTGACCTCCAGACGTCCAGGGTGACCATCGGACGTCTGTGAGCTAGGCCAGACATCCCCGCAGACTTCTGGACATCTGGGAAACCACGCTGAGCAGGTAATTCTCTGATCCACTTTTTAAGACGTCTGGAAGAAGTTCCAGACGTCTGATTTTACACAGTGTCGTCGTTTTCGACCCGTTTAGGGCCCGTTCGGGCTCCGTTTTCCGCGATTCGAGTTGCATTCTTTTCAGAATTAATTCCTCTACCCGTCTACAGTAGCTATACACTGTTTTGAGACTTTCCTTGTGTTTGATCCTTGTGATAGGACCTCGTTCAGTTGCAGTCTTGGGAGTCGCGGAGGCACGCGGGATTCCCGATCACGCCCCCATTACTCCCGTTGTACCTGGTAGAGTGGCTTTAGGTTATTAAAATCTGTTAAATTATGAAACCATAAATAGAACCTAGGACATTGCATGAACCTTAGGAATGAGAAATAGATGGAATGATAGCTCCTAGGTGTTGCATGAATCCTAGGACTGGAAAACTAGATTGTATGATAGATCCTAGGATATGGCATGAATCCTAGGATGGGAAAACTAGTGGAATGTATAATACTGCAGTCTTGGAAAATGGAAAGAGATATAAAGCTGCCTGTAATTTGAATTAACAGCTGCCTGTTGTGAATAGATAACGTGGTTGAGAACATGGATGGTAAGAATGTGAAACTGGAAAGTGAAACCTGGATGTTTGAGTAAAAAGGATGGAACCCTACGGGGAAGTAGGAGTAGAACTCCTGGAAAGTGAATGGAATAGTTTTGGGGAAGTGAGCTGGCCCTTGAGTACGGAGTACCAAGGAGAGCGACTGTCCCCCTATTTAGTGCAGAGAGGAGCTAGCAGCCCCAGGGACCCGGGGTTAGGACTGGCCACTCTGTACCGACTTGCTGGCCCTCGCATACGTAGTACCGAGGAGAGCTACTAGTGTAGGGAGGTACTAGCTACCCCACGGGCCACGGGGTTCTGCTAGCCTCCCACACCGACTTGTTAGGCCCGCTGGGGCAAACCAGGGTAGTCAGGCGAGGGTGCGCGGACTGTGGAGGGGCAAGGCCCCGGTTTGGTTACTGTGGAGGGGTTGGACCCCTGTTACTGAGAGGGCTCTGCCCTGGACTGGTTCCGTGCTGTGCTTTGGGCGCACCCGTTAACGGAAACGACTGACCGCGTGCCAGTACGGGTTAGCTACCTGTGCGTTTATTGCGCGTGCCGTAGTCACCGTTACGTCTGTCAGTGACCTTGGGGTGGCTGACTGAGGGTAGGATCACCACGGGGGACTCTCCCGGCCAGGAGAGCACCACGTGCTACTTCTACTTTTTGGAAAAGACTGCAATCAAGATCGTTCCCACGAGGAACATTCGAGATCAAGTAAAAGATCTGAGAAATAAATGAAATAGTGAGACAATTGAAAGATGTAAATAAAGAAAGTAATAGAACATAACAGCTACTGTACACTCTACTGTTGTCTTTAGTTTTAGTTGCCACTCTACTCAGTGTTTTGCTGACGTGTTACACTCGTTACCTTTTTCAGGACCAGGTGTTGAGCAGCCAGGGTCAACGGCTGCAGAGGATGCTGGGCCGAGTAGGGTCCAGTAGAGTTATTACTGTCTTTTGTACCTCTTTGTTTTCGTTATAGTGAGTAGTTCTTGTTTCCGCTGTACTTTTCTTTACCTGCAGTTCATGTTATATGATAAATGTTGTTCTACTGTTGTGGTGGTATCTACTGTAGTAGTTTCTTTCCTTACTGCTGTACTTTCTAACTGTTAGTTATATTCATGCTGAATGGGGTATATTTTACTGCTCTTTTGGTTACTTCCTCGTTGGACGACTAGGTCTTGGGATTAGTCGAGTTGGTCCGGTTCTCGTGTCTCGTAGGGACTCGGGAACCGGGTCGTTACAAAACTCGTGGGAATAATATTAACTGAGGCACCAAGATCAAGGAGGGCGCGATTAAATGTAGTGTCATCAATAATTACAGAAATTAAAGGCGCCCCCGGATCTTTCATCTTAGGAGGCAGCTTACTCTGTATGACAGAGCTTACTGTCTCTGAAAGATGCACCTGTCCTAGATTTTTAGCCTGCCTTTTAGGAGTACAAATATCCGTCAAAAATTTAGCATAGGCAGGTATATATTTGATGGCATCTAGGAGAGGAATATTGATATGAACTTGCCCAAATAGCTCCATGAGTTCTTCTGTAGTGGGCTCAGATTTCTTTTTTTTGTTGGTGGTGGGGTAGAGAGCTTGTGGGAAAGGGACAGGAATCTTGTCTTGAGATTTTTGTTTTTCTTTTTCTTCCTGATGGGGAGGTGGGGAGTCAATTTGCACAGGTATCTTACCAGGTTCGTGTAAAGGCCCGGGGTCAGTGGTGGTTTTCCCACTCCTCAAAGTAACTACATGTGCAGTCGGATTATTATTTGGAGGAGGTGGGGGGGCCTGTGATTGCAGAAACCTGGGCGGCTGCTGAGGTGGTGGATTAGGAGGAGGTTGATGTGGATAATGTGGATTTCTGCCCATATAATGGTTTCCTTGGTGATTAGGGTTGGGTGTGGGTTGGGACGGAAGATGTCCTACAGGTCTTTGCGTGGGAGTAACCCTAATCTGATTGTTCAGATTTGTGATGTTGCAGGTTACTTCCGTCATTTTTGTTTGCATATCCTGCAGGGTTCGCAGCATCTGGGCATTGATATCTTGTTGGGAAGGCCCAGGATGGAAGTTTGGATTCGACCCATACCCATTAAAATGATATGGTTGGGAGGAAACTTGATTATTCCAGGAGTAGTTCGGGTAATTTTTCCAATTGGAAGAATTTTTAAAGGGCTCCTGGATGGCAGAAATATTTTGAGTGGGGTTAAGATCTGGATAGTTGTAGTTCCCCAGTGAATCATGGGCAACCTCAGAATAATCAGCAGGAGTAGTGTTGAGATTGTGCAAATTTTCTCTTTGTGGAAAGTTAGGTTGGGTTAGATGTGGGTGTGGAGCTTGAGTTGATGTGGCTAGTCTTTCCTTAATTTTCTTTTGATTAATAAGCATCTGGTCGAGTTTTTGAGCAATCAATTGAAGATCGTCTTCGGTGACAGGGATAGATTGAGTGCCTATTTCATGAACACCGAACTGCGGGTTTTGGGTTCTGCAAAATGTGTTCATGGAAGCTTGATTAAATGAGTTTTCACTCATTTCTTCGAACAGGTCATAGGCACTTTCTGCATCTTTATTTAAAAAGTTGCCGCCACACGAGGCATCGACAAAATGTCGGATTTGATCTTCTAATCTATGATAGAAGATTTGCACGAGTTGCCATAAAGGAATCTCGTGGTGCGGGCAACTTCTTAAAAGGTCTTGAAATCTTTCCCAAGAATCATGGAAAGTTTCACCAGATTTTTGGTGAAAGGTCGTAATAGATCTTCGTAAGGAATTGGTACGACCTATGGGAAAGAATTTCTTGAGGAAGGCGCTCTTGAGTTGAGGCCATGTTGTGATGGGTCGGCCAATGGTCCTGAACCAATAAGCGGCCTTATCTTTAAGAGATAATGGAAAAAGCCGCATCAGCCATATGTCTTCTTGCACATTTCGGGAACGGGTTGTCTGTGCAAGAAGAGTTAGCTCTTCAAGGTGGCTGAAAGGGTCTTCCCTAAGAAGGCCATGAAAGTGTTTAATTAGGTTCAGGACTGCAGGCTTGATCTCAAAGTCCCCCTCATAATAAGACGGATCATAGAAATCTTTTAGAGGAACAACAGGCTGCTGACGGGGTGGTGGGTTTGGCCTTGGATTGTCTAGGTTTTGGATATTCCTAATCAATGTTTGTTGATTGGAATTTAATTTATTAATCTGATCGGCCATCAATTTTAAAAGATCAGGTAGGGGGTCTTGATGTTGTGTGTGGGGCAACTCAAGATTAGGGAGCTCCAAGTGTGGGAAGTTACTGGTGGTTGGGTTTTGGGTGGAAGGGTTAGAATTAGGGTTAGTGGTGGGGTTAGAGGTGGACGTGGAAGGGTCAGTGGACCTATTTTGTTGTGTTTCCATTTTTTCAGGAGAAGAAGACAGAAAAAGTGGTCTTTTTGCGTGGGGGGCGAAATCAAATGGTCCTTCCAAGTGCGGATTTTGAGACCGTCGCCCGTGCATAAAATGGAAGAACGGGAGGGGAGGAGAAGAGAAAGAGATGAGAGAAAGTGTGCAATTCAAACAAATAAAACTAGACCTAACTTAAATGTGACTCCCTAATAATAACCTAAGACTTGGTCTATATAGGAAATACGTTGTCAATAGTGAATACCCGTTCTATCAACAAATCTAGCCAAGTTGCTTAAGGGGAGGTTTGGACCCAAACGTTTCCCAGGGAAGACCCCAGGTGCTTGTACAAACCCGCGCCTAGTCGTTTGACACAACCCCTCAGCCTGAACACCAGATACAGATGACAGAATTGGTATTAACTAAAGAGAACTTAAGACCTAAATAGCAAGCCTAAGTTGATAAAGCCTTAGCGGTTAAGTTGCTACAAGTTTCAATTAGGTCTAGGATGCTATAGTGCACACGGAATGTGGAGGGCGTTTATTGGGTTGTTGCCCTATTATTTGATTTTTTTTGTGTGTGTGCAGGAATTGGAGAGTGGCTCCAATGAAAATCAAGTTGTCACACTATTTTTATGTATTTTTGTCTTTTAGGATTTGATTTAATTAAATGAGTTTTAGGGTTTTTCTCTTTAAGTTTTCAAACAAGTTTGAAAGTTCACAATCAAAGGAAATTCAAGTTGTATGTGTGATTGTATATTTCCTTTAATTGAGGCTCTAAAAAGAAAGAAGAAACCCTAAGCCAATTTTCCCTAAGACAGAAATTTTACTACCAATGAATTATTTTTAGGCTTTCAGAATTAAGTAGTGGTCCAAACAAGTCAAACAACACCACTACTTTGAAGAAAATCAAACAAAGATTCCAAAAAAGATTTTTGAAAGATTTTAAGAATTTGTTTGATAATTATTTTAAATTTTTAATTGTACTGGTGTCAAAGTCCAGAAATGATACCCGTGGGTATTGTGGACTTTTCAGTATTACCACCGACCTCAGAAATTTTTGTGATTTTATATGATGTGTAAAATTTCACAAGGATTCCAGAAAACTAAAATTCACAAAAATTGGATGAGTATAAAAATTCTAAAAATTTGCAGATAGTAGCAAAATAGGAAGATTAAAGGGTGTGACCCCTCTTCAATCCATGAATTTTTAAAAATTAAATACAAATCCAATTGATCTGAAATTTGGAACAGATGTTCCAAACTTAATTGGGAATCACTCTATGAAATGTTATGATTTTAGGAGGCCTGTGATGTTAGGAATCGATTTTTCAAGTCCGGACAGAAATCTGGACCCGAAAAATAGAACACCAATACTTGCAATGGAGTGGTGTTAAAGAAGCATACAAGCAAACAATGGATTTTATAATGCACCACTCCACTTAATTAAGTTTTTTGGGATCCTGAAAGCCAAGTTTAATATATTTTTGGTAGTTTTAATTAATTATGTGACCAGAAAGAGGAACCAACCTGAATTTCGCGGGAAGAAAAGGAACTTTGAGCTCTCGCTTCCAGATTCCCGCCTTCCCGCTGTAGTTCCTGCACACACAAAAGAAAGAAAGAGAAGGGGATGAGATCCACTTCAAGCAAGAGAAAATTAATTAATGCAAAGCCGTGCCTCCCCGGCAACGGCGCCAAAAAGTGATGGCGAAAATACGCGGTTTGTTAATTAGGTCGTTGTAACTCGTAAATCCGCTTTCGCTCTTAAATTTATATTCCTAGATAGGGGAGTATCTAGGGTCGTCCAAGGAGGCCAAATGTTTGCAATAGTGATTCTCTTGCTTGGAATACAATCTCAACTTTCTTTTTGGTATTTTTTCAATATATCTTTTTTTTGTTTTTAAGCTAAGGCAACATGCGAACTGCTTACGGAAAAGGTGATTTACACTTCAATTTAAATACTACTTCTATGTGGCAAGTAGAGCCTCTCCCTAAACTCACTCTAGGCAAGTGGAGGCCTAGAATAATTAGGGAGAGGGAGTGAAAAATGCTAAAAAAAATAAAGCAAGTAGAAATGCAAAACAGAAAATTGCAAAGAAGGCAACTTGATTGATGAAAAGTGTTTTACAAAAGGAAGCCTAGTAGAGGAATGCTTCTAATACTAGAAAAATTAAAATAAGAAAAGAAAACACAAATCCTCTAGATAGATGGTGAAGAAGAGGGCTTCTTGCTCCAAGGTTGGTGGCTCCCAATCTTGAAAAGAGTCCTTCAACTCCTTCCTTGCAGTGCTCCGCCAAGGTTATGTCCTCCAAGGAAAGCCCTAAGGGGGCGTGCCCTAAGTTTCTCTCCAAGGGTGGACGTCCACCCTAAGTCCTTCTCCTTTTCCTGGCCGTCCTCCTTGAAGTGGAAGAGTCCTCCTCCTTGGCGTGGCTCAAGTTGAAGAGAGTGGGGAGAAGAAGGTACCAAAGGGGCTGGTGGTGTGCCCCTTTAATCTCCTTCTCTACTCCTTCTTCTTGGCCGTAGGTATAGGTGGTTTAGGTAGAAAAATATACTAAGGGAGGATGCCCCAAAATGGTGGTAGGTGGTGGCTTTTTATAGAATAGGATGGGGGGTTAAGGTGCCCCTTGAAATGGAGGGCTAGGATGGAAGGATGAGGGTGGTTGGTGATCCTATGGCTAGGGTGAGTTGGCGCCAACCCAAGGGGTGTTAAAGGGGGTGGTTATGGTGGTGTTGGTGTCTTTTGGTGGTGGAGAGACACCCCCATGTTGGCGCCAACATGGGGTCTTCTAGAAGGGGAGTTAGGTGGATGGTGGAGATGGATTCAAGGGGGATTGTGTGGTGGAGATGAGGGTGGATTTTGGAGGGAAAAGTGGCGCCATTAAGGGGTGGTTATGGGTAGTTTTTTTGGCGCCACTTTTAGGTGTCTTTTGGAGGTGGTGGGTAGGTTAGGTTGGTGCCAAGTGGGTTAGCTTATGTGGATCTTAGGTGGAGCTAGTTGGGTGGAGTTGGTAGGTTGGTTTTTGGGGTGGTACAAGCCAAGGAAGTTGGAGCATAGTTAAGCTAAGCTAAGCTAAGCTAAGCTAAGCTAGCTTAGCTAATGGAGGAGTAGAGGAGAAGATGTTGGAGCTAGGGTTTGGAGGAAGGAGCTGAGGAGAAGAAGTCTGGAGTTGGAGCTGGAGCTGTCTGCTGCTGAAGAGGCTGGCATGGGGCTACTCTAGCTGGCTTAGCTTGCTAGTTCTTTGATAGTTGCTAAGCCAAGCTAAAGTGAGCTAGCTTCTACCAAAATGAGCTGAGGTGAGCTAGGTCTGGTGCTCCCAGGGAGAATCAAGCTGGTTGAGGCAGCTAAGGTAGCTTAGCTCAACTGAGTTGAGCTAAGCTGAGTCCCTGGGAGCTGGACTTGAGCTTCCTGAGCTGAGATGAATTCTTCTTCAGCTGGCTGGAGTTGAGTGGAGCTGAATGTAGCTGGATCTGAGCTGGGGTGAACTCCTGTCAACTCAGCTGAGCTAGCTAGAGCTCCCTGTGAACTAGTGGGAGCTGAGATGAGCTAGACTCAGCTAAGTTGAGCTGGATCTGAGCTGACTTGAGCTAGGGTGAGCTAAGATGAACTCTCTTGAGCTGCCATCCAGCTGAGATTAGCTGAATGGAGTTGGGATGAGCTAACCCTAGTTCAAGTAAGCTAGGTTCCAACTGCGGTGAGCTGGATCAAGCTGAGGTGAGCTGGATCAAGTTGAGGTGAGCTGGATTAGGGTGAGTTCCAGCTAGTCTGGGCTTCTCCTTCACCATTTTCCTTCTTGAGTGCTAGGGTTTTAGGGATCTGTGCATCTGTACATCCCTAACACTCACAAAAACACATTAAAACGACAATAAAAAATGCAATGCATGCCTATCCTAATTTATGCCTAAATGCAGCCCAAAAACCCGTTTGCGGAGTAAAATCCTAAGAGCTAGGTTTGTTTTAATGCATAAGAGTGATGATAAACTGGCGTTTATCACGTACCACCTTCACGAGTCCATATGGCACTTTTGCGTTCTGCCGAATGCCATTTGGGTTATGTAATGCTCTTGCCACTTTCCAACGTTGTATGATGGCTATCTTTTCTGATATGATCGACGACTTCGTTAAAATTTTCATGGATGACTTCTCCATTTATGGCTCGTTGTTTGACCTATGCCTTTCGCACCTTGATAAAGTCTTAACCCGTTGCGAAGAGGCAAAGCTGGTGCTTAGCTGGGAGAAAAGCCACTTTATGGTCTAGCAGGGCATTGTGTTAGGGCATGTAGTTTCCGAGAGAGGATTAAAGGTGGACATCACAAAAATCAATTCCATTTCTAAGCTTCCATTTCCCGCCAATGTTCGTCAGGTTAGATCTTTCCTTGGCCATGATGGATTTTATAGGCGCTTCATTAGAGATTTCAGTAAAATCTCTAAGCCACTCTGTGACCTGTTAGCAAAGGATATCTCCTTCGATTTTGATGATAGATGTGGCGAGGCTTTCCAAGTTTTGAAGAAAGCCCTCATTACCGCATCGATTCTCCAAGCACCAGATTGGACCCTCCCGTTTGAGCTTATGTGCGATGCTTCTGATTTTGCAGTGGGAGCGGTCTTAGGTCAAAGGGTTGATGGCAAACCTCATGTGCTGCATTATGCCAGCAAGACCCTTACGGATCCTTAGCAAAACTACACAGTCACTGAAAAGGAATTACTTGCTGTAGTATTTGCTTTAGAAAAGTTTCAGTCTTATCTTTTGGGATCTAAGGTTGTAGTGTTCACTGATCATTCATCCCTAAAGCATCTTCTAGCTAAAAAGGACACCAAACCTCGCCTAATTCGTTGGATTCTGCTACTCCAAGAATTTGACCTGGAAATTAAAGACAAGAAAGGAGTTGAGAATGTGGTAGTAGACCATTTGTCTAGGATCCCTATTGAGGCATCAAACCCTGCTGGCAGTATTCAAGAGACTTTCCCTAATGAGTCTCTGATGGCCATGGAAGCTAAAACTCCTTGGTTCGCTAACATAGTGAACTATCTGGTCACGGGCATTACCCCCAGTACTTGGGACAAGCAGAAACGAGACAGGTTTCTCGCCAATGCTAAATTTTATCACTGGGAGGAACCCGAGCTTTTTAAAATAGGCCCTGACCAGCTTTTTCGCCGTTGCGTCCCTGACGAAGAACAAAGAAGTGTTCTGAGCTTCTGTCATGACCTCCATTATGGGGGACATTTTAGTGGGAAGAAGACTGCCCATAAGGTTCTTCAGTCTGGCTTTTGGTGGCCCACATTATTTCGAGATGCACATACGTATGTGAGCGCATGTCTATGTTGGCCAGCAAATGGGAACCATTGGAAAAAGGGATGAGATGCCCCAACAACCTATTCTCCCTGTTGAAATCTTTGCTATTTGGGGCATTGACTTCATGGGTCCCTTTCCTGTGTCCTTCGGATATGAATACATCATTGTGGCGGTTGACTATGTATCAAAATGGATAGAAGCCATACCCACGCGAATTAATGACCATTCCGTGGTCTTGGGCATTGTTAAGGCTAATATCATTTCTCGGTATGGGTGCCCAAGGACGATCATAAGTGATGGAGGACCTCACTTTAAGAATGTACACTTCACAAGACTACTCCAAAATTTGGGAGTCAGCCACATGATAGCCACACCTTATCATCCCCAAACGAGTGGACAAGTTGAAGTGTCTAATAGGGAGATTAAGCGAATTTTAGAAAAAACTGTCAGGCTTGATCAGAAGGATTGGTCTAAAAAACTAAATGATGCTCTTTGGGCCTATAGATCTACGTATAAGACTCCCTTGGGCATGTCTCCTTTTCGTCTTGTCTACGGAAAAGCATGCCACCTTCCCGTTGAAATCCAACATAAAGCTTATTGGGCTATTAAAAATGTTAACTTGAATCTGGATAAAGCGGGAAAGGCACGTATGTTAGAATTAAGTGAGCTTGAGGAGCTTCGTAATGAAGCTTATGAAACTTCTCAAGCTTACAAGCAATGTACAAAAGTCTTCCATGACAAGCACATCATTAGAAAGACTTTTGAGCCCAACCAATGGGTCTGGCTTTTCAATTCTAGACTTAAATTATTCCCTGGAAAGCTCAAGTCCCGCTGGGATGGGCCATACGTTGTTATCAATACTTTCCCTCATGGAGCTGTAGAGATTCAGAACCCTATTTCAGGTGTGAGCTTTAAGGTAAATGGCCAACAACTTAAACTGTTTATTACTCTTTCTGATGGCCAGGTTTTGGACGCACTTTTGCTTGAGGAGCCTTAGCTCCTCCCACTCTCCTCAGGTGATATTCTTCTATGTCTACATTTTTCCAATGAGGACATTGTCACTCTTAGGCATGGGGGTATAACTTGAGAATATTTATAGCATTTATAAATATTTGCATACATATTTATTTATGGAAAAAAAAAATCTCTTTCCTTGAGCTGAATGGGTTAGTCCCTAGCAGAATACCTTTGTCATTGGAGGTTTTTCTTCTTGAACTATTTCTTAAGTTTTGAATCCAGTACATTTATTTCACATGTACGTAGACTTGGTAATGGATCCTTGAAGAAAACCAATAAGCATTTGTAGTTTACTAAGCCCTTGGACAGTTCATAGGGAGTTAGGCATACTATCTTCTAGTAGATCCACCTCATATTTGTGAGAAGAAAGTAGAGAGATTACTGGTGCAATAAGTCTAGTGTAAGGACTCTTAAGTTTTGGACAATTAGATGATGATACTTCAGAGTTAGGCGTAGTTTTTCACTCTATGTTCCTGTGTGCGTACTTTGTGTGAATTCCTGAGAGTCACCAAATAAGGCAGATACACAGAGATGGAGTCTTAATAAAGCTATGACTATGGTGGATGGTTACGACCGTCCTTCATAGAGTCCTCGGCTGAAGGAGGGTAATAGTGTCAAAGGTAAGAAATACGCCTGTCCTATCCATTCCTTCCCGGTGCCGAGAATAGGCATTTTCACCAAATAAGCCACACAATATCTTCTTGACCATCATCATCCCGAATAATACCTCATAAATAAAAGTCTGTGTCGTATTATGTTGATTTATATTATAAAAAAAAAAGAAGAAGAGAGAGAGAAAAGAAAAGAAGAAGAAAAGAAGAAACAGAAAAAGAAGAAATATTTATATTACAAAAAAAATGGTCTAAGTTATAATGTAACATTATTTCTGAGGCAATAGAACACCTATCGCGTTCCACCAAATATGACCTATACCTACCTTTTAGTATTTCTGATCGCCCGAATACTGGTTAAGGACTCTAACTTAGTTGTAGAATTATTAGGACTTTAATTGAAGTGTGGATGCCATGTGAGGCCACCAAATAGTGAGTACAATTTCTAAATCTAGCGAGATTTGTGATCTCAGAAAGAAAGAAAAGAGGGAGTGCCCAGGAACATCAAGAGAGTACAGTTGTGTAGCCTCTCTCGGAGTTGACTTGTCTAATAGTCTAGAGATCTAGAGTCTGCAGTATTAGACTATATGTAGCACCAGATGAGTGTGTGCCACCAAATACAAATCCATTCAACTCGATATCTCCTACCTAAGCCAAACGTCGGGGTCAAATTACAGAGTATCCTCTGCTTTATCCTCGAGGGAAGTAGTTGCCTATCCCGACAGCAATATTTACCAAGGGTGAAGTACAAACTCCCACTGCTAATTGGCTTTTTCACTTGGATCTGTTATTGAGGATATCATCACTTCACATTTGTCTGGATCTCTAAAGTTTTGAAATAAGAAATCTTCTGATTACTTCTATTATTTTTCATTTTTGCTAGGGACTAGCAAATCTTAGGCATAGGGGTATTTGATGAGTCTATTTTAATGGACTAATATTACGCCTAAGTAACTTTAATCGTACCGTTTAGGTTTGGTAATAACTACATTAAGTTATAGAATGTTTGCATTCATCATGATTTAAGTTTACATCCATTTTATAGTATTCTATAACTTAATATGTAATGATTTACATTTTTATGACTACAGGAATAATATTTGGAAAGAGGAAGGGGGGGAATAAATTTCCCCAACACATATCCGGTGCCAGCCGCAACTCCTCCCACACATTTATCAAATCTTCCGCCGCCCTCCCTCAACAAACGAGGCCACATTTAGAAAGGATTTTTGAAAATCCCTGGAAGGGCGGAGGAGAAGAGTTAAGAGGAGGCGGAGAAAGGAGAGGAGGGGCTTAGTCATCCAGGGACGGTGTAACCCGTGTGCACTGTGCACCAAATCACTTTCAGCCTGCTCCACCTTCCGTGCCAGCAGGTGCGCGCCCATCTACAGTGCGACCTCCCCTCTGCAGACCTACCTCACCGCACCAGCACCACCCCTCCCGCACCCTCACCAAGTAGCCTGCAGGCGCCTGCGCGCTCATCCCCAGTCGGCCCTGCAGTCGCCAGCGCCCCTGCCAAGCCGCGCCCGCAGGCGCATCCTCCCTTCTAGCGCCATCACCAGATCTCCCGCGCATTCATCTCCAGCCGGCCCTGTAGTCGCACACTGCTCCGTCCACCCCACCTATGCCCACAGGCGCGCGCCCTTCTGCAGCGCCCGTAGGCGCTCTGCCTACCACCAGCGCATGCAGGCGCGCCCTCCCCTCTGCAGACCTGCCTCGCCTCACCAGCGTCTCCAGCCGCACCGCTCACCTGCAGGCACCGCACCAGCGCTCGCCTTCACACCATAGCGCTTCCCCTCTCTGCAGATTGCCCTAGCCACCTGCAGGCGCCCATTCCTTGTCCAGCTCTCCCTCCAGCTGCACCTGAAGGCACTGCACACCTTCAAGACTGCCAGGCCCGCACCCGCAGGCACCCGCCTCGCCACAAGCGCCTTGCAGGCACCCTTCTCCAGCGCCCGCAGGCGCTCGCTGCCACTTTGCGCACTCCTGCACCGCCCGCCCTCACGCACCCGCATAGGCACAGCGCTACCCCACAGGTACGCCTCCTCCGGTGTTCTTCTCCGTCGGTCGGCCACCTTCGGCCATCTCCGTCGACACCGCAACCTCCATCGGATAGGCCTCATCTTCGCCAACCTCCCTTGTGTGTTGACAGCCTCGACGACGCTCCTTCCCTCACACGAGCAAGAGAGAGAGCAAATGCTCTATTTTTCATTCAATTAAAAATTACATTTGCTACCATTGCTAACACTTGATTTTTGATTTATTATTATTTTATTGTGGCAAAATTGCGAATGCACACTCATACTTTCTGATAACTGCACGTTATTGATATTCACCTGTTTCAAGATTGGTTTTGGGATTAACATGTGCACCAACTTTCTCTAGTATATGTCAATTGAAAATTACATAAAATCATCATATATTTATTGAATATTTGAGTGAGGAAAAATTGCACATATACCCTTATATTTTTGAATTATTGTGAATCTTCTTTCCTTCGCATTTTATGTCAGATTTGACTAGGGATTTCGCACTTAACCGAAAGAATACGAAATAATCGAGAGTTTATTGCATAATTGCCTCCCTGTGGACACGACCCGCTCTTCTGTAAGTGATTATTTTTTTTATTATTGATTAGTCGATTTTTCCACCACTTAAATACTACAACGCATAGCGGAAAATCGACTCGTCATTTATGTTTGGACATTGTGAGAACCTTATTACTGAGGAAGACTTACCAAAACTCAAGACTTAAATGACATAGACCATCTCTCAAGCAACAAGGACTCTTGATATTTAAACCTTAAGTCGAATTCCAGGACTCAGGGGGTTTTACAGAGACTCAGAATGCTACGAGGTTATGGTTGTGCTTTGTGATAAGTCAAGACTAACCAAGTGAATTCTAAAACTCAATCCCGGGGTTTCACCTCTTTTTAAGTCCAGGTTGGTCCTAACTTCAGCTCATGTTTTCGGATGACTCTCAAGAAATGACAAGTACTCAAACCCAACTCTTATTGTGTTTGTGGCTCAAAGAATTTTTGGTGGAAAAACAGGGTATTTGTATTGAACCCTGAAAATATTTTTGGTGGAACTTTTGTATTTACAGACTTGGAGAACATACTTGACTTATTTTCAAGAACTTTCTTTTTAGACTTTTCTGATTTTTTTTTTCTGTCTGTATGTCTCCGACAACTTTATTTGGTAGAGTGTACCTTCTTTGGTGGGTGAGGTTTTTGTGGAAAGAGCTTCTCCTAGGCACAAGACTAAAGGTTTGGACAAAGAGTCTACCTGCACGCACAGGTAAGGACTCCACCTTCCCTAATGAACACTAGGGTTGAATTTTAGGTTCAAGTGATTTTTCTTGACATTGTGTAGTGTACCAAGGTTACTTAGACTCCTAAGTCAAAGAAAACCAGCAAATCCTGTACTGGTGACTCAGGTACAAGAATATGTCCTAAAGTTAGGAGAGACTGTGGTCTATCTTGTCAAAGCTCAAAGTATATTAAGCCAAAGCTTGAATCAAGCTACAGTGGCCTGGCAAGTCAAACCAGTAAAGGTTGAATGTCCATAAACACTTATTCTATTTTTGTTTTCAGCTAGAAGATCATAGTTAAACACTTATTTTTCTTCTTTTACAGCTGTCTCTCTCTCCTTAGAAATTAAAGTCCTCCTTTGACAATAGAGTGCATGTCCCTTATTGTATTTTTGGCATTTTTGTGTTTTGTCATTTTTTTTTGTATTTTTGACGTTTGAATTTTTTTTTTTCAGCAATTTTGATAATACTAAACTCTAGGTGTGTCTACAATTGCATTTTGGTTGAATGGTTTCACCATTTACACCCCCCATGCTTAAATGTTGCAATAGGGTGGATGAAAATGCATGCTCTGCTTTTCACTTTCCTAGAATGGGTGATGGAAGGAAGTCGGAATGAGGAGATAAAATCTCTGTGCGGACAATTTTAAGTCTGATCTAGGATCAGAGTGAACATTCAGGCTAGGAAGTGAAATGCATGACATGTGTGTCAATGAAATTATGCTAAAAATGCAAAGGTAGATACCTAATGCAAATCAAGGTAGAAGTAAGAAAGGTGAAAAACAGCTATGCACATGGATAGGTCTTGCTAAGTTTAACGCCTTCAGCTAGGCGTTAACCCAGATGGTAATTCAAAATGTAGGAGCAAAATGGTGGAATTGACAAGTCTGAGATCATGTGGCTCAATGAAAGGTTTTAGTCTTTGTCCATTGATAGTGAAAGGTTTAGATTTGTCAATTTCAGTGATCTCAACGGCTCCATTGTCAAAGATTCTCATGATTTTGAAAGCTCCAGTCCATTTTGATCTTAGTTTCCCAGGAAGGAGTTTTAGTCTAGAGTCGAAGAGGACTTTTTGACGGGTGAAATGATTTCCTATGAATGTGACAGTCATGGAAGGCCTTAAGTTTATCCTTATAAATCCTTGCGCTTTCATAAGATTCATTCATTAACTCATCTAGCTCGGAAATTTGTAATTTTCTATGATCACCGGACTTCTCTAGGTCCAAGTTACACTTTCTGATGGCCCAATAGGCTTTGTGCTCAAGTTCTACGGGAAGATAACAGTGTTTCCCATACACAAGTCTAAAAGGAGATGCCTAATGGGGATTTGTGAGCCGTCCTATATGCCCACAACGCATCAGAAAGGCGGGAAGACCAATCCTTTCTATCTGGTTGGATGGTAGTCTGTAAAATCTTCTTGATCTCCCGATTGGACAATTCAGCAAGTCCATTGGTTTGAGGGTGATATGGTATAGCAATCCTATGTGACACCCCATACTTTTGAAGTAGGGACTGAAAGTGTGTGTTTCTAAAATGAGACCCTCCATCACTAATGATGATTTTTGGTACCCCAAATCTAAATAAGATGAAATCTTGAACAAATTGTGTTACAACTCTATGATCATTAGTCCTCGAGGGGATGGCTTCCATCCATTTAGAAACATACTCAACTGCTAACAAGATATACTTGAAGCCATAAGATTTAGGAAAAGGTTCCATGAAGTCAATGCCCCAAATGTCAAAGATTTCGCACACTATGATTGGATTTAAGGGCATCATGTCTCAGCGGCCAATACTGTTGAGAGACTGACAGTGTGAACATGCCCTACTATATTTGTGTGCATATTTAAAGATTGTGGGCTAATAAAAACCACTCTGCAAAATCATTGCAGCAGTCTTTTTGCCAGAGAAATGACCGCCGCACGCTTGTCATGGTAGAACGACAAGATGCTTTCTATCTCCTTATCAGGAACACACTTCCTAAGGATCTAGTCTCTGCAATGCTTGAAAAGCCAAGGTTCTTCCCAGTAATAGTGCTTGGCCTTGGATCTAAGTCTGTCTTTTTGATGTCGAACCCAATCAGTGGGGAGGATTCCAGAAGCCAGGTAGTTGACAATGTCAGCATACCAGGGAAGATCAGAATGAATGACCAGCAATTGCTCGTCAGGGAAGTGGTCAGAAATAGGTAAAGAAGGAGACATTGCTTTAGAAGGAAGGCGGAATAAGTGGTCAGCTACCACATTCTGCTTTCCAGCCTTATCACAAATCCCTAAATCAAATTCCTGTAAAAGTAGGATCCATCTAATCAAATGAGATTTTGCATCCTTCTTGACGAGAAGATGTCGAACTGCAGTGTGGTCGGTGTAGACTATAATGTGGGAACCTAAAAGATAAGGTCTGAATTTTTCCAGTGCAAATACTACAGCTAGCAATTCCTTTTCCTTGATGGTGTAATTCCTCTGAGCTTCATCTAAGGTCTTGCTAGCATAATAGATGATTGTGGGTTTCCCATTCAGTTTTTGACCAAGGACAGCCCCTACTGCATAATCAAAGGCATCACACATGATCTCAAAAGGGTGAGACCAATTCGGAGGTTGCAGTATTGGTGCCTTTGTGACCCGATCACGAAGTGTTGTATAGGCATGAACACAATCGTTAGAGATCTGGAAGTCTACATCTTTAGAGAGGAGATTAGTGAGAGGTCGGGCTATTTTCGAGAAATCTGCTATAAAGCGGTAATAAAAACCAACATGCCCGAGGAAAGATCTAATCTGTTTAACCGACGAAGGTAGTGGTAATTCAGAAATCAACTTTACCTTCGCATGGTCAACCTTTATTCCTCTCTTAGAAATAAGGTGACCTAATACTAGTCCTTCTAGTACCATGAAATGTGATTTCTCCCAGGAGAGTACCAAATTCACATTTATGCATCTTTGCAGGACCTTAGTCAGGTGGTCTAAGCATGCATCAAATGTGCTCCCAAAGACCGAGAAGTCATTCATGAAGACTTCTAAGCAATCACCTACTAAGTCGGAAAAGATTGCAAACATACACCGCTGAAATGTAGCAGGTGCGTTGCACAATCCAAAAGGCATCCGACGGAATGCAAAGGTTCCATAGGGGCAGGTGAATGTCATTTTTTCCTGATCATCGGGGTGAATTGCCACCTGATTATATCCTGAATAGCCATCCAAAAAGTAGAAAAATCTATTCCCTGCCAGTCTATCCAGTATTTGATCAATGAAGGGCAAAGGGAAATGATCTTTCTTCGTGGCTTGGTTGAGTTTTCGGTAATCTATACATACTCGCCACGAACTAGTAATGCATGTAGGGATGACTTTTCCAGAATTAGTGGTGATGACAGTAAGTCCGACCTTCTTTGGCACAACTTGAACAGGACTTACCCATCTGTTGTCAGAAATGGGGAAGATAATTCCGTTGTCTAACCACTTAATCATTTCATTTTTCACCACCTCTTGCAGTGTAGGGTTCAATCTACGCTGGGGCTGTCTAGTAGGTCTAGATCCTTCTTCAATGAAAATCCTATGTGTGCAGTAAGAAGGACTAATGCCAGTCAGGTTAGAGAGGCTCCATCCTATAGTCTGTCTATGTGCTCTCAGGACAGATAAGAGTTGTGATTCTTGATCAGATGATAAGAAAGAGTTAATAATCACCGGATAGGTCTGATCAGGTCCTAAGAAAACATATTTGAGAGAATCAGGGAGAGGTTTGAGTTCAATAGGTACAAGATCAGAAGGAGCAGGTGTGGAAGTTTCAGGAGATCCTAGAGATACTAATGGAATAGGAGGTAGGCCCTCAGTCTCTAAAGTGGGTATCTTAGTGGAAGTCAAGTCAGAGTCCAAAGAGTGTTGAGGTTCTAAATTTAATGAATCAATTAAGGTATCCTCAACCAATCGATCCAAAGAATCCAAGGAATAGATTTCCTCAATTAAACTACACGTCAGTCCTCTTTGGTCATGAAAAATATCAATCTTTATTTTCTGATCTCCGAATTTCAATTCTATAAGGCCCTCCTTACAATTAATGTTTGCCTTGGTTGTAGCCAAGAAAGGTCTTCCTAAAATGATAGGTGTGTTCTGGATATCCTCAGGTACTTCCATGTCAAGGACTATAAAGTCTACAGGAAAGTAAAAATCCTTGACCCGCACTATAACATCTTCCAACACTCCCTGAGGTATCTTAACTGATCTGTCAGCTAATTGTAGGGACACCTCGGTTGGCTTCAGATTGCCAACCTCGAAATGTGTCAGTAGAGAGGTTGGGATAAGATTGATGGAAGTACCTAAGTCTAGTAGTGCTCTGTTAAATGTGGTGTTACCTATCATGTAGGATAGAAGAGGGGTGCCTGGATCTTTCATCTTAGTAGGGAGGGTACTGGAAAAAATGGAACTAGCTTGTTTCGAGAGGATGATTGGACTACTCCCTTTTTGAATCCTTGCTTTATGCTTAGGTGTACATAGGTCTTTTAAAAACTTAGCGTAAAGAGGTATGTGGCGAATTGCATCCAACAAGGGGATATTTATGTGGACTTGCTCAAAAAGCTTAAGCATATCCTCCTCAGGTGCCACACAGGTCTTTTTCTTTCCTTTCTCCTTCTTTAAAGATTCAGGAAAAGGTACAGAAGTGGTGACAAGAGGTTCAGTCCTAGGTAAAGGAGAAGCAGGAAATGGAGGAGTGGAAGTAGAAGAAGTAGAAGCAGGCAAAGGTGGATCTATGGTGCTTTTACCACTCCTAGTGACTATGGCATTTAGTTCGACCCTAGATGTAGATGGTAAATCAGTGTTAGGTAGCAGAGGTGGTTGAGTTTGTGCATAGGAAGAATTTGGGTCAGTGAAAAATTCAGTGTCGTGCAAGGGTTGTGAAATGACATGTGCTTGGCCTTGCACTGCTGGTCTAGGTTGAACATACCTCTGGGTAGGTATGTTCCTAGGGTTGGGTTGTGCTTTAGATGGGAGTGAATGTGGTTGATGGAACTCCATCAAGTGTGATAGCTGGGCTCTCATCTCTGCTGCATAGCAATATTCTGTTGTTGCATATCAACTAGAGCTTTCATGATGGACCCCAACTGGTCATCTCGTGTAGGCCCAGGTTGAGAGTATTGGGTGGGCCTGGGTTGGGGTTGCTGGTAGGCACGCGGTGGATATCCATGTGATTGTGGAGGTGGTGCTCAGATCGGGTTGTACTGTGGTGGTGCAGAAGGTTGTTGAAAAGGAGGTCTCTGTGGATTTCCCAACCACGAGAAATTTGGATGATTGCGCCATCCAGGGTTGTATGTCTGCGCAAAAGGGTCATTGTGAATGGCATGGAGCTCCTCCAAAGCTCCAGAAGGTGCAGGGAAGTTAGTGTAGGGAGGAACAAAGGTTCCTCCAACCGGTGAAGGATATGGAAATGGGAAATCCGGTAAGGCAGATTGTGTCACAGAAAGATTATTCACAGTTTCCCTCCCTGTGGTTAACTGAGAAGTGTTTTGTGCTGATGACTAAGAAGAAGGATATGATGAAGGTTTTGAGAGAAATTTTCATACTTCATCTACTTTCTTCTCGATTAAGCCCACTTTATCTAGTTGACTAGCCACTATCTCTAAGTCTCTGCTACTGGATTGGGCTTCGTGCACCCCCGTATGTGAGTGGGAATTAAGGACTTTCTATTAAACATGCTCATCGAAGCATTATTAATAGAATTTTCGACCATACCTTCGAAGAGCTCAAAGGCTGAGTCCTCGTCCCGACACAGAAAATTGCCTCCACAAGTGGCATCTACAAAATTCCATGTGTCATCATGGAGCCCATGGTAGAAGATCTGGACCTGTTGCTAGCGTGGGACACTATGGTGGGGACATTTTCTTAGAAGCTCGTGGAATCTCTCCCAAGCCTCGTACATTTGTTCTCCTGAATTCTGAGTGAATGTAGTGATAGCACGCCTTAAGGCATTAGTGCGGCCTACAGGAGAGTACTTCTTTAAGAACTCATGTTCTAAAGAAGCCCAGGAATCTATCGGTGTAGTTCGTGCAAGTGTTCTAAACCAAAAGGCAGCCTTATCCTTTAATGAAAAGGAGAACATTTTCATTAAAAGCGTGTGCTGATCATGACCTTGTGGACCCAGAGTTTGGGCAAGATTCTTCAGCTCCTCTAAATGTTGAAAAGGGTCCTCAGAAGCAAGTCCATGGAAGTGAGGAATGAGTGCTATAATGTTCGGCTTCAATTCAGCGGCACGACCCCCATCGGGATAACGTACCACAGGCATCGGTTGAGCAACTACGGGATTATAGTAATCCCGTAGTTGAGGTCTACGAGGTTGGGGTGGTGCCTGAGGGTTTCTAGGTCGATGTGGTTGTGGTTGGGAGTTAGCTAAAAGATTAACAACTTGAGCAAACTGTTGCACCTATTGGGTTAAGGTATTCATTTGTAATTGTGTTTCAAACAGGTGTTGAAGATGAGGCATAGGTCCTCTCTCCGGAGGTGGGTTAGGAAGATTCGGATATGGTGGAGGTTGGAACCTATGGATAGGTGGTGGTGGTGGTGGAGGATGTGCAATCAGGTGTGGAGAAAGTTCTTCAAAATCCTCTAATTGTGATGACTCATGATCATCCTCTTGGTGAGTGGAATAGTGAATAGGAGTTTAAGACTTGGGAGGTAAGGGATTGGAAGTGGAAGGCAAAGAAGTAGATGTAATAACTTGGGTATCAGTACCCAAGGGGAGTACTAGTTCTGGGTTCTGGGATCTCCTACCTTCCATTGAGTTGGTTTTTTTGAAAACATGTGTAATTCAATCCGTCACAACTCAATGGAAAACCAAAATTTTAGCTTAGTTCACAAAAAGCGGAAAATCCCAATCAAATCTCAATCAACTCAGAAGACCAAGTCAAGCAAGCGAGATGAATCGAATGTTTTTACCTGGAGGCTGCTACGCAAAATTATATAGTACGCAAGCAATTGTTTCAAACAATTGTACGTGTCCTAAGATAAACCTAGCGATGTGCAGACCTCTAAAATCCACTGGGAGTCTAGATAAGACTTGGCGTGCGAATCCAGATCTTGTGGTTGCAGAAGGAGATGAGGTAGAAACTCGTGTGTTGTGATCTTAAGTGATCGTGCTGTGTGCACGATAGCAATCAACACAATGTGATAAAATCTCGGTCAAGGTTTCACTTAGATTTAATATCTCCTTTTGATTTAGTTCAAGTGATTATGAAATGATTTCTATGCTGCTTGTCTCGCTTTTTAATCCATTCAATACAAAAGATGGTCTTCTTTAATTTTAAGTCAAATGCACTTATGATAGGAGTTTGAGAAAAGTAAGGAATGCGTACCTGACTTCAGCAATCTTCAATATGCAAATTTGACTTTGAATTGAAATCTAGCAGAAAAAGTATGCAACCTAAAATGGATGCCTAAGGGTATGCTGCAGCTAGATAAGGATGAGATCTTTTTGATTTTTTTTGAATTTTTTGAATTTTTTTGGATTTTGAATAATGCAACAAACAAAAATAAAGAAAGAAATCGATTCGGAAAACCTCGATGGAAAACCGTATCGATGAGAGATGAGTCTAAGAGATAGAAAAACGAAGTCCAGAAAGTCCACAGTTAATACAATGAGTGTGTGAGAATAGGCTCTTACAACTTATGACTAACAATTGGTCCTAATTAATATACCTAAATCTAACTAAACTATACTACACTATTACTGTACTACTCCTACAGCTACTCTGAGGGCACACTCCGCCTGGATGTCGGGTCAGGAGCGTAGCAGTTCCACCAAGAAGACGACATCCACCTGGAAGGTGATGCTGCTCCTCCTCCTCCTCAAGTGCTATGGAAAAATAACAAATGATTAGTAACAGAATAAAAGAATGTATATACAATAACAAATTAATCAATGGAGGGAAATAATTATGTACAATTAATGGATTTGAATGAAATGAAATCAAAAGTTTCTATACACAAAAAGAATTAAAGAGTAATTTTGGCATAAAGAGGGTTGCCTCCCCGGCAACGACGCCAAAAATAATGATGGTCATTGTTATTGGTGGTCAATTTTGTTGATATAATGAATTGATGTTGTTGTAGTAAATGTAGGAAATACAAACCATCATTATGACTTTTTATTTAATTAACTAATTTTTACTGGTTTATTCCAAGTCGTTCACTGGGAGGTAGTTATTGATTTACAATACTCTCTAAGTCCAAAATTATTCTTTAATTCCAAAAAAAAAAGTGATCAATTTTTATATATAATCAATAATGATGAATGAATCTATGAAGAATGAATTACAATTTCCATGATATACAAAAAGTCAATAAAATGCTTGCAAAAATCTACATACAAACAAACATCAAATGATACATAAGTATGTTCTATACTATCTATTTATAAGTTATATTACTAATACTTGCATAATTATACATTACTAACTCATCTTACATAACCTACTAACTTAACTTACAATACTAACATATACAGTAACACATATAATAGCTACAGTGACGGATATAAACGTTGCTGGATCCTAAAAAAACTATATACAAACTAAAAGAGGGAAACCAGGGTCTATAGCAACAGTTATTTTTCCTACAGTGACACTTTATTTTGTTAGTAAAGGTATGAAGTTATATATATAAATGTAAATAACTATACTACGTGTATATATATATATATATTAGTTATCTTGTACATATTTATTTATATAGGTTTCCAATCTGTATATACTTTATACTTATTAGTATCTCTACTCTCTCTCTCTCCTGACTTCTACTCTGCCTTTCTTCTTCATCTTAAGTTCTTAGCGACACTTAAGCGTTAAATACTTAGGTGATTAGTAAATGTCATTACAGCTCTTAATTAATCAAAAATTTGTTTAATTTGCGAGCATGCTTTTCGAGGGATACACAGCACCCAGAGGGTGGGACCAGACCTCTATTAAGCGTGCCCTAATTTCTCATTAGGCCACTTAATTACGTGTTTGTGCTCAGATTAGTGGGCTTAACAACCCGCACACACCCGGGCCCCCGACCCCCACACATCTCATGCTCAATGCTCAGTATGCTCATAGGTAAGATAGGCATTCGGTTGTTTGGGCGCCCAGCGCCTGTGATGACTGAATGGCCTATCTAACAAAATCCATTTAAAGAGCTGCGCGCGCTCGCCTGTCCACGATGTGGGACTATCTGGGCGCAAGCGCAACGCTGAGATTTCAGTCGGCAGTGCGGCAATTGCGATTTTGGCCCTCGATTTGAGGGCCATAATTTATTAGTTATTAAAAATAAATTATGTGAAAATAAAGTATTTATATAGTACTATACGATTATACAATTGCTTTGGAGTTTTAATTATATTTACTATATAAATAAATTAGCTAAAGTATATAGTTTATACATACTTATTTTTAGGTTTTGTTTCTTAATTACGTATAAATTAGTTATTATGTGGTCTAATTGACCTTATACAGAGCTAGTATACATGTATAAGTATTTTATAAACATTTTTCTTATATTTTACAGATTTAATTTATGTTTTATTTACATTTAAATAGCCAATTTTGGGACTATTTTATTTGCAAATTAAATTTAAATAGTGTATGTATTATAAATATACTTAAATTAGGTTAAATTACTTAAAATATAGTAGCATACATATACAGTATAAGTTACTTAATTAACTTAATTTACTAATTTATTTTAATTTAATCTAATAACTTAACTATTAACTTAATAAATAAATTATTTATTCTATATAGGTGATTAAATTAAGATACCTAGTTTAGTATGTTTATCATATATGTAGAGATATATGTATGTAGTCTTATAACTTAATAAGGTTCTTTATAATACTTATTACCTATATGGCTTTATTATACATATACATTAGTTTAATTAATAATTAGTTGTACACTTAAGATATATATATACAGTATAATCTAACTTAAATATCTACTTTACATAATAAAATACATACATAAGTTATTTAATTTATAGATCTGTATGCTTTACATTATAGATAATTAAGCTTACTATATAGCTTAAATAAATACTTATATACATATTATACAAGGGATTTTTACTATTTTTGGAGTTTTTTCAGTTTTTATGGTTTTTATTTATATTATGGAGGTAGGAGATGTGAATGGAAGAAATGGATGAGAAAAAGGAACTGGTTTTGGTATTTTGAAAGGAGCATTCTTTTATTAAAGCCGATGGTAAACAGAACCGTCGACTGGCAAATTATGTCAGTTGGAGGTTCTGCATACCATGAAACTTGGTATGCAGTTAGAAAATTATCTGATTTTTAATCAGACATTTTTGTTTTAATTTGTTTAGAATTTTTTATGATTTTTATTTAAATCCCAAGTTCACTCATCCTAAGCTTTTAAAGAGGTGTTCTAATAGGTCCTAGTGGCTTAGGATGAGACCTAAATATCTAAAAGGTAGGGAACTGCCTTGAACATGCTCAGTCTAAGTTATGAAACATAGAAAGACAATTAAGCATGCATTTCAAGACCAATTTTTAGTAAATTCAAATGGTGGACAGTAAAAATTCTTTGTTTAGCTGACAAAAGATTAAAAAGAGTTAATTACAAGCCTTCAACAGATATTACAAGCCAATTACAGTAAAGGAAAGCTTATATACAATTTATACGACAATTCACAACAGTCAGCTTCTAATATAACTAGATCTAAACATACTGTCCACATGGTAAAAGGAACTTGGGTTCTTGCTAAAACAACAGGAAGAGGTTGGTTATTGTAGCAGATCAGAAGTCATGGAAGCTGCTAAACAGGACCCAGTCATCCTAACAAATCTCTCTTTTGATGTCTCAACTGCTGCTGCAGTTGACTCATCTAAAGAGGAATTTATTTGCAGTAGGATAAAGGGGTTAATTCCAGCATATACTTCCTGATCTAACCCTTAATACCCTAAATCAGATTATAGACAATCTGGTGAGGGATCAAAAAGGGCTAAATCCAAGGAGTACATGTGGGAATTGAAGAGAGGAATGTAGCTGCATTATGCAGCAGTTACTATAGGACTGGGATTGAAACACACAAGACATACATCAGGAATTCATTCAACAAAATCTGACAAGGGTCTCAATTTAGAGAAAAATCATTCGGAATTACAAATCAAAACCAAATTCCCTTGTCATTAACTTCTGATCAAACTAAAGTGAAGTGAATAACTGATCTGATTCTTTCTAATGCTATAGATAGCATGTAGAAAGAATCATCTCAGTACAATGAAAACAAACACTTCAATCCTAGAGTTTTGGAACCTTAAGGAATATGGAAAATTCCGTAGGTTAGGAAAACCAATTTGATCCTTAAATCAACTAAACGATGCAAGGTAGAGTCTCAAATCAACTAGGTGATTTTTCATGGACTCATCCATGCATTCAATACAGTGCAAAACTCATAAAACATTCAGTTCAGATCATGGCTCTTCTGAGGTAAATTTTGACTTCAAAATCACCTCAGAATCCTTGCCAAGCAATGAATCAACATAAAAAAAAATTTAGTCTGCTAGATCAAACATTAAAAACTCAAGTGATTCAAATTCATTGCAATCCAATTCTCGATATCAATCCAACAAACCAACTTTCTTTAAAGCTCAGATCAGGGGCTTTTGTGAGCAAAATGGAGTGAGTGGGAAGCCCCTAACATGATCTTTCACGCCAATTTTAGATCTGATATCAGAAGATAATCAGATCTAAAATTAGGTCAGATGAGTGGGTGAAAAAGCGAGAAATCAATTGAGGAAATCAAAAGTGGAATGGAAACGTGAAGAGGGAGAAAACTTATGATAAATGGATGTGTGAACCATCCCCTTTGATCTGAATTGATCAGAGGAGGTGAGGGGAGTGAATCTACTCTAATTCTACTGCTACAGCTAAATTAACAGAACCATAAAATTAAACACTACAAATTACTCTAATTCTACTTCTAATCTACTTAACTACGGCTACAACTAAATTGCAGACTATTTAAAACTACTCTAACAGGAAGAATGGGACCTGTGGGTCCTTAGCCTGTGGCTAAGGAGGAAGAAAGGAGGGAGATGACTCCAACGGAGGGAAAAGCCTTCTAGTGGGGCTTCAGAGTCGTCCTCAGGTGCTATGAGGTCCTTAGCTACGAGGAGGTCGAATAGAAGTCGGGGATTTCATAGCCAGTGGCTGTGAAATCAGGGATTTGGTGGGGAGGGCAGTTGGAGTGGATGAATGACCGCTAAGAAATGTAGGAGAGAGCGATCCCCTGCGCGCTCGACCACTGAGGTGCTTAAGTATCAATCTTAGTGGCTCGGATCACCGCGCGGGTGAAAATATTCATTGAAGCAACTAGTGACAAGGATGAGAGGAGAGGGGCGCATGGTTTGCCAACTCAAAAACTGACCGTCGGATGGGATTTGGGGAGAAGGGTGAGCACACGCGCCACTTCGAGCGAAGCTTTGATTTAGATCAAGCCGCAGATTAAGATCACGAGAGAATGGACGACCAAGATTTGCCATGTTCTTCACATGCTATAGTGCGTGTGAAGAACTACAGGTGGCTGTGAAATGTTGGGAAATTTGCAGGGAGAAGCCCTTCACGAAGGGGTAGAAAAATTATACGCAGGTCCATAAGTGGAGGAAATTGTAATAGGATGGACCCTAAGGACTTTCAAAGGGGTCCCTGCAGGTTACATATAGGTCCAAAAAGGATTTCTAAGGAAGAGAATGTGATGCATGGAGGACTTAAGTGTAAACTCTACGTTCCAAGGCCTTAATGATGTCCAAATGCCTTTAAATTTTTATATGTGCTCAATTGAATATTTAAGAAATTAATTATACTTTTGATTTGAACTTTTAAACTTGTTTATGTGTTCAATTAACACTTGGATCACCATTTGACCTTTATCTTAATAATATCTCATTTTATGACATAATTATACAATTTTAACACAGAATTAAGGTTTTAGGCCTTTTTCCTTTGATTCCCACACTTAACCCTTTTTATTTGTTAATTTGATTTTGTTTAACCCAGTGTCTAGCTTAACTTCAGCTTTTTAGCTATGATGAGTAGCCACTCATTAGTAGATGAAGGAGATCTGGGCTCAGAAGAAGAGTCGGAAGAGATATCAATCTGGTTAGATGGTAGCATAAACAAGTGAGTCGAGGCTTAGCCTCGACAAGAATGAATTTCTAATGGAGGTCTCAAGGGTGGTCTTAAGGACCTCCTCCCGAACATGCACTAAAGAGCCAGATAAGGGACAAAATGTGTAATGGACCTAATCGAGGCACCCAAAAATCTTTAGATGATTAAGGAGGTTCTAGGTGGATGATACCTCTTGATCAAAAAGTTACTCACCCAAGAAGTACTTGGGTAGCCAGGAAGGGAGAGCCCCGCAAAGACCCCTACATGGTAGAGCATCCCCACGGGTTACAAGGTTTCCCCTACCCGACCTTCCTTGTCACTGAGAATCCAAATAGACCGGAATGAGCAACTTAACCCATTAAGTCTACCAATTTTAGTCCTGAATTATGGTGCTTTGAATTCCACTTGAACTTTAGAATTGATTATGATTTGTGACCTAATTTGAAGGTTGGTTAACTCACAAGGTGGGTCAACTTCACCTAATATGCCCTAAAGTTTAGTATGAGTTAGGTAATGAACCCAAAATCATCCTAAGTGGTTTGCAAGTAGGTTATTAAGTCCCAAGTTTTAAGAATTCAAGTGAATGTTAGAGCCTTCTTTTAGGGTCTTCTTGATTAGATCACTTCAATCAAGGCTTGGGTGACACACATAGAGGGAAATCAATTCTCTTTTTAACTCATGCAAGTGCATCTTCTTGAAACCTTAAAGATGGAAACCCTAATTTGGCTCTATTTTTCAGGTCCAATTCTTTCCAAAAGTGGCACCTAGGGCTCAATCAAGAAGGTGAATGAATAGCCTTAGGCACCTTAAGCCCCTAGTAGGTGCAGATATTTGGATGGGATGTCTAAATAAATCAAATTAGGCAACTCAAGTGCTTAAGTCTAAGAAAGAATGTGAGTTGATCCTAATTGATTCTTTTTTTAATTCCTTCCAGAAATGTGGAGCTTAAGAAGAAGGAAGCGAGATTACTTGCCCCTCGAGTGGTTGTTGTGTGGCTGATTTTCTCCCGTGTACCTCGCACAACCACAACAAATCAGATAAAGTAAGTTAAAATCCAATCAGAATTGTAATCAGTGACTAAAACTGCGTGTTGCTCCCCAGCAACGATGCCAAAATGTTTACGCAAAATTGTCGTTATTTAGAAAATGTGTCATAGTATAGTTGACAAAATCGCACAAAACACTTCAATTTATAAAGCTCAGAATCAAATTGGAGTCTGAGGTCGTTCGCAGGGAGCAATTATGGTAATTCAATTCATTAATCACAATATAAGAAATGATATGCAATTGAGATCAATAACATGCTCAAGATAATATTTCAATAAAGAAACAGAGAGTCAGTGCAAAAAGATTGGGTTAAAAATAATGATTTGAATCACCAAATAAACTCTTAAGTTTAAGCTCACAAATTTCTCAATTAAGTATCTTCAACCACTTATCACAATCCACAGTAAGTTAGAACCAATCACCAGCAAGGATCAGACGTTAGCATAAGGCCTTAGGCGCCTTAACTCAAACCCTCAAAGAACCAACAGAGGCACAGCAGCAGATCACCAACAGAGGTGTAAGGGCTTTAAAGTGTTGAGAGAGGGAGGGTACGAATCCCAAGGTAGGGCAAAACCCACCCCCCTCTCTCTAATTCTCTTTCTCTTTTCTCAGCTCAGATAGACCACACCTGAGTATCCGGGTAAACAGATCCACCACCTAGACTCACGAGGCATGAACACGGGCGAGGGCGTGGACAAGCGTGTGAGCGCATGTGTTTGGGCATGCGTAGGGGACCTCACACCCCATGCATTCTAGGCGATAAGGCACTACGCCATTTTCCTTTTATGTGTTGTTGAAGGCTTCTCCTCGAACGATGTGGGACTAATGCCCCACTTATTCTCTTCGCGCAGCAGTAGTCGATGCTGCCTCTGATTAAGGTCGATGAAGGCTTTGGTAGCTGCAATTAAGGAATTGGGAGGGCTCCTGGATGTATTTCGCAACATATGGGGTTGGCAGCGTTGAAGAACATGGCTGGGAGATGGCAGATGGAGCCAGAGAAGAAGGTGGCGATGGCGGAGCTGAAGTGTTCCCCTGTAATGCAAAAGATGGTCTTTCAACCTCGTTAAAACATCTCAGGAGGATCGCCTAGAAGAAGCGAATGTGCTGGTGGTGGTGGTATGTGGTGTTGTTACGAACGCGTGCCCCAGACCTCTTTCAAGACGTTTGGGAGGTGACCCAGACGTCTGGGAGGTGACCCAGACGTCGGACCAGACGTCTGGGATAAAATCCAGACGTCTGGGATCGTTTCCAGACGTCTGGAAAATAGTTTTTTTTCGCACGAAAGATTCATCTGCGCGCCTGTGCGCGCAGACCCGCGATTCCCCTCTCTCTCTTTTTCCCTCTCTCTCTGCGGCTGCAGACTTGCCGCGCTCTCTCTCCCTCCTCCTCGCGCGGCCTTAAAAGGCCATGCCTCCCCTCCCGTCTCCACCGTCTCCTCCTTCTTCTCCTTCAGCCAGTGAGCGTGAGCGTGAGCGCGAGTGCGAGGGCGGCAGCGGCGGCCGCAGTGAGCGCGGAGGAGGTACGGCGTGCGAGAGCGGAGCTCTGCCGTGAGGGCGAGCTCGCCAGAGCGGCTTGGCCAGCCGACGGAGGGCGCAGGGGGCGCGGAATGATGCGGAGAGGGACCTGCTGCGGTCTGAGCAGCAGACGCGCGAGGTACGACGCGGGCGGCGTCGCGAGCGGAGGCCGAGTAGCGCCTTGATTCTGGAAAAATTTCCAGAATCAGACGTCTGGGTTGATAGTCAGACGGCGAGGGAGATGTCTGGAAGCTCATACAGACGTCTGAAAGGTGAGTATTCCGCCTTCTTCTTCCTTCCTGTCGACTGACAGTACTGAGGGAGGCAGTTGGCTGTGCACAGGTTCGCTGATTCGCCATCCTTTGCGAATCAGACGTCTGGAAGTTGTACCAGACGGCGGGAGTGACCTCCAGACGTCCGGGGTGACCATCGGACGTCTGGGAGCTAGGCCAGACGTCCCCGCATACTTCTGGACGTCTGGGAAACCACGCTGGACAGGTAATTCTCTGATCCACTATTTAAGACGTCTGGAAGAAGTTCCAGACGTCTGATTTTGCACAGTATCGTCTTTTTCGACCCGTTTAGGGCCCGTTCGGGCTCCGTTTTCCGCGATTCGAGTTGCGCTCTTTTCAGAATTAATTCCTCTACCCGTCTACAGTAGCTATACACTGTTTTGAGACACTCCTTGTGTTTGATCCTTGTGATAGGACCTCGTTCAGTTGCAGTCTTGGGAGTCGCGGAGGCACGCGGGATTCCCGATCACGCCCCCATTACTCCCGTTGTACCTGGTAGAGTGGCTTAAGTTATTAAAATCTGTTAAAGTATGGAACCATAACTAGAAACTAGGACATTGCATGAATCCTAGGAATGAGAAATGTATGGAATGATAGCTCCTAGGTGTTGCATGAATCCTAGGGCTGGAAAATTAGATTGTATGATAGATCCTAGGATATGGCATGAATCCTAGGGTGGAAAACTAGCGGAATGTATAATACTGCAGTCTTGGAAAAATGAAAAGGAATATAAAGTTGCCTGTAAATTGAATTAACAGCTGCCTGTTATGAATAAAGAAACGTGGGTGAGAACATGGATTGTAAGAATGTGAAACTGGAAAGTGAAACCTGGATGTTTGAGTTAAAAGGATGGAACCCTACGGGAATTAGGAGTGGAACTCCTGGAAAGAGAAAGGAATGGAACTGAGATGTTGTTCATACTGTCTCTTGGGTACGCAGTACCAAGGGAAGTACCTGTACCTGTTTAGTGCAGAGTGGGGCCAGCCACCCCAGGGACCCGGGGTTAGGATTGGCTATTCTGTACCGACTTGCTGGCCCTCGTGTACGTAGTACCGAGGAGAGCTACTAGTGTTAGGAGAGTACTAGCTACCCCACGGGCCCCGGGGTTCTGCTAGCCTCCTTCACCAACTTGTTAGGCCCACTGGGGCAAACTAGGGTAGTCGGCGAGGGTGCGCGGACTGTGGAGGGGCAAGGCCCCGGTTTGGTTACTGTGGAGGGGTTGGACCCCGTGTTACTGAGAGGGCTCTGCCCTGTACTGGTTCCGTGCTGTGCTTTGGGCGCACCTGTTAACGGAAACGACTGACCGCGTGCCAGTACGGGTTAGCTACCTGTGCGTTTATCGCGCATGCCGTAGTCACCGTTACGCCTATCAGAGACCTTGGGGTGGTTGACTGAGGGTAGGATCACCACGGGGGACTCTCCCGGCCAGGAGAGCACCACGTGCTACTTCTACTTTTTGGAAAAGACTGCAATCAAGATCGTTCCCACGAGGAACATTCGAGATCAAGTAAAAGATCTGAGGAATAAATGAAATAGTGAGACAATTGAAAAATGTAAATAAAGAAAGTAATAGAACATAACAGCTACTGTACGCTCTACTGTTGTCTTAGTTTTAGTTTCCACTCTACTCAGCATTTTGCTGACGTGTTACTCTCGTTACCTTTTTCAGGACCAGGTGTTGAGCAGCCAGGGTCAGCGGCTGCAGAGGTCGCTGGGCCGAGTAGGGTCCAGTAGAGTTTACCACAGTCTTTTGTACCTCTTTTGTTTCTGTTATAGTGAGTAGTTCTTGTTTCCGCTGTACTTTCTTTACCTGCAGTTCGTGTTACATGATAAATGTTGTTCTACTGTTGTGGTGGTACCTACTGTAATAGTTTCTTTCCTTACTGCTGTACTTTCTTACTGTTAGTTATATTCATGCTGAATGTGGTTTATTTTACTGTCTTTTGGTTACTTCCTCGTTGGACGACTAGGTCTTGGGATTAGTCGAGTCGGTCCGGTTCTCGTGTCTCGTAGGGACTCGGGAATCGGGTCGTTACAGGTGCGAGCATGTGTGCGTGCCAGAGAAGGTAGAGAGAGTGCGTGAAAGTGGCTATGTTCGGTAAGAGAGTGGAGTGAAAGAGCGATCTTCGTTTTCAATAAAAATTTTAACATAAAATGACGTGTTGTTATAGTTCGTTGCGTGGTAGAAAATCACTTTTCAAAATATTTAATTTTTAAAATCTAACCACGAAAATAGTTAGGTCATCTCCACAGGGAGGAATTGCCTACTAAACTAGTGAATGGTGTCTCGTTTATTCGAAAAGCTCAACGCGTGCGCATACTAACTGGTGCACTTATTTTCAACATAAATTCTTGATTTAAATAATTAATCAAGAATACAGGTGTGCATATGCCAAAATCACCACTATAGGAATAGAAGAATCTTGATATTGGTACAGGTAAAAACGTATTAATATTTATCTCTTTCAGAGTAGAGCCCAATCATATAATCAATAACTCATATTCTATATTCTTTATGAGAAGCATGCAACTCAAAGTAATTTAGATAACCAAGAGGGATGTCCATTTAATTCTGCCTTAATATATTAAATCAGGAAAATAAATGAATAGTGTATCTGCAATGGCATAAGTTGTAATTTTTAATATGGCATGCACTGTAGAGAAACAGTGGAAAGGTTTCCCTCGTTCGCACGCGTGGAGGAGGGGTTCGCCGGCCACGCGTCTGGGTGGAGGAGACGTGCAGGAGGAGAGGCTCACAACGGTGGTAGCGGCATGACCAGAGGTGGTCGAACGTGGCCAGACGGCGGAGGAGAACGCTGGTGACAATGACGGCAGGTGGCGCTTACGGGCGTCGTGGAGGGTGGCTGTTGGGCGCACAGAGGTCGTGGGCGTGAGACAAGGACAACAGCGAGGCTAACGGTGAGTTTGACGGTCGCGAAGCTCTCCTGCTAGCAGTGGGTGTGCTGCGTACTTTGGGTTCTTTAGTGGAAACAGGAGAGGCGTGGAGGTGGAAGAAGAAGAAGAAAATGAAGAAGAGGGGGTTGCGTGGTGGGTTTTGGTTTGAGAGGGAGAGGATGGCCGAGTGTGGCTATTGTGGTGGAGGTAATGTTGACGGGGCAAGGGAGGCACGCACGTTGTCACCATGCACGCCGCGGAGTTGGTGAAGGTGAGGCGATGTTGAGGACGCAGGGGCTACTGTGTATGCTCTGGCCAAGGTGTAAGCTCCGGTCATAGTGCATGCTTGCTACATGGTGGTTGCGAGGTTGGAGATCCCCGCAGGGTGGAGGGAGATGATGATCATTTGAAGAAGATGGCCGGCCCTCTTTTAAAAGTCCCTGGTTTGTTTTCCTTTGGCCGCCAACTTCTCCAACCACTCACGAACATTGCGAGTGGTTGAAATCGATGGATAAGCTCTGGTGGCTTTTCATCAGACGTCCGATAAATTTTCCAGATGTCTTAAAATGTGTAGACATCAGTGCTTTTTTGATGGTGGTTACCAGATGTCTAAATTAAACTTCAGACGTCTTGTAGAGTGATTTTGACTATCTTCCTGATGCCTTCAGGTGTCATGTGCCTAGCTTGGATCCACCAAATGATTATTATAACATATCATATGTTATTAAACATAAAATTGGTGCATAAGATGATATGTAGACTACGTTGAATTCCCACTTAATTCCTAATCAAATATCAACTAAGAACGACTAATTAAAGAGTACTTAGGCCAAATAATTGTCCATGAAAGTGGACTTATCATGGAGCAATCAATAGCACTGATAAGGTTAGGGCTTTTGATCGGGAGGCTGTGGCGATGCTCCTGGGAGCGGTGACAATGTGGTTGATGCAGTGGAGAGGGCGTGCGAGGTTGCCAGAGGCACGCCGGTTCTGAGGAAGGCAGAGGTGGAACGTGCGTATGGGTGAGCGAACCTAAAGTCTAAAGGCGTAAAGAGAGGCAGGGGAAGGAGAGGAGTCACAGAGGGGTAGTGGCGGACGAAGAGAGAGCGGAGGTGACGCTGGCTATGATTGGTCAGCACCAGAGACAAAGATGCTCCAGAGATAAGGACAGCGACAAGGAAGGGGTCGGAGAGCTCCTCGCAGGTATGGCAAGGCGTGGAATGAAGAGAAGTGTTTCCTGTTGCCTATTGTACGTGGTAACAAGCGAGGAAGCCAGAGGAAGAGGGTCGCCAGAGATGAGCTTGGAGCTGGCTGGAGGTAGAGGAAGAAGGGGTTTTCTAGGCCAAAAACTCGTTAAGGAGCAAGGCCTTGAGAGGGGGGTTTTTTTAAAGGTTCAAGGGCGGCTTCCAAGCTTGGGAAGAAGCTCGAGAAGCTTAAAATTTTGGGGAAGAAAATCCCTAAAATCCTTGTGTTCGCATAACCTTTAGGGCCTAAATCAGGGTCCAAGATGTGATTCAACTGATTGGGAAAGTTCTCAAGATCAATCCCTCCAATTTTGGAGGGATTTGGTTGAGAAATCAAGGAGAAATCCCAGATTGAAGGTTGGATGCTTTTGATTCACACTGTTAATGGCGTCAGGGACCATTTTGAAGAGAATGAAAAGAAGTTAGAGGGCTAGATGCAAAGATTTCGAAACATGAGGGGCTACATATAAGAAATAGAGTTTTGAAGGGCTAAATTGCAAACTAGGTTAAGATGAATTCTGATTGGGTTCAAATTTTGGTACAAACCTAATTTAGACCCAAGCAATCTAATGGTGAAGTCAAATTTCAGTTTTCACCAATTTTGATTGGGAAATTTGCATAAAATCCTAAATTAGGGCAAAATTCCGTCTGAGACTATTAAAGGTCAAAATAGGTTCAGATGGTCAAATAAAGGATAACAAAATTCTTAGAAGAATTTTAAGATGTTTAGATGAATTTTATCCTGACCAGAACCTCTTTAATTCAAGTGGATCTGAAATTAGGGTTTTGTATTATGATTTGGTTCTCAAAATGTGGGAAACCCTATTTCTGTCTGTATTGACTCACTTAGTAGACTTTAATGCTCATTTGACCTTCAATTTACCTCTGACAAACCCTGTGGTTATTTTGTGTTCATGATATGCTGTTAAACTTGTAGAATTAACCCTGATTTCCTATTTTCTTCTCAAATCAGAATATTATGAAATTATGACCATTAGATGATTATGTAGGAGCAATTATACATCAAATCTGACTAAAAGTGGCCATTTAGGTCCTATGATGATGTTCCCATCATAAACCAAGTTTGCAACTTGCTCCCTTAGTTTTTGATTTTTGCAAAAAAAACCCTTAAGTTTATATTTTTCTTTCAAATATTCCCCTACGACCATCTTCTTCACCCGCACTTCTTCGTGCGTGGCGGAGCTCCTATCGTTGACCACACTTTTGACCACGAAGATCTCCCAATGCTAGTCAAGGAACCATGCCAAATTTAGAAGGCACGTTTAGTAAGCAACTCTGCATGAGATGGCATCTTCAATGAGTGCATTCCCCGCTTCCGTTGCTGTCTCCATCACCTCTATCGCGCAATCACTGGCCTCCAAGTCCGTCATTAAGTGGTGTCTCCCACATAATCCTCTCGCTTCAAGGATCTATAAAGCTCCGCCAAGCTCTATTAATCCTTTTCGTCGAGTTTTGGTGCATCAAACCCCCTCCTTTCGTACTGATTTGCCATTAATGAAGACCTTGGAGCTCCTCCGACTACCTTCTTCGCTGTGTCTCGCCATCAACCGAGGCCATGGTCAACTTCCTCTTGTCCTCGCCAAGCTTCCTGCCACAAAAGCTGCTCCTTAACCCTCCTTCGCTCCAATCTTCCTCTCTGAAGTCTTCTTCATCGCATCCGGCCGACCAATGTCGATGCTCTCCTACCCTCCTTGTCCAACTGTAGGTATCCTATCTTCTTTACCTCTCTCTGTAGCATAGCTTAGGTGCCTTAAACTTAGGAATTGGCCCCAAATTCCTCTGCCCTCCTCATTGTGTACCTCATGTCTGGCGTAGCTCCGATGCCCACCCCCATCTCGACCCGCGCATCATCGCTTGTCTTCGACAATTGCGGAAGCTTCAATAGGTCAAGGGGAGCAAAACCCCTCAACCTATTGAAGGTTTTGACGCCTCCAAACCTTTGTCGGACACTACCCTCCTCCGCCACCTTCCTTGAGCCTGGCAGCCATCTCTAACTTTCTCATAACAAATCAACCACTCCATCACCTTCAGCTAGGTCAGGCAAAGCTCCCTAGCCATTTTCTTGAGATCGAGACCAACTCCTTCGCTGAGTCAACCTTTGCCACCTCCACCGTCTTCCCTGACATCGACAACCCATCCCCAACCACCCTCGAGCTCTCAAGCTTCGCGAGAAGCTCCGTGGAGGCGCGATGAATAACCAACAATATTCAAAAGGTGATTCCATGCATTAAGGGGCTTCCTCGAACTCCTTCATCGGCCTCTACGATGAAGAAGAAGAGCATAAGCTCCATTTGCTGGTAGGGACCTATTTATGAGAAAAGAAAAATTTGTAGGGACCTAATCATAAGTTTTTAAGGGCCAAAATGCAAAGAAACTAATACTTTCCAAATTTCTAGGGATTGATTTGTATTATCTTTTAATTAGTTGATGACTTGTCTTGATTATTGAATATTTGGAGACTTTAGTGTTACCTTGTTCAGACATTATTTGAATTACTTAGTACTTAATTAAAATAATTTTTATTTTATTTAATTAAGCATTAAATAAGTAGAGAGATTCCTAATTATTTTAACTAAATGGTACAAATTAATTTCCCATTGTTCTATATCCCCTTATTTAAAATCTGTTCTTTACTTTTTTGAACTAGAATGCTTATACTTAGAAATTAAATTAATCGCATCTAGTTCTTGAGCTAAAATATTGTAAAAATATGAATAGTGGTAACCTCGGAATACTTTTTTTCTCTAGATTATAAATTTCAAAAGTTGTTTTTGCATGTTTTGAATAAATTACAATGCGTGTTTTATAAAACCTCAATGCAGGCACACAACATAGTATGGGGGTAGAAGGGCAAAATTATGACAAATAATTACAAGGAAATCCAAAGATTCTAAGAATATTTTGAAATGTGGACAACTATATAACTAAATTGTCCTACCAAAAGTCATGCAAAAATATGCACTATAAAAGCACATAGCAAAAGCCTAAAGAGATTCCAAGGACCAAACTACAACAATACAAGGATTGAAATGCAAAATGAATATTCACTTTTTTCCCTACAAAAGATCTATGTACAAAATTTGGTAAGATGCACAAACCAACACATTTTGACAACATTTGGATGCATTAAATTTGAGAAATAAAATTGAGAAGGACTGTAACGACCCGATTCCCGAGTCCCTACGAGACACGAGAACCGGACCGACTCGACTAATCCCAAGACCCAGTCGTCCAACGAGGAAGTAACCAAAAGACAGTAAAATAAACCACATTCAGCATGAATATAACTAACAGTAAGAAAGTACAGCAGTAAGGAAAGAAACTACTACAGTAGGCACCACCACAACAGTAAAACAACATTTATCATATAACCAAAAACTGCAGGTAAAGAAGGTACAGGGGAAACAAAAACTACTCACTAGAACAGAAACAAAAAGGGGTACAAAGCTGTGGTAACTCTACTGGACCCTACTCGGCCCAGCGTCCTCTGCAGCCGCCGACCCTGGCTGCTCAACACCTGGTCCTGAAAAAGGTAACGAGTGTAACACGTCAGCAAAACGCTGAGTAGAGTGGCAAACTAACTAAAGGCAACAGTAGAGTGTACAGTAGCTGTTATGTTCTATTACTTCCTTTATTTACATCTTTCAATTTTTCTCACTATTTCATTTACTTCTCAGATCCTTTACTTGATCTCGGATGTCCTCGTGGGACGATCTTGATTGCAGTCTTTTCCAAAAGTAGAAGTAGCACGTGGTGCTCTCCTGGCCGGGAGAGTCCCTCGTGGTGATCCTACCCTCAGTCAACCACCCCAAGGTCACTGACAGACGTAACGGTGACTACGGCACGCGCGATAAACGCACAGGTAGCTAGCCCGCACTGGCACGCGGTCAGTCGTTTCCGTTAACGGGTGCGCCCAAAGCACAGCACGGAACCAGGGCAGAGCCCTCTCAGAAACAGGGGTCCAACCCCTCTACAGTAACCAAACCGGGGCCTTGCCCCTCCACAGTCCGCGCACCCTCGCCTGACTACCCTGGTTTGCCCTAGTGGGCCTAACAAGTCGGTGAAGGAGGCTAGCAGAACCCCGGGGCCCGTGGGGTAGCTAGTACTCTCCTAACACTACTAGCTCTCCTCGGTACTACGTACACGAGGGCCAACAAGTCGGTACAGAGCGGCCAATCCTAACCCCGGGTCCCTGGGGCGGCTGGCCCCACTCTGCACTAAACAGGTACAGGTACTTCCCTTGGTACTGCGTACCCAAGGGACAGTACAAACTACATCTCAGTTCCATTCCTTTTTCTTTCCAGGAGTTCCACTCCTAATTCCCCGTAGGGTTCCAGCTCTTTATCTCAGAACATCATATGTTTCACTTTCCAGATTCACGTTCTCAAATTCCATGATCTCAAACATGTTTCTTTGTTCATAACAGGCAGTTGTTAATTAAATTCACAGGCAGCTTTATATATTCCTTTCCATTTTTCCAAGACTGCAGTAATATACATTCCACTAGTTTTTCCATCCTAGGATTCATGCCATATCCTAGGATCTATCATACAATCTAGTTTTCTGGCCCTAGGATTCATGCAACACCTAGGAGCTATCATTCCATATATTTCTCATTCCTAGGATTCATGCAATGCCCTAGGTTCTAGTTATGGTTCCATACTTTAACAGATTTTATTAATACTTAAAGCCACTCTACCAGGTACAACGGGAGTAATGGGGGCGTGATCGGGAATCCCGCGCGCCTCCGCGACTCTCAAGACTGCAACCGAACGAGGTCCTATCACAAGGATCAAACACAAGGAGAGTCTCAAAACAGGGTATAGCTACTGTAGGCGGGTAGAGGAATTAATTCTAAAACGAACGCAACTCGAATCGCGGAAAACGGAGCCCAAATGGGCCCTAAACGGGTCGAGAAAGACAATACTGTGCAAAATCAGACGTCTGGAACTCCTTCCAGACGTCTTAAACGGTGGATCAGAGAATTACCTGTTCGGCTTGGTTCCCCGGACGTCCAGAAGTCTGTGGGGACGTCTGCCTAGATCCAAGACGTCCGATGGTCCCTCCGGACGTCTGGAGGTCACTCCCGCCGTCTGGTACAACTTCCAGACGTCTGATTCGCAAAGGATGACGAATCAGCGAACCTGCGCACAGCCAACCCCCCTCCCTCAGTACGGTCAGTCGACAAAAAGGAAGAAGAAAGCGGAAACTCACCTTTCAGACGTCTGTATGATCTCACAGACGTCGACCTTGCCGTCTGGATATCAATCCAGACGTCTGATTCTGGAAATTTTTCCAGAATCAGAGCCCTGCTCGGCCTCCGCTCGCGACGCCGCCCGCGTCGCACCTCGCGCGTACGCTGCTCCGCCCGCAGCAGGTCCCTCTCCGCGACGCTCTGCGCCCCCTGCGCCCTCCGCCGGCCGGCCAAGCCGCTCCTGGCGAGCTCGCCCTCACGGCAGAGCCCCGCCTTCGCACGCCGCAGCTCCTCCGCGCTCACTGCGGCTGCCGCTGCCGCTGCGCCCTCGCGTCCGCTCGCTCTCGCGCATAGGCAGGAGAAGAAGGAGGAAGATGGTGGAGACGGGAGGGGAGGCGCGCCCCCCCCCCCCTTTTAACGCCGCGCGGAGAGGAGAGAGAAGGCGGTCGCAGCCGCCTGCAGCCGCAGAGAAAAAGGGCAGAATCGCAGGTCTGCGTGCACAGGCGCGCAGACGAATATCCCGTGCGAGCATAACTGTTCGCCAGACGTCTGTAAACTATCCCGGACGTCTGGTCAGACGTCTGGATGTGATCCCAGACGTCTTGACAGACGTCTGGGCCACCTCCCAGACGTCTTAAAAGGCGTCTGGGGCACGCGCTCGTTACAAGGACAAACTACAAAACATGAGATAAATGCATAAATTGACCTTTTCGAATTTGTATAAGGAGGAATTAAATGTTATTTTAGTTATTTTAGATTCTAAATTGTAGTGGCTTCAATGTTTCAATTGTATTCTAATTTGTATGTTGCCTTTTGAGTCATTTCTTCACTATGACTTGGTTGACATAAGCTCGAGGAATCAGCCACTCAGCCGTTCCCTTGCCCCTTTGCTGGATGGTGATGAATCTTGGCTCTAATTTTTAGAATCTAAGATTTTTGAATAACCAAAGTTTTAAGAGAATGAGTTCACATGTGGAGAAATTAGAGGAATTTGGGCTCTAAGAATAGGGATGGATATAGAGCCTACTGAGTTGAGTTTAGCATGGCTCAAGATTCAATTGTCCTTATCGAGCTAAATGTAGCTGTCGACCTTCCTTGAGCATACAGAGCTTGCTGTGGTCAGTAGGGGGGTCACGTTTGTAGGGGTGCATACAGGTTGGGTCCAACTCACAACTTGACCCAACCCAAACTAGCCTTGTGCTATGCTTGTCGCAACTCGGCCTCCTCTTCTATTTTATTGTTGGGACCATGCGAGATAGAGTACCTTCACACAAATGAAATCTAGCTATCCTAGTTTTGGCTTTCAACATTTACTGGATTTCTCAATTGAGCAAATCAGGCAAACCACCAAGAGTTTCTTTTGATGGTGCAATCGTCATCTAAGAGCATGGAGCCACACTTGGAGATCTAGGGTGTTACTAGGAAACCTTGCTTTGTGGGTGGCTTCTTTTCTCTTTTACTGTGTTTTCTTTCATTACTTTTGTCTCTTGTTGATTGTAAGCTTTTTTGTTCCCCCCCATCATGGGGATGTGGAGTCTCCTCTTTCTTTCACCCTCTTAAGCCTAGTTTGAGGAGGGTTAACCTTGTTTGGTTGGAGGGATTTTTGCACTTGGGTTAAGGGGAGTTATCTTGTGTTAACTCATCCCATTCTTGGGGTGGGATAGAAAAACTTGTGGGATGACCGCTTAAAACCTATCCCTTGTGTTGGAGCTCACATGCCCTCGCAGAGGTCATCTCCTTCCTAATCTTCCCTCCACCCCATGGGTCCTTCCATTCATAAACTTCCTTCTTTCGTCGAACATATGCTCCTTTGCTCTCCTGATCACTTGGCCCCATGCAAGTGATGATAGGAGGTAGATGGAGAGCACCTCTGCAGTTATCTTTATTCCTCCCCTCCATTGATAATCGATGAAGATGCCCCTACCTTTGAGGGCTTTGAGATTTAATATTTATAAATAATAGAAATGATCTTGTCGGAGTTAAAGTAATTTTAATGCACATTTACTATTTTCATAATTAAAATACATTTGAGTAAATAAAATAAAGTCCATTTACATAATAAGAATGAATCTTGCATTAATTTCCTTTTGACTGCCAACTAACCTTCAAAGATACAACTTCAACATTAAACAATCTTTTTGCAGCTTATCCCTACTTCTAACTCTTAAACAACACAAGTATAAACATGGGATAATCCATTTGTTTATCCTTTTACATTTCAAATAGTAGCAAGTTAACATGTCAGAATTATCCTTTTGACTTCTAAACAGATATGCAGATAGCTCACCTGCATAATAGTTATTCCACCAAATATATACATCCTTCCAGACCAAGCCTTGCGGCTACGTCCTATTTCAATGCTTTCTTGTCCCTTCAGTGGAGCTTCATCTTACACAAACCAAAAAAAAAAAAACTCATATCGTCGAGTCCGCTGATCAAACACGTTTAAATCGATTTGTGACACTTAAGCAGTGAATTTCTTTTTCTTCGCTCTCTTTTCTTTTGATTGTTTGTTATTTTTTTTCCTTTTTTGTTTGTTATTTTGCTTTGCCCTTTCTTCTCCATGAAACCGAACTCGTCAGAGGAACTTCATGAAACGAAATTTCTTATCTGGGATCGTCACTTTGTCTATATAAAGTATCCCAAGCCTTGTATGAATGTGCGACACTCTTTGAATTGTCAAGAACTTCACGAAAAAGGGTTAACGATCTTTTCTTTTACCGCCCAAAAAGCTAATGAAGTCTTTGACCAAAGTGGACAGAGCCACGCATCCCTCGGAAAGACCAAATTTGCTGCCAACACGGACCAGAGTGCAATACGGCTCCTTGCTCTACTAGAAACGAATTATCGATTTTAGACGTCAAAACTACAAATTGGAAAATGCAGGGGATATATAGCCACATTCTTTTTCTCCATCCTTCGCTATTAATTGTTTGAGATATAAATATGCTATGAATACGAAAATATATGTTATCATATATTTTAGGATATACTATCCTCACTTATTTTTTCGTTTGAAGAAGACATTAGAGTGTATGGGTTGAAAATTAGAATTTCCTATTTGAAAATAAAAATATATCGATAAATTAAAATTAAAATATATTGGTTAAATATAATTTTTAATTAATTAAAAATAAAACAATAAATCAATTAAAAATTAAAATAAATTAACATATTTTAACTTTTTACCGATGTAAAATTAATTTTTATTTGAAATATAATTTTTTTTCTATAAGAAATTAATTTTTACGTAGAAAGTAATTTTTTATCTATAAAAATTAATTTTATAGATAAAAAATTAAAATATATTAATTAAGTCATCTATTTCGAGTTTATTTATTTATTTTGACAAATAAATATGGATTTGAATTTAATTTTCAGCATCAATAAGCCGTACTCTTTATTGTTATTAATCATTATTCCCAGAATTCTGTTTCCTCTCGTGGTTCCCATAACCTAAGGATGTAAAGTTCAAAAGATTTCAACCTACGGAGTTGTTTCCTTGATAATCAGCGGAGTAATTCACATGATTTTTTTTTGCTGGTATTCAGGGTTCTGTGCTCGAAAGCTAATTCAAAGCAGGCGAATGTTTATACTTTGGAATTTAATGCCTTTTAATCAATATTTTTCACAAATCAAGCGTGCATGCCAAACATCATTGCTACAGCGAGTGCTCACGCCTTCGTATCGTAGGATGCGGCTTAAGATATATTCCTTTCCTGCGGGCACGCTCATAGGTATGCCACTTTAGTTTTTCTTTCTCTGATAGAGAGAAAAATAAAAAAACATATATAACAAGAAAAAAAAAATTAAGAGGAAGGTCAAAATAAAATGAAAGCATATATATATAGTTAGATAATTGTACAAATAGGTCATTTCAATTGTCCTAATTCCAATGCTTATAAATATTAGGATTTAGTCATTTAAGTGATTATGATCGTATCTATAAATTACATATATATTTTATTTGTCTTTTGACTTTTGAGAATCTATTATTATTTTATAAGAAATCAACACCTCTTTGGAAAAAAAAATGCAAGAACCAAATATATCGTCAACATTAACAAAATCAAATACAATTTAATAAAGAATTAAATGCAGTGCTCAACAAAAAAAAAAAGATAGCTTGTAGATTGCCAACGAAAGCCTATAAAATGAAAGAGTACAAAATAATATTATAGGAGGGTAATCGTAATTGTTATAATGCTGTAGGGTACAATGAGATTTCGGGGAGGCTAGGCACACACACACAAGTAATGGGATTAAGAAAAGACTACGGAACCCTCTTCCTATAGTAATTAAGAATAAGGTAGGGAGGGTATGTGTGCCAAAGAGTTCTATGTTTCCTTGGATTTAGCAAGGCCCAATCATTGCGTATGATGGCGTGTATGCCTTCATGTATGTGTTACATTTCTCTTAACAAAGAGGCCTGCATGCAACTTTAGTTAAGTGAGTGAAATCTAGAATGTTGCATCTAGCTAATAATATATATGTAAATTTATTTTTCTATCCATCCTAGTCCAGCCCAAGTTTTGGTTGATGCCAATGGTTCATTCTCTCTGCTATTACAGGATATCCTTCTCCTTTGTGATCATTTTATTGCCCCATTCACTCTATCCATGTATGGATATCCAAAATTCTTCCTAATCTCAAGAAGAGTGTTTCATTCATGTATTATGTACAAAGTAAGCTTTTGAACTATGCACTTATTTTCTCTAAAATGAAAATATTCTTTAATTAGAAGTTAAAACAAGAACTACAAGCAAAGTTACAATATATCCATTAATAAGGATTAGGTTGTGGTCCCTCTTTAAATGAATGAAGAATTAGGGCAATACCTACTCAAGGATCTAGACCAAAGCACCCTTAGCAAGAGTTGATTTGTAGAAGAATTTGGGCTTGGTACTATTGAGGCAAAAAGGACAATGTTAAGAAAAATATTGATGCTAGGAGGAAATTTAAGCCAAGAAGATGTTGAAGTAATGTTGGGCAAAGTGTTGAGTAAAATGTAGAGTTTTGATGTTAACATATATAATATAGTCTTATTACCTAACAAATTATCTACAAAATACATTTGTAATTAAGAAGTTGTAGAGAAGGATAGGAAAACAATGAGAAGTTAGGAGTTTAATTGGATAATTGGGCTTAATGGACTTGATAGAAAAGCTCAATTGAAGATGGAGATTCGCTCTATTACATCATTCATTTATTTATTTCATTATTTTTGTTGGAATTATGTACCCTTGGTGAGCTAACTTAAGTGGAATCACTTGATTGGTAATTTAGATCTAAGTGTTAGATCACGTGGACACACTAATGTGATTAGTTGAGTCCTTCAATACAATTGGGAGAATATATCGTAGCCATGTTGGATATAAATGATGACACGTATCAAATATCCAAATGGTTTAGATTAAGGATTTTGATAAGTGATCGGCACCCCGAGATACAGAGTATCCAACTTAAGTAACGATCGGAACTCCTCTGTAAGTGGATGGTCCGATCGTGGGATCTAAGCAATCTCACAATAACACAAAGAGTGGTTGCCCAATTCTACCGCAAGGGGTGTACGTTTGGAGAGAGGATGGTGCTCCCAACTATGCATTAGAATTTCACAAGATTATAAAGATTACAATCTCTTGATCTCTCGAGTTGCTTGAGGAAGGCCTTGAGGGCCTTCCTAGCTATTTATAGTGCTGGGATTGGACTTCTAGCAAGATCTTCTGAGCAGATACGCTACCCAATAATTGTACACGCGTTGCCAGATTATTTATTGTGGCTACCATTGTCAGCATTTATTGGTGGTGTGGGCCTACTGTACTTTCGTCATCCTCTTTAACGGGTAGGATCTGTTGGGTCTGGCAGCACCTGGCCTTTCTTATGCGCAGGCTGGTTGGATTGCTGGAGTCGTCTGCGTAGGAGGCTTTCCTTGGATGTACGTAGGTTGGATCTCTGAGCCCACCTATGTCTAAGCTTCTCCAGGCCGGATCCTTCTTTTTTGGCCTATCACGGAGTTTTGGGTTTAAGGGCATTTTTTGTTCCTCATCATATGCCCCTTACTCTCGAGCTGGCAAATGCTTACCGAGATAGTAACGTTTAAAGTAGGAACTCTACGATAGGTAATCCCCCTAAATGTTGCCTCGACTTTGTATTTAAGCGGGGGAGCATTTGTTATTTAGCGGGGTTTTTAGGGGCAAAGGCCCTGATGAGAACCTCATCATGAGCCATAACTAGCTCATTTTGACCCAATACAAAGGATAAAAGCTCCTACATAACTCAAGGAAAGGCTTAACTCAGAGAATTCTGAGTTTAAGGAGAAAACAAGTCATAAGGGGTAAAAATGCAATTTCACCAGTATAATCTGCATACAGGGTAATTCAGGGCCCAAACATAGGTCAAAGCAGCTTAATAAGAATAAAAGTGAGATGAAATGATCTAGCAAGGGCTACAGCAATTCCAAGAAACTAAATGATAAATCTGTAACCCTAAAACAACCCACTTCAATTCACAAGGTTCGAGGCAAAGTAAAAATAGAATAAACCCTCTAAAATTCATAGAAAAATAATCTCTAGGGTTTAGAACCTTCAATTTGGCCTTTAGAACCCATTTTGACCTACATTGAGAACCATGCCCAATTAATAACTTAATTTGGGGTTTTTGCGCAAATTGACCGGTCAAACAAGGTTTAATATGAAAATGAAATTCACCATCAGATTCCTTAGGTCCTAATTAGTCATGTATAAAAACTTGAGCCTAGGAAGAAACCTCCTTGACCGACTTTACACTTTGGTCCTCATATATTTACTCTTTGGTCCTCAACTTTTGAACCCTCGCATTGTGGCCCCTAACTCTCCTTCGTTCTTTGCAATCAGGTCCCTCCTGCAAAAACCTGCCAGCACCATGCTCCGGCGACCTTGCGCGGAGCATGGCGCCGCGCAGGGTGAGGTGGGGGACCTAGCAAGTAAACCGGGGGTGCCCTGCGTCGTCAGCCGTCGCAGGGACACCCCCCTGGTCGTTGTTACCCACCATACCGGCCGTGCGAATGCACAGACGGTATGGGTTCTTGTTTCCGACCATTCTCCGGCGAGGGAGACACGTCGTCTCCCTCCGCCTTCCTCCCTGTTTCATCCCTATAAATACCCCCCGCTGCTCCACCAACCAGGGCAGCCTGGATCTGACGGAGAAAATCCCCAACTTTCTTCTCTTCTTCCTCCGGCAGACGCTCACCAGCTCCGGCGGTTTCCTCCCCCTCCACCTCTTCGCTCTGCCGCAATACCAGCAGCAGAGACTTCCTCCCCTGCTCTTCCCGCGCCACGCCGCACCCAGCTGGCGCCTCTCCGGCTCTCTGCTCGCCGCCGCCCCTTTCCCTGAGCATCGTCTTCTCCGGCGACAGTCGATACGACTGTCGCCCTGTTCCTCCCCTTTCGTCCCTGCAAGTAAGCTAGAGCTACTCCCCTTCTTCTCCTCTTTCTTTCCCCGCTTTCAATTTATTCACTTAAGCCCTCGACCGACCCTGACCACCTTCACCCCCTTCGTCTCCGACCACCCTCCGGCGAGCCGCTCCCATCACCTCAGCGACCCACACGGCTCGCCAACCACCGCAGGACCTCCGCCTCCTCACCCTGATCAATCTCCGCCCTACCACTTCCCCCACATCACCCTCTGCAACCCCACCGAACAGACCCATCCTCCGACCCACAGTCCGACCTAGGGCAGCCCTCGCACGCCGCCCCGCGCCTCGCCACCACCCACACGAGCTTCGCCGCACCCTGGCGAAGCTCCTGGCACTCTCTGATTAGGCCGAGAGGCCGTTTTCTTGTGAACAGGCCACCCGACCTCCGCCGCCATTGACGCGCAGGAGGAACTGCTTCCGCCTGCAGCTACAGGCGCGCCACGCTCAGCGCCAAGCCCAGATTCACTCCCAGGCCTTGCGAGGAGTTTTGGCAAAACACCAGGTTCGCAGCTAAGCCAGAAAGCTTCGCGTGACGCCGCCATCTCCTGCTGAATTCCCCGCTGCGGGCGCGCAATTGAGGTGGGCCGTTTAGTCCCACCTCGGAAACGCCTGAAGAGCCGCAGCGACATAAGATGCAAAAGTGCAGTAGCCTTACTGCCTCAATACACGGGGTGAGGTCCCCTTACACCCGCCCGGTTACCCGGTCTCGTCCGCGCTCACGCCCCGCGGACCTGACCCGACCCGACTTAGACTGACCTGCACTCCTCGCCCACCACGCACACCGGTGGGCCTGGACCCGGGCCTGATCCGAACCCGGTTACCCGGTAGCTCTGGGAGAGCTTTCCCAAGAGTGGTTTCAGAGAGAAAGAGAGGCGCGGGGGGGGGGGGGGGGTAGAGTAGGTTTTGCCTCTGACGAAAAACTCTGAAGTGTGCAGGCACAGGCGAAGAAGAAGACCCGCGGAAGAAGAAGGAAGCTAACTGTAGCAACAGGTAGTTAAGTCGTCTGATTTGGAAATCAGACGACGGCCTGAAGCAGCTAAGGAAGAAAGCTTCGCGTGACATCCCTGGCTGAAAAAGAAAAGAAGAAGCTGACACTTAGCCGCAGGGAGGAAAAACAAGAAGAAACTCTGAAGAAGAGGCTGAGCAAGGCAGAAGAAGAGAGTCCAAGACAGAAACCAAGGAAGAAGAAGAAGGAGATCTGAAGAGGAGCATCACCTCTGCAGAACGAAGAAGAAGAAGCAGGAGCTCTGAAGAAAGAAAGAAAGAACATCACGAGGAGAAAACGAAGAGAACAACAAATTCTTTCCCTCTCTCTTTCTTTATTTTGTAAAAGAAACATGTATATCTCTAGAATACAACTTGCTCCCTGAGTTCGACCTTGGGAACTCTTTTATTTTCCGAGTAAAAAATTTATATTTGAAATGTTGGTAATAACCGGCTTTACTACAACGTTATAACAAAACCAAAACCCGGTCATCAAACCAACCGACACTTCATTTTGGCGCCGCTGCCGGGGAGCAACGGCTATTCTAGAGGTAAACATTCCTGTTTCTTTTAATTTCTGATAATCTCCTCTCTTTTGTGCAGCTACAGGAACTCAAGAAGACAAGCAACCACACGACAACCACTCCGAAGACAGGTAAATTTTTTCTCTCACTATTAACCCCTAAACTCTAAAGAGGAAGAAAAGAAAAGAACAAGCAATATAGGGCTAACCTGCCTTCCATACTTAGTAACCATAAAGAGTTGCATGTTTTCAACTCATCACTCCTGCACACTATTAAGGGTATTTAAGGGCTAACACATTCTTACTTGAGCCCTAATTGCCCAACAAAGAATTAAATGGACCAAGTAGAGCCAACATAAGGTCAAACATTAGGATTTCAGTAGAGACACACCCCTTAATCAAGAATTGAGGAAATCCAAAAGAGGTGTGCCCAAGCCATTGATTGAAAATAATTAACAAGAAAAATCCTAAACAATTGGCTCTCTCTAAACACTTGAACCCTAAAAGACAGGACCTAAAAGCTCTTAAAGAAAACAATAGGTAAAGTTGACCCCTTGGGTCAACCAACCTTAAATTAGGTCACTCTTTGCACTTAAAAGACTAAAGTTCAAGTGAAAACCTTAAGCACCCTGATCTTAAAATTGGTAGACTTAAGAGGTCAAGATCCCCATTCTGGTCTACCTGGAACCGCAGTGACAAGAGAGGTCGGGTGGGGGAAACCCTGTAACCCGTGGGGACGCTCTACCGTGTAGGGGTCTTCGCGGGACTCTCCCTCTCTGGCTGCCCAGGTAATTCTCAGGTGGACGATCTTTCTGATCAAGGGGTCCATCTGCCCCGCACCTCTATAGTCACCCAACACATTTTTGGGTGTCTTGATTGGGTCCAGCACCTTCTAAACTTACCTCTTCCAAACAGTGCATGTACGGAAGGAGGTCCCTAAGACCACCCTTAAGACCTCCATTAGAAATTCGCTCTCGTCAAGGCCAAGCCTCGACGCCCGTGTTTGTGCAGCAACACCCTCACATTATTCTCTCTTCCGATTCAGAACCAAGTTCTTCTTCTTCCCCTATCATGGCTCAGCCAGTTGAGGAAGAAAATAATCTGGAGCACCAACTCCAGCGACTCAATGACCTCTTCCAAAATTTCGTGCACCCACCACAGCGTCCCATGATGCGGGACCACTACAATCCTGCTGCGGTGGCCATTGAGCCTCGAGTCAGAATCCCGATTGGAGGACCTGATTCCGAACTAAAGCCCAACATGATTCATGCTATACATAAATTCCATGGGCTTAATTCTGAAGATCCCTTCCAGCACATCAAACAGCTAAAGCATCTGGCCCACACTTTTGGATCAGATGCGCAAAATCGGGATATTCTTCTCATGAAGATGTTCTCCTTTTCTCTTATGGACAAGGCCGCCCATTGGTATCAAACTCAGACCCGGCCGATCAACACTTGGGAAGAACTTCAATCCGAATTTTTGAAAAAGTTTTTTCCCGTTGGTCGGACCAACGCCTTGCGCCATCAGATTACACACTTCACTCAACAAACAGGAGAACCTCTCCATGAGGCATGGGATCGTTTTCAGGATCTCATGAGAAAGTGCCCCCATCACGGAGTTCCTAAATGGGAACAAGTCCAATCTTTTTACCAGGGACTCCGTGAGGACATCCGCCTTTTCGTCAATGCAACTTGCGGAGGAAACATCATGGGTCAACATGAAGACACCGTATGGGAGATTCTCGAAAACATGTGCGAGAACTCCATCAACAATGACTCCATGGGATTATTCGACAGGACGAATACCCGCGTAGCGACGAATATTAAGGGAGCACATGAGACGCAGGGCCTGTCCGCATCAGTCGACCTGGAATTAATGGCCAGTCGATTGGACAAGGTCTCAATCATTGAAAAGAAGGTGGATGAGCTGACTCAGCACTTGCAGCGAGCCACCTCTGCGCGTAACTCCTTTGCACAACCTCCTTCCACACAGGAGACTGTGCAAAACATCCTCCACCGATCCTCCCTTGGGATGGATCCATATCCATCCCCATCTGATTCTTGGACTGGAAGATCATCCGATCCTTTCTTCACCAGCCGGGGGAACTCCATTCCTCCTTTCCCTGATTCTCAGGAGGTTCCTCAGACCTGCGAGGACCTCAACGCCATCCAGAACGACCCATTCTCCAACACTTACAACCCTGGATGGCGAAACCATCCCAATTTTCAGTGGGCGGGAAATTCCCAAACCCAAAGACCACCTTTTCAGTCCCGCCCACAGCCCTCTCATCACTACCAGCCGCCTCAGCCTCGGCCCAACCCTACTTATCCATCAGGGCCAAATCAAGATCAAATGTCCTTAATCCTTCAGACTCTGGCTGACATTCAAAAATCGAATGCGGCCATTCAAAAACAGCACAAGGACGAGCTTACTGAAGTTAAAACTCAACTGGCCCAGTTGGCAAATTCTCGCCAGCCAGGCACACTCCCTTCCCAACCCCTTCCTAACCCAAATAACGTGCCAACCCAGAAGCGCGTTATGAATCCAAATTTAGGCCACGCTCAATGGATTTATCAGGCCCCCACTGCTCCGTCTCCAGACGAGATGGATGCCTCAACTTCTCATGCGGGATTTCAGCAGCAGCCACCCCTCCTACCAAACCCAAACCAAAATCAGGCCGGATTAAATTCTGTAACAACACGTAGTGGTAAGACAACTCAAGACCCGCATTATCCAAACCACTCCCAGCCTGATAACCATGACCCTAGGATAGTTATCCAAGGTACCGCTGTTCCAGATCCACAACCTGGACCTATCCTAGAGGAACCAACCAAGATCCCGTTTCCCGAGGCCCTGACCAAGGGAAAGAAGACCACCAAACCCGTGGCCCCTGAGGAGGACCTGGTCAAGCTCTTTGAGCAGGTCCACATAAACATCCCCTTGATGGATGCAATCCGCCACGTACCAGCTTACGCACGATTTCTAAAGAATTTATGTACACCCCAGCGTAAGCCGCGAACCAAGGGAGGGAGCCCAATTGTTCTGTCAGAGCAAGCCAGCTCTGTAATCCTTAGTAGACTCCCACCCAAGGCAAAAGATCCTGGAACTCCCCTGATCTCCTGTAAGATAGGTGGTACCCAATTTGATAGAGCATTGTTAGACTTGGGTGCATCTATAAATCTGATACCCACATCCTTACTTGACCATCTAGAAGAATCTGAACTGAAACCAACCGAGGTGACATTACAATTAGCAGATCGATCTATAAAGTCACCAAAAGGGATTCTCGAGGATGTTATCGTGAGAGTGCGGGATTTCTATTTTCCAGTGGACTTTATAGTCTTAGACATGGATGCACCTGAGAACCCTAGGGATACACCAATCATTCTAGGGAGACCTTTCTTGGCTACTGCTAGAGCCAACATCAGCTGTGAGGAGGGCCAAATAGAGCTTAAGTTTGGAGATCAAACACTGAAAATTGATATATTTAAGGCCCAACAAGGAATTAATTGCGGCGTCATCGAGCAAATTTGTGACATCAAGACTCTGGTTGATGAATCACACCTCCAGAATGACTTGAGTATGCCTCATCAACCACAGAAGGATCTTGACCCGCAAACAGAGGAGTCAAATCCAGATGTGAACAATCCAGTAACTCCCACCCTTGAACCTCACATCTATACTGAACCACCCGCTGCTGCTGAAAACCCCATCCTCGAACTGAAACCCCTTCCTGCTCACTTAAAATACATCTTTTTGGGTTCTAATCAGACCCTTCCTGTGATCATCAATTCCAACCTCAGTCCTGAACAGGAAGCCAGTCTGATTGTTGTCCTCCAGCAACATCGAAGAGCCATCGGATGGACTCTCGATGATTTGACTGGAATAAGTCCCTCTTATTGTACTCATCATATCTATTCAGAAGAGGGCACACGACCTTCTCGTGAAATGCAGAGACGCTTAAACCCCAATCTGCAGGAGGTCGTGAAAAAGGAGATCATCAAGTGGTTAGATGCCGGGATCATCTACCCGATCTCCGATAGTCGTTGGGTGAGCCCAATTCAGGTCGTGCCCAAGAAGGCAGGACTCACCACTATAACGACTGAGACCGGAGAAATCATTCCTACCCGATTAGCCAACTCGTGGAGAGTCTGTATAGATTACCGTCGACTCAATTCCTCCACGAAGAAGGATCATTTCCCACTACCCTTCATTGATCAAATTCTCGAAAAACTAGCGGGAAATAGGTTCTTCTGCTTTCTTGACGGGTACTCCGGTTATAACCAGGTGGCAATCCATCCTGAGGACCAAGAAAAGACCACGTTCACCTGCCCCTTCGGAACATACGCTTTCCGAAGGATGCCTTTCGGTCTTTGCAATGCACCCGCTACTTTTCAGCGATGCATGCTTGCCATATTCTCAGATATGGTAGGTGATTATCTGGAAGTCTTCATGGATGACTTTTCAGTTTTCGGAGCATCATTCGACGATTGCCTCCAACACTTGGTCCAGATACTCAGGCGGTGCATCGACGTGAATTTGGTTCTTTCCTGGGAAAAGAGCCATTTCATGGTGCCTGAGGGAATTGTCCTGGGACACTCAATTTCGGAGAAAGGTATCCAAGTGGATCGAGCTAAGGTTAATCTGATTTCTCACCTTCCTATGCCTAGCTCGATCAGGGACATCCGATCCTTTTTAGGGCATGTCGATTTTTATCGACGATTTATCCCTGATTTTTCAAAAATCGCACGCCCCCTGACCACTCTTCTCTCCAAGGATGTTCCCTTCGAAATCTCCAAGGAATGCACTCAAGCATTTGAAATCCTGCGTGACCGAGTCACCCAAGCCCCGATCCTACAGTCCCCTGATTGGTCTCAACCCTTTGAGATCATGTGTGATGCATCCGACTTCGCTGTAGGAGCGGTTTTGGGGCAGAAAAATGACAAGAAACCTGTGGTCATTTACTACGCCAGCAAAACACTCGATGAGGCTCAGCGTAACTATACGGTTACTGAGAAAGAGCTGCTAGCTGTAGTATTTGCCCTAGAGAAGTTCAGATCATACCTTCTGGGTTCCCATGTCATCATATACTCGGATCACACGGCTGTGAGGCATCTCCTTGCAAAGAAGGACGCGAAACCTCGATTGATCCGATGGATCTTGCTGTTGCAAGAATTTGACCTCGAGATTCGCGATAAAGCGGGAAAACAAAACGTGGTAGCTGATCACTTGTCCCGTCTTCCTTCTGAAATAATTGACCCTTCCGGACCCATCACTGAGCATTTTCCCGATGAGCACCTGCTGACTATTGGTACTAGCCTTCCATGGTTTGCTAATATTGTAAATTACTTGGCATCTCATCAGACCCCGTCCGATTGGCCGAAGGCCAAGAAAGACAAATTACGCTCCGATGCCAAGTATTACATTTGGGAAGACCCGTACCTCTTCCGCATAGGTGCCGATCAGATCATCCGGAGATGTGTCCCGGAAGGGGAAGTCAACAATATCCTCTCTTTCTGCCATGACCAGGCATGCGGTGGCCATTTTGCCGGGCATAAAACCGCATCAAAAGTCCTCCAGTGCGGCTTTTACTGGCCCACACTGTTCAAAGACGCATACAGTCATTGCAAGGCATGCAGTCGTTGCCAGACTTTGGGCAACATGAGCCATCGCGACATGATGCCTATGCAACCGATTCTAGTATGCGAAATCTTTGATGTTTGGGGGATTGATTTTATGGGCCCCTTTCCTATTTCGGATGGTTTCGAATACATTCTGTTGGCTGTGGACTACGTGTCCAAATGGATCGAAGCCATACCGACCCGAACCTGTGATCACAAAATCGTTCTCAAATTCATTCATCAACACATTTTCTCAAGGTTCGGGATTCCTCGTGCAATAATCTCTGATGGGGGGACCCATTTCACAAATGCTCAGTTTAGGTCACTGATGACCAAATACGGGGTGTCTCACCGAATCTCTACTCCTTACCACCCCCAAACTAATGGTCTAGCTGAGCTGTCTAATCGGGAGATCAAGAAAATCCTGCAAGTCACTGTTCGACCTGACAGGAAGGACTGGTCGTCCCGACTTCCGGAAGCATTGTGGGCCTATAGGACCGCCCACAAGACCCAATTGGGCATGTCTCCCTTTAGATTGGTGTACGGAAAGGCATGCCACCTTCCCGTCGAACTGGAGCATAAAGCCTATTGGGTAGTACGGAACTGTAATCTGGATCTTTCCAAGGCTGGGACCCACAGAAAACTCCAAATCAGCGAGATCGATGAATTACGCATAGACGCGTACGAGAACTCGCAAATCTACAAGGAGCGGGTTAAAGCCTTCCACGACAAACACATCTCGAGAAAGATCTTTCATCCTGGTCAAAAGGTCCTACTCTTTGACGCCCGACTCAAACTCTTCCCAGGAAAACTGAGATCTAAGTGGGTCGGACCATATTTGGTCCGACAGGTTTTTGGAAATGGAGCAATCGAAATCAGTCCACTCAGCCACGATTCTGAACCTTTCATCGTGAACGGTCAGAGACTCAAGCCGTTCATTGATGTAACTTCTACTAATTTGGCTGAGGCATCTTATACCCTCCTTTCCCCTTGAGCTTATTGCGCCCAGCCGATGGCGTAAAACTCAGCGCTTAACGGGAGGCAGCCCGTCATTCTCTTTGAAAACCTGAAACTTGTTCTGACACCTTTCAGCACTCAAAGTTCACCCTTGTAGACAGCCGACCCCAACTCAGATGTTTGCATCTGGGATTTGAAATCGTCCGCAAAAATTCAACCCGACCCATTCACTCATCCAAATTTCTGTCTTAAGGAATGAACTAAGACCCCCTAGGTTACAATGAGGACATTGCAAATCTTAGGCATGGGGGGGTATGAAAGTGCAAAACTTGTAAGAAAAGGTTTCAAACAAAAAAATTCACATATGCCAAAAACACCATAAAAATTAAAAAAATTTTTCGAAAAAGAATAAGAGGAAAAGAGGAGAAGAAAATTTTGTGAAGGAGAAAAGAAACAAAATGAAAAAGGAGCACAAAATTATGAGAAAAAGTGATAGTCATTAGTAAGGAACTAAGGAATTAACCTAAGTTCTAGACCTCATTCAAGAAAAGTGCACAATAAGATTAGTAAAAAATGCAAACCTTAGGCATTCTTGAATAGACTCTTAGTACCCATTAAGATCTGGACACTCCTCAAGAGGTTGAGGAAAATGAAAAGCTGAAGTATTAGGTCTAAGGCTTAGGGAGTATTCGGCCTCGTTAACTAAATTTTGGTTTACGGGACTCAGTAACCTAAGCACCCTAATCTCACACACAGCCTGGTTCAGTAAGCGTAAAAATCAGAATCACGCAGAAGCGTCGCAAAAATCTGAAAAGAACACCTAGAATAGGAGCGGCCGATCAACACAAGTTGATTTGGACGAGTTCCCAGCGCAGAGAGGCGGGAAATCCCCTCGAAGATGCGTAACAAAATATCATCTCCTCGGTGCTTGTCTCTTAGGATATTTACATATCCTACTGGGGGCATGTAAGCACTCTGCTGGTTCAGATTCCATGGATGGCATTATCTCGAAGTGTCAATTGCCAGGGTCTGGATTCAGCCACGGAATACCATGGATGGGATTATCTCGAAATCTCAATAGCCAGGGTTCCGGGGGTTGCCATGGGCGGTGCTATCTCGAAGCATCGATCGCCAGGAACCCTTGGGGATTGATGATGGGAGCAAGGAATCTGATACAGACCGTGTTGAAAAGCCAATCCTAGGCTAGAACTAAAAAGAAAAAGAGAGAGAAAACTCTCCAAACAGAAAAACTTTCTATCTCTCTCTTACAAAACGCACTGCGAACTGAGCCAGGGCTAAAATCATTTCAAGCACGGGTGCTTTAACCACGAAGTCCAATAAACCTTAGGTTAGTTCTTGTGGGCCTTAAAAACCTTTGCTAAAAGACTGAGGCTAAGGCTAGACAGATTTGGATCTTGATTGGTACTAGAGTACCTTTTAGGCCTATGGTCAGCATTCTAACCTAATCTATGCTCAAATAAAAAAGGCACTGAGCTAAAACCATTAAAAACTTCATGGTCTAGAACAAGGGTTGAAACCTTAAGTTTTTGCTAAGGGACTAGCAAAAGCTAGGCATGGGGGTATGATGAGAACCTCATCATGAGCCATAACTAGCTCATTTTGACCCAATACAAAGGATAAAAGCTCCTAACTCAAGGAAAGGCTTAACTCAGAGAATTCTGAGTTTAAGGAGAAAACAAGTCATAAGGGGTAAAAATGCAATTTCACCAGTATAATCTGCATACAGGGTAATTCAGGGCCCAAACATAGGTCAAAGCAGCTTAATAAGAATAAAAGTGGGATGAAATGATCTAGCAAGGGCTACAGCAATTCCAAGAAACTAAATGATAAATCTGTAACCCTAAAACAACCCACTTCAATTCACAAGGTTCGAGGCAAAGTAAAAATAGAATAAACCCTCTAAAATTCATAGAAAAATAATCTCTAGGGTTTAGAACCTTCAATTTGGCCTTTAGAACCCATTTTGACCTACATTGAGAACCATGCCCAATTAATAACTTAATTTGGGGTTTTTGCGCAAATTGACCGGTCAAACAAGGTTTAATATGAAAATGAAATTCACCATCAGATTCCTTAGGTCCTAATTAGTCATGTATAAAAACTTGAGCCTAAGAAGAAACCTCATTGACCGACTTTACACTTTGGTCCTCATATATTTACTCTTTGGTCCTCAACTTTTGAACCCTCGCATTGTGGCCCCTAACTCTCCTTCGTTCTTTGCAATCAGGTCCCTCCTGCAAAAACCTGCCAGCACCATGCTCCGGCGACCTTGCGCGGAGCATGGCGCCGCGCAGGGTGAGGTGGGGGACCTGGCAAGTAAACCGGGGGTGCCCTGCGTCGTCAGCCGTCGCAGGGACACCCCCCTGGTCGTTGTTACCCACCATACCGGCCGTGCGAACGCACGGACGGTATGGGTTCTTGTTTCCGACCATTCTCCGGCGAGGGAGACACGTCGTCTCCCTCCGCCTTCCTCCCTGTTTCATCCCTATAAATACCCCCCGCTGCTCCACCAACCAGGGCAGCCTGGATCTGACGGAGAAAATCCCCAACTTTCTTCTCTTCTTCCTCCGGCAGACGCTCACCAGCTCCGGCGGTTTCCTCCCCCTCCACCTCTTCGCTCTGCCGCAATACCAGCAGCAGAGACTTCCTCCCCTGCTCTTCCCACGCCACGCCGCACCCAGCTGGCGCCTCTCCGGCTCTCTGCTCGCCGCCGCCCCTTTCCCTGAGCATCGTCTTCTCCGGCGACAGTCGATACGACTGTCGCCCTGTTCCTCCCCTTTCGTCCCTGCAAGTAAGCTAGAGCTACTCCCCTTCTTCTCCTCTTTCTTTCCCCGCTTTCAATTTATTCACTTAAGCCCTCGACCGACCCTGACCACCTTCACCCCCTTCGTCTCCGACCACCCTCCGGCGAGCCGCTCCCATCACCTCAGCGACCCACACGGCTCGCCAACCACCGCAGGACCTCCGCCTCCTCACCCTGATCAATCTCCGCCCTACCACTTCCCCCACATCACCCTCTGCAACCCCACCGAACAGACCCATCCTCCGACCCACAGTCCGACCTAGGGCAGCCCTCGCACGCCGCCCCGCGCCTCGCCACCACCCACACGAGCTTCGCCGCACCCTGGCGAAGCTCCTGGCACTCTCTGATTAGGCCGAGAGGCCGTTTTCTTGTGAACAGGCCACCCGACCTCCGCCGCCATTGACGCGCAGGAGGAACTGCTTCCGCCTGCAGCTACAGGCGCGCCACGCTCAGCGCCAAGCCCAGATTCACTCCCAGGCCTTGCGAGGAGTTTTGGCAAAACACCAGGTTCGCAGCTAAGCCAGAAAGCTTCGCGTGACGCCGCCATCTCCTGCTGAATTCCCCGCTGCGGGCGCGCAATTGAGGTGGGCCGTTTAGTCCCACCTCGGAAACGCCTGAAGAGCCGCAGCGACATAAGATGCAAAAGTGCAGTAGCCTTACTGCCTCAATACACGGGGTGAGGTCCCCTTACACCCGCCCGGTTACCCGGTCTCGTCCGCGCTCACGCCCCGCGGACCTGACCCGACCCGACTTAGACTGACCTGCACTCCTCGCCCACCACGCACACCGGTGGGCCTGGACCCGGGCCTGATCCGAACCCGGTTACCCGGTAGCTCTGGGAGAGCTTTCCCAAGAGTGGTTTCAGAGAGAAAGAGAGGCGCGGGGGGGGGGGGGGTAGAGTAGGTTTTGCCTCTGACGAAAAACTCTGAAGTGTGCAGGCACAGGCGAAGAAGAAGACCCGCGGAAGAAGAAGGAAGCTAACTGTAGCAACAGGTAGTTAAGTCGTCTGATTTGGAAATCAGACGACGGCCTGAAGCAGCTAAGGAAGAAAGCTTCGCGTGACATCCCTGGCTAAAAAAGAAAAGAAGAAGCTGACACTTAGCCGCAGGGAGGAAAAACAAGAAGAAACTCTGAAGAAGAGGCTGAGCAAGGCAGAAGAAGAGAGGCCAAGACAGAAACCAAGGAAGAAGAAGAAGGAGATCTGAAGAGGAGCATCACCTCTGCAGAACGAAGAAGAAGAAGCAGGAGCTCTGAAGAAAGAAAGAAAGAAGAACATCACGAGGAGAAAACGAAGAGAACAACAAATTCTTTCCCTCTCTCTTTCTTTATTTTGTAAAAGAAACATGTATATCTCTAGAATACAACTTGCTCCCTGAGTTCGACCTCGGGAACTCTTTTATTTTCCGAGTAAAAAATTTATATTTGAAATGTTGGTAATAACCGGCTTTACTACAACGTTATAACAAAACCAAAACCCGGTCATCAAACCAACCGACTTCATTTTGACCTCATCAGGCCCATAGTTGTATTGACCTTAAGAGGTGGTACAGGGCACATGGGCCTGACATGTCACCGTCATTAGGAGGGGGTTTTGAAAAGCATCCTCCTGCTATGTCATCGGCCTTAAGAGGCGATATTGAGGCGCATCCGCTTGTTATGTCACCGGCCTTAAGAGGCAATTTTAAGGCAAGTTTGCCTGCTATGTCACCGTCTTAAGAGGTGATTTTGAGGTGCGTCCGTTTGCTATGTCATCGGCCTTAAGAGGCGGTGTTGAGGGGCGTTCGCCTGCTTTTTTCTGCGAGTAATGGCCAGTTACATCGGGATATATACCTTGTGGTGGTATTCGAGGAGACTAGCATTAATTGCCATTATGATGAGGCGAAGGCCTTAAGTGTCGTGCCTGTCATTGATGGGACCACCCTTTCTGCGACAGTGGATATGAGTGCAGGGGTATTAAATATTCGTCATGATGGCTGAGGTCTTCTTCGCGCTTGGTGATATATTTGGAATCCGTGCCAGATATGATGGGATTTGATTTTTTTGAAAGTTGCACCCCGCAAGGGGGAACCACCCTCTATGGGGGTTATATATAGGGGTGGTGGGTTATGGTTAATGGCCCACCTACCTTAGAGAGCATTTGCACAGGGAGCCTTTACTCTTGGCAGAGCACTGTGAAGAGACGTCCTTTGTCAGAGCGTCACTGTGATGAGCCCATATTTGTAGGCTATTTAGTTACTTAAGTGCCTAGGAATTAGATTGATATTAGTGTATATATAGCATGTATTAAGATATGAATGAGTTAGTTTATATATATTTGCTTGTATGCATTACATATATAAATTATTTAACATGCATTAGAATAACATGCATTAGTCTTTAGGTTACATTATATGCATTAACATTTTATTGAGGGTTTGAACATAAATAAACCAATCTTTTTATTATTATTCATTTTCTCTTCTCTACAGGGAATTTGCCGCTCCAATGCAACCAGCTGCCCACACTAAAACCTACATTCAAGGATGAGCGGAGAATGTGGATCTTCTCCCGCTCTCCATTTCAAATCCATGCAGACGGCTACAAGAGAGGTAGAGCTGCTGTCATGCAAGAGGAGGCCTCCACCCTGATTCCATCACCGTGCGTGCATCAAGCACATTCCTGCTCCACCACCATTAGCCTCAACCATGGCAGCAAGCCTCTACCACCGTGGGCGTGTGGCGTGACAGGCCACACTACCGTCCGGAGCTCACTTGCATCACCGTGCTTCTTCACCCCAAAACACCATCAACACCACCGCTACCTCCATGCACCACCTTCTTCATCTTCATCTTCCCCTGTTTCATGTGAAAACCAAACCCAACATTTCCCACACTTTCAGCTGCGCAGCGCTGCGCTCCCTCACCATTCCCGCAGCAGCAGGACCGTGCGCGCCCCTTGCTACGCCTCCATAACACCCGCAATAGCTTCCACTTCCAACCCGCGCGTGCCTCCCCTCACTGCACCTCTTCCTGCAGTACGCACCAAGCGCTCCTCTGTGCGCGTCTGCACCTCCGCTCGAGCACCCTCCAGCAGCTCAGCTCACGCATCCTCCAGCCACTCCGCCCACGCGCAGAGTGTGCCACACCGCGTGCGTGCATCCCCATGTGCTCCTCCTCACCTCAAGCCGTGCGTTGAGCTGCTACAGCAACAGCAGCAACAACCACCGCCGACCACTCCTTGCCGCCTCGCCGTCAACTTCGTCCATCCCTAGCAGCAACGCCGCCACCATTGGAAGAGGCACGGTCCACTCAACCTCTGGTTGCATTCTCGCTTCCCAACATTCCTTCCTCCATGCGCAAGGTCAAGAGAAATGTTTCCCCTATTTCTCATTCAATTAAATTTTACATTGCCGTGCCATTGTGGGAAACTTGGATTTATGTTATTATTTTTATAATGTTGGCCATTTTATTAAGTGAGCCCTCCTCTTTGCTTTAATCACTTTGTCAGCATATGTGAACATTATAAGCCTCATTTGAGAACGGTTTGGATATCAATTCTCTGCAATTTCAATTTTGAACTTTTGTGAAAGACTTTAGCGAGTTTTAATTAGGCAATTGCTTCCTAGTGGATACGACTCACTCCTAATTGAGTGGTTAATTTTAATTGCTTTGATTAGTTGATTTTCCACCACTTTAAAATACGACAAATCATCTTAATCATCTTATTCAAAAGAGAAAATTTGACTCGTCAAATGGTGCCGTTGCCGAGGAGGCAACGAGCCTGTTAAACTTGCATTCATTTATTTATTGATTCACACATTTTATTTGAGGCACATTTCAATTCAATTATCTATTTGGTGTGAGGTACGCATATTTGGAGACATCTTGTCACACCAGTCTTAGAGATCAGGCGATCCTTGACCTCGCTAGAAGAGTCGCAACACTGGGGGAAGGAGCATCACATCTGCCTCTGCAACGCCTTGGGGGATCTTATTTCCACCACTGAAGGAGATATCTATAGGACCACATCTTCATCTCACCCATTTAGTTGTAGATAGTTCTTACTTTTCTTTCTTCTCTTTATTTTAGTACATTCATTTGGAAAACCCTTGTTCTGGAGTACATTTTTAGTGGTTTGTTCCCCGATTTTGTTTTAGGCCCGTGTTGGGTAATAATTTTCGGGAGCCTGTTCCCTTTTCTTTAGATCTAGGTTTTTATTTTGTTTTGTGGTTGTTTATCATTTTCTTTGCTTGTTCATAAGTAGTTAAACAAAAATAAAAAAAGGAAATGAGTTGCCTGCCTTAGGACGACCATTTAGGTGTGAATGAGCAGCCTCTAGATTTATTTTATTTGCATTTGCGTACATTTTGCATTGTTGATTGCTGGAGGAAAGGTACGTCCTGTTTCTTTTCATTCTATATTGTTCACGCATGTGAATTTGGATTTAATTGCAGGACCACTTAATTGAATTGAAAAGATCTAACAAGTGGTCACATATTTTCTTGAAAAAGGACTTTAAGTTAAGGAGGAACACTAAAAATCAAGGACTTGAATTGAGACATTGTGCTACGGTTCAAAATTCAAAACTTAAAATTTTACTGTGTATGCACACATCTCTTTCACCATGGCACACATTTAGACACTCCTAGGTCTTGGAACTAGTAGGACAAGAGCCCTTCTATTGTTGGATTCTGAAGTGTTCGGAACTTGAGATCAAAGGTTTTGTAAATCCAAAGAGGGGGATACCCTGTCAGATTTTTGGGGGTAGTTAAGAAGCATCGTGAAAGCACAGCTTCAAAGGAAGGCTTAGGCCTACTTGCATCCCTTGATCTTCCATCTTTGGAGTTGCTTTACCATTTGAGATTTAGGAAAGAATACCTAAGTTCCAACTAGGTCTTTTTAGGCATTTCGAAGGTCGACAATAGGCGCATAATTGATTGAGCAACTTGCTTTGTCACCTACAATTTGAACTAAAGTCAAAAGCCTAAATTTGTAAAGACTGAACAAGTCCTTTTGAATTATGTTTGTAGTGCATGCTTGCTAGGCGATCTCTTAGGAGACAAATTGTGTTTGATCCGGAACCTGAAAGAATCTTAAGAAGGAACCTCCCAAGGGAAGAAATGGCTGGTCAAAGGAGCCTTAAGGAATATTTCATTCCTACCAATCAAGTTGGCCCTGCACTACGTAGACCAATGAAGCTTGGAACCTTTTTGATACTTTGAATGAGAATTCTATTCACTTGAATTCTGCCTACATGGATGGAAAACCCACTCTCATGCAAAGAAAGTTGGAGGCGAATGAGGCAAGGGACACCCAGAATTTAGCCTATCAGATTCAATTGTTGAATCAAAACATGGAAAGGCTTATGTCAAGCTCGGGCCAATTCGTATCTAACACCTCCACATCCCAAGCTTCTGAATGCTCCATTTGCCAAGGCAATATGCACACCACTGTGGATTGCCACTTGGCCTCCCAATTCCCTGAGCTTGTATAAGCGGATCTGAATGCAGCTCAAGGGTTCCGGCTTAGACCTCGTAATGACCCTTTTTCCAACACTTATAATGAGGGATGAAGGAACCACCCAAACTTTTCATGGAGACAAGGAAATGTCTCAAATTTAGGAAATTATAAACCACAATCCTTTCAAAACCATCAAATGAACCAACCTCAGGCCTTTGCCCAACCAAAGACCTCTAAGAAGGATGAATTGAAGGCAATGTTGAGAATGATGCAAGAAAGTCAAAGTGCCATCATCCAATCTCATGACAAGGCTATACATGAGATGAAATCACAAATAAGACACCTTGTTGAGGTCGTTAGATAGAGGGAAACTGGGAAGCTTCCCAGTGCTGCTGAGGAGAATCCTAAAGGAAAAGGGATTGTATTTAGGGACAATGCTCAAGCGGTGACTATTCTGAGGAGTGGGAAAGAAATTTCCAAACCCGATGCTCCTATAGTCTCACCCCCTGAAAAACCATCCACCTCGACTTTCACCCCCACCGGAGATGACTTGCCCAAATCTCCTCTGCTTGAAATCACCTGATTGGAAGAAGTTTCCCCCGTTCCACCCCTTACTCGACATGACAACCCTTCCACATAGAGATCGAGAGTGCCCTTTCCAGAGTGCTTATCCACTTCTGGGCAAACTTCTCCTGGCTCATCTGGAGCCAAAGATAAGACGGATGAGATCATGGAAATTTTCAAGCAAGTGTAGATTAACCTGCCTTTGCTTGAAGCTATCAGGTAGATTTTGTCTTATGCCCGCTTCTTAAAGGACCTGTGCACAAAAAAGTGGCAATCTAGGAAACAGGTCCAATCAAAAGTTGTCTTGCCTAATTCTGTTAGCTCAATTGTTCAACATGAAACACCCCCGAAACTTAAGGACCCAAGAGCCCCGTACATCTCAGTGGTTATTGGTGACTTATAGATTGATGAGGCTCTACTTGATTTGGGTGCGGGGGTGAACATCCTTCTGAGCTACATGTATGAACAACTTGGGGGAGGCAATCTGAAGCCTAGCTCGGTAATCCTCCAAGTTGCTGATCGATCACTTAAGACACCGCGGGGAATTTTGGAAAATGTCCTCATGAGAGTGGAGGATTTCTTTTTCCCTGTTGACTTCTTAGTTTTGGACACTGACCCTACCAACAAGCCAACCAAGCCCTCCATCATTTTGGGCCGCCCCTTCCTTGCAACTTCGCATGCTTCAATCAATTGCAATACTGGGGCATTGAAAATGGGATTTGGGAACAGGAAAATCTGGCTTAATGTGTTTGGTGCTTATAAACAAGCCGGGATTGAGGATTGTTCTCAAGTTGAGGTGATAGATGACCTGATTAAAGAGACAACCCCTGCAATGTTATGTGATGACCCCCCTTCAGCATGTCATGCTAAATGAGCATTCCCATCTCTTGGATGAATGTGAAGGGGATATACTAGAACTTGAGGAGTTGCTGGGTGTTTCTGCTAAGTCTCTTTCCCCATCATCTCTGCCCAAGGTGGATTTGCTACCTGAGATGGGGACATCTATTATGAAACCCTCAACCATACAAGCCCCCAACCTTGAGTTGAAACCCCTCCTTGACACTCTCAAGTACGTCTTCCTGGGTGCCAATGATACTCTCCCCATTATCATTTCGGCTGTGCTATCTGAGGTGCAGGAGGGAGCCTTGATTGAATGCTTATCTAGGAACGAGGAAGCTATTGCTTGGAGCATTGCTAACATTAAGGGTATAGACTCTACACTCTGCATGCACCACATTTATACTGATGATTCCATCAAGCCATTTAGAGACATGTAGAGATGTCTGAACCCTAATATAAGGGAGGTGGTTAGAAAGGAAATCCTAAAGTGGTTGGACGCTGGGATCATATATCCCATTGCAGATAGTAAATGGGTAAGTCCTATTCATGTGGTGCCAAAGAAGGTAGGCTTTACTTTGGAATTTAATGACTAAGGTGAACAAGTTGTGACTAGACCCTCAACTGGATGGACGGTCTGTATTGATTACCTCAAGCTAAACACCTCTACCCAGAAGGATCACTTTCCTTTGCCTTTTATTGATCCAATTCTTGAGAAATTGGCAGGGAATAAGTACTATTGCTTTCTCGATGGATATTCGGGATATAACCAGGTTGCAGTCTTCCCTGATGACCAGGAGAAGACGACGTTCACGAGTCCTTACGGTACCTTGGCATTCAGGCATATGCTGTTTGGATTATGTAATGCCCCTGCAACCTTCCAGCGGTGTATGATGTCCATTTTTTAGACATGATTGACGAGTGTGTTGAAGTGTTTATGGACGACTTCTCCATTTATGACCCGTCTTTCGACTAGTGTCTCCTGCACGTGGAGAATGTGTTGAAGTGATGTAAGGAGATTGGTTTAGTCCTCAGCTGGGAGAAAAGCCACTTCATGGTACAGAAAGGAATTGTACTTGGGCATGTTGTGTCTGAGCGAGGCTTGGAAGTAGATAAAGCCAAGATTGATTCTATTTCCAAACTCCCATTGCCCACGAATGTCAAATAGATTAGATCCTTTATGGGCCATGACGGCTTTTATAGGCGCTTTATTAAAAATTTCAGTAAAATTTCTAGATCACTTTGTGACCTGTTAGCAAAGGAATCTTCCTTCAACTTTGATTCAAAGTGTGTCGAGGCCTTTCAAACTCTGAAGGAGGCCTTGATCTCTCACCTATTCTCCGAGCTCCTGATTGGACACTCCCATTTGAGCTGATGTGTGATGCTTTTGATTATGCAGTGGGAGCAATCCTTGGACAAAGGGTTGAGGGAAGACCTCATGTGTTGCATTATGCTAGCAAAACTACACCGTCATTGAAAAGGAATTACTTGCTGTAGTTTTTGCTCTAGAGAAGTTTATGTCTTATCTTCTTGGGTCTAAGGTGGTTATTTTCACTGATCATGTGGCAGTGAAATATCTCATTGCTAAGGAAGATTCTAAGCCATGTCTGATTAGGTGGATCCTACTCCTTCAAGAATTTGACTTGGAGATACGTGAAAAGAAAGGAGTAGAAAATGTTGCGGCTGACCACCTGTCTCGCCTTTCACTTAATGACTCTCTATCTGGAGACATCCACGAGACATTTCTTGATAAAACCCTTATGGCGGTAACACCAACTTCACCTTGGTATGCTGATACTGTAAATTACTTGGTCACTGGAGAAACTCCTGGCTCTTGGGATGAGCAGAAAAGAAAGAGATTCATTTCTCAAGCTAGATACTTTCATTGGGAAGAGCCTGAATTATTTAGAATTGAACAAGACCAAGTATTGAGACAATGTGTACCTGAAGAGGAACAACAAAGTGTGCTGAGTTTTTGCCATGAACTTCATTGTGGAGGACACTTTGGTGCTAAGAAAACTGCTTTTAAGGTTCTCTAGTCTGATTTTTGGTGGCCTTCGTTATTTAAGGATTTTCATAATTTTTTTAAGGCTTGTATTAGATGTCAACGGATTGGAACGATTGGGAAGAGGAATGAGATGCCTCAACACCCTATTCAATCTGTTGAAATTTTTGATGTGTGGGGAATTGACTTTATGGGCCCCTTCCCTTCGTCCCATGGTTATGAATATATCTTGTTGGCAGTTGATTATGTCTCAAAATGGATAGAGGCCATTCCTACGCGCACAAATGACCACTCTATGGTTTTGAAATTTGTGAAGGCCAATATCATATCTCATTTTGGCTGCCCCAAGACCATTGTGATGGGGGACCTCATTTTCGAAACCACCACTTGAATCTGCCACTCAAGAGTCTGGGAGTGACTCACAAGGTCGCTACCCCTTACCATCGTCTGACGAGTGGCCAGGTTGAAGTGTCGAATAGGGAGATAAAAAATATTTTAGAAAAGACCATTAGACCTAATAGGAAAGACTAGTCCCAAAAGCTTGATGATGCTTTGTGGGCGTATCGAATGGCTTGTAAGACCCCTTTGGGTACATCTCCCTTTCGGATTGTGTATGGGAAAGCATGCCATTTGCTCGTTGAGTTGGAACATAGGGCACTTTGGGCTATTCGAAGTGTTAACATGGATTTAAAAAAGGCGGGTAAGGCACGACTTCTGGAATTAAGTGAGCTTGAGGAGCTGAGGAATGATGCTTATGACACCTCTCAAGCTTATAAATAGAGAACTAAGGTCTTGCATGATATGTATATTCTTAGAAAGACCTTTGAGCCCAACTAACAAGTCTGGCTTTTCAATTCCAGACTTAAGCTTTTTCCAGGGAAATTAAAATCTCGTTGTAATGGGCCTTACATAATCACTAAAGTGTTTCCACATGGAGCTGTGGAGATTAAAAGCCCTTCCTCTTCAGCAACTCCCTTTATCGTCAACAGTCAACGGTTAAAACCATACATTACTTTGGATGGCCATTTGGTTGACGAGTCCTGCCATTCTCTGCCTCAGGTAATATCTTCCTTTAACTGTTTTGTTTCCAATGAGGACATTGTTTGAACTAGGCATGGGGGGGAGGACTTGAGGCATCTGTTTATAGCATGTCTACATTTTGCATTTATTCATGCATATTGCATTAAAAAAAAAAAGAAAAACACAAAAAAAATTTGTATTATTGAGCTTAACTGGCTGGGCCCTGCATTCTTAAACAGACCAGAACTTTAGGTTAGACTAAGTTGATTCTAGGTGTCGAACTTTAGAAGCTAAGTGAGCTACTAGCTTTAGACCTTTAGGGTCCTTTGTGGACTTAAAAACTTAAGTAGGAGTTAAGTTGCGGACCATTCCTCAAGAGGTTGAGGAAGGAAAGCTAAGGATTGAGTTAAAGGCTGGGTAGTACCTGGAGTCTTGTTCTACCTTTTGGTTAACGGATCCTTGTAACCTAAGCATCCAAATTTCACACACACTTGGTCTTGTATAAGTAAGTGATCGCCCTAATTCATTTCTTTAAGAAAAGTTGGTTTTCTTAGTTTTGACTTAGGAGAAGCTTGAAAACACCATTTGATTGGAAGAGTTTTTGTCGCAGGAGAGGTGGAGTATATACTCACCTTGAGAATGCGATGATAACATGTTACCTCCTTGGTGCTTGTCTCTTAGGATATCCATCATACTGGGGTCATGTAAGAGCATTATGCAGTTTAGGTATCATAGGCGGCCCTATCTCGAAGTGCCGATTGCCGCAGGCCTAAATTCGCTTAAGAAATCCATGGGCGATACTATCTTGAAGTTTTGATTGCCAGGAGTTCTTGGGGTCGCTATGGGCGGTGCTATCTCAAAGCATCGAAAGCCAGGCACCCTTCGAGGTACGGTGATGGGGACAATGAATCCGACACAGACAGTGTTGATAGCTGATCCAAGGTTAGACTTATAGGAATCAAATACAAAAATATATATATTTAAAAGAAAAATCATTTTCCTCTCTAGGTTGGCAATCATACCAACCTCAAATAACTCAGACCAATGTACATGCACGGATGCTTTAATCTTGGGGATCAATAAACCCTAGGGTAGAGTTAGAAATCAGGGAAACCTGTGCCTGCAACTTGTCTTTAGCCGACCTAGTCTGTAACTTAGCAACTACTTGGGAACCTTAGGTCTAAAGTTTGAACTTAACATGTTTCTAAAGGAAGACTGATTGAGTTAGCTAGTCTACTTGGAGTGCTAGGTTCTTGCTTAGATTTACTAAGGACTAACAAAAACTACGCATGGGGGCATTTGATGAGCCCATATTTGTGGGCTATTTAGTTACTTAAGTGGCTAAGAATTAGATTGATATTAGTGTTTACATAGCATGTATTAAGATATAAATAAGTTAGTTTATATATATTTGCTTGTATGCATTACATATATAAATTATTTAGCATGCATTAGAATAACACGCATTAGTCTTTAGGTTACATTATATGCATTAACATTTTATTGAGGGTTTGAACATAAATAAATCAATCTTTTTATTATTATTATTCATTTTCTCTTCTCTATGGGAATTTGCCGCTCCAATGTCACCAGCTGCCCTCACTAAAACCTGCATTCAAGGATGAGCGGAGAATGTGGATTTGCTCTCACCTCTCCATTTCAAATCCATGCAGACGGCTACAAGAGAGGTAGAGCTGCTGTCATGCAAGAGGAGGCCTGCACCCCGATTCCATCACCGTGCGTGCATCAAGCACACTCTCGCTCCACCACCGTCGGCCTCAATCGTGGCAACAAGCCTCCATCACCGTGGGCATATGGAGTGACAGGCCACACCGCCGTCCGGAGCTCACTTGCATCACCATGCTTCTTCACCCCACAACACCATCAACACCACTGCTACCTCCACACATCACGTTCTTCATCTTCATCTTCCCCCGTTTCATATGAAAACCAAACCCAACATTTCCCACACTTTCAGCCGCACAGCACTGCACTCCCTTGCCATTCCCATAGCAACGCCTGCAGCAGCAGGACCGTGCGTGCCCCTTGCTGTGCCTCCATAACACCCGCAGCAGCCTCCAATTCCAGCCCACGTGCGCCTCCCCTCGTTGTACCTCTGTCTGTTACATGCACCAAGCACTCCTCTACGTGCGTTCGCACCTCTACTCGAGCTCCCTCCAGCAGCTCAGCCCGTGCGCCCTCCAGCCGCTCCACCCGTGAGTAGAGCGCACTGCACGTCGCACGTGCATCCCTTGCACTCCTCCTCACCTCCAGCCGTGCATTGAGCTGCTACACCAGCAGTAGCAACAACCACCGCCGACCACTCCTGGCCCCCCCGCCGTCGATTTCGTCCATTGCGAGCAGCAACGCCGCCACTGTTGGAAGCGGCACAGTCCACTCAACCTTCGGTTGCATTCTCGCTTCCCAGCATTCCTTCCTCCACGCGCAAGGTCAAGAGAAATGTTTCCCCTATTTCTCATTCAATTAAATTTTACATTGCCATGCCATTGTGGGAAACTTGGATTTATGTTATTATTTTTATAATGTTGGCCATGTTATTAAGTGAGCCCTCCTCTTTGATTTAATCACTTTGTCAGCATATGTGAACATTATAAGCCTCATTTGAGAGTGGTTTGGGTATCAATTTTCTGCGATTTCAATTGTAAACTTTTGTGAAAGACTTTAGCGAGTTTTAATTAGGCAATTGCTTCCCAGTGGATATGATCCGCTCCTAATTGAATGGTTAATTTTAATTGCTTTGATTAGTTGATTTTCCACCACTTTAAAATACAACGACAAATCATCTTATTCAAAAGCAAAAATTCGACTCGTCACACTATGTCAGGGGTTTTTTAGAGGAAGAGCCATCGTGTTGGGCTTTGTAAGCAAGGGTAAGTCTGTTGCTTCATCTACCTCAGGGGTCTCTGCCGAGACTAACGCTTTGTACAATTTATCATCGGACTTTCGTAGTCGGTCTATGATGAGACACTTATCATGATCTCTAATTACCCCTAATTAACTAGTCTTCCTAGTTAATTAGCTAAGGTTATGAATATATAAGGGTTAATTATAAAATAAGGGATATTTAGTCAAGGACCTTAAAATAAGTTAAAAATGACATTTTATCATTCAATTAACATAGTTAATAATTGGACTCGAAATCCTATTAATCATTCCCTTAATTAATAAGTTAAGTAACTTAAACTTAATGTAAACCTAAGTATATAATAACTTAAGTGATTTTACTTAAGCTAATAAATTAACCTAAAAAGATCAAAAATGTAAATTCAAGGTGAAAATATAATATTTACTTTATTTACTAACATATGTAAAAAGTTGAAAAAGATCTAAATTAAAATAAACCTTCAAAACCTGAGTTTACAATTTGGTCCTTAAAATTCATTATAGTATGGTCCTTATTTCTCACACAGGTCCTTAAATTTTATTTCATTTAAGTCCCTTTCCCTCTTCTTCTTCTTCTTCTTCAGCCGAATGAACAGCTGGCGGCAGAGAGTCACTCCACCATGCGATTACCACCCTGTCGACATCATCCTTCTTTGTCCAAGCTCTTGCAGCTTGCGCTCACCACCTCCACTTCATCCACCGGTCTAGATTAACCGCGAATCCTATTTTTCAGTGGGAGATAGCCTCACCGTCATCGGAGACGACGACGGAGGTTAAGCTCCTCGAGTTCCTTCTTCGGCTAGACCTCGCCACTCTCTTCGTCGCCAACTGCTATAAATACTCCCTCATACCTCTGATTTTATTCAAGTTGGCTCCCTTCCCTCTTCTAACACTATAGCCGACTTCGATAGGCTATTCGTCCAAAACTCCAGTGACTTTCCATTCCAATTTCCGACTTCCTCCATCCATTCTGATCAGCCGAGGAGATCTGTTGTGGTCTTTCACATCTCTGACTCAGGCGCCGACCAAAGGAATCCTCCGCTCCACCTCAAATCTGCCCGTCGGAGATCTTTCTTCCACCCTATGATTTCGTCGTCCACTATGAACCTTCGGCGGAACCCTATTGACCCCTTCATCCAGGTAACAGTAGATTAGGAGTAGGAGTAGGAGTAGGATAGCTTAGTTAGTTAGTTTAGGTAGTTAGATTAGAGTAATTTTAGATTTTAGCTTCATCTTCTCCGACTCCGGTGAGCTCCTTGAGCCCGCCAGAGACTTAATTTCATCTTTTTAATTCACTATACACCTTCCTTTAACTTCCATAATCACTTCTAAATCACTTAATCGCTAATTGAATCACCTAATCGCCTAATTCATATTCCACCTTCACCGACTACTATCATTGTCCATGGTGACAGTAATCGAGTTAATTTCACCTCCACTAGGTTTTTCATCATCTATTCACCACTTATGAACCCTAATCGACACTATAATACATATAAATACCACATATAAATTAAACGCCCAAATATAATTAAGTTCTTGAGCTCGCTGTCCATGGCAGCTCAGGAACAGTTCAAACTATTAATTAACTATATAATTATGACTACTATTACTTGTTGAATTGTTTTAACCTCTCAATCGAGTGGTTAAACAAGTCCTGAACTTATCTCAAATCAAATTTTTAAAGAAACAATTTCACTGTCAAATCTTACATTTAAAGAAATAATGAGGAATTAAATGTGATACTGAGGTTCTTTGTAACCTCAGGATCCTTTCTAAATAAAAAATGGTAAGTTTTTACAATCTGTGTGTACTTTTCACATTTTCTAGACTCACCGAAGCTCCGGCGAGCTTTGGCGAGCCAAATTTGTATTTCAGCCACTAGAATTTGTTGAGAAGCTCCAGAATGGTATAATGTGGATCACTGATTGTTTTAAGGATGTTTAATTGAGATTTTAACCACTGGAGCTATAGATTTGAACTTCATCTTCTCCAACTCTAGCGGAGTTGGAGAAGTCTATTAGAGAGACATGAGAAGCATTGAAGGAACCTAGAAGCTTCAGTGCAATGCACTGAAGCTGTTTAAACTCTTGGAATGCTGTAACAACCTTCCATTGGCTCTGTCGAACAAACACATTTTTAACCTCAGGCAGTGAGCCTGTAAACCTAGGAATTAGAGCCAGAACACCTATTCGAAGATTTGAATAAGTTCTCGGTGTTGAGGATACTCTATTCGAGGTTTTGATTTCCTGTGGAGAAGCTTTGAACAGAAAGTCAACTTTTGTGCCTCCACAGTCAAACTGAGTCTGATAATGGAGTTCTGAGCTTGAATTGAGGTATTGAGGAGTGTAAACTATTTTTGGGATCTTGTTTGATGGTTTTAGAGAGAATTAAGTGAGCTCAGGTGAATAAATGTTTGAGAATTTGAATCCTGTCAATTTGGGTTACTTTTGAACCCAAACCAACAGCAGTGCCATTTTGTTGAAAGATAAACTTGAATCCTGCCCAGATGAGTTAATTATAACCCTTAGAATTAGTTTAAATTGATTAGAAGCATTCTTAAGTGTCTGTTGCGCATAATGAAGTCTGAAGCTTTCAGAGAAGTGAAGAGCTTCTCTGCTATTCCTAAAGGTCTTGAGAGCTTAAAGACTACTCTAATAGATGAGAAATTAATTGTATTACTTGTACAGATGTTTGAATAAAAGAGAAAAGTCCATCTGAGGACTCTGTAGATATAATTTCACTTTCCAAGCTAGTAATAACCCGTAGGAACCCCTAATTTTATCTTTTAAATTGAAGAGGAAAACATCCTCTAAACCTTAAATTGACCCGGCAATTGTGTAGATCAACCTTAGATCTTTCTAACAAACTTGAAATCACTCGATTTGGAGCTCTGGGTAGAAAGTTATGATCATTTGAAATTGGGTCTGGAAGGGGTTATGTTAGTCTCACATCGTCGGATTCTGAGTGCGTGCATGGGGTTAAAACGAATTTGTTACCCCGGCTCTTCAGTCGTCAGCGCTCGGTGCATCGGTTACCGATCTGATCCTATCTGAGCATGTGCATGTGTTTGAGTGTGTGCGGGCTTGTGTGCCTGCGGGTGTGCGCTCTTGTGGGCGTGAGCGAATGTGCCCTGGGAGGGAGAGAGGCCTGGGAGGCCAGGTTGAGCCGGATTGGCTCGAGACTATGAACCGAAATGAAATGAATCGAAAATGAACCTAATTGAGATTAGGCGAGGATCGAGTAGGGTCTGGTCCCACCCTGGTCTTAGGGTGCTATGTATCCTCGAAAGGACCTCGCCGTAAATAAAATAATTTTGGCTAAAAAAGTAAAAAAACCCAGGTTCAGCTGAAAGTCTAAAGGAATTGAAAGAGAAGCCGATGGTTGTTAAATGCTAAGTGTTGAAGCTGAAGGCTGAGTAAACAAAGGAGCAAAGGCACTAAGGAAGGAAAAGAGATTAAGGAACAAAAGGAGAAGGCTAAGGGAAGAAAAGAAGGCAGGAGAAGATAGGAACAACAGAAGAGAGGTAAGAAAGAGAGCTCGAGAGAGGGAATAAAATAAAAGAAAGAAAGAAGAAGAGAGAGGCTGAAGAAAATAAATGAAGGATATTATTTTTCTTGCATCACTTTTTGTTTTAATTGTAAAAAGGCATGTTTTAATAAAATGACTTTTAATTGCCTTAATTTCTTTTGAAATAAAATTGGAAAACAAACAACATTTTGAGTAAATATGTTTTTCATATGAAATTTTGTATATTCTTTATAGTTTAAATATTTTGGCAAAATTCATGTTTTAAAAATCAACCTAGTTATACCTCCTAAACTTATAGAGAAATAAAAGAGAATTGGTGAATTTGGAGAAAATTATTATACCTCCTAGTGAATGACCTGGACTCAACCAGTAAAAATTTCTAAAATGTTAGGTTAATTCGACCCTATACTATACAACCGACACAACTTCGAGTTAACCTAAGTGACTTCTTTTACTCTTAATTAAGTGAAATTAACTTAATTACTGAGTTGAGTGAAAGCATGTGATCAGTCTATAATTTTGTCATTTTTATTAGAATACTGACTTGGAGGGGTGCTGTTTGAGGCATGTGGGTTCGAGACCTGACTGTGTTCAGACGGGTCGAAGGACATGTTTATTATATGTAAATACGCCATAAAGCATGGTCTACGAGTGATTGAGTAGCAATCATAGGTCTTAATTGTCCAAAACTAGGCTAGGAATTAGCATAAGTTAGGATAGTTCATGCATGCATAAGCATTGTTTACATCTTTACTGTTCCACCTATAGCTATGCATAGAATAATGCTATAATATACTAATTAGGTGCATTATATAAATTGCAAGAAATAAAGCTCAGGAGCTGGATCTGAGACTGGATCTGAAGTTGGACCTGAAGCCAAAGTTGCAGCAGAGCAGGAGTGGAAGACCTAGAATAAGATGTAGTAGACAATAATGTAAGGGGTTGAGGTATACTATTCTATTAAGTAGGAATAAAGCAATAAACTCTGAAGAACTTAGGTCATCCTAACCCTAGGACAGCCTAGAAGCTTCCATAAGCCTTAGCCACCCTTAGATTAGGTCACTGTACCCTATGAAGCCCTAAAATCCTATTTCCAGCCTCTATCTGGATGTCCAAATGAGTTACAGGACATCCAGAACCCTTATCCACAACCCACTCACCTAAAACCCACTTTTGTAGCATTTTAAGACGTCCAGACACTTGGTCTGGACGTCCAATTTCTGTAGACAGAACCTTAATTCTTCCTTGCCTCTATTTGTACGTCTGGACAACAAGTTTGGACGTCTAACTTTTCATTTTAATATGTTTGACACTATTGTCAGACATCTAGAACTGTTCTTTAGTTCCTATTTTTGAATTCAAGCTTGGATCTTGAATTCCTAAGTCCTTAAACCCAATTCCAACCACATAGGAACCTAAATTAAGGTACCCTAACCCTAGTACATCACCCCTATACCTCCCTAAGGACCTAATTAGGTCCTCACTAAACCTAATTGATTTGGATCTTAGTCAATTCCATTAGCCTATTCAATTGGACTCAACGAGTCCAATTGAGACTTGATCTTAGCACACACAGCCCAATTGGACTTAGTGAGAGTCCAATTGACTTAAACCTGAATTAATTGAGTTGTTTTACTCTAAATTAGGGTTTCACACATCCAATTAAACTTGTATCAAGTTTAATTGCATTTTACCTTAATGAATTAGGGTTTACAACTCTAATTTGAGACCTACCTTGACCTAAACCCATTAGAACCTAACTTAATCAACCTAGCCACCTAGGTTTCGACCCACACTCACCCACACACACCATCCACATGAAAATACCTAGCCTAGAGTTCTCTAGAACTCTCTATCATGTGTTGTTTCCTTGGTTGCTAAAAATAGCACCCAAGATGCATTAAATTTTTAGATCCACCAAACGTGGATCTAAAAACCACCCATCCATCCTCTCTCTCACTCTCCTAGGAGCTCCGACCAAAGGCCTCTCTAAAGAGTTCCACACTTCTCTAGAGAGGCTCCCTTGGGTCTACTTAAAGGACCTTTGGGTGGCCATTTGCACTCATCTAGCCTTCCATCTAGTTTTAGCTTCATTCCACCTCCATTACTCCACCTCCATCTCCACGAGCACACCATGGAATCCCCATCACCTCCATGCTAGGCCTAAATCACCTCCATCCTCTCTCCAAGGGTCGACCTAAGCACCATTAGCCGCCCCTCCTCCTTTCAACCAAGTCAAAGGCCATCAAAGCCACCTCCGAATGCCCTTATTTCTGTTAACTAAGTAGAATAGTTCTTCGTAGATTTACCGCTTTATTATTGCTTAGTAGTGTAGCTCCATATTTTCCCCTAATGATGCATGCATAATCCTCCCATAGATTCATGTATGCAGTTGTTTTCTGTTATCTAGTTTATTTCTTTCAAGCTTTCCTGTACAAGCTTTCCGCGAGCTTCACTCTGTAGCCACCATGATGCAGTCAATGAAATCATCTTTTATATATCTCTATGTCTATGTGTGAAAATCACCATGAGATGATTACCATATTTCCTTGTGATTAAAGTTGCATGCGCGAAATTTGTATTCTTTCCCAACTAACCATGTCGTGCATCAATATGAATTATTGTAAACTAGCATGCATTTCTGAATAAGTAGAGAAAGCTAGATTGAATTAAAATCTACATTTTCTAAATGCCTCCCAGAGATGAACGACCGGGACTCAAGTCTTGTTATTTTATAAATTATTTTTGATGAGCGTTTTCGCGCACTATACTACGACGAGATCTCTGTTTTCAAAACATGCGCGAGAACTGCTATCTGTCAATGGGTACCTTTGAATCCCTTTGTGTCCTCCATCATTTCCTTTTATTGCCTTGCCCTTTCGCAACTCAGCCTTAATTGCTGGCTGGTGCTGAATGCCTTTAGCGCCCTCTGCCTACATTTGGGGATTGCCCCCCATCTTGCTTTGTTCCGCCTGCTCTTTGGGCTAATGCCCTTGAAGGTGAAGAAGAGAAAGCCTCCGTCAGGCACTTACACACTGTATAGCCGGTAGACTGGATACTAGATAGTGGATCTCCCTGATAATTTAAAGGGACAAGACCACCATTTCTTTTTTTCTTTCAAATCTTGAAGACCTCGGAGTCCTTTACATTTGGTAAGGTCCGCCTAAGAGGGGCCAATTAGCCCAAGCCAAGGATCTTGACCCATCCGTGTGGGTGGGTGAGGAAAAATTAGTTAAGTTTGGTCCGATTGCTTGGTCGGAGCTTAGGCGGAAGGATGTCCAGGAGTCATTGTCATGGCTGGAGGATTTGTTGCCTACTCCATGTAAGTGGGGGGAGGTAAAAATGATGTTTGCATCGTACCTTGTGTTGACCAATTATGCTATTAACCCAGTATTTTCGGCTGTAACTTTTGAGTGGTTCACTCTAGCAGGTGCGCCCAAGCATCGAGGAAGTGGCTCGGCTTGTCGTGGGTCTCGACAAGGCGAGGAGCTTGTGTAGCAGGGAGAGGGGAGTCAGCCCGCTTATTGGAAGGGGTTGAAGCAAAAGGAGGCAGAGGCCCTAGAAGATGTTGCGGAGGAGCCAAAGGCCCCTCTGAGGCAGGCGAAGAGGGGTCCTTGTATGGAGTTACCGTAGGAGTCGGCGACGTTCTCTTTGCGAAGCCCTGATGAGGTCGAGGGGGAGGGAGCATTTGTCACTCCCCTGGCACGGTCCAGGCCGCTTGAGGTGATCATCCTTCGTGACTCTTCTTCGGAGGTGCCTCTAGAAGTGGCTTATTTAGAGGGTACTTCCGGCTTCGCAATTTCGTCGACTTCGTCTGGGGCCTTTGCCTTGCTGGTACAAGAGGTGGTTGGCACATGCAACATCTTTGGCCAGCCTGATGGGAATACCATCATATTCCTTAACTAGCCATATTTAGTCAGGTTTGATTGATTAAAGCTCCTACATAATCATCTGAGGGTCGTAATTCTGAATTATTTTGTTTAGAGAGAATGGGAAATCAAGGTTAATTTTATAATTTTAACAGCACATCATAAGCACAGATTGACCATGGGATTTGGTAGGGGTTAAATAAAGGTTAAATGAGCTCAAAAATATAAAAAGTGGGTTAACATCGAAAGAAACGGGATTTCACGCATTTCGAGAACCAAAATACCACACCAAAACCCTAATTTCAGACCCACTTAAATCGAAGAGGTTATGGTTAGGATAAAATTCATCTAAACCTTCTAAAATTCATAGAAAAATATTCTAAGAGGTTTGGTACCCTTGGTTTGACCATCTGAACCCATTTTGATCTAGAATAGAGTTGTAGACGGATTTTGCCCTAATTTAGGATTTTGTGCAAATTGTTCAGTCAAACATGGTCAAAACTGAAATAAAACTTTATCATTAGATTCCTTGGGTTCAAATTAGGTTAAGGCTAAAATTTGGCCCTAATCAGAGTCCATCTTAACCTAGTTTGCATTTCAGTCCCTTAAATCTCTATTTATCTCAATAAAACCCCTAACTTTCGATTTTATTACTCTAAGTCCCTAAGTTTTCATCATTCTTCTCAGAATGGTCCTTGCTGCCATGAGAGTGTAAAAAGGATCTTCAAAACTTCCTCGCCGACATTTAATCAAAGATTTGGTTTTAAAAATCTCATCGTAAAATCCTAAAACTTGGTAGAATTTATCCTCAGATCAATCCGCATTGATCAGGGTCCTTTTCAAGGCCAATTATGGTCATAATTTGCACCGGCGAGTTTGAGAAAGTCAAGCTTCTCAGGCGGTGAAGGCACTTTCCCAAAATGACTAGCTTGCCTTGATTGAAGCTAGGACCTGCTCCTATTTAAAGACTTGCTCATCGCATCGTTTTCCCTCATGTAATTCTAGCGATTCTCCCCTAGATTCTTCTTCCTCACTGGCTTAGAAGACCCACCTCCAGAGTTTCCTCGATTCCTCTCGTCACCCTTAGCCAAGTACAATAGGCTCGGGGTTTTTCTTCCCCATTCATCCCCGAAGCTTCTCGCGAAGCTTCACACTCGGACACGCCTTCCTCCGCTCTGGATTCCTCATCATCTTCCTCAGCTTTATCTTACCTTCGACAGCATCTACTTCATCTCCTTCCCCTAAATTAGCATAGGGTTTTTACTCCCCTCTTCCCCAATTTCAATTCTGGAGCTTCTCAGCTCCTAACTCCTCCACCAACATCGACACCGACGACATTTGCTCCAACCACTTTCACTGACTCTCCCTCTTCGTCTTCCTATTCCCTAATTAAGTTAGGCGAAATGCTCCCCACACCTCCACAAGCATTTTTCCCAACTTAATTCCCGCTCCCCACACCTCCATCATCTTCTCTGACTCCGTTCATCTGACCGCTAAACTCACTCTTTCACAAAATCACTGCCACCACTACATTCGTCGTACTTCGGCGACGCTCCAGAAATTTTTAACTGGGGCCAAAGGTCCGTGTTATTGCTTGCAGGTACCTACCATTGCCGATCATCTTCTTCGACTCTGTTAGCCATCATTCGGCCACCCCCGACCTCGCCCCCTTTCCCCATTGACGCGGCTTCGGGTCCTGAAGCTTTCTAGACCTTTAGCAATAGCGTAGTGGAGCACCAATTGAATGACACCTTCAGTTACTGGTGCACGCAGAGGAAGAAGATGCTCTTTAGTCCCACATCGTGTGGGAGAGAGCTACCAACAATGCATAAGTTGAATTCGTGATGCAGGCTCATTGCCTCAGTGAGCATGGGGTGAGGTCCCATCTCTCTCCATGCTCCACTCACATGCCCTCGCCCACCACACAAGCCAATGGGTCTGGGCTGGATACACGGGTATGGTTTGGTTTTGAGGAAGGAAACTTTGAAAGGGAGGAGGGGGTTTCTGAACTGCTACCTTGGGAATTGTTACCCCCCTCGCACAACAGTTAGGCTTTATGAAGCCCTTGTACCTTGGTGTGCTGCTGTTGTTGCCTTAGCTGAGGATCGTGAGGTTAAGGCATCTGAACATCTACCTTGACGCCTGAGGCATTGAGTTGGTTCTGATCTGCTGGTTATTGTGGAAACATTTGCCTTACATTTGATTGAGAGTACTGTTCATATATTTAAGTTGATTGTTGAGCTTAACGTTAGGGTTAATTGGTGGTTCAAACCACCATTTTAACCCCATCTTTTTGCACTTCGACTCTCTAATTTTATTAAAATATTCTCATGAGTACTATTTTGGCTTCAATTATATATTCTTCTTGATATTGTGATTAGTAATTGATTTGGCCAATTGCTTCCTACGAACGACCTCGGACTCAATTCTATTTCCCAAGTTTTATAAATTTAAGTGTTGTCGTGATTCTTGTCCTATACTATGATGCGTATTTCTAAAACATGATTTTCTCATACAAATATTTTGGTGCCGTTGCCAGGTAGCAACATGCAGGTTCTTTCATTGATTACAATCCCGATTTGATACTAACTTGATTTGTCTGATTTGCTGTGATTGTTACGAGGTACATATGAGAAGATCACCTGCGTAACAGCCACTCTAGGGGTAGGTAACCTCGTTCCCTTCTTCTTAAACCCCTTATTTCTGGAAGGGTTTAAAAAGGAGAATCAGTTAGGATCAACTCACATTATTTCATAGAATTAATCACTTGAGTTGCCTGATTTGGTTGATTTGATTAGAAATCCCCATTTAGATATCTTCACCTACTAGGGACTTAAGGTGCCTAGGGCTAATCACCTTCTTGATTGAGCCCTAGGTATGAATTTTGGAAACAATTGGACCTGGGAATAGAGCCAAATTAGGGTTCCATTTTAGGGTTTTAGGAAAACACACTTGCCTAATTTAAAGAGAATTGATTTCCCGCATCGTGTGTTACCTAATCCTTGGTTGAATTGACATAATCAAGAAAACCCTAAAAGAAGGCTCTAACAATCACTTGAATTACTAAAATTTGAGACTTAATAACCTGTTTGCAAACTACTCAGGGTGATTTTGGGTTCTTTGCCAAACTCAACCTAAACTTTATGGCAGGTTAGGTGAAGTTGACCCACCTTGTGGGTTAACCAACCTTCAAATTAGGTCACAAATCACAATCAATTCTAAAGTTTAAGTGAAATTCAAGTCACATATTTAGAAATAAAATTGGTAGAATTAGGGGTCAAGCTTGCTCATTCCAACCTACCTGGATTCTCAGTGACAAGGAAGGTCAGGTGGGAGAAACCCTGTAACCCGTGGGGACACTCTACCCTGTAGGGGTATTTGCAAGACTCACCCTTCCTGGTTGCCCAAGTAATTCTGAGGTGAGTGACTTTTTGATCAGGAAGTATCATTCACCTCAGACCTCCTTAGTCATCCAAAGATTTTTGGGTGCCTCGATTGGGTCCATCATACATTCTGTCCATCATCTAGCTTTTTAGTGCATGTTCGGGAGGAGGTCCATAAGACCACCCTTGAGGCCTCCATTAGCAGTCCATTCTTGTCGAGGCTAGGCCTCGACCCACTTGTTTATGCTACCACCTGACCAGATTGACATTTCTTCTGACTCTTCCACTTCTGAGCCCAGATCTCCTTCATCTGCATCCATGGAGAATCACGAAGAACCCAATCTCCAGAATCAGCTATAGTGCCTCAATGATTTATTCCAGGCATTCATGAACCCACCACAGTGTCCTCAGATGCGAGATCATTACAATCCCCCTGCGGTGGCAATCGAACCCAGGGTGCAAATCCTGGCTGGAGGACTTGGTACTGAACTCAAGTCGAATCTGATTCAGGCTCTACCCAAATTCTACGGCTTGAACTCCCAAGATCCCTTCCAGCACATTAAGCAACTAAAACATCTGGCCCATACCTTTGGGCCTCTTGTTCAAAATTGGGACATCTTGCTCATGAAGATGTTCTCCTTCTCCTTCATGGCTAAAGCTTCCCATTGATATCAGACTCTCACCCATTCGATCAACACCTGGGCAGAACTCCAATTTGAATTCCTGAAGAACTTCTTCCCAGTTGGTTGGATGAATACTTTGAGGCACTAGATCACACACTTCACGTAGAATCCAGGAGAACCACTTCATGAGGCATAGGATTGCTTTTTGGTTCTCATGCCGAAATGCCCCCATCACGGAGTTCCTAAATGGGAACAGATCCAGTCTTTTTACCAGGGACTCCATGAGTATATCAAGCTCTTTGTCAATGCAACCTGTGGTGGGAACATCATGGGTCAACATGAAGATATAGTTTGGGAGATTCTTGAGAACATGTGTGAGAATCCCATAAACAATGAATCTATGGGTGTGTTCGACCGAATGACCACTCGTGCATTGACAAACATGCGAGAGGCACACGAGACTCAAGGCCTATCCGTATCCGTCAATCTGGAGTTGGTGGCTAATCGCTTGGATAAGGTCTCGATCATAGAGAAAAAAGTGGATGAATTGACTCGACATCTACAGAGAGCCATCGCGGCACAGCAGAATACGTATGCGCAACCGCCCTTAGGTAGGGAGGCTATGCATAACATTTACCACCACTCTCACCAGGGGATAGACTCGTATCCACCCCCATCTGATCCTGGTTTTAGAGGAAACTTTGGATCTGCCTACTCTAGTTGGGGGAATTTTGAACCCTCGTATTCTGACTTCTCTGGAGTTCCTCAGACCTACGAGGATCTCCATGCCATCCAGAATGATCCATTCTCCAATACCTACAACCTTAGATGGCGCAATCATCCCAACTTTGCATGGTCAGGAAATAATTAGAACACCATATCTCAATTCCAACCCCGACCACAGGCTTTACACCCATATCAACCAACTCAGCCTAGGCCCAACCCGAAATACCAATTCGGGTTGTTAAGGGAAGATCAAATGACTCTGGTTCTACAAACCCTGGTTGACAAGGGAAGATCAAATGACCCTGGTTCTACAAACCCTGGCTGACAACCAAAAGACTAACGTGGCTATGCGGAAACAACACAAAGGCGAGATCATAGAGGTTCGAAATCAGGTTGCATACATGGTTGAGACTCGCCAACCTGGTGCACTCTCGTCTCAACCTCTGTTGAATCCGAATAACGTGCCTAACCAAAGGCACGTTATGAACTTGAATCAGGGCCAAGCTCACTATGTATGTCAGGCCCCTTCTGCTCCATCACCTGACGGGATGGAGGCTTCGACATCATACTCGGGATATCAGTAGTAACCACCTCTTTTTCCAACTCTGAACCAAAACCAGGCAAGCTTTAATTCTGTTCCCCCTCATAGTAGCAAATCGACTCAGGATCCACCTTATCCTAGCCACTCAAAACCTGGTAGTTCAGAGATTAACCCTAGGATGGTTATCCAAGATACCCCTATCCCAAATCCAGAACCTGAACCAATCCTAGAGGAACTTATAGAGGTTCCATTTCCTGAGGCCTTGACCAAAGGAAAAATGAAACCCAAACTCGTGGCATTTGAGGAAGATCTGGTCAAGCTCTTTAAGTAAGTTCAGATAAACATCCCCTTGATGGATGCAATCCACCATATACCGGCCTACGCGAGATTTTTGAAGGATTTATGTACATTGAAGAGTAAGCCTCGAAACAAAGATGGGAGCTTGATCGTATTGCCTGAGCAAGTTAGCTCAATCATCCTAAGCACACTCTTGCAAAAAGCAAAAGATCCTAGCACCCCATTGATCTTCTATAAGATTGGCAACCTAGAATTCGATCGAGCTTTATTGGATTTAGGAGTGTCCATAAACCTAATCCCTACTAGACCATTTCGAGGAAACTGAGCTCAATCTGATTGAGGTGACCTTGCAGCTAGCAGACAGATCAATCAAGTCACCTAGAGGAGTTCTCGAGGATGTTCTAGTTAGAATTCGAGATTTCTATTTTCCATTGGACTTCATCGTATTAGATATGGATACTCTTGAAAATCTGAGGAACACACTGATCATCTTAGGGAGACCATTCCTAGCCACTGCTAGGGCAAATATCAATTGTGAAGAGGGTCAGATAAGTTGAAATTCGGGAACAAAACTCCTAGGATCGATAATTTTAAGGCCTAGAAAGGAATAAACTATGGGGCAATCGAAGAAGTATGTGACATCAGTTTTGTGGATGAGGACCCGATTACAGAGGAAAACCCAATTATCCCCATTCCTCAACCTTAAGAAGATCTTGACGCATGGATAGAGGAGCCGAGAGCTAATCCAGATTCACCCATGGCTTCCACTTTATCCTCTGAGGTCCATCTTGAACCCCCGCCTATTGCTAATAACTCGGTACTGGAATTGAAGCCCCTCCTAGATCATCTGAAGTATATCTTTTTGGGTTCTAATCAAATGTTTCCTGTGATTATCAATTCCTGACTCACACTTGATCAGGAAATGAAGCTGATTTCTATTCTCCAGCAGCATCCAAGAGCCATCGGATGGACTCTCGATGATCTGATTGGGATAAATCCCCTATATTGCACACATCGTATCTACACTAAAGAGGGCTTACAACCATCTCGAGAAATGCAGAGATGACTCAATCCAAATCTGTAGGAGGTTGTGAAGAAAAAGATCATCAAGTGGTTAGATGCCGATATCATCTACTTGATCTTTGACAGCTGCTGGGTGAGCTCGATCCATGTTGTGCCTAAAAAGGCAGGGATCACCGTGATTATGAGTGAATCTGGAGAGAGCATCTCGATCCACATTGCAAATTCATAGAGTCTGCATAGACTATAGAAAATTGAATGCCTCCACGAAGAAAGATCATTTCCCGCTTTCGTTCATTGATCAGATTCTCGAGAAACTGGCGGGAAATTATTTTTTCTATTTCTTGGATGGGTACTCTGGATATAATTAGGTGGCAATTCATCTCGAAGATCAGGAAAAGACTACCTTTACTTGCCCCTATGGTACATATGCATTTCGCAGGATGCCTTTTTGGCTATGCAACACACCCACCACCTTTCAGCAGTGCATGCTAGCCATATTCTCAGATATGGTAAGTAATTACCTTGAGGTCTTCATGGACAACTTCTTAGTATTCGGTGAATCTTTCGATGATTGTCTCCTGCATTTGGTCCAGATCCTTAAAAGATGCATTGAAGTGAACCTAGTTCTCTCCTGGGAAAAGAGCCACTTCATGGTTCCTGAGGGCATCATACTTGGACACCTCGTCTCTAAGAGAGGCATCCAGGTTGATAGGGCTAAGGTGAATCTAATTTCCAAACTACCTGTGCCTAACTCGGTCAAAGGCATCAGATCATTCTTGGGGCACATCCGATTTTACCATAGATTCTTATCTGATTTTCCAAGATCGCATGCCCCTTGAGGAATCTCCTTTTGAAGGACACGCCATTTGAGATGACAAGTGAGTGCATCACACATTTGAGATCCTGCATGACCGAGTCACCCAAGCACCAATTCTGCAATCTCCCGACTGGTCTCAACCCTTCAAGATCATGTATGATGCATCTAACTATGCTGTAGGAGTGGTGCTGGGTCAGAAAATCAATGGGAAACTGGTGGTCATATATTATGCCAGTAAGACATTAGACGAGGCTTAACGTAATTATATGATTATAGAGAAAGAGCTGCTGGCCGTAGTATTTGGTCTGGAGAAATTCAGATCATACCTCTTGGGCTCCCACGTCATCATTTACTTGGATCACACTGCAGTGAGGCACTTGCTTATGAAGAAGGACGTGAAGCCTAGATTAATTTATTGGATCTTGCTGTTGCAAGAATTCGATCTTGAAATTCGCGACATAGAAGGTGATGTAGACACATCCATTTAGGTTAAAATGCCTATTTATGCATGTTCCTAGGCTTAGACTTGCATTCCATATTATAAATATTGTATAGTATGCATCATTCTGCATTTAGAGTAGTTGTGTATATTTTAGGTTAATTGCATCCTTTTTTTGGTCAGGAGAGAAGGAGATTTATTTTGGAGCTTCTGATTGACGATCCTACCGTACAGATCTGATTAGGACGACAATCAGAGTCCAACACCTCTGAAATTGCCTTAATCGGAGTCTTGTAGCACCATATGCATCTGAGAAAGATCAACGGCCAAGGGACTAGGTGACGCAACCTGGAGCTTCAAACGATAAATTCGATTGCATGGATGGATTCCGATTGATGATCATAGCCCAACAGTGTGAAAATTGACTCAATCTGACCTCTGTAGAAGCCCCTACAAAGGAAAGAAGATGGACGGCCCAAGTTGCGCCACGTGGCACAGCCCAGGCTGCTTATGCGCACACATGCACCACTGCACGTGGACAGTAGCACAGGTGCGTGTGTGCGTGCAGAGGCATGCATGCGCACAGGTGCAGCAGCACGTGCGAGCGCGAGGTGTGTAGGCACGTAGTGCGCGTGCGCGCGTGGCAAGGGCCCGTGGAGCGTGCGCCAGCGATGTGCTAGCGGGGGCGAGGGTTGGCCCAGGATCTTCAGCAACGTTTATGACTGCCACTAAATGTCCTGTATACGAATTTGATTCTTTCCTCCATTATAAAAGGACCCCTACCCCTCCCATTCTTCTTCATCTATTCCTTTCTTCCTCTCACCACCTCCAAGGCTCTAGAGAAAGCTTGTCCCAAGCTCGGGATGCTTCTCTAGAGTAGAAAACCAAATATTTTTCCCTCCTCTCATCCCCATTCGTGGAGCATCCCGTGGTGTTCTTCTCACCTACTTCGAGAAGTAGATCCTCGCCGCGACGCCGTTCTGACCCACCCTCTGTCCTCTAGCTTTGTCATTGTTCGTTCTGCTCCTCACCACCTTCCTCTAGGTGACGTTAGAGCGAGTCGTCCTCCGAGCAACCGTCGAGGGGGATTCTCTCACCTATATCTCTCTTTTTACTTTCGTAGTATAATCTTTCTTGCTTTCTTAGTTGTATAAAACATTTGCTTCAAAAATATATGTGATTATTTCTCTCTCTCTTTCTCTTAATTTTGCAAGTAGATTAGTCAGATAAGAATTCATCGACCTAATCTCTTGCTTGCTAAAAATATCAAAAAAATTAGAAAATACAAAAATGATACAAAGAAATAAAAGTGAAACGCGTAATTTTCAAAACCAAACGTTCGCCTCCCTGTGTTCGACCTGGGACTCACTTTTCGAGTTTCGGTTATAAATTTTATCTGATCGACGAATTTTCTCATGAATCAAACTACAATGATGGGTTTTCTAAAATCCAAACCTTTCCATGTGCGAATCTGCCGCAATCATTTTGGCGTCGTTGCAGGGGGGCAACGCTCTTTGATTTTTTTTCTTGCATTTTCCCGCATTACTTACATATTTTTCTAACCTATCTTTATTCTTTGATTTATTGTCTTACAGGAACCCGGTTGAGGAGCCGAAGGTTGTAGATTGGAGTAAAGTGCGGGTAGAGACATTTGTAAGTTTTCCCTCACCACCCCCACCCTAGATTTCATTTCACCACACTAATAACTTAAACCCAAATCAACTTAGGTGCTTTTTATAAACCCAAGGATAGATCTGGTTGTTTGTTTGCCACCTCTACCCATCTCATCCCCGCATATATAAGAAAAAACCTCTTCTCTTGTGGGATTTACTGAAAGTGATACACATTAAACACGCATAACTCTCGACTTAAGGCGCACCACTTCACATCGATTCTACCACTTAACCGGAATTTGACCTTTGGATCTGGTACACCCTAACTGAACACACTAATAAGTGAGTAGAAAAATTGACTAGGTTAAGACATTTTGTGTGCCTTAACTAAGTGGTGCAATTGGCTAATTGATTGAGCTGTTTGGATCGCACTACTCAAATTAAAATTGATTCATCAAGTAGCTTGCCACTTAGGGTTGATTTTTAGGATTGAACCAGGCACTCCACATTTTATTTCTAATTTTTAAAGGAATATATCTACACCCTTGTTTTCAAAACTTGGAGTGTTCTCCTGAACTTGATTGAATACACCTAAAATTAAACCTTAAAAGCTACTAAATAAGGTTAAACCCTAAAAGACACATCATCAAATAACCTTGTTTGCAAACCCTGGTTGTGCACGCACACACATTTGAATTGATCATTAAGGGCACAACCCATCTAAAGGGCCCATCACATTCCAGGAGCACAATCATCTCAAGCCTAATTAAAATTGAGTAGACGTTCGCCTTAAGGATTAATTTGCTCTTTGGGGCTCAGACTGAGAATTTTTCGATTAATCTACTTCTACTGGTCCATTTGATGTCTAGCTAGGGGAGAGCGTCAAACGACTGTGGCTGGGGGGTACACTAGGAACTGGAGGAGCAAGCCAAAGGAAGAACCTTCTCCCCAGCCTCTCCTAATTGGTTAGATTGATCAGATAAAAGTAGATCAAATCGGTTATAATCTCAAGATGGGTCCTGGGAGTCTGTAGGTCTTTAGGCTAACCCACCTAAGGATAGGGTTGATTGCTTGTATTGCATGGCTTCTTTCTTTCTTCTGATTTCCCCTCCTATTCTACTATGTATCCTTCCACATCCTACACTCATTTCCCATCCTACCCTCCTACCACCACTTATACCCAAGATGATTACTATCCCGACTCGACTTATAATTACCCATCCACTAGCTGGGATAACTTTGATTGGGGATATGATATCGGACCTCAGTGTTCAGGGCCTAACCCTAGACAACAAGACTATGATTACTATCCTTCCTAGAGCTACAATGATTATAGATTTCCACCCTTTGATGACTAAACCAACTCAATCTACAATCAAGAAGGATATGTTGATTATAACACTTACCTTCCCCAGTATTCCACTAAATATAGGTCACCACCATTCTTTTAACAACCTGAAATGACCTACTATCAAGGAGGGACCTGAGAACCTCGATATCTTGACTCCCCTAGATTTAACCCAAACCCACCCAAACCTGAATCGAACCATTCGGTTCAGGTGAACTAGGTCCAAGACAAGGTGTTGGCTAACTTGTGGAACACCATCCAATCTTTAGAAGCTCAGCCAATACCATGCACTAAAGCATCAGAGCCTATGATCAAAATATTGATGAACTTAATAGTTCTCTATTGGATTTGCTCCAAAATGTTAGAGATAGGGGCCTGGGTGAGTTTCTACTTGGGAAATTGTCGAGGTTGAGGATGAAATTTGTGGTTGCCCTAGTCCAATCTTGGGATAATTCTCAAGATGAATCCCCTTCAGGAGAGCCAATGTCTGAACTCGCTCAGACGTCTGTCGAGGGTGATACATATGCTGAGATCAGGGATGACCAGGTTGGGCTAGAGCAACCCATTGAGGATGAACCGAGTTTCTCATCCAATATCCCAGAGCCAGTTGACGACAAATGTCTCCATGGACCATGAAATGACATATGATTTTGAGACATATATAAATGAGGATCATGAATTCTTTAATTTTGAGGGTAAGGAATCTCTTAGTGAAGTCTCACTGGAGCTTAAGGAGAATGATTTTAGTGAGACTATTGGGCTCGAGGAGCAAGATGAACCATTTGATAGCCCAATTATTGAAGATTATGATCATGCTGGGGCTAACTTGAATGATCTGAATCCTGATGATTCAATCAGTAGCCCCATTGCTCAACCACACCTTGAAGAGCTGAATTATGATATTTTTGAGATCACCAGACCTAGGTCAATCCTGATTGAGCCACAATTGTTGGATTTGGGTACTTTAGATGGGGTGTACAACGATTTGGAGGTCCTAGAAACATTGATTTTAGAGGATAGGAAGTTGGAAATAAAAATATGGGAAGCTACTTCTAAGGGAACTACGATTTTAGATCTAAGGGTTCCTGTTGACCTAAAACCACCTACTTTTTACCAGGACCCTTACGATACCTTTGATGTGCGACCTAAGCTTGGAATAACTGATTATTTTTCTGAGCTGAACGTTAAGTGGACATCTGAACCTAGAGAACCAAATCTACCTTTTGTCTGACACTTTAGTCTTGGGTTGCATACCACCAAACTGCAGGCCCGACCCCGTAAGCATAATAATCTTCAATTTTGGGTGATTTTCATCTAGAACCTTAGAACCACTCGACCTTGGGGCATGGGTCTACACCACAACTTGGTCCACATCTGTAGACATCTTTTGTTGATGAGTTTGAGGATTAATCTTTTTATTTTGATTCTGACTTGCACTTGTGAATTCTCAAATTCTACTTTGTATGTATATTATGCCTACTTGAAGGCATTAAACTTAGCGTGTGTGTGTACTCTCCACTTTGCGGGGCTGACTAGATTTTCATGAAATTTAGGTGATATTCTGTTTATTCCACCCGTTTCATGTCTTGATTTCTACAATGAGGACATTGCATCATTTAGGCATGGAGGTGGATACTTAATCCTGAAATTATTTTGTTAGCTTTGTAGAATTTCTTTTATTTTCTTTAAAAAAAAATTAAAAATTCATAAAGACAAAAAAAGAAAAAAATCGAATCAAGAGAAGAGAACTTAGGCTTTTGGAAGTTATTAACTTTAGGAAATGATACTTTAGAACTTGAACACTTAGACTCTTCAGGTCTTCAGGCTTAATTAGCCTGAGTGTCACTCGAATGTGGACTTAGTCTCGAGTCCTCGCCAAGTAATTTTACTATAATTTGGTGAATGAATTGGGATGATATGTATGCGACTTATCGACCTGCCCTCTGATTTGAGGGGACTTTAAGTATAAGCATCTTCACACTATTTGCACTGACACACTTCTCGGCAGTTTCTTCAAAAATTGGGTAGCTAATGAACCATCTAGGGTGGTATAGCTGGCAAGTTGTCAGTAGTAATAGCTCATCGGCTAGTTGTCCAGAGCCCAGCCACACGACCATTCTCTTCTTGATGCCTTTAGGTAAATCTTAGATTAGGGAAGCCACCTACTTAGAGAAAAAAGAGAAAAAAAATCACACTTCACCACACGAGTATAGTTGGCAAGTTGCCGTGGGTAACAGCCCATTGGCCGGTTGTCCAGAACCTAGCTCACAAAAATGCACAATAATTCCCAAAACACATAGGGAAGAAGCGGGGAAGTAGAATAAATCAAGAAGATATACATTGGGTTCGCCCTTGTGTTGACCCCATAAAAAATTTAGGGAAAAAGCTACTGTTCGAAAAGATAAACCTTTAGGCAGAAACTCTTAAGGTCACTTGGGGTCATAGAAACTTGAAGTCCATTTTAATGGTTGCCTAGTGAGTCTTTCACTATTTTCACAAGATGCTTAGTACTTAGAGTCCTTTTAGAGTATTGGGTGGATCGGGTAGCCGTACAAAGTTATCCCGAAACTCTCAAATTCCAAAAATCCAAAAAAAATAGAAAAGAAGAAAAAGCAAAAAAAAAGTATCTTCCATTTTCAAATAACGCGAAAACTTGGGTGGTCGGCATTCTGGTAGACACTGAGGTACTATTGAGTTTTTGTAGTTTAGGTCCTTAGCTGAAATTTTCTATTGTTAATAAACAACTTAGGCCTAAGTGATTGAGTCTTAATTCTAATTTTATACATAGCAAGTAGTTTAATTTTGCTAGGGACTAGCAAAAGATAGGCATGGGGGTATGATGTAGACGCATCCATTTAGGTTAAAATGCCTATTTATGCATGTTCCTAGGCTTACATTTGCATTCCTTATTATAAATATTGCATAGCATGCATCATTCTACATTTGGAGTAGTTGTTGATATTTTAGGTTAATTGCATCCTTTTTGTGGTCAGGAGAGAAGGAGATTTATTTTGGAGCCTCGAATTGACGATCCAACTGTATGGATTGTAGATTCCCTACTTGGAGGGGGTGAGATCAGTGTGACGTAAAAAAATACAGAATTGAAATATACAATCTTCACAAAATAAGCAATCACACAAGTACACAAGAATTTTTAGGTGGAAACCCAAACCGGGTGAAAACCACCACCTAACCCTCTCGAGTTAGGATTTTCCGATCAACCAAGTTGATCAAAATCCACTAAACCGAATCACTTTAAACGAGGGTGATTCAACCTCAATACAACCACGTTACTTAAACGAGGGTAGCGTACCTTAACCCCTTCTCGCCACGAGAAGGATTTTGTCTCGCGAAGGAGACGGGAATTCGCAAAGCGAATACCCTACCAAATAACAAAGATAAAAGAAACAACAAGTCCTATAGAGCCAACAACGTAATTTTTAACTTAAGCTTCTATAGGAATTAGGAAACTCCCCTTTGCAAGGAGTGCGTCGAGTTGATGACGCGGTGCGTGTGCCACGCGACGGCGCAACGTCGCTCTCGTAAACAACGGCGGGAGAGCGGGTGTGCAAAGCTTGATGCTCTCAAGATGAATGGAACTTGAGCTTGGAGAGCAAGAGCTAGCTAGGACCCAAGAGAGTAGAAAGTGTATTACAAAGTGTTTCTTGTGTATCTTGGTGTCTCTAGGTGTGTGTTAGTGTTGCAAAGGTTCCCCTCTATTTATAGAGGCCTTAGGAAGGCTTTGGAAGGCTTAGGAAATGTTCTATAGCCGTTGGGAACAAAGCCCAAGAGAATCAGCCCGAAATCAGGAACAATCATTGCTCTGACAGGCTTATCAGACGTCTAATTCTGTCATCAGACGTCTGGAAGTTCACTTTAAGACGTTTGATTCCAAGGTCAGACGTTTGATTTTGGGCGGGTCTCTTCTTGACTTGGATCAAATCTAAACAGGGTTTTTGTGCAAGTCCATCAGACGACGTACAGGACGTCTGGCACTATGTCTGGACGTCTGGAAACCTACTTTTTCTGTGGGAATGGATTTCCAAACGATGTAACGGCTAGAAAATCTCTGAGAAGAGATTTTGGGTCAGCCGAGGCAAAATGGTCAATTATCAGACGTCTGGAAAGTCCTATGGACGTCTGATAAGGCTCTAACGGTCATATCCTTGTGTGTTTGCTAAGCCAGCCAACGGTCCACTAATTGGACGTCTGGCAAATCCATCAGACGTCTCCTAAGACGTCTGGACTAATGTCTAGACGTCTGATTTTATCGGACAGAATACTAAGTCCAGCCTAATAGTTATCAGACGTCTGAAACAACAGTCAGATGTCTTAAAATACTTTATCAGACGTCTGATTTTGGAATTAGACGTCTAGAAACTCTGTTTGAACCCTATATTGGTTTTCTAAGTTCTTTACAGAAAACCTGAGTATCCTAGGGTTGTGCAGGTGTTCCTAGGACTACTGTTAGGGTACTTTGAGGCTCTTTAACAGAAATCTAAGTAACAAAAATAAAGAGAAACAAAAGAAACGAAAAATACAATGAGTACAAGAGAAGGAAATCTATCCTATTCTTCATCTCCTTCCTTCTTCAATCTATCGCTCCTCGCGAATCTCCTCTGTTTTCCATCGAGATCCTCCAATCCGTCCTGGATGCGAGCTCGAACTCCATCTAATCACGTATCCATTTGCGATTGACCTGAAATCTAGGACTCAAAGTGCAAATGTTAAATGACACGTGTTTTGTTATCATCAAAACAAATGATCGTGGTGCTCTAGCACCAACACGGATCTGATTAGAACAACAATCGGAGTCCAACGCCTCCGAAATCGCCTTAATCAGAGTCCCGTAGCACCATATGCAGTCCGAGGAAGATCAACGACCAAGTTAGTAGGTGACACAACCTAGAGCTTCAAACGATAAATTCAATCATACAAATGGATTCAGGTCGATGATCGCAGCCCAACGGTGCGAAAATCGACTCAATCCGACCTCTGTAGAAGCTCCTACAAAGGAAAGAAGATGGTCGACCCAGGTCGTGCCATGTGCCGCAACCCAGGCCACCCATGTGCACGCATGCGCCACAGCACGCGCACAGCAGTGCAAGTGCGCACGTGCAGGCGCAACGACACGCGCAGCAGCAGCGTGCGCGGGAGAGAGGTGCGTGGGCACGTAGCATGCGTGCACGTTGGACAAGGGCACGTGGAGCATGCGCCAGCAGGACGAGGGTTGGCTCAGGATCTTTAGCAATGTTTATGACCATCACTAAATGTCTTGTATACAAATTTGATTCTTTCCTCCATTATAAAAGGACCCCTACCCCTCCCATTCTTCTTCATCTCTTCTTTTCTTCCTCTCACCACCTCCAAGGCTCTAGAGAGAGCTTGTCCCAAGCTCGAGATGCTTCTCTAGGGTAGAAAACCAAATATTTTTCCCTCCCCTAATCCCCATTTGTGGAGCATCCCATGGCCGTCTTCTCACCTACTTCAGGAAGTAGATCCTCACCGTGATGTCGTCCTACCCCGCCCTCCATCCTTCGGCTCCGTCCTCATTCGTCCCGCTCCTTACCACCTTCCCCCAGGAGACGTCAGAGCAAGTAGTCCTCCGAGCAACCGTCGAGGGGGATTCTCTCACCTATATCTCTCTTTTTGCTTTTGTAGTGTAATCTTTCCTGCTTTCTTAGTTGTAGAAAACATTTGCTTCAGGAATATATGTGATTGTTTCTCTCTCTCCTTCTTTATATTTTGCAAGTAGATTAGTTAGATAAGAATTCATTGACCTAATCTCTTGCTTGCTAAAAATATCAAAAAATTAGAAAAGACAAAAATGACAAAAATAAATAAAAGCCAAACGCGTAATTTTCAAAACAAAACGTTCGCCTCCCCATGTTCGACTCGGGACTTACTTTTTGAGTTTCGGTTATAAATTTTATTTGATCGACGAATTTTCTCGCGAATCGAACTACGATGACAGGTTTTCCAAAATCCAAACCTTTCCACGTGCGAATCCGCCGCAATCAGCGGGAAAGCAAAATGTGGTAGCTGACCATTTGTCCCACCTTCCTTCTTCGATCATTGACCCTTTCAGACCTTTCACAGAGCATTTTCTGGATGAGCACCTCTTGACAGTGGGTACGGAACTTCCTTGGTATGCTGATATGGTGAACTATTTGTCACCACATTAGATTCTGTCTGATTAGCCAAAAGTTAAGAAAGACAAATTGATTTCAGTTGCCAAATACTCTGTCTAGGAAGCTTCATACCTATTCCGCATTGGTGTTGATCAAATCATCAGAAGATGTGTCTTAGAGTCAGAGATCAATGACATTTTGTCCTTTTGCCATGACCAGGCCTGCGATGGTCACTTCTCTGGACACAAAATTGCAGCAAAAATCCTCCAGTGTGGATTCTATTGGCCTACGATTTTCAAGGATGCACACAATTATTATAAGGCATGCCCTCGTTGCTAGACCCTAGGCAACATGATTCACTGCGACATGATGCCTCTACAACTGATTCTCATGTGTGAAATCTTCGACATCTAGGTGATTGACTTCATGGGTCTCTTCCCAAATTTTGACGGTTTCGAGTACATTCTCCTAGCTGTGGACTATGTGTCCAAATGGGTCGAAGCCATCCCGACCCGAACCAATGATCATAAAGTCAAAATCAAATTCATTCATTAGCAAATCTTTTCTCAATTCGATGTCCCACGAGCTATCATCTTCAATGGAGGGACCCACTTCATGAATGTGCACTTCCAATCCTTGATGAAAAAGTATGGGGTGTTGCATCATATTTCGACTCCTTATCACCCTCAGATTAATGGATTGGCTGAGCTGTCCAATAGGGAGATCAAGAAGATCCTTCAGGTCACTATTCGTCCTGATAGGAAAGACTGGTCTACATGCCTTCCAGAAGCCTTGTGGGCCTATAGGATCACCCATAAGACCCAATTAGGAATGTCTCCTTTCAGACTCGTGTATGAGAAGGCATGTCACCTCCTCATAGAAATGGAGCACAAAGCCTATTGGGCAGTACAGACGTGCAATCTGGATCTCATGGAGGTTGGAATCCACCGTCGGTTGCAAATGAGCGAGATCGAGGAACTATGCAATGTCGCTTACAAGAACTCGTAAATCTACAAAAAGCAGGTCAAAGCCTTCCATGATTAACACATTTCACAGAAAACTTTTCATCTTGCTCAAAAAGTATTACTCTTTGATGCCAAACTCAAGCTCTTCCCTGGAAAACTTAGATCAAAATGGATTGGACCATTCCTCGTGAGACGAGTGTTTGGAAATGGAGCAGTCGAAATCAGTGAACTTAGCCACAACTTAGAACCCTTTGTCGTGAATAGTCAAAGACTCAAACCATTCTTTGAACTCACCAACTCGAATCTGGCTGAAATATCTTTTGATCTCCATTTTCCCTGAGCTTCCTTGCACCCAGTTGATGGCGTTAAACTTAAAACTTAATGGGAGGTAACTCATCATTTTGAAAAAACTCGAGACCATTCTAATCTATCTTTCTGCTGAAATCATATTGTACTTTAGAGTTTGTCCGTTAGAACAACCAACTCCACCTTTGATACCTGTATCAAAGTTAAAAATCATCCGCAACAGTCATTCCGACCCATTCACCACCCACTTGTTCTAATGTACGATCTGAACTAAACTTGAACCCACCTAATTTATAATGGGGACATTGCAAATCTTAGGCATGGGGGGGTATTAAAGTGCAAAACACTGTGAGAATCAATTCATGGAGGGGTTTCATTCAAAAAAAAAAAGGAGAGGTCAATTTGAGTTGAATGGAAAACAATTGAGGAGAAAAGAAAAGAAAAAAAGCAAAAAGGAGCAATCAAAAGGAAAGAAAAAAAGAGAGATAGTCCTTTTTGATTGAATATGGAACTTACCTAACTTTTAGGTTAGATTGGATGATGAATTAAGACTTGGAAGGCTAAAACTTAGGAGATTAGTGATGAATGCCGACCTTAGGCCTCTTGGGCTAGTTTTAGGGCTTAAACACTCACATATTCGTTAAGATCCAGATTAGTACTCAAGAGGTTGAGAAAAGTGCGAAGCTGATATAGTAGGTCTAAGGCTTAAGGATTATTCAGCCACGTTGCCTGCCTTTTGGTTTGCATGACTTGGTAACCTAAGCACACAAAATCCACACACTAGTTTTGTTCAATGTGCTTAATAAGGAAATCATGCCAAAAAGTGTTCTATTTTGAGAAAATCATCCTAAAAATCTAGCTTAGGAGTGGCTCGAAGACACAAGTTGATTGAATGAGTTCCCGACACGGAGAGGTGGAAAATTCCCCTCGAGGATGAGCAATAACATATCGTCTCCTCGTGCTTCTCTCCTAGTATATCTAAATATCCTACCGGGGGCATGTAAGCACCTTGTGCTGGTTCAGGTGCCATGGGCAGGATTATTTTGAAATGTCGATTGCTAAGGCCTGAATTTAGCTACAGAATGCCATGGGCGGCACTATCCCGAAGTGTCGAAAGCTAGGGTTCTGAGGGTTGCCATGGGCGGTGCTATCCTGAAGCATCGAAAGTTAGGGACCCTTTGAGGATTGATGGTGGGGACAAGGAATCCGATACAAACCATGTTTAGGGCCAATTCGAGGCTGGATTTAGGGAATTATAAAAAGAAAAGAGAGCAACCTCTCAAAAATGAAAAACCCTTCTCTATCACTCTCTTATCAAAATACACTGATAAATTGAACCAAAACTTGATACGTCTAATGCACGGGTGCTTTAATTACTGGGGTCAACGAACCTTTGGGTAGTTTTTGCGGGCCTTAGAAACCTTAGCGGCAGACCCAGGCTGAAGCTGGTTAGGTCAGGATCTTGGCTGGTACTTGAGGACCTCTAGGCCTATTGTTGGTATTTTGATCTAATTTTTAGAGATGCGGCTTAATAGGGCATCCTGACGGTTACATCTGGCTTAGAGATCTGGTTTGATCCATAGGATTTTGCTAGGGCCTAGCAAAATCTAGGCATGGAGATATGATGGGAACACTATCATATGCCCTAACTAGTAACATTGAGTCAGGTTTGATTGATTAAATCTCCTACATAATCATCTAAGGGTCATAATTACGTATTATTCTATTTTGAGAGAAGAATGGGAAATCAAGGTTAATTCTGTAATTTTAACAGCACATCATAAACATAGATTAACCACGGGATTTGGCAGGGGTTAAATAAAGGTCAAATGAGCTCAAAAGTACAAAAAACTGGGTCAACATCGACAGAAACGGGGTTTTATGCATTTCGAGAACCAAAACAGCACACCAAAACTCTAATTTCTGACCTTCTTAAATTGAAGAGGTTTTGGTTAAGATAAATTTCATCTTAGCCTCCTAAAATTCATATAAAAATATTTTAAGAGGTTTGATGCCCTTGATTTAACCATGTAAACCCATGTTGACCTAGAATGGAGTTGCAGACGAGATTTTGCCTTAATTTGGACTTCTATGCAAATTGTCTATTCAAACATGGTCAAAATTAAAATCCAACTTCATCATTATATTCCTTGGGTCCAAATTAGGTTAAGGCCAAAATTTGGGCCCAATTAGAGTCCATCTTGACCTAGTTTGCATTTTAGTCCCTTAAATCTCTATTTATCTCAGTCAAATCCCTAACTTTCGATTTTATTACATCTAAGTCCCTAAATTTTCATCAATCTTCTCAAAACGATCCTTGGTGCCATGAGAGTCTGAAAAGAATCTTCAGAACTTCCTCGTTGACATTTAATTAAAGATTTGGTTCTAGAAATCTCATCGTAAAATCCTAAAACTTAGCAGAATTAATCCTCATATCAATCCACATCAATCAGGGTCCTTTTCAAGGCCAATTATGGTCAGAATTTGCGCTGGTGAGCTCGAGAAAGTCAAGCTTCTCAGGCAGTGAAGGCACGTGCCCAAAATGACTAGCTTGCCTTGATTGAAGCTTGGACCTGATCCTATTTAAAGACCTACTCGTTGCGCTGTTTTCCCTCGTGCAATTCTAGTCGGTTCTCCCCTAGATTCTTCTTCCTTGCTAGCTTAGAAGACCCACCTCCAAAGTTTTCCCGATCCCTCTCGTCACCCTTAGCCAAGTACAATAGGCTTCGAGTTTTCTTCCCCATTCATCCCCGAATCTTCTCACGAAGCTTCACACTCGGACACGCCTTCCCCAGCTCTGGCGTACCTTTGGTAGCATTTATGTTGCCTCCTTCCCCAAAATTAGCATAGGTTTTTACTCCCCTCTTCCCCAATTTCAATTCTGGAGCTTCTTAGCTCCTAACTCCACCTACACCAGCATCGACGACATTCGCTTCGACCACTTCCACCGACTCTCCCTCTCTACCTTCCTATGCCTTAATTAAGTTAGGTGAAATGCTCCCTGCACCTCCACAAGCTTTTTGCCCAACTTAATTCCAGCTCCCCACACCTCCATCATCTCCTTTGACTTCATTCACTGGATCTTCTTGAAGCTCCTTCATCTGATCGCCACACTCACTCTCTCACCAAATCACCACCACCACTACGTTCATTGTACTCTGGCGATGCTCTAGAACTTTTTAATTGAGGCAAATGCCCGTGTTATTGCTTGCAGGTACCTGCCGTCGCTGGTCATCTTCTCCGACTCCATCAGCAATCATTTGGTCACCTTTGACCTTGCCTCTGCACCCCATTGATGCGGCTTCGGGTCCTGAAGCTTTCCAGAACTTCATCATGGCAGGAGCAATGTAGTGGAGCACCAATTGAATGACACCTTCAGCTGTTGGTGCACGCAGAGGAAGAAGACGCTCTTTAGTCCTACATCGTGTGGGAGAGAGCTACCCACAATGCATAAGTTGTGTTCGTGATGCAGGCTCATTACCTTAGTGAGCACAGGGTGAGGTTCCATCTCTCTCCATGTGCCACGCATGTGCCCTCACCCGCCACGCAAGCCGGCGGGTCTGGGTTGGATTCGTTTACTCGGTTATGTGGGTCCGATTTGGTTCTAAGGAAGGAAACTTTGAAAGGGAGGAGGGGGTTTTTGCACTGCCGCCTCAGGAATTATGCCCCCCCTCGCTCAATAGTTAGGCTTTGTGAAGCCCTTGTGCCTTGGTGTGCTGCTGCTGTTGCCTTAGCTAAGGATCGTGAGGTTAAGGCGTCTGAGCATCTGCCTTGATGTCTGAGGCATTGAGTTGGTTCTGATCTGCTGGTTACCATGGAAACATTTGCCTTACATTTGATTAAGAGTATTGCTCATATAGTTGAGTTGATTGTTGAGCTTAACATTAGGGTTAATTGGTGGTTCAAACCACCATTTTAACCCCATCCTTTTGCACTTTGACTCTCATTTTATTGAAATATTCTCTTGAGTATTATTTTGGTTTCAATTATATATTCTTTGTGATATTGTGATTAGTGAATCGATTTTCCCAATTGCTCCCCGCGAATGATCTCAGACTCAATTCTGTTTCCCAAGTTTTATAAATTTAAGTGTTGTTGCGATTCTTATCCTATACTACGACGTGTATTCTAAAAGATGATTTCGCATACAAACACAACCGTACTATCGGCGGAGCTTTGCAGGCATCTGGGTTCTGGTGGATCCCACTGGCCGGGGGGCTCGGGTATGATCGGCCACACCGTCAGGTCTGTTGTTGGATCTATACTGGAAGACGCCTTGGTAAGGTCAGATGCTGGGCCTGTGGTGCCTGTGCAGCCGGGGTCGTCCAACTGCCTCTGACCTAGAAAGGCAGGTGCTAAGGCACTTGAGTGAAGCCGTGTCCTGGGCTATGTTTGGGCCTTGAGGCATAAGCTTCAACCATGTGTTCTTCTATTGCATGTGCATGGTAAGCTCGTTAGGCTCATCTTTCATTCATTAATTTTTATTGGCTAGAGCTGCTTGTATTCTGACATGCGGATATGCTTGGCTCTTGTTACATTCCGCACATCGACGCTCCTCTAGACCTCCCTGTCTCGGCTGGTCAAGGCAACGCCACAGACCTAGCCACATAGTGGGCTGTGACGACCAAAGCGTAGCATCGGCAATTGCTCCTGTAGTTGGCGGAGGCCATTGACGTGCAAGAGAGGGTGGAGAAGGCAGCTGAAGAGGTCAAGCGAAGGCTTCGCTCTTAACAAGAGGCAGCCAAAAATGTGGGCTGGCTAGAAGGGGAGCTGAAGAAGCTAGCTCCATTCTGTGGAGGACCTTTGCTGCTGGCGAGGGGCTGCGGAGGACCTTTGCATAGGTAGGTATATACTTGATTGCATCTAGGAGAGGGATATTGATTTGAACTTTCCCAAATAAGTCCATGAGTTCTTCTGTGGTGGGCTCAGATTTCTTTTTTCGATTGGTGGTGGGGTGGAGAGCTTGTGGAAAAGGGATAGGAGTCATGTCCTGAGATTTTTGTGTTTCCTTTTCTTCCTGATGTGGGAGTGGAGAGTCAATTTGCACAGGGATGGGGATTTCACCAGGTTTTGTGAAGGCCCGGGATCAGTGGTGGTTTTCCCACTCCTCAATGTAACTGCATGTGCAGTTAGATTATTATTTGGAGGAGGTGAGGGGACCTATTGTTGTGGAAACTTGGGAGGCTGTTGAGCTGGTGGATTAGTAGGAGGCTGATTCGGGTAGTTTTAATTTCTGCCCAGATACTGGTTCCTCTGGTGATTAGGGTTGGGCATGGGTTGGGATGGAAGATGTTCTGCAGGTCTTTGAGTAGGAGTAACCCCAATCTGATTATTCAGATTTGTGATATCCTGTAGGGTTTTCATCATCTGAGCATTAATGTCTTGTTGAGATGGCCCAGGATGAAAGGTCGGATTTGACCCATACCCATGAAAATTGATTTGAAGGTTGGAGAGGAACTGAGTTGTTCCAAGAGTGGTTCGAGTAATTCTTCCAGTTGGAAGAATTTCTATATTGCTCCAGGAGGGCAGAATGTTTTCAGTCGGGTTAGGATTTAGATAATTGTAATTCCCCAGTGAATCATAAAAAGCCTCGAGGTATTGATGATAATCAGTAGTAGTGTTCAGATTATGCAAGTTTTCTCTTCGAGGAATGTTAAGGTGGGTTAGATGTGGAATATGTGGAGCTTGGGTTGGTGTGGCAAGTCTTTCCTCAATATTTTTTTTGATTTATTTGCATCTGGTCGAGTTTTTGGGCGATCATTTGAAGATCATCTTGGGTGACAGGGATAGATTGAGGCCTACTTCATGAACACCGAACTACGGGTTTGGAGTTCTATAAAATGTGTTCATGGAAGCTTGATTAAATGAGTTTTCACTCATTTCTTCAAAAATATCATAGGCACTCTCAACATCCTTATTCAAGAAGTTGCCGCCACACGAGGTGTCGACGAAATGTTGGATTTGATCTTCTAATCCGTGATAGAAGATCTACACAAGCTGCCATAAAGGAATCTTGTGGTGTGGGTAACTTCTGAGGAGATCTTGAAATCTTTCCTAAGAATCATGGATAGTCCTGCCAGATTTTTGTTGAAAGGTCATAATAGATCTTCGCAGGGAATTAGTACGACCTATGGGAAAGAATTTCTTGAGGAAGGCGCTCTTGGGCTGAGGCCATGTGGTGATGGGTCGGCCAATGGTTCTGAACCAATAAGCAGCCTTATCTTTAAGAGATAATGGGAGTAGTTGCATCAGCCAAAGGTCTTCTTGCACATTTTGGGATTGAGTTGTTTCTGCAAGAAGAGTGAGTCCTTCAAGGTGGTTGAATAGGTCTTCCCTAGGGAGGCCATGGAAATGATTAATTAAATTCAAAACTGCCGGCTTGATCTCGAAGTCCCCTTTAGATATGATCACCCCTGGTCATTCCTCATAATAGGAAGGATCATAAAAATCTTTTAGAGGAATGACAGGCTGCTGACGGGGTGGTGGGTTTGGCCTTTGGTTGGTTAGGTTTTGGATATTCCTAGTCAACACTTGTTGATTGGCATTAAGTTGAGCAATCTGCTTAGCCATCAAGGTGTAGAGATCAGGCTGGGGGGCTTGATGTTCTGATTGAGGCAAATCAGCATTAGGAAGCTCCAAATGTGGGAAGTCAAAGGTGGGGGGGTTTTGGGTGGAAGGGTCAGAATTGGGATTAGAAGTGGGATTAGAGGTGGAAGTGGAAGGGTTAGTGGACCTATTTTGTTGATTTTCCATAGAAGAAGAAGATGGAAAAAGTGATCTTTTTGCGTGAGGGGCAAAATCAAATGGTCCCTCCAAGTGCGGATTTTGAGACAATTGCCTGCGCATAAAATGGAAGAATGGGAGGGGAGGAGAAAGAGATGGAGATGAGAGAAAGTGTGCAATCAATCAATCAAAATTTCTATTCCTAACTTAATTGTGACTCCCTAAACCTAATATTTGATCTACGTAGGAAATAAGAAATCAATAGTGAATACCCGTTCTATTAACAAATTTGGCTAAGTTGCATCAGAGGAGAGTTGGGCCCAAGCATATCTGATGAGAACACCATCATGAGCCCTAATGAGCTCATTTTGACCCAGAAAAGAGAACAAAAGCTCCTACATAACCAACTGGAGATCTTAATTCACTGAATAATCATTTTGAGAGAAAAGAAAGAAACAAGGGGTAAAACTGTAATTTTACCATTGTAGTACAACAACGGATTTTCTCATTGGCTAAACACAGGTCAAATGATCTTAACAAGATAAAAGATAGGTTGGTTCAAATAGAAAAGGGTTCATGTAAATTTTAGGAATTAAATGACTTCTTGTAACCCTAAAATAGACCACTTAATTTAACAAAGTTCTGGTCAGGATAAAATTCACCTAAACCCTCTAAAAATCATGGAAAAATATTCTCTAGGGTTTAGAACCTTCAATTTGGCCCTTAGAACTTATTTTGGCCTAAATTAGGGTCTCAAATAAATATTTGCCTTAAATTAGGTTTTTGTATAAATTTCCCAGTTAAATGTGATCAAATCCAAAATCCAACTTCACCATTGGATTCCTTTGGTTTAAATTAGGTTTGTACCAAAATTTGGACCTAAGGGGAATTCATCTTGACCTACTTTGCAAATAGGTCCAGCCTAATTACATTTCTACCCCTATCTTTTGAAAACCTCTGCAGAAACCCCCCTATCTTTATCTTCATTCTTTTCAATTAGGTCCCTCCACCATTATAGCGGAGGGAATCCTACTCCAGCGAGATTTCGAGGGCAAGATCTCTCTGATTTCTCAAAGAATCCCCTTTAAAATTTAAAGGGAGATTCTTTGAGTAATCTCCTCCAGTATGAACACAATTCGTGGCTCTATTTGGTACCCAATCTCTCATGCGAATGCATGAGAGATTTGATCCTCCTTCAAATTTCCATCTTCAGTGAGCTTGCCGTGCTTAGAAGCTTGGCTTCCAAGCACAAATCCTTCCTCCAGGGCCTATATAAGCAGACCCATGTCACCCTGCATCTCCAACGCTTGAAATTGGCTAAAGAATCCCTGAAATTCGTCTCTTCCCCCTCCGGCCAATGGCTCAGTGATGTAAACATGTTTACACTACTTAAGATGTCAATTTATGCATGTTCTTAAGCATAGGATTGCATTGCATACTATAAATATTGCATAACATGCATCATCTTGCATTTAGATTAGTTTAAATAAAATGGAGGTTAATTGTCTCCTTTTATGTTCATGGACAGGGGAAACTTTTTATTGGGGCATCGGGTCGAAGATCCAACCATACAGATGTGATCAGGGCGACAATTGGAGTTCAATGACTCCAAGATCGCCCTAATCAGACATCTGTAGCATCAGATAGAGACCGGGGTGCCCTAGAAGATCGAGGACCAAGATGGTGTGAATTCGCACTTCAAACGACAAATCCGATCGCACGGATGGATTTGGATCGACGATCGCAGCCTAACGATGAGAAAATCATGTCAATCCGACACCCGTGACACCATCTACATCATCCAGAAGATGAATGGCCAAGATGGCGCCATGTGGCACCATCTCGGTCGCCCAATCGACCGCACGATCACGATCCAGCAGCTGCGGGCACTCAATAGCGCCCACGCGTTATTGCACGCCGCGCCTCATGCGGGATCGCACGCGGGCAGGCACGCGCTGAGAAGCGGGTGGAGGTGCGACTTAAGCCGTCCGATCTCACGATCGAACGGCTGAGTTCAGCTGGACGTGGAGCGTGTGTTATGCGCGAGGAGGTGAGCGGCTACGCGTGGGTGGTGCCCCACTATGCCCACGATGGGGCTTTAGCGACGGTTTTATCCGTCACTAAAGAGCCCTGATTTAATGATTTTCAAATTAAAATGACCAAATTGCCCTCACTCCTTGCAACTATAAAAGGAGACCCCCTCCACACGAAATTATCATCCCTTCCTTCTCTTCTCTCCCTCTCCAAAGCTCAAGAGAAGCTTGTCCCACACCTAGGATGCTTCTCGCGAGATAAAGTCAATTTTTCATCCCCCTTTCAGAAGTAGATCCTGCGACGACGATGACGTGCTGCCCCGTTCCCGTTCTTCCCGCTTCGTCCTCCTTCGTCCTGCTCCGTCCTCCTTCGTCCATGCGTCGTCCCGTCCAGCTCATCCTCCAAGCAACCGTCGAGGAGGATATTTCTCTTTCTATTCTTTTTACTACTTTCTAGAGTAGATTTACTGCTTTGTAGAATAGATTTACTGCTTTCTAGTCGTAATGTTTAGTGTAATGAACAATCATTCTGATAATGAATTTCATATTCATTCTACATCTCTTTTTGATTTTTGTTTATAATATTCTCTCTCTCTTACTCTCTTTCTCTTCTATTTATTGTAAATATTTAGATAGTTCTAATCAATTAAATTACTTCGTGACAAATAAAACAAACGCGTGTTTTTAAATCAAACGTCCGCCTCCCTGTATTCGACCTGGGATTTCCATTTCGGTATAAATTTTATTTGTTGAACACGAGTTCTTCACTTTCAAACTACAACGACAGGTTTTCAAAACTAAACACGATAGCGTAGCAACTTGTACGTTCAACATTTTGGCGCAGTTGCCGGGGAAGGTGATGCTCTTTGATTTTTTCTTCGCGTTTTCTAACTTACAAATCATTTACCTCACTTCTCTCCTTTTTTATTGTGATTGCAGGTACTCTTTTGAGACGAGCAAAAGCGGTAGATTGGAGTAAAGTGCTGTGGAAGGTTTTGTAAGTTATCCCCCACCTCCCATCCATTAGATTTAATTCCACAACATAATAACACAAACATCAATCAACCTAGGTGTTCTTATAAGCTCTAAGGTTAGATTGTTTGTTGTTTGACACCCATACTCACCCCAACCTCCATATTTAAAAAGAAAATTAAAAAAAAATCTCACAGAGGTACACAACCTCATCTGATTTTCAAACTCGACCGGTAAACCAACCATTGGAGCCGGTACACACATCCAAACACATAATTGAGTAGAAATCAGATTAGGTAATCACTTGTGTGCCTAATTAAGTGGTGCAACAGGCCAATTGTTTGAGTTGATTAGGCCGCACCACTTCAATTAAAATCAACTCATCAAGTAGCTGCCACTTGGGTTCAACTCTTAGGGATTTACCAGGCACTCCACATTCTTTTTAAGCTTCAAAGGAAAACATCTTCACCTGTGCTTTCAAAACCTGGTGTGCCAACAAAACTTATTTGAAAATACCTAAAGTTGAATCCTAAAAGCTACTAAGCAAGATTTGAACTCTAAAATTCACCACATCAAAAATAATCTTGCTTGAAAATCACTGGCTATGCACGCACACACAAATCAATCAATCATTAAGGGCACAACTCATATAAAGGACCCATCACATTCCAAAGCACATTCAAACCTAGCCTTAAATAAAATAGAGTAGACGTTGGCCTTAAGGATTCGACTCGCTCTTCAGAGCCCAGAACGAGATTATTTTCGATTAGTCTATTTCTACTGTTTAATCTGATGTCTAGCTAGGGGAGCAGAATCAAACGATCGTGGCTGGGGGGTACACTAGGAATCGGAGGCATAAGTCGAAGGAAGAACCTTCTCCCAGTCCCTCCTTCGAACTGGTTGGATTGAACAGATAGAAGTAGTTCAAATCGTTCCTTTATCTCAAGATAGGTTTTGGGAGTCTGTAGGTCTTTAGGCTAGCCCACTTAAGGACAGGTTTGATTGCTTGTATTGCAGGGTGCCTTTCTTCCTCCCATATCTCATGAATCCTTCCACATATTACATGCATTTTCGTTCTTTTCCTCATGTTTTGAATTACCCTCAACATGACGATTATCCCGACTCGTACTGTAATCAACCATCAGTTAGTTGAGATAACTCGGATTGGGGATATAGTTCTAGACCTCCGTGTTTAGGGTCTAACCCTGAACACTATGATTGTGATTTCTATCCTTCTCAGAGCCACAACGATTATAGATCGTTACCCTTTCATGATCAACCTAATACGATCTACAATCAAGAAGGATACACTGATTCTTACCCATCCTCTGATTACACTACCTTTAGGTCATCACCACCTTTTGAACAATCTGAAATGACCTATTATCGAGAAGGGTATAACAAATCTCAATTCGTTAATTCCCCTGCATGGACCCCAAACCCGCCCAACCCTGAACCAACTCATTTGGTTCAGGGTAACCAGGTTCAAGATAAGGTTTTGGCTAACTTAAGGAATATCATACAATCTTTAGAAGTTCAGCCAATACCTTGCATTGAAAGATTGGAGCCTCTGATTGAAATGATTGATGATTTGAACAAGTATTTGTTGGATTGGCTCCAGGATGTTAAGGATATGAACCTGGGTGAGTTTCTACTTGCGAAGTTACCGAAATTGAGGATGAGATTTGTGGTTGCTTTAGTTCAGTCGTGGGATGATTCCCAGGATGAACTCCTTTCAGGAGAGCCAATGTCAGAACCCGCTCAGGCACCTGTTGGGGGGGACACGTGTTACGAGGCTGACCAGATTGAATTAGAGCAACCAATTAAGGATGATCTGATTTCTTCACCTAAGATCCTTGAGCCAGGGTATGTGGAAACGTATGTCTCCTTGGAACAAAAAGTGACAGATGATTTTGGGACATACATTAATACGGATCTTGATTCTGATGGTGAAGATTCAAGTTGCGAAGTCTCACGCGAGTTTACAGAACACGATTTCTATGAGATGATTGGGCTTGAGGAATCTGATAGATCATTTGATAGCCCAATAATTGAGGAAACTGATCTTATTGAGGCTCACATTATGGATCCAGAATCGCATTTTCTAGAAGATTTAATTCAATGCACTGATTGTTAGTTACACCCCATTGAGCTTATTGATGATTCTGTTTCTAAGATAATTAGACCTAAGTCAATTCTGATTCAGCCACATCATTTAGACTTGGAGATTTCAGACGGGGTGATTAATATGCAAGAGGTCTCGGAATTTAACATTCTGATTGAGGAGGATAGGAGTTGGGAAGTTCTGATTTGGGAAGCTAACTTTGGAGGAAATAAAAGATTAAGTCTAAGGGTTCCAATTCATCTGAAACCATCAAACCAGGACCCTTACGACATCTGTTCTGAGGATGTCCAACCTAAGCATACATTCAATGATTATCCTTTTGAGCTTGAATTCTCTATAACTTGACTATTTGGTCTTGGGTTGCATCCTCATAAATAGAAGGCTCGACCCCGCTTGCATACTGATTTTAGGTTTTGGGTAATTTTTATCCAGAACCTGAGATATTCTTGATTATAGGGTATGGGTCTGCACCATATCTGGTCCACATTTGTGGACATTTACTGATAGGTCAGAGGTTTCTTTTGTTTATTCTAATTCTGACCTGCACCTGTGAATTCTTTATTTCTCTTCTTTGTATAGTGTGCCTAGCTGAAGACACTAAATTCAACATATATACAGTTCTTTTTAGTTTCTATCTCGGAGCAGACTTGACATTCACGCAATTCCGGTGCTTTCCACTTTATTCCACTCTGTTTTATGTCTTTTTAATACAATGAGGACATTGCATTAGATAGGCAGGGGTGGGTGGATATTCATCTATGAATTTATTCGTCAACTCCGTAGATTTATTTTATTTTCTTTTATTAAAAAAATTATGAAATTAGGAAAGAGAACTTGGGTTTAAGAAAATTTTCAATCTTAGGAAATATTACATTATGATCTGAACACAAAGACCCTTCAGGTCTTTGGACTTAATCAGCCCGTGTATCCACTAAAATGTGGATTTATTTTTTGAGTCCTCGCCAACCTGAATTTTATTTTAATTGGAGTAAATAAGTTTGGGTGATAAGTACACGACTTATCAACTCGCACTCTGATTTGAGGGAACTTTGAGTTTTTAGCATCTACACACTTTCTTTGCACTGACTCGTTATTCGACGATTTTAACGGAAGTTGGGTAGCTAATGAACCTTCTAGGGTAATATGGCTGGCAAGTTATCGTGGATAGCAGCCCATAGGTAGGTTGTCTAAAGCCCAGTCACTGGATCTTTCTCTTTTTGCTGCCTTTAGGTAAATCTTAGACTAGGGAAGCCACCTACGTACAAAAGAGAGTCAAAAAGAAAAAAAAAGGAGAAAAGAAAAAAAGAAATAAACCACACTTTGCCGCACGAGTATGGCTGGCAAGTTGTCGGTGGTAACAGCTCATCGATCGGTTGTCTAGAACCCAGCTCAGTAAATGCACTGAAAAATCCTAAAACACTTAGGAAGAAGCGGAGAAGTAGAATAAACTGGGGAGATATACACTGGATTCACCCTTGTGTTGACCCCATAAAAAAATAAAAGTAGGGAGAAAGGTACCGGTTGTAAAGATACACCTTTAGGCAGAATTCTCTTTTTTAGGTCACCTAGAGGCGTAGAAATCCGAAGTCCGTTTTAACTGCCGGTCAACGAGTCTATCACATTCACAATAGGTTCTCATCAAATCTTAGGTGAGTTCATTGGTTGTAGAAAGCCACTCTTAAACCCTAAAACTTGAAAATAAAAAAAATTAGAAAAGAGGAAAAAAGAAAAAAAGAAAATTTTCTTTGAATAAGGCGAGGGCTTGAGGTGGTCTGCATTTTGGCATATACTCGGGCACTGTTGTGTCTTTGAAAGTTTAGATCCTAAGTAGACATTTTCTTAATGATTGAAAATAACTCAAGCCCAAATAATCTAACCTGATTCTTTTATAAATAGCATATAGTTTTTGCTAGGGACTAGCAAAAGATAGGCATGGGGGTATGATGTAAACATGTTTACACTACTTAAGATGTCTATTTATGCATGTTCTTAAGCATAGGATTGCATTGCATACTTTAAATATTGCATACCATGCATCATCTTGCATTTAGATTAGTTTAAATAAAATGGAGGTTAATTATCTCCTTTTATGTTCATGGATAGGGAAAACTTTTTATCAGGGCCTCGGATCGAAGATCCAACCGTACAGATGTGATCAAGGCGACGATTGGAGTTCAACGACTCCAAGATCACCCTAATCAGACATCTGTAGCATCAGATAGAGATCGGGGAACCCTAGAAGATCAAGGACCAAGATGGTGTGGATCCACACTTCAAATGACAAATCCTACCACACGGATGGATTCGAATCGACGATCGCAGCCTAACGACGTGAAAATCGAGTCAATCCAACACCCGTGGCACCATCTGCATCATCCAGAAGATGGATGGACCAGATGGCGCCACATGGTGCCATCTCGATTGCCCAATCGACCGCATGATCATGATCCATTGGCTGTGGACGCTCGATAGCGCCCACGTGCTATTGCACGTCGCGCCTCACACGAGATCGCACACGGGCGGGCGCACGTTAAGAAGCGGGAGGAGGCGTGACTTAAGAGATCGGACGACTGAGATCAGCTGGACGTGGAGCGCACGTTATGCACGAGGAGGCAAGCGCCCACGCGTTGGTGGCGCCCCAGTACCCCCACGATGGGGCTTTAGCGACGGTTTTATCCGTCACTAAAGAGCCCTGATTTAATGATTTTCAAATCAAAATGAACAATTTGCCCTCACTCCTTGCAACTATAAAAGGAGACCCCCTCCACACGAAATTCTCATCCCTTCCTTCTCTTCTCTCCCTCTCCAAAGCTCAAGAGAAGCTTGTCCCACACCCAGGATGCTTCTCGCGAGATAAAGTCAATTTTTCGTCCCCCTTTCAGAAGCAGATCCTGCGACGACGACGACGTGCTGCCCCGTTCCCGTTCTTCCCGCTTCGTCCTCCTTCGTCCTGCTCCGTCCTCCTTCGTCCATGCGTCGTCCCGTCCAGCTCATCCTCCAAGCGACCGTCGAGGAGGATATTTCTCTTTCTATTCTTTTTACTACTTTCTAGAGTAGATTTACTACTTTCTAGAATAGATTTACTGCTTTCTAGTGTAATCATTTTCCCGCTTTCTAGTCGTAATGTTTAGTGTAATGAACAATCATTCTGATAATGAATTTCATATTCATTCTACATCTCTTTTTGATTTTTGTTTATAATATTCTCTCTCTTACTCTCTCTCTCTTCTATTTATTGTAAATATTTAGATAGTTCTAATCAATTAAATTACTTTGTGACAAATAAAACAAACGCGTGTTTTTAAATCAAACATCCGCCCCCCTGTATTCGACCCGGGATTTCCATTCCGATATAAATTTTATTTGTTGAACACGAGTTCTTCACTTTCAAACTATAACGACAAGTTTTCAAAACCAAACACGATAGCGTAGCAACTTTTACGTTCAACACTCAGCAAGCTCTGGCGACCTCCCTCTCTTTCCCTCATCGCCTAGCCACAATACCAGTGGCAGGTGTTACGAACGCATGCCCCGGACGTATTTTAAGACGTCTGGGAGGTGGCCCAGATGTCTTACCAGACGTCTGGGATCACATCCAGACGTCCTGCCAGACGTCTGGGATGGTTTACAGACGTCTGAAAAACCGTTATCGTCCACACCCGCGAGTCGTCTCCGCGCCTGTGCGCACAAACCCGCGATTCCTCTCTCTCTCTCTTTTTCCCTCTCTCTCTCTGCGGCTGCAGGCGACCTGCCACGCTCCTCTCTCCTCCTCGCGCGGCCTTAAAAGGGCCACGCCTCCCCTCCTATCTCCACCGTCTCCTCCTTCTTCTCCTTCCTGTGCGCGAGAGCGAGCGAACGCGAGGGTTGCAGCGGCGGCCGCAGTGAGCGCGGAGGAGGCGCGGCGTGCGAGGGCGGAGCTCTGCCGTGAGGGCGAGCTCGCCGGAGCGGCTTGGCCGGCCGGCGGAGGGCGTAGGGGGCGCGGAACGACGCGGAGAGGGACCTGCTGCAGTCTGAGCAGCAGGAGCGCGAGGTGCGACGCGGGCGGCGTCGCGAGCAGAGTCCGGGTCGCGCCCTGATTCTGGAAAAATTTCCAAAATCAGACGTCTGGGTTGATAGGCAGACGGCGAGGACGACGTCTGGTAGCTCATACCGACGTCTGAAAGGTGTGTATTCCGCTTTCTTCTTCCTTCCTGTCGACCGACCGTACTGAGGGAGGGAGTTGGCTGTGCGCAGGTTCGCTGATTCGCCATCCTTTGCGAATCAGACGTCTGGAAGTTGTACCAGACGGCGGGAGTGACCTCCAGACGTCCGGGGTGACCATCGGATGTCTGGGAGCTAGGACAGACGTCCCCGCAGACTTCTGGACGTCTGGGAAACCACACTGAACATGTAATTCTCTGATCCACTGTTTAAGACGTCTGGAAGAAGTTCCAGACGTCTGATTTTGCACAGTATCGTCTTTTTCGACCCGTTTAGGGCCCGTTCGGGTTCCGTTTTCCGCGATTCGAGTTGCGTTCTTTTCAGAATTAATTCCTCTACCCGTCTACAGTAGCTATACACTGTTTTGAGACACTCCTTGTGTTGATCCTTGTGGTAGGATTTCGTTCAGTTGCAGTCTTGGGAGTCGCGGAGGCACGCGGGATTCCCGATCACACCCCATTACTCCCGTTGTACCTGGTAGAGTGGCTTAAGTTTATTATTAAAATCTGTTAAAGTATGGAACCATAACTAGAATCTAGGACATTGCATGAATCCTAGGAATGAGAAATGTATGGAATGATAGCTCCTAGGTGATGCATGAATCCTAGGGCTGGAAAACTAGTTGTATGCTAGATCCTAGGATGTGACATGAACCCTAGGATGGAAAAACTAGCGGAATGTATAATATTGCAGTCTTGGAAAAATGGAAAGGAATATAAAGCTGCCTGTAAATTGAATTAACAGCTGCCTGTTATGAATAAAGAAACGTGGTTGAGAACATGGATTGTAAGAATGTGAAACTGGGAAGTGAAACCTGGATCTTGAGTAAAAAGGATGGAACCCTACGGGGAAGTGGGAGTAGAGCTCCTGGAAAGTAAATGGAATAGTTTTGGGGAAGTGAGCTGGCCCTTGAGTACGGAGTACCAAGGAGAGCGACTGTCCCCCTGTTTAGTGCAGAGCGGAGCTAGCCGCCCCAGGGACCCGGGGTTAGGACTGGCCACTCTGTACCGACTTGCTGGCCCTCGCGTACGTAGTACCGAGGAGAGCTACTAGTGTTAGGAGAGTACTAGCTACCCCACGGGCCCCGGGGTTCTGCTAGCCTCCTTCACCGACTTGTTAGGCTCACTAGGGCAAACCAGGGTAGTCAGGCGAGGGTGCGCGGACTATGGAGGGGCAAGGCCCCGGTTTGGTTACTGTGGAGGGGTCGGACCCCTGTTACTGAGAGGGCTCTGCCCTGGTTCTGTGCTGTGCTTTGGGCGCACCCGTTAACGGAAACGACTGACCACGTGCCAGTGCGGGCTAGCTACCTGTGCGTTTATCGCGCGTGCCGTAGTCACTGTTACGTCTATCAGTGACCTTGGGGTGGTTGACTGAGGGTAGGATCACCACGGGGGACTCTCCCGGCTAGGAGAGCACCACGTGCTACTTCTACTTTTGGAAAAGACTGCAATCAATATCGTTCCCACGTGGACATTCAAGATCAAGTAAAGGATCTGAGAAATAAATGAAATAGTGAGAAAAATTGAAAGATGTGAATAAAGGAAGTAATAGAACATAACAGCTACTGTACACTCTACTGTTGCCTTTAGTTAGTTTGCCACTCTACTCAGTGTTTTGCTGACGTGTTACACTCGTTACCTTTTTCAGGACCAGGTGTTGAGCAGCCAGGGTCGGTGGCTGCAGAGGGCGCTGGGCCGAGTAGGGTCCAGTAGAGTTTACCACAGTCTTTTGTACCTCTTTTGTTTCTGTTCTAGTGAGTAGTTTTTGTTTCCGCTGTGCTTTCTTTACCTGCAGTTCCTGTTATATGATAAATGTTGTTCTACTGTTGTGGTGGTACCTACTGTAGTAGTTTTCTTTCCTTACTGCTGTACTTTCTTACTGTTAGTTATATTCATGCTGAATGTGGTTTATTTTACTGTCTTTTGGTTACTTCCTCGTTGGACGACTAGGTCTTGGGATTAGTCGAGTCGGTCCGGTTCTCGTGTCTCGTAGGGACTCGGGAACCGAGTCGTTACAGTAGGGTTCTCTTCCTCCTGTTCATCTGCATCGCGCTGCACCTGCCGATGCCACTGCAGCCCCTTCATCATCACCGTCCTCCCCCCACTGAGCGCTTCATCTCTGGCGACGGCAATACGAGTCGACCGCCATCTTTGCCTCCCCCTTCATCTCTTTACACCCAGATAAGTCCCTTTTTCCTTATACTTGTTTTTCCTCTCTTTATTTCTCAAAAACACACATCGATGCACTCAATCACCATCACCCCTTCCAACTCCAGCCAGACCTCCAGTGAGGCATCCCCACCGCTCCACACCTCCATCTGCCTCTCCAACCACCTCATAAGCTCCGCAACACTCCACTGAACATAAACCCTCACTCCACTCACTGCGCCACGCCCCCAAAACACCCCTCAAACACACCCACTCTCATGCACACAAGGTGCCCTAGTTACACACACTCTGGTGGCACCACACCACGCCGACCCCCGCAACACATTCACCGTGTCTCGGCGAAGCCTCCTGATCTTTCTGACGAGGCTGCAAGGCCATTTTCGTGTTAACAGGTGTAGGAGGTCTGCCGCCATTGAAGCAAGCGAGGAGCTTGATTGCGAGCTCCCTCCAGGTCTCCCCGTTCCAGGCCAAGAGTCCCAGGTTGTGCGGATACTTCCACGCACAGCTTCAGGCAAGAAATTGGCTTCAAAGGACTTAGCAACCACTGCAATCAAGCGAAGACTCCTGCAGCAGACGCACGCGAAGGGAGGTGGGAAGATAGTCCCACCTCGGAAGCTGTTGGCGCATCGCAACTGAATAAATTGAAAAAGTGCACAGGCCTTATCGCCTCCTGACCACGGGGTGAGGTCCCACTCACCTTCACCCGCCTCGTCCGTGACCCGACCTCTGCAGACCTGTTATGACCCGTATACCCGACCTTGCACTCCTTACCCACCACCGGGCGCGTTCCCAACCTGATTACCCTAGAAAGCGGCTCTGGGAGAGCGAGCCTAAGAGAGGAAGAGGAGGAGAGAGCACGTGCGAGTAGGGGTTGGTTTTGCTCTCGCAGGAAAGGAGAAGAAGAAGCAAAAGGCAGAGGCCAGAGATGTCTAAGGAAGGAGAAGGCAAGGATGAAGAGGAAGAAGCTAAAGTCAGAGAGGTTGAAGGGCTAAAGAAGAAAGAGAAGGAGAAGGAACTAAAGGCAGAAGAAGGAGGAGCCGCCAAAGAAAGAAAGAGAAGGAAGGAGAAGAAGCTAAAGGTAGAAGAAAAGAAGTAGAGAAAGACTAAGTCACGAAATCAGAAGAAGAGAAAGAGAGAAAAAGAAAGAAAGGAAGCTTCAGATCAGAGAAGAGAAAAAGAGAAGAAATAAAGCCCTGTAGTACCCATAGTTTAAGACGTCTAATTCACAAAATCAGATGTCCATTTTTTGTGCTTTCTTTATATACATTGATATTCTGTGTCTACATTTATCTTTTTTCACTATAATTCTGATTTTCATTGCATATTATATTCAATTACTCAAAGTTGTGCTCTTGATTTCTAAACCCTAATTTGCTCCATGTGTTCGACCTCGGACTTAAAGCTTCGAGTAATAAAATCTATTTGTTTTCGAGTGATTTCGACCTATACTACGACGCATCGATTTTAAAACACTATTTTCGCCCGTAAACAATATCTCAGGAAAATTCCCAAGGGCTTGTGTAAACCCGCGCTTGGTCGTTTGACACGGCCCCTCAGCCTAACACCAGATATAGATGACATAATTGGTACTAACTAGAGAAAACTTATGACCTAGATAGTAAGCCTAGGTTGATGAAATCTTAGGGGTTAAATTGCTACAATTTTTAGTTAGGTCTAAGAGACCAGAGTGCACACGGAATGTGGAGGGCGTTGATTTGGGTAATGCCCTGTTATTTCAATTTTTGTAGTGTGTGCAAGAATTGGAAGGTGATCCAATTAGCAATCAAGTTACACAAATTTTGTTTATTTTTCTACTTTTAGAATTTGATTTAGCTTAGTGTATTTTAGGATTTTCTTTTTAAGGTTTCAAACAATTCCACAAATAGAAGGAAATCAGTTGTACTGGTGAAGATAAGTTTCCTTTAATTTGTTGGTCTTTAAAAATGAAAAGAAATCTTAATCAATTAAATCCTAAGCAGAAATTTAACTATCAATGGGTTTATTTTTAAGTTTCAGTTTAAGTAATGGTCCAAACAATGCAAACAATACCACTATTATAAGGAAAATCAAACAAGGATTCCAAAATTTTTTTTGTGTGATTTTATAAAATTTTTTGATATTTTTTAGAATTTTTCTTTGTGCTGGTGTCAAAGTTCAGAAATGATACCTATGGGTATTTTAGACTTTTCAATACCACCACCGGGCTTATAAAATTTTTGTGATTTTATGCGATGTGTATAATTTTACAAGGACTCCATAAAGCTAAATTTCACAAAATTGGATGAGTATAAAAATTTCAAAAATTCGCGAATAGTAGCAAAATAGGAAGATTAGAGGAGATGACCCCTCTGCACTCCATGAATTTTTAAAAATTAAATACAGATCCAATTAATATGAAATTTGGAACAGATGTTCCTCACTTGATTTAGTATCATTGAGTCAAATTTTAAGATTTTGATAGGCCTGTAGTGTTGGGAATTGATTTTTGAAGTCCAAACAGAAGTCTGGACCTAAAAATCAGACTACCAACACTTGAAGTGGAGTGGTGTTAAATGATGCAAGCAAGCAATCAATTGAATTTTAAATGAAACCACACCACTTAACCTAATTGTTTGAGATCCTGAAAGCCAAGTTTAATATGTTTTGATAGTTTTTAAGGCTATGTGTAACTAGAAAGAGGAACCAACCTTAATTTTCCTGGGAAGACAAGGAATTGCAAGTTCTTCCTTCCAGAATCCCACTTTCTTCCTGTAGTTCCTGCACACACGAGAATGAGAAAGACAAGGGGATGAGATCCACTTATCAAGCAAGAGACTAAACGAATGCAAAGCTGTGCCTCTCCGGCAACGGCACCAAAAAGTGATTCGGATTTTATGCGGTTTGTAAAATACGTCGTTGTAATGCATAAAATTAATCAACTCTTAAATTTATAAAACCTAGATAGGGAAGTATTTAGGGTCATCGAAGGAGGCAACTTTTTGCGAAATCGAATCTCTTGCTTCAAAATGGAAATCAACTTTCTTTTTGGTCTTTTCAAATTTATATTTTTTATGTTTTGAAATGATTAGAAACATGCGAATTGTTGATAGGGAGAAAATAGTCTACACCTAATTCACTACACTACTACTAAGGTGACAAGTAGAGCCTCCCCTAAGCTCACCCTAGGCACGTGGATGCCTAGAGTAATTAGGGAGAGGGAGTGAAGAAAATGCTAGACAAAAGTTCTAAAAGACTATGCAACAAAAAGGTAATCGAAGGCAACTTGAATTAAAGGAAATTGTTTACACAAAACCTGTAGAGGAATGCTTCTACTCTACTTGAAAATACAAGAAAGAAAAAACACAAATCCTCTGTATAAAATGGTGAAGAAGAGGAGGCTTTTTGCTCCAAGCCGAGTAGCTCCTTGACTTGAAAAGAGGGCTCCTTCTTCTCCTTTCAGGAAGGTGTCCTCCAAGATAGTTGCAAGCCTGGGGGGGGCATGCACTTGCTTCCCCCAAGGGTGGATGTCCACCCTAAAAACTCCTCCTTTGCCTGGCCATCCTCCTAGTGATGGAATGCTCCTCCTCCTTAGAGTGGCACAAGGTGAAGGAATGAGAAGAAGGCACCAAGGGGGCTGGTGATGTGCCCCCTTAATCTTCTTCTCTCTTCCTTCTTCTTGGGCATGAGTAAGGGTGGATGTAGGTGGAATTAAAACTAAAGAGAGGATGGGGAAAATGGTGGTGGTTAAGGGTCTTTTTATAGAGTAGGATGGGGGGTATAGGTGGCTCTTAAACTGGATGGCTAGGATAGGATTTGGGAGGTAGTTGGGGATTGATGTAAATACATTTATATCACATAAAATGCCTATTTATGCGTGTTCTTAGGTGTACAATTGCATCATACATTATAAATATTGCATAACACGCATCATCTTGCATTTAGGTTAGATTGTATAAAGTTTAGGTTAATTTCTCTTTTTGTGGTCAGGTAATAGGGTAGCATTTAATTGGGGCCTTGGATCGAAGATCCAACCATACGGATTTGATCAGGGCGACGATTAGAGATCAACGACTCCAAGATTGCCTTGATCGAAGTTCCGTAGCGTCAGATATAATTCGAGGAAGGTCAGAGATCAAGGGCCAAGATGGTGTAAATACGTATATCAAATGACAAATCCAACCGCATGGATGTGTTTGGATCGACGATCGTAGCCCAACGACACACAAATTGGTCCAATCTGACATCCGTGGCACCATCTACAACACACACAAGATGGATGGCCATAATGGTGCCACGTGGCGCCATCACAGCCACCCAGCACCGGCCACAGCATCTCTTCTTCGCTTGCTAGATGAATCCCAGCCGTTGGATGCCCATCCAACAGCTGACAACGCACCACATCGCGCACCAAGCGGCGCTCTCATCTTATGAAGGCGAATGCTCAAATGATCTCAACCGTTGGATGAAGATCCAATGGCCGAGATATGCCTAGCATTAAAGCGGTGTCGCGCTTCAAACCACTGTGTAGCGCAGTGGTTAAGGCACTGCTCGCATAAGGAGTGTGAGTTCGAGGCACCCACGGTGCGCCTCTCCTCGTGTGGATGAGCGCGATCTCGACCGAGCGATTAGCTGCGAACAACCCAGATCAACCAATCAGGTGCATGCGTGATTAGAAGCCCAAGTTCACTCTCGATCTCACGTGAGGGCATGCGATGAAAGTGCAAGTACGATGGCTTTTAAGCCCTTCGATCTCGCGATTGGACGGTTGATAGCCTTTGGACGTGCGTATGCGTTGCACGTGGGGAGAGGAAGAGGTGTGCGGCACGCGCACACATGTTGCCCACGTTCTGGGCATTAGTGATGGTTTATTCCTCACTAAAGACCCTGAAATTAATTTTTAAAGTGTAAAAATCTATTTGCCTCCTCCAATCTACACCTATATATAGCCCTATGACCCCCACACTTTCTTCATCCCTTCCTTCACTTCTCTCCCTCTCCAAAGCTCTAAAGAAGCTTATCCCAAACTCGGGATGCTCCTCTAGAGTCAAAATCAAGGTTTTCTCATCCCCATTTTGGAAGTTGATCCCGCAGCGACGATGATGCCCTACCTCACCCTTGGTTCTTCTTGCTTCATTCTTTGTCTTCCATGTTTGTCATTCATCTTCTAGGCGTCGCCTTGTCCGGCTCGTCCTCCGAGCAGCCGTTGAGGAGGATAACTTCTCTCCACCTTCTTTTTATTGCTTTCTAGAGTACATTTTCCCACTTTCTAGCTGTAGAATTTCCCGCTTTCTAGTTGTAAAGACATTTTCCAAGCTTATTAAAGTGATTGTTCTCCCTCTCTCTCTCTTTCTCTCATAGTGTTTATATCAAGTTCCTTGTAATTATCTTGCTTTCTAAACAAAAACAACAAAAAAATATATAACAGCGGATTTTAAATTGATGTAGACTCCCTGTGTTCGAGTCGAAATTCTTTCGAGTTTTGGTAAATTTATCTATTGACAGATTTCTTCGCAAATCATACTACATTGACAAGTTTTCAAAATTGAATCCCGTTCGCGTACGTTTTCTGTAACAGGGATCCTATGGTGGAGATCATTTGGTGCCATCTTAAAGGGTGTTAAGGGGGTGGTTATGGTGGCCAAAAGGCACATAGAGTTGGCGCCATTTTTGGCTTCTAGAAAGGGGTTAGGTGTAGGGTGGATGAGGCTTGGAAGGGGTAAGTGTAGGGTGTAGATTGGAGGTCATTTTGGTGCCAAGGGGGTTCTAGAAGGTTTAGTTGGTGCCAAAATAGGTGTCTCTTGGTGGTGGTTGAGGGGTGAAAGGGTGGCTAGGTGGTGGCTTCAACTTGGAGTAGGGTGGAGCTAGCTTAGGTGAGCTTAGGTAGGGTTTAGTTGGTGGAGCTAGTTAGGTAGGGTTTTAGGGTATTGGATTGCCAAGGGAGCTAGAGCTTAGCTAAGCTAATCTAGTTTAGCTAACTTAGGTAGTAGTAGAGTAGAGGAGGAGGCAATTGGAGCTAGGGTTTGAGGGGAGGAGCTGGACAGAAGAAGTCTGGAGTTGAACTGGAGTTGCCAGCTGCTGAAGAGGGTGGCATGGAGCTACTTTAGTTGGCTTAGTTTGCTAGTTCTTTGCTAGCTGCTAAGCCAAGCTAAAGCATGCTGGCTTCTACTAAAAGGACCTGAGGTGAGCTGGGTCTGATGCTCCTGGTGAGGACCTAGCTAGTTGGAGTAGCTAAGGTAGCTTATCTCAACTAAATTGAGCTAAGCTGAATCCCTGGGAGCTAGACTTGAGCTTCCTGAGCTAAGATGAAGTCATCTTTAGCTGGCTAGAGTTGAGTGGAGCTGGATGCAAGTGGTCTTGAGCTAAGGTGAACTCTAGTCAACTCAACTGAGCTATAGCTAAATCTCCCAGTGAACTAATGGGAGCTGAGATGAGCTAGACTCAGTTAACTTGAGTTGGATCTGAGCTGACTTGAGCTAAGGTGAGCTAAGATGAGCTCTCTTGAGATGCCATTTAGTTGAGATGAGCTGAATGGAGCTAAGATGAGCTAACCTTAGTTCAAGTGAGCTGAATTCTTGTTATGGTGAGCTGGATAAAGTTGAGTTCCAGCTGGTTTGGGCTTCTCCTTCACCAGTTGCCTTCCTGAGTGCTAGGGTTTTATGGATCTGTCAATCTGTATGTCCCTAACACTCAAAAAAACACATCAAAAAGACAATAAAAGGTAATATGCATGCCTAACCTAATTTATGCCTAAATGCAACCCAAAAACCCAATTGTAGAGCAAAATCCTAAGAGCTAGGTTTGTTTTAATGCATAAGAATGATGATAAACTAGCGTTTATCAGCTGGCAACTGAGCGAGTGGAGCGAGCGTGCAGATCACGTGCAGGTAGCCGATCGCACATGGATTCTGTGTGCATATCGTGTGCATGAGCTGAAGCGTGGGTTCAGCGAGTGTTGGGTATGTGCAATGAGGTTTGATGGCACTTGATATGCATGAGTTGGCATGCATGTTGGTGTCCTACGCATAGGGCACACATGGAGTGCTTGCTTGGTGCGTGGCTCGTGTGCAAGATACTATCAACAGGGTTAAGGTCCTCTAGTGGTACCTTCTTCCTCCTCTTCTTCTTCTCCTGTTGCACCCAACAACAACCCACCATCGCCATCACCGCAGCCGCCACCTCATGCACACTACCACCTTTAGCTACCATCCTTAGTGTTGATCTCACCAATGTTCTCGCTGAATCTCGCTGTCGACCTTCACGTTTATCAGCATGTCAAGCTTGAAATTATTGTATATGTGATCCTCTTTTCCTGAAATTTTGGAGAGATGTCTAGAAGGGCTTGGGGTTTTTTCAGGAGCAAGGGCTTGGAGTGTTGATCGGTAAATTATGCCCAAGCCCTCGCAACTTGGAAAAATTGAATTTTGCCTCTCCTAAGATGTTTCTTCTCCTACATCTCCTCTGTAGCACTTTACTCTCAAAGTTCACCTCCACATTTTATTCTTGAATAAATAAAAATTATTATAATATATACAAATTATTTATAAATGCAATTATGCACTTAATATGCCTAGATTGATTATAATGCACTATTTACAGCCTAATTACTCTATGTTACATAGGAATTAACCCAATTTAGACATCTAAAGTGTGTTAACTGTGTAGTTATCATACTCTCATGCATACCTTCTGCTAGTCTCTTAGCAAAACTTAGATGAATGCAAAGCTTTACACTAGGACTCATGAAATGATTTCATATTTATTGACTAGTCTATGATTAGGAAGATATAAGAGTCGTTATTCCATTAGGGCCCAACATCACTAGAGAAAGACACAAAAAATTGGGTTTTAACTAAATCTTTTGGTTTTGTCTCGACCTTAGTCTATAGTTGCAAAGGTAGATTTCTTAGACTTAAGTGGTCCAACCAGGGTTTGTTAAACTTTGAGGTTAAAGCATTTGTGAAAATTTGTGAGTGACTCATCCTACATGCAACCAAGGTTTTGAGAGCCCAAATTTCTTAGATCGAGACTATCCCAAACTCTTCCAAGTTCCCATTTGGCTTTGCCTTACTAGGATTTGGCAGCTTTCTCCTCACCCTTTTCTATCTCGGGGTCAATCTTGAAGGTATATCTCCTCGGTTGAGCCATTTTGGCCTCTTATTAATACCTCACTCTTTTTTCTATTTTTGAGTTTTTATTACGTACATAAGTTTTCTTTATTTAATTATTTTTATTTTCTTCTCTTCCTTCTACTTCTTTATTGTATTTTTTTTCCTTTTTTTGTTTTCTCTTTTTTCTCTCTCATTTTTCTAAGTGAGTGGTTGAGTGGCTCTCCTTCCTCCGTTCACGAACATTGCCTAGGCAAAACATCAAGATTATTCAGGATGCTAAGTTAGGCTTTGAACACCCAGGAAATGGGGGTTACCACCACCAACATGTCAGCCATACCTGTAGGGGCCTTTATTAATTTTGATATGATTTAAGTTTGATTTCATGTGTAAGGGTTCCCTAATCCTGAACTTAGTGAAACCCATTGTCCATAAGGTTGTGGTTGCCTAAGGTCAAATTGAGTGTGTGAAAGTCGTTGGATGCTTTAGTTACTTAGTCTTCCAAATTGTAGGTTGGACAACAGAGCCCTATACTTTCCTCCTTGTTGACTTTTGACCTTAATCAAGAGACTTTAAGAATTTGTTCTTAACCCAAGTTATTGCATACTCCTCTAGTTGATTAAGCTAATCGCAACCTGAAGGGTCTTATGGGCTAAGTTCCCATATGACTCCTTAAATTTAACGACTTCTAGTTATCTAGATTTCACTAATCTTAGGTAGAGTTATGCAACTATGGTATTTACAAAGCAATATATATATATTTCAATTTTTGATTTTTTTTCGAAGAAAATAAGCAAAAAATTCTAAGGAGCTGATAAATTAATTGAGGAATATATATATCCATCCCCATATGCCTATCTAATGTAATGTCCTCATTGTATTACATATGCATGCAAGAGTAGAGTAAGAGAATAACACTTGAAAAGCGCATCGAATTCGGACAGCTCACAAAACTAAAAAGGAGAGTATGTACAACTTGCAAAGTCACTAGGTTGCCTCTCAAGATGTGCTGAGTTTAATGCCTTTAGCTGGGTACAGTCCAACACCTAATTATTCCACCACTTTTGGCTACTATAGTCAAAATTGTAGGCCCTAACATTTGAGTCCTTGATGAGGTGTGACTTATCATAGCTAAAATGCTTAAATTAGGCAAGAAACTAGGTTAAACACTATCAAATTAACACAAGAAATGGGTTAAGTGTGGGAATTAAGGAAAATGACCTAAAATACTTAATTTGTGCTAAAAATGCATAATTAGGTCAAATTTGATAGATTCTATACCTAAAATATAGTTGGATTATCTGAATGCCAATGGAACACCAAATTGTCCTTGAATGAACAAATCAATGGTTGGATTATATTCTAATATGTTCAATTAACATGCCATGAAAATTATATTGCATTTGAACATCATTAGGATCTTGTATTTAGTGGTTTACATATAGGTCCTTTAAGCATTGACATTCTATGCATAAAAACTTGCCAGGGACTATTTATGAGATTTCAGGGACCATTCTGTAGTGAAATTAACCATTAATGGGCTCCTTAGTAATTCTTCTACCGTTTCGCACCAAGGGCTTTTCTTGTAATTTCTCCAACATCCCTGGGTGCAACCTTTCTCCTTTATTGTTTATCACGAGGAACTTGGAGCTCCCCATCTGTTTGTTCTTTATGTCTTCAATTCGACGGTGGATCTTCACTCTACTAACTAGCGTCGGTGGCCATGGTGTCGCACTCTATTCTAGATCATATCGGATGGTTACATTTCATCCTAATCAAGTGCACATGCCTCAGCTACACTCCTTAGTCGCTGATGCCCAACGGCATACACCTTTGATTGCCAGTGACCTCAAGCTTTAGAACCTATAAATACTCGACTCCTGACCCATGCGTAAGACTATCAACTCCCTCTCCCCAGAGTTGGTCGCTTCGTCTACCCCAGTAGCTCTAATTCCTCTTCTTGGTGGTTGGTGATAGCGTCCACTTGCTCCTTCTATTTGTCACCTTCAACAGCTGGCTGCTGGCCCTTGAGAGTCACCTTCATCCACTAGAGGTTCCTCCCCTTTCATCCTCTTCAGCTGCTGGTTGTTGATCCCAAGAATCCCCTTCATCCTTAGATTAGAGTTATTGCTTTCATAAATAGAATTTATTGCTTTGTTAACTAGATTTACTTGCTTTCTAGATAGATTTAGAGTAGAGTAGATAGTGTAGATCATAATTCATGGTTTGATTTCCTTAGTTTAGGAGTATGTTAGCATTAGATGTAGTATTTTTCAATCCGCCCTCTCTGATGAATTCTGATCAGAGAGGATAATCCATTCACCCATTGTGATTCATAGAGCTTCCCCCTCACCTCACGATTCACATTCACTATTTTCCTTAACAATTTAAACAACAATTCACCCCATCCATCAAAGCCACCATAAGGTTTGAAGCTTCTTAGCTCTCATATCCCATGGTGCACCCAATCCATGGGAGGGCTCATCCATTCACTTCATCAAATCACAAGAGCCCTCCTTGTGTTGCAAATTGATTGCAATTCACTTGATTTATTCAGATTGATTTTCACGCTTAATCGAGAGATTAGAGATTGAATTTGGTTCAATTGGTTTTAATCAAGTGAATTGAGCTTTTAGAGTTCTAATTGGATTTAAAGTGATGACTCTGAGGTGTTTAAAGTTGATTTTCTTTCTTAGAGGAGCTTGTACCCAATATTTGACAATGATACTATTTTTCCTTTCCACCTAGGTAGTAGAAGCCAAGGAAAATCAGATGCATGGATTTGAGGCTCCTGTGATGACCTAATCTATCCCAGAGCTTTACCAGGACTCCTGCACAACAATAAATGGTGTGCAGGTATCCTAGATGATCAAGTCATCTTGGCAAGCTTATATCAAAATACCTAGGTAGGCGACATCTGAATTTAATCGTAATTTATTTTATCTATTGATCAGAGTTTTGAGTGAGATTTGAATTATCACAATGAAGGTCTAGGTTTGGTTTTAAAGTAATTAAAAAGCCTGATTTGACTTCACCCTTTCACGTTGTTTATAACGTAAGGCAAGAATCAAATTAGGGTTTTAAGGCTTATTGAGCGTTGAATATGATTTTGATGAGATCCAGGACCTTTGGTGGATATTCATGACAGTTTGGAATAGAATTTTACTGCTCCAAATTCAATTTGGAATGTAAGGCTTCACTAACCAGGTCCTAGGTTATTTTTGGAGTTTTAGGCATCAACATGAGCTTTAAATGTCTTGATAAAGATTTAAAGATGATTTCCATTGGTTGAAGGATACAATGAAATGTTTTGAATGATGTTTTGCATTTTAATTTGTTTTGAGATACATCTGTTAGTTTTAGCTACTGTCATTTTGGATGAATTGAAAATTGATTATGAATGAGATATCAAGAGGTGTTTTGTTAACCTTTTATTTAGAATGATTTCACTAGAGTATATCTTTCATAGTTCATCCCGATAACTTTTAGCAAGTTTTGGAATTCATGAATTAAGCTTTGAATGTTTTGGATTATCAGTCTCAGTAAATCTGGGTTGTGTCTATACTGTAACAGCAACTTTATGGCTTGAGTGGAGTTTTTAATTGCAATATTGAAGTAGATCCTGATGTTAATGGAGTTTGTATAAGCCTTATGAGAAAATGTAATGTGAGAACTTGAGATTAGAAGCATTCATGTACTGGTAATGTATGTTAATTCAAAATATAAAGCTTGTAATTCCAGCCTAGAACTTTATGTCAGCAAACTTCAACTTTGAAAACTGCATAATAATGCTCCATTATTGGTTTTAATGTTTAAATCTTGTTTTTGTGCTTAGACTTGATGTTTAAATATTATAGAAGTGTCTCAGAACTTGAATTGTATTTCCAATAGCTTAGATTGAATTTTAAGGCTTTGAGTTCATTGTTAATTCTTCATAAAGCCCTATTTTGTGCAAATTGTAAGTACAGAACAAAATAAAAAATAAATGTAAATAAATAAAATAAAAGTGTCTTGAGTTAGCTTGGTCTTAGTTTTAGGTGTGTGAGTCATTAGATTTAGGTTTTGAGTCCAGTAGTTAGGAGAACATACTAGTAGAAGTCTAGGCCTTCTGCTGGTTTAGAAATAAATGAATCAAAAACAAAAATACAAAAAGATTCATTCTTCTTCTCTTCTCACCTTTCTCTCCTCTTCCTCTATCTCTATAAAACATAAAAAGAAAATACAAATATGAAAAACTTCAAAAATACCATAAAAATACCTTGGTATATAGTATTTATACTTGTAAATAATACTAAGTGTAAATAGGATCTTATATGTATATAACTTATGTACCTATTCTATTTACTTAAATAGATATCTATCTTAAGTTATACAGTATTTATAATAATATAATTATATATATATTTATTCACATTATATGTATATAATCCTTATGTATTTATAAATAGCTATGTATATAGTTATAAACATAATTATAACTGTAGATATAAATTAAGGTAGTGATTATGTATAATAATATACCCTTATATTTATTTATTTATTTATATATTTTATATATTTATATTTATAAGTTAATTAAGTATATTATTAAGTTAATATAATTTAAATTAGTAAATTAATAATCTAATGAAATAAATTATCTTGTATAGTTGTATATTATAGTTTACAGTATTTTCAATATATTTATAACTTATTTATATTGTAAAATAGTATTTATATTGCATATATATATATGTAAATCATATATTTAAATGTGAATAATTAGAAATAAATGAAAAAAATAAATTAAAAATCTGTAATAATAAACTAATAATGTAAACTAACTAATTTGTAAGTCAATTGAACCATTAATTTATTAATTTATATTTTAATTAAGAAATTATACCTAATTTAAATGTGTAATTATTTCTAACTTTAGTGAATTTTTAAATATATTTATATTTTTAATTATTATAAAATAATTATACCAATAAGTAATCCTATGTATTAGCTATATGTACATAGAATTTAATTATAAAATAATTAATTATCTAATCCTATAATTAACCCCTAAACATGGTTGGAAATCATGTAGACGCATGCTTTTTAGTGCTCAAGCTTAGTCCCACATCGTGGGCATGTGCGCACTTGCTGCTGTATTTAGCCAATCGCATCACTCAATAAGGTGTCCAGTACAAGGGTCGGATCCCCATTCATCATTCATTTGACCATTGATCTGAGAGAGAGAGAGAGAGAGAGAGAGGTTTGGGCTGGGATCCAGTGGCCCAGTTGGGTCGAGCGGTTCTTGTGGGCCTGTATGGACCCAAAACTATACACAAATGCACTAAATAAAATCTAGGGCCCGCCTAGTAGTGGTCGATCTGGCCCTGTGAGGGATTGTTGATTCTACGAAAAGTAGGCCCACAAATCAATAATTTTTGTTAAGTATGAGTGTAAATAACCTAAGTGTTAGCTGTGTGAGTTGAGTGTGTTAAACGTGTGTTTAAGTGTGTATTAGAATTAATATAATTAGTGCATATAGTAGTTTAGTATACATGTATATATCTATATGTAGAGTATATATATTATATACTATATACATTCTTTTTGTCTTATTTTGTATATAAATATTTTAAGCCTTTTTAGTGACGTTTATATGTGTCAGTGTACATAGTTTATATATGTTAGTATAATATATAGCATATGTTAGTATAGTTAGTCTTTTTGTGCCCATATTAAGGCATTACTTAGATATTAGAGTACATAATTAACCTAGATTAGTTTAGAATAGTTTTTAATGCCTTTATACCTGTTTATATCTTTAAGGCATTGTCATTAACATTAATTCATTCATTGTTGTACATGATTGACATAGATTAGCTCATTCTTTGATTCTTTTATTTATTATTCATTCATTTGTAAATAAACTTAACATTTTTGAAATTAAAAATGATTTTTGGATAATCAAGAGTGATGTATATCGATAACTATCTCCTAGTGAATGACCTAGAAAAAAATCAGTAAAAATTATATATAAATAAATGACATCTGTTTGGATTGCAACATTATACTATAACATAATTACTTAACCCTAATTAAATAGCAGTCCAGATGGTACATTATTTTTTGGGGTCGTTTGATTACGTAGCAATCAGAGGTTTGAATTGTCTAGAATTAGGCTAGGACTTAGCATAAGTTAGGATAATTCATGCATGCAAAAGCATTACTTGCATCTTTACTGCTTTCTTTTAGCTATGCGTAAACTAATGCTATAATGTACTGATTAGGTGCATTATGTCAATTGTAGGTAATAAGCTGATCAGAAGCTAGATCTAAAGCTGGATCTAAACCTGGATCTGAAGAACAAAGAATAACTAGAGTTGTAGCAGAGCTAGAGCAAAAGACCTAGAATAAGATGTAGTAGATAATAATGTAAGGGGTTGAGGTATGCTATTCTATTTAAGTAGGAATAAAGGAGTAAATTATGAAGAACTTAGGATCATCCTAGCCTTACGATAGCCTAAAAGCTTCCCTAAGCCTTAGCCACCCTTAGATTAGGTCACCACACCTTAGGAAACCTTAAAGCCCTAATTCTAGCCTCTATTTGGATGTCTAGATGAGTTATAGGATGTCCAAAACCCTTAGCCAACTCCCGCACACCTTAAACCCACTTCTGTAGTGTTATTGAACGTCCAGACACTTGGTCAGACGTCCAATTTTTGCAGAATACCCAAGGAAAAACCCAAAATTCTTCCTGACTCTGATTGGACATCCAGACAACAAGTCTGGACATCTGATTTTTCACTATAAGACGTCTAACACTATTATTAGACGTCCATAACTACCCTCCAGACCCTATTTTGAGATTCAAGCCTTGATATTGGATCTCTAGGTCTCTAAACCCAATTCCAACCCCATAGGAGCCTAAATTAAGGTGCCTTAACCCTAGTACATCACCTCTAGACCTCCCTAAGGACCTAATTAGGTCCTCACTAAATCTAATTAACCTGGATCTTAATCAATTCCATCAGCCTATTCAATTGGACTCATTGAGTCCAATTGAGCCCTGATCTCAGCACACACTATTCAATTGGACTCAGTGAGAGTCCAATTGACTTAGACCTGACTTAATTGAGTTATTTTACTCTCAATTAAGTTTTCACATGCTCAATTAAACTTGTATTAAGTTTAATTACACTTTACCTTAGTGAAATAGGGTTTACAACCCTAAATTGACACCTACCTTGACCTAAACCCACTAGAACCTAACATAATCAACCAAGCCACCTAAGTTTCGACCCACACACACCATCCACATGAAAAGTACCTAGCCTAGAGTTCTCTAGAACTCTCTACCATGTGTTGTTGCCTTAGTTGCTAAAATTAGCAACCAAGAGCCATTCAATTTTTAGATCCACATTTGGTGGATCTAAAAACCACCATCCATCCTCTCTCTCTCACTCTCCCACAAGCTCCCACCATAGCTCTCTCTAGAGAATTTCATAATTCTCAAGAGAGCTTCCCTTAGGTCATAAAAAAACCTAAGGGGTGACCATTTGCACCCATCCACTCTTGGTTCCATTTAGCTTAGTTTCATTCCACATCCACTCCACCTCCATGTCCATGAGTAGCTTCACCATGGCCACCACCACCTCCATGCCAAGATGTTGGATCACTTCTCCATCCTCTCTCCAAGAGCCGGCCTAAGCACCATTAGCTGCCCCTCCTCCTCTCAACCAACTCAAAGGCCATCGGAGCCACCTCCGAATGCCCTTATTTATGCTAGATTAGATTGTAGTTCTTCTTAGATTTACATGCTTTATTTACTGCTTAATAGTGTAGTTCCTTACTTCTCCCCCAATGATGCATGCAAAATCCCCCCGTAGATTCATGTATGCAGTTGTTTTCTGGTAGCGAGTAGTTTTATTTCCCTGTACAAGCATTCCTCTACCTATGCTCTGCAACTCTGATATCATCATCATCTTTTATATATATAAATATATATGTTGAAAATCACCATGTGCCTAGTTATCATCTTTTGGTGTGATTGAAGTTGCATGTTTTAATTATTATCTTTTGACAACTAGCATGTCGTACATCAATATGTAAATCACCACAAAACGGCATGAGATTTTAAGCAAGTAGAGCGAAAGAGATCCATTGCAAATCTGCATTTCCATAAATTCCTCCTAGAGATGAACGATCGGGACTCCAAATTTCGTTATCTTTATGAATATTTTTATTGATCGTATTGCGTACTATACTACGATGCTTTTTCTAATCCAACACGCGCTCTACGACTTCCAACAAAATGGCATCGTTGCCGGGGAGGCAACGTCATTTTTTATTTCGATTTCTTGAATTATCACTAATAAGTCTTTCTCTACTTGTCTTTTGATGTGCAGGAAAGTAGGAGAAACAGGATCTGCGCACACATCGAGTGTAGAAAAATCATCAGGTGCACATCTCCTCTTAGATTAGGATTTCTTTTTTTTTTTGAACCCTAGGTTAGATTTCCTTCTAGCAAATTAATTTGAAAAAAAAAGCCTATTTATTTTCAATGAAAAAAAGGGTCTAGGTAGTTAGATTAGGTCTCCATTTGAATCTTAGGTTAGTTTACTTAAAAAAAAGAAATTTTTTTTCCTTTTGAAAAAAAGGTTTTTCCTTCAAAAAAAAGGTCTTGGCAGAAAGTTTGAATTTCAAATTCAAACATCATTTCAAAAGCTTCTCCACCACCCTTTGATTTTCGGCTAGATTTCAGATTCTGATTTATAAGTTCAATTGCCAAACTATTAATTAACGAAAAATTCTGAAATTCAGTCTAGAGCTTCATTTTCAAACCATCTTTCAAATAGCACTATTCATTTAAAAAAGTTTCAAGTAAAAAATTTTTAAAAATTCGTGAAGTACAAGGGGGTCAGACTGACCCAGTTTTGAAAATTTTCAAAATTCAAAAAGCAATTCCGAACACTCTGCGAATCTGTTTTGACTACAAATGGTGGTGTTTGAAAGATGATCTCATTATATTTAATTTCCATATTTTTTCCAAATTTTTGAAAATTATTTGATACTATTTTAATTTGAAAAATCGATCAGGGGTCAAAATTCAAGATTTGACCCCTTGACATTTAAAAATCTCTGTAAATTTGGTTGAAATAGTAAAAATTATAAAAAAATATTCTCTGAAAAGATAATTAAAAGAGGAATCTACTTGCCAAATTTCAACTTATTCTGGCTCCAATTTTTATTAGAGAATTAGTCTTAATTTCGTGGTCCGCTGAAGAAGAAACAAAAAAACCCTAGAATTGCATGAACCTTATGGTACACCTTTAGGGTACAATCTAGAGGCCTTACATTTGGACTAGACTAGACTTAATCAAGTCTAAGGTTTAGCTGGTGAGCTTGGTCACCTTATGGGCCACTCACCATAAACCCTGGTTGAAGAAAAATGGGCTAAAATTAATTTTAAAACACGAAATCAACCTGAATTCGTTGTCATACTATTGGGTGTTTTCAATCTCTCTTGCCAAACCTGGTGACTAAGTCTGCGGGGTAGTGTCAAACGACCACGGCTAAGAGGTAACGAAATCGAAGGCGTCAGCCAAAGGAATAACCTTCCCATTAGTCCCCTTGTAACCAGACTGGCTGGGTTAGCTTGAGAGGCGGGAATCACTTTCAGTTGGTTGCATGATGAATTTTTCTTTAGGAATTCAAACTTAAAATGAAAAATCTGGTCATCCGATCAGAAGGACCCTCTGATTGACAGGGCCTTAGCCTTGTCTGGCTTGGCTACACCAACCTAGGGGTTGGGTGGTGTATGCAAGGAAGGAGGTCACTTAGACCTCAACTAGTTGGACCTTGGGAGTCGCTCCCAAGGAGGTGAGTCACCTCGCCAAGACCATCTTCTCCCCCCACTTCTTCTACTCCCTTAGCCGTAATAGCTAATCCTGGACTCGAACCTAGATCGGGTCAGGATGCTGGTAATCTGGACCCGATGGCTTGTCTGGAGGCCCAGGTTGTTGAATTTGAGGAGTGGCATCAATAGAGCATGGACTGTATTTTGACGATGCTTGATAGAATGCAGCATCCACCGCGAGGAGAACAACTTCGAGATTTCTATGATCCAGCCGCATCGATCGTCGCACCCTTAGTTCGGATTCCTGTAGGTGGAGATGCATTTAAGCTCAAGTTTAATCTGATCGGTTTGATCAACAGTCATTTTTGTGGAAACTCATGCAGAGATTCGTTCCAGCACTTAAGAGGACCTGAGTCGACTCGTAGAAACGATTCGATCTAGGAATGTTGATCTTGGGATTGTTCTGATGAAGCTTTTCCCATTTTATCTGAGGGACAAAGCTTCATATTGGTTCAAGACCATTGGGAAGCCAATTGGAACCTGGCTGGAATTACGCCGTGAATTCCTGTAAAAGTTCTTCTCGATCGGTCCAACGAACGCGATGAGGCGTGCGATCACGACTTTCTCCAAAGGAGCTGGGGAGAAGTTGCATGAAGCCTAGGACCGATTTCTCGACCTTCTCCAGAAATGCTCGCACCAAGGTGTACCCAGATGGCACCTAGCTTAGATCTTTTACCATGGGCTAGATGACACACATCGGTATCTGGCCGATGCATCTAGTGGAAGGAATTTCCTCGCAAAAGATGAGAACAACGCATTTGAGTTGTTCAAATCTTTGGCAGAGAACTCGATGAATGTCGCGTGCATGAACCAGTTCCAATGGCCTGGTCAGTAGTGGGTTGGTGTCCATGAGGCTCACATCGAGTCTATTCGAGCCAACATGGATATCATCGTCAAGCAGTTGGATAGAATAAACCTGATCGAGAAAAAGATTGACCAAATTAGTCAGGGTCAATCTGACCTGAACTCTGCTGTTCCAAGACCCTCTTATGCACCCCGAGCCCCTCTTGCTCGAGTTAATCTACTCACTCGGGATGCATCCTCTCCTTATTTACGAGATCCTGCATATCAGGATCCCGTAAATAGTCCCGATCTAGCACCATATGACTAGGGTTATGCACCACCTGCTAACTATAATACGTATCCCCTTAATGGATATATGTCTCAGACGTCTTCGGCCTACGAGGACGTCAGTGCTATTCAAGGATACAGGCGTAATAACCCGTATTCAGAGATGTATAACTCTGTTTGGCGCCAGCATCTGAACTTCTCCTAGTCTGGTAACTCATAGAGACCACATCAAGATCCACACTACCAGACCAAGCAATACGGGAATCTGCAAAACACATACCCTAGGCAGCAGCAATTCCCATCTTAGTAGCAGCAACTCTGTTCTATATACTAGCCACTACACCAAGTTGCCAGTTACCATTCAAAGCGGCTGACCCTCTGGAGGCATTGAAAGAGGAGATGTAAGAATCAATGAGGAAGTCTATGCAAGATAGCTTGCAGATAATGAAGGCGATGGTTGACCAGATACAGACTATACAGAACACGCAAAACCACTTGTTGCAGGAGCATAGGACTCAAGGAGCCTTGCCCTCCCAACTCGTCTCGAACCCTCGGTATGTGCAGAACCAAGGCACCCCACCTAGGTTTCGGGCACCACAAGGACAGGCACATGCCATATTACAGGCACCTCCTACACCACCTGGTTATGCTCAAGGCCAGCCGCCTTTGATGCAGAACCTTGCATACTCTGCCCCTTCCGCTCCCCCACCACCTCATGGACAACAAGCCAATGCAAATGCTGTCTCATTGAGGAGTGGAAGGAAGACATTCGACCAACCACATAGGAAGGCAAGTCCTGATTTTTCTCACCCTTCACTGTAGGTGGGTTCGATTCCTTCTTCATCTCAAGAGCCACCTATGGTAGATAAGGGTAAGAGACCACTTGACCCTGAGATTCCCGTCCCTTTTCCCAAGGCTCTGACACGAAATGTAGTATGAAAAGACACGCGAAATTTTGAGGACCTGAAGTCAATGTTCAAGGAAGTACATATTCAGGTCCCTCTCCTTGAGGCAATTGATCACATCCCCACTGTCGCTAGGTTCTTCAAGGACTATTGTACCCCGAAGCGATAGCCTAGAATTGGACGACAGGCGGTACTATCAAAAGAGGCCAGCACCGTGATTCTAGCTGACTTACTGTAGAGAAAGAAAGACCCTGGTACCCCACTCATATCCTGCTTCTTGCAGGATTCTCCATTTGATCGGGCCCTTATAGATCTGGGTTCGTCCATCAACCTGACTCCCACTGCTGTATCTGATCGATTTCGATTTGGGGAGTTAAAGCCTACCTCAGTCACGATTCAGCTAGCTGATAGATAAGTAAAAACATCGAGGGGGGTGGTTGAGAATGTGATCGTAAATGTTCGCGAATTCTACTTTCCCGCAGACTTTTTCGTTCTCGATTTGGAGGTTCCTCCTAATCTACGAGATGCACCAATCATTTTGGGTCGCCCATTTCTAGTGATAGCCTGAGAAAACATTGATTGTGCATCCGGGTGTATGAAGATAGCCCTAGGTAATGAGCGACTTTGACTTGACATATTCAGGGCATCAAGGAATTTTTACTGTGATCGCATAGAGGAGGAGGGTGAAGGCGAAGATTCGGTATACTGTGGTAACATTGGGCTCCTTTGTGACGACCCAATGTCTCATTCGTCTACACTATCAGGGTTCTTGGACCTCGATCCACATGGGACTGAGACCACTACACTACACATATCTCCCTGAGGATCTGATTGTTTAAGGTGTGTTTCTGACCACAGCACCCCTGAATCTAGCATCCTGATTCGTACACTACTGGATCGCCCCTGTTGTTACAAGAAGACGTGACCATAGCTAATGGGTTTCCTGTTAACTGATAATACTGCACAAGGGGTGATAATTATGTTGAATATGGCCCATCTTAAGAATAAAAGGCACAACATAAGTAGAATGGGAGCATTGCATGCATCATGTACCAAGATTGCTTATAAAACTGTATTAATGGATATTTGTGCAAGCATTTGTCAAAGCAGGTCTCAGATGAGCAATCGGACTGCACAGATGGATTCAGAACGACGAACGGAGTCCAACGGACTCAAGATCGGCCAAATCCGACACCCGGAGCTCCTACAATGGGCCCAAGAAGTTCTGACCGTTGATCTCCATATTGCACCACGTCAGCCCCTGCTCCACCGCATGCCGCCCCTTCATCCAGCTGAGATCAGATCTCGACCGTTGATTGTCACGACAAAGCGTGGGCGTGGCGCAACGGTTAGCGCGCACGCCCGCACGCAAGTGACGCTGGTTCGAGCCACGCTGAGCTTGAAATTGAAGATGGAAGTTGCACGCGACAAAATTAGGTCGCCCGATCAGCAGCGGGCAGCCGAGATTTCACCATGCGGCGCAACCACAGCTCATGGGCACCCACGCGTGCGCGCACGTCGGGCGATGACGCCCGCACACACGCGTGCCCGAGGTGCAATCCCAGCACAGCCGAGGAGAGATCTCAGATCGGATGTCTCTCACGCAGAAGTCGCGGATCGCACGAGAAGAAGAAACAAGGCGGGCAGCTGATCGACGGCTGGAGGGCTTCACCGACGCTTTTGGGAGTGGTTTTAGCGATGCTCTAGACGTCGCTAAAGCCCCTTCTTCTTTTAGGAAGCCCTTAACCCTATTTAAACCCCTCCAACCACTCATTCAAGGCATTCACTCCCCTTGCAACTACTCCACCCCCCTCTTAGCTAGCTTTAGGCCCTCTTGTAATTGTCGGAGACGATGAGCCGCTGATGGAACCTCCTCCACCGCCGTGGCTGCCTCGTCGCTCTCCACCCCCCCTCTCTCTCTCCCTCTCCCTTTTAAGCTTTCCATTACTTTTGTTTGAAGCATGTATTTAATGTTGTAAGCTATGAACTACAAGTGCGTGATTAATGAAATTATTTTTCGTTCAATTATCACTTTAATTTCTGTTCAAGTTGCATGATCAAACAAGGAACATTCTAACCCTAATCTCTTTCTCTCTCTCTCTATCTCTCTCTCGCTTTTCAAAATCGCATCCTTCGCAAGCAAAACTCTGCACTTTCCGTGACAACAAGTGATAAGCAAAAATCCAATTTTCACGCCTCCCTAAGACCGACACTCGGACTCACCTCCGTTTACTTATTTTAAAATCGGCGTTGCAAGTGCGACTATAACAACACTCCTTAACACACACGCACAACAGCACATCAGTTTTTGGCGCCGTTGCCGGGGAGGCAATGGATTTATTTTATCACCTCCATTCCACATTCATCCTCACATTGTCTAATGCCCTACTTTCCTTTTTACTTGATGGTTGCAGGAATTCGGCGCTTGGACAGCGAAGCGACACATCCCACGACGGTAGCAAGGGAGTAGGTGCTACGAGGACCGATAGTGAGTAATCTTTCTCTCATGATTGTTTGCTTGCGTGAAAAAACTAAAAAAATTGTAAAAACTGAAAAAAATTGGAATGGTGTATGATTGCTTGACCACATCCTTAACACATCACCCCACAAAAAAATGTACACTCTAACATTCTGAATAAATTCTTGGAGTGTTCTTTTCTTTTTCTTGAGTGGTGTTTACGAAGCCATCGTGAGTTGACCTGGGCCGCACCACTCAACCCTAAAATTGACTCATCTAATAGAAGCTACATGATCATTAGGATGAGTACATTAGGGTTTTAGAACCTCTACAGAATAAAAGGAAATCTACTTTCACCAAATTGTGTGCAGAACTTGACGTGCCCACTGAAACTTGTTTGAAAACATTAAGACACGTCAACCCTAAAAAAATACTAAAGTAAGGATGAAACGCTAAAAGACATCACATCTTAAAAAACCCTTGCTTGAAAACCATGTTTTGCTAGAAGCACACACCTTGAAAGTGGAAAATTAAGAGGCACCACCCCAATCAACGCCTCATCACATAACGCTAGCACAAGCACTATCCTAGCCCTTTAAAAATGAGTAGACATGCCCTAGGCAGGATTGAGTTAAGTCTCGAAAGACGAGGTTTTGTTCGCTAGGCACTTAGCTTTCATTCCCTTGGTAGAATCTGGTGACTAGGCTGCATGGCAGTGTCAAACAATCGCGGTTGTGGGGTCTATGGAACTGGAGGCGCAAGCCAAAGGAAGAACCTTCCCTGCAATCCCCTCATAATCAACCTGGTCAGATTAGCTTTGGGAAGGGCAGTCCAGTGCTTACGAACTTAATCAACCTTTTGGAGATTTCTAGGTCCCCTAAGAAACACACCATAAGGACTAGGCTTGTTTGCTTAGTTGAGTACACAACTCTCTCTCATCTGCTCTTCCCGCATCCCTCCATTTCTCTCGAGCTATGGATTTCAATGCCCATCCATCTTACCCAAACTACCCCCAACAGGATTTATATGCTAACCCAAGTAGACCATATCCACAGCCTACTTGGGCTAACCAACCACCAAGTTGGGGATACGACCTTGAATATCCCTCTTGGCTCAACTGTCCCAATTATGGCCAAACCGCACCAGCCTCTTATTGGAATACACTCAACATATCCACCTAAGGGTACGATTCAAATCGTGGGGCTCCATATCTCGATTCTCCTCACGACCCCTCCTCATTTAGGTCCTACCCACTCTACTGTGATAGGACCTACACTTTAGGAGAACACCAAGAACCCTACCCTTCTTAGGATAATAACCAAGAAAGGTCATCTGAATTCAACAACCTTTCCTACTTGACCTTTGGATTAGAAGGAGTTCTAGACAAATGGAAATCAGAAAATGATCAGAAATCTAGGCAAGCCCAGGATCATCAACCTTTGATTTGGTCCCCTGATGAAGAATCTGACTGGGAGGAGAACTTAGAACCTCAACTATTCTGGAGTAGGACCAAATAGAGAATGGTTCCTCTTGAAGAACTGGACCCTGAACATGATAGAATAGAGGACTCCCCAAAAACCTAAACACCAGTATGGATTCTGATCCACAACCTCAACCATACTCTCTTAACCTGGATTTCAAGGAGGAAATCCAAAGGACACCAAATGACACCATGTCAATTCTTGATAACCTCCAGTTAGAACTACACAGACAGAATCAAGAATTGGTTAAAGGGCAACAGGCCATGTTGGATTTGTTCCAACAATTGGGGGAAGAAGGCCAGAGAAAGCTGTTGCACACAATGCCATTCACAGAATTCATAAAGCAAGGACCTACCATGATCAATTGGACTACACCCAGTCACCCTTATTTGGTTCAGTCCACCATTGATACCCCTCAGGAGTTGGACAGCTCAGTGGATAAGGACAGTAAGGATTCCTCGGAACACAATTTGGGGAGCATTGAGGACAAACATCAGGAGGAAACTGAGAATGTGAGGGGAGATGCCTTGGAATCCGAATCTAATTGGCCCAAGAGAAGCAATCCATGGGAACAACAGACAACATCGGAGATGGGGAATGGAGTTACAATTTCAAAGAAATCGATTATGAATCGGTTGGAATCCCCATCACAAATTTGGAGGAGGGCGAGAGAAAGAATATGATCTAAAGGATGAAATTGACCCTACCTCTAATGCAACCCCAAACAGCGAATCTGATACAAAGGAGGTTGAAGAAAATATTCTTGAGATCGAGGGCTTGGAGGGAATTAGCAATGAAACCATAGTTGTGGAAGAGATAGATTCGTCTTTGGAGAGAGGCCTCATGCTTGATTGTAGGACTCATTATGAAACTCTTGACTTTGTTACCTGCCCTACCAAAATAAAGATCCTGCAACCCGAATGCACTGGAATTGATACACTTTTGATAGATTACAATTTGATGGGGATACAAGTTGAGTATAAAACCTACATTTTTAGTGTTTGGCATGTTGTATTTGGGGTGCGTTCGTCCACATCAACTTGTTTGCATGCCCGCAGACTAAGAGAGGATCTGACATGGGCATGCATGATATAGAATTCCCGCCCCTTAGGAACGGGACTCCACCACAACCTTGTTCGCATCTGTGGACTTCTGATTTTGGGTCTGGTTGATTTTGTACATACCTCCTTGACCCAAGCCATTCCTGTTTGTGCACTGCCCAGCTGGAGGCATTAAACTCAGTGCTTTCTAGGAGGCAACCCAGAGGATTCAGACTGATCCGGTATTTTACGTCACTCAGGTACTATATTTTTGAACCCTTATGCATCCATGTACTTGCCAATGAGGACATTGTCCAACTTAAGCATGGGGGGGTGAAAAATTACATAATCCTGAGCTCATTTAATCAGTTTGAATCAAATAAAAAAAAAAGAATTTAGGAAGAAAACTTAAGTATTAGAAACTTGCCAATAGTGGAAAATAATACAAAAAGAACTTAAACACTAAGACTTTTCAGGCCTTCAGGCTTAATCAGCCCTGGTGTCTGTTAAAATATGGATTTAGCTTCAAATCCTTGCAACCTTAAGCCATTCTAATCCACCTACTAAATAAGGTGATAAGTATACGACTTATCAACTCACCCTTTAACTCAGAAAAACTTTGAGTCTAAGCATCTGCACACATTTTTGCACAGACTCACTTCTCAGAGATTTTGCCAGAAATTGGGTAGCTAATGAACTCTCTAGGGTGGTATGGCTGGCAAGTTGTCGTGGGTAACAGCCCATTGGCAAGTTGTCCAGAACCCAGCCACAGACCATTTCTTCTTCATTGCCTCTAGGTACATTTGAGATCAGGCAAGCCACCTATGAAGAAAAAAAAAAAGAAGAAAAGAAAATAAACCACACTTCACTGCATAAGTATGGCTGGCCAGTGCTTGTAGGTAACAACCCATTGGTCGGTTGTCCAGAGCTTAGCTCAATAACTGCACAAAAAGACCAAAACACTCAAGGAAGAAGCGGGGAAGTTGTACAAGCCGGGGAGATATACACTGGAAAAATCCTTGTGTTGACCCCAATTAAAACAAACGTAGGGAGAAAGCTACCAATCAAACAAATACACCTTCAGGCAAATTTATTTCCTTTTCTGGTCACCTAGAAGCGTAGAAACCCGAAGTCTATCTCAATTACCGTTAAGTGTGTCTATCACAACATTCACACCAAGATGCTTAGCACTTAGGGTTTTGACCGAGTTTTGGGTGGGTTGGGTAGCCGTAAAAAGTTACCAACCCACACTGAATTCGGAAAAAAGTTCTAAATATATATATATATGTATAGTTAGATACATTAAAGCAAGGAGTCGGGCAATTCGTATTTTGGCAGACACCCGGGCGCTGCTTAGTCTTTGTAGATTAAGATCTTCGTATATTTCCTCTTATTGACAAGTAACGAAGTGTCTAAGCAATTACTTCTTAAATTCTGAAAGGAAATAAAGGCTAGAATAAACCTTGCTAGGGACTAGCAAGGAGTAAGCATGGGGGTATGATAACACTGTACAAGGGGGTGATAATTATGTTGAATATGGCCCACCTTAAGAATAAAAGGCACAACATAAGTAGAATGGGAGCATTGCATGCATGATGTACCAAGATTGCTTATAAAACTGTATTAATGACCATTTGTGTAAGCATTTGTCAAAGAAGGCCTCGTATGAGCAATCAGACTGCATGGATGGATTCAGAACGACGAACGGAGTCCAACGGACTCAAGATCGGCCAAATCCGACATCCGGAGCTCCTACAATGGGCCCAAGAAGTTCTGACCATTGATCTGGAGATCAACTGCCCATATTGTGCCACGTCAGCCCCCGCTCCACCGCACGTCGCCCCTTCATCCAGCTGAGATCACAACTCGGTCATCGATCTTCAATCGAACGACTGAGACTCATGCGCTTGCCCGCAGTCGCCGCGACAAAGCGTGGGCGTGGCGCAATGGTTAGCTCACATGCCCGCACGCAAGCGACGCGGGTTCGAGTTGCGCTGAGCCTGAAATTGAAGACGGAGGTTGCGGGTGGCAAAATTAGGTCGCTCGATCAGCAGCGGGCGACCGAGATTTCGCCATGTGGCACAACCACAGCTCATGGGTGCCCATGCGTGCACGCACGCCGGGCGATGATGCCTGTGCACATGCGCACCCGAGGTGCGATCCCAGCGCAGCCGAGGAGAGATCTTAGCCGTCCGATCTTCGATCGGACGACTCTCACGTAGCAGCCACGGATCGCACGAGAAGAAACAAGGCGGGCAGCTGACCGACGGCTGGAGGGCTTCACCGACACTTTTGGGAGTGGTTTTAGCGACGCTCTGGACGTCGCTAAAGCCCCTTCTTCTTTTAGGAAGCCCTTAACCCTATTTAAGCCTCCTCCAACCACTCATTTAAGGCATTCACTCCCCTTGCAACTACTCCACCCCTCTCTTAGGTAGCTTTAGGCCCTCTTGTAATCGTCGGAGACGACGAGCTGCCGAGGGAGCCTCCTCCACCGCCGTGGCTGCCTCGTCGCTCTCCACCCTCAACTCTCTCTCTCCCTCCCTCTCCCTTTTAAGCTTTCCATTACTTTTGTTTGAAGCATGTATTTAATGTTGTAAGCTATGAACTACAAGTGCATGATTAATGAAATTATTTTTCATTCAATTGTCACTTTAATTTCCGTTCAAGTTGCATGATCAAACAAGGAACATTCTAACCCTAATCTCTTTCTCTCTCTCTCTCTATCTCTCTCTCACTTTTCAAAATCGCATCCTTCGCAAGCAAAACTCCGCACTTTCCATGACAAGTGATAAGCAAAAATTCGATTTTCACGACTCCCTGAGACCGACACTCAGACTCACCTCCGTTTACTTATTTTAAAATCGGCGTTGCAAGTGTGACTATAACGACACTCCTTAACACACACGCACAGCAGCACGTCATTAACGCAGTCACAACTGATTATCACACAGGTAGAAAATCAGCAGGAATTCACATACATACGGATCATCAGATTCCTACCTTCGAGTCTACTCCTCCTATTCTCATTTCTGACGAGGATTTCAGTGACCTCCCCACAGATCTTCTACTTTGACGAATACCCCCGTATGATCTAGAGCCTGGAGAGGGCATGATGTTTGATTATCGTTATGAGGATCCCTATGACTCAGATTCTGGTTCTGAGATACATTTTGATCAACTCCCTCAGCAACTTCCTACTGAATTGTGGGACATGGTAAATCAACTGAATCAACATCATGACCCCCCCTCTGATTATCCTCTATTTTCCACCACCACTCCACACTTTCTTATAGCCAGACTTTTTGGAGCAGGGGTGCACAATCAGTTGGTTCGCATCTCCGGACCACTGATTTTGGGAGCATACGAGCATATCTTTCTCTTGATCTTGACGGGCTCCTATGCTAGAATTGATACATCTGATTGAGTTTTCACTTAGTTGGAAGCGTTAAACTCAGCACATATAGATAGCATCTACCCAACATTCTACCATCACCTATACATAACCATTTTTTATTTCTCTTGCATATTACATACTATCAGGTTGGTCGATGATGAACGTTAAAATTTAAGGAGCAATTCTAGGTGAATTCTACCCATTTACTCCCTATTGTACTTATTTTCGTTTATATTCATGCATGAGGACAAGCAAGAACTTAGGCATGGGGGGGGGGGTAGATACGACAAAACTGAAAATTTTTATGCCAACATTTAGGAAAACCCCAGAGTTGCATGTCAAATGTACTTTAGGATTCGAAATAAAAGAACAACCGACTCCACATCCAATGCTCGCATTGGAGCTAAACATCCACTTACAACTTACCCACTCACCTTTTGTTCTAAATTTAGGGTTAAGCTGAATGTAACCTGAAAGGGAAATTTCATAGAGTATGAATATAAGAGGTTACTTGTTTATAGCATATATACATAGTGCATCCATGAATAAGATTACCTTATTAAGAGAATGCATTAGGGATTTTATCCTCTAGTTGATTCCTGTAATTTGGAATCCAGTACAACTTTTCACACACACGTAAAATTTGCAATGGATTCATGGTGAAGGCTGATAAACATCTTTAGTCTGTCGAGAAGAAACAATGCTTCTTCTCTTGAACCCCTGGACAATGTTTTGGGAGTCGGGCAGATTTTCTTCCAAAAATCCACCAAATAGTGTGAAATGAGAGTAGAGTGTACTGGTGCTCTAAGATTAGTGCAAGGAATCTAGAATCCTAGATAATTAGGTGATGATAGTTAGAGATAAGACATAATTTTTACTCTCAGTTCCTGCGTATACATTTTGTGTGAATTTTGAGAGCCACCAAATAAGGCAAATACGCAGAGAGCGAGTTTCATAAAACTAGGGCTAAGGTGAATGGTTACAACCATTCTTTACGGAATCCTCGGCTGAAGGAGGGTATTGATGTGAAGGTCAGAGATAAACCATCTTATGCATCTCTCCTGGTGCTGTAAGTAGGCACTTCCACCAATAAGCCACCCAATGTCTCTTGAGTACCACCAATCCCTAATAATGCCTCCTCAATAAAGTTCATGGATGTGTGCTAGTTGTGTTATGTTAAAAAAAAATAAAAAAAAGAAGAAAAAAATGATGAAAAGAAAGAAAAAATGAAAAAAAATAGTAAAAGTAAAGAAAAAAGAGTGAATATTTAGTGTTTATTTCAGTTGCATTGAGGCAATACCACCAAATAAATTTGAGATCCACCAAATATGGCCTTAACCCACCTTTCTTGTGTTTCTGTCCGTCTGAATACTGGCTGAGGAATTCCGACTTAGTTTTAAGGTTACGAGAACTCAATTAAAGTGTTAATGCTAAGTGAGACCACCAAATACAAGTCATACGTGTGAATCTGATGAAATTGTGAGCTCTAAGAAAAAGAAAGAAAAGAAAAGAAAAGAAAAAGAAAAAGAGAGAATGAATACAAAGGAATCAAAAGAGAGCATAGTTTTTCTCGTCTTTCTTTAAGTTGAGTTACGTAATAATTTGGGAATCTAGATTCTATAGTACTAATCTCTATATAGCACTAACTGAGAGTGAGCCACCAAATATATATCTTTTCCCTCTAAGATTCTCTACCCAAGCTTAAAGCCAAGGTGGAATTCATAGAATATATTGAATACCCCGAGGGAAGAAGTCTGCCTATCCCATTAGAATTTTTACTAGGGGTCAAGCACAGGCTTTAGAGGTGAATTAGTTTTTCACTCCAATTCGTTGCAAAAGCTACGTAGTGGCACTTTCACGATTTTCTGGATTTCTACAACATAGGATGAAAGCAAAAAGGGAAAAATCTTTAGGCATACACTTGATAAAATAAGCAATCCCTTAGGGACCCTTCTGTGAATAATTTAGTTTTGCATTTGCTAGGGACTAGCAAGATTTAGGCATGGGGGTATGATTGTGCAGCAATCATAGGTCTTAATTGTCCAGAATTAGGCTAGGACTTAGCATAAGTTAGGATAATTCATGCATGCAAAAGCATTACTTGCATCCTTACTGCTTTCTTTTAGCTATGCATAAAATAATGCAATAATGTACTAATTAGGTGCATTATGTCAATTGCAGGTAATAAGCTGATCAGAAGCTAGATCTAAAGCTGGATCTGAAGAATAAAGAATAACTAGAGTTGCAGTAGAGCTAGAGCAAAAGACCTAGAATAAGATGTAGTAGACAATAATGTAGGGGGTTGAGGTATGCTATTCTATTTAGGTAGGAATAAACAGTAAATTATGAAGAACTTAGGACCATCCTAGCCCTAGGATAGCCTAGAAGCTTCCCCAAGCCTTAGTGTTTCTTACAACAAGATTGTGGTTTAAAAAGATATTCATTGCAGTATAGTTTGAAATCGTTGTATAAACAATTTACAATTTTATTTACTCGAAATTCAAAATATTCCGAGGTCGAACTCAGGGAGCAAATTTGTATTTTAGAAGCAAAAATCACAATCTCAAATTTTACTCGAAATATGATGTTCAATAATAATGCAATGTATATGAAATGTAAAAAGAAATAGATTCTTTTTCTCTTTTCTTCCTTCTTCTCTCTCTGTGACTTCTTCTTCCTTCTTCTTTCTTCTGCTTGGTCGCATCTTCTCTTCCTTTATTTCTTTGATTTTCCTTTTCTTAGACGTCTGATTCTGTGAATTAGACGTCTTAACTGATGGATGCTATAGTGCTTACTCCTCTGCAGTCTTCTTCTTCTTCTTTTTCTTCACTTGGCTTTCCTCTGGCTTCAGCTGCTCCTCTTCTGCGGCCTCCTCCTTGGCTTCTTCTTCTTCTCTTCTTCTTAGTCTTTCTATGTCTTCTTTTCTTCTCTATTGCGCCTCTGCTTCTCTCTTTCTTTTGCCCTTGCTTTCTCTCTTCCTTCTCTTCTTGGTTTTCCTGCGGCTAAGTCTCTGCCTCTCTTCTTTTCTTCTTCAGGTAACTTCTTCTCCTTCTTTTTCTTCTCTTCTTCTGCCGCTCCTCAGCCTTGAGTTCTCCTTCCTTCTCTTTTCTCCTTCAGCCACACCTTTCCTTCCTCTTCTTTTTCTTCTCTTCTTTTGCCTGGCTGCTCCTGCTTCTTCTTCCCTGTGCACACACACAGAAGCAAAACCTGACCCCTACCCTCCCCGCATCTCTCTCTATCTTTTTCTCTCTTAGGTTCACTCTCTCAGAGTCAATCGGGTATACGGGTTGGGTCAAGTGCGCCCGGGTCCAGGTGCATCGGCGTGGGTGGTGCGCGAGGAGTGCAGGGTAAACGAGTCAGGCAGCCAGGTCTGCGTAGCGTGGGTCGCGGACGAGGCTGGTGATTGGGCGAGGGGACCTCACCCCGTGATCTGACGCAATGAGGCTAAAACACAAATTCCACTTATATCACTCACCATGCTCGAAACTTTCCGAGGTGGGACTAAAAGTCCCACCCGCTTCGCTGGTGTGCCCGTAGCAGGCTGTCACTCAATCATAGAGGCTGCAGGTGCTTTGGCCTCCAATTGCTGGGTGTGAATTGTTCGCGAAGAGTGCCCGCGTGTCTGGGACCTGGAATCCTGATTCCTGGAGCCAAAGATGAAGCTTGCAAGCTTCTTCAAGCTTGCTCCAATGGTGGTCAAGGCACTTGTACCTGTCAACAAGAAAACGGCCTCACAGCCTTATCAGATCACTTAGAAAGCTTCACCGTGACACGGTGAAGGTGGCCCGGTGGCTGGCATGGCGCGGGGTGGCCTGAGAATGCGTGCCTAGGTCACCCTGCACGTGTGAATATGGGTATGTTCGGGGGGCGTTCTGGGTGTGTGGCGGAGAGATTGGAGTAGGGGGAAATGGTCAGTGTGGTGTTGAGGAGGTCGTAGGGTGGTTGGTGAGGTGGATGGAGGCATGGAGTAGTGGGAACACCTCGCTAGTGGTCTGGTCGGAGGTGGAGGAGGTGATGGTGGTCTGTGGTGGTCGGTGCATGATTTGTGAAATAAAAGGAGGGAAAAATAGAGAGTAGGAGAAGAGGAACTTATTTAGGGTATTTGGAGCGAAGGGGGGATGGAGGAGGAGGACGGCTCGTATGTGCCATCGTCGGAGACGAAGACCCAGAGAGAGAGACGGCGACGACGAGGAGGTCGGAGAGATGTGCGCTGGTGCGGCGCAACGCGGAGGAACAAGGCGGAGATGATTCTGCCACCGGTACAATGGCAGAGCGACGAGAAGAGGGAGGAAGAGTCGCCGGAGCTTGTGGGCTACTTGGTCGGAGAGGGAAAAGAGGAATTCTGGGGAATTCTTCGGCCAAATCAAGCTTGCTCGATGCAGAGGGATCTGGGCTTGCTTATAAAGGCACTGGTAGAAGGGTAGGCACAAGGTGGTGGCCAAAAGTCCTCACCGGAGGCATGGTCGGAGGTGATACCCATACCTCTCGAGCATTTGCATGAGAGGTATGGGGCGATTCAGGGCATGGGGAGCTGCTCATGCAGTAGGGGGTTTCGCAGAGAGCTCCCCTTTTAAATCTAGGAGCAGCTCCCTGGGGAAACGAGGAGAAAACTGCCTCGAAACCTGCCAGAGGTATGGGTCCCTGCTGCAATGGCAGATGGACCTGAACGCGAAAAGTGACGAGGAAGTTGAGGGGGTCTTCGCAAGGATTTTTGAAAGTTAGGGGCTAAAATGTAATTGGGTGGACTATTTTGCAAAGTAGGTCAAAATGGCCTTCCTTAGGTCCAAATTTTGGTACAAACCTAATTTGGACCTAAGGAATGGTGAAGTTGGATTTTAGGTTTGACCACATTTGATCGGATATTTTGCACAAAAACCTAAATTAGGTCAAATATTGGGCTTGGACCCAAATCTAGGACAAAATAGGTTCCAAAGGCCAAATTGAAGGTTCTAAACCCTAGGGGATATTTTTCCATGAATTTTAGAGGGTTTAGTTGATTTTTATCCTGCCTGGAACCTTGTGAATTTAAGTGGGTTTGTTTTAAGGTTACAGAATGTCATTTAATTCTTAAATTTTACAATAACCCTTATCTGACTGAACCATCCCACTTTTTCTCTTATTATGTCCAATTGACCTATGTCTAGACCCTGAGAAATCCCGTTGATGTACTGCAATGGTAAGATTACAGTTTTACCGTTTGTTTCATGTTTTCTTTCCATATCAGTGGTCTCTTGAGTTAGGCCTTTCTCTTGGTTATGTAAGAACTTTTATTCACTTTATTAGGTCAAAATATGCTAGTTAGGGCTCATGATGAGGTTCTCATCACTTAGCCACCCTTAGATTAGGTCACCACACCCTAGGAAACCTTAAAACCCTAATTCTAGCCTTTATCTAGATGTCCAGATGAGTTATAGGACATTTAGAACCCTTAGCCAACCCCCCTTACACCTTAAACCCACTTCTGCAGTGTTATTGGACAACCAGACACTTGGTCAGACATCCAATTTCTGCAGAATACCCAAGATAGAACACAAAATTCCTCTTGACTCCGATTGGACGTCCAGACAACAAGTCTAGACTTCTGATTTTTCACTATAAGATGTCTAACACTATTATTAGATGTCCAGAACTGCCCTCCGGATCTCTATTTTGAGATTCAAGCCTTGATCTTGGATCTTTAGGTCCCTAAACCCAATTTCAACCCCATAGGAACCTAAATTAAGGTGCCCTAACCTTAGTACAGCACCTCTGGACCTCCCTAAGGACCTAATTAGGTCCTCACTAAACCTAATTGACTTGGATCTTAGTCAATTCCATCAGCCTATTCAATTGGACTCATTGAGTCCAATTGAGCCCTGATCTCAGCACACACTATTCAATTGGACTCAGTGAGAGTTCAATTGACCTATACCTGACTTAATTGAGTTATTTTACTCTTAATTAAGTTTTCACACACTCAATTAAACTTGTATTAAGTTTAATTGCACTTTACCTTAGTGAATTAGGGTTTACAACCCTAATTTGACACCTACTTTGACCTAAACCCACTAGAACCTAACCTAATAAACCCAGCCACCTAAGTTTCGACCCACACACACCCACACACACCATCCACATGAAAAATACCTAGCCTAGAGTTCTCTAGAACTCTCTACCATGTGTTGTTGCCTTGGTTGCTAAATTAGCAACCAAGAGCCATTCAATTTTTAGATCCACATTTGGTGGATCTAAAAACCACCATCCATCCTCTCTCTCTCTCACTCTCCCATGAGCTCCCACCATAGGTCTCTCTAGAGAATTCCATAATTCTCTATAGAGCTTCCCTTAGGTCTATAAAAAAACCTAAGGGTGACCATTTGCACCCATCCACTCTTGGTTCCATTTAGCTTAGTTTCATTCCACATCCACTCCACCTCCATGTCCATGAGTAGCTTCACCATGGCCACCACCACCTCCACGCTAAGATGCTGGATCACTTCTCCAACCTCTCTCCAAGGGCCGGCCTAAGCACCATTGGCTACCCCTCCTCCTCTCAACCAACTCGAAGGCCATTGGAGCCACCTCCGAATGCCCTTATTTTTGCTAGATTAGATTATAGTTCTTCTTAGATTTACATGCTTTATTTACTACTTAATAGTGTAGTTCCTTCTCCCCCAATGATGCATGCAAAATTCCCCATAGATTCATGTATGCAGTCGTTTTCTGGTAGCGAGTAGTTTTATTTCCCTGTACAAGCATTCCTCTACCTATGCTCTACAACTCTGATATCATCATCATCTTTTATATATATAAATATATATGTTGAAAATCACCATGTGCCTAGTTATCATCTTTTGGTGTGATTGAAGTTGCATATTTTAATTACTATCTTTTGACAACTAGCATGTCGTACATCAATACGTAAATCACCATAAAACGACATGAGATTTTAAACAAGTAGAGCGAAAGAGATCCATTTCAAATCTGCATTTCCATAAATGCCTCCTAGAGATGAACGATCGGGACTCCAAGTCTCATTATCTTTATAAATATTTTTGTTGATCGTATTGCGCACTATACTACGATGCTTTTTCTAATCCAACATGCGCTCTACGACTCCCAACACCGTTGCTGGGGTGGCAACTCTTTATATGCCAAAAGTTTATCTTTTATTCTTTCTTTTGTATATATTTTTGATTTTTTTGTAAATATTCATTCTTTTATTCAAATTCTTTCTTGTATATACATTCTTTGATTCATTTTGTATATAATTTTCTTACTAATCATTTGTTGTTTCTTTTGCAGCACTGGAGGAGGAGTAGGAGTGTCTTCTTCTTGGTGGAGATCTACTTCTTGGTGTAGTCTACTTATCGGAAGAGACACTGTGGCTTCGACTCGACTTCCTGGTGGAGTCGACCTTGACCTAAAGCTGCTGTTTTCTTGCTTTTGTAAAGGCATTAGGTTTAGGTTTAGGTATATACTTAGGATTTGTGTTAGGCATAAGTTGTGAGAGCCTGTTCTCACACACCAGTTGTAATAATTTGGATTGTGGACTTGTGATTTCCATCTCTTTCTCTCATTGATTCAGTATTCCGATTCACTTTTATTTTCTTTTTGATTTGATTTTGTTTGTTGCATTACAAAAAAAAACCAAAAAAAAATCTCATCTTCTTATCTAGAAATAACATATCCATAGGCATTCCATACTTAGGTTTGCATATTTCCTACTAGATTTACTTACCTGTCAAACTTGCATCACTTGTAGAGGGCTAGAGCTCGGTACTCATTTCTAGCCTTCTTAGCACCTACCATCCTTGCATTTGACTTAAGTATTAAGACCTTATCTTTCTTTGAATTGACTAAAAAGCGAGACCTTCCTCCAAAACACTCCTAAGAACTAAAATTTAAATGAAAAAGGAGATTCAATAATTTGCTTAATACCTTTGTGGTTTGCATTGATACTCTGTTGCTTGTTTATTGTATACACACTACACGAACACATAAGGTACACAACACACGGATTTCTATCTCATCTTTCTGTGCACCCACTGGGGTCTGGATTTGCACACCAGTCTTATCTAGATTCTGGGTGGATTTAGAGATCTATACTCCATAGGTTTATCTTAGGATGCATACAATTGTATTGAGACATATGTTTGTGCACATTTATTTTTTGAAGTCATTGATTGGTCTAGATATTGTGAGATTGATTGAAATTGAGATTTCTGGTTTTAATTTGTTTGATTGAGATTGAGAGCGTACCTTCTTGTGAGTTTGTGACTGTTTAGAACGTGTTTTCAAAAACTGAACTCATGGACGGTAGGAGATCCCAAAACTCACCACTTGTACCTCCCTTGGGTGCTGATGCCCAAGCTACCTCTTCCACTATGCCTTCCACTTCCAATCCTTTACCTCCCGAGCCTCAAACACCTATCCACCACTCCATTCATCCTAAGGATGACCATGATTTTGCACAATATGAGGATTTTGAAGATCAACCTCCTCACTTTGCACATCACCTACCTCCTCCACCTCCACAGCACTTTCCACCTCCTCCATACCCTAACTTCCCTAATCCACCTCAACTGGAGAGAGGTCCACACAATCTTCAACACCTATTTCACATACAACCTTAAATGAATACACTTACACAATAGCTGCAACAGCTTACTGAAGTTGTTCATTTATTAGTGAAACCCCGACCCCAGGCTCGTGGACCTCAACTATGAGATTACTATAATCTTGTGGTTTCTCCCATTATTCCTGCGGTTTGATTTTCAGCTAGGGGTCATGCTGCTGAGTTGAAGCCAATCATCGTAGCCTTAATCCCTCACTACCATGGTCTTGCTTCTGAGGACTTATTTTAGCATTTAGAGGAGCTGAAAAGTCTCGCTTAGACCCTGGGTCTGCAGGGCCATGATCAGCACACACTTATGAAGATGTTCTCCTTTTCCCTTAAGGATAAGGCAGTCTTTTGGTATCACACTCTTTCACGAACTACACCAATAGAAAATTGGCCTTATTTGGAACATGAGTTCCTTAAGAAGTACTTCCCTGTAGGCCGCATTAACGCCTTAAGGTGTGCCATCACCACTTTTACCCAAAATTCAGGAGAACAAATGCATGAGGCTTGGGAGAGATTCCACAAGCTTCTTAGGAAATGTCCCCACCATGGTGTCCCATGCAAGTAATAGGTACAGATCTTCTATCATAGGCTCCATGATGACACAGAATTTTGTTGATGCTGCTTGTAGAGGCAATTTCCTGTGTAGAGACGAGGATTTTGCCTTTAAGCTCTTTGAAGGTATGGCTGAAAATTCCATTAACAATGCTTCGATGAGCATTTTTAATAGAAAATCCTCGCATTCCCATTCACACACCGGGGTACATGAAGTCCAATCCAACACATGCGACATGGAGATTGTGGCCAGTCAGTTGGACAAAGTGGGCTTAATAGAGAAGAAAGTAGATGAACTGTAGAAGTTCCTATCTTAACCATCTTCTTCTTCTTAGTCATCAACACATCACACTTCTCAGTTTCCTACAGGGAGGGAAACTGTGACCAATCTTTCTGTGACACCACCACCACCACATTCTGACTATTCATTGCACTATCCTTCACCACCACCATATCCTAATTCCCCTGCACTTCCAGGAGCTTCGAAGGAGCTCCATGCCATTCACAATAACCCATATTTACAAACTTATAACCCTAGATGGTGTAATCATCCAAATTTCTCATGGTCGGGAAATTCGCAAAGGCCTGATCATCAACATCCTTCTGTACCACTACTTCGAAACCTAACCCGAGCACCACCTCCACCACAACCACCGCAACAAGGTTATCCACTACATGCCTACCAGTAGCTCTAACCAAGGCCCACCCAATACTCTCAATCTAGGCCTACACGAGATAAGAAGTTGGGGACTATCATGAAAGCACTTTCTGATATGTAGCAGCAAAATATAGTTATGCAGTAAAGACAAGACGCGACATTAACTAAGATGATAGCATCACTAGCACACTTGACTGCACCTCATCAATCACACTCACTACCATATCAGACTAAACGTAATCCTAGGAATGTACCTGCCCAGAGGTATGTTCATCCTAATCCTCCCCAAGGCCAAGCACATGTCATATCATAGGCCTTACACAATTTTGATTCTTCTACACCATACTCTGATCAGCAACCACCTCTTCTTCCCAACCCTGATTCATCTTCCACATCATGACTTGCACTCATTAATTTGAAGAGGTAGAAGCTATAGATTTACTTTGATATTCTATGTACTTAGACCTTGAGCCAAGTCTTTTGATCCATATTCTTTACTTGGACTTTGTACCAAGTATTTTTATTTTGATTCTAATTTACATTGATTATTGAGTCTATCCTTATCTTTGAGATTGAAAATTTTCATCTTTTCACCATACACTATGATTTGAATCTTTCATTGAGCTTCATTGATTTGTCAACTCTCTATTCTTTTTGCTCCTACATTGTTGCACTTCTTCTGGGTTTACACCTAGCTAAGGGCATAAATCAAAGCACCCATGTGTATATAGTTGTTTTATCTTTCTTTATTTTCCTTTCTTCCTTAGGTGCCTATCCTTGCATTCTTAGTCTGCATGTATAATTATTTTGTCTTGCATTTCACTACTTAGCTCGACTTTCCACTGATTTATGTTAGATTTGAAATCGTTCGCACAGAGATTTTATCTCCTCATTACGACTTCCTTCTATCACGCTAACCTAAGTTAGTGAAAAGCAAAGCATGCATTTGCATCCATCCTAATCATTCAATGAGGACATTGATCATTTAAGCATTGGGGGTGTAAATGGTGAAATTATTTATTGAAATACAATTATGGACACACATTTAGTGTATATAATTAGTATTATTGAAAAATTCAAAAAAATTGAAAAATTTAGAAAAATTTAAATAAAAATGTAAAAAAATAAAAATTCCAAAAATACAATAAGGGACATATTCTATATTCACTATTAAGGGGAAAGCTCTATAATATTTGAGAAGGGAGAAACAAGGAACAAAAAATCTTATAAGTGTTTAATGATGATTTTAAAGTTGAACCAAAAATAAAATAAGTCTTTATGGACATTCAACCTTTGCTGGTTAGACTTTTTAAGCCACATAAGCTTGATTTACGCAAGCTCAGGCTTAATGCACTTAAGCTTTGACAAGATAAACTAAGATCTCTCCTAACTTAGGATATATTCTTGTACTTGAGTCACCAATACAGGATTCATTGGTTTGCCTTTGTTTAAGAGTCTAGGTAATCTTGGTTTACACTACACAGATTTAGGAAAGACCATATGAACTTAAGTATCAACCCTTGTGCTCATTAGGGAAGGTGGAGTCCTTACCTGCGCATGTAGGTAGACTCTTTATCTTAGTCTTTAGTCTTATGTCTAGGAGAAGCTCTTTCCACCAAAGTACCCACCCACCAAATAAGTGTTCTCCACCAAATAAAGTTGAAGGAGACATATTGACATTTGTTTTTAGAAAAGAAGAAAAATCAAGAAAAAAGCAAAAGAATAGAAAAAGTTAAAAAGAAAAGAAAATGACATTCTTTTGAATAAGTCAGTATGTTCTCCAATTTTAGTTGTAAATATTTGTTATTCCACCAAAAAGATTATTTCAGGGTGCATTACATATACCCTGAGTTTCCACCAAATATTCTTTGAGCTACAAACACAATAAGTGTAGGTTTTAAGTCTTCATTTATTTTGAGAGTTAATCTGAAAACATGAGCTAAAGTTGAGATCAACCTGGACTTAAAAAGTGAAACCCTAGATTTGAGTCTTAGCGTTCATCTAGTTAGTCTTGATTATACACTGAGCACAACCATAACCTCTTGGTTCTTGAGCTTAGTAAAACTCTCTGAGTCTTGGAAATCACACTTAAAGTTTAAGTATCAAGAGTCCTTGTTGGTCGAGAGATGATCTATTTTATGTAAGTCTTGAGTTTTGGTAGTCTTACTAAGCAACTGGTTCTCACAATAATCACAATCGACTTGCTATAGAAAATTCAGCTTAGAGATCATCTCTAAACATTTAACATTCAAAAAGAGTAAATAGAAATCTCATCACACTTATCTAGCTGATATTATAATGCTTTACACTTAATAAGTTGTTTGCTAAGAGACTAGCAAAGCCTAAGCATAGGGTTATGATGAGGTGTGGCTCATCATAGCTAAAATGCTTAAGTTAGGCTAGAAACTAGGTTAAACACTATCAAATTAATACAAGAAATGGGTTAAGTGTGGAAATTAAAAAAATGACCTAAAACACTTAATTTGTGCTAAGAATACATAATTAGGTCAATTTGATAGATTCTATACTTAAAATACACTTGGATGATCTGAATGCCAATTGAACACCAAATTATGCTTGAATGAACAAATTAATGGTTGGATTATATTCTAATATGTTCAATTAACATGCCATAAAAATTTTATTGTATTTGGACATCATTAGCACCTTGCGTTTAGTGGTTTACATATAGGTCCTTTAAGCATTCACATTCTATGCATAAAAACTTGCCAAGGACTATTCTATGAGATTTCAGGGACCGTTTTGTAATGAAATCAGCCACTAATGGGCTCCTTAGCAATTCTTCTACCATTTCATGCCAAGGACTTTTCTTGTAATTTCTCCAACACACCTGGGCACATCCTTTCTCGTTCACTATTCATCATGAAGAACATGGAGTTCCCCAGCCGTTTGTTCTTTGTGTCTTCAATCTGATAGTGGTTCTTTAGTCCACTGACTAGTGCCGATGGCCATGGTTTCATGCTCTATTCCAGTTCACATTGGATAATCACATTTCATCCTAATCAGGAGCGCACGCCTCAGCTAAATTCCTCAGCTCTTGATGCCCAACGGCATACACCTTTGATTTCTAGTGACCTTAAGCTTTAGAGCCTATAAATACTTGACTCCTGACCATGTGCAACGCTATCAGCTGCCTCCCCCCCAAAGTTGGTCCCTTCATCCACCCCTCTAGCTCTAATTCCCCTTCTTCGGTGGACGGTGACAGCGACCACTTGCTCCCTCTATTCGTTGCCTTTAGCCGCCGGCTGTTGGCCCTTGAGAGTCACCTTCATTTCCTGGAGGTTCCTCCCCTTTCATCCTCTTCAGCCACCGGCTGTTGATCTTAGGAATCCCCTTCATCCTTAGATTAGAGTTATTGTTGTCATAGATAGAATTTACTGCTTTGTTAGCTAGATTTACTTGCTTTCTAGATAGATTTAGAGTAGAGTAGATAGTATAGATCGTAATTCATGGTTTGATTTCCTCAGTTCAGGAGTAGAATAGCAATAGATGTAGTATTCCTCAATTTGCTCTCTCTGATTGATTCCAATAAGAGAGGATGATCCATTCACCCATTGTGATTTGTAGAGCTTCCCCCTCACCTCACGATTCACATTCACTGTTTTGCTCGATAATTTAAACAATAATTAACCCCATCCATCAAAGCCACCATGAGGTCTGAAGCTTCTTAGCTCTTAGGTCCCATGGTGCGCCCAATCCATTGGAGGGCTCATTTATTCACTTCATCAGATCACAAGAGCCCCCCCTGTGTTGCGAATTGATTGCAATTCACTTGATTTATTTGGATTTGGCTTTCATGCCTGATTGAGAGATTAGAGATTGAATTTGGTTCAATTGGTTTTAATCGAGTGAATTGAGGTTTTAGAGTTCTAATTGGATTTAAAGCGATGACTTTGAGGTGTTTTAAGTTGATTTTCTTTCTTAGACAAGTTTATACCCAATTTTTGACATTGATACTATTTTCCCTCTCCACCTGGGTAGCAAGAGACAAGGAAAATCCAATGCTTGAATTTGAGGCTCCTACGATGACCTAATCTATTCTAGAGCTTCGCCCAGGACTGCTGCACACCAATCAACGGTGTGTAGGTATCCTAGATGATGAAGTCATCTTAACAAGCTTAGATCAAAATGCCGAGGTAGGTGACATTTGAATTTAATCGTAGTTTATTTTATTTTTTGATAAGAGTTTTGAGTGAGATTTGAATGATCACAATGTAGGTCTGGGTTTGGTTTTAAAGTAATTAGATAGCTTGATTTGATGTCACTCCACGCTATCTATAGTGTATGGCAAGAATCAAATTAGGGTTTTAAGGCTTAATGAGCGACGAATCTGATTTTGATGAGATCACTACAACATACTTTACTTTTGTTGTCGGTTGGAAACCGATTGCAAAACCCAAATAACCGAAGCCATTAAGCGCCGCCATTATTATCGTCACTGTTTTCTTTTTACCATCTGTTAAAGGGTACATCCGTCATCAAAATAATGTTTGGCCATTGGACTGATTGGATATTTCGACGTTGTTTCAAAATCGACGGTAATTGTATTTGTCATCGCTTATGTCATAAGCGATGCCATATGTAAGTCACTTTTTCCCGCGTTTAGGTGCCCTTTCTTTATTTTTGCTATCTTTTAAGTAAATTTTCCATCTCTTACAAAAATATTTTTGCCATCACTTTTGCTTAAAAGCGACGACATACAGGTGATTGCAAAAATAGTTTTGCCGTCACTTATTTGAATAAGCGACGACATAGATGTGATGCTAAAAATAGTTTTCCTATCACTTATCCTGAAAAGCAATGGCATAAAATGAGAATTGTGAGTCTCTTGAACCTTATATGCCATTGCTTATTAGAATAAGTGATGAGAAAACTATTTTTAGTGTCACATCTATGTCGTCGCTTATTCAAATAAGTAATAGCAAGTGTATGGATTTTTTTTTTAATTACAAAATGATGGGAACTACTTACTAAACCTACTTAAAATACTTGCTTTTATAGAAAGACAAGTAATGAAAATGAAGAGAAGTTTATATTTCATAAATATAAAGTCTGGTAGATAAAAAGTTTGAAAATGAAATATTTACATAAAAAAGGTAACATGAAAAACATAACAAAAGAAAATGGATAAAAATCAAAATGCAGCTGTCCCATTGCCACCAGCTCCACTTTCACCACCCATGGAGTCGTCGTTGTCTCGTTTGTCTAGGATCTGATGAAGACAGATGCTCTAACTGACCCTTCTTCAGAAGAAGGGTTAGAAGCATCTGCAGCTTATCATCCATGGGATTCATCTTATTCTTCATCTCTACCTCTGTCTTCTCCCTCTCTGCCTCTCTCTTCTCCCTCCTCCTCTCGTCTCTATAGTGTGTCGATCTTTTGATGCGGCTGATCGACGACACTAGATGAGACGGTACCTTTCCTTCCATACCAGGTGGATAATGTGTGCCCTCCCCACACTACGAACGAAACCACCATGGTCCAGTGGCATCACTCTCCTAAATGCCTCCTATGGATCTAAAGGCTGGTGGACATTGTCGGAGGTCTCGCTAGTGGGGGGATGTCCTAAGTGTACCATTTGCTCCTAAATGTATTAAAAAATATTATTATAATATATATATACAAAGTTATAAATCTTTTGAGTTTAGGAAACTTACGTGTTTCTCCTGGTATGACTCATGAATCCACTTACGAGCACCCTCAATTATAGCCTTACTGTGGGTGACCTCGTACATATCCATCATACTCATTTCCATCCCATCATGTGTAGCTGACTGAAAATATAAAAATGATACAATTATATTAAGACAACTTAAAAATTAAGTAATATTCAACTGAAAAGTATTTTCAACACTTACATAATGGCTCCTGACCGTCTTGATGCTCCTTCAATGCAAACAATGGGTCTGTGGTGGAGTTTTAGCCCTATTGGCCTTATTTTTTCTTGCTTGCTCCTGTAGATACACACAATGATATTTTTTATGAATTTAAGATATATGAAATTAATAAAATAATTTTTAATCATTTACTAACCTCCATCTTCGGATTTAGCCAATGCTCGCATGCCTTCTTCTAATCGTCAAGCATGACATCAGAGGGATAATTCTCCATTGCCTCCTCGGGTGAATTGTAGTTTGAGAAAAAGTGAATACCAAATATAAATTATTAGAAATAATATATAAAATTATGTATATAATAAGAGTGTAAATATTTAAAAATTATTACATTTCTCTTGGTCTCCATCCTCCAATCTCTGTGGATTTTGGCGGCATGCTTAAGGATATATCGGGAAGCATTGAGGTCGTCACCCCAATTGTAATTTGCCTACATTAATTTTTTTTAAAAATATGTCAATCTTACTTTATAATAATTTTAAGATAAAGTCATAAAAGAAATAACTTTGATGAATGAAATTCCTCCAACTGACGGAGGAACTTCCTCTTCAGCTCTACGGGTACCTTTCTCCAGTCAAAGTAGAAAATGGGTACAATGGACTTAACAATTGTGCCTACTCAACTAATGAAGCCTGGGTAATTCTTCGGTTCCCTTGTGGTTCTAAGCCTGATCGTTATTCTCAGGCCCTCGGGGATACGCTGGAGGTCTAGATTATTTGTCTTCCCCTGTCCTCTTCTTACTTTACCTATGTAAACATTAATCATATTCATTATATATTTCTGAAGTTATGATAAACTTTAAAATATATAAGTAATTTACGACTTAAAGGTATATAAGTTCTTACCAAAACTTGTGCTCGCCGCTAAGGGGTCCACATAAACTGGGGACGTACTCCCCACCATCTCATCCTCTGCCTCCCCCTCCTCCTCATTTGATGCTTCATAATCTGGATCATCCTCTACTCGCTCTAGCAAGGACTGAGCAATCTCCTTCCCCTTTCCCTTCCCCCTCGCATGTAGTAAATGTATAATTTCCCTGGGTCGTACGAAACATGACGGGGGGGAGACTAGTGCAAGGGGGTGGCTGAGCCTATGGAGACGAATCGGGATGGGTGGATGGTTGTGTCTCAGGAGGACCCTTCCTTTTGGGTTTTCTCTTAAACAACTTCATCTGTAATAAGTAAAAAATGCAATAATTAATACAATTGAAAATAATTAATATATAAATCATGATTGAAAAAAGTTTCCCGAACATAAAAAAAACATTTAAAAATTTCAGCAGAGTTTCTCCTTAAATTTGGAGGTTTCTCTATAAACCTGCATATTAAAATGAAAGTAGGCACACCCCACATAAAAAAAAGTGCAAAGACAAACCACAAGAACTTGCATATGTACAACTCAACGTAAATGGAAGTTTGCTAACTTCATTAAACATTTAAAACCATTCATCCACATCCAAGGGTCATATATTAAGAAAAAATCATTCATCTAATCGCAATTCAAATGGTTTAAACACCCAATGGTTTTAAATGCAATGATTTAAAAGAAAGCCATTCATCCAATGGTTTCAATGCAAGTTGGCATATATTAAGAAAGCTTTAAAAAGATTCAAAATGATTGTGGAAACTCCAAAACAATTCATCCACATCCAAGGGTCATCCATGTAGCAAGTAATTAATCTATCTCCACTCTAGGTTCTACCTCCATTCTAGTAGTTAGGTACACTCTCACTCTCCCCTTTAGGTTCTACCTCCATTCTAGTAGTTAGGTTCTCCCCTCTTGGTTCTACCTCTAGTCTCTAGGTTCTACCTATAAGTGATGTGGCAATGTCATTTAAAAAATTTTGGCAGAGTTTCCCCTTAAAATCTGAAGTTTTTATATAAACCTGCATAGCACATAAGTGAGTACACCTCACATCCATTCAAATTAACGAAATAAAAAGCAAATAAGTGGGTACCCCCATAAATATCCAAATAAACCATGCAAACATGCAAGTGGGTATACCCCATATTCATCTAAATAAAACATGCAACACAAGTGGGTACACCCCACATCTATTCAATGAAATAAAAGATAATATGTGGGCACACACCATATCTTGCAAGAACCTATAATTTCATCCAATTAAATTTAAGACATTGAAATTATATCCCTAAGTACAACAATCTCCGAGTATGCCCATCATTGATAACTTGTAATTTGAAAAACAAAAGTAATTAAAATGCCATTAGAGTAAGAGTAACATATTTTGAACATGTGTGAGTGATTGGTTTAAGTTTTGGTATTTATAATGTATATAAAATACCAGTAGAAGTTTAAGTTTCTTAAATTTGAATATGAATTTGATATAAACAAAAATGAAACAAAGCAAAGAAATTGTTACTAACTTTAGATGTCCACATCTACTGCATTTGAATCTATATGACCTTTTTACATTAATTCTTGGTATACTTTAGACTATGAGTCAAAATGATTGCATGGTACTGTTCTTATTGGAATAACCCATCTCCTTTGGCAATTATTGGGGACATAGAAAACTTGTGCTGCTTGATATGCCAATGTGAATGATTCATCAGACTGAAGAATTTGACCATTAGGATTTAAACTCAAGAAATTGTGTTTCATGTCAATTTTGAAATCAGTGCCCTCTTTGAAAGCATCGAACTAATGACATTTAAATAAGATAACTCTGTGATCATATTTGAAGCTGATCTCCATAATTTCTTTAATTTCACCATAGTATCCATCTGGACTGGTGGAAAGATCCGAATTAACAACAACTCCAGCCTATTGTGTAACCTTTCAATCATCAATTTCTTTTATTCTGAATTTGACCCATTTATTATACACCCAGAGTGGTAATGTGCATAATGTAATATTGAATTGGCAATTACATCAAAATTTGGTACCCATCGTGGGTTCTTATCTTCTTTTAATTGATTAACTTGGTCTTTAAACCAATCTAAGAAGCCGAATTTGGTTGTCCTTGAAAGAGGTAATCATTCGAATTCCTCGTAAAATGGATCAATTTCAAGAATTTATTTTAAAATAAATAGATGTATGCAACATCTGTCATTTTTTGAAATAACCTTGTACTTTGTATGAAGAATCGAACTTCCTCTGATATCAAAAATTGACAAACATTCTTCATCACTGTCATTGTGTTCCCCCTCAGTTCCTTTGAAGTTGATTAAAGTGGTTGTCTATTTCATTCATGTACATGGAGATAAAATTTATACACTCCTCCATGAGATAGCCTTCTACGCTTGATCCTTCCAGCTTTTCCTTGTTCATAACATAATCTCTAAGCTTTTTCAAAAACTGCTTCATAGGATACATCCATCTGAATTGTATAGGTCCACCGATTCTCACTTCATTTGTAAGATGTAGTGTGAGATGAACCATTACATCAAAGCTGGGGGAAGAATCTATTCTGTCTTACAGAAAGTAATGACTATTTGTTTATCCCAGTGATCTAGCGTATCATTTTGTAGCGTCTTCAAACAAACAGCTTTGAAAAACCTGCTCATCTCTGTGAATGAATCAATAATTGGCTCTGGCAGTATCCCCTGTATCGCCAATGGAAACAATACTTGCATATAAACATGGGAGTCATGACTTTTCAAGCCAGATATCTTTTTCTGTGCTTCATTCACACATGAGAAAGCAGCGAGGAAAACCCATCTGGCACCCGAATTTCCCTAAAGAAGGAGAACAATCTACTCTTTTGGTCTTAATTTAAGCTATAAATAGCAGGTGAGAAGTAGCTATCATCCTCATTAATATGCAGCTCCAGACGTATCCTCAAACTTTTCATGTATTTTCTTATTTTCACCGTGTCCTTTGGATAGTCGGTCAGATTTAATACATCTAAGATATTATCCATCACATTCTTTTCGATGTGTATAACATCTAAATTATGACGTATTGTAAGATCTTTCCAGTATGGCAACTCCATAAAGAAAATGCTTTTATTCCAAAGTCCAGAATTCCTTGAGGCCATCTGTTCTTGTTTGAATGGCCAACCCAACCGTATCTTACCCATTTCTTATAATCTCTCCATTATAACCTAACCCAGCAACTTAATAGAATCTATAATAAGTTTATTCTTTGGATTTTTCTTTGAATACCAACACATCCTGCCATCAAATTTACTCTTGAACTGTGACATTCGCCATCTATGTTCAATAGGTAGTAATCTACAATGTCTTAAGTAATAGAATTTCTTACTTTCCAACATTCGTAGGTGATGAGTGTTTTCCATACAAACTGGGCAAGTAAGCTTTCCTTTAGTGCTCCAACTTGATAAATTTGCTTCCACCGGAAAGTTGTTTATGATCCACAATAATGCTGCATGCATATTGTAAAATTCTTTCTTTTCTGCATCATATGTCTTCACATCAGTGTACCACGACTATTTTAGTTCATCGATTAATGGCTAGAGATAAACATCTATTGCATTTCCTGGTTGTTTTGGATGGGGGATTAATAGGGTCAACATTATGAATGACGATCTCATACACAACTAGGGAGGTAAGTTATAAGTGACCATTACCACTGGCCATATAGAGTACGATGGGTACATACTCTTAAATGGATTGAATCCATCGCTTGCAAGACCCAACTGCACGTTCCTTGCTTCTAAAGCGTATGAATTATTTCTTTCGTCAAACTCTTCCACTCCTCTGAATCAGTAGGATGACGTATTCTTCCATCTTGAGATTTACAATCTTGGTGCCATGTCATCCACCATGCAGTTTTAGTTGATATAAAAAGGCGTTGAAGCTTAGATGTCAGTGGGAAGTAATAAAGAACCTTCTGAGTTTGTTTCCTCTTACTTTCATTTTTACCTTCCTTATATCTCTCTAGTCCACATTCAGGACAATTGCTCAAGTTTGCGAATTCATTTCTGAAAAGAATGTAGTCATTCGAACATGCATTGATCTTCTGATAGTCCAAACCGAGCTTACAAATCTATTTCCTTGCCTCATACAATGAAACCGGAAAACCATTACGGTTATTCAACAGTTCAGTAGTAAACTGAAGTATTTTTGACATGAATTTAGCATTAGCTCTATTTGTAGCCTTCAGTTGAAACATCTTCAACAAAAATGACAACTTAAACATTTTTGTAACGCTAGGAGCAATAGGATCCTCAGTCACCTTAACAGCACCATAGAATGGATCACAACTGAATGGATCTTTCTCATCTGTATTTATATCATCTTCTGCTCTCATCTTGTTCAACATTTCTTGTATTTCTTCACCTCCATTATCAGCAATTTCCTCATCGATCTCTTCGTCAATAGTGTTTTCATTGTTTATGACTTTCTCAGTCAACTCCTCTCCATGACCTATCCAAGTAGTGTAATCCTGTCACCACCCATTACAAATCAATTGCTCGAGCACAGTATTATGATCATGCAAGGAACCATTCAAACATCTTCTGCATGGGCAGAAGATATTATCAAGTTGACCTCTTCGCTTAAATATCTTCCTATCATGATCAAAGGCCCAATCGAGGAATGAAATTACTCCATCCTTATATTTGGTGTAATTTGAACCACGCAATCCAATCCAAGATTTATCCATTATAACCTAAAATTTAATGTAAACAATTCACTTATTAGGAAAGGAAATGACTAAATGATGTGTATCTTGATTAAGATTTTCACTTTATAGCCCATCCTCAAAGATTTGATCACAACTTAGGTTTGCTCATTACATGTGACCTTAGTGCGGTAAAATTTCAGCATCATCTCCCAGCAGTTCTCCAGTATACCCCCCAATACAAACCTTAGCTAGATTTCCTTTAACACCTACTTAAGGGTACCGCAGGAAACTAGATAAGATTAGTTGGTATACTAGAGTAGAGTAGGAAGAAGCAACCGAAATTTCACTGCACAAGGTTACATGTAATGAGTAAAACTAAGTTGTGATCAAATCTTTGAGGAACTTCTTTACTTCGATACTTCACCGAGCTAAAGTTGATCAAGTCTTATGGCATGCTACAAAGACAACACATCATGTAAGTAAGTGAGGTATACATACACTTCCTGCATTGTCCGCATAACATGATCATAAGTCTCGACAAGTGAGTAATTTGGACACAATTTGACTCGGAGGACTTTTACCCTAGGGGTTAGAATACCTAATGTTTGGCCTCGTGTGCATATATCTTCTTTAGCAAGTGTGTGTATCTAAACAATAACTAATTTGAACATTAAATAAATTCACCAAAAAACTAAAATATCATTTAATTAAATTAAAAACATTGAATGTAAATATACCTCTAACTACTCAAGCCTCCGAGTGTACCTGACATTGATAACCTGCAATTAAATGTTATAAGAGATAAGGAGGGGAGGGGGACAAAGGATGATGCCATGGTTAAGGTTTTGGAGGAAAAGGATGGGAGTGGTGTTGGAGGTGAGGAGGGTGGGAGTGGTGTTGGAATAAGGGGAAGTGGAGTGGGCAGGGGGATGGGGGGTTTTAATGGGAGGAGAGGTCGTGGAGGGGCACTGCGGTTGTGAAACATGGCAGGTAGGGGGTTCTAGAAAGATCCATGGCAAACAGTACCATCGCGCTTGTATCGTGGAACTTCCTGTAGTCCTCCAATTCCCCAACACTCCCATTCTCCTCGACCCCCACAGGGTAGTTGACCAAATGCACCTTTCCCATATCCATCACTTTCTTCCCACCATACACCCTCCACATCCAGTCCCCAATCTCCCTCTCCCTCCTCACATACTCCAACCCCTCTAGCCTCCAAAACACCTTCTCCGCTCCCCCCATGTGCTCCCCCGATAGCCCCAACCTAAACCCCCTCACAACCCCACCACCACTCTCCCAACACCCGACCTCGATCTCCGTGTCCCTCCTCCCATCCATCAACCTCTGGTTTAAGTTGGCCGACCCTACCACCACGTACTCATCATCCACTATCATCAATTTTGAATGCACGTATATCATGAATCTTTTATTCCCCTAGGCTCGCCCGTAGTTGCTTTGTCGCATGGGTGGGCTGGCAGGGATCATCTCCTTGCCTCTGTCTGCCTCACTATTCGCGAGGCAGAAGATGTTCAGGTAGTCCCTCGGGTGGGAGCGTTAGCGGATGTCGCTCAGTGCCTTTGCTATTAGCCTGTACATCATGGACATGGTGAGCCTCGTCTAGTGCAGCATCTCCTGCACCACATTAATCTATCACTAATGGGGCCACAATTCTACTTTATTAGCCGTACTAGCTTATTCTCATTCATACATATACATATAAGTAGCTATACTACCTAGGTTTTAACTCCTAGATTCTAACTAGGTTTTATGGGGTCCCTTAGCTCCTTAGAACCTATAATTGTAATTCAAAGATTCTCCAACACTATGGTTTAGAAACTACATTCCTAAACTGTTGGTTCATCTAAGCACCATTTAGCTTAATAGAAGGTCATCCAAACCATCATGAGTATTGAAATTTGAAACACACTTTGGTTTTTTTCCTAAACATATGATCCCCATCATAAAAGGTCATTCCATGCTTTCAACATTTGCACATTTCCTTAGGTTTATTCCTAGGCTTTTATGCAATTTTAACATTTGAAATGATATCCATATGCCCTTCAATACCCTCCCAAAACCCCAAAATTCATGCCATCATCTTATCCTTGAAAGATGATGATGATGAGGAGGGTCTCGGCAGGAGGAGGGGGTAGCAAAAGGGGTTGGGGAGGAGGGCAGTAGGAGGGGGAGGAGGAGGGGCAGGGGGATGGCAGGAGGAGGAGAGGAGGAAGGGGGCGGCAGGAGGGGTTGGGGAAGAGGAGGAGGGTGTCAATAGGAGGGGGAGGAGGAGGCTATTGGTAGGAGGAGGAGGAGGACGATAGGAGGAGGAGGAGGAGGAGAGGAGGAGGGGGGCAACAGGAGGGGCCAGGGAGGAGGAGAAGGGCATCATGAGGGGGAGGAGGAGAGGAGGAGGGGGGTGGCAGGAGGGGCCGGGGAGGAGGAGGGTGGCAGATGGGGGAGGAGGAGGAGGATGTCGACAGGAGGAGAAGGAGGAGGACTGCAGGGAGGAGGAGAGGTGGAGGAGGGCGGGGATGAGGAAGAGGAGGAGGGGGAGGGAGGTGGCGAGGAGATACTTGTAGAGGATGAGGACTGCCAGCGACTGACGGAGGACGAGAAGCAGTGCGCAGACGATGGAGGGCGATTGTCGAGGAGGATCAGGAGAGGAGTGCAATTTGGGTTAGGTTGGGGAAGATGAACAGTGATGGGAGGTCGACGCTGCACGCGATAGATGAAGCGATCTACGCCATTGGTTCTATTAGCAACTGATGTTAAAGGATAACTTCAATCCCTCCTCGATTGCACCCAAAATTTGGCCACTAATTTTAACCTACTTTTCTCCATCGCTTATTCCACTAATCGAAGGCAGAAGTCAAAATTAAACAACTAGTGCCACCCAAATTTTAGGCACTAATTTTAACCAATTTTTCTCCGTCGCTTCTTCCACTAACAGACGGTAGAGGTCATAATTAAAAAACTAATGTCGCCCAAATTTTAGGTTCTAATTTTAACCATCTTTTCACTGTCGCTTCTTACACTAACCGACGGCAAAAATATATTTGCAATCACTTAATCAACCGATGGTAAATATTATGACCACCATGCGCCCATCGCTTTCTTCTAATTGATGGTAGGTCGAGTACAGGCCTTCACCGTCGCTTATTTGAATAAGCGATAGTAAAAATATTTTCGCTGTTAGTTTTAGACGGCATATCCCATTTTTCTAGTAGTGGATCTAGGACCTCTGGTGGATATTTATGATATTTTGGAATAGAATTTTAATTCTTCAAATTCAATTTGGAATGTATGGCTTCACTAATCAGGTCCCAGGTTGTTTTTGGAGTTTTAGGCATCAACATGAGTTTTAATTATCCTGATCAAGATTTAAAGATGATTTCCATTGGTTGAAGGATACAATGAAATGTTCTGAATGATGTTTTGCATTTTAATTTGTTGTGAGATACATTTGTCAGTTTTAGTTGCTGTCATTTTGGATGAACTGAAAATTGATTGTGAATGAGATTTTAGGAGGTGTTTTGTTACCCTTTACTTAGAATGATTTCACTGGAGTAGACCTTTCATACATCATCCCTAGAACATTTAGCAGGTTTTGGAATTCATGAATTAAGCTTTTGAATGTTTTGGATTAGCAGTCTCAGTAGATTTGGGTTGTGTTTGGATTGTAACAGCAAATCTATGGCTTGAGTGGAGTATTTAATTAAAATATTGAAGTAGATCCTGATGTTAGGAGTTTGTATAAGCCTTCTGAGATTATGTAATGTGAGAGCTTGAGATTAGAAGCATTCGTGTAGTGGTAATGTATGTTAATTCAAAATATAAAGCTTGTAATTCTAGTCTAGAACTTTCTGTCAGCAAACTTCAACTTTGAAAACTGTAAAACAATGCTCCATTACTGGTTTTAATGCTCAAATCTTGTTTTTGTGCTTAGACTTGATGTTTAAATATTATAGAAGTGTCTTAGAAGCTTAGATTGAAATTTAAGGCTTTGAGTTCATTGTCAATTTTTCATAAAGCCCTATTTTGCCCAAATTGTAAATATAGAAAAAGATCAAAATAAAATAAAATAAAAGTGTCTTGAGTTAGCTTACGTTTAATTTTAGGTGTGTGAGTCATTAGATTTAAGTTTTGAGTCAAGTAGGTAGGAGAATATACCAGTAGAAGTCTAGATCTTTTATTAGTTTAGAAATAAAAAAACAGAAAATGAAAATAGAAAAAGAGTCATTCTTCCCTTATCTTTATAAAACACAAAAAGAAAATACAAATATGAAAAACTTCAAAAATACCATAAAAATACCTTTTTATATAGTATTTATACTTGTAAATAATACTAAGTTAAGTGTAAATAGTATCTTATATGTATATAAAATATGCATATAACTAATATACCTATTCTATTTACTTAAGTAGATATTTATATTAAGTTATGCAATATTTATTATAATAATATAATTATATATGTTTATTCACATTATATGTATATAATCCTTATGTATTTATAAATAGCTATGTATATATTTATAAACATAATTATAACTGGAGAAACAACTTAAGGTAATTATTATGCATAGTAATATACACTTATATTTATTTATTTATCTATATATTGTACACATTTATATTTATAAGTTAATTAAGTATATTATTAAGTTAATATAATTTAAATTATTAAATTAATAATATAATGACATAAATTATGTTGTATTGTTGTATATTATAGTTTAAAGTATTTTCAATATATTTATAACTTATTTGTAGTATTTATGCTGTATATATATGTATAATATGTAAACCATGTTTTTAAATGTGAATAATTACAAGAAAATGAATAAAAATAAATTAAAAATCTGTAATTATAAGTTAATAATGTAAAGTAACTAATTTATAATTCAATTGAACCGTTAATTTATTAATTTATGCTTTAATTAAGAAAGTAAACCTAATTTAAATGTGTAATTATTCCTAACTTTCATGAATTTTGAAATATATTTATATATTTAATTATTGTAAAATAACTGTACTAATAAGTAGCCTTATGTATTGACTATATGTAGATATAATTTAATTATAAAATAATTAATTATTTAATACTGTAATTAACCCTTAAACATGGCTGGAAACCACGCAGATGCACGCTATTTAGCACTTAAACTTAGTCTCACATTGTGGGCGTGCATGCACTTGCTGTGGTATTTAACTAATCACATCATAGGATAAGGTGTCCAGTACGGGGGTCAGATACCCATTCACCATTCATTTGACCATTGATTCAAGAGAGAGAGAGAGAGAGAGAGGTTTGGCTTGGGAGCTGATGGCCTGGTTGGGTCGAGCAGTTCTTGTGGGCCTATGTGGGCCCAAAATTATACACCAATGCACTAAATAAAAAGTAGGGCCCACATAGTAGTGGTCCATGCAGCCCCATGAGGGGCTGTTGATTATGCAAAAAGTGGGCCTAGAAATCAATAATTTTTTGTTAAGTATGAGTGTAAGTAACCTAAGCGTTAGCTCTGTGAGTTGAGTGTGTTAAATGTGTGTTTGAGTGTGTATTAGAATTAATATAATTAGTATATATAGTAGTTTAGTATACATGTATATATCTATATGTAAAGTGCATATATTATATACTATATACATTCTTTTTGCCTTATTTTTGTATATAAATATTTTTAAGGCTTTTTAGTGATGTTTATATGTGTTAGTGTACATAGTTTATATATGTTAGTATAATATATAGCATATGTTAGTATAAATAGTCTTTTTGTGCTCATATTAAGGCATTACTTAGATATTAGTGTACATAATTAACCTAGATTAATTTAGAATAGTTTTTGATGCCTTTATACCTGTTTATATCTTTGAGGCATTGTCATCAACATTAATTCATTCATCATTGTACATAATTGATTAGATTAGTTCATTTTTTGATTCTTTCATTCATTATTCATTCATTTGTAAATAAACTTAACATTTTTGGAATTAAGGATGATTTTTGGATAATCGAGAGTGTTGTATATCAGTAACTACCTCCCAGTGAATGACCTGGAATAAAACTAGTAAATGTTGTATATAAATAAATGACATCCATCTGAATTGTAACACTATACTATGACATAATTAATTAACCCTAATTAATAGGCAGCCTAAATGGTACATTAGTCCTGGTGGATCTGATTGATCTTTCCAAAATGATAATCATGAAAAGTTGTAACTTGATGGTGTAGGGTAAGCCCAAATGGTCTCCAGTAGGTGTTTTCTTGGATCTCCATATAGGAGGCTTGGGTAGGTGCAGAAATTATGTAATAGCTGGGAGGGTAAGGATTATCAAGTGTCAGGAAGGGATTAGGGGTTTTTAATGGTATTCTAGGTGTAGACCTTAGGATGCTTAAGTTAATTTCACTATTTAGATTAGGCTTCCTATGGGTTTCTCCCCAATTCAAAGATTCTTTCTCAATTTTATGCTCTTGTGTCTCAACCTTTGGGACTGAATCCAACCATCTTGAATGTGGTCCTGCTGTTTACCCCTTGATTGAACCTCAATCTCCAATAATTCAAGATGAGGGGTTTGTTGGGTTTTTGATTTATCAGGTAAATCCTCCAACGAAGTTTTGAGTTCATGAATATCTTTTTCACAAGGAGAGTCCTCATCCTGATTTTTGTAAGTAGGTTGCGAATCATTTATGTCCTCGATTATGCTTGCAACCTCATGATTTTCTCCTTGAGTTTGGGTCGAATTGGCCATTATGGGGGTTTCCATGATGTGTATGGCCATAACTTCTATTCTACCTAGCTTGTTGATTGAACCACACATGCTTATGTTTTTCTTTGATGTGTCAAAAATATTAAGTTGATTTGTTTGATTCCTTGAGGCAATCTCTAGGTTTCCTGATTCACAATTAATCTTTGCCTTTGTGGTAGCCAGGAAAGGTCGTCCTAAAATGATCAGGGTGCGATTGAGTTGTTTTGGTGCTTCCATGTCAAGGATCATAAAGTCAACAAGATAATGAAAATCATTGACCTTGACCAAAACATCCTCCAGAAGACCCTTAGGTGTTGTAATTGATCGGTTAGCCAATTGAAGGGTTATTTCAGTGAGTTTTAGGTTTCTTTGACAGAGTTTCTCAAAGATTGTCGTAGGGATCACATTGGTGGGAGCACCTAAGTAAAGGAGGGCTCAATCAAAAGTAATATTACCTATGGTACAGGAAATGAGAGGGGCTCCCGTGTCTTGGTTCTTCGGAGGTGGCCTGTTTAAGATTAATGAGCTAGTTTGGTTTGACAAAGCTAACTTCTTAATATTTTTAGATTCCACCTTACACTTTTCCATATATGAACTCATCACAGATCCAACATAGACAGGAATGGATCCGATAGTCATGAGGAGGTGATTATCAATTTAAATCTTTGTAGCATGAATATTCCTTCCTTAAGTTTCTCCTCAGGCTTTTTCTGTTTGCCCTTACAACAATGCCTTACTCCAAACTCAAATTCAAACTTAGGTTGTCTTTCAATAACATTTTTGTTCGAGAGTTTAATTTGCTTATTATGGGTCCTAGGGTTGGTAGCATGGGGTTGGGTGGAACCCTTAGATTTATTATCACTACTTGAGGTGATGGTATTTGCATTGGCATAGTATTGCTAGTTGGTTCCTTGAGGAGGGTTGAACAAAATAGGTGGCTCCTAGTTAGTTATGGTGGATGCTTGGTTAACTCTCAAAGGGGTTGGGGTAGCCTGATAAATCGCATGGGCTTGAGCTTGTGGCTCCCCAACATTACCGAACCCTTGAGGCCCAATGCCTCGATTCTATACATTCCTTGAGTTCGGTACGGATTGGAATGGCAAAGATCTGAGTTTTTGGGAATTAACATTAAGCCTAGCCTACAGGGTGACAAGTGAAGCCTTCATTTGTTGCATCATTCGGACCATTGTCCCTTGCATCTCTACCATCTTCATGTTCAACTCAGCCTACCCTGCGAGTTGTTAGGCATTCCAAGTGGGCTGGTTAAGCTGATTCTATGGGGCATAATTGTATGCCCGACCTTGACACATTGACCTTTCGAGTGCGGGGTTTCCAACATTCGGTCAGGGTTGGGTTGATTGCCTCGGGTTCTTCCAAGAGAAATTAGGGTGGTTCCTCCAACTCAGATTATATGTGTTTGAGTACGAGTTGGATCTAATGTTCTCTTGGATGGCATAAACATCCTCATAAGATGAGAATGAGGGGTAAGAAGAGTCAGAGTAACTAGGATCAAAGGTCCTAATTTGGAACTCGAATGGTTCCTAATAAGTCTAGCTCATAAGCTAAGCTGACTCTAAGTTGTTCACAAACTCCCTTCTAGTAGGAGTTTGGTGAGAGGAATATCTTGTCCCTTGTTTGTATGTGGACCTAGATTGGTTTCTAGATTGGTGAGTGATGAATGTGTTTCGCGTGGTAGAAATTGGGGTTTGAAGGAATCCGTCGTCGTAGTCGCAAAACTCGTTATCAAATACAATTTTATCAAAACTCTAAGGGAGTCCTAGGTCCAACACAGTGAAGCAACATTTACTTTGCTTGAAAACTACGCTTCGTTTTGTTCCTTTTTGGTATTTTGAGGTTTTGTTATTTTTTTGTGTTTTTGAAATAAAAAGACAAGCAGAATAAATTCACAAGAGAGATGGAATCAAATATGATATATTTCACAAATGTTAATTACAATGATCTAAGAAAGGATAAAAGAGAAAGTGGTGAGAAGGAATCTCCCGAATCAACTGTTCGGCGAGACGACGACACCTGGTGGAAGCTTAGATGAAGGAGTTGAGGAGTGGGATGACGGAGGTGAGATGCAGGAGGACGTCAGGTAGAGGAATGCTTCATCGAGGCTCAGGAATGGAGGTGAGGAGGTGGAGGTGATCTACTACCGGAATGGAGGTGGGAGAGTGGCTCCAAGGTGACCTATGAAGGTGATGGGATGAGGGACGAATATTTGGTGGGATAAAGGAATGCTACACTAATAGGAGGCCTTTGGAGCTTGAGAGTAAGCTCTAATGGAGCTTTGGTAGGCTACTAGAGCTTAGGAGTACGTGAGAGTAGAGTAGGTAGAGATGGTTTGGAATGGGGGGGCAGGGGTGTTTATATAGTGGTGGAATGGAGGTGGTTTGCATTCAAGAGACTTTAGTGACATTTATGACATTGCTAAAGACCCACTAGAGATGTCGCTAAGCACTGACACGCCTTGGCTGGCGCTCAGATGCTTGGCAGCAGCTGTTGTAGGGAGCGGTGATTGTTGGATCAGGCGTGGACAGCTGTGTTCGCGAGATGAGAATCATACTCTCCTGCATTTAAAATCTGCACCGCTGGCGCGCACGTTGACACCCATCAGATGAGGCATTGCATGGCCAAGGCTCGCCTGCAGATCGCTCACACTTTGATTTGAATTGCGCTCCTCGCACGATTGCGAGGATCGGACGGCAGGCACCGCTCCCGGTCATCTTAAATGCACGCCCCAGATGGCACGCATGCGATCTGGCGTGCGCCCTCGCGTTGGTGGGCGGTGTCAGATGGCCAGTGGAGAATCTTGACTGCTCGATCAAGATTGAGCGACCCTATTACAGCTAGCACTGTAGCGGATGTGGCGAATTGCGGCTCGAACTGGTGCTCGCTGTTTGAGAGCACTCGTCTTCTCTGTTGCGCCAAAGCGATGCTTTGTCGAGTGGAAGGCAGTGCGGTTGCGTGCGCCTTGACCGTTGGATGAAGATCCAACGGTCGAGGTACATCCTTGCTTGGGTCGAGCATGATGTCTCAGGTGGGGTGGGCTGGCTTGGATGGCGTCATGTGGCACCATCTGGGTCATCCATCTTCATCTTCTTGTAGAGGGTGCTACGGAGCTCTAATCTAGGTGATTTTCACGTTGATGGACTGCAATCGTCACTCCGGATTCATCCGAAGCCCGTAAAGATGTCGCACTACCTCCTGGCCATGTAAAATGGAAGAATTAGCATACATAATACACAACTATCCTAAATGCCATGCAATGGATGTTATGCATTATTTATAGCATGATATGCAATGCTAAGTTTAGGAATTATCATAAATAAGCATTTTATCATGAATTCATATGTGTTTATCATAAAGTCATCCAATCATCCAACTTTTTGGCCACTAAGTCCACCTTATCAAGTTTATTGCAAATTAGCTCCATATCAAAACTAGTCGAATACATTTGTACTTCATTAACATTCGACCTAGGTTGAATCCATTTGTACTTCATTAACTTTCGACCTAGGATGTTGGGATTTGCTGAAAATATCCATAGAGGGGTGATTGATTGAATTCTTTCTCATTTCCTTAAATAATTCATATGCACTATTAGATCCTTATTGAGGAAATTGCCTCCATAGGAAGCATTCACGTGATTTCTTAGCTATTCAGACAGCTTGTGGTAAAATACCTACACGATTTGCCACTTGGGCACATTGTGGTGTGGACATTTCCTAAGTAGGTCTTGGAATCTCACCCGAGCCCCATAAAAGGTTTCCCCAATTTTTGGGCAAACATGGTGATTGCCTGCCTTAATGCATTAGTATGCCAAACTATGAAAAATTTCTTAGGGAAGGCACTTTCAACTTAGTCCAATTGTCAATTGGTGTTCCCATGGTTCGGTACCAATAGGTGGCTTCATCTCTAAGTGAATGGGGGAAAAGTCTCATCAACATCACCTCTTCTTCTATATTCCAGCCCTCGGTTGTTTGTACTAAGGTGGTAAGGTCTGGCAAGTGCTGGAATGGGTCTTCACTAGCAAGCCCATGAAAGTGTTTAATTAGGCTAAGGACCTGGAGCTTGATTTCAATGTCTCCATTTGGGATGATAACCCTTGGTCTCTCCTCATACGTTGAAGGATCATAGAAATCCTTCAAGGGCTTGGGTGCTGGCAGGTTCATTATATTAAGCCAAGCTTGAATTTGTTGCAGTTGCTCTAGTTGACTTTGGATAAGCTCACCTTGGTTAGGAGGTGGTGGTGGTGGTGGTGCCTTGTTGTCAGCCATTGGATCAGCATGATTGAAGCTCAATCATTTCCTAGTGTGACATTCTAAAGGTCCTTCAAGTTGAGGATTTACTGACCTCCTATCATGCATACAACTTTAGAAGAAAGGAAGTGTCGAGGAAAACAACAGAGAGAATATGTGTGTGCACAATCAATAAATACAGCTCACTAGCCCTATTGGTTGACCCCAGGACCTAAAATCTAAAAGGAGAGAATTAGTTTGACAATAATTCCACCTATAGCTCTTAGATTGATTTATCCAGGTTAAGTACGAGTGTGTTGAGGAGAAGGTTCTTTCCAAGGCTCTTACCCTAGGTTCCTTGAATACCCCTCAACCACATTCATTTGACACTAACCTGCAGCCTAGACACCAGATTTGGTTCAAGAGATCAAGGTAAATTATTGATCAAGTCTCTTCAGACCTTTAAAACTTCACTCAATCCTGCCTAGGGCACATCTATTCTATTTTAAGTTAGGCTTAGGTTGTATTGTACACAAGATATTTGAACAGGCGTTAGGGGGGTTGGTGCCCTTAATTAGTCCAATTTATGTATATGTGCAAAGTGGAAACCAATCCAAACAAGGTGCTTTTAAAATTTTCCAATGTCTTTTAGGGTTGGATCCTTGTTTCTCCAAATTTTAGGGTTCAAATTATTGAGTTAATTCAATCAAGTTCATGGAGCACACCAGGTTTTGAAAACATGTATGAAAGATATGCTTCCTTTCAATTCAAGTAGATGTGGTGAACTTTAGAAAATAATTTGCACCCTACAAGTTGAAACCCTAACGTAGGCAACTTCTAAAATTAATTGATTTTATTTATGAGTGGTGCGGCCCAAACAATTTAATCACCGACTTCTAGGCACCACTCAAGCAATCGAGTTCAAATTATGTGAATTCAGCTAATTAAGAACCCCAGAGAAGGGTTTTAAGAGAAAGAAATACTTTTTTTTTTTTTTAAAAGGGGTTCCACTTATTGGGTTTTCTTTACCAGCACCATCTATCGCTTCGGCTGCTCCCACTGGGCTCCTACTCGATGTTCCTGCACACAAATAGGTAAACAACAACAAAGTGAGGTTAGAAATGATAGATGCAACTACGTATAGAAGCAAGAAACTAAAGTCCGTTACCTTATCGACAACAGTGCTAGAATGATACGTGAAACTTTGCTAAGAATAAGTTTTGAAACCACGTTGTTGTAGTTTGCAAAAATTCATGATCACATAAAATAATAAGAGGTGAGTCCGAGTTGAACACGGGGAAGCAAACTTGCTTAAAATCTTGCACGATTATTTATTTTTGGTATTTCATAGCTTTTGTAATTTTTATGATTTTTTTACATAAATGAAATGAAGGTGAGAAGCAGGACAAGTTGTATAGAGCATGCAAATAAAAGGGAGGGAGAGAGAAAATTGTATTATAAAGTTGAAATGATTATTATAAATTAAAGAAAATACAATAAAAATAAACAAAATAAAATGAAAGAGAGGTAAGAAGAGTCTCCCAAGATGGTTGCTCGGCGAGATGACTTGCTCGGTAGTGGCTCGAAGACAGAGGTACGGAGGTTGTACGACGGAGGTGACGATAGGAAGAAGACATGTAGAGGAAGGCTTAGGCCAGGTGTTTGGTGGAGTATGGGGTAAGGGAAGAAGGTCCTAACTAAGGTGCAATGGAGGTGAGAGGATGGAGGTGATCTTCTACCTAGAATGGAGGTGAGAGGATAGCTTTAGGAGGCCCTATGAAGGTGGTGAGAGGAAGGTCAAAGGGAGGTGAAAGAGTGGGATTAGTACATTCTAAAAGGGTGCCTACGAGCTTGGGAGGGTAGGTTGGAGCTTTGGTAGGTTACCTTAGCTCTAGTGAAGGTGGAGAATGTGTAGGTAGATATGAATGGGCAATGGGGGGTATGGTGCTATATAGGTGAAGGGAAGGAGATGGTTGGCTGGTCAAATCACGTAATTTGCATGCCTGGCACATGCAGAGGAGTTAGCGCAATAGCTGGCATGCGGCACTGCTGGTAGTTGGGTGAGTGGAGCGGGTGCACAGATCACATGCAGGTGGTTGATCATGCATGGATTTCACGCTTATATCATGCACGCGCATGGGATGGAGTGCAGGTTTAGTGGGTGTGTGAGATGAGGTTGGCTAGTATGCAATATGCGAGTGTGTGTTGCACGGGTGAGTTGGCATGTGCGTTGGTGGCCTTTTGTGAGTGGGGCACGCATGGACTGCTTGCTTGGCGTGCAGTACCCTCGTGGGTTGCTTGTTAAGCTTGAAAGTATTGTATATGTGGTTGTCTTTTCCTGAAATTTTGCAGAGAAGTTTGGATGGGTTTGGGTTTTCTTCAGGAGCACGGGGTTGGAGTGTTGATGGAAAAATTACACCCAATCCCTCACAACTTGGCAAAATTACATTTTATCCTTCCTAGGATGTTTCTTCTCCAACATCTCCTTTATAGCCCTTTACTCTCAAAGTTCACCCCTGCATTTTATTCCTACATAAATAAAAATTATTATAACATATACAAATTATTTATAAATGCAATTATGAGCCTAATATGCCTAGATTGATTATAATGCACTATTTGCAACCTAATTATGCTATGTTGAATTATCCAATTTAGACATCTTAATCGTATTAACTATGTTGTTATCAGGACTCCCAATAACTTTTCCTTATCCTCCATAGTTGCATCTTGCCATAACATCTTTCAAATTTGTTTATTTATAGCTAAACTATATAAGGGAAGTTCCTTTATTTTCTCTTGTTTCTATTGATGCGTAGGTTTCATGTACAACTCCTTGGTTTGCCTTCCTGCATTGTCTTGATTTATTCATTTGTTGGAGTTAGTTGGAGTTCCACGTTGGAGTCTACTATGAGTTCACTAGCCTTCATTTCTCCCTTGACCCTATGCTTGATGTTAATTCACTTCCTATTCCTCCTTCCTCTCTCAAATCCTCCCCAATCTTGAATCTCGAAGCCTGACATAAACATAGAGTCCTTCCTTTTCCTCAAATGTTTAGTTAGTGATTGGTTAAAGACATCAGCTTGATAGCATATCTCCCATCAGAAATGTTCATTGGCTATTATAGACATCCCTCAAGTTTAGATGCCTGAAGGTTACTTTTTTGATCAATTAATTGACTAAAAGGGTGGATTTGTAGCTCATGATTACTAAACGTATAGGTTACCCTTTTTCTTTCATCTTTAGGGTTCTAACCTTAGTCTTTAGGCATCTAATAGTGTATCATCCTTCCTCTCTTCATTGGAATTTAAATGTTTCTTCCCCATTTCTCATCTTTCATAAGATTAAGATTATTAGCATCCATTCATTTTTCCTAAATTTCATATTAGCATATTCATTAGGACTTAGAGTATCATATCATCCCTTCTTTTAAGAAATTTCATCATTGAAGTTTGTCATTGGTATCTATTATTATTGTTACCTCATGTCAATTCAATCCTGCTCAAGATCTTTAACTAACCATTTTCTCCTTTGGTATAGTGGTCATATCGACCTTCCTTCAGCTTGCATGTTTAATAAAAAATAAATGGTTTCAAGTCCATGTTTGTTCTAAGCTCTATTCCTCAATTGATATACATACGCATTTAGGCCCTCCCACATATTATACTCATAGTCACAGGTTACCATACCACTATGGGTTCTTTAACTAACATTTCATCTTCAAACAACTGCCAAATTTAAACTACTAGAGTTAAAAGAAAGTAGCAATCAAAAGAAGGAATAAAATTTGTTCTACAGGTTGATTTGTGCAAGGCCATAGGCAGCCTAATTGAAGTACATGTCATCTACAAGTAGAAATAAATATCCAGTATTTTCCTTCTTATCCGCTATAATGATGGCAACACCCTTCCTTATTAACCCTTTCTTACTCAAAGTGGTCCAACAGAATCAAGAGATGTTCAAGTGAACCTTGGAGTGCCTCGTGTGAAGTCCTCATGTCTCGAATAAGGTACTCATACACTTGAGATTACTTCTTTAGAGTGAGCTGTAAGTCAATTGTCTTCTCCTGCCTTATTCAATGGAAATTTGATGGTGATAGGGTTGATAACACAACCAATTAGGTTAAGGATCCCATGGCAGCTCTAGTTGTTGTTATAGAAACCATCTCATTGGTTCCCATAGTTGTTCCTCTGATGTTGGCTCTCCTCCTTCAAGCTATTTTCCTTCCTCACGTCCTCATGAAAGCCTATTTATTTGAGGGTATGCTTAGTGACACATTAACGAGTGTTGTGTGGGCCTAGTATCATTTGGGGTAGAAGGACATTATGCCTAAAAGGATGGGTCTCGAGTACTTAGGCCTAAATTTTCTAGTGCATTGTTCATCCCTTATAAGGGGTCATGGACAAGATGAGTCCTGAGAAATGCATTAAAATTCTAATCTATAATTGAAATTCAATTCCAAGATATGAACCACTAATCAGATAGTACGAGTGAAGAGAGAACTATCAAGAGATTGTCCTGAGGTGATAGTTGGAGCTCTCAACCCAAGTAGCATTGGGTAAACATTCTCATAGGTGATTCTGCATAGATCATGGTATGCTAATCCCTATTGGCTAGAGAATAGAGTTGTAATGAGTCGACCCCAGAGGGTCGAGTAGGGAATTAGAGGCTAACTCCGATTGCTATGATGTTGTCCAACAATAAATGCACACCCATTATAACCAACTAATAAAAGTGCAAAATTTAAACTACATTGGTCCATATCATATTCAGAGTAGGAAATGAAAAGTGTAAGGTGAGAAAAATCTAAGGAAAATAAAAGTGCGATACAAGCTAGAATGACCTTTGCACATGGCAAAACACATCACCTGATAGAAAAGTTTAACAAGAAACAACAACTACTGCAACACCTACCTCAAAAGCAAAAATGACTACAGTATTGTCTGCTGGCTTAGCCCTATAGACCTGCTAAAATCTTGGGCAGAAGTCAAACAGGGGACGAAGTGAGCCAAAAAGCTCAGTAAAGTGCCAACAAAACTAAATAGGAAGGAGATACTAGTGGACTGTGTGTAGAGAGGGACAACCCCATTATTATTTCCTTAAGAATTTAGTCTCTAATCTTTCTTTTTATTGTCCAATCATCTGCCTAATTATCTTTAGGTATTCCCTTAACCCAAATTGTCAGGACTTGGGGAGGGATTTGATGAGGCACTTGAGTGGTCAATTATGTATACCACATTGTCTACCTTTCGAATTGTGATGCAACATGCAACATCCTATAGGAGGGAGTCTGTACCCTAGAGCAAATCTCTGCATATGCAGAGTTGGATTATCCCCACTCAATAATCCACCATCCTTTTATTCTTTGCAAACCACACACTAGCCCCAGCAATATACAAGGCATTGCATGTGTTGACCAAGGTGCCATGGAGGCATACAACTCCTCAAGTTAGTTTATTTTAAGCTTTTATTTGTTTTGGAACCTCTTTCGTCTTTTCCAAAATTTTCCTTTCTAAAGTAGATATATTTGATTCATTCTTCCACAGTATGGTATTTGTTTCCCATATTTTCTAATCATTTTCAGATAACTAACTATTTACGAAGTTTAGGGCATGAATTCATCTGTTTCACAAATCATTATGAAATTTCATTTTCATGCATCTTAGCAACTCAATAAGTAGATAATGTCCATTTATACTAATAGTCCAGCAGGGAAAACCAAATTTAAACACTTAATTTAAGGAGTAAGGTTAACAATTAATTAAAATTTACAATAGTTAATTTAAAAATCTTTTAAACTAAATAGATAGTTCTTGTCGAGAAATAGATAAAGGGAATAAAAAAGGTCAATAACATCAAAGCACAGTAATATGAACACTTGGGTTTACGTGGAAACCTCACTCACAAAGAGCGGGGAGAAAACCACATAAGGCTCCTATGGGATGAGATATATTTGTATTCTCTTTTCAAAGATAAATTGGGGGATACATGGGCCTTATATTGGTAATCCAAACCACATACAATTTGTTCCACACAATGTGGCATTAACTTAACCCTTAAAAACTCTTTGTTTCTCAACACTTCCCCTCAAGTTAAAGCATGGAATGCTTAGCATGGACAGAAGAAATCCACACTCTACAAAGCAAAAAACACAACACTCAAAGAGACTTCGACTGAAGCTGTCGGGTCACCATCTTCCCTACATCATTGTTCTTTCTTTTATACAGGTGTAGGTCGGAGTTTGGAGATGCATCGCTGAAGTTGGCTCCAATGTCGGTACCTCCTATTTTGATGACTCTAAAGAGGGTCTCTTATGGAGATCAAGAGACAGGCCTCTTCCACACAGAAACTTAAAGAGAGGTCTCTCCTTTGGAGACCTAAATGGTGGTCTCTTCTATATGGGAATTCTTTATTCCTCTCATATAGGGACCAAAAGGAAAAAGTTTCTCTTATGTGGGAACCTCAAAGAAAAGATAGTCTCGTATGAGGGTGATAAATGCCAATTTATCATCGTTCTTATGCCCTAAAATAGATCTAGCTCTTAGGGTTTTAACTTTGCAAGAGGATTTTCAGGCTACATTTAGGCATTTACTTAGGATAGGCATGCATTGCATTTTATTATTTTTTTGATGCATTCACTTGAGTGTTAGGGATAGGCAGAAAGTCAGATCCTGCAAACCTTGCCACCTAGGAAGGTAGAAGATGAAGGAGAAGCTTACATTAGCTGGATCTTAGCTGAATCCAGCTCATCCTAGCTGGATCCCAGCTCCGTTGAGCTGGATCAACTCATCCCTAGCTCTATTAAGCTCATATCAACTAAATGATAGCCCAAGCTAGTTCACCTTAGCTCCATTCAGCTCACCTCAACTAGATGGCAGCTCAAACTAGCTCAAAACAGTTGATCCCAGCTCCATTCCAGCTCCTTTAGCTCATAATAGTTCACTGGAAGCTCAACCTGACTAGGACTAGCTACTACCATCAACTAGCTAGACTTAGTTAGCTGAAGAAGTCATCATCCAGCTCAGGCCAGCTCAAGTCCAGCTCCCGGAGGCTTACCTTAGATCAACTTAGTTGAGCTGAGCTACTTGACCTAAGCTAGCTACTCCAACTATTTAGATAATCTCCGAGAAGACCAGACCCAGCTCACCTTAGCTCAGATTAGAAGAAAGCCAGCTCAGATTAGCTTGGCTTAGCTGCTAGCAAAGAATTAGCTAGCTAAGCTAGCTACTGAGCTCCACTTCAGCTCCCCTTAGCAGATATCAGCTACAGTGCAGTTCTTTGTAGCTCCCTCCAGCTCCTCTCCTTTAAAACCCTAATTCTACCTCCCTTTCTCCCATTCATCTACTAGCTAAGATAGCTTAGCTTAGCTAGTACACCTCTATGGCATCCCAACCTAACCCAAAATCCCACCTAACTAGTTCCACCAAATAGGCCTACCTAGGTCCACCTAAGCTCTCCTATTCCCAATCCCTTTTGGTGCTAACCTACCTGATAATGCTAGTTTATCATCATTCTTATCCCTTAAAACAAACCTAGCTCTAAGGATTTTAACTCCACAAATGAGTTTTTGGGCTGCATTTAGGCATCAATTAAGTTAGGCAAGCATTGCATATTTTGTTATATTTTTGACATGTTTATTTGAGTGTTAGGGATAAACAGATAGTCAGATCCTTAAAACCCTAGCACTTAAGAAGGTAGAAGATGGAGAAGAAGCTCCTTTCAGCTAGATTCCAGCTAGATCCAGCTCGTCCCATCTGGATCCCAGCTCATTCTAGCTGGATCAACTCATCCATAGCTCCATTTAGCTCATCTCAGCTGAATGGTAGCTCTAGGTAGTTCTCCTTAGCTCCATTCGGCTCACCTTAGTTGAATGGTAGCTCAAACTAGCTCAAGTCAGCTGATCCCAGCTCCATTCCAGCTCCTCTAACTCAGAAGAGTCCACTGGAAGTTCAGCCTAACTAGGACTAGCTACTAGCTAGACCTGGTTGGCTGAAGATGACCTTAACTAGCTAAGGCCTCTCAAGTCCAGCTCCCGGAGGCTCAACTCAGCTCAACTTAGTTGAGCTGAGCTACTTAACCTAAGCTAGCTACTCTAGATAGCTCAGTAATATTTGGGAAGATTAGACCTAGCTTACCTTAGCTCACATCAGTAGAAGCCAGCTTATCTTAGCTTTGCTTAGTAGCTTGCAAAGAACTAGCAAGCTAAGCCAACTAAGGTAGCTCCTTGCAACTCTCTGCAGTAGCCACCAACTCCAGTGTAGCTCAAGATAGCTACCTCCAGCTCTTCTCCCTCAAAACCTTAGCTCCCTATGCCTCCAACCCTACTCCCTACTAGCTAAGCTAGCTTAGCTTAGCTAGTCACCTCCTTGGCCACCAAAACCAAACCCTAAAACCCACCTAACTAGCTTCACCAACTAACCTTACCTAAGTCCACCTAAGCTACCACCACTGCACCTCAATCTTGCTGCCAACCCTATACATCCCTTCAACCCTCTCTACCACCAAAAGACACCACCAAACTCCCTCCAAAATCACCTAAAAATGGTGCTAACTTTTTCCCTCCAAAACCCTTGAAATCCAACCCTATACCTACCCTTTCAACCCATCTCCACCCTCCATTTTTTCCCTCCAAAATCAACACCTTCTAGAAGGTATTTTTGGAGGGAAAACCAAGGCACCTTTTCATTTCCCTCCCATTTTTCCCTCCAAAAATATCCAAGCACCCCTTCATTTCCCTCCAAAAAATATCATAACCACCCCCTTCCCATCCTATAAATACCCTACCCTACCACCACATAATTCCCATCTCCTCTCCATTAGTTAGGTTCCATCTTCTTCATTTAGATTAGGTTCCATCTTCATGCCAAGGAGGAAGAAGAAGATAAGAAGATCAAGGGGGCACACACCTGCCCCCTTGGTGCCTTCTTCCTCTCCTTTTTTCTTCCTTAGCCACGCCAAAGGAGGAGATCTTGAACACTAAGGGGATGGATAGGCAAGTGGAGGAGTGATAACACTGCATCTTGGGGTGATAATTCTGTTAAATAGGGCCCATCTTAAGAATAAAAGGCACAGATAACACAACATAAGTAGAATGGGAGCATTGCATGCATCACATGTCAAGATTGCTTATAAAATAGTATTAATGGCCATTTGTATGAGCACTTGTCAAAGCAAGCCTTAGACAAGCAATTGGACCACACGGATGGATTCAGAACGACGAATGGAGTCCAACGGACTCAAAATCGGCCAAATCCGACATCCAGAGCTCCCACAATGGGCCCAAGAAGTTCCGTCGCGCCCGCTCACCACATCCAGATCACCACCTTCACCTGGAGGACAAATCTCATCCGTCGATCTCTGATCGAACGGCTGAGAACTGCGTGCACGCCCACACTCGCTACGACAAAGCAGCGGGCGTGCCGCAGCGGTTGGAGCGCACGCCCCCGCTCATGAGACGTGGGTTCGAGTCACGCGAAGCGGAAATGCAGAGACGACGACGCGCGTGGGTGAAATTGGGTAGCCCGATCAGCAGTGGACGGACAAGATCACGGGATGTGGCGCCCGCAGATTCTCCCTGGCCAGATGCACGCGATGATGCAGGTGTAAGGGTGTGATCCAGGCGAGCGGCTCTCGCGAGATCCCAGCCATCCGATTTTCGATCGGATGGCTTGTGGCGCGTGCACACGGATTGGGCGTGAGGAAGAATGGCTGCAGGTGAGCGACTGTCGGGCGAGGGTCTTCACCGACATTTTAGGAAGGGTTTTAGCGACGTCCCGGATGTCGCTAAAACCCCTTCTTCATTTGGAAAGCCCTTCTCCCTATTTAAACCCCTTCCAACCACCCATTCAAGGCATTCACTCCACTTGCAACTACTGTACCCCCCTCCTAGCTACCTTTAAGCCCTTTTGTAATCGTCGGAGACAACGAGCCACCGACGGAGCCCTCTCCACCACCGTGGCTGCCTCGCTTCCCTCTCTCTCTCTATTTCTTCCCTTCTTTTAAGCTTTACTTTATTTATGTTTAAGCCTGTATCTGATGTTGTAATTATGAACTAAAGCTGCGTGATTAATGAAGTTGTTTGCTCTATTTTCTATTCAAATTGCATGTTATGAATGAAACAATTCTAACCCTAATCTCTCTCTCTCTCGCTTTTCACGTGTGCCTTTTCGCAAGAAAAACCTCGTGATTTTCGTGACAATAAGTGATAAGAAAAATCTGGTTTTTACGCCTTCCTGAGACTAACACTCGGACTCACATCTGTTTCTTTACTTTAAAACTAACGTTGCAAGTGCAAACTATAATGACACTTCCAAACACCCGCGCACGCGCACGTCAGTTTTTGGCGCCGTTGCCAGGGAGGCAACGGATTTGTTTTGTCACTTCCATTTTACATCCATTCTCACATTGTCTAATGCCTTGTCCCCTTTTACTTGATGGTTGCAGGAATTCGACGCTTGGACGGTGAAGCAGCGCAACCCATGACAGTAATAAGGGAGTAGGTGCAACAAGGACCGGTAGTGTGTAGTTCTTCACTCATGGTTGTTTGCTTGCTTGAAAAACTAAAAAAAAAATTGTAAATCGAAAAAAATGGCATGGTGTATGATTACCTACCCACATCTTTAACACATCACCCAACAAAAAAATGTACACTCTAACATTCTGAATAAATTCTTGGAGTGTTCTTTTCTCTTTTTGAGTGGTGTTTGCGAAGCCGCCGTGGATTGACTTGGGCTGCACCACTCAACCCTAACCCTAAAATTGACTCATCTAATAAAAGCTGCATGATCATTAGGATGAGTACATTAGGGTTTTAGAACCTATACACAATAAAAGGAAATCTACTTTCACCAAATTGTGTGCAAAACTTGATGTGCCCACTGAAACCTGTCTGAAAACATTAAGACACGTCAATCCTAAAAGACACTAAAGTAAGGATGAAACACTAAAAGACACCACATCTTGAAAAAAATCCTTACTTGAAAATCATGTTTTGATATAAGCACACACACTAAAAGTGGAAAACTAAGAGGCACCACACCAATCAACGCCTCATCACATAACCCTAGCACAAGCACTATCCTAGCCCTTTTAAAACTGAGTAGACGTGCCCTAGGTAGGACTGAGTTAAGTCTCGAGAGGTGAGGTTTTGTTCGCTGGGCACTTGACTTTCATTCCCTTGGTAGAATCTGGTGACTAGGCTGTGGGGCAGTGTCAAACGACTGCGGTTGTGGGGTCTATGGAACCGGTGGCACAAGCCAAAAGAAGAACCTTCCCTGCAATCCCCTCGTAATCAACCTGGCTAGATTAGCTTTGGGAAGGGGAGTCCAGTGCTTACGGACTTAATCACCCTTTTTGAGATTTCTAGGTGATGAGAGCCTCATCATGAGCCATAAATAGCTCATTTTGACCTAATAAAGAGAATAAAAGCTCCTACATGACTCAAAAGCGGGTTTAATTGGAGGAATAAGTGTTCTGAGAAGAAAACATCAAATAAAGGTTAAAACTGTAATTTTACCATTGCAGTACATAAACGGGATTTATCAGAGACAAAACATAGGTCAAATGATCTAAATGAGATAACAAGTGGGTTGATTCAATTAGAAATGGGTTCATGTGCAATCCAGGAATTAAACAACATTTGGTAACCCTAAAACAGACCTGCTTAATTCAACAAGGTTTCGGTCAAGATAAAAATCAAGAAAACCCTCTAAAAATCATGGAGAAATATTCCCTAGGGTTTAGAACATTCAATTTGGCCTTTGGAACCTAGTTTGACCTAGATTAGGGTCCTAGCTCATCAATTGACCTAATTTGGATTTTTACGCAAAATATCTAGTCAAACATGGTCAAACCTAAAATCCAACTTCACTATTGGATTCCTTAGGTCAAAATTAGGTTTTTACCAAAATTTTGACTTAAGGGGAGGTCATCTTGACCTACTTTGCAATTTAGTACACCCAATCACATTTTGGTCCCTATCTTTTGAAAACCATCACAACAACCCCCCTATCTTTCTCTCCAATCTTACAATCAAGTCCTTCTGCCATTATTGGGGCAGAATCCTTCTCCAGCGAGGATTAGAGAGGGAATACGCTCAGATCCCTCAGAGATCCCCTCCCAGAATTGGAAGGGAGATTCTCTGAGGAATCCCCTTCCATCTGAGCCCGACCATGATCCCAGATTTGCACCCAATCTCTCGTACGAACGCACGAGAGATTTGGGTATCTAACCACCTTCCATCTTCGACGAGGCGTCGGTGACAGAAGGCGTGCCCTCCACGCACCAGAAGCACGGCCAAACACCTATAAATTAAACCCTAACTCCGGCCACATCTCCTCAACTCAACTTGGCCGGAATTCCACCTCAAATTCCTCTCCTTCTTCTCTAGCCAAGAGGTCTAGCGAGCTCCGGCGAGCCCCCCTCCCCTTCCTCTTTGCTCTGCCACAAAACCAGTGGCAGAGCCATCTTCCTCATCCTCCTCCGCGTCGTACAACACCCGCGCGCACTGCCCTAGCCCCGTCGTCACCGCCGTCTTCCCCCACTGGGTGTCTTCTTCTCCGGCTACAGCAGGTACTGCCATCCGCCTCCTCATCCCCTTCGTCCCTTTAATTAGGTTAAAACTCTTCTTCTCTATCCCCTCTTTCATTCCCCTCATTTTTTTTCATCAAAAACCCCACGACCGCCGCTGTTCACCATCACCTTCCTCATCTCCGGCCACCCTCCGGCGAGTCCCTCCCATCTCTCTGCAGCCACACATGCCTCGCCGACCATCACATAGCCTTCGCCTCACATCACTGAGTAACATCCGCCCATCCATCGTCCCTCTACGCCTCCACAACAGTCCCCCGAATACACCCATCCATCTGGCCACAGGGCGACCTAGGCACGCACGCCTAGGTCGCCCCGCGGCCTGCCACCTAGCTCTTCACCTTCGCCGTGACACGGTGAAGGTTCCCCGGTGATCTGATTAGGCCACAAGGCTCTTTTTGTGTCTGACAGGTTCCACGCCCTGGCCGCCATTGACGGCAACTCGAGGAAGCTCCACGCTCGCTCTAGGCTGCAGGACCGCAAGGCTCCAGGTGCAGCTCACTCGGGGAGGCATTGCGAAGATATCTGACCCAGCAAGAGATGCTACGAAGTCCGTAGCTGTGGAAATTGAATGATAGACTTCTACGGGTGCGCGCGAGAGAAGGTCGGGAGTTTTAGTCCCACATTGGTAACTTACAAAGCATTGCCATGGTTTATATTGTTTTTGTGATATGGGTTTAGTGCCTCCGAACGCACTTGGGGTGAGGTCCCTCACCTATCTCATTGCACCTCGTCCGTGGTTTCACCTCACTGATCTGGCGCGACCCGACCCAACCCTGAGCACACCTCGCGCACCACCATCATGTCGGTGCCCCTCGTCATGGGCACTACATTCGACCCGTTTACTCGGCTCCTGGGAGAGCGTCCTGAGAGTGGTTTACAGTGAGAGAGAGAGACGCGCGGGTGTGGGTAGAAGGTTAGGTTTTGTGCTTTGTTGTGGTTGTGCAGGGAAGGAATGAAGTAAACACTTAGCCGCTGCTAGCAAGGGAAGAAGAGATGGAAGCAGAAGGCAAACAGAGGCAAAAATGAAGAAGAAGGAAGGAAGCCATTGAAAAGAGAAGGAAGAGGCGAAGGAAAAAGAGAAGAACTGAAGAAGAAAAGAAATAGAAGACAAGTAGAAGAAGAAGAAGAGGAACTGAAGCAGAGACAAGTAAGAAGACCCGTAGAAGACAGAAGAAAATAGAAAGAAGCAAGAAGCACTGCAGAAGAGAAAGAACAAGCACAAAGAAGAAGAAAGGAAGAAAATTAGAAGAAGAATAAAAAAAGGGAAAACACACTTTTAAGACGTCCAATTCTTTCTTTTTACCTCAAATATTTAAATTAAAGTTTTGAGTAATTAAAGTGTTCAATTACATTCTTGAGATTGTAGTAAATTCCAATTGCTCCCTGTGTTTGACCTCGGATACTCTGATTTTCGAGTAATAAAACTTTTATTTGTTGACGACGCTTGATCACCTATACTACGACGTAATTAACTGTTAAAACATGATCGAGTTCCACGCGTCAACACTAGGTCTCCTAAGGAAATACACCATAAGGACTAGGCTTGTTTGCTTGATTGAACACACACTTCTCACATCTGTCGCTCTCCGCATCCCCTCCTGTTCTTCTCTAGTGTATGCACGGGAGACGCTCACTGCATCCTGAGTTGTTTGTTTTGGGATGGGAATCCAGGCGACTTGATTCTGCTAGAAACATGGCTGAACCTAGGGTAGATGAGGTTGAGGACCAACCCCCACCAGACACAATGGTCATCATCCAAGCCTAGATTAATGCAAACCACCGACTTCAGCAACAACAGATCCACACCATCATGCAAGTCATACACCGGTTACAAAACCCACAAGGGCAACCACCACCACCTTTCCAGAACCCACAAGGGCAACCACCACTTGATTTACCACCATTCCAGGATCAATCAAGGCCCCTCCGCGATTTCTACAATCCTTCTGCTATTAGAGTCGAGCCACACCTTAGGATCCCTGAAGGGGGAGATGATTTTGAGCTAAAACAAAATGTCTTAAGTCTGATCCAGAGCCACTTCCATGGAAGCTCAAATGAGGACCCCTTCCAGCACCTAGAGGATATTGACTGGATAGCACGAACTGTGAAACCTAGGAACATTAGCCTTGACATTGTTCTAATTAAGATGTTCCCCTTCTCGTTGAGAGACAAGGTTTCTCACTGGCTTAGAACCCTAGGTAGACCCATCACCACCTGGGAAGAACTGAGGCATGCATTTCTAAAGAAATTCTTTCCCATAGGAAAGACTAATGCCCTCAGAAGAGCTATTACTACCTTCACACTCCAGGGTGGGGAACAGTTCCATGAGGCGTTGGAAAGATTTAATGAAATCTTGAGGAAATGCCCACACCACGAAGTACCAAGGTAGCAATTGGCCTAGATTTTCTACCATGGTCTAGACAGCAACCTATGGAACTTCGTCGATGCCTCATGCGGGGGGAACTTCCATGAGGCGTTGGAAAGATTTAATGAAATCTTGAGGAAATGCCCACACCACAAAGTACCAAGGTAGCAATTGGCCCATATTTTCTACCATGGTCTAGATAGCAACCTATGGAACTTCGTCGATGCCTCATGCGGGGGGAACTTCCTGAACAAGGACGAGGAGAGCTCGTTTGAGCTGTTTGAGTCCATGAGCGAAAATTTGCTCAACAATGCCTCCATGACCCAGTTTAACCGATCCAGTCAACCCCGTGGTGGGATTTATGAGGTACAAGCAAATTCCGGAATGGTTGACATGGACATCATTGCCAAGAAACTAGATCGAGTGGAATTGGTGGACAAAAAGATTGATGAGCTACTGAACCAAACCAGGAATCCGTTACAGACCTTCTCCCTAGCAAAGGGAGCACATAATGTTGACCTGGTCTAGCCCTTAAGCCAACTGAACCTGGAACAACCCCTGACCACTTTCCAGGGAGGGACCTTTGCTCCCTCAACCCTTGATTACTCTCTTCCCTCCCCATCGACATCGGCTATCCTTGAAGATGTTCAAGCTGTCCAAGGTTATGCTAAACCTGACCCTTTCTCCAACACTTACAACACTGGCTGGCGTAACCACCCGAACTTTGGTTGGACAAACCAGAAACCACCTCAATTCCAAAACTAGCCCAAGCCAAATCAGTAGCCGAACTTGCCCCCTATCAACAAGGACCACCGTTAGACCCCCATATAATTAAAATAGGGCAGCCCCTCCCCCACAAAATCAAATGGACACCCTAATAAAGATGATGGCTGAAATGAACCAGAAACATCAGGAGGAAATGGCCTTAGTAAAGGGACAGTTAAGCCAACTTTTGGACTGTAAACAACAAGGATCCCTATCTTCCCAGCCACAACCGAACCTGTGAAACATAATTAATAGAGGCCCCAATTCGCAAGGGTTCCAGGGCAATCCTGGGCAGGCTCACATTGTCCAGCCAGCCCCACAAACACCCCCTGGGTTTGGTGCTTCATCATCCTCGTCCTCTCAAGGATCAACCCATGCTCCCAATGCCTCTACGAATGCGGTAACCTTGAGAAGCGGCACCAAAACCTAGGATCCCAATTGGCCAACTCTCCATGCAACTTCACCAACTGAAATACCTAGCTCAGAAGAGGCACCAGAAAAACCCAAGGACCCAGAAATAGATCCGATCCATGTTCAGACACCCTACCCTGAGGCCTTGGAGACAATCAAGAAGAAGAAAAATGTTGTGGAAACTGAGGAGCTTTTGGAGATCTTTAAGCAAGTACAGATTAATATTCCGCTCCTCGAAGCCGTTAAACACATCTCGGCTTACGCCAAGTTTTTAAAGGATGCCTGTACACCCAAACGTAAGCCAAGACCTCAAGCACCTAGGAAGGTTGTGCTCTCCGAACAAGCAAGTTCCGTAATATCAGGCAACCTTCCGCTCAAGCGAACTGACCCTGGAGCACCCCTGATTTCCTGCAATATCAGGGACATGACATTTGATAGAGCGCTCCTGAACTTAGGTGCTTCTATCAATCTGATTCCAACAACCCTGTACCACCAATTTGGTTTCGGAGAGTTGACACCCACACCTGTCACCATCCAGCTGGCTGATAGATCTGTGAAGACCCCGAAGGGGGTTGTCGAGGATGTGATTGCGCGGATCAAGGACTTTTATTTCCCGGTCGACTTCTTACTGCTCGACATGGAAGTCCCTGAAAAATTATAGAATGCACCCATAATCTTAGGCAGACCTTTCTTAGCTACGGCTAAGGCAAACATTGATTGTGACACGGGATGTATGGAAGTCGCCTTCGGAGACAAGAAAATGCAATTGGATATCTTTCGGGCGACAAAGTCTTTTGATTGCGATTGTGTTGAGGAACATGATCTCGTGGAAACTCTGGTCGAGGAATGACTCACCCTTAGTTCTGTCGCAGACCACCAAGCCTGTAACGACTTTTCTGACCCGTCACCATCACTACCCATGGACCTTTGTAAGGCTGATTACCATCAAACAACACCATTCGAGGAGATCAATGTTGATCAACTCCTGCCTTTCCCTTTTCTGTCGACTGTTGTTCCACCTACACTCGAACTTAAGCCACTACCCGAGAATCTCAAGTATGTCTTCCTAGGACCTGACCAGACCTTCCCTGTGATTATTAATTCTCATCTAACCAAGGATCAGGAACTCCGGTTGACCGCAATCCTTTCAGAACATCGGGCTGCCATTGGTTGGACCATTTTTTGAGAGGAATTAGCCCCGCCTATTGCACCCATAAGATTTACCTGGAAGACGGGGCACGACCCTCCTGCCAGATGCAGAGACGATTAAACCCAAACAAGTGGGAGGTCGTTAAGAAAGAAATTTTCAAGTGACTTGATGCCGACATCATCTATCCTATCTCGGATAGCCCCTGGGTGAGCCCCACTCAAGTGGTTCCAAAGAAAGCTGGGCTCACTGTTGTCACCAACGAGCTTGGTGAATCCATCCCAACCCACACCACCACTGCATGGCGGGTGTGTATGGATTACAGGAAGCTCAATGAAGCCACTAAGAAGGATCATTTCCCCTTGCCATTCATTGACCAGATCCTTGAAAGATTGGCAGGGCAAAAGTATTTTTGCTTCCTGGATGGATATTCAGGATATAACCAAGTCGCAATTGCTCCGGAAGATCAAGAAAAGACCACATTCACTTGCCCATATGGCACGTTTGCATTCTTTCGAATGCAGTTCTGGTTATGCAACGCACCTGCTACCTTCCAATGTTGCATGCTAGCCATTTTTTCAGAAATGGTGGGTGAATACTTAGAGGTCTTTATGGATGATTTCTCTGTATTTGGGAATTCATTCGACCACTGTTTGAGCAACTTGGAGGAAATCTTGAAACGATGTATCGAGGTTAATCTGGCGTTAAGTTGGGAAAAGAGCCATTTTACTGTTCAAGAAGGAATCGTCCTCGATCACATCGTATCGCATAGGGGCATTGAGGTGGATCGGGCTAAGGTTGATTTGATTTCCAAACTTCCTCCGCCTAGCTCGGTCCGACAGATTCGCTCATTCTTGGGACATGTTGGCTTCTATCGAAGGTTCATTAAAGACTTCTCCAAGCTTTCCAAACCCTTAACCAACCTTCTGGCCAACGACGCCATATTCCACGTCTTCTGATTGCATCCAGGCTTATCGCACCCTCCGGGACTTAGTCTCCACAGCACTTGTACTTCAGCCACCAAATTGGTCCTAGGACTTTGAGATTATGTGTGATGCATCAGATTTTTCCATAGGCGCTGTCCTGGGACAAAGACAAGACAAGAAACCCGTGGTGATCTACTACGCGAGCAAAACATTGGACAAGGCCCAATGAAATTATATGGTCACAGAGAAAGAATTGCTTGCTGTAGTCTTCGGGCTTGAGAAGTTTCGACCTTACCTGCTAGGATCCCACGTGACCATCTATACTGACCATTCAGCCATCTGGCACCTGTTGGCTAAAAAGGACGCAAAGCCTAGGCTCATCAGATGGATCCTGCTCTTGCAGGAATTTGACCTGAAAATCCGCGACAAGGCCAGATCAAAGAATGTGGTGGCTGACCGTTTGTCTAGACTTCACCCAGACCACATTGGACCCTCCCTACCTTTATCTAACACCTTCCCCGATGAACACATTCTAGCTGTGCGAGACAAGAAACTGCCTTGGTATGCTGACTATGTCAACTACCTAGTTGTAGGACAGACCCCGCACAGCTGGACTAGATAGCAATGGGACAGGTTCTTGGCAGAGGCCAAGCACTATTTCTGGGATGATCCCATGCTGTTTCGCCTCTGTGCCGACCAGATCATCAGGAGGTGTATCCCCGAGAACAAAGTTCAGAGTGTGTTATCCTTCTGTCATGACCAAGCTTGTGGTGGCCACTTCTCTGGAAAGAAAATGGCTGCGAAGGTTCTGCAGTCTGGATTTTATTGGCCTTCCCTATTTAAGGATGCACACAACTTTGCCAAGACTTGCTCACGCTGCCAAATGCTGGGGACCATGACCAGGAAAGATATGATGCCCCTCCAGCCCATTTTGATTGTTGAAATCTTTGATGTTTGGGGTATCGATTTTATTGGTCCCTTTCCACCATCCTACGGCTTTAAGTACATCCTAGTCTCGATAGACTATGTTTCTAAATGGATTGAAGCCATCACCACTCGCCGATGCGATCACAGGACTGTCATGGACTTTGTTAAGCAGAACATCTTTTCCTAGTTTGGAATACTAAAGGCCATGATCAGTGATGGTGGAATCCATTTTATTCATTCCCAATTCCATGCCCTACTTAGAAAATACGGGGTTGACCACCGCATTGCTACCTCGTATCATCCGCAAGCAAATGGGTAGACCGAGGTCTCAAATAGACAAATCAAGAACATTTTACAAAAGACTGTGAGACCTGACAGGAAAGATTGGTCCACATGACTAGATGATGCCCTGTGGGCATACAGGACCGCTTTCAAGACCCCGATAGGCATGTCGCCTTATCGCCTAGTGTTTGGCAAAGCCTGCCACCTTCCTGTCAAATTGGAACATCAGGCCTATTGGGCTGTCAAGCAATGTAACATGGATTCCCAGTTAGCCGGTGTGCAGAGGATGCTTCAACTCTCTGAGCTCGAAGAAATTCATCAGGACGCCTTTGAGAATAGTCGACTGTATAAGGAGAAAATGAAAGCCGTTCACGACTGACTCATCCATAGAAAGACCTTTGAGCCTAACCAGCCAGTCTGGCTGTTCGATGCCTGCCTAAAACTCTTTCTGGGGAAACTTAGGTCCAAATGGATAGGACCATTTCGGGTGGTTAAGCCTCACTCTAATGGGGCAGTTGAAATCACTGATCCAAACACTGGGCACACTTTTACAGTTAATGGTCAAAGATTGAAACACTTCCTAGCCTAGGTTCCCCCAAAGGAGAGTGTCACCCTCATTGAGGGACGACGCGAAGCACCGCCCAGCTGGAGGTGTTAAACTCAGTGCTTCCTGGGAGGCAACCCAGAGGATTCAGATTGATCTGGTATTTTACGTCACTCAGGTAATATCTTTTTGAACCCCTGTTGCATCCATGTATTTGCCAATGAGGACATTGTCCAACTTAAGCTTGGGGGAGGGTGGTAAATTGCACGATCCTGAGCTCAATTAATCAGTCTGAATAAAATAAAATTAAAAAAAAATTAAAAAAAAATTAAATTTAGGAAGAAACTTAGGCATTAGAAACTTGTCAATAGTGGGAAATAATACAAAAAGAACTTAAACACTTAGACTTTTCAGGCCTTCAGGCTTAATCAGCCCTGGTGTCCGTTAAAATATGGATTTAGCTTCAAATCCTTGCAACCTTAAGCTATTCTAATCCACCTACTAAATAAGGTGATAAGTATATGACTTATCAACTCACCCTCTAACTCAGAAGGACTTGGAGTCTATGCATCTGCACACATTTTTCCACAGACTCACTCCTCGGAGATTTTGATAAAAATTGGTAGCTAATGAACTCTCTAGGGTGGTATGGCTAGCAAGTTGTCGTGGGTAACAGCCCATTGGGAGGTTGTCCAGAGCCCAGCCACGGGACTACTTCATTGCCTCTAGGTAAATTTGAGATCAAGGAAGCCACCTACGAAAAAAAAATAGAGAGAGAGAAGAAAACAAAATAAACCACACTTCACTGCACGAGTATGGCTGGCAAGTGATCGTGGGTAACAGCCCATTGGTCGGTTGTCCAGAGCCCAGCTCAGTAATTGCATAAAAAGAACCAAAACACTTAAGGAAAAAGCGGGGAAGTAGTACAAGCCGGGGAGATATACACTGGAAAAATCCTTTTGTTGACCCCAATTAAAACAAACGTAGGGAGAAAGCTACCTATCGAACAAATACACCTTCAGGAAAAATACTTCCTCTTCCGGTCACCTAGGGGCGTAGAAACTTGGAGTTTGTCTGAATTGCCGTTGAGTGAGTTTATCATGATCTTCACACCAAGATGCTTAGCACTTAGAGTTTTGTCCGAGTTTTGGGTGGGTTGGGTAGCGGTAAAAAGTTACCAACCCACTCTGAATTCCACAAATATATATATATATATATACATATGTATATTTACATACATGAAAGCAAGGATTCAGGCGATTCGTATTTTGGCAGACACCCGGGCGCTACTTAGTCTTTATAGATTAAGATCTTAGTATATTTCCTCCTATTGACAAGTGACGAAATGTCTAAGTAATTACTTCTTAAATTCTGACAGAAAATAAAGGCTAGAATAAACCTTGCTAGGGACTAGCAAGGAGTATGCATGGGGGTATGATAACACTACATCTTGGGGTGATAATTATGCTAAATAGGGCCCATCTTAAGAATAAAAGGCACAGATAACACAACATAAGTAGAATGGGAGCATTGCATGCATCATATGTCAAGATTGCTTATAAAACGCTATTAATGGCCATTTGTATGAGCACTTGTCAAAGAAGGCCTCAAATGAGCAATCGGACAGCACAGATGGATTCATAATGACGAACGGAGTCCAACGGACTCGAAATTTGCCAAATCCGACATCCAGAGCTCCCACAATGGGCCCAAGAAGTTCTGGGTGTTGATTTGATGATCAATGGCCCATGGTGCGCCACGTGGCACCCGCTCACCACGTCCAGATCGCCACCTTCACCCGGAGGACAGATCTCAGCCATCGATCTCCGATCGAACGGCTGAGAACCTCGCGCATGCCCGCACTCGCCGCGACAAAGCAACGGGCGTAGCGCAACAGTTGGAGTGCACCCCCGCACTCACGTGACGCGGGTTCGAGTCGCGCAGAGCGGAAATGCAGAGACGACGATGCGCACGGGCGAAATTGGGCCGTCCGATCAATAGCGGACCGACGAGATCGCGAGACGTGGCACCCACAGATGAGCCCTGGCAGACGCGCGCGATGATGCGGGTGCAAGGGCGTGATCCAGGCGAGCGACTTGCGTGAGCGGACGGCTTGTGGCGTGCGCACACGGATCGAGCGCAAGGAAGAACGGCTGTGGGTGAGCAACCGGCGGGTAGGGGTCTTCAGCGACATTTTGGGAAGGGTTTTAGCGACGTCCCGGACGTCGCTAAAACCCCTTCTTCATTTGGAAAGCCCTTCTCCCTATTTAAACCCCTTCCAACCACCCATTCAAGGCATTCACTCCACTTGCTACCACTCTACCCCCCTCCTAGCTACCTTTAAGCCCTTTTGTAATCGTTGGAGATGACGAGCCGCCGACGGAGCCCTCTCCACCACCATGGCTGCCTCGCTGTCCTCCCTCTCTCTCTCTTTCTTCCCTTCTTTTAAGCTTTACTTTACTTATGTTTAAGCATATATCTAATGTTGTAATTATGAACTAAAGCTGCATGATTAATGAAGTTGTTTTCTATTCAGTTGCTTGCTCTATTTTCTATTCAAGTTGCATGTTTGAATGAAACAATTCTAACCCTAATCTCTCTCTCTCTCTCTCGCTTTTCACCCGCACCTTTTTGCAAGCAAAACCCCACGATTTTCGTGACAATAAGTGACAAGAAAAATTCGATTTTTACGCCTCCCTGAGACTGACACTCGGACTCACATCCATTTCTTTACTTTAAAACCAACGTTGCAAGTGCAAACTATAACGACACTTCCAAACACACGTGCGCGTGCACGTCAAGGAGAAAGGTGGTTGACACCTACCTTGGAAGAAAGCTTGGAGGAGCTATCATATCAGAAGCAAGGAAGCATTCTTTTCAAGCACAGGAGTTGCCGTGCTTGGAGCAAGGACCATTCCTTCTTCACCATCTCTGGAGGAGTTTTCTTCATTTATATTTTCTTTGTATTATCTAGTGTAGTTTCTCTTTTACTTTTAAGAAGCATGTAACTACTTGTTATCAACTCTACTAGTAATACAAAGTTGTTTATTGCCTTCAATTTGATGCTTTCTAGCTTAGTGTGTCTTTCATGTTGCTATTAGTTTACTAGTGCATCCACTCTTCTCTTCTAATTACCCTAGGCACACTTTCCTAGGGTGAACATAAAGGAGAAGACTTCATTATTGTCACTTAGGGTTAGTTGTAGTGTAATTCATCTTCGCACAGAACCCGATTGTTTCTGAAAACCCTAAAAACAACAAAATAAAAGATGCAAAAAGTTATGTGTTGATTTGAGAGGCGAGAGAGAGAACCCATTCTTTGTGACTAACAAATTGGCCTTCTTGGATGACCCTAGATACTCCACTATCTAGGTATTATAAATGTAAAAGTTTGATTGTGGATTTACGCGTTGCAATGACAATAATTACATCATTTAACAAACCACATATTTTTCGCATCACTACCCACACCTTTTCACCCCATCACCACCACCAAAGGGAACCTTCTTTTGGTGCCAACACTACCCATAACCACCCCCCCTAGAGCCAACATTTTCCCTCTAAAAACCCCTAAAATCCAACCCTACACCTACCTCATAAAGCCATCCCTACCCTACACGTAACCCCCCTTCTAGAACCCTCCTTGGTGGCACCAAAATAGAGGCTTCTCTCCATTTTTGGTGCCAACTTTAGGTGCCCTTCCACCACATAACCACCACCTATGCACCCCCCTACTTGGTGCCATTAAATCCCCACCTTAATATCCCTTAACTACCCACCAAACCTAAACCTAGCCTTACATCTACTCGACACCAACATCACCCATCACCACTTCTATAAATACCCCCCATAACCACCACCATAGGATCATCTTCTCCATTAATTTTAGTTCCATCTGCACCACCTACATTCCATGACAAGGAAGAAGGGGAAGAGAAGAAGATTAAGGGGGAAACCTACCAGCCCCCTTGGTGCCTTCTTTCTCTATCTTCCTTTCCCTTGTGCCATGCCAAGGAGGAAGTCTTCACACTTAAAGGGATGACCAGGAAAGAGCAAGGTGGTTGATGCCCACCTTGGAGGACTTCTTGGAGGAGGACTACTTGAAGAAGAAGTCGAGGAGAAACCTTTTAACGTGTGGGAGCAACTGTACTTGGAGAAAGGCTATCCACCTTTCTTCTTTTTCTTTCCATGTTCTTGCATTAGCTAGTGTTTTCTCTTTTTCTTGTAAGAAGCATTTATCTACCTATCAAAAACTTTTCTAGTAATATAAGCATTTACTTGCCTTCCAATTTTCATGTTCTAGTTAATGTGTTCTCCTTGTTCTTGTAGTTGTAGTGCACACCACACCTTCTTCTTCTAATTACCCTAGGTGCACTTGCCTAGGGTGAGCTTAGAAGAAAAGGTTTTCTTCTTGTCACTTTGGTTTAGTGATAGGCATAGTTTTTAGCGTAATCTTCTTCTTCGCAATCGTACCCAATATTTTGGAAGCCCCATAAAAATAACAAAATCAAAATCACAAAAATACATGTGTTGATTTGAGGGGTAAGAGAGAGAATCATCTTGTTGACTAACAATTTGGCCTCCTTGGATGACCCTAGACACTCACCCTATCTAGGTTTTATAAATTTAAGAGTTGATCGATTTTATGCATACAGCGACACTATTTCGTATTATTAACAAAACACGTAAATCTCGTATCAGGGGGACACAAAGAGGCCCACACACTCCCCCTTTCCCCCACTATTGTATGGGAGAAGAAAAACAAGATAGAGAAGAGTTTCTGCCCTCTTCTCAACATCATCATTTTTTTCCCTTTCTTCTTCCTTTTTTTTCTTCTCTTTATATATAGTTTTTTCTCTCTCTCTCCCTTTTTTCTTGATTTTTTTTCTTTTTCTTTTTCCTTCCTGCTACTGTCTTCTTCTTTTTTTATTCTTACCTACATCCTTTTTGTTGCAATGTTAAGAAGTATCAAAGATATAAAAGGAAACTAAGGAGAAAAAGATGTAAAAATGCCAAAATATCTCTTCTTCAAGGGTTTAAAAGAAACCAAAATCAAGGTTGGTGATGCTGCTCTTCGTCATTTCTCCTTCTTCATTAGCCTCTTTTTTGCCACTACACCTCCTGACTTGTGATGTCACGTGAGATCTTTGCCAGCGATTGCTAGTACACGACGAACCAAGACCTCAACACCATCATGAACTTGTGTCACAATTCTCCTCGACAGTAGCAGCCACTCATCTTATTTGTTGTCACCAGCAAAGATGCCATCATGTATGGCCATCTCCACCTCTCCTACCACAAGTTCACCTTGATCTACACTGCAACATCCTCATGCTGCATGTTCTCTCTTTCACGATCCACTTTAGATTGCCTCCATGTGGAGATCCATTGTGCCCTCCATTGACCACGCTCGTTGTTGCTTCAGGTGGAGAACAAACCCTAACGAGCATGTCAGTTGCTAGTTTTGGCAATTTCTTGGGGAAACTTCATGAAGGCCTTGTCAATGGACCTCACCTTGATGATAGAGTCACGATTGGTGTTGGTGACAATGATGATCGTTCGTACTCCTCCTTGGTGATATAGACACATCTATTTAGGTTAAAATGCCTATTCATGCATGTTCCTAGGTTTAGATTTGCATTTCATGTTATAAATATTGCATAGCATGCATCATTCTGTATTTAGAGTAGTTGTATATATTTTAGGTTAATTAGGGTCCTTTTTATGGCCAGGAGTGAAGAAGACATATTTCAAGGCCTCGGATGGATGATCGAACCATACGGATCTGATTAGGACGACGATCGAAGGCTAACGCCTCCGAAATCGTCCGGATCAGAGTCCCGTAGCATCATATGAAGTTCGAGGAAGATCAATGGCCAGGGGGGCAATGCAACATCCATATAGGTTTTAGATGGAAAATCTGACCATACGGATGGATCCGGAGGGATGTTCGTAGTTTGGCAATGTGGGAATCATCCCGATCTGAGCACCGTGGCACCCTCTGCAATAGAAAGAAGAATGGATGACCCAGATGGCACCACGTGGCACCATCCAGGCTGCCTAACACCAGCCAGCAGTCCCAGCACCGGCTCCTCTTCATCCACATCATCAATTCTCAGCTGTTGGATCTTGATCCAACGGCTGAGAAGCCATCCACACCGCTCTTCAGAGGATCCTCCACACGACCATCTCACACCGCAACAAAAGTGGTGGAGAGAGGCACTCCCAAAGGAGGGTTGCGGGTTCGAATCGTCGCAGTGCCCCCCAATTCCTCAATTAAGTCGGTGCCCAACGCAGCACACGCACGTACACACGCGCATAGCCACCCGCACCTTGTGCGTGCAGTAACAGCGCAATGCAAGCGCTAGCGCGTGCACCCACGTGACATGGTGCATGATAGGCGTGCGAGCACAGTGCCAGCAGGGTGTGCTAGTGAGGGTGGGCGGATCTTTAGCGACATGGGCCTTTAGTGACGCTTGCAGCAATCACTAATGGCCCGTGCACGCCAACAAAGGAATTGAAGGCTCGGATCTTCAACGATAGAAAGGACGGATCTGTAGTGATGTTTACAGATGTCAGTAATGACCTAAATGAGAATTTGTTCTTCCTCCTCCACTATAAACGGACCTACCCAACACCATTTCAAACCATCTCTTCGTTTCTTCGTCTCACTACCTCCAAGGCTCTAGAGAGAGCTTGTCCCAAGCCCAGGATGCTCCTCTAGAGTAGAAAAGAAAACAGTTTTCCTACCTCTCATCCCCATTCGTGGAGCATCCCGTGGCCGTCTGTTGAAACCTTGTTCCACATCTTGTTTTGGTGTTAACAAAATTAATATGGATTATTGTTTGGAATTGAGTTCTTTTAGATTTAGGTGAAGATCAGGGCAAATAGGAAATGATGGAGGCTTGATGAAAAGGAGAAGATCATGATAAGAAGGACGCAAGATGACAAGGAAGAATTGAGGAGGTGAAGATCATCTTCGACCTTTAGTGTTTCTAGTTTAGATATTTTATTTATAGATAGTATATGCCTCTTAACAAAGGAATATAACTTAGATCGTAAAAATAATTAGAGATAAATTAGGATTAATATTGCGATCATTTTCAAAGAACGTAATTGATTAAATCACATAAAAAAGGTACTTGTTAGCCCACAAGTACCGGTACTAAAGTTTAGTATCGGTACATGTGAGTTACAAGTTTGGGTTTCTTAAGAAACAAACCTGTACCCCGCGATTACTGGTACTCATGATCAGTACTGGTACTGGAGGTAACGAGTACAGGTACAAGTGGGTTACAGATCTGTGTTAAGAGTTTAAAACCCAAATCTGGAAGTGACGAGTACCGGTATCCACACTTTAGTACCGGTACCAGGTAGCCATTGACTCAAAATTGAACGGTTAGAAAATTAATTTTTGCTATATGAACGTTGGGATTTAAACCCCAACATCTAGTAGATGAATCGTTGAGGTCCTAAACTCTATAAATAAACCCTTGGACCCTTAGTTTGCATATGAGAAATAGAGAAGAAAAATTCTAGAGCTATATTTCAAATTTCTACCATATTTTCAAGAGAGAAAGAAGAAGCTTGTCATTTACTCTCTCTACACTTTTGCAAACACTTCGACGTGATCTCTTCATGCATTGTTAAGGCATTCACGCTCATTCTAGGCTCTCAAATTGGTAACATTATATTTACATTTGTTGAGAGGCTTAGGAACTTAGTTGTAAGATTTTTCTTTCTTACACCTGTATTTCATTTGTTCTTGAGCATTTGCTCGTTGGGTTCTAACAAACCTATTTTCGTACTTGGGTTGAGGTAACCTGTTAATTACCTCGGTTAGTAAATTGATTCTCTCAGGGTTGAGAGAATCGGGTTAAAAATCCTAAGCTAGGAGGCTTAGGTAGTGGAGTACCCAAGGGAGGGGAACCACTATACATATTGTGCCAATTTTTTGTGGTTTGATTAATTGTGCAAATTTTCTTGTTATTACTGATTTTGTGTTTGAGTTTTTTGTGCGCATAGCCATATATTCCATATTTTAGATCCTACAAGTGGTATTAGAGCCAAGTTGCAAGAAGATGTAACAACTTGACTTGCGATGGCATCATTCTCAAGGCGCACCGAAGGACAGTCTTCTACCCATCATCCCTATTTCAATGGGACGGACTAGGGTATTGGAAGAGGAGGATGCAAGTCTTTCTCAAAGCCATGGATGAATATTTGTGGACTCTCATTCAAGAGAGGTACATGGATCCGAAACCGCTGGAAGGAGTTGAATGGACAGCTGAGCAAAAGAAAAAGATTGCGGGAAATGCGAAGGCCATGAACACACTCTATTGTGCGTTATCAAGGGAAGAGTTCAATCGGATCTTCGCATGTGAGTCTTCCTACGAGATTTGGAATACTTTGCAAATCACCTACAAAGGTACAAGCAAGGTAAAAGAAACACGTATTTCTATTTTGATAGAAAATTATAAGTGTTTCAGGATGGAAAAAGGAGAAACAATCAAGGACATGTAAACAAGGTTTGGAGAGATCGTGAATCCAATGAAGAATCTAGGAGTCAAGCTGAAAGAGGAGCAGCTTGTAAGAAAGGTCTTGAGATCACTTACAAGCGATTGGTCTCCAAAGACCACAGTGATCCAAGAGGCAAAGGATTATCCACTCTCCCCTTGGATGATCTAATTGGAAGCCTCATGGCATATGAAGTCCAATTGGAGAATATCAAGAAGAACGAGGAGAAGGCAACAAGCAAGAAGAAAAGCATTGCTTTTAGAGCAATCAAGGAGGACTCAGACTCAACAACATTAGAATCCGAAGACGAGGAGATGGAAATGCTTACTAGGAAATTCTACAAATTTCTCAAGAAACAAGGTAAGCAAGTCAATAAAATTTCAACTAATGTTATTTTCTATGAGTGCAAGAAGAAGGGCCACTTGCGGAAGGATTGCCCTATGAATAAGGAGAAGGAAGACAAAAGGAAAGACACAAAAGAAGTCAAGAAGAAGAAGAGGAGAGCTTTAAAAGCAACATGGGATGATAGTGACTCCAACATGGACACCGACTCTAGCGAATCGGATGACGACGAGGTCGCTCATCTATGTTTGGCAGCAACTACGGAAGATACGAATAATGAGGTAAACCCTGATTTCTCTTTTAAAGAATTATTAGAAGCTTGTGAAGAACTATATCATAAAGCTAGGTTATTTAAAATGGAAAATCAGGTTTTAAAAAATAATTATAAAACATTAGAAATAGATAAATCATGTTTAGAAATGGAATTAGAAATGTCAAAAGAGACAAACAATCAGTTGCATGCAAAGATAGTAGAATTAGAAGATATTTATGAGCACTTTGAAAGTACTTTAAATAATTTCAAAATAACAACTAGGTTAAATACTAAATTTTGTGAAGGTATAAAATCAAAATTTCAGAATAAAAAGAATACACATACTAAATCACATGCGCATAGGCATGCATGGATGTATCAAAAGGTCAAAAATCCTAAGAGTTATAGATCTAACACAAAAGAGATCTATAAATCTCAGGGTTTGAAAGATATTAACTCTAAAGGATCCACAAGAAAATGGGTACTTAGAAAAGAAATTTATTTTGCAGGAGTAGATCAAAGTAATCAATGGGTGTTCAAGGCACATAACGGAACACTTCAACCTTTCTATAGGTTGAATGAAGACTAAGAATGTCAAGAAAATGGGTTGAATGAAGACCAAGAATGTTGGATGAGAGATGCTTGGTATCCACAAGCTCCATTTTACTATTGGTAAATTTTATGGTATGATATTTCTTCATTTTTTTTGTGATTGACCAAAAGGGGGAGAAAGATAGAGGGCAAATAGTAATATTTTTAGGGGGAGCATATATTGAGGGGGAGGATTTAATTAAAAGTTTTTTTTTCCCTTCATATAACATTGTTAAATATTATTTTTATTCTTATAATTATCTATTTGCAAGATAGTTTTGTCAACACCAAAAAGGGGGAGATTGTTGGAACCTTGTTCCACATCTTGTTTTGATGTTAACAAAATTATTATGGATTAATGTTTGCAATTGAGTTCTTTCAGATTTTGGTGAAGATCAAGACAAACAGGAAATGATGGAGGCTTGATGAAAAGGAGAAAGTCATGATAAGGAGGCAAGATGACAAGGAAGAATTGAGGAGGAGAACATCTTCGACCTTTAGTGTTTCTAGTTTAGATTTTTTATTTATAGATTGTATATGTCTCTTAACAAAGGAATATAACTTAGATCATAAAAATAATTAGAGATAAATTAGGATTAATATTGCAATCATTTTCAAAGAACGTAATTGATTAAATCACATAAAAAAGGTACTTGTTAGCTCACATGTACCGGTACTAAACTTGTTAGCTCACAAGTACCGGTACTAAAGTTTAGTACCGGTACATGTGAGTTACAAGTTTGGGTTTCTTAAGAAACAAACCTGTACCCCGCGAGTATCGGTACTCATGATCAGTACCGGTACTGGAGGTAACGGGTACCGGAACTAACCATGAGTACCGATACAAGTGGGTTACAGATCTGTGTTAAGAGTTTGAAACCCAAATCTGGAAGCAATGAGTACCGGTATCCACACTTTAGTACCGGTACCAGGTAGCCATTAGCTCAAAATTGAACGGCTAGAAAATTAATTTTTTCTATATGAACGTTGGGATTTAAACCCCAACGTCTAGTAGATGAATCCTTGAGGTCCTAAACTCTATAAATAAACCCTTGGACCCTTAGTTTGCATATGAGAAATAGAGAAGAAAAATTCTAGAGCTATATTTCAAATTTCTACCATATTTTCAAGAGAGAAAGAAGAAGCTTGCCATTTACTCTCTCTACACTTTTGCAAACACTTCGACGTGATTTCTTCATGCATTGTCAAGGCATTCACGCTCATTCTAGGCTCTCAAATCAGTAACATTATATTTACATTTGTTGAGAGGCTTAGGAACTTAGTTGTAAGATCTTTCTTTCTTACACCTGTATTTCATTTGTTCTTAAGCATTTGCTCGTTGGGTTCTAACAAACCCGTTTTCGTACTTGGGTTGAGGTAACCCGTTAATTACCTCGGTTAGTAAATTGATTCTCTCAGGGTTGAGAGAATCGGGTTAAAAACCCTAAGCTAGGAGGCTTAGGTAGTAGAGTACCCAAGGGAGGGGAACCACTATGCATATTGTGCCAATTTTCTGTGGTTTAATTGATTGTGCAAATTTTCTTATTATTAATGATTTTATGTTTGAGTTTTTTGTGTGCATAGCCATATATTCCATATTTTAGATCCTACATCATCCTCTCATCGCCCTTCGGGAAGAAGATCCTCTCCGCGACACCATCCTCCCCCACCCTCCATCCTCTAGCTCCGTCCTCCTTCGTCCCACTCCTCACCACCTTCCCTCAGGCGACGTCAGAGCAAGTCATCCTCCGAGCAACTGTCAAGGGGGATTTCTCTCACCTCTTTCTATCTTTTTTCGCTTTCGTAATGTAGTTTTCCTACTTTCATAATTGTAGAAAACATTCATGTGATAAATAGATGATTGCTTCTCTCTCTCTCTCTTATTTTTGCAAGTAGATTAGCTAGAATTCATCAACTTGATCTCTCGCTTGCTAAAAATCAAAAGAAAAAAAGATAAGATAAAAATGACAAAAAGCAAACAAAAAGCGAAGCGCAGATTTTTCGTAACCAAACATTCGCCTCCCCATGTTCAACCCGGGACTCACTTTTCGAGTTTTGGTTATAAATTTTATCTGATAGACACGTTTTGCAAGCTACGATGACAGGTTTTAACTTGCGAAATGCGTCCTAATCATTTTCACACCGTTGTTGGGGAGGCAACGGAATTTACTTTCTTGTTTTTTGCGCTTCTTTGCATTTACATATTATTAACCCTGCTTGTCTTTGATCTACTATCTTGCAGGTACTCTAGCGTGGAGATCCAAGTGCGGTAGACCGGAGTAAAGTGTGGGTAAAGAAATTTGTAAGTGTCCTCCACATTCCTCCACACTAGTTTCATTTTGCCACATTCATAACCAAGACCTAATCTACTTAGGTGTTTGCAAAAGCCCTAGGATAGAATTTGTTTGTCTTGTTTGTCACCTCTACTCATCTCACCTTCGCATATATAAAAATTAAAAATAAAAAGATACTTCTTGTGGGACAAATCAACATACACACTACATACACATACATTTGTGGCATATAGCCTAACTTGATTTTTATCTACTCAACCGGGATTCCGACCTGTGGACCCGGTACACACAAATTAAAACATAAAGGAGTAGAAATCAGTCTAGGTTAATCATCTCTGCGTGCCTAATTGGTGGTGCATTTGGGTCACTTGATTGAATTGTTTGGACCGCACCACCTAATTTAAAACTGATTCATTTTGTAGCTACCCCATAGGATTCAATATTTAGGTCAAGCTAGGCACTCCATATTTCTTTTTGATTTATAAAGGAAAAACACTTGAACTCATGATTTCAAACTTGGTTTGCCTCCTGGAAATTTGGTTGAATATTCTTAATATTTGAATCCTAAAAGCTACTAAGCAAGATTCAAACCTTAAAATTTGCCTCATCCTCAATAAGTTTGCTTGAAAATGTTTTGGTTGTGCACATACACATTCTCAAACAAATCATCAAGGGCACAACCAGGGCCCATCACATTCTAGAAGTCCCAATATCCCAAGCCTAAGTAAAATTGATTAGACGTTGGCCATAAGGACTAATTCGCTCTTCGGGGCCCAGATTGAGATTGTTCACAATTACCTGCTAATACTAGTCAATTCGATGTCTAGCTAGGGAAGTAGCGTCATACGACCACAGCTGGGGGGTACACTAGGAACCGGAGGAAGAAGCCAAAGGAAGAACCTTCTCCCCAGTCCCTCCTTCTAAATAGTTGGATTGCCTGGATATAACTAGAGTAAATCGTCCACAATCTTAGGACAGATTTTGAGAGTTGTAGACTTTTAGGCTACCCAACCTAAGGACAGGCTTGTATTTTTTGTGCTGCAGGGTCCCTTCTCTCCCTCGTCCTTCCGACCTCCTTCTAGTGTATGCTTGGAAGGAGGTCATCGAACCCTCGTTTGGAAGGACCTATAGACCATTGTTGGAGGTGGAGGTTATGTTTTAGCCAAGTAGATCCCATGGCTGATCAACAACCACCTCCCCCGCCCTCGAACCAGCAGGAGCTGATTTAGAGGCAATTGGAAGAATTGCAGTAGAAGCAGCAATGGTTCCAACGAATGAATGGTCAGGGCGCTCGGCCCTTGAAGGATTTTTATGATCCTTCAAATGATGTTGAGATCATGCCCTAGGTTTTGAGTCTAATTAAACACTTTCACGAGCTTGGCTCAGAGGACCCATTCCAACATTTGGAGGACCTGATCACTCTAGTTCAGACCACCAAATCGCGGAATGTGGATGAAGAACAGATGCCCATGAGGCTTTTCGCCCATTCACTGAAGGATAAGGCTGCACATTGGTATCGTACTATTGGAAGACCGATTGCTACCTAGACAACTTTGAAATCGACCTTCCTGAAGAAATTCTTCCCAATTGGGCGAACCAATGCATTGCGACGGGCAATTACCACTTTTGCCCAACGGCAGGGGGAACCATTTCATGAGTCTTGGGAGAGATTCCATGATCTGTTGCGGAAGTGTCCACACCATGAGGTGCCTAAATGGCAACTTGTGCAGATTTTTTATCACACGTTGAATGATCAACTCCATAATCATGTGGATGCTTCTTGCGGAGGCAATTTCCTCAACAAGGACGAAGATAGCGCGTATGATTTGTTTGAGGAAATGAGTGAAAACTCTTTAAACCATGCCTCCATGGAAACCTTTAACCGATCCCAACAAACTAGATCAAATGCCAATGAGGTCCAGGATTCTCATACATCTGATATGGAATTGATCTACAATAGATTAGATAAGATGGATCTGGTTGCTAAACGAATGGAAGAGTGGATGTCCGGAAACTCTAATTTTTCTAGGTCCACTCAATCCTAGGGATTGGGATTCCATTCTTCGCAAGCTCCTATGAGATGGGAGTTTGTGAACCAACTGGAGTCGGCTCGACCTTCGAGCCAGCTCTTCTCGGAAACTTATGGGTTCCAAATTGGGGCCTTTGATCCCAATCTTTCTGATCCTTCTTCATCCTCATCTTATGAGGATATTCAGGCTGTGTAGGAGAATGTTAGGTCCAACCCTTACTCGAATTCTTACAATTCTGGTTGGAAAAATCACCCCAACTTCTCTGGGAAAGATCAGGGGCAGCAGACCCAATATCTACCCAACAACTATGTACCACAAAAACCAATGGGTCAGGGTCATGTATATACTCAGTTGCCCTTTAATCAGGTTAATCGGTCCATGTGGAATTCTCAACAACTCGCCGAGCAGGCTGATTTAAACCTGAAGATGGTAGAAATGCAAGGGTCAATGCTCCAGCTCATGCAACAAATGAAAACCTTGCTGGATACCTTGCAATCCGGACTTGGTACAAAAAACCAACAGCCCAAATCTCTACCATCACAACCTGTACCAAATCCAAGGAGTGTACAGAATCGAGGCACTGGGCCTCAAGGGTTTGGTAATAATGGGGAGTCATATGCTCAAGCTCATGCTATCTATCAGGCAACCCCAGCCCCTCCCAGAGTGAACCAAGTTCCTACCATAATCAACCGGGAGCCTCCTGTTTTGCCCAACCCTCCCCAAGGCTCTAACCAACAGCATTTTGCCATGGAAAACACCATTACCTTGAGGAGTGGTAGTAGACACAAGGGACCTACCTAACCCCATGTCAACACCATTAGGCCTGGTAGCAAGAATTCCAGATTCCCAACTAAGAATGTGATCAACAAAACATCAGAGGCTGATTTGGGAGTATGTTGTTGTATGGGCAAACAGAAAAAGTAGGAGGAGAAATTGGAGGAAAGGATGTCCTTTCTTTAGGCTTTCAAATTGACAATCAGTTTACTCTTTGCTGCTATTGGATCAATCCCCACCTACACCATAGGCTTACTGAATTCATATAAAGCAAAGCGTAGAGCGGAATTTGAAAACATTAGGAGAGTAGTTGTTCGGTGGATCTGCAGAGGGCGTTTGGCAGGAAGTGGAGGGGCGGAAGAGAATCAGGGTGAGGAGGCGGAGATTCTGCGGTGGTCGGCGAGCCGTGTGGGTCGCTGAGGTGATGGGAGCGGCTCGCCGAAGGGTGGTCGGAGGCGGAGAGGGTGAGGGTGAACAGGAGTGGTCGACGGTTTAATCAAATAAAAGACAGTGAGGAAAAGAAAGAGGGGGAGGTGGGGAGGAGTTCTGACCTAGCTATGGAGACGAAAGGGGCCGAGACAGGGCGACAGTCGTATCGACTGTCGTCGGAGAAGAAGATGCCCAGGGGAAGGGGCGGCGGCGAGCAGAGGGCTGGAGAGGCGCCAGCTGGGTACGGCGTGGCGCAGGAAGAGCAGGGGAGGAGGTCTCTGCTGCTGGTATTACGGCAGAGCGAAGAGGAGGAGGGGGAGGAAACCGCCGGAGCTGGTGAGCGTCTGCTGGAGAAAGAAGAGAAGAAAGTTGGGGATTTTCTCCGTCAGATCCAGGCTGCCCTCGTCGGTGGAGCAGCGGGGGGTATTTATAGGGATGAAACAGGGAGGAAGGCGGAGGGAGACGACGTGTCTCCCTCGCCGGAGAATGGTCGGAACACGAACCCATACCGTCCGTGCGTTCGCACGGCCGGTATGGTGGGCTACAATGACCAGGGGGGTGCTCCTGCGACGGCTGACGACGCAGGGCACCCCCGGTTTACTTGCCAGGTCCCTCACCTCACCCTGCGCGGCGCCATGCTCCGCGCAAGGTCGCCGGAGCATGGTGCTGGCAGGGTTTTGCAGGAGGGACCTGATTGCAAAGAACGAAGGAGAGTTAGGGGCCAAAATGCGAGGGTTCAAAAGTTGAGGGCCAAAGAGTAAATATATGAGGACCAAAGTGTGAAGTCGGTCAAGGAGGTTTCTTCTTAGGCTCAAGTTTTTATACATGACTAATTAGGACCTAAGGAATCTGATGGTGAATTTTATTTTCATATTAAACCTTGTTTGACCAGTCAATTTGCGCAAAAACCCAAATTAAGTTATTAATTGGGCATGGTTCTCAATGTAGGTCAAAATGGGTTCTAAAGGCCAAATTGAAGGTTCTAAACCCTAGAGATTATTTTTCTATGAATTTTAGAGGGTTTATTCTATTTTTACTTTGCCTCGAACCTTGTGAATTGAAGTGGGTTGTTTTAGGGTTACAGATTATCATTTGGTTCCTTGGAAGTGCTGTAGCCCTTGCTAGATCATTTCATCCCACTTTTATTCTTATTAAGCTGTTTTGACCTGTGTTTGGTCCCTGAATTACCCTGCATGCAGTTTATACTGGTAAAATTGCACTTTTACCCCTTATGACTGGTTTTCTTCTCAAACTCAGAATTCTCTGAGTTAAGCCTTTCCTTGAGATATGTAGGAGCTTTTATCCTTTGTATTGGGTCAAAATGAGCTAGTTATGGCTCATGATGAGGTTCTCATCATACCCCCATGCCTAGCTTTTGCTAGTCCCTTAGCAAAAACTTAAGGTTTCAACCCTTGTTCTAGACCATGAAGTTTTCAATAGTTTTAGATAAGTGCCTTCATAGATTAGGTTAGAATGCTGATCATAGGCCTAAAAGGTACTCTAGTACCAATCAAGATCCAAATCTGTCTAGCCTTAGCCTCAGTCTTTTAGCAAAGGTTTTTAAGGCCCACAAGAACTAACCTAAGGTTTATTGGACTTCGTGGTTAAAGCACCCGTGCTTAAAATGATTTTAGCCCTGGCTCAGTTCGCAGTGCGTTTTGTAAGAGAGAGATAGAAAGTTTTTCTGTTTGGAGAGTTTTCTCTCTCTTTTTCTTTTTAGTTCTAGCCTAGGATTGGCTTTTCAACACGGTCTGTATCAGATTCCTTGCTCCCGTCATCAATCCTCAAGGGTTCCTGGCGATCGATGCTTCGAGATAGCACCGCCCATGGCAACCCCCGGAACCCTGGCTATTGAGATTTCGAGATAATCCCATCCATGGTATTCCGTGGCCGAATCCAGACCCTGGCAATTGACACTTCGAGATAATGCCATCCATGGAATCTGAACCAGCAGAGTGCTTACATGCCCCCCGTAGGATATGTAAATATCCTAAGAGACAAGCACCGAGGAGATGATATTTTGTTACGTATCTTCGAGGGGATTTCCCGCCTCTCCGCGCTGGGAACTCGTCCAAATCAACTTGTGTTGATCGGCCGCTCCTATTCTAGGTGTTCTTTTCAGATTTTTGCGACGCTTCTGCGTGATTCTGATTTTTACGCTTACTGAACCAGGCTGTGTGTGAGGTTAGGGTGCTTAGGTTACTGAGCCCCGTAAACCAAAAATTAGTTAACGAGGCCGAATACTCCCTAAGCCTTAGACCTAATACTTCAGCTTTTCATTTTCCTCAACCTCTTGAGGAGTGTCCAGATCTTAATGGGTACTAAGCGTCTATTCAAGAATGCCTAAGGTTTGCATTCTTTACTAATCTTATTGTGCACTTTTCTTGAATGAGGTCTAGAACTTAGGTTAATTCCTTAGTTCCTTACTAATGACTATCACTTTTTCTCATAATTTTGTGCTCCTTTTTCATTTTGTTTCTTTTCTCCTTCACAAAATTTTCCTTCTCCTCTTTTCCTCTTATTCTTTTTCGAAAATTTTTTAATTTTTATGGTATTTTTGGCATATGTGAATTTTTTGTTTGAAACCTTTTCTTACGAGTTTTTGCACTTTCATACCCCCCCATGCCTAAGATTTGCAATGTCCTCATTGTAACCTAGGGGTTTTTATTCAACTAAGTTCATACATTAGGATAGCTGTTTTGATGAGTGAATGGGTCGGGGTGACTGTTGCGGACGATTTCTAATCTCAGATGCAAGCACCTGAGGTGGAGTCGGCTGTCCTAAAGTGTGAACTTCAAGTGCAAAAAGCTGTCAGAACAAGTTTCAGGTTTTCAAAGAGAATGACGGGCTGCCTCCCGTTGAGCGCTAAATTTGATGCCTTCAGCCAAGCGGGAAATGCGATGGAGAGGGGATGGTCAAATCAGCAGAGTTTTGTAAGACAAGCACCTTGATTAAGAGCCTGGTTGGTCCAACCAGGTGCTTGTTCAGATCAACAGGCTGATGATGCAGCCCAAACCCAATCAATCTAGTGGGTTGATAGATGTGGATAAACAAGTGTGGAACCCACCATAAACTATGAGGCTCAGATGGATGTGGAAGTGTAAACGCAGGGTTTGGCTGTGCCGAATCAGCCTGGTCAGAGTAGGGACCCGTAGGATAATCAGTGGTTGATGCAGGAACCCTACAGGGGTGATCAGAGAATGATAGAGCATGGTATGTAGTTTGATCAATGTTCGAAACCCGATGTGGAAATGCAATCGGCTTGGTGAGAGGTGAATCTGAATAGAAATTGAGTCCGGTTGCGGGTCGGGGTTTGGAAGAGGTTTTGATCCGTTCTGTGCGTGCGGATGAGGTGGCCATTGTGTACGAGGGCTCTTCTAGAAACAGATGATAGGTGATTTTCTGTAGAGAGTCCTCTGGGTAACTATCAAATGCCGGAAGAGTTTTTGTAGGATGAAAGGAATCGGATTCGAGAAAAAAATTGGATTCTTGGTTACAATCACTCTTGGCATTTTCTGTTTTTGGTTCCTGAGGATCGAAAAGGAATGATTCTGTGTTATCAGTGATCTCGGGAATCAGGACCTCAGAGTCGGAGTCAAAGTCGTGTGAACTGAGGTCGTAGATAGGCCTGGCGTGTTCAGGAAGGGGAATCTCTCCGCAATTATAGTCAGATCTGAAATTGTCGGAGAGTTGGCGAAAATGAGATTCATGATCATGAATTCCACCACAGCAAAAATCATCAAATGTGGAATCAGCAGCCTGACTGGGTTCTAGCCTATATGTCAATTCTGGGCTCAAAAAGGTGTTCTGTTCAAGCTCGAAGCTAGTAGGATAGACCCCATTAAAACTTTGCTCATCCAACTCCTCAGTTTCTGTATCATAAATTGGCATGTTTTCTGAAAAATCGATCAGATTTCCTGAGGATGTTGGAGAGGGATATTCATTAAATAGAGGCCCGGAATCATATTCTGTAAAAATTTGATCTTTCTCATAAAGGGCCTCATAATCTTCCCAATAAGTTTCAGATCTAGGTTCTAGGCTTAGGATGTGGGTAGAATTATTAGAACCTAAGTCCGAATAACCTTCGAGGGTCACCTTATCAAAACAAGGGGTGGAATTTATACCCTCCAGAGGTTCAATTCTAATCTTGTTATTGCAGGAGTCTTGGAGTTCTAAGCTTGGTGATTCATGGCCTAGGGTTGGCTCAGCATTGTGTTCTCCTGCAATATCCCAACCTAATTCAACATTGTCTTCTATCTGGGTTGGGATTTTACAACCACTTTGTGCCTCAATCCCGAGATCTGGGAAACTGAATTGTTCCTTAATACTATTCCAAGATGGTTCATCCTCTGTTTCTGGTATATACGGGTATTTCTGGTTGATAATTTGTTCTACAGATTTCATCATTTCTACCCGTTTTATAAGGGCATCTTGGTGTTGTTCCCAAAGTACAGGATTTGTCAAGCATTGAAGGTATTCAGATTGGTGTAATTTTTCCATCTCAATGTATCCTGTCATGAGCATATCTCGGGTTGATCCTTTTGAAATTGCAGTCAATAGAATTTGGGCACAGTTTATGATGAAAGCTGTGGTTGTTGGAACATCAACCTGAATATCTCCTATTGGTGTTGAGGTTTTTTCTTCTTTTTCATAGAATTTTATGGCATCCTCGATCATTTTATCTTTCATAGACCTCTGATATTCAGGTTTCTTGAATGGTAGTCTTAGGTGGTTTGGCTGCATATTTGGATTAGGTGGTGGAATCAAGATGTGGAATTAAAGGCTTCGATGTAGACTCATGTTGTGCCAAGATGGAAGAAGGGAGTATCAGAGGAAAGATTAATGTGGTGGTGCTGCATAAACAAGGGAACTGAGGCCTAACCTCAGGGCAAGTGAATTCCTAAAGGAGGTTTCAAGGACCTCCTTCCAAGCATATGCTGAGGGACTGGATGAGATAAGCAGGTGCTGGACCCAATCAAGACACCCAAAAATTTGTTGGGTGACTATAGAGGTGCGGGGCAGATGGACCCCTTGATCAGAAAGATCGTCCACCTGAGAATTACCTGGGCAGCCAGAGAGGGAGAGTCCCGCGAAGACCCCTACACGGTAGAGCGTCCCCACGGGTTACAGGGTTTCCCCCACCCGACCTCTCTTGTCACTGCGGTTCCAGGTAGACCAGAATGGGGATCTTGACCTCTTAAGTCTACTAATTTTAAGATCAGGGTGCTTAAGGTTTCACTTGAACTTTAGGTGTTTTTGTGAACAAAGTGGCCTAGTTTGAAGGTTGGTTGACCCCAGGGGTCAACTTCACCTAGTGGTTTCCTTGAGAAGTTAGGCCTTGTTTTAGGGTTCAAGTGTTTAGAGAGAGCCAATTGTTTAGGATTTTTCTTATTAATTATTTTCAATCAATGGCTTGGGCACACCTCTTTTGGATTTCCTCAATTCTTGATTAAGGGGTGTGTCTCTACTGAAATCCTAATGTTTGACCTTATGTTGGCTCTACTTGGTCCATTTAACTCTTTGTTGGGTAATTAGGGCTCAAGCAAGAATGTGTTAGCCCTTAAGTACCCTTAATAGTGTGCAGGAGTGATGAGTTGAAAACATGCAACTTTTTATGGTTACTAAATATGGAAGACAGGTTAGCCCTATATTGCTTGTTCTTTTCTTTTCTTCCTCTTTAGAGCTTAGGGGTTAATAGTGAGAGGAAAAATTTACCTGTCTTTGGTGTGGTTGCTTGTCTTCTTGAGTTCCTGTAGCTGCACAAAAGAGAGGAGATTATCAAGAATAAAAAAATGCAGGAATGTTTACCTCTAGAATAGCCGTTGCTCCCCGGCAACGGCGCCAAAATGAAACGGCGGGTTTCACCGGGTTTGAGGGTTTTGTTATAACGTTGTAGTAAAGCCGGTTATTACCAACATTTCAAATATAAATTTTTTACTCGGAAAAATAAAAGAGTTCCCGAGGTCGAACTCAGGGAGCAAGTTGTATTCTAGAGATATACATGTTTCTTTTACAAAAATAAAGAGAGAGGGAAAGAATTTGTTGTTTTCTCTTTGTTTTGCAGAGGGGGATGCTCTTCTTTCTCTCTTTCTTTAGATCTCCTTCTTTCTCTCTGTTCTGCAGAGGTGATATTCTTCTTCTGCAATGGTGATGTTCTTCCTCTTCTTCCTGCTGTTCTTCCGTTGGTGATGTTCTTCTTTCTTCAGAGCTCCTTGTTCTTCTTCTTCTTTGGTTTTCGGCCTTGACCTCTCTTCTTCTTCTTCTGCGATCGTGGTGATGTTTTCTCTTTTTCCTTTTTTTTTTTCTTTATGGCTGCAGAGCTTCTGCCTTCAGCTACTAAGTCTTTCTTTCTTCTTCTTCTGCTTTGGCCGTTGCTCTTCCTTCTTCTTCAGCCTGCCTTCTTTCCTGCTCTGGCTGCTGACTTTCCGTCGTCTGACCCGGTGCTTAGACGACTTAACGATGCCTTTGCTACAGTGCAGCTCCTTCTTCTTCAGCGGGTCTTCTTCTTCTTCTTTGGCCTGCACACTTCAGAGTTTTTCGTCAAGAGGCAAAACCTACTCTACCCTCCCTCCCCCGCGTCTCTCTTTCTCTCTGAAACCACTCTTGGGAAAGCTCTCCCAGAGCTACCGGGTAATCGGGTTCGGGTCACGCCCGGGTCTAGGCCCACCGGCGTGCGGTGGTGGGCGAGGAGTGCAGGTCGGTTTAATCGGGTCGGGCCAGGTCCGCGGAGCGTGGTCACGGACGAGGCCGGGTCGGGTGAGAGGGACCTCACCCCGTGGTCAGGAGGCAGACAGCATAAGGCACTTTTTGCCTTTATGCGTCCGCGCGCCTCCGAGAAGTTCCGAGGTGGGACTAAATGTCCCACCCCAATTGAGCGCCCGTCGCGGAGGGAGCAGTGGGCGATCGTGGCTTCACGTGCGGCCTTCGCCCCATCTGCGAGCCTGGGACGTTTCGCGGAGACTTCCCGCGCAACCTGGGAGTCGAACCTGGGCGAAGGCGTGCCTGCACCTGCAGGTGAAGGAGCTCTGCCTGCTCAGTAATGGCGACGGCGGGCGAGTCACCTGGTCACAGAAGAACGGCCTCTCGGCCAAATCAGACAGGCGGGGGACCTTCGCCGTGGCACGGCGAAGGTGGTCAGGGGGTCTGCAGGGGGCGTGATGGAGCCAACAGGTCGTCCTAGGTCAAACTGTGAGCGAAGAAGTGGGTGTGTTCGGTGGATCTGCAGAGGGCGTTTGGCGGGAAGTGGAGGGGCGGAAGAGAATCAGGGTGAGGAGGCGGAGATTCTGCGGTGGTCGGCGAGCCGTGTGGGTCGCTGAGGTGATGGGAGCGGCTCGCCGGAGGGTGGTCGGAGGCGGAGAGGGTGAGGGTGAACAGGAGCGGTCGAGGGTTTAATCAAATAAAAGACAGTGAGGAAAAGAAAGAGGGGGAGGTGGGGAGGAGTTCTGACCTAGCTATGGAGACGAAAGGGGCCGAGACAGGGCGACAATCGTATCGACTGTCGCCGGAGAAGAAGATGCCCAGGGGAAGGGGCGGCGGCGAGCAGAGGGCTGGAGAGGCGCCAGCTGGGTACGGCGTGGCGCAGGAAGAGCAGGGGAGGAGGTCTCTGCTGCTGGTATTACGGCAGAGCGAAGAGGAGGAGGGGGAGGAAACCGCCGGAGCTGGTGAGCGTCTGCCGGAGAAAGAAGAGAAGAAAGTTGGGGATTTTCTCCGTCAGATCCAGGCTGCCCTCGTCGGTGGAGCAGCGGGGGGTATTTATAGGGATGAAACAGGGAGGAAGGCGGAGGGAGACGACGTGTCTCCCTCGCCGGAGAATGGTCGGAACACGAACCCATACCGTCCGTGCGTTCGCACGGCCGGTATGGTGGGCTACAATGACCAGGGGGGTGCTCCTGCGACGGCTGACGACGCAGGGCACCCCCGGTTTACTTGCCAGGTCCCTCACCTCACCCTGCGAGGCGCCATGCTCCGCGCAAGGTCGCCGGAGCATGGTGCTGGAAGGGTTTTGCAGGAGGGACCTGATTGCAAAGAACGAAGGAGAGTTAGGGGCCAAAATGCGAGGGTTCAAAAGTTGAGGGCCAAAGAGTAAATATATGAGGACCAAAGTGTGAAGTCGGTCAAGGAGGTTTCTTCTTAGGCTCAAGTTTTTATACATGACTAATTAGGACCTAAGGAATCTGATGGTGAATTTTATTTTCATATTAAACCTTGTTTGACCGGTCAATTTGCGCAAAAACCCAAATTAAGTTATTAATTGGGCATGGTTCTCAATGTAGGTCAAAATGGGTTCTAAAGGCCAAATTGAAGGTTCTAAACCCTAGAGATTATTTTTCTATGAATTTTAGAGGGTTTATTCTATTTTTACTTTACCTCGAACCTTGTGAATTGAAGTGGGTTGTTTTAGGGTTACAGATTATCATTTGGTTCCTTGGAAGTGCTGTAGCCCTTGCTAGATCATTTCATCCCACTTTTATTCTTATTAAGCTGTTTTGACCTGTGTTTGGTCCCTGAATTACCCTGCATGCAGTTTATACTGGTAAAATTGCACTTTTACCCCTTATGACTGGTTTTCTTCTCAAACTCAGAATTCTCTGAGTTAAGCCTTTCCTTGAGATATGTAGGAGCTTTTATCCTTTGTATTGGGTCAAAATGAGCTAGTTATGGCTCATGATGTGGTTCTCATCAGTAGTCTTGTCTGATAACACAAGCACACTGATCTTAAACAAGCTACCTCTTAAGTAGCAGGACCCAGGAGCCCCGTTGACTTCCTGCACAATAGGAAGCATCACTTCTGACCGGGCCCTTCTCGACTTGGGCGCTTCCATTAATGTGATCCCCACCTCACTACACATGGAATTGGGTCTAGGCTACCTGAAACACACAAACATAACTTTGTAGCTAGTCGATAGATCCATTACAAAACCAAGGGGTATTTTGGAGGATGTTTTAGTCAAGGTTAATGATTTGCATTACCTTGCTGATTTTATGGTCCTGGACATGGAAGTACCAAAATAGCTCAACCACACTCCAATTATTTTGGGAGGACCTTTCTTGGCTACTGCCAAAGCAAGGATTGATTGTGAATCAGGAAATATAGAAATGACCTTTAGGAATAAAGCAAATCGATTTAATATTTTTGAGGTCTCAAAGAAAGATAAAATTAAGTGTGGTTTGATGGAGGAGCTTGGCAAAATAGAGGGGGTAATGGCCATACATACTGTAGACAAACTTTTAAGGGCCAACTCAACACAAACTCAAGAAGAAAATCACACGGTTGCCGGTATAATTGAGGACAATGGAAACATGCAACCAACTGTAGCAACACAAAATGAAGAAGATATTCATGAAATCGGTAATCTGTTGGCTGATTCACATGATCAAGATATAACCCAACAATGTCCTCATCTTGAACTTTAAGAGTTTGAGGTTCAACTTTTGGGTGGGAATCATGAGGATCAGAATGGTTGGATCAAGCACCCTGATTGTGAGTAGGAAATTGATCTTTGGGGAGAAACTTTTGAAATGTTAGAGTACCCACAAACCCCTGACACATCACAAAGCCCTCATCATCCTTGTTCTCCCAACCATTGTACAGTTTCTATATCCACCCACACCTCTTCTGTAATGAATCAACAAAACTCCTATTGAAGACTATTTGGGCTCTCCCTGCACCACCAGCTTGCCACTTTCATTAATCATCTCTTTGGCAAGCCCATTTTTTTACTCTCTGGGACCTAAATGTTGGGGCTCGGAAACTGTGTTATTGCAGCCTCAATGTTAGTTATATTTGATTGAGGACCTCACATAGCTGAAGGAACTAAACTCAGCACATGTAAAGACTGTTCCAAGTTGACTAGAATCTCATGGAAACCAGGTGCAATTTTCCTCGTCGACTCTCTTGCATGCTTTCATTTTTAACAATGACGACATTACATTAGCTAAGTATGGGCGGGTGGATATATCTTATAATCTTTTTATCAGCTGTAACAGTAATTTCCTGTTATTTTAGTTAAAAAAAATAGAATTAGGAGATGAGAACTTAGGCATTAGGAGTTGCAAACTTTAGGAATTGATACTTTAAGACCTGAATACTTAGACTCTTCAGGTCTTCGAGCTTAATTAGCTTGGGTGTCCACTCGAATGTGGACTTAGTCTCGAGTTCTCACTATGTCAATCTTATTTTAATTCGATAAATAATTTGAGATGATAAGTATGCGACTTATCAACTTGCGCTCTGATTTGAGGGGACTTTAAGCCTAAGCATCTACACACTTTTTGGCACTAACTCACTTTTTGGAAGTTTCTTTGAAAATTGGGTAGCTAATGAACCGTCTAGGGTGGTATTGCTGGCAAGTTGTCAGTGGTAACAACTCATCGGTCGGTTGTCCAGAGCTTAGTCACAAGACCATTTTCTTTGTAATGCCTTTAGGAAAATCTTAAATCAGGGAAGCCACCTACTTAAAAAAATATATATAGAAAAAGGAGAAAAAAATAAATAAAACTACACTTCACCGCACGAGTATGGCTGGCAAGTTGCCGTGGGTAACAACCCATTGGCCGGTTGTCCAGAGCCCAGCCCACAAAAATGCACAATAATTCCCAAAACACGTAGAGAAGTAGGGAAGTAGAATAAACTGGGGTGATATACACTGGGTTCGCCCTTGTGTTGACCCTATAAATAAAAGAAGTAGGGAGAAAGCTACCGTTTGAAAAGAAACCTTTAGGCAAGGTCACCGAAGGTCGTAGAAACCCGAAGTCCATTTCAACGGCCACCTAGTGAGTCTTTCACTATTTTCACAAGATGCTTAGCACTTAGAGTCTTTTTCGAGGCTTGGGCGGGTTGGGTAGCTGTAAAAGTTATCCTGACACTCTTAAATTCTAAAAAATCCCAAAAAAAAAGAAAAGAAAAAAAATAGAAAAAAATATATCTTCCCTTTGCAAATAAAGCGAGGACTTGGGCAGCTTGCATTCTGGCAGACACCCGGGAATTATCGAATCTTTGTAACCATGTCTTAGGTTGAAAGTTCCTAAAATAACCAATAAATCATGCCCAAGAAATCGAATCCTAATTCTACTTTTATACATAGCATTTTGGTTAATTTTACTAGGGACTAGCAAAAGATAGGCATGGGGGTATGATATAGAGACATCTATTTAGGTTAAAATGCTTATTCATGCATGTTCCTAGGCTTAGATTTGCATTTTATGTTATAAATATTACACAACATGCATCATTCTGCATTTATAGTTGTATATATTTTAGGTTAATTAGGTCCTTTTTATGGCCAGGAGAGAAGAAGACTTATTTCGGGGCCTCGGATGGACGATCAGACTGTACGGATCTGATCAGGACGGCGATCGGCGGCTAACGCCTCTGAAATCATCTAGATCGAAGTTCTATAGGTCATATGAAGTCCGAGGAAGATCAATGGCCAGGGGGCAATGCGACATCTATATGGGTTTCAGATGGAAAATCCGACCATATGGATGGATCCGAAGTGACAATCGTAGTTTGGCAACGCAGGAATCATCTCGATCAGAGCACCGTGGCATCCTCTTCAACAGAAAGAAGAATGGATGGCCCAGATGGCACCATGTGGTGCCATCCAGGCTACCTAACACTGACCAGCAGTCCCAGCACCGGCTCCTCTTCATTCGCATCATCAATTCTCAATCGTTGGATCTTGATCCAACGACTGAGAAGCCATCCACGTTGCTCTTCAGAGGATCCTCCACACGGCCATCTCACGTCGTAGCAAAAGTGGTGGAGAGTGGCACTCCCAAAGGAGGGGCACAGGTTTGAATCCCCATAGCCCCTTAATTCCTCAATTAAGCCGACGCTCAACACAGCACGCGCGTGGACGTGTGTGCATAGCCACCCGCACTGCACGTGCGTAGCAGTAGCGCAGAGCAAGCATCAGTGCGTGCACCCGCGTGACACGACGCATGATAGGCGCACGAGCACAGTGCTAGCGGGGAAGGGTGGATTTTCAGCGACGTAGGCCTTTAGTGACGCTTGCAGCTATCACTAATGGCCCATGCGTGCCAGCAAAGGAATTGAAGGCACGGATCTTCAACGATAGAAAGGGCGGATCTGTAGCGACATTTACGGATGTCAGTAATGACCCAGATGCAAATTCGTTCTTCCTCCTCCACTATAAAAGCACCTACCCACCTCCATTCCAAACCATCTCTTCCTTTCTACCTCTCACCACCTCCAAGGCTCTAGAGAGAGCTTGTCCCAAGCTCAGGATGCTCCTCTAGAGTAGAAAAGAAAATAGATTTCCCACCTATCATCCCCATTCATGGAGCATCCCATGGCCTTCCTCTTACCGCCCTTTGGGAAGAATATCCTCGTCGCGATGCCGTCTTGCCCCATCCTCTGTCCTCCAGCTCCATCCTCCTTCCTCACACTCCTCACCACCTTCCTCTAGGCGACGTCAGAGCGAGTCATCCTCCGAGCAACCGTCAAGGGGTATTTCTCTCACCTCTTTTTATCTTTTTTCGCTTTCGTAGTATAGTTTTCCTGCTTTCATAATTGTAGAAAGAATTCATGTGAGAACTAGATGATTGTTTCTCTCTCTCTCTCCCTCTCTTATTTTTGCAAGTAGATTAGCTAGAATTCATCGGTCTAATCTCTTGCTTGCTAAAAACAAAAAAAAATAGAAAAGATAAAAACGACAAAAAATAAATAAAAAGCAAAGTGCGGATTTTTCAAAACCAAATGTTTGCCTCCCCGTGTTCGACCCGGGACTCACTTTTTGAGTTTTGGTTATAAATTTTATTTGATAGATGCATTTTACGAGCTATGACGACGGGTCCTCTGAACCCTGATTTTAATTTGCGAAACGTGTCCTAATGACTTGGCAATTTTTCTCTGCCACTTCTTCACCTCCTTCATAACTTGAAAGGGAGAAGAAAATACTACAGGGATGCCAAGTAAACATGGACCCTAAACACTAGGAATTGAAACAAGGCATGAACAATATAAAACCCAAGAATGACTTGCTCTAATACCATGTTGAGAAATAAATAATGCAAAATAAAAATGGAAAATAATATCAAAGCAAAGCAATAGGAACACTTAGGTTTACATGCAAGCCTCACTCAAGAAGAGTGGGGACAAAACCATAGGAAAAGGCCTCTATGGGGCAAGATATTTGTTTATTCTCTTTTCAAAGATAAATTGGGGGATACATGGGCCTTAAATAGACACCCCAGATGATGAGAGCCTCATCATGAGCCCTAACTAGCTCATTTTGACCTAAGAAAGAGAATAAGAGCTCCTACATAACCTAGAGAAGGGCTTAATTCAAGGAATAAGTGTTCTGAGAAGAAAATATGAAATAAAGGTTAAAACTGCAATTTCACCATTATAGTACATAAATGGGATTTCTTAGAGGCAAAAGATAGGTCAAATGTTATGAATAAGATAAAAAGTGGGTTGGTACAGTCAGAAATGGGCTCATATGCAATCTAGGAATTAAATGACATTCTGTAACCCTAAAACAGACCCGCTCAATTCAACAAGGTTTTGGTCAGGATAAAAATAAATTAAACCCTCTAAAATTCATGGAAAAATATCCACAAGGATTTAGAACCTTCAAATTGGCCTTGGGAACCTCTTTTGACCTAGATTGGGGTCTTAGCTCATTAATTGACTTAATTTGGGTTTTTATGCAAAATGTCTAGTCAAACGTGGTCAAACATAAAATCCAAATTCACCATTGGATTCCTTATGTCAAAATTAGGTTTTTACCAAAATTTGGACCTAAGGGGAGGTCATCTTGACCTACTTTGCAAAATAGTACACCCAATCACATTTTGACCCCTATTTTTTTGAAAATCATTGCACAAACGCCCTTAACTTCCTCGCCACTCTTACAAACAGGCCCTCTTCCATTAATGGGGAGAAATCCTACTCCGGCAAGGAATAGAGGGGGAGTACTCCCTGATTCCTCAAAGATCTCCTCCCAGATTTGGAAGGGAGATTCTCTGAGGAATTCCCTTCCATTTGAGCAGGGTCCTAGTCTCTGATTCATACCCAATCTCTCGTGCGAACGCACGAGAGATTTGGGTCTCCAACAGTTTCCATCTCTGACAAGGTCTCTTGTGCTTGGAAGCTTGTCTTCCAAGCATAAGAGTCCCTGCCAGTGACTATAAAAGCACCACCACCTCCGATCGCATCTCTTCAGCTCGACTTGGCCAGAGATCCACCCCAATTTCATCTTCTCCTCTGGTCAAGAAGTTCAGCGAGCTCCGGCGAGCCTCCCTCCTCTTTCTCGTCGCTCTGCCACCATACTAGTGGCAGAGTTTCCCTCACCATCTTCCTCCGCGTCGCGCAACACCCGCGTGCGCACCTCTAGACCCTTCATCGTTGCCATCTTCCTCCATTGGACACCGTCTTCTCCGGCGACAGCAGCTACAACCATCCGCCACCTCTCCCCCTTCATCCACATAGTTAGGTTAGAATCACTCATCTCTATCCCCTCTTCAATTCCCCTCTCTATATTTTCCCTTTCGACCCCTTGCAGCCACTGTCCACTGCCATCTTCTCCATCTCCAGTTGCCCACCGGCGAGGTGCTTCCACCACTCTACACCTCCACACGCCTCGCCAGATACCTCACTACCTCTGCCACAGTCCACTGATCATCATCCACCCTTCCATCGACCGCCCACACCGCCATAAACGCCCCCTGACCTAACCCATAAGCATGGCCACAGGGTGGCCTGCCACCTACCGTCCCACCTTCGCCTTGACACGGCGAAGCTTCCTATGTATTTTAATGGGGCTGCAAGGCCGTGTTTGTGTGTGTCAGATCTCACTACTTGCCGCCATTGATGCACACAGTGAGAAGGTCGCGAGCTTCATCCCAGGCTGCACGCTCCAGGCGTCAAGGTCCTAGAGGAAGCAGATGCGTGCGCGAACTCATACAGCCGAGCAATTGGTTTGGCAAGCAACCTAGTAGCAGCAATTGAAGGAGTTCCTGCTGGCGCACGCGCAGAAGCGGGTGGGACATTTAGTCCCACCTCATGAACGCAAGAGCATGGCGCGTAGGATAAATTGAAATTGTGTTTTATGTTGTTTGCCTCAAGTCACATAGGGGTGAGGTCCCTCACCCTCACTCGCCACACCTCGTTCCTGACACTCCCCCGCGGACCTGGCACCCGACCCAACTAACCTAACCTATCACTCCTCGCGCACCACACCCACGGTGGTGCACCTGGACACAGGCACGTGACCAACCCGATTACCCGACTCTGGGAGAGCGTACCGAAGAGAGAAATAAAGGGAGAAAGAGGCGCGGGAAGGGTAGGGGGATAGGTTTTGCTTCTGTATGTGTGAATGCACAGGGAAGAAGTAGAGCTAAGGAAGGAAGAGGCGCAGTAGGGGAGCTAAGGAAAAAGAAAAAGAAAGAGGAAGGCACAGCTGAGGGGAAAGTAAGGGAAGAAAGCAAGGAAGGCCAAAGAGAAGAGGAAGTCAGAGGAAAGACTTAGTTGCAAAAGGAAGAAGAAAGGCAAGGTTAGAGTAAAGAGAAGAGCCGCAAAGAAGAGACAAGGAAGAAGAAGCAAACGGCCAAAGTCAAAGAAGAATAGAAGTAAAGAGCCAAGGAAAGAAGACCTGCAGAGATAGAAAGAGAAGGAAGTAGAAGAAGAGAAAGCTGCAAGGAGAAGAAAATAAGAGGCCATCATTTAAGACGTCTGATCATAGAATCAGACGTCCAACTCTTCTATTTTTGCTATAAATTTAATTCATAAAGTCTTGCATTTATATTTTGAATTAGGTTTTGAGTAACTCTAAGTGTTCAATTACATTATTGAGATTAGTGAATAAATTCCATTTGCTCCCTGTGTTCGACCTCGGATACTTAGGTTTTTAAGTAATAAATTCTTATTTGTTATCAATGCTTGGTCACCTATACTACAACACGACTGACTTAAAAGCCCGACAAAGTGTTGTAACACCAGACCATGCACAATTCATTCCACACAATGTGAAACTAAATTAACCTCAATGACTCTTCATCTTTCAATAGTTCTCAATCCATTATTTAAAATTTTAATAGGGATCCCAGTAGGGGTTATGGGGATACGTGAGTTTGACTTCCAAACCAGCAAGAGATTGGAGACATGGCAAGTAATCTAAATTCTTAAAAGGACAGGTGGCAGGACACTTCACCTAAAGGCTTGTGCGCTCGAGGCCTACTTGATCAGCAATCGACTCTTAGCCAACGCCCTTGGAAATATAGAGGTGGATAGTGTTACTAGAGTGTGGCTAAACAAAAGATGTGACGGGAAAAGGGGGAAAGCCTACATACCTTGTAGGTCTTGAGATGCCGAATTGGGAATGTGCTTTGATGACCCCGGAATGCCTTGAGTTCCATCACCTGTATGATACAAGACACACGACATCAATACTAAAACTCGTAACTTACACATGTTACCCTCACTTATATATGTACTTATATTATGGCTAAAAAAAACACCTTTACCAACATATATGTAGACACATAAACATACATACCAATTACCCTCACACTGGGCTCATAAACCTATTATACATATACTTATACATATGTACATATTATAAATAACTACATATAATTTTACACATATGTACGCAATGCAATATGTACTATATATATCATGTATCCATACATGAAACACACACACACACACATAGATAACACTAGCTTATACCAAAAAAAACCCACACAACCACTACCACCCCCACTCGCTCTCCCTCTTTCTTTTGCTTTTCCACTCTCCCACTCATGCACAACTAGGTCAATATGTATAGCTAGGTCTAAAAGATGCATAATGAAACCTAAAAGTTATTGCTAATACTAAGATGCACTAATGTCTAAAATGTCATATTGTCTAAAATACCCTAACTCTAATATAATTATGTAGTTTTTGCTACTAACTAACATAAGTTAAGCATGAGTGATGAGGGTAGGAAAATTACCTCACAAGTCAGGCCACATGAAGGATCCAGCTACTCGGCAAATGGTGAAAACCCAATCCCCCAAGATGGATCTGCTTACTCAAATCTACATGCCCGACAAAATGGCAGGCCTTTCTAGAATACTATCAACCGGCACACTTGGAATAGCCATTGGAAGGAGATCACACAAAGTGTGGAACCAACTCATGATAACCTGTTGGCTAGGATCCCGAGATCCCAGGAACAAAAAAGAGGCTCACGAACCAAGGGAACCCCAATCTATAAATACCATGGGCAAACTTGCTTTAGCTTTTTATGCAATTTGAGAGGAGAAAGACAAAGAGTTTGTAACACCCAGATATTAGGGCCTATTGGGAGCATCGCCCTCCCCCTAGACGTACACATGTTTCTGGTGGAATTGGGTTATCAAACCTCGTGCGTGCATTTCTTTATGATTTATTTGTTGATTCGAGGATCCTATTCTAAGGGCCTCGATCAATTGGTGTCGTTTGTGGCAAATGTACGATACTACGTTCTCGACTTTATCCCTCCTGGTATGGCTCCCTTTATGTGTCACTCTTCTCGTGCTAACTCAAAGAAGCCAGGATCGGCAGAGTCTAGCGTTTACATGCCCAGGAAGCACCGGTAGCCCTTGAGGTTGAGTAAAGATGAGGAAGTATGGCTACTAAGCATGCCTTAGGGTTCCCCCCAATAGAAGGGTCCTTCAAAGGATGCTCTCCTTGACAAGCAAGCAAAGGAGGATGAGCAAGAGGCGAAGCTGGTGGCCTTAAGGGTCGAGCAGTAGATGGTGGTGGAGCAACTGCAGGAGATTCAACTAATGAGGGATTAGGTAGAGTTTTGGCAAGAAGAACAGTAAAGTTCCAGCCCCACCGACAACCAGCTAAGGTGGCATCACATTGTGGAAGAAGAAAATGCCCACTGGTGCAAACAGCTCGAAGAAATGAAGCACGAGCTTAGTAGCCAAAAGGGTGAAGTCCCACTTGGTTCCCTAAAGGTCCCCTTTGTGCCTCCTCGAGAGCTCAACGAGCAATCAGGGGCCAATCCCTTGGTAACTAGGGGTGGAGGCTCGATTCCCGAGATTGTTTGCCAGGTCACCTAAGCCATGAGAGGCATGAGGCCCCAAGCATATGTAACCACGTACCCCTTCTCGAAAGAAGTATTGATCTCTTCTCTCCCTGAAAAGTTCAAGCAACCTGTATTGGCTCGATACGATGGAACATCGGACCCTAAAAGCTTCGTAGGAAGCTATCGACAAATGATGCTAGTGCACAGATGCCCAGACGGGGTCCTCTGCTGAGCATTCCCATCCTACCTATCCAAGATGATCCACGAGTGGTTTAACGAACTGTTGATGGGGCAAATCACACGCTTTTAAGAGTTGGCCGACAAGTTTTGCTAGTATTTGCTAGTCAACAGCGAGTTAGTGATAATCTTGGGAGGCTCTCAGAGATCTGGCTGATGTGCATACATCTAAGTAGCCAAAAATGTCTATTAATGCATGTTCTTAGTGTCATATTAGCATCATGCATTGTAAATATTGCATAACATGCATAATCATGCATTAAGGTCAAATTGTATAAATTACATAGTAATTGTCTCCTTTTATGGTTGGAGACAGGGTGATTTCTAATCAGAACTTCAGATGGAAGGTCCAACCGTACGGATTTGATCATGGACAACGGGAGTTCAATGACTCCAAGATCGCCCTGATTGGACATTCGTAGCACCAGATATAGTCCGACGAATCCTAGAGATCAAGGGCCAAGATAGTGCCAAACTACACTTCAGAAAATAAATCCGACCACATGGATGAGTTCGAATCGATGATTGCAACCTAACGGCACAAAAATCGGCTCAATCCGACATCCGTGGCACCTTCTACATGTCACAGAAGATGGACAACCATGATGGCACCATGTGGCACCATCACAGTCACCCAATTCGGCCGCAGCATCGCTTCTCATCCTCTGAAGGTGCAGGCGAGGCGAGATCTAGGCCGTTGGATCAAGAGCCAATGGCCATGAGTGCACGTGCTTAAAACGTAAATGCGACAAAGAAGCAGCCATAGCGCAGCGGTCGAGTGCCCTTATGCAATCGCGAGGCGCGGGTTTGACTTGTGATCATAGGCACCCGCACGTTTAATCTCAACCGCGTGATCAGTTGCAGATGGCCCAGATAGCCCAATCGGGCGCACGCGCAATAAAATGTATCGCCTCATGCTCGATCGCACATGCAGGCGCGCGCAGGTGAAGCAGGCGAGAAGCGATCTGAGTCATTTGATCTCACGATCGGATGGCTGAGATCCATTGAACGTGTGCTTGGCGTTAAGGTGCAGGAGAGGAGGAGGTGCGTGCAGAGTGCGCACGTCGCCCATGATCAAACCTTTAGTGACAGATAAATTCATCACTAAAGATCTGATTTTAATGCTTTTAACTATGTAATGACTAAATTGCCCCCTATCCTTGCAACTATAAAAGGAAACCCCTACCCTACGAAATTCTCATCCCTTCCTTCACCTCTCTCCCTCTCCAAAGCTCAAGAGAAGCTTGTCCTACACCTAGGGTGCTATTCTAGAGCAAAATACAATTTTCTCATCCTCGTTCTAGAAGTGGATCCCGCGACGATGATGACGTGTTGCCTCATTCCTGCTTCTTTCTGCTTCATCCTCCTTCTTCCCACTCCATCCTCCGTTTTCCAAGCGTCGCTCTGTCCGGCTCGTCCTCCAAGCATTCGTCGAGGAGGATAACATCTCTCTCCCTTCTTTTTAATTGCTTTCTAGAATAGAATTTCCCGCTCTCTAGTTGTAATCATTTCTCACTTTCTTGTTGTAAAAATAATATTATTTATCAAGTGATTGTTCTCTCTCTATCTCTCTCTCTTATTGTTTATATTTCATTGTAATTATCTCGCTTTCAAATAAAAATAAAAAAAATATAATCGCGGATTTAAGATCGATGTAACCTCCCTGTGTTCGACCCAGAATTTCTTTATGAATTTCGGTAAAATTTATCTATTGACGGATTTCTTTGCAAATCGAACTACAACGACGGGTTTTTCAAATCCAACTTCAATCGTGTAGTTTTCTGCTCTCAACATTTTGGCTCCGTTGTCGGGGAGGCAACGATTTTCGATTTTCTTTCCGCATTTTACGCACTTTACTATTTTCTAACTTGCTTTATTTATCATCTATTATTTTGCAGGTACCTTAATAGGGAATCTTCAAGTGGTAGATCAGAGTAAAGTGTAGTTGAAGATAACTATAAGTGCTCTCCATTCTTCTCCTTCCATAGATTTCATCTCACAACATCAATTCAAACTCCAATTAACCTAGGTGTTTGCATAAATCGTAGGGTTAATTTGGTTTCTTGGATTTCCACTCACATTCATCTTACCCTCATATAAAAGAAAAAATAACAAAAGGATATTTCTTGTGGGGTAAATCAACATACACACTACATACACTCACATTCAAGGCACATAACCTAATTGAATTTTATCTATTCAACCGGATTCTGATCTGTGGAATCGGTACACACAAATCAACATATAAAAGAGTAGAAATCAGTCTAGGTCAATCATTTTGTGTTCCTAACTTAGTGGTGTAATTTTGGCCAATTGTTTGAGTTGTTTGGGCCGCACCACTTAATCTAAAATTAACTCACCAAGTAGCTTCCCCTTAGGGTTTTCAATTTAGGTCAATACTAGACACTCCACTTTACTAATTTCAAAAGGAAAAAGATCTTCACCCGTGCTTGAAAATCTGGTTTGCCTCAAAACTTGATTGAATTAACCTAATTCCAAACCCTAAATGCTACTTAAGCAAGATTTGAACATTAAAATCCACTCATCAAAAATAATCTTTCTTGAAAACCCTGGTTGTGCACACACTTACACATATTCAATCAATCATTAAGGGCAGAACCCATCTTAAGGGCCCACCACATTCCATAAGCACTACAATTCCAGCCCTAAATAAAATCAAGTAGACATTGGCCTTGAGGACTGATTTGCTCTTTGGGGCCCAGCCTGAGATTGTTTACGATTAACCTGTTTGTACTAATCAATCTGATGTCTAGCTAGGGGAGTAGCGTCAAATGACTGCGGCTGGGGGGTACACTAGGAATCGAAGGCACAAGCCGAAGGAAGAACCTTCTCCCCAATCCCTCCTTCTAACTGGTTGGATTGATTGGACACAAGTAGAGTAAATCGTTTATAATCTTAAGATGGATTTTGAGAGTCTGTAGATCCTTAGGCTACCCCACTTAAGGACAGGTGATTGCACATCAATCATGCAACCTAAAACACCTAATTGATCTAGATTCTAGCATAACTTCGAGTCAATGCATGCACAAGCATTGTAATTCGCATGCTAGTTAGTTTATTAGTCATATAGATATATCATCATTTTATGACCTAAAAGAGAGATGCTTTTAATCGCAGATGATTCGAAGCCGCAGATGTCAGATCAAACCAAACAGATCTGATTAGAACGATGATGGAAGTCCAATGCTTCCAAAACCATCCCGATTAGACAACCAGAGCATCGTGTGCAGTCCATAAAAGAATGGAGATGACGGAGCCAAAGGACAAAGATCTGAGCCTCAGATGAAGAATCCAACTGCATGAATGAATCTGGATCGATGATCACAGTCCAACGATGCAAAAATCAACTCGATTAGAGGTCTACAGCGCCAAATACAAAGAAAAGGAGATGGACGGCCATGATGGCATCACATGGCCCCATCACAGTCACTCCCTCACCACTGCCTCATCTAGGAAGGCTGCATCGCACACTGTCGGCCGTTGGATCTTCATCCAATGGCCATGAGCGTGCCACGTCGCTTGCCTAGACTTGATAAGGATAAATACAAATAAACAAGCATATATAACTAAGGGTTTGCGTAGCGCAGTGGCTTGTGCATGAGTGTGCATGCGTGGGGTGTGGGTTCGAGCCCTGCGCTACACGAAATTGAAGCGAGTGCGCACGGTCGCAATTACACGAGATTGTATGTGTTGAAGCATGGCGACATGGTGCGATCGGAGTGCGTAGTGGGTATGCAAGATCTCACACGATTGCTTCGATGCTAAGGCACAATGCTCATTATGATCGGACGGCTGATGTTAAGGCAAGATTAAGGCTTGAGTGGAGAGAAGGAAAAGATGAAGGCACAGGAGTGGAGGATCCAGAGACATGTGATGGAGGATCGACGATGCACGGTGATGAGTGGCTACTCATCATAGCTAAAAGGCCAAAATTAAGCTAGACACTAAGCAAAACAATATCAAATTAACATATAAAAAGGGTTAAGTGTGGGAATTAAAGAAAAGACCTAAAACTTTTAATGTGTGTTAAAACCTCCTAATTAGGTCACAAAAATGAGATATTCTGAAAACTAAAGAACAAATGATGATCCATGCATCAATTGAACACATAAACAAGTTTGAAAAGATAAATCAGAAGTAAAATCGATGTCTTAAATGTTCAATTAAGCACATGTAAAAATTTGAAAGCAATTGGACATCATTTAGGCTTAGAAATAAATAGATTACAATTAGGTCCTTCATGCATTAAATTTCTACCCTTCAAAACTCCTTCTTGGACCTTTTTGCAAGCCGTAGGGACCCTTCTGTATGACTGCAAGGCCCTTCCAGTTATAGTTCTTTTCACTTTTGGACCTGCACGCTATTCTTCTACCCCTTCGTTCAAGGGTCTTCCTACAAGTTTTCCCTCATTTCAGAGAGAAGCCTGTGTTCTTCACGCGCACTATAGCACGCGAAGAACACAGCCATTCTCGACCGTCCATCTCACTTTTGATCTCGATCTGCGGCTGGAATCAAATGGAACCTTCGCACGATTCGGTGCGTGCGTTCACCTCTCTTCCCAGATCTCATCTGACGGTCAGATCTCTCTCTTGACTCGCCACGCGCTCTACCCATCTCATCCTCACCGCCGGCTTAATTTTGATTAACCTCACCCTTGCGGTGATTCCAATCACTGAGTTGCTACTTAAGCACCTCAGTGGTGTCGTGCGCAAAGGATCGCTCCCTCCTACATCTCTTAGCGATCAGTTCGTCCACTCCAGTCTCTCCTCCTCATCTAGACCCTGATTTCACAGCCACCGGCTGTGGAATCATTGCCTTCTCTCGACCCTCCTCGTCGCTAAGGACCTCGTAGCACCTGAGGATGACCCTGGAGTCTCACTAGCAGACTCTTCCCTCCGCTGGAGTCACCCTCCTCCTTTCTTCCTCCTTAGCCGTCGGCTAAGGACCCATAGGTCCCATTCTTCCTTTTAGTTTAGGTTTTTAATTCTGCACAAGTAGTGTTAGATTTAGTTTGCAGTAGTTTAGAATAGATTTAGTTTTAATTGTTAGTGTTTAATGTTAGCTGTAGTTAGATTAGTCTTAGGAGTAGAATTAGTATTAGATCCCCTCCCTCACCTCCTCTGATCAGTCCAGATCAGAGGGGAAGAATCATCTGTTCATTGTTCAATTTATCTCCCTCTTCATGTTTTGTTTTTCCATCATCCAAATTCTGATTCTTGTTTTTCCTTTTAACAACGAATTTTTCATCAATCACCCACACATCCTGACACAATTTCAGATCTGATGGTGCACTGCCTCAGATCTGAAAGTAGCGTCACAAGCACCATTTGGGCCTTCTCACTCACTCCATTTGTTTCACAAAAGCCCCTCTGTTTTAAATGGATTGCCTCAGTTTGTCAGAGCACTTTTGATTTGGATTTTAAAGGATTTTTACTCTCTGAAATGTTTTGACAGATCTGACAAATTGAAGGGATTTTTGGTTTTCATTGTGGGCAAGGACTCTGAGAAGTTCTCTGGTGATAGAGAACCAATCAGAAGAGCCTTTCATGATTCTGTTTATACTTTGTTTTGAATGCATTCGCCAGCTTCCATTAAATTTCCTTAATGCATTCTTAGTCTCTTTTTGCTATTTCAGAACTGCCATACACTATTTGTGTTGATGATCATTTCTGTATGGTGATTCTCTAACCTAAGGAGTTTTCCATACTCCTTAAGGTTGCAAGAAACTGGGATTGTATGTTGTTGGTTTTAATTGATTGAGCTAAGTCTTCCTTCATGCTGTCTATGGCATTAGGAAGACTAACTCAATGCCATTTGTTGTTTTGATCTAAAATGATGCTTCTGATAAGGTTTTTCCTAATGAGTATTTGAGCTGAATTTACATGAGATTTTCGTGAGATTTAAACCCTTATCAGATTTGGATTTCAACTCTCAAAATTTTTAGTTTGGTTTGAATTTTCTCTTATTCCCAGTTACACAGCAACATGCTGCATCTAGCAGCTACATTTCCCTCCATCTCTAAATTCTCCTCTTCTCTAAATTTTCCTCTCATCTATTGAATACATCCCCCTCTTCAAATGGACTAATTGCAGCAGTAGTTAGCCCATTTGACAGTGGCTTAAGCCACTGCTGATGCTAAACAAAACACCCTAAACAACACACCTTCTCATCCCTCTCCATCTTCTCTGACAGTAGCTTAGCTGCTATTTAAATTGAAATCAAAACTTAATTAACCCTTCTTCCCTCATTTCCTAACTTCCTACTAAAACCTAATTATACATACTTATTTTAAAACTGTAAATATACCTATCTATATCATTCTAACTATAATATACAGACTAATTATGTAAGTATAAATACATAGATATACTGTAATTACTGTACAAACTTATATATATATATCTATGTACATATGTAATCTATGTAAATATATGTATATATACTAAATTATTATGTATGTATCTACTTAATTATGTGTATATATAGATACAGATTCCTATTTACATATTTAGTAGCTATATTATAGATTAACTTAGCTAAATTAATAATTTAGAGCTATAATTAAATTAAATACATCTATAAACGTAGGATAATATATATAGTAAGTAATTTAAGCTAATTAAAGTGTATTTATACCTAGTACAGCTTACTGTAACTTAGTTTTAATTTATAAACACACAGAACGGCTATTTTAGCCTAAATAAAACATGAATAAATTCGTAAAAATACAATAAAAATATGTATTAAATACTTAAGTATGTAAATTGAAACTGTTTAAGGTCAATTAGACCATTTATTAATTATTTCATAAGTAATTAACTATTTAATCACTTAAATAAACTTGTATAATCAGCCTAGTTTAACTAATTTATTTGTACATTAAACATATTTAAAATTCAAAATTAATAAATCAATTATGTAGTATTATGTAAATATTTTATTTACCATATTTTATTTTATTTTTTTTAATAATTTATGGCCCCCAAATCGAGGGCCAAAAGCACACACAGAAGCAGCTGCGGCTGACTTCCAGCGCACGATGTGGCGCTGGAATAGCGCCACATCGTGTGCTGCAAGTCAAGCGTAGCGCTTTATATGTTAATTATGTTGTAGGCTTAACAGTCGTCACGGCGCCGGGCGCCCGAAACAGCATCCTATTATTCGATCCGATTACCCGTTAACCATGTACTGTCTGATTTGCGTTGAATGTGTGTGTGGGGGCCGGGGGCCCGAGCGTGTGAGCATTTGTGGCGTTTAGGCTGAGGCCTGACGCTGAGCTGAAAATGTAACTGAGCCACCTAATCTGTGATTAGGGCGCGCTTAATTGAGGTCTGGTCCCACCGTGAAGGTGCTGTGTATTCCTCGGAAAGCGCACCCGCAAACTAAGCACGTTTTAAACTAATGACATTAGCCTAACCCCCTCCCCACCGCAGCCTCTGAAGTATCTTAAGACAGAAGAAAAGAACAGACGAGTTAACACAAAGAGAAGAAAAAGAGAGAACACAAGAGATAACAAGAACAGAAAGACAGTAGAATAAGTAATATACATACGTATAAGTAAACCCACATAATTACTAACAGAATAAAATGACACTATAAACGTCGCTAAAGACCTCAGTTTGATTCTTTAGGTTGTATATAGTGTTTTCTGAGATTTAGCGACGCTTATATCTGTCACTGAAACTGCTGTATATGTTACTATAAATAACAAATTGATAAGTTAAGCCTCTACACCATTGCATCCTAAGGTATTGTATACTATTATGTTAGTATTAATAGTATAACTTGTAAATACATAGTTTAGAGTATAATAATAGATTGTTTGATGCTTGTTCATAGTTAGTATTTTTGGAAGCATTTTTTAGTAATTAGGTAAATAAAACACACATTCATTCATTCTTTAATAAGATGTAAAGTTTCTTTTTGGAATTACAGGATAATTTTGAGATCAAAGAGTGACCGAATTAAATTCAATAAATTGCCTCCCAGAGAACGACCTGGAACAAAACCAGTAAAAATTAGATAAATAAGCAAATGATAATAATGGTTGTAATGACTGGTACTCACCCATACCACTATACGACATTCTTAATGTTATATTATACACCCTATACTACAACGACATGATCATAACAATAATCATTCATCATCATACAATCATTGTGTTATATACACATTATACAACACCATACATCATCACACGGCGTGCCACATGTTGCCACCAAAGCAAATCCAAGTGTAGAAGGTTTTTTGAAGGCTATTTTGAGGCCAAATCAGAGCCGTTGATCTCCCGATCAACGCATCTGATTAGCCAAAGGGTTGTTGCATAAGATTAAGGGTTAAAATACCCTTTTTGCCTTCCATCAAAACTATAAAAGAAGGCTCAGGGCCCCCCAGTTGAAGGCATCAACTTAGAATCTCTCTCTCCCATCAACTCCAGATCTCTACCGTCTTCTCTGTAATTCTCCATCCCTCTACAACTTTGCTTTGAACTTCGTCCCGACGCTCTGGATCTGAGGTGCTGCCGCATCTCGTACAAGCATCCTACAAGCGACGTCGTCTCTCTGTACTTTCTATCTCTCTCTCTATCTCTTTATCTCCCTCTCCTATCTATCTGCTCTCTCTCTTTGGCATAGTACTTTCTACTTTGAAAACTATTTATGGATGCAATAAAATTCTGATATTCTGAATGATTGATACCTGCTCTTTATATATATATACATATATAAATACCTGCTAGAACTAGTTTTCTGAAAAGCTTCCATTAAAAATCGAGATTGCCTCCCTACGAACAACTCGGTACTCACCGGAGTTTTAAAAATTTATTTGTCGACATGTTTTCGCGTTATACTACAACTAAACAACTTTTAAAATGCGAATTATGCATCGGACAACAACCTTGTTTCGTTGTGCTGCAGGGTTCTTATCCCCAGTCCTTCCGATCGCTTCCCAATTTATGCTGGGAAGGAGGCATTGAATCCCGGATTGGAAGGACCACTAGAGTATTCTAGGAAGCATAGATTGGATTTTGGCCAAATTGATCCCATGGTCGATCAACAGCCTCCTCTGCCTCAGAATTCGCAGGAGGTATTTCAAAGGCAGCTGGAAAAAATGCAGAGAATGCAAGAATGGTTCTAGAGAATGCAGGGCGCTCAGCCCTTGAAGGATTTTTATGATCCTTCAAATTATGGCGAACGTCCCGGCGTCCAGATTCCTACCGGAGACGTAGAAATCAAGCCCCAGGTATTAAGCCTGATCAAACATTTTCATGGGCTTGGCTCTAAAGACCCATTTCAGCACTTGGAGGACTTGACCACTTTAGTCTAGACCACCAAGGCACGAAACGTGAATGTAGAGCAGATGATCATGAGGCTCTTTCCCCATTCTCTTAGGGATAAAACCGCTCATTAGTACAGGACCATAGGAAGGCCAATTGCAACATGGAATGATCTAAAATCGGCTTTCCTGAAGAAATTCTTCCCTGTTGTACGTACCAATGCTTTGAAATGAATGATTACTGCCTTCACCCAGCAGCCGGGGGAGCAGTTTCATGTTTCCTGGGAGTGATTCCAGGACTTATTGCGGAGGTGTCCACACCACGAGGTGCCGAAATGGCAGCTCGTGCAGATCTTCTACTAGGTTGGCTGAGTAACTCAGAAATCATGTAGACGCTTCTTGCGGAGGTAATTTCCTAAACAAAGATGCAGATAGTGCACACGATTTGTTTGAGGAGATGAGTGAAAATTCAATCAATCATGCCTCCATGGATACTTTTAATTGGTCCCAACAACCCATATCGAATGTTAATGAAGTTCACGACTCTCATTCATTCGATATGGAACTGATTTGCAATAAACTTGATAAGCTGGATTTGGTTACTAAAAGGATGGAGTGGATGGTGGGAAACTCAATGAACAATTCTCGATCCACTCAATCCCAGAATTCGGGATTCCATTTGGTGTGAGCTCCTTCTGGACGGCAGTTCGTGAATCAACTTGATGTGACTCAACCTGTGAGCCAGCATTATTCGGAACCCCACGGGTTCCAAACTGGGGCCTTTGATCCCAGTTTCTCTGATCCCTCCCTTTCTTTCTCTCCATTTTCACCCTATGAGGATGTCTATGCTATACAGGAAAACATTATGTCCAACCCTTACTCCAATACTTATAATATGGGTTGGAGGAACCACCCTAACTTCTCCTGGAAAAACTCGGGGCAGCAGACCCAATTTCGACCCAGCAACTATGCTCCGCAAAGACCAATGGGCCAGGGTCATGTTTACACTCAACTGCCCCCAAATCAGGTCAATCAGCCTGCTTGGAATGCTCGTTAACACGTAGGGCAGGCTGATTTGAACCAATAGATGATAGAAATGCAAGGATCTATGCTCCAACTTATGCAGTAAATGAAAACTTCGCTGGACAACTTGCAAACCGGGTTCATTGCTAATTCTCGCCAACCTGGATCTCTGCCATCTCAACCCATACCCAACGCGCGTAATATCTAGAATCCGGGCAATCAAGCCCAAGGGTATGGGAATAAGAGGGACCCACACATACATGCTCAGGTGGTTGAGTAGGGTCCTTCCTATTCTTCTTCTTCAAATCAAAGGTTTCTAGCTAATGAAGCCCCTCCAATCTTTCCTAACCCTCATCAAAACCTAAACTTGTATGCATATGCTAATTCAGTTACCTTAAGGAGTGGAAAAAAAACTCAGGATCCACAACCACACTGTTCTGATCTACCAAATCTTGGAGAGCCTGAGAAAAAGGAGAACTCTGAAGAAGAAATCAACGCTCAGGAACCTGATTCCAAAAATCTAACTCATGTTCCTTTTCCTGAGGCCTTGATTAAACCTAGGATGAAGAAGCCTTTTGAAAGTAACGAGGAGCTCTTGAATATATTCAAGAATATCGAGATCAATATCCTGCTCTTCGATGCTATCAAACACATACCAGCTTACACTAAATTTTTAAACAATTTATGCACACAGAAGCATAAGTCGAGGGAATCTTGTAATGACCCGTCACACTTTTAGACTTTTAAGACATCTGAAGTCTCAGTCAGATGTCTGTCCAGACGTCCGGACCCGTTCCCGAATGTCTAAAAATGAAAATTTTGTACCACACACTGGCCTTTGCGTGCTGGCAGCGCGTAGAACCTTCCTCTTCTCTCTCTCCCTTCCTCTTTCTTCCCTAAACCCTAAACCCCACATCTCCTATTTAAACCCCCCTCCTATCTCCTCTCCACTCCACACACCAGCCACCACCACCTTCAGTGCCGTGCAAGAGCGGCGAGAGGGAGTGAGCGAGGGAGAGCGAGAAGGAGGAAGGAGGAGAGCACGGGAGGAGGAGGCCAAGGTCGGAGGAGCTTCGGTGGAAGCTCGACAGAGCTTGCACAGCCACCGGTGGGTGTATGCGGGAGGAGGAGAGGGCTCGGGGAGGCGGCCCCTCGGCCCTCTGCAGTGGCTGGAGCTGCTCTGGTACGAGGCGGAGTGAGCAGAGAGAGCTGCGAGGAGTTCCTGGTACTAGAAATTTTGCAGTATTAGACATATGGAGTGGAGTCCAGACGACTGGTGGGGTACCTAGACGTCTGGAGCTGGGGCCAGACGTCTGAAAGCACATTTATCTCAAGGTACGTATCTCCCTACACCATGCATATCGCAGCGTAAGGGTATTTGTCGGCTGACTGCGCCAGCGATGTCGTACGTAGGTGCAGCTTTGGGAAGGAGCGTGGAACGCTTTCCCACGTGCTTTTGGACATCTGAACACATCACTAGATGTCCAGAGGTGCATCTAGATGACCAGAGGCATTGTCCGACATCTGGAACTACCTTCAAACGATCGCAGAGAAGGTCCGGACATTTGAGGATACCGCAGGGACTTAAGGTAAGATCTGACACCTTTTAAGACATCTGAAATTATTCCCAGACGTCTGATTTTGAACAGTAGGCACGTTTTTGACCCGTTTAGGATCCAATCGGGGTTCATTTTATGCAAACGAAATACCTGTACTTTTCTCACGAGTTACTCTATGTATTAGAGTCTTTTTTACACTATTCTGGACTCTCCTTTTGTGATGTATTCCCTGGTATAGGGTTTCAGCCCATTATGTGTTTGGGATTCGCAGAGACGTTGGGTCTGCGGTTTGAGCCCCCATTACTCCCATGTTGCCTGGTAGAGTGGTTTAATTCCATTAATAATATTTAAATAAGAATGTGCTTGTGGAAATAGCCGAATGGAACCCTAGGATGTGGCATGAACCTTAGAGTAGAAAAATGAAAGAACCGTTTGTGCTGTATGATGTACTTGCATGGATGATTGAGATAAACTACTAGCAATTACTTGTATTATAATTGTGAGTTGCCAGTAATTAATGAACAATTACCTGTGAAATCACTAGTTGCATGTATTGAATTATGGAAACACGAGTTGCTTGTATATGGATGAGGAATGAATTGTGAAAGGTGAAATCTAGATCGGAATAAATGAGGTGAACATGAGCATGAACTCTACGGGGAATTAGGAGTAGAACTCCTGTGGATAAACGAAAACCTGGAATGTAGACGAGAAGTGTGCTAGCCCTTGAGTACGTGATACTAAGGAGATAAATTGTCTCCTTTTGTGTAGAGCAGAGCTAGCTTCCCTTGGGTTGAGACCTGAGGTTAGGATTGGCCATTCTACACCAACTCCTGTTGGCCCTTGTGTACGTGGTACCGAGGCGAGCTATTAGTGTAGGGAGGGAGCTAGCCACCCCACGAGGCTTGGGGTTCGGCTAGCCAACCTACACTGATTTGTTAGGCCCTCTGGGTAAACCAGGGTAGTTAGACGAGGGTGCGCGGACTATGGAGGGGCAAGACCCCTCTTCTGAGAGGGCAAGGCCCTATACTGTTCCATGCTGTACTTTGGGCGTACCCACTAGTGGAAACGATTGACCGCGTGTCAGTGCAGGGTAGCTACCCGTGCTCTTATCACGTGTGCCGTAGTCACTGCTACGTCTTGACAGTGACCTCGGGTTGATTGACTGGGTGTAGGACTACCATGGGGGACTCTCCCGGCCAGGAGAGCACCACGTGTACCTTCTACTCTACGGAAAAGATTGTAATCAAGATTGCTCCCACAAGGAACATGCAAGATCAAGAATATCTGGATGCTTGAGAGAAATGGGTGAAATGGAAATATATATAAAATAAATAAATAGAAATGAGAATTAAACCTGTTTCTTTTACTATTTTATACTTAGATAATATAGATACCACTCTACTCAGCATTCGCTGACTCTATCTTTTCATAACACTATTCAGGACTAGGAGTTGAGCAGCTTGAGCTTCCTGCTGCGGAGGATGCTGGGCCCAGTCGAGCCCAGTCGTAGTTTCTTCAGCACTTCCTTTTCTTTTCTCTACTATTGTAGTAAGTAATGGACTTTTAGTTACTGTTTTGTTTCTACTATTTACTTCCGCGTTCTGTTGTTATTGTTGTTGTGGTGGTATGTACTGAAACAGTTGATTTATTTTCCTTTACTGCTTTGTATGTTTCTTCTGCTTAGTTATATTGCATATGTGAATGTGGTTTACTTTCTTGCTTTTGGTTATTTCTTGTTGGATGACTGGGTCATGGAATTAGTTGAGGCAAGCCGATATCAGGTCCTGTAGGGATCCGGGAATCGGGTCATAATAAGATGGTATCAGAGCAAGGTCGTCCTGAGAAATGAACTAATTGGCTTGAGAATAACCATTCACGTGCATATAACTAGGATAGCCACCACAATGTATCACCTTCATATTCGTTCAGAGTCTTTTCTCGAAGAAATTTGGTATTGTTGACCCTCTTGTTCTATCTTTTACATCTCCTTGCAGGAGATGCCTCATCGGGGAGTTCTCGAGGCGGGCTGTGGTTGCTGCTGTAGACGAGGTTAGAGGGGCAGACGTGCCGGGCCTGAGGTACCAGTTGACCCACCTCTTCTCCCAGGCATTCAGGCCTAGGATCTTACCCAGCTGATTAGAGATATTGTGCGAGAGGAGCTCCACCAACCTCCACGAGCACCTCTCCCTGAGGACGTGGAGGGGGAGTCCTCGATGGGACAAGGAGACCGCCGCAGTGCCGGATGAGCAGGATGGAGAGGGGGTGGTCCTCCACGACCCCCACTGCACTCTGACACTTCCAAGCACAAGCCCTCCTTACCTGAAGGTGCACCCGTCCCCCCACTGCAGCTGCACCACGAGCTTTTCGAACAGTTCCGGAAGCTGAAGCTCCCCTCTTTCAAGGGGGATGAGGACTCGTCTGAGGCAAAGGACTGGCTGAAGCAGATAAAGAAGGTGTTCGACACCCTTCGCCCTCCCGAGGAGTGCCGCGTGGCCTTTGCCATGTACCAGCTAAAGAGTGCGGCACACAGGTGGTGGAGGGTAGTCAGAGGCCAGGAGGGAAGAGAGCCGATGTGGGACCAGTTCATGACTCTCTTCTACAAGCAGTACTTTCCGCAAACCTAGTAGGACCAGAGGAGGTGGGAGTTCCATGCTCTCCGCTAGGGGACGATGATTGTTAACACGTACCGCATGCGTTTTCTGAAGCTGTCACATTTTGCCTCGACAACCGTGCGATGGAGGAGTGCCTATGGAGGTTTATCGAGGGGCTCCGACCTACTATTCGTGGGTATGTCAAACCTTTGAAGTCGCCCACCTTCTCACGAGTGGTTGAGGCAGCCATGACCTACGAGGAGACCAACTCGGCTGCATGAGACATCGACAGCAGACGTAAGAGGCCCTATCAGCCAGAGTACTCTTAGGGCCATCGGGAGAGGAGGCACACGACACCTGCAGGAGAGTCGTCTCATTTTGCAAGGCCATCAGTGGCGTTTGGGGGCCCCTGACAGGGGCCAATTGCCAGCATCGGACCCCTGCCCAACCCCCAGTAGGGACCTACTGAGGGAGGAGGTCGTGTCCCCCTCTGCTACCAATGTGGCCAGCCGGGCCACATTATGAGGGACTGCCCATCTAGGGCCAGAGCACAGTAGATGCTCCCCGCACCGAGCATTGGAGGCCGAGTTGGTGGTCGTGGTCCCCAGACGCGTAGGGGAGGGTAGCAGTCATGAGGAGGGTACCGGCCAACGGCTGCTCGCCCGACCCAGAGTGTAGCTGCTTCATCTACACCGAGGATCGAGGGGCGTATCAACGCCCTGACACATAGAGATGCCAAGGCTTTGGGTTCAGTGGCGGTAGGTATGGTTACCATTTCTGGCAGATTAGATATGTACTTTTTGATTCCGACTCCACACACTCTTTTGTTATTGTGAGTTTTGCCGTTAGTTTAGGGCAAGGCAATGTATTGTTAGAGGATCCATTTGTGAGCAGAGGCCCACGTGGCAAGTTATTTGTAGCTAAGGCGGTCTACATGGAATGCGAGGTTAGCATAGGGGGACACGGCCTCCCTACTGATCTGATTGTGATACAGATGGAGGATTTTGGCGTGATCCTAGGGATGGACTAGCTGTCCACCTATCACGCCCTGGTGGACTATTTTGGGAGGAAGACTGTCTTGTCCATACCGGAGTTGCCTCCCTTTGAGTTTCACGATAGCTGGTGGACGGAGGTTTCAGATGCATCTCAGCACTTCGGGCAGCGAGGCTTTTAAGCTAGAGGTGTGAGGGCTTTTTGGCCTGTGTAGTGGCAGAGCCTAGCCCCATGGCTGACTTTTAGAGTATTCCAGTGGTTTGCAAGTACCCCGACATTTTTCCAGAGGAGCTACCAGGACTACCGCCGGAGCATGAGATTGAGTTTGAGATCTCACTGGTACCGGGGAGCAGCCCCATTTCTACTGCACCATATCGGATGCCACCGCTTGAACAGCGAGAGCTCAAGTCTAGCTGCAGGACCTATTGGAGGACTTTGTGAGGCTTAGTGCATCCCTGTGGGGAGCCCTTGTGCTGTTTGTGAAAAAGAAGGACGGTACCGTGCAACATTGTGTCAACTACCGATAGCTGAATAGGGTCGTCATCAAGAACAAATATCAGCTGCTAATGATTGACGGCCTCTTCGACCAGTTGCGAGATGCCACAGTGTTCTCCAAGATAGATTTGAGGTCGGGCTACCACCAGTTGAGGATTAGGGAGACCAACATCTCCAAGATAGCTTTCCGTACCTGGTACGGGCACTACGAGTTCTTGGTCATGCCACTTGGGTTGACCAATACCCTCGTTGCTTTTATGGATTTAATGAATCGGGTTTTCAGACCATAGTTGGACTAGTTTGTGGTGGTGTTCATCGATGACGTACTCATTTACTTGCGGGATCAGGCGCAGTGCAGGTAGCATTTACGGATGATCCTGGACACTTTGAGGCAAAGCAGGCTGTATGCCAAGTACAACAAGTGCGAGTTTTGGTTGACGCAGGTGACTTTCTTAGGCCACGTGATCTCAGGGTATGGTTTGGCTGTGGATCTAGCCAAGGTTGAGGCCGTACTCAGGTGGGAGAGGCCACGTATAGTGACAGAGATATGCAGCTTTTTGGGACTGGCAGGTTACTATCGGCGGTTTATTAGAGGATTCTCTCATATTGTGCGTCCTATGACCCAGCTGACTAGGAAGGACGTGCCCTTTGCCTGGACAGATGAGTGTGAGGCATGTTTTCAGGAGTTGAAGGAGAGACTGACTTCAGCTCCTGTGCTTACCATCCCGGATAGCAGTAGCGATTTTGTGGTTTACATAGATGCTTCATTGCAGGGGTTAGGGGGTGTGCTCATGCAGCGGGGTCACATTGTCGCTTACGTTTCGCGGCAACTGAAGCCCCATGAGCATAGCTACCCTACCCATGACTTAGAGCTGGTAGCTGTTGTCTTCGCACTGAAGACATGGAGGCACCACCTTTACGGTGAAACTTTCAATGTTTTCATGGATCATAAGAGCCTCAGGTACTTGTTTGACCAGAAGGAGCTCAACATAAGACAGAGACGTTGGTTAGAGCTCTTGAAGGACTACGACTGCAGCATCTCGTACCATCCAGGGAGGGCCAATGTGGTGGCTGACGCCTTGAGCCAGAGGGCATCTACCCACTTGTCCAGTCTACAGACACAGAGTTGGAGACTTATGGAGGAGTTGGGCAATTGGTGACCCTGGGAGTCACAGGGGTATTGTGGGACGGTGACAGTGACGCGACAGACGCGACCAGAGTTAATAGACCACATCGTCGCAGGACAGATGACAGATCTGTACTTACAGACTCTGCGGGACAGGGTGTTGACAGGAGACCCAGGAGACTTTTCCTTTACAAACGAGATACTGTGCATAAGGGGACGCTTATGCGTTCCTAGGGACGAGAAGTTATTGAGAGAGCTCCTGGCTGAGGCGTACGGGTCCAGGTTCACCATACATCCCGGGAACACAAAGGTGTATCATGATCTAAGATGCAACTTTTGGTGGAGGGGGATGAAGCGGGATGTTTGTGAGTTTGTGCAGTAGTGTTTGGTATCCCAGCATGTGAAGGCCGAGCATCAGAGGCCTGCAGGGTCATTGTAGCCACTTCCTGTGCCAGAGTGGAAGTGGGAGAGCTTCACCATGGACTTGGTGGTGGGTCTACCGGTTACCCAGCGAGGACACAACACAGTCTGGGTAATAGTAGATAGGTTGATGAAGACGATGCATTTCGTGTCGATCCGAGTCACCTTGGGACCAGTATAGTTGGCAGAGATGTACATTCGCGATGTGGTACGCCTGCATGGAGTTCAGCGTGAGATTATATCTGACAGGGATACCCATTTTACTTCCCAGTTCTGAGCTGCATTTCAGTAGGCTTTGGGGATACGTTTGAGGTTCAGCACCACTTACCACCCCCAGAAGGACGGACAGTCAGAGCGCACCATACAGACACTTGAGGACCTTTTACAAGCCTATGTACTCGATTGGAGAGGCTCCTGGGAAGAGTATTTACTCCTGGCAGAGTTTGTATATAATAATAGTTACCACTCGAGCATCAGCATGGCACCTTACGAGGCTCTGTTTGGACGGAGATGTACTGCACCCTTGAGTTGGGTTGAGGTGGGGACCAAGTAGGAGGTTGGCCCTAGGCTGATCCGGCAGAGTCAGGAGGTGATAGAGTAGATTCACAGATGACTCTGCACTGTCAGGAGTAGGCAGAAGAGTTACGCTGATCGGAAACACAGAGAGGAGCAGTTCGAGATTGGGGATCATGTCTTTCTCCATGTTTCTCCCATGAGAGGCCTCCAGCGTTTTGGGTGAAAGGGAAGCTTGCACCGAGGTTTGTAGGGCCCTTCGAGGTCTTGGAACAGGTGGGACCCATTGCTTACCAGCTTGCCCTTCCTCCCCAACTTTTTGGAGTGCACGACATGTTCCACGTGTCCAACCTCAGGAAGTACATCACTGATCCTGGTCATGTTCTGAGCCATGAGAGCGTCGAGGTGGGTGACGACCTGTCCTACCTCTAGAGACCAGTGCAGATACTAGAAAAAGCCATCCAGAGTCTAAGATGGAAGTAGGCATCACTGGTGAAGGACCTATGGAGGAGCTAGCAGTACGAGGAGGTGACCTGGGAGCCTGAGGCGGCGATGCGAGAGCAGTACCCAGAGCATTTTGAGGGTACGTCTTTTCGAACCTACTCGATCCTCTTTAAGTTTGTTATGTGTTTTATGTTCCTTCTTCCGCACCCTGGCTAGCTCAAGTTTCAGGGGTGAAACTTCCTTTAAATTTGTTATGATGTAATGACCCGTCACACTTTTAGCCTTTTAAGACGTCTGGACCTGTTCTCGGACATTTGAAAATGAAATTTTTGTACTGCATACTGCGCTCTGTGCGCGGGTGACGCGCAGAACCGTCCTTTTCTCTCTCTCCCTTCCTCTTCCTTCCCCAAACCCTAAACCCCACATCTCCTATTTAAACCCCCCTCCTATCTCCTCTCCACTCCACACACCAGCCACCACCACCTTCAGTGCTGTGCGGGAGCGACGAGAGGGGGGAGCGAGGGAGAGCGAGAAGGAGGAGAGTGCGAGAGGAGGAGGAGGCCAAGGTCGGAGGACCTTCGATGGAAGCTCGGTGGAGCTTCGGTGGAAGCTCGGTGGAGCTCACACGGCCACCAGCGGGCACATGCAGGAGGAGGAGAGGGCTCGGGGAGGTGGCCCCCCGGCCCTCTGCAGCGGCTGGAGCTGCTGCAGCACGAGGCGGAGCGAGCAGAGAGAGTTGCGAGGAGTTCCTGATATTGGAAGTTTTCCAGTATTAGACGTCTCGAGTGGAGTCCAAATGACTGACGGGGTACCTGGATGTCTGGAGCTAGGGCCAGACATCTAAAAGCACATTTATCGCAAGGTACACATCTCCCTGCATCATGCATATCATAGTGTAGGGGTATTTGTCGGCTAACCATGCTTGCGATGTCGTACGTAGGTGCAACTTTGGGAAGGAGCGCGAAATGCTTTCCCACGCACTTTTGGACGTCTAAACATATCACCAGATGTCCAGAGGTGCATCCAGATGATCGGAGGCAATGTCCGACGTCTGGAACTGCCTCCAGATGATCACAGAGAAGGTATGGACATCTGAGGATACCGCAGGGACTTAAGGTATGATCTAACGCCTTTTAAGACGTCTGGGATTATTCCCAGGCGTCTGATTTTGAACAGTAGGCACGTTTGTGACCCGTTTAGGGTCCGATTGGGCTCCGTTTTATGCAAACGAAATACCTGTACTTTCCTCGGGAGTTCCTCTACGTACTAGAGTCTTTTGTACACTATTTTGAACTCTCCTTTTGCAATGTATTCCCTGCTATAGGGTTTCAACCTGCTGCTAAAGGAGTGATCTTCATTTTCTTTTAAAACTTTAACATAAAATGTCATGTCGTTATAGTTCGTTGCGTGGTAGAAAATCGCTTTTCAAAACATTTTAATTCTCAGAATCTAACCATGAAAATAGTTAGGTCATCTCCAAAGGGAGGAATTAGCCTATTGAATGTCTTATTTGTTCAGGAATATCATCAAATGTACACTAATTATTTCAACTCACTTTCTCACATAAACTCTTAATCTAAAAAATTAATCAGGAATGTAGGTGTTTATATGCAAAATTACCACAATATAATATTCTAAATAATGACCTTGGTAATAGCAAACAATGTTAATATTAATCTCCTACCTAATGACACCAATTTACTATAACCAATATCTCATTTGTATGTCATTCATAAGAAGAAATCAATCATGTGTAATTCAAATTTAAGCAAGGGATGTCCATGCAAATTTACTACAATATATTAAATCAAAAAATAAATGAATAATGTTTCTCGTAATGGCATTTTTTGCAATTATTAATATGGAGAAAAATAGGGGATTTCGTCTCTCTCCTTGGTGTGTGCGTGAGGAGTTTTAGTCGGAGGAGCTGCTCTGTGGGAAGGCACGTCTCGATGAGGGCTACGTGATGGTGGTGACGCGGCGACCAGTGGTGGTTGGACATGGTCGGATGGCAGAGGAGAACGTCGGCCACATTGACGGTAGGTGGCATTCGCGGGAGTCGTGGCGGGCAGCTGGTGGGCGCACGAGGGTTGGGGGCGTGAGATGAGGAGAACGGCGAGGTCGACGGTGAGTTTGGGTGCTTGTAATGGCCATGTGAAGCGACAAGGCAGCTACAACTTTGGGTTCCTTCATTGCCGGTGGTGAAGAGGATGAAGGAGAGGAGGAGGAAGAGGTCGGGCGGTGACGCGCAGGCATGCACACAGCACGCGTGGGGCTGATTGTGCACATGTGGCGTTGCTGAGTGTGTGGCCAGCATATGCTTGCTGGTACGGTTGCGTGGTGAGGGCACTGCGTGCGGTGAAGGTAACGGTTGGCGGTGAGGGCACTACGCGCGGTGGGTCTGCTACTGCTGTGGCTGCATGTGGTGAGGGCTGTGGTGATTGTGGACGAGTGCATGTAGTGCGCATGTGGCTAGTTGTGCGCGCGGTCTGGCTGCACGCGGTGAGGCTGCGTGGTGTGGCTGTGCGGTGAAGGCAGCAGCGAGCGGCTATCACCACGCTCACTGCCGCCTAGGAGGATGAAGAGGTGGCTGCAATGTTGAAGCTTTCTTTTTTTGGCCACAGTACGCCCATGTTGCACGGTGCATGCTCTTGTCATGGTGGTGGCGATCGAGGATATCCCCGTAGGGGGGGGGGGAGAAGATGATCCATCTATGTAGAAGCCCGACCTTTTATTTTTAGAACCTCCTACTGTTACGGCTTCTCTCCCAATCTATTTCCTATCCCTGAGGACTCGACTCTTTCAACGACTTGGCAGCAGTGGTCAAGCAGTGGCGATGTCAACAGCTTGCTCTACGGGGAAAAAAATAAAATAAAAAGAAAATGGATTATTTACAGAGTTATTCCAAAATGATGCATATAATGCATACATGCCACTATAATTTATATTTCCTTTTATTACATGTGAATGTGATGTATAAAATAAGCATGCCATCATATTTATAAACTAATCTATTTATAAATCTAAGTATGCTATGTACAAGTAGAAATCCTTCTAATATCTAGGTATTTATGCATTCGATTAGCCCACAAATGCGGTCTCATCAAATGCCCTCATGACTATTTTTGCTAGTCCTGAGCAAAAGTGAAAATAATGGAAGTAATCGAAGGAATTCTTCTTTCTTTATTCCGCAAATTTAGAGATCCAGACAAATGTGAAGTGATAATAATAATAGCCTTGGTAACGGATCCAAGTGAAATAACCAACTTACATTTGTAGTTCGTACTTATCCCTTGGTAAATATTTCTATCGGAATGGGCAACTACTTCCCTCGGGGATAAAGCAAAAGATAATCTGTAATTTAACCTCGACTTTTTGGCTTAGGTAGGAGATATTCAGTTGAATAGATTTATATTTGGTGGCACACACTCATCTGGTGCTACATGTAATCTAGTACTAATGACTCTAGATCTTTAGACTATTAAATGAGTCAACCCAGAGAGAGGCTGAACACTGTGCTCAATTGATGTTCCTTTGTGCTCACTCCTTTCCTTCTTTTCTTTCTGAGATCACAAATCTCACCAGATTTAGTAAATGAACTCACTGTTTGGTGGCCTCACATGCATTCACACTTCAACTAAAGTCCTAATAACTCTACACTAAGTTAGAGTTCTCAGCTTGTGGGAAAGGGATCTTGTCTTGAGATTTTGGTTTTTCTTTTTCTTCCTGATGGGGAGGTGGGGAGTCAATTTGCACATGTATCTTACCAGGTTCGTGTGAAGGCCCGGGGTCAGTGGTGGTTTTCCCACTCCTCAAAGTAACTGTATGTGCAGTCGGATTATTATTTGGAGGAGGTGGGGGGGCCTGTGATTGCAGAAACCTGGGCGGCTGCTGAGGTGGTGGATTAGGAGGAGGCTGATTTGGATAGTGTGGATTTCTGCCCATATAATGGTTCCCTTGGTGATTGGGATTGGGTATGGGTTGGGACGGAAGATGTCCTACAAGTCTTTGCGTGGGAGCAACCCCAATCTGATTGTTCAGATTTGTGATGTTGCGGGTTACTTCCGTCATTTTTGTTTGCATATCCTATAGGGTTCGCAGCATCTGGGCATTGATATCTTGTTGGGATGGCCCAGGATGGAAGTTTGGATTCGATCCATACCCATTAAAATGATGTGGTTGGGAGGAAACTTGATTATTCCAAGAGTAGTTCGGGTAATTTTTCCAATTAGAAGAATTTTTAAAGGGCTCCTGGATGGTAGAAATATTTTGGGTGGGGTTAAGATCTGGATAATTATAATTCCCCAGTGAATCATGGGCAACATCAGAATAATCAGCAGGAGTAGTGTTGAGATTGTGCAAATTTTCTCTTCGTGGAAAGTTAGGTTGGGTTAGATGTGGGTGTAGAGCTTGAGTTGATGTGGCGAGTCTTTCCTCAATTTTTTTCTGATTACTATGCATCTGGTCGAGTTTCTGAGCGATCAATTGAAGATCGTCTTGGGTGACCGGGATAGATTGAGTGCCTATTTCATGAACACCGAACTGCGGGTTTTGGGTTCTGCAAAATGTGTTCATGGAAGCTTGATTAAATGAGTTTTCACTCTTTTCTTCGAACAGGTCATAGGCACTTTCTGCATCTTTATTTAAAAAGTTGCCACCACACGAGGCGTCGACAAAATGTCGGATTTGATCTTCTAATCCATGATAGAAGATTTGCACGAGCTGCCATAAAGGAATCTCGTGGTGCGGGCAACTTCTTAAAAGGTCTTGAAATCTTTCCCAAGAATCATGGAAAGTTTCACCAGATTTTTGGTGAAAGGTCGTAATAGATCTTCGTAAGGAATTGGTACGACCTATGGGAAAGAATTTCTTGAGGAAGGCACTCTTGAGTTGAGGCCATGTTGTGATGGGTCGGCCAATGGTCCTAAACCAATAAGCGGCCTTATCTTTAAGAGATAATAAAAAAAGCCGCATCACCCATATGTCTTCTTGCACATTTTGGGAACGGGTTGTCTGTGCAAGAAGAGTTAGCTCTTCAAGGTGGCTGAAAGGGTCTTCCCTAGGAAGGCCATGAAAGTGGTTAATTAGGTTCAAGACCGCAGGCTTGATCTCAAAGTCCCCCTCCGGTATAACCACCCCTGGTCGTTCCTCATAATAAGACAGATCATAGAAATCTTTTAGAGGAACAACAGGCTGCTGACGGGGTGGTGGGTTTGGCCTTGGATTGGCTAGGTTTTGGATGTTCCTAGTCAATGTTTGTTGATTGGAATTTAATTTATTAATCTGATCGGCCATCAATTTTAAAAGATCAGGTAGGGGGTCTTGATGTTGTGTGTGGGGCAACTCAAGATTAGGGAGCTCCAAGTGTGGGAAGTTACTGGTGGTTGGGTTTTGGGTGGAAGGGTTAGAATTAGGGTTAGTGGTGGGGTTAGAGGTGGACGTGGAAGGGTTAGTGGACCTATTTTGTTGTGTTTCCATTTTTTCAGGAGAAGAAGATAGAAAAAGTGGTCTTTTTGCATGGGGGGCGAAATCAAATGGTCCTTCCAAGTGCGGATTTTGAGACCGTCGCCCATGCATAAAATGGAAGAATGGGAGGGGAGGAGAAGAGAAAGAGATGAGAGAAAGTGTGCAATTCAAACAAATAAAACTAGACCTAACTTAATTGTGACTCCCTAATAATAACCTAAGACTTGGTCTATATAGGAAATAAGTAGTCAATAGTGAATACTCGTTCTATCAACAAATCTAGCCAAGTTGCTTAAGGGAAGGTTTGGGCCCAAACGTTTCCCAGGGAAAACCCCAGGTGCTTGTACAAACCCGCGCCTGGTCGTTTGACACGGTCCCTCAGCCTGAACACCAGATATAGATGACAGAATTGGTGCTAACTAAGGAAAACCTAAGACCTAAATAACAAGCCTAAGTTGATAAAGCCTTAGGGGTCAAGTTGCTACAAGTTTTAATTAGGTCTAGGATGCTATTGTGCACACGGAATGTGGAGGGCGTTTATTGGGTTGTTGCCCTGTTATTTGATTTTTTAGTGTGTGTGCAGGAATTGGAGAGTGGCTCCAATGAAAATTGAGTTGTCACACAATTTTCTTGTATTTATGTCTTTTAGGATTCAATTTAATTAAATGTGTTTAAGGGTTTTTTTAATTAAATTTTCAAACAAGTTTGAAAATTCACAATCAAAGGAAAACAAGTTGTATGGGTGATTGTATATTTCCTTTTAATTGAGTCTCTAAAAAGAAAGAAGAAACCCTAAGCCAATTATCCCTAAGACAGAAATTTTACTACCAATGAATTATTTTTAGGCTTTCAGAATTAAGTAGTGATCCAAACAAGTCAAAAAACACTACTACTTTGAAGAAAATCAAACAAGGATTCCAAAAAAGATTTTTGTAAGATTTTAATAATTTTTTTGATAATTATTTTAAATTTTTAATTGTACTAGTGTCAAAGTCCAGAAATGATACCCGTGGGTATTGTGGACTTTTCAGTATTACCACCGACCTCAAAAAATTTTTGTGATTTTATATGATGTGTAAAATTCCACAAGGATTCCAGCAAGCTAAATTTCACAAAAATTAGATGAGTATAAAAATTCTAAAAATTCACGGACAGTAGCAAAATAGGAAGATTAAAGGGTGTGACCCCTCTGCAATCCACGAATTTTTAAAACTTAAATACAAATTCAATTGATCTGAAATTCGGAACAGATGTTACAAACTTAATTGGGAATCACTCTATGCAATTTTATGATTTTAGGAGGCCTGTGATGTTAGGAATCGATTTTTCAAGTTCGGACAGAAATCTGGACCCGAAAAATAGAACACCAATACTTGCAATGGAGTGGTGTTAAAGAAGCATACAAGCAAACAATGGATTTTATAATGCACCACTCCACTTAATTAAGTTTTTTTTTTGGGATCCTGAAAGCCAAGTTTAATATATTTTTGGTAGTTTTAATTAATTATGTGACCAGAAAGAGGAACCAACCTGAATTTCGCGGGAAGAAAAGGAACTTTGAGCTCTCGCTTTCAGATTCCCACCTTCCCGCTGTAGTTCCTGCACACACAAAAGAAAGAAAGAGAAGGGGATGAGATCCACTTTAAGCAAGAGAAAATTAATTAAAGCAAAGCCGTGCCTCCCCCGCAACGGCGCCAAAAATTGATTGCGAAATACGCGTGATTTGTAAAGGCGGGTTTTTAACGTCGTTGTAACACGCGAATCCGCTTTCGCTTTTAAATTTATATCCTAGATAGGGGAGTATCTAGGGTCGTCCAAGGAGGCAAAAATTGCAAAATTAATCCTCTTGCTTACAGATAGATCTCAACTTTCTTTTTGATATTTTTCAATATGTAATTTTTTTTTGTATTTTGAAAAGACGAGGGCAAACTGCAGATTGTAACAAAAAGAACTAACACCTACAAATGATTAACTAAAATCTAAAAGATAGAAATATCTTCTTCCTAAGCTCACTCTAGGTAAGTGGAGGCCTAGGGTAATTAGGAATAAGAGGTGAAACAAGTGCTAGAACCAAAAACAACTGCAATAAAAAAAACTAAAAGAAGGCAATTTGATTGAGTAGAATGAGTGTTCTTTTCAAGGACAAGTAGAGGAATGCTTCTACTAGAATTAAACAATATAAAAGCAAGAAAAGAAACTCAAATCCTTTTGAAAAAAATGGTGAAGAAGGTTGTCTTCTTGCTCCAAGCCTAGCTGCTCCTTGGCTTGAAAAGAGGGCTTCCTTCTCCTCCTTCCTTGAGAGCTCCTCCAAGGTGGAAGCTACCACCTTTAATGCTCTCTCCAAAGGGGTGGGCGTGCACCACCCTCAAAAACTCCTCCAAGGTGGCGTGACCACCTTCAAGATCTCCTCCAAGATCTTCCGTGCCTGGCTTCTCCTTTGGCTGGTGTGACCCAAGAGAGAAGGGAAGAGGGGAAGGCACCAAGGGGACAGAATATCCCCTTAATCTTCTTCTTCTTCTTCTCTCTTGGACGTGGGCTTCTTGGTGGAATATGAAAGTGAAATTGCTATCCAAGGATGACTTGAATGGTGGTGGGTAGTGGTCTTTTTATAGGGTAGGATGGGGGGTTAAGGTGCCCCTTGAAATGGAGGGCTAGGATGGAAGGATGAGGGTGGTTGGTGATCCTATGGCTAGGGTGAGTTGGCGCCAACTCAAGGGGTGTTAAAGGGGGTAGTTATGGTGGTGGAGAGACACCACCATGTTGGCGCCAACATGGGGTCTTCTAGAAGGGGGGTTAGGTGGATGGTGGAGATGGGTTCAAGGGGGATTGTGTGGTGGAGATGAGGGGAGATTTTGGAGGGAAAAGTGGCGCCATTAAGGGGTGGTTATGGGTAGTTTTTGGCACCACTTTTAGGTGTCTTTTGGAGGTGGTGGGTAGGTTAGGTTGTTGCCAAGTAGGTTAGCTTATGTGGAGCTTAGGTGGAGCTAGTTGGGTGGAGTTGGTAGGTGGGTTTTTGGGGTGGTACAAGCCAAGGAAGTTGGAGCATAGCTAAGCTAAGCTATCTTAGCTAATGGAGGAGTAGAGGAGAAGGTAATGGAGCTAGGGTTTGGAGGAAGGAGCTGAGGAGGAGAAATCTGGAGCTGGAGCTGGAGCTGGCTGCTGCTGAAGAGGCTGGTATGGGGCCACTCTAGCTGGCTTAGCTTGCTAGTTCTTTGCTAGTTGCTAAGCCAAGCTAAAGTGAGCTAGCTTCTACCAAAATGAGCTGAGGTGAGCTAGGTCTGGTGCTCCCGGGGAGAATCAAGCTGGTTGAGGCAGCTAAGGTAGCTTAGCTCAACTGAGTTGAGCTAAGCTGAGTCCCCGGGAGCTAGGCTTGAGCTTCCTGAGCTGGGATCAGTTCTTCTTCAGCTGGCTGGAGCTGAGTGGAGCTTGATGTAGCTGGATTTGAGCTGGGGTGAACTCCTGTCAACTTAGCTGAGCTAGCTAGAGCTCCCTGTGGACTAGTGGGAGCTGAGATGAGCTAGACTCAGCTAAGTTGAGCTGGATCTGAGTTGACTTGAGCTAGGGTGAGCTAAGGTGAACTCTCTTGAGTTGCCATCCAGCTGAGATTAGCTGAATGGAGCTGGGATGAGCTAACCCTAGTTCAAGTAAGCTAGGTTCCAGCTGCAGTGAGCTGGATCAAGCTGAGGTGAGCTGGATTAGGCTGAGTTCCAGCTAGTCTGGGCTTCTCCTTCACCATTTGCCTTCTTGAGTGCTAGAGTTTTAGGGATCTATATATTTGTACATCCCTAACACTCACAAAAACATATTAAAAAGACAATAAAAAATGCAATGCATGCCTAACCTATTTTATGCCTAAATGCAGCCCAAAAACCCGTTTGCGGAGTAAAATCCTAAGAGCTAGGTTTGTTTTAATGAATAAGAATGATGATAAACTGGCATTTATCAGATCCCTATTGTCATTGGTTTCCTCACAATTATTTCCATGATCACGGTCGTATGGGTAAGGATTAGAATTACTGGGAAGAGCATAGATAAACTGTCTATTTCTTTGTTCAATTGTTGACTATTCCTCAACATCTCTCCCAAAGATTCCATCATTTCCTTTTGTTATTTTTGCATTTCTATCATAAAAGAGGAGAGGCTACTACTATCAGGTTGGGGAGGATAGTCAATTTCAGGCTCTGGTTGCCTAGGGGTATCGGTCCAACCTCAATACGGAAAATCATGAAGGGTGTGAGGGTTGGGTGTTTGCATAGGTATTCCAGGGTTGGAAAATCCCGCTCCTGGGCTCAGCTCAAAAGTGGGAGCTATCGGGCTAATGCTCCCAGGATAAGAATATGAATGATCCCATGAATTGTCACTGTACCCATCAAAGGATGGATACGCTCGGGACATGGGATCCTGGTTAAAATGAAAGGAGTAAGGATAGTCCATTTCTTTTAATAAAATGCTTTAACTTTGTTAGGACATAGATGGATTAAAACAGAAAACTTCCTAGAGAGCTCTATCACGCACACGCCAAGCAAACACAAGGTAAGAGGTCTTTTGTTGATTTAAAATTCTTTATGTCCTCTTCCAATCTCTTCAGGTTGGCCAAATATAATCAAGGCAGTGTTTCTCCATTCCCATGTAAGTGGTATAAGAGAAATGAGGCAATTGAAATTTCTGGTCAATGACTGTTAAGAAGGTTGAGGTTACTTTTAGTCCTTTTTGGGTGATTAATCAAGTTGTCAAGTAATTACGCACCCTAAATTGACCTTCGAGTGCTCTAGGACCTATACTTTGCTTATATGGTACTCTTAGGTGATGAAGTGAGAAGTTACTCTAAGGACGAACAAAGGGATGCAAGTAGGGCGAACCCTTCCTTTGAGGTGATGCGTATGCGGTGCCCCTTAACTACCCTTTTGTTCCTTTAAGGGGTGTCCCCCACCGTGAAGTATCAAAACACTTGGTTAAAAGATAGTACCACCACCACAAAGCACGATAGGAGGGTCTACACCGATAAAGAGATCGGTGCCTATAGCCTTAAGGGTCCAAGACCTAGTGTAGTGCCTATAGTGCATGCTCAGTGCAGGAAGTGTGCAACACATCGTGAAAAGTGATTTTTCCTTTTGAAAATCGCAGTCACGTTATTCAAACACTTGTATATTTTTCTTTCTTTTGAAGAAATAATGTGACCACTTGATTAATATTTTCAAATTAGCTTAAATGGTCTTCTTTAATTAAGTCCAATTGCAATGCATGTACAGATACTAATGCACAAGAAAAGACGTACCTTTCTCCAGCTCTCTTCAATGCAGGATGTTTACAATGCAAAAAGAAAAGCTAGATGTTGCTCATTCAATCCTAGAAGGTCGCCCTATAGATATGCAGCTTCTAGTAGGTAGTTCGAATAAATAAATATATATATATTATTAATAATACGCAAACAAACCTAATCTAACTAACCAACATGCATTTCAAACAATTCGAATAATCCTATAACCTAAATAAATGGGAACACGCTCTCGAAAATACCCAACATGGGTCCACAAGAACAAAAAATAAATGTCTAAGGTCTATCTAGCCTAATCTAAGTATAAACAGATCTCCAGTCGCCAATCCTCCTTCCACACGTGTGGGATTAAGGCTCGCATGCTCCTGTTGCTACCCTGTAGGTGGCGTCAAGGTCCACCAAGAATATTGTCTCCATTGTGAGCGCTCGCCATGTTTGTCATTCAATTCGTGCACACAAAGAGAACCAATGTCAATAATTTAGAAAAGCTTTCAAAATAGCATAAAAATAATATAAATTTTCTAAAAAAATTAATAGACATTTCCTCCCCGGCAACGGCACAATTTGAAAGAGCGATCTTCATTTTCGTTGAAAAGTTTAACATAAAATGTCGGGTCATTATAGTTCGTTGCGTGGTAGAAAATCGCTTTTCAAAACATTTTAATTCTCAGAATCTAACCATGAAAATAGTTAGGTCATCTCCAAAGGGAGGAATTAGCCTATTGAATGTCTTATTTGTTCAGGAATATCATCAAATGTACACTAATTATTTCAACTCACTTTCTCACATAAACTCTTAATCTAAAAAATTAATCAGGAATGTAGGTGTTTATATGCAAAATTACCACAATATAATATTCTAAATAATGACCTTGGTAATAGCAAACAATGTTAATATTAATCTCTTACCTAATGACACCAATTTACTATAACCAATATCTCATTTGTTTGTCATTCATAAGAAGAAATCAATCATGTGTAATTCAAATTTAAGCAAGGGATGTCCATGCAAATTTACTGCAATATATTAAATCAAAAAATAAATGAATAATGTTTCTCGTAATGGCATTTTTTGCAATTATTAATATGGAGAAAAATAGAGGATTTCGTCTCTCTCCTTGGTGTGTGCGTGAGGAGTTTTAGTCGGAGGAGCTGCTCTGTGGGAAGGCACGTCTCGATGAGGGCTATGTGATGGTGGTGACGCGGCGACCAGTGGTGGTTGGACATGGTCGGATGGCAGAGGAGAACGTCGGCCACATCGACAGTAGGTGGCGTTCGCGGGAGTCGTGGTGGGCAGCTGGTGGGCGCACAGGGGTTGGGGGCGTGAGATAAGGAGAGTGGTGAGGTCGACGGTGAGTTTGGGTGCTTGTAATGGCTGTGTGAAGCGATGAGGTGGCTGCAACTTTGGGTTCCTTCATTGCCGGTGGAGAAGAAGAGGATGAAGGAGAGGAGGAGGAAGAGGCCTGGCGGTGATGCGCGGGCGTGCAAATAGCTCGGGCAGGCTGGTTGTGATTGCGTGCGGCGTTACTGAATGTGCGGCCAGCGTATGCTTGCTGGTGCGGTTGCGTGGTGAGGGCACTGCGTGCGGTGAAGGCAGCAGCTGGCGGTGAGGGCGTTGCGCCCAGTCAGGGGATGCGCGGTGGGTCTGCTACTGCTGTGGCTGCATGCGGTGAGGGTTGTGGCGATTGTGGACGGGTAAGTGCAGCACACGCGTGGCTGGTTGTGCGCGAGGTCTGGCTGCACATGGTGAGGCTACGTGGTGTGGCCGTGCGGTGAAGGGGGCATGTGCGTGCGCGGTTGTGGCGTGATGGCACTGTGAAGGCAGCGGCGAGTGGCTATCACCATGCTTGCTGCCGCCTAGGAGGATGAAGAGGTGGCCGCAATGTTGAAGCTCTCTTTTGATGGCCATAGTGCGCGCATGTTGCACGGTGCACGCTTCTGTCATGGTGGTGGCGATCGAGGATATCCCTGCAGGGGGGGAGAAGATGATCCATCCCTCCAGAAGCCCGACCTTTTATTTTTAAAACCTCCTACTGTTGCGACTTCTCTCCCAATCTGTTTCTTATCCCCGAGGACTCGGCTCTTCCAACGACTTGGCAGCAGTGGTGAAGCGGTGGCGGTGTCGACGATTTGCTCTGCGGGGAAAAAAAATAAAATAAAAAGAAAATGGGTTATTTACAGAGTTATTATGAAATGATGCATATAATGCATACATGCCACCATAATTTATATTTCCTTTTATTACATGTGAATGTGATGTATAAAACAAGAATGCCATCATATTTATAAACTAATCTATTTATAAATCTAAGTATGCTATGTACAAGTAGAAATCCTTCTAATATCTAGGTATTTATGCATTCGATTAGCCCACAAATGCGGTCTCATCAGCTGTGTGTTTGAGGCTCGCAGAGACACTTGGGTCTGCGGTTCGAGCCCCCATTACTCCCGTGTTGCCTGGTAGAGTGGTTTAATTCCATTAATAATATTTAAATAAGAATGTGCTTGTGGAAATAGCCGAATGGAACCCTAGGATGTGGCATGAACCCTAGGGTAGAAAAATGAAAGAACCGTTTGTGCTGTATGATGTACTTGCATGTATGATTAAGATAAATTACTAGCAATTGCCTGTATTATAATTGTGAGTTGCCTGTTAGAATATGAGCTGCCTGTAATTAATGAACAATTACCTATGAAATCATTAGTTGCGTGTATCGAATTATGGAAACACGAGCTGCTTGTATATGGATGAGGAATGAATTATGAAAGGTGAAATCTGGATCGGAATTAATGAGGTGAACATGAGCATGAACCCTACAGGGAATTAGGAGTAGAACTCCTATGGATAGACGGAAACCTAGAATATAGACGGGAAGTGTGCTGGCCCTTGAGTACATGGTACTAAGGAGAGAAACTATCCCCTTTTATGTAGAGCGGAGCTAGCCTCCCTTGGGTTGTGACCTAGAGTTAGGATTGGCCACTCTACACTGACTCCTATTGGCCCTCGTGTACATGGTACCGAGGCGAGTTACTACTGTAGGGAGGGAGCTAGCCACCCCATGGGGCCCGGGGTTCAGTTAGCTACCCTACACCGACTTGTTAGGACCTTTGGGCAAACTGAGGTAGTTAGACGAGGGTGCGCGGACTGTGGTGGGGCGAGACCCCTGTTTATTTCTGAGGGACGAGACCCTGTTCTGAGAGGGCAAGGCCCTATACTTTTCCATGCTATACTTTGGACGTACCCTCTAGCGGAAATGATTGTCCGCTTATCAGTGCGGGGTAGCTACCCATGCACTTATCACACATGCCGTAGTCATCGCTACATCTTGACAGTGACCTCGAGGTGGTTGACTGGGTATAGGACTACCACGGGGGACTCTCTCAGCCAGGAGAGCACCACGTGTACCTTCTACTCTACGGAAAAGACTGTAATCAAGATCGTTCTCATGAGGAACATGCGAGATCAAGAATATCTGGATGATTGAGAGAAATGGGTGAAACGGAAATATATATAAAATAGATAAATAGAAATGAGAATTAAACATATTGCTTTTACTGTTTTGTACTTAGATAATATAGATACCACTCTACTCAGCGCTCGCTGACTCTGTCTTTTCATAACACTGTTTAGGACTAGAAGTTGAGCAGCCCGAGCTTCCGGCTACGGAGGGTGCTGGGCCCAGTTGAGCCCAGCCGTAGTTTCTTTAGCACTTGATTTTCTTTTCTCTATTGTGTAGTAAGTAATGGACTTTTAGTTACTGTTCTATTTCTACTGTTTACTTCTGCTTTCCGTTATTGTTGTTGTGGTGGTATGTACTGAAATAGCATATTTATTTTCCTTTACTACTTTGTACATTTCTTCTTCTTAGTTATATTGCATATGTGAATGTGGTTTACTTTCTTGCTTTTGGTTATTTCTTGTTGGACGACTGGGTCTTGGGATTAGTAGAGGCGAGCCGATCTCGGGTCCCGTAGGGATCCGGGAATCGGGTCGTAACAAATCTGTTCCGAGGAAGATGATACTTTCCAAGCAGGCTAGTTCTGTTATCCTGCATTACCTTCCTAAGAAAAAGAGAGATCCAGGTGCTCCTTTGATTTCTTGTGTCATCGGAGATTACACCTTTGATATAGCACTTTTGGATTTAGGTGCATCTATTAATCTAATCCCGACTTCTCTTTCGAGAAGTTTGATTAGGAGAACTTCGACCGACTTCAGTAACACTGCAGTTAGCGAACCGTTCGGTCAAAAATCCGTGAGGCGTTATTGAAGATGTTATTGTCGAGGTTAAGGATTTCTATTTTCCTGTAGATTACCTTGTCCTTGACATGGATGTACCTGAAAATTTAAGGAACACGCCCATTATTCTGGTGCATCCGTTCTTGGCTACCGCTAAGGCCAATATCAATTGTGAGAGCGGTAGCATGGAAATCGCCTTTGGGGATCAGAAATTGAAATTGGATAATTTTAAGATGATTAACAAATTCTAGGATTGTGGATTTATAGAGGAACTTAAGGAAGACAATTTGAACATTGAAACATGTATGGCAGTTTCTGCAATTAAAAGTTCCTCCTGTTGTGATGGATCTGACCCGCAACCCTCTATGACAAACCCGCCACATTTTGAAGGGGTTATTGATTTTATTCACTTTCAACCTCTTCCTTGATGAATCTTCTTCAGCATCATCTTTACCCTCAATCCAAAACCTGCCCCAGCTCGAACTGAAACCATTGCCTGAGAATTTGAAATATCAATTTTTGGGACCTCAAAAGATGCTCCCTATGATATCAGTGCTAGATTAACTATGGAGCAGGAGATTAAATTGAACAAGGTCTTAAACGAACACAAGGAGGCAATTGGTTGGACCATTCATGACCTTAGGGGGATCGAGCCATCTCACTGCAATCATAGAATATTCTTGGAAGATGGATCCCGCCCTTCTCGCCAAATGCAGAGGAGATTAAACCCTAATATGCAAGAAGTGGTCAAGAAAGAAATTATCAACTGATTCGATGCCGGAATCATTTATCTGATCTCTGATAGTCCTTGGGTAAGTCCAGTGCAAATTATTCCCAAGAAAGCTGAGATTACTATTGTGACTAACAAGAAAAGAGAATCTGTCACAACTCGTTCAGCTTCTTCTTGGAGGGTTTGTATTGATTACAAGAAGCTGAATACAACCACGAAAAAGGATCATTTCCCTTTGCCCTTTATTGATCAAATCCTTGAAAGACTAGTCGAGTAGTACTTCTGTTTCCTAGACGGTTACTCGGGATACAATCAAGTCCATATCCATCCTAAGGATCAGGAAAAAATGACTTTCACTTGTCCCTACGGAACCTTTGCTTTCCGTAGGATGCCTTTTGGCTTATGCAATGCACCCGTGACTTTTCAAAGGTGTATGCTAGCCATATTCTCTGACATGGTGGGAGAATTTATGGAAGTCTTTATGGATGATTTCTTTATTTTCGGAGAATCATTTGGTTCTTTCCTAGCTAATCTTGAAATGATCCTTAAAAGATGCATCAAAACAAGACTAGTCCTTAGCTGGGAAAAGAGTCATTTCATGACACAAGAAGGCATCATCTTGGGTCATGTAATCTCTAAATGTGGAATCGAAGTTGACAAAGCTAAGGTTGATGATATCTCTAAACTTCCTCTTCCCACATCTGTCAAACAAATTCAATCATTTTTTGGTCATGTGGGATTCTATAGGAGGTTCATCATAGACTTCTTTAAGGTTGCTTGCCCTCTAAGAAACCTTCTCGCCAAAGATACGCCGTTTGATTTCAACGAATCATGCCATAGGACATTTGATCTTCTTAAAATGATAGTCACTTGTGCTTCGGTGTTGCAACCACCGATTTGGACAGCCCCATTCAAGATCATGACCGATGCTTTTGATTACGCGGTTGGGGCTATTTTGGGTCAAAAGATTGACAGGAAGCCCTCTGTCATCTACTATGCTAGTAAAACTCTGGACAAGGCCCAGAGGAATTACACTGTTACTGAGAAGGAATTGCTAGCTGTAGTATTTGCTTTGGAGAAATTCAGGGCTTATCTCTTAGGGTCTCATGTCATAATATATACCGACCACTCGGCCTTGAGACATCTCTTGGCCAAAAAGGATGCCAAACCCCAGCTTATTCGATGGATTCTTCTGCTTCAAGAATTTGACCTTGAAATAAAGTATAAATCTAGGGCACAGAATGTGGTGGCGGGTCATCTTTCAAGACTTCTAAGAGATTCTTCTTGTTTGGATATTCCAATTTCTGATACTTTTCCGGACGAGACCATCCTTGCAATTTCAGGTGTCCAAGCATCGTAGTTTGCTGACATTGTAAATTATTTGGATGTTGGTCAAATCCCTCAGGATTGGACCAAGCAACAATGAGATAGGCTCAAATCTGAGGCCAAATATTACTTCTGGGAGGACCCTGAACTATACTGCATCGGCTTTGATCAGATTATTCGTTGATGTGTTCTGGAGAATGAATTCAAAAGTATACTCGAGTTTTGCCATGCATTTGTGTGTGGTGGACATTTCTTCGGGAAAAAGACAACTGCAAAGATTTTGCAATTTGGATTCTTTTGGCCATCTTGATTCAAGGATGCCCAGGAATTCTCAAGTTCATGTTCCCGATGCCAGGCACTTGAGAGCACAACCAAGAGAGACATGATACCCCTAAACCCAATTCTTCCCGTCGAAATCTTCGACGATTGGGGCATCAATTTTATGGGACCCTTCCTCCCTTCATTTGGACACCAGTACATTCTCGTCGCTATTGATTATGTGTCCAAGTGGATTGAGGCCATTCCCACCCGAACCAATGACCACAAGGTGATCATCGATTTCATCAAGAAGAACATCTTCAGTCAGTTCGGGATTCCGAGGGCCATCATCAGCGATGGTGGTACTCACTTCACTAATGCCCAGTTCCATAATTTACTGGCAAAATATGGGGTAAATCACAAAATCTCCACACCTTACCATCTCCAGACGAATGGACAAGCCGGGATCTCCAATCGGGAAATCAAAAATATTTTTCAGAAGGCAGTTAGGCTTGATCGTAAAGACTAGACTCAAAAACTTGAGGATGCTCTTTGGGCTTACTGTACGGCATACAAAAAGCCTATCGGCATGACACCATTTCGTCTGGTGTATGGAAAGGCATGCCATTTACCTGTAGAAATTGAACATAGGTCATTCTAGGCAATCAAGCGGTGTAATCTGGATTTGAGTTTAGTCGGAAAGATCAGGAAACTCTAACTATTTGAGTTGGAGGAGCTTAGAAATGATGCATACGAGTATGCCAAGATCTATAAAGCTCGGACCAAAGCTCTTCATGGCCAATTGATATCCCAAAAGAGCTTTGAGCTGAATTAGAAGGTCTGGCTCTTTGATTCTTGACTTAAGCTTTTTCCTGGCAAACTTAAGTCAAAATGGAATGGCCCATTCATCCTCGATCAGATATTTCCAAATAGGGTCGTTTAGATTTCTGACCCAAAGACGGGTAATTAATTTAAAGTCAACGGTCAACGTCTGGAGCCTTTTATTGACCGTATTGTTCCAGAACCCGTCTCAGACACGGTTGCTCTCATCATGTTGTGATTTCTTTGGCTGGACTTCGCCTAGCTGATGGCATTAAAATTAGCAGTTGTACAATCTGACTCAGAGCTGACCCAAGCATCATATTCAGGTGATATCTTCTACATTCTACTCTTCCTTTTGTATCTTTTATTCTCGATGCGGACATTGCATCAGCTAGGCATGGGGGGATGGATTCATTTCTGAATCATTTTGTCAGCTCTGCGGAATTCTTGTAAATTCGAACTTGTTTTTCTTAAAAAAAAATTGAATTAGGAAAGAATACTTGGGCATTAGGACTTTTCAATCTTAGAAAATATTACAATATGATCTGAACGCTAAGACGCTTCGCGTCTTTGGGCTTAATCAACCTGAGTATCCACTAAAATGTGGATTTGTTTATCGAGTCCTCGCCATCCTGAATCCTATTTCAATTTGATTAAATAAGTTGGGGTGATAAGTATATGACTTGTCAACCCACCCTCTAATTTGAGGAAACTTTAAGTCTAACAATCTACACACTATTTGCATTGACTCGTTGTTTGGAGATTTTAATGAAAATTGGGTAGCTAATGAACCTTCTAGGGTGGTATGGCTGGCAAGTTATCATGGGTAACAGCCCATAGGTAGGTTGTCTAGAGCCCAACGACTGGACCATTCTTTTCCTTCTGCCTTTAGGTAAATCTTAGACCAGGGAAGCCACCTACTTAAAAAATAAAAACAAAGTCCAAAAAGGAAAAAAAAGAAAATAAAAAAGAAAAAGAAAAGGAGAAAAAGAAATAAAGAAAAACAAAAGCCACACTTCACCGCACGAGTATGGTTAGCAAGTTACCATGGGTAACAGCCCATTGGTAGTTGTCCAGAACCCAATTTAAGAAATTCAAGTTTAATTCCTAAAATACTTAGGAAGAAGCAGAGAAGTAGAATAAGCCGAGGAGATATACGCTGGATTCACCCTTGTGTTGACCCCATAAAAAATAAAAGTAGGGAGAAAGTTACTGGTCATATAGATACACCTTTAGGTAGAATACTTTTTAAGGTCACCTAAGGGCATAGAAACCTGAAGTCTATTCTGATTGCCAATCAATGAGTCTATCACATTCACAAAAAGATGCTTAGAACTTAGGGTTCTCATCAAGTCTTGGGTGGGTTGAGTGTCCATAGAAAACCGCTCTGTAACCCTAAACTCAAAAATCCAAAAAAAAAAAAAAGAAAAGAAGAAAAAGGAGAAAAAGGGATCCTTATTTGAATAAGGCGAGGGCTTAAGGCGGTCTGCATTTTGGCAGATACCCAGATGCTGTTGTGTCTTTGAAAGTTCAGGTCCTAGGTAAAAAAATTTCTTAACATTGAAAATGACTTTTGTCCACGTAATCAAATCCTAATTCTTTTATAAATAGCATGTAATTTTTTGCTAAGGACTAGTAAAAGATAGGCATGGGGGTGTGATGTGCATACATCTAAATAGCAAAACATGTCTATTAATGCATGTTTTTGGTATCATATTAGCATCATGCATTGTAAATATTGCATAACATGCATAATCAAGCATTAAGGTCAAATTGTATAAATTATATAGCAATTGTCTCCTTTTATGGCCAGGGACAGGGTGATTTTTAATTAGGGCTTTGGAAGGAAGATCCAATCATACGGATCTGATTAGGGTGACGATGGGAGTTCAACAAATCCAAGATCGCCCTAATCGAACATCTATAGCACTAGATATAGTCCAAGGGAGTCTAGAGGTCAAGGGCCAAGATGGTGCTAAACCTCAATTCAGACGACAAATCTGACTGCACGAATGTGTTTGGATCGATGATCGCAGTCGAACGACGTGAAAATCAACTCAATCCGACATCCGTGGCACCTTCTACATGTCACAGAAATGGATGGCTATGATGGCGCCATGTGGCACCATCACAGCCACCCAAATCGACCGCAGCATCGCTTCTCATCCTCTGAAGGTGCAGGCGGGGTGAGATCTAGGCCGTTGGATCTTGATCCTACTCACACGAGCACCGCGCTTGAAACGTAAACACGACAAAGAAGTGGCCACAGCGCAGCGGTCGAGCACCCTTGCGCAATCGCAAGGCACGGGTTCGACTCGCGATCAGAGGCGTGCTTGCATTTAATCTTAACTGCACGATCAGCTGTGGACGGCCCAAATCTCCCAATCAGGCGCACGGGCGATCAAACGCACCGCCTTACGCTCGATCGCACGCACAGGCGCGTGCAGCTGAAGTGTGCGAGAAGCGATCTGAGCCGTCCGATCGCTGAGATCCATTGAACGTGTGCTTGGCATTAAGGCATGGGAGAGGAGGAGGCACATGCGGCGCGCGCACGTCGCCCACGATCAGACCTTTAGTGAAGGATAAATCTATCAGTAAAGACCTGATTTTAATGCTTTTATCTATGTAATGACCAAATTGTCCCCTATCCTTGCAACTATAAAAGGAGACCCCTACCCTATGAAATTCTCATCCCTTCCCTCACCTCTCTCCCTCTTCAAAGCTCAAGAGAAGCTTGTCCTTCACCCGGGATGCTATTCTAGAGCCAAATCCAATTTTCTCATCCCCATTCTGGAAGTGGATCCTACGATGACGATGACGTGTTGCCTCATTCCTGCTTCGTCCTCCTTCCCGCCCTGTCCTCCGTCTTCCAGGCGTAGCTCCATCGGGCTCGTTCTCCAAGCATTCGTCGAGGAGGATGACATCTCTCTCCCTTCTTTTTAATCACTTTTTAGAGTAGAATTTCCTGCTTTCTAGTTGTAATCATTTCCCGCTTTCTAGCTCTAAAAATAAAATTATTTTATCAAGTGATTGTTCTCTCTCTCTCTTTTATTGTTTATATTCTATTGTAATTATCTCGCTTTCAAACAAAAATACAAAAAAATATAATCACAGATTTAAGATTGACGTAGCCTCCCTGTGTTCAACCTAGAATTTCTTTACGAATTTCGGTAAAATTTATCTGTTGATGGATTTCTTCGCAAATCAACCTATGACGGGTTTTTCAAATCCAACTTCGATCGCATAGTTTTTCGCTCTCAACACTGGTAGAGGAAGGCTGAGTCTTTCCAATCCTATCTGGACTAGTTCAAGATTCAGTACTTTAAGCACAAGCATTCCCACGATGCTATAGTCATCCAGTACTTCAAATCAAGACTGCTGACTCAGAGGTTCTGGTACAACATTGACGGATTCCTTCTAAGGGACATGGCGAACCTTTGGGATTACGCCACCAAGTTTGTTGAGCAGGACGACTGCTTCCGCTCTTGGAGTCGCCTAGTGGATGGACTCTATGAGGATCGTGTCTCCCTTAAGGCAAAGAGGATCCCAACTGAAGTAGCACTGATATTGTCAAGGAATGGTCATTGCCTCAACAAATGGAAGGGAAACTTTCCGGATCTGAGGGATTGAATCAACAAGAACCGACTCAATGGTCCCTGTGGACCTAGGTAGTGTCCCTATGAGGAATACACTTCCCTGGCCGTGAATCAAGCGGATGTTTTGGCGAAAGTTTGGTCCACAGATAAAGACCTGCTTCCATGATGATAATGTCATCATCAGCCATAACTAGCTTTAATTAATTAGAATCAATTGACAACTACTCCTACATAATCGCCGGAGTGTCGTAATTCATTGAATATCCTTACTGAGAAGAACACTTTAAAATATGATTAAATCTACAGTTTTAACAGATCATAAATGCAAAACAATCATGAGGTTTCCCAGGGGTTAAATGAAGGTCAAATGAGCATTAATGACTAACAAGAGAGTTTATATAGATAGAAACAGGTTTTCGCACATTTCTAGAATTAACGGACACTTGAAACTGTAATTTCAGACCCGTTTAAATAACAGAGGTTCTGGTCCAGATAAATTCCATCTAAACCTTCTAAAAATCATAAAAAAATATTCCATAAGGTTTGGTATCCTTGATTTGACCATTAGAACCCATTTTGACATAAAATAGTGTCTCAGACAGGAAGTTGCCCTAATTTGGGTTTCTACATAAATTACCCAATCAAACTTGGTAAAAACCAAAATATGACTTCCCCATCAGATTCCTTGGGTTCAAATTAGGTTTGTACAAAAATTTGGGCCTAATCATAGATCATCTTGACCTAGTTTGCATTTTGATCCAGTTTGACTCTTCTCTCAAATAGCCCCTCAACTTTCAAAATCTGTTACAAGGACCCCCCTAACTTTGTCATCACATTCACATCTAGGTCCTTGCGGCCATGGTATGAACCCAATGATCTAAGCTTCAAGAGAGAAGATCTCTCTCGTTTCAACTCCAAATCCTTCCAAAATTGGAAGGATGAATGTTTAGGCAATTAGGAATCCATTTATCCTCCTTTTAGGGATTGGAATTAATCCTACACATCATGAGAATGCAAGGATTCCTAGAATCCTATTCCCTGAGTTGTGAACTCAATCAAGCTCCTTCCTGATCTAGAGTTTGTCTAAAGCCCTATAAAAGGACCTTGATTGCAAACCTTACCTCCTGAACTTGTTTTTGGCCGGTTTCCTTCCTTCTTCCCATCTCTCCAGCTGAATCCTCCATGAGCTCCGGCAACCTTCTTTGCCTGCCGGCACAGATAATAGTTGGTGGGAGCATATTCCCCAAGCTCCTCTGCGTGTTGCAATACCTGCGAGCGCCTCCCATACCCCTTCGTCGTTGCCGCTTCACCCACCGGAGATTTCATCTTCCCCACGTCTGGCCATCACACTGGCATGGGAATCCTCCCCTTTCATCTAATTAGGTTAGCGTAGTTAGGTTTCCCTCTCCCCTACTTTCTTTTCATTCCCTTAAACCTTCAATTCGACCCATGATCATCGGCTTCCTCATTCGTTTTCTCCCGCTTCGGCCAAGCTCTGGTGAGGCCAAGAGCTTGCTACATGCCATCGTTCATCGCACCACAACTTCCATTAGCTCCGCAGTGATCACCCACACAAAAGCCCTCTTGTTATTGAGGCATCTGACCATCACACACCTCGACCGAGCATCGCACCCCACCATCACCATTTCAGACCTTGGCCACCCACTACATGCATCCATTCACTGCACATGACCCATCATTACATCCGCCGTGCCTCCGGTGATGCTCATGAGTGTTTTAACTAGGGCATTTAGCCCATATTTCTCCTCACAGGTTCTTGCTGAAGCTCCATGGCTGCCACCATCCTTCTCAATGTTGTCCACCACACTCCGTCCTTATCGAGCTTCAATACAACCACCAGCAGTTGCGATTTCAGCCAGGGAACATAGTTGCAGTTCCAATTAACCAAAGTCATAACTACAGTAGCTGCAATCAATAAGACCAACTTTAGCTGCAACACGCGAGGGTAGGACATGATTTAATCCCACCTTGAACACTTGAGCTGCTGGCTCCACATAAAAGGCATTTGTGTCATTGCCTCTTTGCCTCATGACACGGGGGTTATGCGAACTCCTCGGCTACCTTTCACTGCTAGTAGCCCTGGTCACCCAGATCCCCGATTAGCTGCCTGGTTATCTGAGAGAGAAGAAGTGGAATTTGTGAGAGAGCGGGGGAGGGTTTTGCTCCTCTGTGTATGCGGCTGACACTTAGTTGCTAAGGCCTTGGTTCCCTTATGCTTGTAAAAGAGAAAAAGAAGAAGAGAAGGGCCATGCTCTTAAGAAAGGAAGGCTCAAGAAGAAGCTGGCCTGAAGAAGAAGAAGAGCTGAAGAAGAGAAAGCCTTTAAGAAGGCTTTGTGCTTACTAAGGAGACATTTAACTTGTCAGATCCACATGCCTGACATCTGATCACTGTAGCGTTCAAGCTACTATTGGGTTATTTGTTTAAATGAGATGTCTGATATGCATGCTTGATTAGGGCTAAAAATTAGTGATTCAAATCACCATTATTTTGTCTGAACTTCTTTTTATCATTGTGAACTATTTAGATGCTCATGTGTTAACGTGAATTCGTCGATGTTTTAGGAAATACGTTATAGTATAGGACAAAATTGAATTAACACTTAAAATTTATAACTCGCAAGTACGAGGTCGTTCACTGGGAGCAATAATGGTAATTTATTCTCACAGATCACAATTCTAAGCAAAATATAAACAATTAAGATCAGAAGAACAATTTAGAATAATATACCTATAGATCCAAATACCAATGTGCAAAAAGATTAGGGTAAAATGGTGATTTAAATCACCAAATTACCCTTTAAGTTTAAACCTCACAAATATATGAATAATAAGCACAACACAAAATCAAATGCCTCAGAAATCAGACGATAGAAATAAGCCCCAGATGTCTTAAGTGTTCAAAAGGAGCAGCTTCAACAGAGAGGCAAAGGCCTCTTCTTCCTTCCTTCAAGCCTCAAGAGAGCGGTACAGCATAGCACAGAGGCACGATTGCAGACTAAGTGTTGAGAGGGGTTCACTGAAGTAAAATCCCTCCCTTTCCTCCTCTATTTCTCCTCTTCCTCTCAAACATAGGGCTAACCGGATCTATGCTTGGGTAAACAGGCAGGTAATCGGATCCTGGTTAGACCTGCGTGGAGTGTCCACGGGTGAGGCGTGCACTGGGTGTGTGTGGGGACTCGACCCCTGTGTCTTGGGTGAGGGGTCGGGAACACAAAATCACTTTATTCACTGCTGAGGCTTCAGTGACTTCCAAGGTGGGACTATAGTCCCCGTCTCCTTTGTGTGCAGCAGCAGGCGACGAACATTGTTCAATTGGAGTCTTTAGAGTGGTCAATGCTTCCAATTGACCTTATGGGTAGATTCCTGGGCTGAATTCGCTTCGCCTGGAGCAAACGCTGCAAGAACCACACTTTGAGCTTGCACGAAGAAGCTTTAGTAATGGCAGTGTATCCCTTTGAACTTGAAAACAAGGGAAAGGCCTCTCGGTCGCTTCAGAATGGTTCAGAAGCTCTGCCGTGGATCAATGAGTATGATGGTGTGCGTGGAGTGGCGAGAGGGCGAGTGTGGAGGTCTGACAACCTCAGATGAGTGGCGTGGAGGTGGGTTTGTTTAGTGTGGTGGATGAGTGTCCAATCCATCAATTTCTTGAGGAGTTTTGGTTGGCGGGTCGTGGAGATGGTGTGGAGTGCAAAAGCGGGCGAATTGGTGGGTGGTAGTGGATGCTAGGGCTCACCGGAGGTATACTGGCGAGGTGGAAGATGGAGGTGGAACGGGCGTATTTGTGAGTGAACCTAGAATCTAAGGGTGCAGGTGAAGTCAGGAAGGGATGAGGAGTTGAAGGAGATTGTTTATGGATGAAGAGAAGGCAGAGGAGGCACCGGCTATGATTGGATGACGTAGGGGACGAAGGTGGCTCCAGAGGTTGAGACGGCGACGAGGAAGGGGTCGGAGAGCTCCTCGTAGGTATGGTGAGGTGCGGAATGCAGAGAGGAAGAAGAACCTACTGCCTATCATACGTGGCAACAGGAGAAGGAGTCGGAGGTAGGGTGTCATCGGAGAGTGCTTTGGAGTAGGCTGGAGGTGGACAAAAGGAAGAATTCTTGGCCAAAAAACCTGCTGATGAGGTGAGGAATGCCATGGGGGGTCTTTTATAGGGCTTAGGGAGCTTGAAGAACAAAAGACAACCTTCAAAGCATGCTTAGGATTCAAGAAGAATCACATTGATTTCGTGGGTTCGCATGCACGTATTAGTGGGTTTTACGAATTAGAATCGATCCTAATAGGTTTTCCTAGGTGTGAACATCAATCCCACCAAATTTGGTGTGATTTGATTGCCATTTGAGTAGGATTCTGCATGGTTAAAGCTCGCCTGGAGGTCAGTTGACCTCTAATCGCGGTAAAGACTAATCTGAAAAGAAGATGAAGAATTTAGGGTGCATTTTGTAAGGATTTCAAAAGTTGAGGGGCTATTTGAGATAATAAGAGTCAGACTTGGACCAAAATTCAAACTAGGTCGAAATAATCTCAGATTGGGCCCAAATTTTGATACAAGCTTAATTTGGTCCAAAAAAATTTAATGGTGAAGTCAGATTTAGGTTTTGAATAAGTTTGACTAGATAATTTATGTAAAAACCTAAATTAAGGTAATTTTCTATTTGTCTCTATTTTAGGTTAAATTGGGTTCAGAAGGTCAAATCAAGGGAATCAAATCTTAGAGAATATTTTTATATGATTTTTAGAAGGTTTAGATGAATTTTATCCTAACCAGAACACCAATTAATTAAGCAGGTCTATTTTTAGGGTTTCGAATGTCCATTAATTCTTGAAATACGTGAAAACCCATTTCGTTCTGCATGGACTCACTTATTAGTCATTAATGACCATATGAGCTTTAATAAACCCCTGAAATATGCCATGGTTATTCTGTAATTGTGGTATGCTGTTAGAATTACATAAATAACCCTAGTTTCTTATCTTCTCAAAACATAACTTTTTGCATATTTGACCCTCTAATGGTTATGTAGGAGCTCTTATCAACTTTATCAGACCAAATTGAGCTAGTTATGGCTCATGATGGTGTTTCCATCATACCCCCATGCCTAGCTTTTGTTAGTCGCTTAGTAAAACCTTATGGACTAAACCAATTATCTAGGTCGAATGTAACTGTCAGGATGCCCTACTAAGATGCAACTTTAGGAATCTAATCTTAATACCAACAATAGGCCTATAGGTACTCAAGTACCAACCCAGATCCAGACTTGACTAGCTTTCAGCTCAGTCTACCGTGAAGGTTTCTAAGGCCCATAGGAACTATCCTAAGGTTTGTTGGACCTAGTGGTTAAGGCACCCGTGCTTGTAACATGGTTAGCCTAGGTTCAGTTTGCCTATGCATTTTTGTAAGAGAGAAAGGGATAGAAGAAAATTTTCATTTGTGGAGTGCTTTCTCTCTCTTTTTCTTTCCATTATATTTTTCCTTAGATCTAAACTTGGATTGGCCCTAAACACGTTCTGTATCGGATTCCTTATCCCCACCATCAATCCTCGTAGGGCCCCTGGCAACCGATGCTTCGAGATAGCATCGCCTATGGCAACCCCCAAAACCCTGGCTTTTGACACTTTGGGATAGTGCCGCCAGTAGTGTTCTGTAGCTAAATCTATACCCTGGCAATTGACATTTCGTGATAATGCCGCCCATGGCATCTGAACCAACACAAGGTGCTTACAAGCCCTCGGTAGGATATTTAGATATCCTAGGAGACAAGCACCGAGGAGAAGGCATGTTATTGTACATGGTCGAGGGGAATTTCCCACCTCTCCACATCGGGAACTCATCCAAATCAACTTGTGTTTTCGAACTGCTCCTAATGTAGATCTTAGGACCATTTTCAAAACAGCATAAATGCTTTTTTGGCATTATTTCATATTTAAGCACATTGAACCAGACTGTGTGTGATTTAGGGTGTTTAAGTTACCGAGTCCCACAAACCAAAGGTCAGTTAATAGGGTCGAATACTACCTAAGCCTTAGACCTAATACACGAGCTTTGCATTTTCCTTAACTTGTTGAGGACTAATCCGTATCTTGACAAGTACATGAGTGTTTAAATCTCAGAACAGATCCAAGAGGCCTAAGGTCGGTATTTGCCACTAATCCCTTAAGTTTTAGCCTTCCAGGTCCTAATTCATCATTCGATCCAACCTAGAAGTTAGGTAAGTTCCATATTATTTTTAAGGGACTCCATTTTTTCTTTATCTTTTTGCTCCTTTCTTTTATTTTCAATTTTCCTTCCTCCTTTTTCTCATTTTTTCTCAAATGGATCTTTTTCCTCAACCTCCATTTTTTTTTTAATGAAATCCATTTGTGAGATTTGATTTTCACGATGTTTTGCACTTTAATACCCCCATGCTTACGATTTGCAATGTCCTCATTATAAATTAGGTGGGTTCAAGTTCAGCTTAAATTGTGCATTAGAACAAGTTTAAAGGGTGGGTGGATGGGTTGGGGTGACTGTTGCGGACGATTTCAAGCTCTGGTATGTGTACCAGAGGTGGAGTCAGCTGCTCTAATGGACGAACCCTAAAGTGCAATATGAGTTCAACAAAGAGTTATGTCGAAAGGATTTTGGGATTTTCAGAAAGATGACGGGTTGTCTCCTATTGAGCGCTAAGTTAACACCATCAGCTGAGCGAAATGGGCTCAGGGAGAATGGATATCAAAAGATAACTCAACCAAGTTTGTGTTAGTGAGTTCAATGAATGATTTGAGTCTCTAATCGTTCAAGATAAGTGGTTCAAAATCATGGCTGAGTTCACTAATTTCTATAGTCCCATTTCTGAAAACACGTCTGACAAGGAATGGTCCAATCCATTTTGATATGAGTTTGCCTGGGAATAGTTTGAGTTTGGCATCAAAGAGTAGGACTTTTTGACCATGATGGAAAGTTTTTCTTGATATGTGCTTGTCATGAAAGACTTTAACCTAATCTTTGTAAATTCGTGAGTTCTCATACACATCGTTGCATAGTTCCTCGATCTCGTTCATTTGTAATTGTTGGTGGATTCTAGCCTTATAAAGATTTAGATTGCACTTCCGTACTGCCCAATAGGCTTTGTGCTCCATTTTGACGGGTAGGTGACATGCCTTCTTGTACACTAGTCTGAACGGAGACATTCCTAATTGGGTTTTGTGGGCGGTCCTATAGGCCCACAAAGCTTCTGGAAGGTGGGCCGACCAATCCTTCCTATTAGGCCGAACAGTGACCTGAAGGATTTTCTTGATCTCCTGATTAGACAGTTCAGCCAATCCGTTGGTTTAGGGTTGATAAGGCATTGAGATTCAATGTGACACCCCATACTTTGTCATCAAGGATCTGAACTGTGCATTTGTGAAATGGGTCCCTTCATCAGAGAAGATAGCATGTGGGACATTGAACCATGAGAAGATGTGCTCATGAATGAACTTGTTTACCACCTTATGATCATTGGTTCAGGTCAGGATGGCTTCAATCCATTTGGACACGTAGTCCACAGCGAGGAGAATGTATTCGAAGCCGTCTGATTTAGGAAAGGGACCCAGAAAATCAATCCCCCATATATCGAAGATTTCACACATGAGAATCGGCTATAAGGGCATCATATCACGGTGGCTCATGTTGCCTAGGGTCTGGCCACTAGTGCATGCTTGACAGTAATCATGTGCATCATTGAAAATCATGGGCCAATAAAAGCTACACTGGGGGACTTTACCTGCAGTTTTATGTCTGGAGAAGTGTCTGCCGTAGGCCTGGTCATGGCAGAAGGTCAAGATGTCCTGAATTTCCGCTTCCGGGATGCATCGTCTGATGATCTGATCAACACCAATGCAGAAGAGGTACGAGTCTTCCCATAGGTAATACTTGGCATCAGAAAGCAATTTGCCTTTCTTGGCCTTTGGCCATTCAGACGAGATTTGTTGAGATGTCAAGTAATTAACCAAATCAGCGTACTAGGGAAGTTCCGCACCAATAGTCAGGAGGTGCTCATCAGGAAAATGCTCTGTGGTTGGGCTAGAAGGGTTGATGATTATAGAAGGAAGGTGGGACAAGTGATTAGCTACCACGTTCTGTTTTCCAACCTTGTTGCGAATCTCGAGGTCAAATTCAATAAGATTTAGCAGATTAGTTGAGGTTTTGCATCCTTCTTCGCGAGTAAGTGCCTCACAGTGGTGTGATCTTTGTAAATGATGACACGAGAACCCAGAAGATGAGATTTGAATTTCTCCAAGACAAATACTACTGCCAACGGCTCTTTCTCAGTAACTGTGTAGTTACATTGTGAGCCTCATCTAGCATCTTGCTAGCGTAGTAGATGACTATGGGTTTCCCGTCAATTTTCTGCTTAAGCACCACCCCTACTGCGTAGTCAGACGCATTACACATGATCTTAAAGGGTAGAGACCAGTCAGGGGATTCTAGGATTGGTGCTTGAGTAACTCGATCACGTAGTTTCTCAAATGTGCGAGTGCACTCATTGGTGACCTCGAAAAGGACATCCTTTGAGAGAAGATTAGTCAGGGGGCGTGCGATTTTCAAGAAATTGAGAATGAAACGATGGTAAAAATTGATGTGCCCCAGAAAAGAGAAGATGTCCTTGACCAAGCTAGGCATGGGTAGTTTAGAAATCAAATTAACCTTGGCTCGATCAACTTGGATGCCGTTCTCAGAAACAAGGTGACCCAGGTCAATTCCCTTAGGAACCATGAAATGGCTCTGTTCCTAGGAAAGAACCAAATTCACATCGATGCAATGCCTGAGGATTTGGACCAAGTGCAGGAGGCAATCATCAAAAGATTCCCCAAATACCGAGAAGTCATCCATGAAGACTTCAAGGTATTCACCTACCATATCTGAGAATATGGCAAGCGTGCACTGCTGAAAGGTAGCAGATGCATTGCAGAGACCGAAAGGCATCCTACGGAACACGTATGTCTAATAGGGGTAGGTGAAGGTGGTCTTCACTTGGCCATCAGGATGGATTGCCACCTGATTATAACCGGAGTACCTATCCAAAAAGCAACAGAATTGATTTCCCACTAATTTCTCAATTATTTGATCAATGAATGGTAGTAGGAAATGATCCTTCTTCGTGGAGGCATTCAGTCTTCTGTAATCAATGCAGACCCTCCACGAGTTCACTATACGGGTCAGTATAGTTTCTCCGAATTTAGTCATGATCACGGTGAGTCTTGTTTTCCTAGGCATAACCTGGATTGGACTCATCCACTTACTGTCGGAGATCAGGTAGATGATCCCTACATCTAACCACTTGATGATCTCCTTCTTCACAACCTCCCGTAGATTAGGATTTAGACGTCTCTGCATTTCACAGGATGGTCGTGCGCCTTCTTTGGTATAAATGTGGTGTGTGCAATACGAAGGGATAATGCTAGTCAGATCATCAAGAGTCCAACTAATGGCTCTCTGATGCTGTTGGAGGACAGAAATCAGACATGTTTCCTAATTAGAGGTGAGGCGGGAATTGATAATCACAGGAAATGTTAGATCAGAACCCAAAAAGATGTATTTCAGATGATCGGGAAGAGGCTTTAGTTCCATAATGAGATAATCAGTAACAATAGGTGGTTTAAGATGGGCCTCAAAAGAAAAAGTGGGAGCTGTGGATGGGTCTAGATCGGTGCTAGGCTCCTCTATCAGTGAGTATGATCTAGTTGGGGCTGAGGATCAAGGATAATCAAGTCATCCTCGAGAAATGTGTCCTCAACCACAGAGCTGATGTCGCATACTTTGTGCACTGCCCCACAATTAATTCCTTTTTGGGCCTTAAATATATCAATTTTTAGCATCTTGTTCCCGAATTTCAATTCAATCTGGCCTTCTTCACAATTAATGCTCGCTCTAGCTGTCGCTAAGAACGGTCTACCTAGTATAATCGGTGTATTCTTCAGATTCTCAAGAGTCTCCATATCCAACACAATGAAGTCTACAGGAAAGTAGAAATCGCAAATCGAAACTAGAACATCCTCAAGAACTCCTCTAGGTGACTTGATCAATCGATCAGCTAATTGTAAAGCCACCTCAGTCAATTTTAGCTCAATTTCCTCAAAATGATCTAGTAGGGATATAGGGATCAATTGGAGGAAGCTCCCAAGTCTAAAAGGTCTCTGTCGAACTCTAAATCATCGATCTTGCATGAAATCAGAGGGGCACTAGGGCCTTTCGCCTTAGGCGTGAGTTTGCTTAAGATGATGGACTTGGCTTGCTCTGACAGTATGATTGGATTCCCATCTTTGGTTTGAGGCTTATGCTTAGGTGTACACACGTCTTTCAAGGATCGCACATAAGTCGGTACATGGCGAATTGCATCCATCAATGGGATGTTTATTTGGACCTGCTCAAAGAGCTTGACCAGGTCCTCCTCGAGAGCCACAGGTTTGGGTTTCCTCTTTCCTTTGGTCAAGGCCTCTAGGAATGGAACCACTGCAGGTTCCTCTAGAGTTGGTCCAAGTTCTTAATTTGGGACAAGGGTATCCTGGATAACCAACCTAGGGTTTTGGTGCAAACTATCAGGCTGATAGTGGTTCGGATAAGGTGGGTCCTGAGTTGCTTTGCCACTATGGGTGGTAACAGAGTTTTGTCCTGCTTGGTTCTGGGTTGGGGTAGGCAAAAGTGGTGGTTGCTGTTGATAACCCACATATGATGTCGAAGCCTCCATCCCATCGGGTGATGGAGCAGAAGGGGCCTGATAGATGTAGTGAGCCTGGACTTGAGTCAGGTTCATAACGTGCCTCTGGATCGACATGTTATTTGGATTGGGCAGAGGTTGCAAAGGGAGTGTACCAGGTTGGCAAGGATTTACCGTCTGGGTGAGTTGATTGCCAACCTTTGTGATCTCGTCTTTGTGCTGCTTTTGCATATCCGCATTCGTCTTCTGAATGTTAGCTAGAGTCTGAAGGATCAGGGTCATTTGATCTTCCTGAGTTGGTCCGAATTGATAATTCGGGTTGGTCCAAGGTTGAGGTGGCTGATATGGACGAGAAGCTTGTGGTCAGGGATGATATTGAGGTCTTTGATTTTGATTGTTCCCCGACCACGTGAAGTTGGGATGATTACACCATCCAGGATTATAAGTGTTTGAGAAAGGATCGTTCTGGATGGTGTTGAGGTCCTCGCAGGTCTGAGGAGCCTCGGAGAAATCAAAAGATGAGGGTTCAGAGTTCCCCAACTAGAGTAGGCAGATCCAGAGTTTCCTCTGAACCCAGGAGCAGATGGGGGTGGATATGAGTCCATCCCCTAAGAAGGTTGGTGGTAAATGTTATGCATAACCTCCCTACCAGACGGTGGTTGTGCGAACAGGTTTTGTGCAGAGGTGGTTCGCTGCAGATGTCGAGTCAGCTCATCCACCTTCTTCTCAATGATTGAGACTTTGTCCAGGCAACTGGCCATTAACTCCAAGTCAATGAAAGAGGACAGGCCCTGCGTCTCGTGTGCTTCCCATGGATTCGTCAATGCACGGGCATTCATTCGATCGAACATGCCCATGGATTCGTTATTGATGGAGTTCTCACACATGTTCTTGAGAATCTCCTACACGGTGTCTTCATGTTGACCTATGATGTTTCCTCCACAGGTCTCATTGATGAACAATCGAATATCCTCACGGAGTCCCTAGTAAAAGGACTGGAGTTGTTCCCATTTAGGAACTCTGTGATGGGGGCACTTTCTCATGAGATCCAGATAGCGATCTCATGCCTCAAGAAGCGGTTCTCCTGCATTTTGTGTGAAATGAGTGTTTTGGTGCCTTAAAGCATTTGTCCAACCAACGGGAAAAAACTTTTTCAGAAACTCGGATTGCAGTTCAGTCCATGTGTTGATCGAACGAGTTAGGGTTTGGTACCAGTGAGTAGCCTTGTCCATGAGAGAGAAATAGAACATCTTCATGAACAAGATATCTCGATTTTGAGCTTCTGACTCGAAGGTCTGGGCCAGATGCTTGAGTTGCTTGATATGCTAGAAGGGATCTTTGGAATTAAGCCCATGAAATTTTGAAATAGCATGAATCATGTTGGGCTTGAGTTCAGTATTAGGAACTCCAGCTAGGATTTGGACTCAAGGTTCGATCGCCACCGCAGTAGGATTGCAATGATCTTGCATCATAGGACTGACAAGCATGGAAATTACGAATTTTGAAATCGTCGGAAATCATAGTATAGTCACGAAATCCCCTTGACAAAAATATTTATAATAATGAAACTCGCATAGATTTCTTTTCTTTTTAGAACTTGAGACCCGATCGTTCGTCTCTAGGAGTTGTGAAAACAAGTCTAGATTTGGATCAGCTTAATCTAGCCTAAATCTAATATAACCTAATATTTTTATCTTTTTGTGTTTTTGATCTTTATTTTCAAACATGAAATGAAAGCATGCATCAAAGTTGTAAAACGTGAAGATAATAGCATGCATATAAAACCATTAGACAAGAGTATCATGCATAAAAAATTAAGTCACTATAAAAATCTAGATACATGGAAATAAAGCTAAACTAAAGAAAGGGATCAACCAAGAGAGGCTAAGGAGAAGCCTTCTTGGTTGTCCACTAAAGAGAGGAGGATGGGTGTGTGCACCCAAGTGGAGAGAGGAGGGTGTTGCACCCTTTCTCTATCGATGGCCGTCCTTGAGAAGACCTTGAGGGGGATCATCTCTATGGCCGTCTAAGAGGAAAAGTAAATGGGGGCGTGGATCCTCTATAGTGGAAGAAGAGGGCATGCCCACAAGAAGAAAGGAGAAGGTGTTGCATCGTTATGCTCTTCTTCTTCTTGCCACCCTTGAAGAAGCTTGGAGGAGAGCTTCTTCCTAGCCGTCCATGGAGGGAGCCTTGGAGGAGGAGGATGGCCTTGAGAGGGAAAGGAGGAGGTGTGGTCGCAAGTTGAGAGGAAGAGAGTAGTGGAGATGGTGCAATTTCGTGGCCCTCTCTTTGCCCTTATGGAAGGCTCCATTTGGTTGCCACTTTTGGTGGCTCCAAAATTAGTTAATGCCACATTTTTATGATCTAGGTTTGACACAAGTTTTTAGGGTTTCCAAGAGAGTGTGCATGGGTTTGGTAGGGGTAGAATGGGAAGGTGTGTGGGTGTGTGTGGGTGTGTATTTTCATAGGACTAGGTTGTTGGTTTTGGTAGGATTAGGTGCTAAATAGGTTGGGTCAATCTCGATTAAGTGGGTGTGGACCTAATTAGGCTTAGGAAAGTCTAATTGGATAGGAGTGAACCTAATTAGGTCTAGGTCAAGTCTAATTGGATGTGTGCATGTGATTAGGCTAGGGTAACCCTAATAGGTATGAGTCAATTAGATCCTAGGTGGATCCAATTGGGCTTAGGTGCACCCAATCAATTATAGATGCACCTAATTAGGTATGGGATGGTTCAATTGGGTTAAGGATAGGATAAGTAGGGCTATGGATAGTGGACTAGGCTTAGGAGATCTCTAATTAGGTTTACTAGGGTGTCCGATGGGGTTCCTAGGTCAAAATAGGCAAGATCAAGCTTCTAGCACCAAAATCAACCAGACAACAGTATCAGATGTCCAAGATAGTGGTCAGATGTTTTATACTACAAAATTGGACATCTTGACATTAAATTAGACGTCCAATTCTGTGTCAGTATGAGTTCTGCCTTCCTAGATTGTTGTTCTACCGAAATCAGACGTCCAGCCAAATGTCTAGACGTCCTAAAAGGTGCTGGAGAGTGGGTTTTAGGTTTTCTAAGGTGGGTTTTGGTTCCTAAGTGTTTGGGAGAGGGATAGGGTGGATAAGAACATGGATAGTGCTATCCATGTTTGGGTTTTGAGGCTAAGGTGCCCTAATGGAGGTCATTTTGGGTTTGGGGAGGCTGTCCTAGGGTTTCTAAGGGTAGGGATAAGGCTATCCTCCTCACTCCTCTTATCTGGATCAATCTTTTTCTTCCTTTATTGCTTTATTCCACTATCTCCTTCATCCTGGATCACTTTATTACCTACAAATAGTAATAAAAATCATTAAATCGTAAGATATCTCATCTTATTCTAAATAGACTGATGCAATGCATGATATGCAAGATATGAGTGCAATATCCACAAATTAAGCTAGGTTCAAACATTATTTAGGTTGATTAGGACCTATGATTACTGTGCAATCAAGGATGCTGCGGTGGATTCATAAAAGCCTGGAATAGATCATTGAGGCGCTGAAGCTGATTCTGGAGATTGTTTTCTTCTTCTACTAGGTGCTCCATGACTATAGATGAAGGAGGTCTAGGCTTAGATGAATTAGAAGATATATCGATCTGGTCGGGTTGTTACACAAACAGGGAGGTCGAGGTTTGGCCTCAATGAGAGTGAATAGCTAATGGAGGCCTCAAGGGTGGTCTCAAGGGCCACCTCCCAAACATGCACCAATGGAGAAGATGAGGGATAGAAGGTGTGATGGACCCAATCAAGACACCCAAATATCTTTGGGTGACTATAGAGGTTCAAGGCGGATGACACCCCTGATCAGAAAGTCGTCCACTTGAGAATTACCTAGGCAGCTAGGAAGGGAGAGTCCCGTGAAGACCCCTACACGGTAGAGCGCCCCCACGGGTTATAGGGTTTCCCCCACATGACCTTCCTTGTCACTGCAGGTCCAGGTAGACTAGAATGGATAACTTGACCTCTTAAGTCTACCAATTTTAAGTTTAGAGCGTGGGTGCTTAGGATTTTACTTGAACTTTAAGATGTTTTTGTGAGTGGTGACCTAATTTAAAGATTGGTTGACCCCGCAAGGTGGGTTTGCTTCACCTGATCTGTCCTTGATTATTTGGTGCAGCTTTTAGGATTCAAGTGAGAATTAGAACTTGATTCTTAGGATTTGCATGTTTAGGTAAGTTCAACTAAGGCTTAGGACACACACAATTTGGGAAGATTGAATCCTTTTTAAGAAAGTGTCTCTAAAATCGTAGAATGGAAACCCTAATTGGCTCTAATTAGTCCAATCAATTAATTCCTAAACTGGCACCTAGGGTTCAATCAAGAAGGTGGTAGCCCTAGGTGTCTTAAATCCATAAATAGGTGCAAGAATCAGGTTTCGGATGTTTCTAAAAATGTACCAAATTAGGCAACTTGTGATGATTAATCTAAAAATAGAACACAAGGTTGTCCTAATTGATTTCTTTCCTCTTTTAGCTTTTCAAAATCAGGGGCTTAACAAAAATGGATTCGCGATTTACCTACCCCTGGAGTGGCTGTTATGCAGCTAATCTTGCTTCTCGGCTAAATCCCTACACAAATCACATTCAAGAGAGGTAAATCAAGTTAGTATCAAGTCAAGAATCATAATCAAGAGATCAAATTACATGTTGCTCCCCGACAACGGTGCCAAAATGTTAATGCGAATTCGTTGATGTTTTAAGAAATGCGTTATAGTATAGGGCAAAATCGCATTGAACACTTAAAATTTATTACTCACAAGTATGAGGTCGTTCATTGGTGGCGATAATGGCAATTTATTCTCACAGATCACAATTCTAAGCAAAATATAAGCACTTAAGATTAGTTTTAGCAATTCAGAATAATATATCAATAGATTCAAATACCAATGTGCAAAAAGATTAGGGTAAACTAGAGATTTGAATCACCAAATTTCCCTTTAAGTTTAAACCTCACAAATATATGAATAATAAGCACAACCACAGAATCAAATGCCTCAGAAATCAGACGACAGAAATAAGCCCCAGACGACTTAAGTGTTTAGGAGGACCAGCTTCAACAGAGAGGCAAAGGCCTTTTCTTCCTTCCTTCAAGCTTCAAGAGAGAAGTACAACACAACAAAGAGGCATGATTGCAGACTAAGTGTTGAGAGGGGTTTACTGAAGCAAAACCCCCCCTTTCCTCCTCTATTTCTCCTCTTCCTCTCAAACCCAGGGCTAACCAGATCTATGCTCGAGTAAACAAGCGGGTAATCGGATCCTGGCTAGACCCGCATGGCGTGTCCACGGGTGAGGCGTGTGTTGGGCATGCGTAGGGACCTTACCCCCATGTCTTGGGAAAGAGGTTGAGAACACAAAATCACCTTATTCACTACTGAGGCTTCAGTGACTTTCGAGGTGGGACTAGAGTCCTCGTCTCCTTTGCATGCAACAAGGGGCAGCGAACATTATTCAATTGGAGTCTTTAGAGTGGTCAATGCTCCCAATTGACCGTTTGGGTAGATGTCTGGGTTGAATCTGCTTCGCCTGGAGCAAACGCTGCAAGAACCACACTTCGAGCTTGCTCGAGGAAGCTTTAGTAATGGCGGTGTATCCCTATGAACCTGAAAATAAGAAAAAGGCCTCTCGATCTTGTCGGAATGGTTCAGAAGCTCCTTCGTGGAACGACGACTATGATGGTGTGTGTGGAGTGGCGAGAGGGCGAGTATGGAGGTCTGAAGACCTCAGATGAGTAGGGCGGAGGAGGGTTTGTTCGGTGTGGCGGATGAGTGGCCAATCCCCTCAATTTCTTGAGGGGTTTTGGTTGGCGGGTCGTGGAGATGGTGTGGAATGCAAAGGCAGGTGATTTGGTGGGCTGTAGTGGATGCTAGGGCTCGTCAGAGGTATACCAGCGAGGTGGAAGACGGAGGTGGAATGTGCATATTTATGACTGAACCTAGAATCTAAGGGTGCAGGTGAAGTCAAGAATGGATGAGGAGTTGAAGGAGATTGTTTACAGCGGAAGAGAAGGCAGAGGAGATGTCAACTATGATTGGTTGACGCCGGGGACAGATGGCTCTGGTGGTTGAGATGGCGATGAGGAAGGGGCTGGAGAGCTCCTTGTAGGTATGGCGAGGTGCAAAATGCAGAGAGGAAGAACCTACTGCTTATATCATATGTAACAGCAGGCGAGGGACTCAGAGGTAGGGGGCCATCAGAGAGTGCTTTGGAGCAGGTCGGAGGTGGAGAGAAGGAAGAATTCTTGGCCTAAAAACTTGCTCAGGAGGTGAGGAATGCCTTAGGGGAGCTTGAAGAATAGAAAACAAGATTCAAAGCTTGCTTAGGATTCAAGAAGAATCCCACCGAATTCGTGGGTTCGCACGTACGAATCAATGGGTTTTAGGAATTAGAATCGATTCTAATAGGTTTTCCTAGGTGTGAACATCAATCTCACCAAATTTAGTGGGATTTGATTGACATTTGATTAGGATTTTGCTTGGTCAAAGCTCGGCTGGAGGTCGGTTGCCGTCCAATGGCGAAAAGGACTAATCTGCAAAGAAGATGAAGAAGTTAGGGGGCATTTTGTAAGGATTACAAAAGTTGAGGGGCTATTTGAGATAATAAGAGTCAGGCTTGTACCAAATAAAAATTAGGTTAAAATAATCTCAGATTGAGCTCAAATTTTGGTACAAACCTAATTTTGATCCAAGGAAATTAATGGTGAAGTTGGATTTAGGTTTTGACCAAGTTTGACTGGGTAATTTATGAAAAAATCTAAATTAGGGTAATTTTCTATTTGTGACTATGTTTTAGGTCAAATTGTGTTCAGAAGGTCAAATCAAGGGTATCAAACCTTAGAGAATATTTTTCTATGATTTTTAGAAGGTTTAGATAAATTTTATCTTAACCAGAACCCTAGTTAATTAGGCGAATCTATTTTTAGGATTTTATATGTCCATTAATTCTTGAAATGCATGAAAATCCATTTCGTTACACATGGACTCACTTATTACTCATTAATGACCATATGACCTTTAATAAACCCCTGAAATACGCCATGGTTATTCTGTAATTGTGGTATGCTGTTAAAATTGTAGAAATAACCCTAGTTTCTTATCTTCTCAAAATAGAACATTTTGCATATATGACCCTTCGATGGTTATGTAGGAGTTTTTATCAACTTTATCAGACCAAATTGAGCTAGTTATGACTCATGATGGTGTTCCCATCATCATGTTTATCATTGAGTATCAATTTGAGTAGGTTATTATTCATTAAATACCTCTATTTATGCTCAATTAATTGTGCTCATTGATTTTAGGTGAGATTAATGTTGTGAATTCCACATTTGCTCCTTGTGTTTGACCTCGGACTCCACTTTAGATTCTGAGCTATAAATTTTATCTGTTTTCGAGCTATTTCGACTTACTACGATGATTACAACCTTTAAAACATCGATTTTTCATGTAAACATTTTGGTGCCATTGCCAAGGAGCAACGCATAATTCACACATTGATCTCATCTTTCATGATTGTTTATTTGAGCACTAAGTTGCCCTGTTTGATTTGATTGTGATTTTGCGAGGAAAATCACGAGGTGATATTCCTCGCAAATCAACCTCTCCTAGGGCAGGTAATCTCTCTTCTTCCCTAATCAATCTACCAATCCTTGGAAGAGAGAAATGGAAACAAGACTAATTAGGATTCATTTTCCTTACTTTTCTAGTAAATGTCACTTAAAAGGAAAGTTTTCTGATTTGCAAAACAATTCACATCTGATTAAAGTTGAGCCGATTCTATTTAGAGATCTATTGGGCGTACGAATTGCTACGCTAACGTGTTTGGTTTTAAAACTTTGTCGTTGTAGCTTGAAAGCGAAGAATTCTTGTTTAACAAATAAAATTTATACCAAAATTGAAATTCCGGGTCGAACACAGGGAGGCTACGTCGATCTATATTTGCAATTATATTTTTTTTTAGAATTTTTCTTGAAAAGCAAGGCGATGTAATTACAATGAAGCTATCAGGCAAAAATGAAGAGAGAGAGAGAAAACATGCATTCAATATTTCAAAATATTTATACAATAAAACCAAATAAGAATTACACTAGAAAGTGGGAAATCAGCTACACTAGAAAGCAGAAAAATTCTACACTAGAAAGCTGTAAAGAAGAATGGGAGAGAGAAGTTATCCTCCTCGACGATCGCTTGGAGGACGAGCCAGACAGGACAATGCCTGGATGAAGGAGGACAGAGTAGGACAAAGGAGGACGAAGCAGAAGAACGGGAACGGGGCAACACGTCGTCGTCGTGGGATCCACTTCCGAACGGGGATGAAAATTTGGACTTTATTTCGCGAGGAGCATCCCGGGTGTGGGACAAGCTTCTCTTGAGCTTTGGAGAGGTAGAGAAGAGAAGGAAGGGGATCAAAATTTCATGTGGAGGGGGTCTCCTTTTATAGTTGCAAGGAGTGGGGGCAAATTGGTTATTACATCTTTAAAACATTAAATAAGGGGTCTTTAGCGATGGATAAAACCGTCGCTAAAGCCCCATCATGTGCGTAGTGGGCGCTGCCCACGCGGCTGCTACCTTTCACGCGCGCTTAACGCTTACGCACGTTCACTGAATCTTAGCGATCGGACGGCTTAAGATGTGCCTTCCCCGCTCCTCAACGCGCGCCTGCCCGCGTGCGATGCCGCTTGAGGCGCAGGCGTGCGATAGCGCGTCGGCGCTATCGAGCGTAGGCGACCATTGGATCGCGATCTGACGGTCGATTGAAGGTGTGCCGCCACTCCAAATCCCGCTCGCTACGACTCGAACTCGCGCCAGTGCCTCGCGATAAGGCGTAGGACCGCTGTGCTGCATCGGCCAAATGCTCACACGGACGTATTCAAGGTGCCACATCCACAACCGTTGGATCTTGATCCAATGGCGGAGAAGCGGCGCTCTGATTGAAGAAGAGAAGGTGCGGCAGTGCTGGGGGCCAGTTGGACGGCGGAGATGGCACCACATGGTTCCATCTTGGCCATCCATCTTCTAGATGTTGTAGATGGTGCTACGGGTGTCAGATTGACTCGATTTTTGCGTTGTTAGGCTACGATTATCGATCAGAATCCATCCGTGTAGTCAGATTTGTTGTTTGAAGTGTGGATTTACACCATCTTGGCCCTTGATCTTCTAGGGTTCCCCGGTCATTATCAGATGCTACAGATGCTTGATTAGGGCAATCTTAGAGTTGTTGAACTCCAATCGTTGCCCTGATCACATCTGTACGGTTGAATCTTCGATCCAAGGCCCCGATAAAAAGTTTGCCTTGTCCAAGCACATAAAAGGAGACAATTAACCTACATTTTATTCAAACTACTCTAAATGCAAGATGATGCATGTTATGCAATATTTATATCATGCAATGCAATCCTATGCTTAAGAACATGCATAAATAGACATCTTAAGTATTGTAAATGTGTTTACATCATGCCCCCTTGCTTATCTTTTGCTAGTCCCTAGCAAAAACTATATGCTATTTATAAAAGAATTAGGTTGGATTATTTGGGCATGAGTTATTTTCAATCATTAAGAAACTGTTTACTTAGGATCTGAACTTTCAAAGACACAACAGTGCCCAAGTATTTGCCAAAATGCAGACCGCCTCAAGCCCTCGCCTTATTCAAAGAAAATTTTCTTTTTCTCTTTTTCCTCTTTTCTAATTTTTTTTGGATTTTCAAGTTTTAGGGTTTAAGAGTAGCTTTCAACTCACCCAAGATTTGATGAGAACTCTAAGTTCTAAGCATCTTATTGTAAATGTGATAGACTCCTTGACCGGCAATTAAAACAGACTTCGGATTTCTATGCCTCTAAGTGACCAAAAAAGAATTCTGCCTAAAAGTGTATCTTTACAACCGTTAGCTTTCTCCCTACTTTTATTTTTTTTTTTTACAGGGTCAACACAAGGGTGAGTCCAGTGTATATCTCCCTAGTATATTCTACTTCTCCGCTTCTTCCTAAATTTTTGGGAATTTTCAGTGCATTTATTGAGCTGGGTTCTAGACAACCGGTCGATGAGCTATTACCACCAACAACTTGCTAGCCATACTCGTGCAGGAAGTGTGATTTATTTCTTTTTTTCTTTTCTCCTTTTCTTTTTGATTTTTTTTTCTTTCTTTTTTTTTTAAGTAGGTGGCTTCCCTAGTCTAAGATTTACCTAAAGGCAGCAAAAAGAGAAAGGTCCAGTGACTGGGCTCTAGACAACCTACCTATGGGCTGTTACCCACGATAACTTGCTAGCCATATCACCCTAGAAGGTTCATTAGCTACTTAATTTCCGTTAGAATCGCCGAATAACGAGTCAGTGCAAAGAAAATGTGTAGATGCTTAAAACTCAAAAATTCCCTCAAATCAGAGGGTGGGTTGATAAGTCGTGTACTTATCACCCAAACTTATTTATTCCAATTATGATAGAATTAAGATGGCGAGGACTCGAAAGACAAATCCACATTTTAGTGGATACACAGGCTAATTAAGTCCAAAGACCTGAAGGGTCTTTGTGTTTAGATCCTAATGTAAAATTTCCTAAGATTGAAAAGTCCTAATGTCCAACTAATCCTTCCTAATTTTGATTTTTTTTATGTATAAACAATTTACATGAATTTCACAAAGCTGACCAAATGATTCAAAAATGAATCCACCCCCCCATACCTAGCTGATGCAATGTCCTCATTGAAAAAGAGACATGAAAGAAAGGGTAGAATATAAAAGATGTCACCTGAATATGAAGCTCGTATCAGCCTTGTGTCATATGTACAACTGCTGAGTTTAATGCCGTCAGCTAGGCAAAGTCCAGCCAAAGAAGTCACAGAATGGCTAGAGCAACTGTGTCTGAAACGGGTTTTGGAAGAATACGGTTAATAACAGGCTTCAGACGTTGACCGTTGACTTTAAATGTGTTACACGTCTTTGGGTCAGAAATCTGAATGGCTCCATTTGGAAAAATCTGGTCAATTATGAATGGGCCACTCTATTTAGATCTATGTTTGCTAGGAAAGAGCTTAAGTTTAGAATCAAATAACCAGACCTTCTAGTTTGGCTCAAAGCTCTTGCGGGAAATCAGTTTATCATGTAGTGCTTTGGTCCGAGCCATGTAGATCTTGGCAATCTCATAAGCATCATTTCTAAGCTCCTCCAACTCAGATAGTTGGAGTTTCCTGGTCTTCCCAGCTAAATTCAGATCTAAATTGCATTGTTTGATCGCCCAGAATGCCCTGTGTTCAATCTCTACGGGTAGATGGCATGCCTTTTCATACACCAAATGGAATGGAGACATGTCGATGGGCATTTTATATGCCGTACGGTAGGCCCAAAGAGCGTCCTCAAGCTTTTGAGTCCAATCCTTGCGATCAGGCCTAACCATTTTCTGTAGAATGTTCTTGATCTCTCGATTGGAGATCTCGGCTTGTCCATTCGTCTGCGGATGGTAAGGTGTGGAAATTCGGTGATTAACCTCGTATTTGGCCACTAAATTCTGGAATTGGGAATTAGTAAAATGAGTGCCACCATCACTGATGATAGCCCTCGGAATCTCGAACCTACTAAAGATATTTTTCTTGACAAAATCGATAACCACCTTGTGGTCATTGGTTCGGGTGGGAATCGCCTCAATCCATTTGGACACATAATCAACAGCAACAAGAATGTACTGATGTCCAACTGAAGGGATAAAGGGTCCCATGAAATCGATGCCCCAAACATCAAAAATTTCGACAGGAAGAATTGGGTTTAGGGGCATCATATCTCTCTTAGTTATGCTCCCGAGTGCTTGACATCGAGAACATGACCTTGAGAAATGCTAGGCATCCTTGAATAAAGACAGCCAATAGAAGCCAGATTGCAAGATTTTTGCAGCCGTCTTTTTCCCGGAGAAATGTCCCCCATACCCAGATGCATGGCAGAACTTGAGTATACTGTTGAATTCATTCTTTGGTATACATCGGCGAATAATCTGATCAGAGTTGGTGCGATACAGTTCAGGGTCCTCCCAGAAGTAGTATTTGGCCTCAGATTTAAGTCTATCTCGTTGTTGCTTGGTCCAATCCTGGGGGATTTGACCAACGACCAAATAGTTAACAATGTCAGCAAACCATCGGGTGTGGACACCTAAAACTGTAAGAATAGTTTCGTCCAGAAAAGTGTCAGCAATAGGAATGTCTGGACAAGAAGAATCACCTAGGAGTCTCGACAAATGATCCGCTACCACATTTTGTACCCTGGTTTATCCTTGATTTCAAGATCAAATTCTTGAAGAAGAAGAATCCAATGAATAAGCCGGGGTTTAGCATCCTTTTTGGCCAATAGATGTCTCAAGGCCGAGTGGTCGGTATAGATGATAACATGAGACCCTAAGATATAAGCCCTAAATTTTTCCAAAGTGAACACTACAGCTAGTAATTCCTTTTCAGTAATAGTATAATTCCTCTGGGCTTCATCTAGAGTTTTACTAGCACAGTAGATGACAGAGGGCTTTCTATCAATTTTCTGACCCCGGACAGCCCCGACCACGTAATCAGAAGCGTCGGTCATGATCTCAAAAGGGGCTGTCCAAATTGGTGGTTGCAAAACTGGAGCACAGGTGACTGCCATTTTCAGGAAATCAAATGCCTTTCGGCATGATTCGTAAAAAACAAACGACGTTTCTTTGGCAAGAAGATTGCTCAAAGGACGAGCAACCTTCGAGAAATCCTTGATGAATCTTCGATAAAATCCCACATGGCCAAGAAATGATCAGATTTGTTTAATAGATGTGGGAGGCGGAAGTTTAGCGATAGCATCAACCTTAGCTTTATCCACTTCAATTCCCTGTTCAGAGATTACATGACCCAAAACGATGCCTTCTTGGGTCATGAAATGACTATTTTCCCAGCTAAGGACCAATTGTGTTTTGATACATCGCTTAAGGGTCGAACATAGGGAGGCTACGTCGATCTATATTCGCAATTATATTTTTTTTTAGAATTTTTCTTGAAAAGCAAGGCGATGTAATTACAATGAAGCTATCAGACTAAAAGGAAGAGAGAGAGAGAGAGAAAACATGCATTCAATATTTCAAAATGTTTATACAATAAAACTAAATAAGAATTACACTAGAAAGTGGGAAATCAGCTACACTAGAAAGAAGAAAAATTCTACACTAGAAAGCTGTAAAGAAGAATGGGAGAGAAGTTATCCTCCTCGACGATCGCTTGGAGGACGAGCCGGACGGGACAACGCCTGGATGAAGGAGGATGGAGCAGGACGAAGGAGGATAAGAAGAAGAATGGGAATGGGGTAGCACGTCGTCGTCTTCGCGGGATCCACTTCCGAATGGGGACGAAAATTTGGACTTTATCTCTCGAGGAGCATCCCGAGTGTGGGACAAGCTTCTCTTGAGCTTTGGAGAGGTAGAGAAGAGAAGGAAGGCGATCAAAATTTCTTGTGGAGGGGGTCTCCTTTTATAGTTGCAAGGAGTGGGGGCAAATTGGTCATTACATCTTTAAAACATTAAATAAGGGGTCTTTAGTGACGGATAAAATCGTCGCTAAAGCCCCATCGTGGGCGTAGTGGGCACTGCCCGCACGGTTACTGGCTTTCACGCATGCTTAACGCTTATGCACGTTCGCTGAATCTCAGCCATTCGATTGCAAGATCGGACAGCTTAAGATGTGCATTCCCCGCTCCTCAACGCGCGCCCGCCCGCGTGCGATGCCGTGTGAGGTGTGGGCGTGCGATAGCGCGTCGGCGCTATCGAGCATGGGCGGCCGTTGGATCGTGATCTGACGGTTGATTAAAGGCGTGCCCTCGCTCTAAATCCCACTTGTTGCAACTCGAACTCGCACCAGCGCCTCGTGATAAGGCGCTAGATCGCTGTGCTGCATCGGCCAAATGGTCGTGCGGACGTATTCAAGGCGTCGCATCCACAGCCTTTGGATCTTGATCCAACGGCAGAGAAGCAATGCTCTGATTGAAGAAGAGAAGGTGCGTGGTGCTGGGGGCCGGTTGGATGGCTGAGATGGTGCCATGTGGCGCCATCCTTGCTATCCATCTTCTGGATGTTGTAGATGGCGCCACAGGTGTCGGATTGACTCGATTTTTGCATTGTTAGGCTGCGATCATCGATCCGAATCCATTCATGTGGTCAGATTTGTCGTTTGAAGTGTGGATTTACACCATCTTGGCCCTTGATCTTCTAGGGTTCCCCGATCACTATCAGATGCTACAGATGCTTGATTAGGGCGATCTTATAGTCGTTAAACTTCAATTGTTGCCCTGATCACATCTGTACGGCTGGATCTTTGATCCGAGGCCCCGATAAAAAGTTTTCCCTATCCAAGCACATAAAAGGAGGTAATTAACCTCCTTTTTATTCAAACTACTCTAAATGCAAGATGATGCATGTTATGCGATATTTATATCATGCAATGCAATCCTATGCTTAAGAACATGCATAAATAGACATCTTAAGTATTGTAAATGTGTTTACATCAAGATCCCTATCCAAATTTCCTATACCTACTAGGGATTTGCGCTTAATTTCTGATCACCTTGGACTACTCACCTTTTTATTTGATGTCCAAGGTGTACACCTAAAGATCAAATTGAACTTGGAATAGAGCTAATTAGGGTTTCTACTCTAGGGTTTTGAAGTGTTAGTTCACAGTTTCCTACATAAAAGGAAACATACCCTCCTGCATTTGTGTGCCACCTAAGCCCTTGATTGAAAACAGATATCAAGAAAAACCCTAAAATCAGGCTCTAAATCTCACTTGAATCCTAAAATTGTGGATCTAATAACCTGTGAGTCAATTCAGGGTGATCTTTCGTTCTTGACCCAGATTTCATTCTGCATCTTTAGGGTAGGTCAGGCAAAGTTGGTCTACTTTGTAGGCCAATCAACCTCCAAATTAGGTCACAAACTAAATCAACTTCTAATCAAGTGAAATTCAAGGCACAAATTAGGAATAAAATTGGTAGACTTAAGGTCTCAATTCACACATACTGGTCTACTTGGAACTGTAGTGATAAGGAAGGTCGAGTGGGGGAAACCCTGTAACCCGTGGAGATGCTCTATAGTGTAGGGGTCTTTGCGGGGCTCTCCCTTCCTAGCTGCCCAGGTAATTCTCGAGTGTGTAGATTTTTGATTCAGAGATTTCATCCACCTCAAAACAACGTTAGTCATCCAAAAATCTTTGGGTGCCTTGGTTGGGTCAAATTCATATCCAATCCCTTATCCCTTCTATAGAGCACATACACAGGAAGGTCATTACGTTTTTAACCTAAGAGGCCTCATTAAATCTTCTACAGGATTTCTAATCTGATATGATTACTTCAATCTGAACCTGAGTTTGATTCTACATTTTGATCCACCACCTGATTTGAAAATGCAACCTGTCAATTTAGGAAGACCAATTAGCAAACCTAAACCCCAAGTGATCATAAAAGACAAAGTGACTGAGGCTGCCGTTAAATATTTTGAAGATTATCCAGCTAGCATGATTCAGGTTAATGTTCCAAAAACAACAAAATTCATTTTGAACCATGCTAGTCTACTGCTTAGTCAACTAAGAAATGGTTCAACCCAAGAGACCCTCATACCAGAATTCAATGAAGTTTGTGAATTGCATAGCACGGAGGCTTTACATTGCTTTGTAAATCCATCACTCTGGGAGATACACCAAGATATCATTGAGCAATGTGCATATATTATAAATCTATTTTGAGAAGCCATTTATGAGACATCTTGGAGTGATTCTAGAGCTTTTCCAGAGCCTGGGTTAGACACTCAGAATTGTTGTGGACCCCCAACCCAAATGGAATTTGATACAAACTATGTGCAGATTGACATACCTGATCTTGAGATGTGGGGAGGATCCGATTGTAGGCATTCACAATTTTGAATCAACCCTAGAAAATCATGAAGCTAGTCCATCAAGCCTAGATTTCCCTAACACCTGTGATGATGAGATTGAGTCAGAACCTCTCGAGAATGTAAATTTCGCTCCTTATTCTGATAAGGTGATTCTTGAGAATGATTCTGACATCCCAATAGAGCCCAGCCTAGATTCTAATGATCCAATCCTTACCCTTAAGCTAGAATCTAGATTTGAGCCTATTTGGGATGATAAAGAGGGCCAATAAGATGAGAATCAGATTTTGAATCTAGATTATGGTTGTGGGCCTATATTTGATGGTTACATCTCTCCAACCCCCTTTAAAATACGAATTGATTTTTCGAAAGTCATGCCAATTTATGATACAGAAACCGAGGGGTTAGAAGAGCTGGGATTCGACTGGGTTTATCCTAGGAACCAAGAACCTGAGCCTATGCCTAATAAGGACACCTTTTCGAGCTCAAAAATGGAAATTAGGCTAGATCCAAGTCAGGTTGCTGATTCTACACATCTTGATCCATTCAATGGTGGAAATCCCGATATGAAATCAGGTTCAGAACACAATCTTCACAAATTCTCTAATGATTTCGAATCATACTTTGCTTTTGGAGAGCCTTTGTTTCCTGACGACTATGAACCAATTTATGACCATAGCATCCATGAACCATTCTATGATTCTGACTCTGAGGTCCCTAATCTCAAGATCTTTGATTCTAAATCAGGCTCCATTGAGATGGAATCATTCCTTTTCGATCTACAGGAATCAGAAATAGTATGTGCGGAGTGTTTGCAATCTAGAATTCGAATCTTTTATTGACTTCAATTTCCATGATCTTATAAGCACTCTCCAGGCATTTACCATTGATTTTTATGTGCTTTATGAGGACCATCTAGATGAACCTACCTTTAAATCTTTTCTAGAGGAGCTCTCAACACACACAGATCTAATAGAAGCCACATCTTCTGATTCGCATATAGAGCCTTCCAAAACCCGTTCTCAACCCTGACTCGCCATCGGAATCAACTTCTACTTCGATTCACCTCTCTTTGATCCGGTTGCATATGATTCTCCTCCATCTGTTGATCGAGTTTTGGACATTGATTTGATCGATAATCACTTCGCATCATTTTCTGATCCTATAGTAGGGTTCCTACATCCTCTACAACTCCATTTTCTTTTGAGGATCCCTACTCTGACCAGGCTAAACTGACTTAGCCAAACCTTGGATTCTCACTACCTCATCCATTTGAGCCTCAAAATATCTGGTGAGCTCCGTATCTTTTGATTCACATCCATGAACCCACCAGATTGATTGGGTTTAGGCTTCATCATTAGCCTGTAGATCTGAACAAGCAACTGGTTGGACCAACTAGGCTATTAATGAAGGTGCTTGTTGATTGGTAGGATTTTCGCTTTTCAAATATGCTGTCAGAAAAATACTGCATCGTCGTAAAACCCTCAATCAAAGTTACTAAAATACTAAAATAATACCACACTTCAGGTCGTATCATAGGGAGACATAGAACCAATAAGATCATCAATATAAATTCCACGTAAAATCATGTTCAAGAAAAATAAATTGCCATTGATATCAACTTATCATGTGAGGAAAGAAAACAAAATGCATTAGCTAGTAGTTCCAAACCTTTAAGATTGTCACAAATAACCAAGAATAGAAGGGCCTCCCATAAATTTACTGTAATACAATAATTAATACCAAAATCCCATTCTTTGACAAGGGCAATCAATGTAAATTTTAATTGAGCCAAGAATAGGGGGTTTGCTACCGGCACACGCACGTGGAGGAGAGGACGGTCGGCCTTGCCTTGCTCGGAGCAGGTCGAGGACACGAAGGGTTTCCAATGGTGGTGGTCCCATGTCGAGAGGTGGTTGGAGTTCGTCGGACGGCGAGACGGAGGACATCGATAGTGGGTTTCTCCGCATGTGCATGTGAACTACAGTTGGCATTTCTGATGATGTGACGGAGCTCGTGGAGTTGAGGGGAGTCCAGAGGCATCAATGGTGTGTAGAAAGGAGGGTAGAGCAGCCGACTGTGCAAAGGTGGAACTCGGCGGTGATGGGTTCCTTCGGCTTGGTTACAGAGGTTGAAGATGATGGGGAAGATAAGGAAGGGAAGAGACCGGCTGTGGAAGTGGGTGTGTGCGAGGAGGCTGTTGTGCGATGAGCTGGTGCATGCGCGAGGGCGTGGCTTCATGCGGACTGGCCGTGCGGTGAGGCTGGAAGCCGAGGTCGCTGGCTGCGCACACGTACGAAGGCACTTGCAATGGGTTGTGGTGCATAGAGGGGTTGGCGTTGCATGCTATGGTTGTCTACGGTGAGAGGGTTTGTGCGTGGTCTGGCTAGCAAGCGGTGAGAGCGGTGAGAGGGCCACAGTGCAGGCTCTGCTTCACGGTGTGCGTAGGGTCCACAGTGGTGCGGTTGGAGGTGATCCCCATTGAGGGTGGGGGGGGGAAGAAGGAAGCCTGGCTATATCCCCAGCCATTGCTCTTATCCCTCTCCAGATCCACAACCTCTGCCTCTCCCTTCATAGGTGCGTAACTGCTTCATTTGAATGCGAGCGGAGGGAGCAACGGTAATGGGTAATTATAGGCATACCCCTTATTCAAGTGCTAATCATATTCACGCCCAGTTACATTTCTTTCTACCTGCACATATCAAATAAGAAGCATAAAAGTATGTATTAGAATGCAAAGCAGACACAAAAATATTCGTAAGCTAAGCTTAATTAATACTTAGCTTAATCCATTAAGCCACAAGGAAACATACTCCATATGTACTTAAGCCAAATAAATGTCCAATAAATTGGACTTATCAAAGTAGAAAATAATTTGTAATTTGACCCCGGCTTTTTGGCTTAGGTAGGAGAAACTGAGTTGAATGGATTAATTTTGGTGGCTCACACTAATTTGGTGCTACACATAGTCTAGTACTGCAGACTCAAGATCTCTAGACTATTAAACAAGTCAACCCAGAGATAGGCTAAAAACTATGCTCTCTTTGTGTTCCTTTGTGCTCACTCACTTTTTCTTTTCCTCTTCTTCTTTCTTTTCTGAGGTCACATATCTCACCAGATTCTATAGATGTACTCAGTGTTTGGTGGCCTCACATAGCATTCACACTTCAACTAAAGTCCTAATAACTCTACAACTAAGTTAGAGTCCTCAGCCAGTATTCGAGTGATCAGAAATACTGAAAAGTAAGTATGGGTCATATTTGGTGTATCACAATGGGTGTTTTTATGGTTGCCTCAAAAACATCGACATATAATGAAAAAAATGACATGAAGATAAAACCCCAAACTTGGACTCTTTTCTTTTTCTTCTCTTTTTTTTCTTTTTTTTTATTTTTCTAAATATAAATATTCCTTTTTTTTCTTTTGTTGCCTTTTTTTTTTATTACTAACACAAAATGATGCATACTATTATTCATGAGGCATTATTAGGGATGATGATGGTTAAGAGGATATTGTGTGGCTTATTTGGTAGAAGTGCCTATTCTTGGCACCAGGAAGGAATGGATAGGACGACCGTATTTTTGACCTTTGCCATTACTATCTTCCTTCAGCCGAGGACTCTATGAAAGATAGTTGTAACCATCCACCATAGTCATAGTTTTATTAAGACTCAATCTCTGTGTATCTGCCTTATTTGGTGACTCTCAGGAATTCACTCAATATTCGCACACTGGAATAGAGAGCGAAAACTATGCCTAACTCTGAGGTATCATCATCTAATTGTCCAAAACTTAAGAGTTCTTGCACTAGACTTAGCGCACCAGTAATCTCTCTACTTTCTTCTCACAAATATGAGGTGGATTTAATAGAAGATAGTATGCTTGACTCCCTATTAACTGTCCAAGGGTTCAGTAGACTAAAAATGCTTATTGGTCTTCTTCAAAGATCCATTACCCAATCTATGTGCAAGTGAAGTAAATGTACTGGATTCTAAACTTAAGAAACAATTTAAGAAGAAAAATATTTAATGACACCTCTTTGATAAATTTTTTGCTAAGGACTAACCAATTCAGCTAAAGAAAATAAAAGAGATATATATTTTATAAATCACTATCCTAAATGTATGCAAATATTTATAAATGTATAAACATCCTCAAGTTATACCCCCCCATGCCTAAGACTGACAATGTCCTCATTGGAAAAATGCAGACATAGAAGACTATCACTTGAGGAGGAGACTGGGAGGAGCTAAGGCTCCTCAAGCCAAAGTGCATCAAAAACCTACCATCTAAAAGACTAATATAAGGTTTAAGTCGCTGGCCATTTACCTTAAAGCTCGCACCAGAAGTAGGGTTCCAAATTTCTACAGCTCCATGAGGGAAAGTATTGATAAAAATGTATGACCCATCCCAGTGGGACTTGAGCTTTCCTGGAAATAATTTAAGTCTAGAATTGAAAAGCTAGACCCACTAGTTGGGCTCAAAAGTCTTTCTAATTATGTGCTTATCATGTAAGACCTTTGTACGTTCCTTGTAAGCTTGAGAAGTTTCATAGGCTTCGTTACGAAGCTCCTCAAGCTCACTTAACTCTAACATACATGCCTTTCCCACTTTATCCAGATTCAAGTTAACATTTTTAATAGCCCAATAAGCTTGATGTTGGATTTCAATGGGAAGATGGCACGCCTTTCCATAGACAAGATGGAAAGGAGACATGCCCAGGGGAGTCTTATACGTGGTTCGGTAGGCCCAAAGAGCATCATTTAGTTTCTTAGATCAATCCTTACAGTCGGGCCTGACAGCTTTTTCTAAAATTTTTTTAATCTCCCTATTAGACACTTTAACTTGTCCACTCGTTTGGGGATGGTAAGGTGTGGCTATCATGTGGTTAACTCCCAAATTTTGGAGTAGTTTTGTGAAGTGTACGTTCTTGAACTGAGGTCCTCCATCACTTATGATCGTCCTTGGGTACCCATACCGAGAAATGATATTAGCCTTAACAAAACCCAAGACCACAGAATGGTCATTGGTTTGTGTGAGTATGGCTTCTATCCATTTCGATACATAGTCCACAGCCACAAGGATGTACTCATATCCGAAGGACACAAGAAAGGGACCCATGAAGTTGATGCCCCAAATATCAAAGATCTCAACAGGGAGGATAGGTTGCTGGGGCATCTCATCCCTTTTTTTGATGGTTCCCATCTGCTGGCAATGCAGACATGCACCCACATATGTATGTGCATCTCGAAATAATGTGGGCCACCAAAAGCCAGACTGAAAACCTTATGGGCAATCTTTTTCCCACTAAAATGTCCCCCACAGTGGAGGTCATGGCAGAAACTCAGAACACTTCGTTGTTCTTCGTCAGGGACGCAACGGCGGAAAAGCTGGTCAGGGCCTATTCTAAAAAGCTCGGGTTCCTCTCAGTGATAAAATTTAGCGTCAGCAAGAAACCTGTCTTGCTTCTGCTTGTCCCAAGTACCGGGGGTGATGCTCGTGACCAGATAGTTCACTATGTCAGCGAACCAAGGAGTTTTCGCCTCCATGGCCATCAGAGACTCATAAGGGAAATCTCCTGGATATCACCAGTAGGGTTTGATGCCTCAATTGGGATCCTAGACAGATGATCTGCTACCACATTCTCAACTCCTTTCTTATCTTTAATTTGCAGGTCAAACTCCTGGAGTAGCAGAATCCAACGAATTAGGTGAGGTTTGGTGTCCTTTTTAGCAAGAAGATGCTTTAAGGCAGAATGATCAGTGAACACCACAACGTTGGATCCCAAAAGATAAGACTGAAACTTTTCCAAAGCAAATACTGCAGTAAGAAGTTCCTTTTCAGTGACCGTGTAGTTTTGCTGAGGATCCGTTAGGGTCTTGCTGGCATAATGCATCACATGAGGTTTGCCATCAACCCTTTGACCTAAGATTGCTCCCACTGCAAAATCAGAAGCATTGCACATTAGCTCAAATGGGAGGGTCCAATTTGGTGCTTGGAGAATCGGTGCGATAATAAGGGCTTTCTTTAAGACTTGGAAAGCCTTGCCACATCTATCATCAAAATCGAAGGAGGCATCCTTCCCTAACAGGTCATAGAGTGGCTTAGAGATTTTACTGAAATCTCTAATGAAACGCCTAAAAAATCCAGCATGGCCAAGGAAAGATCTAACTTCACGAACATTGGCGGGCGATGGAAGCTTAGAGATGGTATCAATTTTTGCGGTGTCCACCTCTATTCCTCTCTCGAAAACTACATGCCCTAACATAATGCCCTGCTGGACCATAAAGTGGCTTTTCTCTCAGCTAAGCACCAACTTTGCCTCTTCGCAACGGGTTAAGACTTTATCAAGGTGCGAAAGGCATAGGTCAAATGAAGAGATGTAAATGGAGAAGTCATCAATGAAAATTTCAATGAACTTGTCAATCATATCAGAAAAGATAGCCATCATACATCATTGGAAAGTGGCAGGAGCATTACATAACCCGAATGGTAATCAACGGAGCGTAAATGTGCCATACGGACTCAGGAAGGTGGTACGCTCCTGATTGCTAGGAAAAATGGCTATCTAATTATACCCAGAGTACCCATCAAGAAAACAGAAGTACTTGTTCCCTGCCAGTCGTTCCAAAATCTGATCGATAAACGGTAAGGGGAAATGGTCTTTCTAGGTAGCTGTGTTCAAACGGCGGTAATCAATGCAGACCCTCCAACTAGTTGATGGTCTAGTGGTCACCAACCCTCCTTGTTGGTTGCCTTCCACAGTGATTCCTGCCTTCTTGGGCACCACATGTATAGGACTTACCCATTTACTATCTGAAATGGGATAAATAATCCCTGTATCCAGCCATTTCAGAATCTCCTTTTTAACAACCTCTGCATATTGGGGTTGAGCCTTCTCTGCATGTCTCGGAAAGGTTTCATAGACTCGTCTGTGTATATATGATGCATGCAAAGGGAGGGATCAACACCCTTAATATTAGCAATTGCTTCCTTGTGCCTTTGTAAACACTCAAGCAGAGCTCCCTCCTGCGATTCAGCTAATGCAGATGAGATAATAACGGGGAGCATGTCATTAGGGCCAAGGAAAGCATATTTCAATGTGCTCGGGAGGGGTTTCAACTCCAACTCAGGAGCCTTTTGGATTGAGGGTTTAAGTTGATACATCCTCGCCTTAGGTAGCAGGTCTACCTTCACGATCCAGGGTGGGGACAGAGACTCCGTGTACATCCCCAGCAACTCTTCTAATTCGGGTATTTTCCCTTTAGTTTCTTCAATAGTCAGAGGATGGTCCTTAGATATGACCTTTTGAAGGGGATCTCTACATAAGAGTGCTGGAGTAGTCTCCTCAATTATTTCATCAACAACCTCAATCTGAGAACAATCTTCAAATCTGGATTGCTTTTAGATATCAAAAACATTCAATCCGATCTTCTTGTTTCCAAAACCCATTTTAAGTGCCCCTGATCTACAATTGATAGAGGTGTTGGCTGTGGCTAAGAAGGGGCATCCCAAAATAATGGATGGCTTGGTGGGCTTATTAGAAGGGTCAGTATCTAGAACAAGAAAGTCAACAGGGAAGAAGACGTCCTCTACTCTCACCAGGACATCTTCCAATAATCCCCGAGGTGTCTTAAGTGATCTGTCTGTGACCTGGAGGATGACTGGACTAGGTTTTAACTCACCTCCTCCTAAAAGGTCATAGACAGAGCTCGGTAAAATGTTCACCCCTGCCCCCAGATCGAGCAGAGCCTCGTCAATGTGTTGGTTTCCTATAACCACTGAAATATATGGGGCCCCTAGGTCTTTCATTTTGGGGGGTGTTCCATGTTGGAGAACTGAGCTAACATGGTTAGATAGGATGATTTTGGCTTGGACCTGTCTCCTAGATTGGCACTTTTGGGTGCACAGGTCCTTTAGAAGCTTGGCATAAGATAGGATCTGTTTGATGGCTTCCAACAGAGGCAAGTTGATCTGGACTTGCCTAAAAGTGTCCAAAATCTCCTCTATCCTATCATTGGCTCCAGGCGAGCCAACAGAAGATTCCCCAGGAGTAGATAGGTGCTCTGGATAGGGAGCCCTTGGCTTCTGGGTAGAGGGGTCATCATGGCGGGAAAGGGGTGGTGGAAGGACGACATCCTCATTGTGGGTGATTTAAAGCGAGGGAGAGCAGTGTGGCTCTTCCTCGGTGGAGATGGAAGTCGGGTCAGGTGTAGGAGGGGAATTCTGAGACGTAACTGTAGGAGTGTTATCAGGCTTGCCCATTTTCTTTCCACTCCTTAGCATGGTCACAGATTGGGTGTGCTCCTTGAATACGAACCCCTTGCCCTTTGGGTTCTCCTCAGAAGAGCTAGGCAGCTTCCCCGGATCACGTTGCCTAACTGCCTCACTAAGATGACCAATTTGGGATTGCATATCAATAATCATCTTATTCTGAGATCAGATGACCATATTTTGATTCTCTTGCATTGTTCTCATCATGGCTTTAAGTTCATCCATCTCAGAGGGCTTATTCTGAGGAGGGCTTTCATAGGATGGTTGGTATATGGGTTGGGGAGGCAGAGGTCTTGTATTCCCTGAGTTAGAAGCATCACCTTGCTTCCAAGAGAAGTTTGGATGGTTCTACCACAACGGATTATAGGTATTGGAATAAGGGTTATTGCAAGGAGGTGGGCGGAAACCTTGGGCCGCATCCAAGTCAGCCTGAATCAACTCAGGGAATTGATTTTCCTGGTGGCACTTCGCAGTGGCATGCGTTGTGCTTTGGCAAATGGAGCATTCACTTGAAGCCTGAAAGATAGAGGCTGCTTGTAGGTTCATGCTGAGATTTGCTAAAAGCCTATCAAAGTTTTTATTCAATAATTGAATCTAATAAGCCAAATCCTAAGAAGCCCCAACTTCATGGGCCTCTATCTTCCTCTGCAAGATTGATGGTTTTCTTTTGTGATAGGTAGAGGACATATGTATGGAGTTGTCACTTAATGTTTCAAATAATGCCCAGGCTTCTTCCTCAGTTTTGGTCATGAAGGTTCCTGCACAGGCTGCATCGATGGTTTGCCTATGCCTTTCAGATAATCCATTATAGAACCTTTCGACCAACTGCAATCTTTTCACCTGATGGTGGGGGCATAACCTAAGAAGGTCATTAAAGCACTCCCAAGTCTCATGAAATTGCTCCCCTTCCTGTTGAGTAAAACCCATAATCTCCCTTCTGTAATGGTTGGTCTTACTCATAGGAAAATACTTTTTCAAGAATTCTCCCTTAAGGGTGGCCCAATCATTTACCCTTGCATCGAGGGTATGATACCAATGCTTGGCCTTATCCTTTAGGGAGAATGGAAATAGAGTCATCATCAGAGCTTCATCGTGGAACAGACCTCGATGAATTCCTCCAAATGCAGGTGGGGGTCCTCCCTAGTAGTACCATTAAATGAGGTCAATAAAGATAAGATACTACTCTTGATCTCATATGGATTATCCCTTGCCGGTCGTCTCAGTGCTTGAGTGGGTTGGTTGGTTGGAATAAAATAGTCCCTCAGGGTCCTTTGTTGATTTGCTCCTTGATCAACCATGTCTTCTCTTTTCTCTCCTTGGTGGGCTCTCCTAAGAATTCTCTCGGGCTCAGGATCAAACACTAGATTACCCTCAAGAGAGAGTCTACCAAGCATACAATCACAATTCAAGTTCTTGTTGATTGAGTAAGTGAAACCTCCACTCCAAAGGTAGGTCAAAAGGTCAAGGCTTATCCCTCCATTCCCACGTAAGTGGTATAAGAGGGGTGATGACTTAAGATCTTAACCTTCTTTGTTGCAGAGGTAGAATTGGTTGGTATAGATGGCCAAACAAGTTATTCACTACAATTACGCGACCTAATTCAACCTTTGAGTGCCCTAGGACCTATACTTTGCTTAGATGATACTCCCAGGTGATCAAGTGAGAAGTTACTCCAAGGACGAACAAAGGGATGCAAGTAGGGTGAACCCTTCCTTTGAGGCGATGTGTATGCGGTGCCTCTTAACTACCCTTTTGTTCCTTTAAGGGGTGTCCCCCTCCGTGAAGTATCAAACACTTAGTCAAAAGATAGTACCACCACCACAAAGCACGATAGGAGGGTCTGCACTGATAAAGAGATCAGTGCCTATAGCCTTAAGGGATCAAGCCTTAGTGCGGTGCCTAATGTGCGTGCTCAGTGCCAAACGTGTGCATCACACCGCAAATCATTTTTATTTTGAAAATGTAGACAAGTCCCTTTGAATCAGATCAAGTGTGATTTGGTTTTAAGGTCAAATCTGATTATCAGTCCCAATTACAGTTAGACGACCACTAGATTAAGTAATTTCACTCAGCTTTGTGGTCTTGAATTTTAACCCTAATGCAAATGCATGAACAGGAACTAGATGCAAAAAGTTAGAAAGGTGTACCTGCCTCCAACAATCTTTGTGCAACTATGCCGCAATGCAACAATGAGATCTAATGTGCTGCTCAATCACTCCTAAATGCGTGCACTTAGGGGCATGCAACTCCTAATAGGTAGCATGGTATTTTATTGTGTTTGTTTTAGAGGCAAGCAAGCAGAAAAATGAATCACGCACGCAGAAGAATGTAAACCCTAATAGCTAAAGAATGTGGGGACATACCCCCAAAAATTCAACCCCAATTACTACAAGGGTGAGAAGATAGAAATAAAATTTGTGATGAAGGAGAATCCCCTGTGAAAGTGGGATCCAGATCTCCAATGTCTTCCCCACGTGTGGGTGTCGCTCAAGGTTAGTGTTGTCTCCCAGCTGCACCTGTTACCTCCACAGATTCCTCGCACAGAAAACATAACAACTGGTCAAATCACTGTGCAATGAGAAATAATCAGAAATAAAAATTAGGTGAAATTATTGCATCTATTGCCTCTCGGGCAATGGCGCCATTTGATCTGTAGGATTTTCGCTTTTCAAATATGCTGTCAGAAAAATGCTGCGTCGTTGCAGATAATGTGGTGTTAAACCCTCAACCAAAGTTACTAAAATGCTAAAATAATACCACACTTTAGGTCGTATCACAGGGAGACATAGAACCAATAAGATCACCAATATCAATTCCACATAAAATCATGTTCAATAAAAATAAATTGCCATTGATATCAACTTATCATGTGAGGGAAGAAAACAAAATGCATTAGCTAGTAATTCCAAACCTTTAATATTGTCACAAATAACCAAGAATAGAAGGGCCTCCCACAAATTTACTGTAATACAATAATTAATACCAAAATCCCATTCTTTTACAAGGGCAATCAATGTAAATTTTAATTGAGCCAAGAATAGGGGGTTTGCCACCGGTGCACGCATGTGGAGGAGAGGACGGTCGGCCTTGCCGTGCTCGGAGTAGGTCGAGGACACGAAGGGTTTCCAATGGTGGTGGTCCCATGTCGAGAGGTGGCCAGAGTTAGTCGGATGGCGAGATGGAGGTCATCGGCGGTGGGTTTCTCCATGCGTGCGCGTGGACTGCCATTGGCGTTTCTGATGATGTGGCGGAGCTTGTGGATTTGAGGGGAGTCCGGAGGCGTCGATGGTGCATAGAAAGGAGGGCAGAGCAGCCGGCTGCACGAAGGTGGAACTCGGTGGTGATGGGTTCCTTCGGCTTGGTTGTAGAGGTTGAAGATGATGGGGAAGATAAGGAAGGGAAGAGACTAGCTGTGGAAGTGGGTGTGTGCGAGGAGGCTGTTGTGCGAGGAGCTGGTGCATGCGCGAGGGTGCGGCTTCATGCGGACTAGCCGCACGGTGAGGCTGGAGGCCGAGGTCGCTGGCTACGCGCACGTACGAGGGCACTCGTAATTGGCTGTGGTGCACAGAGGGGTTGGTGTTGCATGCTATGGTTGGCTGCGATGAGAGGGCACGCACGCGGTCTAGCTGACGAGCGATGAGAGGGCCACACTGCAGGCTCTGCTTCACGGTGCACGCAGGGTCCACGGTGGTGCAGTTGGAGGTGATCCCCATTGGGGGGGGAAGAAGGAAGCCTGGCTAGATCCCCAGTTGTAGCTCTTATCCCTCTCCAGATCCACAACCTCTGCCTCTCCCTTCGCAGGTGCGTAACTGCTTCATTTGAATGCCAGCGGAGGGAGCAACGGTAATGGGTAATTATAGGCAAAGCCCTCATTCAAGTGCTAATCATATTCATGCCCAGTTACATTTCTTTCTACCTGCACATATCAAATAAGAAGCATAAAAGTATGTATTAGAATGCAAAGCAGACACAAAAGTATTCGTAAGCTAAGCTCAATTAATACTTAGCTTAATTCATTAAGCCACAAGGAAATGTACTCCATATGTACTTAAGCCAAATAAATGTTCAATAAATTGGACTTATCACTTGTTTTACAAAACTCAACTAATTTGACCACCCCTTGTCCTTGATCATCTTCTGCTCAGCTGAAGGCATTGAATTTAGCGCTTAACGGGAGGCAACCCGTCATTCCAAAAACCTGAGACCCTTCTGACCATCTTTTGAGCTACACTCCTATTGCACTTTTGAGTTCAACTTCAGAACAACTGACTCCACCTTTGGTACTTATATCAAAGCTTGAAATCATCCGTAGCAATGATCCCAACCCGTTACCCACCCTTTGATCCTGTACCAAGATGATTTCATACCCTCCGGTTTACAATGAGGACATTACAAAACTTAGGCATGGGAGGGTGCAAACACATGGAAATTAAAGTTTTTGGGGTTTCTCACAGAAAAATATACATATTCAAAAAATCGAAAAAAATAAAAAATTGAAAAAGAACAAAAAAATGGAAAGGGGAGGAAAATTTTGAGAATGGATTGCACAAGGAGGAAGAGAAGAGAAAATTCAAATGTCAAAAAGGAGCAAACATTCAAGAACAAAAATTGAGAGTCATTAGCACTTGATTTTGAAAATTACTTATGTTCTAGACCAAATCAAAAGAAAAAAATTAAGTCCTGAAATGATAGAGAGACAAGGAGATTAGTATGAGTACTGATCTTAGGCCTTTTGGGCTTGTTTTAGGGTTTAAACATTCACGTATCCATTGGGCACCCATGTCACAGTGGCAGCGCACCCGCTCCTCAAACGAGAGGCGCGGGTTTGAGCCTCAATCAGCCACGACCACTCTAGTGCCCAAAGAAATTGGACTGCTCGATCTTGATTGAGCTGTTGTGGTGCATACGCATGATCAGATGCCACCCAACGACGTGAAGGGATACGCTAGATCACACGAGCGCAATCAGGGGTGCTCATTTAAGATGACCGGATGCGCTCTCGGTCGTTGGATCTGTTCGAAGGCATAATGCGTGTGTTTGAAATTGCGAGGGCGCAATCTGCGGGCGCCTCCAGCCATGCGATGGTTTATCCAATGGCTGTCGTTGAGCGTGGGATTCAAATTCCATCAAGCGCGCACTTCCTCCTCGCGATCTCAGCCCTCCGCGCCTAATCCAACAGCTGACGCTCTCCTCACGCTAGCCAAGGTGCTTGAATGTGTAGCGACACCCCTGGAGGGTCTTTAGCAATGTTTTAAACGTTGCTGAAGACCCGTGCATGCAAAATGCCTCCTTTCCACCACTATGTAAACACCATGACCCCTCCCCTTCCAAACCATCTCTACTTACTTTACTCCTACCTACTCCTAAGCTCTAGTAGCCTACCAAAGCTCCATTAGAGCTTATTCCCAAGCTCCAAAGGCTTCCTATTAGTGTAATGTTCCTATACTCCACTAAATATTCATCCTCCATCTCACCACCTTTATAGGAAGCCTTGGAGCCATCCTCCCACCTCCATTTTGGAAGAAGATCGCCTCCATCTCCTTGTCCCCATTCTAGAGCCTTGGTGAAGCATTCCTCTACCTAGCATCCTCCTGCATCTCACTTCCATCGTCCAGCACCTCACCTCCTTCATCCAAGCTGCCGCCAAGCACCATTGTCTCACCAAACAGCCAATTTGGGAGATTTCTTCTCACCCCTATCTCTTTTGTATTTCTTAGCTTATTGTAATAAACATTTGCATGATATATCAGATTTGTTTCCATCTGATTTTGTGACATTATCTTGCCTACTTCTTTATTGCAAAAACAAAGGAAAAAAAATCACAAAACCCTAAAACCTCAAAAAGAAACAAAACAAAGCACAGATTTCAATGAAAGCAAATGTCACCTCCCTGTGTTCGACTTAGGACTCCCTTAGAGTTTCGGTTATAAATTGTATTTGATAACACATTTTGCAAGCTACAACGATAGGTTCTTGAAACCCTGATTTTACTTCGCCAAAACCCATTTATCATTTTGGCATCGTTGTCGGGGAGGCAATGGAATTTGCTTTCTTATTTTTTGTGTTTTTCTAGATTTTCTTATTATTGACCCCACTTGCCTCTGATTTAATGTCTTGCAAGTACCCTAGCAAGGAGATTTGAGTGTGGTAGATCGGCACAAAGTGCAGGTAGAGTAATCTGTAAGTGCCCCCCACATTCCCCTCCACTAGGTTCATTTCGCCACATCAATAACCAAGACCTAATCTACTTAGGTGTTTGCATAAACCCTAGGATAGAATTTGTTTGTCTCGTTTGTCACCTCCACTCATCTCACCCTCTTATATCATAAAATGAAAACAAAAAAAGATACTTCTTGTGGGAAAAATCAACATACACACTATGAACACCCACATTTGAGGCACATAACCTATCTTGATTTTATCTAGTCAACTGGGATTTCGACCTGTGGAACCGATACACCAATTCAACACATAAAGGAGTAGAAATCATACTAGGTTAATCACCTTTTTTTGTGCCCTAATCGTTGGTGCACCTAGGCTAGTTGATTGAATTATTTGGGTTGCACCACCTAATCTAAAAGGAATTCATTTTGTACCTACCCACAGGATTCAATATTTAGGTCAAACCAGGCACTCCATATTTCTTTTTGATTTGCAAAGGAAAATATTTGAACTCATGATTTCAAACTTGGTTTGTCTCTTGGAAATTTGTGTGAATCTACCTAATATTTGAACCTTAAAAGCTACTGAGCATGATCTGAATCTTAAAACTCACTTCATCCTCAATAATCTTACTTGAAAACCTTTTGGTTGTGCACATACACACATTCTCAAACAAATCATTAAAGGCACAACCCATTAAGGGTCCATCACATTCTAGAAGCACCAATATCCCAAGCCTAACTAAAATTGATTAGACGTTGGCTATAAGGACTGATTCGCTCTTCGGGGCCTAGATTGAGATTGTTCACGATTAACCTACTTATACTAAGCAATATGATGTCTAGCTAGGGGAGTAGCAACAAACGACCGCAGTTGGGGGGTACACTAGGAACCGGAGGCGCAAGAAAAAGGAAGAACCTTCTCCTTAGTCCCTCCTTCTAATTGGTTGGATTGATTGGATACAAGTAGAGTAAATTGTCTATAATCTTAAGATGGATTCTGAGAGTCTATAGACCTTTAGGCTACCCAACCCAAGGACAGGCTTGTAATTTTTGTGCTGTAGGGTTCCTTCTCTTCCCCGTCCTTCTGACTTCCTTCCAGTGTATGCTTGGAAGGAGGTTATTAAACCCTCATCTGGAAAGACCTTTAGACCATTCCCCGAGGTGGAGATTGAGTTATAGCCAAGTAGATCCCATGGTTGATCAACAACCACCTCCCCCACCCCCGAACCAACAGGAGCTGATTCAGAGGCAGTTGGAAGAATCGTAGCAAATGCAACAATGGTTCTAATGAATGAATAGTTAGGGCGCTCGACCCTTGAAGAATTTTTATGATCCTTCAAATTATGAGGATCGTCCCGGTGTTGTGATTCCCGCCAGTGATGTTGAGATCAAGCCCCAGGTTTTGAGTTTAGTTAAACACTTTCACGGGCTTGGCTTAGAGGACCCATTTGAACATTTGGAGGACCTGATCACTCTGGTTCAGACCACAAAATCGCAGAATGTGGATGAGGAACAGATGCTCATGTGGCTTTTCCCCTATTCACTCAGGGATAAGGCTGCACATTGGTATCGTACCATTGGAAGATCAATTTCTACCTAAATAGCTTTGAAATTGACCTTCCTGAAGAAATTTTTCTCAATTGGGTGAACCAATGCATTACAACGAGCAATTACCACTTTTGCCCAAAAGTACGGGGAACCGTTTCATGGGGCCTTGGAGCGATTCTAGGATCTGTTGCGGAAGTGTCCACACCACGAGGTGCCTAAATGGCAACTTATGCAGATTTATTATCATGTGTTGATTGATCAACTCCATAATCATGTGGATGCTTCTTACAGAGGCAATTTCCTCAACAAACACACAGATAGTGCGTATGATTTGTTTGAGGAAATGAGTGAAAACTCTTTAAACCATGCCTCCATGGAAACCTTCAACCGATCCCAACAAACTAGATCAAATACCAATGAGGTCCAAGATTCTCATACATTTGATATGGAATTGATTTGCAATAAATTAGATAAGGTGGATCTGGTTGCTAAAAAAATGGAAGAATGGATGTCTGGAAACTCTAATGTTTCTAGATCCACTCAATCCCAAGGCTTGAGATTCCATTCTTTGCAAGCTCCTATGGGACGGGAGTTTGTGAACTAGCTGGAGTCGGCTAAACCTTTGGGCTAGCTCTTCTGGGAACCTTATGGGTTCCAAACTGGGGCCTTTGATCCCAGTTTTTCTGATCCTTCTTCATCCTCATCTTATGAGGATGTTCATGCTGTGCAAGAGAATGTTAGGTCCAACCCTTACTCGAATTCCTACAATCTTGGTTGGAAAAATCACCCTAACTTCTCTTGAAAAGATCAGGGGTAGCAGACCTAATATCTACCCAACAATTATGTACCACAAAAACCAATGGGTCAGGGTCATGTATATACTCAATTGCCCTTGAATCAGGTTAATCAGTCCATGTGGAATGCTCAATAACTCACTGGGCAGGCTGATTTAAACCTGAAGATGGTAGAAATGCAAGGGTCAATGCTCTAGCTCATGCAAGAAATGAAAACTTCGCTGGACACCTTGAATTCGGACTTAGTGCAAACAATCGACAACCCGGATCTCTACCATCACAACCTATACCAAACCCAAGGAATGTACAAAACTGAGGTGCTGGGCATCAAGGGTTTGGTAATGGTGGGAAGCTGCATGCAAAAGCTCATGCTATCTATCAGGCTATTCCAGCCCCTCCTAGAATGAACCAAGTTCCCACCATAATCAACCGAGAGCCTCCTATTTTGCCCAACCCTCCCCAAGGCACTAACCAACAGCATTTTTCCACTGCAAATACCATCACCTTGAGTAGTGGTAGTAGACACAAGGGACCTACCCAACCCCATGTCAGCACCATTAGGCCCCATAGTAAGAATTTCAGACTCCCAAGTAAGAATGTGATAAAAAAAAATCAGAGTCTGATTTAGGAGTATGTTGTTGTTGTATGGGCAAATAGAAAAAGTCAGAGGAGAAATTGGAGGAAAGGATGTCCTTACTTCAGGCTTTCAAATTGATAATCATTTTACTCCTTACGGCTATCAGATCAATCCTCGCCTACGCTAAGGGTTTACTGAATTCATATAAAGAAAAGCGTAGAGCAAAATCTGAAAATAATAGGAGAGTAGTCTTGTCTGATAACACAAGTACACTGATCTTAAAAAAGCTACCCCCTAAGAAGCAGGACCCAGGAGCCTCACTGATTTCCTGCACAATAGGAAACATGACTTCTGATCAGGCCCTCCTCGACTTGGGTGCTTCCATTAATGTGATCCCCACCTCACAGCATATGGAACTAGGTCTAGGCTACCTGAAACACGCTGACATAACCTTGCAGTAAGCTGATAGATCCATTACAAAACCAAGGGATTATTTGGAGGATGTTTTAGTCAAGGTTAGTGATTTGCATTACCTTGCTGATTTCATGGTCCTAGACATGGAAGCACCGAAATAGCTCAACCACACCCTGATTATTTTGGGAAGACCTTTCTTGGCTACTGCCAAGGCAAGGATTGATTGTGAATCAGGAAATATAAAACTGGCCTCTGGGAATAAAATAAATCAATTTAATATTTTTGAGGTCTCAAAGAAGGATAAAATTAAATGTGGTTTGATGGAGGAGCTTGGCAGAATAGAGGAGGTAATGGCCATACATACCTTGGACAACCTTTTAAGGGCTAACTCAACCCAAACTCAGGAAGAAAATCACATAGTTGCAGGGATAATTGAGGACAATGAAGACATACAACAAACTGTGGCAATTCAGGATGAGGAAGATATTTATGAAATTGGAAATTTGTTGGATGATTCACATGATCAAGTTAAAACCCAACAATGTCCTCATCTTGAATTTTTAGAGTTTAAGGTTCAACTTTTGGGTGGGAATCATGAGGATCAGGATGGTTGGATTAAGCACCCTAACTGTGAGGATGAAATTGATTTTTTGGGAGAAACTCTTAAAATGTTAGGTATTCTAGAGTACCCACAAACCCCCAACACATCACAATACCCTCATCATCCTTGTTCACCTAACCATTGCACAATTTCTATATCCACCCACACGTCCTCTATACTGAATCAACAAAACTTCTATTGGAGACCATTTGGGCTCTCCCTGCACCACCAACTTGCCACTTTCATTGATCATCTCTTTGGTAAGTCCATCATGGAAAATACTGCAATCAAGATTGTTTCTGTGAGGAACAGGCTAGATCAAGAAATGATTTAAGTGAATAAAGGAACAACAAATTAGAAGTACTTGGTTGAACTAAATGAAAATGGATAATTACTTAATTGCATTGGTTGTCTTAATTACATGTAGTTAGCTAAATTACCACTCTACTTAGCGTTCGTTGACTCCGAAAATTTTATAACCTTGTACTAGTCAGGGAGTTTAGCGGCTAGCACCACCGGCTGCAGTGGAAGCTGGGGCCAGTCGAGCCCAGCCTTAGCTGCATTTTCTTATTGTTACCCTAGCTTCTGTTGTAGTAGTAAGTATTTTGTTCTTTGTAATATTGTTTCTGTTACTTTTCCGCTATACTTTTCTCTGCCGTAGTTGTGATGGCCTATAATATTGATAGACTTTTTGCTCTATTTCTTTTAATGTCTCTTGTTTTCTTTCTACTTAGTTACATTGCATGTGTGGATGTTAATTATTTCCTACTTTTGGTTATTTCTCATTGGACGACTAGGTCTTGGGATTAGTCAAGGCGGGCCGGTCTCGGGTCCTGTAGGGATCTAGGATCAGGTAGTAATAGTACATGATTTGCCCTAGGAGACACACCCAGGTTGACCAAAAGGCACCCAGGCATCCACCCAGTTGCTCACTTGGGAACATCGAGCATTTCGTCAACTTCAATTGGAAGCCATCCCAGTAGCTGCTCACAAGTGGAGTGGCATTTTAGTCCCACATCGTGGACTTCCAAACTGAAGAGCATGCATAAATTGAAAAAGTGATAAAGGCTCTTCGCCTCAAGTCACATAAGGGGGTGAGGTCCCCCACTACCCTCACATGCCTTGCCTGTGACACCTTGCACGTGGGCCTGGTCTGATCCGATTACCCGCCTAAGCTCTCACACCTTGGCTGCTACCCACTACAGGTAGCCCTAGTCCCAGGTGCACTCATACCTGATACTGTGCATGGCCTTGTGAAGGTGGGAATGAGGTGAAAACCCAAAGAGAGAAGGAAAGAGAGCACGGGGAAGGGTTGGGTTTTGCTATAGACCCTTCCCAACACTTAGCCGAATTTGAGAAGTTCTCTCTGTGCGTGAAGAGAAAAAAAGAGAAGAGTAGGAGAATTGCTAAGGAAGAAAGAAAAGGCAATGCTGAAGAAGAAGAAGAAAAGGAGAACCATAGAGGAAGAAGAGAAAGAGAAGCCAAGGAAAGGAATCGAAGGCAGAATAGAAAGAGAAGAGAATGGAAAAGAACAACAGAAGAAAAATCAAAGAGGAGCACTATTGCAACATCTTTTAAGATGTTTGATTATCTGTTCCCTCATTTGATTATATTTGAGTAATTGCTATATGTGTTAGACTAATAATTTGTGATCCAAATCACCATTATTTTGTCTAGATTTTTTTTTGACTCTTCATATACTCATGTCATACATTGCATATTAGTGTTTGAGTAATTTCTTGTGCTCATTTACATTAATTGTTGAGATTAGCACGTGAATTCCATATTTGCTCCCAGCGAACGACCTTGGACTTTCATCTGAGTTATAACTTTTATTTGTTTTTCGTGCTGATTAGACCTATACTGCAATGCAACGATTTTAAAACCCATTTCAGAGCGATCAACATGAGCATAAAATCTGATATCTTCTGCAAATATCTTAGTACTCTATTGGTTGTTCACCAATGGTCTTTTCCTGGGTTTGCTAGGTATCTACCCAACATGCCTATAATATATGCCAAGTTTGGTCTAGTACAGACCTGAGCATACATTATACTGCTAACGGTAGATGCATAATGAACTGTTTGCATCTCCCATTTGTCCAAATCACTCAAGGGGCACTGATTTAGACTAAACTTGTCTCCCTTAGCCACAGGAGTGTCTAGTGGCTTGCAATCTTGCACGCCATACCTTTTGTGTACCTTATCTATATAGTTTCTTTGGGATAAACCAAGAATATGGCGAGAATGATCTCGACATATTTCAATCCCCAAAATAGATGAAGCATCTCCAAGATCTTTCATGTCAAAGTGTTTGACAAGAAATTTCTTGGTGTCTAATAAGATACTCATATCATTAGTAGCAAGCAAAATGTCATCAACATATAGGACTAAAAAGATATACCTGCTCCCACATAACTTATGGTATATACATTCATAAGCGAGATTTGCCTCAAAACCAAAAGAGGGAATCACCTAATGAAATTTAAAATACTATTGTCTGGATGCTTACTTGAGCCAATAGATGGATTTCTTTAATTTGCTTACCATACTCTTTGGATCACCCCTAACAAAATGTTTGGGCTAAGCCATATAGATGGTTTCTTCAATGTCCCCATTAAGGAATGTAATCTTTACATCCATCTGATGCAACTCAAGATCAAAGTGGGCCACAAGTGCCATTATAACCCTCAATGAATCCTTAGAAGAAATAGGAGAGAATGTCTCCTTGTAGTCAGTGCCCTCTGAAAAGAGATGTGGTGTAGACCCGGATAGGTTGTGTTAATATGGTGATTTTATCATTGAAATGTGTATAGTGGTTAACCTAAATCGAGCCTAACCATCTCTTTACAAAATTTTTTTTACCTGGCCTACTTGATTTTATTTTGGTCACTTTTAGGCCCAGGGTCGAACTCAAGGAAGTGGGATTAGAAGTGAATGAGTTTCTACGCCTTTCCTACAACGAATCTCTTCCGTTCGCTTTATTATGTTTTTGGTGTTTTTCTATTTATGATTTTTTTCTGATAATTCTTGTCCTTGAGGCACACCCTCAAAATTAGGTTCTTGGCTTTGAGCCAACTTAGGGTTTCAAAACTGGTCTTGCTATTCGCAAGACTGAGTACCTTCAAGTCAAAGATTATCTTTTCTCTTTTGTGTATTTTTTTATCTTTTTATTGGCAGCAAAGAGAAACAGAAAAAAAGTAAATATAGTATATATATACATGTATATATTATATATGTATAAAGAGGTGGGGGTGGAGGCGGAGATGGCATGTAGCACGGTGTCGAGTTGGTCATCGTCTAGAAAGATGCAACCAACAGGACGAAGTGTCGCGTGGAGTGTAAGATGGATTGGTGGAAGATGAGTGCGAACACGCTTTCTGTATGCGTGTATCGAGGAATATCAGCAACTGGTGCAGATATTCCCGCGATACAACGTATGGTAGGTGATATGAAAATATATATATGTATGTATATATGTAAATATATATCAATATGTATATATATATGGTTATAATTATATAGGTATATGTGTACTTATATATGTATATATATATATAGATAGATGTATGTATAGATATATATATATGTATATGTATGTATATATAACTATATAGATATATATATATATATATATGTATATATAGTTATAGATATATATGTATGTATGTATATTTGTATACATATATATATGTATAAGTATATGTGTATATATATGTGTATATATCTATATATATGTATCTATACTTATACTTAGTTATTTAGGTATATATATAGGTATATATATATATATTTATACGTATATAAGTATATGTATATATGCAAATGTATATGTGTATATATATATATATGTATGTATATAGACTAATACATAGTTATATAAGTACTAATATATGTATAGATATATGTATCTATATAAATATATATATGTACGTATATATATATATGTAGATAGTAGAGTATAGGTGTGTGTACGAGAGTGTGAGTGTGTGTGTATATGTGTGTGCAAGGAATGTGAGAGAGTGCTATGAGAGAGAGAGAGAGAGAGAGAGCGCCTGCTGTGAAGAAGGCTAGAGAGTTAAGTCGTCCGCGTCCTCAGGGCATCGTCTGATGGCCATAGTGCACTGCGCTGCTCGTAGGCACTCGAAGAGGCACGCGCTGGGAGGGAGTGAGCGTGGCGGAGTGACCGCAGCGCACAGCGTTGTGCAGAGAGGCTAGTGTGGGCAGATGTAGGCACTGGGAGCGGGTGAAGATGCGGGTGGGGGCTCGGACGGGTTGTGGCGTGCCAGGTGACCGGTTAAGTGAGAAACTTACCAGTCACCACACTGTAGCCACAGTGTTCTGCTGACTAGCGTGAACAGTGGCTACAGTGCATGGCCGAGCCGCGCGACCGGGCATGTCCGGTGCTGTGAATGCGGGAGGTGTGGAGCGGCTCGACGTGCACACGGAAGAGGCTGCGCTAGCTGGGCTGCGGGCGGGACTTCACGACAGAGCGCGCGGAGAGGAGCGCGGGCGGCTTGCTGGCGTGCGAGGTGGATGCAAGACAGGCACCTGAGGCGCGAGGTGGCCGGTGCTGCTGCTGGCATGGAGCTTTAGACCTTAAAGCCTGCAGCAATGGCGGAAGAGGCTCAATGTTGAAACAAAGAGAGAAACATCACGCCCACCGGCTCTCTGATGAGCTGGGTGGTGGTGGACTCACAGTGGTGGTTGTGCACCACTGTGAGGTGCTCCTACCCGCAAAGTGGCTCCTCAGAGGAGGAGAGGCTGCGTATGGAGGGAGAGGGGAGGAGATGGCCTGGAGAAGAAGTTGCTGTGGTGTTTTTGGCATGGACCAGGCTCAACTCAAAGAAGGAAGCCGTGCCCTTTTTAAAGAGGAAGAAAGCAAGCACAGCCATGCCCTGGCTGTGCATGGCTATGCATGCTGTGCATGCGGCCACAGGGAGTGGCTGTGCAGGGCAAGCTAAGAAGGACATGGCGCGAGGAAGAAGAGGCCATGCCTTGCAGCTTCGGGAAGAATTAAAAGTCAAATAGAAATAAAAAATAAAGTTGGAGATTTTGCAAGGTAGCACTTGAAGAATTTGTCAATTACAAGGCCATTTTATTCACTCTCCTCCCCTCTCAAATAAATGCATGCATGCATGTATTTTTACAAATGCAACTATGTCTACCTAATATACACTGGTAATGCTTGGAAATAGCACAAGATGGCACAATTGTTGGTGCATTTTTGCTGTGCAATCACCTTCCTTTTGGGTAAAACCCTTAGCGACAAGACGTGCTTTGTATCGTTCCGCTTTTCCTTTTGAATCCAGTTTGGTTTTAAAAATCCATTTACAACCAATGGGTTTCACACCTTTTGGTAGTGGAACAACATCCCAAACAACATTGTCTTTCATTGACTTCATTTCTTCTTCCATAGCCTCAATCCACTCTTCATGATTCAGACTTTCCATTTCCTGACGAAAGCTGATAGGATCATCTTCCATCACCCCAATGTCTGTTTCATGCTCCTGAAGGAATACCACATAATCATGTGAAATGGCACTCCTTTCCCTAATGGATCTCCTTAATGGCATAGATTTTGTATGTGTTTGAGGCTGCTCTACAGGGGCTAAAACCATATCATTGTCTTCATTGGAGTTGTCTTAAGGCATGTCAAAGACATGCTCCTCATCAACCTGAGTAACTCTAGGAGGAATAACAACGGTTTCCTCTTCAAAGACAAAATCCTTAACCCTGTTAGCTTGGGCAAACTAAACACTCTCAAAGAACTTGGCATTACCAAACTCAAAAATAGCCTTAGTTGTGGGATCATAAAATTTATATCCTCTTGACCTCTCAAAATACCCATCAAAATTACAACTAACTGTCCTTGTATCTAGTTTCTTTTCATTTAGCCTATAAGGCCTAATCTTAGCTGGACATCCCCACACATGAAAATGCTTAAGATTGGGTTTCCTCCCAGTCCATAACTCATATGGGGTTCTGTTAGTTGCCTTAGTTGGGACTCTATTTAGAATGTAAGCTGCAGTCTTTAAGTTCTCTCCCCAGAGTGAATCTGGTGAGGAAGAATGAGCAATCATACTTCTTACCATATCCTTAAGCATCCTATTTTGTCTCTCAGCAACACCATTCATAGTGGGCAAGCTACTGCATTCCTCTAGGAACTTGGCAAACGGTCCTAGACATTGTTCACCTGATCCATTGTATCTGTCGTAGTATTCACCACCATGGCAGATCTGACAGATATAATCCTTTTGTCGAGTTGATTCTCAACTTCAACTTTATAATTCTTAAATGTGTCTAGTGACTATGCCTTTTCATGAATTAGGTAGATGAAGCCATATCTTGAGTGGTCATCTATGTATGTGATAAAATACTGTTGGCCATTCCATGCAGGCATAGGAAATGGTCCACAGATGTCCGTATGAATCACATCCAAGACACTATTTGACCTATTGGCTTCAAAATTCCTATTATTGGTTTGTTTCCCCTTAATACATTCTATACACTGATCAAAATCAGAAAGATCTAAGGGCTCCAAAATACCATTTGACACAAGTATCTCTATTCTCCTTCTGGAGATGTGACCTAATCTCTTGTGCTATAGTATAGTGAGGATTCATTATCTAATTTTCTTTTCACTCCCCGTGTATCCAAAAGAGAAGACTCATTATATGAAGTTATAGTGTCAAGACAATATAAATTATCAAAGCATGAAAGAAAACCAGTACCCATTAATTTAGAATCATAAAGCAAAGAAACTTTTCCATCACCAAAATGGTAAGTGAAACCACACGTATCCAAAATGTAAAAAGAAATAAGCTTACGTCTAAAAGATGGTGCAATAAATATTTCATTCAATTCCAAATACAACCTGATTTTCAACAATAATTTAAATTGTCCCATAGCTTGAACTTCATGGCCTTCCCATCCCCAACATAAATGAATTTCTCAACTTCGGTTGGTCTTCAGCAGCTTAGACAACCCTGCATAGAACACTTATGTGAGTGGTAGCACCCAAATCCATCCACCAAGTGTGCCTAGGTACCGAAGCCAAATTTATTTCTGAATAAACCAAACTTAGAGCCCTATCTTTCTTAGAACGCCATGCGTGATAATTGGTACAGTGCTTCTTCTGGTGTCCCCTAGCTCTGCAAAAGAAGCATCCTAATTTGGAAGACTCTACAGCCTTCCCCTTCTACTTCTTTTGTGAAACTGTATCTGCAGCTTTTATAACCCCCTTTTTAGTCTTGCCTTTTCCTTTAGAGGAAGAGGCAACATTAGCACTTTCTATCTTATCTTGCTACATTCTCTCCTCTTGAATGCAGTGTGAGATGAGCTCATTCAGAGACCAACTCTCTTTCTGACAGTTATAGCTCACCTTGAACTGGTTAAAAGTAGGAGGGAGAGATATTAAGACCAAATGCACTAACAGATCTTCAGAAAGATCTAGTTTAAGTGCTTTCAACTTTGAAGCAACATAGGACATCTCCAAAATATATTCTCTAATGTTGCCCTTCCCCTTATACTTCATTGAAATTAGATTAGCCAAGAGTGTATCGATTTCTACCTTTTCATTCTTGGAAAATCTCTTTTCAATTTCAGCTAAAAATTCTTTGATAGTGGCTATATCACTGGACATAGTGCCCCTAAAAGCCTCAAGTATGTTCCTCTTCATAATCATCATAGAGATTCAGTTAAATCTCTCCCACCTTTCCTTTTCTCTCTTTTGATCGAGAGTACTAGCATCTGTAAGGATAGGAGAATATTCCCTAATCTCTAGATCAAGGTCCATTACCCCTAAGACTATCAGAAGGTTTTCCTTCCAGGACTTAAAGTTGGATCCACTCAACATAGGAATGGAGTTTAAGGTGGAAGTTATGTTGGTAGAAGACATTTCTGAAAAGTAAATGCAGATAAACATGAAATTAGCTCCTTTAAAGCATAAGGTGTCTAATTAATTTAATAATCCCATCATATGTCTTAGTTAACTCCATCAAGGGTCTCATCTTTAGACAAGAGGTTAACTTGTAATTGAAGATATGGTGTGGTATGTAATGACTATTGGTTCAAATCCAAGTCAGTCATGAACCTTCCTTTGGGTCGATTCAATGACTACCCAGAAAACCTAATAACCAGCACACCATTACTCCCATGCAAATGAGTAAAAGTACAACATGTATGCACTTTCCTTTGGGCTAGTGCATACCTACCTACTAACACCCATTCATTTTTTTATTATTCATGGATAAGCCCAGTATTCACAGGAGAGCTCACTTTAGCGAGATGCTGCTTCAACTGGGTTACCTTAGAATAATATACTTTATTAATTAGACCAGGCTTAATTACACTAAGCAAAGAGTGGGTTGTCTCTGATACCACTTGTTGGGAAATTCCTTTAAACCCTAGGGGCTTAAATGTAAATAATCCACCTTTAACTTAGGATGGACCTGTGCCACAACTTAACTCAATTGGACTTCATACTAACTGGGTACTAGTACTGATAGACTAGTACCGGTATCCTTGAGTTACAGTTATGGGTTCCATATCCCAATAGGTACCAGTACTGATGCCAAGTATCAGTATCTATGGGTTATAGTTTAGAACCCAAGTCCAGATGAGTACCTGTCCAGTACTCACTATGTACTAGTACTCACTATGTACCGGTACTCATGAAGAGCACTGATACGTAGTGAGTACTGGTATCTCTCCAGGAAACAACTAGTCTCAATGAGTACCGCTACTCATAAAGAGTACCGGTACTAGCTGAGTACTGTAGCCTGCCAGTACCGGTACTCATGACAAATATCGGTACTTGTAAGCTATAGGTTCTAGTGACTTCAAGACTAGAACTTGACCTGGGTCTAATGTGTACCGGTACTGTACATGTAAGTCCCAGTCTTTGGACTTAAGATGACCTGGAGCCTCGTCTGTAGCTTGCATGTACCGGTACTCATGAAGAGTACTAGTACTAGCAACCTACAGTTCACTTTACAATATTCCAATAGTACCGGTACTTAAGTTCCGGTACTTACAATGGTTACAGATTATATTTTAAAGTTTCCAGGAATACGAAATGGGTTATTAATCTCATGTTAATCTGTGATCAAATCTAAGCCAAATATATGATCATATAGAAGAAACATATCATTATTTAAAACTAAAAACATTTGTATATAAACGCATTAGGTTACCTTGGTTTCTAGCATCATGCACATGCATTTAAACTGAGTTTTACCTATAGGAGAAGAACATACCTGTGCTCATCTTTGAGATAAATCAATAAGGATTGTGGTTAGAGGTCTTTCAACAGATCTCACCTTGGATCCTGATGGACTACGCTAGAAGAAGATGATCTTCTTCTTCTTCTCCAGCTATCCTCCTTACTCCTCCTTAGAGGTCTCTCACACTTCCTCTCTAGATCACGATGGGGTTGATCTTAGAGAATTGGGTGGTGGGTCTCTTGGGGACCATAAGCCCTTAGTACTAATGCAATTGATCACACTAATTGCATTAGCGATTTACACTTCTACCCATCAAGGAAGTGCTAATCACAAAATTAGGTCTTTGCACATATAAACATAACCACACCATCTCCTTGCATTTTATGCCCATACCCTTTATAAAACCTGATTTGATCACTTCAAAAATGGGCTTTAGATGACAGTCACTTGTTATTTGATTATATCTATATATAAATTTACATATACAAGTCCATATGTTGGATTTTAATCCAACAATCCATTGATACCTCTTGTGTAGAAACCTTTTTTACTAAAATAAAAGATGAGGCTTGGAAGCTCTTTGAAACCTTGAGTGAGAACTCTATCCATTTTTCTATTTCCTATTTGGATAGATCCACCTTTATTTTATAAAGAAAGAGGGAAATAAATGAAGTTGGTGCCTCATAAGACTTCACTTACCGACTTGATCATCTAAATAAAAAATTTGACAAGTTGTTGGATGTGAGCTCTCACCTAATGCACCAAAACTCTTCCAATGCCAAATCTTTAGTAGCGTATTCACTATAATGAAGTACCTACCATGCAATTTCGATTGCCACTTGGAAAATCAATCCTTGTAATTGATTCTGGAACAAGTTGATACAACCCAAGAATCCCCTCACCCTAGAAACAATTCTTATTCCAACACTTGTAATCTAGATTGAAGGAATTATTGTAACTTCTCATGGAAATAACTTGAATCATCCAACACAAAACCAAGACCCCACTACCCTGTCAAAATCAACACTTTTAGAATCCTCAACCAAAAGAGTAGTCATATGGCATGGAAGTGATGAAAGCAATGATTAAGGGCATATGGGAATCAAATCAAATGCTTCTAGAATCACACTTAAAGTCAATAGCTAATTTACAATCTTAACTTGGACACATCATAACCTCAATCAAGAGAAGGGAGGATGGAACACATCCAAGTCAGCCTGAGGAGAATCCTAGAGGGAAAAATGTCGCCTTTAGGGAATATGCTTAAGGCTTAAGTTGTCGTTGTCTTACGAAGTGGAATGGATATTCAAAAGCCTAATCCACCTTGTATCCCAACTAGAAAATGATTAACTAAAAAGGAGAAGGCTAATGTTCTCCAAGTTCAAACAAAAGAATTCCCCTCATCTTATATACCAAAAGTCCCTTTCCCAAAATGACTCAAAGCCCAAACTACCTAGTTCCTTCTTGACAAAGTACAAAGATGAAAGAAATGGAGATATTTAAGCAAGTCCACATCAATTTGTACCTTCTTGACAACCAAAAGAAATTCCTTCCTATATATGCTAAATTAATCAAGGACTTAAGCATGCAAAAGAGAAGATCCAAGAAACAAGTCCCCATAAAGGTTGTCCTCCATGAACCAGTAGGCTCTATTATTCAACATGGGAGTTCTTTAAAACTAAAGGACCCAAGAACTCCATCAATCTCGATTGTAATTGGAATTTATGAATAATTAAGTCTCTCTTTGATTTGGGTTCTAGAATCAACATCATATTGAGCTATGTATAAAATGCTTGGAGGATGAGAGTTAAAACCAAGTCTTTTACATATCAATTTGCTAATCGATCATTAAGGACACCAAAAGGACTATCGGAACATGTCTTAGTGAAGGTGAGGAATTTATTTCCCATCGAATTCCTCCTTGACATAGACCCCTCTAACCAACCTTCTAAACCTTTGATGTAGACACATTTATGTCACATTAACTGTCTATTTATGCGTGTTCTTACATGTATAATTGCATTTAACATTATAAATACTACATAACATGTATCAACATGCATTTACATTAGTTTGTACAAATTATAAGTTAATTTTCCCTTTTTGTGGCTAGGGGATAGGGCGATATCATTTCGAGGCCTCAAATTGAAGATCTAGCCATATAGATCTGATCAGGGAGACAAACGGAGTCCAATGGCTTCGAGATCACCCCGATCGAATTTCCATAGCATTAGATACAGTCTGAGAAAGATCATAGGCCAAGGGTTAAGGTGGTGTAAATCCATACCTCATATGACAAATCCAACTACATGGATGGGTTCGGATTGATGATCACAGCCCATCGGCGCAAAACTTGATTCAATTCAATAACCATGGCACCACCTACAAAGCAAAGAAGATGGACGATCATGATGGCACCATGTGGTGCCATCATGGTTGTCCATCTTCTTTGCTTTGTATGTGGTGCCACATTTATTGGATTGAACTGGTTTTCATGCTGTGGTGCCATCACAATCGCCCAACACCAGCTGCAGCACTCCTCTTCGCTCGCACGATCAATCCAAATCGTTGGATCATTGATCTAATGGCTGAGACATGCCACACTGTTGATAGCGGAAAACTACGCGATCGAAGTTGGATTTGAAAAACTCGTCATTGTAGTTCGATTTGCGAAGCAATTCGTCAACAGATAAAATTTTATCGAAATTTGTAAAGAAATTCCGTGTCAAACACAGGGAGGCTACGTCGATCTAAAATCCGTGATTATACTCTTTTGGTATTTTTTGTTTGAATGCGAGATAATTACAATGGAATTGATATAAACAATATGATAGAGAGAGAACAATCACATGATATAATAATACTATTTTTACAACTAGAAAGTGGGAAATGATTACAGCTAGAAAGCAGGAAATTCTATTCTAGAAAGCAACAAATAGAAGGGAGAGTGATGTTATCCACCTTGATGAATGCTTAGAGGATGAGTCAGACGGAGCGATGTCTGGAAGATGGAGGATGGAGTGGGAAGAAGGAGGACAACGTAGGAAGAAGTGGGAACGAGGTAGCACGTCGTCGTCGTCAAAGGATCCACTTTCGAGACGGGGGCGAGAAAACTTGGATTTGGCTCTAAAGTAGCATCTCGGGTGTGGGACAAGCTTCTCTTGAGCTTTGGAGAGGGAGAGAGGTGAAGGAAGGGAAGAGAATTTCGTAGGGTAGGGGTCTCCTTTTATAGTTGCAAGGATTGGGGCCAATTAAGTCATTACATAGTTAAAACATTAAATAAGGGGGTCTTTAGTGAAGAATTTAAGTGTCACTAAAGACCCCACGTCGCCACAGCTTCGCACGCCCGCCTGCTCGCCTTTTGCGCACTCAATGCTTGCCCATGTCCAAGAAATCTCAACCATCAGATCGCAAGATCGAACGGCTCAGATTACTCCTCACCCACATCAGCTTCGCTTAACCGTGCACTCGTGCGTGTAATGGAGCATTCGGATGCGCATTTGATCGTGCGTGCGCCTGATTGGGCAATTTGGGTCACTCGCAGCTGATTGCACGGTCAAGATAAAACACGTGTGTGCCTCTGACTGTGAATCGAACCCGCGCCTTGTGCTCACGTAAGGGCGCTCGACCGCTGCATTGCCCCCTCCTCTTTGTCGACTTTCCAATCGCGACGCACACGTTCATGGCCATTGGATCAAGATCCAACGGCTCAGATTCGATAGCACGTGCGAGGAGAGAAAGAGAAGGCATGCAAGGATAGAGAGCAGTGGGCTTTAATCTCAGCTATTGGATCAAGATTCAACAGCTAAGATTGATTGATTTGTTGAGGAAAGAAAGGCAGCAGCAGTTCCTTGGGCTGATTGGGCGGCTGGGATGGTGCCACATGGTGCCATCTTGGCCGTCCATCTTCTGTGACTTCCAGAAGGTGCCACGGATATTGGATTGAGCCAATTTTCATGCCATTATGCTGCGATCATCGATCCGAACCCATCCGTGTGGTTGGATTTCTCATCTAAAGTGTGGATTGACACTATCTTGGCCCTTGATCTCTAGGCTTCCTCGAACTATATCTGATGCTACGGATGTCCGATCAGGGCAATCTTAGAGTCGTTGAACTCCCATCGTCGCCTTGATCAAATCCGTACTGTTGGATCTTCCATCCGAAGCCCCGATTAAAATCACCCTGTCCCTAGTCACAAAAGGAGACAATTACTATACAATTTATACAATTTGACCTAAATGCATGATTATGCATGTTATGCAATATTTACAATGCATGATGCTAATATGACACTAAGAACATGCATTAATAGACATTTTTGGCTATTTAGATGTATGCACATCATTCACCTCACACTGAAGACAATGCTTGCACATCCTCAGCCGTTGGATCTTCATCCAATGGCTGAGGGTGCGTGAGCGTTAAAAACAGAACGTGACAAAGAAGGGGTGGGAGCGTAGCGATCAAGTGACATCCATGAGAGATGAGTGCCCAGGTTAGACTCTTCGCTTGCCTCAAATTCGCAGCGCAGGCAGGTGAGACTAAAATTCGATCGCTCAATCGCGATCGAGAGGCAGCAAAGGTTGTTACGTGGCGTGCTGGATGGAGGCGAGGCTGCATGCCCGATCTAATGCCAAATCGCATGCCTAATTTGACATGATGAGGCACGTGGGTAAGCGCGATCGTTAGCTCTCGATCTTCATTTGATGGCGGGAAGAGAGGTTATGTCGCCTCTAAACTGTTGAAGGCGAAGTAGCATCAGCGCTATCTTAGCCTTCTGATCTTGATCGGAGGGTTGAGATCAACCGAAGAGCTTAACATGAGAAGATGAGGCGATGATGATGCGGCCGCATGAGAGCCATTGGATGCAGACATCAGAGGTGAATCTTCATTGATGCTTATCTACAGTGATGTGCGCATGTGTCAATAAAGGCCCTTCATTTAATTTTAAAGTTTTTAAAGGACCTTTTTGCCCTTGTACCTCAACTATATAGAGGACCCTATGCCCCTCATATTCGTCATCCCTTCTCTTCTTCTCTCACCCCCTCTAAAGCTGTACGAGTTGGTCCCATACCCGGGATGTTCCATTAGAGCTAGAGAAAAATAATTTTCCATGTTGTCACCCCTTCATGGAGCATCGCACAGTTTTCCTCTCACTGCCATTTGGGAAGCAGATTTTGCTGTGATGCCACCCTATTCCATCCTCCATCCTCTAGCTTTGTTTTCCTTCGTCCAGCATCTCATCCCCATCGTCCAGGCGCTCCGTCAATGCAGCTCGTCCACCAAGCAGCCGTCAAGGAGAATAACTTCTTACCCCATTCTCTTTTTATCTCTTTCTAGTGTAGATTTCCAGCTTTCTAGTTATAGAAATTAGTTGTAATGAACATATGATTATCAAATATTGGTTCCCTTTCTCTCTTTTCTCTGTATTATTCTCTCTCTCTTTGTAGTATTCTTTCTCTTTTTTCTATTGTTTATTCTTTAAGTAGAATAGATAGTGTAGAATAATTTCAACTAGCTAATCTAGTTTGTGACAATAATTATAAATGCAGTTTTTGATCAAATGTTTGTCTCCCTATGTTCGAACCAGGACTCACCATAGTTTCAGTTATAAATTTTACTTGATAGCAGATTTTTACGCTACTACAACAACGGTTTTCAAACTCAAACTTTACGCATATAAAATTCCGTTCATCAACCTTCCATTATTTTAGGAAGACCATTTTGGAGTTATGGTCATAGGATTTAGAAATCAAAAATTCAGATTGAATATTTTTAAGGCATTTTGAAAACCCAATCAAGAAGATTATTTCCTTGTTAACATTAATATAGGAGTAAATGAGGAGTCATCCACTTTGAGGATGTAGTCTCTGTAGAACAGTTAGAGCTCCTAAGTGCCCTAAGCTCTACTTATGACCTCCAACATGCTACCTCAGTCATTTGTCTCCATTATTGTGCCTGAAGTATCGCCAATCTCACTAGTGGCTTTCTACTAAGTGCATCAGCTACCACATTGCCCTTTCCTAGTATCTAAGGATAGTTAGTGTTCCCAAATGCTTGATAGTTTCTTGTGGTCTCTATAATACTACTTTTATTATATGGTTCCACCATTGTGCATGAAGCGCTAATAATCTCTCTTACAGTTTCCTACTAAGTGTGTTGGCAACTATGTTACCCTCCCTAGGGTGATAAATAATTGAGCAATCATAGTCCTTCAGAAGCTCAATCTAGCAATGCTACGTTAGATTTTTCTTCTTATGATCAAATAAATACTTCAAAATCATGTGATTAGTGTGGATCTCTAAGGTCTAACCATATAAATAGTGCCTCTAAATCATCAAGGCAAAGACTATAGTCATTTCAATTGCCATGAAGCATAGGCAACTACATGTCCATGAGACCTCAACATGAAACCTAAACCCCAGTGAAATACAGCTCAATACATTATATATCCATTGTCACTACTAGGAATTGTGAGTAGAGGAGTCATCATCAACTTCTCCTTGAGCTTTTAAAAGTAGGTCCCACAATCATCGGTCGATATGAAGGCTTCACCCTTTCGTGTTTGCTATGTTAATGGGAGAGGAATCTACGAGAATCCTCAAATAAACCACTTGTAATATTTGGCAAGTCCCAAGAAGCTGCGTGTTATGCCCCAAAACTCTAAATCTTGTTAGACTCGTGTTTAAGGGTTGTTTAAGTATCCTAATTACAAATCCAATTTCTTAAGCTTAAGTTCCAAAAAAATAGGTATGGAAATAACAATTATCTAGAGAAGTCAAGAAACTATATTCCCAAAAAAGGCAAAATAAATATTATTCAAGAATTCCAAATTCGATACATTTCTTAAACTTAAATCGTATGACTTTAAAATGCTAGCTTTTCACACTTGCTTCACCTTGACTCTACAAGAACTCAATAGTCAACATCTTCACCTGAAAGTAGGTCATAAAGCAGGGATGAATTAAGCAGCTTAATAAGGATATAATTCTACTATTTTTTTTCAAAAGGCAAGATAGTGTTAGGGTCCAGTTTAGTTTCTATATATACCCTCGTGGTATTAACCCCTATATGTTTGATTGCTATAACTATCATTATTCACTCTAATTATCAATATCCACAATCAAGCCTTTTATTATCTTTATGTTCTTTTCTCTCTTATAGTTGACACCCAAGTAATCATTCCCTAGGTTTAAGGTGATCTAATTAGATCCTTTTATTGTTAATTTGATTAAAAATATTTTTGATAATGATAAATAATTGCTTTATGTAAGAACTAACAGATATTACAGAAGTCTGTGACAACTAAGGATAAGGATTTTGTGAAAGTTAAGGGTGGATCAAGCAAAAGAAGAGGATTTTCTAGTTTTAGTCTCAGTTTATGTATTTGTTGTTTTTTTATTCTTTAGAATGTAAAACTTTAGAATTTAAAAAAGCCTTTATCTCATCAAATTTCTAGAGGCTCCTGATAATCATCCTTATCTTACAATGTTAAATTTTTCATTCAGAGAAAAATTGAGACATCTGATTCACCTTTTCTAGACGTCTAATTTCTCTCTTGAGACGTCTAAAACCTATTCCAGTAGCTGATCCTTCTATCTCCTTGATTCAGATGTTTGTTCTTGTCTTGAGACATCTGATAGATCATTTTCAAATGCCTCTTTGGTCTTCTAAGCTTCTTTCTCTCTCTCTCTCTCTCTCATATTCTTTTAATGGTTTGATTATCTCTTGATTTTTAGACGTCTATCTATGCTCAATAACTCCTTAACATTCATTTTTCGATGTTCAAATCATTTGACCAATAATTAATATTTCTGTTACTCATTTTAAATTGAGCATGGCTTTCAATCATACATCAGTTACTATTTTCAGACATCTTACATTATTTTTTAGGACGTATGATATTTTGATCAGACAACCTTATTCTCACTTTTAAATATCCAGTAATGTTCATTTTAAGACTGAGGCTCTTTCAGATGTCTTCTTTTCAATTTAGACATCTGATTAATACTTTGAGATGTCTTAATATTATTTTTAGACGTCTCCTCTTAATTTAAATCTTGATGTTAGTTTCTAGCATTATGATCCAAGAATTTCTAACGCCTGACTAGATGTTGGGGCACCTGATATTAGTGTTTTAGACATCTAACCTTTTGTTAAGATGTCAGAACTTTCTTTTTCAGACGTCTATCTTGTGTTTTCAGATTTCTGGTTCAGTCAACCTACACTTAATTGTTGAGTATTTGTTTAACCTTGATTAATTCGTTCAAATTCAAATTTGAATGAATCCTATTGCCTAAATCTGATCTCCTACACCTATAAATAGCCTCCTAAGGTGGCCTTTAGCACACACACCAAGCAAAGCAATCTTCTTATACTAAAAATCTCTTATTCCCTTACTTGTGCTCTCTAGTGCTCTTATGTTCTTGAAATTCCTTTGAAAGCAATCTCACTCCCTCTCTAAATTTTTGTATCTCCATAAGTTTGAAAGGGCATATTCTAAGTCTCTTTATATTCTTTATTTTGAAAGGCTCATAGGATTATTCTTTATATTATTTTTAGTAGTTTCTTTGGGTGCCCGAGTTGTGAGTTTTCTGTTTCCTCTTAGTAGAGGAGCAAAACTCTTCTTGGGGTTTGTCTTGGAAGAGGGGTATAGCAATATCATTTTGTTGATAGTGATTCCTACATGGGTAGGGGCAAAATCTTAGATTGAGAGATCTAGGTAGAGGTTTTTACCACAAGGGTTTCCTCTCTAAATCCTTGTATTATTTTGTACGATTGATTATATTGTTGAGATAGATTTATTTGATTTTTTTAAGCACAATTCAACCCCCTTTCTTGTTCCACTAATAATTGGTATCAGAGCCTTGTTTTTCTCTTGCGTGTAGGTGTTGAAACCTTTTCAAGAGTGATCAATGGCATCATCAAGGGTGGTACCTACCAATGGCAACAATGGATGTTCGACCATGAGGCCTCCTTAGTTCGATGGTACGAGTTGTTCGTATTGGAAGAAAAGCATGGAAGTGTTCCTTCAATCTAGAGATTATTCGCTTTGGAAAATGGTGGAAACACCATAATTTGTAAAGTGGAAAAAACTAAAAAATGGAGTTTTGACGGAGGACAACAAGAAGAAGCTCTCCCTTAATTTCAAGGCTATGAATTCCTTGTATTGTGCACTGAGTCCCAATGAGTTTATCGAATCTCTCAATGCACAACTACAAATGAGATCTGGAAAACTCTCGAGGTTTCTTATGAAGGAACAAATAAGGTAAAGAATTCAAAAGTTGTTATGCTAACCCAAGATTTTGAAAATTTTGAAATATAGGAAAATGAAAGCATAAAGGACATGTACTCCCGATTTACTTTCATCTTCAACAACTTGAAAGCATTGGGAGAAACATTCATCAAATGTGAGCTTCAAGGTAAGATTTTACATTCTTTAACTAACATTTTTGAGCCTAGAGTCACAATGATAGAAGAAGCAAATTAATTAAGTTGAGAACTTGGACATGGATCAACTTCTCGGGAATCTCATGGCATATGAGACAAAGCTTAACCAAAAGAAGGGAGTCAATGAAGGGAAGAAAAAACAACTAGCTTTTAGAACAATTTCAAATTCAGAGGATAGCGACAAAGAGGATGATGAATAAATCGCCTTGCTTACTCGTAAGTTTAGAAAATTTTTAAAGAATAACAAAAATTTTAGGATGAAAGGAGCAACAGAGGATACAAAAGGAGAACCAATGATTTGCTACCAATGCAAAAATAAGGAACATATTTGAAAGAATTGTCCACTTCTTAAGAAGCATAGTGAAAGGAGTAAAAAGAAACAAGAGGACACAAAGAAGTCGTTTAACAAATCCAAGAAGAGAAAAACAATGCAAGCAACATGGGATGACTTAGATTCAAGCGAAAGTGAATTTGGAAGTGATTCAAATGAGAAGGAAGCTTCATGCCTTGTACTTATGGCAATTGAAGATTAGGTGAATAATCTATCATTAGAAGATCTTGTAGAAGGTTTGGATGATCTCTATAGCACTTGTAAGAAAATAAATAGAACAAAGGAGCTCAAAGAAAAGTATCCAGATCTTCAAAATGAGAAAGACAAGATTTTGCAAGAAAAAGATTTTCTTAATGATGAAACTAAGCTCTTGAAAACAAAAATAACAAACCTTGAGACTGATGTTCAAGTTCTTAAAGATATTTCAGAAAATTAGTAAAAAATCTTGCTAAGTTTACCAAGGGAAAGCAGAGTCTAGATAAACTCTTAGCATCACAAAAATCTTCCTCTTACAAATATGGTCTTGGTTATTCTTAGGAAGCTAGCTCATCAAAAACCAATCAAACTAGTTTTATATCTAGTCAAAAGGAAGAAATGAAGTTTTCATACTCAGCTATGAAAATAAATAATGATCCCTAAGGACCCAAGAAAATGTTGGTACTGAAAAAACTTGTTCAATCTTGTTTTGTAGGTCAAGAAGAACTAGATTTGTCAAGATACATCTTTAAGAGAAATAAAGTTGAATTACATGCCTTTAGGAAGATAGGAGATCAACAAAGATGATCAAGTCAACGACAATCATCTTTTGTAGGACAAAGCCAAAGGTACTTGGATCATGGGCAATGGATGTTCCAAGCATATGACTGGCGACAAGGAGCTCTTTACGGAAATCAAGTACAAGGAAGGTGTATCGGTTACTGATAAAGTCATTTTTGGTGTGAAAATTAATTAGAAATAAGTTTGCGTTGTAGTATAGTGCACCAAAATAGCCCTATCAAAAATAAATTTTAACAAAACTCAAATTGGAGTCCCGATCGAACTCAGGGAGGCTAATGCATTTTTAATTCAATTTTGACTAAAAAAATACACGTTGTTTGTGATTAATTAACCTAAACTAACCTAAATCTAACCTAAAGACTAAACCTAGATCTAAACCTAACCTAAATCAACCTTGCACCTTGGTATGAAGTTCTTGCATAGAAACCTCACTTGTAGCATTGTTCTCGCACGTAACAAAAGTGTGAGTAAAAAAAATATAGAATGTAAAGGTGTGTTGCTCCCTTTATAGTATGAACACTCCCAAGTGAATTAAGAAACACATTCGTGTCATTTATGTGAATCAGGGTTGCCATATACTTTTTTTATTTTTTATTTTGTGATTTTTTTGTGTTTATTTGCTTTTGGAAAACAAGTACACCTAATGTAAGCGACGAAAACCTAATCTACATGGAGTCCAACGATCATGGTGTGGTAGGTGATTTGATGGGATCGTTAGTGCATAAGATGGGTGAGGTGTGGGTCGGGGGTAGGAGAAAAGCATGTGGTGGTCATGATTATTAGTGTAATAATGAAGATGACGATTAGCATCTTTTTGTGATTTTTCCTTTTGCGAATATTTTTTTATTTTTATTTTTTGAAAACCAACTATGAATCTACCTAAACCTAACTATGCAAACAAAGCGAAACCCTAGTCTACTTTGGCGTTCGGCGTGTGAATGAGGTGGTGGAAGTGGATGGCCACCCACCCCTGGTGGTGGTGGTGCCGTGTGATGGTGATGGTGGTGAAAAATAGTGATAATAAGAATGACGATGAAGAGGATTTTTAGATCAATTTATGCACAACATTTTATTCAAAATAATTCACTTGATTACATCAAAAGTAAGATGAGCATATCAATGTATCACAACAAAGATAGAAGAAAGCTTGAAAAAAAACATAAAAACTATCTATCAGAAATCCATCCTGCCAACAATTTTCGTGAGAGCCGTCAATTGCTAGAGGGCAGTGGTGGCTATACCTGACCATCAGGGTCATCTACACGCCACTGAAAGAGAGAGCACCCAAGTTATGGAGGAGCAAGGGCGTGACATAGAGGAGAAGAGAGACCTACGCACAAAAACAAAGAAGTGATGCAGGATGACCCTATGTGGAAGATGAGTAGGAGGGTAGTGGTGGTGCTCCAATGGGGAGGTGGTGTGAAAATACACGATTTTGTAAAAAGCAAGTTTTGTCGTTAATCTTTGCAATCAACTCTTAAAATTTATATTCCTAGATAGGATGAGTATCTAGGGTCATCCAAGGAGACCAATTTGTCACTACAACATACTCAACTTTTGCCGTCAATTTCCCATATAACTAATACCATTAAGCGACGTTGTTATTAGCATTGCTATTTCATTTTCCCGTTAGTTAGAGGGCACATCCAACGTCAAAATATTGTTCGACCACCAGACGAAATGGATATTTTGACATCGTTTTAAAACTAATGGAAATTATATTTGCCGTTGCTTATAAAATAACCGACGAAAATTATGTCACTTTTTCCTGCTTTTACGCGTCCTTTCCTAAGTTTCACCATCACTTATATAAGCGACGGCAAAAAACTTTTTGCTATCCCTTGTCATTATTAGCAATAGCATATAAGGCTCTAGAGATGCCCTCCTCATTTTTGCTGTCGCTTATATGAATAACGAAGATATATAAGCGACAACAAAACACTTTTTGTTGTCACTTATCCTTATAAGTAATGGCATAAAAGAGGAGGTGTGGTTCTCTGGAACCTTATATGCAGTCACTTCTTACATGAAGTGATGGCAAAATGTTTTTTGTCGTTGCAAATGTATGGGTTTTTTTTTAAAAAAAAATTCAAAATGATGGGAACTGTCTACTAAACCTACTTAAAAGACTTACTTTTATACAAAAATAACTAATGAAAATGAGAAGTTTATATTTCATAAATATAAAGTCTAGTACATAAAAAGTTTGAAAATGAAATATTTACATAAAAAGGGTAACATAAGAAACATAACAAAAGAAAATGGATAAAAATCAAAATGCTGATGCCTCGTTGCCACCAGCTCCACCTGCATAGCCCATGTCATCGTCATCGTCTTGTCTGTAGATGCTAGGATCTGATGAAGGCGGATGCTTTAATCGTCACTTCTTGAGAAGAATGGATAGAAGGGTCTGAAGTTTCTCATCCATGGCATTCATCTTTTTACCCCTCTTTCCCTCTCTCTTCTGCCTCTCCTCCTCTCGTCTTTGTAGTGTGTCGATCTTTTGATATAGTTGATCGACAACACTAGATGAGACGACACCTTTTCTCCCATACCAACTGGACAACGTGTGTGCCCTCCCCACACTACGAACAAAATCGCCGTGGTCTGATGGCATCACTCTCCTAAATGCCTTCTCTAGATCTAAAGGCTATTGGATGCTGTTGAAGGTCTTGCCAGTGGGGGGATGTACTAAGTGTACCATTTGCTCCTAAATGTATTAAAAAATATTATTATAATATATATACAATGTTATAAATTTTTTGAGTTTAGGAAACTTACGTGTCTCTCCTAGTATGATTCATGAATCCACTTACGAGCACCCTCAGCTGTGGGTCACTACAAGAAAATGCACTATTGGCAATGGTTATTTCACGACGATTGTGAAACTATCTCTAATAGTTGATACATAGCGACGATTATGTATTGCAATGTTGCTAATTAGAGTTGGGAGGGCACGTGGCAAATTTGTTAGAAATCTCATGACGGTTAAGGGTTAACCGTTGCCAATGTGCTCTCCTGCCCTCCACCAGCTTATTTGTGCGTGGTGGGATAAGGACATTTGGCGATGGTTATTATGATAACTGTCGCTAATACTCAAATGGAGATAGTGTTGCATGAACCATTGCTACTTGAGGTATTGTCTCGAAAGAGAGCGAAATTTTTGTTTGGCGCACGTGCACAAAAGGCAATGTATTTGCAATAGTTAATTGGTGAACCGTCGCAAACCATCAAAAATATCTTCTTCTACGTCTTAAGATAAAGTAGCCATTTGTGATGGTTGATCATTTGATTGTCTCAAATTGGCGATGGTGGACTGGATAAACCATTGCCAAGTTTTACTATAATTCCTCCCCTATCGCCCTCCCTCCCTCTCCCCCCGAAATCATTTCCTCTACTCTCCTCCCCACGAGCCCTCTGCAACCCAAGCTCCCTCCCACTGATGAGACCTAAGCTCCCTTCCACGCCATCCTCTCCTGCGACCCAAGCTCCCTTCCACACCGTCGCCTCTCCTTCCCTCAGGTGAGAAGCCTGAGCTCCCCTTCCTCAGTTGCCCCACGACCTCACCCTTGTGGCCCACCGACTCCCCTTTGCCCACGCGAGATCCCCTGCGCCACCCGCCCCCTCCGCCTTTGCTCCCACCCACCCCTACAGCCCCCTCAGCCTCGGGCCCGCTCCTGCCATCCCCCTCGGCCCCCCGCATCACCCGCCCCCTCTACCCCCACCACCACGGCCCCCTCTACCCCTCAGCCTAGCCCCACCCCCCTTCGACCCTACTCCCACCCACCCTCGCAGCACCCTCCGCCCCTGGCCTGGCCTTGCCCCCCTCCCCCACACCGCTTGCCATCCCCTCCTCCTCCAATCCTCACAATCACCCTAAACTTTGATATTTTATTTGTTATCAATTTTTATTTAATTAGTTTGTTAATTTCTTATTACAATTTGATATTTATTATTTTGATTTGTATAATTTGATTTAGGTTATGCTCATCGTTAGACACGTTTTCACTAATTCACGTGTTTCGTCAAGGTATGAATGTGTGATTTACTACATTAATGAATTATGAATGTTCATGAATGTGCGGTGTACCCACTTAATTTTGTAAGTTATGTTGTGCATGTGAATGAATGTGGGGTGTACCCACTTAATTCTGTTTAATATGTTGTGTATATGATTGAATGTGGGGAGTACCCACATGATTTCTTTACTTGCATTTGTCTGAATGAATATGACAGTTGTGAATGTTTAATTTTGTATGTTTATTACGGGAAGAAGTTTATATTGTAGGGGAAGTTCTGTCAAAAATTTTAATAATTGAAGAAGTTAAGAGAAAGAAAAAAGAGTGACAGAGAGTACAAGAGATGTGAAGAAATTAGATAGGATAAGTTTAGATAAAGAAGAATGGGAAGATGTGAAGAAAGTAGAAAAGGAGAGGAGAGTAGAGGAGGGAAGAGGATGGGAAGGATAAGGAGAAGAGAGGAGAAAAAAAGAGGTGAGGCAGGGAGGGGTATAGGAGGGAAAGGAGAGGAGAGAAAGGGAGGTAAGGAGGTATGGTGTAGGAGGGAAGGGAGAGGAGAGAAAGGAAGCGAGATAGGGTACTTTAGAGTATATTTATTTTATATGTATAACTTATTTTTTTTACTGTAAATTGTATGATTTTAATAAAGTTATGCGAACACTTGCATAAATCTAGACACACTTGAGGCCAAACAATGGGTATTCTAACCCCTAGGTTATAGGTTTTGGGAGGGGGTAATCGTGTCAAAATACCTATCCGTCAACACTTATGATCATGTTATACGAACAATGCAGAGTGTGTGTATACCTTACTTACATGCATGAAGTTTTGTCTTTATAGCATGCCATAAGAGTTGTCCTTTGTTCAGAGAAGCTTTGAACAAAGGGGAGTCCATGAAGATTTGATCACAACTTAGGATTGTTACATGGAACTGATGTCTGGAGGAATCTCAGCAGTTTCTTTTCACTCTTCTCCAGTATACTTACTGATCTTATCTATGTTCCTAAAGCACCCTTAAATGGGAGTTATTGGGAATGTAGTTCAGGTTAGTCATAGGGGGTATACTGGAGAAGTGCGAGGAGATGCTGCCGAAATTTCTCCAGACACCGATTACATGTAACAAGTAACGTTGTGATCAAATCTTCAAGGATGGGTTATTAAAGTAAAAATCATAATAAAAATACAAATATAATATAACATGTCAATGTTTACTCATAATTAGTGGGTGAATTAGGTACATGTAAGAGTAGCTTTTCTTCTTCTAAATGTTTATAGATATAATATGACATTAACTTGAGACCTATATCTATTAATAATTATTTAGGTCATTATAGACAAGTCTTGGATTAGTTTGAGAAATTCAAATTACATTCGATATAAGAATGGAATGAGGGAGTTCTTGGATTGGACTTTTCATGATGATAGAAATCATTCAGATGAGGGAAACTTCTATAGTTGATTTTCTGTCCTTGTCGAAGGTGCTTAAGTGAAGTACATGATCGTAACGCTGTGTTAGAGCACGTGATCTTTAATGGTTTGTGGCAGCATTACACCAAGTAGATTGCTCATGGAGAATTCATTGTAGAAACTTATGAAACTAATTCAATGAATGTTGAAAAGGAGCCTACTGGAAATATTGAAGGTGATGGGATTATCGAGATGCTGGATGAATTTAGAGTAGCAGATAACATTGTAGACGATAATGACACATTACGAAGTTGTAACAACTTTTATGATGCTATTAAGGCAACAGATGAACCGATTGCTCCTGGAGTGAGCTCTATGTCAATGTTGACCTTTCTATTGAAATTATTTCGGATGAAGTTATCAATAGAGCCACATCTAAGTTATTGTATGAGGTACTTGAATTTATCAAAGAGCTCCTATTTAACTTTAAAGGTTATCCAGAGTTGTGGTATGATGTGAAGAAATAGATTAGGGTACTAGGCTTGAATTGCGAAAAGATTGACGCTTGTTCGAATGATTGCGTATTATTCAGAAGTGAATATGTTGGTCTTGATACTTGTCCGGAATGTGGTGCATCGAGATATAAGGTTGGAAAATCTGGGAATCAACATGGCAAGAAACAGGTAGAGAAGATCCTACGATACTTTCCATTGATTCCTAGGCTCCAACGCCTATTTATATCAAGTAAGACTGTGAAATTGATGGAATGGCATGAGCAGAACAAATCACAAGATGGCCTCATTCGTTACCCCATAGATTCTGATGAGTGGATAAAATTTGATAACAGACATGTATCATTCGCGCAGGAATCGCGTAATGTAAGATTGGGTCTTGCAAGCGACGAATTTAATCCATTTAAGAATATATATCTGTCATATTCAATATGGCCAGTGGTGATGGTAACTTACAACATACCTGATTGAGAGATTTTCGCTTAGAGAAATAAATGTATCAGAAAAATATGTCGTCACAGTAAAGTCACATGGTGGAAAATCCCAAACAAAAATATTTCAATAAAACTAACCATGAAGAGCTAAGTCGTATCTACAGGAAGGAATAGATTAATAAATTCACAAATAATTTTGCCTTGTATTCGTCCAATTGAGTGCGAGATTCGTGCTCAAATTTGATGTGAAATGCAGCAAAAAGAAGGCACAATAATTTAAGACTGTAAGGTTATGTGTATAATTTTTTTCCAATAAAATATTCAGTAAAGATGTGATCAGAATTTCACATAATTTCCAGTTGTATACGTGCTAGCAAGGAATTATTCAAATCCGAATCCAAATCCAATATGAACCGATGCACAAAACATAAGTCAAGCCAATTCAAGAAAATGTAAGTTCATTGTTGCAATTTACCCTAATATATTTAATGCATCAAATAAATGAATAGTGATTGGCAATGGCATTTTTGGTAAATAGAAATTAAACCCAAAAAAGGGGATTCCTTCCCCTTGTGCGTGCGTGAAGGGGGGAGCAACGGCGGAGGCCGAGGAGCTCGAGGAAGGTTGAGGCGGACGAGAGCTACATGGGGGCGATGATGGCACGTCGAACGGCGACCGGAGCTCTCACTGGCAAGGAGGAGGGCCAGCAGTGATGGCAGCTACTTGCCAGTGCACGCAGGCTATCATGGGCGGTTCTGAGGGCGTGGTCATGCTCGAAAGGATGTGGCGAGTTTGTTGGAGTCAACGGCGTAGCGAACGGAGGTCCGTGGCGATGGCTGCATTTTTGGGTGGTTTGGGTTCCCCCTCTCTATTTGTTGACGGAGAAGAAGAAGAAGAAGAAGCGGATGAGGGGTGACTGACCCTTGGTAGAGACGGAGGACGAGTTCGCATGTGCATGCAAGGAGGATGCGTTGAGGCTGAGGGTGCAACGACCGTAGGTGCACAAGGGGATGTGCTACTGCATGTCCGTGAGGGCGGTGCTTGGCATTTCCATGGGCATGAACGCATGCAATGGGGAAAGAGGGCTAGTGGATGTCGGTGGTTGGTACGCTCGGTGAGGGGCATGTATGGTGGGTGCGAGGTCGATGGGTGAAGGGTGTTGACGGTGATGATTGATGACTAGGGGGAAGGAAGTGCATGCTATCACTGTGCACAGGAGGTCGACGGCAGGTGAAGGCAGAGTAGGCTCAGATCATGGTGCATGCCATGGACACAGTGTATGCACGAAGAGCATGGTGGAGCACGTTGAAGAGGAAGAAGATGATCCTCCTTTCTTTTATAAACAACAACATGTCTGTTTGTTTCCTTGGCCGAAAGCTTCTCCAACCACTCGCAAAGATTGCGAGTGGTTGGAACAGAAGGATAAGTGTTGCACGGTTCCCATCAGAGTCTAACATTATCTTTAGATGTCTTAAAAAAATGTAGACTCAGGAGTTTGTAGTGGCCATTCCCAGTCGTCCATACTGATCTTTGGACGTCATATAGGCGTAGAAATGGACGTCTGACTCTTACACCTAGCCTGCATTCATCAAATAAATTATATTATCATATCATATGTTATTAAATGAAAAATTGGTGTATAAGATTATATGCAGACTAAGGTGAATTCCCATTTAACTCCTAATCAATTAATTAAGAATAACTAATTAAAGAGTACTTAGGCCAAATAATGGTCCATGAAAGTGGACTTATCACTACCTCGGTTGTGTATGCGATCGTCGTTTATGATGCTGACATTGTTGATTGTAGGCCAAAGCAACCAGAAAATGCTATAGATATATACTTGCAACTATTGGTGGATGAATTGAAACTATTGTGGGATAATGCATTCAGACATAGGATGCAGGAAAAAAAGAATTCTTTATGATACGTGCTACATTACTGTGGACTATCAATGACTTTCCAGCATATGCAAATCTATCTGGATGGAGTACAAAAGGAAATTGGCATGTCCAATTTGTATGGATGACACACATCATCTCTGATTGCTTAAAAGCAGCAAGTTGTGTTACTTGGGTCAATGCAGATTCCTTCCGATTGACCACAGATGGCAAACAACACAGTTCAAAGATAGATTTGATGGCAAATCTTATCGATATTCCTCTAGGAATCCAAGAAGTTAACCATAGATTCTATTATGTTGTCTGGAGTAACGATAATACAGAAATTGCAAGAACTTGGAAACATAAGATTGGGACGTCCTTTTAAAAGAGACCTTGCTGCATTAAAGCATTCAAGTTTTAAGAGGAAAAGCATTTTCTTCATGCAAATCTCATATTGGAAAGATTTGACAGTTTGGCACAACTTGGATGTGATGCACATAGAGAAAAATGTCATGGACATTATGTTGGATGTCCTAAATTTAACAGATAGTCCAAAAGACAATAAAAATAAGAAAAGACATGGTGATTTTGGGCACTCATCCAGAGCTACATACGATAGAGAAGGATGATGGCAGTGTTGAATTCCTAGATGCTATATACAACTTAAAGAATGAACAGATTCAAAAGATATTCTCTTTTTTGGAGGAGACACGGGTGCTGGATGGCTACTCATCACAGTTGTCGCACTATGTTAATGAATCTTGAAAATAAATTAGTGGGTTAAAATGTCATGACTCACATGTTTATACGCAAGTGTTTTTCTCATTGGCCATACGTCGAGTCTTACCTGATACCGTTGTAGATGTTTTATAGACATGAGTCAATATTTCAGAGCTATTTGTTCAAATACTTTAGATGTTGAAATGCTACGCTACTGGGAGAAACAAGTTGTCATCACATTGTGTAAAATAAAATAGATTTTTCCCCCAACCTTTTTCTGACATAATAGTGCATTTAGCAATACATTTGGTAAATGAAGCAAGGATTGTAGGGCCAGTTCAATACAGCTGGATGCATCCTATAGAGAGGTATTTGAAAAAATTGAAAGATTACATGTTAAATAGAGCTAAGTTGGAAGGGTTAATTGTCGAGGGATATTTAGTTGAGGAATCCATGAACTTCTGTAGCATTTATCTGGGTGAGACAGATCATGAATTTAATCATTTCAAGAGAAATTATGATGGGGGATACAATGAACATGACGAAGATTGTCTTTCTATTTTTGAAATTCCAGGAAGGTCGATTCTACACACAAAATTTATTAGGATTCCAGAAGTAGATCAGTAATTGGCACACTTGTATATATTAAAGCAACTTCCTGAAATCGACCCTTTCTATGATGAATTTAAACAATCGTTACATCTAAATGCATGCAATCTACTCTTTCCTAAGTGGTTTAAGCAGCGTGTTGCTAAAATGAAAGAAAATAACGATTCGTGGTGGGTGGAAGATTTTGACATAATATCCGATCGTCCGTTGAGTTATAGACATTACCATTTGGGTACATCATAAATGGCTTCGGATATAGAATCAAATTTGTTGATGGTGTAAAGGCTACATAGCAAGTTGGCATTGTTGTTTCTTGCAAATTAGCCGGCGGGTGTGATGGTTATTATGGACAGATTGATGAAATTCTTGAGATTAGCTTCAAATATGATCGTAGACTTATCCTCTTCAAGTGTGAATGGTTTCATGTTTTCAAGGAAGGCGTCGGGTTTAAGGTTGATAAGAAACACAAGTATATAACTTTGAATAATAACTGTCGAAATCTTCAAAACACTAAACCATTCACTTTAGCCTGTCAAGTCTCTCAAGTCTTCTACATGATTGATAATAGCAAAAGTGGATGGGTAATTCCCGTTAGAACAATGCCACGTAGTTATTACAATTCTCAAAAGGAAGGGGAACCTGAATTAGAACTTAAAGTATATCAAGAACTTCAACAACCAGATTTAGATCCAAATACAACAAACATTGATATATAAGGTATAATTTACAAACCTTTTTTTATAATATAAATTTACTCATAAAGCATTGTTATATTGATATGGTAATTTGTTTACTCTTATTATAGGTTGTTGACACAGTTCTATTAATTTTTTACTTCTACACGGCCAGTATTGTTTAAGAGTAACATTATTGATTACTTTAAGTTATATGCATGTTTTTCATATGAATTATATATTTATGTGTTTTTTTGCACTATTTTTTTTTTTTTGCATTGTGTAGATGGTGAAACTAAAAAAGTGGGCTTCTCGTCAGAGGAGTCCTGACACCACCCCTGATACCTAGGACTCCCGTACCACACGGCCTCCTTCCATGCAGTCGCCTACCACATAGCCTCCTTCCACGTAGCCACCTACCACACTGCCTCCTTCCACGTAGCCACCTACCACACAGCCTCCCCGCACCCAGACCTTCCCTACCCAGCCTACTCCCCCTGGACCCTTATACTCTTGACACCGATACATATTTAGTACCCACTCCCAATTTCATCCCCCCCCAGTACACACACATATATTCATCCTGGTGCACTTGCACAGTCCCTTTTTATAGGGATTGGAAGAAGCCAGTCATCCCTGAGTTTGTGACGTTACCTGAGCCTGAGGATGAAGTTGACAGTCATGACCTTGACTAGGACGAGGGGAACAGGGATGACATACAGAACCTTGAGGATGAGGAGGGCAACGAGGGGGAGGGGGATGAGCAGGGGAACGAGGGGGACAAGGGGAGGTACGAGAGGGATGTTGATGTTAGGCACCCTGAGGCCAACATAAACCCTGATCAGGCAGGGCCCAGTACTACTGGTGAGTAAATTTTTATTTTCTATATTTTAAAAGTTTTTAAATTTTGTATTTACTCTTCATTCATAATATTATTGTTATTAATTTCAGTGAAGGAGAAAGGAAGAGGCCTAACAAGAAGTAAGGACTTGAAGGCTATACCAGAGGGCACGAGGGTAAAGGTGAAGATCACCCTTGGTGGGGAAGATCCCAACTACCCTCCTTTTAGTAGTAGGCTCTCCAAGGTTGTGAAGAGCATTATCCCCCTCTCTTGTTTTAATTGGCAAATTGTCTCAAAGGAACTCAAGAGGGAAATCATTCGCCACTTAGAGGTAATTAGTATATATTGAGGTTTATATATGTTTCTTTTAATGTGATTTTATGTATATAAATGTTTAATTTATAAGCGATCTTCGATTGGGGGGACAATCCTAATGTCCCTAGGTATATCCTTAATCATGTGGCAAGGCATCATCGAGAATGGAGACTTAAAATGAAAAGAGCAGTAACACCAATTTTTTTTAATTCCTCTCAAGTTTACATTTTAATTATATAATTTATTTTCTTTGTTATTTAGTATTTTGCGAATAGGTCATATGAGGAGGCCTTGAGGAATGTACCTCCTTCCATACTGCTAGAGGTATGGAAGGATTGTTGTTAGCATTGGAGTAAGCCTGAGACGGAGGTAGTTAAATAATTGTTATGCATTAAAATTTAATTATTGTTAATTTGTTTACTAATAAAAATATATGTGTATATTTTCTACAGGATCAGGCGGAGAAGAACAAGGTCAATAGAGCCAAAGCTCCACTGCAGACTCATGTCTTGGGTCGGATGAGTATTGATAAGCTCAAGACAAGATATGTAAGTACATTTCCTTTTTATTGATATTTATAATTAACATATAACTTTAAGTATCTTTTATATTTATTTAATTTTAGGCAAGTACACATGACGGTGCACAATTGGATCGTCTTGAAATATATGAGATCACTCATAGTAAGGTTAAGGACGGTGAGTGCAAATGGATTCACGAGACCTACCGAGCCAAGCCTGTAAGTTATTTTATTTTAAATTATTTAAATTTAACTTTCATTTAAGTCGAACATATTACTTAGATAAAAATGTAATTAGGGAGAAATGTATGACTTGGTCCACCCACCTCCACCTATAGACAAGGACTTTGTGACTCAGCAACCTGTTATGACACCTGAGGAGGCTTTCCAAATAGTTATGCCTCCGGACCGTGGTGGATTTGTTCATAGTGGAGGTCGGAGCCAGACGCTCACCACTTGGTACAGACGGAAGGGATCGTTTGATGCATCTTTTGCTGAGGTGGAGTAGCTGAGGTCGTAGGTGCAGCAGACTCAGACTCAGCTAAATGAATGGACCAGAGAGTTGCGAGCTACTAGAGAGGAGATCCGCTAGCAGAGACTGGATTTCAAGGAGTAGATGGCACAATAGCAGGCATAAGAGCAGGCGCAGTGGGCGGAGATGATGGTGCAGCAGTAGACATAGTGGATGGAGATGATGGCCATACTTTGAGGTGGAGGTGGACCTGATCACAGCAGCTTCCATTATCCTACACGTCATGGGCCAGACAACGAGTAGGAGGTGCTGGTCATGGTCTTGGTGAGAGAGTTTAGCTCGCATCTATTCTTTATATTTCTTACTTTTGTTTAGCTAATGTTTAGGGTTTATTTATGTAATATTACTCTTTTGTAAACATTCTCTAAGTTAATTTGTATTAATGTAAATTATTTTTTTATTATATTTATATTATTGAATGGTATATATGTGTTATTGGATGTTATGTAGGTCAATTTAAATGTTACCTTTAATTATCATTGGTAAAATCTAAGAAATTAAAAAATATACATATATATATTTGGTGACGATTATTATTATAACCATCCTCAATGCACTTTGGCGACAATTTTCAAACCATCGCTAAAAAGCCAAGCAAACACTCCCTTCCCGCAGCCTAGTTCAAACCGTTGTTAAAAAGCAAGTGAAAACACTCCTTTCCTTACACAACCATCTTGAAATTCTAATTTGCAATGGTTATCAAATAACCGTCGCAAATTTATTATTTGCGATTGTTATTACATAACCGTCGCAAAAGTGTTTTAAAGATGGTTATAAGCCATCGTAAAAGAAAGCTAACCATGACTGATAGGGTCGATACTATTAGAGACATTTAGTATTAATAACCATCGCGAAAGACTTTTCACTTCGCAACTTTCTGCAACACCAAATTGAGATGATTTTGTTACTTTTGGCAATGGTTTTCAACCATCGCCAAAAGTGATTTTTCTTGTAGTGATGTAGATATCCATCCTATTCATTTCCATCCCATCAGGTGTAGCGGACTGAAAATATAGAAATGATACAATTATAGTAAGATAACTTAAAAGTTAAGTAACGATACAATTATATTAAGATAACTTAAAAATTAAGTAATATTCAACAACGAAGTAGTTCTAATACTTACATAACGACTCTTGACTAACTCGATGCTCCTTTGACCCAAACAATGAGTCTGTGGTGGAGCTTTAGCCCTAATGGCCATATTTTTTCTTGCTTGCTTCTGTAGATATACACAATATATTTTTTGTGAATTTAAGATATAAAAAATTAATAGAATCACTTTTAATCATTTACTAACCTTCATCTTGGGATTCAGCTAATGCTCACATGCCTTCTTCCAATCTTGAGGTATGACATCAGGAGGATTATTCTCCATTACCTCCTCAGGTGAACTGCAGTTCGAGAAAAACTAAATACCAAATATAAATTGTTAGAAATAATATATGAAATTATGTACATAACAAAAATGTAAATGTTTAAAAATTATTACATTTCTTTTGGTCTCCGTTCTCCAATCTCTATGGATTTTGGCGGTGTACTTAAGGATATATCAGGAGGCATTGGGGTCGTCACCCCAATCGTAATTTGCCTACATTTATTTAAAAAAAAAAAATGTCAAACTTACTTGATAATAATTTTAAGATAAAGTTATAAAAGAAATTACCTCCAACTATCGGAGGTATTGCCTCTTCAACACTGCTGGTACCTTCCTCCAATCGAAGTAGCAAATGGGCACAATGGACTTAACCATTGTGCCTACTCGACTAATGAAGCCTGGTTAATTCTTCGCCTTCCCTATGGTCTAAGCCTAATTGTTATTCTTAGGCCCTCGGGAACACGCTCGAAGTCTAGATTCTTTATCTTCCCCTATCCTCTTCTTACTTTACCTGCGTAAACATTAATCATATTCATTATATATTTTTGAAGTTATAATAAACTTTAAAATATATAAGTAATTTACTTCTTAAAGGTATAGGAGTTCTTACCAAAACTTGTGCCCACCGCTAAGGGGTCCACATGAACTAGGGACATACTCCCTACCATCTCATCCTCTGCCTCCTCCCCCTTCTCTCCCTCCTCCTCCCCCTCCTACTCATCTGATGCTCCATAAGCTGGATCATCCTCTACTCACTCTAGCAAGGTAGGAGCAATCCCCTCCTTTCCCTTTCCCCCCGTATGTATTAAACGTGCCATTTCCCAAGGTCATACGAAACGTGACTGTGGGGGAGCCTAGTGCTGAGGGGTGGCTGAGCCTAAGGAGACAAATCAGGCTGGATGGATGGTTGTGTCTTAGGGGGACCCTTTCTTTTCGATTTTTTTCTTAAATGACTTCATCTGTAACAAGGAAAAAATGTAATAATTAATACAGTTGAAAATCATTAATATATAAATCATTAATGAAAAAAGTTTGGCAAACATTAAAAAAATATTTAAAAATTTTGATAGAGTTTCCCCTTAAATTTGGAGGTTTCTTTATAAAGCTACATATTAAAATGAAAGTGGGCACACCTCACACTGAAAAAAATTGCAACTCAAAGAATAAGGACTTGCATATTTACAACTCAAAGTAAATGCAAGTTATTCAAAGATGATTATTAATCTAAGTTCTAACTTAACAATTTAACCATTGTTTAATAAACCTAAGACAATTTCTATCTGGTTTTCAACAAATCTAAGTGCTAAGTTAACGATTTAACTCGTTGTTTAGCAAACCTAAGTTATTCAAAGATGATTCTACAAGCGATCGATTGGGAAGTGTTGCGATTCTTCTTTTACTGTATGATTTGTTTTCCTCCTCTTTGCCTACTATTCCTCAACTACCTCAAACCGTTCAACATGGTATCCCATATAAACTTCTACCAATTTTTCTATTCTTTCCTTTGCTAAAGGCGTATGATTTATTACTTAGGTCTTTTGATGGTTCTACCATTCCTCCTCCAAAATTTGTTTGTCAAAGAGAGGGTACCTCTACTACATAAAATCATTTGATGGGTCATTTGATGTGGTAATGTCATTTAAAAAATTTTGGCAGAGTTTCCTCTTAAAATCTGAAGATTTTCTAGAAACCTGCATAGCACATAAGTGGGTACACCCCACATCCATTTAAATTAACAAAATATAAAGCAAACAAGTGGGTACAACTCACATCCATCCAAATAAAATAATTAAATGTGCAGCACAAGTGGGTACACCTCACATCTATTTAATGGAATAAAAAATAATATGTGGGCACACCCCACATCTATTCAATAAAATAAAAAATAATATGTGGGCACACCCCACATCTAGCAAAAACCTATAATTTCATCTAATTAAATTGAAGACATTGAAATTATAACTCTAAGTAAAACAGCTAAACATGCAACACAAGTGGGTTTCTTCAATTTGAATATAAATTTGATTTAAATATAAATGAAACAAAACAAAGAAATTGTTACTAACCTTAAATGTCCACATCTACTACACTTGAATCTATATGACTTTCTTCCGTTAATTCTTAGTATGCTTCAGACCATGAGTTAAAATAATTGTACGATACTATTCTTATTGGTATAACTCATCCCCTTTGGCAATTATCAGGGATATAAAAAACTTGTGCCGCTTGACATGCCAATGTGAATGGTTCATCAGACTGGAGAATTTGATGATTACGATTTACACTTATGAAATTATGTTTCTTGTCAATTTTGAAACTAGTGCCCTCTTTAAAAACATCAAACCAATGGCATTTAAATAGGACAACTCTATGATCATATCTGAAGCTGATCTTCACAATTTCTTCGATTTCACCATAGTATCCATTTGGATCAGTGAAAAGATCTAAATCAACAACTCTGGCCTGTTGTGTAACCTTTCTATCATCAATTTCTTTTATTCTGAATCTGACCATATTTACTATATACTCAGAGTGGTAATGTGCATAATGTAATGGTGTATCGGCAATTACATCAAAATCTGGTATCCATAGTGATTTCTTCTATTCTTTCAATTGATTAACTCGATCTTTAAACCAATCTAAGAAACCAAATTCGGATGTCCTTGAATGAGGTAATCGTTCGAATTCCTTGTAGAATGTATCAATTTTTAGGAAGTTGTTTTAAAATATATAGATGTGCCAAACGTCTGTCATTTTCTGAAATTATCTTGCACTCTGTATGAAGAATCAACCTTCTTCTAATATCAAAAATTGATAAACATTCTTCATTGTTGAGGTGGAAAATCGTCGTAAAAAGATTGAGTTTGAAAAACCCATCATTGTAGCACAATTTGCGAGAAAATCAGTCAACAAATAATTTTAACACAAACTCAAAAGGAATTCCAGGTCAAACACAGGAAGGCAGACATTTGATCAAAAAATCATGTTTAATTTGTTGTCACGAAGCAAATTAGCTAGATGAATTGAATCTATACTAGCTATCTACTTAAAGAATAAAGAATAGAAGAGAGAGAAAGAATAATACAAATAAAGACAAAATAGGGAATGAACAGGTATTTCATAATCACTGAATCAGGTTTGTTACGACTACTTGTTATGCTAGAAAGTAGGAAATCTATGTTAGAAAGCAATAAAAGAGAAGGTGGAGAGAAGTTATCCTTCTTGACAGCGGCTTGGAGGACAAGCCGCATTGACGGAGTGCTCAGGCAAAGGTGGTGAGATGCAGGATGAGGGAGAATGAAGACAGACGACGGAGGACAGGGTAGAGTGACGTCGCAGTGGTATTCATTTCCCAAATGATGGTGAGAAGACAACTGCGGGTGCTCCACGAGCGGGGATGAGAATGTGGAAAAATTATAATTTTAACTCTAATGGAGCATCCCGAGTTTGGGACATGCTCTTAGAGCTTTGGAGGGGGTGAGAGAAGAGAGGAAGGGATGAAGAAAATGTGGGAGTCGTAGGGTCTTTTATAGGTGAAGATTGGAGGAGGCACAAAGGTCATTTCATCTTAAAACATTAAATGAGGGGGTCTTTAGTGATGGATACAAACATCACTAAAGACCCCACATCACTGAAGAATGTGCGCACGGCCCCCACCTCCTCTCCTTCTACGCACAAAATGCCTTATGCACGTTTGTGTGCTCTTAGCGATCGGGCGGCTTAAAACACATTGTACTCGCTACACGACTTGGAAGCCTTCGAGCTAAAAGGTGGTCTGGACAAGTTTGAATGGTCTCATGCAAAGTATACCTCTGCTGAGGCATACAAAATCTTGGTGCGTGATAGTGGTCAAGCCAACATGGATGAAATTGATAGTCAGTGCGAACGTATAGGGAAGCTACGCATACCCCTCAAAGTGAAAAACTTCCTTTGGCTTTGTAGAAAAGGACTTATCACGGGGGAGCTACGACATAGAAGGATGGGTACCTCGCCAATGCAATGTCCTCTCTGTGCGTTTGCTACTGATAGCATGAGGCATCTCTTCTCCTCATGCTTGGTGATGGACCAAGTATGGAGGGCTATTTGTGGATACCCATTGCCCACGTGGGATGCCCTATGGAGAGAATTTCAAATGAATGGGAGACCACATTTAGCAATGGCAGCTTTGCTTTGGTATGTGTGGAGAATGAGGAATGAAAAAGTGTTCAAGGGGTTGTCGGTGTGTGTTGACAAAATTTTAAGGGGGTGTGAATCCCTTATTGGAGAGTGGAGTGATTCATTGTAATCACTTATAGTTGACATTTTAAAAAAAAATTTCCTAGGTCGCTATCGTTTTCGATAGCATTCCTTACTTCCTCGAAAAACAAAAAATGCATCGTGCACGTGCCTTGATCCCACACGTGCACATGCAATCAGACATTCACATGCCCGTTTGATTGCGCATACTCCCACTCGCGCATTTGAGGATGCCACATTGACGCCTTTGCCACTGCCTGATCAAGATCTAACGGTCAAATTTGGCCGCTCCCATGCCCATGCCTTGATTTGAGGTGCAGCGGGGATCGAACCTGTGACCTCAGCTTCACGGAAGACTGCTCTGCGGAAAGAGAGGGAGAAACGAGTCCTCACTCTTTTAGCTGGGTCGATTTGGGAGGCTGAGATGGCGCCATGTGGTGCCATCTTGGTCGTCCATCTTCATATGCTCATAGGTGGTACCACAAATGTCGGATTAGACCAATTTTCATGCTGTTGAGCTGCGATCGTCGATCTGAACCCATTCGTGTAGTCAAATTTGTCATATGAAGAATGGATTTACACCACCTAGTCCCTTGACCTCTAATCTTTCTTGTATTGCATCTGATACTACGGAAATCCAATCGGAGTGATCTTGGAGTCGTTGAACTCCGATCATCGCCCTGATTAGATCTATATGGTTAGATCATCAATCTGAGGACACGATATGATATTGCCCTATTACTTGACCACAAAAAGAGAAAATTAACCTAAACTTTATACAATCTAACTTAAATGCAAGATGATGCATGCTATGCAATATTTATAATGTATGATGCAACTATACGCCTAAGAACATGCATAAATAGCCAGTTTGTGATATAAACGTGTTTACATCATTCATCATTATCATTGTATTCCCCCTCATAGTTCCTTTGAAATTCATTAAAGCGGTTGTCTGTTTCATTCATGTACATGGAGCTAAAATTTATACACTCATCCACGAGATAACCTTTTACAATTAAACCTTCGGCTTTGCCTTGCTGAAAACATTATCTTTAAGCTTTTTCAAAAAGTGCCTCATAGGATACATACATCAGAATTGTATAGGTCCACCGATTCTCTGTTCATTTGTAAGATGCAACATGAGATGAACCATTACATTGAAGAAGGCTGGGGGAAGAATCTATTCCATCTTACAAAGAGTAATAACTATTTGTTTATCCTAGTGATCCAGCGTATCATTTTGTAGCATCTTTGACCAAACTGCCTTAAAAAATCTACTCCTCTGTGAATGAATCAATGACTAGCTCAGGCAGTATCCCCCATATTCCCAGTGGAAACAATATTTGCATATAAACGTGAGAATCATGACTTTTCAAACCAGATATCTTTTTCTGCGCTTCATTCATACAACAAGAAAGCTGTGATGAAAACTCATCTGGCACCTGAATTTCTTTTAAGAAGGAAAACAGTATACTTTTTTTGTCCTAATTTAAGTTGTAAATAGCAGGTGGGAAATAGCCATCATCCTCATGAATATGCAACTCCGGACGTATCCCCAAACTCTTCATGTCTTTTCTTATTTTCACGTGTCCTTTGAATCGTCGGTTAGATTTAATACATCTAAGATATTATCCATCACATTCTTTTTGATGTGCATAACATCTAAATTATGACGTATTGTAAGATCTTTCTAGTATGGTAGCTCCATAAAGAAAATATTTTTCTTTCGAAAGCCAGAATTCCTTGAGGCTGTCTAATCTTGTTTGAATGGTTGACCCAACCATATCTCACCCATTTCTTGTAATCTACCCATTATAACCTGACCTGGCAACTTGATAGCATCTGTACTAAGCTTATTCTTTGGATTTTTCTTTAAATGCCGACATGTCCTGCCATCAAATTTACTCCTGAACTATGACATTCGCCATCTATGTTCAATAGGTAGAAATCTGTGTTGTCCTAAGTAACATAATTTCTTACTTTCCGGTAGTCGTAGGTGATGAGTGTCTTCCATACAGACTGGGCAAGCAAGCTTTCCTTTAGTGCTCCAACCAGACAAATTTGCATATGCCAAGAAGTCATTTTTGGTCCACAATAATACTGCATGCATATTGTAAAATTCTTTCTTTTCTACATCATATGTCTTCACGTCAATGTACCATAATTGTTTTAGTTCATCAATTGATGGCTGGGGATAAACATCTACTGCATTTCCTGGTTGTTTTGGATCATGAATTAATAGGGTCAGCATCATGAATGATGATCTCATACACAACCAGGGAGGTAAGTTATAAGTGACCATTACCACTAACCATATAGAGCATGATGGGTACATACTCTTAAATAGATTGAATCCATCGCTTGCAAGACCCAACCGCACGTTTCTTGCTTCTAAAGCAAATGAACTATTTCTTTCGTCAAATCTCTTCCACTCCTCTGAATCAATAGGATGATGTATTCTTACATCTTGAGATTTACAATCCTAGTGCCATGTCATCCACCGTGCAGTTTTAGTTGATATAAAAAGGTATTGAAGCCTAGGTGTCAGTGGGAAGCAACGAAGAACCTTCAGAGGTTTTTCCTCTTACTTTCATTTTTATCTTCGTTATATCTCTCATGTCTACATTTAAGATAGTTACTCAAGTTTGCGAATTTATTTATGAAAAGAATGCAATCATTCGGACATACATCGATCTTTTGATAATCCAAACCAAGTTTACGAATTTGTTTCCTTGCCTCGTACCATGAAGCTGGAAAACCATTAGTGTTATTCAATAGCTCAGTAATAAACTAAAGTATTTCTAACATGAATGTAGCAACCCTCAGTTGAAACATCTTCAATAAAAACCACAACTTTGACATTTTCGTAATACCAAGAGCAATAGAATCCTCAGCTGCTTTAACAACATCATAGAATAGATCACAACTGAACATATCTTCCTCATCTGTATTTATATCCTCTCATGCTCTCATCTTGTTTAACATTTCTTGTATTTCTTCACCTCCACTATCATCAATTTGCTTGTCGATCTCTTTGTCAATAGTATTCTTATTATTTATAACTTTCTTAGTTAACTCCTCTCCACGAGCTACTCAAGTAGTGTAATGCTGCCACCACCTATTACAAATCAAGTGCTTGAGCACAGTATTACGATCATGCAAGGAACCATTTAAACATCTTCTACATGGGTAGAAGATGTTATCAAGTTGATCTCCTTGCCTAAATATCCTCCTATCATCTTGAAGGGCCCAATCCAAGAATGAAATTACTCCATCTTTATATCTGGTGTAATCTGAACAACGCAATCCAATCTAAGATTTATTCATTATAACATAAAATTTAATGTAAACAAATAACTTATTATGATGGAAAAGGACTGAATGATGTGTATCTTGATTAAGATTTTTACTTTATAACTCGTCCTCAAAGATTTTATCACAACTTAGGTTTGCTCATTACATGTTACCTTAGTACAATGAAATTTCGACAGTATCTCCCGCACTTCTCCAATATATCCCCCAATACTAACCTTAGCTAGATTTCGTTTAACACCCAATTAAGCGTACCGTAGGAAACTAGATAAGATTAGTTGGTATACCAGAGAAGAGAAGGAGGAAGCAACAAAAATTTCACAGCACAAGGTTACATGTAATGAGCAAAACTAAGTTGTGATCAAATCTTTAAGGACCTTCTTTAGTTCGGTACTTCATCAAACTAAAGTAGATTGAGTCATATGGCATGCTACAAAGACAACACATTATGCATGCAAGTGAGGTATACATACACTTCCTACATTGTCCATATAACATGATCATAAGTCTCAACAGGTAAGTAATTTGGATACAATTTGACTCCGAGGACTTTTACCCTAGTGGTTAGAATACCTAATGTTTGGCCTCAAGTGCATGTATCTTCTTTAGCAAGTATGTGTATCTAAACAATAACTAATTGGAATATTAAAAAAATTCTAAAAAATTCAGCAGTGCTCCCCTTAAAATTTAAAGTTTTTCTATAAACCTACATAGAAAAAAAAAACTAATAAAAGTGGGCACACCCCACATAAAAAATGAATCACTTACAATTAAAAATAACATTAAAAGTGGGCACCCCCCACATGCATTTAATGACAAAAAATAATATGTGGACACACCCCACATCTAACAAAAACCTATTGATGACTCTACAATTATTAGTGTTAATATTATCAATTAAAGTTAATTTTGAAAGCACAATGTGCATTAATGTCATATTATAGTGGGTTTGGGGGCATTGCATGCATTTTACATTACTTTATGTTAAGATTGCTTAGAATCAATGTTTAATGACTTTGTGTACAAGTCCATATTGAAACAGGTCTCAGATGAGGAAATGAACCATACGGATGGATCCGGATCGACGAATGGAGTCCAATAAACTCAAAAATCACCTTGATCCGACCTCCGTAGCTCCCACAACAAGTACGAGGATGATCAATGGCTAGGGAGCAATGCGAGATCCTTACGAGCTTCAGATGAAAAATCTGACTGTATGAATGGATCTGGAGCGATTACTTATCATGTGAAATCTATGTTTTAAAAGATGTGTTGCAGTATAGTCGAAATCACACGAAAACAAATACAATTTATAGCTCAAATTTAAAGTCCAAGGTTAAATACAAGGTGCAAATAGGAATTCACACGCTAATCTTGATTAATAAATAAATGAGCACAAGAAATTGAACACAATAATGATATTTCAATGAATATTAATCTGTCATATTAAGTATTAATGAAGCTCAATGTATTTCAAGAACAAAAAGATAACTAAGACAAAATAATGGTGATTTAGATTACCAATTATTAGTCTGAGCACATATATTAATTATTCAAATGATGCTACAATAGTTTCAACCGTGCAACTTAGGTACTTAAATGTTTCAACAGTACCAGCATTAAACCCAAATCAAATGTCTGGTACGTGTATCAGATGACTTAACTGTCACCTGCTACAGTGTCTTCTTCTTCAAGCACGGCTCTTCTTCTCTTCCACCTTGCTTCTTCTTTTCCTCTCCTCTTTTCTTTCCTTCTCAGCACACAAGGGATACTCACAGTTAAGTGTTTAGCCAACCCTCAAGAGAGCAAAACCCCCCCTCCCCTGCTCTCTCTTTCCTTTCCTCCTTTCTCTTTCTCTCAAACTAGGGTAATCAGGCATTCGGATAAGCGTACCTGGGTCCAGGGCTGCAGGCGTGGGTCGCAACCGAGGAGTGTACAGGTCAGGTCAGGTTGTGAGTGTGGATGTAAGGGACCTCACCCCATGAGTTCAAGGCGATAAAGCCTTAGCAAAAATCCAATTTATGCTACTCAAGCATCTTGCAAATCCATGATGTGGGACTAATGAGTCCCCCTTCCTTCGCACGTGTGCAACCATGGTGGATCTCCCAATTGACACAGCATCTATGGTTAAAGTACTCGATTGAGGACCCAGAGAGAGTCCTGGACTGAAGCCATGACTCCTGGGCATAGCACCAAGTTGTCTTGACACTGGAGGAGCTCAGTCATGGTTGGGGATGGAGGCGGTGGTGGCAGCGAACCAGCGAAGACCTGGAACACGAATATGGGCTCGAAGGCCACAATTAAATAGCTCCTTAGCTTTGCCGAAGTACGATGAAGGTGATGGTGGTGTTTTTGTAGCGTGAGCGTGTGTGTGGTGGTCGAACAGAGTCAGAGTAGGTCACGTGAAGGTGGGTTGTTTGGTCGGTGATTTGGATGGGTGAAATAGGAGAGGGGCTTTGTACGGAGGCGTACAGTGGTGCCTGTGGACTTTTTTTTTTTTTTTGAAATAGTGAGGAATGCTATTGTAAACCGATAGCAATCCGGAGGGTATTGTATTGCATATCAGAAAAGTATTACAAGAAAGTTGCCCAACTATGTATGAGAGGCCAAGATTCCTTTACAACATTCTCACATCTCACCGGTCTCCCCTGAAACAGCTTATCATTCCGCGCCCTCCACACACCACAGAACGGCTGCTATAGCCCCCAATGGCCTAACAGGGTTGATGAACCTCTACCATATAGTATCCTAGGGAGGAAGGGGTTCTAAGCACACCAACCTCCAGATTTTATCTGTGACCAAGCAAGAGGAGAAGATGTGTGTTGCACTATCAGAGTGTAATCCACATAGAGGGCAGGCATTCAGATCAATCCCCATTCTTCTGTGCCTAAGATCGCCAGTGATCAACCCTTCCCGTCTACAAAGCCACAGGAAAATATGGACCTTCAGAGGAATTCTCAAAAGCCAAATCTTTTTGTCGATAAGATCCCATTCCACATCATTGTTGGATCTAATAATTTTTTCATATGCCTGCTTCACAGAGAAGACACCCTGCCAGCAGTAAGTGTCCTTCACATCTGTCATAAGATATAACTGCTACAGTTTCTCCATTAGTTTCTACTTCTCCTCCCATAGTCGAGTGCCCGACCTGCACTGTTTAGCCTTTCCAGCCGCCAGCAACCTTCAGCCAGGGACCACAAACTGCTAACTGTGGCATTTTTGTCAACAGCAGCCCCATACACCCTTGGGAAGGTCTCTTTCAGCAGACCCAATTCAGACCACCTCTCATTCTATAAGCTAAAGCATCTGCCATCTCCAAGCTTAGGTTGTAATAGATGCCAGTAGCAGGTGACTGCAGAAATCACAGATCTCCAAAAGGGTGAGGGCCTCTTCAGCTGAAGCCTTTGCAGACAGCTATTGGATCCCCCATAGCTGTCCCTGATCAGATCATCCATCAGCCCCTCCTTGCAATCCAAAATACTGATAGCCCATTTCAGCAGAAGGGCCTCATTGAACTCTTTTAAAGCTTTAATTCCCAACCCCCCAGCCTCCTTTGGTCTGCAGATAGTGTTCCATCTGATAGGTTGCATGAACCTGCCCTCGTGTCCTGCTCCTTTCCAGAAGAACCTCTTCCTCATAGTATCCAATCTCTTCCAGATGCACTTAGGGGCCTTAAATATGCTGAAGTAAAAGACTGGTATGGCAGTGATAACTGAGTTGAGCAAAATCAGTCTCCCACCCTTAGATAGGAATTTACTACTCCACCCTTTTAGCTTTCCAGCTACCTTCTCGAACAGGACATTCCAGTCTGATTTTTTCAGCTTTGTAGCCCTTAAAGGTAATCCAAGGTATCTCAGAGGCAACTTAGTACAGGGTGAGCCCAAAGTACCTTCCAATTCCGTCTGCTCCAGTTCATTCATACCAAAACAGATCAAAACAGACTTGTCTTTGTTCAAACATAGACCTGAAATATCACCGAAGATCTTCACCAATAATCCCAAAGCATGTGCCTCAAACTTGGACCCTTCCACAAAGAACGCAGTGTCATCTGCATATTGTAAAATGAGGGCCAAATGACTCCTATTTGATAACGAGTACCCTTTAATTATACCCACCTCTGCCAATTTGCAAGCGTACCTTGCAAGCCCATCTACTGCAAGGTTAAAAACCAGTGGGGCCAAGGGACACCCTTGTTTAACCCCGTGCTGAGGCTGGATCCAAGCTCCACATGGCTTCCCATTGATCAAAGGAGAGAAAGAAGCAGTGGTGATATAGCGTTTCATCCATTGAATCCAAATGGAGGGGAAAACTCTTCTTCTAAACACCTCCCAAAGATACGGCCAGGAAATCGAGTCATAGGCTTTCTGGAAATCCACTTTCCACAGGAAGGCCTTGCATTTCCTCCGGTGCCAGCCACTAACCATTTCCTGAGCCAATATAAAGGACTCCTGAAGCGATCTGTTGGGTAGGAAAGCAGCCTGTACTGGATGAATCAGGTCTTGTAGAACAATTCTTAGCCTGTTAGCCAAGACCTTGCTGATGATAAGATAGATAGAGTTCGAAAGGGCAATCAGCCTGAAATCTGAAAATTGTTCAGCTCCCATTGATTTAGACAAGAGGAAAAGATATGACTTATTAATCCTCTCGAAACCAGCATTACCCACCTCAAATTCTCTGATAACATTCATCACCTCCTTACACACCACACACCACATCTCTTTGTAAAAGAAAACTTGTATTCCATCCGGGCCCGGGGAGCCTTCCGCATTTAATTCTCTGATTGCTTGTAAGGTTTCCTATTCTATAATTAGTGCAGTCAGTTGCTCGGCTTGTATGCTTGTCCTGGGACCAATGTCACCTGCCATTCTCCATTTCCCCCTCCTAGTTGCCCTAGAAGCTTCTCTGAAAAACTTGATGGCTTCAGATTTAATCTCCTGATTAGAGGTGACCCTATGTCCATCACAAAGAATAGAGGAAATGAAGCTAAACCGCCTCTAAGAGTTAGCTGCAAGGTGGAAAAATTTCGTATTGGCATCCCCCTCCTTAAGCCATAACTGCCTGGATCTCTCCCTCCAATCAATTTCTTGTTTAAGGTCTTCATCCAGTACCACACCTTGCCACATTTTCCTGTCAACCTGTTCATCTTCAGACAAAGTGCCAGCAGCTTCCTTGGAGTCCAGCTCCTGGATTCTGCTCAGAGCTTCCCTTCTCCTTTGTTCCCTCACCAAGGTAACAACAGATCCATATTCTTTTAAGATCGCACACAATCCAACCAGCTTAGTTGATAATCTGACAGTAGCAGATCCCTGTACCTTTCTAGCTCTCCACCAAGAACAGATCATCTGGAAGAAACCCGGTTCAGTCAGCCATGACCTTTTCAGTTTGAAATAGGTGCCAGCCAGAGTTTCACCCCCACTGTCCCAAACCAGGGGGGTATGATTAGAGAAAGGTCGGCTCAACCCATTCACAGTCGACAGTTGGAATCTGACAAGGATATCAACATTCCCAAAAAATCTGTCAAGCCTGGAAGCCAGCCCGTTACCATTACACCAAGTAAATTCCACACCAGAGGATGGATATTCACTCAACTGCAGCGACTGAATCGTCATCTGAAATCCAATGGCTGATCTGTCAGTGCAGCCAATAGGCCTATCAGCCCCTGTTAAAACACAATTAAAATCTCCTCCCATTAGCCACATTTCCCCCTGCACCAACATAGCTACTGTGGACCATTCCTCCCACAACTCCTGCCTGGCAGAAGCAGTACAAGGTCCATAAACCCCAGTAATCCAGATACACTCCTGCCCCTGCTGAATCTGAAACTTGCATGTTAGCATATGTCTGGCTTTGTGAACTTCCAAGCACTGAGCCCACCTCTTCCTCCACCAGATAGCAATGGCCCCCGTCCTCCCATGCGCATCAATCTATACACATTCATTCATCCCTGCAGCTAACAAGTCAGACCAAAGTCTATCAGAATTACTTTCAATGTGTGTCTCTTGAATGAGCGCACAATTAATTCCCCATTCTCTCAAGTATCTCATCAGAGATGCCCTCCGGCATTTTTCGTGCAACCCACGCACGTTCCAAGTAAGGATTCTCATCACTCCTCATTGGAACCCTCTCTCCTGAGGGTCTGGCAACTGTACACTTGCATAACTTTGGCAACTTCATCTTCATCCATCAGAGTGATAGCCTTTGATTTTCTTTGTCAAAGGCTGTATGGTGATCTCCCCTTATTGATCTTTGTGCATGATCCCCCTTCACAATCAGGATCTTCCTTCCCCTGCAAGACCTGTTTGCCCTTCAGAGATTTAGGCTGCATATCAGGGTTCCCTTACTCCAAAGTCTCCCTACCACATGACAGCACATCCCCTGCCACCGTGGTCAACTGTCCTGCCAATTCTCCGCCGCCCAATTCCTCCATTTCTTCATTCTGAAGCATCCTCGTCTCCCCATCACACAGGTCCTTACACATCTCGGCAGCCAGGGATTTATCGCCATGATCCATGTACAGCTCTTGTACAATCACCCCCTCATCAATTGTAGGTTCAGATGACTTACGCTGCTTTGCTACAACATCCCCCATCGGGAACCTCAACCTCAGCATCCATGAACTTCCACCACATCTCAAAATCAGACGATCAAGTATAGAGCCAGCGATGAAGACATCGACCATCACACTCAGTAGACTCCCATTCCCCTCAAGCAGTCCGACGACCACATCTTCTACCACAGTTGCAAAGCCTGAGATCATTGATGATACAACCTCCTTCGACCTCAGATGCAGAGGAAGTCCCTCAATCTCAAGATTTCCAGACCTAGTTCCCACTCTCTGTGGCGGTCTCTCCGACAGGGCTCCATCAAAAGGAGAAACCAGCCTCCAGATCACCGTGACTCCATCGTTACACGATATATGGAATCGTAATTTTTCAACATCCCCCGCACCCAAACCAAAGAGCACAAAACGTGTACTTGACATAAAAGAGATCTGCCAGGAATCAGTCGAAAGGGACAGAGAGGTTACCAAGGCGCGAACACTCTCCGCCGTCAGTCTTCCAGTCATAACCTCCCCAACCAGAGCTTCCTGCAGGGCCATCTCTACAGCCTTGATGCTCGCCGTCATAGGAACCTCCACATCAGCCATAAGCCCTCCCGAGTTGCGCAGAAGTGGGGGCGAAGGCGGCATCCGCCCAGCCCTGGAATTCAAATTTCTAGAGCGCGGGAAACAGCGATAACCCATCTGCCCCCCCAAACCCCTACATGAATCCCTTTTGTGGCCGAATCCCCCACACCTCAGACATGCCACAGCAGATCGACAGGTGGCTGCCAAGTGTCCCTGCCGTTGGCATCGGAAGCAAACAGTCTTGCCAGTTGGCTTTGTTCCTCTTCTCTCATACCACCTCGCCACCATCCCCCTTTGGCCGTAAGCATCAGAATTCCCCTGTTCCTTCCTCCTCCATCCTTTCGACCTCCAAGTATGCCACCCCTCACCCTCCCTAATCCCACCAGCCGTCGCACCGAAACCGTCGGCCGCTGGGATCGACCTCTTTTCCATCCTCGCCAGGATCCTTTGTAAGGTGGATTTTTCGGCAAGGAGTTTGGTGGCTTCTGGAGGTGGGTGGGCCTTGCCAGAGTGGTGGCTGATAACACTGCATATGGGGGTGATAATTCTGTTAAATAGGGCCCATCTTAAGAATAAAAGGCACAACATAAGTAGAATGAGAGCATTGCATGCATTATATGCCAAGATTGCTTATAAAATAGTATTAATGGCCATTTGTATAAGCACTTGTCAAAGCAGGCCTCAGATTAGCAATTAGACAGCACGGATGGATTAAGAATGATGAACGGAGTCCAACGGACTCAAAATCGGCTAAATCCGACATCCGGAGCTCCCACAATGGGCCTAAGAAGTTTTGACCGTTGATCTGATGATCAATGGCCCTCGATGCGCTACGTGGCGCTCGCTCACTGCCCGCCGCTTCCACCTTCAGCCGGAGATCAAATCTCAGCCATTGATCTCTGATGGGACAGCTGAGAACCGCGCGCACGCCCGCGGTCGCCGCGATAAAGCAGCGGGCATGGCGCAGCAGTTAACGCGCACGCCCGCACCCACGCGACGTGGGTTCGAGCTGCGCGGTGTGGGAATTCGAAGGCAGTGAGGCACGCGGAAGAAATTCAGCCATAGATCCGCACTTGGACGGTGGTGATAGTGCCACGCGGCGTGCCCTCAGGCGGTGATCGACCATGCACGCGCGCACGTCAGGAGACGACGCCCGCGCGCACTTACGATCAAGGCGCGTTCCAAGCGCGCTCGGGCGAAGATCTCAGCAGTCCGATCTTCGATCGGACGGCCCTCACGCCGTGCCCACGAATCGAGCTCGAGGAAGAACAGTGCGGGCGAGCGACCAGCAGGCTGGCAGCTTCACTGATGTTTTTGGAACGGTTTTAGCGACGTCCCGGACGTCGCTAAAACCCCTTCTTCATTTGGAAAGCCCTTCTCCCTATTTAAACCCCTTCCAACCACCCATTCAAGGCATTCACTTCCCTTGCAACTACTCTACCCCTCTCTTAGCTAGCTTTGAGCCCTCTTGTAATCGTCGGAGTCAACGAGCCACCGACGAAGCCTTCTCCACCACCGTGGCTGCCTCGCCGCCCTTCCTCTCTCTCTCTTTCTTCCTCTCTTTTAAGCTTTACTTTATTTATGTTTAATCATGTATCTAATGTTGTAATTTATGAACTAAAGCTGCATGATTAATGAAGTTGTTTTCCATTCAGTTGTCTACTTTATTTCCTATCCAAGTTGCATGCTAAAGAAAGAAATGACTCTAACCTTAATCTCTCTCTCTCTCTCGCTTTTCTCCTGTACCTTTTCGCAAGCAAAACTCCACGATTTTCGTGACAATAAGTGACAAGAAAAATCCGATTTTCACGCCTCCCTAAGACCGACACTCCGACTCACATCCATTTCTCTACTTTAAAAATGGTGTTGCAGGTGCGAACTATAACGACACTTCTTAACACACACGCATGAAAGCACGTCAGTTTTTGGTGCAGTTGCCAGAGAGGCAACAGATTTGTTTTGTCACTTCCATTCCACATCCATTCTCACATCGCCTAACGCCTTGTCTCCTTTTTACTTGATGGTTGCAGGAATTCGGTGCTTGGACAACAAAGCAACGCATCCCATGGCGGTAACAAGGGAGTAGGCGCAACAAGGACTGGTAGTGAGTAATTCTTCACTCATAACTATTTGCTTGCATGAAAAAATCAAAAAAAATTGTAAACATTGAAAAAAAATTAGCGTGGTTTATGATTACTTGACCCGCATCCTTAACACATCACCCAACAAAAAAATGCACACTCTAACATTCTGAATAAATTCTTGGAGTGTTCTTTTCTCTTTTTGAGTAGTGTTTGCGAAGCCACCGTAGATTGACTTGGGCCGTACCACTCAACCCTAAAAATGACTCATCTAATAGAAGCTGCATGATCATTAGGATGAGTACATTAGGGTTTTAGAGCCTCTACACAATAAAAGGAAATCTACTTTCACCAAATTGTGTGCAAAACTTGACGTGTCCACTGAAACTTATTTGAAAACATTAAGACACGTCAACCCTAAATGACACTAAAGTAAGGATGAAACACTAAAAGACACCACATCTTTAAAAAAATCCTTGCTTGAAAACCATGCTTTGATAGAAGCACACACTCTGAAAGTGGAAAATTAAGAGGCACCACCCCAATCAACGCGTCATCACATAACCCTAGCACAAGCACTATCCTAGCCCTTTTAAAATTGAGTAGACATGCCCTAGGCAGGACTAAGTTAAGTCTCGAAAGGCGAGGTCTTGTTCGCTGGGCACTTGGCTTTCATTCCCTTGGTAGAATCTGGTGACTAGGCTGCAGGGTAATGTCAAACGATCGCGGTTGTGGGGTCTACGGAACTGAAGGTGCAAGCCAAAGGAAGAACCTTCCCTGCAATCCCCGCATAATCAACCTGGCCAGATTAGCCTTGGGAAGGGGAGTCCAGTGCTCATGGACTTAATCACCCTTTTTGAGATTTCTAGGTCTCTTGAGGAATACACCATAAGGACTAGGCATGTTTGCTTGTTTAAACACATTTCTCGCATCTGTCGCTCTCCGCATCCCCTCCTGTTCTTCTCTAGTGTATGCACGGGAGATGCTCACTGCATCTCGAGTTGTTTGTTTTGGGACGGGAATCTAGGCGACGTGATTTTGTTAGGAACATGGCTGAACCTAGGGTAGATGAGGCTGAGGATCAACCCCCACCAGACACAATGGCCATCATCCAAGCCCAAATTAATGCAAACCACCGACTTCACAGCAACAACAGATCCACACCATCATGCAAGCCATACACCAGTTACAGAACCCACAAGGGCAACCACCACCACCTTTCCAAGGCCCACAAGGGCAACCACCACTCGATGTACCACCATTTCAGGATCAACCGAGGCCCCTCCACGATTTCTATAATCCTTCCACTATTAGAGTCGAGCCACACCTTAGGATCCCCGAAGGGGGAGATGATTTTGAGCTAAAATCAAATGTCTTAAGTCTGATCCAGAGCCACTTCCATGGGAACTCAAATGAGGACCCCTTCTAGTACCTAGAGGATCTCGACCGCATAGCACAAACTGTGAAACCTAGGAATATTAGCCTTGACATTGTTCTAATTAAGATGTTTCCCTTCTCGTTAAGAGACAAGGCTTCTCACTGGCTTAGAACCCTAGGTAGACCCATCACCACCTAGGAAGAACTGAGGCATGCATTTCTAAAGAAATTCTTCCCCATAGGAAAGACCAATGCCCTCAGAAGAGCTATTACTACCTTCACACTCTAAGGTGGGGAATAGTTCCATGAGACGTGGGAAAGATTTAATGAACTTTTGAGGAAATGCCCACACCACGAAGTACCAAGGTGGCAATTGGCCTAGATTTTCTACCATGGTCTGGACAGCAACCTACGGACTTCGTCAATGTCTCATGCGGGGGGAACTTCCTGAACAAGGATGAGGAGAGCACGTTTGAGCTCTTTGAGTCCATGAGCAAAAATTCGCTCAACAATGCCTCCATGACCCAGTTTAACAGGTCCAGTCAACCCTGTGGTGGGATTTATGAGGTACAAGCAAATTCTGGAATGGTTGACATGGACATCATTGCCAAGAAATTAGATCGAGTGGAATTGGTGGACAAAAAGATTGATGAGCTACTGAACCAGACCAGGAACCCATTACAGACCTTCTCCCTAGCCAAGGGAGCACATAATGTTGACCTGGTCCAGCCCTTAACCCAACTGAACCTGGACCGACCCCTAACAACGTTCCAGGGAGGGACCTTTGCTCCCTCAACCCTTGATTACTCTCTTCCCTCTCCATCGACATCGGCTATCCTTGAAGATGTGCAAGCTGTCCAAGGTTATGCTAAACCTGACCCTTTCTCCAACACTTACAACACTGGCTAGCATAACCACCCTAACTTTGGTTGGACAAACAAGAAACCATCGCCATTCCAAAACCAGCCCAGGCCAAACCAGCAGCCACACTTGCCCTATTAGCAAGGACCACCAGTTAGACCCCCATATAATCAGAATAGGGAGGCCCCTCCCCCACAAAACCAAATGGACACCCTAATAAAGATGATGGCTGACATGAACCAGAAACATCAGGAGGAAATGGCCTTGGTAAAGGGATAGTTAAGCCAACTCTTGGACTGTAAATAACAAGGATCCCTACCTTCCCAGCCACAACCGAACCCACGAAACATAATTAACAGAGGCCCCAATTCACAAGAGTTCCAAGGCAATCCTGGGTAGGCTCACATGGTCCAGCCAGCCCTGCAAACACCCCTTGGGTTTGGTGCTTCTTCGTCCTCATCTTCTCAAGGATCAACCCATGGCCCTAATGCCTCTGCGAATGCGGTGACCTTGAGAAGTGGCACCAAAATCCAGGATCCCAAATGGCCCACTCTCCCTGAGACTTCACCCGCTGAAATACCCGACTTAGAAGAGGCACCAGAAAAACCCAAGGACCCAGAAATAGATCCGATCCACATTCAGACACCCTATCCTGAGGCCTTGGAAACAATCAAGAAAAAGAAGAATGTTGTGGAGACTGAGGAGCTTTTGGAGATCCTTAAATGAGTACAGTTTAATATTCCGCTCCTCGAAGCCGTTAAACACATCTCGGCTTACGCCAAGTTTTTAAAGGATGCTTGTACACCCAAGCGTAAGCCAAGACCTCAAGCACCTAGGAAGGTTGTGCTCTCCGAACAAGCAAGTTCCATAATATCAAGCAACCTTCCGCTCAAGCGAACTGACCCAGGAGCACCCCTGATTTCCTGCAATATCGGGGACATGACATTTGATAGAGCGCTCCTAGACTTAGGTGCTTCTATCAATCTAATTCCAACAACCTTGTACCACCAATTTGGTTTCGGAGAGTTGACACCCACACCTGTCACCATCCAACTAGCTGATAGATCAGTGAAAACCCCGAAGGGGGTTGTCAAGGATGTGATTGTACGGGTCAAGGACTTCTATTTCCCGGTCGACTTCTTGGTGCTCAACATGGAAGTCCCTGAAAAACTACAAAATGCACCCATAATCTTAGGCAGACCTTTCTTAGCTACCGCTAAGGCAAACATTGATTATGACACAGGATGTATGGAAATCACCTTCGAAGACAAGAAAATGCAATTGGATATCTTCCGGGTGACAAAGTATTTTGATTGCGATTGCATTGAGGAACATGATCCCGTGGAAACTCTGGTCGAGAAATGCCTCACCCTTAGTTCTATTTCAGACCACCAAACCTGTAATGACTGTTCTGACCCGTCACTACCTGTGGACCTCTATAAGGCTGATTACCATCACACAACACCATTTGAGGAGATCAATGTTGATCAACTCCCATCTCCCGCCTTTTCCCTTCTGTCAACTGTGGTTCCACCCGCACCCGAGCTCAAGCCACTACCCAAGAATCTCAAGTATATCTTCCAGGGACCTGACCAAACCTTCCCTGTGATTATTAATTCTCATCTAACCAAGGATCAGGAACTCAGGTTGACTGCGACCCTTTCAGAACATCGGGTTGCTATTGGTTGGACCATTTCTGACTTGAGAGGAATTAGCCCCACCTATTGCACCCATAAGATTTACCTGAAAGATGGGGCACGACCCTCCCGCCAGATGTAGAGACGTTTAAACCCAAACATGCAGGAGGTCGTTAAGAAAGAAATTATCAAGTGGCTTGATGCTGACATCGTCTATCCTATCTCCAATAGCCCCTGGGTGAGCCCCACTCAAGTGGTTCCAAAGAAAGTCGGGCTCACTGTTGTCACCAATGATCATAGTGAATCCATCCCCACCCGCACTACCACCACATGGCAGGTGTGTATTGATTATAGGAAGCTTAATGAAGCCACTAAGAAGGATCATTTCCCCTTTCCATTCATTGACCAAATCCTTGAAAGATTGGCAAGGCAAAAGTATTTTTGCTTCCTGGATGGATATTCAGGATATAACCAAGTCGCAATTGCTCCGGAAGATCAAGAAAAGACCACATTCACTTGCCCGTACGACACGTTTGCATTCCGTCGAATGCCGTTCGGGTTATGCAACGCACCTGCTACCTTCCATCGTTGCATGCTAGCCATTTTTTCAGAAATGGTGGATGAATACTTAGAGGTCTTTATGGATGATTTCTCTGTATTTGGGAATTCATTCGACCATTGTCTGAGCAACTTGGAGAAAATCCTGAAACGATGTATCGAGGTTAATCTGGTGTTAAGTTGGGAAAAGAGCCATTTTATGGTTCAAGAAGGAATTATCCTCGGTCACATCGTATCACATAGGGGCATCGAGGTAGATCGGGCTAAGGTTGATTTGATTTCCAAACTTCCTCCACCTAGCTCGGTCTGACATATTTGCTCATTTCTGGGACACATTGGCTTCTACCGAAGGTTCATTAAAGACTTTTCCAAGCTTTCCAAACCCTTAACCAACCTTCTAGCCAACGATGTCATATTCCACATGTCTTCTGATTGCATCCAGGCTTATCACACCCTCCTGGACTTAGTGTCCACAACACCTGTACTTCAGCTCCCGGATTGGTCCTAGGACTTTGAGATTATGTGTGATGCATCAGATTTTGCCATAGGCGCTATCCTGGGACAAAGGCAAGACAAGAAGCCTGTGGTGATCTACTACGCGATAAAACGTTGGATGAGGTCTAACGAAATTATCTGGTCACAGAGAAAGAATTGCTCGCTGTAGTCTTTGGAGTTGAGAAGTTCTGATCATACTTGCTAGGATCCCACGTGACCATTTATACTGACCATTCAGCCATCCGACACCTGTTGGCCAAGAAGGACATAAAGCCCAGGCTCATCAGATGGATCCTGCTCTTGCAGGAATTTGACCTGGAAATTCGCGAAAAGGCCAGATCGAAGAATGTGGTGGCTGACCACTTGTCTAGACTTCATCCAGACCACATTGGACCCTCCCTACCTCTATCTGACACCTTCCCCGATGAACACATTCTGGCTGTGCAAGACAAGAGACTGTCGTGGTATGCTGACTATGTCAACTACCTAGTTGTAGGACAAACCCCGCACAGCTGGTCCAGACAGCAACGAGAGAGGTTCTTGGCTGAGGCCAAGCACTATTTCTAGGATGATCCCATGCTGTTTCGCCTCTGTGCTGACTAGATCATTAGGAGATGTATCCCCGAGAACGAAGTTCAGAGTGTGCTTTCCTTCTGTCATGACCAGGCTTGTGGTGGCCACTTCTCTGGAAAGAAAACAGTTGCAAAGGTTCTGCAGTCTGGATTTTACTGGCCGTCCCTATTTAAGGATGCACACAACTTTCCCAAGACTTGCTCACGCTGCCAAACGTTGGGGACCATGACCAAGAAAGATATGATGCCCCTCCAGCCCATTTTGATTGTTGAAATCTTCGACATTTGGGGTATCGATTTTATGGGCCTCTTTCCACCATCCAACGGCTTCGAGTACATCCTAGTCTCGGTAGACTGTTTCTAAATGGATTGAAGCCGTCGCCACCCGCCGATGCGATCACAGGACTGTCATGGACTTTGTCAAGTAGAACATCTTTTCCCGATTTGGAATACCAAACACCATGATCAGTGATGGTGGAAGTCATTTTATCCACTCGCAATTCCGTGCCCTACTTAGAAAATATGGGGTTAACCACCGCATTGCTACCCCATATCATCCGCAAATGAATGGGCAGACCGAGGTCTCAAATAGACAAATCAAGAACATTTTACAGAAGACTGTGAGACCTGACAGGAAAGACTGGTCCACATGACTAGATGATGCCCTGTGGGTATACAGGACCGCTTTCAAGACCTTGATAGGCATGTCACCTTATTGCTTGGTCTTTGGCAAAGCCTACCATCTTCCTGTCGAATTGGAACACCGGGCTTACTAGGCTGTCAAGCAATGTAACATGGATTCCCAGTTAGCCGATGTGCAGACGATGCTCCAACTATTTGAGCTCGAAGAAATTCGTCGGGACGCTTTTGAGAATAGTCGACTGTATAAGGAAAAAATGAAAGCCATCCACGACTGACTCATTCATAGAAAGACCTTTGAGTCTAACCAGCAAGTCTGGCTGTTTGATGCCTGCATAAAACTCTTTCCGGGGAAACTCAGGTCCAAATGGACAAGACCATTTCGGGTGGTTAAGCCTTACTCTAATGGGGCAGTTGAAATCGCTGATCCAAACACTGGGCACACTTTTACAGTTAATGGTCAAAGATTGAAACACTTCCTTGCCCAGGTTCCCCCAAAGGAGAGTGTCACCCTCATTGAGGGATGACACGAAGCACCGCCCAGCTAGAGGCGTTAAACTCAGTGCTTCCTGGGAGGCAACCCAGAGGATTCAGACTGATCCGGTATTTTACGTCACTCAGGTACTATCTTTTTTTGAACCCCTATGCATCCATGTATTTGCCAATGAGGACATTGTCCAACTTAAGCATGGGGGGGGTGGTAAATTGCATGATCCTGAGCTCATTTAATCAGTCTGAATAAAATAAAATTTAAAAAAAAATTGAATTTAGGAAGAAACTTAGGCATTAGAAACTTGTCAATAGTGGGAAATAATACAAAAAGAACTTAAACACTTAGACTTTTTAGGCCTTCAGGCTTAATCAACCCTAGTGTCCATTAAAATATGGATTTAGCTTCGAATCCTTGCAACCTTAAGCTATTCTAATCCACCTACTAAATAAGGTGATAAGTATACAACTTAACTCACCCTCTAACTCAGAAGAACTTTGAGTCTAAGCATCTGCACACATTTTTGCACAGACTCACTCCTCGGAGATTTTGACAGAAATTGGGTAGCTAATGAACTCTCTAGGGTGGTATGGCTGGCAAGTTGTCGTGGGTAACAGCCCATTGGCAGGTTGTCTAGAACCCAGCCACGGGACCACTTCTTCTTCATTGCCTCTAGGTACATTTGAGATCAGGGAAGCCACCTACAAAAAGAAAAAAAAAGGAGAGGAAAAGAAAACAAAATAAACCACACTTCACCGCACGAGTATGGCTAGCAAGTGCTCGTGGGTAACAACCCATTGGTCGGTTGTCCAGAGCCCAGCTCAATAATTGCATGAAAAGAACCAAAACACTTAAGGAAGAAGCAGGGACGTAGTACAAGCCGGGGAGATATACACTGAAAAAATCCTTGTGTTGATCCCAATTAAAACAAACGTAGGGAGAAAGCTACCAATCAAACAAATACACCTTCAGGAAAAATACTTCCTCTTCCAGTCACCTAGGGGCATAGAAACCCGAAGTCTGTCTGAATTACCGTTGAGTGAGTCTATCACAACCTTTACACCAAGATGCTTAGCACTTAGGGTTTTGACCGAATTTTGGGTGGGTTGGGTAGCCGTAAAAAGTTGCCAACCCACTCTGAATTCCAAAAAAATTGAAAAAAATATATGTACATATACATATGTATATTTACATACATTAAAGCAAGGATTCAGGCGATTCGTATTTTGGCAGACACCCGAGCGCTGCTTAGTCTTTGTAGATTAAGATCTTAGTATATTTCCTCCTATTGACAAGTGACGGAGTGTCGAAGCAATTACTTCTTAATTTCTGACAGAAAATGAAGGCTAGAATGAACCTTGCTAGGGACTAGCAAGGAGTAAGCATTGGGGTATGATAACACTGCATATGGGGGTGATAATTGTGTTAAATAGGGCCCATCTTAAGAATAAAAGGCACAACATAAGTAAAATGGGAGCATTGCATGCATCATATGCCATGATTGCTTATAAAACAGTATTAATGGACATTTGTATAAGCACTTGTCAAAGAAAGCCTTAGATGAGTGATCGGACCGCACGGATGGATTTAGAATGACGAACGGAGTCCAACGGACTCAAAATCGGCTAAATCGGACATCCGGAGCTCCCACAATGGGCCCATGAAGTTCTGACCACTGATCTGATGATCAACGGCCCTCGATGCGCCACGTGGTGCCCACTCACCGCACGCCGCTTCCACCTTCAGTCGGAGATCAAATCTCAGCCGTTGATCTCTGATCGGACAGCCGAGAACCGCGCGCACGCCCGCGGTCGCCTCGACAAAGCAACAGGCGTGGCACAGTGGCTAACGTGCACGCCCGCACCCACGCAACGTGGGTTCGAGTCACGCGGTGCGGGAATTCGAAGGAAGCGAGGCACGTAGACGAAATTCAGCCGTAGATCCACACTTGGACGGTGGCATTAGAGCCACGTGGCACGCCCTCATGTGGCGATCATCCATGCGCGCAGGCACGCCAGACGACGATGCCCGCGCGCACGGGTGCTCAAGGCACGATCCAAGCGCGCCCAGGCGAAGATCTCAACTGTCCGATCTTCGATAGGGCGGCTCTCACGCCACACCCACAGATCGAGCATGAGGAAGAACGGCACGGGCAAGCGACCGGCGGGCTAGGGGCTTCACCGACGTTTTTGGAAGGGTTTTAGCAATGTCCCAGATGTCACTAAAACCCCTTCTTCATTTGGAAAGCCCTTCTCCCTATTTAAACCCCTTCCAACCACCCATTAAACGCATTCACTTCCCTTGCAAGTACTCTACCCCTCTCTTATCTAGCTTTAGGCCCTCTTGTAATCGTCGGAGACGACGAGCCACCGACGGAGCCTTCTCCACCACCGTGGCTGCCTTACCGCCCTCCCTCTCTCTCTCTTTCTTCCTCTCTTTTAAGCTTTACTTTATTTATGTTTAAGCATGTATCTAATGTTGTAATGTATGAACTAAAGCTGCATGATTAATGAAGTTGTTTTCCATTCAGTTATCTACTTTATTTCCTATCCAAGTTGCATGTTAAAGAAAGAAACGACTCTAACCCTAATCTCTCTCTCTCGCTTTTCTCCCGCACCTTTTTGCAAGCAAAACTCCACAATTTTCGTGACAATAAGTGACAAGAAAAATCTGATTTTCACTCCTCCCTGAGATCGAAACTATGACTCACATCCATTTCTTTACTTTAAAACCGGTGTTGCAAGTGCAAACTATAACGACACTTCTTAACACACACGCACGAAAGCATGTCAGTGGCCAGAGATGGGAGAGATGATGGTGAGCGTGGAGGTCGAGGGGTTGTTTTTGGGTTTTGAAGATGGGAAAGGACCTAGAGAACTAAAAGGGACCTAACTACCTACTCTAAGTGGAAGAAAGGGGTAGGATTGGCACCGATGTTGGCAGGCCGGTGACGTGGAAGATGAATGCTCCGGAGATAGGGGCAGCAACGACGAGGAGAAATCGGCGACAGCCGCTGGTATTGCGGCACGTGGATGAAGGTGAGGGAGAGAAATCCGTTCACTATGGTCTGTGAGAGCAGACGAGGAAGGAGATCGAAGGAGGTTGCCGGAGCTTGGTTGGAGAGGGGCTGGAGGTAGGGAAGAAGAGATTTTGACCCCAAACCTAGCTAAAGATGTAAGGTTTGCAATCTGGGTCCTTTTATAGGCCATAGGGTCGAGCTTCAAGCTTGGAAACAAGCTTGAAAGCTTGGAAATCAGGGCCTTAGGTTTAGGAATTTCCAAGAGTTCGCATGAACTCTTAGACGATTTAGGCAAGTCATGGAAGAGCTTAGATGGAAGGCGATCTCCTCAACAGTCTCCCATCGAATTTTGGAAAGGTTTCCCCATGAAATCAGGGAGATAACTTTGATTGAAGGTCGGCTCTTGTTGGGTTCACACGGCCATGGCAGCAGGGACCTGCGTGTGAAGAATAAAAAGAAGTTAGGGGGGTATTTATAAGTATTTCAAAAGTTAGGGGCCATGGTGTGATAGAAAGAGTCTGTTTGGACTGAAATGCAAACTAGGTCAAGATGATCTCTGATTAGGCCCAAATTTTGGTACAAACCTAATTTGGATCTAAGGAATCTAATGATGAAGTTAGATTTATGTTTTGACCAAGTTTAACTGGGCAAATTGTACAGAAACCCAAATTAGGGCAACTGTCTATCTAAGACTCTGTTTTAGGTCAAATTGGGTTCCAATGGTCAAATCAAGCATACCAAACCTTAGAGAACATTTTTCTATGATTTTTAGAAGGTTTAGATGAATTTTATCTTGACCAAAACCTCAGTGAATTAAGGGGATTTGGTTTTAGGGTTTCAAATGTCATTCAATTCTAAAAACGTGTGAAAATCTATTTCATTCTGCTGAACCCACTTATTGGACATTTATGACCATTTGACCTTCAATAAACCCTTGGGAAACCCCATGATTATTTTGAATTTAAGATATTATGTTAAAATTGCAATTTTACCCATGTTTTCAAGTTTATCTCTTAGAATAGATGTGCGGTGAATTACGATTTTCTAGCGGTTATGTAGGCGCATTTATCTGTTGATTATGACTAATTAAAGCTAGATATGGCTGATGATGAAATTATCATCAGCGACGATCGCAGTCCGACAATGCGGAAATCATCTCTATCCGAACACCATGGCATCCCCTACAACAGAAAGAAGTTGGATGGCCCAGATGGTACCACATGGCATCATCTAGGTTGCCCAACATCGGCCAGTAGCCCTACCACCAGCTCCTTCATCTGCATCATCGATTCTAAGAAGCCATCCATGCCATGCTTCAGAAGCTCCTCCTCGCAACAACTTCGTGGGTGTAGCACAATGGTCAATAAGGGCACTCTCAAAGAGAGCGCATGGGTTCAAAACCCGCGACCCCCTTAATTTCCCAATTGTGAGGTGCAAGGCACGGAGCAGTAGCTCATGTAAGTGTAGCAGCATGTGCATGGAGTGGTTCGAGCCAACGCAGTGCTAGCACATATGCGCGGCACAACGTGTGCAACACAGTGCGTGGTGCGTGGGCTAGCAGGAGCTTGAGCTGGGCTTCAGCGACCTTTGAGGTGGACTTTTAGTGACGTCTTTGATGTCATTGTTGACCCGAAGATGATTTTTGGCCTTTTCCCTCCATTATAAAAGGGCCCATCCTCCACTTTTGGGGGCATCTTCTACCTAAGAGTTCCCTCCACCTTCTAGAGTTGAGAGCAAGTCCTTGGAATTGTCGAGCCACCAACGGAAGTCCCACCACCACTGTGGCTGCCTCACCTCCTCCTTTAGCTACTAATTTCTTTAACATTTATGTTTGATTAAGAATTCCTCTAGTTTCTATTGTTAGACATTTGTGCTTATAAAATAGAATTTACTATCTTGTCTTAGATTCTAATATTCTATGTTTTAAGCAACAATAGTAGTCTACCTTCGTTTAGTAATCACTAGATTTCTAACTCTTTCCCTCTCTCTCTCTTTCTCTATTCTTTTTGCAAGTGAACAAACTAACGTAATTCGTGACATTAAAGCGAGTATTTGATCCAATTTCACACCTTTCTATGTTCGACACTCAGACTCACATCAGATATTTCTAATTAAAATTGATGTCGTAAAATGTGATACAACGAACGATTTAACCTAATGTGTTTCCTGATGTTAGTTTTTGGTGCCGTTGCCGGGGAGGCAACGGATCTTTTTATCGCTTTTATCCTTACATTGATGATATTCATGAGATCTTACTCTCTCTTTCTCTCTTTCTATGGATTGGCTATAGGAATCCAACGCAAAAGTGATAGGAGGAGCATACTTAAAGACAGTAGATTGGGAGTAAAAATACAGTTAAGACCTTGGTGAGTATCATCCGCTTTAGCATAGTCCCATCCATTCTTTTATCAAGAAGACAAAAAAAATGAAGAAAAAGAAGATGCATTTAGGCTCATACATAAACCCTAGGCTAGTTTGATTGTTTACTTGCTTTTAAAAAAATAAAAAATTCAAAAAAAAAGCCGTGGTGAATGGCTACTTGATCCACATCTTAAATTCATCACCTAATTAAAAAAATACACTCACTAATTTCATTTGAAAGATCTTTTTGGAGTGTTCTTTGAGTGGTGTTTGCGAAGCCAACCATGTTTTGAATTGGCCAACACTACTCACCATAATTAAAATCAATTCACCCAATAGAGTTGCATGAACTATAGGGGTGAAACTCTTAAGGATTCTATTTCTTAGAGACACACACTCTTAAAGGAAAAGCAGCAAAACACCCGTGTTTGCATAACCTCTTGTGTGTTCAAGCATAACTTGGTTGAATCAACTTAAGAATTAGAACCCTAAAGCTAACTAAACAAGGTTGAACTTTAAAAGACAACTCATATTAAACCTTGTTTGCAAATCCCTTGCTTGTGCACCACATTATACACATTGGAATTGAACATTAAGGCGCACAAACCCAAAACAATGCCCCTTCACATTTCCAAGCACTTCTAGATCCTAGCCCTAAATTAAAATCGATTAGGCGTGCCCTAGGAAGGACCAATCTAAGTCCTAGAATTGTGATTGGGTTTGTTAAGTGCTTGGCCTTAATTCCAATTGTGGAATCTGGTGTCTAAGGTTGCAGGGAAGTATCAAACGACTGCAGTTGGGGGGTACAAAGGAACCAGCGGCGCGAGCCAAAGGAAGAACCTTCCCCTCAATCCCCTTGTAATCAACTTGGCCAGATTAACTTTGAGAAGGGAGGTTTAAGTGGTTGCAAATTTTATCACTCTCTTCAAGGCTTCTAGGTCACCTAGGTCTACACTGTAGGACTTAGTTTTGCTTGCTTGATTGTGCACACATAATTCTCTCGTCTGTTCTTCCCTGATCCATCCATGGATTTTAATGCTTATCCACCCTTCCCAAACTATCCCCAACATGATTTGTATTCTAACCCAAGTAGACCGTATCCACAGTTTACTTGGGACAACCAATCGCCTAGTTGGGGATGTAATCTAGGACCTAAGTATCTAGAAGACTCTCTTATCCCAATTTTACTCAACTCACACCAATTTCCTATTGGGATACATCCAACCCAACCACCCAGGGTTACCATCCAAACCTTGGGGATCCTTATCTTGATTCTCCTTATGATGACTCCTCTTTTATGTCCCACCCACCCACTAACCAATCTGATAGAACCTACGCTCTAGGAGAACACCAAGACCCCTACCTTTCCCAGGACCCTAACAAAGATAGGTCCCCTGAATTCAAGGATCTCTCCTACTTGACCTATGGATTAGAAGGGATTTTAGAAGGATGGAAATCAAATGATGATCATAAACCTAGGCAAATCAAGAATGATCAAACCCTACTTTGGACCCCTGATGAAGAATCCAATTGGGAGGACTTAGAACCTCAATTATTTTGGAGTAGGACTAAATAGAAAATTGTGCCTCTTGAGGAATTAGACCATAAAAATGATAGAATAGAGGACCCACCCAAGAACCTAAACCCCGGTATGGACTCTAATACACATCCTCAACCATACCCTCCCAACTCTGATTTGAATGCTAAGGAGGAAATCCAAGGGAAACCTAATGACACTTAGTCAGTTCCTGATAGCTTTCAGTTGGAGTTACATAGACAAACTCAAGAATTGATTGAGGGGAAATAATCCATGATTGATATGTTCCAACAACTGAATGAAGAGGGCCAAAGAACACTTTTGCAAGCAACCCCTTCCACAGAATTCATGATGCAAGGCCTAGTGGTGATCAATTGGACTACACCTATTTACCCAAAATTGGTCAGTCCACCATTGATACTCCCCTGGTGTTGGACAACTCATTAGAAAATGTTATTAAGGATTCCTTAGAACATGATTTGGGGAGAGTTGAGGACAAACATTAGGTGGAAACTGAGAATTTGGGGGACGATGTCTTTGAATCCAAATCTAATTTTCCCAAGGAAAGTGATTTGGTGGAAGAGACATCCAAAATTGAAGATGGGGAGTGGGATTACGATTCCAAAATAATCAATTTTGAATTATTTGAAACTCCCATCACAAGTTTAGAGGAGGGCCAAGGGAAAGAATTTGAGCTAGAGGATGAAATTAGCCCTACCTCTAATGCAACCTCGAAAATTGAGTCTGATATGAAAGAGGTTGAAGATAATATTCTAGGGGTCAAGGAATTGGAGGGAATAAGCAATGAAACCCTAGTTGAAGAAGGGATGGATTTTTCTTTGGAGAGAGACCTCATGCTTGATCTTAGGGCTCATTATTAAACTCATAATTTTGCTACATGCCCTATCAGAATTGAAATCTTGCAACCCAAATTCACTGGAATTGATATAACTTTAAGGGATTACAGCTTTAAAGGGACACAAGCTGATTACAATGCCTACATCTTTAGTGTCTGACATTTTAGATTCGGGTTGCACTCATCTAAATCAACTTCTCTGCATGCTCGCAGATTAAGAGAGGAACAAACACGGGCATGCATGTTACACCAATTGCAGAGTTCCCGTCCCTTAGGGATGGGACTGCACCATAATCTAGTCCGCATCCGTAGATTTTTGACTCTGGGTTTAGCTGATTATGTCTTCCCCTTCTTGACCTAGACGATTCAAGTGATTTTTCCCTTATTGTTTGTGTACTATGCCCAGCTGAAGGCACTAAACTCTAAGCTTCCTAGGTGGCAATCCAGAGGATTCAAGCTAATCGGACTAACTCTTGACAGTCAGGTGATTTCTTTTCTTACACCCTTGCGTACATTTATTTTTCAATGAGGACATTGTCCAACTTAGGCATGGGGGGGTGGTAATTCGTATCTGAGTACATATTGTCAGCTTGAATTATCTTTAAAAAAAAAAAGCAAAAAAAGGAAGAGAAAACTTAGGTATTAGGAGTTTGTCAACTTCAGGAAATGATACGTTAGGAACCAAAATGCTTAGACTCTTCAGGTCTTTGAACTTAATCAGTTTGGGTGTCCACTAAGATGTGGACTTGGTCTCGAGTCCTCACCATCATAATTTATATTAATCTGGTCAATAAAGTAGGGTGATAAATATACGACTTATCAACCCACCCTTTGATTTAGGGTGATTTTTACTCTAAGCATCTACACCCATTTTGCACTGACTCACTCATCGGCGGCTCTAGAGGAAATTGGGTAGCTAATTAACCTTCTAAGGTGGCATGGCTGGCAAGTTGTCATGGGTAACAGCCCATTGGCCAGTTGTCCAGAGCCCAATCATAGGACCATTCTCTTTTACTACTGCCTTTAGATAAATCTTAGATTAAGAAAGCCACCTACTTAAAAAAAAAAGGAAATAGGAAAATAGAAAAGGAGAAAAGAATAAAAGAAATAAGCCACACTTCACTACATGAGTATAGCTAGCAAGTTGTCGTGGGTAACAGCTCATTGATCAGTTGTCTAAATCCCAACTCATAAATTGCACAAAAATTCCAAAACACTTAAGGAAGAAGCAGGTAAGTAGCATAATCTAGGGAGATATACACTAGGTTCACCCTTGTGTTGACCCCAAAAAAATAAAAAAAGTAGGGAGAAAGCTACCGGTCAGATAGATACACTTTTAGGCAACATTTTCTCTTTTAGGTCACCTAGGAGCGTAGAAACCTGAAGTCCATTTTTATTGTCGTTGAGTGAGTCTATCACTTTCACAATAAGATGCTTACTTAGAGTCCTTTTCGAGTCTTGGGTGGGTTGGGTAGTCGTAAAAAGTTACCCCAAAATCCTCAACTCCAAAAATCCAAAAAAATTAGAAATATATATATAGTTGCTTCTATATAGAATAAGGCGAGGACTCGGGCGATCTACATTTTGGAAGGGAACTTGGGCACTGCTGAGTCTCTACGAGTTAGGTTCTTAATAGAAATTTCCTCCTGTTGATAAGTAACTTCTACCTGAGTGACCAATTCTTAATTTCAGTTGTAAATAGCATTTAGGTTAAACCTTGCTAGGGACTAGCAAGTGGTGGGTATGGGGGTATGATGACTCTACAGTTATTAGTGTTAATATTATCAATTAGAGTCATTTTTTAGAGCACATGTGCATTACTGTCATAATATAGTGGGTTTGGGGCATTGCATGCATTTTGCATTACTTTATGTTAAGATTGCTTAGAATCAATGTTTAAGGATCATGTGTACAAGTCCATATTGAAACAAGTCTTAGATGAGCAATTGGACTGTACTGATGGATCCGAATCGATGAATGGAGTCCAATAGACTCAAAATCACCTTGATCTGACCTCCGTAGCTCCCACAACAAGTCCGAGGAAGATCAATGGCTAGAGGGAAATGTGAAATCCTTAAGAGCTTCGGATGAAAAATTATACCATATGGATGGATCCAGAGCGACGATCACAATCTGACAACGTAGAAATCATCTCTATCCGAGCACCGTGGCATCCTCTACAACAGAAAGAAGATGGACGGCCTAGATGGCACCATATGGCGTAATCTAGGCTGCCCAACAATGGCCAAGAGCCCCACCACTAGCTCCTCTTCATCTGCATCATCGATTCTCAACTGTTGGATCTTAATCAAATGGCTGAGAAGCCATCCGCGCCATGCTTCAGAAGCTCCTCCTTACAACAACTTCGTGGGTGTAGCACGGGGGTCAACAAGGGCACTCTCAAAGAGAGGGTGCGGGTTCGAAATCCATGACCCCCTCAATTTCCCAATTGTGCGACGCAAGGTGCGGAGTAGCAAAGTGCGAGAGCGTATGCGTAGCAGTGGTAGCAGCGCGTGTGCACGCAGCGGTTCGAACCAACGCAGCGCCAGCACATGTGCACAGCAAGGTGCATGGGCTAGCAAGCACATGAGATGGGCTTCAGCAACGTCTTTGATGTTGCTATTAACCCGAAGATGATTTTTGGCCTTTTTCCTCCATTATAAAATGGTCCATCCTCCTCCACTTTTGGGTGCATCTTCTACCTAAGAGTTCCCTCCACCTTTTAGAGCTGAGAGCAAGTCCTTGGAGTTTTCGAGTCACCGACGGAAGTCCCTCCACCGCCATGGCTACCTCACCTCTTCCTTTAGCTACTAATTTCTTTAGTGTTTATGTTTGATTAAGCATTCCTCTAGTTTCTATTATTTGACATTTGTGCTTATAAAATAGAATTTGTTATCTTGTCTTAGATTCTAATATTTTATGTTTTAAGCAGCAATAGTAGTCTACCTTCGTTTAGCAATCAATGGATTTCTAACTCTCTTCCTCTCTCTCTCTCTCTCTTTCTCTATTCTTTTTGCAGGCGGACAAACCAACATAATTGGTGACATCAAAGCAAGTATTTGATCCGATTTCACACCTCCTTGTGTTCGTCACTCAGACTCACATCCGATATTTCTAACTAAAATTGATGTCATAAAATGTATTATAACGAATGATTTAACCTAACGTGTTTCCTGACATCACCTATATTTTCATTTAAATAAATAAAAGCATTAAAATTATACCTCCAAGTAGTACAACCTCTGATAATGCCTATCAACAATAATCTGTAATTTCAGAAATAGAATCGATTAAATAACACCCTATTATCTAAAACTTAATTAAAAAAATGAAGATTCAAGCTCCAATAATAACTAACTAGAACCTAGTTGAATTGGCTAAGCGACTATATTGTAGTAGACTCATTTAGTGAAGTTGGTCACCTTTTTACGTGAGGCTCTTCAAGGTTACTACCTTAACTCCCATGCAAAATGTGATAATGAAAGTAAGAAGATTTACAAGGTCATGTGCGAAGATTTTATTCTGAGATCAGTTCTCTAGTTTTAATAGTTTTAACAGAGACCCTGAATCGTTTGTGCTCTTTAACAAGTAGAAGATGCTTGACAAGGGGATCTTGTTCATGACATAAAAAATTAACCTTCTTGTTCTAGCATCCCAACCCCACCTCTTCTCCCTTAAGCAACCCCTTGTACCTCTCTATACCTTACCCTCTAGCCATTATCTCTTTTCCCCTCATCTCCATAGCCACCTCCTCCCCCTTTCTCTCCTTAACCAACTCTCATTTTTCCATCTTCTCACCTCTCCTTCCTTTCCCCTACAACCTCCACTTCTTCCCCTACTTACCTATCTCATCACCTTCCTAACTACCTCGTCCTCTTCCCCCACCCATCAACCTCTCCACACCTCCCTAGCCTCCTCCTTACTTTCTCCCAGTTAGACAACCTCTTCTTCACCTCACCAACCTCCTTCTCCTCGTCTTCCCCTATCCCTAGACTCCTATCCTCCTCGAGGACACCCACTTCTCAACATTCTTTTAGGGCACATTAGCATTATAGCGAATGACATGTCCTCCTTGTTACACTCCACTAGGAATTCAATCATGTTACAATCTCTTATAAAATAACCTAGAAGATTCCTATCTCTTTTTAAATTGAAAACTATGATTATAATAATAAGTTAACGATAGTCATCCACTATTCATTATTCTCAATTGTCTAATTGTCGAGTTCTTGCAATGATCGACCTATCTCTTCCTTTTAAATGGGGAGAACTATCTAAGGTTTCCACTGAAGCCTCTACATGCCTTCCTTGGGCACATCCTAATTGCTTCCTCTGATGGTCTCATCTCCCCTCACCTCCCCCTTCCCCCTTAATTTGCTCAAAAGCCTCTCTAATTTGGGGTGTTCAGGAGTACACCTATACTGATGCAGCTCTTGCATACTTGGGTCAATCCTCATATGGACAATCTAGGAGAATGACCCTCCTCTCTACATCTCTGTTAGGTACAAGGCTATAGAGAGGTATGAGGGGTAACTTTTTCTCACAATTTTTTTTCCTCCTCAAAAAAATTGAACGGTAGGATGGGGAGGAGGAGGGGGTACTAGGACAAGGAGTAGGAGGGGGCAGTAGGATGGGGAGGAGGAGGAGGCCATCAAGGAGGGGGAGAAGGAGGAGGAGAGGGTGGCGGTAGGTTGGAGAGGAGGAGGAGGGGGCAGCAGGGTGGGGAGGAGGAGAAGGAGGAGGGGAGGGTAATGGTAGGACGAGGAGGAGGAGGACGACTAGGGTGTCAAGGTGGAGCAAGGGGCAGCAGGAGGGTGTCGGGGAGAAGAAGGAGGCCATTAGAGTGGGAGGAGGGGGCGGCAGGAGGGGGAGGAGGAGGAGGGTGTTGGGGAGGGGGAGGAGGAGGGTGTCGAGGAGGGGGAGAAGGAGGAAGAGCACGGGGATGAAGAGGAGGAGGAGGAGGGTCATTGGGTAGCAGGAGGAGTGGAGGAGGGGGGTGGTGACCACCACGAGAAAGAGTAGGACGAGGGGATTCCCTTGAGGAAGAGGGGAGGCACGACGAGGAGGATGACATGACGTGTGATGGGAACACCATCATAGGCCATAACTAGCCCACTTAAGTCTGGAATAAAAGATAAAAGCTCTTACATATTCATCTGAGGGTTATATCTCCACCTTATTATCTTTTGAGAAGAGAACAAGAAACCAAGGTTAATTTCATAATTTTAATAGTAAATCTGAACACAGAATAACCAAGGGGTTGGCTAGGGGTAAACTAAAGGTCAAATGAGCATTAATGGCTAATAAGTGGGTCCATGTAGACAGAAATGGGGTTTCATGCATTTCAAGAACTAATACAACACCTAAAACCCTAATTTCAAATCTACTTAAATTGCTGAGCTTTTAGTCAGGATAAAATCCATCTAAACCTTCTAAAATTCATATAAAAATATTTAATAAGGTTTGGTAACCTTGGTTTGACCATTTGAATCTATTTTGACCTAGAACAGAGTCTCAGACAGAAAGTTGCCCTAATTTGGGTTTCTATGCAAATTTCCCAATAAAAGTTGGTTAAAAATAAAATCTGACTTTACCATCAAATTCCATGGGTTCGAATTAGGTTTTTACCAAAATTTAGGCCCAATCAGAGATCATCTTGACCTAGGTTGAATTTTATTGCAATCAGACTCTTTCTCTCTCAATTAGCCCCTCAACTTTTGAATTATTTACGGATTGGTCCCTAACTTTCTCATCATTCTTTGTAAATGGGTCCCTACCACCATTAGTGTGAACACAGGAGCTCAGTTGAGATTTGAGCGAGGATTTCTCACTCGATTCTCAATCAAACTCTTCCAAATTTGAATTAGAGATTCCTTGATAAATTCTCTTCCAAATGAACTCAACCATGATCCTTGATCTATTCCCAATCTCTCATGTGAACCCATTGAAGAGATGGGTATCTGGTTGGCATGAAAATCTCGAGCTTCGCAAGCTTGTTTCCAATCTTGGAAGCCCTTTCTTTGGCCTATAAAAGGACCTAGAGCAAGAATCCTTGCTCCTTAGCAAGTTTTGGCTAGAGAAACCCCCCTTCCTTCCCTCTCCGGCCACCTTCATACCTTTCTCTCGCAACCCCTCCCCATCCTCCTCATCAGGCCGTCCAACAATCAAATTGGGTGGCCCTTTGCCTTCCCCTCTCAAGTCCGCTCCTTGCCAACCACAACAGGAGCTTCCTCCCTTATTGTCGTCGCCACTCCACCTCACTGGACTTCCTCATCTTCTTCGGCTCTGGCTCACCAATGTCGGAGCTCTCTGTCCGTCTCCTTCCCTCCTAAGTCTCTCTATACCTTCCTCTCTCCCTCTATTCTCTTTTCTCACACTCACAATACACTCACGACCACCGTATCGCTCGCTACACCACCTTCATCCTCCGCTCCGTCAACACTCCAGTGAAGCCTCCCTGATGCCACACACTTCCAAATGCCCCCACTCCATGTCCACGAGCTTCACCGCGCCACCCTCTACAAAAGCCCTCTCCTAATTTGGGCTTCCACCCACTACAACGCCTCCTCGAACACCACCTTCTTTACAAGACATCTCCATCACCGTCAACCTTCCTCATGACACCACACACTACAACACTACTACCAACGCACTTGCCGCACACCGGCGAAGCTTCTGAGAGACTTTGACATGGCTGCGAAACCGTGTTCTTGTTTTCAGGTGACTGACCAAACCTCCACCGCTGCCTAAACTTCTCCAACCTCGTCCGTAGTCCTCTGGTCATGATTCCTCCATGCAACACCCCTAGACACTGTGGACTACCTCTAGTCACATCTTTAGGTCCATAATTGAAGCCTTCAACCACACCTACCACCTCAATTGCAGCTTCCAACACCTGCTACTTTGTCGCGACGAACAAGAGACCAGATAGTCCCACATCGACAAACGCAGAATCCACGTGCACGCATAAAAGGGATTTGTGACCCCTGTTATCTGCCCACGAACACAAGGATCGGGTCCCTCACTCCTACACACACCTCACCTACCGCCACACCAGCGGTTTGGTCCTTTTCTTTAATCTGATTACCTAGTTGACTGGATTTGGTCCAGCTGTTTTGAGAGAAGAAAAAAGAAGAGAAAGAGAGAGGAGGGGGTTTTTGCCCTCTACTACACTCTCTTTACACTTAGAGATTTATGGAGGCCCTTGCCTCTGAGATGTGTTGTGCTGTGGTTGCCTCTCTCCCTTGAGGCACGAAAGAGGAAGAGGAGGCCTTTGCCTCTGTTCTATTGAAGTTGAGCTGAGCCTTGAAGCAACTTAAGACATCTGACCTCTACTGGTGCCTTAGTTCTGTTAAGATATTTAATCTGATTGACGTGGAATATTTGGTTGAGAATTACTGTTGATATATTTGAGCTTACTTCAAAGAGGTTAATTGGTGATTCAAATCATCATTTTAACCCATTCCTTTTGCACAGTGATACTTGATTTCAACTATATATCATTTTGAGTTGTTCTGAATAAAGTTTTGATTATAATTGCTTATATTTCTTGTGATTGGTGAGATTAGATTACTATTATTTGCTCCCTGTGTTTGACCTTGGACTCTTCTTTGTTTCTGAGTTATAAATTTAAATGATCTGAGCGACTTTGTCCTATACTACGATGCATTTTCTTAACAAATGATGATTCAGAGTCTGGAACCAATTAGCAGCTTTAGCCATGAGTAAGAAGGAGAACATCTTCATGAGCAGGATGTCTCGATTTGTATGGTAGGCCTGAAGGTTTGGTCCAGATGTTTTAGCTAATTGATGTGTTGGAAGGGATCTTCAAAGTTTGAGCCATGGAATTTAGGGATAGCATGGATTATGTTTGGCTTGAGTTCAACATCAGGCCCTCCAACAAGGATTTATACTCTAGGTTCGATCTCCACCACAGCAGGATTGTAGTGATCATGCATCTGAGGATGCGGCGGTGGATTGAAATGTACATGGATTAGATCATTGAGATGCTGTATCTGATCTTGGACATTGGGTTCTTCTGCTTGGTGTTCCATGGTTATGGATGAAGGAGATCTAGGCTCAAATGAATCAGAAGAGATATCGATCTGGTCGGATGGTAGCACAAACAAGTGAGTTGAGGCTTGGCCTCAACAAGAGTGAACAACTAAAGGCAGTCTCAAGGGTGATCATAAGGACCTCCTCCCGAACATGCACCAGGAAACCACATGAGGGATAGAATATGTGATTGACCCAATCGAGGCCCCCACAAGTTTTTGGATGACTAAGGAGGTTAGAGGCGGATGATACCTCTTGATCAGAAAGTCATCCACCTGAGAAATGCTTGGGCAGCTAGGAAGGGAGAGTCCTGCAAAGACCCCTACACGGTAGAGCGTCCCCACAGGTTACATGGTTTCCCCCACTCGACCTTCCTTGTCACCGCGGATCCAAGTAGATCGGAATGAATAACTTGACTTCTTAAGTCTACCAAATTTTAATCCTGAATTAGGGTACTTAGAATTTCACTTGAACTTTTAGGGTTGATTGTTATTTGTGACCTAATTTGATGGTTGGTTGACCCACAAGGTGGATCAACTTCACCTAACCTACCCTAAGGTTTTAAATGAGTTGGGTAATGGACCCAAAATCACCTTGAGTGGTTTGCAAACAAGTTATTAAGTCCAAATTTTAAGGTTTCAAGTGAATGATAGAGCCTTCTTTTAAGTTTTTCTTCATTAGGTCAATTCAAGCAAGAGTTTGGGTAACACATAATGTGGGAAAATCAATTCTCTTTATTTCAAGCAGGTGTGTTTTCTCAACCCTAAGATGGAAATCATAATTTGGCTCTTTTGTCCAATCAGTTTTTTCCAAATGTGGCACCTAGGGCTCAATCAAGAAGGTGAATAGCCCTAGATACCTTAAGTCCCTACTAGGTGTAGAAATTTGGAAGGGGATCTCTAGAGAATCAAATAAGGTAACTTGGGTGATTAATTCTAAGGAAATAATGCAATTTTGATCCTAATTGATTTCCTCTTTTACTTCTTTCCAAAAATAGGGGCTTAAGAGGATGGAAATGAGATTACCTACCCCTAGAGTGGCTGTCATGCGGCTGATCTTCTCAAATGTACCTCGCACAACTACAACAAAATAGATAAAGCAAGTTAGTATCAAATCAGAAATTGTAACTAATGAAATCCAATTGCGTATTGCTCCCCAGCAACGGTGCCAAAATGATTAAGGCAAACTCGTTGTTATTTAAGAGATGCATCGTAGTATAGGATAAAATCACTCAAATCATTTAAATTTATAACTCAGAATCACAAGAAGAGCCCGAGGTCAAACATAGGGAGTAATTAATGGCAATTCAATCTCACTAATCACAAGAAATATAAGCAATTATAACTAGAACTTTATTTAGAACAACTAGAGATGATGTAAATATGAAATCAAGTATCACAATGCAGAAAGAATGGGTTAAAATGGTGATTTGAATCACCAAATTAACCTTTGAAATTAAGCTCACAAATATCTCAAATAATTGAACAGTAAATCCAACCAAATATTCCACATCAACTAGATTTAATATCTCAACAGTGTATAGTACTGAAGCACCAGCAGAGATCAAATGAAGGCATAAGGCATCAGATGCCTTAAGTGCTCAGGGCATAGCACCAACAGAAGAGGCAAAGGCCTCCTCTCTTTCCTTTGTGCCTCAAGAGAGAGGCAACCACAGCACAGAGGCAAAGGCCTCTCAAAATCCACTAAGTGTAGAGAGCATAAGGATAAAACCCCCCGCTCTCTCTCTTTCTTCTTCTTTTCTCAGAGACCCGACCGTAATTGGGTAATCGGTCAAGTAAACGGGTCCAAAACAGTGTCCAAGCTTGCGGGTGTGATCGCAAGAGAGAAGTGGGCACTCGGGTAAGCGGGTGAAGGTGGCTGGGGACCCGACCCTCATGTCTTGGGTGAGAGGCCGGGAGTAGAAATTCCTCTTATGCTGCACAACCTGCTACTAAGTCCTTGTTGTGGGACTCTCTTGTCCCTTCCTCGCACTCAGCTTCAACTGAAGATGACTCTAATTGAGGTCAAGAATGAGGCTTTGGAAGTGAATTGAATGCCTAGATTGCTTTCTAGGAGCTAGCTGTGAAGCCTGGAGGTGGATCCTGGAGGGATCATGGCCGGAGAACTAAAGACGTGGTTGACGTAGTAGAGGGTAGCAGTGGAGGTCTGGTGATCCTCTTCCTCTTCTTCTGCCTTGCTTCAACCTCTTCCTCTTCTCCTCTTTTCTTCCTTCTAAGCTTCACCTTGTTCTAATGCTTTTCTCCAAGCCTTCTTTCTCTTCACAACTAGTGCCTTCTTAACTTTTGCTGCCTTTCATCTTCCTTCAGAAGCTAAGTGTTGGCTAACGCACAGAGGAGCAAAACCCTCCCCCGCTCTCTCTCTTTCCATTCCTCTTCTCCTCTTCTCTCAGATGGTTGGGTATTTGGGTATATGGGTATGCGTAACCGGGTCTAGGGCTGGTGCGTGGGTGTCGCAGCCTAGGAGTGAAAGGGCTTAGGCAGGTCAGGTCGTGTGAAGGGTGAGTAGGGATCTCACCCTCGAGTGTTTTGAGGCAATAAGGCCTCAGCACAAAAACTTAATAAGTGCTACCAAGTGCTTGGCTGCTCATGATGTGTCACTAAAGCCACTCCTTCATGTGCTCCTGCAGCTGTGAGGATCTCCCAATTGATATCGCAGTTATGCTTGAAGCCCACAATTGAAGACCTGCATAGGGTCTTGGAGTGAAACCACGTCTCCTGGGACCAAGACCTGGAACGAATGCAGCCGAAGAGCATGAGGCATGTCGGAGAACTTGACGCCGACGGCAAAGCTCCGATGTGGTACCTGAAATCAAGAATAAGGCTTCACGGCCACATTAAAATAGCTCAGGACCTTCGCCAAGTGCTTGCGAGTGTTGTAGCGGTGGTTTCGCGGAGGATGGCGATGTGTGGTGGTCAAGTGAGGTCAATAATGGCGGATCAATGATGGATTGTTCGGTGAGGAGATGAAGTGGGAAATATACAGGGAAAGGTTAGGGCTTTTGGTCGCGAGGTGATGGCGGAGGTTTTTGAGAGGTGGTGAGTTGTTTAGTGGGTTGTGGAGGTGGGGCAGCCTCGCCGGAGGGGTGGTCGGAGCAGAGGATGAAGGTGCCGTGCGGATGCATCAAGGGGTGTTTTTGGGTATTGGATAGAGGGATAAAACCTAGGGAACTAAAGGAAATAATCTACCTACTCTAATTGGATGAAAGAGGAAGGGTCTGCATCGATTTTGGCAGGTCGGCGGCAGAGAAGATGAAGCCTTCTGAAGGAGATGGCAGTGAAGACAGGGAGAGGATGGCCCTCGCTTTGACAAGCAAGGCACAGAAGAAGATGAGGAAGAGGATGGGCAGGCCAATTTGGCCGTTCGTTGCCCCTAGGAAGATGGGGAAGGAGGCTGCCAGAGTTTGGTCGGAGAGGGGCTAGAGGTAGGGTTTGGAAGATGTTTTTGGCCCCAAACCTTGCTAAGGAGGTAAGGCAGGTGTCCTGGGTTCTTTTATAAGGCTTAGAACGGAGTTCCAAGCTTGGAAACAAGCTTGCAAACTCCAACCTTCACGTGCAAGCTTGGAACACATGCCTTTAAAACATTCGCATGAGGAATCTAGAGGGTTTTAGGATTCATGAATGGTCTCATTTGGAGGGGAATTCCTTAAGGAATCTCCCTTTCAAATTTGGGAGTGATTGATTGAGAATCGAGTGAGGAATCCTTGCTCGAATCTCAATGGTGAAGGTATGAGTTTCCAAAAATGGCACGAGGACCAAACTGTGAAGAAGATGAAAAACAAAGGGACCTATTTATAAAGAATTCAAAGAGTCCGTCTGGGCTGAGATGCAAACTATGTCAAGGTGATCTTTGATTGAGCCCAAATTTTGGTACAAACCTAATTTGGATCCAAAGAATCTGATGGTGAAGTCGGATTTAGTTTTTGGCTAAGTTTGATCGGTTAATTTGCATAGAAACCCAAATTATGGCAACTGTCTATTTGAGACTCTATTTTAGGTCAAATTAGGTTCTAATGGTCAAATTAAAGGTACCAAACCATATAGAATATTTTTCCATGATTTTTAAAAGGTTTAGGTGAATTTTATCCTGACTATAACCTTAGTTATTTAAGCAAGTCTATTTTTAAGGTTTCAGATGTCCAATAATTCTCAAAACATATGATAACCCAATTCGTTTTGCATGAACCCACTTATTAGACATTTATGAACATTTGACCTTTAATTAACCCTTGAGAAACCCCATGATTGCTTTGCAATTGGGATATTATGATAAAACTACAGTTTTACCCCTGTTATAATGCATTTCTCTTAGAAAGGACATGCAATGAATTACGGCCCTTTGGTGGTTATATAAGAGCATTTACAATGGATTATGACTAATTAAAACTAGAGATGGCTGATGATGACATTATCATCATCAAGTTCCTAATCCTTGGGTTCCTCCCACTCATCCTCAGAATCAAGTATCTCAGGTAGTGGGGTCACGGGAGGGGTTGTCCATTTGGAGTCCTGAGTTTGAGTGCCACTTCTTAAGGTAACCGCATTAGCTGAGGCATTGGAACCAGGGTTAGGTCCTTAAGAAGAAGAAGTGGCAAACCCAGGGGGTGTTTGTGGGGCTTGTAGAATCATATGGGCTTGCCTTTGATTTGGTTGGAACCCTTGAGGATTGTGGCCTCTATTCATTACATTCCTCGTGTTCGGTTGTGGTTGAGATGGAAGGGACCCCTATTGTTTGTTGTCCAATAGCTGACTCAATTGTCCCTTCACTAATGCCATCTCCTCCTGATGTTTCTAATTCACATCAGCCATCATTTTGATCACAGTGTCTATTTGGTTTTGTTATGTAGGAGCTACTCTATTCTGGTTATAGGATGGTCTAGCAGGTCGACCTTATTGATAGGAGGGAGGGTTTGACCTAAGTTTGTTCTGGAATTGGTTTGGTTTTTGGTTCAACCAAGCAAAATTAGGGTGGTTGCACCATCCAGGGTTGTAAGTGTTGGAGAAATGGTCAAGCTTAGAATATCCCTGTATGGCATAGGCATCTTTAAAGGTAGAAGGTGCTAAAGGGGAGGGGAAAGAATAATTAGGGCTTGAGGGAGAAAAGGCCCCTCCTTGGAACATGGTTAGGGGTTGTTCTAGGTGCACTAGGTTCATAGATTGAACCCAAGTCGATATTGTGTGCTCCCTTCACTAGGGAGAAGTTCTGCAATGGGGTTCGGGATTGGTTCAATAGCTCGTCAATTTTCTTATCCACCAACTCAACCCGATCCAATTTCTTTGCTATAATGTCCATGTCAACCAACCCATAATTAGTTTGCATCTCATAAATCCCACCACGGGTTTGACTGAACCTGTTGAATTGGGTCATGGAGGCATTATTAAGCTAGTTCGCACTCATTGACTCAAACAGCTTGATCGTGCTTTCCTCATCCTTATTCAGAAAATTTCCTCCACATGAGAAATCCAAGAAATTCCTAAGGTTGTTATCCAGGCCATGGTAGAAAATCTGGGCCAATTGCCACCTCGGAAACTTGTGGTGTGGGCATTTCCTCAATAATTCATTGAATCGTTCCCACGCCTCATGGAATTTCTCTCCACTTTGTAGGGTGAATGTAGTAATAGCTCTTCTAAGGGCATTAGTCTTTCCTATGAGGAAAAATTTCTTAAGAAAAGCATGCCTTAATTTCTCCTAAGTGGAGATGGGTCTCCCTAAGGTTCTAAGCCAATGAGAAGCTTTGTCTCTTAAGGAGAACGAGAACATCTTGACTAAAACATTGTCCAAACGGATGTTCCTTGGTTTTACGGTCTGTGCAAACCGATCTAAGTTTTCTAGGTGTTGGAAAGGGTCTTCATTTGAGCTCCCATGGAAATGGCTTTAAATCAACCTAAGGACAATGGGTTTTAGCTCAAAATCATCTCCCCCTTCGAGGACCCTAAGGTATGGTTCAACACAAATGGCAGACGGATCGTAGAAATCACAGAGAGGCCTTGGTTGGCCCTCAAGGGGTTGTGGTGGGTTATGTAGGTTTAGTGGGGGTTGCACTTGAGGGTTCTGCCCTTGAGGATTCTTCCCTTGAGGGTTCTGCAGTCGGTGTATGGCTTGCATGATGGTATGGATCTATTGTTGCTAAAGTTGGTGGTTGGCTGTAATCTGAGCCTGAATCATGGCCATGGCATGGCGTTGAGGTTGGTTTTCAACCTCCTCAATTCTTGGGTCGGCCATTTCCTCAATCTTACACCTTGAAAAATCAAGTCTCCTCTTAGTCTCTCTATCTAAAGCAACCAATTCAGGATGAAGTGATCACCTTTCGTGCATACACTAGAGAAGAACAAGGAGGGATGCGAAGGGAAACAGATGCGAGAGTAGTGTGTTCACAACCAAGCAAATAAATCTAGGCCCTATAGTGTAGACCAAGGTGACCTACGCTTCAAAAATAAATTCCGACCACACGACGAATTCGGTGTTGTCCTTACTCTCGAAGGTGGTAAAGTTAGGATGGCAAAGCAGGGGGAGCGTGTCCTGAGGGCCACTAATTATACCAAACCCATGCTTACTTAAGTAGTTTGACAATCGAGCCTCCCAACTTAGCACCTTTTGGAGCAAGCAGACGTCACTAATTCACAATGCGTTCAAGAAAATACCCTGAAACGAATTCAATGAATCCTAGGGCCAATGTCTACTCAATTTTAGGACTAGCTTATGCTCAAGGATTAAGTGAAGGGCGTTAGAGGGGGTTGATGCCCATAAAAAGTCTAGTTAAGCTGTGTGCACAATCGGGTGCAAGGACCTAATGCCAAAACAAGTGTTTTCTTTATCAAGCAAGATTGTGATGAACAGCTTTTAGAATTTAAACCTTGCTTTATTGGACTTTAGGATTCCACTTGTTTACAAGTACAATCAAGGCAAAATGATGTAGTCACACGGTTGGTTAAGATTGATTATCTTTAGGGCCTTTTGTGTGACTATGAAGTTAAAAGCACCCTAGTGTGGAAGATCCTAGGGCATTCTAATGAATCTTTTTTAGAATTTATCAAGAACGGTCCAATCAAAGCAAGCAATGACCCTATCCTGACCAAAATCTAACAAGCTTTTCAACAAATTTAATTTTGGAATTTTTAAAGGATTATAGACCACCCAAATTCATGTTTTTCCAAGAGGGGGTCAATCTATCCAGAACCTCTAGATTAAGTTGCGAGTTTAAGAATTGAATCAGAACAAGAACTAATCTTTTTCAAATGTAGAAAGTCTTCATAAGAAATGTAGAGAACTTCAAGATATTTCCAAAAATATAAATCTCTCACAAATCCAAGCTGCGTGGAGTTCATAGCAAAAGAAATAACTTGCGGGTCTCCAGAAATCAGGACAACCTTGCACACATCTAGTAGAGAATTTTTCACAGCCAAACCACAAAGTGTTTGGCTATGAAAAATTAGGTGGAGTTCACTCATTGAAAAGAACACCTATGAGATTTTTTAAATAAGTTTTAGAGGTGTTCTGTGCCCTATAATCATGTGCTCAACCCGAGTCCAGAAAATAGTGTTGCAAAATTAGCAGGTTGAGAACTTAGTGGTGGTGTTTCCTTCGACAAACACAAGAGAGGGCTTTTTTTAGAGCACCACCACTTAGATTTTTTCCTTGGTCCAGAGATGAAGGGTTACCTTTGGATTGTGGGAAGACAAGATATCAAACCTTCAGGTTGATGGCAGTCTTCTCTTGTGCTTCCTTTGATCCAATCTGATCCACTCTCCTTCCGTTGCCGATGCATGAGATTCCTACAACCAATAAGAGGAGAGAAAAGCAAGTTAGATAACACAAATATGAATAATGCCCAAGGAAATGAAAGAGAATAAAAGATCCATTGCCTCCCCAGCAACGGCGTTAAAAACTGCCATCGCGAAACATGTTTAAATAATTCGTTCATTGTAGCATGCGCTTACGACACCAATTTTAAAGAGATTAATCAAAAGTGAGTACGAGTGTTGAACATAGGGAGGCAGAAATCCGAATCATTTAATCGCTCATTGTCACAAAATATTTCACTTTGTTCACTTGAGAAAGAGAGAGAGAGAGAGAGATAGGGTTAGAAATTCAGGTTGAAGATGTGATGATTACTATCTATGAGCGAAACACAAACATGATGATAGAGAATGATAATATATTACATAAGTGGAATAGTTGTACAACTATAATAACAGATGAAAGCTTAAAGTAACAAAAATATTAAACTGAGGAACCTAGTAGCTAAATGGAGAGGTGAAGCAGCCGCGGCGGTGGAGGGGCTTCCATCGGTGGGTCATCATCTCTAGGTCCTTGCTTGGATGCTCTATGGGGTGGAGTTGCTTGGTAGAAGATGATCAAAAGTGGAGGAGGATGGGACCTTTTATAATGGAGGAAAAGGGCCAAAATCCGTTCTTAGGTCAACAGCGACATCCAGGCCGTTGCTAAAACTCCACCTCAAACATCACTGAAGACCAGCTCATGTACGCCCTTTGCACATGCACTCCTCGCACCCATGTCGCGTGCACATGCTGGCTCCGCATTGCCCACGCGCACACGTTGCTGTTGCTGATGCCTTGTGTCGCACATGCGCGTTGCTGCTACTACTACTGCTACTACTATGCACACTACTTCAACTAAGAACTCATGATTTTTTATATCAACTATTGATATGAGGATCCTTATGATTTTGATTCAGAACCAAATATAAATCTCAATCATGATCTTGATCTAGACCCTCTACCACCTCTTCTTGATCTATGGAACTGGATTAACGAACAGGCTCTGCATCCTGAACCTCATCCACTTGACCCTATTCCATATTTCAGATCAAAAAGATTCTTTGGAATAGGGCTGCATCATCAGCTGGTTCACATTTTTGGATCACTGATTATGGGACTAAATGATCATATCTTTCTACTAATCTTAAATTCCCCTGCAGCTGTTATTACTTCTCTTAACCCATAGTATTGAACTACATATTTTTGGGTTTAAGTCTGGCAAATGACGTTAAACTTAGTGCTAGCTGGGAGGCAACCCAGTATTCATTATAGGTAGCTCTGCATCCTCTGCATCCATGTTGACCTAGATTAACAAGAATAGTTAGGTGATATCTGCTCCTCTTGCTTATTATATTTTGATTTTCATGCATACATTTCAATGAGGACATTGTAATGAATAGGCATGAGAGGGTGGACATTGCATGTCTTATTTTTATGCCAAAAAAAAAATTGCATTTAGGCATAAAGGAATTTTTATTGAGGTTTTATTCGGGATTTATTCTTAAGTTGATTCCTGAGTTTATAATCCAGTATAATTTCATACTTACACGTAGAATTTGTAATGGATCCTCTATGAAGACCGATAAACATCTTTAATTTGTTGAGAAGAAGCAGTGCTTCTTCTCTTGAACCCTTGGACAGTAATTAGGGAGTCAGGCAAACTATCTTCTAACAAATCCACCAAACAAGTGTGAGGTGAGAGTAGAAAGTCTACTAGTGCTCTAAGGCTAGTATGAGGAATCTTAAACTCAGGATAATGAGATAATGATACTCGGAGTTAGGCATAGTTTTCGCTCTCAATTTCTGCATACAAGTTCTTAGTGTGAATCTCTTGAGAGCCACCAAATAAGGAAAATACGCAAAGAGCAGGTTCTGATAAAACTAGGCCCGAGGTGAATGGTCACGACCATCCTTTACGGAATCCTCGGCTGAAGGAGGGTATTAATGTCAAGGTCAGAAATACATTGTCCTATCCATTCCCTTCTCGATGCCAAGAATAGGCACTTCCACCAAATAAGCCACCTGATATCCTCTTGAACACCCATAATCTCGAATAATGCCTCGTAAATAAAAGTTCGTATGCTGCATTGCGTTAGTAGATATTTAAAAAAAAAAAGAGAAAAGAAAAGAAAATATCTATATATATACATAGAAAAAAAATTTAGAAAGAAAGAAAGAGTAGAAAAGAAAAAAAAAAGAGTTTATAAGTGTTTTTAGAATTTATTTCAAGTATAATGAGGCAACGACACCTACCACCCTTATGATCCACCAAATACAGCCTTGACCTACTTTTTTGTATTTCTAGCCGCCTGAATACGGGATGAGAAATTCTAACTTAGACTTAGAGTTATCAGAACCTAATTAAAGTGTTAATGTCAGGAGAGACCATCAAATATACTGATAAATTTGGTGAGATTGTGAGATAAAAAAGAAAGATAAGAAAAAGAAAAAGGAAGAGAAAGAGAAAGAAAGAGAGAATGAGTACAAAGGAACTAAAGAGAGCACAGTTTCTCCACCTCACTTTGAGTTTGAGTATTTCATAATCTGGAAATATAAGTTCTAAAGTACTAGTCTATATGTAGCACTAGATGAGTGTGAGCCACCAAATACAAATCTACTTGATTCAAAAATCTTCTACCTAAGCCAAAAGCTAGGGCTGAATATATAGATTACTTTATAACCTTGAGGTAAGAAGTTTGCCTATCCCAATAGATTATTACTAAGGGTCATGTACGAGCTTTAGATGAGGATTGGCTTTCACTTGGATCCATTGCATAGACTACAACAAAACACATTCATGATTATTTGGATTACTAAAGCTTTGGATGCAAACGAAAGACATAAACCTCTAGTCAAACTCTTGAAAAAATTACTCATGTAGGACCACTTTGCATTTAGTCATGCATTTGCTAGGGACTAGCAAGATTTAGGCATGGGGGTGTGATTGCATAGCAATCATGCAACCTAAATTACCTGAATTAAGCTAGATTCTTGCATAACTTAGGAATAATGCATTCATAGGCATTGTAATTTGCATAATAGTAAGTTTATTAGTCATATAAATAATATCATCATTTTATGACCTAAAATCATCTCGATTCCAATCGTAGATGATTCTAAGTTGCAGATGTCAGATCAGACTGGACAGATTTGATTAAAGCAATGACGGGAGTCTAACGCTTCCTAAATCGTCTCGATCAGACAACTAGGACACCTTGTGCAGTCCATAAAAGAACAGAGATCATAAAGCCAAAGGACAAACATCCGAGCCTTAGATGAAGAATCTAACTGCACGGATAAATCTGGATCGACGATCGCAGTCCAATGATGCAAAAATCAACTCAATCGGAGTTGTACATCACCAGATACAAGGAAAAGAAGATGGATGGCCATGATGGCTCCACGTGGTGCCAACACAGTCGCTCCCTCACCACCTCCCCCATCTAGGAAGGCCACCCCACACGCTATGGGCCATTGGATCTTCATCCAACGGCCATGAGCGTGCCATATTGCCTGTCCAGTCGGATAAGTATAAATAGAAACAAATAGGAGAGTATAATAGAATGATCATGCAGCGCGTTGGCTCATGCACTCCCGCGGAAGGGTGCGATGTGCGAAATTGACGGAATGCTTGCGCGGGCACAATTGCGTGATCGGAGGGCAAAGACGCAACCATGTGGTGCAATCAGAGCACATCGTGGGCGGATGCATGATCCCACGTGTTTTTTGAAATTGGGAAGTTGCACGTGCACGTAAGCCGTCCAATACGATTAGGTGCAAAAAAGAGGTGAGCGGGAGTGCGAGAAAAAGAGAGGAATTGTTGGGCGTGCGTAAGGAGAAAGCGGGAACGTCTGATCCTGATCCGACGCACGAGAGTCCGCCACGTGTTGCCACCAGGTTGAATCCATGCATACGAGGCAAATTTGAAGGTGTTTTGAGGCCAGATCTGATCCGTTGATCTTTCGATTGACGGATCTGATCAAACAAGAGTTGTTGCATGAGATAAAGGGGTTAAATACCCTTTTTGCCCTCCATAGAAGTTATAAAAGAATGCCTAGGGCCTCCCAGTTCAAGCATCTCTCTCCCATCAACTCTAGATACAACTCTTCCACCTTCTCTGCAACTCTCCATCCCTCTACAACTCCGCTCTGACCTTTACCCTGGTGCTCTGGATCTGAGTTGCTATCGCATCTCACACAAGCACCCTACAAGCGACATCGTCTCTCTACCACTTTCTATCTCTCTTTCTATCTATCTATTCAATTCTAGTAGCATTCTCTATTGTGAAAACTCTGTTTAATTACAATAAGATTCTGATCTTCTAAATGCATGATATCTGATTCGTGTACATATATACATATATAAATATCTGTTTAGAGCAAGTTTTCTTGGAAAGCTTCTGCAAAAATCGAGATTGCCTCCCTGCGAATGACCCAGTAGTCACCGATTTTATAAATTTATTTGTCGACGTATTTTCACACTATACTACAATTGAATTAACTTTTAAAATGCAAATTACATGATGAGCAGTGGCGGGGCTCGAACCGACGCTCCTCCTTTGGGAGTGTGCGCTTCGACCACTGCGCGAAGAGTCCCATTTTGTCAAGAGGACACTATGGCTACCAAGGGCACGAGTGCTTCCCAGTTGTTGGATGATGATCCAACGGCTAAGATGTAAGGGCATGGATGATGAGGAGAGCTTGTGGTTGGCCTTGGGAGATTTGAATGATGCCGCGTGGTGTCATCTAGGATGTCCATCTTCAAATGCTTCTTGAAAGTGCTACGGGTATCGAATTGGATCGATTTTCACGTCGTTGGGCTGCGATCATCAATTCAGATCCATCCGTACAGTTGGATTCCTCATTTGAATCTCCAAAATATATCTCCCTGTCTTATGGCCACAATAGTATACAAATTATTATGCAATTTGGATAAATTATCCTAAATGCAATATGATGAATGTTATGCATTATTCACAATGCTAAATGTAATGTTAAGCTTAGGAATTAATATAAGTAGGCATTTTATCATGAATAAACGCATATTTATCACTTGCCCAAAAAGATCCATCAATTCCATATCAGTGGGCTTGAATTTCTTTTTCTTGGTGTGTAAAGAGTGAAGGGCTCATGGAAAAGGTATAGGATTTTCCTGTTATGCACTTTCAGGTTCCTGAATGGGGCTAAAGGAAGTGGGGAAAGTGTTGATCTACTTTTCTTTGTAGTGGGTTTCTTGAGCAGGCAAAGGATCATGAATAGTTTTCCTGTTCCTCAAAGTAACTGCATTTACTGTATGGTTGTTTCTATGAGGAGGATGGGAAGCTTGGTTTTGATTAAAACCTGGTGGATGCTAGGGGGCTGGGTAGATAGGTTGATTGGGATATCCACCTTGATATTGGTTCTGTTGATTGTTTGGATTGGGCATGGGTTGGGATGGTAGGTTGCCAGTAGGTTTGTGATCAGGAGTAACCTTGACTTGATGTTGTAAATTGGTAATCATGTAGGCTACCTCAGTCATTTGAGTCTGCATTCCTAGTAGAGTCTTCATGACTTGGGTGTTGATATCTTCCGCAGATGGCCTAGGTTGATATAAGTTTTCCCATAAGTCCCAAATTGATTTTGTTTGGGAAACGAAATCTGATTTGGAGCTTTCCAAGAATGATTTGGGTTGGTCCTCCAATTTTGATTGTAAGAATTGGAGGGATTTCTAAATTGCTCCTGGAGAGCCGAAATGTTCTCAGTGGTGGGGTCAAAAAGATTTTGATTCATAAAATCAAAAGTCCTAGTCAAATTTTGTGAGAATTCAGATGAAAATTTCTGCCCAACAAGGGTAGCATCGATATTGTGCAGACTTTCTCTTCTAAGAAGGTGAGGAGAGTTATGGTAAGGAGCTTGTTTTTGGGTGAGCTTTTCTTCCATTTTCTTCTGGTTAGTTTGCATTTAATCCAGTCATTAAGCTATCATGTGTATATCATCTTGAGTGGCTACAATAAATGTGGATTTGGAGTCAATTTCATTGACTCCAAGTCTTGGGTTGCTAGTTCTACCAAAAGTGTCCATTGAGGCCATATTAAATGAGTTTTCACTCATTTCTTCAAAAAGGAGGTAGGCACTTTCGGCATATTTATTAAGGAAATTACCCCTGCATGAAGCATCCATGAATCTTTTTAATTGATCTTCTAATCCATGATAGAAGATCTGCACTAACTACCATCGTGGAATTTCATGGTGAGGGCAACTTCTTAGTAATTCTTGAAATCTCTCCCAAGACTCATGGAGAGTTCACCGAATTTTTGTTGAAAGGTCATTATTGATCATCTTAAAGCATTTGTGCGACTTATTAGAAATTTTTTTTTAAGAAAAGTGCTTTTTAATTAGGGCCAAGTGGTGATAGGATGCCCGACATTTCTAATCCAATGAGAAGCTTTATCTTTCATTGAAGGAGGAAATAGTCTCATAAGCCACACCTCTTCCTGCACATTATGGGAATGGGTGGTTTGAGCAAGGATAGTTAGCTCCTCGAGATGGCAAAAGGGATTTTCTCTTGGAAGACCATGAAAATGTTTGATTAAGTTCAAAATGGCAAGTTTAATTTCAAAATCCCCTTACGGTATAACCACTCTGGGTCTCTCTTCATAACTGGAAGGATCATAGAAGTCCTTAAGAGGTACAAGACGTTCCCTGAGTGGCAGACCCGATCTTTGGTTGGCTAGGCTCGTGACTATCCTAGCAACTACTACTGGTTTTGTTGAAGTTGAACCAATTGGTCGACCATAAGAGACAAGGGATTTGTATTTTGATTTTGAGGGCCACCTGGCCATTCAGGGTTTTGTGGTAGCTCCAAATGAAGGAGGTTAGGGATGGGAAAGTTAGCTTGTGGGTCAGCTGATAGGTTTTGGAAGTTAGGTTCATTTGGGAGGTGGAAGCAAAATTTTTTGAATGGCTTTCCATGTTTAATTCAGATGAATGATGAAAAGAAGAAAATAAGGATCTTTTGGTGTGTGGGGCAAACTCAAATGGTCCCTGGAGATGTGGGTTCTGGGACCTTCCCCTGTGCATGCACTTGGAAGATAGGGAGGGGAGGAGAAGAGATAGATAAGGAAAGGTATGCAAAACAAATAACCAAGCCTAATCTTCCTTAAGATTGACTCCTTAGTGAAACCTAAGACTTGGGAACCTGGTAAATAAGAAATCAACAAGTGAACCTACTTCCATATGATCACCCGGCTAGACTAAAGAGGTGGATTGGGCCTAAGCATGTCCTGGGAAAATCACCAGAGGCTTGTGTAAATCCACACTCGTTATTTAACTTCCCTCTAAGTCTGTCACTACGCTTTCAAAAGGAATTAGGAATGTTTAGTAATTCTTAGATATCAAATATCAAGCCTAAATTTTGGTGAAGTCCTTAAGTGGTCAAATGACTACCTGTTTTAACTTAGGCTTAGGTATCTAAATGAGCACAGGAATGTGGAAGGCGTTAATTGGGGTAATGCCCTATTATTTTGAATTTTTTTTGTGTGTACAAATTGTACAGAGTGAGTCCAATGCCAAATCAACTTGTCACACAATTTTTGTTATTCTTCTATTTTTAGGATTAGATTTAGTTTGATGTCTTTTAGGGTTTTCTTTTTATGCTTTCAAACAAGTTTGAATTCCACAATCAAAGAGAAATCAAGTTGTATTGATGAATGTAGATTTCCTTTAAAATGTGGATCTATAAAATGAGAAAGAAATCCTAATTGATTTGAATCCCTAAACAGAAATGTTACTATCAATGAATCTTTTTAGGCTTTTCTTGTTAAGTAGTGGTCCAAACAGAGCAAACAACACCACTACTGAAAGAAAAATCAAACAAGGATTCCAAAAAATATTTTCTTATGATTTTATGAATTCGTTGATATTTTTTTGAGATTTTTCTTTGTGCTAGTGTCAAAGTCTAGAAATGATACCTGTAGGTATTTTGGACTTTTCAGTACCACCATCGGCAGCCAAAAAGTTTTGTGATTTTATATGTTGTGTACAATTTTCCAAGGATTCCAAAAAACCAAATTTCACAGAAATTGGATAGATAGAAATTTTCCTATAATTCATGGACAATAACAAAATGATGAAGTCAGAGGGGATGAACCCCTTCTGGTCTATGAATTTTTAAAAATTCTCTACAATCCAAATGCTCTGAAATTTGGAAAAAATGTTCCTGACTTGATTTGGAATCTTTGGGTGAAATTTGAAGATTTTAGGAGGTTTGTGGTATCAGGAATTGACTTTAGAAGTTCATACAAAAGTCTAGACCTGAAAATCAGAACACCTACACTTAATGTAGAGTGGTGTTAATTAATCAAACAACTAAACAATTGTTTTTAAAGGTCACTACTCTACCTAATTTTATTATTCTTGATCCTGAAAGCCTGGTTTAATATTTTTTTGATAGTTTTTAAGAGCAATTATGTGACAAGAATGATGGCACTAACCTTGAATCTGTGGGAAGAAAAGGGACTTCAAGCTTTCGCTTCCAAAATTTCTGCCTTCTTCCTATAGTGCTTGCACACATGAGATGAGAGAAAGAAAAGGGAATGAGATCCGTGTATCAAGCAAGAGAATTAAGTGAATGCGAAGCTGTGCCTTCCCAGCAACGATGCCAAAAAGTGATGGAGAAAAGCGCGATTTGAAATTATGGTTTTTATCATTGTAACGTGCAGTTTCAATCGCTTTTAAAATTTATAAAAAAATTGAGTACTTGGGAAAGTATTCAGGTCATCTCAAGGGAGGCAGAAATGCAATTTAAAGACTCTTTCTTGATATCAAGAAATCAACTTTCTTTTGTGATTTTGAATATATATTTTTTTTGGAATTTTTGAAATAACGGGCAACAACAAAATTATGCGATGAAAGACTACACTTAATTTCTAAAGCTAAAACCTAAGTGACAAGAAAATCCTCTCCCTAAGCTCACCCTAGGTATGTGAATACCTAGGGTAATTAGAGAGAGGGTGTGAGTGCACTATGGTAAAAGAAAGAAAATGCAACAAAAATAATGGTGGAAAGGCAACTTTGATTAAGGAGAAAAAATGTTTTACAAAATGACTAGTAAAGGAATGCTTCTACTATATGAATGAAAATACAAAAAATGCAAACAAAAATTCTCCTGTGATGACGGTGAAGATGAGGAGATCCTTGCTCCAAGCTCAACTGCTCCTAAGCTTGAAAAGGATTTCTCCTAATCCCTTCCTTGAAATGCTCCTCCAAGGTGTGTCCTCCTTAGTAAGCCCTAAATGGGTGTGCCCTTGCTCCTCCAAGGGTGGAAGGATTCCACCAAAAAACTTTTCCAAGGGTGGGCGTGAACCACCCTAAAGACCTCCTTCTGGACATCCTCCTTGCCTGGCTGGACCTCTGGCTAGTATGGGCTCAAGAGAGAAGGAGAAGAAGATCAAGGGAACACTCTATCCCCTTAGTGCCTTCCCCTCTTCCCTTCTCTCTTGAGCCCATGCTAGCCAGAGGTCCAGCCAAGCAAGGAGGACATTTATTAGCGTGCAGGTGACCTGCATGTAACTTACATGTAGGTGAGGAAATATCTCACACCATGAGTAATGTTTTGGTTTGAAAATTTGGAGACTGAGATCACTTCATATGAACATGTTATGCACCAATTAGGAAGCCAATCCAACACTCCTATCACATACATCCAACAAGGTCGAATTTTGAGATACATAGGTGATGCAAAAAATACGTAGTTTGATAAAGATACGAATTAAGTCGTAACGCGTATAAATTGATCGACTTTTAAATTAATATTCCTAGATAGGATGAGTATCTAAGGTTGTCCAAGGAGGCAAATAATAGTTACCAATTTGATAATCTCTCTTTCTTACTTTCTTAAATCCTCTTTTTGCTTTTTGTTGGGCTTTGTTGATTTTAGGGTTTTTCGAATAACTTAGGTAACAAAGGATGAAGATAGAAGTTGGAAAAGCTCAAATATAATGATAAAAACCCAACCTTCCTAAGCTCACTCTAGGCATGTGTGACCTATCTAGAGTAATTAGGAAGGGAGTGTGTAGTGCACTAAGAAAAAAGAAGCTTGATTTGAAGCACAGGAAAAAATGAAAGTCACTTGATATAAATAGGGGGATACTTGTCTTTACACATACTTGTAGAGGAATGCTTCTACAAAAAAAAAAAGGACTAAGAGTATGAAGAAATAGAAAATCTCCTAAGTGAATCTGAAGAAGAAGAATCACCATGCTCCAAGTACAGCAACACCTAGACTTGAGAAGGAATTCTTCTTGCTCCTTCCTTGAATGCTCCTCCTCTCCAGCTCCTCCTAGGGTGGATGCCCACCGCCCTTGTCTTCTCTTGCTTGGCCATCGTCCAAGATAAGGTTGCTCCTTGCCTTTGAACCAAGGAAGAGGGAAGAAGATGGTGGACACAAAGGAGACAAAATATGTAGGGTAGATATTTAGGGTTTATGGTAGCCAAAGGATCATCTTTCTTGGTTGTGGTACGCAGTGTATTTATAGGATGGAATAGGGAAGGTTGGCACCAATTTAGGGTACCTAGGGTTAAGGTTGGGTTAGGTTTATGGAGGGCTAGGATTGTGTTGATTTGGTGGAAGTTATGGAATGGAGGGTGGATGTTTAATGGCTCCATATGGTGGGGTGTGGAGAAGGTAGGTTAAGGTAGGTTGGAGCCAAAATAGAGGAGACTAGGGTTTGGTTTTTGGTGCCACAAGATGGGTGGTAGAGATGGGATTTGAAGGTAGATGTAGGGTAGAGATGGGACTTTATTTTTGTGCCCAAGTTGAAGGGTTGTAGGAGTTGTGGTTGGTGCCAAAATGGGTTGGTTAAGGGGTGGTTATTTGGTGGAAGGGTGCCATAGTTTGCACCATTAGTGAAGGGGTGCAAGGGTTGGTGGTGGTTGGTTGTTTTGGCACTAGAAAAGAAAGGAGAAGGTGGTTGTTTTTGGTAGAGTTATGAAGCTAGGTGGTTGGCCATGAAGAGTAGGATAGGAGCTAGGGTTGAGCTAGCTTAGCTAGTAGGGGGTAGGAGCTGAAGATAGCTAAGAGGAGCTTCTATGAGCTAATTTAATTTTGCATGGGACTAGAGAAGAGATGCCTGAGAACTCTGCTAGTAGCTAAGCTAAGTGAGGAGAGTTGAGTTGAGCTGACTTCAACTAATCTGGAGCTGAGGTGAGCTGGAACTGATCTATTTGAAGACTCCTTAACTAGCTTGGCAAGCTAGCTTAGGTCCAGTAGCTAAGCTCAACTATGTTGAGCTGAATTGAGTCTTCATGAGCTGGAGATGTGCTGACCTGAGCTGGTTGGTGACTATTCAGCTGACTAATTAGCGAGATTTTCGTTGCGAAAAGTTGGATTTTGGAAAACCCTAGTCATTGTAAAATTCACAAGAAATCCACACCAAATAAAATTTATAACTGAAACTCTGGTGAGTCTCAGGTCTAACACAGGGAGGTGAACATTTGATTAAAATAGCATTTAGAATTATTGTCATGAAATAGAGTAGCTGGTTAAAATTAATCTACGCAAGCTAAACTACTTAAATAATAGAAGACAAAGAGAGAATATACAAAGAAAGAGAAAAATAGAGAGAGAATGAACAAATATTGCATTTAAATATTCTAGGGTCTTTTACAATACATAAACAAAACTACACTAGAAAGTGGTAAAAAGATAGGGATGACAAAATCCTCCTCGACGGCTGCTTGGAGGACGAGCCGCATTGACAAAGTGCTCGAACGATGAGGATGAGATGCTAAATGAGGGAGAACGGAGCTTGAGGATGGAGAACAAAGCAAGGTGATGTCGCAACAGGATTCACTTCCGAAATGGAGGTGAGAGGACAACCACGGGCGCTCCATGAATGGGGGTGAGAAGATGGAAAAATTATGTTTAAGACTCTAGTGGACATCCCGGGTATGGGACTAGCTCTTTAGAGCTTTGGAGAGGGTGAGAGGAGAAGATAAGGGATGATCAATGAGGAGGGTGTAAGGTCCTTTTTATAGGCAAGGAGAAAGGGGTAGAATGGTCATTTTATAGGATAGAAAATGAATGCAAGGCTTTTAGTGACACATGCAAGCGTTACTGAAGACCCCACGTTGCTGAAGCACTATGCAAGGAGAGCCATCAGATCTCGATCAGATGCTCGAGATTGCACCACGTCAAGTGCTTGATAGCCTTCAGCTGGTGCATGCCTCATCTAGGTGTCGCGACATGTGGCATGCTGAGGACCCTTAGATCGTGCATCCATGGCTGAGATTCGCCTGCAGCCGCTCTTCACAATGCGTGAGAAGCACATCTGATGATGCGTTATCAACTGCGTATAGAACCTCACTCAACCGTGGTGCCACGTCTCCGACTCCATCGTCGCTCATCGCTAATCCAATGGGTGAATTTTGCCCATGCTTGCCTTCATCGAATTTTACCCCTCGCCGTGATTCGAGCACGTGTTGCGCGTTGTGCTTAAGGCGCACGACCACTATGTTGCGCTTGATTCTTTGTCGCATTTACGTTTTAAGGGTCGAGCACTCGCAACCATTGGATGGCGATACAATGGTCGAGAACATTTGAGCCCTCGCCTTCAGAAGATGTGAAGCACTGGAGAGGGATGGCATTGAGCGTTCTCAGCCGTTGGATTAAGATCCAATGACTGAGATCAAGGCTTCTTTGATGAGGAGGAGCGTCGAAGGCTTTGGGTGCCTTGGAAGGTGTCACGTGGCTCTATCTAGGCCGTCCATCTTCAAATGCTCATAGATGGTGCCATGATTGTCAAATTGGATTGATTTTCACGTTGTTGGGCTGCGATTGTCAATCCGAACCCATCCGTGCAGTTGGATTTGTCATCTAAAGTCTAGATTTTCACCACCTTGCCCCTTGACCTCTAAACTTTCTCGAATTGCATCTTATGCTAGGGAGGTCCGATCGGGGCGATCTCGAAGGCGTTGGACTCCGATCATCACCTTAATCATATCTATATAGTTGGATCTTCAATGCAAGACCCTAAAATAAAATCACCTTGTCCCCTAGCCACAAAAAGGGCAAATTAGACTATAATTTATACAAATCAATCTAAATGCAGAATGATGCATGGTATAAAATATTTATAATGTTGAATGTAATTATACGCCAAAGAACACGCATAAATAAACAGTTTATGTGACATAGATGTGTCTACATCACTGACTTAGCTTAGCTAGTTGAGGTCTAGTAGCTAAGCTAAGTAGGGTTAAGCTGCCATGAGCTGGGTGGAGCTGAGAATGGGCTGGATCCAGCCGAGATGAGCTGGGTTGAGCTAGGATTCAGCTAAAATGAGCTAGATTGAGCTAGAATCAAGCTGAAGTGAGCTTGTATCTTCTTACCTTTTTGCCTTTCACATTGTCAGGTTTGGTTTCTACTATGTACTCATCCCTGACAATGAAGTGAAGTATATCACACATAAAATGATAAGAAAAATATGACAATGCATGCCTAAAACCTAAAATGCAAGTGAATGCCTAAATGCAACCTAATACCATAATGCAATGTAGAAAACCTTAGGAACTAGATGTGATTTTTAGGCTAAGAGTGATGATAAACTGATGTTTCTCAATAGGCCGTAAGAAAAGACCCTCCTTTGATGTACTTGTTAGGAGTATTGAATTGGCTTCAAATTTGGTGCATTACATGTTCATATGGAGTGATCTCAATCTCTAAATTTTCAATCCAAAACATTACTCATGGTGGGAGATATTGCCACACCTGCACGTAACTTATGTGCAGGTCACCTGTACGCTCCCAGCCCTCTAGTAATAATTGTCATTTCATGTGTCTAGGCTTAAACTAGGAGTAGGGGAGATGTACTACAAGGAAAATGCAGGAGGATACGGAAAGACTACATTAGAAATTGCTTGCAACAGAGTAAGGAGAGCCATCAATAAGAAATAGCAGAGGAGAGGGAGACAAGCTAAGCTTGACCTTGACAAGCTTATGTGAGACCAAGACAAGGCCATGTAGCCCCAACAAGCTCATTCATGACTAGGACAAAGCCATGCAGCCCTGATAAACTCATGCACGTACACTTACACACCCATTATCACACTCACACACACCATAACTCCAATCCATGTGCACACACATTTGATGCAAATACACATGTGTCTAATACACAATGCACACACCTACATACACATGTGCACACAAAATGCAACTAACCTGAATCCAATTAACCCTACACAAACCCACTAATTGGCCACTCATAGAGAGCCTAATTTATGACTACCACACCCACTAGTAAATACCACACCTAATTGTCCCAATAACCTATTTTTCTAACCATTTGTGTGCACATATTCTAGGCCCCTCCACACTAGTGCACAATAGGGCCACCACACCACTTAAACTCTAGCTAAGCACTAACTACCCACTTAAACACAACCCAATGCCACCCTTAACCCACATTAGTCCTCCCCCCTGCCCATGACACGTTAACCTCTCCCCAAGCCAACCATTAGGTGCACCCATTGTAGAGGCCACTAGAACCTTCCAAATTCCTTAAGGTGTACCCCTTAACCTAGTCCTAAAACCAACCTAAGGTGCACTACACCCCAAGCCACTTCTATAAAAGCCCACATTTCAAAGGCCACCCCCTCTTCCCATTTCTTTTCCTTGGGTAGCACCTTTCCCCCCTCTCTTCTACTCTTTACTTCCCTCCATTCTCCACTCCCTTCTCTTCTCTACTCCCATAGCTCCTCTTCCTCTACTATCCTAAGGTCAAGGTGGTGTAGACCTAGAGCCAAGGATCACCGCCATCTACGCCAAGGCTCCAAGAGAGCCCTCTTCGCATGGAGCCTCTCTTCTCTATCTCCTTTTTGCTTTCTTTGTAGTGTAGATTTTAATTTCATGCAAACACTTTAATTCCTTTTATTTCCTTGCAAATAGAATAGCTTCTTTATCCTACTTTAGTTATCTTGTTGTTATTTTCATTTTCTTTCTTGTTCATGATACACTCTCTTTCTCCTTACTGCTAATTTTTTTATTTTTGTTGATTGTTGAAGCTACGAGTTACTACGCTAATGTATTTGGTTTTGAAAAACCTGTCGCTGTAGTTTGAAAGCGAAGAACTCGTGTTCAACAAATAAAATTTATACTGGAATAGAAATCCCGGGTCGAACTCAAGGAGGCTACGTCGATCTATATTCGCAATTATATTTTTTTTAGAGTTTTTGTTGAAAAGCAAAGTGACGTAATTACAATGAAGCAATATTTATAATCAAAATAAATGAGAGAGAGGGAGAGATAGAGAGAAAAAATGCACTCAATATTTCAAAATGTTTATACAATAAAACCAGAGAAGAATTACACTAGAAAGCGGGAAATCAACCATACTAGAAAGCAGGAATATTCTACTCTAGAAAGCTTTAAAGAAGAATGGGAGAGAGAAGTTATCCTCCTTGACGATTGCTTGGAGGACGAGCTGGACGAGACTGAAGGTTTTTCCTACTAGGAGGGGTGACGTAATAAAATGCGGAAATAAATATAAACAATATCAAAAAATCAATCGCACAAGTACACAAGTAATTTTTAGGTGGAAACCCAAACCGGGTGAAAGCCACCACCTAACCCTCTCGAGTTAGGATTTTCCGATCAACCTAGTTGATCAAATCCACTAACCGAATCACTTTAAAACGAGGGTGATTCAACCTCAGTACAACCATGCTACAAGTACGAGGGTAGCGTTCCTCAACCCCTTCTCTCCACGAGAAGGATTTTGTCCCACGAAGGAGACGGGAATTCGCAAAGCGAATACCCAACAAAATAACAAAGATAAAAGAAACAACAAGTCCTATAGAGTCAACAAAGTAATTATAAACCTAGCTTCTATAGGAATAAGGAAACTTTCCTTTGCAAGGAGTACGTCGAGGGCGCGGATGCGTGAGCCACGCGACGGCGCAACTTCACTCTCGTAGACAACGGCGGGAGAGCGGGTGCGCAACGGTTTGATGCTCTCAAGATGTAGAACTTGAGCTTAGAGAGCAAGAGCTTCTTGGACACAAGAGTGTGAGAGTGTATAGCTAAGTGTGTCTTGTGTCTTTCTTAGTGTTTCTATTGTGTATATGTGTTGCAAAGGTTCCCTTCTATTTATAGAGGCCTTAGGAAGGCTTTGGAAGGCTTAGGAAGGGTTCTATAGCCGTTGGGAACAAAGCCCAAGAGAATCAGGTCGAAATCAGGACAATGATTACATTTGACAGGGTGATCAGACGTCTAACTCTGGCATCAGACGTTTGGAAGGCCACTTTAAGACGTCTGATTCCAAGGTCAGACGTCTAATTTTGGGCGGGTCTCTCCCTGACTTGAATCAGATCTAAACAGGGTTTTTGCGCAAGTCCATCAGACGACATACAGGGCGTCTGAAACTATGTCTGGACGTCTGGAAACCTACTTTTACTGTGGGAATTGATTTCCAAACGTTGCAACGGCTAGAAAATCTCTGAGAAGAGATTTTGGGTCAGCCGAGGCAAAACGGTCAATTATCAGACATCTGGAAAGGCCTAAGGACGTCTGATAAGGCTCTAACGGTCATATTCTGCAGTGTCTGCTAAGCTAGCCAACGGTCCACTATCTGGACATTTGGCAAGTCCATCAGACGTCTTTTAAGACATCTGGACTAAGGTCTGGACGTCTGATTTCATCAGACAGAACTAGTTATGTCCAGCCTAACAGTTATCAGACGTCTGAAACAACAGTCAGACGTCTTAAAATACTTTATCAGACGTCTGATTTGGGAATTAGACGTCTGGAAGTGCTGTTTGAACCCTATATTGGTTTTCTAAGTATTCTACAGAAAACCTAAGTATCCTAGGGTTGTGCCGGTGTTCCTAGGACTACTGTTAGGGTTCTTTGACGCTCTTTAACATAATTTTCTATGGAAAATAAAAAGAGCAAGAAAATAAAGACAAGAGATACAAGAAAGGATTAAAAAGAATCTATCCTATTCTTCTTGTCTTCTATCTTCAATCTGTCGCTCCACACGAACCTCCTCTGTTTTCCGTCAAGCTCCTCCAATCCATCCTGGATGCGAGCTCGAACTCCGTCTAAACACGTCCACATTTGCAATTGACCTGAAATCTAGGACTCAAATTGCAAATGTTAAATAACACGTGTTTTGTTATCATCAAAACAAATGATCGTGGTGCTCTAGCACCAACAATCTCCCCCTTTTTGATGATGACAAAATCGTAAATAATAATGCATAAAAATCCTCCCCCTTTTTGACATTATCAAAAAGGTTTGATTGGTTTTACATTTCCTATAACTCCCCCTTAAAACATACTCTTCTATGAATTTATTTTAACAAAGGTGATATTCTCCCCCTTTTTGTAACAAGATAGCTATTATTTTTCTCCCCCTTACTAAAGGAAATTTAGCTAACTTGTATCTCCCCCTTAAAAATTGACAATTAGCTCATCATTTTTTAACTCCCCCTATCTAAATGCTTATGATAAAAAGATACGGTAAAGGGTTTTACCTCACCTACCATGGCCAATAAAATGGCCCGAATGGTGGTGGTGGATGCCACATCGGATGGGGCTCCCATCCGTAGCTTGGAGGCCCGGGCATCGGCGCCGGTCTCCAATCTGGTGGTCGACGTGCGGCGGGTCCGTCGTTTGTTCGCCGTCTCGTCGGTCTTCTTGTTCTCCTCCTTGGTCTACTCCTTGGTTCTCCCAACTTGAGTTGACCAGCCTTGAGTTTGTAGGTCCAGTCCTTTATGTTGTAGTCATCCCTGAACCCTACAAAACAAGATTCTAATTTTTTCTTCGGTATCCAAGTGAGCTTGGATCCGGATCTGTTAGCGGGTCTCCTTGATGGAGATCCTTTCTCAATCTTAGGGCTATATAAATCATCTACTTTGTTGATTAGTTTGTTAGAGCTTTCCCTAAGACATGCAATTTCTTTTTCTATAGTATTCATCTTAGTCTTTAAATCAAAAATTTCTATTTTTAGACTATCATTTTCCTTAATCAATTTATTATTTTCATTGATGAGGTCTTGATTTTCTAATAATAGGTTATCAATTTTAGGATTAGCTTCTATGTCCTTAAGTTATTTTTCTAACCTATCATTTTCATTTTTAAGAAAACTAAGGTTCTTTTTAATACTTTTGTTTTCTATTTTAAGTGATTTACTAATCTCAAATAGTTCATTAAAAGCTTCTTGTAATCGAAATTTACCTCGTTGTCGCTGTTGTCGCTTCCGCTTTCGCTGTCGCTGTTGCTTCCTCTGGCCATGAAACCAAAGCAAGCGGTTTCTTCCTTCTCTTCTTCTTCTTCCTCCGAGCTGGAATCGTCCCAAATGGCTTGGAACGCCTTCTTCTTAGATTTCTTTTCCTTTTTCTTCTCCTTTTTGAGAAGAGGGCACTCTAGTCCTAGGTGCCCTTTCTCGTTGCAATGGTAGCAACGTCTCGGGCTTTCCTTCTCCTTTTTCTCTTTCTTTAATTCCCTACAAAACTTGGAAAAATTTTTAAGTAAAATTCTAAAGTCTTCGTCGTCGGAACTTACCTCGCTATCCGACGCGGCTCTGAAGGCGAGAGTCTTCTTCAGTTTGGGCTTCGGTGTATCCTTCTTCTTCTGCTTCAACTTTGTCTCGTAGGCCATTAGATTGCCTAGGAGATCTTCCATGTTGAGCTCCTCTACTTCGTTCGCCTCCTCGATGGCGGTGACTTTCTGTTCCCATTTCGGTCCAAGGGAACGAAGAAGCTTCCCTTGAAGCTCCCCCTTGATGAAGGTCTTCCCTAATGCTTTCAAATTATTTACAATGAGAGTGAACCTAGTGTTCATCTCACTTAAAGACTCGTTAGGTTTCATAGAAAAAGATTCAAATTCTTGAGAAAGTAAATTAATTTTAGAAGTTTTTACCTTAGAGGTACCTTCGTGAGTTACCTCAAGTGTGTGCCAAATCTCGTATGCGGTGGCGCATTGCGAGATTCTATTGAACTCCTCCGGGCTGAGCACGCAATACAACGCGTTCATTGTTTTCGCGTTGAGCGAGAGTTCCCGAATCTGCTGCTGCGAGTATCCTGCGTCCGGTCGCTCCGGGATCTCGTATGAGGCTTCGCAACGTCCCCATAGAGCGAAGTCCGTGGCTTGAAGCCACATCCTCATCCTCAGCTTCCAGTAGCTGTAGTTGTTCCCGTCAAAGTAGGGTGGTCGGACGGTTGACTGCCCTTCGGAGATTTTGATTGCGGCTATGCTTCCCTCCATGATCTAGATCCTCGCCGGTTTGTAACGCTGATTTCGCGAGACCCGCTCTGATACCAAATGAAGGTTTTTCCTACTAGGAGGGGTGACGTAATAAAATGTGGAAATAACTATAAACAATATCACAAAATCAATCGCACAAGTACACAAGTAATTTTTAGGTGGAAACCCAAACCGGGTGAAAACCACCACCTAACCCCCTCGAGTTAGGATTTTCCGATCAACCTAGTTGATCAAATCCACTAACAGAATCACTTTAAAATGAGGGTGATTCATCCTCAGTACAACCACACTACAAGTACGAGGGTAGCGTTCCTCAACCCCTTCTCTCCACGAGAAGGATTTTGTCCCACGAAGGAGACGGGAATTCACAAAGCGAATACCCAACAAAATAACAAAGATAAAAGAAACAAGTCCTATAGAGCCAACAAAGTAATTATAAACCTAGCTTCTATAGGAATAAGGAAACTCCCCTTTGCAAGGAGTGCGTCGAGGACGCGGATGCGTGAGCCACGCGACGGCGCAACTTCGCTCTCGTACACAACGGCGGGAGAGCGGGTGCGCAACGGTTTGATGCTCTCAAGATGTAGAACTTGAGCTTAGAGAGCAAGAGCTTCTTGGACACAAGAGTGTGAGAGTGTATAGCTAAGTGTGTCTTGTGTCTTTCTTAGTGTTTCTCTTGTGTATATGTGTTGCAAAGGTTCCCTTCTATTTATAGAGGCCTTAGGAAGGCTTTGGAAGGCTTAGGAAGGGTTCTATAGCCGTTGGGAACAAAGCCCAAGAGAATCAGGCCGAAATCAGGACAATGATTACATTTGACAGGGTGATCAGACGTCTAACTCTGGCATCAGACGTCTGGAAGGCCACTTTAAGATGTCTGATTCCAAGGTCAGACGTCTGATTTTGGGCGGGTCTCTCCCTGACTTGAATCAGATCTAAACAGGGTTTTTGCGCAAGTCCATCAGATGACATACAGGACGTCTGGAACTATGTCTGGACGTCTGGAAACCTACTTTTACTGTGGGAATTGATTTCCAAACGTTGCAACGGCTAGAAAATCTCTGAGAAGAGATTTGGGGTCAACCGAGGCAAAACGGTCAATTATCAGACGTCTGGAAAGGCCTAAGGACGTCTGATAAGGCTCTAACGGTCATATTCTGCAGTGTCTGCTAAGCTAGCCAACGGTCCACTATCTGGACGTCTGGCAAGTCCATCAGACGTCTTTTAAGACGTCTGGACTAAGGTCTGGACGTCTCATTTCATCAGACAGAACTAGTTATGTCCAGCCTAACAGTTATCAGACGTTTTAAACAACAGTCAGACGTCTTAAAATACTTTAGCAGACATCTGATTTGGGAATTAGACGTCTGGAAGTGCTGTTTGAACCCTATATTGGTTTTCTAAGTATTCTACAGAAAACCTAAGTATCCTAGGGTTGTGCCGGTGTTCCTAGGACTACTGTTAGGGTTCTTTGAGGCTCTTTAACATAATTTTCTAAGGAAAATAAAAAGAGCAAGAAAATAAAGACAAGAGATACAAGAAAGGATTAAAAGAATCTATCCTATTCTTCTTGTCTTCTATCTTCAATCTGTCGCTCCACGCGAACCTCCTCTGTTTCCGTCAAGCTCCTCCAATCCGTCCTGGATGCGAGCTCGAACTCCGTCTAAACACGTCCACATTTGCAATTGACCTGAAATCTAGGACTCAAATTGCAAATGTTAAATAACACGTGTTTTGTTATCATCAAAACAAATGATCGTGGTGCTCTAGCACCAACAGAGACGTCACCTAGAAGACGGAGGACGGAGCGGGAACAAGGAGGTCGAGGCAGGAGGAATGAGAACAGGGAAACATGTCGTTGTCGTCATGGGATCCGCTTCTGAAATGAGGGCGAAAATTTGACTTTATCTCTCGAAGAGCATCCCGAGTGTGGGACAAGCTTCTCTTGAACTTTGGAGAGGGAGAGGAGAAGGAAGGGATGCTCATTTCATATGGAAGGGGTCTCCTTTTATAGTTGCAAGGAGTTTAGGCAATTTGGTCATTATAATTTCAAAATATTAAATAAGGGATCTTTAGTGAAGAATAAAACCGTCGCTAAAGCCCCAGTCGTGGGCGACGTGTGTCGCCTGCTCACCTCCCACGCCACCCACGTCCATCAGGTCTCGGTCGTTCGGTCGTGAGATCGAACGACTGAGATGCGTCCTCGCTGCACCTCTTCAAGCCGCAACGCTCGCGTCTGATTCCGCGTCGCGCATGAGAGTGCGATAACACGTAGGCGCTATTGGGTGCTCGTAGCTACTCGATCGCGATCAAGCAGTCGCTACGCCTACTCACCCGCGCCCCAGCAACCACTCCTGAAGGTTCGAACGCGCTCCCCTTCGTCACGTAAGCGCTCTCACACGCTATGCTATAAAGGGGAAATAGGCGCACGGATGTTTTGAGGTGCAGCTGCCCATGGCCGTTTGATGGCGATCCAACGGCCAAGATCCAAAGCACGGTAGAAGGGTGCGATGGTCTCCAAGATTAGCTGGGCCGGTTTGGGCGGCCGAGATGGTGCCACATGGTGCCATCTTAGCCATCCATCTTCTAGATGATGTAGATGGTGCCACAGGTGTCTGATTGAGTCGATTTTTATGCCGTTAGGCTGCGATCGTCGATCTGAATCCATCTGTGTGGTCGGATTTGTCGTCTGAAGTGTAGATTCACACCATCTTGGCCCTTGATCTTCTAGGGTTCCCCAATCTCTATCTGATGCTACAGATGTCTGATTAGGGTGATCTTAGAGTCGTTGAACTCCAATCGTCACCCTGATCAAATCTGTACGGTTGGATCTTCGATCCGAGGCCCCGATAAAATTTTTTTCCCTATCCCTAAACATAAAAGGAGACAATTAACCTCCATCTTATTCAAACTAATCTGAATGCAAGATGATGCATGCTATGCAATATTTATAGTATGTAATGCAATTCTATGCTTAAGAACATGCATAAATAGACATTTTATGTAATATAAACATGTTTACATCATTGATCCAACATCCACTCCACCTTCATGCCACCACCATTATTTATCCCCTACTCCATAACCAATGACCTCAACACCATCCTCCTTCATCCTACTATCATCCCTACTCCCACGCCATCACCTTAATCCCTCCATCACATTTCCACATTCCAGACATCACCATCAACCCAATCTTAATCCCTATTCACATGCTACTTCACTTGCACACTCACAACCCCATGCACACACTCTACAACTATTCACCACCACCATCTAATCACTTCCATTACCACCTTCACATCTTCAATCACGTCACCACCCTCTCACATTGCTACTTGATGTGCAAAACCCGTGATAGGTCAAATCTGTCATTGTAGCGCAAGAATACGCGATCTCTCAAAATTAATTTTCTAAACTCGTATCAGAATAAAATCATAATATATGGGAGTCCAAGTCATATTTCTTGGAGGGTTTTGCTTGAGTTACTTTCTAACTAACCCTAAGTATGAGTACTAAAAAAATTGGGTGATTTTTGGAAGTATGGAAAATTCATGATGAATTTTGAAAGATGGAATTACGAAGTAGTGTGGGAATGCAGGAAAGCAAAGTTACGAAAACACAACACACACACACACTTTGTTTTGGATTTTTGAAATAAGGAAGCAAGTAAATAATTAATTAGCAAGAAAATAAAGTAGAGGGAGATGCAAGATCAAACATGAATATATTGCTACTAATCAAAGAATTCACAACTACAACTAGGAAAAAGGACAATTAGAAGGAGAAGTAGAGAAAGAAGAGAAGGAGAGAGTAGAGAAGTAGCCGTAAAGATGACAAATGTAAGGAAGTCCAAGATAGTTGAAGAAGAGCATTGCCTCAAGCCCACGAAAATAGAGGAAAGCTTCAGAATATCAGAGAGATGTCAAGGAAGCAGTCAAAGTAGAAGTCAGGAGTGAAACCCAGAGAAGGAGAAGTTGAAGTAGAAGTTGAACACTAGGCAAACCTAAGTAGGGAAAGGAAAATCCTAAGCTACTAGAAGGCCTAAGAAGGGACTAGAAGGTGGAAGAAAGGTCGAGGAAGGTGGAGGGCCTAGGAAGAATAAGAAGGAGGTGGAGGTAGGAAGAAGCTATGGAGGAGGAAGAGGCTAAGGAGGTGGAAGAAGGCCTAAAGAGGAAGGAGCAAGGAGGAGAGTTGTATGAAACTAATGGAGGCCATGTGGTGTTTATTTAGGCACAAGGAGAGGGAGTGGACATCCATAGGCTTGGAGGGCAAGGCTTGGGCCTTGGTTTTTTGGAAATTAGGATTAGGGTTGGGTTTATTTAAATTGGAAAATATGAATCCCTAATTTCTTCAATTTTTTACTTTTGTATGTTCAGATTTTGAAGTTGGACATAAAAGGAAAGTTGTAACCCTTGAAATCAACCTTCAAAGGCAACTTGAATGACTCAATTTGGATTTTAAAATGAGAATGTTATGACCAAAATACTAAAGGTGTGTCAAGCTGTCACGAATTTTGATATTAGGATTGAGATTTGGATCTTGAATGGCAAAAATCATGTGAGAAAGGGTATGAAAATTTCTTGGATGTGAATAGGATTTGAAAAGTGATTATAATGGACATTCAAGGGTAGTGGGGGGTGTCTTGGAGGATATTAAGGGTTCCTATAATGTAGGTCCAATCATCCCTAGTTTACAATCATATTAGATCTTAATTAAAGAGATTTTAGGAGACGAATTGAAGACCTAATTTAGATACAATCAAATGCCATATTTTAGAAATTAAATAAAGGAATATTTAAGGCAAATTAAGGTGTATGAAAACTATGTGGCAAGTGGACAATGTGTAGGAACTTATAAGATAGTATTAGGACTAGGACTAGGGTTGTGTCACTAGGTGTGTGAGATAAATTTTAGGAAAAGGTTAGGAGTGTGGTGTAGTGTTAGGATTAGGACTACATGAGATGAGGAGAGATGGTTAGGGTTAGGTTTGAGCATTAGGATTAGCACTTAGGATTAGAGTTTTCGGGGAGGTTAAAATAGGCAAGTTCTGACTATGTTAGGGCTAGGGTTTCCAAGGTTGAAAAAGGGTCTTCTCTCATGTTGAGCTCTAGTGACCTGGATTCTTGCTTCTTCTCCACATGAGCATGAGTAAAGGATTCCTGCATGTAGCAAGGCCTCATTTTAGCATAAATAGTCTCAAAATGATAATTTTACCCATAGCATGCAAATATGCAAGTATGTACATAATGACCTAAATCTAATGCAACTAACACCCTAAATTAACAAAAACAAGCATGTTAACATACAATTATGCTTACTTATGATGCCCCCATGTGTAGGCTTTGCTAGTCTCAAGCAAAACTATGAACAAAACCAAAACTTGAGTTAGGAGTTTTCAAGAAAGAGGTAATAGTCATCACCAACTATAGAAACATGTGGGAAAATTCATATGCAAAGATTCAATAGCTCTAGACTACCACCCTAAATATGAACTGCTAAATCCCATCAAATTCCTGTATTTCGTAGTCATCAGCTTTTAGAGTAGATTCTACAGCTTTAAGGTCTACCCAAGGTTTGAGAGAAACTGAAAATTAGAGTTCTTGTGCTTGTGAAATTGACTTGACAAGTGGCAACTGATTGTGGAAAAATTTGTGAGGAAATTAGGTCTTCAAAACCTCATCGTAGTAGTAGCAAAAATTCAAGATCAAATAAAATAACTGTGGTGAGTTCAAGTCAAACATGAGGAGGCGACGTTCGATTTTTGTGGAGAAAATCCACGTGAGCTTATTTCTTTTTGGTAATTTTGTTACTTTTGTAATTTCTGTGATTGTTTATATAAAGAAAACAAAGGTAAGAAGCACGACTAATTATAATGAGCACAAGAATCAAATGAAGAGAGAGAGAGAACTAATATTATAAGCTGCAAGCTTTTATTAAAAAATAAACTAAAATACAATAAAAATAGACAAAATGAAATAAAAGAGAGGGGAGGTGAGGAGAATCTCCCAAGACGGCTGCTTAGCGAGATGAATTGCTTGGCGGTAGCTGCAGGACGTAGGTGCAGAGGTTGTACGATGGAGGTGAGGGGTAGGAAGAAGACAGGTAGAGGAAGGCTTGGGCCAAGATATGGTAGAGTATGGGGCCAGGGAAGAAGGTTATAACTAGGCAGAATGGAGGTGAGAGGGTGAAGGTCATCTTATTTCTAGAATGGAGGTGAGAGGGTGAAGGTCATCATTTTTTCTAGAATGGTAAGGTGGTAAGGTGGTAAGGTGTTGGAGGAATAGAGAGAGAGAGAAAGGGATTTTACTATTCTAATAGGGCACCTAAGAGCTTGGGAGGAGAGGTTGGAGCTTTAAGAGGCTTCCTTAGCTCTAGTGGAGGTAGAGAAGGTGTAGGTAGAGATGGTTTGAAGGTGGAGGGGGTAGGGTGCTTATATAGGTGAAGGGGAGGTGGGTTGGCTAGCCAAAAGAGGCCATTCTTGTGTTTGGCACACTTGGGCAGCGCACATGGTTGACAAATCATGCGTAAAGCGTGCACTTGGTTCAACTGGTAGTGTTGATGGGTCTTGCTACGGATCCCATGTGCAAATCTTGTGCGATCCGGTCAGGTGGGCACATGTGGAGTTGACGAAGGCACGATTTGGTGAAGGGTACGCGTGGTGCAAGTGCGGATCCGCGCAGATTTGAGGGCGCGAGCCTGCGGATCTAGCACCGTTGAAGAAGTGGGCATGTGTGGGCTTCGAGCATGTGGTGCGTCGATACGGTGCAAATGCAGATGAGCCTTGGAGTGCGACTCATGCTCGAGCTGCATAGCAATGCTTGAACTAGTGCCTACGAGGTCTCTTCTACTTGGGATTTTTGTAGAGATATCCAGAGTGGCTTGAGTTTTCTTTAAGAATAAAGAACTTAGAGTGTTAATGGGTAAATTATACCCAAGCCGTTCCAACTTGGCAAAATTACATGTTTGCTCCTCCTAGGATGTTTTCTTCTATTAAACCCCTTTACAACCTTCCATCTCCCAGTTCACCCCCTGCATCTTATTCCTGCATAAATTAAGATTATTATAAAATGTATAAATTATGTATAAATGCAATTACGAGCCTAATATGCCTAGCATCACTATGACGCACTATTTACAACCTAAATATGATATATTTACTTAGGAATTAGCCTAATTTACACATATTAAGTGTATTAACCATGCAGTTATCAGCAACTATATTTAGAAGTTTTATTTATTACCTATTGAGTTCACCTATCATCTCGCTCACTCCACTTCATATTAGCCTTACTGCAAAAATGGAATCATTGTCCCTTTTTATTTTTTACTATATATAACTATAAGGAGGCCCTACACTTTGATGCCTGGGGTTGACACCATAAGAGGCATCATCCTTATTCTGCAATGCATATTTGATTGTGCACTAATATATATTTTTCTTTTTCTTTTCTCTTTTCTTGCTTTTTTCTATTCTTTTATCTTTCTTTCTTTTTATTATTACTATATATGTGGGACTCATCCAAAAGATTATTTCAGAACCTCACTTTTGCAGAGTTACGTGGGAATCTAGATGGCAGGCTAGGCTCTGAATATCCTACATCTGGGGAGCATACCCATGATAGTGTAAGTGCTAGGCTAAGATCAGGGTGCAAGTGTAAATGTGAGATATTCAAACTTCAAAAACTTTCAAACCAAAGGGTGGACGGAAAAGCCATATGTACCATCTATGTCAGCTTCTAACCTAAATCAGCAGGTCTCGTCAAGGACTCAGAAACAAACTTGTATTTAAGGATGTACATAAGCTAATTAAGTTAACTACAACCTGAAGAGTCTAAGGAACAAATTCTGGATACATGCTTCTAAATTGGTAACTTCTAAATACCTGAAATTTATCCACAATCCTAATTCAATTAACATTTTTTTTTCAAATTTTCTCATTTCTCATTTTTTTCATTCATTTTTTGTTTGAAATATATCTATAAAAAGTTTTTGGAAGTAGATAAAATAAACTCAACATAATACTACCCACCCACCCCATGTCTATTTCATGCAATGTCCTCATTATATGATAAAAGGTACACGAAAAGGTAAGAAAGGGATGATATCACCTGCAAACCTCTGAGTGGAATCAACAAAGCTCAACTAGCCAAAATTGAAAACAAAGAGCTTATATACATATATATATAAGTTAATATGATCCCTAATATATATAGGAAAAATTGTGTTGGATTTGCCGCCCAATAAGTGCTAAGTTTTATGTCTTCAACTAGACGTAACCTCAAGAAGATGGTTTAATTCCATCTACAGAGATCAAAATGAAGATGTGATCATGGACTCCAAAACTCAAGTGTCTATGGATCGATGTGGACTAGTTGGTGGTGTAGCCCCATTACAAAAGGGCAGATACTCTTGGGATGGTGAACCAAATGTGTCATGTTCCAATCATGCCCAAGTTCATGGACATGGGGCCCAATTTTTGGTTTAGGTCCATGTAACCCAAGTTGAAAAGGTTGGATGCACAAAGGATAATCAGAGTAGGAAGCTTGTGTCCATTTGTAATTTAAGTCAAATTGATAGACTAGTGATTGCACATACTTAGGTTCCATGTCCTTTTGCAAGTTAAGATTAAAAAGATAATAATGGTCATTATAAAAAGTAGGAAGTTTAAAATCAAGAGGAACCCTTAAATTCCACAAATTATCTCTCTCAAAATTTTCTTCCAGAGTGATTAACTCTTTATTCATATCCTTCAATTGATTTGATTCAGTCCCCAGGTCAGCCTAGATTACCTTAAAACCTTTAATAAAATCCAACTCTATAGAGTCATTAACAATTAAATCAGACTTGGGTTCATAAATTTCAAATTTAATTAATTGAAGTCTAGCTAGGCTCTTCAAGGTTTGATTGGGAGGTGAAGCAATTAATTAACTCATCAACAGGTTCAAAAATCGATTTATCATCTTCCACCTCACCTAAGTCAAGATAAGAGCTTTCAATTAATTTAGAATTCAAATCCTCAAAATTGATTTCCTTAAGTAGCCCTTCTTTACAATCATATATCACATAATCATATTCCTCTTCAATACAAGGATTTTCAGGCAAATTGATTGAGACATCAACCTTAGTGTCCTCAATAAAATTTGAATTTGTCTCCGTAGTCTCCTACTAAAAATCTTTCGAATCGATATTCAATTTATCAACATTCTTGATCCAAGGTGTCTTCCAACATTTGAGTCATAGGTGAGTCAATAGGGGGTTCGGCTAATTCAAGTTTAATAAATTCAATCACCCCCAAGCCCTACTGTAATGTCTTTAGAAAATCAGGATGTGTGTCCAAAAATTTTTGTTGGGTCTCTTTATCTGATGTTGGAGAATATTCACATAGAGATTTTCATCTCAATCAACTTTAATTTTTACTTCATTAGCTCCACTTGGCTAGCCTCAGGTGTTGATCGAATGACTTCAGACTAACCTTGGACTTGTTTTGTGTTAAACCCAAAATCAAGATTCAACTTAGACAGGCATGGGCTAAGATGTCGAAGATAAGAGGGTATGGGTGTTAACCGCTCTTAACCGAGTTTTAAAATCGTCGCATTGTAATACAATTCGAATCAGTGCGAAAAATAGATAAAATTGATACTTAAATGAAAGTCCGAGGTCGTTCACTGAGAGCAAGTAGAAATTCAATCGTTAATCTCAATAAATAATGAGCACAATATATAAGTAAAAGCTTAATGCAGAATGATATAAGAAATTAATGATCAATGTGCAAAATGACAAGGGTAAAATGGTGATTTAAATCACCAATTACCCTTATACAGTTATAGCAAGTAGAAGCACAATATCAATCGAGTTAATTATAGCTTTAGAAACTCAAATCAGACGTCTGAAGATGGGATTGGATGACCTAAACGTCTGATGCTACAGTGCTCTTCTCTTCCTTTACCTTTTGATGTTCTTCTTCTTTCTCTACTTTTGCTCTTTCGTTCTCTGCACATGATCTTCTTCCTTCTCCTTTCTTTCTCTGCTTCTTCTCTTTCTTTCTCATTGGATTTTTTTCTTCACGCACAGAGGGGCTCTGATTTTGGCTAAGTGTCGAAATCTCCTTAGAGCAAAACCCTCCCTTGACCCCACACTTTGTCTCCTTCTCTCTCTGGGTTTTCCTTCTTTCCTAGCATTCCAAGGCCAATGTCTAGGTTATCAAGTAAATGGGCATATGTGCACCCATGACCAGGGCTACCGACCGTGAATGGAAACTGAGGTGTGAGAGTAGGCTTAGGGTGGTAATCGAGTGAGTGCTAGACCCGTGTGCACAGTGTCACAGGCAAGGCGTGTGTCAGGGGCATGCGGAGGACCTCACTCTCGTGTGTTAGGCGATAAGCCCTCTGCAGAAAATCATAATAAGCCGCTTCACTTGGTTGCCCGCTTCTAAGATGGGAGTAAATGTCCCACCATCTTCGCGCGAAACAGCAGTAGTAGCTCTCATTGAATTCATACGATGAGGTCCATCAAAGACCTAATTGTTGGGTCAAACTCGAAGCTGAATCTGTCCTACGTTGCCTGACGCGAAAACGTGGAACTTGCAGCTACTGGAGACTGCTTCAAGCAAGCTCAAACTCGGTCTTCAATGGCGAAGTGGACCTGGAGATGTGAAAACATAAAAATGGCCTATTGGCCCTGTCAAACAAGTTTAGGTGGATCAATAGTCGTCGACGAATGCAATGGTGGTGGTGGCATGCTGTAAGGAGGTGTGTATGCATGTGGCCAAGTCAGCGAAGGTGTTGCGAGGGTGGGTTGGTCGGTGGAGCGATGGAGAGGGTGAATGCCTTAATTGGTAGAGGGCTTTTGTTGAGGAAGTCATGGCGATGCTGATGGGAATGATAGCGGTGAGGTTCGTGCTGTGGAGCGGTGGTTGGGCATTGGCAGAGCTTCGCCGGAGCGGAAGAAGACAGAGGGGGAGATGTGTGGTTGGCGGTTGTTTTGAGAGATAGAGATAGGGAAAAATAAGTAGGGAAGTATAAGAAGCTAAAGAACCTAGTTTAGGGATGAAAGGGGGAGAGGTTCCCACGTAGGTGTGATGGCCAAACGTAGGGAAGACGAACCTCCTTGAGAGAGACGATGGCAAAGAAAGGGGTCTGAGGAGCCTTTGATGTGATCATCGAGAGGCAGAGGAAGTCGAGGAGGAAGGAGATGCTCCTAATTTGGCCGTTGGGAGGCTGTAGGATGATGGGGGAGGATGCTCTCTAGATCTAGGTTGGAGGAGGCCGGACGTAGGGTAAGGAAGAGATTTTTGGCCTTGAACCTAGCTGAGGAGAATGGGTAAGGCTTGGGGTTTCTTTTATAGGCCTCAGGGAGTGGTTAGAGCTTGGGAAGCAAGCTTCCCAAGCTTGGAAGGCTCGCTGGAGTTGGAAACCTAAATATACTCGAATCTCTCATGCGTTCGCATGAGAGATTGAGAAGGTTGTTGGGCTTCAGATCTGATTCATTGGAAAGAGGACTCTTCAAGTAATCTCCCTTCCAATTTTGGAAGGGATTGAGCGAGAAATCAGGGAGATCTTCCAATTTGAAGGCCACCAGAGCTTTAGGATTACGAGTTGAGGGTGGTAGGGACCTATTTGTGAAGAATATGACAAATTTGGGGGGATATTTGTAAGAAATTCAAAAGTTAGGGTCATGAGTGTGACATAAAAGAATCAGATAGGACAAAATTGCAAACTAGATTAAGATAATCTTAGATTGAGCCCAAATTTTGGTGCAAACCTAATTTGTGCCTAAGGAATCCAATGGTGAAATTAGATTTAAGTTTTGACCTTGTTTGATTGGGTAATTTATGCAAAACTCAAATTAGGGCAAATATCTGTCTAAGACTCTGTTTGGGTCAAGACGAGTTCTGATGGTCAAATCAAGGATGGCAAACCCTAAAGAATATTTTTCTATGAATTTAGAGGGTTTAGGTGAATTTTATCCTGACCAGAACCTCAGGAGATTAAGCAGGTCTATTTTTAGGATTTCGGAAGTCATTTAATTCTTAAAACATGTGAAAATTCTTTTCTGTCTGTACTAACCCACTTGTTAGACTTTTAAGACCATTTGATCTTTAATTAACCCTTGAAGAAACCCGCGATTATTTTGCATTTATGATATGATGGTAAAATTACAGTTTTGACCCTAGTTTCTTATATTTCTCTTAGAAAGGATGTGCAGTGAATTACAGACCTCTAGCAATTATGTAGAGCATTTATTGATGGAAATTGACTAAATAAAGGTAGATATGGCTGATGATGACGTTATCATCAGTAGAATGAGAAGGTTTTCAATAGAAACCAGTGTTGGAACTAAGATTTTTAGGTGGGTCCTCTACCCTATCATTTTCTGGTTCTAGTTCTTTTAGAGGCACCATTTTTCCCTTAGTTCTACCCCAAAATAATTCAGGTTCTAAATCATCATCCCAATCAAATTCTTTGTCAGAGGACCAAGGTTGAGGATCAATAGGTTTTGTTAGCTCTTCCAAATTATGGGTCAAGTAAAAGTAATCAATTGGCTCTGGTGACTCATTTTGGGAATTGTCTTGGGTAGGGTAAGGGCTTGGATATCCTCCTAAGTTGTAGGTTTGATTAGAATAATCATTATTCTAATAGAAATTAGTGTTGGAGTAAAGACTTTTAGGTGGGTCCTCTATCCTATCATTTTCTAGATCTAGTTCTTCTAGAGACACCATTTTTCCCTTAGTTCTAGTCCAAAATAATTCAGGTTCTAAATCATCATCCCAATTAGATTCTTCATCAGGGGACAAAGGTTGAGGATCATTAGGTTTTGTTATCCCTTCCAAAATTGTGGGTCAAGTACAAGTAATCAATTGGCTCTAGTGACTCATTTTGGGAATTGTCTTGGGTAGGGTAAGGGCTTGGATATCCTCCTAAGTTGTAGGCCCGATTAGAATAATCATTAAAGGATGTGGACCCATATTCAGAAAGGTTTTGAGGAGGATAAGAGTTTTGATATTGATATCCAAGCTGGTGATTGAATCCCCAAGTAGAGTTACCCCAATTTGAATATTGGAAAAATTAATTCCAATTAGGTGGATAGGAGCTTTGATATCTAGGTTGATATCCCGGATTAGATGCAAAGTTATCCCAATTTGAGGATGGATATGGTTGAGTCAAATTGGGATTTATGTTATACTCATTTTGAAAATAAGGAGTTTGATTTGGATGTTGCAATGCTGGATTCTATCCCCAATTAGAAGTTGGATATTGTTGGGTCAAATTGGGATATGCAATATAATCATGTTGGGGGTAGAAGAAGCTTGAAGGATTAGAGTTAAAAGCCATTTTATGTGTTGGAGGAATTTTGGGTATAAGAATGAAATAGGAGAGATTACCGCATCGTTCCAGCTAGGCACTGGTTGGTCTAAGTAGATAAGGCTTTGATTCCAACTAGCCTGCCTTATTGCACCAAGATAGTAAATCATGCCTAGGACATGTCTACTCACTTTTAATTAGGGTAAGGATAATTGTGCTCAGGAATGTGATAGGCGTTAGGGGGTATTTACCCTTAAATATTAATTCAGAGTGTGTAGTGTAGTAGCAAACAAAAAACCAAGGCCTTTATTGCAAATGTACGTTTGTTGGGGTCTCCCCTTGCTGTTACATGTTTAAGGGTTTCATTTGCCTCTTTTAAGTTTCACAATCAAAGTTATTATGGGTGATGTGACTTCCTTTATCAGTTAAGTCCAATGTAGGAATGCGTGATGATTTTAGGAAAGTTAATCATGAGAATCTTGAGTCAACTAGAGGTGGCTTATCCTTAGAATGAATGCCATATAATAGATATCTTCTAGTGTCGTGTGGGTTTTAAGCCATGAATAAGAAGTTTATTTTTTATTTTTTATTTGTTTTTCTAATGCAAACCAACTAATGCAAGTCTTAATCTAAGAGGGGAGGCACGTACTTGACTGGGTCAGTCTGGCTTGGCCTAAGGCTCGAGTCTTCCTGCAAAATGCACAAACCAAGTAAAGACATGTGAATTAGTAACTAAGAATGAAAATTAAATGCAAAGTAAATACAATGCATGCAATAGAAAGCAACCTAACGCATCACCTCCCCAACAATGATGCCAAAAAGTGGTGCAAAACCTGCAATAGGTTAAATCTGTCGTTGCAATGCAAGAATATGTGATTGCTCAAAATTAATTTTCTAAACACATAATGGAAGAGAATCGTAATATAAGGGAGTCCAAGTTGTATCTCTGGGAAGCTTTTGGCTGGGTTACTTTCTAACTAATCCTAAGTAAGAGTACTAAAAAAATTGGGTGATTTTCCAAAGTTAGGGAAAGTCGTGATGAATTTCGAAAGATGGTATTGTGAAATAGTGTGAAAATGCAAGAAATGCAAAGTTGCAAAAAGACAACACACACACTTTTTTCTAGATTTTTGAAGTAAGGAAGCAAGTAAACAATTAACTAGACACAAAATAAAGTAGAGGAAGATGCAAGATCAAACATGAATATATTTATACTAATCAAAGAATTCACAACTACAACCAAGAGAAAGGACAATAAGAAGTAGAGAAAGAAGAGAAGAAAAGAGAGAGAGAGAGAGAGAGACAGTAAAAAAGTAGCTGTAGATATGACGAATGCGAGGAAGCCCAAGATGGTTGAAAAGAAGCACCACCTCAAGCCCCGAGAAGTATAGGAAAGCTTCAGAGGAAGACTGGACAGATGTCAAGGAAGTAGTCGAAGTAGAACCTGTTGGAACCTAGTTCCACTTCTCTTTTATGTTTTGGTGTTAACAAAACTATTTTAAATCTAATGAGTTGTTGAAGTAATATTTTCAGGAAATAATAGGATCTAAGGATGGATGAAAGAAGTAATGATGGCATGAAGATTGAGGACTTTAGTTTTATTTAGTTTGTTGTATCTTAGAACTTTTGTATGCCTCCTAACAAGAAAAAGTTAACTTAGGAGTTAAAATCAAAGTAGAGATAATTAGGGATCAAAATCACATTCAATCATTCATCTTGAAACTAATAACCGACTCTTCAAAAATATTATCATATAGCTAAGATAGGATTTCCTTAAAACTTGGTTTAAACTTATAAAACATGGTACTTGTAACAAGTACCGGTACTAGTAATAAGTACCGGTACATGCTAGGCACAAGTTTGGGCCTAAGTCCCAAACTATGAACAACAAGTACCGATATTAGGTGTTCACAACCCCGTTGCCTGTGAGTCACAAGTATCAGTAGTAGTGATAAGTACCGGTACCAAGTGACTTTGTTGGTACTCAATAGAATGCACTGAGTACTAGTACCAATGATCAGTACCGGTACCCCAGGCATTGTTGGCCTGACTGTGAGCAGTCAGTACCGGTACCACAACTTCAGTATCGGTACCAACTAGCCATTGTGCCTAATTAGAATGGCTATATTGCAATTTATGTTAATTCTAATCTTCCCAAATTGCCCCTAACGGCTAGTAATTGAAGGAGAGGTGTTTAGTGGTCTATATAAACACTCCTTGTGTCTTTTGCAAAGAATATCAAGCCAAAAAAAAAAAAACTCTCCTTGCCTACACCTCCATTTCTCAATTTTCTAGTTGCAAAGGAGCTTGATTTGTTGTATTCTTCTGAAGGCTACTCTTCGCTTGCAACAAATCTTCAAAGGCGATTATGCACTTCTTTGTTTAATCATTTGCTTTCAATTTAGTATTCTCATTAGATTAATTCATACACTTTTAAACAATATACTTGTTGGAGACTTAGGAACTTTAGTTGTAAGCATTTTATATCTTGCTTATACCTGTACTTTTGTTCATTTCTTTATCTTGTAATTGGGTTGAGGTAACTCGTTAATTACCTTAGATTATTAGTAAATTGATTCCCTCTAGGTTGAGGGAATTGGGTTAAAAATCCTATGTTGGGAGACTTGGGTAGTGGAGCACCCGAGTGAGGGGAACCACTATACATTTTGTGTGCTTTTTGTGGTTTGCTTATCTTGCAATTTTATTTATATACCACACTATTCATCCCCCCCTTCTAGTGTGCTAGTGCTCTACAGATCCTACAGAACTCGGAGAAGGCGAAGTCAAAGTAGAAGGTCAAGACTACGGAAACCTAAGTACGGAGAGGGAAATCCTAATCTACTAGAAGACCTAAGGAGGGAATAGAAGGTGGAACCAAGGTGAAAGAAGGTGGAGGATCTAGGAAGAAGATGAAGGAGGTGGAGGTAGGAAAAAGTTCTAGAGGAGGAAGAGGTTAAGCAGGTCGAAGAAGACCTAAGGAGGAAGAAGGAGAAAGGAGGAGAGTTGTATGCAACTAATGGAGGCCATGTGGTATTTATATAAGCACAAGGAGAGGGGGTGGGCATCCATAGGCTTGGAGGGAAAGGCTTGGGTCTTGGTTTTTTGGAAATTAGGATTAGGATTGGATTTATCTAAATAGGAAAGTAGGAATCCCTAATCTTTTTCAATTTTTGGCCTCTGTGTTTTGAATATGAAGTTGCACATAAATTAAAAGTTGTAGCCCTTGAAATCATCTTTCAAATGCAACTTGAATCACTTAATTTGGATTTAAATGAGAAAGTTATGACTAAAATACTGAAGGTGTGTTTGGCTGTCACGAATTTTGAGATTAGGATTGGGATTTGGATCTTGATTGGCTAAAAGCATGGGAAAAGTGTATGGAAACTTCTTGGATGTGAATAGTATTTAGGAGTTGATTATAATGGACATCTAAGGGTAGTAGAGGGTGTCTTGGAGGCTATTAATGGTTCCTATAATATAGGATCCATAATTTATTTTCACACTAGATCTTAATTAGAGAGATTTTAGAAGACTAATTGAAAACCTAATTTATATACAATCAAATGCCACATTATAGTAATTAAATAAAAGAGTATTTAAGAGAAATTAAGGTGCATAAAAATTATGTGGCAAGTGGATAATGTGTAGGAACCTATAAGATAGGATTAGAACTAGGGCTTGGGTAGTGTTACTAGGTGTGTGAGCTAAATTTTAGGAATAGGCTAGGAGTGTTGTGTAAGGTTAGGATTAGGACTAAATGAGCTAAGGGGAGATGGTTAGGGTTAGGTTTGAGTATTAGGATTAGGGTTTTAGGCGAGGTTAAAATAGGTACGTTCTGACTAGGTTAGGGCTTAGGTTTCCAAGGCTGGAAAAGGGTCTTCTCCTCAAAAGTTGAGTTTTGGTGACTTGGATTCCTGCCTTTTTGTCCTCATGAGCCTAAGTAAAGGATTCCTACACATAGTAAGACCTCATTTTAGCACAAAATAGTCTCAAATTGGTAGTTTTACCCTTAGCATACAAATATACAATTATGTACATAATAACCTAAATCTAATACAACACCCAAAATTAGCAAAGCTAAACATGTTAACATATAAGTATGCTCACTTATCACTACTTCAAGCACACCCACACACTCACTATCTCTTAGCACCAATACCACCAACCACCAATCACTACCATTATTATAGTCGACCACCATCTAACATCCCTATCACCAACTCATGAGATTTTCTTCTTTTCTTTTTTGTTGCATGTAATAAACTTTTTTTTAATGTTTTCTTTTGTTCAATGTAAGTAGCCTAGGAATCATACTCAAGGCCTTGTTACCTTTTTATTTCGTTTTATCTTTTTTTTTAATTCCCTAAGTCCAAGATGGCCTTGGTTGCCTTATTGATTGTAATTTTCTTTTCTTATGCAAATTTCCTTTTTGTTATTGCAATAAAAGATTGAGTTTTGTTATTCATTGAGTTTCGTTGCACCTTTATTAATACGAAAGACTAAAAATAAAAAAAAATAAAGCAATAAAAGACCAAAAAGAGTTAGTGTAGTGTTGTTTGCTATCTTAGTCATTGCGTTCTTAATACAAGAGACCAAAAAAATCTCAAAATGAAAAACTCAAAAAAAAATGATAATAAGATTCAGAGAATGACCTAAGTGAGAAAGTGGACTAAATCACCTCCCTGACGATGAAATGACCATATCTCAATACTTACCACAAAATGATTAGACTTACTTGAATTTAGATTTGTTAACTAATTTTACTTGGTTTTTTAGCATGAAAACACACTATAATGATGAATCTAAACAACCCTACTCGTGTTCTCTCTATAGTGAACCTGGCTTTTTTAGGTGCCACTAGGGCTGTTTGTGATTGGATAAATGATTCTCTCGTATCAAACTATTTGATGATTTCTTTCTTAACAACCTCTCACATATTTGGGTTCAGTCTCTACAATTCATGAGATGGTTTAGCCTCATTTTCCACATAGATCTAATGAGTACAATACTAGGGGCTGATGCGTCTGAGATCTACTATGGTCCACTTGATTGCCTATTTGTGTTCCTTTAGGACCTTAGTCAATTTCAATTATTTCTCCCTTATCAATTAAGCATTAATAATCACGAGGAGCATTTCATTTGGTCCAAGGTACACATATTTATGACTATTAGGCAAAGGCTTCGGTTCTAGATGGGGTGGAACCTGTGTAGAGGGAGGGAGGGATGTAAGAGGTGGGTCAGAAAGTCTTTCCATGTGATAGGTCTAGGTAGGTCTTGAAGTAGGTTGAGTGTGGAGCAAATCCTTGACCTTCTTGAGTTGTTGGTGATTCTTGATCAATCACGAATACGAAAAATAAATTGGAATGCAATCGTCGTTGCAAGCGGCTCATGGCAAACAAATCAGAAATTATTAACATGAAACCACAAGTATATGGCATCAAGTGTCGAATCACAAGGAGACTAACTAACACATATCTCAGTGTCATGCTATCATGTCAAAAACACTCATAATATTCACAAGCCACATAAAAATGAAACCAAATCAACAATATGAAAAGAAGAAAATAATAAGTGAAGACGAAGGATGAGGAAGTGGGTGGTGTCGCACACGTGGTGCCTGTGGCCGTGTGAGGCAAGGTGAGTGTAGCTACTGTTGTGGTTGTTCCATGCACAAGGTCGACTGTGTGGAGCTGCTATGCGCACGATCGAGATCAAGTGGCCGCATGAGAACGGAGGTTGTGGCTAATGTCTACATGCGTGGCTGCACATGGTGGTGGATGTTGATGGAGGCATGGTGTGTGGCTGCTCGCGTGCCCTTTGCATTGTTACCGCAAGAGGGTGGTTCGTATGGCAGCGGCGTAATGAGGTGAGGCATGCTCATTCTAAGCACCTTGCTTGGGTGCTATGAGGTGAGCGGCATGGAGCATGCACGATGCCCCAAGCTTCATGCTTGGAGGGTGAGGAGCAGCGTGCGGACAAGCTAGTGGCTATCCACGGCAATGAAGACATATGCTCATTCATGGCTGAGATGTGATGGTTGGTGGTTGGAGGTGTGATGAAGAGATGGTGGTCGATGGTGGACGAGATAAGGATGGAGGAGAGGGAGGAGGAGGAGCGTTGGAGAAGATGGTCGATGGTGGAGGTGTAGTTGCGTAGCCCTTAGGACCCTCGCAACCACACAAGGTTGCGACGGCTTGCGAAAGGTCCATTGTTGCTACACTCGAGAGGGTTATATGGGGGTGGGTGGTGTCGTGAGTAGGAGGGTATTCCCTTGGGCATGCACGATGGGAAAAATATTTAAGTGGTTGTCCGCTTGAGGGGGAATTTTGAGAGAGAGAGAGAGACTTGAGATTAAGAAAAAGAGGCTCTGATGGGGTGCCTTTATGTGATTAGGGCATGCGGCCTTATTTGGAATGAGCAAGTCTAATGAGAAAATTGGAGAGTAAGGTGTTGCTAGGAATATTTGAGAGTTGTGGGTGCTAATTGGGCTAAGAATTAGTGGTGAGCGTGGGCATGAGGAGAGTGGATAGGAACAAGAAACCATTGGGTGTGTTTATCGATGAGAAATAGGGAATTAACGACACATCTATCAACTAATCAAATTTGTTTCCAGTAGAAGCGTTCCACTCAATCCGATCCACATCAACTTGGGCAATTAGCAGGGGGAGAGGGGGAGATGGTAGGAGAGGGGGAGAGTGTAGAAGAAGAGGCGGGAAGCGAGAGCAGGAAGAAGGGGAGGGTGCAAGGCGAGGATGTGCTTGAGACAAAGGTTGGAAAGGGGGAGTCTGGGGTTGTTGATGGTGGCACCACCAAGAAGAAGAAGAAAGGAAGAGTCCCATCCTTCTCTACAGGAGCATGGGATAAATCCACTATCCTTGATGACGCCCTTGACTATTCTCCTCCTCCTGAGGGACACCCTGTCCAACTAGGAGTTGATGATGTAGAGAAGGGGCTTAAGAGGTGGGAGCACTCCCTCCTCATTTTTTCAATGGGGAAAAGACCCTATTACAGGGCTCTATTTTCCTACATCTCCAACATTTGGAGGCCTAAAAACAAATTTCATCTCCACTCTAGGGAGAATTGGATGTTCATCATTGAGTTCACCGCGAAGGATGACTGTGCCTCGATGCTCACCAGAGGCCTATGGTTTCTATTTGGAGCATGGTTGGTGGTGAAGAGATGGAATCCTAGTGTGGAGATCAACAGTCAAGACCCTACTGAGATCCCTCTTTGGGTAAGACTTGTCTCCATCTACATTCCAAGAAAGCTTTAGGTAAGATTGCCAGTGCGATTAGGATCCCCCTTGGAAGAGACTGCAAAACAATTATGCAAGATTCCCTTGATCATGTAAGGATATGTGTTGAGTTCTCTGCAACTAGAGATTTTCCTTCATCGGTTGAGTTCTTGGGACTGGACCACTCTGGTGGGAAGGCCAAAGTTGTGTATGATTGGTTGCCTCCATGCTGCAAAACTTGCTGCTCCTTTGGACATGAGGACTTGAGCTGCCCTTTTTCAATGGCGAATGGGAAAGCAACGACCGCTAGAAGGCGCAAGGACAATAGAAGACCGAAGGTCCAACGAACCCACAGGCCACCTAGCCAAAGGGACGCCAAGCCGCAAGTTGATACAAACAGATGTGAGGATAGTCATGACCCTTTGGCTCCTCGCAACTCTTCAGCTTCTCAAATGACCCCCTTGAAGAGTTTCATTGGTCACTGCGAAAAGTACCCTACGCAACAAGATGGTTCCCACTCTTTTGGGGATGTGGCCCACAAAAGGCAGCATGCCGAGGCTTGTCCAAGGGAAGGGGGGTCTAAGTTGGACTCCCACATATCCCTCAACTTAAATGACCCTCCTGCCACGCACATGGATGTTGCTTCCTTGTCCTTTTCCATGGATCTTGCTCAATCCAATGCTTACTGCAGAACCTATGAAGAATGCCTCTAGCTATTTCAAAATGGGACGGAGGACGGATGGTAAAAGCTCAAGAAGAAAAAATCTAAAAAGAAATCAATGGCATCGTGTGTGAAAGGGGGGAGACAGCATTCGAGGATGCTAGACCTACTGTCAAATGTCTCTCCTAGCTTGGAATACCTAAGGACTTCTTACGACTCGGCTCCCGGATCCCTACAGGACCCGAGATCGGCTCGCCTCAACTGATCCGAAGACCTAATCGTCAAACGAGAAATAGCCAAAAGTAGGAAATTAAACTACATTCACACATGCAATATAACTAAGCAGAAGGAAAGAATGAAGCAGTAAAGGAAAGTAGAACAACTGTTTCAAAACATAGTACATGCCACCACAACAACAATAGAAAATAGGAAATACAAGAATAGTAATTTAAAGTCTAGTACTCACAACTACAGCAGAAACAAAGGACTATAAAAGAAACCACTATGGCTGAGCTCGGCTGGGCCCAGCTCCCTCTGCAGTCGGAAACTCAGGCTGCTCAACTCTTGGTCCTGAACAGTGTTAGGAAAAGATGGGGTCAGTGGATGCTAAGTAGTGGTGTTTATATTATTTATGTACAAGTAAAGTAAAAATAACAAGCAGGTTTTATTCTTATTTCTATTTATCTCATTTATGTATTTCTGGTTTATCTATTTCCCAAAGTATCCAATTGTTTCTTGATCTTGCTTGTTCCTTGTGAGAATGATCTTAACAGCCTTTTCCGTGGAGTAAAAGGTGCACATGGTGCTCTCCTGACCGGGAGAGTCCCCTCTGGTAGTTCTAACCCAGTCAACCACCCCAAGGTAACTATCGAGACGTAGTGGTGACTACGGCACGTGTGATAAGCGCACGGGTAGCTACCCTGCACTAACACTCGGTTAGTCATTTTCACTAACAGGTACGCCCAAAGTACAACACCGAACAGTATAGGGCCTTGCTCTCTCAGAACAAGGGTCTTGATAACACTACATAAGGGGGTGATAATTCTGTTAAATAGGGCCCATCTTAAGAAAAAAAGGTACAACATAAGTAGAATGGGGCATTGCATGCATCATATACCAAGATTGCTTATAAAACTGTATTAATGGCCATTTGTGTAAGCACTTATCAAAGCAGGCCTCAGATGAGCAATCGGACTGCACGGATGGATTCAAAACGACGAACGGAGTCCAACAGACTCAAAATTTGCCAAATCCGACATCCGGAGCTCCCACAATGGGCCCAAGAAGTTCTGACCGTTGATTTAATGATCAACGGCCCTCGTTGCGCCACATGGCGCCCGCTCACCGTGGGTCGCTTCCACCATCAGCCGGAGATCAAATCTCAACCATCGATCACTGATCGGATGGCCGAGAACCGTGCGCACGCCAGCGGTCACCGCGACAAAGCAACGGGCATGGCGCAGCGGTTAACGCGCACGCCCGCACACACGCAACGTGGGTTCAAGCCGCGCGGTGTGGGAATTTGAAGGCAATGAGGAGTGCGGAAGAAATTCAGCCATAGATAAGCACTTGAACGATGGCGATAGCACCACGCGGCGCACCCTCAGGCAGCGATTGGTCACATGAGCGCACACGCCAGACGACAACGCCCGCGCGCATGCACGCTCAAGGCGCGATCTAAGCGCACCTAGGCGAGGATCTTAGCCGTCTGATCTTTGATCGGACGACTCTCATGCTGCGCCCACGAATCGAGCACGAAGAAGAACGGCGCGGGCATGCGACCGGAGGGCTGGGGGCTTCACCGACGCTTTTGGAAGGGTTTTAGCTATGTCCTGGACGTCGCTAAAACCCCTTCTTCTTTTAGAAAGCCCTTCTCCCTATTTAAACCCCCTCCAACCACTCATTCAAGGCATTCACTTCCCTTGCAACTACTCTACCCCTCTCTTAGCTAGCTTTAGGCCCTCTTGTAATCGCCAGAGACGACGAGCTGCCGACGAAACCTTCTCCACCGCCGTGGCTGCCTCGCCGCTCTCCCTCTCTCTCTCTTCCTCTCTTTTAAGCTTTCCTTTACTTATGTTTAAGCATGTATCTATTGTTATAATCTGTGAACTAAAGCTGCATGATTAATGAAGTTATTTTCCATTCAGTTGTTTACTTTATTTCCTATCCAAGTTGCATGTTAAAGAAAGAAACGACTCTAACCCTAATCTCTCTCTCTCTATCTCTCTCTCTCACTTTTCAACCGCACCTTTTTGCAAGCAAAACTCCGTGATTTCCATGACAACAAGTGATAAGCAAAATCCGATTTTCACACCTCCCTGAGACTGACACTCGGACTCACCTCCATTTCATTACTTTAAAGCTGGCGTTGCAAGTGCAAACTATAATGACACTTCTTAACACACATGCACGAGCGCACGCCAGGTCTCACCTCTCAGAACCAAACAAGGGTCTCGCCCCTCCACAGTCTGCGTACCCTCGTCTGACTACCCCGGTTTGCCCAAAGGGCCTAACAAAGTTAGTGTAGGGTGGCTAGCTAAACCTCGGGCCCTGTGGGGTGGCTAGCTCCCTCCCTACACTAGTAGCATGCCTCGATACCACATACGCGAGGGCCAACAGGAGTCAGTGTAGAGTGGCCAATCCTAACTCCAGGTCTCAACCTAAGGGAGGCTAGCTCCGCTTTACACTAGAAAGGGATAGTTGCTCTCCTTGGTACCACGTACACAAGGGCCAGCGCACTTCCCATCTACATTCCAAATTCCTTTCATATACAGGAGTTCTACTCCTAACTCCCTGTAGGGTTCATGCTCAGTTTCACCTCATTTATCCATATTCAGATCTCATGTTTCATAACTTGTTCCTCATCTATATACAGGCAGCTCATGTTTTCATAATTCAATTTTCAATCATAATCATCCAACTTGTGGTTTCACAGTTCAATTTCTCATTTACGTATAGGCAGCTCGTATTTTAACATGCATCTCAAGTAAACCAAAGTAGTTCCATATCATGCTCATACATTTCTACCCTAGGGTTCATTCCACATCCTAGAGTTCCGAACAATTTAATCTAAGAAGGCATATTCTTTATTCATATCTTAAGAATTGCAATAAACCACTCTACCGGGTATCACGGGAGAAATGGAGGCCTGTGACACAGATCTCGTCATCTCCGCAGGCCACAAACATGCCACCGGCTGGTAACCTGCAACAGCGACTAATTACATTAGACGAGGTCAAAATAGTAGATACTCAACATGAACACGTAGAGGAACTCAAGTGGAAAACAATGGTACTTCATTTTCGGAAATCCGATTCTGTTTGGGCCCTAAATGGGCCAAAAACGCAGTTACTAACCAAAAATCAAACATCTTGGACTAGTCCTAGACGTCTTAAAAGACATCAGAACTCACCTTACACTTCCTGTGGCTGCTTCAGGCATCCAGACTCCCTCTGCGACTATCTAGGGGCAGCTCTAGACGTCGGACAAGGTCTCCGGTCGTCTGGAAGTACCTCCGGACGTCTGGCGACGTGATCAGACGTCCAAAAGTACTTGGGAAAGTGCATCTCATGCCTTCCCAAAGCCTTCCCTGCGTATGAACAACGTAGGCACCAAAAATCAGGCGACATCCCCTACACTACGATCTACATGGCGGAAAAGTAGCACAGGAAGATATGTACCTCGCGCGATATGTGTTTCCAAACGTCTGGCTTTAGTTCCGAACGTCCTGGTGCCTCGCCAGCCATCTGGACGTCACCCTAGACGTCTGATACTGGAAACTTCCAGTATCAAAACTCCTTCATATAGCTCTTCCCACTCACCCTCCACCCACAGCGGCAACTCCAGTAGCTGCAGAAGCTTGAGAAACTCCTCTCCAGCATCCTCCTCTCTCCCACGACTCCTCCTCGAGCTCCACCGAGCTCCCACGGCCATTGTCCTCCTCCCTCGCTCTCACTCCATCGCACTCTTTCACTCTCTCTCCTCCCTATTTTCCCCTCGCAAATTCCTCTCCTTCCTCACCACGGCTACAGTAGAGACGAGAGGGGGCATGGCCGTCGTAGGAGAAGGTGGAGGTGGCGGTGGCTTGAGTGGTGTGAGGGGGTGAGAAGAGGAGAAAGGGGGGTTTATATAGAGTGGGTTTAAGGTTCGGGTGAGTGGGTGAAGGAGAGAGAGACTCTATGCGTCGCCCACACGCAAAGCGAAGAGAATATGCGATATTCTTCTACTTTCGAATGTCCGAACATATGTACAGACGTCTAGCCAGACATCTGACTGACAGTCCAGACATCTTATCCGACTAAAAAGGCAACGGGTCATTTCATCATAACAAACTTAAAGGAAGTTTCATCCTCGAAACTTGAGCTAGCTAGGGTGCAGGAAAAGGAATGTAAAAGCACATAACAAACTTAAAGAGGACTGAAGTAGGTCCGAAAAGACGTACCCTCAAAAGGCTCTGGGTACCGCTCTCTCATCACCACCTCAGGCTCCCAGGTCACCTCCTCGTATCGATGGCTCCTCCATAGAACCTTCACCAATGGTACCTGCTTCCGTCTCAGACTCTGGATGGCTCTGTCTAGTATCTGTATTGGTTTCTCGGGGTAGGTCAGGTCGTCACCCACCTCTATGCTCTATGGCTCAGAACGTGACTGGGATCAGTGACGTATTTTCTGAGGTTGGACACGTGAACACGTCGTGCACTCCAGAAAGCTGGGAAGGAAGGGAAAGCCAATAAGCAATGGGTCCTACCCACTCCAAGACCTCAAAGAACCCCACAAGCCTCGGCGCAAGCTTCCCTTTCACCCTAAAATGCTGCAGGCCCTTCATGGGCTAAACACAGAGAAAGACGTGATCCCCAATCTCGAACTGCACCTCTCTGCATTTTCAATCAGTGTAGCTCTTCTGCCTACTCCTTACAGTGCGAAGTCATCTGTGAATCTGTTCTATCACCTCCTAACTCTATCGAATCAGCCTGGGACCAACCTCCCACTTGGTCCCCACCTCGACCCAACTCAAGGGTGCAGTACACCTCCGTCTGTACAGAGCCTCGTAAGGTGTCATGCCAATGCTCGAGTGATAACTGTTCTTGTATGCAAACTCTGCCAGGGGTAAATGCTCCTCCCAAGAGCCTCTCCAGTCTAGCACACAGGTGCACAAAAGGTCCTCAAGTGTCTATATGATGTGCTCTAACTGTCCGTCCGTCTGGGGGTGGTAAGCAGTTTTGAACCTCAGATGTGTCCCCAAGGCCCGCTGAAACTCAGCCTAGAACTGGGAAGTAAAACGAGTATCCCTGTCGAATACAATCTCACGTGGGACTCCGGGTGCACCACATCTCGAATGTATCCCTTTGCTAACTGTGCTGGTCCAAACGTGACTCGGTTCAGTAGGAAATGTGTTGTCTTCATCAACCTGTCTACTATCACCCAGACTGCGTCATGTCCCTGCTGGGTAACTGGTAGAACCACCACCAAGTCCATGGTGATGCTCTCCCACTTCCACTCTGTCATAGGAAGTGGCTGCAATGGCCTTGTAGGCCTCTGGTGCTCGGCCTTCACCTGCTGACATACCAAACATTGCTGCACAAACTCACCAACATCCCACTTCATCCCTCTCCACCAAAAGTCACGTCGCAAATCATGGTACATCTTTGTGTTCCCGAAATGTACGGTGAACCTAGACCCGTGCTCTTTAGCCAGGAGCTCTCTCAACAACTCTTCATCCCTAGGAGCGCATAAGCGTCCCCTCATGTGCAGTATCTCGTCTGAAAAGGAAAAGTCTCCTGGGTCTCCTGTCAACACCCTGTCTCGCAGCATCTGTAAGTACGGAAAGGTCATCTGCTCTGCGATGATATGGTCTATCAGCTCTGGTCGTGTCTACCGTGTCACTGTCACTGTCCCACAATACCCCTATGACTCTTGGGGTCGCCAACTGCCCAACTCCTCCATGAGTCTCCAACTCTGTGCCAGTAAACTGGCCAAGTGGGCAGGCGCCTTCTGACTCAAGGCATCGGCCACCACATTGGCCTTCCCTGGGTGGTAGGAGATGCTACAATCGTAGTCCTTCAGGAGCTCCAACCAGCATCTCTGTCTCATGTTAAGTGATGGCGATGGCGTGAAGAGATAACCGGGTTTTATTGTTATGTCGTTGTAGTATAGCCAGTTATTGCCATCATTTCAAATATATAATTTTTTACTCGGAAAATAAAAGAGTTCCCGAGGTCGAACTCAGGGAGCAAGTTGTATTCTAGGGGTACAAAGTTTCTTTTACAAAAAAATAGATAGATAGAGAGAGATGAAAGTTTGTTGGCTTCTTCTTTCTCGTCTGTCTTCTTCTTTCTTTTCTCTTCTCTTTGGCCTTTGGTTCCTTTATCTCCTTGTGGTCTTCCTCTTCTTTCTGTCTTCTTTATTTGCAGCAGTGGGTGATGTTCTTCTTCGTCTTTCAGCTCTTGTTTCTGCTTTGTCTCTTTCTTTTTCTGCAGAGCGGTCCTTGTCCTGTTCTTCTTCCTCTTTTCTGCCTTCAGAGCGTCGTCTGATTTTCCAATCAGACGACTTAAACCGCCGCTGCTACAGTGCCGCTCGGTGCTCCTTCCTTCAGCTTTCGTCGTCCTTCTTCTCTGCCTCGCTCGTCTTCTTCTTCTTCGCCTTTTCCTCTTTGCTTCGAGCAGTCCTGGCTGCTCTTCTTCCGTCAGTCTTCTTCTCCGGTTCTTCTTCTTCACCTGTGCCTGCAAACTTGCACCGCTTGATCAGAGGGGCAAAACCTATCTCTACCCTCCCCCGTGTCTCTCTCTCACAGAAGCCGCTCTTAGGAAAGCTCTCCCAGAGCTGCCGGATTTTCGGGTACGGGTCGCGCCCGGGTCCAGGCCCACCGGCGTGAGTGGTGGGCGAGGAGTGCAGGTCAGTCTAAGTCGGGTCGGGCCAGGTCCGCGAGGCGTGAGCGCGGACGAGACCGGGTCGAGCGAGCGAGTGAGTGAGAGGGACCTCACCCCGTGCTCAAGAGGCAACGAGCATAAGGCGCTTTTTGCCTTTATGCAGGCGCTCTCCTCTGAAAGGTTACAAGGTGGGACTAAATGTCCCACCCCAATTTGGGTGCCTGCGCGGAGGAAGCAGCGGCAGTCGAGGCGAAGCGCGGGGGCTTCGCGCGAGAGCTTCGCCTCAACTGCAGCCTAACGCTTTGCCGAAGTGCCCCCGCACAGCCTGGGAGGGTGACCTGGGCGCTTCACACCTGGGGCAGCAGGTGAAGAAGCTGCTTCGCTTCAACAATGGCGGCGACGAGCGCAGGTACCTGCCCACAGAAAAATGGCCTCTCGGCCGAACCAGAAACGCGGAGGACCTTCGCCGTGGCACGGCGAAGGTGGTCGGGGGGTGTGCAGGCTACGGGGCGGAGCCCAAGAGCTGCCCTAGGTCAGACTGTGGGTCGGAAGATGGGTTTGTTCGGTGGAGTTGCAGAGGGTGATGTGGGGGAAGTGGAAGGGCGGAGGTTGATCAGGGTGAGGAGGCGGAGGTTCTGCGGTGGTCGGCGAGCCGTGTGGGTTGCTGGAGTGATGGGAGCGGCTCGCCGGAGGATGGCCGGAGGCGGAGAAGGTGAGGGTGATTGGTCGGAATCGAGGTAACAGTAAAGATGTAAAATGAGGAAAAGGAAGAGGGGAGGAAGAGGAGGAGTTCTACTACTTAGCAGGAGGAGGAGGGGCCGGAGCGGGCGACAGTCGTGTCGACTGTCGCCGGAGAAGAAGATGCCCGGGGGAAGGGGCGGCGGCGAGCAGAGGGCCGGAGAGGCGCCAGCTGGGTGCGGCGTGGCGCGGGAAGAGCGAGGGAGAGCAACCCTGCAGCTGGTAGTGCGGCAGAGCGACGAGGAGGAAGAGGGGAGGCCGCCGAAGCTGGAGGGCTTCCTGTCGGAGTGGGAAGAGAGGAAGTGGGGGCCTTTCTCCGTCAGGACCGAGCTCCTCAGAACGGCGGAGCGACGGGGGTATTTATAGAGGCGGAATCAGAGAGGAGGGCGGAGGGAGACGACGTGTCTCCCTCGCCGGAGGACGCCGGAGATGGAAACCCATACCGTCCGTGCGTTCGCACGGCCGGTATGGTGGGTTGCAGCGACCAGGGGGGTGTTCCTGCGACGGCTGACGACGCAGGGCACCCCCGGTTGACCTGCCAGCCCCTCCCCCTCACCCTGCGCGGCGCCATGCTTCGCGCAAGGTCGCCGGAGCATGGTGCTGGCAGGTTTTGGCAGGAGGGACCTGAATGCAAAGAACGAAGGAGAGTTAGGGGCAGAAATGTGAGGGTTCAAAAGTTGAGGGCCAAAAAGTAAATATATGAGGACCAAAGTGCAAAGTTGGTCAAGAAGGTTTCTTCTTAGGCTCAAGTTTTTATACATGACTAATTAGGACCTAAGGAATTTGATGGTGAATTTTATTTCTAGATTAAACCTTGTTTGACCGGTCAATTTGTGCAAAAACCCAAATTAAGTTATTAATTGGGCATGGTTCTCAATGTAGGTCAAAATGGGATCTGAAGGCCAAATTGAAGGTTCTAAACCCTAGAGATTATTTTTCTATGAATTTTAGAGGGTTTATTCGATTTTTACTTTGTCTCGAACCTCGTGAATTGAAGTGGGTTTGTTTTAAGGTTACAGATTATCATTTAGTTCCTTGGAATTGCTGTAGCCCTTGTCAGATCATCCCACTTTCCTTCTTATTCGGTTTGCTTGACCTGTGTTTGGACCCTGAATTACCCTGTATGCAGATTATACTGGTAAAATTGCATTTTTACCCCTTATGACTTATTTTCTCCTTAAACTCAGAATTCTCTGAGTTAAGCCTTTCCTTGAGTTATGTAGGAGCTTTTATCCTTTGTATTGGGTCAAAATGAGCTAGTTATGGCTCATGATGAGGTTCTCATCATACCCCCATGCCTAGCTTTTGCTAGTCCCTTAGTAAAAACTTAAGGTTTCAACCCTTGTTCTAGACCATGAAGTTCTTAATAGCTTTAGATAAGTGCTTTTTTATTTGAGCATAGATTAGGTTAGAATGCTGACCATAGGCCTAAAAGGTACTCTAGTACCAATCAAGATCCAAATCTGTCTAGCCTTAGCCTCAGTCTTTAGCAAAGGTTTTTAAGGCCCATAAGAACTAACCTAAGGTTTATTGGACTTTGTGGTTAAAGCACCCGTGCTTGAAATGATTTTAGCCCTGGCTCAGTTTGCAGTGCGTTTTATAAGAGAGAGATAGAAAGTTTTTCTGTTTGGAGAGTTTTCTCTCTCTTTTTCTTTTTAGTTCTAGCCTAGGATTGGCTTTTCAACATGGTCTGTATCAGATTCCTTGCTCCCATCATCAATCCTCAAGGGTTCCTGGCGATCGATGCTTCGAGATAGCACCGCCCATGGCAACCCCCGGAACCCTGGCTATTGAGATTTCGAGATAATCCCATCCATGGTGTTCCGTGGCCGAATCCAGACCCTGGCAATTGACACTTCGAGATAATGCCATCCATGGAATCTGAACCAGCAGAGTGCTTACATGCCCCCAGTAGGATATGTAAATATCCTAAGAGACAAGCACCGAGGAGATGATATTTTGTTACGCATCTTCGAGGGGATTTCCCGCCTCTTCGCGCTGGGAACTCATCCAAATCAACTTGTGTTGATCGGCTGCTCCTATTCTAGGTGTTCTTTTTAGAATTTTGCGACGCTTCTGCGTGATTTTGATTTTTACGCTTACTGAACCAGGCTGTGTGTGAGGTTAGGGTGCTTAGGTTACTGAGTCCCGTAAACCAAAAATTAGTTAACGAGGCCAAATACTCCCTAAGCCTTGGACCTAGTACTTAAGCTTTTCATTTTCCTCAACCTCTTGAGGATTGTCTAGATCTTAATGGGTACTAAGAGTCTATTCAAGAATGCCTAAGGTTTGTGTTCTTACTAATCTCATTATGCACTTTTCAGTTATTTTCTTGAATGAGGTCTAGAACTTAGGTTAATTCCTTAGTTCCTTACTAATGACTATCACCTTTTCTCATAATTTTGTGCTCCTCTTTCATTTTGTTTCTTTTCTCCTTCTCCTTCACAAAATTTCCTTCTCCTCTTATTCTTTTTCAAAAAATTTTTAATTTTTATGGTGTTTTTGGCATATGTGAATTTTTTTGTTTGAAACCTTTTCTTACAAGTTTTGCACTTTCATACCCCCCCATGCCTAAGATTTGCAATGTCCTCATTGTAACCTAGGGGGTTTTTATTTAACTTAGTTCATTCCTTAAGACAGAAATTTGAATGAGTGAATGGGTCGGGTTGAATTTTTGCGGACGATTTCTAATCCCAGATGCAAGCATCTGAGGTGGGGTCGGCTGTCTACAAGGGTGAACCTTAAGTGCAAAAAGGTGTCAGAAAAAGTTTTGGATTTTTAGGAAAATGACGGGTTGCCTCCCGTTAAGCGCTGAGTTTTACGCCATCGGCTGGGCGCAATAAGCTCAAGGGGAATGGAGGATATAAGATGCTTCAGCCAAATCAGTAGAAGTTACATCAATGAACGGCTTGAGTCTCTGACCGTTCACGATGAAAGGTTCAGAATCGTGGCTGAGTGGACTGATTTCGATTGCTCCATTTCCAAAAACCTGTCGGACCAAATATGGTCCGACCCACTTGGATCTCAGTTTTCCTGGGAAGAGTTTTAGTCGGGCATCAAAGAGTAGGACCTTTTGACCAGGATGAAAGATCTTTCTCGAGATGTGTTTGTCGTGGAAGGCTTTAACCCGCTCCTTGTAGATTTGCGAGTTCTCGTACGCGTCTAGGCGTAATTCATCGATCTCGCTGATTTGGAGTTTTCTGTGGGTCCCAGCCTTGGAAAGATCTAGATTACAGTTCCGTACTGCCCAATAGGCTTTATGCTCCAATTCTACGGGAAGGTGGCATGCCTTTCCGTACACCAGTCTAAAGGGAGACATGCCCAATTGGGTCTTGTGGGCGGTTCTATAGGCCTACAATGCTTCCGGAAGTCGGGACGACCAGTCCTTCCTGTCAGGTCGAACAGTGACTTGCAGGATTTTCTTGATTTCCCGATTAGACAGCTCAGCTAGACCATTAGTTTGGGGGTGGTAAGGAGTAGAGATTCGGTGAGACACCCCGTATTTGGTCATCAGTGACCTAAACTGAGCATTTGTGAAATGGGTCCCCCCATCAGAGATTATTGCACGAGGAATCCCGAACCTTGAGAAAATGTTTTGATGAATGAATTTGAGAACGATTTTGTGATCACAGGTTCGGGTCGGTATGGCTTCGATCCATTTGGACACGTAGTCCACAGCCAACAGAATGTATTCGAAACCATCCGAAACAGGAAAGGGGCCCATAAAATCAATCCCCCAAACATCAAAGATTTCGCATACTAGAATCGGTTGCACAGGCATCATGCCGCGATGGCTCATGTTGCCCAAAGTCTGGCAACGACTGCATGCCTTGCAGTGACTGTACGCGTCTTTGAACAGTGTGGGCCAGTAAAAGCCGCACTGGAGGACTTTTGATGCGGTTTTATGCCCGACGAAATGGCCACCGCATGCCTGGTCATGGCAGAAAGAGAGGATATTGTTGAATTCCCCTTCCGGGACACATCTCTGGATGATCTGATCGGCACCTATGCGGAAGAGGTACGGGTCTTCCCAAATGTAATACTTGGCATCGGAGCGTAATTTGTCCTTCTTGGCCTTCGGCCAATCGGACGGGATCTGATGAGATGCCAAGTAATTTACTACATTAGCAAACCATGGAAGGCTAGTACCAATAGTCAGCAGGTGCTCATCGGGAAAATGCTCAGTGATGGGTCCGGAAGGGTCAATTATTTCAGAAGGAAGACGGGACAAGTGATCAGCTACCACATTTTGCTTTCCCGCTTTGTCGCGAATCTCAAGGTCAAATTCTTGCAACAGCAAGATCCATCGGATTAATCGAGGTTTCGCGTCCTTCTTTGCAAGGAGATGCCTCACAGCTGTGTGATCCGAGTATATGATGACACGGGAACCCAGAAGGTATGATCTGAATTTTTCTAGGGCAAATACTACAGCTAGCAGCTCTTTCTCAGTAACCGTATAGTTACGCTGAGCCTCATCGAGTGTTTTGCTGGCGTAGTAAATGACCACAGGTTTCCCGTCAATTTTCTGCCCCAAAACCGCTCCTACAGCGAAGTCGGATGCATCGCACATGATCTCAAAGGGTTGAGACCAATCAGGGGACTGTAGGATCGGGGCTTGGGTGACTCGGTCACGCAGGATTTCAAATGCTTGAGTGCATTCCTTGGAAATTTCGAAAGGAACATCCTTGGAGAGAAGAGTGGTCAAGGGGAGCGCGATTTTTGAAAAATCAGGGATAAATCGTCGATAAAAACCGACATGCCCTAAAAAGGAACGGATGTCCCTGATCGAGCTAGGCATAGGAAGGTGAGAAATCAAATTAACCTTAGCTCGATCCACTTGGATACCTTTTTCCGAAATTGAGTGTCCTAGGACAATTCCCTCAGGCACCATAAAATGGCTCTTTTCCCAGGAAAGAACCAAATTCACATCGATGCACCGCCTGAGTATCTGAACCAAGTGCTGGAGGCAATCGTCGAATGATGCTCCGAAAACTGAAAAGTCATCCATGAAGACTTCCAGATAATCACCTACCATATCTGAGAATATGGCAAGCATGCATCGCTGAAAAGTAGCGGGTGCATTGCAAAGACCGAAAGGCATCCTTCGGAAAGCGTATGTTCCGAAGGGGCAGGTGAACGTGGTCTTTTCTTGGTCCTCAGGATGGATTGCCACCTGGTTATAACCGGAGTACCCGTCAAGAAAGCAGAAGAACCTATTTCCCGCAAGTTTTTCGAGAATTTGATCAATGAAGGGTAGTGGGAAATGATCCTTCTTCGTGGAGGAATTGAGTCAGCGGTAATCTATACAGACTCTCCACGACTTGGCTAATCGGGTAGGAATGATTTCTCCGGTCTCAGTCGTTATAGTGGTGAGTCCTGCCTTCTTGGGCACGACCTGAATTGGGCTCACCCAACGACTATCGGAGATCGGGTAGATGATTCCGGCATCTAACCACTTGATGATCTCCTTTTTCACGACCTCCTGCAGATTGGGGTTTAAGCGTCTCTGCATTTCACGAGAAGGTCGTGTGCCCTCTTCTGAATAGATATGATGAGTACAATAAGAAGGACTTATTCCAGTCAAATCATCGAGAGTCCATCCGATGGCTCTGCGATGTTGCTGGAGGACAACAATCAGACGGGATTCCTGTTCAAGACTGAGGTTGGAATTGATAATCATAGGAAGGGTCTGATTAGAACCCAAAAAGATGTATTTCAAGTGAGCAGGAAGGGGTTTCAGTTCGAGGATGGGGTTATCAGCAGTAGCGGGTGGTTCAGTATAGATGTGAGGTTCAAGGGTGGGAGTTACTGGGTTGTTCATATCTGGATTCGACTCCTCTGTTTGCGGGTCAAGATCCTTCTGTGGTTGATGAGGCATAATTGAGTCATTCTGGAAGTGTGATTCATCAACCAAAGTCCTGATGTCACAAATTTGTTCGATGACACCGCAATTAATTCCTTGTTGGGCCTTAAATATATCAATTTTCAGTGTTTGATCTCCAAACTTAAGCTCTATTTGGCCCTCCTCACAGCTAATGTTGGCTCTAGCAGTAGCCAAGAAAGGTCTCCCTAGAATGATTGGTGTATCCCTAGGGTTCTCAGGTGCGTCCATATCTAAGACTATAAAGTCCACTGGAAAATAGAAATCCCGCACTCTTACGATAACATCCTCGAGAATCCCTTTTGGTGACTTTATAGATCGATCTGCTAATTGTAATGTCACCTCGGTTGGTTTTAGCTCAGATTCTTCTAGATGGTCAAGTAAGGATGTGGGTATCAGGTTTATGGATGCACCCAAGTCTAACAATGCTCTATCAAATTGGGTACCACCTATCTTGCAGGAAATCAGGGGAGTACCAGGATCTTTTGCCTTGGGTGGGAGTCTACTGAGGATTACAGAGCTGGCTTGCTCTGACAGAACAATTGGGCTCCCTCCCTTGGTTCGCGGCTTACGCTGGGGTGTACATATATTCTTTAGAAATCGTGCGTAAGCTGGTACGTGGCGGATTGCATCCATCAAGGGGATGTTTATGTGGACCTGCTCAAAGAGCTTGACCAGGTCCTCCTCAGGGGCCACGGGTTTGGTGGTCTTCTTTCCCTTGGTCAAGGCCTCGGGAAACGGGATCTTGGTTGGTTCTTCTAGGATAGGTCCAGGTTGTGGATCCGGAACAGCGGTATCTTGGATAACTATCCTAGGGTCATGGTTATCAGGCTTGGAGTGGTTTGGATAATGCGGGTCTTGAGTTATTTTACCACTACGTGTTGTTACAGAATTTAATCCGGCCTGATTTTGGTTTGGGTTTGGTAAGAGGGGTGGCTGCTGCTGAAATCCCGCATAAGAAGTTGAGGCTTCCATCTCGTCTGGAGATGGAGCAGTAGGGGCCTAATAAATCCATTGTGCGTGGCCTAAATTTGGATTCATAACGCGCTTCTGGGTTGACACGTTATTTGGGTTAGGAAGAGGTTGGGAAGGGAGTGTGCCTGGCTGGCGAGAATTTGCCAACTGGGCCAGTTGAGTTTTAACCTCTATAAGTTCGTCCTTGTGCTGTTTTTGAATAGCCACATTCGTTCTTTGAATGTCAGCCAGAGCCTGAAGGATTAGGGACATTTGATCCTGATTTGGCCCTGATGGATAAGTAGGGTTGGGCCGAGGCTGAGGCGGCTGGTAATGACGAGAGGGCTGTGGGCGGGACTGAAAAGGTGGTCTTTGGGTTTGGGAATTTGCCGCCCACTGAAAATTGGGATGGTTTCGCCATCCAGGGTTGTAAGTGTTGGAGAATGGGTCGTTCTGGATGGCGTTGAGGTCCTTGCAGGTCTGAGGAACCTCCTGAGAATCAGGGAAAGGGGGAATGGAGTTCCCCGGGCTGTTGTAGAAAGGATCGGATGATCCTCCGATCCGAGAATCAGATGGGGATGGATATGGATCCATCCTAGGGGAAGATCGGTGGAGGATGTTTTGCACAGTCTCCTGTGTGGAAGGAGGTTGTGCAAAGGAGTTACGCGCGGAGGTGGCTCGCTGCAAGTGCTGAGTCAGCTCATCCACCTTCTTCTCAATGATTGAGACCTTGTCCAATCGACTGGCCATTAATTCCAAGTCGACTGATGCGGACAGGCCCTGCGTCTCATGTGCTCCCTTAAGATTCGTCGCTGCGCTGGTATTCGTCCTGTTGAATAATCCCATGGAGTCATTGTTGATGGAGTTCTCGCACATGTTTTCGAGAATCTCCCATACGGTGTCTTCATGTTGACCCATGATGTTTCCTCCGCAAGTTGCATTGACGAAAAGGCGGATGTCCTCACGGAGTCCCTGGTAAAAAGATTGGACTTGTTCCCATTTAGGAACTCCGTGATGGGGGCACTTTCTCATGAGATCCTGAAAACGATCCCATGCCTCATGGAGAGGTTCTCCTGATTGTTGAGTGAAGGTGTAATCTGATGGCGTAAGGCGTTGGTCCGACCAACGGGAAAAAACTTTTTCAAAAACTCGGATTGAAGTTCTTCCCAAGTGTTGATCGGCCGGGTCTGAGTTTGATACCAATGGGCGGCCTTGTCCATAAGAGAAAAGGAGAACATCTTCATGAGAAGAATATCCCGATTTTGCGCATCTGATCCAAAAGTGTGGGCCAGATGCTTTAGCTGTTTGATGTGCTGGAAGGGATCTTCAGAATTAAGCCCATGGAATTTAGGTATAGCATGAATCATGTTGGGCTTTAATTCGGAATCAGGTCCTCCAGTCGGGATTCTGACTCGAGGCTCAATGGCCACCGCAGCAGGATTGTAGTGGTCCCGCATCATAGGACGCTGTGGTGGGTGCACGAAGTTTTGGAAGAGGTCATTGAGTCGCTGGAGCTGGTGTTCCAGATTATTTTCTTCCTCAACTGGCTGAGCCATGATGGGGGAAGAAGAAGAACTTGGTTCTGAATCAGAAGAGAGAATAATGTGAGGGTGTTGCTGCACAAACACGGGCGTCGAGGCTTGGCCTTGACAAGAGCGAATTTCTAAAGGAGGTCTTAAGGGTGGTCTTAAGGACCTCCTTCCGTACATGCACTGACACCCAAAATTGTGTTGGGTGACTATAGAGGTGCGGGGCAGATGGACCCCTTGATCAGAAAGATCGTCCACCTGAGAATTACCTGGGCAGCCAGAGAGGGAGAGTCCCGCGAAGACCCCTACACAGTAGAGCATCCCCACGGGTTACAGGGTTTCCCCCACCCGACCTCTCTTGTCACTGCGGTTCCAGGTAGACCAGAATGGGGATCTTGACCTCTTAAGTCTACCAATTTTAAGATCAGGGTGCTTAAGGTTTCACTTGAACTTTAGTCTTTTAAGTGCAAAGAGTGACCTAATTTAAGGTTGGTTGACCCAAGGGGTCAACTTTACCTCTTGTTTTCTTTGAGAGCTTTTAGGTCTTGTCTTTTAGGGTTCAAGTGTTTAGAGAGCCAATTGTTTTAGGTTTTCTTTGAATAGGTATTTTCAATCAATGGTTTAGGCACACTTCTTTTGGATTTTCTCCATTCTTGATTTAAGTAGTGTGTCTCTAAAACCCTAATGTTGAATCTTATGTTAGCTCTACTTGGTCCAGTTAGTTCTTTGTTGGGTAATTAGGGCTCAAGAAAGAATGTGTTAGCCCTTAAATACCCTTAATAGTGTGCAGGACTAATGAGTTGAAAACATGCAACTCTTTATGGTTACTAAGTATGGAAGACAGGTTAGCCCTATATTGCTTGTTCTTTTCTTTTCTTCCTCTTTAGAGTTTAGGGGTTAATAGCGAGAGGAAAAATTTACCTGTCCTCGGAGTGGTTGTCGTGCGGTTGCTTGTCTTCTTGATTTCCTGTAGCTGCACAAAAGAGAGGAGATTATCAGAAATTAAAAAGAAACAGGAGTGTTTACCTCTAGAATAGCCGTTGCTCCCCGGCAACGGCGCCAAAATTGATGGCGATGGCGTGAAGAGATAACCGGGTTTTATTGTTATGTCGTTGTAGTATAGCCAGTTATTGCCATCATTTCAAATATATAATTTTTTACTCGGAAAATAAAAGAGTTCCCGAGGTCGAACTCAGGGAGCAAGTTGTATTCTAGGGGTACAAAGTTTCTTTTACAAAAATATAGATAGATAGAGAGAGATGAAAGTTTGTTGGCTTCTTTCTCGTCTGTCTTCTTCTTTCTTTTCTCTTCTCTTTGGCCTTTGGTTCCTTTATCTCCTTGTGGTCTTCCTCTTCTTTCTGTCTTCTTTATCTGCAGCAGTGGGTGATGTTCTTCTTCGTCTTTCAGCTCTTGTTTCTGCTTTGTCTCTTTCTTTTTCTGCAGAGCGGTCCTTGTCCTGTTCTTCTTCCTCTTTTCTGCCTTCAGAGCATCGTCTGATTTTCCAATCAGACGACTTAAACCGCCGCCGCTACAGTGCCGCTCGGTGCTCCTTCCTTCAGCTTTCGTCGTCCTTCTTCTTTGCCTCGCTTGTCTTCTTCTTCTTCGCCTTTTCTTCTTTGCTTCGAGCAGTCCTGGCTGCTCTTCTTCCGTCAGTCTTCTTCTCTGGTTCTTCTTCTTCACCTGTGCCTGCAAACTTGCACCGCTTGATCAGAGGGGCAAAACCTATCTCTACCCTCCCCCGCGTCTCTCTCTCACAGAAGCCGCTCTTAGGAAAGCTCTCCCAGAGCTGCCGGGTTTTCGGGTACGGGTCGCGCCCGGGTCCAGGCCCACCGGCGTGAGTGGTGGGCGAGGAGTGCAGGTCAGTCTAAGTCGGGTCGGGCCAGGTCCGCGAGGCGTGAGCGTGGACGAGACCGGGTCGAGCGAGCGAGTGAGTGAGAGGGACCTCACCCCGTGCTCAGGAGGCAACGAGCATAAGGCGCTTTTTGCCTTTATGCAGGCGCTCTCCTCTGAAAGGTTACGAGGTGGGACTAAATGTCCCACCCCAATTTGGGTGCCTGCGCAGAGGAAGCAGTGGCAGTCGAGGCGAAGCGCGGGGGCTTCGCGCGAGATCTTCGCCTCAACTGCAGCCTAACGCTTTGCTGAAGTGCCCCCGCACAGCCTGGGAGGGTGACCTGGGCGCTTCGCACCTGGGGCAGCAGGTGAAGAAGCTGCTTCGCTTCAACAATGGCGGCGACGAGCGCAGGTACCTGCCCACAGAAAAACGGCCTCTCGGCCGAACCAGAAACGCGGAGGACCTTCGCCGTGGCACGGCGAAGGTGGTCGGGGGGTGTGCAGGCGACGGGGCGGAGCCCAAGAGCTGCCCTAGGTCGGACTGTGGGATGGAAGATGGGTTTGTTCGGTGGAGTTGCAGAGGGTGATGTGGGGGAAGTGGAAGGGCGGAGGTTGATCAGGGTGACGAGGCGGAGGTTCTGCGGTGGTCGGCGAGCCGTGTGGGTTGCTGGAGTGATGGGAGCGGCTCGCCGGAGGATGGCCGGAGGCGGAGAAGGTGAGGGTGATTGGTCGGAATCGAGGTAACAGTAAAGATGTAAAATGAGGAAAAGGAAGAGGGGAGGAAGAGGAGGAGTTCTACTACTTAGCAGGAGGAGGAGGGGCCGGAGCGGGCGACAGTCGTGTCGACTGTCGCCGGAGAAGAAGATGCCCGGGGGAAGGGGCGGCGGCGAGCAGAGGGCCGGAGAGGCGCCAGCTGGGTGCGGCGTGGCGCGGGAAGAGCGAGGGAGAGCAACCCTGCAGCTGGTAGTGCGGCAGAGCGACGAGGAGGAAGAGGGGAGGCCGCCGGAGCTGGAGGGCTTCCTGTCGGAGTGGGAAGAGAGGAAGTGGGGGCCTTTCTCCGTCAGGACCGAGCTCCTCAGAACGGCGGAGCGACGGGGGTATTTATAGAGGCGGAATCAGAGAGGAGGGCGGAGGGAGACGACGTGTCTCCCTCGCCGGAGGACGCCGGAGATGGAAACCCATACCGTCCGTGCGTTCGCACGGCCGGTATGGTGGGTTGCAGCGACCAGGGGGGTGTTCCTGCGACGGCTGACGACGCAGGGCACCCCCGGTTGACTTGCCAGCCCCTCCCCCTCACCCTGCGCGGCGCCATGCTCCGCGCAAGGTCGCCGGAGCATGGTGCTGGCAAGTTTTGGCAGGAGGGACCTGAATGCAAAGAACGAAGGAGAGTTAGGGGCAGAAATGTGAGGGTTCAAAAGTTGAGGGCCAAAAAGTAAATATATGAGGACCAAAGTGCAAAGTTGGTCAAGAAGGTTTCTTCTTAGGCTCAAGTTTTTATACATGACTAATTAGGACCTAAGGAATTTGATGGTGAATTTTATTTCTAGATTAAACCTTGTTTGACCGGTCAATTTGTGCAAAAACCCAAATTAAGTTATTAATTGGGCATGGTTCTCAATGTAGGTCAAAATGGGATCTGAAGGCCAAATTGAAGGTTCTAAACCCTAGAGATTATTTTTCTATGAATTTTAGAGGGTTTATTCGATTTTTACTTTGCCTCGAACCTCGTGAATTGAAGTGGGTTTGTTTTAAGGTTACAGATTATCATTTAGTTCCTTGGAATTGTTGTAGCCCTTGTCAGATCATCCCACTTTCCTTCTTATTCGGTTTGCTTGACCTGTGTTTGGACCCTGAATTACCCTGTATGCAGATTATACTGGTAAAATTGCATTTTTACCCCTTATGACTTGTTTTCTCCTTAAACTCAGAATTCTCTGAGTTAAGCCTTTCCTTGAGTTATGTAGGAGCTTTTATCCTTTGTATTGGGTCAAAATGAGCTAGTTATGGCTCATGATGAGGTTCTCATCATTAAGCTCCTTCTGATCAAACAAGTACCTGAGGCTCTTATGATCTGTGAAGTTCTTGAAAGTTTCACCGTAAAGGTAGTGCCTCTTTGTCTTCAGTGTGAACACAACTGCTGCCAGCTCTAAGTCATGGGTAGGGTAGATATTCTCATGGGGCTTCAGCTGCCGTAAAGCATAAGTGACAATGTAACCCCACTGCATGAGCACACCCCCTAACCCCTGCAACGAGGCATCGGTGTAAACCACAAAATCACCATTGCTGTCTGGAATGGCAAGCACAAGAGTTGAAGTCAGTCTCTCCTTCAACTTCTGAAAACACGCCTCGTACTCATCTATCCAGGCAAAGGGCACGTCCTTCCGGGTCAACTGGGTCATAGGATGCACAATCTGAGAGAATCCTCTGATAAACCGCCGGTAGTAACCTGCCTGTCCCAAAAAGATGTGTATCTCTGTCACTGTGCATGGCCTCTCCCACCTGAGTACAGCCTCTACCTTGGCTAGATCCACAGCCAATCCATCACTTGAAATCACGTGGCCCAAGAAGGTCACCTATCACAACCAAAACTCGCACTTGTTGTACTTGTTATACAGCCTGCATCGCCTCAAGGTATCTAAGATCATGTGCAAATGTTGTCCATGCTGCGCCTAATCCCACGAGTAAACGAGTACGTCATCAATCAACACCACCACAAACTGGTATAAGTACGACCTGAAAACATGGTTCGTCAAATCCATAAAGGCAGCGGGGGCATTAGTCAGCCTAAATGGCATGACCAAGAACTCATAGTGCCCGTACCGGGTATGGAAAGCTGTCTTGGAGTCATCGGTCTCCCTGATCCTCAACTGGTGGTAACCCAACCTCAGATCTATCTTGGAGAACACTGTGGCATCTCACAACTGGTCGAAGAGGTCATCAATCCTCAGCAGCGAATATTTGTTCCTGACAGTGACCCTATCCAGCTGTCGGTAGTCGACACAAAGTCGCAGGGTACCGTCCTTCTTCTTTACAAACAACACAGGGGCTCCCCGCGGGGATGCACTGGGCCTCACAAAGCCCTTCTCCAACAGGTCTTGTAGTTGTGACTTGAGCTCTTGCAGCTCAAGCGGTGCCATTCGGTATAGTGCAATAGAAATGGGGCTAGTCCCCAATACCAGTGAGATCTCAAACTCAATCTCACGCTCAGGCGATAGTCCTGGCAGCTCCTCTGGAAAAACGTCGGGGTACTTGCAAACCATCGGAATACTCTAAAAGTCAGCCACGGGGCTAGGCTTTGCCACTACACAGGCCAAGAAGCCCACACACCCTAGCTCAAAAGCCTCACTGCCCGAAGCGCAAAGATGCATCTGAAACCTCCATCCACCAACTAGTCGTGAAACTCAAAGGGAGGCTATGGAGAAGACAATCTTCCTCCCGAAATAGTCCACCAGGGCATGATAGGCGGACAGCCAGTCCATCCCTAGGATCACACCAAAGTCCTCCATCTGGTTCACAATCAGGTCAGCGAGGAGGCTGTTTCCCCTGATACTGACCTCGCAATCCGTGTAGACCTCCTCAGCTACAAAAAATTGGCCACCTAGGCCTCTGATGACAAATGGATCCTCTAACAGTACACTACCCTGCCTCAAATTGTTGGCAAAACTCGTAGCAACGAACAAGTGTGTGGCACCGGAATCAAAAAGTACGTACACTAATCTGCCAGAAACAGTAACCATACCTGCTACCACTGAACCCGAAGCCCTGGCGTCTCTATGTGTCAGGGCATTGATAAGCCCCTCAACTCTCAGTGTAGATGAAGTAGCTACACTCTGGGTCGGGTGAGCAGTAGTTGGCCGGTACCCTCCTCGTGACTGCTGTCCTCCCCCACGTGCTTGGTGACTACGACCGCTAGCTCGGCCTCCAATGCTCGGTGCGGGGAGCATCTGCTGTGCTCTGGCCCTAGATGGGCAGTCCCTCCTGATGTGGTTCGGTTGGCCACACTGGTAGCAGAGGGGTACACGTCCTCCTCCCTCCGTAGGTCCTTGCTGGCGGCTGGGCGGGGGTCTAGTGCTGGCAATCTGCCCCTGTCTGAGGCCCCCAAAGGCCACTGGTGGCCCCACAGATCAAGACGGCTCTCCTATGGGTGCCGTGTGCCTCCTTTCCCGATGGCCCTGAGAGTACTCTAGCTAGTAGGGCCTCCTCCGTCTGCCATCAGTGTCTCGCGCGGCCGGGTTGGTCTCCTCGTAAGTCATGGCTGCCTCAACCACACGAGAGAAACTGGGCAGCTTCAGGGGTTTAACATACCCCCGAATAGTAGGTCGGAGCCCCTCAGTAAACCTCCACAGGCACTCCTCCTCAGTAGACATAGCTGTCAGGGTGAAACGTGATAGCTCCAGAAAATGCATGTGGTATGCGCTAACCGTCAATGCCCCTGGAGGAGTGTATGAAACTCCCGCCTCCTCTGGTCCTACCAAGTCTGCGGAAAGTACTGCTCGTAGAAGAGAGTCACGAACTGGTCCCACGTCGACTCTCTCCCCTCTTGGCCTCTGAATGCGCTCCACCACCTGTGTGCTGCGCTCTCTAACTGGTACGTGGCAAAGGCCATGCGGCACTCCGCGGGAGGGTGAAAGGTGTCGAACACCATCTCCATCTGCCCCAGCCAATCCTCTGCCTGAGATGGGTCCTCATCCCCCTCGAAGGAGGGGGACTTCAGCTTCCGAAACTGTCTAAAAAGCTCGTGGTGTAGTTGCAGTGGGGGAACAGGCATGCCTCTAGGCATGGAGAGCTCGTGCTCGAAAGTGTCATAGTGTGGTGGGGTGGTGGAGGATCACCCCCTCCCCCTCCTACTCGTCCGATGCTACGATGGTCTCTCTGTCCCACAAAAGACTCCCCCTCCACGTCCTAAGGGAGAGATGCCTCTGGAGGCTGGTGGAGCTCCTCTCGCACGATGTCTCTGATTAGCTGGGCGAGATCCTGGGCCTGAATGCCTAGGAGAGGTGGGTCAACTGGTGCCTCAAGTCTGGCACGTTTGCCCCTCCGACCTCCTCCACGACCACGACCATGACCTGCCTGAGGAACTCCCCGATGAGGCATCTCCTGCAAGGAGACGTAAGAGATAAAATAAGAGTTGTCAATGATATAGGGTTACATTGAGAAAAAGACTCGAAAACGAATATCAAAGTGATACGTTGTGGTGGTCATCCTAGTTATATGCACGTAAGTGGTTATCCTTAAACAAATTGGTTCATTTCTCAGAACGACCTTGCTCTGATACCATCTTGTTACTACCTAGTTCCCAAATCCCTACAGGACCTGAGACTGGCTCGCCTCGACTAATCCCAAGACCTAGTCGTCCAATGAGAAATAACCAAAGTAGGAAAGTAAACCACATTCACATATGCAATATAACTAAGCAGAAGGAAAGAACGAAGCAATAAAGGAAAGTAAAACAACTGTCTCAAAACATAGTACATGCCACCACAACAACAGAAAACAGGAAATACGAGAACAGTAATTTAAAGTCTAGTACTCACAACTACAACAGAAACAAAGGACTGTAAAAGAAACCACTACAGCTGGGCTCGGTCGAACCCAGCACCCTCTGCAGCTGAAAACTCGAGCTACTCAACTCCTAGTCCTGAACAGTGTTACGAAAAGATGGGGTCAGCGAATGCTGAGTAGAGTGGTGTTTATATTATCTATGTACAAGTAAATTAAAAACAATAAGCAAGTTTTATTCTTATTTTTATTTATCTCATTTATGTATTTCTGGTTTATCTATTTCCCAAAGTATCCAAGTGTTTCTTGATCCTACTTGTTCCTCGTGGTAACGATCTTGATTGCAGTCTTTTCCATGGAATAGAAGGTGCACGTGGTGCTCTCCTGGCCAGGAGAGCCCCTCGTGGTAGTTCTACACCCAGTCAACCACCCAGAGGTCACTGTCGAGATGTAATGGTGACTACGGCACGTGTGATAAGCGCACGGGTAGCTACCCCGCACTGACACACGGTCAGTCATTTCCGCTAGCGGGTACGCCCAAAGTACAGCATGAAACAGTATAGGGCCTTACCCTCTTAGAATAAGGGTCTTGCCCCTCAGAACCAAATAGGGGTCTCGCCCCTCCATAGTCCGCGTACCCTCGTCCGACTACCCCGGTTTGTCCAAAGAGCCTAACAAAGTCGGTGTAGGGTGGCTAGCTGAACCCCAGGCCCCATGGGGTTGTTAGCTCCCTCCCTACACTAGTGGCATGCCTCGGTACCACGTACGCGAGGGCCAATAGGAGTGGTGTAGAGTGGCCAATCCTAACCCCAGGTCTCAACCCAAGGGAGGCTAGCTCCGCTCTACACTAAAAAGGGATAATTGCTCTCTTTGGTACTACGTACACAAGGGCCAATGCACTTCCCGTCTACATTCCAGATTCCTTTCATACATAGGAGTTCTACTCCTAATTCCCCATAGGGTTCATGCTCATTTTCGGCTCATTTATCTATATTCAGATCTTATGTTTCATAACTCATTCCTCATCCATATACAGGTAGCTCGTGTTTTCATAATTCAGTTCTCAATCATAATCATGCAACTTGTGGTTTCATAGTTCAATTTCTCATTTACATATAGGCAGCTCGTACATCTCAAGTAAACCAGAGTAGTTCCATATCATGCTCATACATTTCTACCAAGGGGTTCATTCAACATCCTAGAGTTTCAATCAATTTAATATATGCAGGCATATTCTTTATTCATATCTTAAGAATTGTAATAAACCACTCTACCAGGTATCACAATAGGAATGGGGGCCTGTGCCGCAGATCTCGTCGTCTCCGTGAGCCCCGAACATGCCACCGACTGGTAACCTGTACCAATGACTAATTACATTAGACGAGGTCAAAATAGTAGATACTCAACACGAACATGTAGAGGAACTTGAGTGAAAAATAGCGGTACTTCGTTTGCGGAAACCCAATTCCGTTTGGGCATTAAATGAGCCAAAAATGTGGTTACTAACCAAAATCAGACGTCTGGGACTAGTCCCGGATGTCTTACAAAACGTCAGAACTCACCTTACACTTCTTATGACTGCTTCAGATGTCCAGACTCCCTCTGCGATCGTCTGGGGGCAGCTCCAGACATCGAACAAGGTCTACGGTCGTCTGGAAGTACCTTCGAACGTTTGGAGATGTGATCAGATATCCAAAAGTACTTGGAAAAGTGCACCACGCACCCTCCCAAAGCCTTCCCTCCGTACGAACAACGCAGGCACCAAAAATCAGGTGACATCCCCTGCGCTACGATCTGCATGGCGAAAAAGTAGCATAGGAAGATAAGTACCTCGTGCAATATGTGTTTCCAGATGTCCAGCTTCAGTTCCGAACGTCCTGGTCCTCGTCAGCCATCTGGACATCACTCTAGATGTCTGATACTGGAAACTTCCAATATCAGAACTCCTTCACGCAACTCTTCCCGCTTACCCTCCGCCCGCAGCAGCAGCTCCAGCAGCTGTAGGAGCTTGAGAAACTCCTCGTCGGCATCCTCCTCTCTCCCACGACTCCTCCTCGAGCTCCACCGAGCTCCTGCAGCCATCGTCCTCCTTCCCCACTCTCACTCCCTCACACTCTCTCGCTCTAGCTCCTTCCCGTTTTCCCCTCGCCGGTTCCTCTCCTTCCTCACCGCGGCTACAGCAGAGATGGGAGGGGGCGTGGTCATCTTAGGACAAGGTGGAGGTGGCGGTGGCTTGAGTGGTGTGAGGGGGTGAGAAGAAGAGAAAGGGGGGGTTTATATAGAGTTGATTTAAGGTTCGGGTGAGGGGGTGAAGAAGAGAGAGTGGGACTCTACGCGCCATCCGCGCCTAGAACGAAAAGAATATGCGATATTCTTCTACTTTCGAACGTCCATACATATGTCCAGATGTCTGACTGACAATCTAGACGTCTTATCCGACTAAAAAGGCAACGGGTCATTTCAGGACTCAATGCCTCAGGAAAAATCAAGGAGGTCGTCAATCTCCTTAGTTCTTTACAAGTTCAAATTGTTGGCTTGCTTGAAACCAGAGTAACAAGCAGGGGATGGGAACGTGTTTTAAAGAAAATTCCCAGAGGATGGAGCCATATCTCTAATAGGGAACATGCACCTTATGCAAAGATCCTTGTTGTTTGGAAGACTGAGGCTTAGAGCGTATCAAAAATTCATGCCACTAATCAAGCCTTACTTGTTCATGCATCTAACAGGGGAGGACTGAAAGTTTATATTTCTTTCATCTATGCTCATAACTCTTGGAGCCAAAGACATGAGTTATGGTCTACTCTCAGACTCCACTCTGGTTGGACGGATGGGCCTTGGCTTGTACTGGAGGATTTCAATGCTGTGAGATTCTTTGAAGATTGCTTTAGGGGAGCGAGGGCCTCCAAATGTTGTATGTAAGAATTCAATGTGTGTCTCCTTCTGTGGATTACAAGAACTTTCCACCTCGGGGAATTCTCTCTCCTGGTCTAATCTCTCCACTGGAGAAGGAAGAATTGCCTTGAAGATTGATCGAGGTTTTGCAAACCCTCAATGGCTTGACATCTTTCCACAGGTTTAGGTTGATTATACAAACGCTAATCTTAGTAACCATGCAACTCTTCTTCTCAGACTTGCCTCTCAGGAAAAGACAAACAAGCCCTTTAGATTCCTCAATTATTGGGCAAAACGTCTGGATTTCATCAACCTTATGAAGACAACGTGGAAGTTTCCTGTTGATGGCACCCCTCTCTATCGCTGTATCATCTAGCCCAGAAGGGTAAAGGAGGAACTTAAAGAATGGGCAAAAGAAGACAAGATGCAACCCTAAATTATTGAGGAGCTTTCCCAAAGACTTTCCCTCATCCATAACTACTTGGCTCCTCCCCTACTGATATCGAACCCCAAAAGGAGGAATTGGTCCTGTGTGAAAAGGCTACAACCCTAAGAAGGGAGGAAGAAGAGTTTTGGATCTAGAGAAGTAGAGTGGATTGGCTAAAGTTGAGGGATCATTCCACCTCTTTCTTCTCCACTGCCACTCAGATTCGTCAAAACCGTAATGCTATCTCTTGCCTCTTCAGGGAGGATGGCTCTCTTGTTGATAAAGGTAAAGATCTTCGCTAAGAGGCTATCTCCTACTTTGGGAAGTTGTTCTCTAAGCCAACTAAGGACACCCCAATTGAGCAACTTTCCCTACCTTACCCAAATAAAGTCTCCCCGAAGGACAACACCTGCTTACTTAGAATTCCTGTTGATTTTGAGATTCAAGATGCTATGTGGGATATTGGCCCCACCAAGGCATTGGGATCGGATGGCTTTAGTGCACATTTTTTCCGAGGAACCTAGAATTTGATTGGGAAGGATGATGTATACACATCCATTTAGGTTAAAATGCCTATTTATGCATGTTCCTAACCTTATAGATGCATTCCATATTATAAATATTGCATAGCATGCATCATTCTGCATTTAGAGTAGTTTGTATAAATTATAAGTTAATTCACGCCCTTTTGTGGCCAAGAAAGAAGGAGATTTATTATGGGGCCTTGGATTGACGATCCAATCATACAGATCTGATCAAGATGACACTGGAGTCCAACACCTCCGAAATTGCCTTGATCAAAGTCCCGTAGTACCATATGTAGTCCAAGGAAGATTAATGGCTAAGGAGCTAGGTGACACAATTTAAAGCTTCAAACGACAAATCTGATTGCACAGATGGGTTTGAATCGACGATCGCAACCTGATAACGTAAAAATCATCTCGATCCAACTTCCATAGCAGCCCTAACAAAGGAAAGAAGATGGACGGCCCAGATGATGCCACATGGCACCATCCAGGCTACCCAATATTCACCACAACCCTACCTCACCCTCAAAGGGCACCTACGTCGAGTAATCCCAGCCATTAGATCTCCATCCAATGGCTAAGATTCATGCAACAGTGCCTATTCCGCCTCAATAGAGAAGGCTTTGATCAGATCTCGATCGTTGGATCGAGATCCAATGGTCAAGAGCGTGTGCACACTAATTCGACTATGCAACAATCCATAGTCTTGGCACAATGGCTGAGAGTGACTCTAACACCAGCAACACACGTTCGAAGCCCCGTGCGTAGATTTAATTCGATGAACTGTGCGCAGGTGAAAATTGAGTCGTTGATTCGGATCCAGCGGTGACAGTGAGGCCACATGGCAGTACCGATCTTCGCGAATGCAGCCAGGTGGGAACGCACGATTGAACGCACGATCCCACATGATTAAAGACACAATTCGAAGGGTGCAATCTTCGCGTGATCGTGGTCGTTGATCAAGCATCCAACGAAAGGCATGCGTGGCAACTGCTAGTGCGCGGACCTATAGCGACGTTGAGGCAGACGTACAACGATGACTTGAATGTCACTATTGACCCATGATCAGATTTTGCCTCCTCTCCACTATAAAAGGACCACTAGCCCTCTCATTTTTTATCATCTCGTTCACTTCTTCCCATACCTCCTCCAAAGCTCTAAAGAGCTGTTCCCAAGCCTAGGATGCTCCTTAGAGTAGAAAAGTGAAATATTTTCCTACTTCTCATCCCCCTTCGTGGAGCATCCCATGGTTGTTCTCTTACCACCTTCCAGAAGTATATCCTTGCCAAGATGCCATCCTGCCCTATCCTCCATCCTCCAGCTCTGTCCTTCATCATCCTACTTCCCACCACCTTCATCTTAGCACCATCAAAGCGAGTTGTCCTCCAAGCAGCCGTCGAGGGGGATTCTTCTCACCTCTCTCTATCTTTTATCGCTTTCTAGTATAGTTGTAATTTCTTGATTATTTGTAACAAACTCTGGTTAGATATATATATTGATATTCTCTTTCTCTTTCTCTTATTCTGCTAGAGTAGATTAGATTAGATAACAATTATTTCACTTGTTATTTTTCCTTATAAAAGTACCCAAAAAATCACAAAAGATAAAAACACCAAAAACAAATAAAATCAAAGTGCGATTTTACAAAACCAAACGTTCGCTTCCCCGTGTTCGACCGAGGGCTTACCTCAAGCTTTGGTTATAAATTTTATTTAGTAGCGGATTTTTACGCACTATGACAATGGGTTTTCAGCTCAAATCTTTTCGCGACATAATCTTGCTCACCATTTTGGCACCATTGCCGAGGAGGCAATGCACTTTAGTTTTTCTGTATTTTTTGCCTTACCTAACTTTTATCCCACTTTTTCTTCGATCTTCCTATGATTAACGGTACTCTTCCATGGCGAGCTAGAGCAGTTAGATTGGAAAAAAGTGCAAATGAAGGTTCTATAAGTGTACCCCCACACCCACCCATTGGATTTTATTTCACCACCAAATAACTCAAACCCTAATTAACCTTGGAGCTTGCATAAACCCTAGGTTAGTCCTGGTTGTTTGACTGGCACTTCACTCACCTCACCTACGTGCATAAATTAAAAATACAAAAAAATACTCTTCTCTTCTTGTGGGATTAAGCTAAAAGTTACACACCTTAACGCCCAAGGCACCTCACTTTGATCTGATTTAATCACTTAACCGAGAATCCTACCTGAGAACCCGATACACCTGCACGACTTATACAAATAAGTGATTAGAAACAAATTAGGCTAATTACCCTTGTATGCCTTAATAGGTGGTGCATCAGGCCACTTATTTGATTTGTTGAGGCCAACCACTTAAGATAAAAGTGATTCATCAGTAGCTTGCTCTTTAGGGTTGATTTTTAGGACATAACCAGGAAGTCCACATTATTTTTTATTTTAAAGGAATATATCATCATCGGTGCTTTCAAAACTTGGTGTGCCTCCTGAACTTGATTGAATATACCTAAAGATTAAACCTTAAAAGCTACTAAGCAAGATCTCAACTTTAAAATCAACCTTATCTTTAATAATCTTGCTTGAAAACCCTTAGTTGTGCACACACACACATTGAAACTGATCTTTAAGGGTACAACCGATCTAAAGGGCCCATCACACTCCAAGAGCACAATCATCTCAAGCCTAATTAAAACTAAGTAAACGTTGGCCTTAAGGATTAACTCGCTCTTTGGGACTCCAACTGAGATTTTTTTTTATTAATCTGCTTCTACCAGTCCATCTAATGTCTAGCTAGGAGAGTAGTGTCAAAGGACCGCGGTTGGGGGGTATCAAAGGAACTGAAGGTTAAAGCCAAAGGAGAACCTTCTCCCCAATCCTTCCCTCTAACTGGTTGGATTGATCAGATAGAAGTAGAACAAATCATTTCTTTCATTCAAGACAGGTTCTGAGAGTCTATAGGCCTTCAAGCTACCCACCTAAGGATAGGTTTGGTTTATTGTACTGTAGCACACCTTTCTGTTTTCCCTCTTGCTTTGCCATGGATCCTTCCACATCCTACTCACATTTCCACTCCTACCCTCCTACCACCACTTATCCCCAAGATAATTACTATTCTGACTCAACTTATGACTACCCATCCACTAGTCGAGATAACTTTGATTGGGGATATGATTCCGAACCTCAGTGTCTAGGGCCTAACCCTAGACATCATGATTATGATTATTATCCTTCCCAAAGCTACACCGATTAAGATCACCGCCCTCTTATAATCAAACCAACCCGATCTACAATAAGGAAGGATATGATGATTGTAACACCTACCCTTCCCAGGATTATACTAAATATAGGTCACCACTCTTCTTTGAACAACCCAAAATAACCTATTATCAGGGAGGGCCCTAAGAACCTCAATTCCTTCACTCCCCTGAACTGAACCCAAACCCACCCAACCCTGAATTGAACCATTCGGTTCTGGTGAACTAGGTCCATGATAGGGTGTTGGCTAACTTGAGGAACACCATACAGTCTTTGGAAATGCAGCCAACACCATGCACTGAAGCATTGGAGCCTATGATTAAAATGATTGATGAGCTTAATAGTTCTTTCTTCGATTGGCTCCAAGACGTTGAGAATAAGGGCTCGAGTGAGTTTTTACTTGGGAAATTATCAAGATTGCAGATGAAATTCATGGTTGCCCTAATCCAATCTTGGAATGATTCTTAGGATGAAACCCTTTCTGAAGAGCCAATGTCAAAACCCGCTCAAGCACCTATAGGGGAACAATTTTTATGAAATCGAGGATGACCAAGTTGGTTTAGAGCAACTGATTGAGGCTGATGTAATTTCCTCACCCGAGATCCTCGAGCCAAGGAATAAGGAAAAATATGTCTCCATGGACTAGGAAATGATAAACGATTTTGAGACATATATAAATAAGGATCAAGAATTCTTTGATTCTGAGGGTGAAGAATCTTTAGATGAATCTCACTTGAGCTTAAAGAGAATGATTTTAGTGAGACAAACAAGCCTAAGGAATCTGATGAATTATTTTTGGCCCTGTAATTGAGGAATTTGATCCTACCAGGGTCGACATGGAGGATTCAAATCTACATTTATTAGATGATTCAATCAGTATCCCCATTCATCAACCACACCCTAAAGAACTGAATGATGACATTTTTGAAATCATGGAACCCAAGCCAATTCTGATTCAGCCACAAATTTTGGACTTGGATGTTTTATATGCGATTGATAACACTTGCGAGGTCCCGGAAACATTAATTTTGAAGGATAGAAATTTGGAAATGAAAATCTGGGAGGCTACTTCTGAGGGAAATACAATTTTGAATCTAAGGGTTCCTATTGACCTGAAACCACCAACCTTTTATTAGGACCCTTATGATATCTTTGATTTTTAGGATGTACAACCCAAGCTCAGAATAATTGATTATCTTTTTGAGCTAAACTCTAAATGGACATTAGAACCTATTGAGTCAGATCTACTCATTATCTGACATTTTAGACTTAGGTTGCACACCACAAAATCGCAGGCCCAGCCCTGCAAACACAACAATCTCCTATTCTGGGTAATTTTCATCCAGAGCCTTAGAACCACTCGACTCTGGGGCATGGGTTTGCACCATAATCTGGTCCACATCTGTGGACACCTACTCGTGGGTCCTGAAATCAATCTTCTTATTTTGATCTTGACCTGCACCTGTGAATTCTTAACCTCTTCTTTGTTCGTATAATATGCCTAGCTGAAGGCAATAAACTTAGCACGTGTGTATAGTCCATTTTCTCTGCGAGCTGACCGAATCTCTCACGAAATTCAAGTGATATTCTATTTATTCTGTCCTTTTTGATATCTTTATTTTTACAATGAGGGCATTGCATCAGTTAGGCATGAAGGGGTGGATATTTAATCATGAAAATATTTTGTTAGCTCTGTAGAATTTCTTTTATTTTCTTAAAAAAAGGAAAAAAATAAAAATCCAAAATGACAAAAACAAAAAGAGAATTAGGAAAAGAGAACTTAACCATTAGGAGTTGTTAGGTTTAGGAAACGATACTTTAAGACCTAAGCACTTAGACTCTTCAAGTCTACGAGCTTAATCAGCCCAGGTGTCCACTAAAATGTGGACTTGGTCTCGGGTCCTCACCACGTTAATTTTATTTTAATTTGGCTAATAAACTAGGGTGATAAGTACACGACTTATCAACTCACCCTCTGATTTGAGGGGACTCTAAGTCTAAAACATTTACACACTATTTGCACTGAGTCACTTTTCAGCAGTTTTATGAAAATTAGGTAGCTAATGAACTTTCTAGGATAGTATGGCTGGCAAGTTGTTGTAGGTAACAGGTCATTGGCCGGTTGTCTAGAGCCCAGCCACATGACCAATTTCTTTTATTGCTGCACTTAGGTAAATCTTAGATCAAGGAAGCCACATACTCAAAAAAAAACTCAAAAAGAAAAAACTATATATAGAAAAATAGAAAAAGAAAAAATATATATATAAGCCACACTTCACTGCATGAGTATGGCTGGCAAGTTGCCGTGGGTTTGACGCCCCATTGGCTGGTTATCTAGAGCCCAACTCACAAAAAACATAAATAATTCCCAAAACACTTAGGGATGAAGTGGGAAAGTAGAATAAATCAGGGAGATATACATTGAGTTCACCCTTGTGTTGACCCCATATAAAAAGTAAAAAAAGTAGGGAGAAAGCTACCGATTGAACAGATACACCTTTAAGTAGAAATTCTTCTTAGGGTCGTAGAAACTTAAAGTCTGTTTTAACAGTCGCCTAGTGAGTCCATCACTTTTCACAAGATGCTTAGAACTTAAAGCACTTTTCGAGTCTTGGATGGGTTGGGTAGCCGTAGAAAGCTGCCCTGAAATTCTTAATTCAAAAAATCTGAAAAAAATAGAAAAGAAGAAAAAGCAGAAAAAAAAATGTATCTTCTCTTTTCAAAATAAGGGGAGGACTTCGGTAGTCTGCATTATTGAGTGCGAAAGTCATCATTTTAAAGATTGTATAGCGTCATAGTATAGCGACAAAAATTGCAACATTTAAATTTATAAACTAGAAAACACAAGTGAATCCAAAGTCGTTCACAGGGAGCAAATATGAAATTCATGCACTAATCTCAATTTAGAAATAATGAGCACCGTAAATGAGAATCAATCAATCAGAATATATTTAATAATAGCTCAATTCGTATCTCAAGAAATAAGTGATACAAAGAATATAAAAGCACTAAAAATGGTGATTTAGATCACTAATTAATCTCCCACATTAACCACATATCCCAAATATCTCAATTCAATTTCTCAATAGTGGTCCTTGAACCACTTATTCAAATATCCACATCAGATAAGCATCTTAATATTTCAACAGTGACCAAGATCAGATGTCAGCCACAAGGGGCAGATACCTTAAACACCTAAGCTTCAGAATAGGCAAAAGGGAACAGCATAGAGTTAGCCTCTCAAATTCTCGTTATGTGTTAAGCACATAGCCACGCATTTCAAGACACGTGCATAAGTGTCCCAAGGCAAAACCTGCCCCTACCCTCCTCAGAAATTTCTCCTCTAATCGGATCTAATCGGGTATACGGTTTAGAGGTCCAGGCCCGTCGGCGTGGAGGCGGGCGAGGAGTGAGAAGGTCGGGTGAGCGAGGACCTTACCCCCGATGAAGAGTGATTAACAAGGCATCATCAATCACAAGAAAGCACTATTATTGCCAAAAATATGATCAATGACTTTCGATTTGTACTAAAAACAGTTTTTAATCTGTCATTGTTGTAGTAAATGTGTCACAAATGCAAACCGATGTCGCGTCAATTTTATTTATTTACAATTTTTACTGGTTTGTTTCCAATTCGTTCACTAGGAGGCAGTTATTAATATACATCACTCTCTAAGTCCAAAAATATTCTTTTATTCCAAAAATGTTAATTCCATTATTCTTATAAGCTTCTGAACAACCCTCAAGCTTGGTCTCTCATGCAACTGGCATACTCCTTGATGAAATCCACTATATACTTGGGGTAACCTATTCAATCAACTGCATTAGGGTAATTTCGGGAATCAACTACTTCGGGATGGACGAAGTGGGGAAGTGAGTCGTAGGGTAGGAGTCGAAAGTAAAGGTGGTATGGCAATCAATGAGTTCAGTTCCAGCCTGGCTCTTCTTTTGAATTCCTAATCCGACGAAGCTTACTACAAGGCAGCAAGTCAAGTATTGCCGGAGAGCAGCGGCAGGTGAAAGCAGGAGAAGCAAGGCAAAAGGAAAAGTTCCCAAAAGAGGAATCAGTCTTCGGCTCCTGCACATCTCACTTCTTCCAAGAAGAAGAAGGACAAGGCAGTAGATTTGTGCCACTACTGCAACAAGCCAAGCTACTGGAAATGAAACTATCCAGAGTACCTTAGGTACTTACCTTAAAGAAGGGTAGTTCAAAGGCAAGGCTAATGCAATTATTGAAACTCTTCCCATCATTGAAACCAACTTGCTCGTTGGACAAGTAGGAAGTTGGATTGTGGATTCTAGTGCATCTATTCACATTTGCAATTTCTTGCATGTATTTCAGGTGACCAAAAAGCTTAGAGAAAAAGTGCAGATCATGATGGGGCCCGAGGCAATGGTTGCAGCGGAAGCCATAGGGATCTGCAGACTCAAGTTGCCCAACAGCCATATTCTCATCCTTAGAGATTGTCTCCTTGTACCTGACTTGTTTGAAGAAGGAACCTTTATCTATTTCTAAGTGAGTTAGATTCAGATATGAATTTCTTTTTGAGCAGATACTTACTACTTGAGTAAGTCATTATGGTAAAGTGATTGCTTCTAGTTCCCTAACTTCTAGTGGATTGTATGAATTGGATGAATGTGAGTCCATTATGAATGCTTCTGATGTTGTGATTAAGAATCAAACACCCTCTAAGCATGCCAAGGATGATGCAGATCAATCCATGGTGATTTGGCATCAAAGACTTGGGCATGTGTCTATTGATAGGATCAATAGATTGGTCAAAGATGGTTTAACTCTACCATTGGATTGTCTCAAAATCCAACCTTTGCCCACCTGCGAGCATTGTATTCATGGGAAGATGCCGAGACCTCTCTTTTCTGGAAAGGGGGTCAGATGTGAGGACTTGCTGGACCTCATACATGTTGATGTATGCGGACCATTTAGTACTGCAACTAGAGGTGGTAAACAGTCTTTTGTGACATTTACTGATGACTACTCGCGGTACGGATTCATTTACCTGATGTGTCATAAATATGAGTTGCCACACCACAGAAAAGTTCAAGGAATATTAGGCACTGGTTGAGAACCAAATGGGTAATAGAATAAAAGGAGGTCAGAACAGCCCGAGGAGGTGAATACCTATCAAAGGAATTCAAGGAATACCTCAAAGAGAAGAGGATCATCTCTGAACTCACGCCACCTGGTACACCACAGTGAAATGGCATATCTAAGAGATGCAACTGCACCCTATTAGATATGGCAAGGTCTATGATGAGCAAAGCGGGATTGCCACTTAACTTCTAGGGGTACTAGAGACAACAGCATACATGCTAAATAGAATTCTAAGCAAATCTGTGCTACCCCAAAGACTCCGCATGAGATGTGGCTGGTCAGGAAGTAGTTTAGTTCTTGGTGTGGGACACCTGCGCATTTGGGGTTTTATGGCTCATGTTAAGAACATGAACCCAAACCAATTGGAATCTCACACTACCAAGTGCTATACTACTTCATTGGGTATCCGAAGGATAGCAAGGGCTATTTCTTTGATGACCCTGAGACTACTACTTGACCATAGGGTGTTTGTATCTAGGAATGCTAGATTCCTGGAAGATGAATTCCTGGGTAGGGTAGTAAGGTCAAGATAAGAATGAAGTAAGGGAACTCGTAGAGTCTGACGAGACCAATTAAGTTCCCAACCTAGAAGAAAGAGATGAACTAGAGACAAGTGTTGCTTCCATACCACTTAGAAGGAGTTCTAGAGTGGTGCATCCACCTGAGAGATATGGATTTCATATCTCAAAAGAGTATGAGGTTGATCTTGCTACATATGATGAGGTAATGAAGGAGCAAGACGTGGACAGGTGGAGGCTAGCAATGCAGTCTGAAATATACTCCATGCATATGAATGATCTGTGGACCCTCGTGGATCCTCCTATTAGGGTCAAACCCATTGGGTGTAAATGGAACTACAAGAGAAAGAGGGGACCGGATGGGCAAGTAATGTAGAGACCTTACTCCCAAAGCATGGCTTGTGGCCAAAGGCTACACCTAGAAGGATAGGGTTTACTATGAGCAAACCTTCTCTCCTATAGCCATGCTTAAATCCATCCGGATACTACTAGCCATAGCTGCATATCTTGACTATGACATCTGGCAGATGGACGTCAAGACAACTTTCTTCAATGGTTTCCTCAAGGAGGACATCTACTTGATGTAGAACAGCATAAGGCCTTTCATGAAGATGGTGGGGAAAGAAAGGTATGCAAGCTAAAGAGATCCATTTTGGTATTCCTCAAGCAGGCCTCTCGTAGTTGGGCTTTGATGAAACTGGGTTATGGGTTCCATCAGAATCCAGATGAACCCTATGTTTACAAGAAGGCCAGTGGGGGTGCAATAACGTTTATGGTACTATCTATATGTGGATGACATCCTACTCATTACTGCACTGCGGGAATGACTAGGGATGCTATCCAATGTGAAGCTCTAGCTATCCCAAAACTTCGAGATGAAAGATCTCGGAGAAGCCTCTAACGAGTCTGAAGATGTTCATAAACAGAGAAAAGAGGGTACTAGGACTCTCACATCAAGGATACATCACCAAGGTCTTGGATCAATTCCGCATGGATAACTCCAAGAAGGGTAGTTCTTTCTCCCACTTAAACATGGGATTTCCGTATAATTAATAAGTAAATGAAGTAATAATATATTCAGAAGATATTGAATAGGGGTTAAAGTTCTTATTATAAGCTTATAATTAATAAGTAAATGAAGTAAGAACATATTAAGAATCTATTGCCTAGGAAGGACTCAAAACTAAGCTCTATTACGTACGCGGGCTCGCTAGGTGGTGCGGTCCTTCCTCTATAGTATTATTATTCCGTCGTAGTATAGTATAGAGGGAGGTGATTACCAGTTTAATACAATTTGTTACTCGGAAATAAAGAGTTCCCGAGGTCGAACTCAGGGAGCAAGTTGTATTCTAGGGGTACAAAGTTTCTTTTACAAAAATAAAGAAAGAGAGAGAGAGAGAATTTGTTGGCTTTTCTTCTTTTCTCTTTGCTTCTCCTCTTCTTCCTTCTCAGATCTTCTGCTCTCTTCTTTTTGTTCTTCTTCTTTTTGTTCTTCTTCTTTTTCTTCTTTTCCTTTCTTCTGCAGAGCGGTCCTGTTCTTCTTCTTCTTTCTTTCTTCTTTTCCTTTCTTCAGATCTTCTTCTCATGCTCTTTTTCTTCTTTCAGTTCTTGTCTTGGCCTCTCTGCGTTGTCTCTTTCCTTGCGGTCCTTGTCCTGTTCTTCTTTCTCTTTTCTGCCTTCAGAGCGTCGTCTGATTTTCCAATCAGACAACTTAAACCGCCGCTGCTACAGTGCCGCTCGGTGATCCTCCTTCCTTCAGCCTTCGTCTTCTTCCACGGTTCTTCTTCACCTGTGCCTGCACACTTACACAGCTTGATCAGAGAGGGGAAAATCCTATCTCTACCCTCCCCCCGCGTCTCTCTCTCTCACAGAATCCGCTCATAGGATAGCTCTCCCAGAGCTGCCGGGTAGCCGGGTACGGGTCGCGCCCGGGTCCAGGCCCACCGGCGTGCGTGGTGGGCGAGGAGTGCAGGTCAGTCTAAGTCGGGTCGGGCCAGGTCCGCGGGGTGTGAGCGCGGACGAGACCGGGTAACCGGGCGGGTGAAGGGGACCTCACCCCGTGTGCTGAGGCAATAAGCCTCCAGCACTTTTTCACTTTATACCGCTGCGCCTCTTCAGAGATTTCCGAGGTGGGACTAAATGTCCCACCCCGAATTGGCGCCTGCGCGGAGGAAGCAGCTGGTAATCGCGGCGTTACGCGAGGACTTCGCGTGAGGGCTTCGCTTCAGCTGCAGCCTGACGCTTTGTCGAAATGCCTCGCACAGCCTGGGAGTCGAATCTGGGCGTGGCGCGCCTGCAGCTGCAGGCGGAAGCAGCTCCTTCTGCACGGCAATGGCGGCGGAGGACGGGTGACCTGTTCACAGCAAAACGGCCTCTCGGCCTAATCAGAAGGTGCCGGGAGCTTCGCCAGAGTGCGGCGAAGCTCGTGTGGGTGGTGGCGAGGCGTGCAAGGGTTGCCCTAGGTCGGACTGTGGGTCGGAAGATGGGTTTGTTCGGTGGAGTTGCAGAGGGTGATGTGGGGGAAGTGGAAGGGCGGAGGTTGATCAGGGTGAGGAGGCGGAGGTTCTGCGGTGGTCGGCGAGCCGTGTGGGTTGCTGGAGTGATGGGAGCGGCTCGCCGGAGGATGGCCGGAGGCGGAGAAGGTGAGGGTGAGTGGTCGGAATCGAGGGCGACAGTAGATGTTTAAAGTGAGGAAAAGGAAGAGGGGAGGAAGAGGAGGAGTTCTACCTACTTAGCAGGACGAGGAGTGGCCGGAGCGGGCGACAGTCGTATCGACTGTCGCCGGAGAAGAAGATGCCCGGGGGAAGGGGCGGCGGCGAGCAGAGGGCCAGAGAGGCGCCAGCTGGGTGCGGCGTGGTGCGGGAAGAGCAGGGGAAGAAGTCTCTGCTGCTGGTATTGCGGCAGAGCGAAGAGGAGGAGGAGGAAGAACCGCCGGAGCTGGTGGGCGTCTGCCGGAGTGAGAAGAGAGGAAAGTTGGGGGTTTTCTCCGTCAGATCCGAGCTGGGAAGAACGGTGGAGCGACGGGGGCATTTATAGGGACCGAATCAGGGAGGAAGGCGGAGGGAGACGACGTGTCTCCCTCGCCGGAGGACGTCGGAGATGGAAACCCATACCGTCCGTGCGTTCGCATGGCCGGTATGGTGGGTTACAGCGACCAGGGGGTGTCCCTGCGATGGCTGACGACGCAGGGCACCCCCGGTTTACTTGCCAGACTCTCCCCCTCACCCTGCACGGCGCCATGCTCCGCGCAAGGTCGCCGGAGCATGGTGCTGGCAGGTTTTGCAGGGGGGACCTGAACGCAAAGAAAGAAGGAGAGTTAGGGGCGAAAATGCGAGGGTTCAAAAGTTGAGGGCCAAAAAGTAAATATATGAGGACCAAAGTGTAAAGTTGGTCAAGAAGGTTTCTTCTTAGGCTCAAGTTTTTATACATGACTAATTAGGACCTAAGGAATCTGATGGTGAATTTTATTTCTAGATTAAACCTTGTTTGACTGGTCAATTTACGCAAAAACCCAAATTAAGTTATTAATTGGGTATGGTTCTCAATGTAGGTCAAGATGGGTTCCTAAGGTCAAATTGAAGGTTCTAAACCCTAGAGATTATTTTTCTATGAATTTTAGAGGGTTTATTCCATTTTTGCTTTGCCTTGAACCTCGTGAATTGAAGTGGGTTTGTTTTAGGGTTACAGATTATCATTTAGTTCCTTGGAATTGCTGTAGCCCTTGCTAGATCATCTCATCCCACTTTTATTCTTATTAAGTTGCTTTGACCTATGTTTGGACCCTGAATTACCCTGTATGCAGATTATACTGGTAAAATTGCATTTTTACCCCTTATGACTTGTTTTCTCCTTAAACTCAGAATTCTCTGAGTTAAGCCTTTCCTTGAGTTATGTAGGAGCTTTTATCCTTTGTATTGGGTCAAAATGAGCTAGTTATGGCTCATGATGAGGTTCTCATCACTAGGTACTTAGTATGCCTACTCTCCTCTAGACCCCACTATCTAATTCAGCCCTCCGAGTTAGATCTGATATACGCTGGCCTTTTCAATAGTATATTACTCTAATAATACTTGTAATACCCAAAAGAAGGCTAAGTTCAATCAAGGTATTCTTTCTCACGGAGTTGCACTTTGTACACTTCATACCTCTCTGATGGTCTCATCCTTCATTGCTTGGGAGCTTAGTCCTTTCCAAGCTGCTCCAGGGTCTCCAGAATGTAGGGGAGGGGGGTCCTCTGCCCGCTGATCTCTCCATAGCTCTTGTGAGTTTGCATATGAGGCCAAGTGCTAGGTCCTTCAGTTCAATCTTCTTTCTACTTGTGCTATGTAGCTAGATGTCTCTTCTTTTATCTAAGCTTTCTATCATCGTTATGGGATCGATAAAGGGGGGAAAGAGATCTCCTGACTTCTTGGCAAACATGTTCTTCGCTTACCTTCGCATCCAGTGAGTGAAGTTTTGAATAGCGAAGAATGACCATACGAAGTGCAGCTGTAAAGTAATACATGCGTATATAAGCCCTATTTATCAGCTTGTTACGGGAATCACAAGCAGCACTAACTCCTTGCTTGTTTGAGCACGATTTTGATTAAGAACTACCCTTGGATGGGATGGACTGACTACCCAAAGAAATAGGCTAGGCCCAAGGAGTGAATAGTCTAGAGCTTTTCCACCTAGATTTGAATGAAGCCGAAAGGAGCACCCAATCCAAATAGTCTTCCCCTAGGGGGTTTACCATTGGTGACTATTACCCAGGCTAGATAAGGCAAGCTTGTCTCCGTATCCTACAACTTGCACCATGCGTTATTGATCTGGAGTGATATGGTGATTTTAGCTTATCTATTAACCACTTTGTTACCCAAACACGATGAATAGGCAAGGGATCCAAACAATGCTTCCTCCGGTAAGGAATGGGTGCTTATATGGAAATAGAACTGTCTATTGCCATAAAAACCTTCCTTACTGATGAGTAGTTTGCTGCACCCAGGAATATGAATTCCATTATTCTTATAATTAGATTATAAGACAAAAATCTCTCTTTTTTCTACCTTTATCTCTATGAGTGGAAACAAAGGCTTTCCTTTTTTGTTGAGTAATAGTTCGAGTCAATCTCGAATGAGCCCCTCGAAAGTTTGATGCAAGTGAACCCATTTTGTTTCAACATCTTCAAGTTATATATCCTCGTTTCACTCTAATCATGGAATCCAATGACACTTTTATGAAGAAGGAATGAAATTCCTTCATTCAATACTACAAAGGAGTCATATGCGTATATAGAGCTAAACTCGGTAATACTCAATAGAAGTGATGGGCTACTCAGAGATTACTATGACCCAGGAGTGATGAGCCTATGTAAGATGACCCTAACCCATTGAAAAGGGAGGGATTTAGTGAAAGCATTGCTAGAAATATAGAAGCATGATCTCTCTCGCACAGTACTCTGGTCTGTCAGATTTTTGAGAGAATTCTTATGCCCAACCTACCGCTTGATGAAAGGAGAGGGGGTTATGTGGGTTGCTTTCTTCCTTCATTCTACAAAACCCTGGGGAGGATGGAGGAGCAAGGAAATTCACACTCAAAGGGTAGGATACTTCTACAAAAACCTGGCGTAGCTATTATTGGGAGTTAGAGCAAGGGAAAGGTGTGAGACGTAGCGTCAGCGGAGTCGAGAGGGAGAGGTGCAGCTTCCATCATCTACCTACTTAAGTGAAGGCTTGCTTCCTGAATTCCCCTCCCCCTGCAGCATGAAAAGCTTTACTTGATTGATCTAGGATAGGCATATCTTATTAAAGGGCATCAAATGTCAATATCATAATCAATCCACCCCTACCCTATAGTTGATTCAATTCATCCATTCCTTGGGGAACTCCTGCTTCAATCTTGAAACACCCATAGCCTGTCGAGTAGCTACTCCTCTACGCGGACTCGAACTAGGAAGCAACATCCTTTCGCTTTGGTTTGACATTGTTTTACTTGGAGCAGGGGACTCTATCCCTGGAGCATACAAAATGACTGATTACTTATACCTCGGGTACTTCAGGACTTCCTCATCGATGTGAAACCCCGTTGGCTAATCGACTTCGACTGCCCGATCAGGTGCGGACTTAGGGAGGGACACATCTGACTATTGCGCCTTACTAATCCCAATCAAAAGTTACCAGGGTATTTCTGATCAGAACCTAAAAGCTTTGTATTTACTACTAAACCTGGTTCCTCAACTGCGACTGCCTCAAACCCAGACTCAGTATAAACATAATGACCTATCTCCTCTTTTGGGGAACTCTCGAACTATCAAATCAACCTCAAGATACCTCGGGAGAATCCTAAACCTACTTGATGGAATCTGCCTCACTCAATGCATACCTCGATTCCCAATCTGCACGCAGTCACCCCAGAACTCACATCCCACTCCATGGAAATCCAATATGCTGAGTCAAGAGGAAACTCTGGTTTTCCCCCAGGACTCACTCTTAACTCAATGCACATCATTTATAAATTGAGGAAGCCTATCATTTCATTCTGCCTGCTCGAAGTCAGTCAGGACCTTAGTTTGATCAACCTCTGCTTACGCGTACCCAGCAATAGAACCTGTTGCTTCTTTAGATGTGGAATTCCAGTGTCAGTCCTAGGCTTTGGGATGGAAAGAGAAAGCATGTTTGCAATGATCAAACTTTCTCTTTGGAGTAGTCCCCTGCTTCTGAATCTGAAGTCAATTCCCCAGCTGCTTCTTCATTTGCATTCGACTCGTAGCTTGCGACTGCATAATTTGACTCAGAATCCACCTCAAAAGTTGCCCCTTCACTAGACTTTGGTTAACTCCTCCCAAACTCCAAATCTACGGATACGTGACACCTACTATTGTAGAACGTACTTCCCAAGATCAATAATACCCTTTACGATCTCCTTGCCCTACACTCTGCCTTATTAACCCACTTCCTGCCCCAGTGGTTTGGAACTCTATTCAATTAACCTACGCATCCCTGGCTTCTGATTCATATGTTCAATTCCTAGGGGAATAGACTACTCAAAGGCTGTCGGATGTTGACCACAAGGTATTTGATCTGAACCTATTGACTTTCGCTTCACTCATTAGTAAACTACATTGGTTATTCACCTCATCTGCTTTGTCCACGCATGGTACGGAGCAAAGAAAGGCTGAACTCACTCGTGTAGCTATTCCCTCTATGGACTTTCAATCCTATCCTTTGCCATGAACCTAATTCCCAACTCCTGCTCCCGGAGACCGCCAAAGAAAAGAAGCTGACTTCCATTCGTACACCTGCTTAATAGGACAGGGCAAGAGACTGGCCCTCTTTCCTCGTAGAGTCCCTTCTTTGATTTGATTTTGAGTTAGGCTGCTAGGTGGTCTTCAAATAAAATCAGGGGAATAGCTGAGATTGGATTATCCAACTCCCTACTATTTTCACAAGGTTTGATTAAGTAATACCATTTGAGGTATCCACCCATGTAGTTAAGTAATACCCTTGTAGGTTAATACCTTGGACTTTACCTTGGATTTGACTACGCCGTGTGGACTAACTCTACCCAATGAACGAAGCCTAACTCACTCCAGAATCGGCTGTACGAGCTCAATCCCTGCACTTTAAAAAATTGACTCTGGCCGGCTAGCTCCTACGTATCTTTCCTCGCATAGCTTTTAGTCTTCCCCTCCTCCGTATCTAAGTCTGAGCTCATTGAATCCAGAATGACTTATACCTCGGTTCGAGACACATTTGTCAAGTTTTTGTTGCAGATTGCCGAGAAGCGAATTCTTTGTTGTTTTGTTATTGGCCTGCTCTCTCCCACCTCGGGAGGGACCTATACGGTTACCTCTCCTCACATGCCACACTTACCCTCTGGAATGCTTGGGTTCGGGACAACCGGGTTTTATTGTTATAACGTTGTAGTATAGCCAGTTATTACCAACATTTCAAATATATAAATTTTTTTTACTCAGAAAATAAAAGAGTTCCCGAGGTCGAACTCAGGGAGCAAGTTGTATTCTAGAGATATACATGTTTCTTTTACAAAATAAAGAAAGAGAGGGAAAGAATTTGTTGTTCTCTTTGTTTTCTCCTCGTGATGTTCTTCTTTCTTTCTTTCTTTCTTCAGATCTCCTACTTCTTCTTTGTTCTGCAGAGGTGATGCTCCTCTTTCTTTCTTTAGATCTCCTTCTTCTTCTTCCTTGGTTTCTGTCTTGGCCTCTCTTCTTCTTTTTCTGCAGTCTCTTCTGTGAAGGTTTCTTCTTCCTTGGCTCTGCTGTACTTCTTCTCTGCAGCCTTTCCTCTTCTTCTGCCTTGCTCAGCCTCTTCTTTAGAGTTTCTTCTTGTTTCTCCTCCCTGCGGCTAAGTGTCAGCTTCTTCTTTTCTTTTTCAGCCAGGGACGTCACCCCTCCTTCCTTCTTTTCCCTTCAGGCCGTCGTCTGATTTCCAAATCAGACGACTTAACTACCTGTTGCTACAGTCAGCTTCCTTCTTCTTCCGCGGGTCTTCTTCTTCGCCTGTGCCTGCACACTTCAGAGTTTTTCGTCAGAGGCAAAACCTACTCTACCCTCCCCCCCCCCGCGTCTCTCTCTCTCTCTGAAACCACTCTTGGGAAAGCTCTCCCAGAGCTGCCGGGTAACCGGGTTCGGGTCAGGCCCGGGTCCAGGCCCACCGGCGTGAGTGGTGGGCGAGGAGTGCAGGTCAGTCTTAAGTCGGGTCGGGTCGGGTCAGGTCCGCGGGGCGTGAGCGCGGACGAGACCGGGTAACCGGGAGGGTGAAGGGGACCTCACCCCGTGTGCTGAGGCAGTAAGCCTCCAGCACTTTTGCATCTTATGTCGCTGCGACTCTTCAGGCTTTTCCGAGGTGGGACTAAATGTCCCACCTCAATTGCGCGCCCGCAGCGGGGAAATCAGCGGGAGATTGCGGCGTCACGCGAAGCTTTCTGCCTTAGCTGCGAGCCTGGTGTTTTGCCAAAACGCCTCGCAAGGCCTGGGAGTTGAATCTGGGCGTGGCGCTGAGCGTGGCGCACCTGTAGCTGCAGGTGGAAGCAGTTCCTCCCACGCGGCAATGGCGGCGGAGGTCGGGTGGTCTGTTCACATGAAAACGGCCTCTCGGCCTAATCAGAAGGTGCCAGGAGCTTCGCCAGGGTGCGGCGAAGCTCGTGTGGGTGGTGGCGAGGCGCGGGGCGGCGTGCGAGGGCTGCCCTAGGTCGGACTGTGGGTCGGAGGATGGGTCTGTTCGGTGGGGTTGCAGAGGGTGATGTGGGGGAAGTGGCAGGGTGGGGGTTGATCAGGGTGAGGAGGCGGAGGTCCTGCGGTGGTCGGCGAGCCGTGTGGGTCGCTGGGGTGATGGGAGCGGCTCGCCGGAGGGTGGCCGGAGACGAAGGGGGTGACGATGGTCAGGGTCGGTCGAGGGCTTAATTGAATAAATTGAAAGCGGGGAAAGAAAGAGGAGAAGAAGGGGAGTAGCTCTAGCTTACTTGCAGGGACGAAGGGGGAGGAACAGGGCGACAGTCGTATCGACTGTCGCCGGAGAAGACGATGCTCAGGGAAAGGGGCGGCGGCGAGCAGAGAGCCGGAGAGGCGCCAGCTGGGTGCGGCGTGGCGCGGGAAGAGCAGGGGAGGAAGTCTCTGCTGCTGGTATTGCGGCAGAGCGGAGAGGTGGAGGGGGAGGAACCGCCGGAGCTGGTGAGCGTCTGCCGGAGAGAGAAGGGAGGAAAGTTGGGGATTTTCTCCGTCAGATCCAGGCTGCCCCGGTCGGTGGAGCAACGGGGGGTATTTATAGGGATCAAACAGGGAGGAAGGCGGAGGGAGACGACGTGTCTCCCTCGCCGGAGGATGGCCGGAAACAAGAACCCATACCGTCCGTGCGTTCGCACGGCCGGTATGGTGGGTTATAACGACCAGGGGGGTGTCCCTGCGACGGCTGACGACGCAGGGCACCCCCGGTTTACTTGCCAGGTCCCCCACCTCACCCTGCGCGGCGCCATGCTCCGCGCAAGGTCGCCGGAGCATGGTGCTGGCAGGTTTTGCAGGGGGGACCTGATCGCAAAGAACGAAGGAGAGTTAGGGGCCAAAATGCGAGGGTTCAAAAGTTGAGGGCCAAAGAGTAAATATATGAGGACCAAAGTGTAAAGTCGGTCAAGGAGGTTTCTTCTTAGGCTCAAGTTTTTATACATGACTAATTAGGACCTAAGGAATCTGATGGAGAATTTCATTTCTATATTAAACCTTGTTTGACCGGTCAATTTACGCAAAAACCCAAATTAAGTTATTAATTGGGCATGGTCCTCAATGTAGGTCAAAATGGGTTCTGAAGGCCAAATTGAAGGTTCTAAACCCTAGAGATTATTTTTCTATGAATTTTAGAGGGTTTATTCTATTTTTACTTTGCCTCGAACCTTGTGAATTGAAGTGGGTTGTTTTAGGGTTACAGATTATCATTTAGTTTCTTGGAATTGCTGTAGCCCTCGCTAGATCATTTTCATCCCACTTTTATTCTTATTAAGCTGCTTTGACCTATGTTTGGGCCCTGAATTACCCTGTATGCAGATTATACTGGTAAAATTGCATTTTTACCCCTTATGACTTGTTTTCTTCTTAAACTCAGAATTCTCTGAGTTAAGCCTTTCCTTGAGATATGTAGGAGCTTTTATCCTTTGTATTAGGTCAAAATGAGCTAGTTATGGCTCATGATGAGGTTCTCATCACCCTCGTACTCGTAATCGTAATCGGACCTACTTTTGGCATACTACCCTACTGCTAAATTACTAGTTGCCTGCCCTGTCTACTGAGAAAGTAGTCCTTATAGCTATATTACTTCATTATTACATCTTGGATCTTAATATCAAACTGTCCTTCCTTTCGTGTACCTGGTCTACTAAAAGAACTTTTTCAAAAAGTCTTCACCCTAACCCCTATGAGTCACCTATATCAGGGACCCAATCAAAATGAACTTAGGACCAAATCTGCAAGTGGCCGGGCAGATGTTAAAATCACATAATAAATCACTCTGTTTGCAGGGGTTTCACAGTGAATGAGGGGCTGCTATCCGCCCGTGCTGGATTCTTTGGGTAGTCGTGAAGTACGATAGGCATATCTTTACCTGGTATCTTCTCCCGGTAAACTTATTAAACTTCTTCCATCTGCTGTTGCTTAAAACTGCAATCAGAATCGTAATCGGAAGAATGAAACTCATTTTTCTAGAATCTAACTTTGATGTAGACACTTCGGAGCCTGCAAGTGTATGAAGTGAAGCTTTGAATAGTGGAACAAACTTTGAAGTGTGTGAAGCTCAGTGAGAAATAAATACCTTGATTGAACTTAGCTTTCTTTAGGGTATTACAAGTATTCCTAGAGTAAAGTATGCATTGGGGCAACTCCTGCCAAAATCAAATAGATTCCCTGTATTACCTGATTGCACTTTTGTAAATAATACAGGTGTACGAATGGAAGTGATAAGGTAGTCTTTAGAAGGTGAATAATAGAGGGAGGGGGAATCACGTTTCATTCAGTTTAGGGGGAGGCACAAAGCCAATGACATCATTTCAAACCTAGGGGTTCAAAACATTTAATGAAGTTGAGGGTTGTTCAGAAGCTTATAAGAATAATGGAATGAATCTTTCCAGGGAAGATGAATCTTAATCTGAGTCTACCTCCAAAATTGCTACCTGAAGGGAGTTCAGATAGATTCAATATCGAGTTCCCCTCACTTTCATCTATTTACTTCGTCGTAATAAAAGGGGTAAAATAGAGATTTATTCTATAACAATACTCGAATCCTTATATCAATTCCTCACCTCTGGCTGTCAGATAAAGATACTTTTACTACATTGCACTTGGGTCCGAAACTTCACTCACTTCTACTGAATCCAATATTACTACACCAGCCTTGGTGAACAAACTCCTTTTCATCTCGCTAAACCTCATATCTGGTCTGGCTAGCTCCCATGCGAATGCTTGTCGTCGGAGCTATTCCATGCTTTTCATTCCCAATCCTTTCTCCATGCCGTGGACGTCCGGGTGTTTGTTCTATTTTGAATTCTCCTTGGAATCCCCCAGTATAGTAAAGTGGATTTCTTCTCTAACCCTCAAGCCTAGCCAAGAACCCAATCCTTGGGAATGACTGAGCTATCCTTGAGAAATACCCCTTGAAAACCTAGTGAACCCAATCCCACTTCTCCCTTGAATCATGGGAAGCTTGATTAAAGAGCTAGTCAGAGCTGCGAGTCTTGGAGTATCCCTACAAGGAGGAAGACGTGCCTCATGGAGCAGCGAGTCGTATGTGTTGGTAGTCGACGAGCATAACTCACCCATTCTACTACAAAAAAGCTTCACTTCATACACTTCTACGAATAGGAGCAAGCTAGATTTCATAGAGAGGGCATGAGGTTAGGGAATGGATTCAGTTTATATTATTTCAATCCATGTTATATACCCCAAACCTGTATTAATGTCTTCTCCCCCGGGGAACTTCAAGTTAAGTTCAATCTATGATATTCAAAACACAAGCAACCGGGTTTTCATACTTAGGTTAGTTGTTCCCGGGTGCAAGTCGGAAAGGAGAATCATCTTGTGAAAGCAAGAGTGGAGACTTTACAAATTCACAACAATTCTGACTCCGCATAAGCATATGCCGCCGACCATTAGGACTCGGTTGTTCGGGCAGGCCCTCGAGGGAATGAGGTTATACAGCCTTTACTTGACTTGAAGGGAGGAATCAACACCGAATGACTAGGCAGCTGATGCGACAATCCAAGTCCAAGTCCAAGCATTAAGGTTAAGCCTCCCCATTTGCTGTTCCGAAGTGTGTGATGTATTTTATTAAGTTAAATTCCAGGGATCTGAGTTCAGCAGGTGATAAGAACCTCATCATGAGCCCTAACTAAGTCATTTTGACCTGAGAAAGTAAACAAAAGCTCCTACATAACTAAAGGAAGGCCTAATTCAAGGGATTAGTGTTCTGGAAAGGAAACATGAACTAAAGGGTAAAACTACAATTTTACCATTACAGTACATCCATGGGATTTCTAAGGGGCTAAACATAGGTCAATTGGACTTAATCAGAGGAAAAGTGGGATGGTTTAGTCAGAAAAGGGTTATTGTGAGATTTAAGAATTAAATGACATTATGTAATCCTAAAACAAACCTACTTAATTTCACATGGTTCTAGTCAGGATAAAAAATCAAATAAACTTTCTAAAATTCATGGAAAAATATCCACTAGGGTTTAAAACCTTCAATTTGGCCTTTGGAACCTATTTTGACCTAGATTGGGGTCCTAGCTCAATATTTGACCAAATTTGGATTTTTATGCAAACTTTCCAGTCAAACATGGTCAAACCTAAAATCCAACTTCACCATTGGATTTATTAAATCCAAATTAGGTTTGTACCAAAATTTGGGCCTAAGGGAAGGTCATCTTGACCTACTTTGCAAAATGATCCATCCAATTACATTCTGACCCCTAACTTTTGAAAACCCTTACGTAGACCCCCCTAACTTCCTCGCCACCCTTACATTCAGGTAGCTCCACCATTACAGTGGAGGAATCCCACTCCGGCGAGGATTTGAGGAGGATATCTCCTCGAATCCTCAGAGATCTCCTCCCAGATTTGGAAGGGAGATTCCTAAGGATTTCTCCATCGTCTGAACAGGATCTCCAGATCAAATTTACACCAAATCTCTCATGCGAACGCTCAAGAGATTTGGGTGTCTTGCGCACCTTCCTTCTCCGGCAAGACCTTTGCGTTGGAAGGCTTGCCTTCCAAGCACAAAGGGTTCGGCCAGGGGCTATAAAAGGACCCCCGGTCCTTGGCACATCTTTGAAGCTTGATTTGGCCACAGATACCCTCTCAATTTCCTCATTCCTCATCTCTGGTCAACCACCTGCAAGCTCCGACGATCTCTCCTCCCTCCTCTCATTGCTCTACCACCATACCAGTGGCAGAGTTATCCCCGTCTCGTTCTTCCACGTTGCGCCGCACCAACGCACGCCTCTCAGACCTCCTCCTCGTCGCCGTCATCCTCCCCTCAGGGCTTTCTTCCCCGACGACAACACATACGTGCCGCTCGTCTCCTCTGCCTCCCCTTCATCCCAATACCTGCAGATAAGTTCCTCTCCTCCCACTCTTCATTTGCCCTCATTTAATTTCATAAATCGCCCCTCGATAGCCGCTATTCACCTTTTTCTCCCTCATCTCCAGCAGACCACCGACGAGGTGACTCCGCCACTCCCCCACTCCACATGCCTCGCCACCAACCTCATCACCTTCGCCATCACTCACTGATCATCTTCCGCCCCTTCATAAATCGCCACACATGCCCTACACTTCCACCGAACACACGCACCTTGACGGTCATAGTCCGACCTAGGCACGCACGCCTAGGTCATTCTGCGCCACACCAACCCCTAGCTCACCTTCGCCATGACACGACAAAGCTTTCCCCATTATTTGACAAGGCTGCAAGGCTGTATTTTTGTCGCGCAGGTTTGAGCCCCCTTCCGCCATTGACGCTGAAGCAAGCAAGCTTACAAAGAGCTCCAGACCGCGTGCTCCTGGCATAAGAGCTCCAGGCGACGCATGTTGAGTGTGCGAATGTATCTAGCTTGAGAGCAGACTTCGCGAGGCTCACAGCTGCTCCAATTGCGTGGACTTTCCTCCTGCGGGCGCCAGCAGAAGCGGGTGCGACTTTTAGTCCTACCTCGTAAAATCAGGGGTGAGTGGTGTTACTTAAATTGATTTTCTATTTCTGTCTCTTTGCCTCAAGTGACATGGGGTGAGGTCCCTTTCCCTCACATGCTCATGCCTCATTCGCGATCCCTGACCCCGCGAACCTGGCACCTGACCCGATTACCTAGCACTCCTCACGCAGTACACCACGCCGGTGTGCCTGGACCTGGGCACACGAAACACGACCTGATTACCCAGCTCTGGGAGAGCGTACCTAAGAGCAAAATAGAGAGAGAGAGACGTAGGGAGGGTAGGGGTAGGTTTTGCTTCTGTGTGTGTGCGTAGGGAAGAAGAAGAGGAAGCTGAAGGTGCACCCACAACCAAAGCTTAGGAAGCTAAGAAGGAAGAAGAGGAGCAGCTGAAGAAGAAGACCAAGGGCAAGGGTTGAAGAAAAGAAGAAGAATAAGAAGGAGGCAGCTGCTGAAGGCAGGACTTGAAGGCAAAGGAGGCCAAAGTTGAGGGAGGACTTAGCTGCAAAAGAAGACTGCAGAGGAAGAAGAAAGAAGAAGAAGAAGACAAGGAAGCCAAAAGCTAAGGAAAAGCCAAAGAAGGAAAAGGCTGAAGAAGAAAAGAAGAAGGAGCGACCAAGCAAAGACAGAGAAAGAAGAAGGCAAAAGAAGACTGCAGAGAAAGAGAAAGAAGAGAGAAAGAGAAGGCAAAATCAGAAGTAGAAGAATAAGTTTTGCACTGTAGCAGCAACATTTAAGACGTCTGATTTTACATCAGACGTCCAATTTTTTTAGCTTATCTCTACATTGCCATTATTTTTACTTCTTAATTTTGATTGGATTGATCAATGCCTTTTATTAAATTGAGAGTTGTGATCTTAAGTTTTTGAATACCCAATTGCTCCCTATGTTCGACCTCGGATACCTTGGTTTTTGAGTAATAAATTCTTATTTGTTTTCACGGTGATTTCATTTATACTACAACGAACATCTTTTGAAAACACGATCTCACCTCGTCAACAGTAGGGAAGCTTGGTGGGAGGTCAGTTAGTTAGGTTTCAACGGGTAGGGAATCCAGGTCAACAGCTTAGGTTGATGATTCCCCATCTTGAGAGGAGTCTGATATGCGTAGGAGATAGGACGTAAGACTATAGAGCCCCTTTAAGGGTAGTAAGGAGACGGATGATGTTTATGTTTCTCCGAGGGCAACAGTTGATTCAATAGTTCACGGGGAATGAATGAAGTCGAGTAAAGAGCTCAGGCCAAGAAGCACCTGACAAGCAATCTTGATCAACTTTAAGGAAGGGATAATCATCAGTGAAGAGCTTTCCTACTCGCTTGGGCATTAGTAAAGTCAGGCCAATTAGTGGAGTCTAATTTTTGCCACCCTTCCGAGCAATTCTAATTCCAAGAATAAGCAGGAAGGAAGACAAATGAATTCTTTGATTCCAACTATCCTGCTCGAACCCCTCTGACGAGGGGAAATGATCTTTGGTGAACAATTCTTTTCTTCGCATGGGGGATATAAGTAATAGAGTGGAGAACCTCAACCTTCATGAGTGGTTACGGCGGGTGGGGATTTGAATGAAGAAGCTGCGAGTATGGATATGGACGTACTCCGAGGTTCCAATCTTTCGCCAAAGAATCAAAGCTTTTCACACTTATACATCATCCCGCTAATAGATAGCTTAGCGAGGTGGAGCAGCGGCCTGATAGTCGTTATGTTAGTGTTTCCCGGGTAAATCTGCATCAAAGTATAATTCCAGGGAATTACCATAACAAAGAGTAGTAATGAGTAGACCCAAACTGGCCAGAGAAGATCCCTTGAATCGAGGGATGCATTAGGGTGCTGCCTTACTACACCGAGTGTTGAAGCGATCTAGAGAGGATTAAGATTAAGTTATCATCGTTGTAGTGCAAAATCCTCAATTGATCTCTCAACAAATACAATTTATAAACTCAGAAATCTAGAAATGAAGTCCAAGGTCGAACACAGGGAGCAAGTAGGAATGCACATGCTAATCTTCAATTAAAACATAAATGAGCACAATAAATGAAGCACTATAAAGATATTCAATGAATATTAATTTGTCACATTAAATATTCAATGTAGCTCAATGTCTTTCAAAAGTTAAAGGCGATAAAAAGATATCTAAGGCAAAATAATGGTGATTTAGATCACCAATTATTAGCCTAAGCACATGTATATCAATTACTCAAATGTTTGAAATAAGTGAACAGTGATCAGACGTTTGACAAGTGTACCAGACGACTTAACTGTCACCTGCTATAGTACTCTTCTTTCTTTTTCAATTCTTCTCTCTTCTTCTTCTCTGGCTCTTCTTCCTTTTCTTCCTTTCTCTTCTCTGGCATAGTCACTCTTTCTTCTTCTGCTTTCTTCCTTAGCCCTTCTCTTCTTCTTCTCAGGCACAGCCAAGGGTCTTCTCCTTCTTCTCAAACCTTTAAGTCTTCTTCTTCAACCTCTACCTTTAGCTTCTTCTTCTTTCTTCTTCTTCCTTCTACTCACAGTGACTAAGGGTCGAGGAGCTTTCTCTCTGAAGAGCAAAACCCACCCTCCTCTGCTCTATCTCTCTTTCATCCCTCCTCTCCACTTTCTCTCAGATAACTGGGTATTCAGGTACACGGGCTTGCGTAACTGATGATAACATCATCATCAGCCATATCTAGCTTTATTTAGTCAATTTCCATCAATAAATGCTCCTACGTAACCGCCAGAGGACTGTAATTCACTACACATCCTTTCTTAGGGAAATACAAGAAACTAGGGTTAAAACTACAATTTACCATTATATCACGAATCCAGAATAACCATGGGTTACTCCAGGGGTTAATTAAAGGTCAAATGGTCTTAAAAGTCTAACAAGTGGGTTAGTACAGACAGAAAAGGGTTTTCGCGTGTTTTGAGAATTAAATGACTTCCAAAATACTAGAAACAGACCTGTACAAGTGAGGTTCCGGTTAGGATAAAATTCACCTAAATACTCTAAAATTCATATAAAAATATTCTTTAAGGTTTGGTACCTTCAATTTGACCATCAGAATCGGTCTTGACCTAAAATAGAAGCACAGACAGACTTTTGCCCTAATTTGGATAATTATGCAATTTCTCCAGTCAAAATTGATTAAAATCTAAATATAACTTCATCATTGAATTTCTGGGGTCTAAATTAGGTTTGTACCAAAATTTAGGCCCAATCTGAGATCATCTTGACCTAGTTTGCAATTTGGTCCTATCTGACTCTTTTATCTCACACACATGTCCCTAACTTTTGAATCCTTTACAAGCAGGTCCCCAACTTTATCGTCTCCTTCTTCAAATAGGTCCCTACAGCCATAAAATCCTAATCCTACAACTTCGGCGAGCTTGATTTGGCATTTTCTCCTTGATTCCTTGATGAATCCCTCTCATATTTGAAAGGGAAGTTTGTCAAGGAATTCCCTTCCTTTTAAGCCAGATCCAAAGCTCCAGATCTTGCCCAAATCCTCATGTGAATCCTTCAAGGAGTGGGTCTCCTATTCTGATGACCTTCCAAGCTTGAGAATTTTGCTTCCCAAGCTCTAATCACCCTCTTAAGTCCTAAAAAAGAATCCCCAGATCAAATTGTTCTCTGCACACTTGAATTCGGTTGAACTTCCCATTGATTTCATCTCTCCTCATCCGACCGAAGCTCCTCGACGTCCGGTGAACTCCTTTGACCCCTTCCTTCGTCTAACCACAATACCGGTGGTGGATTCTTCTTCCCTGCCTTCTTCTACATCGTGCAATACCAGTCCCGTCGCTCTCCCTCCGTCGTCATCGTCGTCCCCCTCTGCTGGAGTGTCTTCTTCGCCGGCGTAGGCCTACCAACGCTAGTGTCGTCCTCCCCATTTCGTCTATTAGATTAGGGTTAGTTTAGCTTCTTTAGATCCTCAGGTTAGTTTCCTTCTCCAAAAGCCAAAAATATTCTCTCGGCATCACCATTCACTTCCATCGTCCTCTGCTCCGACCAGACCTCCGGCGAGGCTCCCCGCTCATTCCACTACTCCAAACGCCTCATTGAAACTCCCTGCACCTCTGTCTCAACTCCGCGAACCAAACACCTCTACCTATTCACCCTTCCATCCACCCAGACGCACCCCTAAACTCCACCCTCACCACACTGACTCACCGAGGTCGTCTGACCTCCACAACGCTTCTCTCCTCACGCCACGCACACCAACACATTCGTCATCTTCATACGAAGCTCCTGAACCTATTTAATAGGGCCGAGAGGCCGTACTTTGGATTTCAGGTGTTCGCTCCTCCGCCGCCATTGGCGTAGCTTCGAGCAAAGCTTGAAGCGTTCCCTAGCTGTTGCAAGTCCCAGGTACCATGCCTAGGTCACGCGGATGGACTCTAGGTTGTGAGACAAAGCTTCAATTGGAAGCCTTCCCCTCAGCTGCACCTGCAATAAATAGACACATCACCTATAGCTGCACGCAGAAGAGCCCTGTGGGATTAATCCCACATTGGGCGCAGAAAGACGCGTAGAGGAACATAAGATGATTTTGCGCATAGGGCTATTCGCCTCCTAAAACACAGAGGGTGAGGTCCTCCACACCCGACACCTTCCTCACCCATGACACTACTCACGCGGGCCTGGCACTCACCCGATTACCCGCCTAAGCCTACTCTCACACCTCGGTTGCTACCCACTCCTGCAACCCTGATCCCAGGTACGCTTAGATCCGAATCCGATTACCTGGTTCTATGGCCTTGGGAAGGCAGGAAAGAAAGAGGAAAAACCCAGAGAGAAAGGAAAGTGAGCACGGGGGTTGGGGGGTTTTTCTCTGAAAAGGAACAATTGCTACTTAGCCGTTTAAAGAAGGATCCCCCTCTGTGTGTTAAGAAGAGAAGAAGAAGAGGAGAAGGCCTAAAGAGGTAAGGCAACCACAAAAGAGACATCAGAGAAGCAGAAGAGAAGAAACAAAGGGGAAGGTACTGTAGCAAATGCATGTTTAAGTCGTCTGATGGCTTAAGGCGATGTCTAACTTGGGTAAAAGTAGTTGACACTGTTGATATATTTGAGTACCTAAGTTTAAATAGTTGATGGCGCTGTTGCATTATTTGAACTCAATGCATATATGTTTAAATTGAATAATTGGTGATCTAAATCATTGTTTTTGCTTTGAGATTCTTTTTGCCCTACATAACTATTGTTAAACTCATGCTTTACATTCATTATCATTTCTTAGTAATTATTATTCATTTCTTGGTATATTTGTCTTGAATCTTATGCTCAATTACATTTTATTTGCGATTACCGAGTGAATTCCTACTTGCTCCCAGCGAACAACCTCGGACTTTCATTCGAGCATAAATTTTATCTGTTTTTCGCACTGATTCAAATTATACTACAACACGACAATTTTAAAACTCGATTCAGAGCGGTTAACATTTTGGGGCAGTTATCGGGGCACATCGTGCAATTCACCACTATTCTCTACATTTTTTGATTATATTTGAGCACTGACTTACCCTGTTTGCTTAATTGTAATTTTGCGAGGTACTTCACGACGAGATCTTCCACGCAAATTAACCACTCCAGAGCAGGTAACTTTTCTATTCTTCCTTAATCAACCTCTTAATCTTGGGAATAAAAAATGGGAAATAATCAATTAGGAATCACCTGCCGTATTTTTCATAGTAATTATCATTTAAAAGGCAAGTTTCCTAATTTGCAAATTTTTTTTTTCAAATCTGATTGAAGAGGGAGACGATTTTGTTTAGAATTCCCTACCCCAAATTTCCCGTGCCTTTTAAGGACTATGCTTAATTTCTAATCTTTTTGGACTACACACCTCTTGTTTGAAGTCTAAGGGGAACACTTTAAAGATAAAATTGGATACATAATAGAGCCAATTAGGGTTTCAATTTTACGATTTTGGAGTGCTAGTTCACACTTTCCTACATAAAAGGAAACAAACCCTCCCGCATTTGTATGCTATCCAAGCCCTTGGTTGAAATAAAGCTAATCAACAAAGCCCTAAAAATTAGGCTCCAATTTCACTTGAATCTTAAAATCCCTGAACCTAATAACCTGAGAGTCAATCAAGGTGATTTCTGGGTCTTGACCTAGATTTCATTCTGCCATCTTTAGGGTAGGTCAAGTGAAGTTGGTCTACATTGTAGGCCAACTAACCTCCAAATTAGGTCACAAGTTGAATTAACTTCTAATCAAGTGAAACTCAAGGCACAAATTAGGACATAAAATTGGTAGTCTTAAGGACTTAAGTTCGTACATTCTGGTCTACCAGGACACTTAGTGACAAGGAAGGTCAGGTGGGGGAAACCTTGTAACCCGTGGGGACACTTTACTGTATAGGGGTCTTTGCGAGGCTCTCCCTTCCTGGCTACCCAGGTAATTCTCGGGTGTGCGAATTTATGATTCAGAGGTATCATCCACCTCGAAATTGCCTTAGTCATCCAAAACTCTTTGGGTGACTTGATTGGGTCAAAAATTCACATCCAGTCCCTTATCCCTTCTATTTAGAGCACATACACGGATCTTCTTGGGAATTTCTTTCAGATCTGATCAACTTCAACCTAATCTTGAGTTTGATTCTACATCTTGATTCCACCATTTTGATTCAAAAATGCAGCCTGACATGTTAGGAAAACTATTTAGGAAACTTGAGTCCCAAATGAGCATGAAAGAAAAGATACTTGAGAATGCCTATAAAAACCATGAAGAATATTATACAAGGGACATTCAGGAAAGATTTGCAAAAACAACAGAACTCATCACGAACTGTGTAGGGATAATATGGACACAAATGAAACATGGTTCAACCTGGGATCACCTATTAGCAGAACACAATGAATTGGTGAAATTACACAATAATGAGTGTCTGCAATGTTGTTCAAGCCCTTCACTTCTAGAAAAATTCCAAGAATTTTTAGAAGAATGAGGAGAATTGCTGAATAAGTTATATAGGACAATTGATCAAAAATACCCATTAGAAGCTAACAAAACATCTTGGAATGAGACCAGTGATCAACACAGTTTCCCAAATCCTAGGTTTAATGATGATAATTGTGGATCCCCAGCCTAAATAAATTTAGATTCAAATTTCATAGCAATTGACATTCCTGATCTTGAGACGGGTTGGGAGAATCCGATTGCAAGTGATCACGATTTCGAGCCAGCCCTAGAGATACAAAACCCTAGTTCACCAAGCTTAGATTCCCCAGACACCTGTGATAATGAGATTATGTTAGAACCTCTTGATGGTGTAAATTCCATCCTTTATGCTAATAAGGTGACTCTCAAGAGCAATTCTGACATCCCTGTAAAGCCCAACCTAGATTCTATTGATCCAACCCACACCCTTAACCTCGAATCTAGATCTGAGCCTTCTTAGGATGATTATAAGGCCCCGTGTGATGAAAATTAAATTTTAAATTTGGATTATGATTCTAGGCCTTTATTTGATGAATGCACCTCTCCAACATCCTCAGAAACACAGATTGATTTTTCAGAAATCATGCCAATCTATGATACAAAAATTGAGGAGTTGGAAGAGTTAGGAATCAATTGGGTCTTCCCTATAAGCCAAGAAACCGAGCCTATGCCTAATAGGGACAACTTTTTGAGCTCGAAATATGAGAATAGACTAGACCCAAGTCAGGTTGATGATTGTCCACATCTTGATTTACTCTATGGTGGAACCTCTAATCCTGAATCAGATTCAGAACATGATTCTCGCAAGTTCTCTGATGATTTCAAATCTTACTTTGATTTAGGAGAACCTTTGTTTCCTAACGACTATGAGCCAATCTATGACTTCAGCGTACATGATCCATTCTTTGACTCTGACTCTGAGGTCCTAGATCCTGAGATCATTTATTCAAAATCGGGTTCCATTGAGATGGAATCATTTCTTTTTGACCCTCAGGAATCAGAAAGAGAAATTGCGGAGACTGTCTACAACCTAGAATTCGAATCTTTTCTTGACTTAGATTTCCTTGATCCTACAAACACTCTTCAGGCATTTACCATTGATTTTGATGGCCATTATGAGGATTCTCTAGATGAACCTACCTTGGAATCCTTCATAGAGGAGCCCTCGCATATAATTATTCTTGAAGCCACCTCTTCTACAACACATATAGAGTCTTCCAAAACCCATTTTCAACCCCAACCCACAACTGGACTCAATTTCTACTCTGATTCTCCTCTCGATGATCCAATTGTACATGATTCTCCTCCACATTTTTATCGGGTTTCAAACATCGATCAGACTACAAATCACACCCCATCCTTCTCTGATCACTCCAGTAGGGTTCCTACATCCTCCATTGATTCTTTTTCATTTGAGGATCCCTACTCTAACCAGGCTGATTCGACTCAGCCAAACCTTAATTTTACACTTCCACATCCTTTTGAGCTCCACAGTATCTGATGGCCACCACATCTTTTGATCCACATCTATCAACTCGCCAGATTGATTGGGTTTGGGCTGCATCATCAGCCTGCTGATCTGAACGTGCACCTCATTAGACCAACCAGGCTATTGATCAAGGTGTTTATTTTACAAAACTCATCTAATTTGACCACTCCTCCATGACCACTTTTTGCTCGGCTGAAGATATTGAATTTAGTGCTTAACGGGAGGCAACCCGTCAATCCAAAAACCCAAGATCCTTCTGATTATCCTTTTGTACTTCACGTTTACTGCACTCTGAGTTCAATTTTTAGAACAGTCGATCCCACCTCTGATACTCGTACCAGAGCTTGAAATCGTCTGCAACAGTCATTCTGACTCGTTCGCCCACCCAATAATCTCGTTCTAATCCTTGAACCCAAATTGTTCCATACCCTCCGTTTATACTGAGGACATTGCAAAACTTAGGCATGGGGGGGTGTTAAAGTGCAAACACACAAAAATTCACAGTTCTGAAGGGGTCACACAAAACAATGCATATTCCAAAAAAAATCAATCAAAAAAAAATAAAAAATGAAAAAGAACAAAAAATGGGAGGAGGGAGGAAATTTTGAAAGATCAAATTGCATATCATTCTTGAGGAGGAAAAGGGGGTTGATTTTAAATGTCAAAAATGAGCAACAATTTGAAAGAAAAGTGAGTTATTAGTAAAAGATTAAGGGATCTACTTAGTTCTAGACCGAATCAAAAGAGAAAAAAATAAAAGATAAAAGTGCTAAGAGAAAAAAAAGAGATTAATATGAGTGCTGATCTTAAGCCTCTTGGGCTTATTTTAGGCTTAAAAATTCAAGTATTCATTAAGATCTGGATAATCCTCAAGTGGTTAAGGAAAATGCGAAGCTTAAGTATTAATTCTAAGGCTTAGGGATTATTCAAGCTCGTTAACTGACCTCTGGTTTGCGGGACTCGATAACCTAAGCACCTTAATCCATACACAGTCTGGTTCAGTGCACTTAATTATCAAAATCACACAAATGCGTTAATTATGTTCTGAAAATGCTACCTAGATTAGGAGCGGCTTATCAACAAAAGTTGATTTGGAAGAGTTCCCGGCGAGGAGAGGCAAGAAATTTCCCTCTAAGATGCGCAATAACATACCGTCTCCTCGGTGCTTGTCTCCTAGGATATCTAAATATCCTACCGAGGGCACGTAAGCACCTTGTGCTAATTCAAGTGCCATGGGCGGGATTATCCTGAAATGTCAATTGCCAGGGCGTGAATTTAGCTACAGAATGCCATGGGAGGCACTATCTCGAAGTGTTGAAAGCCAGGGTTCTGAGGGTTGCCATGGGTGGTGCTATCTCGAAGCATCGATTGCTAAAGACCCTATGAAAATTGATGGTGGGAGCTAGGAATCCGATACAGACCGTGTTGTAAAGCCAATCCAAAGCTAGAAATAAAGAAGAAAAAGAGAGAGAAAACTCTCCAAAAAATAATAATGCAAAAAATTCTTCTATCACTCTTACAAAAATGCACTGCAAATTAAACTGAGACTAAAAATGTTTTAAGCACGGGTGCTTTAACCGCGGAGTTCAACGAATCTTAGGTTAGTTCTTGTGGGACTTAGAAACCTTCGCGGCGGACTAAGGCTAAAGCTAGTCAGGTCCGGATCTTGGTTGGTACTTGAGTACCTCTAGGCCTACTATTGGCATTCTAACCTAATCTATAAAAAAAAAGCACACATCAGAGATCTGAACAAATGGTTAAGAATTTAACATAATTCCATGAGATTTTACTAAGGGACTAGCAAAAGTTAGGCATGGGGGTATGATGATAATGTCATCATCAGCCATATCTAGATTTATTTAGTTAATTTCCATCAATAAATGCTCCTACATAACAGCTAGAGGACCGTAATTCGCTGCACATCCTTTCTGAGAGAAATACAAGAAACCAGGGTTAAAACTGTAATTTTTCCATCATATCATCAATGCAGAATAACCGTGGATTTCTCCATGGGTTAAATAAAGGTCAAATGATCTTAAAAGTCTAACAAGTGAGTTAGTACAGACAGAAAATGATTTTCGCATGTTTTAAGAATTAAATGACTTTCGAAACCCTAGAAATAGACCTGCTTAAATAATTGAGGTTTTGATGAGGATAAAATTCATCTAAATCCTCTAAAATTAATATAAAAATATTTTCTATGGTTTGGTACCTTCAATTTGATCATCAAAACCCATCTTGACCTAAAACAAAGCCGCGGATAGACTTTTGCCCTAATTTGGGTAATTATCCAATTTCTCCAGTCAGAATTGGTCAAAACCTAAATATAACTTCACCATTGACTTCCTAGGGTCTAAATTAGGTTTGTACCAAAATTTGAGCCCAATCTGAGATCATCTTGACCTAGTTTACAATTTGGTCCTATCTGACTCTTTTATCTCACACACATGCCCCTAACTTTTGAATCCTTTACAAATAGGTCCCCAAATTTATCATCTCCTTCTTCAAATTGGTCCCTAACACCATGAAATTTTAATCCTACAACTTTGAAAAGCTTGATTTGGCATTTTCTCCTTGAATCCTTGACGAATCCCTCTCAGATTTAAAAGGGAAGTTCGTCAAGGAATTCCCTTCCTTTTGAGCCAGATCCAAAGCTCCAGATCTCGCCCAAATCCTCATGTGAATCTTTCAAAGGAGTGGGTCTCCTATTTTGACATCCTTCGAAGCTTGGGAAGCTTTCTTCCAAGCATCCCAAGCTCTAATCACCCTCTTATAGCCTATAAAAGAATCCCCAGATCAAATCGTTCTCTTCAGGCTCAAATTCGGCTGGATTCCCCTTTGATTTCATCTCTCCTCATCTGGTTGAAGCTCCTCGATGTCTGGCGAACTCCTCCAACTCCTTCCTTCGTCTGACCGCAATACCGGCAACGGATTCTTTTTCAATGCCTTCCTCTACGTCATGCAATACCAGCCGCCGTCACTCTCCCTCTGTCGTCGTCGCTGTCCCCCTTTACCAGAGTGTCTTCTTCCTCGACGCCTACCTACCAACACCAGTGTCATCCTCTCCCTTTCATCTATTAGATTAGCGTTAGTTTAGCTTCTTTAGATCCTTAGGTTAGTTTCCTTCTCCAAAAGCCAAAAATATCCTCTCGACATCACCGTTCACCTCCATCGTCCTCTACTCCGACCAGACCTCCAGCCAGGCTCCCCGCTCATTCCACTACTCCAAACGCCTCACTGAAACTAACTGCACCTCTGCCTCGACTCCGTGAACCAAACCCCTCTACCTATTCACCCTTCCATCCACCCAAATGCACCCCCGAACTCCACCCTCACCACACTGACTCATTGAGGTCGTCTAACCTCCACAATGCTTCTCACCTCACACCACGCACACCAACACATTCATCGTCTTCAATTGGAAGCCTTCCCCTCAGCTGCACGCAGAAGAGCCCTGTGGGATTAGTCCCACATCGGGCACAGAAAGATGCGTAGAGGAGCATAAGATGATTTTGCGCATAGGGATACTCGCCTCCTAACACAGAGGGTGAGGTCCTCTACACCTAACACCTACCTCACCCATGACACTGGTCACGTGGGCCTGGCACTCACCGGATTACCCACCTAAGCGTACTCTCACATCTCGGCTGCGACCCACACCAGCTGCCTGATGCTGTCGGTTTTGATTGATGACCGGGTTTTGGTTTTGTTATAACGTTGTAGTAAAGCCGGTTATTACCAACATTTCAAATATAAATTTTTTACTCGGAAAATAAAAGAGTTCCCGAGGTCGAACTCAGGGAGCAAGTCGTATTCTAGAGATATACATGTTTCTTTTACAAAATAAAGAAAGAGAGAGGGAAAGAATTTGTTGTTCTTTTCGTTTTCTCCTCGTGATGTTCTTCTTTCTTTCTTTTCTTCAGATCTCCTTCTTCTTCTTTGTTCTGCAGAGGTGATGTTCCTCCTTCTTTCTTCAGATCTCCATCTTCTTCGTCCTTGGTTTCTGTCTTGGTCTCTCTTCTTCTTTTTCTGCAATTGTGGTGACCCTTTTCTCTTTTCCCTTTTCTTCTTTTCTTCCTTATGGCTGCAGAGCTTCTACCTTCAGCTACTAAGTCTTCCTTTCTTCTTCTTCTGCTTTGGCCGTTGCTCTTCTTTTCTTTCTTTCTTCAGCCTGCCTTCTTTCCTGCTCTGGCTGCTGACCTTCCGTCGTCTGACCCGGTGCTTCGACGACTTAACTATGCATTTGCTACAGTGCAGCTCCTTCTTCTTCCGCGGGTCTTCTTCTTCGCCTGCGCCTGCACACTTCAGAGTTTTTCGTCAGAGGCAAAACCTACTCTACCCTCCCCCCCCCGCGTCTCTCTTTCTCTCTGAAACCACTCTTGGGAAAGCTCTCCCAGAGCTACCGGGTAACCGGGTTCGGATCAGGCCCGGGTCCAGGCCCACCGGCGTGCGTGGTGGGTGAGGAGTGCAGGTCAGTCGAGTCAGGTCGGGTCGGTTCGGGTCAGGTCCGCGGGGCGTGAGCGCGGACGAGACTGGGTAACCGGGCGGGTGAAGGGGACCTCACCCCGTGTACTGAGGCAGTAAGGCTACTGCACTTTTGCATCTTATGTCGCTGCGGTTCTTCAGGCGTTTCCGAGGTGGGACTAAACGGCCCACCTCAATTGCGCGCTCGCAGCGGGGAATTCAGCAGGAGATGGCGGCGTCACGCAGAGCTTTCTTCCTCAGCTGCGAACCTGGTGTTTTGCCAAAACTCCTCGCAAGGACTGGGAGTGAATCTGGGCTTGGCGCTGAGCGTGGCGCGCCTGTAGCTGCAGGCGGAAGCAGGTCCTCCTGCGCGTCAATGGCGGCGGAGGTCGGGTGGCCTGTTCACAAGAAAACGGCCTCTCGGCCTAATCAGAGAGTGCCAGGAGCTTCGCCAGGGTGCGGCGAAGCTCGTGTGGGTGGTGGCGAGGCGCGGGGCGGCGTGCGAGGGCCGCCCTAGGTCGGACTGTGGGTCGGAGGATGGGTCTGTTCGGTGGAGTTGCAGAGGGTGATGTGGGGGAAGTGGTAGGGCGGAGATTGATCAGGGTGAGGAGGCGGAGGTCCTGCGGTGGTTGGCGAGCCGTGTGGGTCGCTGAGGTGATGGGAGCGGCTCGCCGGAGGGTGGTCGGAGACGAAGGGGGTGAAGGTGGTCAGGGTCGGTCGAGGGCTTAAGTGAATAAATTGAAAGCGGGGAAAGAAAGAGGAGAAGAAGGGGAGTAGCTCTAGCTTACTTGCAGGGACGAAAGGGGAGGAACAGGGCGACAGTCGTATCGACTGTCGCCGGAGAAGACGATGCTCAGGGAAAGGGGCGGCGGCGAGCAGAAAGCCGGAGAGGCGCCAGCTGGGTGCGGCGTGGCGCGGGAAGAGCGGGGGAGGAAGTCTCTGCTGCTGGTATTGCGGCAGAGCGAAGAGGTGGAGGGGGAGGAAACCGCCGGAGCTGGTGAGCGTCTGCCGGAGGAAGAAGAGAAGAAAGTTGGGGATTTTCTCCGTCAGATCCAGGCTGCCCTGGTCGGTGGAGCAGCGGGGGGTATTTATAGGGATGAAACAGGGAGGAAGGCGGAGGGAGACGACGTGTCTCCCTCGCCGGAGAATGGTCGGAAACATGAACCCATACCGTCCGTGCGTTCGCACGGCCGGTATGGTGGGCTACAACGACCAGGGGGGTGTCCCTGCGACGGCTGACGACGCAGGGCACCCCCGGTTTACTTGCCAGGTCTCCCACCTCACCCTGCGCGGCGCCATGCTCCGCGCAAGGTCGCCGGAGCATGGTGCTGGCAGGTTTTTGCAGGAGGGACCTGATTGCAAAGAACGAAGGAGAGTTAGGGGCCAAAATGCGAGGGTTCAAAAGTTGAGGGCCAAAGAGTAAATATATGAGGACCAAAGTGTAAAGTCGGTCAAGGAGGTTTCTTCTTAGGCTCAAGTTTTTATACATGACTAATTAGGACCCAAGGAATCTGATGGTGAATTTAATTTTCATATTAAACCTTGTTTGACCGGTCAATTTGCTCAAAAACCCAAATTAAGTTATTAATTGGGCATGGTTCTCAATGTAGGTCAAAATGGGTTCTAAAGGCCAAATTGAAGGTTCTAAACCCTAGAGATTATTTTTCTATGAATTTTAGAGGGTTTATTCTATTTTTACTTTGCCTCGAACCTTGTGAATTGAAGTGGGTTGTTTTAGGGTTACAGACTTATCATTTAGTTTCTTGGAATTGCTGTAGCCCTTGCTAGATCATTTCATCCCACTTTTATTCTTATTAAGCTGCTTTGACCTATGTTTGGGCCCTGAATTACCCTGTATGCAGATTATACTGGTGAAATTGCATTTTTACCCCTTATGACTTGTTTTCTCCTTAAACTCAGAATTCTCTGAGTTAAGCCTTTCCTTGAGTTATGTAGGAGCTTTTATCCTTTGTATTGAGTCAAAATGAGCTAGTTATGGCTCATGATGAGGTTCTCATCATACCCCCATGCCTAGCTTTTGCTAGTCCCTTAGCAAAAACTTAAGGTTTCAACCCTTGTTCTAGACCATGAAGTTTTTAATAGTTTTAGATAAGTGCCTTTTTTATTTGAGCATAGATTAGGTTAGAATGCTGACCATAGGCCTAAAAGGTACTCTAGTACCAATCAAGATCCAAATCTGTCTAGCCTTAGCCTCAGTCTTTTAGCAAAGGTTTTTAAGGCCCACAAGAACTAACCTAAGGTTTATTGGACTTCGTGGTTAAAGCACCCGTGCTTGAAATGATTTTAGCCCTGGCTCAGTTCGCAGTGCGTTTTGTAAGAGAGAGATAGAAAGTTTTTCTGTTTGGAGAGTTTTCTCTCTCTTTTTCTTTTTAGTTCTAGCCTAGGATTGGCTTTTCAACACGGTCTGTATCAGATTCCTTGCTCCCATCATCAATCCCCAAGGGTTCCTGGCGATCGATGCTTCGAGATAGCACCGCCCATGGCAACCCCCGGAACCCTGGCTATTGAGATTTCGAGATAATCCCATCCATGGTATTCCGTGGCTGAATCCAGACCCTGGCAATTGACACTTCGAGATAATGCCATCCATGGAATCTGAACCAGCAGAGTGCTTACATGCCCCCAGTAGGATATGTAAATATCCTAAGAGACAAGCACCGAGGAGATGATATTTTGTTACGCATCTTCGAGGGGATTTCCCGCCTCTCTGCGCTGGGAACTCGTCCAAATCAACTTGTGTTGATCGGCCGCTCCTATTCTAGGTGTTCTTTTCAGATTTTTGCGACGCTTCTGCGTGATTCTGATTTTTACGCTTACTGAACCAGGCTGTGTGTGAGATTAGGGTGCTTAGGTTACTGAGTCCCGTAAACCAAAAATTAGTTAACGAGACCGAATACTCCCTAAGCCTTAGACCTAATACTTCAGCTTTTCATTTTCCTCAACCTCTTGAGGAGTGTCCAGATCTTAATGGGTACTAAGAGTCTATTCAAGAATGCCTAAGGTTTGCATTCTTTACTAATCTTATTGTGCACTTTTCTTGAATGAGGTCTAGAACTTAGGTTAATTCCTTAGTTCCTTACTAATGACTATCACTTTTTCTCATATTTTTGTGCTCCTTTTTCCTTTTGTTTCTTTTCTCCTTCGCAAAATTTCCTTCTCTTTTCCTCTTATTCTTTTTCGAATTTTTTTTTTTTTTTTGCATATGTGAATTTTTTGTTTGAAACCTTTTCTTACAAGTTTTGCACTTTCATACCCCCCCATGCCTAAGATTTGCAATGCCCTCATTGTAACCTAGGGGGTCTTAGTTCATTCCTTAAGACAGAAATTTGGATGAGTGAATGGGTCGGGTTGAATTTTTGCGGACGATTTCAAATCCCAGATGCAAACATCTGAGTTGGGGTCGGCTGTCTACAAGGGTGAACTTCGAGTGCTGAAAGGTGTCAGAACAAGTTTCAGGTTTACAAAGAGAATGACGGGCTGCCTCCCGTTAAGCGCTGAGTTTTACGCCAACGGCTGGGCGCAATAAGCTCAAGGGGAACGGAGGGTATAAGATGCCTCAGCCAAATTAGTAGAAGTTACATCAATGAACGGCTTGAGTCTCTGACCGTTCACGATGAAAGGTTCAGAATCGTGGCTGAGTGGACTGATTTCGATTGCTCCATTTCCAAAAACCTGTCGGACCAAATATGGTCCGACCCACTTAGATCTCAGTTTTCCTGGGAAGAGTTTGAGTCGGGCATCAAAGAGTAGGACCTTTTGACCAGGATGAAAGATCTTTCTCGAGATGTGTTTGTCGTGGAAGGCTTTAACCCGCTCCTTGTAGATTTGCGAGTTCTCGTACGCGTCTATGCGTAATTCATCGATCTCGCTGATTTGGAGTTTTCTGTGGGTCCCAGCCTTGGAAAGATCCAGATTACAGTTCCGTACTGCCCAATAGGCTTTATGCTCCAGTTCGACGGGAAGGTGGCATGCCTTTCCGTACACCAATCTAAAGGGAGACATGCCCAATTGGGTCTTGTGGGCGGTCCTATAGGCCCACAATGCTTCCGGAAGTCGGGACGACCAATCCTTCCTGTCAGGTCGAACAGTGACTTGCAGGATTTTCTTGATCTCCCGATTAGACAGCTCAGCTAGACCATTAGTTTGGGGGTGGTAAGGAGTAGAGATTCGGTGAGACACCCCGTATTTGGTCATCAGTGACCTAAACTGAGCATTTGTGAAATGGGTCCCCCCATCAGAGATTATTGCACGAGGAATCCCGAACCTTGAGAAAATGTGTTGATGAATGAATTTGAGAACGATTTTGTGATCACAGGTTCGGGTCGGTATGGCTTCGATCCATTTGGACACGTAGTCCACAGCCAACAGAATGTATTCGAAACCATCCGAAACAGGAAAGGGGCCCATAAAATCAATCCCCCAAACATCAAAGATTTCGCATACTAGAATCGGTTGCATAGGCATCATGTCGCGATGGCTCATGTTGCCCAAAGTCTGGCAACGACTGCATGCCTTGTAATGACTGTATGCGTCTTTGAACAGTGTGGGCCAGTAAAAGCCGCACTGGAGGACTTTTGATGCGGTTTTATGCCCGGCAAAATGGCCACCGCATGCCTGGTCATGGCAGAAAGAGAGGATATTGTTGACTTCCCCTTCCGGGACACATCTCCGGATGATCTGATCGGCACCTATGCGGAAGAGGTACGGGTCTTCCCAAATGTAATACTTGGCATCGGAGCGTAATTTGTCTTTCTTGGCCTTCGGCCAATCGGACGGGGTCTGATGAGATGCCAAGTAATTTACAATATTAGCAAACCATGGAAGGCTAGTACCAATAGTCAGCAGGTGCTCATCGGGAAAATGCTCAGTGATGGGTCCGGAAGGGTCAATTATTTCAGAAGGAAGACGGGACAAGTGATCAGCTACCACGTTTTGTTTTCCCGCTTTATCGCGAATCTCGAGGTCAAATTCTTGCAACAGCAAGATCCATCGGATCAATCGAGGTTTCGCGTCCTTCTTTGCAAGGAGATGCCTCACAGCCGTGTGATCCGAGTATATGATGACATGGGAACCCAGAAGGTATGATCTGAACTTTTATAGGGCAAATACTACAGCTAGCAGCTCTTTCTCAGTAACCGTATAGTTACGCTGAGCCTCATCGAGTGTTTTGCTGGCGTAGTAAATGACCACAGGTTTCTTGTCATTTTTCTGCCCCAAAACCGCTCCTACAGCGAAGTCGGATGCATCACACATGATCTCAAAGGGTTGAGACCAATCAGGGGACTGTAGGATCGGGGCTTGGGTGACTCGGTCACGCAGGATTTCAAATGCTTGAGTGCATTCCTTGGAGATTTCGAAGGGAACATCCTTGGAGAGAAGAGTGGTCAGGGGGCGTGCGATTTTTGAAAAATCAGGGATAAATCGTCGATAAAAACCGACATGCCCTAAAAAGGATCGGATGTCCCTGATCGAGCTAGGCATAGGAAGGTGAGAAATCAGATTAACCTTAGCTCGATCCACTTGGATACCTTTCTCCGAAATTGAGTGTCCCAGGACAATTCCCTCAGGCACCATGAAATGGCTCTTTTCCCAGGAAAGAACCAAATTCACGTCGATGCACCGCCTGAGTATCTGGACCAAGTGTTGGAGGCAATCGTCGAATGATGCTCCGAAAACTGAAAAGTCATCCATGAAGACTTCCAGATAATCACCTACCATATCTGAGAATATGGCAAGCATGCATCGCTGAAAAGTAGCGGGTGCATTGCAAAGACCGAAAGGCATCCTTCGGAAAGCGTATGTTCCGAAGGGGCAGGTGAACGTGGTCTTTTCTTGGTCCTCAGGATGGATTGCCACCTGGTTATAACCGGAGTACCCGTCAAGAAAGCAGAAGAACCTATTTCCCGCTAGTTTTTCGAGAATTTGATCAATGAAGGGTAGTGGGAAATGATCCTTCTTCGTGGAGGAATTGAGTCGACGGTAATCTATACAGACTCTCCACGAGTTGGCTAATCGGGTAGGAATGATTTCTCCGGTCTCAGTCGTTATAGTGGTGAGTCCTGCCTTCTTGGGCACGACCTGAATTGGGCTCACCCAACGACTATCGGAGATCGGGTAGATGATCCCGGCATCTAACCACTTGATGATCTCCTTTTTCACGACCTCCTGCAGATTGGGGTTTAAGCGTCTCTGCATTTCACGAGAAGGTCGTGTGCCCTCTTCTGAATAGATATGATGAGTACAATAAGAGGGACTTATTCCAGTCAAATCATCGAGAGTCCATCCGATGGCTCTTCGATGTTGCTGGAGGACAACAATCAGACTGGCTTCCTGTTCAGGACTGAGGTTGGAATTGATGATCACAGGAAGGGTCTGATTAGAACCCAAAAAGATGTATTTTAAGTGAGCAGGAAGGGGTTTCAGTTCGAGGATGGGGTTTTCAGCAGCAGCGGGTGGTTCAGTATAGATGTGAGGTTCAAGGGTGGGAGTTACTGGATTGTTCACATCTGGGTTTGACTCCTCTGTTTGCGGGTCAAGATCCTTCTGTGGTTGATGAGGCATACTCAAGTCATTCTGGAGGTGTGATTCATCAACCAGAGTCTTGATGTCACAAATTTGCTCGATGACGCCGCAATTAATTCCTTGTTGGGCCTTAAATATATCAATTTTCAGTGTTTGATCTCCAAACTTAAGCTCTATTTGGCCCTCCTCACAGCTGATGTTGGCTCTAGCAGTAGCCAAGAAAGGTCTCCCTAGAATGATTGGTGTATCCCTAGGGTTCTCAGGTGCATCCATGTCTAAGACTATAAAGTCCACTGGAAAATAGAAATCCCGCACTCTCACGATAACATCCTCGAGAATCCCTTTTGGTGACTTTATAGATCGATCTGCTAATTGTAATGTCACCTCGGTTGGTTTCAGTTCAGATTCTTCTAGATGGTCAAGTAAGGATGTGGGTATCAGATTTATAGATGCACCCAAGTCTAACAATGCTCTATCAAATTGGGTACCACCTATCTTACAGGAGATCAGGGGAGTTCCCGGATCTTTTGCCTTGGGTGGGAGTCTACTAAGGATTACAGAGCTGGCTTGCTCTGACAGAACAATTGGGCTCCCTCCCTTGGTTCGCGGCTTACGCTGGGGTGTACATAAATTCTTTAGAAATCGTGCGTAAGCTGGTACGTGGCGGATTGCATCCATCAAGGGGATGTTTATGTGGACCTGCTCAAAGAGCTTGACCAGGTCCTCCTTAGGGGCCACGGGTTTGGTGGTCTTCTTTCCCTTGGTCAGGGCCTCGGGAAACGGGATCTTGGTTGGTTCCTCTAGGATAGGTCCAGGTTGTGGATCTGGAACAGCGGTACCTTGGATAACTATCCTAGGGTCATGGTTATCAGGCTGGGAGTGGTTTGGATAATGCGGGTCTTGAGTTGTCTTACCACTACGTGTTGTTACAGAATTTAATCCGGCCTGATTTTGGTTTGGGTTTGGTAGGAGGGGTGGCTGCTGCTGAAATCCCGCACGAGAAGTTGAGGCATCCATCTCGTCTGGAGATGGAGCAGTGGGGGCCTGATAAATCCATTGAGCGTGGCCTAAATTTGGATTCATAACGCGCTTCTGGGTTGGCACGTTATTTGGGTTAGGAAGGGGTTGGGAAGGGAGTGTGCCTGGCTGGCGAGAATTTGCCAACTGGGCCAGTTGAGTTTTAACTTCAGTAAGCTCGTCCTTGTGCTGTTTTTGAATGGCCGCATTCGATTTTTGAATGTCAGCCAGAGTCTGAAGGATTAAGGACATTTGATCTTGATTTGTCCCTGATGGATAAGTAGGGTTGGGCCGAGGCTGAGGCGGCTGGTAGTGATGAGAGGGCTGTGGGCGGGACTGAAAAGGTGGTCTTTGGGTTTGGGAATTTCCCGCCCACTGAAAATTGGGATGGTTTCGCCATCCAGGGTTGTAAGTGTTGGAGAATGGGTCGTTCTGGATGGCGTTGAGGTCCTCGCAGGTCTGAGGAACCTCCTGAGAATCAGGGAAAGGAGGAATGGAGTTCCCCCGGCTGGTGAAGAAAGGATCGGATGATCTTCCAGTCCAAGAATCAGATGGGGATGGATATGGATCCATCCCAAGGGAGGATCGGTGGAGGATGTTTTGCACAGTCTCCTGTGTGGAAGGAGGTTGTGCAAAGGAGTTACGCGCAGAGGTGGCTCGCTGCAAGTGCTGAGTCAGCTCATCCACCTTCTTTTCAATGATTGAGACGTTGTCCAATCGACTGGCCATTAATTCCAGGTCGACTGATGCGGACAGGCCCTGCGTCTCATGTGCTCCCTTAAGATTCGTCGCTGCGCGGGTATTCGTCCTGTCGAATAATCCCATGGAGTCATTGTTGATGGAGTTCTCGCACATGTTTTCGAGAATCTCCCATACGGTGTCTTCATGTTGACCCATGATGTTTCCTCCGCAAGTTGCATTGACGAAAAGGCGGATGTCCTCACGGAGTCCCTGGTAAAAAGATTGGACTTGTTCCCATTTAGGAACTCCGTGATGGGGGCACTTTCTCATGAGATCCTGAAAACGATCCCATGCCTCATGGAGAGGTTCTCCTGTTTGTTGAGTGAAGTGTGTAATCTGATGGCGCAAGGCGTTGGTCCGACCAACGGGAAAAAACTTTTTCAAAAATTCGGATTGAAGTTCTTCCCAAGTGTTGATCGGCCGGGTCTGAGTTTGATACTGATGAGAACCTCATCATGAGCCATAACTAGCTCATTTTGACCCAATACAAAGGATAAAAGCTCCTACATATCTCAAGGAAAAGCTTAACTCAGAGAATTCTGAGTTTGAGAAGAAAACAAGTCATAAGGGGTAAAAGTGCAATTTTACCAGTATAATCTGCATACAGGGTAATTCAGGGCCCAAACATAGGTCAAAACAGCTTAATAAGAATAAAAGTGGGATGAGATGATCTAGCAAGGGCTACAGCACTTCCAAGGAACCAAATGATAATCTGTAACCCTAAAACAACCCACTTCAATTCACAAGGTTCGAGGCAAAATAAAAATAGAATAAACCCTCTAAAATTCATAGAAAAATAATCTCTGGGGTTTAGAACCATCAATTTGGCCTTTAGAACCCATTTTGACCTACATTGAGAACCATGCCCAATTAATAACTTAATTTGGGTTTTTGCGCAAATTGACCGGTCAAACAAGGTTTAATATGAAAATAAAATTCACCATCAGATTCCTTAGGTCCTAATTAGTCATGTATAAAAACTTGAGCCTAAGAAGAAACCTCCTTGACCGACTTCACACTTTGGTCCTCATATATTTACTCTTTGGCCCTCAACTTTTGAACCCTCGCATTTTGGCCCCTAACTCTCCTTCGTTCTTTGCAAACAGGTCCCTCCTGCAAAACCCTGCCAGCACCATGCTCCGGCGACCTTGCGCGGAGCATGGCGCCGCGCAGGGTGAGGTGGAGGACCTGGCAAGTGTACCGGGGGTGCCCTGCGTCGTCAGCCGTCGCAGGAGCACCCCCATGGTCATTGTAGCCCCCCATACCGGCCGTGCGAACGCACGGACGGTATGGGTTCGTATTCCGACCATTCTCCGGCGAGGGAGACACGTCGTCTCCCTCCGCCTTCCTCCCTGCTTCAACCCTATAAATACCCCCCGCCGCTCCACCGACGAAGGCAGCCTGGATCTGACGGAGAAAACCCCCAGCTTTCTTCTCTTCTTTCTCCGGCAGACGCTCACCAGCTCCGGCGACTTCCTCCCCCTCCACCTCTTCGCTCTGCCGCAATACCAGCAGCAGAGACCTCCTCCCCTGCTCTTCCCACGCCACGCCGCACCCAGCTGGCGCCTCTCCAGCCCTCTGCTCGCCGCCGCCCCTCTCTCTGAGCATCATCTTCTCCGGCGACAGTCGATACGACTGTCGCCCTGTTCCTCCCCCTTCGTCCCTGCAGTTAAGTTAGACTTACTCCCCTTCTCCTCCTCTTTCTTTCCCCGCTTTCGCTTTAGTCAATTAAGCCCTCTACCGACCCTGTTCACCCTCACCCTCTCCGCCTCCGACCACCCTCCGGCGAGCCGCTCCCATCACCTCAGCGACCCACACGGCTCGCCGACCACCGCAGAACCTCCGCCTCCTCACCCTGATCCTCTTCCGCCCCTCCACTTCCCACCAAACACCCTCTGCAGACCCACCGAACACACCCACTCCCTCGCTCACAGTTTGACCTAGGACGACCTGACAGCTCCATCTCGCCCCCTGCAAACCCCCTGACCACCTTCGCCGTGCCACGGCGAAGGTCCCCCGCCTGTCTGATTTGGCCGAGAGGCCGTTCTATTGATTTCAGGTTCCAGGCCTTGACCGCCATTGGCGAGGAAGCTCGAAGCCTGCTCGAGGTTGCTCCAAGCCGAGATATCCCAGGTTGAAAAGCCACGGCCAGCGCGAAAGAGTCCCGCGCACACACCCTGGCCCTCAATTGGAGCTGTGCGCCTCAACAGCTGATGCAATTGGAAGCACCATCCCTGCTGCAGGCGTGAGAGAATTGGGGTGGGACATTTAGTCCCACCTCGGAACCTCTCGAAGGCGCACGGACGCATAAAGGCAAAAACTGCCTTATGCTGTTTGCCTCAGTTACCACGGGGTGAGGTCCCTCTCACCCGACCCGACCCGACTCGGCCTCGTCCGTGACCACGCTCCGCGGACCTGGCCCGACCCGATTAGACTGACCTGCACTCCTCGCCCACCACGCACGCCGGTGGGCCTGGACCCGGGCCTGACCCGAACCCGATTACCCGGTAGCGCTCTGGGAGAGCTTCCGATGAGTGATTTCAGAGAGAGAGATACGCGGGGGAGGGGGGTAGAGTAGGTTTTTGCCTTGACGAATAAACTCTGAAGTGTGCAGGCCAAAGAAGAAGAAGCAGACCCGCTGAAGAAGAAGGAGCTGCTGCACTGTAGCGAAGGCATTGTTAAGTCGTCTCAGCACCGGGGCAGACGACGAAAGGTCAGCAGCCAAAGAAGAAGAAGACCCGCTGAAGAAGAAGGAAGAGCAACGGCCATCGCGAAAGAAGAAAAAGAGAGGTCAAGGCAGGTGAAGACAAAGAAGAAGAAGGAATGAAGAGAAGCAAGAAGCAAGAAAAGAAGAAGACGATCTGACGAAAAAGAAGGAAAGGAAACAAGGAAGAACAGAAGAAGAAGAGCACGAGGGGAAGATCTGAAGAAAGTAGAAGAAAAAGAAAAAGAAGAAGAAGAAGAAGAAGAAGAACAGGAAGAACCAAAGACAAAGAGGAAGAAAGAAGAAAAGAAGAAGAAGCCAAATTTTCATCTCTCTCTCTCTCTTTATTTTTGTAATAGAACTTGTATATCTCTAGAATACAACTTGCTCCCTGAGTTCGACCTCGGGAACTCTTTTATTTTTCCGAGTAAAAAATTTTTATATGAAAACGTTGGTAACAACCGGCTTTACTACAACGATATAACACAACCCGGTCAAACCCAACGCTTATCATTTTGGCGCCGCTGCCGGGGAGCAACGGCTATTCTAGAGGTAAACATTCCTGTATCTTTTAATTTCTGATAATCTCCTCTCTTTTGTGCAGCTACAGGAACTCAAGAAGACAAGCAACCACACGACAACCACTCCGAAGACAGGTAAATCTTTTCTCTCACTATTAACCCCTACACTCTAAAGAGAAAGAAAAGAAAAGAACAAAGCAATATAGGGCTAACCTGTCTTCCATACTTAGTAACCATAAAAAGTTGCATGTTTTCAACTCATCACTCCTGCACACTATTAAGGGTATTTAAGGGCTAACACATTCTTGCTTGAGCCCTAATTGCCCAACAAAGAGTTAAATGGACCAAGTAGAGCCAACATAAGGTCAAACATTAGGATTTCAGTAGAGACACACCCCTTAATCAAGAATTGAGGAAATCCTAAAGAGGTGTGCCCAAGCCATTGATTGAAAATAATTAACAAGAAAAATCCTAAACAATTGGCTCTCTCTAAACACTTGAACCCTAAAAAACAGGACCTAAAAGCTCTTAAAGAAAACAATAGGTAAAGTTGACCCCTTGGGTTAACCAACCTTAAATTAGGTCACTCTTTGCACTTAAAAAGACTAAAGTTCAAGTGAAACCTTAAGCACCCTGATCTTAAAATTGGTAGACTTAAGAGGTCAAGATCCCCATTCTGGTCTACCTGGAACCGCAGTGACAAGAGAGGTCGGGTGGGGGAAACCCTGTAACCCGTGGGGACGCTCTACCGTGTAGGGGTCTTCGCGGGACTCTCCCTCTCTGGCTGCCCAGGTAATTCTCAGGTGGACGATCTTTCTGATCAAGGGGTCCATCTGCCCCGCACCTCTATAGTCACCCAACACATTTTTGGGTGTCTTGATTGGGTCCATCACCTTCTAAACTTACCTCTCCCAACTGTGCATGTACGGAAGGAGGTCTCTAAGACCACCCTTAAGACCTCCTTTAGAAATTCACTCTCGTCAAGGCCAAGCCTCGACGCCCGTGTTTGTGCAGCAACACCCTCACATTATTCTCTCTTCTGATTCAGAACCAAGTTCTTCTTCTTCCCCCATCATGGCTCAGCCAGTTGAGGAAGAAAATAATCTGGAACACCAGCTCCAGCGACTCAATGACCTCTTCCAAAACTTCGTGCACCCACCACAGCGTCCTATGATGCGGGACCACTACAATCCTGCTGCGGTGGCAATTGAGCCTCGAGTTAGAATCCCGATTGGAGGACCTGATTCCGAACTAAAGCCCAACATGATTCACGCTATACCTAAATTCCATGGGCTTAATTCTGAAGATCCCTTCCAGCACATCAAACAGCTTAAGCATCTGGCCCACACTTTTGGATCAGATGCGCAAAATCGGGATATTCTTCTCATGAAGATGTTCTCCTTTTCTCTTATGGACAAGGCCGCCCATTGGTATCAAACTCAGACCCGGCCGATCAACACTTGGGAAGAACTTCAATCCGAGTTTTTGAAAAAGTTCTTTCCCGTTGGTCGGACCAACGCCTTGCGCCATCAGATTACACACTTCACTCAACAATCAGGAGAACCTCTCCATGAGGCATGGGATCGTTTTCAGGATCTCATGAGGAAGTGCCCCCATCACGGAGTTCCTAAATGGGAACAAGTCCAATCTTTTTACCAGGGACTCCGTGAGGACATCCGCCTTTTCGTCAATGCAACCTGCGGAGGAAACATCATGGGTCAACATGAAGACACCGTATGGGAGATTCTCGAAAACATGTGCGAGAACTCCATCAACAATGACTCCATGGGATTATTCGACAGGACGAATACCCGCGCAGCGACGAATCTTAAGGGAGCACGTGAGACGCAGGGCCTGTCCGCATCAGTCGACCTGGAATTAATGGCCAGTCGATTGGACAAGGTCTCAATTATTGAAAAGAAGGTGGATGAGCTGACTCAGCACTTGCAGCGAGCCACCTCTGCGCGTAACTCCTTTGCACAACCTCCTTCCACACAGGAGACTGTGCAAAACATCCTACACCGATCCTCCCCTGGGATGGATCCATATCCATCCCCATCTGATTCTTGGACTGGAAGATCATCCGATCCTTTCTTCACCAGCCGGGGGAACTCCATTCCCCCTTTCCCTGATTCTCAGGAGGTTCCTCAGACCTGCGAGGACCTCAACGCCATCCAGAACGACCCATTCTCCAACACTTACAACCCTGGATGGCGAAACCATCCAAATTTTCAGTGGGCGGGAAATTCTCAAACCCAAAGACCACCTTTTCATTCCCGCCCACAGCCCTCTCATCACTACCAGCCGCCTCAGCCTCGGCCCAACCCTACTTATCCATCAGGGCCAAATCAAGATCAAATGTCCTTAATCCTTCAGACTCTGGCTGACATTCAAAAATCGAATGCGGCCATTCAAAAACAGCACAAGGACGAGCTTACTGAAGTTAAAACTCAGCTGGCCCAGTTGGCAAATTCTCGCCAGCCAGGCACACTCCCTTCCCAACCCCTTCCTAACCCAAATAACGTGCCAACCCAGAAGCGCGTTATGAATCCAAATTTAGGCCAAGCTCAATGGATTTATCAGGCCCCCACTGCTCCATCTCCAGACGAGATGGAAGCCTCTACTTCTCGTACGGGATTTCAGCAGCAGCCACCCCTCCTACCAAATCCAAACCAAAATCAGGCCGGATTAAATTCTGTAACAACACGTAGTGGTAAGACAACTCAGGACCCGCGTTATCCAAACCACTCCCAGCCTGATAATCATGACCCTAGGATAGTTATCCAAGGTACCGCTGTTCCAGACCCACAACCAGGACCTATCCTAGAGGAACCAACCAAGATCCCGTTTCCCGAAGCCCTGACCAAGGGAAAGAAGACCACCAAACCCGTGGCCCCTGAGGAGGACCTGGTCAAGCTCTTTGAGCAGGTCCACATAAACATCCCCTTGATGGATGCAATCCGCCACGTACCAGCTTACGCACGATTTCTAAAGAATATATGTACACCCCAGCGTAAGCCGCGAACCAAGGGAGGGAGCCCAATTGTTCTGTCAGAGCAAGCCAGCTCTGTAATCCTTAGTAGACTCCCACCCAAGGCAAAAGATCCTGGAACTCCCCTGATCTCCTGTAAGATAGGTGGTACCCAATTGGACAGAGCATTGTTAGACTTAGGTGCATCTATAAATCTGATACCCACATCCTTACTTGACCATCTGGAAGAATCTGAGCTGAAACCAACTGAGGTGACATTACAATTAGCAGATCGATCTATAAAGTCACCAAAAGGGATTCTCGAGGATGTTATCGTAAGAGTGCGGGATTTCTATTTTCCAGTGGACTTTATAGTCTTAGACATGGATGCACCTGAGAACCCTAGGGATACACCAATCATTCTAGGGAGACCTTTCTTGGCTACTGCTAGAGCCAACATCAGCTGTGAGGAGGGCCAAATAGAGCTTAAGTTTGGAGATCAAACACTGAAAATTGATATATTTAAGGCCCAACAAGGAATTAATTGCGGCGTCATCGAGCAAATTTGTGACATCAAGACTTTGGTTGATGAATCACACCTCCAGAATGACTTGAGTATTCCTCATCAACCACAGAAGGATCTTGACCCGCAAATAGAGGAGTCCAATCCGGATGTGAACAACCCAGTAACTCCCACCCTTGAACCTCACATCTATACTGAACCACCCGCTGCTGCTGAAAACCCCATCCTTGAACTGAAACCCCTTCCTGCTCATTTGAAATACATCTTTTTGGGTTCTAATCAGACCCTTCCTGTGATCATCAATTCCAACCTCAATCCTGAACAGGAATCCCGTCTGATTGTTGTCCTCCAGCAACATCGCAGAGCCATCGGATGGACCCTCGATGATTTGACTGGAATAAGTCCCTCTTATTGTACTCATCATATCTATTCAGAAGAGGGCACACGACCTTCTCGTGAAATGCAGAGACGCTTAAACCCCAATCTGCAGGAGGTCGTGAAAAAGGAGATCATCAAGTGGTTAGATGCCGGGATCATCTACCCGATCTCCGATAGTCGTTGGGTGAGCCCGATTCAGGTCGTGCCTAAAAAGGCAGGACTCACCACTATAACGACTGAGACCGGAGAAATCATTCCTACCCGATTAGCCAACTCGTGGAGAGTCTGTATAGATTACCGTCGACTCAATTCCTCCACGAAGAAGGATCATTTCCCACTACCCTTCATTGATCAAATTCTCGAAAAACTAGCGGGAAATAGGTTCTTCTGCTTTCTTGACGGGTACTCCGGTTATAACCAGGTGGCAATCCATCCTGAGGACCAAGAAAAGACCACATTCACCTGCCCCTTCGGAACATACGCTTTCCGAAGGATGCCTTTTGGTCTTTGCAATGCACCCGCTACTTTTCAGCGATGCATGCTTGCCATATTCTCAGATATGGTAGGTGATTATCTGGAAGTCTTCATGGATGACTTTTCAGTTTTCGGAGCATCATTCGACGATTGCCTCCAGCACTTGGTCCAGATACTCAGGCGGTGCATCGACGTGAATTTGGTTCTTTCCTGGGAAAAGAGCCATTTCATGGTGCCTGAGGGAATTGTCCTGGGACACTCAATTTCGGAGAAAGGTATCCAAGTGGATCGAGCTAAGGTTAATCTGATTTCTCGCCTTCCTATGCCTAGCTCGATCAGGGACATCCGATCCTTTTTAGGGCATGTCGGTTTTTATCGACGATTTATCCCTGATTTTTCAAAAATCGCACGCCCCCTGACCACTCTTCTCTCCAAGGATGTTCCCTTCGAAATCTCCAAGGAATGCACTCAAGCATTTGAAATCCTGCGTGACCGAGTCACCCAAGCCCCGATCCTACAGTCCCCTGATTGGTCTCAACCCTTTGAGATCATGTGTTATGCATCCGACTTCGCTGTAGGAGCGGTTTTGGGGCAGAAAAATGACAAGAAACCTGTGGTCATTTACTACGCCAGCAAAACACTCGATGAGGCTCAGCGTAACTATACAGTTACTGAGAAAGAGCTGCTAGCTGTAGTATTTGCCCTAGAGAAATTCAGATCATACCTTCTGGGTTCCCATGTCATCATATACTCGGATCACACGGCTGTGAGGCATCTCCTTGCAAAGAAGGACGCGAAACCTCGATTGATCCGATGGATCTTGCTGTTGCAAGAATTTGACCTCGAGATTCGCGATAAAGCGGGAAAACAAAACGTGGTAGCTGATCACTTGTCTCGTCTTCCTTCTGAAATGATAGACCCTTCCGGACCCATCACTGAGCATTTTCCCGATGAGCACCTGCTGACTATTGGTACTAGCCTTCCATGGTTTGCTAATATTGTAAATTACTTGGCATCTCATCAGACCCCGTCCGATTGGCCGAAGGCCAAGAAAGACAAATTACGCTCCGATGCCAAGTATTACATTTGGGAAGACCCGTACCTCTTCCGCATAGGTGCCGATCAGATCATCCGGAGATGTATCCCGGAAGGGGAAGTCAACAATATCCTCTCTTTCTGCCATGACCAGGCATGCGGTGGCCATTTTGCCGGGCATAAAACCGCATCAAAAGTCCTCCAGTGCGGCTTTTACTGGCCCACACTGTTCAAAGACGCATACAGTCATTGCAAGGCATGCAGTCGTTGCCAGACTTTGGGCAACATGAGCCATCGCGACATGATGCCTATGCAACCGATTCTAGTATGCGAAATCTTTGATGTTTGGGGGATTGATTTTATGGGCCCCTTTCCTGTTTCGGATGGTTTCGAATACATTCTGTTGGCTGTGGACTACGTGTCCAAATGGATCGAAGCCATACCGACCCGAACCTGTGATCACAAAATCGTTCTCAAATTCATTCATCAACACATTTTCTCAAGGTTCGGGATTCCTCGTGCAATAATCTCTGATGGGGGGACCCATTTCACAAATGCTCAGTTTAGGTCACTGATGACCAAATACGGGGTGTCTCACCGAATCTCTACTCCTTACCACCCCCAAACTAATGGTCTAGCTGAGCTGTCGAATCGGGAGATCAAGAAAATCCTACAGGTCACTGTTCGACCTGATAGGAAGGACTGGTCGTCCCGACTTCCGGAAGCATTGTGGGCCTATAGGACCGCCCACAAGACCCAATTGGGCATGTCCCCCTTTAGATTGGTGTACGGAAAGGCATGCCACCTTCCCGTCGAACTGGAGCATAAAGCCTATTGGGCAGTACGGAACTGTAATCTAGATCTTTCCAAGGCTGGGACCCACAGAAAACTCCAAATCAGCGAGATCGATGAATTACGCACAGACGCGTACGAGAACTCGCAAATCTACAAGGAGCGGGTTAAAGCCTTCCACGACAAACACATCTCGAGAAAGATCTTTCATCCTGGTCAAAAGGTCCTACTCTTTGATGCCCGACTCAAACTCTTCCCAGGAAAACTGAGATCTAAGTGGGTCGGACCATATTTGGTCCGACAGGTTTTTGGAAATGGAGCAATCGAAATCAGTCCACTCAGCCACGATTCTGAACCTTTCATCGTGAATGGTCAAAGACTCAAGCCGTTCATTGATGTAACTTCTACTGATTTGGCTGAGGCATCTCATATCCTCCTTTCCCCTTGAGCTTATTGCGCCCAGCCGATGGCGTAAAACTCAGCGCTTAACGGGAGGCAGCCCGTCATTCTCTTTGAAAACCTGAAACTTGTTCTGACACCTTTCAGCACTCGAAGTTCACCCTGAACTGAGACCCCCTAGGTTACAATGAGGACATTGCAAATCTTAGGCATGGGGGGGTAGGAAAGTGCAAAAACTTGTAAGAAAAGGTTTCAAACAAAAAAATTCACATATGCCAAAAATACCATAAAAATTAAAAAAAAAATTTTCGAAAAAGAATAAGAGGAAAAGAGGAGAAGAAAATTTTGTGAAGGAGAGAAGAAACAAAATGAAAAAGGAGCACAAAATTATAAGAAAAGTTGATAGTCATTAGTAAGGAACTAAGGAATTAACCTAAGTTCTAGACCTCATTCAAGAAAATAACTGAAAAGTGCAAATGAGATTAGTAAGAATGCAAACCTTAGGCATTCTTGAATAGACTCTTAGTACCCATTAAGATCTGGACACTCCTCAAGAGGTTGAGGAAAATGAAAAGCTGAAGTATTAGGTCTAAGGCTTAGGGAGTATTCGGCCTCGTTAACTAATTTTTGGTTTACGGGACTCAGTAACCTAAGCACCCTAATCTCACACACAGCCTGGTTCAGTAAGCATAAAAATCAGAATCACGCAGAAGCGTCGCAAAAATCTGAAAAGAACACCTAGAATAGGAATGGCCGATCAACACAAGTTGATTTGGACGAGTTCCCAGCGCGGAGAGGCGGGAAATCCCCTCGAAGATGCGTAACAAAATATCATCTCCTCGGTGCTTGTCTCTTAGGATATTTACATATCCTACGGGGGGCATGTAAGCACTCTGCTGGTTCAGATTCCATGGATGGCATTATCTCGAAGTGTCAATTGCCAGGGTCTGGATTCGGCCACGGAACACCATGGATGGGATTATCTCGAAATCTCAATAGCCAGGGTTCCGGGGGTTGCCATGGGCGGTGCTATCTCGAAGCATCGATCGCCAGGAACCCTTGAGGATTGATGATGGGAGCAAGGAATCTGATACAGACCGTGTTGAAAAGCTAATCCTAGGCTAGAACTAAAAAGAAAAAGAGAGAGAAAACTCTCCAAACAGAAAAAACTTTCTATCTCTCTCTTACAAAACGCACTGCGAACTGGGCCAGGGCTAAAATCATTTCAAGCACGGGTGCTTTAACCACGAAGTCCAATAAACCTTAGGTTAGTTCTTGCGGGCCTTAAAAACCTTTGCTAAAAGACTGAGGCTAAGGCTAGACAGATTTGGATCTTGATTGGTACTATAGTATCTTTTAGGCCTATGGTCAGCATTCTAACCTAATCTATGCTCAAATAAAAAGGCACTTATCTAAAACCATTGAAAACTTCATGGTCTAGAACAAGGGTTGAAACCTTAAGTTTTTTTTTGCTAAGGGACTAGCAAAAGCTAGGCATGGGGGTATGATGAGAACCTCATCATGAGCCATAACTAGCTCATTTTGACCCAATACAAAGGATAAAAGCTCCTACATATCTCAAGGAAAAGCTTAACTCAGAGAATTCTGAGTTTGAGAAGAAAACAAGTCATAAGGGGTAAAAGTGCAATTTTACCAGTATAATCTGCATACAGGGTAATTCAGGGCCCAAACATAGGTCAAAACAGCTTAATAAGAATAAAAGTGGGATGAGATGATCTAGCAAGGGCTACAGCACTTCCAAGGAACCAAATGATAATCTGTAACCCTAAAACAACCCACTTCAATTCACAAGGTTCGAGGCAAAATAAAAATAGAATAAACCCTCTAAAATTCATAGAAAAATAATCTCTGGGGTTTAGAACCATCAATTTGGCCTTTAGAACCCATTTTGACCTACATTGAGAACCATGCCCAATTAATAACTTAATTTGGGTTTTTGCGCAAATTGACCGGTCAAACAAGGTTTAATATGAAAATAAAATTCACCATCAGATTCCTTAGGTCCTAATTAGTCATGTATAAAAACTTGAGCCTAAGAAGAAACCTCCTTGACCGACTTCACACTTTGGTCCTCATATATTTACTCTTTGGCCCTCAACTTTTGAACCCTCGCATTTTGGCCCCTAACTCTCCTTCGTTCTTTGCAAACAGGTCCCTCCTGCAAAACCCTGCCAGCACCATGCTCCGGCGACCTTGCGCGGAGCATGGCGCCGCGCAGGGTGAGGTGGAGGACCTGGCAAGTGTACCGGGGGTGCCCTGCGTCGTCAGCCGTCGCAGGAGCACCCCCATGGTCATTGTAGCCCCCCATACCGGCCGTGCGAACGCACGGACGGTATGGGTTCGTATTCCGACCATTCTCCGGCGAGGGAGACACGTCGTCTCCCTCCGCCTTCCTCCCTGCTTCAACCCTATAAATACCCCCCGCCGCTCCACCGACGAAGGCAGCCTGGATCTGACGGAGAAAACCCCCAGCTTTCTTCTCTTCTTTCTCCGGCAGACGCTCACCAGCTCCGGCGACTTCCTCCCCCTCCACCTCTTCGCTCTGCCGCAATACCAGCAGCAGAGACCTCCTCCCCTGCTCTTCCCACGCCACGCCGCACCCAGCTGGCGCCTCTCCAGCCCTCTGCTCGCCGCCGCCCCTCTCTCTGAGCATCATCTTCTCCGGCGACAGTCGATACGACTGTCGCCCTGTTCCTCCCCCTTCGTCCCTGCAGTTAAGTTAGACTTACTCCCCTTCTCCTCCTCTTTCTTTCCCCGCTTTCGCTTTAGTCAATTAAGCCCTCTACCGACCCTGTTCACCCTCACCCTCTCCGCCTCCGACCACCCTCCGGCGAGCCGCTCCCATCACCTCAGCGACCCACACGGCTCGCCGACCACCGCAGAACCTCCGCCTCCTCACCCTGATCCTCTTCCGCCCCTCCACTTCCCACCAAACACCCTCTGCAGACCCACCGAACACACCCACTCCCTCGCTCACAGTTTGACCTAGGACGACCTGACAGCTCCATCTCGCCCCCTGCAAACCCCCTGACCACCTTCGCCGTGCCACGGCGAAGGTCCCCCGCCTGTCTGATTTGGCCGAGAGGCCGTTCTATTGATTTCAGGTTCCAGGCCTTGACCGCCATTGGCGAGGAAGCTCGAAGCCTGCTCGAGGTTGCTCCAAGCCGAGATATCCCAGGTTGAAAAGCCACGGCCAGCGCGAAAGAGTCTCGCGCACACACCCTGGCCCTCAATTGGAGCTGTGCGCCTCAACAGCTGATGCAATTGGAAGCACCATCCCTGCTGCAGGCGTGAGAGAATTGGGGTGGGACATTTAGTCCCACCTCGGAACCTCTCGAAGGCGCGCGGACGCATAAAGGCAAAAACTGCCTTATGCTGTTTGCCTCAGTTACCACGGGGTGAGGTCCCTCTCACCCGACCCGACCCGACTCGGCCTCGTCCGTGACCACGCTCCGCGGACCTGGCCCGACCCGATTAGACTGACCTGCACTCCTCGCCCACCACGCACGCCGGTGGGCCTGGACCCGGGCCTGACCCGAACCCGATTACCCGGTAGCGCTCTGGGAGAGCTTCCGATGAGTGATTTCAGAGAGAGAGATACGCGGGGGAGGGGGGTAGAGTAGGTTTTTGCCTTGACGAATAAACTCTGAAGTGTGCAGGCCAAAGAAGAAGAAGCAGACCCGCTGAAGAAGAAGGAGCTGCTGCACTGTAGCGAAGGCATTGTTAAGTCGTCTCAGCACCGGGGCAGACGACGAAAGGTCAGCAGCCAAAGAAGAAGAAGACCCGCTGAAGAAGAAGGAAGAGCAACGGCCATCGCGAAAGAAGAAAAAGAGAGGTCAAGGCAGGTGAAGACAAAGAAGAAGAAGGAATGAAGAGAAGCAAGAAGCAAGAAAAGAAGAAGACGATCTGACGAAAAAGAAGGAAAGGAAACAAGGAAGAACAGAAGAAGAAGAGCACGAGGGGAAGATCTGAAGAAAGTAGAAGAAAAAGAAAAAGAAGAAGAAGAAGAAGAAGAAGAACAGGAAGAACCAAAGACAAAGAGGAAGAAAGAAGAAAAGAAGAAGAAGCCAAATTTTCATCTCTCTCTCTCTCTTTATTTTTGTAATAGAACTTGTATATCTCTAGAATACAACTTGCTCCCTGAGTTCGACCTCGGGAACTCTTTTATTTTTCCGAGTAAAAAATTTTTATATGAAAACGTTGGTAACAACCGGCTTTACTACAACGATATAACACAACCCGGTCAAACCCAACGCTTATCAGATACCAATGGGCGGCCTTGTCCATAAGAGAAAAGGAGAACATCTTCATGAGAAGAATATCCCGATTTTGCGCATCTGATCCAAAAGTGTGGGCCAGATGCTTTAGCTGTTTGATGTGCTGGAAGGGATCTTCAGAATTAAGCCCATGGAATTTAGGTATAGCATGAATCATGTTGGGCTTTAGTTCGGAATCAGGTCCTCCAGTCGGGATTCTGACTCGAGGCTCAATGGCCACCGCAGCAGGATTGTAGTGGTCCCGCATCATGGGACGCTGTGGTGGGTGCACGAAATTTTGGAAGAGGTCATTGAGTCGCTGGAGTTGGTGCTCCAGATTATTTTCTTCCTCAACTGGCTGAGCCATGATAGGGGAAGAAGAAGAACTTGGTTCTGAATCGGAAGAGAGAATAATGTGAGGGTGTTGCTGCACAAACACGGGCGTCGAGGCTTGGCCTTGACGAGAGCGAATTTCTAATGGAGGTCTTAAGGGTGGTCTTAGAGACCTCCTTCCGTACATGCACTGTTTGGAAGAGGTAAGTTTAGAAGGTGCTGGACCCAATCAAGACACCCAAAAATGTGTTGGGTGACTATAGAGGTGCGGGGCAGATGGACCCCTTGATCAGAAAGATCGTCCACCTGAGAATTACCTGGGCAGCCAGAGAGGGAGGGTCCCGCGAAGACCCCTACACGGTAGAGCGTCCCCACGGGTTACAGGGTTTCCCCCACCCGACCTCTCTTGTCACTGCGGTTCCAGGTAGACCAGAATGGGGATCTTGACCTCTTAAGTCTACCAATTTTAAGATCAGGGTGCTTAAGGTTTTCACTTGAACTTTAGTCTTTTAAGTGCAAAGAGTGACCTAATTTAAGGTTGGTTGACCCAAGGGGTCAACTTTACCTATTGTTTTCTTTAAGAGCTTTTAGGTCCTGTCTTTTAGGGTTCAAGTGTTTAGAGAGAGCCAATTGTTTAGGATTTTTCTTGTTAATTATTTTCAATCAATGGCTTTGGCACACCTCTTTTAGATTTCCTCAATTCTTGATTAAGGGGTGTGTCTCTACTGAAATCCTAATGTTTGACCTTATGTTGGCTCTACTTGGTCCATTTAATTCTTTGTTGGGCAATTAGGGCTCAAGTAAGAATGTGTTAGCCCTTAAATACCCTTAATAGTGTGCAGGAGTGATGAGTTGAAAACATGCAACTCTTTATGGTTACTAAGTATGGAAGACAGGTTAGCCCTATATTGCTTGTTCTTTTCTTTTCTTCCTCTTTAGAGTTTAGGGGTTAATAGTGAGAGGAAAATTTTACCTGTCTTCGGAGTGGTTGTCGTGTGGTTGCTTGTCTTCTTGAGTTCCTGTAGCTGCACAAAAGAGAGGAGATTATCAGAAATTAAAAGAAACAGGAATGTTTACCTCTAGAATAGCCGTTGCTCCCCGGCAACGGCGCCAAAATGATGCTGTCGGTTTTGATTGATGACCGGGTTTTGGTTTTGTTATAACGTTGTAGTAAAGCCGGTTATTACCAACATTTCAAATATAAATTTTTTACTCGGAAAATAAAAGAGTTCCCGAGGTCGAACTCAGGGAGCAAGTCGTATTCTAGAGATATACATGTTTCTTTTACAAAATAAAGAAAGAGAGAGGGAAAGAATTTGTTGTTCTTTTCGTTTTCTCCTCGTGATGTTCTTCTTTCTTTCTTTTCTTCAGATCTCCTTCTTCTTCTTTGTTCTGCAGAGGTGATGTTCCTCCTTCTTTCTTCAGATCTCCATCTTCTTCGTCCTTGGTTTCTGTCTTGGTCTCTCTTCTTCTTTTTCTGCAATTGTGGTGACCCTTTTCTCTTTTCCCTTTTCTTCTTTTCTTCCTTATGGCTGCAGAGCTTCTACCTTCAGCTACTAAGTCTTCCTTTCTTCTTCTTCTGCTTTGGCCGTTGCTCTTCTTTTCTTTCTTTCTTCAGCCTGCCTTCTTTCCTGCTCTGGCTGCTGACCTTCCGTCGTCTGACCCGGTGCTTCGACGACTTAACTATGCATTTGCTACAGTGCAGCTCCTTCTTCTTCCGCGGGTCTTCTTCTTCGCCTGCGCCTGCACACTTCAGAGTTTTTCGTCAGAGGCAAAACCTACTCTACCCTCCCCCCCCCGCGTCTCTCTTTCTCTCTGAAACCACTCTTGGGAAAGCTCTCCCAGAGCTACCGGGTAACCGGGTTCGGATCAGGCCCGGGTCCAGGCCCACCGGCGTGCGTGGTGGGCGAGGAGTGCAGGTCAGTCGAGTCGGGTCGGGTCGGTTCGGGTCAGGTCCACGGGGCGTGAGCGCGGACGAGACCGGGTAACCGGGCGGGTGAAGGGGACCTCACCCCGTGTACTGAGGCAGTAAGGCTACTGCACTTTTGCATCTTATGTCGCTGCGGCTCTTCAGGCGTTTCCGAGGTGGGACTAAACGGCCCACCTCAATTGCGCGCTCGCAGCGGGGAATTCAGCAGGAGATGGCGGCGTCACGCAGAGCTTTCTTCCTCAGCTGCGAACCTGGTGTTTTGCCAAAACTCCTCGCAAGGCCTGGGAGTGAATCTGGGCTTGGCGCTGAGCGTGGCGCGCCTGTAGCTGCAGGCGGAAGCAGGTCCTCCTGCACGTCAATGGCGGCGGAGGTCGGGTGGCCTGTTCACAAGAAAACGGCCTCTCGGCCTAATCAGAGAGTGCCAGGAGCTTCGCCAGGGTGCGGCGAAGCTCGTGTGGGTGGTGGCGAGGCGCGGGGCGGCGTGCGAGGGCCGCCCTAGGTCGGACTGTGGGTCGGAGGATGGGTCTGTTCGGTGGAGTTGCAGAGGGTGATGTGGGGGAAGTGGTAGGGCGGAGATTGATCAGGGTGAGGAGGCGGAGGTCCTGCGGTGGTTGGCGAGCCGTGTGGGTCGCTGAGGTGATGGGAGCGGCTCGCCGGAGGGTGGTCGGAGACGAAGGGGGTGAAGGTGGTCAGGGTCGGTCGAGGGCTTAAGTGAATAAATTGAAAGCGGGGAAAGAAAGAGGAGAAGAAGGGGAGTAGCTCTAGCTTACTTGCAGGGACGAAAGGGGAGGAACAGGGCGACAGTCGTATCGACTGTCGCCGGAGAAGACGATGCTCAGGGAAAGGGGCGGCGGCGAGCAGAAAGCCGGAGAGGCGCCAGCTGGGTGCGGCGTGGCACGGGAAGAGCGGGGGAGGAAGTCTCTGCTGCTGGTATTGCGGCAGAGCGAAGAGGTGGAGGGGGAGGAAACCGCCGGAGCTGGTGAGCGTCTGCCGGAGGAAGAAGAGAAGAAAGTTGGGGATTTTCTCCGTCAGATCCAGGCTGCCCTAGTCGGTGGAGCAGCGGGGGGTATTTATAGGGATGAAACAGGGAGGAAGGCGGAGGGAGACGACGTGTCTCCCTCGCCGGAGAATGGTCGGAAACATGAACCCATACCGTCCGTGCGTTCGCACGGCCGGTATGGTGGGCTACAACGACCAGGGGGGTGTCCCTGCGACGGCTGACGACGCAGGGCACCCCCGGTTTACTTGCCAGGTCTCCCACCTCACCCTGCGCGGCGCCATGCTCCGCGCAAGGTCGCCGGAGCATGGTGCTGGCAGGTTTTTGCAGGAGGGACCTGATTGCAAAGAACGAAGGAGAGTTAGGGGCCAAAATGCGAGGGTTCAAAAGTTGAGGGCCAAAGAGTAAATATATGAGGACCAAAGTGTAAAGTCGGTCAAGGAGGTTTCTTCTTAGGCTCAAGTTTTTATACATGACTAATTAGGACCCAAGGAATCTGATGGTGAATTTAATTTTCATATTAAACCTTATTTGACCGTCAATTTGCTCAAAAACCCAAATTAAGTTATTAATTGGGCATGGTTCTCAGTGTAGGTCAAAATGGGTTCTAAAGGCCAAATTGAAGGTTCTAAACCCTAGAGATTATTTTTCTATGAATTTTAGAGGGTTTATTCTATTTTTACTTTGCCTCGAACCTTGTGAATTGAAGTGGGTTGTTTTAGGGTTACAGACTTATCATTTAGTTTCTTGGAATTGCTGTAGCCCTTGCTAGATCATTTCATCCCACTTTTATTCTTATTAAGCTGCTTTGACCTATGTTTGGGCCCTGAATTACCCTGTATGCAGATTATACTGGTGAAATTGCATTTTTACCCCTTATGACTTGTTTTCTCCTTAAACTCAGAATTCTCTGAGTTAAGCCTTTCCTTGAGTTATGTAGGAGCTTTTATCCTTTGTATTGAGTCAAAATGAGCTAGTTATGGCTCATGATGAGGTTCTCATCATACCCCCATGCCTAGCTTTTGCTAGTCCCTTAGCAAAAACTTAAGGTTTCAACCCTTGTTCTAGACCATGAAGTTTTTAATAGTTTTAGATAAGTGCCTTTTTTATTTGAGCATAGATTAGGTTAGAATGCTGACCATAGGCCTAAAAGGTACTCTAGTACCAATCAAGATCCAAATCTGTCTAGCCTTAGCCTCAGTCTTTTAGCAAAGGTTTTTAAGGCCCACAAGAACTAACCTAAGGTTTATTGGACTTCGTGGTTAAAGCACCCGTGCTTGAAATGATTTTAGCCCTGGCTCAGTTCGCAGTGCGTTTTGTAAGAGAGAGATAGAAAGTTTTTCTGTTTGGAGAGTTTTCTCTCTCTTTTTCTTTTTAGTTCTAGCCTAGGATTGGCTTTTCAACACGGTCTGTATCAGATTCCTTGCTCCCATCATCAATCCCCAAGGGTTCCTGGCGATCGATGCTTCGAGATAGCACCGCCCATGGCAACCCCCGGAACCCTGGCTATTGAGATTTCGAGATAATCCCATCCATGGTATTCCGTGGCTGAATCCAGACCCTGGCAATTGACACTTCGAGATAATGCCATCCATGGAATCTGAACCAGCAGAGTGCTTACATGCCCCCAGTAGGATATGTAAATATCCTAAGAGACAAGCACCGAGGAGATGATATTTTGTTACGCATCTTCGAGGGGATTTCCCGCCTCTCTGCGCTGGGAACTCGTCCAAATCAACTTGTGTTGATCGGCCGCTCCTATTCTAGGTGTTCTTTTCAGATTTTTGCGACGCTTCTGCGTGATTCTGATTTTTACGCTTACTGAACCAGGCTGTGTGTGAGATTAGGGTGCTTAGGTTACTGAGTCCCGTAAACCAAAAATTAGTTAATGAGACCGAATACTCCCTAAGCCTTAGACCTAATACTTCAGCTTTTCATTTTCCTCAACCTCTTGAGGAGTGTCCAGATCTTAATGGGTACTAAGAGTCTATTCAAGAATGCCTAAGGTTTGCATTCTTTACTAATCTTATTGTGCACTTTTCTTGAATGAGGTCTAGAACTTAGGTTAATTCCTTAGTTCCTTACTAATGACTATCACTTTTTCTCATATTTTTGTGCTCCTTTTTCCTTTTGTTTCTTTTCTCCTTCGCAAAATTTCCTTCTCTTTTCCTCTTATTCTTTTTCGAATTTTTTTTTTTTTTTTTGCATATGTGAATTTTTTGTTTGAAACCTTTTCTTACAAGTTTTGCACTTTCATACCCCCCCATGCCTAAGATTTGCAATGCCCTCATTGTAACCTAGGGGGTCTTAGTTCATTCCTTAAGACAGAAATTTGGATGAGTGAATGGGTCGGGTTGAATTTTTGCGGACGATTTCAAATCCCAGATGCAAACATCTGAGTTGGGGTCGGCTGTCTACAAGGGTGAACTTCGAGTGCTGAAAGGTGTCAGAACAAGTTTCAGGTTTACAAAGAGAATGACGGGCTGCCTCCCGTTAAGCGCTGAGTTTTACGCCATCGGCTGGGCGCAATAAGCTCAAGGGGAACGGAGGGTATAAGATGCCTCAGCCAAATTAGTAGAAGTTACATCAATGAACGGCTTGAGTCTCTGACCGTTCACGATGAAAGGTTCAGAATCGTGGCTGAGTGGACTGATTTCGATTGCTCCATTTCCAAAAACCTGTCGGACCAAATATGGTCCGACCCACTTAGATCTCAGTTTTCCTGGGAAGAGTTTGAGTCGGGCATCAAAGAGTAGGACCTTTTGACCAGGATGAAAGATCTTTCTCGAGATGTGTTTGTCGTGGAAGGCTTTAACCCGCTCCTTGTAGATTTGCGAGTTCTCGTACGCGTCTATGCGTAATTCATCGATCTCGCTGATTTGGAGTTTTCTGTGGGTCCCAGCCTTGGAAAGATCCAGATTACAGTTCCGTACTGCCCAATAGGCTTTATGCTCCAGTTCGACGGGAAGGTGGCATGCCTTTCCGTACACCAATCTAAAGGGAGACATGCCCAATTGGGTCTTGTGGGCGGTCCTATAGGCCCACAATGCTTCCGGAAGTCGGGACGACCAATCCTTCCTGTCAGGTCGAACAGTGACTTGCAGGATTTTCTTGATCTCCCGATTAGACAGCTCAGCTAGACCATTAGTTTGGGGGTGGTAAGGAGTAGAGATTCGGTGAGACACCCCGTATTTGGTCATCAGTGACCTAAACTGAGCATTTGTGAAATGGGTCCCCCCATCAGAGATTATTGCACGAGGAATCCCGAACCTTGAGAAAATGTGTTGATGAATGAATTTGAGAACGATTTTGTGATCACAGGTTCGGGTCGGTATGGCTTCGATCCATTTGGACACGTAGTCCACAGCCAACAGAATGTATTCGAAACCATCCGAAACAGGAAAGGGGCCCATAAAATCAATCCCCCAAACATCAAAGATTTCGCATACTAGAATCGGTTGCATAGGCATCATGTCGCGATGGCTCATGTTGCCCAAAGTCTGGCAACGACTGCATGCCTTGTAATGACTGTATGCGTCTTTGAACAGTGTGGGCCAGTAAAAGCCGCACTGGAGGACTTTTGATGCGGTTTTATGCCCGGCAAAATGGCCACCGCATGCCTGGTCATGGCAGAAAGAGAGGATATTGTTGACTTCCCCTTCCGGGACACATCTCCGGATGATCTGATCGGCACCTATGCGGAAGAGGTACGGGTCTTCCCAAATGTAATACTTGGCATCGGAGCGTAATTTGTCTTTCTTGGCCTTCGGCCAATCGGACGGGGTCTGATGAGATGCCAAGTAATTTACAATATTAGCAAACCATGGAAGGCTAGTACCAATAGTCAGCAGGTGCTCATCGGGAAAATGCTCAGTGATGGGTCCGGAAGGGTCAATTATTTCAGAAGGAAGACGGGACAAGTGATCAGCTACCACGTTTTGTTTTCCCGCTTTATCGCGAATCTCGAGGTCAAATTCTTGCAACAGCAAGATCCATCGGATCAATCGAGGTTTCGCGTCCTTCTTTGCAAGGAGATGCCTCACAGCCGTGTGATCCGAGTATATGATGACATGGGAACCCAGAAGGTATGATCTGAACTTTTATAGGGCAAATACTACAGCTAGCAGCTCTTTCTCAGTAACCGTATAGTTACGCTGAGCCTCATCGAGTGTTTTGCTGGCGTAGTAAATGACCACAGGTTTCTTGTCATTTTTCTGCCCCAAAACCGCTCCTACAGCGAAGTCGGATGCATCACACATGATCTCAAAGGGTTGAGACCAATCAGGGGACTGTAGGATCGGGGCTTGGGTGACTCGGTCACGCAGGATTTCAAATGCTTGAGTGCATTCCTTGGAGATTTCGAAGGGAACATCCTTGGAGAGAAGAGTGGTCAGGGGGCGTGCGATTTTTGAAAAATCAGGGATAAATCGTCGATAAAAACCGACATGCCCTAAAAAGGATCGGATGTCCCTGATCGAGCTAGGCATAGGAAGGTGAGAAATCAGATTAACCTTAGCTCGATCCACTTGGATACCTTTCTCCGAAATTGAGTGTCCCAGGACAATTCCCTCAGGCACCATGAAATGGCTCTTTTCCCAGGAAAGAACCAAATTCACGTCGATGCACCGCCTGAGTATCTGGACCAAGTGTTGGAGGCAATCGTCGAATGATGCTCCGAAAACTGAAAAGTCATCCATGAAGACTTCCAGATAATCACCTACCATATCTGAGAATATGGCAAGCATGCATCGCTGAAAAGTAGCGGGTGCATTGCAAAGACCGAAAGGCATCCTTCGGAAAGCGTATGTTCCGAAGGGGCAGGTGAACGTGGTCTTTTCTTGGTCCTCAGGATGGATTGCCACCTGGTTATAACCGGAGTACCCGTCAAGAAAGCAGAAGAACCTATTTCCCGCTAGTTTTTCGAGAATTTGATCAATGAAGGGTAGTGGGAAATGATCCTTCTTCGTGGAGGAATTGAGTCGACGGTAATCTATACAGACTCTCCACGAGTTGGCTAATCGGGTAGGAATGATTTCTCCGGTCTCAGTCGTTATAGTGGTGAGTCCTGCCTTCTTGGGCACGACCTGAATTGGGCTCACCCAACGACTATCGGAGATCGGGTAGATGATCCCGGCATCTAACCACTTGATGATCTCCTTTTTCACGACCTCCTGCAGATTGGGGTTTAAGCGTCTCTGCATTTCACGAGAAGGTCGTGTGCCCTCTTCTGAATAGATATGATGAGTACAATAAGAGGGACTTATTCCAGTCAAATCATCGAGAGTCCATCCGATGGCTCTTCGATGTTGCTGGAGGACAACAATCAGACTGGCTTCCTGTTCAGGACTGAGGTTGGAATTGATGATCACAGGAAGGGTCTGATTAGAACCCAAAAAGATGTATTTTAAGTGAGCAGGAAGGGGTTTCAGTTCGAGGATGGGGTTTTCAGCAGCAGCGGGTGGTTCAGTATAGATGTGAGGTTCAAGGGTGGGAGTTACTGGATTGTTCACATCTGGGTTTGACTCCTCTGTTTGCGGGTCAAGATCCTTCTGTGGTTGATGAGGCATACTCAAGTCATTCTGGAGGTGTGATTCATCAACCAGAGTCTTGATGTCACAAATTTGCTCGATGACGCCGCAATTAATTCCTTGTTGGGCCTTAAATATATCAATTTTCAGTGTTTGATCTCCAAACTTAAGCTCTATTTGGCCCTCCTCACAGCTGATGTTGGCTCTAGCAGTAGCCAAGAAAGGTCTCCCTAGAATGATTGGTGTATCCCTAGGGTTCTCAGGTGCATCCATGTCTAAGACTATAAAGTCCACTGGAAAATAGAAATCCCGCACTCTCACGATAACATCCTCGAGAATCCCTTTTGGTGACTTTATAGATCGATCTGCTAATTGTAATGTCACCTCGGTTGGTTTCAGTTCAGATTCTTCTAGATGGTCAAGTAAGGATGTGGGTATCAGATTTATAGATGCACACAAGTCTAACAATGCTCTATCAAATTGGGTACCACCTATCTTACAGGAGATAAGGGGAGTTCCCGGATCTTTTGCCTTGGGTGGGAGTCTACTAAGGATTACAGAGCTGGCTTGCTCTGACAGAACAATTGGGCTCCCTCCCTTGGTTCGCGGCTTACGCTGGGGTGTACATAAATTCTTTAGAAATCGTGCGTAAGCTGGTACGTGGCGGATTGCATCCATCAAGGGGATGTTTATGTGGACCTGCTCAAAGAGCTTGACCAGGTCCTCCTTAGGGGCCACGGGTTTGGTGGTCTTCTTTCCCTTGGTCAGGGCCTCGGGAAACGGGATCTTGGTTGGTTCCTCTAGGATAGGTCCAGGTTGTGGATCTGGAACAGCGGTACCTTGGATAACTATCCTAGGGTCATGGTTATCAGGCTGGGAGTGGTTTGGATAATGCGGGTCTTGAGTTGTCTTACCACTACGTGTTGTTACAGAATTTAATCCGGCCTGATTTTGGTTTGGGTTTGGTAGGAGGGGTGGCTACTGCTGAAATCCCGCACGAGAAGTTGAGGCATCCATCTCGTCTGGAGATGGAGCAGTGGGGGCCTGATAAATCCATTGAGCGTGGCCTAAATTTGGATTCATAACGCGCTTCTGGGTTGGCACGTTATTTGGGTTAGGAAGGGGTTGGGAAGGGAGTGTGCCTGGCTGGCGAGAATTTGCCAACTGGGCCAGTTGAGTTTTAACTTCAGTAAGCTCGTCCTTGTGCTGTTTTTGAATGGCCGCATTCGATTTTTGAATGTCAGCCAGAGTCTGAAGGATTAAGGACATTTGATCTTGATTTGGCCCTGATGGATAAGTAGGGTTGGGCCGAGGCTGAGGCGGCTGGTAGTGATGAGAGGGCTGTGGGCGGGACTGAAAAGGTGGTCTTTGGGTTTGGGAATTTCCCGCCCACTGAAAATTGGGATGGTTTCGCCATCCAGGGTTGTAAGTGTTGGAGAATGGGTCGTTCTGGATGGCGTTGAGGTCCTCGCAGGTCTGAGGAACCTCCTGAGAATCAGGGAAAGGAGGAATGGAGTTCCCCCGGCTGGTGAAGAAAGGATCGGATGATCTTCCAGTCCAAGAATCAGATGGGGATGGATATGGATCCATCCCAAGGGAGGATCGGTGGAGGATGTTTTGCACAGTCTCCTGTGTGGAAGGAGGTTGTGCAAAGGAGTTACGCGCAGAGGTGGCTCGCTGCAAGTGCTGAGTCAGCTCATCCACCTTCTTTTCAATGATTGAGACCTTGTCTAATCGACTGGCCATTAATTCCAGGTCGACTGATGCGGACAGGCCCTGCGTCTCATGTGCTCCCTTAAGATTCGTCGCTGCGCGGGTATTCGTCCTATCGAAGAATCCCATGGAGTCATTGTTGATGGAGTTCTCGCACATGTTTTCGAGAATCTCCCATACGGTGTCTTCATGTTGACCCATGATGTTTCCTCCACAAGTTGCATTGACGAAAAGGCGGATGTCCTCACGGAGTCCCTGGTAAAAAGATTGGACTTGTTCCCATTTAGGAACTCCGTGATGGGGGCACTTTCTCATGAGATCCTGAAAACGATCCCATGCCTCATGGAGAGGTTCTCCTGTTTGTTGAGTGAAGTGTGTAATCTGATGGCGCAAGGCGTTGGTCCGACCAACGGGAAAAAACTTTTTCAAAAATTCGGATTGAAGTTCTTCCCAAGTGTTGATCGGCCGGGTCTGAGTTTGATACCAATGGGCGGCCTTGTCCATAAGAGAAAAGGAGAACATCTTCATGAGAAGAATATCCCGATTTTGCGCATCTGATCCAAAAGTGTGGGCCAGATGCTTTAGCTGTTTGATGTGCTGGAAGGGATCTTCAGAATTAAGCCCATGGAATTTAGGTATAGCATGAATCATGTTGGGCTTTAGTTCGGAATCAGGTCCTCCAGTCGGGATTCTGACTCGAGGCTCAATGGCCACCGCAGCAGGATTGTAGTGGTCCCGCATCATGGGACGCTGTGGTGGGTGCACGAAATTTTGGAAGAGGTCATTGAGTCGCTGGAGTTGGTGCTCCAGATTATTTTCTTCCTCAACTGGCTGAGCCATGATAGGGGAAGAAGAAGAACTTGGTTCTGAATCGGAAGAGAGAATAATGTGAGGGTGTTGCTGCACAAACACGGGCGTCGAGGCTTGGCCTTGACGAGAGCGAATTTCTAATGGAGGTCTTAAGGGTGGTCTTAGGGACCTCCTTCCGTACATGCACTGTTTGGAAGAGGTAAGTTTAGAATGTGCTGGACCCAATCAAGACACCCAAAAATGTGTTGGGTGACTATAGAGGTGCGGGGCAGATGGACCCCTTGATCAGAAAGATCGTCCACCTGAGAATTACCTGGGCAGCCAGAGAGGGAGGGTCCCGCGAAGACCCCTACACGGTAGAGCGTCCCCACGGGTTACAGGGTTTCCCCCACCCGACCTCTCTTGTCACTGCGGTTCCAGGTAGACCAGAATGGGGATCTTGACCTCTTAAGTCTACCAATTTTAAGATCAGGGTGCTTAAGGTTTTCACTTGAACTTTAGTCTTTTAAGTGCAAAGAGTGACCTAATTTAAGGTTGGTTGACCCAAGGGGTCAACTTTACCTATTGTTTTCTTTAAGAGCTTTTAGGTCCTGTCTTTTAGGGTTCAAGTGTTTAGAGAGAGCCAATTGTTTAGGATTTTTCTTGTTAATTATTTTCAATCAATGGCTTTGGCACACCTCTTTTAGATTTCCTCAATTCTTGATTAAGGGGTGTGTCTCTACTGAAATCCTAATGTTTGACCTTATGTTGGCTCTACTTGGTCCATTTAATTCTTTGTTGGGCAATTAGGGCTCAAGTAAGAATGTGTTAGCCCTTAAATACCCTTAATAGTGTGCAGGAGTGATGAGTTGAAAACATGCAACTCTTTATGGTTACTAAGTATGGAAGACAGGTTAGCCCTATATTGCTTGTTCTTTTCTTTTCTTCCTCTTTAGAGTTTAGGGGTTAATAGTGAGAGGAAAATTTTACCTGTCTTCGGAGTGGTTGTCGTGTGGTTGCTTGTCTTCTTGAGTTCCTGTAGCTGCACAAAAGAGAGGAGATTATCAGAAATTAAAAGAAACAGGAATGTTTACCTCTAGAATAGCCGTTGCTCCCCGGCAACGGCGCCAAAATGATGCTGTCGGTTTTGATTGATGACCGGGTTTTGGTTTTGTTATAACGTTGTAGTAAAGCCGGTTATTACCAACATTTCAAATATAAATTTTTTACTCGGAAAATAAAAGAGTTCCCGAGGTCGAACTCAGGGAGCAAGTCGTATTCTAGAGATATACATGTTTCTTTTACAAAATAAAGAAAGAGAGAGGGAAAGAATTTGTTGTTCTTTTCGTTTTCTCCTCGTGATGTTCTTCTTTCTTTCTTTTCTTCAGATCTCCTTCTTCTTCTTTGTTCTGCAGAGGTGATGTTCCTCCTTCTTTCTTCAGATCTCCATCTTCTTCGTCCTTGGTTTCTGTCTTGGTCTCTCTTCTTCTTTTTCTGCAATTGTGGTGACCCTTTTCTCTTTTCCCTTTTCTTCTTTTCTTCCTTATGGCTGCAGAGCTTCTACCTTCAGCTACTAAGTCTTCCTTTCTTCTTCTTCTGCTTTGGCCGTTGCTCTTCTTTTCTTTCTTTCTTCAGCCTGCCTTCTTTCCTGCTCTGGCTGCTGACCTTCCGTCGTCTGACCCGGTGCTCTGGCTGCTGACCTCACCCCGATGTACTTGTGGCGATAAGCCCAAGTGAGAAATTCAATATATGCACGTGCGGTTACTTATCCACATCTGATGTAGGACTAAACGTCCCTCTTATTTCTCACGTGCACCTGCAATGCGGCTTCCTCGTTCAATTAGCATGTTCCCTATGAGGGCACCTCCAATTGAGGTAGTGGGAGTGGGTGATGCCTTCGATTGAGGACCTGGAGAGGGTCCTGGGACACTTCCGCATTACTTGAGGGTGCAACTTGGGCCTCGCATGGCTAAGAACATGAAGAGCGATGTTGGCGCTAATGGCGCGACGGTGAAGCAACGGCGTGGACCTGAAACCAAGAACAAGGCACTAAGCCACAATTAGAGTGCTCAAAAGATTCGTTGTGGTGAGGCGAACTCAGTGGTGGTGGTTAGCGAGCATGTGGTGGCCGGATGATGTGTGTCGGTGACGGAGGTGAAGCGTGACGGTGGGTTTGTTCGGTGGCGGTCGTGACTGGGTGAGAGGATGAAATAGGTTAGGGGTTTTGTGTGGGAATGAGTGGCGAAGCTTTTGGGAGTGTCGGCGAGGCCGATGGACGGGTGTAGCAAGTGGATGACCTCATCGGAGGGCGGCCAGAGGTGGAGAAGATGATGGTGATTGGCGACATTGGGGATTTGCTTTTGGGTTTTGGATAGAGGGATAAAACCTAAAGAAACTAAACTACCCTAATTTAATTGGATGAAAGGGGGGTTTTCCGTGCTGGAGGTACACCAGACTTGGAGGAGATGAAATCTTCGATGGGGGAGAAACGGCGAGGAAGACGTGGAAGAAGGCCCTCGCTGGTATTGAGAGCGGTGGAGGAACTTGAGGAGGGTAGATCAACCAGCTATGGTCTGTGATGGCTGGCGAAGAATGCAGAACAAGAAGCTCACCGGAGCTCACGGAGCTTTCAGCCGGAGAGAGGAGAAGAAGGTAGAGACACCGGCCAAAATGAGCTAAGGAAGTAAGGCATTTCCTAGGCATGCTTTTATAGGCCACAGGAGGTCCTTCCAAGCTTGGAAACTTCATGGTTTTAGGAGACCCAAACCTTCAAAAGGTTCACATGAGCTTTGGAGTAGGATTTAGAGCCTCGTACATGGCTCAAATGGAAGGCAACTTCCTCAAGAATCCCCCTTTCTATTTTGGGAAAGATTCATCAATCAATCAGGGATAATTCTTCAATCAAAGGTCATCGGTGAAGTAGGCTTAGGAGTTGAAGGAGGTAGGGACCTGTTGGTGAATAAGACAACAAAGCTGGGGGGCTTAGGAGTTGAAGAGAAAAGACTCAGACTGAAAAACTAGGTGAAGATGATCTTTGATTGGGCCCAAATTTTAGTACAAAGCTAATTTAGACCAAAGGAATCTAATGCTGAAGTCAAATTTAGGCTTTGACCAAATTTGATTGGGTAATTTGCGTAGAAACCCAACTTAGGCCATATGTCTGTCTGAGACTATTTTAGGTTAAATTGGGTTCCAGTTGTCAAATCAAACATACCAAACCTTAGATAATATTTTTATATAATTTTTAGAAGTTTTAGGTGAATTTTATCTTGATCGGAACCTCAGTTAATCAAGCGGATCTATTTTTAGGGTTTCAGATGTCATTTGATTCTTGAAACACGTGAAAACCCGTTTCTGTCTGCATGAACCCACTTATTAGGCATGTATGACCATTTGACCTTTAATTAACCCCTGAGAAACCTCGTGATTGCTCTGCATTTAAGATATTCTGTTAAAACTATAGTTTTACCCCTGTTTTTATGTTAATCTCTTAGAATGGATTTGCAATGAATTAGGGCTTTATGATGATTATGTAGGAGCATTTATTAATTGATTATGACTAAATAAAGCTAGATATGGCTGATGATGTTATCGTCAATTTCACCAAATTCCCAATCAGAGAAAGGGATAATGAAGAAGTAATCCCAGGGGTTAGGGTCATCTTAAGGTAATAGTCACTGATGGGGTAATAATCACTACTATATGCTAAATAGCACATGAATTCCGGTTTGGGCTAGGAGTCAAATATGAGTATATTAGATCTAAACATGAAGCTTTCAATGCGTGATGGGTAGAGCTAGGAGTCAGATATGCATATATAAGCTCAATCATGAGTGAATGTGCTATTGAGCTTAGCTGTATTCGGTGCGAAGTGAAATGGAGGGACCGTGCAACGAGCGAATAAGGAGCGAAGTGAAGTGGAACGTAACAAGTAGCTCACCTTTGTCCTTCACATCCAAAGACTCACATCGTAAACTCACAGTATTTGTTAGTTTCCTGGACGAAGCAAAAATACTCTTAGTCCACCTCTACCTTAATCACCTCTGCTCGAGTGTGACCTGGTATTTTAGGTGGAAGGGATGTTTCAAATGCAAGCAATGCTATTAATCAATTACTTTTACCAGGACCAAGAGGATGTACTCTCCAATAAATGAACTACCCTAGGTAGCTGAGAGGCAGTTGATGGTTCAGATCCAATCAATCAAACGAGATGAGGGTAGTTACTACTGAAAACCTCGAGAAAGAGTCTTCGCCAGGCATACCCCTACGGATGGATCATATCAATCATTCTGCTATCCCCTCCCGGATTCACGTACTTTTTCCCCGCTCGGAACTCAACTAGCTGAGAATGAACTTAACCAAGCTGATTCACTCCTTGCCTAGCTTTCTCAGAGGTTAGTTAGAAGCTTATCCAACATGCAAAATATGATCCAAGAAGCCATCTTGATCCACTTTATGGGTATATTCATTCGTCGCATCCAATCCAGTGCAAAGATATGCAAATCCCCTTAAAACAACCCACTGAATAGCTCCCTTCACAGGGAATCGAACATAGTTGTACTTTAGGTCCCCTCATGTAACTCATTCCCAATCACTCCCTAGGTCAACTTCATCATTCAGAAGAGACCTTCCCTCATCATTCGCTATTGACTGGCCAGAGTCTGATGTTGAGTCAAGAAAACTACACGTTCAGAGTTGGATTCGAAAACCCGTCATTGTAGTTCGAGTCCTGAAGAAATCCATTCAACAGATAAAATTTATACCGAAAAATCCTTAAAGAAGTTTCGGGTCGAACATAGGGTGGCAGACATTTGATTAAAAATACACGTTTGTTTTGTTTGTCACAAAACAGAATAGCTAGCCGAAAACTAGCTATCTATCTAACAAATAATAAATAGAAGAGAGAGAGAGAATATTACAAATAAAAGCAAAAGGGATGTAGAATAAACATGGATTTCATTATCAGAAGTTGTTCATTACACTACTTACGACTAAAAAGAGGGAAATCTATACTTGAAAGCAGTAAATCAACTCTAGAAAGCAATAAAAAGATGGAGAGAGAAGTATTCTTCTCGACGATCGCTTAGAGGACGAGTCGGACAGGATGACGCCTGGAAGACGGGGAATGGAGCGGGAAGGACGAAGTGGGAGGAACGGGAATGAAGCAGCACATCATCGTCGTCGTGGGATCTGCTTCCCGAATGCAGAGAGAGGACAACCACGGGATGCTCCACGAAAAGGGGCGAAGGTGGAAAAATAATGATTTCTACTCTAGAGTAGCATTCCAAGTTTGGGACAAGCTCTTAGAGCTTTGGAAGGGGTGAGAGAAGAGAAGAAGGGATGAAAAATTCGTAGGGTAGGGGTCTCCTTTTATAGTTGCAAGGAGTGGGGCATTTTGGTCATTACAATATCAAAAACATTAATATGGGACCTTTAGTGACAGACTTAAATGTCGCTAAAGGTTCGTCGTGGGTGACGTGTGCACATGCCTGCTCCTCTTCCATGCCTAAACGAATGCCCACGTTTGGGCGATATCAACCATCCGATCTCAAGAACGAACGGCTTAAAGTTGTCCATACCCGCGCCACTCTTCATCTTCGCACCACTTGATCGCAAGTCAGATCGAGCGCGAGGTGGAGCGCCTGATCCTGCGTATGCCCAATTGGGCGATCAGGGCCGTACACAGTGATTGCGCGGTCTGGATTTAACGCGCGCACGCATCGGATCGAGAGTCAATCCTGCACCCTGCGTGCATGCAACGCCTTGCGACCACTGCGCTGCACCTTCATTTATGTCGTGCAGAGGTTTTAAGTGGCGTGCACTCATGGCTATTGGATCAAGATCCAACGGCCTAGATCACGCCTTGCTGCGCCTTCAGAAGATGGGGAGAGGTGCTGAGCAGCAACATGGCTGATTCTCAACTGTTGGATGGGCATCCAACGGCGGAGATTCGTCGAGCAGGTGAAGAAGAAAAGCAAAGGCAGGTCCCTAAGGCCGATCGGGTAGCTGAGATGACGCCACGTGGAGCCATCTTGGCCGTCCATCTTTTGTGTGTTGTAGACGATGCCACGGGTGTCGAATTTGATAGATTTTCATGCTGTTAGGCTTCTATCATCGATCCGAACCTATCCATGTGGTCGGACTTGTCATCTGAGGTGCGAATTAATGCCATCTTAGCCCTTGATCTTTAGGCTTCCTTGGTCTATATATAATGCTATGGATGTCCGATCAGGGCAATCTTGAAGTCGTTGAACTCCAATCGTCGCCCTGATCAGATCCATATGGTTGGATCTTCGATCCGAAGCCCTGATTAACAAGTTGCCCTATCTCTAGCCATAAAAGGAGACAATTAACCTAAATTTTATACAGACTAATGTAAATGCAAGATGATGCATGTTATGCACAATTTATAATATATGATGCAATTCTATGCCTAAGAACACGCATAAATAGATAGTTTATGTGATATAAACGTGTTTTCATTACACCCCTATGCTTATCTTTTGCTAGTCTTTAGCAAAACTACATGCTATTTATAAGAGAATTAAGTCGGATTTCTTGGGCAATAGTTATTTTCAACACTTATGGATTTCAACTAGGACCTGAACTATAGAGACACAACAGCACCAAGGTATCAGCCAAAATGCAGACCGCCTCAAGTTCTTGCCTTATTCAAAGAGGGATCTCTTTTTCTCTTTTTCTTCTTTTCTAATTTTTTTGGATTTTGAGTTCATGGTTACAGAGCAGCTTTCTATGGCCACTCAACCCACCCAAGACTCGATAAGAATCCTAAGTTCTAAGCATCTTTTTGTGAAAGTGATAGACTCGTTGATCGGCAATTAGAATGGACTTCGAGTTTCTACACCCCTAGGTGACTTTAAAAAGAATTCTACCTAAAGGTGTACCTATATGACTGGTAGCTTTCTCCCTACTTTTATTTTTATGGGATCAACACAAGGGTGAATCCAGTGTATATCTCCCCAGCTTATTCTACTTCACTTCTTCCTAAGTATTTTAGGAATTTTTATGTGCATTTCTTGGGCTGGGATCTGGACAGCCAGTCAATGAGCTATTACCATCGAAAACTTGCCAGCCAAACTCGTGCGGCGAAGTGTGGCTTATTTCTTTTGTTTCTTTTTCTTTCTTTTCTCCTTCTTCTTTTACCTTTTTCTTTTCTTTTTGAACTTTCTTTTTCTTTTTAAGTAGGTGGATTCCCTGGCCTAAGATTTACCTAAAGGCAGCAGGAAAAGAATGGTCCAGTGATTGGACTCTGGACAACCTACCTATGGGCTGTTACCCACGATAACTTGCCAGCCATACTACCCTAGAAGGTCCATTAGTTACCCAATTTTCGTTAAAACCGTCGAACAACAAGTCAGTGTGAATAGTGTGTAGATGCTTAGACTTACAGTTTCCTCAAATCAGAGGGCGGGTTGATAAGTGTTGAACGTTTACGAACGCTACGCTAACGTGTTTGGTTTTGGAAAACCTGTCGCTATAGTTCGAAAGCGAAGAATTCGTGTTCAACAAATAAAATTTATACCGAAATTAAAATTCCGGGTCGAACACAGGGAGGCAGACGTTTGATTTAAAAACTACGCATTTCGTTTTATTTGTTATAGAATAATTCAATTTAGAACTATCTAATTATTTACAATAAATAGAAGAGAGAGAGAGTAAGATAGAAAGAGAATATTACACAGAGAAATCAAAATGAGATGTAGAATAAACAAGGAATTTTTGCATTGAAGAGATTGTTCATTACAACTAGAAAGCATAAAACAATTACTCTAGAAAGCATTAAAAGAATGGAGGGAGAAATGTCCTCCTCGACGGTCGCTTGGAGGACGACTAGATTAATCTAGAAAGTAGTAAATCTATACTAGAAAGCGGTAAAAAGAATAGGGAGAGAGAAATCCTCCTCGACGGTTGCTTGGAGGACGAGCCGAATGGGACGACGCCTGGACGAAGGAGAACGAAGCGGGATGAAGGAGGACGAAGCAAAAGAACGGGAACGAAGCAGCACGCTGTCGTCGTCGCGGGATCCACTTCCAAAGGGGAACGAAAATTGGACTTTATCTCGCGAGAAGCATCCCGGGTGTGGGACAAGCTTCTCTTGAGCTTTGGAGGGGTAGAGAGGAGAAAGAAGGGATGAGAATTTCGTATGGAGGGGGTCTCCTTTTATAGTTGCAAGGAGTGGGGGCAAAATGGACATTACAACTTCAAAACAATAAATAAGGGATCTTTAGTGACAGATAAATCCATCACTAAAGCCCCAACGTGGGCGTAGTGGCCGGCTCGCACGTGCCTCCTTTCCTGCTCACGCGCTCAACGGCTATGCACGTTCGCCGCTTTTCAGCCGTTCGATCGCGAGATCGGACGGCTTAAATCGCGTCCACGCCCGCTGCATAGCGCGCCCCCCGCGCGTCTGATTGCGCGTTCGATAACACGTCCAATCGCGCGTCGACGCTATCGGGCGCGCGCAGCCGTTGGATCTCCATCTGACGCTCGTCTGCGCCCGCTCGCCCGCGCCTTCCACCCCCTCACCGCGGCTCGAACCCGCGACCTCTGCTTCGCCCGCAGCTGCGTCGCTGCTGCGCTACGCGAACGAAATGGTCCCGCGGACGCTTTTAAGTGTGAGCGACCACAGCCGTTGGATCTCCATTTGACGGCGGAGAGCGATCGGGCGGTTGAGATGGCGCCACGTGGCACCATCTTGGTTGTCCATCTTCTGGAAGTTGTAGATGGTGCCACGGATGTCGGATTGACTCGATTTTTGTGTCATTGGGCTGCGATCGTCGATCCGAATTCATCTGTACGATCGAATTTGTCATCTGAAGTGCGGATTTACACCATCCTGGCCCTTGATCTTCTAGGGTTCCCGAGTCACTATCTGATGCTACGGATGCCTGATTATGGCGATCTTGGAGTCGTTGAACTCCAATCGTCGCCTTGATCACATCCATACGGTTGGATCTTTGATCCGAGGCCCTGATTAAATGTTTGCCCTATCCAAGCACATAAAAGGAGACAATTAACCTCCATTTTATTCAAACTACTCTAAATGCAAGGATGATGCATGTTATGCAATATTTATATCATGAAATGCAATCCTATGCTTAAGAACATGCATAAATAGACATCTTAAGTAGTGTAAATGTGTTTACATCATACCCCCATGCCTATCTTTTGCTAGTCTCTAGCAAAAACTATATGCTATTTATAAAAGAATTAGGTTAGATTATTTGGACTTGAGTTATTTTTCAATCATTAAGAAATTGTCTACTTAGGAACTGAACCTTCAAAGACACAACAGTGCCCTGGTATCAACCAAAATGTAGACCGCTTCAAGCCCTCGCCTTATTAAAAGAAAATTTTCTTTTTCTCTTTTTCTCTTTTCTAATTTTTTTTTATTTTCAAATTTTTGGGTTTAAGAGTGGCTTTCTACGGCCATTCAACTCACCCAAAATTTGATGAGAACCCTAAGCTTTAAGCATCTTATTGTGATTGTGATAGACTCGTTGACCGGCAGTTAGAACGGACATCGGATTTCTACGCCTCTAGGCGACCTCAAAAAGAGTTCTGCCTAAAGGTGTATCTTTACAACCGGTAGCTTTCTCCCTACTTTTATTTTTTACGGGGTCAACACAAGGGTGAATCCAGTGTATATCTCCCCAGTTTATTCTACTTCTCCGCTTCTTCCTAAGTGTTTTGGGAATTTTTAGTGCATTTTCTGAGCTGGGTTCTGAACAATCGGTCGATGAGCTGTTACCACCGACAACTTGCCAGCCATACTCGTGCGGTGAAGTGTGGCTTATTTCTTTTTTTCTTTTCTCCTTTTCTTTTTGATTTTTTTTTTTTTTAAGTAGGTGGCTTCCCTGGTCTAAGATTTACCTAAAGGTAGCAAAAAGAAAAAGGTCCAGTGACTGGGCTCTGGATAACCTACCTATGGGCTATTACCCACGATAACTTGCCAGTCATATCACCCTAGAAGGTTCATTAGCTATCCAAATTCCGTAAAAATCGCCGAACAACGAGTCAGTGCAAAGAAAGTGTGTAGATGCTTAAGACTCAAAATTCCCTCAAATCAGAGGGCGGGTTGATAAGTCGTGTACTTATCACCCAAACTTATTTATTCCAATTACGAAAGAATTAAGATGGCAAGGACTCGAAAGACAAATCCACATTTTAGTGGATACACAGGCTTTAAGTCCAAAGACCTGAAGGGTCTTTTTGTTCAAATCATAATGTAGTATTTCCTAAACTTGAAAATTTTCTTAAACCCAAATTCTCTTTCCTAATTTCGATTTTTTTTTATAAAAGAAAATAAACAAATCTACGGAGCTGACGAATGAATTCAGAGATAAATATCCACCCCCCCATGCCTATCTAATACAATGTCCTCATTGTATTAAAAAGACATAAAACAGAGTGGAAAAGCGAAGAAAGCACCTGAATTGAGTGAATGTCAGGTCCGCTCCGAGATGAAAAATTAAAAAGAACTGTATAAGTGCTAAGTTTAGTGCCTTCAGCTAGGCACACTATACAAAGAAAAGAAATGAAGAATTCACATGTGCAGGTCAGAATTAGAATGAATAGAAGAATCCTCTGACCTGTCAGCAGAGGTCCACAGATGTGGACCAGATTGTGGTGTAGACCCACACCCCATAATCGAGAATATCTTAGGTTTTGGATAAAAGTTACCCAAAACCTAAAATCAGAATGTAAGTGGGATCGGGACTGTGATTTCTGAGGATGCAACCCAAGACAAAAAAGTCGGGTTACAGAGAATTGAAGCTCAAAAGGATAATCGTTGAATGTGTGCTTGGGTTGAACATCCTCGAAACAAATGTCGTAAGGGTTCTGATTTGATGGTTTCAACTTAAAAGGAACCCTTCGACTCAATCTTCCATTTTCTCCAGATTTAACTTCCCAAATCAAAACTTCCCAGCTCCTATCCTCCTCATTTAGCATATCAAATTCCAGGGCCTCTTGTATATTCATCACCCCGTCTGAAATCTCCAAGTCTAAATGATGTGGCAGAATCAAAATTGACTTGGGTTTAATTATCTCAGAATTAGAATCATCAATAAGCTCAACAGGGTGTAACTGATAATCAGGGCATTGAATTGATTCCTCCAGAAAATGCGATTCTGGATCCGTAATGTGTGCCCTAATAAGATCAGTGTTCTCAGTTATTGGGCTATCAATTGATCTATCAGATTCCTCAGGCCCAATCGTCTCACAGAAATCATGTTCAGAAAACTTGCGTGAGACTTTGCAACTTGAATCTTCACCATCAGGATCTGTATCAACGTATGTCCCAAAATCATTTGTCACTTTGTGTTCCAAGGAGACATACGTTTCCTCGTAACCCGGCTTAGGGATCTCAGGCGAAGAAATCAGATCATCCTTAATTAGTTGTTTTAATTCAATTTGGTTGGCCTCGTAACACATGTCCCCCCAACAGCTGCCTGAGCAGGTTCTTGGCTTTCCTGAAGAGAGTTCATCCTGGGAATTATTCCAAGATTGAATCAAAGCAACCACGAATCTCATCCTCAATTTCGCTAATTTCCCAAGTAGAAACTCACCCGGGTTCTTATCCTTAACATCCTAGAGCCAATCCAACAAAGATTTGTTTAAATCATCAATCATTTCAATCAGGGGCTCCAATCTCTCAATGCAAGGTATTGGCTAAACTTCTAAAGATTGAATGATATTCCTCAAGTTAGCCAGAACCTTATCTTGAACCTGATTAACCTGAACCAAATGAGTTGGTTCAGGGTTGGGCGGGTTTGACATCAATGCAGAGGAATTAACGAATTGAGATTCGTTATACCCTTCCTGATGATAGGTCATTTCAGATTGTTGAAAAGATGGTAATGACCTAAAGGCAGTGAAATCAGAGGATGGGTAAGGATCGGTGATCCTTCTTGATTGTAGATTGTATTAGGTTGTGCATGAAAGGAAGACGATCTATAATCGATGTAGCTCTGAGAAGGATAGAAATCAGAATCAAAGTGTTCAGGGTTAGACCCTAAACACGGGGGTCCGAAATTGTATCCCCAATCCGAATTATCCCAACTAACTGATGGTTGATTACAATACGAGTTGGGATAATCGTCATGTTGAGGATAATTCACAACAGGAGGGAAAGAGAGGGAATGTGTGAAATATGTGGAAGGATTCATGAGACTCGGGAGGAAGAAAGGCGCCCTGCAATACAAACAATCAAATCTGTCCTTAAATGGGTTAGCCTACAGACCTACAGACTCTCAAAACCCGTCTTGAGATAAAGGAACGATTTAATCTACTTCTGTCTGTTCAATCCAACCAGTTAGAAGGAGGGACTGGGGAGAAAGTTCTTCCTTCAGCTTCGCCTCCGGTTCCTAGTGTACCTCCTAGCCGCGATCGTTTGACTCTGCTCCCCTAGCTAGACATCAGATTGAACAGTAGAAATAGACTAATCGAAAATAATCTCGTTCTGAGTTCTGAAGAGCGAGTTCAATCCTTAAGGCCAATGTCTACTCTGTTTTATTTAGGGCTAGGTTTGAATGTGCTTTGGAATGTGATGGGCCCTTTAAATGGGTTGTGCCCTTAATGATTGATTGATTTGTGTGTGAGTGCACAACCAGTGATTTTCAAGCAAGATTATTTTTGATGTGGTGAATTTTAAGATTCAAATCTTGCTTAGTAGCTTTTAGGATTCAACTTTAGGTATTTTCAATCAAGTTTCATTAGCACACCAAGTTTTGCAAGCACAGGTGAAGATGTTTTCCTTAAAAGTTTAAAAAGAATGTGGAGTGCTTGGTAAATCCCTAAGAGTTGAACCTAATTGGCAGCTACTTGATGAGTTGATTTTATTTGAAGTGGTGCGGCCTAAATAACTCAAACAACTGGCTACAAATGCACCACTAAGTTAGTCACACAAAGATAGTTAACCTAGAATGATTTCTACTCTTTTATGTGTTGCTAATGTGTACCGGTTCCACAGATCAGAACCCGGTTGAGTAGAAACAAATCAATTCGATTAAGTGCCTTTAAATGTGGGTGTACATTGTGTATTTGTTGAAAATTGCCCCACAAAATTATCTTTTTGTTTTTGTTTTTATATAAATGAAGGTGGAATGAATGTGAGTGAGAATCCAAACAACCAAACTATTCCTAGGATTTATGCAAACACCTAGGTTAATTGGAATTTGGATTCAATGTGGCGAATGAAATCTATGGAGGGGAAAAGAATGGGGGATAACTTACTAAACCTTCCACAGCACTTTACTCCAATCTACCACTTTTGCTTGCCTCAAAAGAGTACCTGCAATTACAATAAGAAAGGAGAAAAGTGAGGTAAATGATTTGTAAGTTACAAAACGCAAAGAGAAATCAAAGATCGTTGCCTCCCCGGCAATGGCGCCAAAATGTTGAACGTTTACGAACGCTACGCTAACGTGTTTGGTTTTGGAAAACCTGTCGTTGTAGTTCAAAAGCGAAGAATTCGTGTTTAACAAATAAAATTTATACCGAAATTAAAATTCCAGGTCGAACACAGGGAGGCGGACATTTGATTTAAAAACTACGCGTTTCTTTTTATTTGTTACAGAATAATTCAATTTAGAACTATCTAATTATTTACAATAAATAGAAGAGAGAGAGAGTAAGATAGAAAGAGAATATTACACAGAGAAATCAAAATGAGATGTAGAATAAACAAGGAATTTTTGCATTGAAGAGATTGTTCATTACAACTAGAAAGCATAAAACGATTACTCTAGAAAGCGATAAATTTACTCTAGAAAGCATTAAAAGAATGGAGGGAGAAATGTCCTCCTCGACGGTCGCTTGGAGGACAAGTAGATTAATCTAGAAAGTAGTAAATCTATACTAGAAAGCGGTAAAAAGAATAGGGAGAGAGAAATCCTCCTCGACGGTTGCTTGGAGGACGAGCCAAATGGGACGACGCCTGGACGAAGGAGAACGAAGCGGGATGAAGGAGGACGAAGCAAAAGAACGGGAACGAAGCAGCACGCCGTCGTCGTCGTGGGATCCACTTCCAAAGGGGAACGAAAATTGGACTTTATCTCGCGAGAAGCATCCGGGTGTGGGACAAGCTTCTCTTGAGCTTTGGAGGGGTAGAGAGGAGAAAGAAGGGATGAGAATTTCGTATGGAGGGGGTCTCCTTTTATAGTTGCAAGGAGTGGGGGCAAAATGGACATTACAACTTCAAAACAATAAATAAGGGAACTTTAGTGACGGATAAATCCATCACTAAAGCCCCAACGTGGGCGTAGTGGCCGGCTCGCACGTGCCTCCTTTCCTGCTCGCGCGCTCAACGGCTACGCACGTTCGCCGCTTTTCAGCCGTCCGATCGCGAGATCGGACGACTTAAATCGCGTCCGTGCCTGCTGCATAGCGCGCCCCCCGCGCGTCTGATTGCGCGTTCGATAACACGTCCAATCGCGCGTCGACGCTATCGGGCGCGCGCAGCTGTTGGATCTCCATCTGACGCTCGTCCGCGCCCACTCGCCCGCGCCTTCCACCCCCTCACCGCGGCTCGAACCCGCGACCTCTACTTCGCCCGCGGCTGCGTCGCCGCTGCGCTACGCGGACGAAATGGTCGCACGGACGCTTTTAAGCGCAAGCGACCACAGCCGTTGGATCTCCATCTGACGGCGGAGAGCGATCGGGCGGGGGACTTCACAAAATGCAAGCGGTCGTTTGGGCGGCTGAGATGGCACCACGTGGCGCCATCTTCGCCGTCCATCTTCTGGAAGTTGTAGATGGTGCCACGGATGTCAGATTGACTCGATTTTTGTGTCGTTGGGCTGCGATCGTTGATCCAAATTCATCCGTGCAGTCGGATTTGTCATCTGAAGTGCAGATTTACACCATCCTAGCCCTTGATCTTCTAGGGTTCCCGGGTCACTATCTGATGCTACGGATGCCTGATTAGGGCGATCTTGGAGTCGTTGAACTTCAATCGTCGCCTTGATCACATCCATACGGTTGGATCTTGATCCGAGGCCCCGATTAAATGTTTTCCCTGTCCAAGCACATAAAAGGAGATGATTAACCTCCATTTTATTCAAACAACTCTAAATGCAAAGATGATGCATGTTATGCAATATTTATATCATGAAATGCAATCCTATGCTTAAGAACATGCATAAATAGACATCTTAAGTAGTGTAAATGTGTTTACATCAATAAGTCGTGTACTTATCACCCCAACTTATTTAATCAAATTGAAATCAAATTCAGGATGGCGAGGACTCGATAAACAAATCCACATTTTAGTGGATACCTAGGCTAATTATGTGCAAAGACCTGAAGGGTTTTCATGTTCAAATCATACAGTTTTATTTCCTATGATTGAAAATTTTCTAAAGCCCAAGTTCTCTTTCCTAATTCCATAATTTTTTATATATATATAAAAAGAAAACAAAACAAATCTACGGAGCTAACAAAATAATTCAGAGATGAATATCCACACCCCCATGCCTATCTAATGCAATGTCCTCATTATATTAAAAAGACATGAAATAGAGTGGAGTAGAGTAGAAAACACCTGAATTGCGTGAATAACGTGTCCGCTCCGAGATGAACAGAGACTGTATACGTACTGAATTTAATGCCTTTAGCTAAGCACACTATACAAAGAAGAAATAATGAATTCACAGGTGTAGGTCAGAATCAGAATAAAAAGATTCACCTTAGGACCTACCAGCAAATGTCCACAGATGTAGACCAGATTATGGTGCAGACCCATACCCCATGGTCGAGTATATCTAAGGTTCTGGATAAAAATTATCCAGATCCTAAAATTGGTATGCAAGCGGGGTCGGGCATACGATTTATGAGGATGCAACCCAAGACGAAAAAGTCGGGTTACAAAGAATTCGAGATCAAAAAGATAATTAATGAATGTGTGCTTGGGTCAGACATCCTCAGAACAAATGTCGTAAGGGTCCTAGTTTGATGGTTTCAGATTAATTGGTACCCTTAGACTTGATCTTTCACTTCCTTCAGAATTAACTTCCCAAATCAATATTTCCCAACTCCTATCCTCCTTCAGAATGTCAAATTCCGAGACCTGCATATTAATCACCCCGTCTGAAATTTCCAAGTCTAAAAGATGTGACTAAATCATAATTGACTTGGGTTTAATTATCTCAAAAACAGAATCGTCAGTAAGCTCAATGGGGTGTAACTGACAATCTGAGCATTGTATTGAATCCTTCAGAAAATGCAATTCTGAATTCATCATGTGAGCTCCAATAAGATCAATTTCCTCAGTTATTGGGCTATCAAATGATTTAACCGTTTCCGCAGGCCCAATCATCTCACAGAAATCATGTTCTGTAAACTCACGTGAGACTTCGCAAATTGATTCTTCACCCTCAGAATCAAAGAAATCTAAATCCGTATTAATGTACGTCCCAAAATCATCCATCACTTTCTTATCCATGGAGACATAGCTTTCCTCGTACCCCGGCTCAAGGATCTCAGGTGAAGAAATCAGATCATCCTTAATTGGTTGCTCTAGGTCAATCTGGTTAGGCTCGTAACACGTGTCCCCCCCAACAGGTGCCTGAACAGGTTCTGACATTGGCTCTCCTAAGGGGGTTCATCCTGGGAATCATCCCATGATTGAACTAAAGCAACCACAAATCTCATTCTCAATTTTGCTAACTTCCCAAGTAAAAACTCACCTGGGTCCTTATCCTTAACATCCTAGAGCCAATCCAACAAATACTTGTTCAAATCATCAATCATTTCAATCAGGTGCTCCAATTCTTCAGTGCAAGGTATTGGCTGACCTTTTAAAGATTGTATAGTATTCCTCAAGTTAGCCAAAACCTTATCTTGGACCTGGTTAACTTGAACCAAATGGGTTAGTTCAAGGTTAGGTGGGTTTGGGATCAGTGCAGAGGAGTTAACGAATTGAGATTTGTGATACCCTCACTGATAATAGGTCATTTCAGGTTGTTCATAAGGTGATGATGACCTAAAGGCAGTGTATTCAGGGGATGGGTAAGGATCAATGTATCCTCCTTGATTGCAGATCGTATTAGGTTGTCCATGAAGGGATGACGATCTATAATCGATGTGGCTCTGAGAAGGATAAAAATATTGATGACGGTGTCCAGGATTAGATCCTGAACACGGAAGTCCGGAACTGTATCCCCAATCAAAGTTATCCCAACTAACAGATGGTTGATTACAGTACAAGTCGGGATAATCATGATGTTGAGGATAAGTCATAACAGGAGGGAAAGAGCGGGAATGCGTATAAAATGTGGAAGGATTCATGAAAGACGAGAGGAAGAAAGGCACCCTGCAATACAAACAACCAAACCTATCCTTAAGTGGGCTAGCCTAAAGACCTACAGACTCCCAAAACCCGTCTTGAGATAAAGAAACGATTTGATCTACTTCTTTCCATTCAATCCAACCAGTTAGAGGGAGGGACTGAGGAGAAGGTTCTTCCTTCAGCTTGCACCTCCAGTTCCTAGTATACCCCCCAACTGCGATCGTTTGATTCTGCTCCCTTAGCTAGACATCAGATTGAATGGTAGAAATAGACTAATAAAAAATAATCTCGTTCTAGGCTCCGAAGAGTGAGTCCAATCCTTAAGGCCAACATCTACTCTATTTTATTTAGGGTTAGGTTTGAATGTGCTTTGGAATGTGATGGGCCCTTTATCTGCATTGTGCCCTTAATGATTGATTGATGTATGTGTGCATGCATAACCAGTGGTTTTCAAGCAAGATCATTTTTGATACGATGAATTTTAGGGTTCAAATCTGGCTTAGTAGCTTTTAGAATTCAACTTTAGGTATTTTCAATCAAGTTTTGTTGGCACACCAGGTTTTGAAAGCACAAGTGAAGATGTTTTCCTTTAAAGCTTAAAAGAATGTGGAGTGCCTGGTAAATCCCTAAGAATTAAACCTATGTGGCAGCTACTTAATGAGTTGATTTTAGTTGAAGTGGTGCGGCCCAATCAACTCAAACAATCGGCTTGTTGCACCACTTAATTAGGCACACAAGTGATTACCTAATCTAATTTCTACTCGATTATGTGTTTTGGTGTGTACCGATTCCAAAGATCGGTTTACCGGTTGAGTTTGAAAATCAAATGAGGTTGTGTACCTCTGTGAGATTTTTTTAATTTTTCTTTTTAAATGCGAAGGGTAAGGCGGGTGTAGGTGTCAAACAAACAATCAAAACTAACCTTAGGGTTTATAAAAACACCTAGGTTGATTTATGTTTGTATTATTACGTGATGGAATGAAAACTAATGGGTGGGAGGTGGGGGTAATCTTACAGAACCTTCAACAACACTTTGCTCCAATCTACCACTTTTGCTCATCTCAAAAGAGTACCTACAATCACAATAAGAAAGGAGAGAAGTGAGGTAAACGATTCGTAAGTCGGAAAATGTGAAGAATCAAAAGCATCGTGTCCCTAGCAACGGCGTCAAAATGTTGAGTCAGGAAAACTACTGTTCAGAGTTGGATTCGAAAACCCATCGTTGTAGTTCGAGTTGCAAAGAAATTCGTTCAATAGATAAAATTTATACCAAAAAATCCATAAAGAAGTTCCATGTCGAACACAGGGAGGTGGACGTTTGATTAAAAATACGCATTTATTTTGTTTGACACAAAATAGAATAGCCAGTCGAAAATTAGCTATCTATTTAACAAATAATAAATATAAGAGAGAGAATATTACAAATAAAAGCAAAAGGGATGTAGAATAAACATGGATTTCATTATCAGAAGTTGTTCATTACACTACTCATTACGACTAGAAAGCAGGAAATCTATACTAGAAAGCGGTAAATCTACTCTAGAAAGCAGTAAGAAGAATGGAGAGAGAAGTATCCTCCTCAACGATCGCTTGGAGGACGAGCCAGATGGGACGACGCCTGGAAGACGGGGAATGGAGCGAGAAGGAGGACGAAGTGAGAGGAATGGGAACGAAGCAAAACGTCGTCATCGTCGTAGGATCCGCTTCTCGAATGTAGAGAGAGGACAACCGCGGGATGCTCCACGAAGGGGGACGAAGGTGGAAAAATTATGATTTCTACTCTAAAGGAGTATCCCGGGTTTGGAACAAGCTCTTAAAGCTTTGGAAGGGGTAAGAGAAGAGAAGAAGGGATGAAAAATTCGTAGGGTAGGGGTCTCCTTTTATAGTTTCAAGGAGTGGGGTCATTTTGGTCATTACAATATCAAAAACATTAATACAGGACCTTTAGTGATGGACTTAAACGTCACTAAAGGTACATCATGGGCAACGTGTGAGCGCACTCGCTCTTCCACGCCTAAATGTGCGCCCACGTTTGGGAGATATCAGCCATCCGATCTCAAGATCGAACTGCTTAAAGTCATCCATGCCCGCGTCGTGCTTCATCTTTGCACTGCTTGATCACGCGTCAAATCGGGTGTGAGGCGGAGCGTCTGATCCTACATACGCCCGATTGGGCGATCAAGGTCATCCGCAACCGATCGCGCGATTTGGATTTAACGTGCACGCACAACAAATCGAGAGTCAAACCCGTGCCCCGCATGCACGCAACGCCTTGCAACCACTGCACTGCACCTTCATTTGTGTCACGTGGAGGTTTTAAGTGGTGCGCGCTCACGGCCGTTGGATCAAGATCCAACAGCCCAAATCACGCCTTGTCGCGCCTTCAGAAGATGGGGAGCGGTGCTGAGCGGCAACGTGGCTGATTCTCAGCCATTGGATGGGCATCCAACGGCGAAGATTCATTGAGCAGGTGAAGAGGAAAAGCAGAGGCAGGTCCTTGGGGTCGATCGGGCGGCTAAGATGGCGCCACGTGGTGCCATCTTGGATGTCCATCTTCTGTGTGTTGTAGACGATGCCATGGGTGTCAGATTGGACCGATTTTTGCGCCGTTAGGCTGCGATCGTCAATCCAAACCCATCCGTGTGGTCGGATTTGTCATCTGAGGTGCGGATTAACACCATCTTATCCCTTGATTTTTAGGCTTCCTCATTCTATATCTGATGCTATGGATGTCCAATCAAGGTGATCTTGGCATTGTTGAACTCCAATCGTCACCCAAATTAGATCCGTACAGTTGGATCTTCGATCCGAAGCCCTGATTAATAAGTTGTCCTGTCCTTGGCCATAAAAGGAGACAATTAACCTAAATTTTATACAGGCTAACCTAAATGCAAGAATATGCATGTTATGCACTATTTATAATATATGATGCAATTCTATGCCTAAGAACACGCGTAAATAGATAGTTTATAAGATATAAATGTGTTTACATCATCTGACATCTTGGATTCTGCTCTTAACTCCTCTCTTCACTTCTTACCTCGACCAAGCACCCTAGCCGTACTGCTTGTTCCTCGAGAATTCACTCAACTCACATTCCATTCTTAGTAGTATTGAGCGGGTCGAAGCATATGGTTACCAGGGTGGTTGAATGCTGTTAATGAGAATAGTAATTCACTCTTCTTAACAATAGGTCCTAGAGATTTCTTGGTTCATCATGCTATTGCTCTAGGGTTACATACAACTACATTGATTTTAGTAAAAGTTACTTTAGATGCATGCAGTTCCAAGCTAATGCCAGATAAAAGGGATTTCAATTATAGTTTTCCTTGTGACGATCCAGGACGGGGCGGTACTTGTGATATTTCAGCTTGGGACGCATTTGATTTAGCAATTTTGTGGATGTTAAATATGATTGGATCGGTTACTTTTTATTGGCATTGGAAACACATCACATTATGGCAGGGTAACGTTTCCCAATTGAATGAATCCTCCACTTATTTGATGGGATGGTTGAGAGATTATCTATGGTGAAACTCTTCACAACTTATTAATGGGAATAACCCTTTTGGGATGAATAGCTTATCAGTCTGGGAGTGGATGTTCTTATTTGGACACCTTGTTTGGGCTACTGGATTTATGTTTTTCAATTCGACAGGGAATTTATTTCCACTTTAGCATGGGCTCATGAATGCACACCTTTGGCAAATTTCATTCAATGGAAAGATAAGTCAGTAGCTCTTTCCATTGTGCAAGCAAGATTGGTGGGATTAGTGCACTTTTCTATAGGTTATATATTTTCTTATGCAACTTTCTTGATTGCCTCTACATCGAGAAAATTCGGTTCATTTCCTCCTTTTTTTGTGGGAAATGGTTCAAATGATTTTATCCATATGAGTGTTCTATATCGGATAAATGACTAACTATGGATTTGGTTTGTTTGGATGGAAATTGGAAACCATTTTTGTACTAACATAGTGGTAGAAAGAGTACCTGCTTGTGCCTGAACTTCAAGCAGTTTAGCTTTAACCATGTTCACAGTCCCAAATGATTGGTTGATAGAGAATCCAAGTAATTGACCAATTAATCATGAAATGCTATGGTTCTTACATGTGATTTATGAATTTCTTCATAAGTAATTCGTTAGGATTTGCATCTTTCTTTGCTATTTATAGATACTATTTGTCTTTTCGATGAAATGATCCCATTTCCAAACCAAATGAGAAATAAAAGAAAGAACACAGAACAGAAAAAAGAAAGTGCAGTTGGTTAGATCCAACCTATTCTTGAAATATACAACCCCCACACACTCCCTTTCCAAAAGAAATCAACACACCAAGCACTACACGTAGATTTATTGGATTTGTTGCTAAAATATCGTATTCAACCCAAAACTCCTGGCCGGCGAATGGCCAATGGTAGTTCCCAAGGAAGCAAAAGAATCGGTTACATTTTCAATATGTTCTCCTTTGATAGATAGAACTAAACCAAAATAGAGTTCTTTTTGTTTCGACCTTTTTTTTTATTGACTTCTAATTCTTCTTATTTGCAAGTTTCGATCCATCAAGATAATATCAATATCTAATTGGGTTAGGTCGCAAGTCTTGCATCAATTCTCAAATACCTTCTTTGTATTTTGTTGCAATCTTTGCTAAAAAGAAAAAGGATTTCTTTCCTTTATGGTATTGTCCTAAGAATGGGAAGGAAGAAAGCAAGTGGATCCGCTAACTCCTCATCCTCATTTTGAATGGAATCGAAAAGAGCTCTCGATGGATCGAAAGATCCTTTCCATCAGCCCCAATGCATGACTTGAGCAAAAATGGATCTTGCGGAATCATATTGAATATTTGACGATACATTCCGTACCTTGCTAAAAAATGGATCCTTGTTTACCAGCCACACATTGTCTAACCAAATCTAATTCTCTCTCGATACGTTCTCAAAAAATCCGATTCGTGCCACCCCCAGCTGCAGAGTAGATTGTTGGTATAAGATAACAAAAGAAACTCCACACATTGACTATCTTTTTCCTTGAATGAAATCTCAATTCCAGCTATGGTTCCCTAAGATATCTTACAACTAGAATCCCTCTTCTTTCCAACCCGCTTCCTCCTCCACCGCGAACCCTAATTAGATTCAGGCATGATACACTTTATATTTCTTTGATTTATTGGGAGAACCCAAGTACTCATGTTAGGAGGTCGTACTACTCACTTCGTTAGCCCGAATCGAGGAGAACTACCTTTGAGTTCCAGATCAGTGGGACTAGATCTAACTACCTAATGACATAGGATGGCGATCTCCCTTTTGGAAGTGGAGTGAGAAGGATGCCCTATGTTATCCAAACATCCTAGACTTCTCTTAATATTCATAGATTCTCAATGATCATGCCTTCTACTTAAATGAAACTATCGATCATTTCCGACTGATTCAGTTAAACACTCCCCATCCTGCATTACCTCTTATCAGCCGGGCCAACGGATTCCCTCTTTGAAAGGTGCCTTCACTCCGGGTTGCTACTATCTCCTTGCTTCAAAATGGTTCTTTGCTCCTCTCCACTTCGTTACGAGTCACTTCTTAGCTCCACTTTATGCGAAATGAAGCGATAGCGGTTTCTTAACTCAGTGGAATAAGTGAATAAGTTCATTTTTGTTTTTCTTACGAGGATGGAATAGGACACAGCTCGTCTTCGGGGAGTAAGAGAGCTTGTCGACTACAAAAACATGAACTTACAGACTCGCTCTTCACTTGCCTTTGTCCTTAACAAACTGAGTAATTCTCACTGGGTTCCATTGATTTCATTTTGGCAGACTAGGATGGAGGGATGCCAGAGTTGTGGAAGGACCATAGTTTTGAGGGAGAGGAAAGCCGTACCTTTTGTCTGATCACGTCCCATGCTTTGTGGTGGAGGAGCTCGAGTCCATCCATACCAAGATGCTCGTCAGTGAGAGAAATTCTACAAGAGTTTGGTCAATGATGAAAATACTATCATTTTGATCTCAGGAAAATATAGGGAAAAGAAATAAAGGCGTACTACTCACTTAGGGGATACAGCACCCTCAGGTGATGGTAGAATCAAGTTGTTTTATGTGCCGAGAAAATTGAGGAAGACAAGAGGTGATGATATTGAGTGAAAAACCCAAACTGCTCCCCGATTTTGTGAAGGGTCTCGGCTTAGCAATGTAAGAAAATTCCTACTCGATAGAATAGACGTCGCAATTCTGATAGGCTAGGACAATGCAAGATACTTATAATACTAGTCACACTTTTCCTCTAGGCACGTACATAAAGTAAGGAAGAGGGCCACTCTAGTGGGGGCTCAGAAGAGGGCACAATAGTGGATCGACTGTTTGTTAAGTTGAGTGGAGTGAGTGGGCCCTAAACAGTTGCTTGTTTCTCATTCCATCTCCTACTTAACTTGTAGTAAGGATAGTTTGAAATAGGTCAAACTGGTGAATACCTTGACCAGAGGAATCCAATACACCTACTAAACTGCTGCTCCACTTCTATCTCCCTGAGGTTGTAGCCCAAGCTCAGCTGCCCAATCATGTGACGACTTTACAGAAACGGGGGGGTATGAAATACATCCAGGCATGAACCAGGGATGAAATTTCTTTCTATAAAGGGGGGAGGAAATGCAAGGCTCTGAAAATGGCCCCGTTAAAAAGCCAAACAATGACTTTCTAGGTGTTAGTCAAACTTATAGTCCTGACCTTGATCATGTGTAATGCCTCCAGTTTGATGGGACTCTTAGTCAGTCTGAATGTAATTCTGAACACTTTTTTATTGGGATTTTTGCTATAAAGAAAAGTGCCTCAAAGAAACTCACATTAGGGACTCTTTCCATTCATGAGTTTTCCATCACCCTTGGAAGGTAGATTCAAACCACGTCAATTTCAATAGCCTCTAATTGGAGCTTAAATGAGAAAGGTTCACTAGATAATTCAAGTTGGTCTATAAATGACCTTTCTCCGGAAGCCATTGCTTCATCCAACTCTGAACAATCATCAAAGAATGTCCCATGAAGTTAGGTTCTTCGATACTAAAACTGATCGTTGAATATGGCTAGTTGCATCGCTAGGAGGGATCCATTCCGAAGCAAAGGGTCAACTAATTGGATTTGAGGACAGCGTCACTGTTCGGATCGAATTGGGATTGGACGGTTTCCCCATTCTCAACCCTGACCTACACAAGTAGTTTTAGGCAAACAAAGTGCTGTTAGGTTCTTCCAGTCCCTTGATTCTTTTATTTCATAGGGATTTTCATTTCCTTGATAGCTGGAAGTTCTCCAAAAGTATGAAAGGCTGGAGGACTTTGTAATATCCATTCCAATGTAGTTGAATTCTGTTCAATAGCCCAAGGACATGTCGCACATATTTTGTCCTTTCCACTGCTTAAAGTGATTGTGACGACCATGAAGAAATAACAAATTCCAACTACGGATATATAAGAGCCGAAACTACTCACAACATTCTATCCATCGTAAGCATCTAGATAATCTGGAATGCGACATGGCATACCCGAAATCCCTAAGAAATGCATGGGAAAGAAGGTCAGATTCACCCCAAAAAAAGTGATCCAAAAATGGTTTTGACCTAAAGTTTCTGGGTATGTTTGACCAAAGATTTTACCCACCCAATAGTAAAATCCTACAAATAAAGCAAAAATGGCTCCAATAGAAAGTACATAATGGAAATGTGCAACCACATAATAAGTATCATGTAGACCAATGTTGAGACCAAAATTTGCTAGAACTATTCCTGTGAGCCCCCCTATGGTGAACAAAAAGATGAACCCTGATGAGCCCATATTTGTGGGTTATTTATGTATTTTAATGCCTAGACATTAAGTTAACATGTACATTTATATAGCATACATTAATATGTAAATAGGATAACATAAAATTACCTATTTCATGCATTACATGCATTGATAATATCATTTAGAATTTATTTAGAATATCATGCATTGAAATAGGTTGCATTACATATAGTGTTTGATTTAACATTTCTTCTAAGGTGTTATAGATAAATAACCCTTGATTTATTATTATATTTTATTAACTTTCTTCTTCCAATGGCTGCAGCACCACCTTCATTATTGAGCCGTGAATGCAGATCTTGCATTGATGGTCTTCGTGCGACCCTCCATCTCCCTCTCCACCTTCCTGCTGCATAAGAAGAGATCTCCAGCGACTCAGCTCAGCAGGCCATCACCCCCTATCCACTACTGTGCAGAGATCAAATTCTCCTCCATTCCACCACCGCCGGCCTCCTACCGTGTGCACAACTCCACATCACCGAAGGAAAGTAGGGTGACAGACTGCTGCGCCACCATTGGATTGTGTAGATTACCGTGAGCACCTCAGCGTGCATTGCCACCATCACCAACATTAGCAACTACTACAACTCCATGCCCTACACCTTCATCTCCCCAGCCAGTTAAGACATCCAATAAGTTTCCAAGAGGTCTGATGCCCCCTCGCTGCGCCTTCGCACAACACCTCCGCAGCCTTCGCCCGCAGTGTACGTCCATCTCCTCCACGCTCCAGCTGCACTGAACGCTACACCTCCAGCAGCTTCCACCACCTGCATGCATCCCCCTGCACCTTCTCCTTGTCTGTGTGCACCCAACAAGAATGCCCACCCAACCTTACAACACCCCTCGTGCACGCGGGCACCACTTGTCCACGCAGCAGCTACAACTGTAGCAACACGTGTGCAGCCACACGTCCTCCAGTAGCTCTGCCCACGCGCACCCTCTCGCTGCGCCTCCACCTGCAAATCTCCAACACACCATCCATCCCACGCTCGCATGCGTCCCCTGCACTTCCTCACCTCCAGCCCACGCGTCGAGCCGCTTCATAGTAGCAGTAACCAACCAACTGCTGCTGCACTTCTCCCCTCCATACTACCACCTCTGGCCACCGTCAGCCGCACTACCACCACCACTGGATGCATGCTGGCCTCACCCACCTTCGATGAGCTTCGCACCTCTAGACTCTCCCTCCTCCGCACACACAGCCTCTTCGCACGTGCACACCGTCCATCACTAGCAGCACACGCCTCAACTCCTCGCCTCTCCACACACGCCTACGTTCCTCCAGTAGCTCCTCTGCGCGCACCCATGCATCATCCACCATCTCTCAACTGACTCACCGCACGCACCACCACCTGCTCGAGCCACAGCAACACACGTGCACTACACTTCAGCATGCAGCAACCACGCATGTGCATTATCATTTGATGGGTCAATTTTCACTTTCGAAAAAAAATGATTTGTCATTGTATTTCTAAGTGGTGGAAAAATCGACTAATCAAGGTATTGAATTGAAATTAAACACTCACAGGAGAGTGGGTCGTATCCTCCGGGAGGCAGTGGCTTGTCTAAACTTGCACAAGTCGCTAACAATCATTTATCAAAGACTTTCCCCAAACACAGAATCAAAATCCTTTTAATTTAGAGTTATAACAAAGATTCTAGCAGAAAGGGAAAAAGGAGGGGTACTTGCATAAATCACATAATATATATATTCCATCTAATGATAAATGTTGGCTTGACAATGGCAATTGATGTAATAAGCAATACCGATGCTACTGTAGCAAAACAGGGGAGATTTTTTCCCTTACTCGCACGCACGGAGGAGGGAGAGTCTGGAGGTGCGAAGCTCACTGAAGGTGGGCGAGGCCAGCACGCGTCCTACAGTGGTGGTAGCACGGTTGATGGTGGCTGGAGGCGGTGGTATGGAGGGGAGAAGGGTGGCGACAGTGGGCTAGTTGCTACTACTGTGAAGCAACTTGACGCATCGGCTGGAGGCGAGGAGGCGCAGGGGGATGCTTGCACATGTGGGATGGATGTGCGTGCTAGAGATGTGCACAAGTGGAGACGCAACGAGATGGCATGCATGGGCGGAGCTACTGGAGGACGAATAGCTACATGCATGTTGCTGCAGCTGCAGTTGCTGCTTGGACAAGTGGTGCTCGCCCGCGTGAGGGGAGTTGTGAGGTTGGGCGAGTGTTCCTGTTTGGTGCACACGAATAAGGAGAAGGCGCAGGGGGACGTGCGCAGGTGGTGGAAGCTATTAGAGGTGTAGCATTCAATGTAGCTGGAGCATGGAGGAGATGGATGTGCGCTGCGGGTGAAGGCTGTGGAGGTGTTGTGCGAAGGCGCAGCGAGGGGGCGTCAGACCTCCAGGAAACTTCCCGGGCGTCTTAACTGGTGAGGGAGATGAAAGTGTAGGGCATGGAGTTGCAGTAGTTGCTGATGTTGGTGATGGTGGCAATGCACGCTGAGGTGCTCACGGTAATCTGCACAATCCAATGGTGGCGCAGCAGTTTGTCACCCTACTTCCCTACAGTGATGTGGAGCTGTGCACACGGTAGGTGGCCGACGGTGGTGGAATGGAGGAGAATTTGATCTTTGTAAAGACCCATTCTATTTTGAGCCTTTTAAGACGCCTGGATCGTCAGTGAGACGTCGGACCCCTTCCCAGACGTCTAGAAATTGAAAAATCTGTACACGATGTTGGTTCTGCACGCAGCCCGCGCGCAGACCTTTTCATTCTCTCTCTCCTTCACTATCCTCCCCCCCTCACCGAACCCTAACCCTTTGCCTATAAGAGCCCTCTCCCCCTTCCTCGCCTCTCCACTCCACCACCACCTTCCTTTCCCTCCACTGCTATGAGACAGACGCGTGAGAGAGAGGGTGCAAGAGCAAGGACGAGGAGCGGCATGAAGAGGAGGAGGTCGAGGTCGCGAGCTCGTGGAGGTTAGCTAGAGTGTGCACTGCCACCACAGCACGTGTGAAAGGGGGGAGAGCGTCGGGGTGTCATCCCTGAATTCCTGCAGCAGCCGGAGCTGCAGCCGAGATGGAGGAGTCGCGGTGGAGCGCGATGAGAGAAGTGGTAATGCATTCTAATACTGGAGTTTTTCCAGTATCAGACATCTGGAGTGCCTTCCAGACGACGGGCTGGATGTCTGGTGACGACACCGGACTTCTGAAAGCGGGTTTTCGCACAGGTACGTCTTCCTCATAGTTACGACCATGCAGGCTGCACCGTGGTATGATTTTATTGGCTAAAAAGCGGACTACCGCTCTGTCGTGCATAGGAGTAGCTTTGGGAATGCGTGCGGCATGCCCTCCCACGCTTTTCGGACATCTGGACAGCTTACCAAACGACCAGAGGCACTTCTAGACAACTGGAGGATAGGTCGGATGTCTAGAGCTGGGTTCAGATGGCCGCAAAGGAGTCCTGGACGTCTGAGATCGACGAAAGGACTTGAGGTGAGACTCTAGTGACTTTTAAGACGTATGGACTTGGTTTCAGACGTCTGATTTGGGTTTGCAGACTTGTTTTTGACCCGTTTAGGGTCCGATCGAGATCCGTTTTACGCAAATAAAATATCTGTGGTTTCCCTGTGAGTTCCTCTACATGTTAGAAATGTTTATATACCATTCTAAATGTTCTGTTGTGATATGTTCCTTGGTATAGGACTTCAACCTGTTATGTGTCTGGGACTTGCAGAGGCACACGAGTCTGCAATTCGAGCTCCCAGTACTCCCGGATTGTCTGGTAGATTGGTTTCCCCCTGTTCTTTTTATAAAACATGAATGTAGTCATGATAATTAGATAACTAGAAACCTAGGATGTGGCATGAATCCTAGGACGAGAAATAATTGCACTGTTTGTATGCGTGATTGAGATTGCAGTCATAAATGAATGAGTTGAATTGTAAACAATTGCCTGTTAATAAATACGAGCTACCTGTTGGAATATGAAATGCCTGAGATAATTAAACAGTTACCTGTGATATCGCTTGTGCATGTGTTAAATTGTGGAAATACGAGCTGCATGTGTAGAATACGAATAGAATTGTGAATGATGAAACCTGGTATGGAATAATACGGTGAATACGAGCATGAACCCTATGGGGAGTTAGGAGTAGAGCTCCTGTGGATGAATGGAAAGTTTTGGAAATGTGGATGGGAAGTGTGCTGGCCCTTGAGTACGTGGTACCAAGGAGAGCGATTGTCCCCTTTTTAGTGTAGAACGAAGCTAGCCGCCCTTGGGTTGGGACCCGGGTTAGGATTGGCCACTCTACACCGACTTCTATTGGCCCTCGCATACACGATACTGGGGAGAGCTACCAGTGTATGGAGGGAGCTAGCCACCCCACGGGGCCCGAGGTTCAACTACCCACCCTACACCGACTTGTTAAGCCCACTGGGCAAACCAGAATAGTCAGATGAGGGTGTGCGGATTGTGGAGGGGCGAGACCCTTGTTTGGTTCTGAGGGGCTAAACCCTTGTTTCTGAGAGGGCTAGTCCCTATATTGTTCCATGCTGTACTTTGAGCGTACCCGCTAGCGGAAACGACTGACCGCATGCCAGTGCGGGGTAGCTACCCGTGCACTTATCGCGTGTGCCGTAGTCATTGCTACGTCTGTCTATGACCTCGTAGTGGTTGAGTGGGTGTAGGATTACCACGAGGGACTCTCCCGGCTAGGAGAGCACCACGTGTGCCTTCTACTCTTCGAAAAAGACTACAATCAAGATCATTCCCACGAGGAACATGAGAGATCAAGAAAGAGATCTGAAAATAAACCAATTGGTGAAAAGGAATTACTTGTAAAATAAAATAATTGGAAAAGATAAATTTACCTGTTAGCTTTTACTGCTTTAGATAGTTTGGTTACCACTCTACTCAACGTTCGCTGACTCCATTTTCTTATAACCCTTTATAGGTCCAGGAGTTGAGCAGCCCGAGTTACCGACTGTAGAGGGTGTTGAGCCCAGTCGAGCCCAGTAGTAGTTTATTACTGTTGTTGTACTTCCTTTCTGTTAATGAGTTTCAGTCTTTGTTTATTGTTCCTGTTACTATACTTTTGTTCTATTTTCCTGTTGTTGTGGTGGTACATACTGTTTAGCAGCTTTTACTTCCTTTACTGCTTGTACGCTTTTACTGTTAGTTACCTTGCATATTGAATGTAGTTTATTTTCCTGCTTTTCAGTTATTTCTTGTTGGACGACTGGGTCTTGGGATTAGTCGAGTCGAGCCGGTCTTAGGTCCTATAGGGATTCAGGAACCAGGTAGTAACAATCTCTACGCAGTAGTGGATCGAGGGTGATGGCCTGCTGAGCTGAGTCACTGGAGATCTCTTCTTATGCAGCAGGAAGGTGGAGAGGGAGATGGAGGGTCGCACGAAGACCATCAATGCAAGATCTGCATTCACAACTCGACAATGAAGGTGGTGCTGCAACCGTTGGAAGAAGAAAAGTTAATAAAATATAATAATAAATCAAAGGTTATTTATCTATAACGCCTTACAAGAAATGTTAAATCAAACACTATATGTAATACAACCCATTTCAATGCATGATATTCTAAATAAATTCTAAATGATATTATCAATGCATGTAATGCATGAAATGCATGAAATAGGTAATTTTATGTTACCCTATTAACATATTAATGTATGCTATACAAATGTATATGTTAACTTAATGTCTAGACATTAAAATACATAAATAGCCCACAAATATGGGCTCATCAAACCCTACTGCAAATAACATGGGTGTTTTGAATTGTATTGAACCTCCCCACATGATAACGATCCAACTAAAGATTTTGATTCCAGTGGGGACAGCAATGATCGTGGTAGCTACGGTGAAGTAGGCACGCGTATCAACATCTAAGCCCACAGTAAACATATGGTGAGCCCAAACCAGGAATCTAAGAACACCTATACTGATCATGGCATAAACCATGCCTAGATACCTGAAGACTGATTTTATAGAAAAGGTTAATACGATATGACTAATAATATCAAATCCAAGCAGAATGAGGATATACACCTCTAGATGACCAAAGAACCAAAAGAGATGCTGGTATAAGATGGGGTCTCCCCCTCCTGCAGGATCAAAAAAGGTTGTATTAAAGTTGCGATCGATTAATAACATTGTAATTGCCCCTGCCAGTACCAGAAGTGATAATAAAAGTAGGAATGCTGTCACTAGAACGGACCACACAAAAATGGGTAATCTATGCATATTCATTCCAGGTCCACGCATGTTGAAGATAGTGGTTATAAAATTGATAGAACCTAAAATGGATGAAATACCTAATAAATGAAGACTAAAAATTACTAAATCAACTGCTCCTCCAGAATGGCTGGTAATACCACTTAAGGGAAAATAGATCATCCACCCATTGCCGGTACCTACTTCTACTAAGGTTGAGCTTAATAGGAGCAAGAGACTTGGTGGCAACAACCAGAATGATATATTATTGAATCGTGGAAATGCCATGTCAGGTGCACCTATCAAAATTGGAACAAACCAATTACCAAATCCATCTATCCTTGCCGGCATCACCATGAAAAAGATCATTAAAAATGTGTGAGCCATTATTAAAACATTATAAAGTTGATGATTCCCACCATGAATTTGATCGCCAGGTCGTGCTACTTCCATACAAATCAGTACTGAGAAGCATGTGCCCATCACTCCAACAATGGCACCGAAGATGAAATATAGAGTACCTATATCCTTGTGGTTAGTGGAGAAGAGCCATCAGATGAGATTTTTCATTAGAGACCTGTCGAATTGACTTTCTTTATCAGAGAGGGGCCCCTCTACGTTAGGGGCTTAAAAAGTAAAAAGCGAGTAAGGGGAGCGAGAGTCGAAGCCAACTCTTCCACAACCCTGAGAGTATCAAAGAAGAAAACCAAAATGAAAAGTGCCCCCCACTGTAACACTTAAGATAGAGGTCTTCTAAACCCTTGTTCTTCTTATTCACTTTCCACCCATATTTTATGGTACCTATGAATTCCCCTCCTATCTATGTCATTTTTTCCACCGATTTCCTTAATGAATCAGGACTGGGACCCCCCAGCGGAAGCGAAGTGAGGGGTCAATCCCTGAACAAAGCTCAAGGAAGAGTCCCTGATCTACCCTTAGAGTAGTATACGGGAATTACTTCCTTCTGACCCCCCCCCCCCCTAGACCACTTTTTTCCCGAAAAGCTTGCATAGTTGTTGGCCCCCTGTAGGTAAAGTAGGTAATCACTTAGTAACAGCAACCAATGGGGAGTTGTTTAGTTTGGGACCCCATAATAGTCATCTCATATCAGCCTAACCCCCCTCCCCCCCAAGTGTATAAGCGATGTACTAACGCAGTAACCCCCTATAGTGTAGTGTGTTATTGAGTGACTAAGAGGTGACCCATGGTAGACCCCAGAGTGGTTGAGCTTATCTTGGGTGCCCCATACCCATAGGAGGGGAAGAAGCATATTAGGGGGCAGCAAGGCAAGGAAATCATCCACTTCAGCAAGCTTGGGAGGTTAGGCACTTACTTTCTTTTTCCCCTCTCTGGTCGGTTGATAGAAGAGGAGGCAGCTGCAGGGTATGAAACAAAGTGGTGTCTTGAGGTGAGGAAGGAAGCATAACAGCATATTAAAGGGAGGATTCTATTCTACTTTCCTTACTGTGCCAATCGGGTTAACAAAGTGGAGTGCCTCGGTGCACGAGTAGAAGAAGGGAGTTGGTGAGTCTGATGATTTGGCCAAGGGTAGTGTAGTAAGGAGTAGTAGGTAACCGAGGGAGTGAGTGAGTGATGCCTTGGCTGGGTATCACGAGGGAATGAGGTCTAATAGCATGCCTTAGCATCCGTCATTGGAGGTGAAAGAGTTATCCATCCCTTAAGGATAACGATTGAGCCGATCAATATAATTACATCTTTATTATATCTATATCTGAGTTCTTTGAGTGGAATGACTAAATCGAATATCCCTTGGGATAAAAGGTGAGCGAGTGAAACGATCAATCATTACTCTCTTGTTTATAATAAGATTCTATTACTGAGTTGAGTTATAGGAGGTTAATGAGTTATTCTGGCTGAGGATAACGAGTTAACTAGTCAATACCAACCAAAGGACCCCCGACTGACCAAAGGGAGGGAGGAAAAGTCTTATGTTATATTATATGATATGAGTTATTCACTCCAAGGAGGTGAATGAGTGCTTCCCTTGAGGGGGAGCATGAGTAAGCCGATCAATAATCTAATTATTATCCTTCCTTTGTATTATATATATATATATATCTTCTATAAGCAATAGAGGTGAACGAGCTATTCCCTAGTCAGGGATAACGAGTGATCTGTTCAATCTCATAACTAGCTTTTTCATAATAATATGTTTATTGAGTGAAGTGAATAGAGCGGAGTGAGTGGTAACCTTAAGGTTGGTTGCCATGAGTGACGATCAAAGGGGGATTTGGGGGAGCTCCCCCAAGGAGAGATCTTGTAATAATAATATCTTCTATAAGTTAAGGAGTGGAATGAGTTATCCCAGGGATAACGAGTGCAACACTCAATATAATACTTGATTTAGTTAAAGGAGGTGAGGTGAGTGAGTGGTAGCCTTACCCATGAGTGAGCCGAGCCAATGACTTATGCTTTATTATGCTTTGTCACTTACTCTTTGTAGTACTTGAATAAGATAGGGCCAAAGAATATAACATACTGGAGTGAGTGGTACCCTGGCCAGGTAGCACAAGCATAGCCTAGTTGGAGTTCTTAGTTATGGATTTATGAGTTAATGATTCCTTAGCTCATGAGTCCTTAGTGAATTCAATTAAGGAGGTGAGAATTAGCGAGCCGATCAGTATACCTTATGCTTGATTGAGTTAATAAAAGGAGTTGAGTGAGTTCTTCCCTAGTCAGGTAGCGCGAGGGAAACGAGTAATACTAGCATGCTAAGGAAAGCATGTGTAATAAGTAGGGAAAGGGAACCCCATAAAACCTTCTTTCTTATAGGTAGAGTAAACAGTGAAGATGCCTACTTCTTGGGGTTGCCTATCAATGGGGGAATCACTCAGTCACTCTCATCTAGGAGTTAAGTTTGATATTGGGGGATGCTACCTATCAACCAGGGTACTTGTTAGGTTACCTTTGCTCCTCCCCTACGGGGGAATAGCTCAATCAAAGCCCCCTATAGGGGGGTTGGGTTTACTTTACTATTAAGGGGTTCTGAAACTACTAATAGGGGTACTGGTTTGATGACTTTGACTCCAAGGGTATTTCACGGGAAGTTGAGGGTCAAGTAGGGCAATGTAGGGAGCTTATCAAAGGGGTGGAGTTAGTGAGGCAGGTTTTTCTTTAACAGCTGATAAAGAGGTGAGATGGTAAGCAGGGGCCGAATCAAGCTTATTATATATAAACCCCTATACTACCCTGCACTACCTAGGAGGTAGGCAACACTCCCCTTCCCCACTTCGGAATAGGGATGAGAAGACAGGGGGAAGAGACTCAATCAGACTACCACTAAACCCCTACATCCTATCAATAAATGCTTAGCTGAATCAACCCCAACCAGCACCTGTTCCTATTCCCCGAATAAACTGGGTAGTACAGAGGGGGAGAATCTTATGAAGTAATAAAGTATCCTCACCCAATCAGCCACTTGCAACAAATCCTGGGCCTCAATATAGTGGCACTCAGATAGTTGGTTTTGCCCACATTGATTGTATTCTATTTTCCCCTCATCAACACCAGATCACTTTTCAGAAACCCTTCCTCCGAACACCCTGACTAGGTTTTTCATCCACCCCGAGGACTATTGATGTTATATAGGTCATCCGGTCATCAAGTTCAAACTACCCTTGCGCCTACTTTACTGAACCACTTGCTCCCCTTCCCTAAGGGACATACAGTGAATTCCTACCCCCTTCCCTTGAGCAGTAGGTAAGGTCATAGAATCAGTGACTAACAACCCCGGGCGAATAGGTAATGCAGGTTGTGTGAGGATGCTCACTAGGTTCAGTCGAAGGGTAGACTGTCGGGAATAGAGGGATGTGTTAGCTCAGAACACTTGGAAGAGGGATGAGTAGAGCTACCTATGGTAATATAATCAATCGAGTCTTAGCTGAACTTCTACGGGAGCAGCTTGGAGTTAGAGGGAAGTAGGTAGCAGCGAGGTAATAAAGATGAAGTGATAAGATTAGGAGTTTCACGGAGAAGAGAGAATCAGACCAAACCCTATTCACTACGTGGAGTTGGAAGGAGGTCATCAGCAGTCTTAGTAGAAGAGAGTATGAGATCTAATCCAATTCATCAACTGCTAACTTAGGTTATTATCTTGCCCCAGTTCGCAGGTAGGTTAGGAGCCAGCAAGGTGGATACAAGGGATAATAGTCTATTAAAGTCCCATTCCCCATCCTACCTTACTTGAATCAGAGCCCGGTTGTAGTAGGGGTCACTGCTCACTAAGGGAATTATCTTCCCCTTATTAATCATTCCTACTTGCACCACTTTACTACAAATTTCCATGGATTGACTGGAAAGAGTAAAGAAGCATCTCATAGGGGTAGTTCAAAGAATATCCCTAATTCGCATAATGAACCATTAAGAGAATCAACCCCCCTCAAATAAATGTTCAACCGTTTCTTCCTGAGTAGCGCATAGGGGGCGGGCAAAGGGGGTTAATAGCTATCCCCCAGTCCCTCAAATGACACATTGTCAAAAGCCTCCCTCTTGCTACGAGCCAAGAACAGTAGCAGAATCCACAGCAAGGGGAATGTGGGAGCTCCAGAGAAGCTTCCAGACTACATGCGCAGCTCCTCTTGATCTAACCTCCTCCCCTAGTTAGCAAGTTACCTTTAATAAACCTACTCTTGCTCCCGAGAAACAAATCTATTCCCTTCCCTACCTTATATTTCCGAACTCACTGATTCTATCATTCCCTCCCTTATTTTCTTAATGAAACGCTCTGAACTCATAACCTCCTCCAAAGTAAGGTCTGATTTTCCCCTAGAGTATATCAAGATTCAGCCTGATATAGGCAAGCATTCTGATAGGGATTTTCTTTCTGCCCCAGGTTTGTTGCTTAAGCCAATCAATGTTGTAATTCGACATACTTGATCCCGATTTTAATAGATATATATATATATAGGTATAAGCCTAGGATTTATTGTAAAAAATAGGTGAAAGCATATTGATATTGATTATAGAAAAAGATCAGGAAAGCTTATCTCAGACCTAATCCTGGACTGAATAGATTAATGTGATTTGCATAGCCTTCAAGTCAACTACGAATTATAATCCATTAAGCTCTGATACCAGCCAGCTCAACCTCAAACCCAATTATTGTTGGTAATGAGTAATCAATAGTGTACAAAAAATAGACACCCCCTAATCCCTGGGTAGTTCTGGTGAAAAAGCCCTTTTTCTCTTTCACCGGACATGATGAAGACTTTGGAACAAGTCCCGACCCAAGCCTCCTAAACATGCTCGGGTTGATGAGTTAGATTCTATTGTACATGCCTAAGCCAAACCAGGTTTAGATTTTGTGTGGTTTGATCCTGGGGATGAATTGGAGTCTTCTCAGTTAAGCTTCTAACTTGAAAGGCAAGATAGCAGGTGCGAGTGAGGAATTGGGAATAAGTTTATGAGGTTTGGAAGTAAAGCGTGTTTCAGATAGTATAACCTTGAGTCCTCCAGTTGGGACGTGTGCCCCCGAACTACTGTAATAGTAGACAAAGTTCCTGATTGTGCAGCAATCATAGGTCTTAATTGACCTAAATTAGGCTAGGACTTAGCATAAGTTAGGGTAATTCATGCATGCATAAGCATTATCTGCATCTTTACTGCTTTCTTTTAGCTATGCATAAAATAATGCTATAATGTGCTGATTAGGTGCATTATGTCAATTACAGGTAATAAGCTGGATCTGAAGCTGGATGAGGAATAATTGGTGTTGCAGCAGAGCTTGAGCAGAAGACTTAGATTAGATATAGTAGATAATAATGTAAGGGAGTTAAGGTATGCTACTCTATTAAGTAGGAATAAAGCAGTAAAATGTGAAGAACTTAGGTCCAATCTAGCCCTAGGATAGCCTAAAGACTTCCCCAAGCCTTAGCCACCCTTAGATTAGGTCATCGCACCCTAGGAAACCTTAAAACCATAATTCCAACCTTTATCTAGACGTACAGATGTATTATAGGATGCCCAGAACCCTTAGCCAACTCCCGCTCACCTTAAACCCACTTCTGCAGTGTAATTGGACGTCCAGCCACTTGGTCAGACGTCCAATTTTTGCACAATACCCAAGACAGAACATTGAATTCTTCTTGACTCTGATTGGATGTCCAAACAACAATTCTGGACTTCTGATTTTTTGGTATAAGACATCTGATTCTATTTTTGGATGTCTGGAACTATTCTTCAGTTCCTGTTTTAAGATTCAAGCCTTGATCTTGGATCTCTAGCTCCCTAAACCCAATTCCAACCCCATAGGAACCTTAAATTAAGGTACCCTAACCCTAGTACATCACCTCTAGACCTCCCTAAGGACCTAATTAGGTCCTCACTAAACCTAATTGACTTAGATCATAGTCAATTACCATTGCCTAGTCAATTGGACTCATAAGGTCCAATTGAGCTCAGATCTCAACCCATACAAGTCTAATTGGACTTAGTGAGAGTCCAATTGACCTAAGCCCAACCTAATTGAGTTATTTCACTCTCAATTAGGTTCACACCCATTCAATTAAACTTGTGCTAAGTTTAATTGCAATTCCTCCTTAGCAATTAGGGTTTGCAACCCTAATTTAAGGCCTACACCTACCTAAACCCCTTAGGACCTAACCTAGACCACTTAGCCACATAGGGCATAGCCACATACTCACACACACACACCCACTCACGCACACACACCCATCTAGAGTTCTCTAGAACTCTCTTCAAAGTGGCGCCTCTTGGTTGCCAAATTTAGCAACCAAGAGCCATTCAATTCTTAGATCCACTTTTTATGGATCTAAGAACTACCTCTCTCTCACCATGGCCGGTCACTTATGGGGCTCTCTCTAGAGAGTTCCAGACTTCTCTTGAGAGACTCCCTTAGGTCTATAAAAATACCTAAGGTGTGGCCATTTGCACCCATCCCATTCTTGGCACTCATTCACTCTTAGGTTGGCTACCTTCATCTCCATTCCACCTCCACGAGAAGCTTCACTATGGCTTCCACCATCTCCACGCCAGGATGCTGGATCACCTCTCCAACCTCTCTCCAAGGGTCGGCCTAAGCACCATTGGCCGCCCCTCCTTCTCCTCTCAACCATTCAAAGGCCATCAGAGCCCACCTCCGAATGCCCTTATTTTCTGATAGATTAGTAGCTAGTTCTTCATATTTGCATGCTTTCATTTACTGCTTAGTCATGTAGCTCTTATTCTCCCCCAATGATGCATGCAAAATCCCCACATAGATTCCTGTATGCGATCATTTTCTATTAGCTAGATTTATATTTTTCAAGCTTTCCTTTATAAGCTTTCCCCTAAATTCCATGTTGCAAACATCCTCCTGAATGAATGAATAAAAGATATATTTTTTATATACATATCTCTATGTTGAAAATCACCACGAGCTTATTGGTTGCAATCTATTTCGTGTGATTCAAGTTGCCTGCTTTTCATTTATATATACTGCAACAAGTATGTCAGTTCCGAGAAATATAGAAGATTTAACTATAAATGCATTTTTCGTAAGTAACCACCACATAACTAGAATTGTGTGCACCAAAACTCATACTTTCACCTTCGTTATCTATCTAACACATGCGCATGTAATCAAAGTTCACAATAGAAGTGGCAAAACTCTAATCCGAAGACTGGAAACCGGTGTGCGATTCTAAATCAGTAGAGCGATAAAAGATCGATTTCAGATTTAAATAAATGCCTCCCAGAGACGAACAACCAGGATAAAAAGTCTCATTATCTTTTTATAAATATTTTTGTTTAATCGTATTGCACACTATACTACGATGCTTTTCCTATCAAAACGCGCTTTACTACTTCCAAACAAATGGCACCTTTGCCAGGGATGCAACGTCATGTTTTTTATTTCGATCTTTTAAACTACCACTAACAAATCTTCCTCTACTTTGTTTTTTGATGTACAGGACAACACAAGAAAAATGGGACCTGCGCACACGAGCGCGGAAAAATTTCCAGGTGCACATCACATCTTCTTTAAGCTAGGTTTTTCTTTTGAACCCTAGGTTAGATTTGCTTATAGCAATTTCATTTGAAAAAAGAAGCTTATTCATTTTCATGAAAAAAAAAAACCAAAAGAAAGCTAGGTAGTTAGATTAGGTTTCTTTTTGAATCATAGGTTAGTTTGAAAAAGCAAAAAAAAAAATTTGGAAATCCTTTGAAAAAAAAGATCCTTTTTAAAAAAAAATTGCAAAAGTTTTTGAAAAAAGAAAATATATATTTTTTGTGTAAAGTTTGAATTTCAAACTCAAACACTTTTTAAAAGCTTCTCCACCATTCTCTGATTTTCGACCAGATTTCAAAGTCTGTTTTAAAAATTCAATTGCCAAAAAACTAGTGAACAAAAAAATTTGAAATTTAGGCTAGATCTTTATTTTCAAACCATCTTTCAAAAAGAACCATTCTTTTGAAAAAATTCCAAGTATAAAATTTTTAAAAATTCACGAAGTGCAAGGGGGTTAGACTGACCCAAATTTGAGATCTTTCAAAATTCAAAAAGCAATTCTAAGCAATCCGCGAATCTGTTTTGACTAAAAATGGTGGAGTTTGAAAGTTGATCTCATTGTCTTTATTTTTCATATTTTTCCCAAAATTTGGAAAGTCATTTGTTACTATTTCAAAGCAAAAACCCGACCAGGGGTCAAAATTCCAAATCTAACCCCTAAACATTAAAAAATCTCTAAAATTTCGGTTGAAACAATAAAAATTACAAAAAATATTCTCTAAAAAGATAATTGAAAAAGGAATCTACTCGCCAAATTTCAAGTTAATTGGATTCCAAATTTTTGTCAGAGAACTTTGTAATTTTTGTGGTCTACTGAAGAAGAAAAAAAATAAAAGAACAAAAAATCCTAGAATTGCACGAACCCTAGGTTACACCTTTAGGGTTACAATTTAGAGACCACATTTGGTCTAACCTAGACTTAGTCAAGTATAGTGCTTAGCCGGTGAGTTTGGTCACCTTGTGGGCCACTCACCAAAAGAAAAAAACCCCAACTGAAGAAAAACGGGCTAAAAATCAAGTCTAAAATATGAAATCAACCCGAATTTGTTGTCGTACTACTGAGTGCTTTCAACCTCTTCGTTGGGTTAGCCGAGAGGCGGGATTCACTTTCAATTGGTTGTACGACGAATTTTTCTTCAGGAATTAGAACTTGAAACAAAAAACCTGGTCACAAGATCATAAGGACCATCTGATTGATAGGGCCTTAGCCTTGTCTGGCTTGGCTACACCAACCTAGGGGTTGGGTGGTGTATGCAAGGAAGGAGGTCACTTAGACCTCAACTGGTTGCACCTTGGGAGCCACTCCCATGGAGGCGAGTCACCTCACCAGGACCATCTTCTCCCCCTACTTCTTCTAATCCCATAGCCACAATGGCCAATCCTGGACCTGGACCTAGATTGGGTCAAGACATTGATAATCTGGACCCGATGGCTCATCTGGAAGCCTGGGTGGTTGAATCTGAGGAGCGGCATCGGCAGAGCATGGATCGCATTTTGACGACGCTTGACAGAATGCAACATCCACCACGAGGAGAACAACTGTGGGATTTATGTGATCCAGCTGCACCAATCGTCGCACCCTTAGTCAGGATTCCCGCAGGTGGAGACGCGTTTGAGCTTAAGCCTAATGTGATCAGTTTGATCAGCACTCACTTTTATGGAAACTCAAGTGAAGATCCATTCCAGCACCTAGAGGACCTGAGTCGACTCGTAGAAATGATTCAACCCAGGAACATTGATCATGGGATTATTCTAATGAAGCTTTTCCCATTTTCTCTGAGAGACAAAGCTTCATACTAGTTCAAGACCATTGGGAAGCCAATTGGAACCTGGCCGGAATTATGACGTGAATTCCTGCAAAAGTTCTTCCCAATCAGTCAAACAAACGCGATGAGGTGTGCAATCACGACTTTCTCCCAAGGAGCTGGGGAGAAGTTGCATGAAGCCTAGTACCGATTTCACGACCTACTCTAGCAATGCCTGCACCATGGTATACCCAGATGGCACCTAGCTCAAATCTTTTACCATGGGCTGGATGACACACATCGGTATCTGGCTGATGCATCTAGTGGCGGGAATTTCCTCGCAAAAGATGGGAACAACGCATTTGAGTTGTTCGAATCTTTGGCTGAGAATTCGATGAATGCCATGTCCATGAACCAGTTCCAGCAGCCTGGTCAGCAGCAGGTTGGTGTCCATGAGGCTCACACCGAGTCTATTCGAGTCGACATGGATATCATCGTTAAGCAGCTGGATAGAATAAACCTGATTGAGAAAAAGATTGACCAAATTCGTTAGGGTCAATCTGACCTGAACTCTGCCGCCCTAAGACCCTCCTATGCACCCCGAGCCCCTCCTACCCAAGTTAATCTACTCACTCGGGATGCATCTTCTCCTCATTTACGAGATCCCGCATATCAGGATCCCGTAAACAATCCAAATCTAGCATCATACGACCAGGGTTACTCACCACCCGCAGATTATAATACGTATCCTATTGATGGATATACATCTCAGACGTCTTCGGCCTACGAGGACATCAGTGCTATCCAAGGATACGGGCGTAATAACACGTATTCAGAGACGTATAACCCTGGTTGGCGCCAGCATCCGAACTTCTCTTGGTTTGGTAATTCACAGAGACCACATCAAGATTCACAGTACCAGACCAGGCAATAGGGAATGTGCAAAACACATACCCTAGGCAGCAGCCATTCCCATCTCAGTAGCAGCAACCTCGTTCTTTATACCAGCCACTGCACCAAGCTGCCAGTCACCCTCCAAAGCGGGCTAACCCTTTGGAGGCACTAAAAGAGGAGCTGCAAGAATTAATGAGGAAATCTACACAGGATAGCTTGCAGATAATGAAGGTGATGGATGACCAGATACAAACTATATAGAACACGCAAAACCAGCTATTGCAAGAGCATAGGACCCAGGGAGCCTTGCCCTCCCAACCTGTCTCGAACCCTCGATATGTGCAGAACCAAGGTGCCCCGCCTAAGTTTCAGGCACCACAGGGACAGGCACACACCATATTACAGGCGCCTCCTGCACCACCTGGTATGCTCAAAGCCAATCGCCTTTGCAGAACCCTGCATATCTGCCCCTCCCGCTCCCCCACCACCTCATGGACAGCAAGCCGATGTAAATGCTATCTCTTTGAGTGGAAGGAAGACATTCGACCCACCACATAGGCAGGCGGGTCCTAATTTTTCTCACCCTTCGCCGCAGGCGGGTTCAACTCCTTCATCTCAAGAGCCACCTATGGTAGATAAGGGTAAGAGGCCACTTGACCCTGAGATTCCCGTCCTTTTTCACAAGGCTCTGACGTGAAATGTACTGCGGAAGGACACGCAAAATTTTGAGGACCTAAAGTCAATGTTCAAGGAAGTATATATTCAGATCCCCCTCCTCGAAGCAATAGATTACATCCCCGCTGTCGCTAGGTTCTTCAAGGACTATTGTACCCCAAAGCGACAGCCTAGAATTGGACGATAGGCAGTACTATCAAAGGAAGCTAGCACCGTGATTCTAGCTTACTTGCAGCCAAAAAAGAAAGACCCTGGTACCCCACTCATATCCTACTTCTTGTAGGATTCTCCATTTGATCGGGCCCTTCTAGATCTGGGTTCGTCCATTAACCTAACTCCCACTACCATATTTGATCGATTTCGATTTGAGTTAAAACCCACCTCGATCATGATTCAGCTGGCTAATAGATCTATAAAAACACAGAGGGGGTAGTTGAGAACGTAATCGTAAAAGTCCGTGGATTCTGCTTTCCCGCAGACTTTTTCGTTCTCGATATGGAAGTTCTTCCTAATCTTCGAGATGCACCAATTATTTTGGGTCACCCATTTCTAGTGATAGCCCGAGAGAACATTGATTGTGCATCCGGGTGTATGGAGATAGCCCTAGGTAATGAGCAACTTCAACTTGACATATTCAGGGCATCAAGGAATTTTGACTGTGATCGCATAGAGGAGGATGGTGAAGACAAAGATTCGGCCTACTGTGGTAACATTGGGCTCCTTTGTGATGACCCAATGTCTCATTCATCTGCATTATCAGGGTTCTTGGACCTCGATCCACACAGGACTGAGACCACTGCACTACACATATCTTTCCGAGGATCTGACTGTTTAGGGTGTGCTTCTGACTACAGCACCCCTGAATCTAGCTATCCTGATCCACACACTACTGAATCGCCCCTGTTGTTGCAGGAGGACGTGACCACAGCTAACGGGTTTCCCGTTGATGCAGTGACAACCAATTATCTCACAGGAAGCGAATCAGCGGGAATTCACATGCATACGGATCAACAGATTCCCACCCTCGAGTTTGCTCCTCCCACTCTCAGTTCTGACTCTGACCCACCCGTGATTGAATTGAAGCCCTTACCTGACTCACTTAAGTATGTGTTCTTAGGCGAAAGTTAGACATACCCAGTCATTATTAATGCCCACTTAACCCAAGAACAGGAGCATCAATTGATTTCTACGCTACAAGACCATAGGGCTACTATAGGGTGGAGTATTGCTGATCTCCGTGGTATTCGCCCCTCGTATTGCACTCATCACATTTACACGGATGAGGGTGTGAAACCTTCGAGACAACCTCAAAGACGACTTAACCCGAATATGCTAGAGGTTGTTAAGAAGGAGATAATCAAATGGCTGGATGCAGTATTGTATACCCAATCTCTGACAACTAATGGGTGAGTCCGATCCAGATAGTGCCCAAGAAAGCAGGACTCATCATAGTAAAAAATGATAAGGGCGAATCCATCCCGACCCGCACTGCGACATCTTGGTGGGTCTACATCGACTATAGGAAACTAAAATGGCTACCTAGAAGGATCACTTTCCTTTGCCTTTCATTGATCAGATCTTGGAATGGTTAGCCGGCCACAGTTTCTTTTGCTTTCTGGATGGATACTCTGGGTATAATCAAGTGGCAATTAGCTTGGAAGATCAAGACAAGACCACATTCACATGCCCCTTTGGAACATTCACTTTCAAGCAAATGCCCTTTGGCCTCTGCAATGCACCAGCAACATTTCAGCGTTGTATGATGGCCATCTACTCTGACATGATTGGGGATTATGTGGAGGTGTTCATGGATGACTTTTCCATTTTTGGAGATGATTTCGCATCTTGTCTTGATAACTTCACCAAGATCCTGAAATGGTATATTGAGGTAAGCCTAGAACTATCCTGGGAGAAAAGCCATTTCATGGTGAGGGATGGCATAGTACTAGGGCACAGGATCTCTAAAAATGGACCCGAGGTCGATCGAGCTAAATCTGAGATTATTTCCCACTTACCGCCACCTAGCTCGGTCAAGCAGATCAAATCATTCTTGGGTCACGTCGGTTTCTATCGAAGATTTATACACGATTTCTCGAAAATTTCACTACCTTTGACGAATCTCCTTATTGCCGATGCCCCATTTGAATTCGACACCTCGTGTCTCAGTGCCTTCGAGACTTTATGAAGTGTTGTCTCTAATTCCCCAATTCTCCAACCACCTGACTAGTCGCTTGATTTCAAGATGATGTGCGACGCTTCTGACTTTGCTGTCGGTGCTGTTTTAGGCCAACGTCGGGAAAAATAACCTTTTGTCATATACTATGCTAGCAAGACGCTGAATGAGGCTCAACGCAATTATATAGTCACCAAAAAGGAACTGCTAGCAGTAGTATTCGGGTTGGAGAAATTCAGATCGTATTTATTAGGGTCCAAAGTCATCATCTTCACTAACCACTCCGCCCTCTGGCATTTTTTGTCAAAGAAGGATGCCAAACCACGGCTCATTAGATGGATCCTTCTATTGCAAGAATTTGATATTGAAATCCGCGACAAAGCCGGAAAGCAGAATGTTGTGGCAGATCACCTATCCAGACTGAACCCAGGCCACATTCCTTATTCCCTGCCTATCCACGAGCAATTTTCGGATGAATCTCTTTTTGGTAGTTCACTTTGTTGAGTTCCCCTAGTACGCGGATATCGCAAACTACCTTGCCACAGGCAAGATTCCCGCGAACCTATCCAAGGACCACAAACTCAAATTTACTGCGGAGGCCAAATTCTACTTCTGGGATGACCCACTGTTCTTTCACAATGGAGCGGATCAGATTATTCAAAGATGCATCTGATTCTGAGATCCCCAGTGTGTTATCTTTTTGCCACAATGATGCTTGCGGTGGTCATTTCTTGGGATGGAAAACCGCTGGAAAAATCTTGCAGTCAGGATTTTTCTAGCCAACTATTTTCAAAGATACACATGAATACGCCCAACACTGCAAATGATGCCAATTGGTCAGTTCTATGACCAGGAGAGACATGATGCCATTCCAGCCCATCATGGTTGTAGAAGTGTTCGACATCTGGGGCATCGATTTGATGGGCCCTTTTCCAAACTCGCATGGCTTCGAGTACATATTACTAGCCGTTAACTATGTCTTGAAGTGGATCGAGGCCATCCCAGCGAGACGGGCTGATCATAAGACCGTCATTTCTTTTGTACGGCAATACATCTTCGCAAGATTCGGAATACCCCACGCTCTGATCAGCGATGGGGGAAGCCACTTCATCCACGCCCATTTCAGGTCATTATTAAAGAAATACAGGGTACATCACCGTATAGCCACCCCTTTTCACTCGCAGACTAATGGGCAGGCTGAAGTGTCTAACCGTCAGATCAAGCTGATTCTCCAGAAGACGGTTAGACCAAACAGGAAGGATTGGTCTGATAAATTAGTTGATGCACTCTGGCCATATCGGACCACGTACAAGGCCCCACTCGGAATGTCACCATATCGTATGGCATATGGGAAGGCCTGTCACCTTCCTATAGAGCGGGAACACCGCGCCTTTTGGGCGGTGCGAAAATGTAACCTTGACCTCGATGCAGGAGGTCAAGAATGGAAACTCCAGCTCAATTAATTAGAAGAGATCCGGCAGGAGGCCTATGAGAACACATTAATACACAAGGACAAGACCAAGGCCTTTCATGACCGCCACATCCGGAGAAAAACATTCACGCCCAACCAGGAAGTCTAGTTGTTTGATTTGCGATTGAAACTTTTTTCAGGGAAGCTCAAGTCCAAGTGGACTGGCCCATATGTTGTGATTCACCCATATCCTAATGGGGTGGTCCAAATCAGGGACCCAAAATCTGGGCATATATCTATGGTAAATGGCCAGTGCCTCAAGCCATTTTTGGCCCAGGAACCTCCTCCACCTGACGAGATTTTTCATCTTATTGAGGATGTATGATTGAGTTTCCACCCAGCTGGAGGCGTTAAACTCAGCACGTATAGATAGCACCTATCCCACATTCCACCATCATCTATACATAACCATTTTTATATATAGCATATTTTCTTTCTACATATTGCATATTGTCAGGTTGGCCGGTGCTGAATATATAATTTCAGGAGCAATTACAGGTGATTTCTACCCATTCTCTCCCTGCTACATTTATTTTCTTTTATATTCATGCATGAGGACATGCAAGAACTTAGGCATGGGGGGGAAGATACAGCAAAAGTGAAAATTTTTATGCCAACAATTAGGAAAACCTCGGAGCTACATGTGAAATGTACTTTAGGATCCTAAATAAAAGAACAACAGACTCTACCTCCAGTGCTCGCATTGGAGCTAGTAATCATCCACAACAACCATTTCCGACTCACCCGCTCACCTCTTGTTCTATATTTAGGGTCAAGCTGATTGTAACCCGATATGGGAATTCCACGAAGTACAAATTATACGAGGTCACTTGTTTATAGCATATATACATATTGCATTCATGAATAAGATTATTTTATTAAGAGAATGCATTAGGGATTTTATCCTCTAGTTGATTCCTGTAATTTGGAATCTAGTATAACTTCTCACACACACGTAGAATTTGCAATGGATTCACGGTGATGGCTGATAAACGTCTTTAGTCTGTCGAGAAGAAGCAGTGCTTCTTCTCCTGAACCCCTGGATAGTGTTTTGGGAGTCAGGCAGATTTTCTTCTAAAAATCCACCAAATAGTGTGAGATGAGAGTAGAGTGTACTGGTGCTCTAAGATTAGTACAAGGAATCTGGAGTCCTAGATAATTAGGTGATGATACTTTGAGATTAGACATAGTGTTCCCTCTCGGTTCCTGCGTATACATTTTGTGTGAAATTTTGAGAGCCACCAAATAAGGCAAACAAGCGGAGAGCGAGTTTTCATAAAACTAGGGCTAAGGTGGATGGTTACGACCATTCTTTACAAAATTCTCAGCTAAAGGAGGGTATTGATGTCAAGGTTAGAAATACATCGTCCTATCTGTCTTTCCCGGTGCCGTGAGTAGGCACTTCCACCAAATAAGCCACCCAATGTCTCTTGAATACCACAAATCCCTAATAATGCCTCTTCAATAAAATTCATGAATGTGTTACTAGATTGTGTTAAAAAAAAGTATATATGAAAAAGAAAAAAGGAAAGAAAAAGAAACAAAGAGACAAAAAGGAAAAGAAAGAAAAAAAAAAAAGGAGAAGAAAAGAGCAGAAAAAGAGTTTGTGAATATTTAGTGTTTATTTCATTTACATTGAGGCAATACCACCGAATAAACTTGAGATTCACTAAATATGGCCTTAACCTATTTTTTTGTATTTCTGACCACCCGAATATTGGCTGAGGAATTTTGACTTAGTGTTAAGGTTATGGAAACTCAATTAAAGTGTTAGTGCCAAGGGAGACCACCAAATACGGTTCATATGTGTGAATCTGGTGAGATTGTGAGCTCCAAGAAAAAGAAAGAAAAGAAAAGAAAAAGAAAACGAGTAAGAGAGAATGAATACAAAGGAATCAGAAGAGAGCATAGTTTTTCTCGTCTTTCTCTGAGTTAAGTTACTTAGTAATCTGGGAATCTATATTCTGTAGCACTAATCTCTATGTAGCACCAGTTGAGAGTGAGCCACCAAATATATAATCTTTCCCCTCAGAGATTCTCTACCTAAGTCAAAAGCTAGGGTGAAATTCATAGAATATCTTGAATACCCCGAGGGAAGAAGTCCGCCTATCCTACTAGAATTTTACTAGGGGTCAAGTACAGGCTTTAGAGGTGAATTAGTTTTTCACTCGAATCCATTGCAAAGGCTACATTGCTACACTTTCATGATTGTCTGGATTTCTAGAGCATAGGATGAAAACAAAAGGAGAAAAATCTCTAGGCATACACTTGATAAAATAATCAATCCCTTAGGGACCCTTGCTATGAATAATTTAGTCTTGCATTTGCTAGGGACTAGCAAGATTTAGGCATGTGGATACGATTGCGCAACAATCATAGGTCTTAATTGACCTAAATTAGGCTAGGACTTAGCATAAATTAGGGTAATTCATGCATGCATAAGCATTATCTGCATCTTTACTGCTTTCTTTTAGCTATGCATAAAATAATGCTATAATGTGCTAATTAGGTGCATTATGTCAATTACAGGAAATAAGCTGGATCTGAAGCTGGATCAGGAATAATTGGTGTTGCAGCAGAGCTTGAGCAGAAGACTTAGATTAGATATAGTAGATAATAATGTAAGGGAGTTAAGGTATGCTACTCTATTAAGTAGGAATAAAGCAGTAAAATGTGAAGAACTTAGGTCCAATCTAGCCCCAGGATAGCCTAAAGACTTCCCCAAGCCTTAGCCACCCTTAGATTAGGTCATCGCACCCTAGGAAACCTTAAAACCCTAATTCCAACCTTTATCTGGACATCCAAATGAATTATAGGATGTCCAGAACCCTTAGCCAACTCCCGCACACCTTAAACTCACTTCTGCAGTATTATTGGACATCCAGACACTTGGTCAGACGTCCAATTCCTGCACAATACCCAAGACAGAACCTTGAATTCTTATTGACTTTGATTGGACATCTAGACAACAAGTCTGGACATCTGATTTTTGAGTATAAGACGTCTGATTCTATTTTTGGACGTTTGGAACTATTCTCCAGTTCCTATTTTGAGATTCAAGCCTTGATCTTGGATCTCTAGCTTCCTAAACCCAATTCCAACCCCATAGGAACCTTAAATTCAGGTACCCTAACCCTAGTACATCACCTCTAGACCACCCTAAGGACCTAATTAGGTCCTCACTAAACCTAATTGACTTAGATTATAGTCAATTACCATTGCCTAGTCCATTGGACTCATAGGGTCCAATTGAGCTCAGATCTCAACCCACACAAGTCCAATTGGACTTAGTGAGAGTCCATTTGACCTAAGCCCAACCTAATTGAGTTATTTCACTCTCAATTAGGCTCACACCCATTCAATTAAACTTGTGCTAAGTTTAATTGCAATTCCTCCTTAGCAATTAGGGTTTGCAACCCTAATTTAAGGCCTACACCTACCTAAACCCCTTAGGACCTAACCTAGACCACTTAGCCACATATGGCATGGCCACACACTCACACACACACACCCACTCACGCGCACACACCCATCTAGAGTTCTCTATAACTCTCTTCAAAGTGGCGCCTCATGGTTGCCAAATTTAGCAACCAAGAGCCATTCAATTCTTAGATCCACTTTTTATGGATCTAAGAACTACCTCTCTCTCACCATGGCCGGTCACTTATGGGGATCTCTCTAGAGAGTTCCATACTTCTCTAGAGAGACTCCCTTAGGTCTATAAAAAGACCTAAGGGGTGGCCATTTGCACCCATCCCATTCTTGGCACTCATTCACTCTTAGGTTAGCTACCTTCATCTCCATTCCACCTCCACGAGAAGCTTCACCATGGCTGCCACCATCTCCAAGCCAGGATGCTGGATCACCTCTCCAACCTCTCTCCAAGGGTCGGCCTAAGCACCATTGGCTGCCCTTCCTCCTCTCAACCATTCAAAGGCCATCATAGCCCACCTCCGAATGTCCTTATTTTCTAATAGATTAGTAGCTAGTTCTTCATATTTACATGCTTTCATTTACTTCTTAGTAGTGTAGCTCTTATTCTCCCCCAATGATGCATGCAAAATCCCCACATATATTCCTGTATGCGATCATTTTCTTTTAGCTAGATTTATATTTTTCAAGCTTTCCTTTATAAGCTTTCCTCTAAATTCTATGTTGCAAACATCCTCCTGAATGAATGAATAAAAGATATATTTTTTATATACATATCTCTATGTTGAAAATCACCATGAGCTTATTGGTTGCAATCTATTTCGTGTGATTCAAGTTGCCTGCTTTTCATTTATATATATTGCAACAAGTATGTCAGTTCCGAGAAATATAAAAGATTTAACTATAAATGCATTTTTCGTAAGTAACCACCACATAACTAGAATTGTGTGCACCAAAACTCATACTTTCACCTTCGTTATCTATCTAACACATGCGCATGTAATCAAAGTTCACAATAGAAGTGGTAAAACTCTAATCCGAAGATTGGCAATCAGCGTACGATTCTAAATATGTAGAGCGATAAAACATCGATTTCATATTTGAATAAACGCCTCTCAGAGACAAACGACCGAGACTCAAAGTCTCATTATCTTTTTATAAATATTGTTGTTTGATCATTTCAAGTTCATAGTATAGTGGATCAAAACGATAGGAATTAGCACTATACTATGACACTTTTCCTATCGAAATGCGCTTTACGACTTTCTGTTCCCTGACCTGAACTCCATGAAGAGATAGACCAAATTACCTGCTTGGAGTAGGGGTTGACTGTACTGACCAAGCAAACTCAGCCATCCTATGAGATAGTTTGCAGGTGTGATATAAAGAAAGGGGTATTTCCTAGAAACTAAGCTCAGTCAGATAGCCAGCCGGTTGTCTGATGTAGACTAAGGGGTTTCTTATTTAGGTTAGGAAAGGGCTCAATGGTTGAGGATCCTAGGTCAAGTTCAATGGAAGTCAGGTCACAAGATAATTACACAAACAACACTGATTGGCTTAAAGAAACAACAAGATCAAAGAAAGCCCATTCCCCGAGTAACTTACCGGGAATCACCAATGTGAGTAGTCTCTCTCTAAAAGAGAGTTTCTCAGCTGATGTGCATACATCTGAATAGCCAAAAATGTCTACTAATGCATATTCTTAGTATCATATTAGCATCTTGCATTATAAATATTGCATAACATGCATCATCATGCAATTAGGTCAAATTATACAAATTGTATAGTAATTTCTTCTTTTTGGTGGTCAAGGACAAGGCAACTTTTACTCAGGTTCTCGGACTAAAGATCCAACCGTATGGATCAGATCAGGGTGACAATTAGAGTTCAACGACTCTAAGATCGCCCTGATCGAACTTCCGTAGCATCAGATATAATCCGAGGAATATAGATCAAGGGCCAAGATGGTGCAAATCCACAATTCAGATGACAAATCTAACCTCACTGATGGGTTCGGATCGACGATTGCAGCCCAACGATGCGAAAATCAGTCTAATCTGACATCTGTGGCACCATCTACATGACATTGAAGATGGACGGCGAAGACGGTGCCACGTGGCGCCATTCCAGCTGCCCAACCGACCCAAGGACCCGCCGCTGCCCTCACTCTCCTCAACCGCGTGGACAATCTCAGCCACTGGATCAATATCCAACGGCTGAGAGAGCGCGCACCAAAAATCAGCGTCACACCTTAAACCACTACATAGCGAAGTGGTTAAGGCACTGCTCGCGCAAGAAGCGAGAGTTCAAGTTGCCCGCGTGCGCCTCTCCTCGTGCAGAGGAGCACAATCTCAACCACGCGATCAACTGCGAACGGCCAGGATCTTCCAATCAGACAAACGCGCAATCGGACGCAGTTATGCACACGTGATCACACGTGCTTAATGTACGAAGCTGAAGCGAGCGAGAGGAGTGTTTTAAGCCATCCGATCTTGAGATTGGATGGCTAATATCGTAAGGACGTGGGCAAGCGTTGAGCGTGCAGAAGGCGAGGAGGCGAGCATGCGCACAGAGCTTCAGCAACGTGGGGTGTTTAGTGACACTTAAATCTATCACTAAAGATCCCCTCATTTGATGTTTTAAGCTTGAAATGTCAATTTTGCCCCTAACCTCTACACCTATAAAAAGGCCTACGCCCCCCACATTTCAATCATCCCTTTCTTCACCTCTCTCCCTCTCCAAAGCTCTAAAGAAGTTTATCCCAAACCCGGGATGCTCTTCTAGAGTCAAAATCAATGTTTTCTCTCCCCCGTTCCGGAAGTGGATCCCATGACGATGACAACTCCCTACCTCGCCCCTGGTTCTTTCTGCTCTATTCTTCTTCTTCCATCTTCATCCTCCATCTTCTAGGAGTCACCCCATCCAGCTCGTCCTCCAAGCAACCGTCGAAGAGGATAACATCTCTCTTCCTTCTTTATCACTTTCTAGAATAGAATTTCCCTCTTTCTAGTTGTAATCATTTCCTGCTTTCTAGTTGTAAAAATAGTATTCAGTTACAAAGTGATTGTTCTCTCTCTCTCTCTCTTAGTGTTAATATCAACTTTATTCTGATTATCTTGCTTTCAAAACAAAAATACCAAAAAATTATAATCACGGATTTTAGATCGATGTAGCCTCCCTGTGTTCGACCCAGAATCTCTTTACGAATTTTGGTATAAATTTATTTATTGGCGGATTTCTTCATAAATCATACTACGACGACGAGTTTTCAATCCCATTTTCATACGTTTTCCGCTACAACATTTTGACGCCATTGCTGGGGAGGCAACAATTCTCGATTTTCTTTCCGCATTTCGCTCACTTTATTGTTTTCTAACTCGCTTTTATTTCTCTTCTATTGTTTTGCAGGTACCTCAACAGCGAATCTTCAAGCAATAGGAAGGAGTAAAGTGCAGTTGAAGACAACTGTAAGTGCTCCCTATTCTTCCCCCCTCCATAGATTTCATTCCACAACCTTAATTCAAACCCAATTAACCTAGGTGTTCGCGTAAACCCTAGGATTAGTTTGGATGCTTTGATTTCCACCCCCACTCATCTCACCTTCGTAAAAAAGGAACAAACAAAAAGATACTTCTTGTGAGATAAATCAACATACACACTACATACACCCACATTCAAGGCACATAAACCTAACTTGACTTTTATCTACTCAACCGGGATTTTGACCTATGGAACTGGTACACGCAAATCAACACATAAGAGAGTAGAAACCAATCTAGGTTAATCATCTTGTATGCCTAACTCAGTAGTGCATTTCGGTCAATTGTTTGAGTTGTTTGGGCTGCACCACTTCATTTTAAAATCAACTCATCAAGTAGCTTCCCCTTAGGGTTTACAATTTAGGTCAATACCAGGCACTCCACTTTACTTTTTGATTTCAAAAGGAAAAGATCTTCACTCATGTTTGAACATCTGGTTTACCTCTGAAACTTGATTGAATTCACCTAATTCTAAACCCTAAAAGCTACTTAAGCAAGATTTGAACCTTAAAATCCACTCATCCAAATAATCTTGCTTGAAAACCCTGATTGCGCATGCACTCACACATATTCAATTGATCATTAAGGGCACAACCCATTTTAAGGGCCCACCACATTCCATAAGCACTACAATCCTAAGCCTAAGCTAAATTTGATTAGACGTTGGCCTTAAAGATTGATTCGCTCTTCGGGGCCCATACTAAGATTGCTTACGATTAACCTACTTGTACTAGTCAATCTGATGTCTAGCTAGGGGAGTAGAATCAAACGATCGCGGTTGGGGGCTACACTAGGAACAGGAGGCACAAACCAAAGGAAGAACCTTCTCCCCAGTCCCTTCTTCTAACTGGTTGGATTGACTGGATACAAGTAGAGTAAATCGTCTATAATCTTAACATGGATTCTGAGAGTCTGTAGATCCTTAGGCTACCCAACTTAAGGATAGGCTTATTTTGTTGTGCTGCAAGGTTCTTATCCCCAGTCCTTCTGATCTCTTCCTAGTTTATGCTTGGAAGGAGGTCGTTGAATCCCTGATTGGAAGGACCATTAGATCATTCTATGAGGCATAGATTGAATTTTGGCCAAATTGATCACATGGCCAAGCAACAACCTCCTCTACCTCAGAATCAATAGGAGATGTTTCAAAGGCAACTGGAACAAATGTAAAGAATGCAAGAATAGTTCCAGAGAATGCAAGGAACTCAGCCCTTCAAGGATTTTTATGATCCTTCAAATTACAGGGAATGTCCCAGCATCCAGATTCCTGCCGAAGATGTAGAAATCAAGCCCCAGGTGTTAAGCCTGAACAAACACTTTCATGGGCTTGGCTCTGAAGACCCATTTCAATATTTAGAGGACTTGACCACTTTGGTCCAGAACACCAAAGCGCGAAACGTGAATGAAGAGCAAATGATCATGAGGCTTTTTCCCCACTCTCTTAGGGATGAAGCCGTGATGGGAAAATCATCATGAGCCATAACTAGCTCAAATTAGTCATTATCAAGGAATAAATGCTCCTACATAACAAATAGAAGGCCATAATTCATTGCATAATCATTCTAAGGGAAAGATAAGAAAATAGGGTTAAAACTGTAATTTTACCATCATATCATGAATGCAAAACAACCACGAATTTTTCCAGGGGGTAATTAAGGGTCAAATGGCCTTAAATGTCCAACAAGTGGGTTAGAACAGATAGAAATGGGTTTTCACGTATTTTAAGAATTAAATGACTTCTGAAACTCTAAAAATAGACCCGCTTAATTAATTGAGGTTCTGGTCATGATAAAATTCACCTAAATCCTCTAAAATTCATGTAAAAATATTCTCGAGGGTTTGGTACCTTCAATTTGACCATCAGAACCCATCTTGACCCAAAATAGAGTCTTAGATTGACATTTACCCTAATTTGGATTTTTGCATAAATTACCTAGTCAAACGATGTTAAAACCTAAATCTAACTTCACCACTAGATTGGTTTGGTCCAAATTAGGTTTCTACCAAAATTTGGCCCCAATCTGAGATCATCTTTACCAAGTTTGCATTTTGGTCCAGTTAGACTCTTTCTATCTCATTCAGACCCTTAACTTTTGAATTGTCTTACAAATAGCCCCCAACTTCTTTGTATTATTCACAAAAAAGTCCCTACCACCATGAATCCTATTCCTACAACTCTGGCGACCCTTGATTGAAGAGAACTCCTTCTCTGCTCAATTAATCCCTTCCAAAATTGGAAGGGAGATTCCTTGAGTCCTCTTCGCATTAAATCCGTCCATAAACCTTAAAACTTTCCCAATCTCTCATGAGAACGCATGAGATATTTGAATATCTTAAAACTTCCTACTCTGGTAACATTTGCTAGTTTGGAAGCTTGGCTTCCAAGCTCAAAATCCCCTCCTAAGCCCTATAAAAGCAAGCCTAGATCATGTCGAACTTCGAGAGCTAGGTTCAAGGCCAAAAATCTCTTCTTTTTTCTATCACCAACCACCTCCAACCTAAGCTCTGGCAGACCATCTCGATCTCTCTCCTCTGCGCCTCCAAGGGTCAAATTGGTAGCGCATCAACTTTCCCCATCTTCCTCCGCGTCTCACTGGTCACAGCAAGTGCCATCTTTCCCTCTCCTCACCGCTGTCCTCCTTGCGGAGGATTCACCTTCCCCAACACTGGCCGATCAAAGCTAGCGGCATTCTCCCCCTTCGTCTATTCGATTAGGGTTAGATTAGAACCTTAGCTCTTTTAGGTTAGCTTCCTATCCAAAACACCAAAAATAACCCCTTGACTACGCCATTCACCCCCATCGTCCCCGTCTCCGGCCACTCCTCCAGCAAGGCACCCCCATTGCTACACTCATCCACACGCCTCACCACAACTCCCAAAAGCACCACTGTCCCACCACGCACAAAACCCCTATCTCTATTCACCTTCATGTCCACCCAAACCCTCCGCCGAACAAACCCATCATCTCCAACCTATTCTGCCTTCGCCAGCCACCTATACACACCCTCGCAACATGCCACCACCACAGTTACATTCCATGACGTCCAGCGAAGCTCCTGAGCACTTCTGATGTGGCCGCGAGGCCGTGTTTATGCTTTCAGGTACAAGACCTTCAGCCGCCATTAACGAAGAGCTTCAAGGAAACTTCATGCTCGCTCTAGGTCTCGATAGCCCTAAGTGGAAGTCCCAGACTGTGCGAAATCGCCTCAGGCACTGCCCCAGGTGGTCAATTGGATGCCTGGACTTCGTGAGTTGCAACAATTGAAGGAACCCTGCAGCTGTATGTGAAGAGGAAGTGTAGGATTAAGTCCCACCTCGTAACATGAAGAGTGCCCACGGTGACTTAAATTGTTTTTCTGCATAAGGCTATTCGCCTCGACACACAGGGGGTGAGGTCCCCCGCACCCCTTCACGTCTCGCCCGTGACACTTCCACGTGGGCCTGGTGCACCCGACTACCCACCTAAGCCTGTCCACTCCTCGGTCACTACACCACACCGGTGACCCTGGACCTGGGTGTGTGCCTACCTGATAACCTAACTACCCTGACTGGCCCTGGGAGAGCGGAACCTAAGAGGAGAGAAAGAGAGAGTGTGCGCAGGGCAGGGGAGGGTTTTGCCCTGTGCAACACTTAGCCAATTCTGAGATGGCTGCCCTCTGTGTGTGAAGAAAGAAAGAAGAAGAGAAGGATGCCTTCGCAGAAGAGAAGGAAAGAAAGAAGGCTTGCTTAGAAGAAGGAAGAAGAGGCTGAAGACAAAAGAGGCATAACAAAAGGAGAACTTGAGAAGAGAAGAAGAAAAAGGGCTAAAGGAAAGAGGAAGCACTTAAGCCATTTGATTATCAAATCAGACGTTCGAGGCACTGTTCATTTATTTAATTACTTAAATAGTCTTGGATATTGTTGGTTTATTTGGCATTCCTACTTAACTGTTATATGATTATCTAGATTAAGTAATTGGTGATCTAAATCACCACTATTTTTATTCTAGATTTCTTTTTGATATGCCAAACACTTGTTAGACTTATATTCTACATTGATGATCAATTTTGAGTAATTAATATTCATTGCATAGCATTATTTGGCTCATTTTCTTGTACTCATTTACATTATCAAGATTAGTGTGTGAATTCCTATTTGCTCCCTGTGTTTGACCTCAGACTTTCATTCGAGTATAAAATATTATTTATTTTTCACGCTGATTCGATATATACTACAATGCGACGATTTTAAAACCCGTTTCAGAGCGACTAACAAGCCGCTCATGGTACAGGACCATAAGAAGGCCGATCGCAACATGGAATGATCTGAAAGCGGATTTCCTGAAGAAATTCTTCCCTGTCAAATGTACTAATGCTATGAGGTGGGCAATTACTACTTTCGCCCAGTGGCTGGGGGAGCAGTTTCATGTTGCCTGGGAGCAATTCCAAGACTTATTGCAGAAGTGTCCACACCACGAGGTGCCGAAATGGCAACTCGCGCAGATCTTTTACCACGAGTTGACTGAGCAACTTAGAAATCACGTGGAGGCTTCTTCCGGAGGTAATTTCCTCAACAAAGACGCAGATAGCACGCATGATTTGTTTGAGGAAATGAGTAAAAATTCAATCAATCATGCCTCCATGTATACTTTTAACCGGTCATAACAACCCAGATCTAATGTTAATGTGGTCCATGACTTTCATTCATTCGATATGGAACTGATTTGTAATAAACTAGATAAGGTGGACCTGGTTACCAAAAGGATGGAGGAGTGGATGGCGGAAAACTCTACAAACAATTCTCGATCCACTCAATACTAGAATTCAAGATTCCATTCTTCGCGAGCTCCTTCTGGACGGGAGTTCGTGAATCAACTGGATGCAGCTCAACCTGTGAGCCAGCATTGTTCGGAACCCCACAGGTTCCAAACTGGGGCCTTTGATCCCAGTTTCTCTGATCCCTCCTTTTCTTTCTCTCCATCCTCGCCCTATGAGGAAGTCTATGCTATACAGGAGAACGTTAGGACCAACCCTTATTCCAATGCTTATAATCCAGGTTGGAGGAACCATCCTAACTTCTCCTGGAAAAACCCGGGGCAGTAGACCCAATTTCGAGCCAGCAACTATGCTCTGCAAAGACCAATGGGTCAAGGTCATGTTTATACTCAGCTGCCCCCAAATCAGGTCAATCAACCAGCTTAGAATGCCCGTCAACCTGTAGGGTAGGCTAATTTGAACCGTCATATGGTAGAGATGTAAGGATCTATGCTCCAACTCATGCAGCAAATGGAAACCTCGCTAAACAACTTGCAAACCGGGTTCATTGCTAATTCCCGTCAACCTGGATCTCTACCATCTCAACCCGTACCCAACCCGCATAATATACAGAATCCGGGCAATCAAGCCCACGAGTACGGGAATCAGAGGGACCCACATGCACATGCTCAGGTGGTTGAGCAGGGTCCTTCCTCTTCTGCTTCATCAAATCTGAGGTTTCTGGCTAATGAAGCCCCTCTAATCTTTCCTAACCCTCCCCAAGACCCAAACCCATATGCATATGCTAACTCTATTACCTTAAGGAGTGGAAGGCAAACCCAAGACCCACAACTACCCTATTCTGATCTACCAAATCCTAGAGAGCCTAAGGAAAGAAAGGAGAACTCTAAAGAAGAAATCAAGGCTCAGGAACCTGATTCCAAAGATCTGACTCATGTTTCTTTTCTTGAGGCCTTGATTAAACCTAGGAAGAAGAATCCTGTTGATAGTAACGAGGATCTCTTGAATATATTCAAGAATGTCGAAATCAATATCCCGCTCCTTGACGGTATCAAACGCATACCGACTTACGCTAAATTTTTAAAGGATTTATGCACACAAAAGCGTAAGTTGAGGGAATCTGCTCCAAGGAAGGTGGTACACTCTAAGCAGGTTAGTTCTGTTATCCTACATCACCTTCCTCCAAAAAAGAGAGATCAAGGTGCCCCTTTGATTTCTTGTGTCTTCAGAGATTACACCTTTGATAGAGCACTTCTGGATCTAGGTGCATCCATTAACCTAATTTTGACTTCTCTTTATGAGAAGTTAGGATTAGGTGAACTTCGGCCAACCTCAATAACGCTGCAGTTAGATGACCGTTCGGTCACAAATTCGAGAGGCGTTATTGAGGATGTTATTGTCAAGGTTAAGGACTTCTATTTTCCTGCAGATTCCTTATCCTTGACATGGATGTACCTGAGAATTTAAGGAACACGCCCATCATTCTGGGGCATCCGTTCCTAGCTATCGCTAAGGCTAATATCAACTGTGACAGCGATAGCATGGAAATCGCCTTTGGGGATCAAAAAATGAAATTGGATATTTTTAAGGCAATTAACAAATTTGAGGATTGTGGATTTATAGAGGAACTTGAGGAAGATAACTTGAATATTGAAACATGTATGGCGATTTCTGCAATTGAAAGTTCCTCCAATCTTGATGGATCCGACCCGCAACCTCTGTTGCAAACCCGCCACATTCTGAAGAGGTTATTGATTTTGTTTACTTTCAACCTCTTCCTCTTGATGAATCTTCATTAGCATCATTTTTACCTTCCATCCTAAACCTGCCCCAGCTCGAGCTAAAACCATTGCCTAAGAGTTTGACATATCAGTTTTTGGGACCTCAAAAGATGCTCCCTGTGATCATCAGTGCTAGATTAACTAAGGAGTAGGAGATTAAATTGATCAAGGTCCTAAAAGAACATAAGGAGGCAATTGGTTGGACCATCCATGACCTTAGGGGGATCGAGCCATCTTACTGCAATCACAGAATATTCATGGAAGATGGATTCCGCCCTTCTCGCCAGATGCAGAGGAGATTAAACCCTAATATGCAAGAAGTGGCCAAGAAGGAAATAATTAAGTGGCTTTCCGCAGGAATCATTTATCCGATCTTAGATAGTTCTCGGGTAAGTCCCGTGCAAATTATTCCCAAGAAAGCTGGGATTACCGTTGTGACTAATGAGAAAGGAGAATCTATTACAACTCTTTCAGCTTCCTCTTGGAGGGTCTGTATCGATTACAGGAGGCTGAACATAGCCACGAAAAAAGATCATTTCCCTTTGCCCTTCATCGATCAAATCCTTGAAGCACAAGCCGGGCAAAAGTACTTCTGTTTCCTAAACGATTACTCAGGATACAATCAAGTTCCTAATCATCTCGAGGATCAGGAAAAAATGACTTTCACCTGTCCCTACAAAACCTTTGTTTTCCGTAGAATGCCATTTGTCTTATGCAACACACCTGTGACTTTTCAAAGGTGTATGCTAGCTATATTCTCTGACATGGTGGGAGAGTTTATGGAAGTCTTCATGGACGATTTCTCTATTTTTGGAGAATTATTTGATTCTTATCTGGCTAATCTTGAAAGGATCCTTAAAAGATGCATCAAAACAAGATTGGTCCTTAGTTGGGAAAAGAGCCATTTCATGACACAAGAAGGCATCGCCTTAGGTCATGTAATCTTTGAATGAGGAATTGAAGTTGACAAAGCTAAGGTTGATGCTATCTCCAAACTTCCTCCTCCCATATCTGTCAAAAAAATTCGATCATTTCTTAGTCATGTGGGATTCTATAGGAAGTTCATCAAGGACTTCTCTAAGGTTGCTCGACCTCTAAGCAACCTTCTCGCTAAAGATATGCCGTTTGATTTCAACGAATCATGTCATAAGGCATTCAATTTTCTTAAAATGGCAGTCACTTGTGCTCCGGTGTTGCAACCACCATTTTAGACAACCCCATTTGAGATCATGACTGACACTTCTGATTACGCGGTCGGGGCTATTTTGGGTCAAAAGATTAACAGGAAGCCCTCTTTCATTTACTATGCTAGCAAAACTCTAGATGAAGCCCAGAGGAATTACACTATTATTAAGAAGGAATTGCTAGCTATAGCATTTGCTTTAGAGAAATTCAGGGCTTATCTCTTAGGGTCTCACATCATAATTAACACCGACCACTCAGCCTTGAGACATCTCTTGGCCAAAAAGGATGCCAAACCCCGGCTTATCCGATGGATTCTTCTGCTTCAAGAATTCGATCTTGAAATCAAAGATAAATCCGGGGCACAGAATGTGGTGGCGGATCATACTTCTATGTGATTCTTCTCGTCTGTATATTTCCATTGCTGATACTTTTCCGGACGAAACTATTCTTACAGTATCAGGTGTCCAAACCCCATGCTTTGCAGACATTGTAAATTATTTGGCTGTTGGTTAAATCCTCCAGGATTGGACCAAGCAACAATGAGATAGACTCAAATCTGAGGCCAAATATTACTTCTGGGAGGACCCCAAACTGTACCGCATTGACTCTGATCAGATTATTCACCGATGTGTTCCGGAGAATGAATTCTCAAGTATACTCAAGTTCTGATATGCATCTGCGTGTGATGGGCATTTCTCCAGGAAAAAGACGGCTGCAAAAATTTTGCAATCTGGATTCTATTGGCCGTCTTTATTCAAGGATGCCCAGGAATTCTCGAGGCTGTGTTCCTGATGCTAGGCACTTGGGAGCATAACCAAGAGAGATATGATGCCTCTAAACTCGATTCTTCCCATCGAAATCTTCGACGTTTGGGGCATCGATTTCATGGGACCCTTCCTCCCTTCATTTGGACACCAGCACATTCTTGTCGTTGTTGATTATGTGTCCAAGTGGATTGAGGCTATTCCCACCCGAACCAATGACCACAAGGTGGTCATTGATTTCGTCAAGAAGAACATCTTCAGTCGATTCGAGATTCCGAAGGCCATCATCAGCGATGGTGTTACTCATTTCACTAATGCCCAGTTCAGTAGTTTACTGGAAAAATACGGGGTAATTCATAGAATCTCCACACCTTACCACCCCAGATGAATGGACAGGCTGAGATCTCCAATCGGGAGATCAAGAATATTCTGCAAAAAATGGTTAGACATGATCGTAAAGATTAGACTCAAAAGCTTGAGGACGCTCTTGGGCCTACCATACGACGTACAAAATTCCTATCGGCATGTCACCATTTCGTCTAGTGTATGGAAAGGCATGCCATTTACCCATAGAGATTGAACATCGGGCATTCTGGGCAATCAAGCAATGTAATTTGGATTTGAGTTTAGCTGGAAAAATCAGGAAACTCCAACTATCTGAGTTGGAGGAGCTTAGAAATGACGCATACGAGAATGCCAAGATCTATAAGGCTCGGACCAAAGCTCTTCATGACTAATTGATATCCCGAAAGAGCTTTGAGCTGAACCAAAAGGTCTAGCTCTTTGATTCTCGACTTAAGCTTTTTCCTAGCAAACTTAGGTCAAAATGGAACAGCCCGTTCATCATCGATCAGATATTTCCAAACGAGGTTGTTCAAATCTCTGACCCAAAGACGGGTAATTCTTTTAAAGTCAACGGTCAACATCTGAAGCCTTTTGTTGATCGTATTGTTCCAGAACCATTCTCAGACATGGTTTCTCTAGTCATATCGTGATTTCTTTGGCTGGACTTCGCCTAGCTGATGGCATTAAACCCAGCACTTGTACAGTCTGACTCAGAGCTGACCCGAGCATCATATATTCAAGTGATATCTCCTACATTCTACCTTTCCTTTGATGCCTTTTATTTTCAATGAGGACATTGCATCAGCTAGGCATGGGGGGGTGGATTCATTTCTGAATCATTTTGTCAGCTCTGTGGAATTCTTGTAAATTCTACTTTTTTTCTTTATTATAAAGAAGAAAAAAATTTTTAAAAAAATTGAATTAGGAAAGAATAATTGGGCATTAGGATTTTTCAACCTCAGGGAATAATACAGTAGGATCTGAACACCTAGACCCTTCAGGTCTTTGAGTTTAATCATCCCGGGTGTCCACTAAAATGTGAATTTGTTTATCGAGTCCTTGCCATTCTGAATTTACTTCAATTTGTTTAAATAAGTTGGGGTGATAAGTACACGACTTATCAACCCGCCCTCTGATTTGAGGAGATTTTAAGTCTAACCATCTACACACCTTTTGCACTGACTCACTTTTTGATGATTTTTACGGAAATTGGGTAGCTAATGAACCTTCTAGGGTGGTATGGCTGGCAAGTTATTGTGGGTAACAGCCTATTGGTAGGATGTCCAGAGCCCAGTCACACGACCATTCTTTTCCTACTACCTTTAGGTAAATTTTAGATCAGGGAAGCCACCTACTTAAAGAAAAAAAATAAAAAGTAAAAAAAAGAAAAACAGGAGAAAAGAAAAGAAAGAAAGAAATAAGCCACACTTCACCGCACGAGTATGGCTGGTAAATTATCGTGGGTAACAGCCCATTGATAGGTTGTCCAAAACCCAGCTCAAGAAATGCACGTAAAATTCCAAAACACTTAGGAAGAAGCGGAGAAGTAGAATAAGCCGGGGAGATATACACTGGGTTCGCCCTTGTGTTGACCCCATAAAAATAAAAGTAGGGAGAAAACTACTGGTCGAATAGATACACCTTTAGGTAGAATTTCTTTTCAAGGTCACCTAGGGGCGTAGAAATCCGAAGTCCGTTCTAATCACCAATCAGTGAATCTATCACATTTCACACAGAGATGCTTAGAACTTAGGGTTCTCTTCGAGTCTTGGGTAGGTTGAGTGGCCGTAGAAAGCTGCTCCGAAACCTTAAATTCAAAAATTCAAAAAAAATTAGAAAAGAAGAAAAAGATCCTTCTTTGAATAAAGCAAGGGCTTGAGGCGGTCTGCATTTTGGCAGACACCCGGGCGCTGTTGTGTCTTTGTAGTTCAGGTTCTTAGTAAAAATTTCCTACTGTTGAAGAATAACTTTTGCCCAAGAAATCCGTCCTAATTCTTTTATAAATAGCATATAGTTTTTGCTAGGTACTAGTAAAAGATAGGCATGGGGGTATGATGTGCATACATTCAAATAGCCAAAAATATCTATTAGTGCATGTTCTTAGTATCATATTAGCATCATGCATTGTAAATATTGCATAACATGCATCAACATGCATTTAGGTCAAATTGTACAAATTGTATAGTAATTTATTCTTTTTTGGTGGCCAGGGACAAGGCGACTTTTAATCGAGGCCTCGAACTAAAGATCCAACCATACAGATCGGATCAGGGCGACGATTGTAGTTCAACAACTCTAAGATCACCCTAATCGGACTTCCGTAGCATCAGATATAATCCGAGGAAGGTCAGAGATCAAGGGCCAAGATGGTGTAAATTCACACTTCAGATGACAAATCCAACCGCACGGATGGGTTTGGATTGACGATCACAGCCCAACAATGCAAAAATCGGTCTAATCCGACATCCATGGCACCATCTAGAAGACATAGAAGATGGACGGCCAAGATGGAACCACGTGGCACTATCCCAGCAGCCCAACCGGCCCAAGGACCCGCCGCTGCCCTCACTCTCCTCAACCGCACGGATGATCTCAGCCATTGGATCAAGATCCAACGGCTGAGAGAGCTCGCACCTAAAATCTGCACCGCGCCTTAAACCGCTGCGTAGCGTAGTGGTTAAGGCACTGCTCATGCAAGGAGCGTGAGTTCGAGTCGCCCGTGTGCGCCTCTCCTCGAGCGGATGAGCACGATCTCGACCGCGCGGTCAGCTACGAACGGCCGGGATCTTCCAATCAGACAAACATGCAATCGGACACGGTTATGCATGTGTGATCACACACACTTAACACCCGAAGCGATACCGAGCAAGGAGCATTTTAAACCGTCCGATCTTGAGATTGGACAACTGATATCGCAAGGACGTGGGCAAGCGTTGAGCGCACAGAAGGCGAGGAGGCAGGCATGCACGTGGAGCTTCATCAACGTGGGGTCTTTAGTGACACTTAAATCCGTCACTAGAGACCCACTCATTTAATGTTTTAAGCTTGAAATGTCAATTTTGCCCCCAACCTCTACACCTATAAAAAGGTCTATGCCCCCCACATTTCAATCATCCCTTCCTTCACCTCTCTCCCTCTCCAAAGCTCTAAAGAAGCTTGTCCCAAACCTGGGATGCTCCTCTAGAGTCAAAATCAAAGTTTTCTCTCCCCCATTCCAAAAGTGGATCCCATCCCTGCCTCGCCCTGGTTCTTCCTGCTCCATTCTTCTTCTTCCTTCTCGTCCTTCATCTTCCGGGCATTGCTCCATCCAACTCGTCCTCTAAGAAACCGTTGAGGAGGATAACATCTCTCTCCCTTCTTTATCGCTTTCTAGAATAGAATTTCCCTCTTTCTAGCTGTAATCATTTCTTGCTTTCTAGTTGTAAAAATAGTATTCAGTTACAAAGTGATTGTTCTCTCTCTCTCTCTCTTAGTGTTAATATCAACTTCATTTTGATTATCTCACTTTCAAAACAAAAATACCAAAAAAATATAATCACAGATTTTAGATCGACGTAGCCTCCCTGTGTTCGACCCAAAATCTCTTCATGAATTTTGGTAAAAATTTATTTGTTGGCGGATTTCTTCGCAAATCATACTACGATGACGAGTTTTCAAAACTCAATCCCATTTGCGTATGTTTTCCGCTACAACACCAGCTTTGTCTTTCATTTAAGTAAAGTAAATCAAACCTTGAATATGAGTAATACTCAGCCTCGACCTTTCCTTGGTTACACTTGAACCCACCCAAACTACGTTATATAAGAGAAAGGGTTCTCGGGTAAATTCAGTAAGAATATATTAATAAGATATTGAATAGTTTTTATTTGAACAAATAGGTTGAAATGCCTGTATTCCTAATCTCCCTAAGGGTTTTCTTTATACCGGTATATTAGGGGTTTATTGATTCCCTAGTTTTATGGTTTCCTTCCTTTCCTCCCTGTGGGTTGGGGTTGTTCGCAGGCTACCTGTCCCAAGGCTATTGTCCTTTTGATGGTCGATATCAGCATCGACCTATCCCTTTATCCTGCTTCTAGTAAAGTCGATATCAAAATCGACCTAGAAGTAGGGTTACCCCACGGGTTTAGGGTTGAATTAGTTCAGAGCTTTATTCCTCGAACGGGTAGAGTTTAGACTTTCATTGAAAGTTAGGACGAGAGTGGTGGTGTTTCTCACATTCATAATCCCCCTGGGTCAGAAGCGGAGGAGTCAAGCAAGTTGGGAAGTGCGCCCCCGGTGAGAAAATAATACCCTGGAGTTTGAATCTTGAGTGTGAATTGGAGTGTTAATAACATACCCAGCCTATCTCAATCAGGCCTCACTCATGAGTCCAGCTCTTCTAAGGAGCCTGGAGTGAGTTCATAGCCTTGTTCAGTAAACCCCCTAGGCCTATCTATAGGAAGTTTGGAGTGACTCTGAGGTGACCTTACTAAAACACTCCACCCAAAACTAATCCCCCTCACTCCATCAATCAATCTCCCCCACCGATTCGCTCCTTAAATGATTGTATGAATTCAATGCTTCCCTAGAACTATTCCAACTGGGTCAGGTCAAACCTAATCACTACCATGAAAAGGGGGCCGGGGCATTTTAGTAAAGTATGTGATTCCCTCAATTCAAGGCTTTCTTTGATTACTGACTTAAATAAATCAATAATCCACTCCAACCCAGGTGTATTAGTACTCTCCTCTTCATCCACCCTTTTGTCTTTAAATGAAATGCTATGAAAAGCAAGAAAGAACCCTACCCAGTCTTTTTCTATAAGAAATAGAAATATAATTTCACCTCTTTTTTATGGGGTAGATGGAAAAAAGATGAATTAAATTAGGTTTTCCTCAAATAAGTAAACTTTCACCTCTTTTTTACGGGGTAGATGGAAAAAAGATGACTTCAATTAGGTTTTCCTCAAATAAGTAAGTTTTCACCTCTTTTTTACAGGGTAGATGGAAAAAGGATGACTTCAATTAGGTTTTCCTCGAATAAGTAAGCTTTCACCTCTTTTTTACGAGGTAGATGGGAGTTCACACTTTAAGACTAAGCACATTGGGTCTAAGCTGGCTTTTTTCTTGGATTACATAAATAATAAACTACAACCGGGGGAACTTTAGATTGGGGTACCAAGATTGAATTGAACCTAGGATTCTACCCTATTAGATTGGCGTGTTGTGGTAAAGTAGGGTATTTCTTAGGTGGAGTAGTGCAAAATCCTCACTTGTTTGGTTCTTCTCCCACTCTAAACTTCCCATTAAGAGACCCAATCCCCGAGCAGTAAAGTAATGGAGCTATTATTATTGGATTTTATTTTGATAAAATATAGGTTAAAATCTATTTATTATATATTTGAATTCATAGGTAAATTCGGTAATAATATATTAATGAGATATTTCATAGCTTTTATTGTTCTTATTATAAGCTTATAATTCAGTAGGAATATATTAATAAGATATTCCTGGTATTTTCATATGAATTCCATTATTCTTATAATCAACTTCACTTTGTAACCCTAGATTGGGTTTTCAGGGTTGACTTGCCAAACTCACATTGTATTATAGTATAACCAACTTTCATACGAGACTGGGAAACAGCTAATGGGATAACCGGTATTATCCATTCAACTATTTCCATCAATCTCCCTTCTTCGCAGAGCAGCTAGTCGGATCGGATGTTTGGTAAAGTCGCCTCATGAAGCAACGAGTCATATGTGTTGGTAGTCGACGAGCATAACTTACTCGTTCTACAACAAAAAAGCTTCACTTCGTACCCTTTGATTATCCAACTTGTAGCTTCGCACCCTTTACTTTACCACAACGAGGTAGGTTAGGTAGTGAATAGGTCCCATCCCGAGGTTGGCTTAAAAGATAGCTTTCTGGGGATCCAAGCATTCAAACATTAACCCATCTAACTAACTAATCGCCTATTCTAGTGCTTGTTTGAGGCATACCTTGGACTGACCTACTTTGCCCAGAATCAGCCTATTCCTATGTGCCCTTGTGCCCAGGATCCTTACTCATAAACTCACATTATCAGCACCAGCAATAGAAATGTTGAATGTCACTATCCTTACTTCTAACTTCCCTAAATCTGAACTGAACATGAATGCTAACCTGTTGAATCCACCGGGTGAATCTCTTTGGCCCCTCTGATGTCAGAACTTCCCGGGTTGGTTTATTAGTATTATTGATTTGCTCTGCTATGAAATGCATCACTTCGGATGGTAAAAGTAGGTCAAATCGCGACTGCTTTGCTTGGAGTGCTGCACAGGAGAGAAGAGGAGGAGATCAAAGGAGCAAAGGGTAGTTCAAATAAATCACATAACAACATAACGGCTAGTAGTAGAATGGTTGGATGCTTCTGATTAATAGTTAAGAATAGGAGGAAAAAAAAGCATCATGATGAGCTTTTGTCGATCATTTCTAAGATCTAATTCCAGTTTCCTCTCCTGAAATGGAAAGGCCTTTTTATCTTCTATTTTACGCTTATGCCGGAGGAAAAAAATGTTCTTGGTGGATGCAGGACTTGGTACTCCCAGAATTCGTATGCAAGATGAGCCTACTTTGGAAGGAGTGCCAATCCATTGAGCCACCAGGTTTGAGAATCAAGTGGGATCCCTAAATGTAGGGGATGGTAAATCACCGATCAAAGAGCCAACAACCATCGGATTTTATTCTTTTTTTGGATCCCTGGATGTGGTGGCTGGTGAATCGCTTCTTCTTCCACGAAAATTCAGCTTGTTCCGTGCTTGGATGGAACTGAAGAAGATTTGACGAACGAAATAGTGTGGTAAGGTCAAAGGCTTGATTCTTAATAAAGTCAAAGGAGGTTATTTAGTAGCAATCGTAGGTTTCATTACTTTTCTTCCATTCTATTCTCTCACAAAAAAAGGGAGAGAGAATGATCAATTTGTCATTGATAGCCTCCACCCCAAACTAAATATTGTGGTGTTATTGGAAGATCAAACTCAACAGGGGGGTTCAGGGGTGCGTCAGAGGGGAGGAGTGAAAGGGTATTTCCCTCGCTCTAGAAACAATGGGTAAGGTCCAATGAAAACCTTGCTTTCTTTTCCCGCTCCAGATGAGATTCAGCTTTTGCCCTTTGGAAAGTTTATCACAAAGAGACTAGACCGTCCCATTCCACATGAGGGGAGAAGCTGATCTTTGTATGCTAGGAAAGAGAGAGAGATCAACAAGGACCCTTACTATCAAAATGAGGGAAAAGCATTGGGGAATAGAGTGCCCAGCTACTTTTCTTTGACCCTCAAGCATGAATTGACTCCCTCTCAACAACCGACCCCATAGATCGACCAGCCAAAGAACTACCCAAATGAGCTATTTTTAGACATAAGATATTAAGCAAAGCCACGTATTGGTATTTCTGACTATGGAGGAATAAAAAGCAAAAGATGGAAAAGGTGTGAAGTTTTCATGGTAATTCTCCGTTATTCAAACACTCCGCTTCACACACTTCAAAGCTTGCTCTGCGAAACGAAACAAGCTTCGTAGCTCAAGGTAGTGCCTGAGTCAGTGTGTGATCGAGGGGACAGTTGAAGCTGCTATTGACTCTGGTGATGGAGCATCGAGGGACCTGATTATTTTAGATAGCTACCGTTCTTCTATGTACAACGGTAGGTGTCTTCAAAGAGGAGAATCAGACAGAAGTAGAAATCACTATATACCTGCTAAAGGCATCAGATAGGTAGTCGTTTGACCATTTATCAAAAGGGTAGTTGAGAGCAGAGCTTCAAATCTAACAAGAGCAATGAAGATTAACTACCGAAAGATCAAGGGACTATGAAGTAGTTGCTGAGAAAAAGCTCTAGTTTGCTATGCAGGGAGCATGTGAGGATCATGCCGAAGAAAAAGAGGGTCTGTCATAGCCGACATGATTGACCTGTTCAAGGGGTGTCAATGCCTTCCCTATCTTTTGGGTAGATTGGACGAGAATTGAGGAAGGAACATGGAGTAGGGAGTTCCAGCACAGGGCAGGTGATTGATTCGCTTTTGCTGATGTACCGAGAGATCCAAGTGCCAACCCCAGTCAAACGACACCGTTGTGGGGTGGGGGTGGCCTACTACCCAAAAACATCTAGAATCAGAGTCCCACAACTTATTAGGAATCGCGGGTAATCCCAAACGAAAGATTTGCTGTGGCATTTCGGAGATGCCAAAGTGTGCAATGGAAACAAAAGGTAGTTTTGCTCTTCCTTACAACAAACATTGAAGTACGAGTAGTCTCGACTTGGAATTGGTGGCTGATGGAGCATATGATATGCATAGAAAGTGGATCCACTCCTGTTCACTCTATAAATAAAGTTGTCTTGTGATCTTATCCTACTCGTGCTTTGCTGGAGAGGAAAGCTATGGGTGGATAGGTTCAGGATGACTAACAACATAGAACAATTCTGCTTGACAATACCAGTGGTAGACAAAAATGAAGTCCACATCAAAGTCGGATTCTACAAAAATGACCATGTAGTAAAGAAGCGTGAGGGCGAGCGAAGGTGCGGCATGGAGCATGTGTAATGGAGTTGAGTGAAGGGCACGGAGCTTAATAAAGGTAGTGTGTTTTGCTGAGGCCGCCTCTTTCTTGTGCTTACGTGGGATTGGATCCATCTTCTGAAAAACCAAGATCCTAGAACCTGGTACCCATCCTTTTTATTCATTCAGCACCATAAGCAGGGGAAGCTCTTGTGGTTGATCTAGTGGAAGAGGTCAAGCGAAGCTAAAGGAGCGAGTAGAAAGTCGCTGCCTGGAAACAACAAGACCCCCCAGCAAAGCCTCCCAGCGTAGTGGGGGAAAAGGCAGAGATGAAAGTGACTGCTTGCTTGGGAACATCTTGGTAGGCCCTCCACTTTCTCCAGTTTCCTCTACGATTCCAAATCGAACCCATGAGTGAGTTGGGTAGAGACAAGACCGTCGATTTATTATAATAACTCAAAAATGCTATTCACTCCGTATACTAACTCACCTAATCCAGGGTGAGATCTGATATATGCATATATTAGTCAATCGGGGTGGGTCAGGTATGTATTTGGATTCTATTCCGTCCGTTCGCACGCAATGAAGTAGGCTTTCAAAATTCATCATGTTTGAGTAGCCCCCCTCATACACTCCTTGCTTGGAGCTTGACCGTCACGTGACGTTACTCTATCCTCAAAGTGCCCCCTCCTCCCCATATGCTGATCTTTCCTCTTGTTCTGGTTCTCCTCGCTTCATCAACTTGTAAGTATTTTCGAAAAGAGTGACTCCTACCCTCAACAAAAGGACTGGTTGCTGGGGTAGAGGAGACATAATTGCAAACTGCTCTCCTGGAACCCTCGCCGGTAGAGTCTCCGGGTAGGGGAGGCTTTGGGAGTGTATCAATCAAAGTTGTCTTGAGCAAAAAAAAAAGATGTATTCTGGAAACCAAGGGACATTTTGTCTCTTCATGGGGCGGAGGATAGGACGGACTATCTTTTGAAGGAGGAAAAAACAAAGAGAAGATTGGATCTTTGAGGGTGGGGGGTTAAGGGGGGGGGTTGCAAGTTCTACTTGTACTGACATAGCCGTAGGTCTCTTTTGCACAAATAGCAAATCTCAAATGAGATGTGACGTGGTCCGTGTTCATGAATGCGGGGACGTATAGTCTCATACTAGACCATTCCCATACAATGGGGAATCCCTCAACGTGCAAGGTGATGTATATAAGTGCCTATCTTTTTTTAGAACAAATCACAGTCTCCCTTGGAGTAGTATGCCTCTTTCACTAGGTTCTACCACTGAACCTCGTCAAAGACTTCGATCCACCAAAGTGAAGCGAGCCAGCAGGGGAGGTACGAAGTGAAGCTGACAGTCATATATGAGTATATAGTGGCGTAAGTGCTGAACCTGGAGGGATGAATCAAGTATGCATATATCAGGCCTAACCCCGGTATTACTACTTATCTGCGTAGTGGTTAAGTAGCACGTTATGAGCTCGTAGTGAATACGTTTTTACCCCAGCATATATTAAATCTAATTCGGTGAATAATAATCATAATAGCACTCTCCTCTGCTTTCATCTGTTGATGGTACCGGGAAAAGTATCATTAAGAAGAATGTTTATGCTCTTTTCACAAAAGAAATCGAAAGTGAATTGACTCTTGTACCTTTCAAGATGCATGGACTCCGATATATTCTAGTAGCTCAACAATAACCTTTTTTTTGGAATTACAGTCTGAAGAAAGCTGAGAGTGCCATGATGTTGTACAACTGAAGGCGGAGGTATAGGTACTTAGATCTACCTGAAACAGCCCTAAAATAGTTCTAAAGGTAATACCTTAATGGTAATACATAATGCTCAAAGGGTGGATCAAATGGACCAAAACGTTAGGAGTGGAGTAGGTCAGGGATCGAGTGAGGTAGGAGCATACCCCAGGGAGAGGGTAGAGCCTACCCCAGGGATCGAGAGATAGCTCGAGTGAGGGAGGAAAAGAGAGCATGGTCAGTCTCACGAGCACCCCATGAGATCAATCTGATGCTTGTTGAGAAGTGGGTGAAAGAGGGTGGTCAGTTGGTGGAACCTAGTTATTCATCGTCAACTTTTTTTCACATTAGCTCGACGAGCTCCTCACAAGGAGCCCTGGGCAGGATATACTAATATATGCGTATGTATATAGGGTATCTCTTAAACAGACTTAACTGGCCCGCTAATTGAAGTGATGAGCCTCGAGTGAATTGGTTAATTATTACAAAAGAATCAACTAATATGTATTACAATGCCTGAAACATATGTACAACAACAGGAATAAAAAACTAACTAATAATACACTATGTTAATTATTTACAACTAATATAAGTAATACCTATGTATAGGTACAAAAATAGCTATTAATATCTACTATATTAAATCATATTAACATATTAATATATATAGTAACATTATTATATTTATAATGACATATATAAGAGTTGCTAAAACCTTAGTAAAATATGTTTAACATATCCCTTCTTCTCTTCTTTTATTTTAACACCTGTCATTTTTCTAGGGCCTTCTTCTCACAAACACTGTTCAATAACCCAAAAATATGTTTAAATGGGCAGGCGACCATTTCGAGGGATACACAGTGTCATAAGGGTGGGACTAGACCTCTACTTTGGCCAACCCTAATTCAGATTAGGTGCATTTTTATGTATTTTTTGACCCAATAACAGGCCTAGCACAGTGTGTGACCTCTGACCCACCATTGTACACAAATGCTCGTTAATATCATATCGAAAAGGGTATGGTGAGTTTGGGTGCCCGACACCAATGACAACTGGTGGGGCTACCATGCCAAATCAATTTATACGCCTACGATCACTTCTCCATAATCGATGTGGCACTATCTCCAGCACCAATTAGGCACTGCTATGCGTGCTGACCGTGTTCTAATTTGCTATCTTTGGCCCTCAATTCGAGGGCCATAAATTTATTTAAATTAAAATTAAATTATAGGATTATAGAGCCCTTATATAGGATTACATAGTGGTACAATTAATTTAGATAAATAAATTATTTAGATATATAATTAAATTAGTTGAAGTTTACTGTTTGTACATATTAAATTAGAGGCTAATTACTTAATTAAAGTACAAATTGGTTACTTAATTGTACAATTGACCTTATACAGTGTTAATGTACATAATAAATTATTTATTACACATTTTTAATATATTTTATAAACTTTATTTTAATTTATATACATTTAAATTTAGTTTAAGTTAGTTTTACACATAAATAATTTATAAATACCATAATACAGTATAAATACATTCAAAATATTTAATATATCATTATACAAATCTACATTATAACTTACTTCAGTATTAGGTTAAATTACTGATTTATTTTATTTTAAGTTAATAAATTACCTAATTAACCTAATAACTTAATTATCTACTGTAAATACTTAATTAAACTAAATTACAGGTACTATATAGTACATAATACATAGTTATATATACATATATACAGTATTAGACTTAGTTATTTACATATAGATAGGTTTATATAATTTCTTAGATTTATATACATTTAGTTTATATAAATTAATATTTAATAATACAATTAAGTTATATATATAATAAATCACTTTAAGTACTTAATTTAATACATAGAATACAAATATAAGTTAATATATACTTATTGTGTACATATTATACAATATATACACTTAGCTTAGGTTTAATTTATATATAGAGGTATATACATAATATACAAGATATTTTTGGGTATTTTTGGTGTTTTTCTTATTTATATATTTTTATAGGTTTTGGGGAGGTAGGGGATGAGAGAGAAAGAGTGAGATGAGAGAGGGAGAATTTCTTTTTGTGATTTTTGAGTTAGGTTCTTTTATTAAATTCTAAGGAATACTAAACCGTCGGCTGGTACTTTCTACCAAGTTGGGGGTTTAGAATACTTTGAAACTTAACGTACACTTAGAAAAATACTCAATCCTACTCAAGATACTTTTATTTTATTTTTTTGGAATTTTTTATGATTTTTATTTATTTACACACCAAACCAATTTTAGGCCTAGAAAGAGTTTTCAATAAAGAACCTAAGGCCTGTAAATGTGTTTTAAGGGTTAAACAATTGGTAAAAGCATTCACAAACCCTCAACACATCACATGAAATATGATGGAGCATTTAAACATGATTTAGAACCTTAATTTCATTAAAATGGCATGTTTGACAGATAAAACATTCAATATAGCTGACAATAAAGTTTAACAAGAAATGACAAGCAATTTTAACTAAATTTCATTCCAATTTTAGTACAAGAATGCTTATTCTAGGAAGTTCTAATAGTACAAAAGAATGCCAGTTCCTTTAATTCTCAAATAAACCCAAGTTCCCAGCTCAACAGCCCTCAAAATAGGTCTGATGCTGTCTAAACAGTAGCTACTACAACTGCTACTGAAACATCCAGTAGCTGCTTCAGCAGCTGCAAAAACCCAGCAACTGGAACCTACTGCAGCTGCAATTGTTATGATTCCCAACAACCACTACTGCTGGCCAAATCCGAGTCAGATTAGAGTTAAACATTAAAATCCCCATTAAAATCTGTCGCAAACATTCCTTAAAAGGTCTGAACATTGATTAAAAATAATTCACAAGACTGTAAACCCTCAAACTCTAGTTTAATCCTTCCTCTTTGCCATGGACAGCGCAAGAGGATTGGATTCAACTAGACATTAAATCCACTAACAAATCAAATCAGAACCTTCATTAAGATCTTTTAAAACTCATTTTATGCTCAAATAACTGATTGAAATCAATTTGAGGTGTCAAACAAATGTTGCCTTGTTTTGGGCTTTTAATATGAGATCTCCACTGTGATTTGATCACTTAAGTCACCTGCACACTATTAATTAGTGTGTAGGAGCCTGTTGTGATCCCTTAAAGCACATTAAGTCATTGCTATGACCTCCAATCCATATATTGGATTGTCCTTGGCCATGGCTACCCAAAACAATGCTTAAATTGAGCATATGCTCCTTTGAGAATAAGTATCAATCAAAACACATTCAAATTCATCGCAATACACCCAATTTAGCAAATTTGAACTCGAATCGCTCGATTAAATTTGATTAAAACCAAATTAATTCCAAATCAAAAGATTGTACATGAAAACCAAATCTGAAAGAATCGAGTAAATCGAGACAATCAAATTAGACTGGGGGGTCTTTGTGAGTTTATGGAGTAAATGGGAGACCCCCCATGTGAAATTAGCGCTCAATCAGATCTAATTGATGCTACTATGAGTGGGTGAATTGTGATAAAAAAAACTCAAGGGAAATCAATGAACGTGATCAAGAAATGATGAGGGAGCTACGAAAAACTCCTCTCTAATATGAATTGATTAGAGAGGTCGGAGTGGATCTAACCTAGATCTAAACTAATCTAAACTAATCCATCACAGAATTCACTATCTAATCTACTTCTACTGATCTAAATTACACTAACTACACTAAAACTAATCTAGAAAGTAGGAAAACTAATCTACGAAAGTAGTAAATCTAGCTAACAGACGAAGGTGGTGTCCAAGGTCCTCCAGCCGAAGGTCGATGGCGACGAAATGTAGGAGACCCTTAGCTGAAGAAGGAGGTGTCCAAGAGCCAACAACTGGTGGCTAGAGGTGATTGAAGAAGGGAGAAAAGCTTGCTCTGTCACCGTAGGTGAGGAATTGAGGTAGGGGAGCTAAGGGGATGGACGAAGGGAACCACTCAAGGGGAAGGGAGCAATTAGCCTGTGTGCGAGCTCTATGATGAGGTTAAGTAGGTGTTTGAGTGAATCAAGACACCGCTAAGGTGGATTTAGGTGCAATTAGGGCAAACAATGTGATGTGAGCTTGAGGAGGGCGCGAGCATCCAAATTGATTTTCCACCGTTAGATCATATCTAGGATAGGAGGTCATCATATGCGCAAAGGCGTGTGAAACTTCAATGAAGGATCAGCCCTAGGATATGAGGAGTAAGAGAACGATGGGTACGATTTGCTGCAGGTATGATCGGTAAATTACAGGAAAGGTCCAAATGAGAGAAGGGGTAGAAAGTTTACAAAGAAACCCATAAGTGGAAAGAATTGTTGCAGTGCAGCCCCTAGGCTTACAAAGAGGCCCCTAGCGGCTTTCAATGAGATCCTTGAGAAGTTTAATGTGAATAAAATGTTATGACCTGAGGACCTATATGTAATTTACTAAATGTAAGGCCCTATTGATGTCCAAATGCAACCAAGTTTTTATTGAAACTCAATTGAACATTTAGGAAGTTGATTTCACTTTCAATTTGATCTTTTGAACCCAAAAATGTGTTCAATTTGCAAATGGATCATTAATTTACATTTGCAAATAGAATATCTCATTTTATGACCTAATTTTGCATTTTAGCACAAATTTGTTATTTTAGGTCATTTTTGTTAATTCCCACACTTAACCCTTTTGTGTGTTAATTCTTTAGTGTTTACCATAGCTTTTAGCTTAACTTGGCATTTTAGCTATGATGAGCCACACCTTATCAAAGAGGCAACGAGCCCTCTTCACTTTTCCCTTTTATGTGGAGTTGGCTGCTTTGTAACCCACAGTGTGGGACTAAAAATGCTTGCCTCTTCTTCGTTCAACTACAGTGAAGGTCATTGAGAAATTGGAGCCCCTGCATCTAATGCTTTGACCAATTAAAGGAGTGGTTGAGGTCACGAAGGAATTCCATAGCACCTGGAGTTGGATTTGGAGTCGAGGATGATTGGATGGTGACGAAGCATGGTGGCGAGTCGACGCCGTTAGGAGGAGATCCAGTGGAAACCTAAAGACAAAACTACGGCCGCTCGACCCTATTAAAATTGCTCAAATGCTTTGCTACGGTGTGTGGAGTGCGACGAAGGTGACGGCATAGTGAATGGTCTATGGAGGTCAGGCGAAGTCGAGGGAGACGATGGAAGCATGGGTTATTCGATGGAGCAAAGGAGTGAGTGAAGCTTCAAATTTAGAGGGGGCTTTTGATCAGTGATTGATGATGAAGCTTCTGGTGGTGATGGCTTGTGGTTTGGAGTGGTGTAGCAAGTCCACGGCTTCGCCAGAGGCATCGCTAGACGTGGAGAAGATGGAGTGGGAGGGAGGTGATTCAGTGGTCAAATTAGGAAGATAAGAGGTTAGGGAGATGCTACAGAGAGAGTGGGAGAGGGAGATCTTAACTACGGACGAAGGGGAGGGAAGTTAGCGTCGACTGTGATTGGCCGACATCGGAGACGAGGAATACTCCAGTGATGAGGATGGTGATGTAGGCACATCTATTTCACATAAATTGTCTATTTATACATGTTCTTAGACGTGTAATTGCCTTCAGCATTATAAATATTGCATAACATGCATCATTATCCATTTAGGTTATATTGTACAAATTATAGGTTAATTTTCACTTTTTGTGGTGTATCATTTCGGAGTGTCAAATTGAAGATCCAATCATATGGATCTGATTAGGGCGACGATCAGAGTTCAACGACTCTGAGATCGCCCCGATCAAACTTCTATAACATTAGATATAATCCGAGGAAGATTAGAGGCCAAGGGTCAATGTGGTGTAAATTCGTACCTCAGATGAAGAATCCAATCGCACGGATGGGTTCAAATCGATAATCGCAGCCCAATGGCACGAAAATCAGTTCAATCCAACAACTGTGGGACCACTTACAAAACAGAGAAGATGGACTACCATGATGGTGCCACAAGGCACCATCACAGCCGCCCAACACCGTCTGTAGTGCCTCCTCTTCGATCTCACGATCAATATCAACCGTTGGATCTCCATCTAATGGCTGAGATGCATCCTAGCCATGCCCGCTCACTTCTAAAGAGCGAGGCCAAGAGAAGATCTCGACCATCGGATTGAGATCCAACGGTCGAGAGAGTGCATGGAGAAAATCAAGAACTCGCCTCAAGTGGCTTCGTAACACAGAAGTGAAGTGCCTCTCGCAAAGAGTACGACATGCGCTCAAATCTGCATGAGTGGCTTAAATATGCGAAGAGGAGGGCGCAGGAAAATTCCGCAGCACCATCAAGATCAAGCGACAGCAGAAGTGGCTATGTGGCAGCGCGAATGAGCGAGGATCTATATGCACATGATAATGCACAAGATGATGAGCCTTGCTTGTGTTGTGAAGAGTGGATGAGCAATGATCATGGTCATTTGATCTCCATCAGATGGCCTTGATGCGGCCACGTGTTGCGATGATTAGGTGAGCGTACAAATGGCTGAAGTCGGATGGGCACATGATGTGGATGCATGTGGAGCATCGGATCGGCGATGAAAGGCTCTCCTTGCACACGTGCTTCAAAGATGTGGGCCATTAGCAACGTGTGTAAACGTCACTAAAGGCCCTACATTATGTTTAAGGCCTTCAAAGACCCTTTTGCCCTCAATTTTTGCACCTATAAAAAGGTCACCCTTACCACTCATTTCATCATCCCTTCTCTTCTCCTTTCACCTCCTCTAAAGCTCTACGAGCTGATCCCATACTTGGGATGCTCCATTAGAGCTAGAGTAAAATCATTTTCCCATCTTCTCACCCCTTTCGTGGAGCATCTCGTGGTTGTCTTCTAATTGCCATTCGGGAAGCAGATCCCACTACGACGCCGACCTGCTTCGTTCTCCGCCCTCCAGCTCCATTCTCCCTCGTCCAGCATCCCATCCCCATTATCCAGGCGCTCCGTCAACGCAGCTCATCCTCCAAGCTACTGTCGAGGAGGATTTTCTCATCCCTCTCTTTTTACCACTTTCTAGTGTAGATTTCTAGCTTTCTAGTTGTAGAAATTAGTTGTAATGAACATTTGTTTATGAAATATTAGTTTATTCTCTCTCTCTTTTCTCTTATTTATTATTTAAGTAGAATAGCTTGCGTAGATTATTTTCAACCAGCTAATCTACTTTCCTAAAATAATTTCAAATGCTATTTTTAATCATTTGCCGCCCTGTGTTCGACCCAAGACTCACCAGAGTTTCAGTTATAAATTTTATAGCCCAATGATCACTGGAGATACGGGCTTGAGTAGTATGATGAATCATTTCATAGCCCAATAATTGAGGATTGTGATCCTACTGGGGTGTTTATGGAGAATTATGATCCTGAGTTAATGGATGATTTAATCCATAACCCCAATTCTCACACACACCTCGTTGATCATAATGATGATTCTACTTTCAAGATCATCGGACCCAAGTCATTTCTGATTCAGCCACAAATTTTGGACTTGGATATTTTATACGAGGATGATGACATTTGTGAGGTCCCATAAATTGTGATGTGGAGGATAGGAATCTGGAAATGAAGATCTAGGAAGCCAATTTCGGGGGAAATACAATTCTTGATCTAAGGGTTCCTATTTACCTGAAAACACTAACTTCTACTAGGACCCTTATGACATTTTTTATTCTGAGGATGTGCAACCTAAGCACAATTTAACTGATTATCTTTTTGATACAAATTTTTCTGTTGTTTGACCTTTTGGACTTGGGTTGCATCCTCACAAACCGTAGGCCCAGCCTCGCTTGCATAATGATCTCAGGTTCTGGGTAATTTTTATCCAGAACCTTAGAACCACTCAACCGTGGGGCATGGGTTTGCACCACAATCTAGTCCACATATGTGGACATTCTCTACTGGTAAGTCCTAGGATTGATCATTTTATTCTGATCCTGACTTGCATTTGTGAATTCCTTATTTCCTCTTTATTTATATAGTGTGCCTAGGTGAAGGCAATAAACTTAGCACGTATATAGTCTATTTTCATCTTGGAGCTGACATGTTAATCGCGAAATTCAGGTGCTTTCTTCTCTACTCCGTTCTTTTTCATGTCATTTAATATAATGAGGACATTGCATTAAATAGGCATGGGGTGGTGGATATCTTTATTTGAATTATTTTGTTAGCTTCGTAGATTATTTTTATTTTTCTCTTTATTTTTGAAAAAAAAAATGAATTTGGAAAAGAGAACTTGTCCTTTAGAAATTTGTCAACTTTAGGAATGATACGATAGGACCTGAACACTTAGACTCTTCAGGTCTTCTGGCTTAATCAACTCAGGTTTCCACTGAAATGTGGATTTGTTTCTCGAGTCCTGGCCATTCAAAAATTTCATTTCTAATTGGTTAATAAGTTGCGGTGATAAGTACATGACATATCAACTCGCCATCTGATTTGAGGGGACTTATAGTCTAAGCATCTACACATTATTTTCACTGACTCACCTTTCAACGATTTTAACAGAAATTGGGTAGCTAATGAACATTTTAGGGTGGTATGGCCGACAAGTTGTCATGGGTAACAACCCATTGGCCAGTTGTCCAGAGCCCAGCCACACGACCATTCTCTTTCTACTGCCTTTAGGTAAATCTTAAATCAAGGAAGCCACCTACTTAGAAAAAAAGAAAGAAGGAAAAAAAAACCTAAAGAAAAAGAAAAAAAAAGAGATAGAAAAGAAGAAAAAAATAAATAAGTCACACTTCACCGCACGAGTATAGCTGACAAGTTGTTATGGGTAACAACCCATTGGCCGATTATCCAGAACCCAGTTCACGAAATGCATGTTTAATTCCAAACACTTAAGAAGAAGCGGGGAAGTGGAATAAGCCAAGGAGATATACACTGGATTCGCCCTTGGTTGACCACATAAAAATAAAAAGAAGGAAGAAAGCTACCAGTCGGATAGATACACCTTTAGGAAGAATTTCTTTCCAAGGTCACTTAGGGGCACAGAAACCTAAATTCTGTTCTGATTGCCGATCGATGAGTCTATCACAGTCACAAAAGGATGCTTAAAACTTAGAATTATTTTTGAGTCTTGGGTAGGCTGGGTAGTTGCAGAAAGCTACCCTGAAACTCTAAACTCAAAAATCCAAAAAAATTTAAAAAAGAAAAGAAAAGAAAAATATGCACTTGCTTTCGAATAAGGTGAGGGCTTGGGCGGCCTGCATTTTGGTAAACACCTGGGTGCTATTGAGTCTTTGTAGTTTAAATCTTTAGTAGAAATTTCTTAATGTTGAAAGAGAACTATTGCCCAAGTAATTTGATTTTAATTCTTTTATAAATAACATGTAGTTTTCCTAGAGACTAGCAAAAGATAGGGATGGGGGTGTGATGTAGACACATCTATGTCACATAAACTGTCTATTTATGCGTGTTCTTAGGCATATAATTGCATTCAGCATTATAAAAATTGTATAGCATGCATTAGTATGCATTTAGTTTAGATTACAAAAATTATAGGTTAATTTTCCCTTTTGGTGGTCAGGGGACAGGGCAATATCATTTCTGGGCCTCGAAATGAAGATCCAACCATACAAATCTGATCATGGTGATGATCGGAGTTCAATGACTCCAAGATCACCCCGATCGGACTTCTAAAGCATCAGATGTAGTCCAAGGAAGATCAGAGGCCAAGGGTCAATGTGGTGTAAATCTATACCGCAAATGAAGAATCCAACCGCACAGATGGATTCGAATCAACGATTGCAGCCCAAAGGTGCAAAAATCAATTCAATTCGACGACCCTGGCACCACTTACAAAACAAAGAAGATGGACTACAATGATGGCACCATGTGGCGCCATCACAGCCGCCCAACACTGCCTGCAGCACCTCCTCTTCAATCACACGATCAATCTCAGCCATTAGATCTCCATTCAATGGCTAAGATGCATCCCAGTCGCGCCCGCTCATTTCTAAAGAGCGAGGCCAAGAGAAGATCTCGACCGTTGGATTGAGATCCAACAGTCGAGAGAGCGCATGGAGAAAATCAAGAACTCGCCTCAAGTGGCCTCGCAGTGCAGTGATGAAGCGCCTCTTGCGAAGAGTGCAATGCGTGCTCGAATCCGCGTGAGAGGATTAAATCCACAAAGAGGCGGGCACAGCGAAATTCCGCTGCACAATCGAGATCAAGCGGCAGTAGAAGCGGCTATGTGGCAGTGCGGATGAGCAAGGATCTATATGCGCGCGATAACGCACAAACTGACCTGCCCTGCACACATTGTGAAGAGCGAACGAGCGCTAATCATAGTCGTTCGATCTCCATCGGATGGCCTTGATGCGGCCATGTGTCGCGACGATTGGGTGAGTGTGCGAACGGCTGAAGTCGGATGGGCGCATGACATGGCCACGTGTGGAGCGTTGGATCGATGATGAAAGGCTCTCCTTGCATGCGTGCTCCAGTGATGTGGGCCTTTAGCGACGTGCGTAAACATCACTAAAGACCCTACATTTATGTTTAAGGCCTTAAAAGACCTTTTTGCCCTTAATTTTTACACCTATAAAAAGGGCACCCCTACTACTCATTTCATCAACCCTTTTCTTCTCCTCTCACCTTCTCCAAAGCTTTACAAGTTGGTCCCGTACCCGGGATGCTCCATTGGAGCTAGAGTAAAATAATTTTCCCATCTTCTCACCCCCTTCATGGAGCTTCCCGTGGTTGTCTTCTCACCGCCATTCGGGAAGTGGATCCCACTGTGACACCACTCTGCTTTGTTCTCCATCCTCCAGCTCTGTTCTCCCTCGTCGAGCATCTCATCTCCATCATCTAAGTGCTTCATCAACGCGGCTCGTCCTCCAAGCAGCCGTCGAGGAGTATTTTCTCATCCCTCTCTTTTTACCGCTTTCTAGTGTAGATTTCTAGCTTTCTAGTTGTAGAAATTAGTTGTCATGAACATTTGATTATGAAATATTGGTTCATTCTCTCTCTCTTTTTATCTATATTATTCTCTTTCTCTCTTCTATTATTTATTATTTAAGTAGAATAGCTTGCGTATATTAATTACAACCTGCTAATCTGCTTTCCTAAAGTAATTTCAAACGTAGTTTTCAATCAAACGTTCGCCTCCTTGTGTTCAACCTAGTACTTACCAGAGTTTCAATTATAAATTTTATTTGATAGCAAATTTTTACGTGACTACAATGATGGGTTTTTAACTCAATCTTTTAGCGTACGAAATCTAGCTGATCAGACAGCAACGAGGAGATGGGGAGGCGACCCTTGCTTTGATTGGCGAGTAGCGAAAGAGAGAGGAAGATGAAGGCTTTCTCAATTTTGCCATTGGGAGGCCGTAGGAGGATGGGGGAGGAAGGCCACCAAAGCTGAGGTCAGAGCTGGTCGAAGGAAGGAGAGAAGAGGTCTTTTGGCCTAAAACCTAGCTAAGGAAAAGCCTGGGACTTAGAAGAACCTTTATAGAGCTCAAACTTGAGCTCTAAATCAAGGAATTTGCGTGATTGAGTCAAGATTTAGAATCAAGAATCCCACAGATTTCATGAGCTTTGCCTGATCTTGTTGCTCAAAATCAGGGTCTAAAATTATGTTCACATGAATCTTCAAGGTCTGAACTCCAATCCCACCAAATGTGCTGGGATTTGGAGGTGATTTGATGAGGTTTTAACTTGGTCAAAAGTTGGTTGTGGGTCAATTAACGTAACAATGGCAGCAAAGACCTATTTGTGAAGGAGACAAGAAAGTTAGAGAACCATTTACAAGAAATTTCGAAAGCTAGGGGTCTGAGTGTAAGAAACAAAGGTTTTATGCACTAAAGTGCAAACTAGGTCAAGATGGATTCTGATTAGGCCCAAATTTTGATGCTAGCTTAATTTGGACCCAAGGAATCTAATAGTGAACTTGGATTTGAGTTTAACCATGTTTGACTAGGAAAATTACATAGAAGCATAAATTAAGGCAAAATTCCATCTGAAACTTTGACCTAGGTCAAACCAAGGGTACCCAACCTCTTAGAATATTTTTTATGAATTTTAGGAGATTTAGATTAATTTATCCTAACCAAAACCTCTTCAATTCAAGTGGGGTTGAGAATTAGGATTTTTTTTTTTTGAAGTAGTGAGGATTGCTATCATGAACTGATAGCAATCCGGAGGATAGTATATTTCTTATCAAAAAAGTACTACAAAGTAGATTCCCAACTATGGATGAGAGACCAGCACTCCTTTACAATATTCTTACATCTCACCGGTCTCTCCTGAAAGAGTTTGTCATTATGCGCCCTCCACACACACCACAAAGTAGCTGCCATAGCCCCTAATGGCCGACCAGGAGTGATGAACCTCTGCCATAGAGAGTCCCAGGAGGGGAGAGGTTCCAAACAAACCATCCTCTAGATCTTGTCGGTGACCAAACATGACGAGAAAATGTGTGCTGCCTTGTCAGAGAACAAGCCACACAGAGGGCAGGCATTCAGGGTAGTCCCCATCCTTCTGTGCCTTAGATCACCAGTGATCAAACCTTCCCGTCTGCAAAGCCACAGGAATATCTGAACCTTCAAAGGGATTTTCAAGAGCCAAATCTTTCTGTCAACAGGATCACAATCCACCACATTATTAGATCTAACAATTTTTTCATACGCGTACTTCACTGAGAAGATACCCTGCCATCCGTATGTATCCGTCACATTCCTCGTCAGCTGCACCTGCTGCAGACCAGCCAGCAGATTCTACCTCTCCTCCCACAGCCGAGTGCCAGCCCTACATTGTTGCAGCTCTTCCAGCCACCAACAGTCTTTAGCATCAGACCACAAGCTACTGACTGTGGCTTCCTTATCTGCAGCATCCGCATAAGCTCTTGGGTAGGCCTCTTTCAGTATCCCCAAATCAGACCACCGTTCATTCCACAAGCTGAAATTTCTTCCATCTCCGAGCCTAGGCTGCAGCAGATGCCAATAACTGCTGATTTCACTGATCACTGAACGCCAGAAAGGAGAAGGTTTCTTTGGCTGCAACCTTTGCAGACTGCTGTTTGATCCCCCATAGCTGTCCTTAACCAAATCAGCCATCAGCCCCTCCTTGCAGTCCAAGATCCTGATGGCCCATTTGATCAATAAAGCCTCATTGAAATCTTTGAGTGCTTTAATTCCCATACCACCAATTTCTTTTGGCTTGCAGATCTTGCTCTAGCTGATGGGTTGCATGAAACCACCTTCATGACCTGCTCCTTTCCAGAAGAATCTCTTCCTCTTCCAGATACACTTTGGAGCCCTGAATATGCTAAAATAGAAGACTGGTATGGCTGTAATGACCGAATTGAGAATTAGGATTTTGTGTATTGTTTCTTCTCTCGAAATGTGTGAAACCCTATTTCTATCAGTGTTGACCCACTTTTTGGTCTTTAATGCTCAATTGATCTTTAATTAACCCCTGGGTGATCCCGTGGTTACTCTACATTCATGATGTGATGTTAAAACTACAGAATTAACCTTGATTTATTGTTCTCTCCTCAAAACAGATCTAAGTGGAATTACAATCCTCAGGTGATTATTCAGGAGCATTTATCTCTTGATTCTGACTAATTCAAGTTAGTTATGGCTAATAATGATATTGCCATCATACCCCCATGCCTAACTTTTACTAGTCCCTAGCCAAATCCTATAGAAAGAACTCGATCTCTAGACCATGCTTAGATGTTCAGATGCCTGATTTGTGACACTCTGTAGTAGTCAAATTGGAATACTAATAATAGGCCTAAAGGTACTCAAGTACCAACCAAGATCTAGACCTGACCAGCTTCAGCCTAGGTTTACCATGAAGGTTTCTAAGGCCCACAAAAATTTCCCAAAGGTTCGTTGACCTCAGTGGTTAAATCACCCATGCGTATTTATAGTGAGTCCAGGTTTAGTTTGCTAGTGCATTTTTATAAGAGAGAGATGGAGAAGGATTTTTCATGTTGAGAGTTTTCTCTCTTTTCTTTATATATTTCCCTAAATCAAACCTTGAATTGGCCCTAAACATGGTCTGTATCAAATTCCTTATCCCCATCATCAATCCATGAAGGGTCTCTAGCTTTCAATGCTTCATGATAGCACCGCCCATGGCAACCTCTAGAACCCTGGCTTTCGACACTTCAGGATAGTGACGGTTATGGTGTTCTATAGCTAAATTCAGGCCCTGGAAATCGACATTTCAGGATAATCCTGCCCATGGCACCTAAACCAATATAAGGTGCTTACATGCCCCCGATAGGATACTTAAATTCCTAGGAGACAAGCATCGAGGAGACGATATGTTATTACGCATCTTCGAGGGGAGTATTTTTCATTCCACCTCTCTATGCTGGGAACTCGTCCAATCAACTTGTGTCTTCAAGTCGCTCCTAAGCTAGATCTTCAGGATGTCTTTTTCAAAATAGAACACTTTTGGCATTATTTCTTCATTAAGCGTACTGAATCAGACTAATGTGTGAATTTTGGGTGCTTAGGTTACCAAGTCCCACAAACCAAAGGGCAAGCAACGGGGCTGAATAATCCCTAAGCCTTAGACTTATACATCAGCTTCACACTTTCCTCAACCTCTTGAGAACTAATCTGAATCTTAACAAATATGTGAGTGTTTAAGCCCTACAATAAGCCCAAGAGGCCTAAGATTAGTACTCTTTGCTAGTCTCCTTGTCTCTAACACTTCAGGACTTAATCCTTATTTTGATTTGGTCTAGAACTTAAGTAGATCCCACAATCAATTGCTAGGACTATCAATTTTATTTTCTATTTTTTGCTCCTTTTGACATTCTTTATTTCCTCCTCTTTTCCTCCTCAAGAAAGATTTTCAATCATTTCACAAAATTTTCCTCCCCTTTCTCCTTTTTTTATTTAATATGTATTTTTTTGTGAGAAACCCTCAGAGACTTGAATTTCCATTTTTTTGCACTTTAACACCCTCCCATGCCTAAGTTTTGCAATGTCCTCATTGTAAACCAAGAGGGTACAAATTCAGCTTGGTTCAAGGATTAAAACAGGGTCAAAGGGTGGTGAACGAGTTGGGATGACTGTTGTGGACAATTTCAGGCTTTGATACAAGTACCAAAGTTGGAGTCAACTATTCTAAAGTTAAACCCTAAAGGGCAATAGGAGTGTAGCTCAAAAGGATGATCAGAAGGGTCTCAGGTTTTTGGAATGACGGGTTGCTTCCTGTTAAGCACTAAATTCAATGCCTTCAGCCGAGTAGAAGGTGGTTGATTGCACAGCAATCATGGGTCCTAATCAACCTAAATAATGTCTGAACCTAACTTAAATTGTGGATATTGCACTCATATCTTGCATATCATGCATTGCATCATTCTATTTAGAATAAGATGAGATATCTTGCTAGTTAATGATTTTTTATTGCTATTTGCAGATAATAAAGTGATCCAGTTTGGAGATAGTGGAATAAAGCAATAAAGGAAGAAGACTGATTTAGATAAGAGGAGTGAGGAGGATAGCCTTATCCCTACCCTTAAAAACCCTACGACAGCCTTCCCAAACCCAAAACAACCTCCATTTGGGCACCTTAGCCTCAAAACCCAAACATGGATAGCACTATCCATGTTCTTATCCACCCTATCCCTCTCCCAAACATTTAGGAACCAAAACCAACCTTAGAAAACCTAAAACCCACTCTCCAGCACATTTTATGATGTCCAGACATCTGGTTGGACGTCTGATTTCTGCAGAATAACAATTCAGGAAGCCAAAACTCATACTGACACAGAATTGGACATCTAATTTAATGTCCAGACATCCAATTTTGTCGTATAAGACGTCTGACCACTATCCTGAACGTCTGATACTGCTGTTTGGTTGCTGATTTTGGTATTGGAAGCCCTAGCTTGCCTATTTTGACCTAGGAACCCCACCAGACACCCTAGGAAACCTAAGTAGAGACCTCCTAAGCCTAATCCACTATCCATAGCCCTACTTGTCCTATCCCTAACCCAATTGAGCCATCTTATGCCTAATTGGGTGCATCTACAGTTGATTGGGTGCACCTGAGCCCAATTAGATCTACCCAGGATCTAATTAACTCATACCTATTAGGGTTACCCTAGCCTAATCACATGCACACATCTAATTAGACTTGACCTAGACCTAATTAGGTTCACTCCTACCCAATTAGGCTTTCCTAAGCCTAATTAGGTCCACACCCACTTAATCTAGATTGACCCAACCTATTTAGCATCTAATCCTACCAAAACCCACAACCTAGCCCTACGAAAAATACACATCCACACACACATGCACACCTTCCCATTTTACTCCCACCAAATCATGCACACTCTCTTGGAAACCCTAAAAACTTGTGTCAAACCTAGATCCAAAAAATGTGGCATAGGCTATTTTTGGAGCCACCAAAAGTGGCAACCAAATGGATCCTTCCATAAGGGCAAAGAGAGAGCCTGGAAATTGGACCATCTCCATACACTCTCCCATCCATACTCTCCACTCTAAACTTGCTTCCACCCTCCAAAACCTTAAGGTCATTCTCATCATCCTCCTCCAAGGCTCCATGGACGGCTAGCTAGAGAAGCTTCTCTCCAAAGCTTCAAGGACGGCCATTGGTAGAGAAAGGGTGCAACACCCTCCTCTCTCCACTTGGGTGCACTTGCCCCCATCTTCTTCTCTTCTTGGATGACCATGAAGGCTCACCCATAGCCTCTTGTGGCCAACCATCTCTTTTGGTAGGCGTGTAGACGGGTTTGCATACCCAAGGTCTAGCCTACACCCTCACATAAGGCCGATGGCCCTAGTGGCAACTTTCCGGTGTGAGGGATTTCTTATATTATTTGCTTTCTAGTGTAGATGATATGTGATAAAATTTTATGCATAAATAATTTCATGATGTTTCTATGATTAATATTGTCCTCATGTTTGCTTGCCTATATGATACTTAGGTTTGATCACACCATGCACGGCCACCATGGCCTCATTTAGATGCACATAGTCACTTAGGTTTTTGCTAGTTTATCTAGATCTAGGTTTCATTTTTCTTTTCAAAATAAAGTTCAAAAACATAAAAAAAAGTGCAAAAGACAAAAAGACAAAATGTTAGGTTAGATTTAGGTTACAAAAGTTGATTCAAATCTCAATTTTTTTTCATGCCTCCCAGAGATGAACGACCGAGACTCAAGTTCTAAAAAGAATAAAATCTACGTGAGTTTCATTATCACAAATACCTTTGACGAGTGATTTTTACGACTATACTATGATTCCCAACGATTTCAAAATACGTGATTTCCACGCTTGTTAGTGGTCAAGGAGAAGGGGTGGTTAGATTGGAGGAATTTTGTAGAACAAGCACCTTGATGAATAGTCAGGTTGGTCCAACCAGGTGCTTGTTCAAATCAACAGGCTGATGATGCAGACCAAACCAAATCAGTCTGGTGGGTTGATGGATGTGAATCAATAGGTTTGGCACCCACCAAATTCTTTGTGGCTCAAAAAGATATGGAAATGCAAATTTAGGGTTTGGCTGAATCGGTTCAGCCTGATCAGAGTAGGGGTCCTCAAATGATAATGAATCTGTAGAAAATGTAAGAACCCTACTGGTGGTATCAGAGGGGTCAGAATGTGATTATCTTTTGGATCAGTGTCCGATTCCCAGTCAAAAGATGGAGGTGAATCATTTGTGATCGAATCAGAGAGAGGTGAATTGGAATAAAACTTGATTCTAGTGGCAGGTCAGGGTTGGGATCGAGTTTTGAAATGCTCTATAGTAGGTGTGGTTGCTTTGAAATCTGGGTGTGGTATGGACTCCTCTAGAAATGATTCGAAGATTGGTTCATCTAGAGAGTCTTTCTCACGATGTTCATCCATAGCAAAAGTAAATGCATAGAGAGTGCATATAGGATCATGAAAATTTGAGTTAGTAAAAGTTTCAAACTTTGCATTGTGGACACTCTTGGCACTTACTATTTCTGATTCTTGTAGATCATAACAGAATGATTCCATCTCAATGGAATATGATTTTGAATCATTGATCTTGGGATCAAGGACCTCAGAGTCAGAATCAAAGAATGGGTTATGGATGTTGAGGTCGCAAATTAGCTCATAATCATCTAAAAATAATCGTTCCCCGAAATCAGAGTATGATTCGAAATCATCGAAGAATTTGCAACAATTAGCTTCTAAACCTGATTCAAGATCGAGATTTCCACCACTGAACAAATCATGATGCATGGAATTGTCAACCTGACCTTGGTCTAACCTAATCTCAAATTCTATGCTCAAAGAGGTGTCCTTATTAGGCATAGGCTCGGGTTCTGGGCACCTAGGGTAGATCCAATCAAATCCCAACTCTTCCAACTCCTCTATTTCTGTATCGTAAATCGGTGTGACTTTCAAAAATCAATTCATTCCTTTGAGGAGTCTGGAGAAGTGTAATCATCAAATATAGGCCCAAAATCATAATTCAGATCTAAAATCTGGTTCTCATCACATTGGGCCTCATGATTATCCCAAATAGGCTCAGATCTAGATTCTAGGTCAGGGTTAGGGATTAGGTCACTAGAATTTGGACTTGATTCTATTGGGATGTCATAATCATTCTTAATGACTACCTTAATAGGATAAGGTATGGGAATTACATCCTCGAGAAGTTCTAAGTTTGATTCTTCACAGGTGTTTGGGAAATCTAGGCATCATGGACCAGCTTCATGGCTATTTATGGCTGGTTCATAATTGGGAACGCCTACAACTAGATCCACCCAACCCATATTTTGATCAAATATGTCATTATGCACAAAGTTCGAATCTAGTTCCATTTAGGTCGGGGGTCCATAACAACCTTCATTTTCGAACATGAGCTCTGGGAATTCATATTGATCCTAAGCATTAATCCAAGATGTCTCATCAATTTCTAAATTTTGATATGGGTATCTCTGATCAATGGCTTGTTGTAATGTATTTAACATATACCCCTGTTTCACAATGAGACCCTGGTGTATTTCCCAAAGTAGTGGATTTGTCAGACATTGTATTTACTCAGTATTATGTATTCTCCGTAATCCACTATATTCTGATAACAGATCATCCTGGGTTGAACCATGTACCATTTATGTAAATATCATTTCGACATGGTTCATAATGAGGGTTGTTGTTTCTGGTACATTAACCTAAATGCTCCTAGATAGATCTACAGTTTTGTAATACTCACCATGATGTCTAAGAGTAGCCTCGATCATTTTTTCCTTGATGCTCATATGGGATTCAGGTTTTCTAAACATTCTTCCTATGTTGTCAGGTTAAATTTTCAAGTCAAGTGGTGGATCAGGATGTAGAATCAAATTCAGGTCCAGATCGAATTGATTAGATTAGATCAGATTTCCACAAGAAATCAACTCTAATGGAGGCCTCTAACATAAACCTAGGGACCTCTCCTGTATATGTGCATTATAGAACAGATGAGGGACTGGATGTGTATTGAACCCAATCAAGACACCCAAAAAATTTGGATGACTAAAGCTGTTTCAAGGTAGATGATACCTCTAGATCAGAAATCCACACACCCAAGAATTACTTGGACAGCTAGGAAGGGAGAGTCCCACAAAGACCCTTGCATGGTAAAGAGTCCCCACGGGTTACAGGGTTTCCCCCACTCGACCTTTCTTGTCACGAAAATTCCAAGTAGACCGGAATGTGTGAATTGAGACCTTAAGTCTACCAATTTTAATCCTCATTTATGCCTTGAATTTCACTTGATTAGTTGTTATTTCAAACTGTGACCTAATTTGTAGGTTGGTTGATCCACAGGGTGAACCAACTTCACCTGACCTGTCCTAAGGTTGAGAATGAAGTTTGGGTTAAGACCCAAATCACCCTGAATTGACTCTCAGGTTATTAGGGCCCAAATTTTAGGGTTCAAGTGAATTTAGAGCCTTGATTTTAGGGTTTACTTGAATAAATCAATACAGACAAGGGTTTCGTTGGCACACAAATGCGAGAGGGTCAATTTTCTTTATTTCAGAAAAATGTAAACTAATACTTTAAAATCCTAATTAGCTCTATTTCAAGTCCAATTTGATCTCAAATATGGCACCTTGGACTTAAACAAGAATGTGAATAGTCCAGGATGCTTAGAAATTTTAATGTAAATCTCTAATAGGTGTAGGAAATCAAGATGGGGATCTCTAATCAAAATTGTCTCAACTTCAATCAGATATCAAATCAATTTCGCAAATCAGGAAACCCTTTGCCTTTAAATGATATTACTAGGAAAATATGGCAAGTGGATCCTAATTTATTTTGTTTCCTTTTTCACTTTCTCAAGATTAAGATATGATTACGGAAGAAGAGAAATTTTACCTGCCCCTGGAGTGGTTGATTGCATGGAAGATCTTCTCGTGATGTACCTCGCAAAACACAACAAAATAGATAGGGCAAGTTAGTAATCAACTCAATCAAATATGACCAACAGTGAATTACGCGTTGCTCCTCGGCAATGGCGCCAAAATGTTGAGTGCGAAAATCGTCGTTTTTAAGATTGTATAGCATTGTAGTATAGTGACAAAAATCTCAATAACATTTAAATTTATAAACTCGACAACACAAGTGAGTCCGAGGTCATTCGCATGGAGCAAATATGGAATTCATGTACTAATCTCAATTTAGAAATATTGAGCACAATAAATGAGAATGAATCAATCAGAATATATTCAATAATAGCTCAATTCGTATCTCAAGAAATAAGGGATAAAAAGAATATAAAAGCTCTAAAAATGGTGATTTTGATCACCAATTAATCTCCTACATTAATCACATATCCCAAATATCTCAATTCAATTTCTCAGCAGTGGTCCTTGAACCACTTATTCAAATATCCATGTCAGATAAGCATCTCAATACTTCAATAGTGACTAAGATCAGACATCCGCCACAAGGGGTAGATGCCTTAAACACCCAAGCATCAGAACAGGCACAAGGGAATAGCACAGAGTCAACCTCTCAAATTCTCATTAAGTGTTAACCATATAGGCATGCATTTCGAGGCACATGCGTATGCATCTCGAGGCACATGCATATGCATCCCGAGGCAAAACCTACCCCTACCCTCCTCAGAAATTTCTCCTCTAATCAGATCTAATCGAGTAATTGGGTATACGGTTCAGAGGTCCAGGCCCACCGACGTGGAGGCGAGCAAGGAGTGAAAAGGTCAGGTGAGCGGGGACCTCACCCCTGGTGAAGAGGCAACAAGCCCTCTTGTAACGAATGTGTGCCCCAGACGTCTTTTAAGACGTCTGGGAGGTGGCCCAGACGTCGGACCAGACGTCTGGGATAACAACCAGACGTCTAATAAGACGTCTGGGATCGTTTCCAGACGTCTGGAAATCCGTTATTTTCGACACACGCGAGTCGCCTGCGTGCCTGAGCGCGCAGACCGCATATTCCCTCTTTTTCTCTCAGCAACTGCAGGCGTCCTGCCACCTCCTCTCTCCTCCTCGCGCGGCCTTAAAAGGGCCACGCCTCCCCTCCCGTCTCCACAGTCTCCTCCTTCTTCTCCTTCCTGTGCGCGAGAGCGAGCGGACGCGAGGGTGGCAGCAACGGCCGCAGTGAGCGCGGAGGTGCGGCGTGCGAGGGCGGAGCTCTGCCGTGAGGGCGAGCTCGCCGGAGCGGCTTGGCCGGCTGGCGGATGGCGCAGGGGGCGCAGAGCGACGCGGAGAGGGACCTGCTGCGGTCTGAGCAGCAGGAGCGCGAGGTGCGACGCGGGCGGCGTCGCGAGCGGAGGCCGAGCAGCGCCCTGATTCTGGAAAAATTTCCAGAATCAGACGTCTGGGTTGACAGCCAGACGGCGAGGTAGACGTCTGGAAGATCATACAGACGTCTGAAAGGTGAGTTTACCGCCTTCTCCTTCCTTCCTGTCGACTGACCGTACTGAGGGAGGAAGTTGGCTGTGCGCAGGTTCGCTGACTCGCCATCCCTTGCGAATCAGACGTCTGGAAGTTGTACCAGACGGCGGGAGTGACCTCCAGACGTCCTGAGTGACCACCGGATGTCTGGGAGCTAGGCCAGACGTCCCCGCAGACTTCTGGACGCCTGGGAAACCACGCTGAACAGGTAATTCTCTGATCCACTTTGTAAGACGTCTGGAAGAAGTTCCAGACGTCTGATTTTGCACAGCATCGTCTTTTTCGACCCGTTTAGGGCCCGTTCGGGCTCCATTTTCCGCAATTCGAGTTGCGTTCTTTTCAGAATTAATTCCTCTACCCGTCTACAGTAGCTATACACTGTTTTGAGACACTCCTTGTGTTTGATCCTTGTGATAGGACCTCGTTCGGTTGCAGTCTTGAGAGTCGCGGAGGCACGCGGGATTCCCGATCACGCCCCCATTACTCCCGTTGTACCTGGTAGAGTGGCTTTAAGTATTAATAAAATTTGTTAAAGTATGGAACCATAACTAGAACCTAGGACATTGCATGAATCCTAGGAATGAGAAATATATGGAATGATAGTTCCTAGGTGTTGCATGAATCCTAGGGCCGGAAAACTAGATTGTATGATAGACCCTAGGATATGGCATGAATCCTAGGATGGAAAAAACTAGTGGAATATATAATAATGCAGTCTTGGAAAAATGGAAAGGAATATATGAAGCTGCCTGTAAATTGAATTCACAGCTGCCTGTTATGAATAAAGAAACATGATTGGGATCATGGTTGGTAAGAACGTGAAACTGGAAAGTAAGACATGAGATGTTCTGGAACCCTACGGGGAAGTAGGAGTAGAACTCCTGGAAAGCGAATGGAATAGAATTGGGGAAGTGAGCTGGCCCTTGAGTACGGAGTACCAAGGAGAGCGACTGTCCCCCTGTTTAGTGTAGAGCTGAGCTAGCCACCCCAGGGACCCGGGGGTTAGGACTGGCCACTCTGTACCGACTTGTTGGCCCTCGTGTACGTAGTACCGAGGAGAGCTAGTAGTGTTAGGAGAGTACTAGCTACCCCACGGGTCCCGGGGTTCTGCTAGCCTCCTTCACCGACTTGTTAGGCCCACTAGGGCAAACCAGGGTAGTCAGGCGAGGGTGCGCGGACTGTGGAGGGGCAAGGCCCCGGTTTGGTTACTGTGGAGGGGTTGGACCCCTGTTACTGAGAGGGCTCTGCCCTGGTTCTGTGCTGTGCTTTGGGCGCACCCGTTAACGGAAACGACTGACCGCGTGCCAATGCGGGCTAGCTACCTGTGCGTTTATCGCGCGTGCCGTAGTCACCGTTACGTCTGTCAGTGACCTTGGGGTGGTTGACTGAGGGTAGGATCACCACGGGGGACTCTCCCGGCCAGGAGAGCACCACGTGCTACTTCTACTTTTGGAAAATACTGCAATCAAGATCGTTCCCACGAGGACATTCGAGATCAAGTAAAGGATCTGAGAAATAAATGAAATAGTGAGAAAAATTGAAAGATGTGAATAAAGGAAGTAATAGAACATAACAGCTACTGTACACTCTACTGTTGCCTTTAGTTAGTTTGCCACTCTACTCAGCGTTTTGCTGACGTGTTACACTCGTTACCTTTTTCAGGACCAGGTGTTGAGCAGCCAGGGTCGGCGGCTGCAGAGGACGCTGGGCCAAGTAGGGTCCAGTAGAGTTTACCACAGTCCTTGTACCTCTTTTATTTCTGTTTTAGTGAGTAGCTTTTTTGTTTCCGCTGTACTTTCTTTACCTGCAGTTCTTGTTATATGATAAATGTTGTTTTGCTGTTGTGGTGGTACCTACTGTAGTAGTTTCTTTCCTCACTGCTGTACTTTCTTACTGTTAGTTATTTTCATGCTGAATGTGGTTTATTTTACTGTCTTTTGGTTACTTCCTCGTTGGACGACTAGGTCTTAGGATTAGTCGAGTTGGTCCGGTTCTCGTGTCTCGTAGGGACTCGGGAACCGGGTCGTTACACCTCTTCACTCTTCCCTTTTATGTGGCATTGGCTGCTTTGTAACCCACGATGTGGGACTAAAAATGCTTGCCTATTCTTCGTTCAGCTGCAGTGAAGGTCTTCGAGAAAGTAGAGTCGCTGCGTCTGATGCTTCGACCAATTGGAGAGGTTGAGGTCGCAAAGGAATTCCACAGCACCTGGAGTTGGATTTTGAGTTGAGGATGATCGGATGGCGGTGGAGCACGATGGCGAGTCGACAACGTCAGAAGGAGATCCGGTGGATACCTGAAGACAAAAGTACGGCCTCTTGGCCTTATTAAAATTACTCAAATGCTTCGTTACGGTGCATGAATTACGACAAAGGTGACTGAGTTGTGAATGGTGGTCTATGGAGGTCAGGCGAAGTTGGGGGAGACAATGGAAACATGGGTTGTTTAGTGGAGCGAAGGAGTGAGTGAAGCCTCAAATTTAGAGAGGGCTTTTGATCAATGATTGATGATGAAGCTTCTGGTGGTGATGGTTTGTGGTTTGGAGTGGTGTAGCAAGCATGCAGCTTCGCAGGAGGCATCGCCGGCCGTGGAGAAGACAAAGTGGGAGGGAGGTGATTCGGCGATCAAATTAAGAAGACAAGGGGTTAGGGAGATGATAGAGAGAGAGGGAGAGGGAGAGCTTAGGTACAGACAAAGGGGAGGGAAGTTTGCACTGGTTGTGATTGGCTGACATCGGAGACGAGGAATACTTTGGTGATGAGGACGGAGACAAGGAGAGGGGGAGGTGACCCTCGCTTTGATTGGTGAGTAGCAGAAGAGAGAGAGGAAGACTGAGGCATTCCCAATTTGGCTGTTGGGAGGCTGTAGGAGGATGGGGGAGGAAGGTCGCTGATATGTCAAATCCTCAACACATTTAATTAAGTTATCTAGGCTTAATTAATTGCATTAGAAAGTAACTTAGGTTAACTCAATTTTATGTCGGTTGTGTAGTATAGGGTTAAGTTAACCTAACATTTTAGATTTTAAATTCTTTTTAACCGGTTGAGTTCAGGTCATTCACTGGGAAGCATAATAGTAAGCTCAATTCACCATTAATTCCTAAGTATAAATTACTAACTACTTAATCAATCAGATTATAATTAAAATACTTTAAGTACATAAATCTTGAATAAGAGATATTCAAATAAAAGCATGCAACATTCCATTAAGAAAGAACATATTTACACATGTAATTTGTCATTAAGAATCAAGTAAACATGTTTATTACACCCATTATGTCTAATTACAAGAGATTAAGGCAAGAAAATGATATACAAGGAATATATTTGCCTTTTGCAACATTTGATACTTAAAACAACAATGAAAGAACAAAAAAAAAAAATTGTAATATAAGATCAAATCAGACGTCTGTTAAGAAAAATAGATGACTTAAAAATAGGAATTAGATAGCTCGAATTAAGGCAAGATGTCTGACTTCGCCTTTATGTTTCTTCTTTCTTCTTAATCTTCAGCCCTCTTTGTTTCTTCTTTACTTCTATTCTTATCTACTGCATCATTACTCTCTCTCTCTCTCTCTCTCTCTCTTTTCCTTTACTCATCTTTTTCTCTTCCTCTTCCTCTTCCTCTTTCGAACCCTTAGCCATTTCTTTAGCTTAACCTCTTCTCCTTACTGTGCTTAATGAATTCCACACTTGGCCAATTTTAGCATTCTTAAGCCCATTAAGCCTTCAATTACAAAAAATTGATTTTCTTATTGGTGACTCAAACTGGTTGGGGATACACGTCACCCTGTAGAGGGTGGGACCAGACCCTACTGGGTCCGAGCCTAATTTTTCTTAGGTAGCTTAATTTCCATTTCAAGCTCATGCACAGTAACCGACCTCCCAGGCCCACTCGCCCACTCACGGGCCCACGCTCATGCCCACAAGGGCATACACACCCATGCACAAGCACGTGCAACGCATGCACCAGTGCCTAATGCTCATTTCATTTCATGCCCTACGCTGACGATTGAAACGTCGTCTGCAGTTTTTCATATTATACCAGTGCAGCGTCTCACAGACTTCCGATGTGGGACTATGTTTCCCCGGTTCTATCCGATATCGGCCAGACTTTGGCCGATGATTCCTAGCGATTGGTTGGACAGATTTGATTGAGCAAGGGCTCAATGGAGAGCTGTTCAGATGCTCTACCAAAATCGAGCACCAATTTGGTGTTTAGATTACGATTAGTCCTTAGATTTGAAGGACGAACTTGGCTATTTCGCATGGCCCTAATGGCCTGCAGAAAGTGAATCCAAGTCTTTTGACCTGCGGAAGAGGCTTTAATCTCCAGTTGAAGGCTTGAATACCTTTAGAGATTAATTCTACATCAATTGGAACAAGAAAAGAGCTTCTGAGAAGCTCAGAGAGAAGATGAAACTCAGATGCTTCATTCAGGAGACACGGAGCTCAGATTTGAGCTTAAGTTAGCTTAGCAGAGAGAGATTAGTCTCTATCAGATATCTGAACAACCTCATATGCTTGTTGTGATCCAGCCTAGGTGAAATAAAAGTGTAAATCTTATTAAAATGACACTGAATTTGTATTGGCTTCATTTTGAACCCAAACTGTGTAGAAGCATGAAACACCTTAAAACCTCAATAAAAATCTTTCAATCCAACCCAAACACATTCTAAATCATCCTAGATCCCTATTGAAACATTTAATTCCCAAAATTACTCCAATATCACTCAAGTCTAACACAATGTTGACCAAATCCAATTGAAGGTTGACTTTCTGAATTAAGCTTTCTCAGAAAGAATTAAAGTCTCAAATCAACATAATTCATCCCTAGGAATTGATTAAAGACATCAAAATTGGATTTTGATCAAATCTGGTAAGGTTTCAGACTTCATCGCCTGAGGTCAAAATGGAGTTTGTTTGGTGGAACAACCTAAGAGTTCTCAAAGTAATCAGGGATGAAGGATGGCTTCTATAGGTTCTTCATAAGCTTCTGAGCCTATTTTTGAAGTCTTAATCCTAACAGAACAGCTTCTCCAACTCTGCTGGAGTTGGATAAGACACAAATCAAACAAGTACTCCAGATGTTGAAACTCAAATTAAACCACAGAAAATTAATCTTGAAGCCTTATAAGTGTACTCTGGAGCTTCTCAGGTCAATTCATGGGCTGAAGCTCAAAACGACCTCACCGGAGCTCCGATGAGTTCAGAAGTGATCACCTAGAGTTCAAAACTCCGTGAAACTGATTTGGAATAGTCTTAAAAGATTCCTAAGGTCACAAAGAACCTCAGGAAAACAACAATTAAAGCAATTAGCAATCAATTCAGAAGATGTGCTTTAAATTCAGTTAAAACATAATCTGAGTTCACGTGAACTCAGAGATGACCCTCTCACTCAATTGAGTGAGAGTTAAGACTCATAAGAGCCTAGTGATGCTCTGTGAGTAGGTAATTAGGTGAATTAACTCCTCCTAAGCCACCATTGATAGTGAGCTTAAGAGGTTGGATGAAATTAGGCATTTTTTATTTAGGAGATTATTTATCAAATTAATGTGAAGATCGGGCCCCTTAGATGATGACAAGGTGATGGAGGGCCCAAGTGTGTGTGAATTACCCTTAGTGACCTTTGCCATGGATAGTGGAGGTCATCGGTGACAGTGAGATGGTCTAGGCAATATAGGTGCTATCTGTGAGGGAAAAGAAATGCTATGAATTCGTGATGAGATAAAGAAGGTGATCGATGTGTAAAAATAGCAAAAGAATTCTCTGGACAAACTCAAAGAGGTTGCCGAAGTTGGAGAAGACAACAAACGAACTGAGCATAAAAACCTAACTAAGTTACCTAATTTACTGACTAAGCTATGCTACACTTACTTAAGCCTAAGACTACTGTTTCCTGGACGAAAGGGGCAAAAAGAACTCCGTCGAAGTTCGTAATGGAGGAAGAAATTAGAGGGAAGAAGGGAGAAGTCCGGCGAGCGTGTTCACGGAGTAGAAGCGGAGTCCGGAGTCGTTGCTTTGTCTAGAGACGTGGCGAAAGACGGCGGAGCTCGGCAAATGGTGGAAGCGATCGGAAGAAGTGTATGGGGGTGGAGGTAGGTTGCCGGAGTTGGAGAGAATAGCCTATCAATTAGCTGCGGTTGGAGAAGGGTAGGGAGCTAACCAGCTCAAATCGTAGGGGTTCAAGGCTATTTATAGGGTTCGGCAGCTGTAAAGGGGGAAGAATCTGGACGGGTTTATGTCTAAGTGTAGCTTAACCTTCGGCGTCATCTCCGACGCTGGTGAAGTTAATGTCGTGACCTAATTAGGATTAAAGGTTCATCTAGACGTAGGATGGAGAGATGGCGGTGAGCACAAGCACTAGGAGCTTGGCGAAGGTGTTCTGACAGAGGATGGACCGTCATCAGAGAGTAGCATCACCGCCAAACGTCAGCCATACAAGTGACTGAAGAAGAAATGAAGATGATGTACACAAGGATCAGTTTGCGAGAAAAACTAAGGACCTTTTTGGGAAGAAAAGGACTCGAATGTAATGAATTCTAAGGACCGAAATGCAAACAGAGGCTTTTACGGTTAATTTAAATTATTTTCTTTTCTAACTTTTTATATATATTTATAAATTAGCTTAATATTATATTAAAGACATGTATTCACATTTCTTACCCATTTGTTTATATTTATTAAATTTATTTACTTAAGTTATCAAAGACTTAGGTCTTAAGTTATTCTTAAGTTAAATAAGATATTAATTAGGTAACTAATTAGTGGTATTTCGAGCCCATTTATTAATTAAGTTATTAATAATATTAATTGACTTATAATTTAGCATTTTAAACTTATTTTAAGGTCCTTTAATGATTTGTCCCTTATTACATAATTAACCCTTATATATGTATATTCCTAACTAATTAACTAAGGAAACTAGTTAATTAGGGGTAATTAGAAGCCATAATGAGCCTCTCATCAGTTGCCGGAGCTGAGGTCAGAGATAGTCGGAGGAAGGAGAGAAGAGGCCTTTTGGCCTAAAACCTAGCTAAGAAAAAGCCTGGGACTTAGATGAAACCTTTATAGAGCTCAAACTCGAGCTCTAAATCAAGGAATTTACGTGATTGAGTCAAGATTTGGAATCAAGAATCCAACGGATGTCATGAGCTTCACCTAATCTTGTTGCTCGAAATTAGGGTCTAAAATTATATTCGCATGAATTTTCAAGGTCTAAACTCCAATCCTACCAAATTTGGTGCGATTAAGGTGATTTAATGAGGTTTTAACTTGATCAAAAGTCAATTGTGGGTCAGTTGACCTAATAATGGCGGCAAGGACCTATTTATGAAGGAGACGAGAAAGTTAGAGACCCATTTGCAAGAAATTTTGAAAGTTAGGGGTCTGAGTGTAGGAAATAGAGGTTTTAGGGACTGAAATGCAAACTAGGTCAAGATGGACTCTGATTGGGTGTTGAAGCTACGAGCTACTACGCTAACAAGTTTGGTTTTTGAAAACCTATCGTCGTAGTATAAAAGTGAAGAACTCGTGTTCAACAAATAAAATTTATATCGGAATAGAAATCCCAGGTCGAACTCAGGGAGGCGGACATTTGATTTAAAAATACACATTTGTTTTATTTGTCATGAAATAGATTAATTGATTAGAAACTATCTATCTATTTACAATAAATAGAAGAGAGAAAGAGAGAATGAGAGAGAGAGAGAGAATATTACAAATAAAAACCAAAAAGACATGTAGAATGAACATAGAATTCATTATCAAAGAAATTATTCGTTACACTAAACATTATTACTAGAAAGCAGGAAACGATTACACTAGAAAGTAGTAAATCTACTCTAGAAAGCATTAAAAAGAATGAAGAGAGAATTATCCTCCTCGACGGTCGCTTGGAGGATGAGCCGGACGGGACAATGCCTGGAAGACAGGGAACAGAGCAGGATGAAAGAGGACGAAGCGGGAAAAATGGGAATGGGGCAGCACGTCATCGTCGTCGTGGGATCTGCTTCCGAAAGGGGGATGAAAAATTGACTTTATCTCTTGAGAAGCATCCCAGGTGTGGAACAAGCTTCTCTTGAGCTTTGGAGAGGGAGAGAAGAGAAGGGATGGGAATTTCGTGTGGAGGGGATCTCCTTTTATAGTTGCAAGGAGTGAAGGCAATTTGGTCATTTTAATTTGAAAAACATTAAATCAGGGGTCTTTAGTGACGGATAAAACCATCGCTAAAGCCCCATTGTGGGCGTAGTGGGCCGCTCGCTCATCTTCCACCCCGCCCACGTCCTTCAATTCTCGACTGTTCGATCGTGAGAACGAACGGTTGAAACGTGCCTTCACCGGCCTCCTCTGCGCGCAACGTCCGCGTGTGATCTCACGTGAGGCGTGTGTGTGCAATAGCGCGTGAAACGGATTGAGCGCCTGCAATCGCTCGATCGCGATCGAGCGGTCACGGAGCCCGCTCGCCCGCACCCAGCAGCTGCTCGCGCAGGCTCGAACGCATGCCTCACCTTCTCGCCTTCACTCGCTATGCTATAGCGGCACTTGTGTCGCAGAGATGAATTCATGCGCATGCAATCAGGACTGTTGGATTGAGATCCAACGGTCAAGGCGACTCTTTAGGTGCAGCTTCAGAGGATGGGCATGCCAGTTGGGATGCAATCTCAGCCGTTGGATCTTGATCCAACGGTGGAAATTTATGGTTTCTAGCATCTTTAGAAGTTGAAGGTGGTCGATTGGGCGGCCAAGATGGCGCCACGTGGTGCCATCTTGGCCATCCATCTTCTGGATGATGTAGATGGTGCCACGGTTGTCGGATTGAGTCGATTTTTACGCCGTTAGGCTGCGATCATCGATCCGAATCTATCCGTGCGGTCAGATTTGTCGTTTGAAGTGTGGATTCACACCATCTTGGCCCTTGATCTTCCAGGGTTCCCCGATCTCTATCTGATGCTACAGATGTCTGATTAGGGCGATCTTGGAGTCGTTGGACTCCAATCATCACCCTGATCAAATCTGTATGGTTGGATCTTCGATTCGAGGCCCCGATAAAAATTTTACCCTGTCCCTGAACATAAAAGGAGACAATTAACTTCCATTTTATTCAAACTAATCTAAATGCAAGATGATGCATGCTATGCAATATTTATAGTATGCAATGCAATTCTATGCTTAAGAACATGCATAAATAGACATCTTATGCAATGTAAACATGTTTACATCATTGGGCCCAAGTTTTGGTGCTAATCTAATTTGGACCCAAGGAATCTAATGGTGAACTTAGATTTGATTTTTGACCACGTTTGATTGAGAAAATTACATATAAGCCCAAATCAAGGCAAAATCCCGTCTAAAACTCTGTCCTAGGTCAAAATGGGTTCAGATGGTCAAACCAAGGATACCAAACCTCTTATAATATTTTTCTACAATTTTTAAGAGATTTAGATAAATATATCCTGACCAAAACCCCTTCAATTTAGGTGGGGTTGAGAATTAGGATTTTGTGTATTGTTTCTTTTCTCGAAATGCGTAAAATCGTATTTCTGTCAAGTGGATCAACTTTTTGGTATTTAATGCTCAATTGACCTTTAATTAACCTTGGTTACTCTGCATTCATGATGTGATGTTAAAACTGCAGAATTAACTCTAATTTGTTGTTTTCTTCTCAAAACAAATTTGAGTGGAATTACAGTCCTCAGGCGATTATTCAGGAGCATTTATCTCTTGATTCTGACTAATTCAAGCTAGTTATGGCTAATGGTGGTGTTACCATCATGCATTTTGGCATGCACCGGGGCACTGTTGAGTCTTCGTAGTTTAGGACCATAGTTGAAATTTCTTCTTGTTAATAAACAACTTATGCTTAAGTGATTGAGTCCTAATTCTATTTTTATTCGTAGCATATAATTTAGTTTGCTAGAAACTAGCAAAAGATAGGCATGGGGTTATGATGTATACACATCCATTTAGGCTAAAATGACTATTTATGTGTGTTCCTAACCTTATAGATGCATTCCATATTATAAATATTGCATAGTATGCATCATTTTACATTTATAATAGTTTGTATAAATTATAGGTTAATTTGCATCCTTTTGTGGCCAGAAGAGAAGGAGATTTATTATGAGGCCTCGGATTGATGATCCAACTATATGAATCTGATTAGAACGATGATTAGAGCCCAATGCCTCTGAAATCTCCTTGATCAGAGTCCCATAGTGTCAAATGCAGTCTTGGGAAGATCAACAGCTAAGGGGCAGGGTAACACAATTCAGAGCTTCAAACGATAAATCTGACCGCACAAATGGGTTCGGATCGACGATCACAGCCTGACAACATGAAAATCATCTCGATCCAACTTCCGTAGCAGTCCCAACAAAGGAAAGAAGATGGACAGCCTAGATGGTGCCATGTGGTGCCATCCAGGCCACCCAATATCGGCTGCAGCCCTGCCTCAACCTCAAGGGGCACCTTCGTCAAGCAATCCCAACCGTTGGATTAGATCTAATAGCTAAGATTCACACAACAACACCCGTTACGCCTCAAAGGAGAAGGCCTTAATGAGATCTCAACCATTGGATTGAGATCCAACGGTCAAGAGTGTGTGCACATGAAGTTGATCGCACGACAATTCGCTGTCTTGACGTAGTGGCTGAGAGTGTGATTCTAACACCAACGACGCGCGTTCGAAGCCCCACGCATGAATTTAATCCGCTGAAGCATGCGCGGGTGAAAATTAAGCTGTTGATTCAGATCCAACGTCGAAAATGAGGCCACGTGGCAGCGTCGATCTTCACAGATGCGGTCGAGTGAGAACGCATGATTGAACGCATCATCCCACACGCTTAAAGACGTGATCTGAAGGGGGCGATCCTTGCACAATCGTGGCCATTGATCGAGCATCCAACGGCGACCGTGCGGCTGCCAGCAGGCACATGAACTGGGTTACAATGACGTTTGAGGTAGATCTCCAGTGATGACTTGAATGTCACTATTGACCCATGATTGGATTTTGCCTCCTCTCCTCCACTATAAAAGGACCACTACCCCTTCCATTCTTGATCATCTCTTTCTCTTCTTCCCACACTTCCTCCAAAGCTCTAAGGAGTTGGTCCCAAGCTCGAGATCTCCTTAGTGTAGAAGAGTGAAATATTTTCCCACTTCTCATCTCCCTTTGTGGAGCATCCCGTGTCCATCCTCTTACCACCTTTCAGAAGTAGATCCTCGCCGCGACGCTATCCTGCCCCATCCTCCATCCTCTAGCTTCGTCCTTCATCGTCCAGCTTTCCACCACCTTCATCTAGGCACCGTCAAAGTGAGATGTCCTCCAAGCAGCCATCAAGGGGGATTCTTCTCACCTCTCTCTATCTTTTATAGCTTTCTAGTATAGTTGTAATTTCTTGATTATCCATAGCAAACTCTGGTTAGATATATATATTGATATTCTCTCATTCTCTCTCTTATTCTGCTAGAATAGATTAGATTAGATAATAATTATTTCACTTGATATTTTTCCTTATAAAAATACCAAAAAAAATCACAAAAGATAAAAACACCTAAAACAAATAAAATCAAAGTGCGATTTTACAAAACCAAACGTTCTCTTCCCCGTATTCGCCCCGAGGCTCACCTCGAACTTTGGTTATAAATTTTATCTAGTAGTGAATTTCTATGCACTACAATGACGGGTTTTCAATTCAAATTTTTTCGCGTACAAAATCTCGCTCACCATTTTGGTGTCGTGAAAGCGAGTCCTCCTCGAAGCAGTCGTCGAGGGGGATTCTTCTCACCTCTCTATATCTTTTATCGCTTTCTAGTATAGCTGTAATTTCTTGATTATCTGTAGTAAACTCTGGTTAATATATATATTGATATTCTTTCTCTCTCTCTCTCTCTTATTCTGCTAGTGTAGATTAGATTAGACAACAGTTATTTCACTTAATATTTTGCCTTATAAAAATACCAAAATAATCACTAAAGATAAAAACACCAAAAACAAATAAAATCACAGCGCGATTTTACAAAACCAAACGTTCGCCTCCTCATGTTCGACCGGAGGCTCACCTTAAGCTTCGGCTGGTAGCGAATTTTTACGCATTACGACAATGGGTTTTCAACTCAAATCTTTTTGCGTACTAAATCTTACTCACCAAAGGACATTTCTGATGGAGTTCGCTCTTTCTTCAGTAATCATGGTTCATTGGTAAGACAACTAAACCATACCTTTCTTACCTTGATTCCAAAAGGAGACTCAATTTCCTTAGTAGTAGCTTTCAGACCTAGTTTAACTCCGAAGGAGTTTCCCCTAGAATGTGCATTAAAGTTGACGTCATAAAGCATTTGACTCTGTCAGGAGAGATTTTGTCCTCAACACACTTCGCTCCCTTGGATTCTTTGAAGATCGAATCAGATGGATGAAGCTTTGTATATGGGATTTTTCTTGCTCCCCTCTTGTTAATGGAGCATCTGCTGGTTTTCTAACTATTTCCGGGGGTTTACGACAAGGACACCCCATTTCGCCATTGCCTTTTACTTTGGTCATCAATGTCCTTTCACTTTTGATAGGGGTGCAAGTGCGAAATGGTCATTTAAAGTAAGCCAAACTTAAAGGAACGCCATTCCCTTCCCATCTTCTCTTCGGCGATGACATCCTCATATGTGCCAGGGTTGACGCCAAAACTGCTAGCTGCATCAAGAATGATCTTTTTGTCTTTGGAAAAATTTCTGGAATGCGCATAAATGGAGGTAAAAGTCGAGTATTTATCTCTTTTCATTCTAAAGAAAGATGGAAAGTCTGCCTTTTGCTTGGCATCCTTGAAGGGAAACTACCATGCAAATACTTGGGGATAAAACTGATGAGTGGTGGATGTAATGCCCCATTTAATTGAAGATAGGGTCAAAGAGATGCTTGCAGGTTGGAAGAGGAAAACCCTCTCAAGGATGGGTAGAGTTAGGTGGATCATTTGGGGAGTAGAGGGCTCCCTTCGTTACTGGCTCTCTACCTCCATAATACCCAAAGGGGTTCTCAACCGAATTCAAAAACTTGCTGCAGATTTATTTGGGATGGAGGCACCCACCTGGTGGCTTGGGAAACTTTATGTCGTCCACTTGATGAAGGGGGTCTGGGCCTTCACTCCTTCGAGGATTTACAAACTTATACTTTTATCCAACGCATTTGGAGACTTTTGATGCGACCAACAGGGATTTGGAGCTCTTGGATGGCGCAAAGATATGGGGATTTTTGTACTTGTAATGGGAAGACTGGTGATTCTCGCTTCTGGAAAAATTTAATCCTATGCAGAGATTGTGTGAAAGACCTCTTCTTTCGTGATGGGAGCTGGCATTGGCCCCTTAAAGGCAACGCTGAGTTCTCCCTGGCTAAAGCCTATGATATAATCCGTATCAAAGGAGTGAAGGCTGATATTTGGAATGTAATATGGGCAGAAGGATATGTTCCGAAATGGAGCAGCTGTACAAGGCTCGCTGCACAAGACAGGTTACTTACTCGGGATAGATTACTTCGGTGGGACTGCCCTCCTAATCTTCCTGCCGCCTCTGCAATGAAGGTCCAAAATCCTCTTCCCATCTATTTTTTTCCTGCACTTATACTCAACAAGTTTGGAGGTCTGTTTCTGAGGAGATGTTGCATATTCGATTCATTCCTCTTGCTATTCCCCTTGCCTGGGAAGTGGCAAAACAATTCGGAATTCATATTGTTGCCTTTGGTCGGCTCCTCTCTGCCACCATTTGGACGTTATGGCAAGAAAGAAATTGCAGGTTGCATTTTAATTCCCAAAAGCCAGCCATGATGATTGCTCTTGATATCAAAAGGAGTATTTTATCCCTACTCTGAGGAGCAGATATCCCCCCCATTGCAGGCGCTCCCACCTCCCCACTGCAGGTGTTCCCACTTTACCCCTGTCTACTTTATGTCTATTACTTTGCTGCAAACTTTTGTTTGTAATTGGGATTTCATCCCTATTCTCTGGCTGGTTAGCCATTTTTGAGTTAATAGATTTACCCATTTACTCAAAAAAAAAACAGAGAGAGAGTGTAAGCTGGAAATTAAGAGAGAGAGAGAGAGAGAGGGTCGTGGCAGCTAATGCACATTAATTGGGATCTCATGGAATTGAGTTCATCTTGTGCATGAATTAAGGAAGAGAAAGAGCTGTGCACTCTAAAAGAGAAAAGGAAATATTACATTGGAACAAATGAGTGTAGGAATTTATTTTGGATGATAGGTATGATGTACCCTCCACCTAGGTTCCTACAAATAAGAGAAATACATGGGATTATTTATGCACATAACAAGATATAAAATGCAAGAAAATCATGCAAACCTAAGTCCTAATGCCTGCATTCATTTTACAACCAAATGCAAATATTAATGCACCTAAATTGTAGGGACTAACCAACTTAGGCTTAAAAGCATAGTCCACTGAGGTGGATTAATTAAATGTCTTCATGCCTAAGTTTTGCTAGTAACGAACAAAATATTTTGCCCAAGAGTACAGTCCTCTAAGCTAGGGTACAGAAGTCAAGGAGCCTTTGTCTAACCCAACCCTCAGAGAATAAGCTCAAAATCTCAGGATCCAAGCTCAAAGGTACTCCAGTACCGATCAAGATATAGACCTCTTCGTCCTATTAGAATCAACTGTAGACTTGGGTCATCGGCATTGGTTTCTTAGGCCTAGAAGTCCACCCACTAGGTTGTACCAACCCGGTAGAATCAAGCATCTTGTGTGTGGTTTTACTGTCTCAACAAGAGGGTGCCTGTCTTTATTGCTCTGCTTGTTTACCCTGTAAATATGCTATCGATTTGTCTTCATATTGTCTCTAGGAGTCATAATACTCTTGTGATCCCATAGAGGGCCTTGCATTCCGATGCCTCGAGATGACGTCGTAAGAGGCACCCTTGGAAGGCCCATTACTCTGATGTCTTGGGATGATGCCAATTTCAGAATATATATAGGTGAACCAATTTTAAGTCCAAAGTGAGTAAGCTTGGCTCAATCAAGCAAGAAATTCCAGGTTCTATTGAACCACTAAGGATAGATAAGAAAATTATTCTTTTCATAATTTTTATGGGGGTTTTGATAATTTATAAGGAGTTTACAATTTGGATTAGTAAATCAGATAATAAGTGTTTATGTCGTATTCAGAAAATTTTCTCATTTTTTTCACTGATAGTAGATTTGATTAGAAACTAATGACACAAATTTCAAGTGATTTGAAGTAGTAGAAAAGGCAAAAAAATTCTAGGATTCCAAATATTTTGTGTTATGTTTCAGATTTGACCAACCAATGGTAAAAGAATTTTCCAAACTAGAAAATAATGAATGTTAGCACAAAATTTGGTGGGTTTACTACTCGTTTGATAGGGCACCTACAATAAAAATTTCATAATTTTTTTGCCTTACAATACTCGAAAATGAATTTTTAAACCTAACTTGAACTTTGTTTTGAGTATGAAGAGATAGGATATGACATGCAAAAAAGATCAAACCCTAAGCCTTTTTAGATTTTTTTTCTACTTTTTTTTTCATACTAAATAAATGCAAAGTTAAACCTAAGATTCATGCATAATTCCTAATTGTAAGATGAAACTACTTATCTAATAGTCTTCACCTGCACTTTCTCCATTTTTTGCTTCGCACTTCGATCTCATTCATTCACGTGATTTCGTGCACATGAAGCAACAAACAAAAATAGAACAAGTTAGAACTAATGAATGCAAGTGAAATATAAATGTGAAAGTGTAAATAACAACACCAAAAGGTGATCTAATGTGAAAGGATATGTATAAATATATGTTCGTTGCAACTTGAAATCATGTTGATACTTTCAAAATTTGTTTGTATCAAACTCTCAAGTCCGAAAGTTGATGTTTGTAGAACAGAGTTCGAGTTGTCTCACATGGAGGCAGTCGGATTTCTATGCTTTCCTAAATCCTAATTTTTTTGCATTTTTCATAAGGGATAAGCAAATAGACTAACAATAAGTTGCGAGAAATTGAAACTAGAAACGAAGACAAATATGTAGTTAGAAATAAATCAAGTACTTGAAGGCAAGTAGAAACAAGATATATTGCAACTAGAACTTTTACTGAAATGTAGAGTTAATCTTACAAGTAGAGGAAAGCTTAAAACTAGAACTAGAAGGTTACAACTAGAAGTAGAAATAACTAGAACTAGAAATCTACTAGAAAATAACCAGAACAACTATTCCAAATCTAGAACTGGTTGGTGGCCTTAAAGAAGCATATGCGAAGGTGCACCCGGAGAGCACCAAAAGGGGACATGCATTTTGAGATGGAATGGAGGCTAGAGTCAAGTATGGGAGAGTCTAAAGGAGGGGTGGGGGGGGGGGGGGGGGGGGGGGGAGGGGGGTGGCTATGTGCTTTTATAGAAAAGGTGGAGGTTGGTGATTGGTGGTGGGAGTTGGGTGTGGATCACCAAAGATGAAGGGTTAGATTAACTTTAGAAAAGATGGAGGGTTAGGATGGGATAAGGCTTAGGTTTTGTTGGGATTCTAGTCAAGGGTTGAGAGGAGTTTAGAGGGATGATGAAGGGCTAAGATTTACCTAAGGGGGCCAGCCAGTTAATGTGGATTTTTTGTTCTTAATGGCTGAGCAAAGGTGTTTAGTTGGTGGCTATGAAAAGATGCTAGCTAGCGGCTAAGAGGGAAGGGATATGATCTAGGTTTAGGTGTTTAACTAAGGCCATAGGATTATGAATCAATGGAGGAGATTTGAACTTCTAAGTGGCAAGCCATCAAGGGATAATTAGGAAGGGATATGGATGGCCATATCATATTTCCTAGAGGCTAAACGACGACCGATAGGTCTACTTCAATGGCCTAAATTAAAACCTAAGTATATTATGATTAGAATAAAAATGTAATTTAAAGTATGCATTAGATTGATAAAATTAATTAAGGTATAAAATTGTCATTCCAAACATTACGTTAATTTTTACCTTGATTATATAATTTGATTAATTATTTATATTTTATTTTTTGAGATAACGATTCTTATTCCAGAAGACTACATTGGTACTTGAAAAGTTACATAAATAAATGATACTTATATTTTTGACAAGCTTATTTATTAGGAGAGAGAGAGAGAGAGGAATCCACCGTCACCTTCATATCTCTCCAACAACCACGGTGCTAATTCCCTTTCTCTAATTTTATAAAAAGCCATATCTCTTTCTAAATTCCTCTCTCTTTCCTTTCCTTTTTTTTTTTTTCCTTATTTCCTTCTTTTTCCCGGTCTCTTTTTTCTGGACGAGGGAATTGCACACACAAAATAAGAGGGCCGGACCCCCTTCGTCTTCTTCCTCCTCTCACCTCCTCCGCCCCCGCCGCCACCCCCCACCCCCACCCTCCCGCTTCCTCCTTACGACCGCCACCGCGACCTCCACAGTAGACTCTCCTTGTGACCCACACCACCACTGTGCTCCACTCTCGACGCCCGACAGCAAGCCACGACCACCGCCGCCGTCTGCGTCCACCATGACCGCGACCTTCACCGACGACCGCTCAACCTACTGCTAGACCTTCCTCTTCACAGCCACCCGCTCTCCTTCAGTCGGAATAGAGGAGAGCACCGCGACTCCCTCTTTCTCCACCGCGACCACCGCGTGCTCCTCTTCAACAGCCTACCGTGACCATAGAGCACCATGTGCTACCTTCCCCTAGATCGCGCTCACCCATGACAGCAACAGCTCTGACCGCATACTCCGACCCTCCTCTGCCGCGACCCCACCTCTGTCCACAGCAGGACTCTTTGTGCTACCTTCACAGTGCCCAACAGCAGCAAAGGCCCCCACCGTGCTTCCCTTCTCCACCGCGCCGTCGACGCTCCGACCACGAGCACTCCTTTCAACCGCGACCAGCCTCTACTGCTTCTACACTACGAGCAATCGCATCAACTGTGTACCTCTGCCTCCTCCAACCACGTGGTGACAACACGTGACTCCACACTGCGACTCCTCCTCGACATCCCCGTCAACGCACTGCATCCGCAACCATGTGTTCTCACCGTAACCTACTGAGTTTGCCTCGATTACGGTAATTTTATTTGGGAATATTACATATTATCGGCATGTTAGAGTGAACCTATTTACGTATGATTGCCTCTATGTGAGGATGATATTATATTTTCATGATTTATTTGTGATTTAATTTTTATAAATGAGACATATGTTTAATTTGATTATATATTTGATGTATTTTAAGTATATTTATTAATTTAAAATTTTTTCACCAGGAGTTATACTGAGACCACGCATGATTATTACCAGTATTATTATTATTATTTGCAAAAAGCAAAATTTTCCCTAATCAGCAGCTTGGAAGGGTAGGGCTGGGATTTGTTGTAAAGGATTTAAGGTTAGGTTGATATGTGGGATGGTTAGCTTATTTGGTTAAATGGTGTAGACAATCAATTAAGGTAGGAATTAAGGTGTATGGCTGGTCACATGGGTTGGGGAATTGGACTTGGTTAGCTAGATTTTAGGCTAAGATAATTTGGCTCCTAATTCAGCTAGGGTTAAGGACTAATTAGGTTAGGTGTTTAAGTTAGGAGCTGACTCAGCCTCTTTTCACAATTGAGCTTATACCTAAATCTCTCTTCTGTCGAGCTCTAGTCAGTCTCATACCTGGCACCTTCATACGTATAAACAATGACATCAAGGTACTATATATATAAGTAAGGGAAATATTGCATAAAAAATCAAAAAATGTGCACTACTTATAGAATGATATTAAATGGTTAATCTAACATTTAAAAGTGTAGTATGTTCTAATTTACCCTTAAACTAATAGTAGTTAGGCATAAATTATGTAAATAAATTTAGAATTATAATCCCCTAAGCCAGGCACACCAAAAATCAGGTTAAAAACCCATTAAAATGCACTTCTAATTTTTTATGTGAGTAAAAGTAATCAAAAAGGGAAATAAAGGTTGTTAACACATAGTACGTGTCGATACGATTCCAACGGTACCTTATTTGTTGAAATCAGAGGTTGAGAACGCCTCGAACCACTTGAAATAACATGAGGGTCTTGAACCACAACAAACTAGCCCAATTCAACTAAAACTGCCTCGTCACCATAGCGTGCTTATATGTGCACTTGCCATGCACCTGTTGCATCCTCCACGTGCACCTCACACATGGACAAACTTCTCTTTCCTCTCTTCTTTTTCTCTTCTTGCTTCTCTCTCGAAATTAGTGCAACCAAAAGATGTAAATGACTACCCAAAACCCTAATTTAGTGTTTTTATAGGCCTCTAAGTACGATTAGGCTTTAGGAAAGTCCCTAATTATCCAAAATACCCTTGAAATTTGGTTCATTCACATTGTAATCCTATTTGTCTTGTTTCAAGCATAATTTAAGCTACACAATTATGATTCACGTGAAATATGTATCGTTGGAAAGCTTGCGATCAGAGGAATCCAATGATACCCCACATAGTACTATTTCGATGAGTTTTGACCAAGGGTAGACTGGGAACACATGTTTCTTCACATTTTGCGAGGCATTCACACTCGTATCGAACCCAATGCATGTCCACAAGTTCGAAATGACCCGAACCCTTCCAAAACAACTTGGGACTTGATTTTTAGAGCATTACAAATGAATGGAAGTGGGAGAGCATCTCTATGGACTTCGTCACTAGATTACCACTAACCCATAGAGGACACGATGTAGTTTGGGTGATTGTCAATTGCTTGATGAAGTTAGCATGTTTTCTTCCTATCAGAGTAACTTATGGCCCCTTACACTTAGCTAAGCTATACATATAGGAGATTGTGCTGCTATATGGCATACCCAAGGTGATTATTTGAGATAGAGATGCTTATTTCACTTCTCAGTTTTTGGGACGCTTTCAGCAGGCCATGGGCATGTAGCTAAATTTGAGCACGTCGTATCACCTACAGAGCAATGGGCAATCAGAGAGGATGATTCAAACTCTGGAGGACTTGTTGAGGTCCTATATTCTTGAGTGGAAAGGATCTTGGGAGGAGTACTTACCTCTAGTGGAGTTCATATACAATAATAGTTATCATGCAAGTATTGATATGGATCGTACAAGGCATTATATGGTCGAAAATGCATGTCTCACTCTCTTGGGATGAGGCCAGTGTGAAGTGGGAGGTAGCCCCCAAATTGATACGCCAGAGCAAGGAAGTCGTCAAGCAGATTTAGAAGAAACTTTTTACAACTCAGAGTTGGTAGAAGAGTTATGCAGATCATCGGCAATGAGATGTATAGTTTGAGGTCAGTGACTTCGTATTCTTTAGGGTTTCGTTGATGAAAGGCATACAAAGATTTGGGGTAAAGGGTAAGCTGGTGCCAAGATTTGTCGACCCGTTTGAGATACTAGAGTAGGTTGGACTAGTAGCTTATTGGCTTGTCTTGACACCTCATCTAGCCAGCATCCACGATGTCTTCCACATCTTCATGCTGCAGAAGTACATGTTAGATCTGAACCATGTTCTTAATTACGACCATATTCACATGCCCTTTTGGAACATTCGCTTTCAAGCGGATGCCCTTTGGCCTCTGCAATGCACCAACAACATTTCAACGTTGTATGATGGCCATCTTCTCTGACATGATTGGGGACTGTGGAGGTGTTCATAGATGACTTCTCCATTTTCGGAGATGATTTCGCATCTTGTCTTGATAACCTCACCAAAATCCTGAAACGGTGTATTGAGGTAAACCTAGTACTATCCTAGGAGAAAAGCCATTTCATGGTGACGGATGGCATAGTATTAGGGCACATGATCTCTAAAAATGGACTCAAGGTCAATCGAGCTAAATCTGAGATTATTTCCCACTTACCGCCACCTAGCTCGGTCAAGCAGATCAGATCATTCTTGTGTCACGTCAGCTTCTATCGGAGATTTATACGTGATTTCTCGAAAATTGCATGACCTTTGATGAATCTCCTTGTTGCCGATGCCCCATTCGAATTCGACACCTCGTGTCTCAGCGCCTTTGAGACCTTACGAAGCGCTGTCTGTGATTCCCCGATTCTCCAACCACCCGACTGGTTGCTTGATTTCGAGATGATGTGCGACGCTTCTGATTTCGCCGTCGGTGCTATTATAGGCCAGTGTCGGGAAAACAACCTTTTGTCATATATTATGCTAGCAAGACACTGAATGAGGCTCAGCGTAATTACACTGTCACCGAAAAAGAACTGCTAGCACTAGTATTCGGGTTGGAGAAATTTAGATCTTATTTATTAGGGTTTAAAGTTATCATCCTCACTGACCACTCCGCCCTCCGGCATTTGTTGGCAAAAAAGGATGCCAAACCCCGGCTCATCAGATGGATCCTTCTATTGCAAGAATTTGATATTGAAATCCGTGACAAAGCCGGAAAGCAGAATGTTGTGGTGGATCACCTATCTAGACTGAACCCAGCCCACATTCCTTATTCCCTGCCTATCCACGACCAATTTCCGGATGAATCCCTTTTGGCAGTTCACTCTGTTGAGTTCCCTTGGTACGCGGATATCGCAAACTATCTTGCCTCAAGTAAGATTCCCGCGAACCTATCCAAGTTCCAGAAACTCAAATTTACTGCGGAGGCCAAATCTACCTCTAGGACGACCCACTGCTCTTCCGCATTGGAACTAATCAGATTATTCAAAGATGCATCTTAGGTTCTGAGATCCTCAGAGTGTTATCTTTTTGCCACAATGATGCTTGTGGTGGTCATTTCTCAGGACGGAAAACCGCTGCAAAAATTTTGCAATCAGGATTTTTCTGGCCAACTATTTTCAGAGATACACACGAATATGGCCAACACTGCAAACGATGCCAATCGGTTGGTTCTATGACTAAGGCAGACATGATGTCACTCTAGCCCATCATGGTTGTAGAAGTGTTCGACGTATGAGGCATCGATTTTATGGGCCCTTTTCCGAACTTGCATGGCTTCAAGTACATATTACCAGCCGTTGACTATGTCTCGAAGTGGGTCGAGGCCATCCCGGCGAGACGGGCTGATCATAAGACCGTCATTTCTTTCGTATGGCAATACATCTTTGCAAGATTCATAATACCCCGCGCTCTGATTAGTAACGGGGGAAGCCACTTCATCCACGCCCACTTTAGGTCATTATTAAAGAAATATGGGATACATCACCGTATAGCCACCCCATATCACCCGCAGACCAATGGGCAGGTTGAAGTGTCTAATCGTCAGATCAAGCTGATTCTCCAAAAGACGGTTAGACTAGACAGGAAGGACTGGTCCGATAAATTAATTAATGCACTCTGGGCATATCAGACCGCGTACAAGGCCCCACTCGGAATGTCACCATATCGTATGGTATATGGTAAGGCCTGTCACCTTCCTGTAGAGCTAGAACACTGCGCCTCTTGGGCGGTGCGAAAATGTAACCTTGACCTCGATGCAGAAGGTCAAGAACAAAAACTCCAGCTCAGCGAATTAGAAGAGATTCGGCAGGAGGCCTATGAGAACGCATTGATATACAAGGACAAGACCAAGGCCTTTCATGACCGCCACATCTGGAGGAAAGCATTCACGCCCAACCAGCAAGTTTGGTTGTTTGATTCACGATTAAAACTTTTCGTAGGGAAGCTCAAGTTCAAGTGGACTGGTCCATATGTTATGATTCACCCATATCTTAATGGGGCAGTCCAAATTAGGGACCCAAAATCTGGGCTAAAACATTTCGTAGGGAAGCTCAAGTCCAAGTAGACTGATCCATATGTTATGATTCTCCCATATCCTAATGGGGCAGTTCAAATCAGGGACCCAAAATCTGGGCATATATCTACGGTAAATGGCCAATGCCTCAAGCCATTTTTGGCCCAAGAACCTCCTCCAGCTGACGAGATTGTTCATCCTATTGAGGACGTGTGATCGAGTTTTCGCCCAGTTGGAGGCGTTAAACTCAGCATCTACTCTGCATCCATCACCCTATACATATTCATTTTTATATATAGCATATTTTTCTTTAAGCATATTTTCTTTCTGCATATTGCATACTGTCAGGTTGGCCGGTGCTTAATGTATAATTTCAGGAGTAATTACAGGTGATTTCTACCCATTTACTCCCTATTGTATTTATTTTCTTTTATATTCATGCATGATGACATGCAAGAACTTAAGCATAGGGGGGTAGATACAGTAAAACTGAAAAATTTTTATCCCAACCCTTAGGAAAACCTCAGAGCTGCATGTTACACATACCTTAGGATACTAAATAAAAGAACAACTGACTCCACCTCCAATGCTCGCATTGGAGCTAGAAATCGTCCGCAACAGCCATTTCCGATTCACCCACTCACCCTTCCTGTTCTGAAATTTCGGATCAAGCTGAATGTAACCCAATACGGGAATTTTACGAAGTACAAATTATACGAGGTTACTTGTTTATAGCATATATACATAGTGCATCCATGAATAAGATTATCTTATTAAGAGAATGCATTAGGGATTTTATCTTCTAGCTGATTCCTGTAATCTGGAATCCAGTACCATTTTTCACACACACGTAGAATTTGCAATGGGCTCACAGTGAAGGTCGATAAACATCTTTAGTCTGTCGAGAAGAAGTAGTGCTTCTTTTTCTAAACCCTTGGACAGTGTTTTGGGAGCTAGACAGGATTTCTTCCAAAAATCCACCAAATAGTGTGAGAAAAGAGTAGAGTGTACAGGTGCTCTAAAATTAGTGTAAGGAATCCAGAATCCTAGATAATTAGGTGATGATACTCAGATATCAGGCATAGTTTTTGCTCTCGGTTTCTGCGTATACATTTTGTACAAATTGTGAGAGCCATCAAATAAGGCAAATACGCGGAGAGCGAGTTTTCATAAAACTAGGGCTAAGATGGATGGTTACGACCATTCTTTACGGAATCATCGGCTGAAGGAGGGTATTGATGTGAAGGTCAGAAATACACTGTCCTATCCATCTCTCCCGGTGCTGTGAGTAGACACTTCCACCAAATAAACCACCCAATGTTTCTTGAGTATCACTAATCCCTAATAATGCCTCCCCAATAAAGCTCATGGATGTGTGCTAGTTTGTTATGTTGAAAAAAAAAAGAAAGAAAAAAGTGATGAAAAGAAAGAAAAATTGAAAAAAAAAGGAAAAAGAAGAAAAAGCAAAGAAAAAAGAGTGAATATTTAGTGTTTATTTCATTTGCATTGAGGCAATATCACCAAATAAATTTGAGATCCACTAAATGTAAAGACCCGTTCTGTCATAAGCCTTTTAAGACGTCTAGACTGTCGGTCAGACATCTGGATCCCTTCCCAGACATCTGGAAATTGAAAATTTGGTACGTGACTTCGCATCTGCGTGCAGGCTACATGCAGACAATGTCGCTCTTCTCTCTCTTTCCCTCTTCTCTCCTCCATCCGAACCCTAGCTCACCTTTATAAAACCCTCTACCCCTCTTCCTCTCTTCCCCACTTCACCACAAGCCACCCTCCTTCCTCCCTCTCCACTGCAGCGAGAGGGGCGAGCACGAGAGAGAGCGCGAGTGACGAGGAGGAGAGGTGGCGTGAGGAGTGGAGGAAGAGCTTGAGCTCGTGAGCTCGTGGGAGCTCGCCGGAGGACGCACGGTCGGAGCGGCGCGTGCGGGAGGAGCGCATCGGGGGAGACGTCCCTGACACTTGCTGCAACTGGAGCTGCAGGCGAGGAGGCGAGGTCGCGGCGAGGGAGAGTAGCAGGTTCTGATTCTGGGTTTTTCTTAGAATCAGACGTCTGGCGTGACGTCCAGACGACGGAGTGGACGTCTAGTGATGACACCGGACATCTGAAAGCAGTGTTCTGCGAAGATATGTTTCTCTTGCAGTTACGTCCATGCAGGCCGCACCGCAGCCTTGATCTGCATGGATAAAAGTGGTTGATTTGCCTACCGTGTGCAGAGATAGCTTCGGGAAGGCATGGGCACGCCCTCCCACATGTTTTGGATGTCTGGACAACTTACCAGGCGACCGGAAGCACTCCTAGACACTCGGAGGAGAGGTCGGACGTCTGGAGCTAGGTCCAGATGGTCAAGAAGAGGTTCTGGACGTCTGAGGTCGACGCAGAATCTGACGTGAGACTCTGGTTACTTTTAAGACATCTGGACCTTGTGCCAGACATCTGATATAGGTCTGTAATCTTTTTTTGACCCGTTTAAGGTCTGTTTGAGGTCCGTTTTTCGCAAATAAGATATCAGTGTTTTCCTTGTGAGTTCCTCTACTTGTTAGAAAGCCTTTTATACTGTTCTGAATGTTCCATTGTGATATGTTCCTTGGTATAGGACTTTGATTAGTTGCAAGTTCAAGGCTTGCTGAGGTACGTGAGCCTGCCGTTCGATCCCCCAATACTCTCGGGTCACTTGGTAGAGTGGTTTTCCCCTATTTTAATTAAAAACTCGATTGCATATGTGAATTTGGATAACTAGAAACCTAGGATGTAGCATGAATCCTAGGACGAGAAGTACTTGCATTGTTTGTATGCGTGTTTGAAATTGCAGTCTTAAATGAATGAATAGAAATGTGAACAACTGCCTGTTAATAAACAAGAGCTGTCTGTGAAATATGAAATGCCTGTGCTAGTTAAATAGTTACCTGTGACATTACTTGCTGTATATGTTAAATGATGGAAATTCGAGCTGCATGTGTATAATCTGAGAATGGAAATGTAAATGATGAAACCTGGTATGGAATGACTTGGGGAATACGAGCATGAACCCTACGGGGAATTAGGAGTAAAGCTCCTGTGAATAAATGGAATGGATCTGGAAATGTGAGTGGGAAGTGTGCTGGCCTTTGAACACGTGGTACCAAGGAGAGCGACTGTCCCCTGTTTAGTGTAGAGCGGAGCTAACCGCCATGGGTTGGGACCCAGGGTTATGATTGGCTACTCTACACCGACTTCTTTGGCCCTCGTGTACACTATATCGGGGAGAACTATTAGTGTAGGGAGAAAGCTAGCCACCCCACGGGGCCCAAGGTTCAGCTAGCCACCCTACACTGATTTGTTAGGCCCACTAGGCAAACAAGGGTAGTTAGACGAGGGTGCGCGGACTGTGGAGGGGTGAGACCCCTACTTGGTTCTGAGGGGCTAAACCGCTGTTACTGAGAGGGCTAGGTCCTATACTGTTTCGTGCTGTACTTTGGGCGTAACTGCTAACGGAAATGACTGACTGCGTGCCAGTGTGGGATAGCTACCCGTGCGCTTATCGCACGTGTTGTAGTCACCGCTATGTCTGTCCGTGACCTCGGGGTGGTTGACTGGGTGTAGGATTACCACGGGGGACTCTCCCGGCCAGGAGAGCACCGCATGTGCCTTCTACTCTTCGAAAAACACTGCAATCAAGATTGTTCCCACGAGGAACATTTGAGATTAAGAAAGAGATATGGAAAATAAATCAATGGGTGAAAAGGAATGACTTGTAAAATAAAGTAATTGTAAAAGATAAATTACCTGTTAGCTTCCACTGCTTTAATTGGTTACCACTCTACCTAGCGTTCGCTGACTCTGTTTACTCATAACCCTTTTCAGTTCCAGGTGTTGAGCAGCCCGAGTCACCGGCTGCAGAGGGTGCTAGGCCCAGTCGAGCCCAGCAGTAGTCTTTCTGTTGTTGTACTTTCTTTTGTTAGTGAGTTCAGACTCTTGTTATCGTTTATGTTTCTGTACTTTGTTTCCGCTTTACTATTGTGGTGGTGATATGTACTGTTAACAGCTTTTACTTCCTTTACTGCTTGTACTCTTTTACTGTTAGTTACTTAGCATAGTGAATGTGGTTTACTTTCCTACTTTTTGGTTATTTCTTGTTGGACGACTGGGTCTTGAGATTAGTCGAGTTGAGCTGGTCTCAGGTCCTATAGGGATTCAGGAATCGGGTCATAACAAGATGGTATCAGAGTAAGGTCGTCCCAAGAAATGAACCATTTAACTTGAGACTAATCAATTCACGTACATGTAACTAGAGTAACCACAACGTACCGCTTGACATCTGTTCTGAGTTTCATTCGCTGAAGTCCGTTAGAGTTAAACTTCTTTTGTTCTGTTTTTCGCATCTCCTTGCAGGAGATGTCTCGACGTGGAGTCCTTGAGCCGGGCCGCCGATGTGGCCGTGGATGAGGTCGGAGGGGCGGACGTGTCGGGCCCGAGGTGCTAGTTGACCAGCCACTTCTCTCGGACGTTTAGGCGCAGGACCTCGCTTAGTTGATATGAGACATAGTACGAGAGGAGCTCCACCCGTCTCTACGGGCACCTCTCCCTGGGGACGTGGAGGGGGAGTCCTCTGTGGAGCCGAGAGACCGATGCAGTGCTGGACGAGGGGGAGAGGGTGGTCCTCCACCACCCCCACCGCACTCTAACACTTCTGAGCACGAGCCCTCCCTGCCTAAAGGCGTGCCCGTTCCCCCACCACAGCTGCACTACAAGCTTTTCGGACAGTTCCGAAAGCTGAAGCCCTCCTCTTTCAAGGGGGATGAGGACCCGTCTGAGGCAGAGGACTGGTTGGAGCAGATTGAGAAGGTGTTTGACACCTTCGCCCCCCTGCGGAGTGCCGCGTGGCCTTTTCCACGTATTAGCTGGAGAGTGAGGCACACATGTGGTAGAGGGCAGTCAGAGGCCAGGAGAGGGCAGAGCCGATGTGGGACCAGTTTGTGACCCTCTTCTACGAGCAGTACTTCCCGTAGGCTTGGCAAGACGAGAGGAGGCGGGAGTTCCACACTCTCTGCCAGGGGACGATGATTGTTAGCGCGTACCGCACGTGCTTCCTGGAGCGGTCACGTTTTGCTGTGACAGTTGTAGCTACCGAGGAGTGCCTATAGAGGTTCACTGAGGGGCTCCGGACTGCCATTCGGGGGTATGTCAAGCCCCTGAAGCTGCCTACCTTCTCGAGAGTGGTGGAGGCAGCTATGACATACGAGGAGACCAACCTGGCTTCACGGGACGTCGACAGCGGACGAAAGAGGCCCTACCAACCAAAGTACTCATAGGGTCGATGAGAGAGGAGGCACGCGGTGCCCGCTAGAGAGCCGTCTCATTTTGCAGGGCTATCAGTGGCCTTTGGGGGCCCTTGACAAGGGACAGCTGCCAGCATTGGACCCCAGCCCAGCCGTAAGTAGGGACCTACCGAGGGAGGGAGTCGAGTTCCCCTCTGCTACTAGTGTGGCCAGCCGGGCCACAACAGGAGGGACTACCCGTCTAAGGCCAGAGCGCAATAGATGCTCCCTGCACCGGGCACTGGAGGCCGAGCAGATGGTCGTGGTTCCCAGGCTTGTGGGTGAGGACAGCAGTCGCGACGAGGGTACCGGCCAGCGGCTACCCGTCTGACACAGAGTGTAGCTGCTTCTTCGGCACCGAAAGCTGAGGGGTGTATCAATGCCCTGACACATAGAGACGCCAGGGCATCAGATTTAGTAGTGGCAGGTATGGTTACAGTTTCCGGCAGATTAGTTTATGCACTTTTTGATTCCGTCGCCTCGCACTCGTTTGTTGCTGCGAGTTTTGCTATCAGTTTGGGATAGGACTGTGTGTTGTTAGATGATCCATTTGTGATTAGAGGTTCGGATGGTCAGCTATTTGTAGCTGAGGAGGTCTACATAGACGGTGAGGTTTGCATAGGGGGACTCAGCCTCCCTACTGACCTGATCGTGATACCGACTGAGGATTTTAGCGTTATTCTGGAGATGGGTTGGCTGCCCACTTACCACGCTTTGGTGGATTGTGTTGAGAGGAAGATCGTCTTCTCCATACCGGAGATGCCTTCCTTTGAGTTTCTCGGACAGTCGGTAGACGGAGGTTTTAGTTGCATTTCTGTACTTCGGGTAGCGAGTCTTTTCGGCCAGGGGTGTGAGGGCTTTCTGGCTTGTGTAGTGGTAGAGACCAGCCCCGTGGTAGACTTTCAGAGCATTTCGGTGGTCAGAGAGTACCCCTATGTATTTCCAGAGGAGCTGTCAGGATTACCACCTGAGCGTGAGATCGAGTTTGAGATTTCAATGGTACTGGGGATCAGACCCATTTCTACGACACCATACAGGATGGCACCACTTGAGCTGTGAAAGCTCAAGACATAACTGCAGGACCTGTTGGAGAAGGGCTTTGTGAGGTTCAGTGTATCCCCGTTGGAAGCCCCGATGCTATTTGTGAAGAAGGATGGTACCCTACACCTTTGTGTTGACTACAGACAGCTAAATAAGGTCACCATCAAGAACAGGTATCCGCTGCCGAGGATTAATGATCTGTTTGACCAGTTGCGATGTGCCACAGTATTCTCCAAGATAGATCTAAGATCATACTACCACCAGTTGAGGATCAGGGAGACCGACGTCTCCAAGATAGCTTTCTACACTCGGTACGGACACTACGAGCTTTTGATCATGCTATTTGGGTGGACCAACGCTCCCGCTGCCTTCATGGATTTGATGAGCCAGGTGTTCAAACCGTATCTTGATCAGTTTGTGGTGGTATTTATTGATGACATGCTCTTTTATTCGTGGATCAGGCACAGCACGTACAGTACTTGCGGATGGTTCTGAACACGTTGAGACGATACAGGCTGTATGCCAAATATAGCAAGTGCGAGTTTTGGTTGAGGTAGGTGACCTTGGGTCATGTGATTTCAGGGGATGGCTTGGCTGTGGATCTAGCCAAGGTAGAGGCAGTACTCAGGTGGGAGAGGCCACGTACAGTGACAAAGATATGCAGTTTCTTGGGACTGGCAAGTTACTATCGGCGGTTTATCAAGGGTTTCTCGCAGATTGCGCGTCTTATGACTTAGTTGACCGGGAAGGACGTGCCCTTTGCTTGGACAGACGCTTGTGAGGCGTACTTTCAGGAGTTGAAGGAGAGGCTGACTTCGTCTCCTATGCTTACCATCCCAGATAGCAATGGTGGTTTTGTTGTCTACACGAACGCTTCGTTGTAGGGGTTAGGGGGTGTGCTCATACAGTGGGGTCACATTGTCGCTTACGCTTCACGGCAACTGAAGCCCTATGAGCATAGCTACCCTACCCATGATTTAGAGCTAGCAGCTGTTGTCTTCGCACTGAAGGCATGGAGGTACTACCTTCATGGTGAGACCTTTGAGATTTTTACGGATCATAAGAGCCTCAGGTATTTGTTAGATCAGAAGGAGCTTAACATGAGACAGAGATGTTGGTTAGAGCTCCTGAAGGACTATGACTGTAGCACCTCCTACCATCCGGGGAAGGCCAACGTGGTAGCTGACGCCTTGAGCTGGAAGGCACCCGCCCACTTGGCCAATTTACAGGCACAGAGTTGGAGACTTATGGAGGAGTTAGGCAGTTGGCGACCCTTAGAGTTACAGGGGCATTGTGGGGTAGTGACAGTGACACGACAGACGAGACCAGAGTTGATAGACCGCATCATCACAAGACAGATGACAGATCCGTACTTGCAGTTACGAGACAGAGTGCTGTCAGGGGACCCAGGAGACTTCTCTTTTGCAGATGAGGTGCTGCGGATGAGGGGGCGTTCGTGCATTCCCAGGGGCAAGGAGTTGTTGAGAGAGCTCCTGATTGAAGCACACGGGTCTAGGTTCACCATACATCCCGGGAACACGAAGATGTATCATGATTTGAAACGTGACTTTTGGTGGAGAGGGATGAAGTGGGATGTAGGTCAGTTCGTGCAGCAGTGTTTTGTGTGCCAGCAGGTGAAGGCTGAGCATCATAGGCTGCAGGGCTATTGCAGCCATTTCCTGTGCCGGAGTGGAAGTGGGAGAGCATCACCATAGACTTGGTGGTGGGCTTACCCGTCACCCAGCGAGGACACGACGCAGACTGGGTGATTGTTGACAGATTGACGAAAATGGCACGTTTCTTGCCCATTCGAGTCACCTTGGGACCAGCGCAGTTGGTAGAGAGGTATATTTGTGACGTGGTACGTCTGCACGGAGTTCCGCGTGATATTGTATCTGACCGGGATACTCATTTTACTTCCCAGTTCTGGGCTGAGTTTTAGCAGGCCTTGGAGACACAGTTGAGGTTCAGTACGGCGTACCACCCTCAGACAGACGGATAGTCAGAGTGCACGATACAGACACTTGAGGATCTTTTACGCGCCTATGTACTGGACTGGAGGGGCTCTTGTGAGGAGTACTTATCCCTAGTAGAGTTTGCATATAATAACAGCTATCACTCGAGTATCGGCATGGCACCCTACGAGGCTCTGTACGGATGGAGGTGTACTGCGCCCTTGAGTTGGGTTGAGGTGGGGACCAAGTAGGAGGTTGGCCCCAGGCTGATCCGGCAGAGTCAGGAGGTGATAGAGCAGATTCACAGATGACTTCGCACTGTCAAGAGTAGGCAGAAGAGTTATGCCGATCGGAAGCGTAGAGAGGTGCAGTTCGAGGTTGGGGATCACGTCCTTCTTTGTGTTTCACCCATGAAGGGCCTGCAACGTTTTGGAGTAAAAGGGAAGCTTACGCTGAGGTTTGTGGGGCCCATTGAGGTCCTGGAGCGGGTAGGACCCATTGCTTACCGGCTTGCCCTTCCTCCCCAGCTTTCTGGTGTGCACGACATGTTCCACGTGTCCAACCTCAGGAAGTACGTCGCCGATCCCAGTCACATTCTGAGCCACGAGAGTGTCGAGGTGGGTGACGACCTGACCTACCCCGAGCGACCAGTACAGATACTAGATAGAGTCGTCCAGAGTTTGAGACGGAAGCAGGTACCCCTGGTAAAGGTCTTGTGGAGGAGCCAGGGTACGAGCATGCTACCTGGGAGCGTGAGGCGGCGATGCAAGAGCGGTACCCGGAGCTTTTTGAGGGTACGTCTTTTCGGACCGGCTTCGGCCCTCTTTAAGTTTGTTATGCGTATATAGTTCTTTTTCCACACCCTAGCTAGCTTGAGTTTCGGGGATGAAATTTCCTCTAAGTTTGTTATGATGTAAAGACCCATTCTGTCCTGAGCCTTTTAAGACGTCTGGACTATCGGTCAGACGTCTGGTCAGACGTCTGGACCCCTTCCCAGATGTCTGGAAATTGAGAATTTGGTACGTGACTTCACGTTTGCACACGGGCTGCACGCAGACAGTACCGCTCCTCTCTCTTTCCCTCTTCTCTCCATTCGAACCCTAGCGCACCTTTATAAAACCCCTCTCCCCCTCTTCCTCTCTTCCCCAGTTCACCACAAGCCACCCTCCTTCCTCCCTCTCCACTGCAATGAGAGGGGTGACTGCGAGAGAGAGCGCGAGAGCGAGCGACGAGGAGGAGAGGCGGCATGAGGAGAGGAGGAAGAGCTTGAGCTCGCGAGCTCGTGGTAGCTCGTCAGAGGACGTACGGCCGGAGCAACGCGTGCAGGAGGAGCATGTTAGGGGAGACATCCCCGACACTTGCTACAGCCAGAGCTGTAGGCGAGGCCGCGGCTGTGTATGGTGAGGGAGAGCAGCAGGTCATTCTGATTCTAGGTTTTTCCCAGAATCAGACGTCTGGTGTGACGTCCAGACGACGGAGTGGACGTCTGGTGACGACATTGGATGTCTGAAAGCAGTGTTCTGCAAAGGTATGTTCCTCTTGCAATTACGGCCATGCAGGCCGCACCGCAGCTTCGATCTGCATGGCTAAAAGTGGTTGATTTGCCTGTCGCGTGCAGAGATAGCTTCGGGAAGGCGGATGGCACGCCCTCCCACGCGTTTCGGACGTCTGGACAACTTACCAAACGACCGGAAGCACTCCCAGACGTTCGAAGAAGAGGTCGAACGTCTGGAGCTGGGTCCAGACGGTCAAGAAGAGGTTTTGGACATCTAAGGTCGACGCAGAATCTGAGGTGAGACTCTGGTTACTTTTAAGATGCCTGGGCCTTGTGCCAGACGTCTGATTTAGGTCTGCAGACTTGTTTTTGATCCGTTTAGGATCCATTTGAGGTCTGTTTTTCACAAACAAGATATCGGTGTTTTTCTTGTGAGTTCATTTACTTGTTAGAAAACCTTTTATACTGTTTTGAATGTTCCATTGTGATATGTTCCTTGGTATAGGACTTTGATTAGTTGCAAGTTCAAGGCTTGCTGAGGTATGTGAGCCTACCATTCGAGCCCCCAATACTCCCGGGTCGCCTGGTAGAGTGGTTTTCCCCTATTTTAATTAAAAACCTGATTACATATGTGAATTTGAATAACTAGAAACCTAGGATGTAGTATGAATCCTAGGACGAGAAGTACTTGCATTGTTTGTATGCGTATTTGAAATTGCAGTCTTAAATGAATGAATAGAAATGTGAACAACTGCTTGTTAATAAATAAGAGCTGTCTGTGAAATATGAAATGCCTGTGCTACTTAAATAGTTACCTGTGACATTACTTGTATATGTTAAATGATGGAAATTCGAGCTGTATGTGTATAATCTGAGAATGGAAATGTGAATGATGAAACCTGGTATGGAATGACTTGGGGAATACGAGCATGAACCCTACGGGGAATTAGGAGTAGAGCTCCTATGAATAAATGGAATGGATCTGGAAATGTGAGCGGAAAGTGTGTTGGCCCTTGAGTACGTGATACCAAGGAGAGCGACTGTCCCCTGTTTAGTGTAGAGTGGAGCTAACCGCCATGGGTTGGGACCCAGGGTTAGGATTGACCACTCTATACCGACTCCTTTGGCCCTCGCGTACACTGTACCGGGGAGAGCTACTAGTGTAAGAAGAGAGCTAGCCACCCCATAGGGTCCGGGGTTCAGTTAGCCACCCTATACCGACTTGTTAGGCCAACTAGGCAAACCGAGGCAATCAGACGAGAGTGCGCAGACTGTGGAGGGGCGAGACCTCTGTTTGGTTACGAGGGGCTAGACCCCTGTTACTGAGAGGGCTAGGCCCTATATTGTTCCGTGTTGTACTTTGGGCGTGCCCGCTAGCGGAAACGACTAACCGCGTGCCAGTGCGGGGTAGCTACCTGTGCGCTTATAACGCGTCCGTAGTCACCGCTATGTCTGTCCTTGACCTCGAGGTGGTTGACTAGGTGTAGGATCACCACGGGGGACTCTCCCGACCAGGAGAGCACCACGTGTGCCTTCTACTCCTCGAAAAAGACTACAATCAAGATCATTCCCATGAGGAACATTTGAGATCAAGAAAGAGATCTGAAAAATAAACTAATGGGTGAAAAGGAATAACTTGTAAAATAAAGCAATTAGAAAAGATAAATTACCTGTTAGCTTCCATTGCTTCAGTTAGTTACCACTCTACTCAGCGTTTGCTGACTCTGTTTACTCATAACCCTTTTTAGGTCCAGGTGTTGAGCAGCTCGAGTTACCGGCTGCAGAGGGTGCTGGGCCCAGTCGAGCCCAGCAGCAGTCTTTCTGTTGTACTTTCTTTTGTTAGTGAGTTCAGACTCTTGTTACCATTTACGTTTCTATACTTTGTTTCTGCTTTACTGTTTGATAGTGATATGTACTGTTAGCAGCTTTTACTACCTTTACTGCTTGTACTCTTTTACTGTTAGTTACTTAGCATAGTGAATTTGGTTTACTTTCTTTCTTTTTGGTTATTTCTTGTTGGACGACTGGATCTTGGGATTAGTCGAGTTGAACCGATCTCGGGTCCGGGAACCAGGTTGTAACACTAAATAAGGCCTTAACCTATCTTTTTGTGCTTTTGACTGCCCGAATACTAGCGGAGGAATTCCGACTTAGTGTTAGGGTTATGGAACTCAATTAAAGTGTTAACGTCAAGTGAGACCACCAAATATGGATTATATGTGTGAATCTGGTGAGATTGTGAGCTCTAAAAAAAAGAAAGAAAAAGAAAAAGAGATAACGAATACAAAGGAACCAAAAGAGAGTATAGTTTTTCTCGTCTTTCTTTAAGTTAAGTTACGTAATAATTTTGGAATCTAGATTCTATAGTACTAATTTTTATGTAGCACTAAGTGAGAGTAAGTCACCAAATAAACACCCGTATCCCACAAACATTCTCTACCCAAGCTTAAAGCCAGGGTGGAATTCATAGAATATCTTGAATACCTCGAGGGAAGAAGTCCGCCTATCCTGCTAGAATTTTTACTGGAGGTCAAGTATAGGCTTTAGAGGTGAATTAGTTTTTCACTCGAATCCGTTGCAAAAGCTACATAGCTACACTTTCACGACTGTCTGGATTTCTAGAGCATAGGATAAAAACAAAAAGGAGAAAAATCTCTAGGCATATACTTGATAAAATAATCAATCCCATAGGGACCATTTTGTGAATAATTTAGTCTTGCATTTGCTAGGGACTAACAAGATTTAGGCATGGAGGTATGATTGCGTAGCAATCATATGTCTTAATTGACCTAAATTAGGTTAAGATTTAGCATAAGTTAAGGTAATTCATGCATGCATAATCATTAATAGCACCTTTACTGCTTTCTTTTAGCTATGCATAAAATAATACTATAATGTACTGATTAGGTGTATTATGTCAATTGCAGGTAATAAGCTGATCATAAGCTAGATCTAAAGCTGGATCTGAAGAATAATGAATAACTGGTGTTGCAGCAAAGCTGAAGCAGAAGACCTAAATTAAATACAGTAGATAATAATGTAAGGAAGTTAAGGTATGCTATTCTATTAAGTAGGAATAAAGTAATAAATTGTGCAGAACTTAGGTCCATCCTAGCTCTAGGACAGCCTAGAAGCCTCCCCATGCCTTAGCCACCCTTAGATTAGGTCACCGCACCCTAGGAAACCTTAAAATTCTAGCCTCTATCTGGACATCCAGATGAGTTATAGGATGTCCAAAACCCTTAGCCAACTTTCGCACACCTTAAACCCACTTCGGCAGTGTTATTGAACGTCCAGACACTTGGTCAAATGTCCAATTTCTGCAGAATACCCAAAATAGAACCTAAAATCCCTCCTGACTCTGATTGGACGTCCAGACAAGTCTGGACTTTTGATTTTTCACTATAAGGCGTCTAACAACTTTATTAGACGTCTGATACTGTTCTCCAGTTTCTGTTTTAGAATTCAAGCCTTGATCTTAGATCTCTAGCCCCCTAAATCCAATTCTAACCCTATAGGAACCTAAATTAAGGTACCCTAACTCTAGTACATCACCTCTAGACCTCCTTAAGGACCTAATTAGGTCCTCACTAAACCTAATTGACTTGGATCTTAGTCAATTCCATCAGCCTATTCAATTGGACTCATTGAGTCCAATTGAGCCCTAATCTTAGGACACGCTATCCAATTGGACTCAGTGAGAGTTCAATTGACCTAGACTTGACCTAATTGAGTTATTTTACTCTCAATTAAGTTTTCACACACCCAATTAAACTTGTATTAAGTTTAATTGCACTTTACCTTAGTGAATTAGGGTTTACAACCCTAATTTGAGACCTACCTTGACCTAAACCCGCTAGAACCTAGCTTAATCAACCTAGTCACCTAAGTTTCAATCCACACACACCCACACACACCATTCACATGAAAATACTTAGCTTAGAGTTCTCTAGAACTCTCTACAATGTGTTGCCTTGGTTGCTAAAATTAGCAACCAACAGCCATTCAATTTTTAGATCCACATTTGGTGGATCTAAAAACCACCATCCACCCTCTCACTCTCTCACGAGCTCCCACCATAGGCTTCTCTAGAGAATTCCACAATTCTCTAGAGAGCTTCTCTTAGGTCCATAAAAAGACCTAAAGGGTGGCCATTTGCACTCATTCACTCTTGGCTTCCATTTAGCTTAGCTACATTCCACCTCCACTCCACCTTCACGAGTTACTTCACCATGGCCACCACCACCTCCACGCTAAGATGCTGGATCATCTCTCCAACCTCTCTCCAAGGGCCTGCCTAAGTACCATTGGCTGCTCCTCCTCTCAACCACTCAAAGGCCATCAGAGCTACCTCCGAATGCTCTTATTCCTACTAAACTATATTATAGTTTTTCTTAGATTTACATGTTTTATTTAATGCTTAGTAGTGTAGTTCCATATTCTCCCTAATGATGCTTGCATAATCACCCCTTAGATTCATGTATGCGATCATTTTCTGCTAGATAGATTTGTATTTCCAAGCATTCCTCTATAAGCTTTCCACGAGCTTAATGCTGTAGCCACCATCATGAATTGAATGAATAAAAATCTTTTTCTATATATATATTTATGTGTGAAAATCACCATGAGCTTATTGCAATATATTTTGTGTGATTAAAGTTGCCTACTTTTAATTGTTATCTTTTGGCAACTAACATGTCATACATCAATACGTAAATCACCATACACCGACATGAGATTTTAAGCAAGTCGAGCGAAAGAGATCGATTTCAAATCTGCATTTCCATAAATGCCTCCCAGAGACGAATGACCGAGACTTAAGTCTCGTTATCCTTATAAATTATTTTTATTGATCGTATTTTGCAACTATACTATGATGCATTCTGATCAAATACGCGATCTACGATCCCAACAAATGGTGCAGTTGCTGGGGAGGCAACGTCATTTCTGATTTCGATCTTGTGAGCTATCACTGACAAATCTTCCTCTGCTTGTCTTGTGATGTGTAAGAAAATAGGAAAAATAAGAATCTGCCGATGTATGAGTCCTGTACGCTCATGCATGTGCGTACGTGAAGTACGTTAGCGTTGCGTGTGGTCATTTTTAAACTTACTAACGCATGCATAGGTATAGGCCTTGGAAAGATGCGTAAGTAGGCTCTTCGAGGTGCTTTAAGATGTCTGGACATCTCCACAGCCATCTGATAGACCTATCAGACATCGGGATGTACTGACAGATGTCTGGAAAGACCCAAGACGACTGTAAAGGGGTTCTAGACGTTCGTCAGCAACATAGGAGCACAAGGTGAGCTACTAACGTCATTTAAGACACCTGGGCCTAGTCCTAGACGTTTGATTTCAGTCTATATGCACGTTTTTGGCCCATTCAAGGCCTAAATGAAATCGGATTTACGCAAACGAAGTACCGTTGTTTTTCGCTTGAGTTTCTCTATGTGTTAGTGTCAATTGTATACTGTTTTGAACTTGTTTAATGCGATTCAGTCACTGATACAGGTTTCCAGCTTGTAGCGTGTTTGAGGCCCACAGAGATGACCAGATTTGCGATTCAGGCCCCCATTCCTCCCATGTATCCCAGTAGAGTGGTTTACCTTTATACTAAGATTTAATTAAGTAAAATGCATGCTTAGAATAACTTGATTGAATCCTAGGATGTGAAATGAATCCTAGGGCAGAAACAAATGAACATCGCTTGAGCTACACTGTTTACTTTGAGATGCATGTTAAAACCCTAATTGCTAGCAAGGGTATAGATACGTGATGTGATACTTTTCAATTATTAAAACATGAGCTACCTGTTATATAAGTGAAAATTGGGATGTGAACAATGAGATATGAATATTGAGAAATGAAATGAAATGAATACAATGCATGAACCCTACGAGGAACTAGGAGATCTCCTGTACACAGAAAGAATCTCGTATGTAGACGGGAAGTGAGCTAGTCCTTGTGTACATGGTACCAAGGAGAGCGACTGTCCCTTTAGTGTAGAGAGTTAGCCGCCCTAGTCACTCTACACCGACTCCTGTTCAGCCCTCGCGTATATGGTACCGAGATGAGCTACTTAGTGTAGGGAGGGAGCTAGCCTCCCTATGGGACCCAGGGTTAGGACTAGCCACCCTACACCGACTCTTGTTAGGCCCACTGGCAAATCGGGATAGTCGAACGAGGGTACGCGAATTGTGGAGGGGCGAGACCCTTGTTCTAAGAGAGCGAGGCCTTATGTTGTTCCGTGCTGTACTTTTGGGTGTACCTGCTAGCGGAAATGACTGATCGCGTGCCAGTATGGGGTAGCTACTCGTGTGCTTATCGCGTGTGCCGTAGACACTGCTACGTCACGGCCGTGACCTCGGGGTGGTTGACCGGGTGTAGGACTACTATGGGGGACTCTCCCGACCAAAAGAGCATCACGTGTATATCTTACCTCACGGGAAAGACTGTAATCAAGATCGTTCCCTTGAGGGATAGGCAAGATCAAGAAATGAATGGATCTTTAGTAGAATAAACGAATCAGAAACACTAGTTGAGATAAATAGAAATGAATGGTTAATTAGTTGCTTGTTCTTATGTAAATTGAATGTAAATGGCTTAACCATCACTCTACCCAGCGTTAGCTGATCACGGATTTTAAAACCTTATTTAGGTCAGGGAGTTGAGCAGCTAGCGCCACTGGCTGCAGAGGGAGATGGGCTCAGTCGAGCCCAGCCTTAGCTGTTGTTCTCTTTTTGTTTCTGAGCTTCTGTTGTTGTAGTGAGTATTCGATATATGTATGACTGTTTCAGTTACATTTCCGCTTTACTTCCCGCTATTGTAGTTGTGATGACATGTAATATTGTGAAACATTTCGTTATGTTTCCTTTACTGTCTTTGGTTATTTCTACTTAGTTACATTGCATATGTGCTTGTGGAATATTTTCTACTTTTGGTTATTTCTCATTGGACGACTGGGTCTTGAGATCTAGTCGAGGTGAGTTGGCCTCGAGTCCTGTAGGGAGCAGAAACTAGGTCATAACATGCAATCATAGTACTCATTTTGTGTCTCTTCATCTTCCTGGGTTGATTGGCCTGCTTTAGTAGGCTACCTCAAGTGGATTGGCAAGCTTTGGTGAACTACTCACTTCAGGCAAGCTAACCAATCTCGGTAGACTGGTTGATTCAGGTGGATTGCTTAGGCAGGTTGGCCTAGGCAAACTCGTTTGTTTTGGCTACTTGGGCTGCTTACGTGTCATTCAAAGGGTCTGGTTTGCTTGAGCCTCTTAGGCTTGGACTTATCATGGTGAGCTTGTGGGCCTCTAATGTCGATTTTGTGAGGGTTACTTTCTTGCCTCTTCAAATGGAGTCTCCACTCACTGAGCAATGGAGGCCCATCAAAGGCATCAATGGGAGGTGGAGAAGCCCTAATGGATGCCTCTCTCTAGAAACTCATGAAGGCCCTGGAGTAGGTAAGGAACTTAAAATCTGGTCTGGCTACAAAATCCCTTTTCCCTTGGGCTCAGGATGAAATGTACCGTGCATTAAAAAAAAAAGAAAGAAAAAATCTCTCCACTCTCTAATTGACCCTAGGGAATGATTCCGCAGGCTACGTACATCAACTCCCAAGTCGTACGTCCTTAGCAAACCGACAAGTAGCATTTAAGTACGATACGTGCAAAAGAGACCGAATCGTCGTACCAAACACGAAGGTTACGTGCAGTAAATTATAGTCTTAAAAGCCCCCTTGGCATCTTCTGCTTCGTCCCATCCATACGACGATACCCGCATATCGGCCATAAATCCTCCCCTTGGATGCTGCACGTCTAATTAAAGCGTAATAAATAAAAGAAGTGAATGAGCCCAAAGCATCCACGAATCGTGGTCGGGCGGAGGGTCGTGACTGCATGGGCATTAATTATGTCTTGGGAGGTTCTTGGGAGATGCCCCTCTTCATTCAATGGCATTGGAATGTGTGTAGAAGTAAATTTTGGGATATTTTTTTTTGAATAAAGAATGTCTGGAATATATGTTCGTGCTCGCCTAAAAATGGCATTTAGGATGGAGTTCACATTTAAAGTGCAAATATAGCTTAATTAATTGGGGGTAAGTACGATATGTAGGTATTTGAGAATTAGAAGCTTTTTTATGACTGGGGTTTCCATTTGAGTAAATTGGATTGAATTAGCCAACCTTACGTGACAATCCTTTGAGTAATGAGTATTAGAAATTCTATAAAAGGCAACTTTATATGATTTAGCCATACCAGGGTATTGAACAATGGGACCAACCAAGGTATGTGATTGAATGGTGTTGTCATCCCCTCTCTTCATAAATGCTTGAGATGAAAGTTTAGGGCCTTTAATGAATTTTGACTATTAACAAGAATAGCCACTTTTAGTGGATTATGCCATGGGTTATGGACCGTACATAATTAAGTTTGTGAAAATTTATAAAAACTCAAAATATGATGTGTTTGGCAATGGATGAATGTAACAAATGTGGTCCCCACAATATGCACTGGCATTTAATGTGTGAATTTGTTGAATAGGGCCCACAAGTGAAAAGCAACACAATTACTGTTATGTGATAGGACTCACTGCTACTCAAACAACCACCACCACTTTGTGAGTATAATGCACAAGTGATTTTTTGAATTGCAATGGTGCAATGTAAGAAATATCACCCGTACAATTTAATTTTATGAATGCATGTTTCATTCTGTATTTCTATACTTATATTGAACTAACTATCACTAGTGATTTTTGAAATATCACCAATGTTTTTTGCATTTGAATCAAATATCACCGATGATTTTTGAAATATTATTGATAATTTTTATTTACTAACCAAATATCACCGGCAAGATTTGAAAAATCATTGATAATTTTCAGATATATGTGGAAATCGTTGATGATTTCTTGATCTTTGGTAGGTGATATTGATTTGGTGATCATTAGTGAGCCCCATATACACAAAAAGCAATGCAGGTATTGTCACATGGTGGGGTCCACTATCACTCAAATAGCCACCACCACTTATGAGTGAAACACACAAGTGAGCTTTGGTTCTGAGCCAAAATGCATTCGTGGTTTTTTGAATTGCATTGGTGTAATGTAAGAATATCACTGGTGCAATTTAATTTTATGAATGCACGTTTCATTTTACATTTCTATACTTGTTCTAAACCAAATATCATTGGTAGTTTTTATTTGCTAACCAAATATCTTCGGTGATTTTCAATTATAAGTAAAAATCATTGATGATTCTTGATCTTTGGTGGGTAATGGATCTTACTAAATGCACTATAAGATACACATGACTTTTTGCTTGATAATGACAAATATCATTGGTGATATTTTGAATGCATTAGTACATTTGGGTAATGGGTCTTATCGGGTGGATAGAGTACTTGCATAAGGGGGACACACTACCAAGAAAAGTGCGATTCACAATAGTTTTATTGCGATGGTTTCAAAATCGTCGCCTGATTGAAGTCTATTGCAATAGTTTTATTGCGATAGTTTTCATTAAAACTATCACCTCTAAGTCTATCAAGAAGCCCTAGTGAAGTCGTCTATGGTGACAGTTTGATAACAATTGGCAATGTCCATTATGGTTATACAACCGTTGCCAACAATATCATTAGCATTAGTTAAGTTAAAAACCATCGTCCATAGTCTCTTAAGTGGGTCACTTGGAGGGCTTGTTGACGGTAGTTTTATAAACATTGCCAAAAGTATACTGGTGGTGGTTATACTTAAATTGTTGCAAAAAACAAAAAGAAAAAATTCTTTTTAAAAGAATTTCAATGATGGCTTCATTTATAATCGTCGAAACAAAATATATATTTTTTAATTGTTTTGTTGATGATTTGTTTTATAACCATCACCAAAATAGCACATGAAACCCCCCATTTACCTTGCATGCCCACCCCTCCCTCTCATTCACCAAAACCTACTCCTCCCCGACCAAGGATCCTCCCCCCTTCCCCCATCTGATAACACTATAGTAAAATATAATTGTAGTGATGGCCCATGCGGATGAAGTTGAAAGCTATTGAGACAGAATTTAGGGTGAGTGATGGAAAATCCATCTCCAAAAATTCATCCCCTAAATGAGGGTCACCAAAAGTTTTTGGGGACGAATTTTCCATCCTTACAACTTGGAGAAAGAAATGAGTCATAATAGATTAGACACAAAAAGAGCTAATGACGTGGCATAAATTTTTTAAGGATGGATGGCTTCGTCTATAGTTTTGGGGGAAAAAAATTGCCCCTAAATAATTTTAGCATGACGTAATTATGTAAGTTATTAAGATAAAACATCAGAAACCTTCTTAACTTTTGTAATACATATAACTTGAATAACTTGCTTTTACTGAAATTCAAATACAAAGTACTTGTTTCAATATTGTGAAGAACTTACAAAAGAGAACAATGGAAAAAAACACATCATAATACAAAAGAAGATGCAACCCTTATTTCTTTTCCTCTTTACAATAGAAGTTTAAACTATTCATCTTTAATTGGCCAACATGACTACTTGATTCAAGCTGGACTAGTTCATCTTTGCTACTTGATTCAACTTGAGGCGAAGACATGGGAACATTCACTGAACTTGACTGATAAAGAATTTTGTCACCTTTTCATCATCGTTCTCTAGGATGCACCCAACCCCATCGTTTTCATTGTCTGATCATTAATTAATGTTGCCCATGACCCCATCAAAACGATCAACTTTACCATAAAATGAACTATATATAAATAAATATCATTAAATAAAGGGGCCAAGGGATAGCATAGTTGGTGTCGCCCTTCCCCGTAAGTGCCTCCCTATTGGGGGGTGCGGGTTTGAGGCCCATCTCGTCTTCCTTGTGGTTGATTGGCTAGCTACCGACATCAGATTGTAGGTCTGCATCTCTGCCGAAACTCATGTATTTTCAAGTTTTTGGGGGACAGAGAGGAAAGGTTGATAATCTCAGTAAGTAACTTAAAATTTGCAATTTAAGTTGGATATGACTACAAAACTAAACTAGGACTTTGCATCCTTCTATTATCATTATATTATAATATTTACATGACTATCTTGTAAGTTTTTTACCTAAGTTTGTTTCTAATTTAAACATTTCCATAGATGTTCTCTAATGTTTGAGAGAATGTAGAGAGTTAAAATCACATAGAGGGAGTGGGAGGAGCTTTTGGGTCATGGCACCGTTGGAGATAGAGGAAGACAGAGGTGTAAATACAGGGAGGTCCTAAAGATGGTGGAAAGATAGGAGAAGTGGATAAGGATGAATAGCTTTCCTTAGTTTTATCATAGGGGTATGGACGACAAGAAAGGGTAAGAGGATAGTGAGGAAGGTGGAGAAGTGAAGCCTATTGATAGGGTTAGACACATCTCACACCAAAATGTGGGTGGAATGAACCAACAAAACATTTAGTGGTGGGGGGTAGCACCTCTAAGCCATGGGGTGGGGGGGGGGTGGTAAATCTTTTTTTTTTTGTTTGAAGGTAATGCAAATCATATGTGATATTTTCATGAACTGATACTGAAACTTCCTTGTTTGAGAACTAAGGTAATGCAAAATAGTTGAATTGGCACAGCTATACAAAATTGAAAAGAAATTTGAAGCAAAAATCAGATAACAATATTGCAGTCTCCTATAACTTGATTCGCTAAACCTGACAAAGATAATATAGTTTTTTCAGGAAAGTTCAATTTGATAAATGCACAATTTACATCGGTCAAGAATGGAGTCAAATTAACACTTATATAAATAACAAAGCAACATGAAAATTTTAGTTGAAAAAGAAAAGCCTTGATCATAGAAAATCAGCAGTTGCCTACAAAGTTACATGGTCCCCCCACTCTCCATGTCTATTAAAATAAAGCTAATTACATGGTTATTAAAGAAATAACTATAACTAAAAATAATAAGTACATTATAGAGGTATAACATGACATTTTTAAAGGATGGCTACCGAAGGCCATCCATTCCATTACCACCTCCACAGAGGAAATGCAATATGTTTTTAAGGATTCACTTTTATGATGATCCAAGTAAAAAGTGGATTTCATTTTAATAAATAATAAAAAGCTATAACTTAGCCCTATACAAGATCACCAAAAAGTTAAAGCAAGTTCATGCACCGAATAACCTTCTTGCAAATATTAACTACAAAGAAATGATCTCTCTATTTGTATAAAGTTGTGGTGATCCATCTAATTTAATTCTCTACAGCTCTGAAACCCATCACAAGGACAAACCAATTACATGTTATGATGGAAAACCCTGCATAATTAAATAGTCAAAAGGATACTAAGTTGGAAGAAAGCTTATGGATACATAAATCATTTTAGTTGGTTTATTAACTATGACCAAAGACCTGTAGCTAAAGAAAAGGAGATTTGATCACAGTTTATAAACTATGACCAATGCCCTCTTTAAAAGAAAAAAAATAAATAAAGAGATCTACGAAATGAGAGATGGACATTGAATTAGTGACTTGAATATAGAAATGAACACATATAGACAATAGCAAAGTCAACTATGCATTAATAAGAAAGGAAACAAAAGAAAAGAAAATCAAATGGGAAAACTACATGACAACATTATCTTATAGGCATATAAATTCTATCAACATGTATCGCCTAGACAGAGAAAATATGCTACCTAGAAAAAGAAAAGGAAAAAAAGTCCTGACGATATAGCCTAAGAAAACAATTAAAAAAAAAAACTACTTGACTCAAAGGTTAGGTGGTGGACACTCACTGCTTGTTTTTCCAGGACATCAGCTTGTTTGGTGTTTATGGTTTGACACAACTTTGAATCACTAGTGCAATTCAATTCTGATAACAAATGCAAAGAAATTTGTTAAGAGGACTTTTCAAGGTGCCATTAGGATGCATGAATGAATCAATATCCTCTCAACAGGTTTATGGTTGATGAATATAAATCAACTAGAGTATATGAAATGCACACTTCGTCAGATCTTTGTGCTCTCATTCTAGGACAAATAATTTGTGTTTCAAATGGAAATAATGATTAGCACGCTCTCTGTTGACATGATTAGTTTCCCGTCTTATTGTGCACTGGTGTGAAAAGAGATGACATCCTATTAATCTATCAATGACTTGGATATAAATACGAGACGCAATTTAGACTCTTGTAATCATTGAAGAGTATCATATATTTGAGAAAGCTGTTAATTCATAATGCACCATAACATTGCAGGTGATGCACACCAAATTAGCAGCTGGCTCATCTTGGAGAAACACCGAATCTATAGAATTAGACAAATCCCATTCAAGGGTTAATATAAACACCTAAATATGCTTAAAATTTGCTGCTCCAGTGATTGTGCAAACTGAAGAAACTGGTTTGTGTGATCTATCAAAATAAACCACATCATTGGAGGATTGGATTTCTCAAAATGTGACAAAAATTGTTTGGTTATTCTGTAGTCTAGTAGTAAACTTACAAAGTTTTCCAGAGTTAAAGCTATTGCAATGATTGAACTTATGAGCCTTGACCTCATAGTCTAATGCCATCAGCATTTCCCCAACATTTAAATACTTGTGCGATGTGGATCTGTGGGTGTGTGCTGGTCGACCTTAGGATCCAAACAATTACACAATGGATAGAAAAAAAGTAAAATAATTAACGTTGGTGCTAGACACCTATTTTTTGAGTTCATATGAGAAGTATTATTTGGGAAATTGAGATCCATTTTGGTTGTCATTATTTTCAACAAGTTCCATTCCCTGGTCAAACCACCTAAGCAATTGCAGCCTTTTAGAAAAGCATTATGATTTGGCGACCATGTGTATAGGAGTAATGAATAAATATGGCTAGAGTATGGAAACCTATTAAAGGAGCTTGCAAGGTTGATGAACCTTAAAACCTTTCTAACTAATGGGAAAGTAGTCAATTAAACTGCATTTCGAAAGCTTCTTGCGATAGTGAAGTTGCCTCCTCCTTTGGTACATCCCCATGTTTAACTAAGAAAATGGTTGGATAATCATCCAGTCAATGGTTCTGTCTTGGACATGGTTGATAGGCTATACTTTAGATTCCTCACCTTTTTATGGGTTCTCAGTTACATTCTTTTGTTGAAGCTCTGTCAAAACAACTAGTGAGTTAACTGGACTGCAGCATCAAAAGAAATACTACATCCATCATGCATGAAAGTATCCCTATGGAGTGTTTGATAACATTCCTGATCGCCATCAGTCTTCCATCTCCCTGTTTCAGGTGGTATGCACATATTAATGGCTCAACATGAATTCCATGTATTCTATCCACATCATTTCAAATTTTTGTTGCTACTTGACTTTTCGTGTCTTGATTCAACTTGAAAAGCCTATTTGGCTTTGATCACGTTTGAAGGATGTGAACCCTAAATTTTATTGCAAATTTTTTAGTCCTCCATTTCAAACAAATTTCATTTCTATCCCTTGCCTTTTAGCCTTCTACTACATTTTTCCCAAATTGTACTCAATTACATCTAGCATTGTGATTTATATTGATTTTAAAAAAATCCCCATCAAATTAATCGATAGCATTTCTAATGTTTAATCAAAAGATTCAAATGTATTATATATCCTGAAGGATTGCCACCTAGTCAATATTAGATTAATGGTTAAACAACATAGTAATGATGATGCAATTGTTGATTTCCTCTGAACTTTGTTGTTCTTGTTTCTTGTCACAGCAAGTTCCCTTGGTAAACTATTCAGTCATTTTTATTTGTTGCCCATAGGAGGCTATGTGACTAAAATCCTCACATGCATATTATTGAGAATTTCCCATTCGATGTGATGCTAACTTCTCATGTAGAAATTATTTTTCTCCCTAGAACAAACAGAATGCATAACATTATTGAGAACCAATTCCAAACAACCCCCACCCATATTTTCGAGTGAAACATCTTTAGTATTATCAAAGGTCTAATAATAACAAATAGAGTATTGGCAATCCAAAAGCTTCGTGGATTTTGCCCTCTCTTCGATTTCCAGCAAGAGTTGGCATTATCGGTGTAGTCCACTTGTACGTTGTCATCATGTACATCAAATAGTCTTTGAATCATGGAGTTGAATTTTGTTTGATGACGAGCCAATGGTTCTCTAAGCTGATAATGTCAATGGAGGGGAGGGACTCACCAAAGGATGTGCACCGGAAGGAAGGGGAGTTGACAGTCTCGATTGGGGGAGGGGAGGTGCTACAACTGCCATTGCCGTTGAGGGAGGGTATGGTTGGGGGGAGGCGCCACCTTCATTGGGAGAGGGAAGAGGATAGGGGATGGTCTGGGAGTAGGGAAGTCGAGGAGTGGGGGATGGTTGGGGAAAAGGAGGTACACTGTGGGGAGTTGACGGAGGGGGAAGGTGAAGGTGATGGGGGTGAGAGTGGGGTTTTGGGGGAGATATTGGAGGGCATTTTTTTTAATATAAATGTCACAACCCGCCCCGCTAGTCAAGATGAGTGTAACAAAATTTTTTCAAACCACAACTATAAATTGGTATTTATCACAACAAAAAAAAAGTTCAATATTTCCCATAAAATTTCACAATTCCATCACAAACTTGCACTTCAAAAAAAAAAGAATTACTTGCAATCCTTTACTCCCTTCGAGTCACACCAACTTGAGGTCTAAATCGACAAAATATCCTACTATTCCATATTATGGGAGAAGGTACTATCTAGATCACCACTTACATATATTTATAAGATCTACTTTTGCCTAGGAGTTCAGCCTTGATCCCTCCGTGACAAAAGAAAAGAAATATTTACAACCAAATCTTAGACACAACAAGAAGAAGAAAAAGATCCATACAACTACTACTATAACAGATCCTTATGATGACAAAAAGGAGATCTAGATGGCCTTGTGGGTCAACCTAGACTATTGTGCTAGAGTGCTTGTTCATCACTTGTCTAAGCTTCCCTTTCTAGATTGTCTAAAAAAGGGGCAACGAATGATTTTTATGAGTCAAAACTTAGTGAGTGAAATCTTAAACCTCTAATAAAGAGAAATGTCTTGTTAACTTTATTGTTCAAAGTCAATCACAATGTATAACATAAACATATTGACAAGGGAAAGGCATGGCATCCTAGATAACTAAAGTACTAGAAGAAATATGCAACTAACTAGGGTGCCAAGAGCAAAATGAATCTTTCCTACTATAAACATATAGTGAGAAAGAAGCATGACATACCACTTAACTAGAGTACTAAAAGAAACACATAACTACTCTTTATTAAGGTAATTTATCTTCTGACTACATGTCCAGATTATATTGCACCATGTCCCTACACGTCATACTTAGTGCATAAACTATGTATAAAATATGTCAAGAGGAGTGTTACTGAACACATAACCGTATCATATTGTCATATGCATAGACCACCCTAAAGGCAAAGGACACCCCACATACGGCCTAAAGCCTATGTATGTGGAATGCAGGCCCAAAGCCCTCTGACCAAGCCATATCTAATCGCCAAGTTCATGATTGTTCTTAGCAATAGGCATGGTGCAACACTTTTAAAGTTCCATGGGTTAAAATCATAGAGACATACTATTAATCTTATGAATTTTAGTAATGAGAGGATCTATAGAAAAAAGGATCCAACCATGTATAATGATAGAAGATGGCACTTATAGAAAAATGATGGCTAGATAATTGCTCAAAGAAAAAATTAATAAATGGAGCAAGATATAGGTTAATGTTAAATAGTTCATAACCTTTAATCACCTATGAGGATCACATTCATATAAATATAAAACACAACTAGCTAGTACGCTAAATATAACGCAAATTTACCAGCCAAGACCACTTACCTGCTCGTTACATCTAAGTTAAAACCATGTGGCTCCACAGACTACCTTCACCAAGATTAAAGTCATTAATGAGTATCTAAACCTTCAAATATATCCATATGTGTATTCATACTATCATGGCTTATGCCTACATCATTCTACCAATAATATGATATTAGGCCTTGGAAACATAAGCCCTAACAACCACCAAACATAACATCAGTAGCCATTTAGTACCTCTAATATCTAATTAGGAGTTCACCTAAAAAGTTAATTTTCAAAAATAAAGACGGGTACAGTGCAAGCCAAAAAGAAATGCACAGTACACCACCAATGGAGTCTAATTAGGAAAGTGGAGATCTATTGTGCATGCGGTGCCTCTCTTCCATAGATTTAACAAGAAAAAAAAAATGGAAAAAAGCATAAAGGAAAAGAAAACCCCCAACATACGGTGAAGATCAAGAAAAAAAAAAGAAAGAAAAACTCACTGATTCTTTTCGAGAACTAAGGTGAGATCTTATCATTTAATTTACATGCAACAATAAGGATTAATTTAGAATAGGAGACACCAACATGTGGATCACGTCGTCCCCTTCTTCAACCCTTAACCTTCCAAGAAAGAGAGGGAGAGGGAGAGAGTTACGGTGAAGGTATAAGAATTTAGGTGGGTGGTGACTTGGGGGCCAACTAAGTAAAGCCTCATATATAAAAGCCCCATGAATAAAACCCCCCTCTGCCATCACTGCCCGTCAGCCTTATCCCCCTTCCATCCCCAACTAAAAAGTGTTTTGTGAAAAAATTGCAACTAGTTCCAAGAAATTAAGGATTTTGCATGAAACCACCCCAAAGATTGAATATATTAAGTACAAAAGCCTTAGGATGGGGGGAGGGGTGTTACAGAAAAAGCCCTTTTCATTAGTTTTAAAATCGTGAGCAAAGCATATTGGTCACGCTTCTTAGCGGAAGCATGATCAAATACGTTAATCACGATTTTTATAACTACGACGAAATGAGAAAACATAAAATAAATCCCATCTACCATTTCGATTATAATTCTAAGTAGAATTATGACCATAAGTTACTTTTGGTCACAATTTTAAAGGCTATGACCAAAGCTAATTTTTCTAGCAATGAAAGCAACAATATGGCATATGCTAGATAAAAATGATTGTGGTAGGAGGCCTTGTTTTTAAGGATTTATAATGAATTCAGTGAAAGAAAAGAAATCAATAAAACATAAAAGTTTTTCATTATCTCTAAATATAAGCAACTAAATCGAATAATATATATTTCTTATTGTTATTCCAGAACATAAAAGGATAAAACAAGTCTAAATTAGGAAGATTTACTTGATTCATGATAGTATAGAATACTTGGAGCATAAAACCAGTGGCTCCGATGTTTCTTCTCATTTTCATCTCGTAAAAGAAGTACTATGAGGCCATATAAATAAAAACATGAACTCAAACAAGTTCTCAAAATGCACAGTGTGAGATTAAACTCTAAAACAAAACTAATATTAAGTGGTAATATGAATTTGAGAAAGATCCAATGAGCCATTTGACTAAAACACGCAATTCTCAAGATGTACCACACTAGAATTCTTCTTCTTGGGTTCTTAGTACATTTTTGCTTGTCGAGACTTGATGTCTATTAGAGCTTCAATTTAGAAAATAGACATCAAGTCTCGACAAGCTTTTCACCTTAGTCAAGGAAGATGATGGTGCTAACCACTTCATCATGTTGAGTGTTCGTTCTGACTTGTAAGATTCTACTATGGATTGTTGCCAAGTTTGGATTAAGCCACCATGCAACTTGGTGTGGCAGGTATTGGAAAAGCAAAAGTTGGTACTAATTCTGCTAAGGGTTTAAAGTTTTAGTGGTAGGTGTTGCTCATTCTGATAAGTTGGAAGTTCTAGGTTTGATGATATGCAAGTGAGTTGAGGTTGATGCAACTTCGTGGGGTTTTCTTTTTTTGTTATTCTTCTTGTTATTGTTTTTAGGTGGTGGAATTAATGTTGCGAAATTGAGGATGGCTTGAGTGATTAATTCTGTGAAGGCCATTTTGTTCTTTTTTTCCTTACTACCATTGTGCTTCTGTATGAAGTATGAGATATGAAAAACAAGGGGAAAAACATGCAACTGGAAAAGAGATAGAGAAAGAAGGTGTAACATCAACATTTCTAGTAATGAAGATGCTTTCTTAAAAAAAAAAGTACATGATAGACATCACCATTCTGTGGCTATAAATTACGTGGCACATGATTATGAAACACACATCCAAAAAACTGTATAGCAACATTCAAGAAATAGGTGACATATGGTAAGTTAGTCAAGAGAATTAAATTCAGTAAGATGTCAAACATAGTTGAACTTACTTGATGGGTACTAACTCTTCAGCATTAAGATGTATGTCACGGTTTATTCCCTTGGCATCTTGAGCAGCAAGCTCCATTATAAGAGCAACACATAGGAGTAAATCTACAAGGAACACATCTTGAATATTAAGCACATGCCATTAACAAATAATAGAAAAGAAAGTAGCTTGGAAATAAATCCATACATGGACCTAGCCAAGCCAGTGATGTGGCAAATATTGAGGTAAAAAGCTAACCAAGTGTTGCACCAACATCAACAACTCCAAACAATCTTGAACCAAACTATTGGTGTAGAAAATGCTAGCTTAGATAAATTTAAACATCCAATTTATTTCAACTTTGATGTTCAAATGATCTAGTAACATCAATAATGCATGCCTAAGTTGAAGAAATGCTAACAAGATTAAGCAAGTAAATCTTCAAAAGTCAATGATTTATGTAATATTCCAAGGACAAAGAATTTGCTAATGCGCACAGAAATTAGCCATACCCACATAAACTAAGAAAGGTATTCTAACTAAAATATTAAACCACCCATGGTTATCCCATCCATTATGTGCATTCGTCTCTCAACCAATAACACCCATTTCGTCATCATAAGAAACCTAAAAATTATGGCAAAAGAAAATTATGCAAATTCAATCACTATAAATTGGATACTAATTTTCCTTCTATACCTTGGTCATGGAAGGCAAATCCCTGGTGATAGAAGCATAGAGTGAAGAATGCACAAAGAGATACACTGAAAAATCTATGCACAAAGACTAGTGCATGAAATTTACAAGAAAGCCACTACAACTTTCATCGAATGCATCATATAATTAATTTAAATTTTAAAGCAACCTCCACATTATTTTATAAGCATATAAAAGATCAACAAAAAAGAAATCTAACAACATGGAAGAAACCATACATACAACCAAAGAGTTATGAATTTGTAGTCAAAACAATAGTCACTATCAAGGTAAAAGAGGAGCATTGAATCAAACTCATCCAATCTCCTAAAATTTAGAAAGTGCCCAAGTGGTAATCATCCTTATCCCACTATTTTTTTTGTTTGGAGGGAACCTATAAAATATTGCAACAGAGGGTGGAGACACATGAACTGCATGGCCATTCACATCACACATGGGACTTTTAAGGAGCCAAAAAAAGATGAAAAATTAATTCCACATATTGATAATAGATATATGAATAATTGCATAAGAAAGCAACTTCCTCAAAAGCTTCAAGAGCCAACAAACTATTGTTGTTCTTCACCTACTCTTGAAAGAACTCACTTCCAAGATCAACCTGGATTTGACATTGGATTTTGTTGAGAGAGATACAAGAGAATAGATTGTCAGCAACAAAAGATTGAATGATAGGGATGGTTTCTATTGCTTTTAGCATCCTGCTTAGCATGCTTGGCATCAGCTTCTTGCTTGGCCCTCGCTTCCTCTAGTATTAAGCGATTGCCATTCCTCTTGGATTTTGATAGCTTCCCAAACTAAAAAAAGTATGCAAGATAAAGTAGAATAAATTGAAAATGGCATGAATGGTTGACAATTAATGTCATCATAAATAACTTGAAGCAAAGCTCAAAAATGAAAAATTGACTCTCGAACTGCATACTTATCAATAATTTAGTCCACACAAATTTTTCAGTAGCAACAACTTAGGTTGTAGAAGTAGTATGCCATGACTATGAGCTTCTCAAAAGCATCTATCCCATTTTCTTTGATGAACTTTTCTACAGCATGTAAGACATCATCTAGTTTAGTGAAAGTATCTTTGGGGTGAGGGATGTACCATATGTTCACAGTTGCTATGTTTTCAACCAATGGTGATCTCTTAGAGGATCTAGGAGACGATGAGGGAGAATGCAAAGAGTCCATAGGAGGCGATTTTGGCCGACCATTGCATGATGCCGTCGATGATTGATTAGCATGTACACAAGGTCAAGCACGACATTGCCCACATCTCCCCTTATTCAATCAATTAATACAAGCTGCCACTATAGCTCTTGGGTATCGACTTTCAACCATCAACACAAACTCATCATCCCCAACCTTCGCCACCAACCCATCGTCCATCGTCATCATCAACAATTGACACTAGCCCTACACACCCCAAAACATGCTGCGTATCTCCAGCATGATCACACTGGTGACTTGACCATGACTCTGCTAAGAAGGAGGGTGAGGAGGGTGGCATTGGAGAGAGTGGAGAGGAGAAGGCAATGGTTGAGGTCCTTGCTGAGGAGGGAGAGGTAGTAGTTGTAGGGGGAGTAAATGGGGAGTTGGAGGGAAACGAAGGGAGGATGAATGGTGATCATGGAAATTGGGTGGTAGAAGTGGAAGAGAGCGAGAAGGAGAAGGGCATAGTTGGTTTACCATAGAGAAGATTTCGGAAATGTGGTGAAAGGGTTTAAGGAAGGGGAGGATTTGTGCAAGTGGGGATCTTGGAGGGAAAAAAATTATAGGAGGGAAAACAATAGATATAGATTTCATAGGGAGTTGGGTCTTGAGGCAAGTTAAAAATATGGCAACCAAATTTTAGTGGCCAAATATGTGTCTTAAAAATAGTAACCAATTTTTTGACATGATTTTCTTGTCACCTATCCTTTTTTGGTCACCAAAAATAAATTTATACTTAAAATGTGCTTGCCAAAGATGTATTTGTAGTGACTAATTTCAATCTTTTGTTAATCTCGGGATAGAGAAAAACAAGGGAGAAAGCTACCAGTAGGTATTAAGGCAAATCTGAAGACATGGTTTCATTGAAGTAAAGGATAGTTTGTGTCTCGAAGTAAACTCAAATTTCTAGAATTTATTGCCTACTCAACAAGTGGACACTACAAGCATAGATGCTTAAAATTTTAGTTTTTATTAAAACCTTGGGTGGATTGACAAGCCATAAAAAGTTGCTCAACATACCTAAAATAGCGACTAATAGAGTTCTGATGGGTTTAAGCAATCTACATTTTAGTCAATACCTTAGTGCTAGTGAGTCTTTGTTGTTAAGATCTTGCATACATTTTCATTTAATGGATGAGCACTTGTGACTCCTAACTTATGATATGGTAGCTCAAACTCGCTTGTGTTTCATCATTGTCATTTTGTTGTTTGACTTTCTGGGTGTGTTGGTTGCAAACCCTCTGGAGACTATAACTCCTCAACTAAAGCGACCTAAGGATTTAAAGGCTTGTTGTATACGATAAATGCAACCAGAATTCTTGTGAAAGTGAGTTAGGTTTATGTCTCGATTTTGTTTTTCCATATTGTTTACTTGAGGACTATCAAAACTTAGTCATCAAGGTGTGATCAAATCATAATTTTATATAAATTATGCATCAAGTTATTACTATTTTCGAGTATTTATTTTTTAAATATAGTAATTGTAGACATTTCTTTATATTTTTTGAATAATGATATTTCTTTATTTTTATATCACAAGCGTGGTAGTGAAAGACTCACAAGGTGGCCCAATATTGAAGATAATATTTTTATTAACTCATTAAGAGATTTGGGTAAAAGAAATACAAAATAGGTTCATTTAGGCTACATGGTGGTATATATTTGGGATAAAAGGTTGAAAAGTAGACTTTTAATAGGATTAGAAGTTTTTTTGACCCTAAAAAAACCATATCCCTTTACTCCAAATTTTTAAGATTTTTGGGAGTTTCAGAGGTTTTCAAGCTTATAAATAGGCCTTAAGAACCCTAAGGATGATTATTCATGCCACCTTAAGCCTCTCTCTTTAGTACTTTGCTCTTTTCCTTTGGTTCTTCTCCGCGCAGGCAACCTCGAGCACCCATTGATGTCATCCTCTACTTTTGTCGTCTATCCATCTCCACTACCATGATACTGCTTTGCCACTTCGTTCACTGCCTCCTCTAGTTTCCTTTGCATTTTATCATATATAGTTGTAGTATTTTAATTCTAGTTGTACTTGTAACTCTTGATAGGTTTTTCAATAAAAGAAATTCTTTACTCACTCAATTACTTAGTTTCTTGCATGTTTGCCTTGAGTGTTTGCTTATTATTTCATGCCATCTCAAGCCTCCCCCTTCAGTACTCCACCATTCTCCTTCAGTCCTTCTCCAAGCGGACGACCTCCAGCACCAGTCGATGTCATCCTCCACTTCCGTCCTATGTCCATCTCCACCACCATGGCACTGCTCTGCCACTTCGTACAACGTTTCCTCTGTTTTCCTTTTACATTTTATTATAGTTGTAGTATTTTAACTCTAGTCACTTGTAACTCTTGATTAGTTTTTCAATAAAAAATTGTCCTTCTTCAATTACTTAGTTTCTTGTATGTTTGCCTCGAGTGTTTGTTTATTATTTCATTGGTTTATTTGCACGTTACCTTATTTATGTTACGTTTAGATACACGCATTAACTTCCTCAATTTCTTTTATTAATTTATATACGTCAAAAAACTCCAAAAGCTTTATTGTAGTTTTCAACATGTAAGGTTAGCATACTCACAAAATTTTGTGCAAAAATCCTTATAAAAAAATTACTTTACATTCAAGTCCTTAACTTGTTACGATTTAGTCCTTCAAATTATTTAGGAATTTATTCCGTGTGTTTTACATCTCAATTTTGTATTAAAATTAGTTTAAGCCTTAGTTTGGATGCTATTTATAACTTCTAGTAATTTTCTTAGAATTTAAAAATTTTGAAAATTTAATTTCACATTAATTACATTTAGGTCGCTACTGTTGCATTTTAGGCCCTATCCTTTATTCTCATAGGATTATCTTCTTTTAAAAACACCAAAAAAGTCTTAATAGGCAAAAATAACAAAATTTTAAATGTCTAAGTTAGTAGGAAGTGACTTGAATATTTTGCCTCTGATAAATGCATGATCTTTAATATTTAAATGCCTAGATTATGTTAGTTTCCTAGCTAGCCTTAGTGTAAAAAGTTGCATATTAGGTCTGAGTATGCATTTAGCATAAATTTGATTTTATACTAAATATTGTCTTTTGTATAAATACAGGTTACAGATAGAGTAAATGAAGGAGCTCATTGGGAAGTAAAGACATGAGCTCAATAAAGAATAAAGACAGAGAATAAAGAATAAAGACAAGGAGCTTGAAGACAAGAGACAAGTGGACGCATGGCAAACCCAAATCCCCTTCCAAAACCCACCTTAGGAAAACCTATCTTCTCCAAACCTTTGTTCTAAATCCTATTTTTAGAAACCTACCTATACACATCCACCATAGATCTCTAATCTTAAGGCCTAAACATCATTTCCAAAAATAGAAAACAAAGGCCCTATCCTTTTCTTATGGCCGGCCAAGGAAGCTTCTCTTGGAAGAATCATGGCCAACCACATATAACCTCTCATCCACACTCCATCAGCAAACTAAGGTCTCCCATTTGACCATATATATGGCTATCAATAAGGGTTCTACAACAGTCCAAATAGTTGGCCATATCCTCCCCTTAATTCGCTCAACCAGAACCCAACTCGACATAATCTTCACCATCAAAACCTTGATCGAGGGCCCTTATTCTACCTCCATAGCTGGGCATACTAGACCTCTCTAGAAGCCTCCATAGCCATCCAACTTAGCTTCATTTAGGTGCCCCTAGATGCACATCCAATGGCCTACTTTGAACTTGATTTAATGGGCACACCATAACCCTTAATTAGATCCAATGACCCACATTTAATTACATTCTCTACAAAAAGAGTAGGCCTCCTACCACTTAATTAATTCTTACACTCTACCTTAGTGTCCTTAGGCCACCACATTAAACCCTACCCCTTCCTCTATCCGTTCACCCTCTCCACTTCTCTCCATCATCTTGACCTTGAGGCCTTCCTCTAGGTCAAGGTGAGTCTACGCCACCTTCGGTGTGGACGTTCTACCAAGTGCACCTTCGCCTCCATTACCTCGGCATCATCTCCACCTTTTGGGCTAGTGATGAGGTGTGGCTCATCATAGCTTAAATGCTCAAAGTTAGGCTAGAAATGAGGTTACAACACTATCTATTAACATAAGAAATGGGTTAAGTGTAGGAATTATGGAAAAAGACCTAAAATGCTCAATTTGTGTTAAAAACACATAATTAGGTCAATTTTGAGATGTTCTATACCTACAATACACATGGATGATTTAAATAACAATTGAACATTGCTTTGAGCTTTAAAGTATAAATCAATGGTTGAATTATATTCTAATATTTTCAATTATCATGCCATAAAAACTTCATTGCACTTTAACTTCATTAGGACCTTGCATTTAGTGGTTTATATCTAGGTCCTCAAGTGTTTACATTTTATTTACTTAAAAAAGGCCAGGAACTCATTTGAAAGTCATCAGGGACCATTTTGTAAATCTTAGGGATGACTCTGCATTGATTGTGTTTCACTTATGGGTTTCTTTGTAAAATTCCTATTGCTTCACCCTTTAGGTTTCTTCGTAAATAACCCAAAACACTTGACGCTTTAGGTGTTCTTCATGAAGAACACACTTCATTTCCACCACCCATTCCTTGATCCACCAGATCTACAGTGGATCTCTACCAAACTTGCTATAGTCGGTGCCATTATCGTCATGCCTTTTTATAGATCACATCATGCGATCAGAGTTTAACCTAAACCCTCTAAACTCCATCTTACCCATTGGCTCCCAACGGCTTGAACCTCTAATTGGTAGTAACCCCGAGCTCCCACACCTATATAAACACCTTCCCTATAAGCTCACAATCGTTATCAACTCCCCTCCTGCTTCCTTAGTTTGATCCTTTCTTCCCTCTACAACTTCTTCTTATTCACTCCTCGTCACTTGTGATAGAGGCAGCATTGTCTTCGTCCCTTCATCCATGTCAAGCTGAATCACATAACTCCAGGGACGTCCTAGGAGTCCCACTAGTGGATTCTTCTTCACTGGAGACCTTCTTCCTCCATTCGTCACCACTAATCGCTGACCATGGCCATGGAGATCCCATTCATCCAATTAGAGTAGATTTTAATGATTTCTAGATAAATTTACTACTTTCTTAGATTAGATTAGTTAGATTAGAGTAGCAATTTGCTACGACCCGGTTCCCGAATCCCTACACGACACAAGACCGGACCGACTCGATTGATCCCAAGGCCCAATCATCCAACGAGAAAGTAACCAAAAGCAGTAAAATAAATCACATTCACTATGCTAGCAACTAACAGTAACAAAAGTATAGCAGTAAAGAAGTAAACTACTACAGTACACACCACCACAACAGTAGAAAAGTAAACGGGTACAGGAATATAAAGTGCAAAACGAAAGAGTACAGAATATAAAGGTACAAGAAGCTACTCACTACTACAAATGAGTATAAAAGAACTCCAACTACTGGGCTCTACTAGGTCCAGCACCCTTTGCAGCCGTGTGCTCTGACTGCTCAACACCTGGACCTGAAAAAGGTTATGAGTACAAACGTCAGTGAATATTGAGTAGAGTGGCAACCAATTACTAAGCAGTAAAGGTGGACAGGTAGCTGTTGTTTTCCAATTTCTTTCTTTCTTTAACTAATTATTCTTTCTTTCACCACTTGGTTTAATTATCAGGTCTCTTTCTTGATCTCGAATGTTTCTCGTAGGAACGATCTTGATTGCAGTCTTTTCTGAAGAGTAGAAGTAGCACGTGGTACTCTCCTGGTCCGGAGAGCCCCCCTTGGTGGTCCTACACCCAGTCAACTACCCCAAGGTCACTGACAGATGTAACGGTGACTACAGCAGCGTGATAAACGCACGGGTAGCTACCCCGCACTGGCACGCGGTCAGTTGTTTCTGTTAGCGGGTGCACCCAAAGCACAGCACGAAACCAGTATAGGGCATAACCCTCTCAGTAATAAGGGTCTAGCCCCTAAGAACCAAACAGGGGTCTTGCCCCTCCACAGTCCACGCACTCTCGCCTGACTACCCTGGTTTGTCCAGTGGGCCTAACAAGTCGGTGTAAGGCGGCTAGCTGAACCCCGGGCCCCGTGGGGTGGCTAGCTCTCTCCCTCCACTGGTAGCTCTCCTTGGTACAATGTACACAAGGGCCACAGAGTCGGTGCAAAGTGGCCAAACCCACCTCAGGTCTCAACCTGAAGGTGGCAAGCTCCCCTCTACACTAAGAGGTAACATGCACTCCCCTTGGTACCACGTACTCAAGGGCCAGCACACTTCCCAACACATTCCCAGATCCATCCCATTTAATTTCAGGAGATCATCTCCTAATTCCCCGTAGGGTTAATGCTTATATTCCTCGTGCCATTCCATACTAGGTTTCATCATTCCTAATTCCATTCTCAGGTTATACACATGCAGATTGTAATTCTATCATTCACATTTCCATATTCAGGTTATTCACAGGTAGCTCATGTTTACAACATTCATCTTTCCATTATATACATGCAGTTCATATTATGTCATTTCACTTGTGCGACAGGAAGTTACATGTAATAGTTTAACTAGCATAAATACTACATATTTCGCAGGCAACTATTATTCATTTATAGGCAGTTGTTATCATTCTATCTACTCATTCAAGAGTGCAATACATTCATTCAATATGGACATTCCAGTATTTCTTGTCCTAGGATTCATGCTATATCCTAGGTTCTAATCATTCATTCCACACATGTAATTAAGTTGTAATTAAATTAAGGGGGAAGCCACTCTACCAGTAAACCCAGGAGTAGTGGGGGCTTGATCGGTAGGTCCACGTGCCTCAGCAAACCCCAAACCCGTAATGGAATAAGGTCCTATCACAAGGATCAATCATGAGAGACTACTCAGAACAGTATAGAAAGTATTCCAACAAGTAGAGGAATTCATACGGGAAACAACGGTATCTTAATTGCGGAAATTAAACCTCAAACGGACCCTAAACAGGTCAAAAATAATAATTCTAACTCAAATCAGACATCTGGAACACCTTTCAGACGTCTTAAAAGAGTCCAGAGCCATACCTCAAGTCCTGTGCCACTCCTCAGATGTCCAGAAACTCCGCTGAACAGCCTAGACCCAGTTCTAGACATCCGACCACCTCTCTGGACGTCTGGAAATGCTTCCCATCGTCTGGTGCCTCACCCAGACATCCAAACTGCGTGGGAGGGCATGTCCCGCACCTTCCCGAAGCAACCTCTGCGCAAATCAACCGAAATCTTCTCAATAAGGCACGAAATAGCGCCTCGGCGGAATGACTTGCATGGCCATATCCGCAAAGGAGATGTACCTTCACGAAGCTTGCCTCTTAGTTGTCTGGAACCTCCTCCAGAAGTTTGCTACATCGTCTGGACGTCTCTTCAGACGTCTGATTCTGGGAAATACCCAGAACCAGAACCTGTTTCTGCCCTCTCGCACATCACGTGGCCTCGCTGCATCCTCTCGCCTGCTGCTCCGACTGCAGCAATGTCGGGGAGGACCTCCCCGACGTGCTCCTCCGCCTTGCGCACACGCCGACCGACCATGAGCTCACCGGCGAGCTCCCACGGGAGCTCGTGTGCTTGCTCTCCTCTCTTCCCCTCGTTGCTCCTCCTCTCCCACGTCGCTCATGCTTGCTGCTCGCTGCTCACTACTCTTGCTGGAGGAAGGAGAAGGGTGGCTGGAAGTGGGGGTGGTGTGAGGGAGAGGAGGGGGGTTATATAAGGTGTGCGGTTAGGGTTTACGTCGGGCAAGAGGAGAGAGAAGGAGAAGAAAATGAGGGTCGTGTACTGTCTACGCGCAGCACGCGTGCAGACGCGAGGACATACACGAAAATTTTGATTTTTAGACGTCTGGGAATGAGTCCAGACGTCTTTCAAGACGTTTGACCCTCAGTCCAGACGTCTTACCAGATGTCTGACCTAAAGTACGGACATCTTAAAAAGGCTTAATGACATGGGTCATAACACAATTACTGATTGATTTGGTCTGAATTCATTTAGATAGGAGATAATATTATAGTGCCAATCCACCCTCTCTGATCAACTCCAATCAAAGGGGAAAAATTCACCCACTCAATCTAATCAGAAGCCTCCCTCTTCACTTCATGATTCACATTCACTTAATTGCCGCACGTTTTAATCACCATTCACCCATCCATCTTGGCAGCCTTTAGATCTGAAGCTTCTTAGCTTTCAGATCTATTGGTGCACCAATTTCATTGAGGGTTCATCCATTCCTTACATTGGATCACAAGGACCCTCCCCTGGTTTTGGATTGAACTGATTTGCTAATTTGAATTAAATTTGATTTGTGATGCTGATCGAGTGATTTCTGAGACAATTGTATTTAATTTGGGTTTAATTGATGGAATTGAGTTGATTTGGATTTAATTGGATGTAATGTGATTGCCTGGAGTTCATTTGATTGGGTTTTTATCAATTGATTTCTTGAAGCCTAATTTAGACTATTGGTACTGATTTGTGCTTCACTGAGGTAGCATGAGTCCATGAAACTCGATGCACTAAGTTGAGACTTTTACAGTGACCTATTTGGCTCTAATGCATCAGTTAGAACCCCTGAACACCAATGAATGGTGTGCAGGGATTGTAGTTTATTATATAAATGTGGCAAATGCACATCAGCAGCCCAGGTGGCAATAACCTAATCTCAAATTTTAAAAAAATTGAATTTAATTTCTAGAGATTGATTGAGGTTTAAAGAGTCTTTATGAAGTTTTTGAAGTGATTTGTAAGTGATTTGAGCGCCTGATTTAGTTTCCCTTTGTGCTATATATAGCACAAGAGAGGAATCATTTAAGGTTTATAGAAGTCTTTCAGTTCTGATCTGATGTGTATTGTGTTCTAGATCTTCTAATGATCATTTAAGACATTTAAGATTTGGATTTAATGTTTTTGAATTAAATCTGGAAATTTGAGTTCCATTGTTCAGATTCCAGGTTGATTCAATTCTAATATCTGGAGTAATAATTTGAGTTTTAATGCATTGAGCGAGGGTTTGAGGTGATTTGCAATGGTGTTAGAAGTATGAAGAAGTATGCTTTATGAGATCTTGAGTTTTAAATCAAATTTGATTAGTTCATGTCAGTTTCTGCAAGAGTTTTTGAAAGAAATCTACATGAGTTTTTAACGTAGATTCTAGTCTGGTTTTGAACGATTGAAGTGTAATGGATTTTCTGAAAGGGACTTTGCTCAGATTCAATTTTCAGAAGTTCAAGCAGATTGTAAAGTATTTAGATCAGACCTCAATAGGTTTTGAATCTTCTTTGTCAACAGTAGATGCCTCATGTTCTAGATGAATATATAATTGCAAAGCTCAAGCAAATTTTGATGTAAATAGAAGTGGTATGAGTTTTTGAAGTAGTTTTGTATTAGATCAATCATTCAACTACATGTATAAATTTTACTTGACTTCTAATATGATCTGATTGCATAAAAGAACTCATTTACATTCTTTGTTAGCAGTTGAAATTGGTCCCACTGAGCATTTATAAGTAATTCAATGCATAAATCAAGTTTCTGAATTGATTCTGATTTGAATGGATATCCAGAAGTGTTCAAAGTCCTTATCTTCTTTTCCAGAAGTTTAGAATGGATTTTAGTGGCTTTGGTTTCATGTTTTATTCTTCTTAAATCCATTCTCTAGTCGAGATTATAAATAGTGTAAAAAATAAAAAATAATTGTAAATAAATAAAAGAAAGGTGTCTTGAGTGAGATTAGGATGTGTTTTAGGTGTGTGTTGAGTTAGTTGTAGAATTTGAGTGTGCTAGCTAGGAGAACATACCGATAGAAGTTTAGGTCTTCTCTAGGTAGAAATAAAAGAAAATAATACAAAAATACCAAAAAGAGTTCTTCTTCTCTTCTCATCTTTCCCTCCTCTTCCCCTATCTCTATACCTATGTACATAGTATTTATAATTGTAAATAATACTAAGTTAAATGCATATATTGACTTCTACATACATTAAGTATGTAAATAACTTATGTATTTATTTTATTTACTTACATAGGTATTTATATTAAGTTATATAGTACATATTATAACAATATAATTATGTATTTATTTATTTATATTATATGTACATAACACATATGTATTTATAAATAACTATGTATATACTTATAAACATGTTTATAACTGTAGATATAACTTAAAGTAATTATAATGTACAGTACTATACCCTTATATTTATTTATTAACCTATATATTGTACATATTTATTTTTATAAGTTAATTAGTTATATTAGTAAATTAATATAATTTAAATTAGTAAATTAAAAATAAAATGGAATAAATTATGTTGTATACTTGTATACTGTAGTTCAAAGTAATTTCAATATATTTATAACTTATTTATACTGTATATATATGTATATATTTGTATGCCATGTAAATTAAATGTTTATAAGTAGAAATAAATGTATAAAAATCATTTAAAAATATGTAATAATAAGTTAATAATGTAAATGAACTAATTTACAAGTCAACATAACCATTAATTTATTAATTCATACTTCAATTAAGGAATTAAGGCTGAAATCAAAGTATATTTATTCATAACTTTAACGAATTTTTAAATATATTTATATCTTTAATTATTGTAAATAAATTATACCAATAAGAAGCTCTATGTATTGGCTATATAACCATATAATTTAATTGTATATTAATTAATTAATTAACACCTTAGTTAATCCTTAAATATTGCATGAAATCACGCTAAGCGTGCCAAATTGGCACCTGTTGTTAGTGCCACATCATGGCCTGAGAAGCACCCAACACCATATAAAAAGAATTGCGCACACTGCCTTTCTCGTACGAGGTCGGATCCCACTTAGCATATTCATCTGACCATTTGAGAGAGAGAGAAAGAGAGGCCTGTGGGTGTGAGGGGCTGGGTTATGCTGTTCATGTGGGTTGGTATTGGCTTAAATTTATACAAAAATCATTAACTAATAAACTAAGGCCTAAGATTACTAGTGGTTGATCCGATCCCTGTGGGTTGTTGATTCTGTGAAGGGTTGGGCCCGCTAACCAATAATTTTTAGTTAAGGGCTAATTTAGCTAAGTGTTGGCGTGTGTTGTGTGTTAGTTAAGTGTTGTGTTAAGAGTTAGTATAGTGTGTGTGTGTAGGGTATAAATGTATGTTAGTACATATACCTAGTAGACATATATAGTTAGTATACATATAAGATTAGTATAGTATATAGGTGTATATATATATGTGTAGAGTTATGTAATATATGCATTCTTTTTGCCTTAGTTTATATATAATTGTTTTTAAGGCTCTTTAGTGACATTTATAGATGTTAGTATACATAGTATATATATGTTAGTATAGTAAGTAATATAGTTGTATATATATATTCTTTTTTATGCCTATATCGAGGCATTACTTAGATATTAGTGCACATAATTAACCTAGATTAGTTAGATTAGTTTTTGATGTCTTTATACCTGCATATATCTTTGAGGCATTGTCATTAACATTAATTCATTTATTGTTATACATAATTGACTTAGGTTAGTTCATTCTTTGATTCATTCATTCATGATTCATTTAGAAGTAAATAAACTTGACATTTTTGGAATCAAAGATGATTTGGATAATAGAGAGTGATGTATATCAATAACTCCCTCCCAGTGAATATCTTGGAGTAAAACTAATAAAAATTATATATAAATAAATGACATCTGTCTGGATTGCAAACTATACTACGACATAATTAATTAACCCTAATTAACCCACTCTCCAGATTGTCGATCGGCTATGGCTTCATGGTCGCTTCTATTTTTACATTTTATGTTTATTTCTCTACTTTTAAGCATTCATCTAATTATAGTTCTATTTCATTTTGCAGTTAGTGTAGTCTTAGTTTGTAGTAAACTCTCTTGGTAGCAATAAAAATTTTGTTTCTATTTCATCATCCACTTTTCTCTTTTATTAATTTCTTAGTTAGATTAGCTTCATCTTTATTGTTATTTATATAAAAAAAATCACACAAAAATGAAAAATATGAAAAATATAATAACAAATTTTCAAAACACTCATTTCCAAGTTTGGTAACAAATTTCTTTCAAAGTATTTACGCGAATATTTCCTACAAGGAGCACATTTTCACGTATATATTTTTTCACGTATATATCTTCGCATAGATCACTTTTTGGTGTCGTTGCTGGAGAGGCATGGCGCATATTCCTATTTTCCCTTTCATTTTAGTTCGCATCTTGGTTTGTAACTTGCCCTTTCTTGTTTGTTGTTTTGTGTGTAGGAAACTACGCAGGAGCACGAAATCGAAACGCAAAGCAATAGATGTGAGGAAGGTGTGGGTGAAGAAATCTAGCAATTCTTCTTCATCTTAGTTTTCGGTCACCTTTAAAAATAAAAATCTCTTCTTGTCCATTTAAGTTGATTTTGAACCTTAGGAATAGATTTGTTTTCTTGTTTGTTTGTTTGGAAAATAAAAATGCAAAAAAAATTTGAAAAAAATCTTTTCTTTTGTGGTTTTTTTTCAAGTTCCACTCATAAAATCACAATTTTGAATTTGCCTGAGTAAAAACTGATAAAATTGATTTTTGAAAATCGATATTAAAAAATCCTGACTTTCAAAAATGGTGAAATTTGAATTGAGCATGCATCTGTAAATGAAAAATCACCACACCAAATTTTAGAAAGAAATTCTTTGTATTTAAAAATTCTTGGATCAAACCAAGGTCTAGGTCAAAACAGAATGCAAAATTTTTGGACTGGTAGAATTTTTTGAATTTTATACTCATCTAAATTTCTTGAAATCACTTTTGTTAGTTTGCTAATCAAGTCAGGAATGTTATAAAACATTCGGGGAATTTTATGGGCATGGCCATTAACTGATTCAGTCATTCAACTGGAGGTCTTTTCTTACTTTCAAACCACAGTACACATATAATTCTTGGAAAATTATTTCTAATGACTGAAAAATTCCTGAAAACTATTTTTTATGTGCTTAATTGAGTAGTTCTCAAAATCCGTTGGTTGTTTTGATTGGGATGCACCACTCCATATTTTGAAATTGATTCATCTCTAGAAGTTGCTTGTTTTAGGGTTTCACCTTATGGTTTGACTAAGCACACAATATTTCTTGAAATTAAAGGAAAATATATTTTCATAGGCGATTGCAAAACATTGTGTGCCAATAAAAACTTGTTTGAATTCATTAATTCTCAAATGCTAAAAGTCAATAAATAAGGCTTCAATCTTAAAGGTCATTCACTTTAATAAGTCTTGTTTGCAAGCCCTTGTTTGTGCGCACACATAATTTTAAATTGGAAAATTAAGGGAAACCACCCTCTAACACCCATCATATCCAAGAGCACCTCAATCCTATCCCTTTAAAAAAGAGTAGATGTGCCCTAGGGGGGATAAATTAGTCTCGATAATAGGCATCTCATTGGGTAAATTGGTTGCGTCTCTCTACATAACCTGGTGTTAGGCTGAGGGGTCTAATTGTCAAACGACTTAAGTTGGGTAGGTGTTCTGCACATACAAATGTACGTGAAAATGCATGTTCGTTGTAGTAAAAGCATATAGAAACTTTTAAATTTATATTCAAATCGAACTCGTCAATAATGAAATGAGATTTTCAAAATGAAGTCTAAGTTGTTAATGAAGTCTGAGTCATTTGCAAGGAGGCAGTCAGATTAAATCCCTTTTCTAAGGTCGAATGAATAAGTAATAAAGTGATTTGTTTTTCAAAATATGGGAGCCAATATTATTCATTCCCCACTCTTTGGAGGCCAAAAATGGGGGGTCAGGGGGACTAGACCAAAACCTACCCCATACAAGAAAATGAGGACCACGACTTGTGGCCTAGTACAAAAACCAGCAGCAATAGAAAACAAGCCTAAGCACGCTAAACATCAGCCAATAATATAAGGGAACCGAATCTTATCCAATCTCAGCGTACCATGACATCTGGTAGAGAGAAGCGTCGGCGAATGAATGATGTGACACGAACTATCAGCATAGTAGGCAATTAAACAAGACAAACTGTTGGCCATAGGATGAATGTAATTTAAATAAAAGGCTTCAAAGCAGGAGTCCTTAGCAGCCTGCAGCTGATTACGCATGCTTCACGCCACCGGGATTTTGCCATTCCACTAATAATAAAGCAACCAGGAATCCACTTCATAATAGATATTATCCAAATACAAAGGGCCACAATGAAGGAAGTGAGTGATGGCTTCAATGAAGCCCATAGTAATCAGAGTGATTAATGCGAAGTCAACTAGAACTAGAATAACTTGAACTAGAGAAGTAACAATTAGAACTAAGTGACAAGTAATAACTCAAACAAATAACCAGAAACAATATGAATACTTGAAGTCAAGTAATTAAAGCAATTAGAAATTTTATCGAAATAACAAAGTGGTAGCACATGTAGTAGAGAGAGTGCTACTAGAAATAAAACATTACAACCAGAAATAATTAAAGTACTACTAGAACAGGAAAAATAAAACTAGAAACTATCTAAAGCCTCGAAGGCGAGGCATAGACGGCAACGAGGAAGCGAAGGTAGGATCCCATGCGAAGGCACACTCGCGATGACTTCTTGAAGTAGAGAGAGAGGGAGAGGCTTTCTATATATGTATATGTATAAATAAAAATAGCAAGGCCCTCTATTTTCAACCGGTTATCTATCCCTCTAATATAATGGAGATTGATGTTTATATATAATGAAGAGCGAGAGAGCCGGTGTTTAAAAAGAAATAATGGAATGGAGAGGGAAGCCGTTGATGTAGAGAGAAAATCGAGAGATGAGAGAGCCGTACCTGGAGGTGGAGAGAAAACGTATATGGTCGGGATAGAATAATTCGGAGAGGAGAGGGCTCGGTTGGGGATTATATAGTCGAGAGGGGAGAGAAAGACCGAGAGAATTAGGACAGATGGGTGTCAGCGGCTGAGAGAAAAAAAATGTGGAGAGGGAGGAATGGATAGAGAGAGCTACAATCGGGTGGAGTCTGTGTTGCATGGGAATTTCGGGTATGGGTTGGTTACGTCAGAGTGGATAGGGGAGGGTTTGGTGATAGGATTTGGCTACGTGGGTGCCTTGGTGCACAGGGATTCAGGAGGGTTTGGTGATAGGATTTGGCTACGTGGGTGCTTTGTTGCACAGGGATTTTCGGTGGGATGCTTTCGGTGGTGAAGGGGATAGGTGGGTTTTACGTAGGTTGGTGGGGTGAGTACGTGAGATTGGTGGAGATTGTTGCATGGGATGGGGATAAGAATGCATGTAAATTTGCATGGGATTTCGGTTGTAGTGGAGATATGGGATTGGGTGTGTTCGGTGGTGTACTTAGGTTTGAGATTTCGGTGGGTATGTGGGTTTACGTGGGGTTTTCGATTGTAGAAGGGATATGTTACGTAGAAAATTGTGGCGATAAGTAAGGAAGGGGAAAATAGGTTGTTTGGTTTGGGATATTTGCATAGGACTAGGAAATAGGAAATAAGTTCAATCACATTGACATAGATAAGCTCAATCGGAATCTACATTATTGTAGAGCTCCATTTAGTTACATACCTTGCATCTGCAATCATATAAATAAACTCAACAAGGCACCAGATATAAGTAACAAATATGTTGAGCAAAAACCCATAAAAATGCAATAATTTACAAAATGATGCAAAATGACTAATCTAACCTAATCTAATGCAATTAGACCTAAATTGCCTTCAAACTAGCATATGTTAGGCATGAATTATATAACAAAATATGAATTCATCAATAGGGGTTACTCAATTGGCACCTGGATAGTGGTCTAGGAAGCGCCCCCTCTGTCCCGCCTAACTCAACCTAATCAGGCTATTTGTCAAACACAAAGGTGGATTTATATGATGGTGTGTCTATACAAGTCAAGGCTTAGGTCTATTAGGGTTATACAATAAGGCTAGATTTGGTTGCTTATATTGTGCCCACGCTCTTCTCTCTTACGCTCCCTCCATACCTCCTTTATTTTTCTTACTGTGTATGCACAGGAGGAGATCCCAAAATCCTTACATGTTTGGACCCCTCGAACCTAAATCTAAAAAAAGGCTTGATTTTGGGAAATCTAAATAAGAATCTAAATTTATGGCTAACCAATTTAGATCAAACCTCTAACCCAATAACCCAAATACTGATCATAGGAAGTAGCTAGCCCAAATGCTGTAACTCTAGGAATGGATTGTAGAAAACATGACTCTACTTATGGAAGAGAAACCCAATTACATGATTTCTACGATCCATCAAGTCACCATGTTGGGCCAGGTGTTAGAATTCTAGAGGGGGTTTATGAGGTTAAGCCACAGGTGCTAGGCTAGGCTTGATTAAACACTTTACGGGAACAACAACGAGGATCCATTCCAGCACCTGAAAAATTTGACCACCCTTGCTGAGAACCACAAAACCTAGGAACACAAATGTTGATGATATGATGATGAAGTTATCACCCCACTCCCTCGTGGATAAGGTGTGCATTGGTATATGACAATAAGACAGCCAATTGACACTTAAGCTGAATTCAAAAGTGCCTTCCTAAATAAATTCTTCTCAATTGGTCAAACCAATGCCATTAGGAGGCTATCACTACATTCTCACAAAAGCCCGGGGAACAACTTCACAAATCCTGGGAGAGATTCATGGATCTATTGAGAAAGTGTCCACATCATGAGTTGGCCAAATGGTAGTTAGTTCAGATATTCTACCATGGGCTATCCACCTAGAATAATTAAGCATTATGTGGTTACTTCTTGTGAAGGCAATTTCCTTAATCAAGATGTTGATAGTGCCTACCAATTAATTAAGGAATTAAACAACCCGCTTAACCATGCCTCCATGGAGATCTTTGATAGATCCATGCAACCTAGGGATGGACTATATGAAATCTAGGATAATTCCAGGAAGGTTGATATAGATGTTCTATCCCAAAGGGTGGAAAGCATGGTCTCCAAAAAGCTAGATCAATACTTATCCCAAAATCAGACTTCTACTAGGTCCACTACTCAGGGAACATTGTTTGATTTTCCTGTTAGTGCAACGACACCACGATCGTTTATTTTGATGATAACAAAACACTTTTTATTTAACATTTACTTTTGAGTCCGCAAATGGATACAAGTGTGAAGGACCTCAGAGCTCGTGTCCATGGTGGATTGGAGGAGCTCGTTGGAGAAGAAGGAGCATTGCGAGGAAAGAAAGCTTGAAGGAAGAAGATAGAAGAATAGGATAGATGTTCTTTTATCTTATAGTCTGTAATTTGTTTGCATTTGTTCTTTACTCTTTTTTTTCGTAGAGTACTTGTTAAAGAGCCTTAAAGTATCTACACTATAGTCCTAGGAACACCTGCACAACCCTAAGACACTTAGACAATTCTTAGAGAACTTAGAAAACTAAGATAGGTTTTAGACAGCCTGATCAGACGTCCAATCCTAAAATCAGACATTTGAATGTTGAATTAGATGTCCAAACATTTAGGGGTGATCTTAGAACCTTCTGTCTGCTATTTTTAGAGGAATGTCCCTTAGTACAGACATCTTAGAAGATGTCTGATGACTTGGCCAGACGTCTAATTAGTGGAACGTTGGCTTAGAATATTATCGTTGAGGTTTTGACCTTTGTGTTGGTGCTAGAGCACCACGATCGTTTATTTTGATTATATCAAAACACGTGTTATTTAACATTTGCACTTGAAGTCTTAGATTTCAGGTTAATAGCAAATGGAAACACGTTTAGATGGAGTTTGAGCTCGCATCCATGGCGGATTGGAGGAGCTTGACAGAGAACAGAGGAGCTTCACGAGAAGCGATAGCCTGAAGAAGCGTGAAGGCAAGAATAGAATAGATTTCCTTTTATCATATTTTATGTAATTTTATTTCTTTATTTTGCTCTTTATTTCTTTCTTAGATCTTATGTTAAAGAGCCTCAAAGAACCTTTAAAATAGTCCTAGGAACACCTGCACAATGTTAGGATATTTAGATTTTCTGTAGAGAACTTAGAAAATCAAAATAGAGTTCTGACAGCCTAATCAAATGTCTAATATGGAAATCAGACATCTGATAGTGACTTTTAAGACGTTTGACTATTGACTCAGACGTCCAAAAACTTAGGCTGGACTTTGTAGCTTCTGTCTAATGAAATCTAACGTCCAGACCTTAATTTAGATGTCTTAGAAGACGTTTGATGCTTTGCCAAACGTACAATTAGTGGAACGTTGGCTACCAAGTAAACATTGAGAAATATGACCATTAGGCTTATATCAGATGTTCGTAGAGGACCCCAGACGTCTAATATGTGATCGTTTAGCCTCGGCTAACCCAAAATCTCCTTTGTCAGATTTCCTAGCTGTTAACCTATCTTGGGAATCCATTTCCATAGTACAATAGGTTTTCAGATGTCCAGACCTAGGGCTAGACGTCCTGTATGTAGTCTGATGGCCATGCTCTAAAACCCTGTTTAGGTCTGAACCAAGTTAAGAAGGAATCCAACCTAGAATCAGATGTTTGACTTAGTTCCCAAACATCTTAAACAGGTTTTCCAGATGTCTAATACCTGGACCAGATGTTTGATGACCCTGTCAGAATCATGTTTGATTCTGATTACGGCCTGTTTTGCCTTCGATTCAAGCCCAATGTCTATGGAAGCTTTCTAAGGGCTTCCAAAGCCTTCCTAAGAAATAGAGGAGGACCCTTGCCTTGTAGAGACACACCTTGAATAGCATTTCCACATCTTTTGTGTCAAAGTGGTGAATAAGATCATTCTTAAGTGTTGTTGCTCTCCTAGTTCATCAAGTCCACACTTGAGAGCACCACATCCTTCAGGCACCTGCTCTCCCTCCAAAGATTTCGACAGTGTCGTTGTGCCGTTGCATAGTTCACGCACCCGCATTGTCCCGCCGATGCCCTTTCACCTGAGGGAAGATTCTTTACCTATAGTAGCTAGTTTCATTTATATACTTTGTTGGCTCTATAGGTCTGTTGTAATTTTCTTTGTTGGGTATTCATGTTGCAAATTTCCGTCTCCTTCGCGAAGGTTCAAGTAGCGTGGTTGTAATAGAGGTTGAACTACCCTCGTTTAAGTAGTTCGTATAGTGGATTTGATCGGCTAGATCGATCGGGAAATCCTAACTCGAGAGGGTTAGGTGGTGGTTTTCACCTGGTTTGGGTTTCCACCTAAAAATACTTGTGTAATTGTCTGATTGCTTATTTTTGTGAGTTTGTCTATTTTAATTCTGCATTTTATATTACATCAAGCATATCTCACCCCCTCCCATAGGAAACTACACTTTGATCTTCTATCAGACGTCCTTAGAGTATTCCAGACGTCTGATTTGTAGTCGTTTTGCCTCGACGGAACCAAAATCACTTTCCTAGACTAATATAGCCATTTAAACCTTGGGAAACCCATTCCCGTAGTAAAATAGGTTTCTAGATGTCCAAATCTAGTGCCAGACATTCTGTATGTCGTCTGATTAATTTACACTAAAATGTTATTTAGGTCTGATGAAAGTTAGTAAGGGAACCTGTCTAAAATTAGATGCCTGATTTAGTTTCCAGACGTCTGATCTTTTTCCCAGACATCTGATGACCATGTCAGAATCATTAATGATTCTAATTGAGGCTTGATTTGCCTTGGGATGATTCCCAATGGCTACATAAGGCTTCCAAAGCCTTCCTAGACCTTCATAAGCTATCTATAAATAGGAGGGGCCCCTTGCCTTGTAGAAACACACCAAGCAACATATTTCCACATCATATTGTGTCATTTGATCTTGTGAAGAAGCTCTAGCTCTCCAAGCATTCATTCCACACCTAAGAGCTTTGTCCAACTGTGCACCCGCTCTCACTCCGAGATTACGAGAGCGACGCAGTGCCTACGAGTGGTTCACTCATCTGTGTCATCAAATCGATGCACTTCCAGAAAAGGAAAGTTTCCTTACCTATATTAACTAGGCTTATATTTAGGGCTCTATATGTCTTGCTTTGTAATATTTCTTATTATTTTGGGTATTCACCTTGCGAATTCCCGTCTCTTTCCTGAAGCAAAATACTCCTCGCGAAGAAGAGGGGTTTGAGGAACGCTACCCTTGTACTTGTAGCGTAGTTGTATTGAGGTTGAACTACCCTCGTTAAAGTAGTTCGTTAGTGGATTTTGATCGACTTGGTCAATCGAGAAATCCTAACTCAAGAGGGTTAAGTGGTGGTTTTCACTCGGTTTGGGTTTCCACCTAAAAATTCCTATGCAATTTGTGTGATTGTCTATTTGTGAGATTATTTTATTCTAATTCAGCTTTTTATATTATATCCCGCAAATCTCACACCCTCCCATAGGAACCTTCAATTGGTATCGGAGCAGGTTCTTGCGATATCGACGTAGCATCCGGCAAGGATCCAATGGAGGGAAAGACGTTCGTTTACACTAAAGGACACGACACCTCACGATCACCCTATTTTTCTAGTATAGATTTCTCTTATTGGAAAACCCGTATGTCATTGTGGTTACATGCCTACGACTTTCGGGTGTGGGAAAAATGAGAGTCCACATTTTTCATTCCTAAGAAACCCTTAGAAGGTTACTCGGAAGATTAGATTCGGGATCTCAACCTCAACGCAAAGGCTATGAATGCCTTGTATTGTACATTGAGCTTGGAAGAATTCGAGCAAATCCAAGAGTGCACCACCGTCCATGAGATATGGAGGAAGTTAGAAGGCACTCATGAAGAAGCTTGCTCAGAGGAAGGAGAAGAATCTGATAAGGAGACCACGTGCCTTGGTTTCATGGCAATCACAGATAGCGGCAACGACGACGGGGACGGTGAGGTAAATTCTTAACGTCAAGATGCTTTTGATGAGTTATATGAAATTAGTAAATCATTAAAGGTAGAAAATAAAAACATGAAAAAGAATCTTAGTTTTCTTAAATCTGAAAATGAAAGGCTAGAAGATAAACTTAGGGATCTAGAAATAAGCCTAGCTCTAACATTTCTAAAATGAATAACTAGTTGTTAGAGAATAATAACCTAATCAATGAGAATAGTAAATTGATTGAGGAACATACTAGTTTAAAAATGAAAATTTCTGATTTAAAGACTAAGATGTATGTTGTAGAAAAGGAACTTGCATGTCTTAGAAAAGAATCAAATAAATTGATGAACAAATTAGATAACTTTTCAATGATAAAGTTAGCCTTAGCCCTAAGGTTGAGAAAGGATCTCCTTCAAGGAGACCAACTAACAAATACAGATCCAAATTGACTTGGATACCAAAGAAAGATTTGAAATCTTGTTTTGTAGGTTTCAAAGAAGATATAAATGTGAAGGATTAGACCTACAAGCTAAAGAACGATCAACTCGAATTGGGAGGACCAAGGAGTAGACCGAGGAAGGAGAAGAGAAGATCGACGAGACGACGAACAAATGTCCAAGCTGTCTCGCAGAGACCACCTGATTGGACACCGGCACTGATGCCTGGACCTCCAAGCTATGGTGGGAGCCCTATCCGATTTGGCATCCACCGCCATTTGGGCCATTCTATAAGCCATGGTTGGTGCGGTAAATTCCTTACCCTATCTTTTTATTTATGGCATCTAGATAGGGGGAGTTAAAATGATGAAGCTATTTGTCCATCATTAAGGGGGAGGTTTGAAAAATGACATAGCTATATTGCCTTTAGAAAGGGGGAGGTAATAACATAGCTATCTTGCTTTTATGAAAAGATGAAATGAGGAGAGAATGTTTTGAGGGGGAGTTTAGGATAATTAAAAATTTGTGATACCTTTTTGATAATGTCAAAAAGGGGTAGATTGTTATGCATTATTATTTATAATTTTGTCACCATCAAAAAAGGGGAGATTGTTAGTGCAAGGACACCATGATCGATTATTTTGATGATAACAAAACACTTGTTATTTAACATTTACTTTTGAGTCCAAGATTTCAAGATAATTGCAAATGGATACAAGTGTGAAGTACCTCAGAGCTCGTGTCCATGGTGGATTGGAGGAGCTTGTTGGAGAAGAAGGAGCATTGCGAGAAGTGAAAGCTTGAAGAAGGAAGAAGATAGAAGAATAGGATAGAAGTTCATTTGTCCTTTACTCTTTATTTTCGTAGAGTACTTGTTAAAGAGCATCAAAGTATCTACACTGTAGTCCTAGGAACACTTGCACAACCCTAAGACACTTAGATAATTCTTAGAAAATTTAGAAAATCAAGATAGGTTTCAAATAGCCTGATCAGATGTCCAATCCTAAAATCAGACATCTGATCTTGGACTTTAAGACGTCTGAATGTTGAATCAAATGTCTAAATATTTAGAGCTAATCTTAGAACCTTCTATCTGCCCTTTTCGGATGACCATCCCTTAGTCCAGACATCTTAGAAGACGTCTGATGACTTATCCAGATGTCCAATTAATGGAATGTTGGCTTAGAATATTATCGTTGAGGTTTTGACCATTGATCTTCTATCAGACATCTTTAGAGGACTCCAAACGACTGATATGTAGATGTTTTGCTTCGTATGACCCAAAATCATTTTCTTAGACTAATATAGCCATTTGGACCTTGGGAAATCCATTCCTGCAGCAAAATAGGTTTCCAGACGTCCAGACCTAGTGCCAGACGTCCTGTACGTTGTCTGATTAATTTACACTAGAACCCTGTTTAAGTCTGATGAAAGTTAGAAAGGGAACCCATCTAGAATTAGACATCTGATTTAGTCTCCAGACATCTTAAGAGTGACTTCCAGACATCTGATCTTTTTCCTAGATGTCTGATGACCCTGTCAGAATCATTAATGCTTTTGATTGCAGCTTGATTTTCCTTGGGATGATCCTTAATGGCTACCTAAGGCTTCCAAAGCCTTCCCAGGCCTTCTTAAGCCATCTATAAATAGGAGAGGCCCCTTGCCTTGTAGAAACACACCAAGAAACATGTTTCCACATCATATTGTGTCATTTGATCTTGAGAAGAAGCTCTAGCTCTCCAAACATTCGTTCCACACCTGAGACTTTGTACAGCTGTGCACCTGCTCTTACTCTGCGATTATGAGAGCGACACAGTGCCTACGCATGGTTCACACAATTGCATCATCAAATCAATGCATGTCCAGCAATGGGAAGTTTCCTTACCTATAGTAGCTAGGTTTATATTTGGGGCTCTATAAGTCTTGCTTTGTAATATTTCTTTATTATTGTGTTGGGTATTCACCTTGCGAATTCCCATCTCATTCGTGAGACAAAATACTCCTCGTAAAGAGGAAGGGTTTGAGGAATGCTACCCTTGTACTTGTAGCGTGGTTGTATTGAAGTTGAACTACCCTCGTTAAAGTAGTTCGTTAGTAGACTTTGTTCGACTTGGTCGATCAGGAAATCCTAACTCGAAAGGATTAGGTGGTGGTTTTCACTCGATTTGGGTTTCCACCTAAAAATTCTCATACAATTTGTGATTGTCTATTTGTGAGATTGTTTTATTCTAATTTCACATTTTATATTATATCCTACAAATCTCACCCCTCTCATAGGAACCTTCAATTGATATCAGAGCAGGTTCTTGCGATATCAACGTAACACTGGCAAGGATCCCATGGAGGGAAAGACATTCGTTTACACCGAAGGACATGACACCTTGCGACCACCCTATTTTGCAGGTATAGATTTTTCTTATTGGAAAACCCATATGTTATTGTGGTTGCAGGCCTACAACTTTCGGGTGTGGGAAACATGCGAGTCCTCATTTGTAATTCCCAAGAAACCCTTAGAAGGTTACTTGGAAGATCAGATTCGGGATCTCAACCTCAACGCAAAGGCTATGAATGCCTTGTATTGTGCGTTGAGCTCGGAAGAATTTGAGCAAATTCAAGAGTGCACCACCACCCATGAGATATGGAGGAAGTTAGAAGGCACTCATGAAGAAGCTTTCTTGGAGGAAGGAGAAGAATCTGATAAGGAGACCGCGTGCCTTGGTTTCATGGCAATAGCGGATAGCGACAGCGACGATGGGGACGATGAGGTAAATTTTGAACTTCAAGATGCTTTTGATGAGTTATATGAAATTAGTAAATCACTAAAGGTAGAAAATAAAAACATGCAAAAGAATCTTAGTTTTCTTAAATCTGAAAATGAAAGGTTAGAAAATAAACTTAAGGATCTAGAAATAAGCCCTAGCTCTAACATTTCTGAAATGAATAACTTGTTGTTAGAGAATAATAACCTAATCAATGAGAATAGTAAATTAATTGAGAAAAATACTAGTTTAAAAATGAAAATTTTTGATTTAAAGACTAAGATGTATGTTGTAGAAAAAGAACTTGCATGTCTTAGAGAAAAATCAAATAAAATGATGAACAAATTAGATAACCTTCCTAATGACAAAGTTAACCTTATACCTAAGGTTGAGAAAGAATCTCCTTCAAGGAGACCAACTAACAAATACAAATCCAAATTGACTTGGATACCGAAGAAAAATTTGATATCTTGTTTTGTAGGTTTCAAGGAAGATATAAATGTGAAGGATTGGACCTACAAGCTAAAGAACGATCAAATCAAATTGGGAGGACCAAGGAGTAGACCGAGGAAGGAGAAGAGAAGACTGACGAGACGACGAACAAATGTACGGGCCATCTCGTGGCGATCACCCGATTGGAGACTGACGTCGATGCCTAGACCTCCAAGCTACGGATGGGAGTCCCATCCAATTTGGCATCCACCTCCATTTAGGCCATTCTATTGGCCATGGTAGGTGAGGTAAATTCCTTACCACCTCACGAGCTACTTACACTAGGTAGTTTGTGAATAATATTAATTCGGCTCCACCTACAAGCCTCACCGAGACCTTTATTCTCAAGTATTCTGATTCTTACCCTTTACCTTAAACCTGTGAGGATGTTCAGACTCCAACCCAACCCAAGGAACAACCCTTATTCTAATACCTATAATCCAGGTTGGAGGAACCACCCTAACTTCTCCTAAAAGCCTCAAGGGTAAGCCCTGACTGATAAATACCATTTTATCATCATTCTTAGGCTAAAATCATACTTAGCTCCTAGGGTTTCTGCATTCACACTACGGTATTAGGCTGCATCTAGGCATTTACATGCATTTAGGGTTTAGGATGCATTATTGGTTTTCCCATCATTTTATGCATTGATACATCTCATTATTTTGTCGGGCATGAGAACACAATAGAAACCAACTAAACTTTGACAATGTGAAAGGCAAAAAGACATGAAGAGAAAGATAGAAGTCTCAGCTAGCTGGATCCCAACTCATTCCAACTCATCTCAGCTAGATCCTAGCTCATTCCAGCTCATCTCAACTAAATCCAGCTCAACTTCAGCTCCCTCTAGCTCATGGCAGCTCAATTCCATGGAGCTTAGCTACTAGTCTTGAACTAGCTAGCTAAGCTAGTTGAAGAGTCATCAATCAGCTGAATTCTAGTTCAGGATAGCTCATCTCCAGCTCAAGTAGCTCAACTCAGCTCAACTCCTTCAAGCTTAGCTACTAGTTGAGAACTAGTTAGCTAAGCTAGCTATGGAGTCTTCAGGAAGCTTAGCCCTAGATCACCTCAACTCTAGACAAGCTGAAGTCAGCTCCATTCAGTTGATCCCTAGTTAGCTTAGCTACTAGTAAAGAACTATCTAGCTAAGCTAGTTGTTGAGTTCACAGGCAACTCTTCATCAACTTCAAGTAGCTCCATGTAGGCTCAGACCAGCTCAAAGCAACTCCTTCTACCTACTCCAAGCTCCTGCCATTTGCTAGCTAGCTAAGCTAGCTCCTCCACCTAGCTCCCTACTCTACTCACCTCCACCAAGAAAGTGGTGCCACCTTTTTCCCTCCAAAAATCACATAACTACCAACCAAAGGCACCTCTTCACTTCCCTCCCATTCTTTCCTCCTAAAGCATCCATTCACCCCTTCATTTCCCTCCAAAAATATCATAACCACCACCCTCATACACTTCTATATAATGCCCCCATAACCATCACCTTAGAGCCATCTTTGACTACAAAAAATTCTCTACCTAAATCACCATTAAAGGCCTTAGAAGAAGAAGCTTGGACATGCACATTGCAAGGGTCCCTTACAATGCCCTTGTTGTCTCTACACTCCATTCTTCTCACTCCTTGTGCCCAAGTCAAGGAGCACCAACTTGGAGGATGGCCAAACAAGGATTGAGGGTGGATGTCTACCACCCTAAGAGGAGCCAGAGAGCAGTATTCAAGGAAGGAGAAAGGAGAAGCCTCTTTTCAAGTCCAGGAGCAACTGTACTTGGAGCAAGGATATTCTTCTTCTCCAAATTTATTCGGGAGATTTTTCTACTTCTTATTCTTTACTATTTTTGTAGTAGAAGCATTCCTCTACTTAGGGATTAATTGTGTGGGATCCCTCCACACAATTGAGCTCTCCAAGTAGACTTGTAGACATTAATTTTCTTTATTAAATTTCAATTGCCTTTCACCATTTTATGTGCTTCAAGTCCAAGTAGCCTTTAGTTCCATTGGTGCACACACTCCACCTTTTCTAATTGCCCTAGGTGCACTTGCCTAGAGTTAGTTTAGAAAGGTAGGACTCCCCTTATTTCAATTTTAGGCGTAGTTCGTACTTTGTTGTGTCTATCTCATATTTTATTGCCCGTGTTTTGAAAAACCTAAAATTTACAAAACCAAAAATACAAAAAAAAGAAGATTTGAGAAAGTGAGACAAAGAATATCTTAATAACTAACAATTTGACCTCCTTGGACAACCCTAGATACTTCCACTATCTAGGTTATAAATTCTAAAAGTGGATCAGATTTATGCATTACAATGATTTCAAAACTCATATTTACAAAATCGTGTAAATCTGCATCAGACTCAATTGACTCGACCTAGACCCGACTATCAACAAAACCAACAAAGAATAATGGGTCAAGGACAATCTAACCTTGCTATATCCTCTACTCAGTTCACTCAGCTTAACCAAACCAAAGAAGCCAAGCTAAGTTGAACCAAAAGAAAGTTGTTATGCAGGTGACAATGTTGCAATTGATGCAACAGATGAAGGTCTCCATTGATAATAGCTTGAACCAACTGGGTCCTAGTGACCGACAATCTAGTGCCTCTGGGGTTTCACCAAAATCAGGAGCCACAAAATGAAGCTCACTTGATTCAACAAGCTCCTATGATCCCTCCAGGCTTTAATCTACCTCCATATCTTGCTAATCTTGGACATAATTACCCTCAGACTCTTCAATTGGACCCTTCTATAATCTCAAGTATCGAATCAGTATCCACTTGACTCAGCTAATGCTATCACTTTAAGGAGTGGAAAGACCACCCAAGACCCTTTTGTGAATCATGTTCTACACCCTAAGGGTCCTAGTGCACCCAACTTGACTGAGGAGCCTAAACTAGAGGAAGAAATCTAGGGTCATAATTTTGACCCTAAGATCCAAATCCCTTTTCTTGAGGCCTTGAGTAGGCCTAGGGAGAAGAAGCATGAGCCTAATAATGAGACTTGGTTGGATGTGTTCAAACAAGTTCATATCAATATCCCACTTCTGCAAGCCATCTAACACATCCCGACTTGTGCTAAGTCTCTACATGAATTAACTACAACCAAGCACAACCCTAAATCAAGTAATCCAAGGAGGGTAATCCTAACTGAACGCATAAGATTAGTTATCTTGAATAACCTTCCTTCTAAGAAAAGGATCCTGGTGCCCCATTGATTTGCTACTCTATTGGGGCAATTACTTTGGATAGGGCTCTCCTGGATCTAGGCACTTCCATTAACTTGATTTCGATTGTATTATACGAAAAATTCAAAATTGATGACCTGAAGCTCGAAAATGTGACACTTTAGTTACTGACCGAACTATCACCATGCTGCACGAGATTTGGGAAGATGTTATTGTTTGGGTCAAGCACTTTTACTTCCTTGTTGATGTCGATTTCTTGGTCTTTGACATGGAAGTGCCTAAAAAACTAAGTAATTCTCCAATTATTCTTGACAGACCTTTCCTAGCTACTACGAAATCTCACATCAATTCTGATATGGTAAAATGGAAATTTCCTTTAGAGGCAAAATGATGCAATTAAATGTGGTTAAGGCAATGAAAATTTTTTATGAATGTGGAGAAATTGAGGGCTTGGATGAGGATAGTGAAATTGAGGAAAGAATAGATATTAACCTAATTGAAGACCCTTTACAAGGATGCTTAACTCAACCCAATAAAGAGATTTGATATGGAACCCACATTCAAGGAGGCCTGCAAATCTCTGAACCTAGCCCCTGACTCAAGACCAATTTGGAAGCACCAAGTGGAGAGGCTACCTGCACCATCTTTATGACCTTAGCCCCACTCAATCTTGGTCCCACGCAAATTGGAATTAAAGCCCCTACCAAGTAATTTGAAGTATGCTTTCTTAGGACCAAATCAAAACCTCCCTGTTATTATCAACTCTAACCTAACCAGGGATCAGGAACTCAAGTTGAGTAAGATCCTAAGTGAACACAAGCAAGCTATTAGGTCGACCATTTCTAATTTAAAAGGAATTAGTTGGACTTATTGTACCCACAAGATCTATCTAGAGGAGGGTGCATGACCTTCTCATGAATTCCAGAGGCGACTCAACCCGAATATGTGAGAGGTCGTAAAGAAAGAGATTATTAAATGGCTTGATGTAGGAATTATTTATCTCTGACAGTGCTTAGGTAAGCCCAATTCAAGTTAGACCTAAGAAAGTAGGACTAACAGTGATTACAAATGTGAAAGTAGAATCCATCTCAACTTGCTCCATGACTGCATAGCGAGTTTGTATTGATTATAGAAGATTAAATCCTATCACTAAGAAGGATCACTTCCCAGTAGCTTTTATTGATCAGATCTTGGAGTGACTTGCGAGAAGGTGATTTTTCTACTTTTTTGATGGATACTCAGGATATAACCAGGTTACAATTAATTCTAAAGACCAAGAGAAAATAACTTTTACTTGTCCCTATGGAACCTCATTCCGTAGGATGCCCTTTGGATTGTGCAATGTAGCTACGATTTTTCAAAGGTTCATGGTGGCAATTTTCTCTAACATGGTAGGAGATTATGTGGAAGTCTTCATGAATGATTTCTTAATTTTTCGAGACTCTTTTGATTAATGCTTAAGCAACTTGTAAACAATTCTAAAGAGGTGCATTGAAGTCAACCTTATTTTGAGTTAGGAGAAGATCCATTTTATGGTTCAAGAAGGAGTTATTCTAGGACATATAGTTTCTGAAAGAGGCTTGGAAGTTGACCAAGCTAAGATTGATTTAATCTCTAATCTACCACCTCCTAGCTCAGTTAGACAAGTCAGATCTTTCTTAGGGCATGTTGGATTCTATAGAAGATTTAGTAAAGATTTCTCAAAAATGTCTAGCCCCTTGACTAATCTCTTATCTAACAACATTGCCTTTGATTTGAATGATGACTGCACCCAATCTTATAAGACTTTAAGGGAAGCTGTGATCAAAGCTCCAATCTTAATTAGAACCTCCTGACTGGTCCAACCCTTTTGAGATCATATGTAACGCATCTAATTATGCCATAGGAGTTGTCCTTAGACAAAAGGTGGATAAAAAGCCCATTGTTATCTACTATGCTAGCAAGGCCCTTGATGAAGCTAAAAAAAAAAAATTAGAACTATGGAGAAAGAATTGCTAGCGGTAGTGTTTGGTTTATAAAAATTCAGATCATATATCATTGGATCCCAAGTGGTTGTTTATATTGATCATGCAACTCTACGACACTTATTAATGAAGAAAGATGCTAAACTGATAATTCCACATTTATTGAGATAATTGATGCCTAACTAATATTAGTTTGAGGGTAAATTAGGTCAAAATGCATTTGTATAGGTTAGATTAAACATTTGCATAATTTTGGGTTTTTGTACAATATTACCCTTAGCTATATCTGGTATCTTGGTGCCCTTATTCATATGTGTACAGGTGCCAGGTATAGAGCTTATTGGACCTTGGAAGAAGAAACATTTGAGTCTGAGCTCATTTGTGAAAGTGGTTGAGTCAACCCCTAAACCCAATTAGCTTAACCTAATTAGCCCTTAGACCTAGCCTAATTAGGAGTCTAATTCCCCACACCTAATTGCCACCCAACCTAGCCTAATTTTCTTATATAATGGCCAACCATCACACCTTAATTCTAACCTTATTGGCTAAACCAACTCAAATTTTCTACCCAACATAGTCCTAAATCCTAACCTAACAAGCCTATTTAACCATCTTTTTTATCCTCCAATAAATACTATTTTGGATGGTCAAAATACACTATAATTTATCCACCACTAGATCAAAATCATAGGGTCCTAAATTGCCTACATAAATCCCTATCTTAAAACCCTAAATCAAATCATATTCCTAACCCTAAGATTAATCTCAAAATTTGTAATATCCTAATACATGTTTAGTATTTTTGCCATAGCTTTTTCATTTTAAATATAAATTGAGTGATTCAAGTTGCATTGGAAATCTAATTTCGAGGGATACAACTTTTTATTTATGTGCAACCTAAAATTCGAGCATAAGAAGGTTAAATATTTGAGATAAGTGAGGAAAATTCGATAAGGTTGTCGCAACACCCTTCATCCTACCCCTTGATTCCTAATCTCCTAATCCTAACCCTTTATTTTGGTGATCCAAGGTAACTTGGGTCAACCAATCAAAATCGTCCATCCTCTCTATAGAAGAACCCTAGCTACCCCCCTCTCTCTTATCATCTTCCTTCTTCCAAAAAACTCTTACTAGAACTTAAACTCTCTTGCCTCTCTACACGCCTCCCCTTGGAGATTCTTCGAGTATACCTTCGCATCAGCTTCCTCACTGTTGTCTTCACCTCGCATTCGAGGATTTTAGATAGTTTTAGAAGTATCTATTCTAGTCTACTATAGTTCTAGTTCTATTAGAATTTTATTTCTAGTTCTAGTTGTATTCTTCTAGTAGAAATCTTTCCTGTATTACAACTTTTGAGATTCAATAAAGGTTCTACTTGCCCTTAAGTATTTATATTTCTTTTAGTTGCTAGTTCTAGTTGTTAATTGTTTCTATCTTAGTTCTAGTTATTACTTCTTTAGTTCTAGTTGTTCTAGTTCAACTTGATCATCTTATTTGTCTACTTTGTAGACCTTAGAAAAGCAATTTAGTCCATTAGCCTCCTTACAAATGACTCAAACTTTGACTTTTGAAACTGCAATTTCATATTTACAAGTTCAATTTGAACAAATATTTAAAAGTATCTACACACATTTACTACGATGAACATGTATTTTCATGAATCCATTTACAAGTAGATCACTCTTTGTCATCATTGCTGGGAAGACACGATGATTATTTCACTTTCTCTTTTTACTTTACATTCATGGGATCTAACTTGTTTCCATCTTGTTTTGTGTGCAAGAAATTATGCAATCACACGAGATCAGGATGCGAAGCAACAATTGGGAGAGATTGCAGGTGAAGATCTCCAAGTAGGTCATTCAATCTTAGAATTAGGTTTATTCTTAAATCCTAGGACTATTTGCATCTAGATTAATCACATAAAAAAGATCTTCTATCTCTTGTGAAGTGTGCTTAAAAGATCATATCTTTAACAAACTAAATTTGAATTAGAACTCAACATGTTTTTCAAAAAAAATATTCTGAATATTTGGTGTGTGCAAAATTCTGAAAGTTTTACTGTTTGATCCCCTTGAAGTCAAAAACCAGCCCATTAATTTTCACACAAAACTTCGTTGTAGATTTTTTTGGAAATTTCATATACTGTCGAGGGGTTTTTCTAAAAACAAACTACAAAAATCCAGATTCCTAGATTTTTTATGATTTTTATATAACTCCAAATTAGATGAAGTATGTTGCATTAGTTTTCTGATCAAGTCTAGTTCCATTGATAAAACTGGCAAAACTTTTTGAAACTCGTATCATATCTATTTATGAGAAAACCTAGATAGGGGTCTGATTTGCCAAATTTGTTATGTTGAATTGAAAAAAAATTTTACGCCACTAAAAATTTTGAAAAAATATTTTTTGTGTGCCTAATCAAGTAGAGTTTGAGAAGCCATAGTTATTTTGTTTGGGCCACACCACTTGATCCAAATTAAAATTGATTCATCTAGAAGTTGCCTAATTAGGGTGCCACATTAGGGTTGCTAGACTCACTTTATATTTTTAAAAGGAAAAGACAAAGGTCACGCGCTTGCAAAATAATTATCTATCCACATAGCACTTGTTTAAAAGGACCTTATAATTTCAACTCAAAAATTGGACTTCCATCTATTTGAACTCTAAAAGATATATCACAAAATAAATTTTGTTTGTGGACCCTTGTTTTAGCACGCACACACATCAGAATTGATCTAATTAGGCACTCACCCCCCTAACGTCGATCATCTAATCCTATGCACTCCAGAATCTAAGCCCTAATCAATTTGATAGATGCGCTAACTAGGTTGGATATTCATTTTAAATTGAGCTAGACTTATTGATTTATTATGAGGCCTTGTCTATTTGGACCAACTGGTGACAAGAAAGGTCGATACGGTACGTAACCATGTTAATCCTTAGTGGTGTCCCGCCATGTGGGGTATCCTAGGGGGTCCCACCCTTCTAGCCAGCCAAATAATTCAAGGGTCAGATAAGTTAGCTAGGAGTAGTGAAATTTGGATTAGGTTTAATAGGTGCAAGCATTTAAGGGCTAGATCTGATTTCTTGAATTGCGCACACTCATGTCTCTCTCCTATTCTTAACTTTGATTTCTTACATCTGTATCCATGGACTTCAATTCTTATTCTTCATATTCCTTTTATCCCCAATCTAATTTTTATCCTAATTCAACCCCACATTATCCATCTTCTAATTAGGATAACTTTGCTAATAATTGGGGATCTAACTCGAGATACCAATATCCAACATATGATTCTAATCCTCATAATGATCTCAATCCTTATCCCAATTCGACTTTTACTTCTACATCTTTAAATTGGGATAGACTTCTTTATAACTAGGGATATGATTCTAATCCTAGATATTAAATTCTAAGCCCTTATCCCAGCCAAGATAACTCTCAATATGGGTTAACCAATCCAAATGATTACTCTTACTCGACCCATAATTCGAAAGGGCTAACCAAATCTAGTCACCCTCAACCTTGCTCCCCTGACAAAGAATCCGATTAGGAGAATGACTTAGAACCTGAATTATTTTGGAGTAGAACTAAGAAAAAAATTCTAGGAGAATTAGATACAGAATAAGAAATAATAGAGGACCCACCTAAAAACTTTAGCTCCAACACCGATCCTCTGTATTCTAATTCTCAATAGATTAACCCATGCCAAATTGACTCAGATACATCTAATTTTGGATTCAATCAAGATCAAGCTCAAGATCAACCTATAGCCTCTCAGTCCACACTTCCAAATAATCAATTTGAGTAATAGAAAGACTATGTGAGTTGGATGACATGACCAATAAATTATCACAACAAATAAACCGGTTGGGTAATTAGGCTCAACAGAGGCAAGCTGGGATAATATTTCGAAAGATGAAAAACATGAGGTTCCAGCTTACAAAGGAAATGTTATAGATTCCTAGCTTTATTGATTTGATAAATGATGAACCACCATAAACAAAAGCTGAGGAGCCCAATGAAGACCTCCTTGTCATAAATTCGATTCATGACTCTTTCACTGAACCAATAATGAAAGATTTAATTGAACTTGTTAATGATGAGACCATCATGATCTAGAGGATTCAGAAGAGGTCCATGATCTTATAAACAACGAGGAAGATGTCTCGTTATATAATTTGGATTTTAAAGAACTTTTGACTAAACAAGAACCGGAATATGAGACACTTTATTTTGAGGACCAAATACAAGTAGAGGCTAATTATGAAAATTTCATCTTTGAAATAGAGGATAACCCCTTTCTGGAGAAAGGTGAAGCTAAAGTGAATGGATTGAAATTTGATGACAATCTAATCACTAGCTTCACCTTTCTTCTACTTTTGAGGATCTTGAATTTGAGACATTCCATACTCATTATGATTTTGAATCAAATCTAGATAATATAGAATAGAATGTGAAGGGGTTGAGAAAGCAAACCGGAGTATTTCGGGTAAAGATTTGAATGATTGGGAGGATGTGAATAGAGAAATCATCATCTTGGAAGAAATTTGGAGAGAAATTTATACCAAAGTTTAAAGGTTCCATATGACTTTAAACTCCCTACCTTCTATAAGGACCCTTCTAATCCTCTGGATTTACCTAAGACCCTTGAATTCAAATGCACTTATTCCATGAATCATCTTTTCAAGCTTTATGGCCATGGGACATGGGCTTATTATGCTAATTATCTCCTTTGTGTTCAAATCTTTAGACTTGAGTTACATGGGCCCAAAATGAAGACTACACCACATTACCGACTACTAGAAAATAGATGGATGCGGTCATTTCTGATTCTGCATTTGCCAAGTATTTAACCCTTAGGTATGGGGCTGCATCACCAGCTGGTTCACATTTGTCATATTATCATGATCATTTCTTAACTCTACTATTTACCCTTTGTTTTACCTTGGTTGATTCATCTTTTTAGGGTCTAGGCTCGGCTGAAGGCGTAAAATTCAATGCTTGTTAGGAGGCAACCCAACAAATTAGGTTACCTTATTTTTGCTTCAAAATTTTGATTCAGGTCTGGAGATGATCGAGTCGTATTCTTGTCAAAACTCTTGAGTTTTTAGGAGATATCTATTTTTCACTTACATTTATTGCATGCACTGAGGACACTACCTGAAATAGGCATGAGGGGATAGGTAATACTTTTTAGAGTCAATTTTATTTATCTCCAGATACCTAGGTTTAGCGTGCTTTCTAGCTTATTCTCTATAACTTGTTTTCTCAAAAGTTTATTAGTTCAAAAAGAAAAAGAAAAAAAAACAAAAAAGAAAAAAATAGTGTTTTAGAGTTTGAGCTGCAAAAAATTGAAAATTTTTTATTTTGAGGATTTACTAATCTTAGGAAATGACGAACAAAGGCTTTTCACTTAGACTCTTCAAGTCATTTCTTTGACTTAATTATCTCGAGTATTTACTAAAGTATAGATTTATTTCTTGAGTCATTCATGAGATTTGAAAAAGCCAAAGTTTTAAATCAAAGAGGTGATAAGTATGTGACTTATCTTCTCGCTCTATGGTTTGAAATGTTTGAGGAAATTAAGCTTTATACACCTGCACGTACACACTGACTCACCTTTTTGACGGCCTACCATTGAAATGCAAATAGTCAATAGGACCTAGATTGAGGAATGACTACCATGTTGCACTAGGTATGCTCCCCAGATGTAGAATGTCTAGAGCCTAGCCTTGCATTTTTAGCCTTTCGTGCCTTTGTTTAGGAGATCGTGAATGGGACTAGGGAAGCCATGTACCTAGAAAAATGTGTGCGAAAAAGAAGAATAGCTCAACCAAATAAAGTAGTAGGAGGAAGTAGCAGATAAAAAACAAAATAATACCCCAAAAACAATGTGCATTCAAAAAACCCCCCAAAAAATCACAAAATTAGTGAGATGTCCAATAAAAAACCCTTTTAGGTTTAGTCGAGGAGATATACCTTAGAGGTTGGCCTTGAGATAGAAAAGGGTAAGGAGAAAGCTACTAGTCCTTGGTAAGGCAAATTCGAAGACTTAGGCCAATAAGGTGAAGACACGGTCATAGTCATGTTGAAAACTTGGAGTTCCATAAGGTTTCCCATTTGACAAGTCAATTATTTGTTTGCACACACAAGAGGCTTAAAATTCGAGTTCAATTCAAACCTTAGGTGGGTTGACAAAGCCATAAAACATTGCACTTGAAGCTCAAGTCCTCGGCTAATAGAGTCTCTAATTTGACTTAGGCAGTCTATACTTGAGTCGGTACTCTAGAACTGTTAAGTCTTCAACGTAAAGGTTTTGTGTACGATTCCTTTGTTTTAGTGAAAAATCAAGATTGATGATTTTGATTTGACTTAGCTCAAATTGCGCAATTCTATTTCCCACATGATTTTCACTTAGTGTTTGATAGGCACGGGGGCACGAAACTTCCACATTTATATATTGAGATAATTTCTGCCTAAACCATCACCTAAACCTAGTCCCAAAATGCCTTACCTCATACTCCTAGTGATTTTATCCAAAAATCGTAGGAAGATCTTCTAGAAGCCTCCATAATTTTCCAAGTGCCATATATTTTTCTATAGCCAAAAATTGAATAATTATCTTTGAAAATCACTTTATTAATTGTGACATCCAATCAATCCAAATTAGGGTCTCAATAAATCTCTAAATTATCTACCAATCAAGCCTAATTTGGACACCATCCTAATGCGGACACATCACCTTCTAGAACAACAAAAAATCGATGTCCAACCTCCACCTCCATATATGGTCCACACCAAAAGCACCTTCCAAATCATCTCCAATCACAACCAATCACGACTCCAATCAATTTTCATTCAAATCCCAATTTCCCATCAATCACAATCCCTAAATCTATGCCTAAATGCCATAAACAGCTAACCTAAACCTTCCTTCCTAAACCCAAAACCCATGCAACACATAAAACCTCCCACCCTAGTCCATGCAACACATCTCAATGCCTCCTCAATCCAATGCACATTGCCTATACCATGTTCTAGAAAAATCAATACCAATCCCAACCTACCTAATTAGCCAAACCTAAACCTATATTCCAAAAACAAGCCGACCTTCCTTAACCTCCAAGACATTCCAAAGAAAACCCAACCCAACCTTTATTTATAAAAACCTTAGGTCTTGTGCAAAAAGATCATCTTCTTCCTCATATTCTCTATCTTCATCTTCCACAACTTGGATGTCTACTATAGCCACAGTCATCATTGGCCATGGATCTTCCCTTAGTCAAAGCATCGACAAGTGTGCCTTTGTGTCTGCTTTGACTGCTATACTTCGGGCTATTCCTTCATGGCCATCTCCTCATCGACATTGACTCTGGATCATCTCTTTACTTTATTCTAGTTTTCCATGTGACAGTTCATTTTCTCTATCTCTGTTTTGATGTACTAGAACTATTTGTAATCAGTAATGAAGCTTTCCTTGAATATCTTTATGTGTCCCTTTGCTTACTTTCTCAATTATACTTAGTTTGTGCTCTACTTGCTTGCTTAGTTGTTACTTCTAGCTTACATCTATCTTGTGGCTCAGGAAAAAATGCAAAAAAAAGAAAATAGAAAAGACACATATATATTGGTAGTTTTAGGAAGCAAAAAACTAGGTTGGCTCCCTGAGATGACTCGGACTTTGATTTCTACTTGTTTGATTTTTTGAATCTGGTACTCTAAATGCAAGGTATCTTCACGATTTCCACTATAACGAATGTATTTTCTCGATTCAAAATTTGCGATGATCAGTTATTGCATAGTCTTACCTTGTCATCAGGGGTTCCAAGTAGACAAAGTCCTGATTTAATTCAACCCAAATCCCAAGGTGTTGAGAAAATTGATCCTACCTAGGGCACGTCTACTCAATTTTAGCCTTAGGAACTTGTTCTTTTGAATGTGATAGGAGTTAGAGGGGTGGTTACCCTTAAAGATACTAATTTTACTGCTAATAAAAATGTTTGGATCAACGTTCTACAACTAGAACAACAATAACAAGTCAAAGAAGGTTGAGGGAGATGGAGGGCTTGTGGCAGAGGTGGAGTTACTTGTTGATGACCACTAGGATGAAGCAAGCTCGAAGAAGATCCGGAGAAGAAGTAGCACTGTTATGTGTAAAAGTGGAGGATTGCAAAGGTAGGGAGGAAGAAGAAGAAAATCTAGAGGAGAGGGAGACCTAGTGGGAAAGGAAGACCTAAGGGGAAGTTGGAGACCTGGAGGAAGAGAAAGAAAAGGTGATGGAGATGGAAGGGTGGGGCGTGAAGATTAAGAAAGTGGAGGAGGAAGTTGGCCTGCAGGGAGGAAGGGGGTGGTGGCCTAGAGAAGAAGAATGGAGATGGGAGAGAAGAGATGTGGAAAGGAGATGGAGACGGAGAGATTATGTGTTTGCATGGAGGGTGGTGGTAATTATATAGAGAGGGGGAGAGTAGTTAGCATGGAGGGGGAGGGGGGGTGGGGGACATAGAGGGATTAGGAAAGTAGGATTAGGAATTAGGATTTGGAGGGTGCGAATGGGAATTTTGGGAAGTGGTGGGATGGAGATGTGGGGTGTTTGAATGGTGTGCGTGGCCTTTATGGAGGCAAGGTGGTGTAGGAAGCAAGGTAGGGAATTAGGAAAGTGAAATCAAGAAAGTAGAATTAGGAAAGTGATTTGGTGTAATCTTAGATGGAATTAGGAGGTCTCTTGGATTTAGAAAGAGAGGTGACGTTGACAACTAGGGTTAAGGGATGGTGGGCATGGGAATCGAGTGGGACTAGGTGGGTGTGGGCTTTAGGTTTCAAGAGGGTAGAGGATAGGGTTAGGATTTTGGCTAGGTTCTTATCTTCTCCTTAGCTTAGCTCAATTAATCATGTTCTCCACTCTTTCCTTGGGTTAGCTCAAGCACTCTTGCAAAGAATAGATCCATTCATTAATATTCATGAAATAATTTGGTTCAATTATGCATTCCTAATTCTAAAATGCATGATGCACTTATATATAAAATGCTCTAATTCTAATACAACTAATGGTACACGAGTAACACAATTAAGCATGATATAATCAATTATTCTTGTATTCATCAGGGTTCCATCTAGAACTTGCTGATGTCAAGGTGATTCGAGTTTGTGACGTTGTGGACGTGGACATTAGCATCTATTAGGTAGTCATGCTAGCTTAACCTTTGCTCTAAGAGCACGATCACATGTGTTGTCAACCATCTTGCAGTCCCACATATAAGGCTTGTGCTGAATATTGAACCTTAGAGTGTTGATGTATTGAGCAATGAGTTGATCATTGATCTCACTTAAGTTATTTTAGGCCACCAAGATCTAAAACTCCTCTGTGTATTCTTGAACACTCTTAATTCCTTGATGTAGGGTCTAGAGTCAGTGATATAAGTTCTGATGATAATCCAAAGGCAAGAACTTTTTCCAAAACTTCTTCTTCATCTTAGTCCATGTATGGATGCACTCCTTGCCTTTGCATTCTCCAACATCCTGAAGGTTGTTCCACCAGAGTAATGCATATCCCTTCATCTTCAAGGTGATGAATTTCACTTTGTCATGACTAGATAAGTCCTCCCATTTGAAAAAATGTGACAAGTGGTCAAGCTAGTCGAAAAAAGCAACTAGGTCAAGATAACCCTCGTATTTAGACACCTCATTGTGGATGCCTCAATCCCACCCAATGTATTGAAGCAATTGTTTAGGGCCTACATTCCTATCTTTCTTTATGTCATCGGTAGATTCTGTCAATTCACGTTGTTGTTGTTGATAAGGGCGTAACCTGGGATTTCAGGGAGAAGGCATCTCTTATGGTTCTTCATTGGACTATTTAGGCTCAAATTTGGGAGATGCTCGACTAGAATGGATAAATTCTCCCTGATTGCGATGTCGTTCATCTCTCTCTTGTTTGTCCAAAAGAAGCACCTCCATTTGACCCTTGAGGGTGGTCAGATTGTTATTGATGAACACAATAGCTTCTTAGAGATGAGTGACATGTTCTTCCATCTCCACGTGATCTTAAGCTCTCATACCCTTCAATAGATGATGCAATGGTTGTGGTGTCTTTATTAGTTGAGGGTTGATATAGTTGGAGTTGGGGTGAGTGCAACAAACTGATGATGCAATGGTAGTGGCACAGATGCTACTGTTGCTGTGTGGGGCAAAGGTGAAGTTCGTTGACAACAGATTAGTGGTGAGATGGTGATGATGTAATAGAGAGATGTCTAGTGTGGACAAGGCATGTCGTAGGTAAAGCAAGCAGGGAAGAGGTAGTACCAGTGAAGCAAGGATGGGTGGTGATGAAATCGTGAAGGATGCAGAAAATGTGGAAGGAGAGCATGTGGTGGAATGGGAAGATGAAAGCGGTGTTGTAGTGGGAGGCAAGAGGTTAGGTTGGTTTAAAAAGTTCTCGTAATAGAGAACCAACTCGAAAAGCTTAGCTTCATTCATGTCAATGTTGATCTTTTGGCTTTGATACCAAATTAATGTAGTCATAAGAAGAATGGGGGATTGAGAAAGTGATGGAGGGTAAGAAGAAGAAGGGAAACATGCCAAGCCATGTGGGATTTTGGAAGGGAAGGCATGAAGATGTGCTTAGAGATGAGGAAGGGAAAAGAGGAGGGTACTGCACAAGAGTTCCAATTTTTTTATGCAACTCTAGCTATCTTTCTATGTCACATGCTTGCCCCTTTTATAAAAAAGGCTTTAACAACCCAAAGGATAAAAATTACTCAACATATCCCAAATAAAGGGGTAATTTGCAAATTAGAGAAAAATGAAACAAATCCTAAATGATGTGATAACTAACTTTGGACTTATCTTATAAGAAAAATATAAAATATAAAATTTGTGTAGTTGCATCTATGCTTGTCAAAAATATTGTGTTGCCTACATCAGCTTTCTTTATTGCAACAACAAGGGTATGACAGAATCAAAATGCCTTTTATGTGGTTATAATGAAAGATGGTACAATTGTCGATGAAGTCGAGACAATTAAAGAAGAGAATGCATTATTTTTCTTCCTCATTCATTGTAAGGAGGAAGGTAGAAGAAAGAGCATCTCGTTATCCATCAAGAGGAGTGTTTCATGTGAGGACAATGACTACCTTACTTGGACAGACATTATGAAAGAAGTAAAGGGGGCTCTCTAGTCCATTGGCATGGATAAGGACCCTAGATTAGATGGGTTCAATGCAGAATTCTTTCGTACTTGTTAGAGTTTCTTGGTAAGGGATGTACATGATGTGGGTTTCTTTCTTGTTGGATGAGGCATAGTGGGGGAAGTCAATAACACCTTCCTCACCCTCATAACAAAGGCAGAGTGCATGGGGTCCATCTTAGACCTATGCCTTACAACATCCTTGCAACATGTTATACAAGATCATCTTGAAGGTCTTGGTAAGGAGGCTTGAGGATGTCTTACCAAGGCTAATTGAACCTAACCAAGGGCCTTTCATCTAGGGGAGAGATTTGGATAATTTCTCCCTCCTTACCATGGAGTCCATGAGGAACTTCAATGGGAGTGGAGCAAGGCGATTATGAGTAAAGGTGGACCTATACAAAGCATATGACAAGGTGAGTAGGGGCTTAATTTATCGCTTATTGGAGGAACTAGGATTCCACAGGGATTGGATATGGTGGACATGTACTTAGACGAAATGACTACCTATTGCACCACTAGCAAGATTCCAATGGGACTAATAAGAACAAATGGATGGCTAAGACAAGGTGATGATGAAATTTAATACGTATAAAATCAAAACCAAATGATTTTTCTAACAAATCCTAAGACCAATTTATTCCCCATACCATCAACCAAAATGAAAATAGAAAAGAAAATAATGGAGGGATACCTAAATCCATTGTAATGAAAGCATTGAGGAGATCACAGAGATCCTCTGGAGTGTGGGCTTGCTTCTACAATGAGAGGCAGTGGCAATGATACTTCCAGAGGGTTCAGAGAGCGAGAGCGGAAGAGCATTGAATGAGAGCGTCCTCTTGGGTTCTGTCATGGTCTCTATTTATAACTTTTCTACGATGGATTGTAGAAAATCTAATGCTTACTTCGCTCTCACCTCTCCAGAGACCATTACCGCTTAATATGAAATAACAATTTCACCCATCACGAAATTGCATTTCCCTTAATGTTTCTATGTATTAAATCTCATGTCCTTATGAGATATGAATGGTCAATTTACATAATTAGATCATTTTAATGGCCGTAAATGTGATGTATAAGTGTATGTATGTATTTAACATATAATTCCGTAATAATAATATATATAGGTTTACATTATGATTCTAACAAGGAATCCTTTATCCTGTTTATTGTCTGCCTTGTCAATGAACACACTCTCCCTTATCTTGGAGGCTTAGGTTAAGACAGGGTAGAATGAAGATGCCAAGGGTTGGAGGAGTATGATTCGTATCACACCCATCTTCGCAAATGATGTCTTAATCTTTGGGAAGGTTGAAAGGTCAATGATGATGTCAATAAGGAATGCAATATTGGACATCTTTTCCAACATGTCAGGCCTCCAATTAAATGCAAACAAGGGTAGAATTTTCATTTCAAAGGGACTAAGGGTGTGTTGGGAAATTTTCCCAACAAGGGGAATGCTCAAGGGACGATTGCTAATCAAATAATAAGGAACACCTTTTGGAAGGCATAGACCCTACATCACCCTTCGATGGTCAAGGAGCTCGAAGGTGCTATCCTGGATGGGTTGTGCTCAACTACTACAATGGGTGATTACAGATTTGGTGGGATTCTGGATGTCCACATAAGTAGTGCCAAGGTTTATTTTGTAGAAAATCACAGAACTTGAACCACACAATTTATGGGGGCACAAGACCCACCTACTTCAATGGAGAGAGGTGTGCTTACTTAAGGAGGAGGCTGGTTTCGATCTCAAATCTTTTGTATATGGACAAGGAGGCGGCTTGCAGGACTAAATGCTTGCTTGGTAAGCAAGCATCTGATGACGTGGATGCGAAAGAGATACAGTATGACGAACTTGACAATGAGTACCCACCATACTCATGATTAAAATTTCTATCGACACATCCAATACCATAGGGCATTGATCACGCGGCCCTTCTCAAAGATGAATGATGAAGGCCCACTTGGAGATGGCCAACTGTCAAATGGGAAGTATGAGATCATGTAAGGTGCTCTACACAACCCTTCCTGGAACTCAAGACCATTTGGATTAAAAAGCATCCTCCAAAATGGTCAATGTGTACGGTCCTTATGTTGAAGAATAGGCTGCTAATTCATGCACGAATGAAAGACAAGGGGATGGATGTTGATCACTTATGCATCTTTTATGGAGGAGCTGCAAAGATAGTGATCAACTAGAGCACTGCATGGTGGTGTTGATCCACCAAGCATTTGAGCTCATGGCAACCTATCACAACAATACATCGTTGTGTAGTAGAGAGATTTGTGGCATTGTAAGGTACATTTGGAAGGAAAGAAACCAAAGAACACACTCCCATTGTAGTTCAGGTAGGGAGGATCTTTGTACTAGGATCGTGGGGGATGTTTTGAGTATTTGATTGTTGTATGGGTGCACTACCCAACACATTGTAGTTCTTGTACCATTTTGACCCTATGCCTGCTGAATGTTTGAATAAAGGACTACCTTTTTTGCGCAAAAGATTTCATACTTAATTACGAGGCGATATCCTATGCAATCATATATATATATATAGATCAGTACAGATTAATCAACAAATGTGGAACCATTGAAATGTATGTTAAGCACATATCGAACCAGACGAACAGATTAGGATGCATCAAGGAATATGGAAGCCACATTCCCCAACGAAAAGACTCTTAACCATTGGTTACCACGTGCTTGGCGCTTATGCCACGGGAAGCTGTTTTATATATATTCCCATGTTACGTTCTCAATGGTCATGAAACGTCCCGTGCAGAGAACCTGCATCTTTCATTTGACGCTTAAGAATGAATACCTCATGCTATTCTGGGGTGACTTGGGATAAACGCATCTTCTCGGTGACGGGGTGCCTTTGCTTGCCATCTAATCTAATCCAAAAGTACATCTTTCTTTACTCCCATTTTCAGCTTATTTGGTTCTCAGCCCGATGAAAAATACGCGGCCTTCTCTCTGCGGGATCTAACAATTTTATCTTGTTTACCCAACCCTTTCTTAGCAACACGAAACTTTTACTCAAAATTTAACATGCCAGCTATGAGGGAAAAATAGCTCATCTTACGTTGTGACTTGAAAAACCCCAAACGACAATAGTTTGCAAGGCCACATTTCCTTAGTTTAGAGACAAATTATAGCCCAAAAGTGTATATGATCCGTCACTCCCCTCTATATAAGGAGGGGTAGGCAAAGGTTTTGTGGGCATGTCACATTCTCCATCTCCCACCACATCTAGCCACCTACCTCTCTCATATGGAGGAGGCCATTTAGGGCATTTTTGTCGTGGTGCCAAACCACCAAATGGAAAAGTATTATTCTCACTTTTGCAATGATACCTTGTAAAAATTGCGGTGTTCCTGTGCATCAACTGGATGAATTGTGGATCGATTTGTTTTCTCGCAGTGCTTCTCACATATATATTAAAAATCACCTCGATATGGGGACAATCGCCAATCGACAATCTTGTTCATATATGTTAGGTCGAACCCGGTGCTATCCTAATACATTATCTGACTTGATTAGCACTACAGGGAAGAATTCAACTGTCGCCTATTCCATGCAAACCATTGTATTTTATCATTGCAAAAGTGTCGTATCAGTGTATACACGATAGTTTTATTTAAAATCGTCTTATTTTAGACGACGGTTTTAGAAACCGTCGTCGTTTATTGACGACAGTTCTTGTACAAATTGTTAACAATAACCTCTAAACGACGGTTTGGATCACCGTCGTCTATGATATACGTAAATCGTAGACGACGGTTGTTCAACAGTCATATAGTTGTATAAATGACGATTCTCGGAGAACCATCGTCTATATAAATACGACGGTTATTTGTAGAACCGTCGTGTATATATGTATGTTTTTTTTTTTAATATAACTTTTAGTGTTATAAGATTCTATAATCTTAGAATCTTATAACACCTTAAAACATATATAACATACAAAACACATACAATATAAGAATTCAACATATGACATGGAACATAAAACATTCAGCATTTAACAAATATATATATAAACCTAATGATAAAAATATGTCATACTGTCAAAATGTAAAACTATTATACTTTTATGGATAATCTTTCGGATCATTTAAAAGCTCTCCAATAAATTCAAGCACCTCGGACATCAATTTAGAGGTCACTCTATTCATAACTTCATCCGAAATAACTTCAAAAGAAATGATAACTTAGAAATGGATGTAATACCGAGAGTAATAGGTTCGTCTGCTGCCTTAATAGCATCATAAAACTTATTACAAGTTTTCCCACTAGTCGAATCTTCAACTCCTGCTCTCATCTCATCAAGCATTTCACTGATGTCATCAGCTTCAATGTCAACAGCTGTCTCATCGAAATCTATCAAAGATCGTCTGTCTCCCTCTATCTGATCCTCTCCATGAGCAATCCAATTAGTATAATGCTGCCACTAACTGTTGCAAATCATGTGCTCATATACAATGTTCCTATCATGTGAATATCCATTCAAGCACCTCCTACATAGGCAAAATATCCTATCGAACTTGTCTCCTTGTCAGAATGACTTTCTATTGTCATGAAATGCTCAATCAAGGAACTCTCTCACTCCACTCTTATATCAAGAGCAATCTAAGTTCCTCAAACTAATCTAAGACTTATCCATGATAATCTACAAAAATGAAATAAAACCACCCAATAATTATAATTAATATGATTTCATAACGGTGTTTGTCTTTTGATTAAGATTTTCACTAATAGCCTATCCTTGAAGATTTGATCACAACATTACTTGTTTCATGTAACCGGTGTCTGGAAAAATTTCGGTAGTATCTCCTCATACTTCTCCAGTATATCCCCAAAGACCAACCTTAACTACATTCTCAATAATTATCATTTAAGGGTGCATTAGGAATGTAGATAAGATCAGTTGGTATACCGAAGAAGAGTGAAAAGATACCACCGAAATTCCTTCAGACATCGGTTCCATGTAACAAGTAACCCTAAGTTGTGATCAAATCTTCAAAGACCCCCCTTTGTTTAGAACTTCTCCAAGCAAAGGATGATGACTCTTATGATATACTATAAAGACAAAGCTTCGTGAATGTAAGTGAGGTATACAAACACTTTGCATTGTCCGTATAACATGATCATAAGTGTCGATGGGCAAGTATTTTGATACAATTATCCCCTCCCAAAACTTGTAGCCTAAAGGTTAGAATACCTATTATTTGGTCTCAAGTGCATCTAGATTTGTGCAAGTGTGTGTATCTATGAATTCATTAAAATAATAAAATTTACAATAAAAATATATAATTATATACAAAATAAAAATAGATTTTTTCTTTCTTTCCCTCCTCTCCCTTCTCTCACATCTCCCTGTCTTACCACTTCCTTTCTACTCTCTTTCTCTCTTCTCCCTACCCTTTCTCTCATCCTTCCCTTCCTTTATATTCTTCTCTATGCATCTCTCTCCCTCTTCTTCATCTCCTATCTATTTATTAATCCTCTCTTTCCTCTCCTCCTTGTCCTTCCTCTCCTCCTTCCCTTCATTAATTCATATTCTTTTTTATTCATCTCTTTCCCTCTTCTTCCTCTCCTACTCCATCTCCTTTCACTTTCCCTCTCTTCTCTCATTACTTCTTCCAAACTTCTTAAATTCATAAAAATTTTTACAGAAGAAATAGCACACCCCACATTCATAAAATAAGCATTCAAAAATATCATCAAGTGGGCACACCCCACTTTCTAAACCTAATTAAGTGGGCACACCCCACATGCATTTACAAATTAATTAACTTAAATTGATATACCTCAACACAGCGTGTGAATCGAAGAGAGGTGTCCAATGATTGAAGCGAGATACCTAAATCAAATTATAAAATTTTATAAGCAAAAAATTAAAAAATATTACATAAATTTAAACACATATTACATCTAATTATTGTACTACATGTTTTTAAATTAAACTAAAAATCAAAAATGTTGGGAGGGGGAGCTACTGCCAAGGGGATGGGCGGGTTGGCTGAGAGGAGGACGGGAGGGGGGGAGGATGTTGGCTATGGTGGGGGTGGGTTCGTCTGGGTGGAGGTGGCAGGGGGAGGGGGGGGAGCTCGCTGGGAGGAGGAGGGGGTGTGGGGATTGACTGGAGGAGGAAGGTGGGTGGGGGGGGAGGCTGAGAGGAGGAGCAGGTGGAGGTGATAGGGGAAGGGGTGGTGGCTCACTTGGAGGAGGAGGGGGAGTAGGGGTCGGCTCATTGGGAGGAGGAGGAGGAGGTGGGAGGGGTTGGTCGCAGCTGCGAGGAGGAGGTGGGAGTGGGCGATCGCGGCTAAGAGGAGGAGGACGAACAGGCGGATGTGAGGCAGAGGTGGGAGGACCTTGTGGAGGAGGATCACGATGAGGGGAGAGGGCTGGAGGAGGTCGGAGGAGGATGAGGATGATGATTTCGACAACCATGAGAGGAGGACAGTCATGCTTACTGAGGATGAGGTGGATGTGCGGCCGGAAGTCGTCGTCGGGGTCGGCGAAGGGAACGATTGAAAGGGGGTAGGGTTCTAGGGAGTTCGCGAAGTTGGGCTAATATTGGACCTTAGACAATGGCTCTCTCCAAGAGCATCTTCTCAAGTCAGGTTAGGGTGCAAATTTTTGCGCCCAAGGGAAATTTTTGTTGATGACATGACGATTTTCATAGAAAACTGTCGTATATGTCAATGCAGTCACAAATAAGATGGTGTTAGAACAAACATTGATGATAATGTCATCATCAGTCATATCTAGCTTTAATTAGTCATAATCAAGGATTAAATGCTCTTACATAACAGCGAGAGGACCATAATTCACTGCCAATCCATTCTGAGGGAAATACAGTAAAATAGGGGTAAAACTGCACTTTTAACAGCATATCTCAATTGCAGAACAATCACGGGATTTCTCAGGGGTTAATCAAAGGTCAAATGGTCTTAGATGTCTAACAAGTGGGTCCGTGCAAACAGAAATGAGTTTTCACGCTTTTTGAGAATTAAATGACATCTGAAATCCTAGAAACTGACCCACTTAATCTACTGAGGTTTTGGTCAGGATAAAATTCACATAAACCCTCTAAAAATCATATAAAAATATTCTCTAGGGTTTGGTACCTTCAATTTGACCATTGGAACCCAATTTGACCTAAAACAGAGTCTCAGATAGACAGTTGCCCTAATTTAGGTTTTTGCATAAATTACCTAGTCAAACTTGGTCCAAACCTAAATCTAACTTCACCATTGGATTCCTTGGGTCTAAATTAGGTTTGTACCAAAATTTAGGCCCAATCTGAGATTTTCTTTACCTAGTTTGCAATTTGGTCCAGTTTAAGTCTTTTCTTTCACACACATGCCCCTAACTTTTGAATTTATTACAAATAGGCCCCTATCTTTGTCGTCACTCTTTGCAAATAGATCCCTCCCCCATTATGGCAGAGGAATCCTTCTCTGGCGACCTTTGATTGAAGAGAACTCCTCTAATCAATGAATCCCTTATAAAATTGGAAGGGAGATTCCTTGAGAAGTTCTCTTTCCAACAAATCCGGCCTTGAGCCCAACAACCTTCCCAATCTCTCAAGAGAATACATGAGAGATTTAGGTATCTCATAATTGTCCTACTCCGGCAAACCTCCCAAGCTTAGGAAGTTTGCTTCCCAAGCTCTAACCGCTCTCTAAAGGCCTATAAAAGGAACCCCAAGGAAGACTGTTCTCCCTCGACAAGGTTTAGGGCCAAAACCCTCTTCAAAACTCCACCTCTGGCCCCACTTCGGCAAACTTCTTCATGCAACATCTCCGGCCTCCCAACAGCCAAATTGGGTGCGCCAATATCTCCCTCTCCTTCGTCTGCTCCTCGACGGCCAAATTAAGGGAAACTCTACTTCGTTCTTCGTCACCGATACCTCACAAAGCAGTTCCCTTCTCCTCACAGCCACACCGATGCCCATTCCTTCCCTCCTTTCGTCCACTTAGAATAGGCAGTTAGTTTCCTTAATTCTTTTAGGTTATTGATGTACATACATTTGATTAACTTAAAATGTCTATTAATGCATGTTCTTAGTGTCACATTAGCATCATGCATTTAGATTAACTTACATAAATTGTACAGTAATTGTCTCCTTTTTATGGTCAGGGATAGGGAGACCTTTTATCGAGGCCTCGGATTGAAGATCCAACTGTATGGATCTGATTAGGGCGACTATTGGAGTTCAACGACTCCAAGATCGCCCTATTCGGATATTCGTAGCATCAGATAAAGATCGAGGAACCCTAGAAGATCAAGGGCCAAGATGGTGATAATCCGCACTTCAGACAACAAATCCGACTGCGCAGATGGGTTCGGATCGACGTTCACAGCCTAACCACGTGAAAATCGATCCAATCCGATACCCGTGGCACCATCTACATCACTCAGAAGATGGACGACCAACATGGTGCCACGTGGTGCCATCTCAGCCACCTAACCGGCCGCATTGGTGACGTTCCCTCTCAACACAGTTAATTAAGTTAATTTTGCTTAATTAAGTGTAGAAGAAAGTAACTTAGGTTAACTCGAATTTGTGTCAGTTAAGTAGTATAGGGTCAAGTTAACCTAACATTTTATATTTTTACTTTTAACTGGTTGAGTCCAGGTCATTCGCTGGGAGGTATATATTACTTAAAATTCACCAAGCTATTTAAAACAATTCTTAGGAGGTATAATTAAGTTAATTCTAAAAACATGAATTTTGCATAATGATTTAAACTTAAGAAATATGCAAAATTCCATATTAAAACACATTTACTCAAATGATCTACTTTATTAGCAAGTAAACATGTTAGTTTTCAATTCATTTCAAAGGAATTAAGGTAAATAAGAGTTCTTCTAATCAAAGTATGCCTTATTACAACATTTAAAAATGAAAAGAAATTTGAAATATAGCAAGAAAAATACAATTTCTTTTCTCTTTATTTCTTCAGCCTCTTTCTCTCTTTTCTTCTTCTTTGTTTCTTTCTCTCTTTCTTTTCTTTTATTTATCTTTTCTTTTTCTCTTTTATTTTTCTTCTATACTCTCGAGCTATCCTCTTCTTCTTCTCTTCTGTTCTACCTCTCTTCTTTCCTTAGTACCTGTTAACCTTCTCTTTCTACCCTTTGCGAGTTCCCCTTTCTTCTTCTTCCTCAGCCTTCCTTCTTTACCCTTCTTCCCTAAGTGTTTTTCCTTCAACACTTAGTCTTCAGCTCCTTCAGCACTTAACCTTCACTCTTCTTCCTTTGAACCTTTAGCTGAACCAGGTTTTCCTTCCTCAACTAAAAATTGGTTTTTGATTTGCGGCTCAGACTTTTCAGGGATACGAAGCACCCTTTACAGGGTGGGACCAGACCCTACTAGGTCCTCGCTTGGTTCATTATAGATCGGTTTATTTCCGATTCAAATTTCTCGAGCCAAACTAGCTCAACGCCTCCAAGGCCTCGCCCTCCTAGGGCCACACATCTGCACACCCACACAGGCGCACACTCGCAGGCACACACACACGCATATGTGCAAGTAACCATTCATATCCATGTGCCGAGCGCTGATGACTGAGAAGCATAGTTAACAAATATATTTTATACCAAGGAGCCCACTCAAGGTTTCTCGATGTGGGACTATAGTTTCCCCTTCCAGAGCCAACTTCAGGTGATGATATCTCTTAGCTCAAAGCTCTAATTCAAGCGAACAAAAGCTTGTCGAAAAGCTCTTGAGTTACTCTATAGGATTACAGTGTCAATTTAATGTTAAGGGAAAGATTTTCTCTTTGATTTGAAGGGTGAAATTTTGGGTTTTCTATGCATATTTCTACCTGGAAAATGGATTTAAGGATATAGAGTCCACAGTCTAGACTTAAGCTCTTAGCTAAGGGTCTAAATAGGTTCTACAGAGTATTCCACAGCTTCAGGTATAGGTTTTAAGCTCTTAAAAGCTTCAGGAAATGCAAAGAAGGTCGAAGCTTCTCTAAAAGTTTCAGAGACTGTAATTAGGCTTAAGAAAGATGTAACAGACAGCTACAAATATGTTTAATCGATCAAAACAGATTCTAAGGGTTGTTACAAACTTATCTGGGCAGAAATCGCACTTGAATCTCATCCAAAAACCACTGCCAACAGTTTGGGTTCAAAAACAACCCAAACTGGCAGTAATTGAATTCCAACTGAATTAACCCACAGATCTCATCTAATTCACTCTAAAATCATTCAAAAACATCTCAGAGACAATTCAGACTCATTAATTTATCAAATTGAGCTCAAAATCAAGGTATCAAGCTTGGGTTTGATTGTAAGGCCTCAAGATTTAACTTTCTGTTCTAAGCCTCTTCACAAAAAATCAAAGCCTAAAATAGCATCCTTTCATCCTCAGGAACTTGCTCAGACCTCTGAAAAGATGTTTGGACCTTGGATTCTAGGGTTTCATGCTCATTGCCTGAACTCTAAATGGAGTTTGTTCGTCAGAGCAATCAAGGGTTTGTTACACTAATTTGAGCACAAAATTAACTTCAGTGCATTGCACTGAAGCTTCTAGATCCATTAAATGCGACTTTTAAACTTTCTAACAGACTTCTCCAACTCCGCCGGAATTGAAGTAGATGAATCAGTAACTACAACTCCAAGTGTTAAATCTTCAAATAAATGACCACATAGTGATTAGTGATCTATATTTTATCATTTTGGAGCTTCTTGTTAAGTTTAATAGGCTGAAGAACATATTTGACTCGCCAGAGCTCCGGTGAGTTTAGAAAGAATGCAAATTGTGCACAGAGTGAAAACTTGTGCCATTTTTGACTTGAAAAGGTTTCTGAGGTCACAAGGAACCTTAGGATTGCATTAAATTCTCCATTTACTCCTTAGATTTATGATTTAACAGCGAATTCAATTTGAATAAAATTTGAGTAGGTTGAAGCACAAGACTTGATCTCCCACTCAATTGAGTGGTCAAGACAAGTAAAAAAGAGATTGCGATCATAAATATATAGTTAATTTAATGTTTTAACTACTCCTGAGCCGCCATTGATAGCATGCTCAGGAGCTTATATAGAATTAGGCGTTTAAGTTATATATGGTATTTAATCAAATTAAAGTGATAATTAGGATCCTTTAGTGTTGAATAGATGATGGAGAATCCAATGGAGGTGGAATTAGGTCAACTACTGCTGCCATGGACAGCAAAAGTAGTTGATGAAGGTGGAAGTGAATTAGGCGAATCAGTGATCAAATTAAGAATTAAGTGTGATAGAAATGATCGTGAAAGAAAAAGGAAGGCGATCAGTGGTTTCAAAAGACAAAATTAATGCTCTGGCAAGCTTAAGGAGCTCGTCGGAGTCGAGGAAGATGACCTTAAAAATCTGACATTACGACTAATCTACCTAACTAACTAACTATTCTACTCCTACTCCTACTCTTATCCTACTGTTACCTGGATGAAGGGGACAGAGGAACCCAATCGATGGCTCGTGATGGAGGAGTGAAATCAGAGGGTAATTGGAAGATCTTCGGCGACAGTTGTGAGGTGAAGTAGAGGAGCTCCTTGGTCAGCACCTGTGTCCAAAGACGCGGCTGACCTCGGCGAAGTTCTAGAGCTGATTAAGGTGGACGGAGGAAGTCGGATTATGAGGTGGAAAGTTCACCGGAGTTGTGGAGGGAATAGGCTATTGGGTTGGCTGCAGTGAAGGAGAGGGAAGAGAGCCAACTTGAAGAAAATCAAGGGGGTCAGGGGATATTTATAGTCGACGGTGACGAAGGAGGTGGAATCTGAACGCGATTGAGGCTAGGAGGAGGTTAACCATCGACGTCTTCTTCAACGACGGTGAAGTTATCTCCTACCTTAAATTAGGATAAAAGTGTCATCCAGACCGATGGATGAAGATAGGATGGTGAGCGCAAGCTCTAGGAGCTTGAAGAAGGACAGATGACGTCGGATGGGCGGTGATCATGCGATGGTTGCACCCTCGGTCGTCAGCCGTTCAACCGATTGAAGAGAAGAAGAAGAAGTCAGGGATGTAGCTGCGATAAAACTTAAGGACCTTAATAGAAAATAAGGACCCGATTGGAATGAAATGTAAGGACCAAAATGTAAACTCTGGTTTTCAAGGCTTATTTTAATTTAGATCTTTTTCAACTTTTTATATATGATTGTAAATATGGTAATTATTATATTTAGACCTTGGATTTACATTTTTGACCTTTTTATATTAATTTATTTAATTAAGTAATGTTATTTAAGTTATTACATACTTATGTATATATTATGCTTAAGTTAGTTAACTCATTAATTAGATGAATGATTAGTAATATTTCGAGTCCAATTATTAATCAGATTATTAATAATATTAATTGGATGATAAAATAGCATTTTAAACTTATTTTAAGGTCCTTTACTATATATCCCTTATTTTATAATTAACCCATATATTCACATATTCTTAGCTAATTAACTAGGAAGACTAGTTAATTAGGGGTAATTAGAGATCATGATGAGCTTCTCATCACGCATGCACCCGCCACAGCCTTTCCTCTTCATCTGAGCGACGCTTCTCCACCGTTGGATGCTCATCCAATGGTTGTGGGGCATGCTCGCATGAAACGAGCGCTCGACATAAACACGCTCGCAGTGTGTTGGTCGAGCACGCTATCGAGAAGAAGAGACGCTCGTTCGAGCCGCGGGCGCCTCAATTTGGAGCGGGGGCGAGCAGGTGTGCGGGAACGAGGAGTCGCACGTTTGTAATCCAATGGCGCCGCGCAACTGATAGCACCCACATGCGATTGGATGTGTGGCGAGAATGCAAGATCGCACGCGTAGGCACGTGCAGTTAAGGCACGGCGAGGAGCAATCTAAGCCATCCGATGTCATGATAGGACGGTTAAGATTTGAAGAACGTGAGCGTGAGTTTAAGGCACGGAAGAGGAGCAAGCGCACGAGCACCTCCCACGAAGGTCACGTTCATGCCTTTAGTGACGGATTTATCCATCACTAAAGGTCCTGAATTAATGTTTTTCTAATTATAATGACCAAAATGCCCCCACTCCTTGCAACTATAAAAGGAGACCCCCTCCATACGAATTTCTCATCCCTTCCTTCTCTTCTCTCCCTCTCCAAAGCTCAAAAGAAGCTTGTCCCACACCCGAGATGCTCCTCAAGAGATAAAATCAATTTTTCTCTCCCATTCCGGAAGTGGATCCCACGACGACGATGACGTGCTGCCTCATTCCCATTCTTCTTGCGTCGACCTCCTTCTTCCCGCTCCGTTCCTCGTCTTCCAGGCATCGTCTCGTTTGACTCATCCTCCAAGCGATCATCGAGGAGGATAACTTCTCTCTCCCATTCTTTTTTCCTACTTTCTAGTTGTAATAGTTTTCCTGCCTTCTAGTGTAATTTCTCACTTTCTTAGTTGTACAAACTTTTTGCAATATCAAGTGGATGTTTTCTCTCTCTCTTTCTCTTATTGTCTATAGTACTTCATTTCATTGTAATTACTCCGCTTTTTAACAAAAACACAAAAAAAATATAATTGTGAATTTTGATCGATTTAGCCTTCCTGAGTTACACTTGGGATTTCTATCCCGGTATAAATTTTATTTGTTGAACTCGAGTTCTTCGCTATTCAAACTACAACGACAGGTTTTCAAAACCAAATCCGACAACGTAATCCTTTGACGTTATAATATTTTGGCGCCATTGCCAAGGAGGCAATGATTTACTGATCTTCTTTTCGCATTTCACGCACTTTACTGCCTTTTAACTTACTTTCTCTTGTGTCTATTGTTTTGCAGAGACCTTCATTAGGGAATCCTCAAGTGGTTGATCGGAGTAAAGTGCAGTTGAAGACAACTATAAGTGCTCCCCATTCTTTCCCATCCATAGATTTCATTTGTCACATTAAATTCAAATTCCAATTAACCTAGGTGTTTGCATAAATCCTAGGATTAGTTTGGTTGTTTGAATTTCCACTCACTCATTTCACCCTCACCTATATAAAAAAAAAAACAAAAAGATAATTTTGTGAGGTAATTTTCAACATACACACAACATACACCCACATTCAAGGCACTTAACCTACTTGATTTTCTTCTAATCAACTGGATTCTGATCTGTGGAACTGACACACATAAATCAACACATAAAAGAATAGAAATCATTCTAGGTTAACCATTTCTGTGTGCCTAACTTAGTGGTGCAATTGTGACCAATTGTTTGAGTTGTTTTGGCCGCATCACTCAACCTAAAATCAACTCATCAAGTAGCTTCCTCTTAGGGTTTTCAATCTAGGTTCATACTAGGCACTCCACTTTATTTCTGATTTTAAAGGAAAACAATCTTCACCTGTGCTTAAAAACCTGGTTTGCCTTAAACTTGATTGAAATTAACCTAATTCTAAACCCTAAAGGCTACTTAAGCAAGATTTGAACATTAAAATCTACGCATCACAAATAATCTTGCTTGAAAACCCTAGTTGTGCACCCACTTACACATACTCAATCAATCATTAAGGGCACAACCCATTTTAAGGGCCCATCACATTCCATAAGCACTACAATCGCAGGCCTCAATAAAATCGAGTAGACGCTAGCCTTAAGGACCATTTTAAGAGCACAACCCTAGTGGAGCTTGTGACATTCTCCAACAAGACCCAAAGGATGTGATTCCAAGAAAGGGTTTAAACAATGACCATTGACTTTAAAGGGTTGATCCTTGTTTGGTTCAGTGATTTCGACAGCTCCGTTGTTGAAGACTCTAACAACAATAAATGACACTTGCCATTTAGACTTAAGTTTACCAGGGAAGAGCTTCAAACAGGCATCAAACAACAACACCTTCTGACCAGGTGTACAGGATTTACGGGAAATAAATCTATCGTGGAAGGCTTTAAGTTTTTCCTTATACAGCGTTGAACTCTCATAGGAATCATGACATAATTCCTCAAGTTTGCTAAGCTGTAACCTACAATGTTCACCAGCCTTCGCGAGGTCTAAATTACAGGCTTTAATTGCCCAATAGACCTTGTGTTCAATTTCTACGGGAAGATGACAGGGTTTCCCGTAAACAATTTTGTATGGTGACATGCCTATTGGTGTTTTGTGGGCAATCCTATAAGCCCACAAAACCTCATCTAAACGGGAAGACCAATCCTTCCTATCGGGTCGGATTGTCATTTGAAGGATGTTTTTGATCTCCCGATTGGAGACCTCGGTTTGCCCATTAGTCTGGGGATGATAAGGTGTAGAAATATGATGTGTAACCCCATATTTTCTAAGTAAAGTTCTAAACTGGGCGTTAATAAAATGGGAACCGTCGTCAGAAATGATGGCATGAGGTACCCCAAAATGAGTGATAATATGACTCTATATAAAAGGAATGAAAACTCGATGATCGTTTGTGTGTGTGGGTATGACTTCAATCCAACGGGAAACATAATCAACAGCAAGTAAAATGTAGTGGAAGCCAAAAGAGGATGGAAATAGACCCATAAAGTCTATGCCCCAAATATCAAAGATTTCACAGACTACAATCGGGTTTAAAGGCATCATGTCTTTTCGTGACATGCCACCAAGTGTTTGGCAGCGACTACATGCCTTACAATAAGTCTGTGATTAGCAAATAACGTGGGCCAATGAAACCTGCATTGAAGAATTTTCGCAGCGGTCTTTCTACCAGAAAAGTGACCACCACAGGCTTGGTCATGACAAAAAGATAGGATAGAATCAATCTCAGAAGTGACACAATGCCTGATGATTTGATCATTACAGAGTCAAAAAAGATACGGATCTTCCCAGAAATAGTATTTGGCTTCTGCTTTGAGTCGCGATTTGCGATTCCCGTCCCAGTCTGGCGGGAATTGATGTGTAACCAAATAATTAACAATGTCTGCATGCCAAGGAAGATATGAGGATATGGTCAAAAGATGTTCATCAGGGAAGTGTTCTATAATTGGAGGAGATGATTCAATTGTATTAGAAGGAAGGCGGGAAAGATGGTCGGCAACAACATTCTATCGACCCGCCTTGTCATGAATTTCTAGGTCAAATTCTTGCAAAAGCAAGATCCATCTGATCAACTTAGGTTTCGTGTCCTTCTTAGATAGAAGGTGTCGGATAGCTGAGTGATCAAATAACACGATGATTTGAGATCCGAGTATATAAGATCTGAACTTTTCTAATCCAAATACTATTGCTAGTAACTCTTTTGTAACTGTGTAATTCTTTTGTGTCGCGTTCAATGTTTTACTAGCATAGTAAATTACTACCAGGTTCTTCTCAATTTTCTATCCTAAAATAGCTCCTATTGCATAATCTGATGCATCGCACATGATTTCGAATGGTAAATCCCAATTAGGTGGTTGCAAAATTGGGGCCTGTGTAACTCTGTCTCTCAAAGTTTCAAATGCTGAGATACAATCCTCACTCATCTCAAAAGTAGCATCCTTTGTGAGGAGGTTTGTGAGTGGTCGGGCAATTTTTGAAAAATCATGTATAAATCTCCTATAAAATCCCACATGCCCGAGAAATGATCTAATGCCTTTGATCGAGTTAGGAATTGAAGATTTGCAATTTGATTGATCTTGGCTCGATCTACTTGGATACCTCGCTCTGACACAAGGTAGCCAAGTACAATGCCCTCTAGAATCATAAAATGGCTCTTCGCCCAACTAAGGACAAGGTTTACTTCAATACATCTCTTAAGAACCTTCAACAAATTATCCAAGCAAATATCAAATGTCTCCCCAAAGACTGAAAAATCATCCATAAAGACCTCCATATATTCACCCACCATTTCGATAAAAATAGCTAACATGCAACGCTGAAAAGTCGCGGGTGCGTTGTAAAGCCCAAATGGCATTCTTCGGAAAGCAAAGGTTTCGAAGGGGCAGGTGAGAGTCATTTTCTCTTGATCTTTCGGATAAATTGCTACTTGATTATATCCAAAGTAATGACATGCTAAAGACATGTTTTTTAAAAAGGATCATTATAGTTCGCGCTTGCAACGTCGGTTTTAAAAGAAGAAATGGACGTGAGTCCGAATGTCGATCACAGGGAGGCGTGAAAACTGGATTTTCTTTGTTACTTAATGTCACAGAGATAATGGGTGTTTGCTTATGAGAAGATGTGGTAGAAAAATGAGTGAGAGAGAAAGAGAGAGAGAGAGAGAGAGCAGGGTCAGAGTCTTTTAAATCATAGCAATTACTCAATGCAAGATGAAGAACAACATCAACACTATATTAAACATGCAAATCAAGTTTTACAAATACAATGGTAGCTAAATGCTTGAATAAAAGGGAAGTAAAGTTAGATTAAAGGAAAAGAAAGAGAGAGAGAGAGGGGAGATGGCGAGGTAGCCACGGCGGTGGAAGGAGGCTCCGTCGGCGGCTCATCGACTTTGTTGACTACAAGAGAGGCTAAAGGGGGCTAGGAGGGTGTTACAACACTTGCTAAGTGAATTGAATGCTTTACATGGGTGGTTGGGAGGGGTTTATATAAGGAGAAGAGGTTTCCATTTTAAGTATGGGCTTTAGCGATGTCCGGGATGTTGCTAAACCCATGCTAAAAGCATCGGTGAAGTCCCCTACCTAATGGTCACACGCGCGCACCATTCTTCTTCACGGGCAATCCGTGTGCGCGCGCTGTCGGCCGTCCGATCGCAAATCGGACGATCGAGATCGCTCGTGGGGCACGCCTTTGGATCACCCCTGCTGCGCTCGCGCCCTGCGCGTCATCGCGGGCATCTGCGTCAGATGCGCTGGATTGCGCCGCGTCGCCTGCTGCTAGTCGCCTGATCGCGCATCGACGGTCGAAATCGCACGGCTCGATCCCACCTTGATTTTGCACTGCGGAGGGTGCCTCGAACCCGTGCCCCACTATGCTGGGATGAGGCACGTACCGCTGTGCTACGCTCACTGCTTCGTCGCGGAGATGCGGTGGTGGCGTGGTGCAGGCGACCGTCGGATGAAGATCCAACGATTGTGAGCTGCTGTGGCTGAGGGTGCTGAGGCTATGTGGAGCGAGGAGAGCGCTTCTCAGCCATCTGATCGAAGATCGGACGGCTTAGAGTTGCGCTGCGCTGTGCAATTGGTTGAAGGGCACGGCAATGCTTACACATGGAGGCCTTATGATCGTTGATCATCAGATCAATGGTTAGAACTTCTTGGGCCAATTGTGGGAGCTCCGGATGTCGGATTTGGCTGATTTCAAGTCCGTTGAACTCCGTTCATCACTCTGAGTCCATCCGTGTAGTCCGATCGCTCATCTGAGGCCTATTTTGACATGTACTTGTACAAATGGCCATTAATAATACACTATAAGAAATCTTGATGTGCAATGCATGCGATGCTCCTATTCTTATTTATGATATATCTATAATTCCCTAGTTAGAGGGGGTGAGATATGTGTGATGTAATATAAAGTGCCGAAATAAAATAGACAATCTCATAAAATTAAGCAATCACATAATAGGTACAAGTATTTTTAGGTGGAAACCCAAACCGGGTGAAAACCACCACCTAACCCCCTCGAGTTAGGATTTCCCGATCGATCCAATAAATCAAATCCACTATACGAACTACTTCAATGAGGATAGTTCAACATCAAGTACAACCATGCTAATAGTGCGAGGGTAGCGTTCCTCAACCCCTCCTCTTCGCAAGGAGGATTTTGTCCCTTGATGGAGACGAGAATTCGCAAAGCAAATACTCAAACCAATGAACAACAAAAGTACAACAATCCTATAGAACAACAAATATTAACACCTAGCTTCTATATGAGTTAGGAAACTTTCCTTTGGTAGAAGTGCATCAATGTGATGACGTGGATGCATGAACCACGCTTTGGCACAACAGTGCTCTCGTAGGATCGGCGGGAGAGCGGGTGTATAGTAGGATGAAGCTCTTAAGTGTGAAATGAGTGCTTGTAGAGCTAGAGCTTCTTCTATTTGATCTTCTACTTCTTTTTGACACAAGAGAGTGGAAATGTACTTGCAAGGTGTGTCTTGGTGTGTCTTCTAAGCCAAGGGGTCCTCTTCTATTTATAAAGGGCCTAGGAAGGCTTTGGAAGGCCTTGGAAGGCTTCCATAGCCGTTGGGTATAAATCCAAGGCAAATCAAGCCATAGTCAGAATTAATCATGATTATGACATGGTCATCAGATACTTGGTCCTGGCATTAGACATCTAGAAAACCTATTTAAGATGTCTGGGAACTAAGTCAAACATCTGAATCTAAGCGGGTTTCCTTCCTGACTTGAATTAGACCTAAACAGGGTTCTAATGTATGTGCATCAGACAACACACAGGACGTCTGGCAGAAAGTCTGGACGTCTGGAAACCTATTGTTCTGCAGAAATGGATTCCCAAGGAAGTACAATGGCTAAAAAATCTCTGAAGGAAGATTTTGGGTCAGCCGAGGCAAAATAGTCATGTATCAGACGCCTGGGGTCCTCTACGGACGTCTGATACAAGGCTAACGATCATTTCCTCAATGTTTACGAAGGCAGCCAACATTGCACTAATTGGACATCTGGCAAAGGCATCAGACGTCTTCTAAGACGTCTGGACTAAGGTCTGGACGACGGATTCTATCAGACAGAGCCTATTAAATCCAGCCTAAATGGTTTGGATGTCTGATCAAACAGTCAGACGTCTGATTTCTAGATTGGACGTCTGATAAGGCTGTCTAAACCCTATTTTGGTTTTCTAAGTTCTCTACAGAAGACCTAAGTATCCTAGGGTAGTGCAGGTGTTCCTAGGACTACTTTAAGGGTTCTTTGAGGCTCTTTAACATAAGATCTAAGAAAGAAAATAAAGAGCAAAACAAAGAAACAAAATTACATAGAACAAGATAAAAGGAAGTCTATCATATTCTTCATCTCCTTCCTACTTCAAGCTTTCGCTCCTCGCGAAGCTCCTCCGCTTCTGTCTAGCTCCTTCAATCCGCCATGGATGCGAGCTTGAACTCCGTCTAAACACTTGTCTCCATTTGCAATTTGACCTGAAAACTAGGACTCAAAAGGAAATGTTAAAAGACACGTGTTTTGTTATCATCAAAATAAACGATCGTGATGCTTTAGCACCAATAGTATCCTCTGTGCATTTTACCTTTAAGACCATCCCCTTTTGGCAGAATTAACATTGTAAAATGCAATGTTATCAAGTAACCATCTAGAAAGTGGAAGAACCTATTACTAGCTATTCTCTTAAAGATTTGATCAATGAATGGCAAAGGAAAATGGTCCTTCTTTGTAACAGTATTCAGCTTACGATAATCAATACAAACCCACCACGAATTCGCAATTCGTGTGGGAATGGTTTCTCCAGATTCAGTTTTGATTATAGTGAGTCTTGCCTTTTTAGGTACCACTTGAATTGGACTCACCCACGGGCTATCAGATATGGGATAGATAATGTCAGCATCAAGCCACTTGATTATTTCTTTCTTAATGGCCTCCTTTAAATTCGGGTTTAGACATCTTTGAGCTTCTCTTGAAGGTCGTGCCCCATCTTCAATATAGATGCGATGAGTACAAAAATTGGGGCTAATCCCGGTGAGATCATGTAGAGTCCACCCAATTGCCTTCTTGTGATCTCGAAGAACCATGATCAATTTGGATTCTTGTGATTTAGAAAGATGAGAGTTGATTATTACAGGATATGTTTGATTAGATTCGAGATAGACATATTTAAGATTGTCAGGCAATGACTTCAATTCTAGTACAGGAGTAAAATCAACAGTAAGATTTGGGGTGGGATTTTCGATTGCGAGAAGTGAGTTAGATGATTCAGATTCAGATTTAGGATTGAGTAAAAATTCTAGCAAAAAGATTTCATTGCTTTAAGGGTATGGAATATCAAAAGGTGTGCTCTCTAGTTCTAAGGAACTAATGTCATCCTCAAAAGCTGCTATAGATTTTCTTTCCTCAATCCATTCACAATCTAATCCACTAGAAGTTCTAAATATATCTAACTTAATTGTCTTCTCCCCAAATTTCAATTCAATCTTTCCAGATTCACAATCAATATTGGCCTTTGTAGTAGCCAAAAAGGGTCTCTCTAAGATAATTGGGGTGTGACTAATGTATTCGGGAATTTCCATATCAAGGACAATAAAATCTATAAGTAAAAATCCTGAACTCTGATAATTACATCCTCTAACATTCCTTTAGGTGACTTAATAGATCTATCGGCTAGTTGTAAAGTCACATTGGTAGACTTAAGGTTTCCTATTTTGAAATGGAATGAGGTTAATAGATGCTCCTAAATCTAGGAGGACACTATCAAAACACTGACCTCCAATTATATAGGAAATAAATGGAGATCCTGGGTCTTTCTTTTTCAAAGGAAGCGTACTTGAAATTATAGAACTCACGTGCTCTGAAAGTACCACAGTGCTTCCTTTCTTCGACCTATGCTTAGGAGTACACAATTCCTTAAGAAATCTTGAGTAAGTCAGAATGTGTTTGATAGCATCTAGGAGTGGGATATTAATGTGTACCTGTTCAAAAATCTTAGTCAAATCTTCATCTAATGTAACAGGTTGTTTTTGTTTCCTAGTTTTCTTCAAAGCTTCTGGGAATGGGGCGTGGATTTCCTATTCTATTGAGGTATTTCCCTGATCTCGCGAATTAGCAGGAATTGCGGGATTCGGTCCTGCACATCTTCCAGGTGTAGAAACAGGGGTCGTTCTAGATGTACTAGGGTCTTGGGATATGTTCCTTGGATAAACTGGATCCCTAGTGGAAGTTCCACGGTGGTTTGTAACAGAGTTAATACCCGCATGAGAAGAAGCTGATGAAGAAGAAGATGCTTGTCGATTTTGGAAAGATGAATTATTGATTAAAGGTTGATTTAAAAGTGATTGTTGTTGATTAAGGTACTCAAAATCATGATTAGAAGTGAGTGGATTCGGATTTTGATTCAGATTTGGATTTAGGGGTAATTGATTAAGGAGATGGACATGTCTTTGATTTGGATATTGAACTCCCGGGTGTTGTCTCTGCTGGATATTCCTAGGGTTTGGAATTGGCTGGGATGGAAGGGCCCCTAGCTGACGAGATTTAGCTAACTACGTGATTTGGCCCCTAAGATCAGTCAATTCTGCTGAACATTGTCGTTGGACTTCAGCAAGAGCCTCAGCATTTTGTCGCTGGCTCTCAATCACAGCTCTCAAAATTTGGTCTAGATGTGAATCTCTATTCGGCCCTACGAGGTTCTGCAAACCCGCGTAAAATGGCCTCGCATTGTGTTGCTGAAACGACAATGTAGGCGGGTTTTGCCTGGTCTGAGTCGGATATGATGGTCTTTGTGAATGGTCAGACCAAGAGAAATTGGGGTGATTACGCCATCCAGGATTATAGTCATTTGAATATAGGTTTGATCATGGTGTGTATCCCTGAATGGCGTTTAAATCTAGAGGATAAGGCATGTTTTTTGCAAAAGGTACGGGTGGGGAAAAGGGTGGGTAAGATTGTGGGACAAAGGTCCCTCCTTGGGTTGGTGGAGGAGTAGAAAGAAAACCCAAGGAAGATGGATCTCTAGAATCCAGATTATTCACAAATTCCCTCCCCGCGGGAATTTGCGAAACAGGTGAATACGCGGGATTCGTAGCAAGTAGAGGCGTAAGAGTTTTCATCGTATTTCTGACCTTGTCGAGATGCTTTGCTACGATATCGACTTTGTCCAGTTTCTCTGCAATTTTTTCCAAATCCTTTGAAATGGACAGGTTACCGATCTTGTGAATGCCCTTGTGCGAATTCTGATGAGTCGTATTTGCGCCCCGCGTGAATTGCGACATAGATGCGTTATAGATTGAGTTTCCACCATCCCTTCAAACAATTCTGAGGCGGATTCTACGTCGTGATTTAGAAGTTCCCTCCACAAGAGGCATCGACTAGATTGCGAATGCCCTCTTGTAAACCATAGTAGAAGATATGCATTAGTTGCCAACGAGGGATGTCATGATATGGGAATTTCCTTTGCAATTCATGAAAGCGTTCCCACACCTCATGAATTGGTTCTCCTTGGCTTTGATTGAAAATAGTAATGGCTTGCCTTAAAGCATTAATTCAACCAATAGGAAAGAATTTCTTCAAGAATGCGGATTCGAGTTCAGCCCAAGTTGAGATTGGTCTTGCAATTATTCTATACCAATAAGCTACTTTGTCTTTAAGACTAAAAGAGAACATCTTCATTAGTAGGATTTCCCTATTCTGATTTCAAGGTCCAAGAGTTTGAGATAGATTCTTTAGATCTTCTATGTGTTGAAATGGATCCTCGGATGCAAAGCCATGAAAGTGAGAGATTAGACCTATAATATTTGGCTTTAATTCAGGATCATTCTCCCCAATAGGAATCCTAACATTAGGCTCTACTTGTGCATTAGATGGATTGTAGCAATCTTTAAGTAGAGGCCTTGGACGGTTGATCAGTAAATCAGGAATGTCAAAATCTGCCTCGGGTTGAGGTGGTGGACGGGTTTGAAGAGTCTGTAAATTGTTTAGGGTTGATGTTAATAGGTTAATTTGTCTTGTTTGCTCAAGCATCTTAAGGTTCTGGTTCATGAGTGCCTCATGAACATCAAAAGGCAGCATCTCTCCCTGACCAGAAGAAGGAGGGATCTCAGGATTTTGGTTCTGCATTTGTTCCAAAGATGTAGATGGATCAGATGGGAAAATCATTGGTTGCTTATTTGCAACCGGCCTGGGATCACCTATCAAAGAAGTTACAAGAGGCGGAAGCAACGATCGCCTCCCGTCCATAAAATGAAAAATAATGTGCAAAGGCACACTCACACCACAAAAAGTAATGGCACGAAAACCTACAAAACATCACGAAAAACGTGGGTTTTGCTCTTCTTTCAAAGGAAAGAAGAGATTCCTAAGATACACAAAAATAATTTGGACGCAAACAAGTAAAGTAACAGTATCAGAATACACATCCTAATCCCATGTCTACGCAAGTGTGTATCCTTAAGGCTCAAAAGTCTAAGGTCTAGGATCGAGACCGCTCACTATTGGCTCCCTAGGGCTCTAGTAGTAAGACAGACTTGTTGATCTTCGACCAAAGCCCTAAGAGGTGCAAAGAGGAGAGATAGAAAATTAGACTCATGTGACTCTAGTGATCGTGCTATGTGCGCGATAGCATGCAACAGATGATAGTGATAGAAAAACCCGCATGCATTCTACAATTAGATTAAGTCACAATTTTTAATTTTCCTCTTTTTAGTTAATCTTTTCAAAAATATATCGAAAGGATTAAAGTGACTGCTTTTTAAGTCTTTTCAAAAATATATGTGGTCTTATTTATTATTTAAGGTAGGGATCCACGTGATTTTTTTTTGCATTTTCCTGCTGATGCGAGAAAAATAGTAGAAATTCCTGAGCCAGATCGCAAGATAATACTAGCATGTAGAATGTACTCCTAAGAGTGTATGCCTATGATATGCTACTGCTAGTCAGGAAAGATGTATTTTTGTATTTTTTTCAAATTTTTTTACCTAAATGCAACAATTCAAACTATACTAAAGACTAAGAATAGAAATGCTTACAATGGTATTTATAGCAAAAATAGTGAAAATAAAAACCTGCCTTCTTGAGATTACCAGCAAAGGTAAACTCAAAAAGAAGACAGAAAACAAAACAAAAACAAAACCAATTAAAACAAAAACACTAAAAATAGTAAAATTATAATTACAAATGCCTCCTATTTACACAATTAAACCAGGTAATGTTTTAGTGAATCAAAAGGTTGCCTCCCCGGCAATGGCGCCATTAAAAAGATGATGTTCTCTCTCAACATAGTTAACGAAGTTAATTTTGCTTAATTAAGTGTAGAAGAAAGTAATTTAGGTTAACTCGAACTTATGTCGGTTGAGTAGTATAGGGTCAAGTTAACCTAACATTTTAGATTTTTACTTTTAACTGATTGAGTCCAGGTCGTTCGCTGGGAGGTACATATTACTTAAAATTCACCAAGCTATTTAAAACAATTCTTAGGAGGTATAATTAAGTTAATTCTAAAAACATGAATTTTGCCTAATGATTCAAACTTAAGAAATATGCAAAATTCCATATTAAAACATTTACTCAAATGATCTACTTTATTAGCAATTAAATATGTTAGTTTCCAATTCATTTTAAAGGAATTAAGGCAAATAAGAGTTCTTCTAATCAAAGTATGTCTTATTACAAGATTTAAAAACAAAAATAAATTTGAAATATAGTAAGAAAAATAAAATTTCTTTTCTCTTTATTTCTTCAGCCTCTTTCACTCTCTTTTCTTCTTTCTTTCTTTCTCTCTTTCGTTTCTTTTATTTATCTTTTCTTTTTCTCTTTGATTTTTCTTCTATGCTCTCGAGTTCTCTTCTTCTCTTCTATTTTGCCTCTCTTCTTTCCTTGGTACCTGTTAGCCTTCTCTTTCTGCACTTTGTGAGTTCCCCTTTCTTCTTCTTCCTCAGCCTTCTTTCTTTACCCTTCTTCCCTAAGTGTTTTTCCTTCAACACTTAGTCTTTAGCTCCTTCAGCACTTAACCTTCACTCTTCTTCCTCTGAACCTTTAGCTGAACCAGGTTTTCCTTCCTCAACCAAAAATTGGTTTTTGATTTGCAGCTCAGACTTTTCAGGGATACGAAGCACCCTTTATAGGGTGGGACCAGACCCTACTAGGTCCTCACCTGGTTCATTATAGATCGGTTTATTTTCGATTCAAGTTTCTCGAGCCAAACCAGCTCAACGCCTCCAAGGCCTTGCCCTCCCAGGGCCACACATCCGCACGCCCACATAGGCGCACACTCACAGGCACACATGCCCGCACACACACATGCCCGCACACACACACGCATATGCTCAAGTAACCATTCGTATCCATGCATCGAGCACTGACGACTGAGAAGCACAGTTAACAAATATATTTTATACCAAGGCGCCCACTCAAGGTTTCTCGATGTGGGACTATAGTTTCCCCTTCCAGAGCCAACTTCAGGTGACAATATCTCCTAGCTAAAAGCTCTAATTCAAGCAAGCAAAAGCTTGTTGGAAAGCTCTTGAGTTACTCTATAGGCTTACAGTGTCAATTTAATGTTAAGGGAAAGATTTTCTCTTTGATTTGAAGGGTGAAATTTTGGGTTTTCTACGCATATTTTTGCCTGGAAAATGGATTTAAGGATACAATGTCCACAGTCTGGACTTAAGCTCTTAGCTAAGGGTCTAAATAGGTTCTACAGAGTATTCCACGGCTTCAGGTATAGGTTTTAAGCTCTTAAAAGCTTCAGGAAATGCAAAGAAGGTCGAAGCTTCTCTGAAAGCTTCAGAGGCTGTAATTAGGCTTAAGAAAGATGTAACAGATAGCTACAAATATGTTTAATCGATCAAAATAGATTCTAAGGGTTGTTACAAACTTATCTAGGCAGAAATCGCACTTGAATCTCATCCAAAAACCACTGCCAACAGTTTGGGTTCAAAAACAACCCAAACTGGCAGTAATTGAATTCCAACTGAATTAACCCACAGATCTCATCTAATTCACTCTAAAATCATTCAAAAACATCTCAGAGACAATTCAGACTCATTAATTCATCAAATTGAGCTCAAAATCAAGGTATCAAGCTTGGGTTTGACCGTAAGGCCTCAAGATTTGACTTTCTATTCTAAGCCTCTTCACAAGAAATCAAAGCTTAAAATAGCATCCTTTCATCCTCAGGAACTTACTCAGACCTCTGAAAAGATGTTTGGACTTTGGATTCAAGGGTTTCAGGCTCATCGCCTGAACTCTAAATGGAGTTTGTTCATCAGAGCAATCAGGGGTTTGTTACACTAATTTGAGCACAAAATTAACTTCAGTGCATTGCACTGAAGCTTCTAGACCCATTAAATGTGACTTTTAAACTTTCTAACAGACTTCTCCATCTCCGCTGGAGTTGGATAAGATGAATCAGTAACTACAACTCCAAGTGTTAAATCTTCAAATAAATGACCGCATAGTGATCAGTGATCTATATTTTATCATTATGGAGCTTCTTGTTAAGTTTAATAGGCTGAAGAACATATTTGACTCTCCAGAAAGAATGCAAATTATGCAAAGAGTGAAAACTTGTGCCATTTTCGACTTGAAAAGGTTCCTAAGGTCACAAGGAACCTCAGGGTCGCATTAAATTCTCCATTTACTCATTAGATTTAAGATTTATCAGTGAATTCAGTTTGAATAAAATTTGAGTAGGTTGAAGCACAGGACTTAATCTCATACTCAATTGAGTGGTCAAGACAAGTCAAAAAGAGATTGCGATCATAAATATATAGTTAATTTAAAGTTTTAACTACTCCTGAGCTGCCATTGACAGCGAGCTCAGGAGATTAAATAGAATTAGGCATTTAAGTTATATATAGTATTTAATCAAATTAATGTGATAATTAGGATCCTTTTGTGATGAATAGATGATGGACAATCCAATGGAGGTGGAATTAGGTCAACTACTACTGCCATGGACAGTAGAAGTAGTTGATGAAGGTGGAAGTGAATTAGGCGAATCAATGATCAAATTAAAAATTAAGTGTGATAGAAATGATCGTGAAAGATAGAGGAATGTGATCAGTGGTTTCAAAAGACAAAATTAAGGCTCTGGAAAGCTCAAAGAGCTCACTGGAGTTGAGGAAGATGAACTTAAAAATCTGACATTACGACTAATCTACCTAACTAACTATTCTACTCCTACTCCTACTCCTATCCTACTGTTACTTGGATGAAGGGGACAGAGGAACTCCGTCGAAGGCTCATGACAGAGGAGTGAAATCAGAGGGTAATTAGAAGATCTTCGACGGCAGTTGTGAGGTGAAGTAGAGGAGCTCCTTGGTCAGCACCTGTGTCCAGAGACGCAGCTGACCTCGGCGAAGTTCCAGAGCTGATTAAGGTGGACGGAGGAAGTCAGATTATGAGGTGGAAAGTTCGTCGGAGTTGTGGAGGGAATAACCTATTGGGTTGGCTGCAGTGAAGGAGAGGGAAGGGAGCCAACTTGAAGAAAATCAAGGGGGTAAGGGGATATTTATAATCGACGGCAACGAAGGAGGTGGAATCTGAACGTGATTGAGGCTAGGAGGAGGTTAACCACCAGCATCATCTCCGACGACGATGAAGTTATATCCTATCGTAAATTAGGATAAAAGTGTCATCCAGACCAATGGATGAAGATGGCATGGTGAGCACAAGCTCCAGGAGCTTGAAGGAGTGATGACGTCGGATGGGCGGTGATCATGCAGTGGCTGCACCCTCAGTCGTCAACCATTCAACCGATTGAAGAGAAGAAGAAGTCAGGGATGTAGCTGCGATAAAACTTAAGGACCTGAATAGAAAATAAGGACCCAATTGGAATGAAATGTAAGGACCAAAATGTAAACTCAGGTTTCAAGGCTTATTTTAATTTAGAACTTTTTCATCTTTTTATATATGATTGTAAATATGGTAATTATTATATTTAGACCTTGAATTTACATTTTTGACCTTTTTATATTAATTTATTTAATTAACTAATGTTATTTAAGTTATTACATACTTATGTATATATTATGGTTAAGTTAGTTTACTCATTAATTACATGAATGATTAGTAATATTTTGAGTCCAATTATTAATCAGATTATTAATAATATTAATTGGATGATAAAATAGTATTTTTAACTTATTTTAAGGTCCTTCACTATATATCCGTTATTTTATAATTAAACCATATATTCTCATATTCTTCGCTAATTAACTAGGAAGACTAGTTAATTAGGGGTAACTAGAATCATGATGAGCTTTTCAACACGCATGCACCCGCCGCAGCCTTTCCTCTTCATTTCAGCAGCACTTCTCCGTCGTTGGATGCTCATCCAACGGCTGTGGGGTGCGCCCGCACGAAACAAGCGCTTGACACAAACGCGCCTGCAGCACGTTGGTCGAGAGCGCTATTGAGAAGAAAAGATGCCTGTTCGAGCCGCAGGCACCTCAATTTGGAGCGGGGGCGAGCGGGCACGCGGGTGAGAGGAGTCGCACGATTGTGATCCAACAACACCGCACAGTCGATTGCACCCACTCGCGATCGGACGCGCTACGAGAACGCGAGATCACACGCGTAGGCATGTGTAGTTGAGGCACGACGAGGAGCTATCTAAGCCGTCCGATCTCACGATAGGACAACTAAGATTTGAAGAACGTGAGCGTGTGTTTGAGGCACAGAAGAGGAGCGGGCGCACGAGCGCCACCCACAAAGGCCACGTTCAGGCCTTTAGTGACGAATTTATCCATCACTAAAGGTCCTAAATTAATGTTTTTCAAATTCTAATGACCAAAATGCCCCCACTCCTTGCAACTATAAAAGGAGACCCCCTCCATATGAATTTATCATCCCTTCCTTCTCTTCTCTCCCTCTCCAAAGCTCAAAAGAAGCTTGTCCTACACCCGGGATGCTCCTCAAGAGATAAAATCAATTTTTCGCTCCCATTCCGGAAGCGGATCCCGCAACGACGACAACGTGCTACCTCATTCCTGTTCTTCCTACGTCGACCTCCTTCTTCCCACTACATTCCTCGTCTTCCAAGCATCGTCTCGTCCGGCTCGTCCTCCAAGTGATCGTCGAGGAGGATAACTTCTCTCTCCCATTCCTTTTTCCTGCTTTGTAGAGTAGAATTTTCCTGCTTTCTAGTTGTAATAGTTTTCCTGCTTTATAGCATAATTTCTTGCTTTCTTAGTTGTACAAAGCTTTTGCAATATCAAGTGGATGTTTTCTCTCTCTCTCTCTTGTTGTATATAGTACTTCATTTCATTGTAATTACTCCACTTTTAACAAAAACACAAAAGGAATATTATTGTAAATTTTGATCAACGTAGCCTTCTTGAGTTCGACCTGGGATTTCTATTCTGGTATAAATTTTATTTGTTGAACTCGAGTTCTTTGCTATTCAAACTACAACGGCAGGTTTTCAAAACCAAATCTGATAGTGTAGTCCTTCGACGTTACAATATTTTGGCACCGTTGCTAGGGAGGTAACAATTTACTGATCTTCTTTTCGCATTTCACGTACTTTACTATCTTCTAACTTGCTTTCTCTTGTGTCTATTATTTTGCAGAGACCTCCATCAGGGAATCCTCAAGCGGTAGATCAGAGTAAAGTGCAGTTGAAGACAACTATAAGTGCTCCCCATTCTTCCTCCTCCATAGATTTCATTTGTCACATTAAATTCAAATTCCAATTAACCTAGGTGTTTGCATAAATCCTAGGATTAGTTTGGTTGTTTGAATTTCCACTCACACTCATTTCAGCCTTGATTATATAAAAAATATAAAATAAAAAGATAATTTTGTGGGGTAATTTTCAACATACACACAACATGCCCCTACATTCAAGGCACTTAACTTACTTGATTTTCTTCTACTCAATCGGATTCTGATATGTGGAACTGGTACACACAAATCAACACATAAAAGGGTAGAAATCATTCTAGGTTAACCATTTCTGTGTGCCTAACTGAGTGGTGCAATTGTGGGCAATTGTTTGAGTTGTTTGGGCCGCACCACTCAACCTAAAATCAACTAATCAAGTAGCTTCCTCTTAGGGTTTTCAATCTAGGCTCATACTAGGCACTCCTCTTTGTTTCTAGTTTTAAAGGAAAGCAATCTTCACCTGTGCTTGAAAACCTGGTTTGCCTCAAACTTGATTGAAATCAACCTAATTCTAAATCCTAAAAGCTACTTAAGCAAGATTTAAACATTAAAATTTACGCATCACAAATAATCTTGCTTGAAAACCCTGGTTGTGCATGCACTTACACATACTCAATCGATCATTAAGGGCACAACCCATTTTAAGGGCCCATCACATTCCATAAGCACTACAATCCCAGGCCTCAATAAAATCGAGTAGACGTTGGCCTTAAGGACCGATTCACTCTTCGAGGCCTAATTTGAGATTATTTACGATTAACCTACTTGTATTGATTAATCTGATGTCTAGCCAGGGGAGTAGCATCAAACAACCGCGGCTGGGGGGTACACTGGGAACCGAAGGCACAAGTCGAAGGAAGAACCTTCTCCCCAGTCCCTCCTTCTAATTGGTTGAATTGAGCAGACACAAGTAGAGTAAATCATTTATAATCTTAAGGTGGGCTCTGGGAGTCTGTAGATCCTTAGGCTACACCACTTAAGGACAGGCTTATTTTATTGTGCTGCAGAGTCCTTATCCCAAGTCCTTCCGACCTCTTCCTAGTTTATGCTGGGAAGATGGTCATTGAATCCTCTATTGGAAGGACCACTAGAGTATTCTAAGAGGCGTAGATTGGATTTTAGCCAAAATGATCCCATGGCCGATCAATAGCCTCCTCTGCCCCGAGATCCACAAGAGGAATTTCGAAGGCAGCTGGAACAAATGCAGAGAATGTAGGAATGGTTCTAGAGAATGTAGGGTGCTCAGCCCTTGAAGGATTTTTATGATCCTTCAAATAACGGGGAACATCCTGGCATCCAGATTCCGACTGGAGACATAGAAATCAAGCCCCAGGTGTTAAGCCTAATCAAACATTACCATAGGCTTGGCTCTGAAGACCCATTTCAGCACTTGGAGGACTTGACCACTTTGATCTAGACCACCAAGGCACGAAACGTGAATGAGGAGCAAATGATCATGATGCTCTTCCCCCACTCTCTTAGGGATAAAGCCGCTCATTGGTATAGGACTATAAGAAGATCAATTGCAAATTGGAATGAGTTGAAATCGACCTTTCTGAAGAAATTCTTCCCTGTCAGACGTACCAATGCTTTGAGACGGGCAATCACTACCTTTATCCAGCGGTCGAGGGAGCAGTTTCATGTGGCCTGGGAGTGATTCCAAGACCTATTGCGGAGGTGTCCATACCACGAGGTGCCAAAATGGCAACTCGTGCAGATCTTTTACCACGTGTTGATTGAGCAACTCAGAAATCACGTGGATGCTTCTTGGGGTGGCAATTTCCTCAACAAAGATGCAGATAACACGCACGATTTGTTTAAGAAAATGAGCGAGAATTCAATCAATCATACATCCATGGATACTTGTAACCGGTCCCAGCAGCCCAAATCAAATGTTAATGAAGTCCATGACTCTCATTCATTCGATATGGAATTGATTTGTAGCAAACTTGATAAGGTGGACTTGGTTTCTAAGAGGATGGAAGAGTGGATGGCATGAAATTCAATGAATAACTCTCGATCCACTCAGTCCCAGAATTCAGGATTCCATTCGTCGTGAGCTCCTTCTGGACGGGAGTTTGTGAATCAACTTGATGTGGCTCAACCTGCGAGTCAGCATTATTTGGAACCCTACGGGTTCCAAACTGGGGCCTTTGATCCTAGTTTTTCTGATCCTTCCCTTTATTTCTCTCCATCCTCACCCTATGAGGATGTTTGTGCTATACAAGAGAACATTAGATACAACCCCTACTCCAATGCTTATAATCTCGGTTGGAGAAACCACCCTAACTTCTCCTGGAAAAACTTGGGGCAATAGACCCAATTCCGACCCAGCAACAATGCTCCGCAACAAGCAATGGCTCAGGGTCATGTTTATACTCAGTTTCCCCCAAATAAGGTCAATCAACCAGCTTGGAATGCCCGTCAACCTGTAGGGTAGGTTGATTTGAACCGACAAATGGTAGGGATGCAAGGATCCATGCTTCAGCTCATGCAGCAAATGAAAACCTCGCTGGACAACTTGCAAACCGGGCTCATAGCTAACTCTCGTCAACCTGAATCTCTACCATCCCAACCTGTACCCAACCCACGAAATATCCTAAATCCAGGCAACCAAGCCCATGGGTACGGAAATCAAAGAGACCCACACGCACATGCTCAGGTGGTTGAGCAGGGTCCTTCTTCCTCTTCTTCCTCTGCAAATCAACAATTCTTGGCTAATCAAGCCCCTCCAATCTTTCCTAACCCTTCCCAAAGACCCAAACTTGTATGCATCTGCAAATTCTGTTACCTTGAGGAGTGGTAACCAAACTCAGGATCCACAACCACACTGTTCTGATTTACCGAATCCTGAAGAACCTGAGAGAAAGGAGAATTCTAGAGAAGAAATCAAGGCTTAGGAGCTTGATTCCAAAGATCCGGCTCATGTTCCTTTTCCTAAAGCATTGATCAGATTAAGGAAGAAGAAGTCTGTTGATAGCAATGAGGAGCTTCTGAATCTTTTTCAAGAATGTCAAGATCAATATCCCGCTCCTCGATGCTATTAAGCATATACCGGCTTACGCGATATTTTTAAAGGATTTATATACACAAAAGTGTAAGTTGAGAGAATCTGTTTCGAGGAAGGTGGTACTCTCCGAGCAGGCTAGTTCTGTTATCCTGCACCACCTCCCTTAGAAAAAGAGAGATCCAGGTGCTCCATTGATTTCTTGTGTCAACGGAGATTACACTTTTGATAGAGCACTTCTGAATCTGGGTGCACCCATCAACCTAATTCGGACTTTTCTTTACGAGAAGTTTGGATTAGGTGAACTTTGACAGACTTCAATAGCGCTGCAGTTAGGAGACCGTTCGGTCACAAATTCGTGAGGCGTTATTGAAGATGTTATTGTTAAGGTTAAGGATTTCTATATTCTTGTAGATTTCCTTGTCTTTGACATGAATGTACCCGAAAATTTGAGGAACACGCCCATCATTCTAGGGCATCCATTCCTGGCTACCGTTAAGGCCAACATTAGCTGTGAAAGTGGTAGTATGGAAATCACCTTTGGGGATCAACGAATGAAATTGGATATTTTTAAGGTGATTAATAAATTTGAGGATTGTGGATTTATCAAGGAACTTGAGGACGATAATGTGAACATTGAAACTTGTATGATGGTTTCTACAATTGAAAGTTCCTCCTTTGATGATGAATTGGACCCGCAACCCTCTATGGCAGATCCGCCATCTTCTGAAGAGGTTATTGATTTTGTTCTCTCTCAACCTCTTCCTCTTGATAAGTCATCAGCATCTTCCTTCCCTTCAATCATCAACCTGCCCCAGCTTGAACTGAAACCACTGCCTGAGAATTTGAAATATCAATTTTTAAGACCACACAAGATGCTCCCTGTGATTATCAGTGCTAAATTAACAAAGGAGCAGGAGATTAAATTGATTAAGGTCTTGAAGGAACACAAGGAGGAAATTGGTTGGACCATTCATGATCTTAGGGGGATCGAGCCATCTTATTGCAATCATAGAATATTTTTGGAAGATGGATCCCCCCCTTCTCGCCAGATGCAGAGGAGATTAAATCCAAATATGCGAGAAGTGGTCAAGAAGGAGATTATTAAGTGGCTCGATGTAGGAATCATTTATCCGATCTCTGATAGTCCCTAGGTAAGCCCCATGTAGATTGTTCCCAAGAAAGCCAGGATTACCGTTGTGACTTATGAGAGAGGAGAATCCATCACAACTCGTTCAGCTTCCTCTAGGAGGGTTTGTATCAATTACAGGAAGTTGAACACAGCCACGAAAAAGAATCATTTCCCTCTGCCTTTCATTGATCAAATCTTGGAAAGATTAGCCAGGCAGATCTGTTTTCTTGATGGCTACTCAGGATATAACCAAGTTCCTATCCATCCCGAGGATCAAGAAAAAACTACTTTCACCTGTCCCTACGGAACCTTTGCTTTCCGTAGGATGCCATTCGATTTATGCAATGCACCTGCGACTTTTCAAAGGTGTATGTTAGCCATATTCTCTGACATGGCGGGACACTTTATGGAAGTCATCATGGACGATTTCTCTACTTTTGGAGAATCATTTCACTCTTGTCTAGCTAATCTAGAAATGATTCTTAAACAATGTATCAAAACAAGATTGGTCCTTAGCTGGGAAAAGAGTCATTTCATGACACAAGAAGGCATCATCTTAGGTCATGTAATCTCTGAACGGGAAATTGAAATGGATAAAGCTAAGGTTGATACTATCGCTAAATTTCCTCCTCCTACATCTGTTAAATAAATTCGATCATTTCTTGGTCATGTGGGATTCTATAGAAGATTCATCAAGGACTTTTCGAAGGTTTCTCATCCTCTGAGCAATCTTCTTGCCAAAGAAACACCGTTTGTTTTCGACGAATCATGTCGTAAGGCATTTGATTTTCTCAAAACGGCAGTCACTTGTGCTCTGATGTTGCAACCACCAGTTTGGACAGCCCCTTTTGAGATCATGACCGACGCTTCTGATTACGTAGTTGGGGCTATTTTGGGTCAAAAAGTTGACAGGAAGCCCTCTGTCATCTACTATGCTAGTAAAACTCTGGATGAAGCCCAGAGGAATTACACTGTTATTGAGAAGGAATTACTAGCCATAGTATTTGCTTTGGAAAAATTCTGGGCTTATCTCTTAGGGTCTCATGTCATTATTTATACCGACTACTCAGCCTTGAGACATCTCTTGGCCAAAAAGGATGCAAACCCCAACTTATTCGTTGGATTCTTCTGCTTCAAGAATTTGATCTTGAAATCAAGGATAAATCCGGGGTATAAAATGTGGTGGCGGATCATTTGTTGAGACTTCTAAGTGATTCTTCTCATCCAGACATCCCGATTGCTGATACTCTTCCGAACGAAACCATCCTTACAGTTTCAGGTGTCCAAACCCCATGGTTTGCTAACATTGTTAATTATTTGGTCATTGGTCAAATCCCCCAGAATTGGACCAAGCAACAACGGAATAGACTCAAATCTAAGGCCAAATACAACTTTTGGGAGGACCCCGAACTATACCACATCGGCTTTGATTAGATTATTCGCCGATGTGTTCCGGAGAATGAATTCAACAATATACTCGAGTTCTGCCATGCATCTGCGTGTGGTGGACACTTCTCCGGGGAAAAGATGGCTGCGGCAATCTAAATTCTATTGGCCATCTTTATTCAAGGATGCCCAGGATTTCTCAAGGTCGTGTTTCCAATGTCAGGCACTCGGGAGCATAACTAAGAGAGATATGATGCCCCTAAACCCAATTCTTCTTGTCGAAATCTTCGATGTTTGGGGCATCGATTTCATGGGACCCTTCCTCCCTTCATTTGGACATCAATACATTCTTGTCGCTACTAATTACGTGTCCAAATGGATTGAGATGATTCCCACCCGAACCAATGACCACAAGGTGGTCATCGATTTGTCATGGAAAACATCTCCAGCAGGTTCAGGATTCCGAGGGCCATCATCAGCGATGGTGGTACTCATTTCAGTGATGCCTAGTTCCGTAATTTTTTGGCTAAATACGGGGTTACTCACCGAATCTAAACACGTTACCATCCTCAAACGAATGGACAGGCCGAGATCTCCAATCGAGAGATCAAGAATATTCTGCAGAAAATGGTTAGGCCTGATCGCAAAGACTGGACTCAAAAGCTTGAGGACGCTCTTTGAGCCTACCGTACGGCATATAAAACGCCCATTGGCATGTCTCCGTTTCGTTTGGTGTATGGAAAGGCATGACATTTACCAGTAGAGATTGAACATAGGGCATTCTGGGCAATCAAGTAGTGCAATTTAGATCTGAGTTTAGCTGGGAAGACTAGGAAACTCTAACTATCTGAGTTGGAAGAGCTTAGAAATTATGCATATGAGAATGCCAAGATCTACAAGGCTCGGACCAAAGCTCTACATGATCAATTGATTTCCCACAAGAGCTTTGAGCTGAACCAGAAGGTCTGGTTATTCGATTCTCAACTTAAGCTCTTTCCCGGCAAACTTAGGTTGAAATGGAATGACCCATTCATTATCAACTAGATTTTTCCAAACGGAGCCATTCAGATCTCTGACCCGAAGACGGGTAATTCATTCAAAGTCAACGGACAACGTCTGAAGTCTGTTATTGACTGTACTCTTCCAGAACACGTCTCAGACACGGTTGCTCTAGCCATGTTGTGACTTCTTTGGCTAGACTTCGCCTAGCTGACGACATTAAACTCAGCAGTTGTACATATGACACAAAGTTGACCCGAGCTTCATATTTAGGTGATATCTTCTGTACTCTACCTTTCCTTTCATGTCTCTTTTTCTCAATGTGGACATTGCATTAGCTAGGCATGGGGGGGTGGATTCATTTTTGAATCATTTTGTCAGCTCTGTGAAATTCTTGTAAATTTTATTCAAAAAAATAAAAATTGAATTAGGAAGGAATACTTGGACATTAGGACTTTTCAATCTTAGGAAATATTACATTAGGATTTGAACACAAAGGCCCTTCAGGTCTTTGGGCTTAATCAGCCCGTGTATCCACTTAAATGTGGATTTGTTTCTCAAGTCCTCGTCATCTTAATTCTATTGTAATTTGATTAAATAAGTTTGGGTGATAAGTACACGACTTATCAACCCACCCTCTGATTTGAGGGAACTTTTAAGTCTAAGGCATCTACACACTATCTTTTCACTAACTTATTGATCGGCAGTTTTAACGGAAAATGGTTAGCTAATGAACCTTCTAAGGTGATATGGTTGGCAAGTTATCATGTGTAACAGCCCATAGGTAGGTTGTCCAGAGTCCAGTCACTGGACCATTCTCTTTTTGCTGCCTTTAGGTAAATCTTAGACCAGGGAAGCCACCTACTTAAAAAAAAAAAAAAAGAGAAAGTCAAAAAGAAAAAGAAAAGGAGAAAATGAAAAGAAAACAAAAGAAATAAACCACACTTCGCTGCATGAGTATGGCTAGCAAGTTGTCGGTAGTAACAGCTCATCGAACGGTTGTCCAGAACCCAGCTCATGAAATGCACTGAAAATTCCCAAAACACTTAGGAAGAAGTGAAGAAGTAGAATAAATAGGGGAGACATACATTGGATTCACCCTTGTGTTGACCCCATAAAAATAAAAGTTGGGAGAAAGCTACTGATTGTAAAGATACACCTTTAGGTAGAACTCTCTATTTAAGGTCACCTAAAAGCATAGAAACTCGGAGTCTATTCTAATTGCCGATCAACGAGTCTATCACATTCACAATAAGATGCTTAGGACTTAGGGTTCTCATCAAATCTTGGGTGGGTTGAATGGCCATAGAAAGCCACTCTTTAACCCTAAACTCAAAAATCCAAAAAAATTAGGAAAGAAGAAAAAGGAAAAAGAAATTTTTCTTTGAATAAGGCAAGGGCTTAAGGCGGTCTACATTTTGGTAGATGCTCGGGCTCTGTTGTGTCTTTGAAAGTTCAGATCCTGAGTAAAAGAATTTCTTAACGTTGAAAATAACTTATGCCCAACTAATCCAACCTAATTCTTTTATAAATAGCATGTGTGTCTTTATAAGGCAAGGACTAGCAAAAGATAGGCATGGGGGTGTGATGTCCATACATCTGATTAACCTAAAATGTCTATTAATGCATGTTTTTAGTGTCACATTAGCATCATACATTGTAAATAGTGCATAACATGCATAATCATGCATTGAGATTAAGTTGTATAAATTCTACAGTAATTGCCTTCTTTCAATGGTCAGGGATAAGGTGACTTTTTATCAGGACCTTGGATCAAAGATCCAACTGTACAAATCTGATCATGGCGACGATTGGAGTTCAACGACTCCAAGATCGCCCTAATTGGATATCCGTAACATCAGATAGAGATCGAAGAACCCTAGAAGATCAAGGGCCAAGATGGTATTAATCTGCACTTCAGAGGATAAATATGACTGCACGGATGGATTTGGATTGACGATCGCAGCCTAACAGTGCAAAAATCGATCTAATCCGATACCTGTGGCACCATCTACATCACTCAGAAGATGGACAGCCAAGATGGCACCACGTGGTGCCATCTCAACCTCCCAATTGGCCCCATGCACCCGCCGCAGCCTTTCCACTTCATCTGAGCGATGCTTCTCCACCGTTGGATGCTCATCCAACAGTTGTGGGGCGTGCGCGCACGAAACGAGTTCTCGATACAAACACGCCCGCAGTGCGTTGGTCGAGCGCGTTATCGAGAAGAAGAGACACTCGTTCGAGATGCAGGCACCTCAATTTGGAGCGGGGGCGAGCGGGCGTGAGGAGCCGCACGATCGTGATCCAACGGCGTCGCGTAGCCAATAGCGCCCACGTGCAATCGAACGCGCGACGAGAATGCGAGATCGCACGTGTAGGTGCACGCAGTTGAGGCATGGCGAGGAGTAATCTAAGCCGTCCGATCGTAAGATTTGAAGAATGTGAGCATGCATTTGAGGCACGGAAGAGGAGCGGGTGCCCGAGCACCGCCCATGAAGGCCATGTTCAAGCCTTTAGTGACGGATTTATCCATCACTAAAGGTCCTGAATTAATGTTTTTCAAATTGTAATGACCAAAATGCCTCACTTATTGCAACTATAAACAGAGACCCCCTCCATACGAATTTCTCATCCCTTCCTTCTCTTCTCTCCCTCTCCAAAGCTCAAAAGAAGCTTATCCCACACTCGGGATGATCCTCAAGAGATAAAATCAATTTTTCGCTCCCATTCCGGAAGCCGATCCCACGACGCCAACAACGTGCTGCCTCATTCCCATTCTTCCTGCATCGACCTCCTTCCTGCTACGTTCCTCGTCTTCCAGGCGTCGTCTCATCTAGCTCATCCTCCAAGCGATCATCGAGGAGGATAACTTCTCTCTCCCATTCCTTTTTCCTGCTTTCTAGTTGTAATAGTTTTCCTACTTTCTAGTGTAATTTCTTGCTTTCTTAGTTGTACAAACCTTTTGCAATATCAAGTGGATGTTTTCTCTCTCCCTCTCTCTCTCTTTCTCTTATTGTCTATAGTACTTCATTTCATTGTAATTACTCAGCTTTTTAACAAAAACACAAGAATATAATTGTAAATTTTGATCGACGTAGCCTCCCTGAGTTCGACCTGGGATTTCTATTCCGGTATAAATTTTATTTGTTGAAACCGAGTTCTTCGCTATTCAAACTACAATGACAGATTTTCAAAACCAAATCCGATAGCGTAGTCCTTCGACGTTACAACATTTAGTTTCCTACCCAAAAATCCCAAAAAGAATCCCTTGACACCACAAATCACCCCCGTCTTCTCCGTGTCCGGCAACCACTCTGGTGTGGCGTTTCCACCACTGCACAACTTCATCCACCTCTATCTATTCGCTACTCGCTGACACGCCCACAAGCACTGCCGTCCCTTTGTGAACAAAACCCCTCTATCTATTCGCTACTCCACCCATTCCCGTGACCCGCCGAACGAACCCACTTCCTCCGGCCATCTCCACCTCCACCAAGCCGCCACACACCTCGACTCACCACGAAACTGCCTCCACCACCTTCGCCATCATCCAATGAAGCCTCTGAGCTCATTTAACGTGGCCAAAAGGCCATTTTGTGGATTCTAGGTACCAGGGCTTCTACGCTATTGATGTCAAAGCTTCACGCTTGCTTGGAGCTTGCTCCAGGTCTTGCTAAGCTCCAGATCCATGCCCCAGGTCGTGCGAAACTCTCCCAAGATCATAATCAACTAGTCACTTAGGTTTGCTAGCTACATCTGCACCCACAATCGAACAAGCTCCATCCTGCGGCTGTGTGCAATAAGGAAGGTGGGACTTTAGTCCCACCTCGGAAGCAACCAAGCAATCACAGCTGGATAAATTGAATTTCTACATTGCGCTTGTTGCCTCAAGTCACACGGGGAGTGAGGTCCCCCGCACCTCACACACGCCTCACCCGTGACACTTTGCACGCAGGCATGGTCAACCCGATTACCCACCTACACTTGTGCACACCTTGATTGCTACCCACTACAAGCAACCCTGGTCCTGGGGTGCTCATACCCGAAATCTCGAATACCCTGTACCGTGCATGGCCTTGTGAAGGTGAGAAAGAGGTGGAAATTCAGAAAGAGAGAAAGAGAGAGAGTGCGGGAAAGGGTTGGGTTTTGCTCTCATATGCGGCTAACACCTAGCTGAATTTGAAGAAGAGTTCCCCTCTATGCATGAAGAAGAATGGCCAAGGCAAGGAAAAAAGGCCTAAAGAAGGAAGGAACAAAGAAGAATAGGAGAGGCAAAAGAAGAGGCAGAGAAAGAGAGAAGCCAAGGTAGAAGAAAGAGGAGAACCGTAGAAGAAGAAGAATAGCAGAAGAAAAAGAAAAGGAGTATTGTAGCAACGCCTTTTAAGACGTCTGATCTGATTATCAGTTCCTTCATATTGATTATATTTGAGTAATTATTCCATGTGTTAGACTAATAATTGGTGATCTAAATCACCAAATAGATTTCTTTTTGACTCTTTATATACTCATGTTATACATTGAATATTTATTTTTAAATAATTAATTGTGCTCATTTATATTATTTGTTGAGATTAGCAATTGAATTCCATATTTGCTCCTAGCGAACGACCTCAGATTACATGCAAGTTATAAATTTTATCTGTTGCGCGAGCTATTTTTGAAGAATTATTACTACAATGAATGCATCTTTTAAAACCTCAATCTAGCCATCTAACAGTCGTCTATAGATGCTGCTATAGACAACGGTTCTAATTCAAAACTGTCATCTACGTCGATGCAGGGACCTCCGCACACAGTCGGGGGCATGGAGGGTTAATATACCCAACAGTTTGAATTAGAACCGTCAAGTATATTATCAATAAGATTGTTTTATAACTATCATGTATATATTCTGCTATAAAAGACAATTTTAATTAAAGCCATCACTAAATGAGCATTGCCAAAGCCTATTTTTCTAGTAGTGTAGCCTATCCCAATCTTGCCATCTTCCTTTATGGCTCAACAAAGGGATATAACCCAATGCGACTACAAGTTGACTGGAACTACGACTTGAGGCTAACTTGATTGACGAATACGTCTTGACCAAGAAGTCTAAACTGATTGGGGATTATGACCTCAACTTTGTTTATGGCCTAATGATGGCTACGACTTGACCTCCCTTTATGGTCAAGCGGTGCTACAAATCAATGTTTTTATGGCCAAATTGTACACTACTGCTCAATATCACTAGTACCCAATCACACGCTACAGCTTTATTTCACCAAATCCATCCTTCGTTGCTTGCGATGGCCTTATCAATTGAACATTTTTGAAGACCAATTCAAAGAACTCTTGTTAGAGACTTATCCATTGTTATGATTCAAAACTCAAATCCAAAATCGAGCTTAGATTAAGCGTGTTGAGACGAATCCGTCAATGCTTATCGAACACGCATCAATTTCACGTTGCACAAAATCAAAGAAATACAACCTTTAGTCAACTCTAGTCAAAGTTCAAAATTTTTGCATAAAGGACGCCGATTATTAGTATCATTAATTTTCTCTTAACCAACGCAACTAATTTTGTGAAAATCAAATTTTCACGCGGAGTTATGTTTGACCTAAGTTTTATATATATATATATATAATTGTTAGGATGGGTTATTTTCTCCTAATAACCTAAAGACCCTCTGTAAAACCCTGCCAAAACCCCGACCATACCCAGCCGCCAATCAAAACCGTTGTCGCATCAAGAAGAGAGAGAGAGGTCTTGGAGGCTAATCGAGTTGTTGATGTCGACATCGACGGTCGGCACAAGTCCGACTAGAGATCCGGCATGACTTGCGCGCGAATCGACGTCCCCAGCGGCCGCGTTGCATCGGCGTGGCCGTAGGTGATGCGTTCTTGAACCCATCACGTGGAAGAAGAAGAGGGAGACCGGAGGGGTGCCTGGTCCGGTGAAGGGCTGCTGGAGAAAGGGAAGTGGTCGGCGAGGCCGACTATGGCCGGCGGTGGCCGGAGACGCCGACACGTGCATGCGTACGGTTCATGTACGCAGACGGTAGCGCTCGAGGAAGAAGAAGGGGAGGAAGGTGGTGACGGTCGTCGAGGAGTCGTTGAAGTTGAGTGCGATCCGGCGAGGGGAGAGTAGCCAGCGTCTTGGGCGACTGTACGTGTCGGCGTGTTGCGTCGCCATGCATGCACAATGCCATGCATGGAGGACGAACGGAAGACAAACGCGCGATGAGGAAGGAAACGGCTGCATGCTTTTTTCGAAAAAAATTATAACGTAAAAATCTTGAAGTTCTAATTTGGTCATTAGGTCCCTGACTACGTTTTCTTAACTGAATGATTCATGGAGCATTCGTGGTCTGATCTTGGCAAACCGCACGTTGCCAGAATTGTGTTGAGACATATTTCAACATGGTAAGTTTTGATTTTTTCCTTGGATTGTTAATTTATTATTTCACCCTAGAGTCTTGCGTCAATTACAATATGACTCCTTATTCTTGTTTTGATTGGAAACGGATGTCCAAAGTGTGGACGAACCTGGGAAGCCTTCGATGTATATCTCAAAGTCACCGTGGTCCCCCGGTGACCATAGGTAGAGTAACCCTCGATTCTCCTCACACTGTTAGAATTTTATTTGTAAATTACTTATGTTAAATGATGTTGTTCCATTGCTGAGTACTAAGATCCATCTCCTTATTTCATAAATCCTTGTGTACTTAAAAATATTATTCTTAATTAAGCGAGAATTACACGTTTAGTGCGCCTGAATATTATGACATGGGAATAAGTCTCTGGGGGGTTAATGAAAGAAAATCAATTATGTATGTGTCATAACTAAAGTTGAAGTATATGATATTTCCATTAAGAGGAAGTGATCTACCGTAAGTAATCATGTGTGTATATATATATATATATACAAGACCATTGGAAAGCCTTCATTTATGAAGAATAATGTGGGAACTTAAGATAATGCTTCTTATGAAACATAATGGAACAAGTTGAAGAGGAATAATTAAATATGGATATATGTAAAGCTTGTACTCATGTTCGGTATCAACAGCAAGATCAATTATACCTATTAGGGGCAGAGACAGGCTCAAGGAGTGAACTAGCCTTCCTGCGACTTATTGACAGACCATTTCGGCCAATCGGGTAGTAGGGTGTTGAGTACACTTTGCTGTTACGAGAAGTTGGACCGTTGTTCTCATACCCTATAGTGGAGAGGACTGGCCATGTGCAAGTGTGGGATTGCTCCTCACTTGTTTATCGCATGGACCAAGGTCACCACTTCACCCTATAGCTAGGATCCCAGGGTGATTAATTAGGAGGTAGAGCAAATACAAGTCGTTCTCTTCGGCCAAGGAGGTGGGCCGTATACAATCTACCAACTAAGATATTGCGATAAGATCTTCTCGCGCCTTCCGAGCAAACTAATTTGAGTAAATAAATGATTAAAATGGTGGCAAGGCACAAACATTAGAATAAACAAAAGATAAATTAAATTAATAAGAGTAATACATGTTTTCTTGTTCATTCTGGTACTTGCTTAACTCTATTCTTTTCCGTTGCTTTGCTACCCTACTAAGCATTTGCTAACTTTTTTTCTATGGACTCTGTACTCAAGTCCTGGAGAGCTCCAGCCAGGCTCTGCGGCTGCAAGAGTTGACAGTGCCTGTCTGAGCACAATTCTCTAGTTGGTAGTGATAATTGAAGTTCTGAATCTCCTTCTATTTCAATTTCTGTGTTACTTGTTAGTTCTTCCAATACTTATTATTCATTCAGTTGGTACTTGTACTTAAGATGGCTATGAATTTTCTCAGATTAATAGGTTCAATTCATTTTTTTTTCTTTTCTTCTGTTGTTCATATTTTTTTGTGATGCGAAGTGCAGTAAATGATCTATTATTCTATGTGTGTGCATTGGATGACGAGATCTTGGGCATTTGATGAACCAACTCAGGTCATTACTTGAGTAAGGGGTTGGGTCATAATAGATGGTATCAAAGTAAGGCCATCCCGTATAGACATAAAATAGTCCAATTAAGCAATGCATCATTATTACATCACAAATCATAGCCATCAGACCTAGTACTAAATCTTATTTTCAGGGAAGTCCTTGTCAGTTGAAATTTTGTCTACCTCCCTGTGAGTCCAATTACTTTTCATGACTATGGTGAGCATATTTTTTGCAAGTTAAATCAGGGTTTTGGAGAACCCGTTGTCGTAGTAGCAAAATATCGCTACCAAATAAATTTATAACCGAAACTCAAAATAAGTCCCAAGTTGAACACAAGGAGGCAAACGTTTGGTTTGAAAATCGTGCTTCGACTTTATTTGTTTTTGTAGTTTTTATCTTTTGAGATTTTTTTGGTATTTTCATAAGATAAAATATGAAGTGAAATGTTTGTTCTCTATTCTAAACTACTCTAGTAGAATAAGAGAGAGAGAAATATTTCATAAAATTGAGCCATGTCTATTACAACTAATTGAAATTACACTAAAAAGCAATAAAAGATAGAATGGGCTGAGAAGAATCCCCCTCGACGATCGCTTAGAGGACAACTCGCTCTGACAGTGCCTGGATGACGATGGTGAGGAGCTGGACGAAGAAGAATGGCATCAAAGGAAGGAGGACGAGGCAGGACGGTGTCGCGGCGAGGATCTTCTTCCAAAAGGTGCTAAGAGGATGGGTAATGCTGATAGCCAACCGTGGTGCTGCTTTGTGCCTTTATATGTTTATTATAATACAGTCGTTATAATATAAGATGAGACAGCTACGGTTGTCATTACCATACAAATTTTTTACTCGGAAATAGTTTTCCCGAGGTCGAACTCAGGGAGCTACTGGAATTCTAGAAGTACAAAGTTCCTTTATTGAATTACAAAAATAAGAGAGAGAGAGAGAGAGATTTCTGTTTTTGGCTTCTTCTTCTCTTCTTCTCTTTGTGCTTGTCTTCTTCCCTCTTTTTTCTTTTTTCTTCAGCTGCAGTATCTCTCTCTACGAGTCTTCTTCTTCCTTGGCTCTGTTTGCCTTCAATTCCTCTTCTTCTTCTACTTGTCTTCTATTTCTTTTCTTCTTCAGTTCTTCTTCTTTTTCTTGTCTTTATCTTCTGCAAAGTCTTCTTTTTCTTCCTTCTTCTCTTTTCTTTCTTTTCCGCTGCGGAGCCTTCTCTTTTCTTCTTCTTCTTCCTTGGTCTTCTGCTTTAGCTCCTCTGAAGGTTTATCCGTCGTCTGATATCGCAGTCAGACGACTTAAACGGCGGTCTGCTACAGAGCTTCCCCTCTTTTTCTCCCTTCGTTGCTTCTTCTTCTTCTCTTCTTTGGCGAGCCTTCTTCTTCCTCTGCTTCTGCTCTTCTCCTTCCTGCGGCCAAGTGCTGAGCCCTTCTCCTTCAGCGCTCCTATCCTGCACACAAGGGGGAAGCAAAACCTATCCCTTCACTCTACCTGCACGTCTCTCTCTCTCTCTGTAAATCACTCATAGGAAGCTCTCTCAGAGCCGGGTTATCGGGTCGTGTAGCGTACCCATGACCAAGCGCACCGGCGTGGGTGGTGCGCGAGGAGTGCAGGGTAAACGGGTCGGCCAGGTCCGCGTGGCATGGGTCGTGGACGAGGCGGGCGAGTGGGCGAGGGGACCTCACCCCTTGTTCTGAGGCGTTAAGGTAAAAACGCAAAATCAATTTAAATGGGTGCGGCGCTTCGAAATCTTACGATGTGGGACTAAACTGTGTTCCTTCTCGCGCACGCCCGCAGGAAGAACGCGACCACGCCTCAGCAGCTGCGTCCTCGTTTTCCTTCGCGTGCCAGCTGCCTGCCTTCACCCGAGTCCCCCCAAATTCGCCTCAGCTGGAGATCTAACGCTCTGAGGCCTTCAGCTCGCTTGGAAGCTCCTTGCGTTGTCGCCAATGGCGGCTGGGGCAGCAGGTCTGTCTAACACAAATAGGGCCTCTCGGCCTAATCAGACCACAGGGGAACCTTCGCCGTGGCACGGCGAAGGTGGTACGAGGTGCAGCAGGCCGTAGGACGGCCTAGGCATGCGTGCCTAGATCGTTCTGTGGCCGGAAAAATGGATTTGATCGGGGGAGTGTTGTGGAGGTGTGGAGTGCCAGTGGAGGGGCGGAGGGCATTTGGTGAGGTGAGGCGGAGCTTTTGGGACAGTTGGTGAGTCGTATGGGGTTGTGGGATGACGGGGATGACTCGCCAAAGAGTGGCCGGAGGTGGGGAAGATGGGGGTGGTCAGGCGTGGTCGTAGGGCAATCAAACAAAACAGTTTGGGGAAAAGAAAGAGGGGAGGAAGGGAAGTAACTGTAACCTACCTACAAGGACGAAGGGGGGAGGGCGGAGCCTCCGGCTCGTACCTGCCGGAGCTGGAGAAGAAGAACCCAGGGGGAGAGAGCGGCGACGAGGAAGTGGGCAGGGAGGCGCGCGCTTGGTGCGGTGCGACGCGAGGAGATCAGGTGAAGGTGGCTTTGCTGCTGGTATTGCAGCAGAGCGACGAGAAGGAGGAGGAGGAGTCGCCGGAGCTGGTGGGTTCCTGTCGGATTGGGGAGAGAGGAAGGGAATGAGGGATTCTCCGTCAAGACCAAGTTAGCAGAACCGGCTGGTGATGCTGGTCTTTATAAAGGCGGTGGTGGAGGGTCGGACGCAGGGAGGCGACGTGCGTCCCTCACCGGAGTATGGTCGGAGACGAGACCCATACCTTCCGCACGTTCGCACGGAAGGTGTGGGCGTCGTCAGGTGTCATGGCCGAGTCCCTGCGACAGCAGACGTCGCAGGGAACTTCGCGTTTACTTTGTAGGATACCTCCCTCACCCTGCACGGCGCCATGCTCCGCGCAAAGTCGTCGAAGCATGGTGCTGCGCAGAGACTTGCAGGAGGGACCAAAATGTAAAGAACGATGAGGAAATTAGGGGCCAAAATGCAAGGGTTTCAAAAGTTGAGGGTCAAAAAGTAAATGATGAGGACCAAATTGCAAAGTTGGTCAAGGAGGTCTCTTCTTAGGCTCAAGTTTTTTTGCATGACTAAATTGGACCTAAGGATTTTAATGGTGAATTTTGTTTCTAGGTCAGACCATGTTTGATTGGCCAATTTACGTAAAAACCTAAATTAAATCATTAATTGGGCATGGTTCTCAATGTAGGTCAAAATGGGTTTCTAAGGCCAAATTGAAGGTTCTAAACCCTAGAGATTATTTTTCTATGAATTTTAGAGGGTTTAGTTGATTTTTACCCTGCCTCGAACCTCTTGAATTGAAGTGGGTTTGTTTTAGGGTTATAGAATGTCATTTCATTCCTTGGAGTTGTTGTAGCCCTTATTAGGTTAGATCATCCCACTTTCCTTCTTATTAGGTTATTTTGACCTGTGTTTGGACCCTTAATTACCCTGTTTGCAAATTGTGTTGGTGAAATTGCATTTTTACCCCTTATGACTTATTTTCTTTTTGAACTCAGAATTCTCTGAGTTAAGCCTTTCTTTGAGTAATGTTGGAGCTTTTTCTTGCATATCTAGGTTAGATTGTGCTAGTTAGGGTTCATGATGAGGTTCTCATCAATGGCCACGGGATGCTCCACAAAGGGAGGTGAGAAGCGGGAAAAATATTGATTTTCTACTCTCGAGGAGTATCCCGACCTTAGGACAAGCTCTCTCTAGAGCCTTGGAGGTGGTGAGGGAGAGAAAGAAAGAGATGCTTATGAATGGAGGATGCAGGCATTTTTATAGTAGAGGAGAGAGGGCTAAAACTAGTATGGGACAATTAACGATAGCAAAGATATCGCTAAAGCTCTAGCTCAATCGTCGCTTTGGCCAGCCCACTCGCAGCTATCATCAAGCAAGGTTACTCTCCACCGTTGGATCCAAGATGAGCGGCCACAATCACACCTCACACATGCTCAAATAGCGCCTCAAGCGTGTGCAATCGCACGCTCATCCATGCATGCGATTGTGCGTCTCCGCCCAATCGCATCTGTGAAGATCAACGTAGCCACGTGGTAAAGTCTCCGTCACTTGATGGCCATCCAATAAATGCAATCGAATCGCACCCGTGCTCACGAAATCGAGCGCTGCAGCTGGGCTTTGAACGCACGTTGGTGGCTTGATAGTGCCTCTTGCAACTGCTGTTCCACGTGCTCACAAGTGTCACATTTAGGAATTTCCGAGGCATGGTGGAGGCAGCTTCTCGGCCGTTGAAACTTGATCCAACGATCAAGATCTCTTCGTGGTGATGCTCCTTAGGGGTAAGCGGTGCTGTTGGTCGATTTGGATGGTCTAGATGGCGTCACGTGGCGCCATTTAGACCATCCAACCTCAGATGCTTGTAGGTGGCGCCACGGATGTCGAATTAAATCAATTTTCGCATTGTTGGGCTACAATCGTCGATCCAGATCCATCCATGCTATTGGATTTGTCCTTTGAAGCTCCAAATTGCATCACCTAGCCCCTTAGTTGATCTTCCTCAGACTGCTTAAGATGCTATGGGACTCCGATCATGACGATTTTGGAGGCATTGGACTCTGATCGTCGTCCTGATCATATCCGTATGATCGGATCATCAATCCGAGGTCCCAAAATAAATCTCCTCTCTTGGCCACAAAAAGGAGCAAATTAACCTATGATTTATACAATCTATCCTAAATGCAGAATGATGCATGCTATGTAATATTTATAATATGAAATGCATCTATAAGCTTAGGAATATGCATAAATAGGCATTTTAACCTAAATGGATGTGTATGCATCATACCCCCATGCCTATCTTTTGCTAGTCTCTAGCAAAATCAAACTAAATGTTATGTATAAAAGTAGAATTAGGGCTCGATCGCTTAAAGCAGTAGTTGTCTATTAACAAAAGAAAATTTCAACTAAGGTCCTAAATTATGAAGACTCAACAGTGCCCAGGTGCTTGCCAAAATGCAAACCACCCAAGTCCTTGCCTTACTTTGTAACGGGAAGATACATTTTTTCTATTTTTTCTTCTTTTCTAATTTTTTTGGACTTTTAAGTTTAGAGTTTCAGGACAGCTTTCTACGGCTACCCAACCCACCCAAGACACGAAATGTACTTTAAGTTCTAAGCATCTTGTGAAAAGTGATAGACTCACTAAGCGGCCATTAAAACAGACTTCAGGTTTCTACGACCTCAGGTAACCTAAAAATTCTGCCTCAAGGTTTATCTTTCCAATCGGAAGCTTTCTCCTAACTTGTTTTCATCTTTTATGGTATCAACACAAGGGCAAACCCAATGTTTATCTCTTCGGTTTATTCTACTTGCTCACTTCTTCCCTAGGTGTTTTGAGAATTTTTGTGCATTTTTGTGAGTTGGGCTCTGAACAAATGGCCAATGGGCTATTACCCATGGAAACTTGCCAGCCATACTCGTGCAGTGAAGTGTGATTTTTTTTCTATTTTTCTCCATTTTATTTTTTTTTTAGTACCATTTTTTTATTTTTCTAAGTAGGTGGCTTTCCTGATCTAAGATTTACCTGAAAGCAGAAGAATAAGTGTGGTCAAGTAGCTGGGCTCTAGACAACCGGCCAACGGGCTGTGACCCACGACAACTTGTCAGCCATACTACCCTAGAAAGTTCATTAGCTACGCAATTTTTGAAGAAACCATTGAAAAGTGAGTCAGTGCAAATAGTGTGTAGATGCTTAGACTTAAAGGCCCTTTAAATCAGAGGGCGGGTTGATAAGTTGCGTCTTATCATCCCAATTCATGCACCAAATTAAAGTAAAATTACTTGGCAAGGACTCGAGATTAAGTCCACATTCGAGTGGACACCCGGGCTAGATAAGCTCGAAGACCTGAAGATTCTAAGTGTTCAGGTCCTAAATATCATTTCCTAAAGTTAATAACTTCCAAAAGCCTAAGTTTTCTTCTCCTAATTCTATTTTTTTTAAGAAAATGAAAGAAATTCTACGGAGTTAACAAAATGATTTCAGAAATTAATTATCCACCCCCTATGCCTAAATGATGCAATGTCCTCATTGTAAAATTAAAGATATGAAAAGGGCGGAGTAAACAGAATATCACCTGAATTTTGTGACAATCCGGCCAGCTCATCAGAGAGAGGAGAGTATACACACGCGCTAAGTTAATTCCTTCAGCTAAGCATAATATACATACGAAGAAGAATTTGAGAATTCACAAGTGCGAGTCAGAATCAAAATCAAAAGATTAACCCTTAGACCCACCAATAGAAGATGTCCACAGATGTGGACTAAGTTGTAGTGTAGACTGATTGCATAAAATCATGGGTCCTAATCAACCTAAATAATGTCTGAACTTAGCTTAATTTGTAGATATTGCACTCATATCTTGCATATCATGCATTGCATCAGTCTATTTAGAATAAGATGAGATATCCTGCCATTTAATGATTTTTATTACTATTTGCAAGTAATAAAGTCATCCAGGATGGAGATAGTGGGATAAAGCAATAAAGGAAGAAGAAGACTAATCCAGATAAGAGGAGTGAGGAGGATAGCCTTATCCCTACCCTTAGAAACCCTAGGACAGCCTTCCCAAACCCAAAACCACCTCCATTAGGACACCTTAGCCTCAAAACCCAAACATGGATAGCACTATCCATGTTCTTATCCACCTATCCCTCTCCCAAACACTTAAGAACTAAAACCCACCTTAGAAAACCTAAAACCCACTCTCCAACACCTTTTAAGACGTCCAAACATCTGGCTAGACGTCTGATTTGTACAGAATAACAATCCAGGAAGGCAGAACTCATACTGACACAAAATTGGACGTCTAATTTAATGTCTAGATCCCCATTTTGTAATATAAGACATCTAACCACTATTCTGGGCGTCTGATACTGCTCTCTGGTTCCTAATTTTGGTGTTGGAAGCCTTAGCATGCCTATTTTGACATAGGAACCCCACCAGACACCCTAGAAAACCTAATTAGAGACCTCCTAAGCCTAGTCCACTATCCATAGCCCTACTTATCCTATCCCTAATCCAATTGAACCATCCCATACCTAATTGGGTGCATCTACAATTGATTGGGTGCACCTGAACCCAATTAAATCCACCCAGGATCTAATTAACTCATGCCTATTAGGGTTCCCCTAGCCTAATCACATGCACACATCCAATTAGACTTGACCTAGACCTAATTAGGTTCACTCCTATCCAATTAGACTTTCCTTAGCCTAGTTAGGTCCATACCCACCTAATCTAGATTGACCCAACCTATTTAGCACCTAATCCTACCAAAACCCACAACCTAGTCCTACGAAAAATACACACCCACACACACACACACACACACACACACACACACACCCCTTCCTATTCTACCCCTACCAAACCCATGCACACTCTCTTAGAAACCCTAAAAACTTGTGTGAAACCTAGATCCTAAAAAGGTGGCATTAGCTATTTTTGGAACTAGCAAAAGTGGCAACCAAATGGAGCCTTCCCATAAGGACAAAGAGAGAGCCACAAAATTGCACTCCCATCTCCATTCACTCTCTTCCTTTCTCAACTTGCGACCACACCTCCTCCTCTCCCTCTCAAGGCTGTCCTCCTCTTCCAAGGCTCCCTCCATGGACGACTAGGAAGAAGCTCTCCTTCAAGCTTCTTCAAGGGTGGCAAGAAGAAGAGAATGAGGATGCAACACCATGTGGGCGTGCCTTCTTCCTCCACCATAGAGGGTCCATGCCCTATTTGTTTTCCTCTTAAACAGCCATAGAGGAGACCATCTTCAAGGTCTTCTCAAGGATGCCCATTGGTAGATAAAGGATGCAACACCCTCCTCTCTCCACTTGGGTGCACTCACCCCCTCTCTTTCTTCTTCTTCTTGGATGGCCATGAAAGCTCACCCATAGCCTCTTGTGGCCGGCCATCGTTTGTTGGTAGGCATGTAGATAAGTTTGTATACCCAAGGTCTAGCCTACACCCTCACACAAGGTCGATGGCCCTAGTAGCAACTTTCTGGCGTGAGGGATTTCTTCTATTTATTTGCTTTCTAGTGTAGATCATATGTGATAATCTTTTATGCATAAATAATATCATAATGTTTCTATGATTAATTGTCCTCATGTTTGCTTGCCTATATGATACTTAGGTTTGTTTACATCATGCACGGCCACCATGGCCTCATTTAGATGCACATAGTCACTTAGGTTTTTGCTAGTTTATCTAGATCTAGGTTTCATTTCACTTTTCGAAATAAAGATCAAAAACACAAAAAAAAAGCGTAAAAAACAAAAAGACCAAAAATATTAGGTTAGATTTAAGTTAGAAAAGCCGATTCAAATCTCAACTTGTTTTCACGCCTCCCAAAGATGAACGACCGGGACTTAAGTTTTCAAAAGAATAAAATCCATTGAGTTTCGATATTATAAATGTTTTTATCAATGGGATTTCGCGACTATACTACGACGTTGTTTCCCGAAAACTCAGGATTTCCACACTTGTCCAATGGCGCCGTTGCCAGGGAGGCAATGTGTGAGTTTAGATTTGGATTTGCTTAACTTTTTTTTTTTTTATTATAGGTCAAGAAGAGGATCCATGCACGCATCGACCCATGATGAAGACCACAGGTATTTTCTTCATCCTCTCTTTGTTGCTTTCTTAGGTTAAAAAAAAATCAAAAAAATATATATATATATAAATTCAAATTCAAATTTTGGATTTGAATTTGCAAAAAAAAATATAAAATTCTTTCTTTGGTGTGTGTTTCAACTTGGAAACTATTTAAATACATCAAAGTCAGTTTTCGAGATCCAACCAAAAATTGTTCGTAATTTTAAAAAATTTATTTTTGTCAAATTAGGCATCCAAAAATCTTGGGATTCGGTCTGATTTTATGGTTTCAAACAAGATTTCTAAATCCACCTTCTATTTGGAAAAATTCATACTGTACAAATTTTAAAAATTTGTACAGTCCAAGAGGGTCAGAACAGTCTTATTCTGATTTTATTCAACTTCAAATAGTAATTATGACCTCTACATAAATCATATTGATATGAAAATTTTGAGGTTGGAAAGCCGCAAAAACCTAGATTTTTCTATAAATTTTTAAGAATTTTTGGATTTTCTTTGATACTATTTCAAATTGCATTTCTCGCAGGGGGTCTATCTAGTCTATTTGATCCCTTGGAACATAAAATTTTTTGAAAAATTGTATTAAATATTAAAAATCTTAAAAAAATATTCCTTGAGAAACTCATTGAAAAAGGAAGATCTCTGCTAAATTTTATCTTATTTTGATTTATTTACTGATTTGGGGAGTAATTTCAAGTCAGACTAAGGTCTGACTACAGATTGTTAGAAGAAGCATAAACCCTAAGTGTCACACATTAGGGTTTAAATTTAGAGACCCAAAACAAAACTGTATGAGTGTGATTTGTGTGTGATTGCATGGGAGGGGATCTGATTTGATTGGTTGTCTTCCTCTCACCCACTTAAATTGAATTTGATCTACATTTCAACTGAGGCAACCACTTAGGCCTATTTCATTTAGTAGTGGTGCATTAGGACTATTGTTTTCCTTAATTGGGTCACACCACTTCTACCTTGTTGGACTTAAAAGCATCATATAGACCTATATGATATTAGGGTTTCCACACTAAGGTAGAGCACATTTGCATTCCATACTTAAAGGAAATTCATATAACAAATTGGGACTTGCAAAACTTGTGTGCTCCACTAGAACCTTGTTTGAATTGACCTAAACAAGGAAACCCTAAAAGATAAAAAATTAATACAAGCACTTGAACCATAAAATACACTACACCAGTTAATGCTTGTATTGAAAATCCTTTGTCTGTGCACTTCACACTCACAAACCTAATTTTAAGGGCAACACCCCCAAAACACCCATTCACATTCCAAGAGCACTCTAAGCCCAAGCCTAAAACTAAGTAGACGTGCCCTAGGCAGGACTAATTTACTTGGTAACCAAAATTTAATTGGGTAAAAATTAAGGCCTTGTCTATTTGGACCAACTGGTGACAAGAAAGGTCGGTGTAGTAACCGCATTAACCTCTAGTGGTGTCCTGCCGTGCAGGGTGTCCTAGGGAGTCCCACCATTCTAGCTAGCCAAGTAATTCAAGGGTTGGTTTAAACTAGTTCCACTTCAGGATACCAGGTTTAGATCGAATTAGGGTATACAATTTAAGGCTAGCTTGTTTGCTTGATTTGGGGCTTTCTCATCTTTCTTCCTAGACCTTTGCCTTATTTCCACCAGCCCCTTGTAACTGGTTGAGTCTTCCTGAGGAAGACTATCTCTTATCTCTAATAGCCATGAACCCATATCATTCTTTTGACCCTTAGGGTCCTCCATCTCCCAACCCAACCATGATTTCGACTCCTCCTAGTTGGGAGACTCATCCTAACCTGCTGGGATATGATCATTCTTATCCCCCAGCTTATTTAGAGCCTGAACCTCATGGATCCAACCCTTATCTAGATCAGAACCAATTGAAAGCCATAGTTGTTGAATTCTAGGAATATAACAAGGACTATACAAATCAATGTGCTAAGCTCCTGGAGCATATTAGACGATCTCAGGCACAATCTCAATCTTATCACTCCTCCCAGGAACAAGAGACTTGGAACAACCAGCCTAGTGGGTTTAGTAACCCATATTTTGGATCCACTAGCTCCTCTACTGATTCTTGCTACCATAGGGAGGCATCCTGGACTCAGCCAACCCAAAAGGCACCTTTGGACCTAATCCGTGATTTGGGTAGATCATTTGAGGAATGCACTATTTCTGATACACCTGTACTTAATGATATATCACTAAGGCATTGGAATAATGGATCACAAGTACAGGACCACACAATAGGTTCTCAATCAACTCCCTCTATAGTCAGCCCCACTTTGGGTGATACACCTATTGATTCATATCCAGATTCATATAACCCTGAGTGGAGAAACAATCCTGATCTTTCATGGCCACCACAAAGACTGACTCAGACTGAACATCAATCTAGGCCAACCCAATATTCCACTCAAACCACTTTAGGGCAACCATCTAGTCCAGCCCAACCTGCAACCACCCTTGAGGATATCATGAACATTTTGTTGGACTTTGACAAGAAAAATGAAGAAAGGCTGACTAAGTTGGAAAATCAAGTGAAATCTCAAGGGGATTAAATCAAGAGACTTCAAGAATCACTTTATCCCCGGATGCACACTCCTATTCTCCACCTATTCTTCCGACCCCTCCTCTAATCTATCATACATGCCATTGTGCAGGGGCCAACTCTTCGGCTTCCAAAAGGAAGAGAAAAGCTAAGAGCCCACCCAAACGATCTAATTTGGGCTAAACCAAAAATCATAAGACTAAACCCACATCTAGCTCTGACTCAGGCTCTAGGGGCAAAAATAAGAAAAAGGCTTCTGAAGATGATTTGACCTATTTACCCTTTCCTAAGGCCTTAAAGAAAGAGTCACAAATGACGAAAAAGACTTGCACACCTAAAGAGGTGGTTTTATCAGCTAACATAAGTGCATTTGTTTCTAGCATTCTACCACCCAAAATGACTGACCCTGGAAAACCTTTTATATCTTATGCCATCAAGGGATTCACCTTTAATAGAGCCCTTGTGGATCTAGGGTCTTCCATTAGCTTGATTCCTATCGCCCTTTTTGACCGCACCAAACTTGGAGATCTACACCACACACCTGTCACCATTAGAATGGCAGATGGCTCCATCAAAACACCTAAGGGAGTAGTTCAGGATGTGATTAGTAAAGTGCAAGGTCTTAGCTTTCCAATCAATTTTATTGTCTTAGACATGAATATACTGGAGAAGCTAAGTAATTCACCCATCATTCTGGGTCGACCTTTCTTGGCTACGGCTAATGCATGGATTGACTGTTACTCAGGATGTATGGAGATGAGTAGTGGCAATGAGAAGATTCACTTTGATATTTATACTGCCGCTAAGAAAATGAAACCAGGGTATTTTTTGGATGATACAGAAAGTGATTCGGAGGGCAATTCGGAAGAAACCATGGCAATTGACACCAGGGTAGAACCGCATGACACGAATCAACAATCCACTAGATCACATAAGTCACCATCAATATAGAATCAAATCTTTGATAGCATGGTTGACTATCTTGATTGACCTAGCCCAATTCAAACCCCTACCCCTTGCAATGAATCCCAGATTACTTAATCGATCAAAATGATTCATGAAATAAAAGAAGCTAGTGCAAGAGAATATGATGATATAAGAAAAGAGCTTCATAGAATCTGGGACGAGCAACAAAAATTAGAAATGTTTGAATTTGGGTCAGGTGTGTCACAACTGATTTGTGATTCAGTGGTGGTCGTGCAGGATTCTATTGATCCAACACCCGAGGTGGATGATATTGATAATTCTATTGAAGTTGAGAATGGAGATTTATTCGAGAATCTTGATCTTGATTTAGGGCCTGAACACCAATCATTTCATTTTGAGGAACCAAGCATTAAGAGACCTGAATATGATTTTGTTGTATTTGAGAATACCCATGGAGACATTGATGAATTAATTCAAATGATCGCATACACGAAGCAACAAAATCAAAAAGATTGTAACAACTCCTCAATCAATGATTCAGCCCATTCCACTTTCATGGAGGGACTCACTACTGAATCTAATGATCAATTTCATCTAAGTGAGAAGAAGGAAATATCCCCTTATGAAAAGGATATTCAAGAGATTGAAAGATTATTGGGGATTTCATATGATGAGTTATCGAAGGAAGCTAAAAATTTTGGGGAATCATGTGATAATTGGGAATTAGAACTGAAAATTTTTGAAGAAATAAAAGAAGATGATACCCAAACACCTTTGGTAGAGACAGAGACTAATCACTGGACCTTGATTTCCAGATCTGACCACATCACTTGGGTCATGCCTTCCATTTATCACCATTATCAGGACCCATATGATTTTACCCTACACTACTCCACCCTTACCCCAACCACCCACATTTTCCATCTCCTCTTCGGGATGCCTTCACCTTCATTTCTTCCAGGCACCTGTAATTATCCGTCTTTCCTCTGTAGCATCTAGCTGCAAATTTTCTCAAGCCCCATCATAATATTTTTTTGATTATTTGGGCTCGAAATTCATGGACAGCTGATCCGCATTTGCGGCCCACTGTTGGCGAATGAGATTAAAATTCTTATCATTTTACTCACCATTCTCAATACTGTATTGATATATCCTTTTTCAGTGTACGCCCAGCTGGAGGCATTAATCTTAGCACTTATATATAGCATATTTTATTTGTCATATTTTCCTTGCATATTCAATTTTAGGTGTTGGAATAAGCAGAACGTCAAAATTCAGGAGCTATTCCAGGTGATCTCTACCCATTTACCCCTGTCTTAAGTAACTTTTCATTATATTCATGCATGAGGACATGCAAGAAAGTAGGCATGGGGGGGTAGTAATTGTAAACTAAAATTCTTTTTCTACCAACACCTAGGAAAAACCTTTTGTACATCATGCTAATTGCATTTTAGGGTCTTTAAATTAAGAACAACCGACTCCACCTCCAATGTTCGCAGTGGAGCTAAAAATCATTCGCAACTGCCACTTTCGACCCATCCATTCACCTTTTTGTCCTAAATTTAGGGTCAAACTGAATATAACCCAAATTAGGAAAATTTTTGAAATGCAACTTTGAAAGGTTACAAATAGCATTTATATATATTTCATTCATGAATAAGATTTTTATCAAGAGAATGTGTTAAGGATTTCATCCTCTAGTTGATTCCTATAATCTGGAATCCAGCACAATTTTTACACACACATAGAATTTGCAATGGATTCACGGTGAAGGCTGATAAATGTCATTAGTCTGTCAAGAAGAAGCAGTGCTTCTTTTCCTGAACCCTTGGACAGTGTTTTGGGAGTCAAGCAGATTTTCTTCCAAAAATCCACCAAATAATGTGAGATGAGAGTAGAGTGTACTGGTGCTCTAAGATTATTGTAAGGAATCTGGAATCCTATATAATTAGGTAATGATACTCAAAGATTAGGCATAGTTTTCACTCTTGGATCCTGCGTATATATTTTTGCATGAAATTTTGAGAGCCACCAAATAAGGCAAATACACAGAGAGCGAGTTTTCATAAAACTAGGGCTAAGGTGAATGATTACGACCATTCTTTATGGAATCCTCGACTGAAGAAGGGTATTGATGTCAAGATCAGAAATACACCATCCTATCCATCTCTCCCAGTGCCGTGAGTAGGAACTTCCACCAAATAAGCCACCCAATGTCTCTTGAGTACCACCAATCCCTAATAATGCCTCTTGAATAAAGTTCATGAATGTATGCTAGCATGTGTTGTGCTGAAAAAAAATTATACATAGAAAGAAAAGGGAAGAAAAAAAAAGAATAAAAAAAAGAAAAAAAAGAAAAATTGAAAAAGAAAAAAATTAGAAAAAGAAGAAAAAGCAAAGAAAAGGAGTGTGAATATTTAGTGTTTATTTCAGTTGCATTGAGACAATACCACCAAATAAATTTGAAATCCACCAAATAAGGCCTTAACCTATTTTTCTGTGTTTCTGACCGCTCAAATACTGGCTAAGGAATTCTGACATAGTGTTAGGGTTATGGAACTCAATTAAAGTGTTAATGCCAAGTGAGACCACTAAATACAGGTCATATGTGTGAATCTGGTGAGATTGTGAGCTCTAAAAAGAAAGAAAAGAAAAGAAAAAAAGAAAAAAAAGAAAAAAGAGAGAATGAATACAAAGGAACCATAAGAGAGCATAGTTTTCTCATCCTTCTCTGGGTCGACTTACTTGAGAATTTGGGAATCTAGATTCTATAGTACTAATTTTTATGTAGCACCAAGTGAGAGTGAGCCACCAAATAAACACATCCATTTCCCTCTGACATTCTCTACCTGAGCTTAAAGCCGGGGTGGAACTCAAAAAAAATATCTTGGATATCCTGAGGGAAGTTCTCCTATCCCACTAGAATTTTACTAGGGGTTAAGTACAAACTTTAGAGGTGAATAAGGCCTTTCACTCGATTCCGTTGCAAAAGCTACATAGCTGCACTTTCACATATCTGGATTTGTAGATTTCTGGATGAAACAAAAGGAGAAAAATCTTTAGTCAAGCTCTTTGATAAAAAGAATAAGCAGTCTCTTAGGGATTGAACTTGTAAATAACTTAGCCATGCACTTAGTCTTGCATTTGCTAGGAACTAGCAAAGTTTAGACATGGGGGTATGATTGCATAGCAATCATGGGTCCTAATCAACCTAAATAATGTATGAACCTAGCTTAATTTGTGGATATTTCACTCATATCTTGCATATCATGCATTGTATCAGTCTATTTAGAATAAGATGAGATATCCTGCTATTTAATGATTTTTATTACTATTTGCAGGTAATAAAATGATCCAGGTTGGAGATAGTGGAATAAAGCAATAAAGGAAGAAGAAGATTGATCCAGATAAGAGGAGTGAGGAGGATAACCTTATCCCTACCCTTAGAAACCCTAGGATAGCCTTCCCAAACCCAACCACCTCCATTAGGACACCTTAGCCTCAAAACCCAAACATGGATAGCACTATCCATGTTCTTATCCACCCTATCCCTCTCCCAAATACTTAAGAACCAAAACCCACCTTAGAAAACCAAAAACCCACTCTCCACCTTTTAAGACGTCCAGACATCTGGCTGGACGTCTGGTTTCTGTAGAATAACAATCCAGGAAGGCAGAATTCATACTGACACAAAATTTGATGTCTAATTTAATGTCCAAATGTCTAATTTGGTAATATAAGACGTCTGACCACTATTCTGGACATCTGATATTGCTCTCTGGTTCCTAATTTTGGTGTTGGAAGCCCTAGCTTGCCAATTTTGACCTAGGAACCCCACCAGACACCCTAGGAAACCTAATTAGAGACCTCCTAAGCCTAGTCCACTATCCACAGCCCTACTTATCCCATCCCTAATCCAATTGAACCATCCCATACCTAATTAGGTGCATCTACAGTTGATTGCATGCACCTGAACCCAATTAGATCCACCTAGGATCAAATTGACTCATACCTATTAGGGTTCCCATAGCCTAATCACATGCACACATCCAATTAGACTTGACCTAGACCTAACTAGGTTCACTCCTATCCAATTAGACTTTCTTAAGCCTAGTTAGGTCCATACCCACCTAATCTAGATTAACCCAACCTATTTAGCACCTAATCCTACCAAAACCCACAACCTAGTCCTACGAAAAATACACACCCACACACACACACACCTTCCTATTCTACCCCTACGAAACCCATGCACACTCTCTTGGAGACCCTAAAAACTTGTGTGAAACCTAGATCCTAAAAAGGTGGCATTAGCTATTTTTGGAGCCACCAAAAGTGGCAACCAAATGGAGCCTTCCCATAAGGACAAAGAGAGAGCCACGAAATTGCACTCCCATCTCCATTCACTCTCTTCCTCTCTCAACTTGCGACCACACCTCCTCCTCTCCCTCTCAAGGTCATCCTCTTCCTCCAAGGCTCCCTCCATGGACAGCTAGGAAGAAGCTCTCCTCCAAGCTTCTTCAAGGGTGGCAAGAAGAAAAGAATGAGGATGCAACACCATGTGGGCTTTCGTTCTTCCTCCACCATAGAGGGTCCACGCCCCATTTGTTTTCCTCTTAAACGGCCATAGAGGAGACCATCTTCAAGGTCTTCTCAAGGATGACCATTAGTAGAGAAAGGGTGCAACACCCTCCTCTCTCCACTTGGGTGAACTCGCCCCCACTCTTTCTTCTTCTTCTTGGACAGCCATGAAGGCTCACCCATAGCCTCTTTTGGCTGGCCATCTCTTGTTGGTAAGCGTGCAGACAAGTTTGTATACCCAAGGTCTAGCCTACACCCTCACACAAGGCCGATGGCCCTAGTGGAGGGATTTCTTCTATTTATTTACTTTCTAGCATAGATCATATGTGATAATCTTTTATGCATAAATAATATCATGATGTTTCTATGATTGATTGTCCTCATGTTTTCTTGCCTATATGATACTTAGGTTTGTTCACACCATGCACGACCACCATGGCCTCATTTAGATGCACATAGTCACTTAGGTTTTTGCTAGTTTATCTAGATCTAGGTTTGGTTTCACTTTTCAAAATAAAGATCAAAAACACAAAAAAAAGCACAAAAGATGAAAAGACTAAAAATATTAGGTTAAATTTAGGTTAGAAAAGCCGATTCAAATCTTGACTTGTTTTCATGCCTCCCAGAGACGAACGATCAGGCCTCAAGTTTTCAAAAAAATAAAATTCATTGAGTTTCGATATTATAAATGTTTTTGTCAAGGGGATTTCGCAACTATACTACGACATTTTTTTTCTGAAAACTCGCAATTTTCACACTTGTCATAGACCCAGGCCCCAGGGTCGAGTGGTTCTAAGGTTCTGGATGAAAATCACCCAGAATCAAAGATTATTGTGCTTGCGGGGTTGGGCTTGTGGTTTGGTGGTGTGCAACCCAGAACTAAAGTGTCGGACAAAAGGTAGATTTGATTTACAAGGTTCAGATGTCCACTTAAAATTCAGCTCAAAAAGATAGTCAATAATTTCAAGCTTAGGTTGCATGTCAAAGATATCGCAAGGGTCCTGGTAGAAAGTAGGTGGTTTCAGGTCAACAGGAACCATTAGGTCCAAAATCGTAGTTCCCTCATAATTGACCTCCCAGATTTTCATTTCCACATTTCTATCCTCCAACATCAAGTGTTCGGGTTCTGGGACCTCTAACATATCATTCACCCCATATGATTTTCCCAAGTACATAAATCGTGGATGAATCAGAATTGACTTGGGTACAACGATCTCAAAAGTATGATCATTCAGCTATTCAGGGTGTGGTTGAAGGTTAGGGCTACCGATTGGATCATCTATTATATTAGGATCAGCATCCTCCATGTCAACCCCAATCAGATCACAATCTTCAAAAATCGGGCCATCAAATAGTTCATCTTGCTCCTCGAGCCCATCAGTCTCACTAAAATCATTCTCCTTAGGCTCCAGTGAGACTTCACTAAGAGATTCCCCACCCTCAAAATCAAAGAGTTCATGATCCTCATTTATATATGTCTTAAAATCATATGTCATTTCATGGTCCATGGAGACATATTTTTCGTCATTCCCTGGCTCTGGGATCTTGGGTGAGAAACTCGGTTCATCCTCAATGGGTTGCTCTAGTCCAACCTGGTCATCCCCAGTCTCAGAACTTGTATCCCCCCCGACAGGCACCTGAGTAAGTTCAAACATTGGCTCTCCTAAAGGGGGTTCATCTTGAGCATCATCCTAAGATTATACTAGGGCAACTACAAATTTCATCCTCAACCTCGACAATTTCCCAAGTAGAAACTCACCCAAGCCCTTATCCCTAACATTTTGGAGAAAATCCAATAGAGAACTATTAAGTTCATCAATCATTTTGATCATAGGCTCCAATGCCTCAGTGCATGGTATTGGGTGAGCTTCTAAAGATTGTATGGTGTTCCTCAAGTTAGCCAACACCCTGTCTTGGATCTGGTTCCTCTGAACCAAATGGTTTGGTTCAGGGTTGGGTGGGTTTGGGTTAAATCTAGGGGAGTCAAGATATTGAGGTTCTCAAGATCCTCCCTGATAGTAGGTCGTCTTGGGTTCTTCAAGGAATGGTGGTGACCTATATTCAGTGGAATACTGAGGAGGGTAGATGTTATAATCATCATATCCTTCCTGATTGTAGATTGGGTTGGTTTGATCATCAAAGGATGGAGATCTATAATCATTGTAGCTCTAGGAAGGATACTAATCATAGTCTTATTGTCCAAGGTTAGACCCTGGACACTGAGGTTCGGTATCGTATCCCCAATCAAAGTTATCCCAGCTAGTGAATGGGTAGTCATAAGTTGTGTCAGAATAGTAATCATTTTGAGGATAAGTGATGGTAGGAGCATTGTTTACAAGGCGAGATTGAGGTTTAAAATGAAGCGTTGTAATATAGTCGAAATTGCTTTGAAAACAAATACAATTTTTATTACTCGAAAAAGTTCCAAGGTCGAGCACAGGGAGCTATATGGGATTTAGAAATCAAGATCACAATTCAGAATTAAAAGATATTGCAGTAGCATCAGTAGCAATGTGGAAAAATATGGGAGTAAAATGGTGATTTAGATCACCAAATACTCCTACAACATCACCAAAGAACTCAATGTAAATGTATATGCAATGAGAGCTAATGATCTGTCGTCTAATGTGTAAATCAGACGACTTAAAGTTGTATGCTTCTTCTTCTTCTTTTCTTCTTCTCTACCTTTCTTCTTTCCTTCTCTGGCTCTTCCTTTCTTCTTCTCCCCTTTCTTTTTCTCTGCTTCAGCTATGTTTGCTTTCTCTGTCTTCTCCTTTCCTCTTCAACTCTTTCTTCAGCCCTGCTTCTTCTTCTTCTTTTCTTTCTCAACTACGACCTCTCCAAGCCTTCTTCTTCTTCCTTTGCCTTTAGCTTTCTTCTTCCTCCTTCCTTAGGCTTTCTTCTTCTCTGGCCTTTCTGCCTTTTGAATCCGACTAAGTGTCGGAGCCACACTTCTCAAAGCAAAAACCCCCCTTCCCCCGTGTAACTCTCCTCTCTTCTCTTTCTATTTCAGTCTCGCTCTCCCAGAGCCACAGTCAATCGGGTAATCGGACCTAGCGCATACCTGGGTCCAAGCTCATCGGCGTGTGGTGGTGAGCGAGGAGTGTAGGTCAAGTCGGGTCAGGCTAGGTCCACGAGTGAGGTGTCGCGGACGAGGCTGAGTGAAGGTGAGAGGGACCTCACCCCGTGGTATTTGAGGCAAACAGCTGGTGGCACCTTTTCAATTTATGCAGGTTCGCTGCTTTAGAACTGCCTGATGTGGGACTATCCGCGCACCCCTTTTCTCTCACGCTTGCAGCAGGGATCTTCTTCCAATTGCAGTTGCTGCTGAGGCTCGCAACTACAATTGAGGGCCTGGGTGCGTGCGCAAGACTCTTCCGTGCGTTCTGGGACTTCAACCTGGGCGTGACAACACCTTGGGCAGCCTCAAGCAAGCTTTAAGCTTGCTCGCCAATGGAAGACAAAGTTTGAACCTGAAAACAACAGAACATCCTTTCAGCCACGTCAAAGCGCTCAGGGAATATTGCCGGAGCACGGCGGATGTGATGGTGGTAGTGGTGTGGAGCGACAGTGGCTGTGCTGGTCAGACGATAACAGGAACAGTCGGTGAGAGTGGGTCTGTTCGGGGAGGTGTTTGGGTGGATGATGGAGAGAATGGAATGAGGGGAAAGGAGCAGGAAGGTGTAGTGAAGGTTGTAGGGTGGTCAGCGAGGTGGATGGGGATGCGTAGCGGTAGGAACACCTCGCCGGAGGAGTCACCGGAGATGGAGGAGATGACGGTGTTCAGTAGCGTTGGTGGTCGATTTTGGGAAATAAAGAGAGGGGAAGAAAGTAAGAGAGATAGGGAACCTAAGAACCTACTTCTAAGGATGAAAAGGGGAAGGGATCCCACATCAGTGTGGTTGCCGGACGGGGGGAAGACGAACCTCCGTAGGAGAGACAGCGGCAAAGATGGGGTAGGAACGGCGACGGCTGGTATTGCTCGATGCGGAGGCCTATAAGGGAGATGAATTTGCCACTAGTTTTGTGGTCGGATGATGAGAAGAATCAGAGAGAGACCGTCGGAGCTTGCGGTGACTTGCAGTCGAAGAGGAGAGAGGAAAAGGAGGGATTCTGGCCCAATTTCAAGCTGAGAACGGTTGGACTCTAGGGAGTCTTTTATAGGTCTTCAGAGAGGGTTTTGAGCTTCGGAAGCAAGCTTCCTAAGCTTTAAAAGCTCGCCGAAGAAGGAAACTTCAAGAGACCTAAATCTCTCATGCATTCGCACGAGAGATTGGAAAAGAATCAAAGCATCTAACCAGGTTCATATTGGAGAGGATTACTTATGAATCTCCCTTACAATTTTGGAAGGGATTCATCAATCAATCAGGGAGAAAACTCCTTTCAAAGGTCGTCGGAGTAGGTTTCCTCCATGATAATGGCAGAGCGACCTAATCGTGAAGACAATAAGAATTTAGGGGGCTGATTGCAAGGATTTTTGAAAGTTAGGGGTGGAAATGTAATCAGATAAGACCTTTTTTCAAACTAGGTCAAGATAAGTTCTCCTTGGGTCCAAATTTTGGTAAAAATGTAATTTGGACCTAAGGAATCCAATGGTAAAGTTGGATTTTGGTTTTAACCACGTTTAACTGGGCAATTTATGAAAAAATCTAAATTAGGGCAAATATCTATCTGAGACTCTAATTTAGGTCAAGATGGGTTCTGATGGCCAATTTGAAGGTACTAAACCCTAGAGAATATTTTTCTATGATTTTTAGAGGGTTTAAGTTAATTTTATCCTAACCAAAACCTTGGTTAACTAAGTGGGTCTATTTCTAGGGTTTCAAAAGTCATTTAATTCTCCGAACACACGCAAACCCTTTTATGTCTAATCTAACCTACTTTTATCTTATTAAGGCCATTTGACCTTTATTTAGATCTTGAGAAAACCAGTGGTTGTACTGCATTGGTAAAATTGCAGTTTTAACCCAAGTTTCTTATTTTTCCCTTAGAATGCTTATACAGTGAGTTATGACCTTCTGGCGGTTATGTAGGAGCATTTGTTGACTTAATTGGGTCAAAATGAGCTAGTTATGGCTCATGATGGTGTTCCCATCATACCCCCACGCCTAGCTTTTGCTAGCTCCTTAGCAAAATTTCAAGGTATTAACTTTGATTCTTGACCATAAAATCTTTTGATGCTTAAAAACCTTGATGTGTGCTTTCTTTTGTAGATTAGATCAAAATGCCAATAGTAGGCCTAAAGGTATTCAAGTACCAACCAAGATTCATACCTGACCAGATCTAGCCTCAATCTATCGCGAAGGTTTTTAAGGCCCACAGGAACTATCCTAAGGTTCGTTGAACTCCACGGTTAAAGCACCCGTGCTTGTAACATGTTTTAGCCTCGGTTCAATTTGCAGTGCATTTTTTTTTTGTCAGAGAGAGACAGAGGAATTTCTTTATTTTTGGAGAGCTTTCTCTCTCTTTTATTTTTATTTCTAGCTTCGGATTAGCTTTACAACACTGTCTGTATCGGATTCCTAGTCTCCAACATCAATCCTCGTAGGGTCCCTAGCGATCGTTGCTTCGAGATAGCACCACCCATGGCAACCCCCAGAACCCTGACTTTCAAGATTTCAAGATAATCCCGCACATGGTGTTCTGTAGCTAAATCTAGACCCTGGTAATCGACATTTCGAGATAATGCTGCCCATGGCATTTGAACCAGCATAGGGTGCTTACATGCCCCCGGTAGGATATGTAGATATCCTAGGAGACAAGCACCGAGGAGACGATATGTTATTGCGCATCTTTGAGGGGAATTTCCCCCCTCTCCACGCCGGGAACTCGTCCAAATCAACTTGTGTTGATTAGCTGCTCCTAATCTAGGTGACTTTTTCAGAACAATTTGTATGCATTTGCGTGATTTTGATACTTAGGCGCACTGAACCAGACTGTGTGTGGATTGGGGTGCTTAGGTTACCGAGTCCCGCAAACCAGAGGTCAGTTAATGAGGTCGAATAATTCCTAAGCCTTAGACCTAATACTTAAGTTTCTCATTTTCCCCAACCTCTTGAGGACTATCCAGATCTTAGCAGGTACTTGAATTTTTAAGCTTAGGATTATAGCCCAAAAGGCCTAAAATCAGCGTTCCTACTAATCTCTTCTTTGTTTCATTAGTACTTTTTTTTTTGCCTTTCATTTTCTTTCTTTTGATATAATCAAGAACCAAGTCAATTACTTAATCCTTTACTAATGACTATCTCTTTTTTCTTTTTCTTTTCACATTGCGCTCCTTTTTGACATTTTTCACTCCTCCCCTTTTTCTCTTCAAAGTCTGATATGCCATCAAAATTTCCTCTCCTCATATTTTTATTCTTTTACAGGAATTTTTTATTTTTTTGGTGTTTTTGGAATATGTGCTTTTTTGTGAGAGCCCTTTCGAATTTTGATGTTTTGTATGCTTACACTTTACCACCCCCCCATGCCTAAGTTTTGCAATGTCCTCATTGTAAATGAAGGGTGTGAAACAGTTTTGGATTCAAGAATTAAAACAGGATTATCGGGTGGGCAAACGGGTCGGGAATGACTGTTGCGGATGATTTCAAGCTCTGGCACGTGTACCAGAGGTGGGATCGACTATTCTAAAATTGAACTCAGGGTGCAATGGATGTAAAGTACAAAAGGATAATCAGAAGGATCTCAGCTTTTGGAATGACGGGTTGTCTCCCGTTAAGCACTAAATTCAATGCCTTCAGCCGAGCAGGAAATGGTATGGAGAAGGAGTGGTCAAATCAGATGGGTTTTGCAGAACAAGCACCTTGATTAAAAGCCTGGTTGGTCCAACCAGGTACTTGTTCAGATCAACAGGCTGATGATGCAGCCTAAACCCAATCAATCTGGTGGGTTGATAAATGTAGATCAAGAGATGTAGAACCCACCATATACTTTAGAACTCGAAATGGTATGGAAGTGTATAGCTAGGGTTTGGCTGAGTCGAATCAGCTTGATCAGAGTAGGGATCCTTAAATGAAAAAGAATCAGTGGAGGATGTAGGAACCCTACAGGAGTGATCAGGGAAGGATGGGGCATGATTTGTAGTCTGATCGATGTCCAAAACCCGATAAAAATGTGGAGGAGAATTATCTGCAACTGGCTCATTCAGAGGGGAATCAGAATAAAACTTGAGCCCAGTTGAGATTCAAGGTTGAAAATGGGTTTGAATAGGTTCTGTATATGTAGAGGAGGTGGCATCAATAAGAATTGTGTATGAAGGCTCATCTAAAAAAGAATTAAAGGTGGGTTCATTTAGAGAGTCCTCATAGTAGCTGTCAAACTCAAAGGTAAATGCCTGAAGAGTGTTTATAGGATGAAAGAAATCTGAGTCAAGAAAAGATTTGAACTTTGAATTGTAGACACTCTTGGCATTTTCCATTTCTGATTCCTGAGGATCAAAAAGAAATGATTCCATCTCAATGGAACCTGAATTTAAATCAATGATCTCAGGATCAGGGACCTCAGAATCAGAGTCGAAGAATGGATCATAGTCGTCAGGAAAAAATGGTTCTCCGTAATCATAGTAAGATTCGAAATCATCAGAGAAATTGTGAGAATCAAGCCTTGAATTTGATTCGAGATTAGAGGTTCCACCACAGAATAAATCACAAGATGTAGATTCAGCAACCTAACTTGGGTCTAGCCTATTCGTAGATTCCAAGCTTAAAAAGATGTCATTATTAGGTATAGGCTCGAGCTCTAGACTTGTAGAAAAAACCCAATCAAAACCCCTCTCTTCCAACTCCTCGATTTTTGTATCGTAGATTGGCATGACTTCTGAAAAATCAATCTGTATTTCTGAGGATGTTGGAGAGGTACATTGATCAAATAAAGGTCCAGAATCATAATCCAAATTCAAACTTTGATTTTCGTCATACAGGGCCTTGTAGTTCTCCCAAGAAGATTCATATCCAGATTCTAGGCTAAGGATATGGGTTGAATTACTAGAAACTAGGTCAGAATTGCCTTCAGGGGTCACCTTATCAAAGTAAGGGACAGGATTTACACCCTCGAGAGGTTCTGATTCAATCTCATTATTACAGGAGTCTAGGAATTCTATGCTCGATGAACCAGGGTTTTGGCTTTCTAGGGCTGGCTCAAAATCGTGTTCTCCTGCAATTGGGACCTCCCAACCTATTTCATCTGGGTTGGGAATCCACAACAACCTTGTGTCTTAAACCTGGGGTTTGGGAAATTATGTTGATCCTTAATATTATTCCAAGATGCTTCATTAACTGTTTGGGGCATGTACGGGTATTTTTTATCGATAACTTGTTTCAACAATTTCATCATTTCTTCTCATTTTTCAAGATCATCTTGGTGTTTTTCCAAAAGTGCAGAATTTGTCATGCATTAGAGATATTCAAAGTTATGCAAATTTTCTATCTCGATGTATCCTGTTATGAGAATACCCCGGGTTGATCCATTTGTTGCTTCTATTAATAATAATTGGGCACAATTTACGATGAAGGTTGTTGTTGTTGATACATTAACCTAAATGTCTTCAATTGGTTTTGAAGTTTTGTAATCAACCTCATAAAATCTAAGGGCATCCTCAACCATTTTATCTTTCATGGATCTTTAAGATTCAGGTTTCTGCAATAGTTTTCCTAAGTAGCCAAACTACATTTTTGGATCAGATGGTGGAATCAAGATGTAGAATCAAAATTTAGATTCAGAATGAAGTGATTTGATCTAAATAGAACTCCCTAAGAAAATCTGTGTGTGCTCTAAATAGAAGGGATGATGGACTGGATGTGATATTGACCCAATCAAGGCACCCAAAGATTTTGGATGACTATAGAGGTTCGGGGCGGATGATACCCCTGGATCAGAAAGTCGTCCACCTGAGAATTCCCTGGGCAACCAAGAAGGGAGTGTCCCGTAAACACCCCTACACGATAGAGCGCTCCCACGGGTTACAGGGTTTCCCCCACCCGACCTTCCTTGTCACTGAGGGTCCAGGTAGACCAGAATGGATAACTTGACCTTTTAAGTCTACCAGTTTTATATCCTAATTTGTACCTTTGTTTCACTTGAATTAGCAGTTGATTTGACTTGTGACCTAATTTGGAGGTTGGTTAGCCTACGATGTAGACCAACTTTACCTAACCTACCCTAAAGATGGTAGAATGAACTTCTAGGTTAAGACCTAGAATTCACCCTGATTTGACTCCAAGGTTATTAGGTCCAAGGATTTTAGGGTTCAAGTGAATTTAGAGGTTGATTTTAGGGTCTTTCTTGATTAGATCTTTTCCATCAAGGGCTTGGGCAGTACACAAATGCGAGTGGGTTTGTTATCTTTTATGCAGGCAAATGTGAACTAGCACTCCAAAACCCTAGAAATTGAAACCCTAATTGGCTTTATTTCCAAGTCCACTTTGATCTTCAAAAATGTTCTCCTTGGACTTCAGACAAGAAGTACGTAGTCCAAAAAGATTAGAAATTAAGCGGAGTCCCTAATACGCACAAGAAATTTAGGGTAGGATGTCTAAACAGAATCGCTTCAACTTCAATGAGATTTGAAAAAAAAAATTCGCAAATCAGGAAACTTGCCTTTTACATGATAATTACTATGAAAAATAAGTCAAGTGATTCCTAATTGAATGTTTCTTTTTTGTCTTCCCAAGATTAGGAGGTTGATTAGGGAAGAATAAAGAAGTTACCTGCCTTAGAGTGGTTGATTTGCGTAGAAGATCTCCTCGTGAAGTACCTCGCAAAATTACAATAAAGTAAATAGGGCAAGTCAGTGCTCAAATATAATCAAATAAGGAAGAGAATAGTGGTGAACTGCACATTGCACCCTGGTAACGATGCCAAAATGTTTGCAAGGAGAGATCGATGTTTAAAATGAAGCGTTGTAATATAGTCGAAATCGCTTTGTAAACATATATAATTTTTATTACTCGAAAAAGTTCCGAGGTCGAACACAGGGAGCTATATGGGATTTAGAAATCAAGATCACTATTCAGAATTAAAAGAGATTGCAGTAGTATCAGTAGCAATGTGCAAAATATGGGAGTAAAATGGTGATTTCGATCACCAAATAATCCTACAATATCACCAAGGAACTCAATGTAAATGTATATGCAATGAGAGCTAATGATTTGTCATCTGATTTGTAAATTAGACAACTTAAAGTTGCCTGCTTCTTCTTCTTTTCTACTTCTCTATCTTTCTTCTTTTCCCCTTTCTTTTTCTCTGCTTCAGCTGTGTTTTCTTTCTCTGTCTTCTCCTTTCCTCTTCAGCCCTGCTTCTTCTTTTCTTTCTCAACTACGACCTCTCCAAGCTTTCTTCTTCTTCCTTTGCCATTAGCTTTCTTCTTCCTTCTTCTTCCTTACACTTTCTTCTCCTCTGGCCTTTCTGCCTTCTGAATCCGACTGAGTGTCGGAGCGACACTTCTCAGAGCAAAAACCCCCCCTCCCCTGTGTAACTCTCCTCTCTTCTCTTTCTATTTCAGTCTTGCTCTCCCAGAGCCACAGTCAATCGAGTAATCGGACCTAGCGCATTCCCAGGTCCAGGCTCACCGGTGTGCGGTGGTGAGCGAGGAGTGCAGGTCGGGTCAGGTCAAGCCAGGTCCGCAGGTGAGGTGTCGCTGATGGGGCTGGGTGAAGGTGAGAGGGACCTCACCCTGTGGTATTTGAGGCGAACAGCTGGTGGCACTTTTTCAATTTATGCAGGTGTGCGGCTTCAGAACTGCCCGATGTGGGACTATCCACGCACCCCTTTTCTCACGGGCCTGCAGCAGGTATCTTCTTTCAATTGCAGCTGCTGCTGAGGCTCGCGACTGCAATTGAGGGCCGGGGTGTGTGCGCAAGACTCCTCCATGCATTTTGGGACTTCAACCTAGGCATGACAGCGCCTGGGGCATCCTCAAGCAAGCTTCAAGCTTGCTCGCCAATGGTGAACAAGGTCTGAACATGAAAACAATAGATCGGCCTTTCGGCCACGTCAGAGAGCTCAGGGAATATCACTGAAGCACGGCGGATGTGATGGTGGTAGTGGTGTGGAGCGAGGGTGGCTGTGGTGGCCGGACGGTGACTGGAACGGTTGGTGAGAGTGGGTCTATTCGGGGAGGTGTTTGGGTGTATGATGGAGCGAATGGAATGAGGGGAAATGAGTGGGAAGATGCAGTGGAGGTTGTACGGTGGTTAGCGAGGTGGATTGACGTGCGTAGTAGTAGGAACACCTCGTCGGAGGAGTCACCGGAGATGGAGGAGATGACGGTGTTCAGTAGCATTGGTGGTTGGGTTTGGGAAATATAGAGAGGGGAAGAAAGTAAGAGAGATAGGTGTTGAATGTGCAAATCGCTACGCTAACGTGTTCGGTTTTGGAAAACCTGTCATTGTAGTTCGAAAGTGAAGAATTCGTGTTCAACAAATAAAATTTATACCGAAATGAAAAATCCGGGTCGAACATAGGGAGGCGGACGTTTGATTTAAAAACTACGCATTTCTTTTTATTTGTCACGGAATAATTCAATTTAAAACTATCTAATTATTTACAATAAATAGAAGAGAGAGAGAGTAAGAGAGAAAGAGAATATTACACAGAGAAGTCAAAATGAGATGTGGAATAAATAAGGAATTTATCATTGAGGAGATTGTTCATTACAACTAGAAAGCATAAAACAATTATACTAGAAAGAAATAAATTTACTCTAGAAAGCATTAAAAGAATGGAGGGAGATATATCCTCGACGATTGCTTGGAGGATGAGCAAAAATACACTAGAAAGCAGTAAAAAGAATAGGGAGAGAGAAATCCTCCTCGAAGGTTGCTTGGAGGACGAGCCAGACGGGACGACGCCTAGACGAAGGGGAACGAAGTAGGACGAAAGAGGACGAAGCAGAAGAACGGGAACGAAGCAGCACGCCGTCGTCGTCGTGGGATCCACTTCCGAAGGGGAACGAAAATTTGGACTTTATCTCGCAAGAAGCATCCCGGGTGTGGGACAAGCTTCTCTTTTGAGCTTTGGAGGGGTAGAGAGGAGAAGGAAGGGATGAGAATTTCGTATGGAGGGGGTCTCCTTTTATAGTTGCAAGGAGTGGGGGCAAAATGGACATTACAACTTCAAAATAATAAATGAGGGGTCTTTGTGACGGATAAATCCGTCACTAAAGCCCCCAACGTGGGCGTAGCTTCCGCGCCCACGCGCGCTGCTTCAACTGCCCGCACGCTCAACGCCATCGCACGCACTTTGATTCTCAGCCGTCCGATCGCGAGATCGGACGGCTTAAGACGCATCTCCGCTCGCTGCGCTACGCCCGCCTGGCGCGTGCGATCGCGCGTGACGCCGCGCGTTTAATCGCGCATGAACACTATTGGGCGCGCGCTGCCGTCCGATCGGGATCCAACATCCACCCGCGCCCAATCGCCCGCGCCTCCAGCCCTCTACTGCGGCTCGAACCCACGCCCGCCGGTAGCGTAAGCGCGCTCGACCGCTGCGCTACAGGGCGCGGATGGTCGAGCGGACGCTTTTAAGCACGACCGACCCGGAGAGTGAGCGGGTGCGGGGCCTTCGTAGAATGCGTGCGGCCGTTTGGGCAGCCGAGATGGCACCACGGGGCCTTCGTAGAATGCGTGCAACCGTTTGGGTGGCCGAGATGGTACCACGTGGCGCTATCTTGGCCGTCCATTTTCTGGAAGTTGTAGATGGTGCCACGGATGTCGGATTGACTTGACTTTTGTGTCGTTGGACTGCGATCGTCGATCCGAATTCATCCGTGCAATCGGATTTGTCATCTGAAGTGCGGATCTTCACCATCCTAGCCCTTGATCTTCTAGGGTTCCCCAGTCACTATCTGATGCTACGGATGCCTGATTAGGGCGATCTTGGAGTCGTTGAACTCCAATCGTCGCCCTGATCACATCCATACAGTTGGATCTTCGATTTGAGTCCCTGATAAAATGTTTGCCCTATCCAAGCACATAAAAGGAAACAATTAACCTCCATTTTATTCAAACTACTCTAAATGCAAGATGATGCATGTTATGCAATATTTATATCATGAAATGCAATCCTATGCTTAAGAACATGCATAAATAGACATCTTAAGTAGTGTAAATGTGTTTACATCATACCCCCATGCCTATCTTTTGCTAGTCCCTAGCAAAAACTATATACTATTTATAAAAGAATTAGGTTGGATTATTTGGACCTGAGTTATTTTCAATCATTAAGAAATTGTCTACTTAGGAACTGAACTTTCAAAGACACAACAGTGCCCAGGTATCGGCCAAAATGCAGACCGCCTCAAGCCCTCGCCTTATTAAAAAAAAAAATTCTTTTTCTCTTTTTTTCTTTTCTAATTTTTTTTTTTTGGATTTTCAAATTTTAGGGTTTAAGAGTGGCTTTCTATGGCCATTCAACTCACCCAAAATTTGATGAAAACCCTAAGCTTTAAGCATCTTATTGTGATTGTGATAGACTCATTGACCAACAATTAAAACGGATTTCGGATTTCTACGCCTCTAGGTGACCTCAAAAAAAAAGACTTCTGCCTAAAGGTGTATCTTTACAACCGGTAGCTTTCTCCCTACTTTTATTTTTTACGGGGTCAACACAAGGGTGAATCCAGTGTATATCTCCCCGATTTATTCTACTTCTCCGCTTCTTCCTAAGTGTTTGGGAAAATTTTAGTGCATTTACTGAGCTGGGTTCTGGACAACCGGTCGATGACCTGTTACCACCGACAACTTGCCAGCCATACTCATGCGGCGAAGTGTGGCTTATTTCTTTTTTTTTTTTAAGTAGGTGGCTTCCCTGGTCTATGATTTACCTAAAGGCAGGAAAAAGAGAAAGGTCCAGTGAGTGGGCTCTGGACAACCTACCTATGGGCTGTTACCCACGATAACTTGCCAGTCATATCACCCTAGAAGGTTCATTAGCTACCCAATTTCCGTTAAAATCGTCGAACAACGAGTCAGTGCAAAGAAAGTGTGTAGATGCTTAAGACTCAAAATTCCCTCAAATCAGAGGGCAAGTTGATGAGTCGTGTACTTATCACCCAAACTTATTTACTCCAATTACGAAAGAATTAAGATGGTGAGGACTCGAAAACAAATCCACATTTTAGTGGATACACAGGCTGATTAAGTCTAAAGACCTGAAGGGTCTTTGTTTTCAAATCATAATGTAGTACTTCCTAAGATTGAAAATTTTTTTAAACCCAAATTCTCTTTCCTAATTTCGAAAAAAAAAAATTTTTTATATAAAAGAAAATAAAACAAATCTACGAAGCTGACGAATGAATTCAGAGATGAATATCCACCCCCCCATGCCTATCTAATGCAATGTCCTCATTGTATTAAAAAGACATAAAACAGAGTGGAAAAGCGAAGAAAGCACCTGAATTGCATGAATGTCAGGTCTGCTCCGAGATGAAAACTAAGAAAAACTGTATATATGCTGAATTTAGTGCCTTCAGCTAAGCACACTATACAAAGAAAAGAAATGAAGAAATCACAAGTGCAGGTCAGAATCAGAATGAATAGAAGAATCCTCTGACCTATCAACAGAGGTCCACAGATGTGGACCAGATTGTGGTGCAGACCCATCCCCCATAATCGAGAATATCTTAGGTTCTGGATAAAAATTACCCAAAACCTAAAATCAGAATGCAAGCGGGATCGGCCTGCAATTTATGAGGATGCAACCCAAGACCAAAAAGTCGGGTTACAGAGAATTGAAGCTCAAAAGGATAATCGTTGAATGTGTGCTTGAGTTGAACATCCTCGAAACAAATGTCGTAAGGGTTCCGATTTGATGGTTTCAACTTAAAAGGAACCCTTCGACTCAATCTTCCATTTCCTCCAAAATTAACTTCCCAACTCCTAGCCTCCTCATTCCAAATGTTAAATTCCGAGACCTCTTGCATGTTAATCACCCCATCAGAAATCTCCAAGTCTAAATGATGTGGCAAAATCAGAATTGACTTGGGTCTAATTATCTCATAAACAGAATTATCGATAAGCTCAACGGGGTCTAACTGATAATCAGGGGATTGAATTGATTCATCCAGAAAATGTAATCCTGGATCTGTAATGTGTGCCCTAAGATCAGTTTCCTCAGTTATTGGGCTATCAAATGATCTATCAGATTCCTCAGGCCCAATCGTCTCACAGAAATCGTGTTCAGAAAACTCGTGTGAGACTTCGCAAATTGAATGTTCACCATCAGGATCCATATCAATGTATGTCCCAAAATCATTTGTCACTTTCTGTTCTAAGGAGACATACATTTCCTCATAACCCGGCTCAGGGATCTCAGGTGAAGAAATCAGATCATCCTTAATTGGTTGTTTTAATTCAATCTGGTCAGCCTCGTAACACATGTCCCCCCAACAGGTGCCTGAGCAGGTCCTGTCATTGGCTTTCCTGAAGAGGGTTCATCCTAGGAATTATTCCAAGATTGAATCAAAGCAACCACGAATCTCATCCTCAATTTCACTAATTTCCCAAGTAGAAACTCACCCGAATTCCTATCCTTAACATCCTGGAGCCAATCTAACAAAGACTTATTCAAATCATCAATCATTTCAATCAGGGGCTCCAATCTCTCAATGCAAGGTATTGGCTGAACTTCTAAAGATTGAATGATATTCCTCAAGTTAGCCAGAACCTTATCTTGAACCTGGTTAACCTGAACCAAATGAGTTGGTTCAGGGTTGGGCGGGTTTGGGCTCAATGCAGGGGAATTAACGAATTGAGATTCGTTATACCCTTCCTGATAATAGGTCATTTCAGATTGTTGAAAAGATGGTGATGACCTAAAGGTAGTGAAATTAGAGGATGGGTAAGGATCGGTGTATCCTTCTTGATTGTAGATCGTATTAGGCTATTCATGAAAGGAAGGCGATCTATAATCGATGTAGCTCTGAAAAGGATAGAAATCAGAATGAAAGTGTTCAGGGTTAGACCCTAAACACGGAGGTTTGGAATTGTATCCCCAATCTGAATTATCCCAACTAACTGATGGTTGATTACAATACGAGTTGGGATAATCGTCATGTTGAGGATAATTCACAACAGGAGGGAAAGAGCGGGAATGCGTGAAATATGTGGAAGGATTCATGAGACACGGGAGGAAGAAAGGTGCCCTGCAATACAAACAATCAAACCTGTCCTTAAATGGGTTAGCCTAAAGACCTACAGACTCTCAAAACCCGTCTTGAGATAAAGGAATGATTTGATCTACTTCCGTCTGTTCAATCCAACCAGTTAGAAGGAGGGACTAGGGAGAAGGTTCTTCCTCCGGCTTGCACCTCCGGTTCCTAGTGTACCCCCCAGCCGCGATCGTTTGACTCTGCTCTCCTAGCTAGACATCAGATTGAACAATAGAAACAGACTAATCGAAAATAATCTCGATCTAAGTTCTGAAGAGCGAGTTCAATCCTTAAGGCCAACGTCTACTCTGTTTTATTTAGGGCTAAGTTTGAATGTGCTTTGGAATGTGATGGGCCCTTTAAATGGGTTGTGCCCTTAATGATTGATTGATTTGTGTGCGTGTGCACAACCAGTGGTTTTCAAGCAAGATTATTTTTGATGTGGTGAATTTTAAGGTTCAAATCTTGCTTAGTAGCTTTTAGGATTCAACTTTAGGTGTTTTCAAACAGGTTTTGTTGGCACACCAGGTTTTGCAAGCACAGGTGAAAACGTTTTCCTTTGAAGCTTAAAAAGAATGTGGAGTGCCTGGTAAATCCCTAAGAGTTGAACCTAATTGGCAGCTACTTGATGAGTTGATTTTAATTGAAGTGGTGCGGCCCAAACAACTCAAACAACTGGCCACATATGCACCACTAAGTTAGGCACACAAAGATGGTTAACCTAGAATGATTTCTACTCTTTTATGTGTTGCTTTATGTGTATCGGTTCCACAGATCAGAACCCGGTTGAGTAGAAACAAATCAATTAGGTTAAGTGCCTATGAATGTGGGTGTATGTTGTGTGTTTGTTGAAAATTACCCCACAAAATTATCTTTTTATTTATTTTTTTTGTTTTTTTATTTTTTTTTTTAAATGAAGGTGGAATGAATGTGAGTGAGAATCCAAACAACCAAACTATTCCTAGGATTTATGCAAACACCTAGGTTAATTGGAATTTGGATTTAATGTGGCGAATGAAATCTATGGAGGGGGAAAGAATGGGGGATAACTTACAAAACCTTCCACAGCACTTTACTCCAATCTACCGCTTTTGCTCATCTCAAAAGAGTACCTGCAATTACAATAAGAAATGAGAAAAGTGAGGTAAAAGATTTGTAAGTTACAAAACGCGAAGAAAAATCAAAGATCGTCGCCTCCCCGGCAACAGCGCCAAAATGTTGATTGTGCGAATCGCTACGCTAACGTGTTCGATTTTGGAAAACCTGTCGTTGTAGTTCGAAAGCGAAGAATTCGTGTTCAACAAATAAAATTTATACCGAAATGAAAATTCCGGGTCGAACACAGGGAGGCGGACGTTTGATTTAAAAACTACGCGTTTCTTTTTATTTGTCACGGAATAATTCAATTTAAAACTATCTAATTATTTACAATAAATAAAAGAGAGAGAGAGAGAGTAAGAGAGAAAGAGAATATTACATAGAGAAATCAAAATGAGATTTGGAATAAACAAGGAATTTATCATTGAGGAGATTGTTCATTACAACTAGAAAGCATAAAACAATTACACTAGAAAGCAATAAATTTACTCTAGAAAGCATTAAAAGAATGGAGGGAGAAATATCCTCCTCAACGATTGCTTGGAGGACGAGCAAAACTACACTAGAAAGCAGTAAATCTATACTAGAAAGCAGTAAAAAGAATAGGGAGAGAGAAATCCTCCTCGACGGTTGCTTGGAGGACGAGCCGGACGAGACGACGCCTGGATGAAGGGGAACGAAGCTGGACGAAAGCGGACGAAGCAGAAGAACGGGAAAGAAGCAGCACGCCGTCGTCATCGTGGGACCCACTTCCAAAGGGGAACGAAAATTTGGACTTTATCTCGCGAGAAGCATCCCGGGTGTGAGACAAGCTTCTCTTGAGCTTTGGAGGGGTAGAGAGGAGAAGGAAGGGATGAGAATTTCGCATGGAGGGGGTCTCCTTTTATAGTTGCAAGGAGTGGGGGCAAAATGGACATTACAACTTCAAAATAATAAATGAGGGGTCTTTAGTGACGGATAAATCCATCACTAAAGCCCCCAACGTGGGCGTAGCTTCCGCGCCCACGCGCGCCGCTTCAGCTGCCCGCGCGCTCAACGCCATCGCACCCACTTTGATTCTCAGCCATCCAATCGTGAGATCGGACGGCTTAAGACGCATCTCCGCCCGCTACGCTGCGCCCGCCTGGCGCGTGCGATCGCGCGTGAACGCTATTGGGCGCGTGCGGCCGTCCGATCGCGATCCAACGCCCGCCCACGCCCAATCGCCCGCGCCTCCAGCCCTCTGCTGCGGCTCGAACCCGAGCCCGCCGGCCGCGTAAACGCGCTCGACCGCTGCGCTACGGGGCGCGGATGGTCGAGCGGACGCTTTTAAGCGCGGCCGACCACAGTCGTTGCATCAAGATCCAACGGCGGAGAGCGAGCGGGTGCGGGGCCTTCGTAGAATGCGTGCGGCCGTTTGGGCGGCCGAGATGGTGCCACGTGGCGCCATCTTGGCCGTCCATCTTCTGGAAGTTGTAGATGGTGCCACGGATGTCGGATTGACTTGATTTTTGTGTCATTGGGCTGCGATCGTCGATCCAAATTCATCCGTGCGGTCGGATTTGTCATATGAAGTGTGAATCTTCACCATCCTGGCCCTTGATCTTCTAGGGTTCCCCTATCACTATCTGATGCTACGGATGCCTGATTAGGGTGATCTTGGAGTCGTTGAACTCCAATCGTCGCCCTGATCACATCCATACGGTTGGATCTTTGATCCGAGGCCCCGATAAAATGTTTGCCCTGTCCAAGCACATAAAAGGAGACAATTAACCTCCATTTTATTCAAACTACTCTAAATGCAAGATGATGCATGTTATGCAATATTTATATCATGAAATGCAATCCTATGCTTAAGAACATGCATAAATAGACGTCTTAAGTAGTGTAAATGTGTTTACATCAATAAGGAACCTAAGAACCTACTTCTAAGGACGAAAAGAGGAAGGGATCACACGTCGGTGTGGCTGCCGGACGTGGGGAAGATGAACCTCCATAGGAGAGGAGGCGGCGAAGACGGGGAAGGAACGACGACGGCTGGTATTGCTCGACGCGGAGGACTACAAGGGAGATGAATCCACAGCTAATTTTGTGGTCGGACGATGAGAAGAGTCAAAGAGAGATCGTCGGAGCTTGCGGAGACTTGCGGCCGAATAAGAGAGTGGAAGAGGGGAGATTCCAACCCAATTTCAAGTTAAGGAGAACGGTTAGACCCTGGGGAGTCTTTTATAGGTCTTCAGAGAGGGTTTTGAGCTTGGGAAGCTTTAAAAGATCACCAGAGAAGGAAACTTCAAGAGACCCAAATCTCTCTTGCATTCGCACGAGAGATTGGAAAAGAATCAGAGCATCTGACCGAGTTCATATTGGAGAGGATTACTTGATGAATCTCTCTTCCAATTTTGGAAGGGATTCCTCAATCAATCAGGCAGAAAATTCCTTTCAAAGGTCATCGAATTAGGTTTCCTCCACGATAATGGCAGAGGGACCTAATTGTGAAGATGGCAAAGAAGTTAGGGGGCTGATTGCAAGGGTTTTTGAAAGTTAGGGGTAGAAATGTTATCAGATAGGACCTTTTTGCAAACTAGGTCAAAATAAGTTCTCCTTGAGTCTAAATTTTTGTACAAACCTAACTTGGACCTAAGGAATCCAATGGTGAAGTTGGATTTTGGTTTTGACCATGTTTGCCTAGGTAATTTATGAACAAACTTAAATTAGGGCAAATATCTGTCTGAGACTCCAATTTAGGTCAAGATGGGTTTTGATAGCTAATTTGAATGTACTAAACCCTAGAGAATATTTTTCTATGATTTTTAGAGGGTTTAAGTGAATTTTATCCTAACCAGAACCTTGGTTAATTAAGTAAGTCTGTTTCTAAGGTTTCAAAAGTCATTTAATTCTCAGAACACACACAAACCCTTTTCTATCTAATCTAACCCACTTGTTATCTTATTAAGACCATTTGACCTTTATTCAACCCTTGAAAAAACCCATGGTTGTACTGCATTGGTAAAATTGCAGTTTTAACCCTAGTTTCTTATTTTTCCCTCAGAATGCCTATACAATGAGTTATGACCTTCTGGAGGTTATGTAGGAGCATGTATTGACTTAGTTGGGTCAAAATGAGCTAGCTATGGCTCATGATGGTGTTCCCATCAAGGGTAGGATTGGAAATGAGAGTGTGATGTGGAAGAATACATAGTGAAATAGGAAGGAAAACAGACAGAGTAAGGTGCCCTACAAAACAATCAACCCAATCTATCCTTAGGTGGGTTAGCCTACAGATTTGTAGACCCCCAGGACCCATCCTAAGATTATAAACGATTTGGTCTACTTCTATCCAGTCAATCCAACCAGTTAGAGGGAGGGGCTGGGGAGAAGGTTCTTCCTTTGGATTGTGCCTCCGGTCCCTAGTGCACCCCCCAGCCGCGGTCGTTTGATGCTACTCCCCTAGCTAGACATCAGATGGACTAGCAGAAGTAGATTAATTGAAAAAAATCTCAGTCTGAGCCCCGACAAGTGAATCGATCCTTAAGGCCAACGTCTACTCAGTTTTAATTAGGCTTGGGATGATTATGTTCTTGGAATGTGATGTGCCCTTTAGATGGGTTGTGCCCTTAATGATCAGTTAAAATGTGTGTGAGTGCACAACCAGGGTTTGCAAACAAGGTTATCTGATGATGTGTCTTTTAAGATTTAACCTTCTTTAGTAGCTTTTAGGGTTTAATCTTTAGGTTCATTCAATCAAGTTTAGTAGAACACTCCAAGTTTTGAAAGCACTAGTGATGATATATTCCTTTAGAAATCAAAAACTAATGTGGAGTGCCTGGTTCAACCCTAAAGATCAACCCTAAGTGGCAAGCTACCGATGGATCGCTTTTAATTTGAGTGGTGCGACCCAAACAGTTCAATCAATTGGCCTATTACACCACTTAGTTAAGGCACACAAAAATGTTTGACCTATTTAGATTTCTACTTATGTGTGTTTTAAGTTAAGTGTACCAGTTCCACAGGTCTAATTCCGCGTAAGTGATAGAATCGATGTGATTGTGTGCCTTAGGGTGAGAAGTTGTGGGTGTTAAGTGTGTAACCTTCAATTAAATCCCACAAGAGAAGAGTAGATTTTTTTTATTTTCTAATATATGCCAGTGGGTGAGGTAAGGCGAAGTGACAATTAAACAATCAAATCTATCTTAGGGTTTATGCAAGCGCCTAAGTTGATTTGAGTTTGAGTTGTTAGGTTATGGAATGGAAATCTAGTGGGTGGGTGGGGGGAATAAACTTACAAATGTCTCTATCCGCACTTTACTCCAATCTACTGCCTTCGGCCCTTGATTGGGTTCCTGTTACGACCAAGTTCCCAAATCCCTATAGGACACGAGACTGGCCCAACTCGACTAATCCTAAGACCCAGTCATCCAACAAAAAATAACCAAAAGTAGGAAAATAAATCGCATTCACTATACTAAGTAACTAACAGTAAAAGAGTACAAGCAGTAAGGAAAGAAAAGCTGCTAACAGTATATATCACCACCACAACAGTAAAGCGGAAACAAAGTACATAACATAAACAGTAACAAAAGTCTGAACTCACTAACAAAAGAAAGTACAACAACAAGAAGACTACTACTACTGGGCTCTACTGGACCCAGCACCCTCCGCAGCCGGTGACTCGGGCTACTCAACACCTAGACCTGAAATGGGTTATGAGTAAACAAATTCAAAGAACGCTGAGTAGAGTGGAAACCAACTAACTAAAGTAGTAAAAGCTAACAAGTAATTTATTTTTTCCAATTACTTTATTTTACAAGTTGTTCCTTTTCACCCATTGGTTTATTTTTCAGATCTCTTTGTTGACTCGAATGTTCCTCGTGGGAATGATCTTGATTGCAGTCTTTTCTGAAGAGTAGAAGGCACACGTGGTGCTCTCCTAGCTGGGAGAGTCCCCCGTGGTGATCCTACACCCAGTCAACCATCCCAAGGTCATGGACAGACGTAGCGATGACTACAGCACGCGCCATAAGCACACGGGTAGCCACCCCACACTAGCACGCGGTTAGTCGTTTCTGCTAACGGGTACGCCCAAAGTACAACACGGAACAGTATAGGGCCTAGCCCTCTCAGTAACAGGGGTCTAGCCCCTCAGAACCAAATAGGGGTTTCGCCTCTCCACAATCCGCGCACCCTTATTTAACTACCTTGGTTTGCCCAGTGGGCCTAACAAGTCGGTGTAGGGTGGCTAGCGGAACCCTGGGCCCCATGGGGTAGCTAGCTCTCTCCCTACACTAGTAGCTCTCCCTGGTACAGTGTACGCGGGGGCCAAGAAGTCGGTGTAGAGTGGATAATCCTAACCCCGGGTCCCAACCCCAGGGCAGCTAGCTCCACTCTACACTAAATAGGGGACAGTTGCTCTCCTTGGTACCACGTACTCAAGGGCCAGCACACTTCCCACTCACATTTCCAGATCCATTCCATTTATTCCCAGGAGCTCTACTCCTAATTCCCTGTAAGGTTCATGCTCATATTTCTCATGCCATTCCATACCAGGTTTCATCATTCACATTTCCATTCTCAGATTTATACACATGAAGCTCGTATTTCCGTCATTTACATATACAACAAGTATTGTCACAAGTAACTGTTTAACTAGCACAGGCATTTCATATTTCACAAGTAGCTCTTGTTTATTAACAGGCAGTTGTCCGTATTTCTATTCATTCATGTAAGACTGCAACTTCAAACACTCATACAACAGTGCAAGTACTTCTCATCCTAGGATTCATGCCACATCCTAGGTTTCTAATTATCCAATTCACATATGCATTCAGGTTTTATAATTAAATTAAGGGATGACCACTCTACCAGACAAGGAACGATAGGCTCTCGTGCCTCAGCAAGCCCCGAACCCACAACTGATCGAAGTCCTATAATAAGAAACATACCACAATGGAACATTCAAAACTATATAAAAGGCCTTCTAACAAGTAGAGGAACTCACAAGGAAAAACACTGAAATCTTGTTTGCGTAAAACGAACCTCAAACGGACCCTAAATGGGTCAAAAATAAGACTGTAGACCTAAATCAGACATCTGGCACAAGGTCCAGACGTCTTAAAAGTAATCGGAAACTCACCTCAGGTTCTGTATCTACCTCAGACGTCCTAAACCTCTTCTAGACCGCCTGGACCCAGCTCTAGACATCCGACCTCTCCTTCGGTTGTCTGGGAGTGCTTCCGATCATCTGGTAAGCTATCCAGACATCTGGTAAGCTGTCCAGACATCCAAATCACATGGGAGGGCATGCCCCGCGCCTTCCCAAAGCTGTCTTTGCACGTGATAGACAAAATCCATCACTTTTAGCCATGCAGATCGAGGCTGTGGTGTGGCCTGCATGGCCGTATCCGAAAAAGGAACATACCTTCGCGAAGATCTGCTTTCAGACGTCCGGTGTAGTCACCAGACATCCGCCCAGTCGTCTGGACATCACGCCAGACGTCTAATTCTGGGAAAATCCCAGAACCAAAATCACTTCCTGCTCTCCCTTGCTGCACGCAGCTGCGGCCTTGCCTCCTCGCCTACAGCTCCGGCTACAGCAGTGTCGGGGACGGCTCCCCCGACGCACTCCTCCCACACGCGCTGCTCCAGCCGTGCGCCCTCCGGCGAGCTCCCACGAGCTCGCAAGCTCAAGCTCTTCCTCCTCTCCTCATGCCACCTCTCCTCCTCATCGCCACTCTCGCGCTCTCTCTCGCGCTCGCTCCTCTCGCTGTGGTGGAGAGGAAGAGAAGAAGGTGGCTGGGGTGAAGTGGGGAAGAGAGGGAGGGGGAGAGGGTCTTTTATAAGGTGCATTAGGGTTTGGATGGAGGAGAGAAGAGGGAAGGAGAGAGAAGGGAGGTACTGTCTGCACGTAGCCCACGTGCAGAAGTGAAGGCTCGTACCGAAATTTCGATTTCCAAACGTCTGGGAAGGGGTCTAAACGTCTTACCGATAGTTCAGACATCTTAAAGGGCTCAGAACAAAATGGGTCTTTACAGTTCCTGCAAGACAATAAATCGAAGAAGAAAGATAGGTTAGAAAAAATGTAAGTAATGCGGGAAAATGCAAGAAAAAACAAAAGAGTGTTGCCTCCCTGGCAACGACACCAAAATGATGATAGTGGATTTGCATGCGGAAGGATTGGATTTTGGAAAACCCATCGTCGTAGTTTGATTCATGGGAAAATCTATCGATCAGATAATATTTATAACCGAAACTCGAAAGGTGAGTCCAGAGTCAAACACGTGGAGATGAACATCTGGTTCCGAAAATACGCATTTCGCTTTTATTTGTTTTCGTCATTTTTCTCCTTTCTAATTTTTTTGGTATTTTTAGTAAGTAAGAGATTAGGTCGATGAATTCTTATCTAACTAATCTACTTGCAAAGTAAGAGAGAGAGAGAGAAACAATCATATATATCTCAATAAGTGTTTCTACAACTATGAAAGCAAGAAAAACTACACTAAAAAGCAGTAAAGATAGATGGAGATGAGAAGAATCACCCTTGACGGTCGCTTGGAGGTTGACTCGCTCTAATGGCACCTGGATGAAGATGGTGAGGAGCGAAACTAAGGAGAATGGCGGTGGAGGGAGGAGGATGGGGCAGGACATCATCACGGCGATGATCTTCTTCTCGAAGGGAGGTGAGAGGATGACCGCAGGATGCTCCACGAATGGGAATGAGAGGTGGGAACAAATGTTTGTTTTCTACTCTATAGGAGCATCCCGGGCTTGGGACAAGCTCTCTCTAGAGCCTTGGAGGTGGCGAGGAGAAGAAAGGAAGAGATGAAGAGGAAGGGGAGGTGTAGGGGTCATTTTATAGTGGAGGGAAGAGGAAGAAATTCATGTAGGGGGTTGTAGCGACATCAAATGTGCCACTGAAGATCCCCAAATGTCGCCAAAGGTCGGCGCCAGCCATGCACATGCCCACACTCTACTATCGCTAAGGCTGGAAGCACTGTGGCCATTGGATCAGAAGTGGTCAGCTGAGAAGGTGTGTGTTCGTCGCGCTTTTGTGCGATTTGTTAAAAGATAATATCGCGTTGTAATATAGCCGCTAAAGCATTCAAAACAAATAAAGATTTTTATTACTCGAAAATCGGAGTATCCGAGGTCGAACACAGGGAGCAAATGGAATTTACTACTAGTCAAAATGTAATTGAACACTCTAATTTACTCAAAATATCAATTCAAATGTGAATGTATGCAATTAAAAGTTACTAGGACAAAAATATGAAATTGGACGTCTGATCTTGCGATCAGACGTCTTAAAAGTATTTTCCCTTTTCTTCTTGATTATCCTTCTTCTTTCTGCCTTGCGAAGCCTTTCTTTCCTTCTTCTGCTTTGCCTTTCTGATCTCTTTGCAATCTTCACTTGTCCTTCTTCTTCTTCTCTGCGAAGACTTCTAATCTTTTCTGCTTTCCTTCTCCTGCGAAGGCTTCTTTCTTCTTCTTCTGTCTTCTTCTTTGGCTTGCTTTTCCTTCTTCTGCAGCGGCCAAGTCCTTCTCCTGCAATCAGCCTGCCTGCACAGGAGCAAAACCTAAACCTTCTCCCTCTACCTGCGCGTCTCTCTCTCTCTCAAGCAATTCGCTCTGAGATGCTCTCCCAGAGCCACAAGCATAATCGGGTCGGATCGTACCCGGGACCAGGCGCACCTGAAGGTGGTGTGATGCGCGAGGAGTGCGTAGGTCTAGGTCGGGTCGGATCCGCCAAGTCCGCGTGGTCAGGCCGCGGACGAGGCGGGTGGGGTCAGTGAGGGACCTCACCCCTGTGCTTACTAAGGCGATAAGAGTATATCACAAAAATAATTTATAGTGTTCCTGAAGTTTGTAATCCCACGATGTGGGACTAAAGGTTTCGTCCGTCCCTCACGCGCGCCCGCAGACTCTTGTGTGCAATTGCCCACGCTGAAGGCCCTGCTGGTGCTCCTCGCTGAACTCAGTCACCTCGCGACACTTGCGAGAGCCTGCTGCACCTGCCGCCTGGGAACCCTGATGCCTGCTGCTGCTCCAAGCTTCCTGCTGCTTCGGCTGTTAATGGCGGCCGGGGCGTTCACCTGAGATTCCACAGAACGGCCTATTGGCCCAATCAGAATAGCTGGAAACCTTCGCCGTAGCACGGCGAAGGCGGTGGGTGATGCTGCAGGTTGTCGGTCGGCCTAGGCGTGCTCGCCTAGGTCAACCTGTGGCCGGAGATGGTGGGTTGTTCGGGGGGTGGTTATGGAGGTCTGGAGTGGCAGTTGTGGGGTGGAGCGAGTTCCTGGTGGTGAGGCGGAGCTCAAGAGGTGGTTGGCGAGCCGTGTGGAGTGGCGGAGTGGTGTGGGCGGCTCGCCGGAGTGCGGTCGGTGATGTGGAAGATGAGGGTGGTCAGCGTAGGTCGAGGGGTAATCAGATGAGATAACAGGGGGAAAAGAGAGAGGATAGGATGGAGAGGAGTTCTAACCTAATTGTAAGGACGAAAGGGGACGGAAGGCGGCCAGCAGTACCTGCTGTCGCCGGAGAAGATGACGCCCAGTGGGGGGAGAACGGCGGCAACGACGGGGTTGAGGCGGCGTGCGCTGGTACTGCGCGACGTGGAGGGAGGTCAGGAAGCTAACTCTGCCACTGGTTTTGTGGAAGAGCAAAGAGGGAGGGGAGGGGGGCTCGCCGGAGCTTGCTGGGGGTTTTTGGCCGGGCAGGAGGAGAGGAATTGAAGGGGGAAACTCGGCCAAATCAAGCTTAGCCTCTTCGGCCGGAGTTGTGGGTTCTTATATAGGAGCTGGACTGGGTTTGCAGGGCGTGAAGGGCACGTAATTGCCTGAGGTTGGTCGTCGGAGATGGAAAGGAGTTAGGATACCCAAATCTCTCGTGCGTTCGCACGAGAGATTGGGTTCACACCAGTGATTGTAATTGACTTTATAAGGAAGGGAATTCCTCAGAGAATCCTCCTTCCATTTCTGGGAGGGAATCTCTGAGGGATTAGAGAGCAATCCCTCTCCGAACCTCGCTGGAGCTCGGTTCTGCCCTAGCAATGGCGGCAGGACCGGTTTGCAAAGGAGGCGAAGAACCTAGGGGTTTCTCTGCAACGGTATTCAAAAGATAGGGACCAATTTGTGATTTGGGTGTACTAAATTGCAAAGTAGGTCAAGATGACCTCTCCTTAGGTCCAAATTTTGGTACAAACCTAATTTGGACCTAAGGAATCCAATGGTGAAGTTGGATTTTAGGTTTGACCTCGTTTGACTGGACATTTTGCGTAAAAACCTAAATTAGGTTAATTGAAGAGCTAGGACCCTAATCTAGGTCAAACTAGGTTCCAAAGGCCAAATTAAGTGTTCTAAACCCTAGAGTATGTTTTTCCATGATTTTTAGAGGGTTTACTTGCTTTTTGTTCTGACCGAAACCTTGTTAATTTAAGCGGGTCTGTTTTAGGGTTACCAAGTGTCCTTTAGTTCTTAGATTGCACATGAACCCATTTCTGATTGACTCAACCCACTTTTTATCTCATTTAGACCATTTGACCTATGTTTTGCCTCTGAGAAATCCCGTTTTTGTACTGCAATGGTAAAATTGCAGTTTTAACCTTTATTTCATGTTTTCTTCTCAGAGCACTTGTTCCTTCAGTTAGGCCTTCTTCTAGGTTATGTAGGAGCTTTTATCTTCTTTATTGGGTCAAAATGAGCTAGTTATGGCTCATGATGAGGCTCTCATCAGTGTGGGAATCACGCCTCTTGATCGCACATGAGATGGCACGTCTAAAGGTGTGTCGATGGCCATGTGCTGCATCCGTACTCATCCGTGTGCCCACATAGCTGTTCATATCGCTTTCTCGTATTTTAAATCAACCTCATTGCAGTATAGTCGAAAAAGCATACGAACAAATAACAATTTTATTTACTCGAAATTCAAAATATTCTGAGGTTGAACTTAGGGAGCAAATTGATATTTTAGAGACTAAATTCACAACTTTGAAATTACTCAAAAGATGATGTTCAAAAATATCAATGCAATTCAATGTTTAAGAAAGCTAAAGAGAAAATATGCAAAAAGAGAAGAGATTGAATGTTCTCTTCTTTCTTCTTCTCCTCTCTCTCTGATGTCTTCTTTTCTTGTGAATCAGACGTCTGAGTTGGAGAATCAGACGTCTTAACTTGCAGATTGCTACAGTGCTTGAGATGTGATTTTTGTCTTCTCCTTCTTTCTCTACTGTGGCTGTGCTTCTTCTGCCTTCTTTAGCTTCTTCTTCTTTCTTCTTTCCTTGCCTTTTCCTTCTTCTTCTTGGTCGCTCCTGCTTCTCTCTTTCTTCTAGCCTTGCTTTCTCTCTTCCTTCTGCCCTTGCTTTCTCTCTTCCTTCTCTTCTTTGTCTTCCTGCGGCTGCTCTTCTTTTCTCCTTCCTTCTCTTTTTCTGCCGCTCCTCAGCCTTGAGTTCTCCTTCCTTCTCTTTTCTTCTTCAGACTCACCTTTCCTTCCTTCTTCTTCAAGCGCCTACCCTTAGCTTGCCTTTGAGAGCTTTTCTCCTTCAGTTGCTCCTCCTCTTCTTCCCTGCGCACACACACAAAAGCAAAACCTAGCCCCTACCCTCCCTGCGTCTCTCTCTCTCTCTCTATTTCGCTCTTTGGACTACTCTCCCAGAGCCTTCTCGGGTTACCGGGTCGGATATGCACGCCCGGGACCAGGCCCACCGGCGTGCGGTGGTGGGCGAGGAGGGAATAGGTTAATCAGGTATACGGGTTAGAGCCATGTCCGCGTGGTGTGGGGTCACGGACAAGGCTGTGGGTGAGTGGGACCTCACCCAGTGGTCAGGAGGCAGCGAGCCTATGACAGTTTTACACTTTATTCAGCTGCGCCTGCTCCTGATCTTCCAAGGCGGGACTAAATGTCCCACCTTCCTTGCAAGCGCCCGCAGCAAACATTTGCATCCATTGTAGAGGCTGCGTGGTCGTCGACTCCAATAGCTGGGTTGGAGATGTGCGCAAAGGAAACCCACATAGCTTGGGACCTGGAGCTTGGTGCCTGGAGTTCTGGACGAAGCTCTCGAGCTTGCTTCGTGCCCTGTCAATGGCGGCGAAGGCCTGACCCCTATCAACAAGAAAATAGCCTTGCAGCCTCGTCAAAACACACAGGAAGCTTCGCCTGGACACGACGAAGGTGGGATGGTGGTTGGCGTGACACGAGGTGGCCTGAGCGTGCGTGCGTAGGTCACCCTACAAGTGTGAATGTGGGTGTGTTCGGGGGACGCTCTGGGTGTGTGGCTGAGAGATTGGAGTAGGGGGAAATGGTCAGTGAGGTGTTGCGAAGGTCTTAGGGTCGTTGGTGAGGTGGATGGAGGTGTGGAGCAGCGAGAACACCTCGCCAGTGGTCTGGTCGGAGGTGGGAACGATGGTGATGGTCAGTGGCAGTCGAGGGGTCGAAAGTGTGAATTAAGAGATGGGAAATGAAGAGGGGGAGAGGAGGAACTTATCTGTGGGTCTCTGGACGAAGGGGGGAGGTGGAGGGCGAGCAACGCGTATTAGTCATCGCCCGAGATGAAATCCCTGAGGTGAGGATGATGGCGACGAGGAAGGGGTCGAAGGGGCATGCGCAGGTACGATACGGTGCGGAGGAGCACGACGAAGAAGACTCTGCCACTGGTATGGTGGCAGAGTAACGAAATGAGGGAGAGGAGGTCGCCGGAGCCTATGGGCAGATGATTGGAGACGAAGGAGGATGAATTTTGGGGGGTATCTATGTTCAAAACAGGCTTGCCTGATGCGGAGGGATCTATGCTTGCTTATAAAGGCACTAGTAGAAGGTCAAGCGCAAGGTGGTGGCCAAAAGTCCTTGTCAGAGGCATGTTCGGAGGTGATACCCATACCTCTCGAGCGTTCTCACGAGAGGTAGGGGCGATTCAGGGTGTGGGTAGCTACTCTTGCGGTTGGGGGTTTTGTAGAGAGCTCCCCTTTCAAATCTGGGAGCAACTCCTAGGGAAACGAGGAGAAAATCGCCTCAAAACCTCGCCGGAGGTATGGATCCCTACTGCAATGGTAGAGGGACCTGAATGAGAAAAGTGACAAGGAAGTTGAGGGGGTCTTTGCAATGGTTTTCAAAAGTTAGGGGCCAAAATGTAATTGGGTGGACTATTTTGCAAAGTAGGTCAAGATGGCCTTCACTTAAGCCCAAATTTGGGTACAAACCTAATTTGGACCTAAGGAATACAATGGTGAAGTTGGATTTTAGGTTTGACCACGTTTGACTAGGTATTTTGCATAAAAACCCAAATTAAGTCAAATATTGGGCTTGGACCCCAATCTAGGTCAAAACAGGTTCCAAAGGCCAAATTGAAGGTTCTAAACCCTAGGGGATATTTTTTCATGAATTTTAGAGGGTTTAGTTGATTTTTATCCTACCAAGAACCTTGTAAATTTAAGTTCGTTTGTTTTAGGGTTACAGAATGTCATTTAATTCTTAAATTTCACAATAGCCCTTATCTGACTGAACCATACCACTTTTTCTCTTATTAAGTCCAATTGACCTATGTGTAGACCCTATAAAATCCCGTTGATGAACTGCACTGGTAAAATTACAGTTTTACCCTTTGTTTCATGTTCTCTTCCCAGATTAGTGATCCCTTGAATTAGGCCTTTCTCTTGGTTATGTATGAGCTTTTATTCACTTTATCAGGTCAAAATAAGCTAGTTAGGGCTCATGATGAGGTTCTCATCAATAGCCTCATCTTGGCCGCTCGTGCGTGATCGGGCTTTCGAAATTAAGGCACTTCTCTTCTGTAGCCAATTAAAGGAGCTTGGGAGAGTCAAACCCACACCATGGCTGTATGAGCTCCTCTGGAGGCTGCTGCGCCACGTGCCAAAGATGTTATAGTTTTGAATTAACTGCAACCGGTGGTCAAGCGATCCTAGCCGTTGGATTTTCATCCAACAGTTAAGATCACGCGATGGAGGCTCTCTTAAAGAAGGGCGGGCGACGTGGCTTCACAAGAGCCATTGGATGGGCATCCAACAGCCTAAATTTCATGAGGGGAGATGCCTTAGAGGAGGAGCGGCTACTGCTGACTGGTGTTGGGTGGTCTAGATGACACCACATGGCTCCATCTGAGTCGTCCATCTTCTTTCTGTTGCAGAGGGTGCCACGGTGCTTGGATCGAGATGATTTCCATGTTGCAGGATTGTGATCATCGCTCCGGATCCATCCGTATGGTCGGATTTTTCATCCAAAGCTCATAAAGATGTCGCATTGCCCTCTGGCCATTGATCTTCCTTGGATTGCATAAGGTGATACGGGATTCCGATTAGGACGATCTCGAAGGCGTTAGACTCCAATCATCATCCTTATCAAATCCGTACATTCGGATTGTCAATCTGAGGCCCCAAAATAAGTCTCCTTCCCTCTTAGCCATAAAAGGGATGCAATTAACCTAAAATATACACAACTATTCTAAATGCAGAATGATGCATGCTATGCAATATTTATAATATGAAATGCAAATCTAAGCCTAGGAACATGCATGAATATTTATTTAACCTAATTAAATGTGTCTACATCAACTACACTATTCACCCCCCCTCTAGCATATATGTGATCCTTTTGGCTTCGCTCGCACTCACATCTGGTATCAGAGCCAAGTTATACTCCAACCAGGATGTCAAAGTCCTAAGAAGTATATCTGAGGGTCAATCTACAGTCAGACCACCCCTATTCGATGGCACCAATTTTGGTTACTAGAAGACCAGAATGCAATAATCTTGGAATCAATGGATTATGAAGTCTGGGATGTGGTAGCATCCAAATACACCAGACTAGAAAGGAAGGAGTAGCCATCATTGCAGACCACAAGAAGATGGCCAGGCACAATGCCAAGGCCATGAATGCCATATTTTGTGGTCTTTCTAAGGGGGAATTCAACAGAGTCTCCTCTTGCAAAATCGTATATGAGATCTAGAGCATTCTTGAAGTCACTCACAAAGGGACTTCAAAAGTGAAAGAAACTCGAGTCAACCTCCTCACTCAAAAATATGAGCTTTTTTGTATAAAAAGGGGGTGACCATCAAGCAGATGTATGCAAGATTCATTGACATTATCAACTCTCCGAGGAACTTGGATCAGACAATCACAAATGAGGCATTGGTTCGGAAGATACTCAGATCCCTCACAAGTGACTAGGAAACAAAGACAACAGCGATTCAGGAATAGAAGATCTCTTAGTGCTTCAGTTGGTTGATCTCATAGGTAGTCTCATGGCCTATAAAGTTCAACTCAAACACTTTAAGGAGCACGAAAGCGAAGGAAGGAAAAGAAAGATCTAGCTATCAAAGTAGACACTGACACTAAAGAGTCAGAAATGGAAGATGAAGAAGATATAGCTCTTTTCTCCAGAAAATTCAAGGGGTTCCTAAAGAACAAAAAGAGCTGGAAGAAGAAGGAAGAGCCTCAAGAAAATTCAGTCATCTGCTACAACTGCAAGAAGAAAGGGCACATGAGAAAGGAATGCCTTCAACTCAAGAAGGAGAATGACAAAAAGAAGACTTAGAGATTTCCTAAACATGATGCAAGGAAGAAGGCTTTGCAAGTCACATGGGATGATAGTGACAAAAGCTTAGAAGAAGAAAGCGAAGGCACCTTAAGCGAAGAAGCACTCTGCGGTCTCATGGCAATCTAAGATGAGGTCTCATCATTTACTTTTGAGGAATTATTAGAAGCATTTTATGAGCTGCATGATTTAGCTAAAGGACTTAGAATAACTAATAAGAAATTGATAAAATATCTAGACAAAGAAATTGATTTGAGAAGTGGTGCTGAATCTCAAAATCAACAACTTCCACAAGAAATCACCACATTTAAATCTCATGTTGACACACTTCAAATAGAGTTAGGAAAGTTAAAACAAAAATCTATTGCTCTTGTAAATGACCTAGCTAAGTTCACCAAAGGAAGAGCAAACCTAGAAAAGTTATTAGGCACACAAACTCAAACCACAACAAAATTTTGGTTAGGATATAATCCTAGTAATAATAATGAAGCATCCACTTCACAAACCAACACACAAATTCCCTCTAGTCGTAAGGCCAAGAATAGGTCCACGCCTAAACAGGCAACTGCTAACAAAACTAGACCCAATCAAAAAAGGGTAACAAAAAAGTGATCTATAATCTTGTTTTATAGGAAACTCTCAAGAATTAGTAAAGTACTCAAATTGGATCTACTATCAAAAAGATGAACACCTTGTAGTAGTAAGAAAACTCACTGGACCTCACAGAAGAAAACCAATGATAGGTCTAAGGAAAAGGAAGATAGGTTATGGACAGCAAATGTTTGAAGCACATGATAGGAGAAGAAGACCTCTTCATCAACCTCAACTACAAGGAAGGTGGTTCATTCACCTTTGGCAACAACCACAAAGGCCATATTACTGGTTTTGGCCAAATTGGTAATTCTGAAACTTCCTTTGATAATGTTCATCTTGTTAGTAGCCTAAAACATAAATTGCTTAGTGTAAGTCAGATATGTGGTAAAGGCTATAAAATTACCTTCTCTACAAAAGGTTTTAAAATTAGGGATAAAAATTCCAAGGAAATCCTTTTGAACAGAGACAGATCAAAAGACATCTACATTATTGACTTTGATAAATGCAACGATCTCAATTGCCTGGTTGCATCAAATGATTAGTCATTATTGTGGCATCGTCGACTCGGTCATGTTCACATGCAAAATCTAAACAAGCTTGTGAAACACGATTTAGTACGAGGGTTGCCTAAGATTTCCTTTAGAAAGAAGAATCTCTGTTCATCTTGTGAACTAGGAAAACTACATAAAACTTCTTTCAAACCTAAAAATATGGTTAGTACTTCCAAGCCACTTGAGTTGAACCACTTGGATCTTTCCAGACCAACCAAGTTTGAAAGTTTAAATGGGTGTAAATGTTGTCTCATCTTAGTTGATGACTTCTCTAGATTTACTTGGGTATTGTTTTTAAGATCTAAAGATTCTACTTTCGAGGAATTTAGAAAATTAGTCAAGAGAATCCAAACCAAATCTGGACTACCCATCACTAGGATTAGGAGTGATCATAGAGGAGAATTTGACAATAAAAAATTACTAGATTTCTGCTTTACTTTTGGGATAAAAAAAGAATTTTCTTTTCCTAGAGAAGCTCCTCAAAATGGTGTTGTAGAACAAAAGAATAAAACCCTACAAGAGTGTGCCCGCACAATGTTGTGCGAGTCAAAGCTACCACAGTATTTTTAGGTTGAGGCTATAAACACTACTTGTTATATCCAAAATAGGGCCTCCATTAGACCTATTCTTGAGAAAACACCCTTTGAACTTTACTTTGATAGGAATCCTAAGATCTCCTACTTTAAGGTGTTTGGTTGCAAGTGTTACATATTGAATACAAAGGAGAACCTGGATAAGTTTGATGCAAAAAGTGAGGAAGGAATCTTTCTAGGATACTCATCTAGAAGTAAAGCTTATAGAGTCTTTAATAAAAAGAAACTGGTAGTTGAAGAGACTCTGCATGTGACTTTTGATGAAACAGATCAATTAGATAATGTACCAACCAAAGATAATGAGCAACCTCTAGATGATCCTTCAACTATACCTGAAGACACCATCTCTAGTGAACATCCTAAAGACTTAACCTACACCAAAGATCATCCTAAAGATTTAGTGATTGGTGAAGTCTCAAAGGGAATTCAAACTAGATCGTCCTTTAATAACCTTGCACTTAGTGTGTTTGTATCCCAACTAGAAACAAAATATGTGAAAGAAGCATTTACTAATGATTGTTGGATTATAGCTATGCAAGAAGAGTTAAATCAATTTGAAAGAAATGATGTTTGGAAATTAGTTTCTAAGCCAGAATCTCAATCTATCATTGGAACAAAATGGGTCTTTCAAAATAAGCTTGACAAATCAGGAAAGGTTGTAAGAAACAAAACTAGACTTGTGGCTTAAGGCTACAATCAGGAGGAAGGAATAGCATTTGACAAAACTTATGCTCCCGTAGCTAGATTAGAATCCACTAGAATGTTACTAGCTTTTGCTACTCATATGGATTTAAACTATTCCAAATGGACATCAAAAGCACATTTCTAAATGGGTTTCTAAAAGAAGTTTATGTGAAACAATCTCCTAGCTTTAAAAGTACTAGTAACCCTAATCATGTTTTTAAACTTAATAAAGCTTTATATGGACTTAAACAAGCTCATCAAGCTTGGTATGAAAGGCTAAGAAACTACTTGATAAAAAATTACTTCAAAATTGGTTTAATTAATCCAACTTTATTAACTAAAAGAAAAGACAATCAACTAATTTTAATCCAAATTTATGTTGATGATGTAATCTTTGGTGCTACTAATGATCTTTTGTGCCAAGATTTTACGAAAGTCATGCAGGATCAATCGAGATGAGCCTAATAGGAGAATTAAAGTTCTTCCTAGGGTTGCAAATTGAGCAGCTAGAAGATGGAATCTTCATCTCCCAGATGAAGTGCACAAAAGAGATTCTGAAGAAGTTTGGAAAGGATAAAACAAAAAGAAAAGGCACACCAATGGCTACCACTACTCAACTCAAAGAAGATAAGTTAGGTAAGTGTGTAGATCAAAAATTATACAGAAGCATGATAGGATACCTACTTTACTTGACTACTAGCAGACCTGATATATTGTTTAGTACTTGTCTGTGTGTTAGATTTCAAGTAAACCCTAGGGAATCTCACCTAAATGCCTTAAAAAGAATACTTAGGTACTTACTCAACACAATTGATCTTGGTCTATTCTACCCCAAATCAGCCACACTTGACTTACTTTCCTATTGTGATGCTGATTATGCGAGAAGTCAGACTAATCGCAAGAGTACTAGTGGAACGTGTAATTTCTCAGAAATTCCCTAATATCTTGGGTCAGCAAGAAACAAAATAGTGTTTCTCTGTCTACAATTGAAGCTAAGTACATTGTTGCATCATTAGCATGTTCACAGATTCTATGGATGAAACAAACACTTAGAGATTTTGAACTAAATTTTGAAAATAGTAAGATTTTTTGTGATAATACTAGTGCAATAAGCTTGTCCAAAAACCCCATTCAGTACTCTAAGACAAAAAAAATAGATATCAAACATCGCTTTCTTAGAGATTATTCCTTAAAGAAGGAAATAGTCTTAAAATTCATTCAAATAAATAAACAATTAAATGATATCTTCACAAAACCAATAGAAAAAGAAACATTTATAAAAAGAAGAAACTTAGGCTTAACAAGATTTACTAAACTTTAATTGCTTTTTGTCTTAATAGCCTTTGAATCATTTGGGAGGGAAATTTCCCTCCAAAATTTTCAACTTTTGATCGACCAAATGTTGGTTTTGATCGATCAAGATTTGAGCAGGAATTTCCCTCCACTGGAAATTCAACTTCAATCAATCAATCTCTCTTTTTGATCGACCAAAGTTGAATTTGGTTGACCAATAGGTACTTTTAATCGACCAAATTTGGGTGGATTTGATCTCGCTGAGATTTGATCACAAATCATGATCCATCTTTGATTTTGATTTTCAATCACCTCCTACATTATTTGGTTTACCCTTTTCCTATAAAAATAACTTTTTATCGCTTCTTTTTACCACTGCAAAACCTCTTCCTCCACCCAAACCACAATCACAACCAACTAAAGGCCCCACTCCACCTTATGGGCCCCTCTCCACTAGCATCAACCACCACCAACAACCAAAACACCTCCACCTTCTCCAACCAAAACAATGGTCGACAACCCACCGGTGCACATCCTCTTCGATGACCTCCCCTTGCTGCCACCCGTCCAGCCAACCTTCGGCGAGCCATCCGACGTCCGACCTCCAGTGAGCCATCCGACATCCGACCTCCTC